>OZ004725.1:39405028-42032207 GCA_963924685.1 Dexiosoma caninum | reverse complement strand
CGTTTCGAACTTAAAATATTTTATATGTTGTCAATTTAGCGATTTATGCACAATGTCTGCGATTTTGAGCTTTATTTTTGGCCGTATGTTTTTCTTTATCGTTATCTTAAAAATATAAATATTATATTGTATTTGTTTCTTACCGGCTGTTGTGCTTCTTTCTATCAATTTTATATTAATCAACGAATAATAAATGTAGTGTCATACGGGCTTAAATATATCAAACTTGTTTCTTTATTGCTCTCTCTATTGTTGCTATAATAGCAACAAAAACATTAATTTCATTTAAGAATTGCTTTTGCAACCCTCCCTCAAAATAAAGAATTGAGTAAAACTGTTAATGCCGTGTTCTCTCAAATTAATGAAATTAGTAAAAACGATATTGGCGCGAGATAAGGGTGGCAACTTCTTAACACTTCAAAAAATCAACCTTCCAGGTTGAAACCAATTTATTTATTAATTACTTTCTTAATCAATATTACAATTATTTATATTACAAAACTGCAGATTAATCTTTAAAATAATAAGTGCAAAAAAATATAGAACAAAATTATTCATAAAAAGAAATGCATATTAAGCTTAAAATAATGAGCAAAAAAATACAAAGCAGATTTGTTATAATGCTGTTTAAACTAAATTGTTATTTTTTATATTGGCTTATGAGGAAGTCCATATTGCAAAATATTAATTGGGTCAAACAAAAATATTTCAAATGGAATAATTTCTTATGTCTAGAGCGTTGGCTTTTGTGTTGTTGTTTTTACGTTTAAGCCAACCTAAGTGGTTTTGCTGGTGGCGATGTTGTTGTAGATAATATTATGGGGGTTTCCATAACTCCTCCCCCCTTAGAGTGAGCGATGACCAAAAGTTTTTGCGGTCAGGAGAGACTAAACTTGTTGCAGATGGTTCTTTCACATCATATTTTGTTTTTCGTTTTATTGCCAAAATTATTATTATAATAAGAATAATTACTGCTGCCAAACCATAATTTATATGGTTTGGATCGATAAGATCTCGGTTGCCAATTTATTTTTTAAGTGATATTCTTTGAGCATAGGTATACTCAACTTTTAATTGTGGAGGAAGATTTTATATTTATTTAATAATAAAAGCATCCCAATAAATGTTTGGATTGCCTTTGTATACTACACTAAAGCCCCGATTTGCGTCGTTAATGGCGACGGGAGGAATGCGACGCAAATTGAAACGACGCAAATCGAATTATTTGTTTCTATAGAAATGTTCTGCTTTCGAATTAATTGGGTGAAAAACTAAAAAAATTTGGAAAAAATATATACATATTTAGATAAAAAAAAGTTTTTATTTGTTTAATTTCATTCAATAAACGCTTTTAAAGTTAGAAATAAAAACAAATAATATTAAATTTTTAAAATTAATTTTCATATAGACAAATACATACATAAATACATACGTATATACGATTCACATAAACATTAAAGTAAAAAATAGTGTTATAAATGTTATTCAGCAGATAAATCTAAATTAACAACAGTTGTTTCCATTTGGTTAGGTGGTCTCACTGTTTTGTTAACAAAAAGGTTTGCTGAATTGTTAAAGATTTCTTTTGCGCATAGATTTCCTTGTAGGAACTGATGGCGTGCTCAACAGATAATGCTACGCTTAAGCATCGATTTTCATCGGGATAATTTTCAGTAAATATATCCATTGCCTGTAAAATTAATTGCAAAGCTTTGGAAATATTGGAAGTTGTTAACTTTTTTTCTTCTAAAGTAACATCATTCATTATAACATCTTCTTCTAATGCACGCTGAACATTAATGACTAATAAACTTTCATTGCCAAGCTCCTCTTCGTGAGATAAAAAGATTTCATTAATGTCATCTTCCTCCATTCCTTCAAATTGAGCTTCTCTAGCTAAATCAACCACCTCTCTGCAAATATTTTCAACTTCATTTTCAGCATCTACCTCTCTAACAATGCATTCTGGCCAAATTTGCCGCCAACTTCCTTTCATACAGGAAACTTTAATCGAAATCAAAATGACGCAAATAGAATCGACGCAAATCGAAATCACAAAGACGCAAGTCGGATTATACCAATTTTTAAAAAGCGACGCAAATCGAAAAAACGCAAATCGGATCGACGCAAATCGGGGCTTTAGTGTATTTCATTAATAGTGACATCACAGTAATTAAAATGTATTAGTTGATTTACCTCAATACTTAGTTCCTTCAAATCGCATGATGTCTATATTTTGCTTGGTGGTAAGTTTGTTGCTAACACAAGTCCGTGTTCTGGTTGAGATATTTTAGTGATTTGGCCAACATCGTTTAGATTACAGGTAGCTTGTTGGTTGTGTATAATTTTGCCGAAGCATGATGATTTTTCTACGGCTTCTTGTTGTATGCTCTCCTTGCAATAGACCAGGTTTTCGATTTTTTTGCATAATTTGTCAAAATGTTGTATTTGTTTATTGTTATAAATTGTATATGATTTTATTATAATTACTTTGGTTTTATTAATTGGTATGGGAATTGTATGAGAAATTGTGTATTGTTCGGAGGGATATGAGGAATGAGAATATTGAAAATAATATTTTGATTATTGTAGTACGCTTGTAGTTCTAATAACTCATACAAATGTGCTATGGTTTCAACTTTAATAGTTTGGTATCCTAAATTATTTCTTTTAGTTCTTCTATATTTAAGATCATTTTTGGTATGACCCCTAGTGTGGATAAAGTCATTGCTTCAGAAATATTTGCGATATGATTTGCTAGTAAATCGATATGATAGTTTATTTGATTAAGGTACTGAATATCGCTTATAAGTTTGAAGTTGGAGTCATTTGACAATAATATCTTTTCGGTATTTATATGGTTTGTAATGTCTTCTAATCTTTCAACAATTTTAGTATTAAGTACATCTTGTTTATTGGTTTCGGTCTGTACTTTAGTTATTAAATTAAATATTGTTTCATTGCTATCCATGTTACGTGTAATGAATTTTACTGCTGATCCTGTGGCATTAAATAATCCTCTTTTGTTACGATATCTGGGTGTTATTATATTTAATTTATTTTTAAGATCTGTTAATTTAAACTTTATAATTTTTAAGGATAATGTGACGATTTGAAAGTTTTAATTATTCTTCGATTTTCATGATATTGTTTATGTATGAATCAAGTTTATTGATGTGTATGAGACTGGTGTAATCTGTTATTTTTTAGCCGTTCTAATTTTATTTGTAATAATCCTTGGGTATCGGATAGATTTTGTATCTTGAGTGTTTGTGCGTGTATTGTGGTTATTAATCTGAAAAAGATGGTATGTTATTTTAATTTTCAAATTCGTTTTCTCCATATTTTTGATTTGTGTAATTTTTTGTATTCTGTAGTTATTAATGTGACTTTGTTATTTCTTTTTATATTGTGTTTAGTAAATCTTGGGGTAAGTTTATTTCTTCTACATTCTTTCCTATATACTCGTATACAATCATTTTCGTCGTAATCTATAGGATCTTACCTATTTGCGTTTATCTGTATCGTAGTTTATTTTTGATAGAATCATATAACTGAATTTGAAATTGATTGATTTTGGAAAGATATTCATGATTATTATTGAATGTGATCTCGCGCAGAATATTTGTTTTACCATAAAAAACTTCAAAGGGTGTTAGTTTCGTGGAGGAGTGAATAGCAATATTGTATGTTATAGAATCTCAGTTAAGATATCGTCATGATCCATTTCTAATTTTTTATTTTTTATCCTTTCCTTTACTAATCTATATATTTCAGTTAGTGTTGAATGAAGTCTTTCAACGGGGGCGTTACTACTTGATTGTTGACAGGAAGTGAAGTGCAAATTAATCTGATATTGTTCAGAAAAATCTTTAAATAAGTTTGAATTGAATTCGGTTCCTTGGGCACAAACAATTTCGTTTGAGATGCCGTGCATACTCAGAAAATGTTTTAAAGATTTGATAACGCAAAGACTGTTTCTAGCTGTCAAAGTATATGCTGCAGAAAATCTAGAAAATGTATCTATAATTGTAAGAATATTTTTGGCATTAATTGTATAGATGTCTGTGTGAAGTATGTATAACGGTTTAATCGGTGCTGGCGCTTTTTCAAATTTAGTTTTAGGAGTGTTCCTATCGTATTTATGCCTTTGGCATGCATCGCAGTTATTTATTGTTTGATTTATTTTAGATTTCATGCCTCTATGATTGCTATTTTCATGATAGTTCTGAATTAATTTACCTTGGTTATCGTTTTCTTTCACATCTTTTTTTTTTTTTTATCTGGGACCAGCACTCAGGAGATGACTCCTATACATGCGCAGCATTGTGCTGGAACTATAGGAAGCTGAAGCTTCGGTTCAGTAGCAATTTTTATTATTGTTTTACTTCGCCGGTGCTACACAATACCGACGAAGGGGGGCTTTCTGATGCGATTGTGGATTGCTATCAGTTGAAGCCGGTATTGTTCAGTGACCAGTGACTATGCCTTCGCCACTGAAACCTTACGACAACAACTGACACACAAAGAAACACTAATGCACATCAGAAAAATGCGAGATGTTTATTTTTATTTTAAAATTTTAGTCTGAAACTGGGGTAGAACCCAGGTCTGTTTTTGGGTTCGTAGTCAACGTGCAGACTACCATACATCGTGCCATCGTCACCTAACCACTTCAGTGCATCTAACCAAACGAAAAATCTTGCTGTGTGAGAAATGTTTTGAATATACGTTTTGAATCAAACGAAAAATTTCGTGGTCAGTAAATATTGCGGTAGTTTTATTTAGAGCAAGGTGGTTCTTTAGAATTTCTGTTATAATTTCTTCTGTATAGTGGGGATATGTCAAGGTTTTTCTATGTTTATTTTTAAAGATAACTTCGAGTTTTATCTGACAATTAGAGTTTCCTTTCTTAAATAGAGTTTGAAAATAAAATCTTTTATTTGTTTTTCCGAAATAGGTATGCCATCATTGTTATTTTCTTCTGCTGAGTGAATAGTGCTTCCTGATGTGCCTTGGATAGATTGTATTTATATTTTGATCAAATGGCGGATTAGTTTTTATACGGCTAAGTGCGTCTGCATTAGTATTTAGTTTTCTTTTTTTCTGAACTATTTCGCAGTCGTATTCTTTTAATTTTAATCGCCAACGGACAAGTTTTGAGTTTAGCACTTTAAGACTCATGATCCAAGTTAGGGGTTTATAATCTGTTATAATCCTGAACCGATGACCGAATAGATACGGTCGACAATATTTGGTAGCCCAAACTATGGCTTGGTTTGTCGCTTCCAATTGGACTTTGTGATAAAATGGATCCAATTGCATAATTACTCGCGCCTTTTGTGAGATTAAACGGTTTTGAAAATAGGGATATTGTAAAATATGGTCATTTGTTAAAAGACTCTTGCAGATTCCAAATGTTTCCTTATATTTATCATTTATTATAACAGGTTCGACTTTTTTAAGCCAAGCTGTAAATGGTTTTGTTTTTTTTGGCAAAATCTTTAATGAATTTGCCGTAGTATCCTAAAAGACCTAAGAAAGATTTTATTTCTTTTTGAAAAATATTTAATAACTTTTATTTATCAGGATTCGGTTTTACACCTTCGGTTAATACTATATGACCTTAAAATGCGCATTCCTTATGTAGGAATTCTGATTTTTATAACTGCAATTTGAGATTGGCTTTTCTAAGAGCTACAAAAACTTGTTTCGAATTTTCAATATGTTCCTGAAGAGAAGTTGAGTAGATAATTATGTCATCTAAATATACTAGGCAAACGGTTCCTATTAGATCTTTAAGAATATAGTCCATTACTCGTTGGAACATAGATGGAGCGTTTTTAAGTCCAAATGGCTTTCTAACAAGCTCGTAGTGACCTCCTTCTACTATGAAGGCAGTTTTGGGTCCTTTGCGTTCATCTCTATTTGAGGAAACCCACTTGCCAAGTCTAATGTGATAAAATACATACATTTTCCTAGTTTGTCAAAAATTTCGTTGATGTTTGGTGTTGGGTACCTATCTGATATTGTCTTTTCGTTTAATTTTCTATAGTCTATTATTAGACGCCATTTAAAATTTCCACTAGCATCTAATTTTTTGGGTACTATCCACGCTGGTGCTCTCCAACGTGATAAGCTTTCTCTAATTATTGCTTGCTTTAACATCTCTGAGATTTTTCATTTGACTTCTTCTTTGTGGATGTGTGGGTATCTATAAGATTTTGTATAGATAGGAATATCATCCTTTGTGACTAAATTATGTTTAATCCTGTTGGTAAAGGTAAGAGGTTTATTTTCCCGAAAGAAAATGTCTTCGAATTTTTTGCACAATTTAAAGCGCCTGACAGACGATCAATGTTCAGCATCAATATTTTTTATTATGTGCGAAAAAAAAGTCACACATATAAGCTCTGTGTAATATTGACGAATATCAAAATGGTTATAATATTCATCACATTATTGAAGCAGTTTGATGTAGTGTGGCAGTGTTGCTGTCAATATTCATTTTATTTCTGGTAACTTTGAGTGCACATCGTAAAAAAAATATATATAATTTATTATATTTTTGGATTTCATCAAACTTTCTGTGGAAGGTAACAAACTTTTTGAGTCACTTGCAACAAATTTTATTATTTTAAAGAAATTATTTAATTATGTAAGAACGTTATGATTAAAAATTAGAAAATTATGCATGAGGAAAATAAAACACCAGTTCTTAATAAATACAATCACTCACTGTTTCAAAGCGATTTCACTCACTACACTGTAAGGCCTATAGCTCCGAAACTAGGACTTGTGCCAAAAATCGCCCTATACCGGGTGATAGGTCTAAGTATTTACTACATTTTGCCTTCATTCGTTTTCGCCCCAATGGTTGTGCCTACGAACAAAATTTTTCAAATACTGTTTCAAGGCGATTTCACTCACTACACTGTAAGGCCTATAGCTCCGAAACTAGGACTTGTGCCAAAAATCACCCTATATCGGATGATAGGTCTAAGTATTTGCTATATTTTGCCATCATTCGTTTTCGCCCCAATGGTTGTGCCTTCGAACAAAATTTTTCAAATACTGTTTCAAGGCGATTTCACTCACTACACTGTAAGGCCTATAGCTCCGAAACTAGGACTTGTGACAAAAATCGCCCTATATCGGATGATAGGTCTAAGTATTTGCTATATTTTGCCATCATTCGTTTTCGCCCCAATGGTTGTGCCTTCGAACAAAATTTTTCAAATACTGTTTCAAGGCGATTTCACTCACTACACTGTAAGGCCTATAGCTCCGAAACTAGGACTTGTGACAAAAATCGCCCTATATCGGATGATAGGTCTAAGTATTTGCTATATTTTGCCATCATTCGTTTTCGCCCCAATGGTTGTGCCTTCGAACGAAATTTTTCAAATACTGTTTCAAGGCGATTTCACTCACTACACTGTATGGCCTATAGCTCCGAAACTAGGACTTGTGCCAAAAATCGCCCTATACCGGATGATAGGTCTAAGTATTTACTACATTTTGCCATCATTCGTTTTCGCCCCAATGGTTGTGCCTTCGAACAAAATTTTTCAAATACTGTTTCAAGGCGATTTCACTCACTACACTGTAAGGCCTATAGCTCCGAAACTAGGACTTGTGCCAAAAATCGCCCTATATCGGATGATAGGTCTAAGTATTTGCTATATTTTGCCATCATTCGTTTTCGCCCCAATGGTTGTGCCTTCGAACAAAATTTTTCAAATACTGTTTCAAGGCGATTTCACTCACTACACTGTAAGGCCTATAGCTCCGAAACTAGGACTTGTGCCAAAAATCGCCCTATACCGGATGATAGGTCTAAGTATTTACTACATTTTGCCATCATTCGTTTTCGCCCCAATGGTTGTGCCTTCCAACAAAATTTTTCAAATTTCTCAAAGATTGTTGTATTATATTAACTAATTTAGTGGCGAAGGCATAGTCACTGGTCACTGAACAATACCGGCTTCAGCTGATAGCAATCCACAATCACATCAGAATGCCCTCTTCGTCGGTATTGTATAGCACCGGCGAAGTAAAATAATAATAAAAATGGCTACTAAACCGAAGCTTCAGCACTGCTACGAGTATAATCAAAAGTAAAGAACGTGCGAAAGCAGAGCTGTAAAATAATTAATTAAGCTTCACCTCCGGTCGTTTCTCCTACTATCCCTTTACTATAGTTCCAGCACAATACCTCGCATGTGTGGGAGTCATCTCCTGAGTGCTGGTCCCAGATAAGAAAAAAAACCGCCAACAATTCTAGAGCTTTAAACTTAGTTATAGAAAAACCATTTTCAATTGTTGTAGCAATTAAGAATATGCCGAAAGAAAGATTCGTCTTATTCTGCATCACTTTTTGTGTCTAGTGAATTGGTGTGGTATACGAAAATTAACCATGTGCTACTTAAAAACGTTTCTAGAAGTTTCAGGAGCATTTAATTGCTCAATATTGATGATCGCACATTTAGGTGTAATGGGTATCTTTTTCAATGCATTATTAATTGTAGTTAAGATTAAATGTAAATTTTAGGGAAAGAGTAATAAATGCTGAATTAGGTATGAAAAATTATTATTTTGATTTTTAAAACCCTGAATTTGATACGGAAAAGTCGGAATTTTTAGTTAAAATCCTATATACATATATGTACATAGATTTAGTCTTATTTATCTATGTTTGTTAGATGGTTTAGCTGGCCTACATATATGCAGCATTTCATTTGATGCTAATATCAAAATCTCCAGTAAAGAAAAAGAAGTGACCACGAACTAATGTTTATACATGTAGAGGCAACGAATGTGAAACTCATACTATTACAGCAAAATGCCAATTTTATAAAAGTAATTGAGATCGGAAGAGATTTATTCAAAATAGGACTTATAGGTGAACGGTACTTTTAGCTTATTACTTCGTACATCATAGAACCAAAACGCAAAGAACGCAATAGACCAATTTAATAAATTTATTAAAGAGCAATGATGATAGGAGGCAATAAGGTACTAGCTTATGCACTGTATTAACTCGCTAAATTATTGAATAAACAGAATTTTAATGCTTTTCTAAAATTGGTATCTTTATTTCATTTGAATTCTTTCCTTCTTACATTTCCTTTTTTCCAACTCCCTTTACAACCAGCCGATCAATTAGTGTTGCCGAAGTAGTCACAAATATCAGCGTTGCCACATCCCTTCCACCTTTTTTAGTTTTAGTTTTAACGGTCCTTGATCTGGAATCGATGACTCATGGGCCTCACCCTTTCCGCTGTCCTGTGGGCTGCTTGTCACTTCCGAAGAGTCGAAGGCCGTTGATGAAGGTTTGTTGTTGATAACGACGGGAAGTGGTTTCGTATTAAGATGTTGGGTAGGCGTGTCCTCTGAAGATTGAGCATTTGGAATCTTTTTGATCATACTTATGTTTCTGGTATACATTCACTTCCATTTCTTTCAATAACTTCAAAATTGTTTTATCAAAATTTGGAGTGAGCTTGTTCGGAAAAATTACATTTTTCAGTAGCACCTTGTCACCTACCACAATTTCGGATTCCTTTGCACCTCTCCTCAAGTCAGCTTTTTCTTTTCCTTTTTGTTTGTTAATTAAATCATTATCTCTAGCTTGAGAATCAATTACATTTTCTGTTATCTCCTCAATGCCTGGAATTTTGTCACGAATACGTCGGTTGAACATTAGTTCAATTGGTGGCGAACCTGTTGTGCCATGAGGGGTAACGTTGTACATTAGTAGGAACTTTTGGATTTCTTCCTTATAATCGCGTTTATTTACTGCAGCAATTTTTAATCGTTTTACCAAGGACCTGTTTATATTTTCCACCTCACCATTTGCCTGGGGCCAGTATGGTGGAGTTCTTATTATCGTTATGTTATTTCCGGCGCAAAAACACTTGAATTCATCGCTGACATATTGCCTCCCATTATCGGTTCTTATTGTTCTAGGTAAGCCAAGCCTGGAGAAAATCTCTTTCATAGCCTTGATTATGACGTCGGAGGAAATTCGCTTTAAGAAAACAACTTCTTGGTATCGCGAGTAGTAGTCAATGAGCACTAAAACATACTCGCCATTAGGTAGTGGTCTTAGTAAATCAGTTGCTAAGAACTGCCAGGGCCCATTCGGGAATGGATGTCTATGCATTGGAGTCGGGTTTGATGGTTGTGAAACCAAGAGGCAATCACGGCACGTTTTTACAAAATTTTCGGCATCCTTGTCTATTAGTGGCTACCAAACCTTAGAACGAAGACGACGTTTCATTGCTGACTCCCCAGGGTGGCCCTCATGGGCCAACTCTAGTACCATTGATCTTAAATATTTAGGTATTATTATACGGTTTCCCCGCAGCAAAATCGATCCAATTGCCGATAATTCAAAACGAAAAACATAGTACGGACTAGATGTGTTTGAATCCCAAAAACATTCTCCATACTGGAAATCGCATCACAAATGTCCACGTCTTTTGCACTTTCTTTGCTAATTAGTGAAATCGTCAATGTTGCAGGAATAGTGTTTTCGAGTACATGGAAAATGTACTCTTCGCATGATCCATCAAAAGACTCCTCATAAGAGATTTTACACAGCCTAGATATTGAGTCCGCAATGTTATCTTTTCCAGACCGATAGATGACCTTGAACTTGAACGCCTGTAATCTAAGAAGCCATCTTTCAATTCTAGCTGGAGGTTTTGAAGTAGGTTTAAAAATGGTTTCCAGTGGCTTATGGTCGGTCACAAGTTCAAAATCTAACCCAGCTAGGTAGTAATAAAATCTCTCTACCGACCACACCAAACCAAGCTCTCCTTTTCAGTTTGGGATTACCTCTTCTCTACGGTAGATAAACTTTTGCTAGCAAAAGAAATAATTCTGGGCTCACCAGCAGAGTTGAATTGTAGCAAGACTGCTCCTAAAGCTACGGGGCTTGCATCGGCTATTACACGTGTTCTTAGTTTGGGATCAAAATACGAAAGATTCGGAATTTCGGATAGCATCGTTTTCAATTTACAAAAAGCTTCCTCCTGTCTACGACCCCATACAAATTTGGCATCCTTTGTGAGCAGTGACCTAAGGGAATCGGTGCTATCTGCTAAGTCTGGCAAGAATTTCCCTATATAAGTTACTAATCCCAAAAAACTTCGTACCTCGTCTTTCGATTGAGGCGCCCGAAATTGTTGTATAACTCTTATCTTTTCAGGATCTGCAGTAAAACCATCTGCCGAAAGTATATGTCCCAGAAACATGAGTTTTGCCGCTTTCCATACATATTTTTCTTCATTTAAGGAAACGTTATTCCTTCCTAAGATTTCTAGGACAGTCTTCAACGCCTTATCATGATCCTCAGCGCAATTCCCAAACACAATGATGTCATCAATGTAATTAAGAGCATTTTGACATGCTGAAAGCATCCCCTCAATAATTTTTTGAAAAATTTCGGGAGCTGAGTTGACCCCAAACATCAATCGTTTATATCTGAACAAACCTTTATGTGTTACAAAGGTTGTGATTTCACGACTTGACTCATCCAATTCTATTTGATGGTAGGCGGATTTAAGGTCTAGCCTCGAAAAGATTTTAGCAGACTTCAGTCTACTCATGAATGATTCGATAGTGGGTAGAGGTTCTATAATGTCAAGACGTAATGTCTCATCTAATTTATTAGCCACCTTATCTTCCAACGCAATAGGCACACGGCGTACTGGTTGTTGGACTGGCTTAATTGTATGGTCTATAGATAATGACACCTTAATGCCATGTATTTTGGGAAATGGTTGGTGTTTCTTTTCCTGAACAAGATTGACATTTAGTCCCAGTTTTAGTACATTAAGTTGGAGAGCTTTTCTCTTCCCAGGAGGGATTGGTTTCCATTTTTGATAACGTAGAAGGAAGATATTATTTCCTTCCGATTAACTACTCTTATAGGTGCATCAAACACCATGACAATTTCTAATGGGTATGTGGCCGCGTATGCTTTAAATTTGTTGGCATAGTGTGGTCGCATATTCCATATTACAGCCTCCGATTTCTGTAGCAAATTCCAATCGTCTTCACTTATAAGATTAAACCGACAGCCGGAGTCAATAACCATAGAAATATCTTTTCCTCCTATGGTGCAACATATGTTCTCATCATTATCTTCGTCATTCGCAATTTTGAAACATCCGAACTCACGAATTTCAGAAGCCAACTTATCTTCATGTGCAATGCATCGAACATTAGATGTAATTCGCTGCCTTTTGTAGGGTCCATTGTTGTTGTTGTCAATCTTCCTTTTTTTTGTTCTGCATCTTACAGCAAAATGACACATCAATAAACACTTGTTGCATTTTGCGTTTCGGGCTGGGCATTCAAAAGAATTTGATAAGTGTCCTTCCTTCCGCACCGACTGCATTCAATTGATACATTCGATTGTGTGTAGATTTGAGCGGAAACTTTATTTATTTGCTCATTGTCATTGCATTGCAACATGCTACGAGAAGTTTTGGTAATTTGCTCGTAAACTTCTCCAATAACCTTTTTTTTAAATCAAGAGGTGCCCAAGAATCTATTATTTTATCTTTTATGGAAATTTCTTCGATTTCCTCTTTAGTATTTCCGAACGGACATTTTGCCACCTGTTGGCGCAATCGAAGTAAAAATTTGTTGAAATTTTCACCCTCGGTAGGGGTTATATTATGAAACAAATGCCTTTCAAATGTTGTATTTCTCTTTGGAGAGAAATATTCATTTAATTTTGATACCAAAACGTCATAAATTTTTACATCGCCCGACGCCTTATCCAAAAGAGCTCCAGGAATGCAAAATATTACTTCTTGTAACTGTGGACCACCTAAATGCAAAAGTTTATTCTTTTTCTTGACGTCATCAGTGATCTCTTCAGTAGTGACTTTTCTATTGCATCACAGAAGAAAGGTCTTATAGCTTCTGTCATCTCTCCTCGCAAAGTAACTGAAACAAAAATTAATAATATATCATTGTAATTTGCTCAAGTCGAACAACTAAATGCAACCTGTCTACAACTTAGGTGAACATTTAGATTTTATGTACATATTTCCACAGAATGCCGAATTAAATCGGTAATAGACCAACAATATAACTTTTTTTCGGTAATCTGATGGACGCAATTTAATGCCCAGTCACTAATCCACCAACTTTTAGTGAAAGTCTGTCGCAATTTAATGCCCACTCACTGATCCAACAATTTTCAAGTGAGTGTATACCGCAATTTAATGCAATTCGTGCTATTCGTTCAATCTAAAACAATTTATTGCCAAATATTCACTACTTCAGATTTTCATCACTCGTCGCCAATTTATTAACTCGCTAAATTATTGAATAAACAAAATTTTAATGCTTTTCTAAAATTGGTATCTTTATTTCATTTGAATTCTTTCCTTCTTACATTTCCTTTTTTCCAACTCCCTTTACAACCAGCCAATCAATTAGTGTTGCCGAAGTAGTCGCAAATATCAGCGTTGCCACATGCACACATTAGTATATTATTACACAAAAATCATTACAAAAAAAGAAATATTTTGGGAATATGGGAGAGCAATGGCTGTTTAAATTTAGCAAAAATAAAAAAGAAACGATCTAATGCACGCCAAAATTATGTATAAGAACTATAATAAAAAAGGTATAAACCAGTAATTAATAAAATAAGGTAGCAATAAAAATACATTACAAGGTATCACACGCAGCGGCATCTAACACGAATTCCCTTCCATTGGTATATCCAGATCAAGAATTTTAATTTGGGTATAATTTTTTCGCTAAACAGCTTTTTACAGATAGCATTAATTTTAATCAAAGATGGTGAATAAAAATCATTAAGATATATCCTTTTATCAAACCGCAGTTTTTATTACATCAATTACCTTTAAGGCTTTGGATTTGATAGTTTGGAAGTTCGATTTCATTACTATATCACTATATTGTTAAACTTGACGAGCACAATTTGTTTTTTTTTGAAAATAACAGACATCAGAACGACTTATAGGCACTCTGTAGCAACTTCCTAGTTCTACAATTAAATTCGGCAAATCATCGGGTAACACACGAATTAAGATATCACTGCAGTTTAAGTTGCTGTGGAGTGAATTATTTGCAACTTCAAGTTGAACAATTTTAGTAGATATCGAGGATTCCAAAAGTGCGATAAGTTTGTCGCACTTATCAACGTCACCTTTAATAGTTTAAGCTTCAAGTCAGCCATGGATTTTTTTAGAGAGGCAGAGTCCTCCTTGCTTTTTTCCAAAAAAATATCGAATTTTGAGTTAAGCGACATAAGTTCATTCCTGTACGAGTCTGGAGGATTTCTCTTACATATAGAGCGGTTAAAAGATACATTTGTAAAGCTCATAGCCTTAAACTCATCATCACTTATTTTTTCACAAGATTGAAACCAAATACGGCATAAATCGCATTGCACTGCCTGTTGGGTTTTTATAAAAGAAGAATTACAAAATCCACATAACTCCTTTTGACCGCCAGCCATGGAAGCTATAAAAAAGTTATGCACAAAAGAAAAAGAAAGAATATTGCGTCACTCCGCTAATATGAAAACCGCCAACAAGCCGGGAAAACTCAGGGTATATAAATAGATATAATCACTTTATCTTTATATCCAGGGAAAGAATTTAAAAATTTTACCATACACTTTAAATGTAGCCAAGAAATTTTAAGAAATAAGAGAAAATCGCGTGGTTTTTATAAGAAATAGAATCAAGAAAATTGGAAGCTCCTAAAACACACGTCTAGTCAGGCATGAGGTTGCTATCTGGCAACGATTTTCTGTTTTATTTATACTTTTCATTTTGCATATAGAAAGTGATAAATTACTCGTATTTATGTTGATAAAAGATACCTTTGTGTACGCGATACTCATAGAATATGTTTACCTATGTTTTGTACTTGTTAATTCTTTTTGATTCCTTTAGTTGTTCACAAAACAAAACAAATCATCACTAGAATTCATAAGTAAAAGAAAACATTTGTTTTTTTTACGCTCCCATATTATTAATAATAAAAATGTGAGAATTAACATGTGAGCGTGATTTTAATTTGCTAAATATTATGTTGCATTCCTTGGTTCCAGACAAGTGCAATTCAATATTTGTACTTTTATTTTCTTCAACTAAATTTTGGGAAACAAATGTTGCAAAGCGTCAGCATAATTTTGAACGGTTTTCGGCCAGCACTAAATACATTTTAATTTATAAATTTTTACCTTTGTTAGTGTTTTTGTAACATTGCAATTTGTAATTTAAATTTGTAATTGTAAGCTCACTTGTTATTTAGTATAAATAATTTTGATTTTTTAATAAACATCATCAGATATGACCATCATATTGTGTTCATCAATTTCTTTATCATTATCCTTGTGTAGCACTTGGATAATTATAAATAAAAATACCCACTATCTGTATAATAGTTTGGTGAACTACCAACCTATTAAAAAGGAACAAGTTAAGTAAGACAAACGAGCCCTCATTAACAGTACTGATATCATGCTTTGGATTTTACAAACAAAGACCAAATTAGTTCACAGTTAATGTTGTCTGTAATAGAAAATGCAACGATATGGTCGGCGCATCCAGTAAGACCCCTTATTCCTTTATATAAAAATGCCAAAATTTATTTGATGTACGATGTACCCCATATTTGTAAATCTCTAAGAAATCTTTCATCAAAGCTGATTTAGCTCGGTTCGATGTTGTTAAAGGCCCTTTCACACTATAATACAAGTCTTACTACTTTTATATTACTTTGTGAGAGAGAAATATAATCAGATTTGGTGCGACTGCCTAAAAATCTAAAGTAATATTAAATTTTGCGTTCACACTATCACACTTGAAATAAAATGAAGAGTATAAATAGTAAGAACAAAAATGACAAATGACTTTTTTGTTGTTTTGTTATTTTATTTTCTTTGGTTGTTTCCACAAAATAACATCCCTGATAAAAGGAAAAGTATAAGCTTTTAGAAAATTTAAAAAAAATGGTGAGAGCCATACGACTGTCATATTCCTATTCGTATTTTGGTCAGATTCATAACATGTTTTCATTTGATTTAAATTTTTGACATGTCGTATTAGTCAGTAAAAGGGCATCCAAGAAATATTAGATCTGGAGTACGGAAAAGTAACAAAAAATTACTAAATTAACAAGAGTGCACATAACCCAAAATACTTTTAAAAAGATGCGTGTTGACACATCTCTCCAAACTTTGAGCAATTCAGTTGCTCCTACAAACCAATCTGCTACTGAAAATCGCAAACAAAGTTCATCACCAGAAGCCGCTTTAACGATATTTTTATCATTTGACTTTAAAACAATTTTAGGAGATACTCAAAGAGTGTTTGGCAAATTTATATTTTTAAATACGATTATTTTAAAAAGTAATAAACGGTGCGGAGGGATATGGCGCCGTTGGAATTATCGATTGTGCGGATTTGTCAGCCACAATGTCGCAGTGGTCGAGTGAGCTGTGGAGACCTTTTTTAAGAGTACTGATTAGGGTGGGGCGATTTGAAAATCTTAATGGGCGCTTCGCGTTTTTGATTCTTGGGATTGTACTAAGCAAAAAAGTCCACTAGACCATACTTCTACGGTGAAAATCGAGCTGGCGCATTTTGACTTGATCAGACTTTTGCCACGTTTTTTTGGATATTTTGGCCTATAACAGCCAAACCATCGAGATTTTCGATCCAATACTCAGACAAAAATTGTAGCCAAGACAATAGTTAAGAACTCTCTAGTACATCGCAAAAGCATTGGAACGCTCCTTCAGGCAGTTTTGGCCTTTTGAAAGTGCAAATTTTTCGTGAAAATATTGATTACCATTTTCAGTTGATCATAGCGCAAAATCATAAAAATGTTCTATTTCTGTTTAGTACAATCCCAAGAATAAGAAACGCGAAGCGCCCATTAAGATTTTTTTCCTTCCATACTAATCGCCCTACCCTAGTACTGATTCTTACGTAATTGCTTGTCGACAATTTTGTTCAAAGTTGGGTATTCGGCGAATAAGTGATGGACTGAGTGTGAATTTAATTCATTCGTGTGTGCAGAGATTCCGCGCAACTGCTTCGGCTATCAATGCCCCACGGCCAGGGCCCAGTGGATCTTCAGGGACTCCCGAAAACATTGAACTGGGTGAAAGCAATTTACGTGAAACTCCGCGACTTTCAGTACGGAAAAGAGCAGCCTCACTGAGACTTCCAGCGATTATTCATGAAATTTTAAAAAAGGATCTGTATGACATACTCTTTAAAGAAATAAAATCCGCATTTCCATTCTATCGTTCAATGCTCTTAATAAAACTTTGTGTCAATTATTAAGTTTTTTATTTAAGTTTGAAAATATAAATCTTCTACCAGACACCCTGTATATCAGAATTCACTCACAGCGCTGACGTAGATGTTACAACCATATTCGATGCAAATGAAGATTATTTTGATGAATATGCTAATAGTTTTAACTCTAACAATGTTCCAATACAGTTAACATCAAGCCGATATTTTGTTGGTTATATAGCTTAACGAATATCTTGTGCCAAATGCCGTATGGGTATATGTAATTAAACCAGCGCAAATCCATATCCTACAAAAATGGTTCTTCATGCAAAAAATTATAATAAAGAAACAGATTGTGGAAGTTTATGTGATCCATCAGACTTATTTTTTGTAGTGTGTAAGATTCACATAAAAGTTTTCGGAAAATATTTTTCTATTGTAAAGAAATAAAAGACATCAAAAAAACTATTGTTGAACAATTTGTAAATTGTACCAAAAATGTAAAATATTCCTTTTGATTTGATTAAAGTAACGTATGCTTTAAGACCGTATGGTGATGCAAATATTATTAGTTCTTACGCTATTAAGAAAATATTCCTCATGGATAACATTCGTTCATTTTTGAACGACCGAACGAAAGAAAAGAAATAAACAAAACAAGAATACCTTAAAGTGAACGACAGAGCGAAAGAAGACAAATAAACAAAACAAAAATACCATAAAGTAAGCAAACTTATGTTGAAAAAATGTGAAGAATTTCAGTGGGAAAATGTAAATTTTAGTGTATGTAAATGTCCTGTAAATTGTTTAGTCTATGATAAAAATTGGTGTTCAATACTGTAGTGTGGTAGAAAAGTTGTAAAATATGATTAGCTGGCTACTGTAAAAAACCCACCATTCTAAGGTAAAAATGAAGTGAAACATTTTTTTTCATTTATTTATTTCTATATATTAACCCAAAAGAATAGTTTGAAAATATATACTTGATATTTAAAAATAGTGACAGAGGCAGATATTGCTGGTATAACATTAACGGAAGGTGGCCAAATGTCAGCAAATGATGTGTCTCTCCTGCCCATTGTCAGGAAAAATTTAAGTCTCAAATCCAGAGCATGGATATTTTATTGAATAAATATGTTTATGTAGCTGCAGTATATGTTCAGGTAATAAAACTTAAATTTAATACAAAAATTTTTAATATAAAGATTCTTCAACTAGGTCTTTAAATATATTAACTAATATACCTATACCGTAAAATTTGTCGCAGGTTTTAGCTACAATAAAAACAACTGGAAAACACAATTCTGCTGTTCCTCCACCACCACCTGCGATTGGATCACAATTGAAATCCTCGATATATATACATATATATACGAAACGCTCTGGCGCAAATGAAGCATATAATCTAGAAAATAATATGGGCACAGCATATGACACAGAAAGTAAGTGAAGAATTTATTTCAATCACATTTATATTTCTATGGCAATATGTAACAGTAGCTTAAGTCGATTTCGCTCTATTATGAAATAATTACACTTTCTCATAAGGAAATGTGTTTCAAAAATTAAATTTTTTTAAGGATATTACTTCATTAGAGCGTCTGCTAATACAAACTATATGATTCTAGATTTTAATAGAAGATTTATTTGAATTTAATGCATTAGCCGCGATTCAGACGCTTTTGTTATGAAAATACCCATATTTTAATTAACCTACTTTAATAATTTTGCAGATAGAGCAACAAAAGGCAATTCAACAACCGTTTTGACAAATTAAGTGAAGCGGAGCTTTTTACTATTGTCGCAGATAACATTGTTATGACTTCAAATAAATAAACTCGATATGAAACCTCGACCAGGGGTTTAGGAATATTAATTTCTGATAATACTTAAATAATGTAAATAAATAATTTTATGTAAAAAGTTTAATTTATTAAGAAAGCATATTTAAACTCATTTTATAAACAATTTTTGTTCTTTTAATTCAAATGTTTAAGTATATTTTAATAATTCTCTACTAAAAATCGATTGTCAATGTTTATTTAATGTAAATAAATAAAAGAATTTCTTATTTATTTATTAATACGAAAATATGAAAGCCAACAGGGCCAATTAATTTATATTACTTTAAGACTAGAAAAATCTTACTTATACTTATATTTAGATAGCATTAAGTTTATAAAATTTAAATTAATTTTAAAGATTTCATTCGTTAAAAAATCATGTTTAAATTCATTTTATAAATTCTTATTCTTTTAATTAAAATGTTGCGGTATTTAAAAAAGAATTTCTTATTTATTTATTAATTCAAACAAAAACTAAACTGAAAGCCACAGAGCCAATGAATTTATATTGCTTTAAAAGTATAAAAATCTCGTTGTACATTCTTCTTTACCTTTATATACTATTATTAAAAATTGTATAAGGTACTTTGTGTGGTTAAATATTAAAAGAATTGGAATAAGAAAAATAAATTAAATAAAAAAATAAAATAGAAAAATAGAATAGAAAAATAGATTAAATAAACGTATATTAAAAAGATATTTTTTTTTTATCTAGGACCAGCACTCAGGAGATGACTCCTACACATGCGAAGCATTGTGCTGGGAACTATAGGAAAGGGATAGTAGGAGAAACGACAGGAGGTGAAGCTTAATTAATTATTTTGCAGCTCTGCTTTCGCGCGTTCTTTTGTTTTTATACTCGTAGCAGTGCTGAAGCTTCGGTTTAGTAGCCATTTTTATTATTATTTTACTTCGCCGGTGCTACACAATACCGACGAAGGAGGGCGTTCTGATGTGATTGTGGATTGCTATCAGCTGAAGCCGGTATTTTTCAGTGACCAGTGACTATGCCTTCGCCACTGAAACCTTCCGACAACAACTCACACACAAAGACACACTAATGCACATCAGAAAAATGCGAGATGTTTATTTTTATTTAAAAATTTGTTTTGTCTGAAACTGGGGTTGAACCCAGGTCTGTTTTTTGGTTGTGTAGTCAACGTGCAGAATTGCTTCGTTTTTCAAAATCTAATTCCGGCGCATAAATGCATGTACATATGTATATTTTTACAATCTATTTTAGCACTTCACCCACATGTCTGCCTTTAATTCTCTTATTACAAAGTTCTTGTAAAATATTATTTATTACAAAATGTCATTATGTTATCGAAAATTTTTAACAAGACTAAAAAAAAAATTAAAAATCAAATAAAATAAAGCTCTTTATTCGTTATTCGATTTTTAATTTCTTTTTTACAGCCATACCTAAACAAGCGCGGAAGGCGGAACGTTTTTTTCCGCTTAGCTTTTACGCTGAAATGCCATACCTAAATAAAAGCGGCAACGCTATGTCAAAACGATAAAAACGGGGTTATCAAAAAAATAAATATAACAACCCTGATTATTTTAACAATAAAGTTTATTGGTGTTTGCGATTTTTTAATAAGTATTTTATAAATAAAAGTTTAAACGATTTAAAGGATTTACTTTAGAAATGGTAGAGCATATTGCAATTGGGCGATAATTTTCAATACAACTCCAGAAGGCCAATATGCTGAGCTGTTCGCAGCGCACACTCACCTTGCGCAATTAGTGAATGAACCAACACATATTTCATGTGTTGACGGGCACCAACACAACACCCTCGACCTTTTTCTCACTTCACACCCTGAAAAGTATGAAATGAACATTAGCGCACCTCCCGGTAATTCGGTCTTGAAGCAGTGCTCTTCGACGTTATCGCGTCCTCTGGCAATCCTTTTCAGCACCCTATATCATGCCGGCGAATTTCCGTCGTGCTGGAAAGTTGCAAATGTTACGCCGATCCCCAAGAAGGGAGAGGCAAGCAACCCTGAAAATTATCGCCCAATCGCCATATGCTCTACCATTTCTAAAGTAATGGAGAGTATGCTAAATTTCCATCTTATGAAGTATCTGGAGTTCAATAGCTTACTTAACGACCGGCAATATGGCTTCCGTGGAGGACGTTCCACGGGAGATTTATTAGCCTTCCTCTCGGAAAAATGGTGTCGATCCTTCCACCATTTTGGCGAAAGTGAGGTAGTGGCTCTAGATGTTTCAAAAGCATTTGACAGAGTGTGGCATGGAGCACTCTTGTCCAAACTTATTGCTTTTGGTGTCGGCGATATCTTCTCTCGATTTATATCGAGCTTTCTCAGGGATCGCGCTATAAGAGTTGTTATAGACGGGATCTCATCTAACGAGTTCAAGATCAATTCAGGGGTACCACAAGGCTCCATTCTTTCTCCTACCCTATTTCTTATTTTTCTTAATGACTTCCTATGTCATACTTCAAACCCTATCCACTCTTTCGCAGATGACAGCAGTATCTGCCATTCATATTCATTTGATCGTAGGCCGACATCAACTATGATCGCGGCGACGAGGCAGAATATGAATGATTCGTTAACAGGTGACCTCACGAGAATATTGGAATGGGGTCACGCGAACAGGGTCGATTTCAATTCCCAAAAGACCCAATGCTGCATGCTAACCCATCGTCGTATGCACGATCACGCTGCCTCATCTGTAATTATGGGTGGCATAAACATTGAGGAATCAGAAGCTCTAGATGTTCTTGGCATGAAAATCCAGTATGATGTCCGATGGACTGAGCACATTTTTCAGGTCTCAAAGGAAGCATTCAAGTGCCTAGGCTTTTTAAGGCGGTGTAAGACATACTTCACCCCATCTGATCACCTTACTATTTATCAAGGTTCAGAAAGTACACACATCAAACATTCAGCGTACTGTTCAAAAGCAACCAACACATATTTTTATTTTCATAACATTTATGTGTGGTTCTAACTTTTGTTCGGTGCCAAACACTATCATACATGTGTTTCGTTTTAATATTCAATTTTGTACACGAACTTAAGAAGTTCACGTACTGTCCGATTATTACACACTTCAAACACACAGGTTCGAGTGTACGAATATTTTAAATTCGTGTACGTTTGCGACAATAAAGTACATGTACGATAGACAGATTCAATTTTGCTTATACATTATGTTGCTGTACGTGTACGACAAGAAAAGTACATGAAAGATATGAAGATTATTTTGTGACTGAATTTTAAGAAAATGTTTGTGTACGGAAAAAGTACATGAATGTTAATAATACGTACATTTATGTACGAACATTTTTTGAAAAATCTGATAAACGTAAATGAAAACAACACCAATTATTTAAAAAATTTTTATTTTTAAAATGAAAATATGTATGTATATAATTCATTGGAAGCAACAAAGAAAAAAATATATATTAAAAAAATAAAATTAAACTGTTATTCAGTTTTTTCTATTTTAAGAGCTGAGCAGTCAAGCAACTCAAAATTTAATTTTTTAATTAAAATGTTTCAAATTGACTTCTTTGAGAGCTTAGACCTTAACTTGGTCAAGACAGTAGCAAGTGCACTAAACGCACGTTTTTTGTATTGTATTTAGATCCTCGCTTTAATTTTCAAGGAACTCCATTATTAACCAACGAACAAAAACAAACTGCAGTGGTAGGTTTTAATTTTAACTTCAAAAAAAAAATAATAATAAAAATATACATAATTTTTTTAAGACCACTTAATTAAGACTTATGAAATGAAAATATAACGCATTCGTCATCTCCACAAGACAAAAATGCCAATACTTCATTTTCAGAATATCCATTAGATATTACTCCAAGTACATTAAATACCGCACAATCTAAGCTAGCACAACACATAAATATACTCGTAAATACAGCAAATTTAAATCCAATAAATCAAAATTATCACATAAAAACAGAACTACTTGCTATATGTGACAAACAAATGGAGCCGTTAGAAATTAACGTATTGGAGTACTGGAAAAAAATATCACAGTATAATTTAAAACTAAGTAAGCTTGCCGAAGTGGTACTTGATGTACCTGCATCACAAGTTTCTGTAGAACGTGAACTTCTTAAGTTCGTGTACAAAATTGAATATTAAAACGAAACACATGTATGACAGTGTTTGGCACCGAACAAAAGTTAGAACCACACATAAATGTTATGAAAATAAAAATATGTGTTGGTTGCTTTGATCTGTGTTCGTTTACATTAATGTACGAGATTTTTATACGGTGTGTGTACTTTTCTTAACTCTGCTATTTATACCGCCTACATACGACTGAAAATGGAATACAACTCTCATGTATGGGTCGGTGCTTCAAAGACTATTTTGAAGTTACTCGACCGTGTACAGGAAAGGGCGAAAAAACTCATAGGAGACAGTAGGGTAGCCAACTCTATTGACTCTCTTGAGCATCGTCGCAACGTGGGGTGCGTTTCGTTGTTCTATCTATACTATATTGGAGGTGTTCTAATGAAATCAGGGAACTTGTTCCCGAAACCCGGTCATTCGCGCGCACGACGCGATCATCATTAAGAGCGCATCCATTTGTGGTCGATTTGACGGCGACTCGCACTACGCATTACAGGAAAAATTCTTTTTTTGGCCGAACGGGCAAATATGTGGAATAGACTACCCGCAGAGGTGTTTCCTGTCACTTTAAGCTTGGGAAGATTTAAATCAAATGTCAATAAACACTACTCCCTTCATCCTCCTTCCCATAACCTAACTTCCTAGTTCCAGCACAATGCATCGCATGTGTATGGGTCATCCCCTGAGTGCCGGTCGAAGACAAAAAAAAAAAAAACAATAAAAGAATTTTTGGCAATAAAAGGACAAGTTAAAAAAAATATTTTTGATAATGAATTCAACTCCAAAAACGTGAGGGATTTTTTCATGCCACGAAACCGGCAATTCTGATATTGAACGTCTTAACAATAACTTAACCGAAAAAATAAGAATAATTAATTTTGAAGAGAAATTGCAGATAATTACTCCAATATTAAAAGCCATAAAATTTTACAATAATACCATAATAATACCGTGCCATAATAATAATACCATCAAATGTACTCCATTTGATGTTATACTCGTAAATGGTAAAGTAAGTTAGGAACTTCTTAGAAGTAGACTAGCAAATAAAAAAAAAACATACTATCCAAAAACTGAACGGTAAAAGAGAATCGTACACAGCAAGAGATACAGGATTTATAAAAAATTACCAAAGCTTAAGCCATAAGGAAGAACCAAAGTTTATTAACTGTTATTTAGAAAATGTACATACAACAAATATCCAGATCTTGGCAATCATTATGGTGATGATGATGCTTGCAACCGAGACACAAGGAATACTTCAGATTAACCCAATCACTGAGGAATCAGGATACAAGTTAAGTTAAGAAAAGTTGAAGTAGTACACTAAACTTCGATTGATTGACATTAGAGAATTGAATAATATTATAAATCAGTTCGAGAATAATACAAAGAAATTGGATTTGGATAATAGGGAAATGGTTGAAGATAAAAATAATAAGAGCAAAATTAAAATCAATAACTCCGTTAGAAATTAGAAAGAAAAGAGAACTATTTAACGTCATATGAAGGGTTCAGAAATGGTTGATTGGTGTTATGGATGATGACGATCGACAGGAAATTCTTGAGCATCTTAATGTTGTAGATGAAAATAGTCATAATACCATAAATACAATTAATGAGCAAATATATATAAATAAGAAAAAAATATATATAATAAGATAAATAAGATGACAGGAAAATATTCAGAAAACATTGGTCGAGTTTAGAAACAGACAAAACGAAATAATTCGAAAACGTTTATATAAATAGTAAATGCCTAAGCTTATATATCTAATCGATACGATTGTGGGGGGCCTGTTCCCCACACACCCTCCGCTGGGTGGCGAACGTGGGCCCTACGATGATGAGGTTCCACCGCCCTTTACCGGGGAGGAGCTGAGGATCGCCGCCGGGGCTCTTAGGACGGGGAAAGCCCCTGGCCCGGATGGGGTACCGTCGGAGATGCTCAAGATCCTGGCTGAGAGCAGGCCGGAAGCATTGCTTCCGGTATATGATGCTTGTTTGGTCCAGGGCGTCTTCCCAAGACGCTGGAAAACACAGCGGCTCGTGCTTGTTAGCAAGGGCAGGGGCGATCCGACCCAGCCATCGGCTTATCGGCCACTTTGTATGTTGGATGGTGCCGGCAAGCTGCTGGAGAAGCTACTGCAAAGAAGGCTGGCGGAGGCCGTGAGGATGGCTGGGGGGCTGTCGGATAGACAGCATGGCTTCAGACCTGGTAGGTCAACGCTCGGGGCGATTGCTGATGTGGTTGAGTGCTTCGAGCGCGCTCAGAGCGAGAGGCGCTATTATCCGAAGCGCATAGTTGTCCTGGCAACACTCGACGTTCGGAATGCCTTCAACAGCCTACGATGGGCTGATGTTCTAGAGGCGCTACGGGGGAGGTTTCGTATTCCCGGATACTTGTATAGAATTCTCCGTAGTTATCTGGACGATCGGGTACTGTTGTACGATACGCCGACGGGGCGGAGGAGCAGGACGATCACGTCCGGCGCGGCCCAGGGATCTGTGCTGGGCCCGGACCTATGGAATCTGACCTACGATGGGATCTTTGGGGTGGAAATGCCCGAGGATGCTCAGCTCGTGGGATACGCGGATGATATAGCGGCGGTGATCTTGGCGCGGGATATGGATGACGCCAGGGGGAAGCTGAACCGGGTCATGATTAGGACACGGATGTGGCTTGAGGACCACGGCTTGGAATTGGCCAGGGAGAAGACCGAGGTGATGTTGATGACGCGGGCACACATACCACTCGGCGTCGGCATGCAGATAGGGGATGTGTCTCTGGTTACCCAGAGTGCCATTAGGTATTTGGGCGTCAGACTCGACTGTAGGCTGACTTACTGGGCCCAAATACGGCATGTGGCGACTAGGGCGGCGAAGATGACTGGCATGTTGAGCAGACTCATGGCGAATGTCGGAGGCCCGACACAGGGCAAGAGGAGGCTGATTATGGCTGTCACGAAGTCGATCTTGCTGCATGGGAGCGAGATTTGGGGAAATGTACTGGGTGAGAGAACCAAACGCAGGGTACTCGAGGCGGTACAGCGGACGGCGGCCCTTAGGGTTGCTTCGGCTTACCGCACGGTCTCGGGCGCTGCGGTCCTGGTGATATGTGGGGAAATACCCATAGACCTCTTGGCGCGCGAGCGGTGGGAGGCTTGGAACTCGAGGGGGGAGGACCCTGGTGTTGGTGCTATTGGTCTGAGACCCCAAACTGTCCGGCGATGGCAGGACAGGTGGACCGCGGACACGGTCGGCAGGTGGACGGCAAGGCTCATTCCCTGCGTGGAAGTATGGATTCGGAGGAAATTTGGGGAAGTTAACTACTTCCTGACACAATTCCTCTCGGGCCACGGATACTTTCGAAAGTACCTGTACCGGATGGGCAGGGCAGATGGTCCCGACTGCATTTACTGTAGTATTACGGATGATGATGCAGAACACACTTTCTTCGACTGCACCAGGTGGCATGCTGAGAGGGGTGCAATGGCGCAGCGGGTTGGCGGGTTCGCTCCTGCCACCGTGATAGGGAGGATGCTCGATTGTGAAGACAATTGGGACGCTGTGGCACAGTACGTGGGATACGTTCTGCGGAGGAAGAAGAGGGACCTCGATGCGCTGCTGCATAGAGGGGCCCCCTCTGACGGGGACCAGGCGATACGGGCCGGTGCCATGGCGCCGGCTACAAACTTGGCGGACCCAGACGTGGGTGATTGAGAGTGGTCCTGATTGGGACGTGGCTCTGGGCCTTCCCGAAGTAATGCGGAAAGCGGTTCCGGGGAGGAATCTACCCAGAGGAGGAGGAGGGAATTTTTTAGTGGCAACACCACTCGACGCAGAAGACGACGGTCTCTGTAAGTGCGAAGGCATTTTCAACCCTACCTCACACGCCAAAAAAAAAAAAAAAAAAAAGCTTATATATCTAAGAACAAGAATTGAACATATTCAGGATGATAGAGCATCCGCTAAAAATAGCATATTTCACCCAAGTATACTGACATATGAAGAAATAGATAAATATATATACAGGGTGTCTGGTAGCAGATTTATTTTTCAAACTTAAATAAAAAACGTAATAATTGACACAAAGTTCTATTAAGAGCATTAAAGAGTATGTCATCCAGATCCTTCAGGTTCTTTTTTAAAATTTCATGAATAATCGCTACTCGAAGTCCCAGTGAGGCTGTTCTTTTCCGTATTAAAAGTCGCGGATTTTCACGTAAACTGCTTTCAACCATTTCAATGTTTTCGGGAGTCCTTGAAAATCGACTGGGTACTGGCCGTGGGGCATTGATAGCCGAAGCAGTTACGCGAAATCTCTGCACACACGAACGAATTAAATTTACACTCGGTCCATCACTTATTCACCGAATACCCAACTTTGAACAAAATTGTGGACGAGCAATTACGAAGAATCAGTACTCTTAAAAAATGTCTCCACAGCGAACGCACGATGCTCACTCGACCACTGCGACATTGTGGCTGACAAATCCGCACAATCGATAATTCCAACGGCGCCATCCTTCCACCGCACCGTCTTTTTTTTTTTTTTTTTTTTATCTAGGACCAGCACTCAGGAGATGACTCCTACACATGCGAAGCATTATGCTGGAACTATAGGAAAGGGATAGTAGGAGAAACGACAGGAGGTGAAGCTTAATTAATTATTTTTGCAGCTCTGCTTTCGCACGTTCTTTGTTTATACTCGTAGCAGTGCTGAAGCTTCTTTAGTATCCATTTTTATTATTATTTTACTTCGCCGGTGGTACACAATACCGACGAAGGAGGGCGTTCTGATGTGATTGTGGATTGCTATCAGCTGAAGCCGGTATTGTTCAGTGACCAGTGACTATGCCTTCGCCACTGAAACCTTCCGACAACAACTGACACACAAAGACACACTAATGCAACATCAGAAAAATGCGAGATGTTTATTTTTATTTTAAAATTTTTGGTCTGAAACTGGGGTTGAACCCAGGTCTGTTTTTGGATTCGTAGTCAACGTGCAGACTACCATCCATCGTGCCATCGCCACCCTCATCTATTACTTTTGAAATAATCGTATTTAAAAATATAAATTTTCCACCAGACACCCTATATATATTTTTTCGGGAAAAATCACAATTTTAAAATTAGAATCATATATAAAAAAAGTTCAGTTAATATACAATACTACATGTGCACGGTGTTAGATTTTAAAATTCTTTTGTTTAATTTTTTAATTTTTCATTTGATTCAAAATACATTAGCATGCTGGCCGATGGCAAGGCTAGTGTAGATGAGAAGAAAAATCTAAAAATATAAATATGTATACATATGTAATAAAAAAAGTAAACTCATAGATTGTTATGTTTTCTTTATATATTTTTGGTTTTGTGTTCGGTATTCAACTTCAATTCTCGATTGATTAGTTGAATGTTGAACATAAGAATCTTGGATTTGTATTCAGAAATTAGGAAAAATACACTGATGAGCTAAGTAACCATTAGCGAAATAGTACTATATGGATATGTTTTCCTCCTCAGTTATTATGTTTGTTTTTATAAAAAAAAAATACTTTATGAGAATTGTTTAGACAAAAGTTTATTCAAGAATGTTCGTATTATATATAAAAAGACTCTTTGTTCAAAAAATGCTCACACATACAACTTAACAATAAAACAAACGAGTAAATAATACAGTACATACAAATATAAGATGAAACATATGCAGAGTTGCAAGTGAGGGAAATAATCCAACAAGATTACCATAAAGTATGTAATAATACATTTCACAAATTTTTCGGGAAAAAGCACAATTTTAAAATTAGAATCATAGAATATAAGATGAAATATATACAGTTTGTAAAAAAAATGTTTTCAAAACAAAAATTTTTTAAGAATTAAAATTTAAATAAATATTTACAACAACAATATCAGTATATTTGTGAATTTTTTTTTTTACAACTGTTGTTTTGTATGTTGTCGACAAGCAGGCGTCGAAACTTTGACAAATTTATGAACATATTACAACAACGCTACAAAATAATTTTGCATACTTTAAACAGTGTAAAAAAAATGTTTTCAAAAATGCAAAGACAAGAAAGAACCGTTCGTTTTTTGCATATGTATTGCGTATAATAGTTTTATACGGACGCTAAGGGTAGCAGTTGTCTTTTATTCATTAAATTAAACTCATAGAATAAACAAATGATTACCCAATTATATATAAACTATGCCAGGAAAGCGACTGAACAAAGACATTACCCAACTGGTGTATTTTAATTACAATAAAGGAAAATCGCACAGAGAAATTGCTGAAATGTTCTCTCTTAACCTAAGGACGGTATATAATGTTATTAACCGTGCTGAAAAAGAAGGTAGACTGGAACCAAAAGAAACACCAGGCAAACCAAAAAAAGTAACTCGGCGAATTGAAAAGAAAATTTTGAAAATGATTGATGAGAATCCACTAGAGGAATTGCACTTAAATCAGTAATGAATGTGGAGTAAGTATCGCTCTCAGACTGTTAGAAATGTGCTACAAAACCATAAATACTCTTCAAGAGTTGCGAGGAAAAAACCTTTGCTATCCGCGGTAAACATTGAAAAAAGTTATAAGTTTGCCATTGCACACATTTCTTTTCCTCCGGAGCACTGGGATGATGTTATTTTTTGTGACGAAACGAAAGTGATGCTTTACTACAATGATGGACCTCAAAAAGTTTCGCGAAAACCCCTGACGGCTTTAGAAAATAAAAATATAATACCCACTGTAAAGTTCGGTAAACTATCCGTTATTGTGTGGGGTTATATTTCGAGCAAGGGTGTTGGCGAAATAAGAATATTAGTGGATATAATGACCAAGGAAGTCTATCTAAACATTTTAAAAAAGCAATTGAGTGCAAGTGCTCGGAAATTCGGTTTTGTTGACCCAGAAAAGCTCAAATATAAATTTTATCAGGATAATTACCCGAAGCATAAGGCATATATTTGTAGATCCTGGTTGTTATATAATTGTACAAAAGTGATCGATAGCCCAGCACAAAGCCCAGACTTAAACCCTATAGAAAATTCATGGGTCCACCCAAAGAAAAAAGTAGGAAAAAGGTCACCAAAAAACAAATAACATTTATTAAAGAAGAATGGGAAAAAATACCTCAAAATTATGATATACCAAAGCTTATCCATTCAATGTCTAGACGCTTAGAAGTTGTAATTAAAGCTAAAGGAGGGCACACCAAGTAGTAGCACCCTGAAATCTTTTTTTTACCATTTATAATAAATTTAATTAAATTTAACACAATTTTGAAAACATTTATTTTACAGCGTAGAAACTGGAAGTATTTTTTAAGTTACGATTATTATTTTGTTATTTAAATTAATTTAGTTTTTTTTTGTGCAAAGTGTTTATAAACATCTTCAATTGAATACATGAAGAAAAAAATTTAATAAAAGTTATATAATTTACTTGCAAATAAGAGTTTCTCTTAAACTTTTTAATTTTTCTAAGTTTTGAAAACATTTTTTTTACAAACTGTATGTATATTTAGCGTAATAAACTCTAATTTAGCATTTCAATATGTTACATGTAAGTGTAAAAACGCTACAAACGGCGTATTTAGAAAGCATTCAAAATAGTGATATGAACACTACGTTAACAACAGTGTGCTTGATTTCTAATTTTTTTTTTTGTCAATGTTCTAGTGCTAGCTTACTATGGTTATCAGTTTACTTGCTTCATTCTGAGGTTTTTTTTTATTTTTACTATAAAATAGAACTCAAATACTATCAAGCGCTGTAGCCAAAGTCTTATCAAGTTAAGTAGAATTTGTTTTGTTTGAAAATGGTGAAGTGAAGTACTTGATTTTTTTGTAAAGACTGAAATAAAATACAGTGCTTGGAACTACTCCATAGTAGTGAAATATGTATTTTAGAACATGTTGTGCAGCCCTTTATTGTCTACGTAACTCATGCACCGTTACGGACAAATGCTCGATTGCATTTACTTCAATTATGTCTATTTCTTCAATGTGATTATAAATTTCTCTGGATGGCAGTCTGAACATTGCATCACCATTTGCATTATCAATGGAAACACGGAATTATCTAATTTAGTATACAGGATACCTTGTGTGGGAAATAATTTGGAAAGTTGTGATAAAGTATATGTAGGAACAACAAAGAACAAACTTAAAACTAGATTAGCAGGACATAAGTCAGATCAAAAATACAGACATATAAACACACAAAAAACAGCATTAACTACACATTGTGCATCATTAGATCATTATCCAAAATTTGAAGACACAACTATATTGGAGAAAGAAACTAATTATAACCGACGTTTTTTGTTGGAAATGTTACAGATAATTAAAATACCTGCGGACAATAGAATAAACTATAAATCAGATGTAGATAATTTAGCACAAAATTATAGATATTTAGTTAATACAATTTAGATTTAGATTATGTATTATATATATATTTTTATGCAAAAAATATAGTTAATAATAGATAGTCATAGGTCATTTATTAAATTATTTTTAATAATTATGTTATATTCTAATAGATATATGTTATTGTTACATTGTAGAAATATGTTATTTTACATACATATATATACATATGTACAAAAGAAAATAATTTTGAAAACTTGTTTATTTATGTATACATGTACACACATTTATACATGTGTATAAAGAATATTTTTAATATTAATGACAAAAAATTTTCAATTCCTTTCAAAAATATTTTCTTTTCCTTATTTTAAAAAAATATTTTTGTTAATACAAATTATTATTTCCTGACGATGCTACCTATTTGGTAGCGAAATATTGAGAAATAAATAATAATTAAAAAACTTTTCATAAAAAAGACCATCGCTCAAAAATAAATATAATTAAAAAATTTTAATAAAGGTCAAATAAAAATAGAAGTGATACTAATATTTATTATGTATACATGTACACACATTTATACATGTGTATAAAGAATATTTTTAATATTAATGACAAAAAATTTTCAATTCCTTTCAAAAATATTTTCTTTTCCTTATTTTAAAAAAATATTTTTGTTAATACAAATTATTATTTCCTGACGATGCTACCTATTTGGTAGCGAAATATTGAGAAATAAATAATAATTAAAAAACTTTTCATAAAAAAGACCATCGCTCAAAAATAAATATAATTAAAAAATTTTAATAAAGGTCAAATAAAAATAGAAGTGATACTAATATAAAAAATTTAAAATATTTCTGTATTCACTTATTCGTCTTTTTATACAAAAAAAAAATGGACACAAAGCATTAGTATAAAACGTATTAAAAAAGTGTTGGAAATCTTCATTTATATGTTTTTTAAAATATTTAATATACCTGTTTTATGTTCAACAAAAACTATCTAGTTACACTTGCTTTATAAATTTTCACTCTGAAAAATATAAAAATTATTTTTTTGTAGATTGTCAAATAAATGGATTGATAGATATACTTTTGAACATTGAAGAACGACTTTTATTTTTATTAAGAAAGAAAATAACGTTTTTGGCCTTTTAAAAGTAACTATGTATATAATGTATCAACTTGGTATTAATACTGTATTGATACATTGTAAACATACATTTAGGAAGTTAGCCGTTGTTGAACTTCATTCAAAGTTTCTGAAGCAAATTGCCAACCCCTTTCTGAAGAGTCCTCAAACACGTAACTTTACACTGCCCCTACACCTATTAAACTAGGTGTAAGGAGAGCTTCTGATTGCATTTGCGTTTTTACCTACTTAAATGCTTCTTCACACTTTATATCAAAATTAAATCACTGAACAGTAACGGCTTCAGCTGTATCCAATCCACAGGCACATCAGAACGCCCTCTTTCGTCGGTATTGTGTAGCATCGACGAAAGCAAATAATAACTAAAAAAGATATACCCGTGAAGATAACAAACTTTTTCAACAAACTATTTTATTTACATAGAGAGAGAGAAAAAATCCTCTCTTGTGCTGAATTCAATGCAGATTTCCGGCTTTACAGACTAGTACTGCCAAATTTTTTAGTATGCAAAATGTTAATTAGTATGGCAGCACACTTATAATTTATTATATTATTGGATTTCATCAAACTTTCTGTGGAAGGTAACAAACTTTTTGAGTGACTTGCAACAAATTTTATTATTTTAAAGAAATTATTTAATTATGTAAGAACGTTATGATTAAAAATTAGAAAATTACGATTCGGAAAAAATTCAAAAATTATGTATAAGGAAAATAAAACACCAGTTCTTAATAAATACAATCACTCTGTTTCAAAGCGATTTCACTCACTACACTGTAAGGCCTATAGCTCCGAATCTAGGACTTGTGCCAAAAATCGCCCTATACCGGGTGATAGGTCTAAGTATTTACTACATTTTGCCATCATTCGTTTTCGCCCCAATGGTTGTGCCTTCGAACAAAATTTTTGGCACAAGTCCTTCTGAGCTTCTGATTGCATTTGCGTTTTTACCTGCTTAAATGCTTCTTCACACTTTATATCAAAATTAAATCGCTGAACAGTAACGGCTTCAGCTGTATCCAATCCACAGGCACATCAGAACGCCTTCCTTCGTCGGTATTGTGCAGCATTGACGAAGTAAAAGAATTACTAAAAATGGCTTCTAAAAACGAAGCTTCAAAATTTAATACGTCTCCTTGACATCAGAAACGCTACAACACTGCTATAAAAATAAATAACGTGCAAAAAGCAGTGTTGTAAGAAAGTGAAGTTGCACCTGCTATCATTTCTCCTACAATCCTCTAGTTCCAGCACAATGCACCGCATGTGTAGGGGTCATCTCCTGAGTGCTGGTCCAAGATAAAAAAAAATTGTTAAGAGGATATACTGTGCTACTCTACTATAATAGTTAACGAGCCCAAGAAACGATCTTACCTTGTCTCTATTAGTTGACTTCCTCATATTATGCATTGCCTCGATTTTATTTCCCATAGGGCGTATTCGATTTTTATCTATCACATACATAGCCACAGTATTTTACTTCATCCTTCACAAATTCTGATTTTTTTAAATTTACTTTCATGGTTTCCAAAATTTCGACTCAACACCTGGCTTTTAATACAACATAGCCTGAAAACCCACCATTTTGCCCGAATTTGGCGAAAATACTTTATTGTACTTTGTCATAAGCTTATCTAAAAATAGACTCTCCACTTTTACATTGTCATCAAGATGATAATTAAAGATTTTTGACCAGTTCAATTTTATTGATCGTAACCAATCTCGTCCCCGCAATGGCTGCCTGTGTTATCTGATAGTTTAACTATTTCATCATACTCAAACTCCTCCGGTCCTTATGGAAGCACTTTCCCACATACCACATTGGATGCTGTTGGCCCCATATAGTGCAATATGAACTTACACTTCTTTATTGCGTCTTCACTAGCCATGAAAATTTCCACGACCGTTTCAAATCGCTTCACCTACCGAGCCCATGTCGTTGTTTTAGGGTCAAGAGCTTCAAAATTCGTAAACTCTCAACTTTTTACGTGCTTTGACAAGCAGGTATAATAATTTTCTTTACTCGTGTCTTCCTTTATATTATTTTCTTTTTAAAAAAGAAGAAAGATTGTAAAATATTCCTCAAATAACATTATGGACTTTTATTTTTATAACAAAAAAAATAAATAGCAAAAATTATCAACCACTTTTTTTTGGTAAACAAAGAGTACGCGAAAGTTCTCAAAGTTTATATTGTATCATACACCTTATGCTTTACACTTTTCTATCAAAGTTCAAAACGTCACGCAAAGCGACAAAGTTGTATCTGTAACTTACATACTGTTATGCTTTATTCGTAAGTTTTTTTTCGTTTGACATTTTTTATATTACTTATATGTACATTTGCATTTGTGTTTGACCACTTATACCACAATTATTTTATTTCGATGATATCTTATAATATTACCGTAACTTATTAAAATGTTGTTCTTTACCTTCCATGATTGTCTGTTCAATATCTTGAAAACTACATTAGATTGGATTTATTGGAATTTACTTAAAAAATTATAAGTATAAAAATTAATTTTGAAAAAATTGTGAATTTGTGTACAAGGTGGGCCAAAAGTCCCGCCTGCGTGTAAAAATTTAATAACTTTTTTGTTTGTTATTTTTTTTATATAAAGTACGATCTAAATTTTAATTATGAAAAATAATATCAAAGAAATGACCACCATTTTCATCGATGCACAATTGGGCTCTTAAACAGGCGTTTTCCATAACTGTACCCAAAGTTTCAGGCTCTATTTCCCTGATCTCAGCTTCAATGCTGTGCTTTAGTTGCTCTATAGTTTGGGACTTGTTAACATGCACTCGTTCTTTGAAATAAGTCCATAGGAAATAATCAGGGGCAGTTAAGTCTGGTGAAGGTGCTGGCCAATTGAATTCTGAATTTCTTGAAATAATTCTGTTGCCCAAATTCGTCTTTGATGGTAGTCAACTGGTAAAAGTTGTTGGGCCAATTGATGTTCAGTTGTCCAGAACGCCTTCGCGTTGAAGTTTCTGGATATTCTTCAACACTGTCCTGTACACGATCAATGTTCACTTGGTTCTGTACTATTCTCGGTCTTCCTGATTGTGGCAAGCCTGTCACTGCACCTTGTTGTCGGAACCATGCAATTAAACGATTAATTGCGGTTTGGTTAGGTGCATTTCTGGTGTTGAAATAATTTCGATATGCTCGTGGAGTCAGTAAAAGTGAATGCCCATTGGAAAAGTAAAATTCTACCACTTTGGTTCGTTGCTCGGTCGTTAAATTTTGCATGGTGTAACACGGTTCGATGAACAAAATCTAAAAAAAACAATAATAAAAAGAAGTTATTAAATTTTTACACGCAGGCGACTTTTGACCCACCCTGCAGTTTACCTCACACATTCAGAAATGCATGTTAACAATTAAAATGTTCAAATCTGAAAACGGAGGTGAAACAATGTGCAATACCGTAGTAATTCAAAAAATCGTGAACAGAGAAAAATGCATTTGATATTTTTCGATAACTAACGTTAATAACTTCTATACTAAAAAATATAGAACCTTTCCTTTTAATTATTGAAAGCACATTTGATACCCTTTAAAATGTATCAATCATAATTTTTTTCTTGCCTCGTACCGAGCCAAAAATTATATTTGTTATTGAATATGAAGAAAAAGTTCTTAAGATTTTGCGCCACTTGAATAGAACACCCCCTAGAAAAAAAGATTTTATCACAATTTTGAACAAATTTAAATATTTTTATTTACATTTTATTAAATTCTAAACGTTCTAAAGCTATACTAAAAATGTGTTGAGCCACGTTTTTGTATTTTAATTTTTTTCCCCTTCGTCAGACACTTTCCTCTACCCATTTTTATTTTTTTTTTACTTTAAGAATCTTAAATTGTATAAAGAAACAAAAATTTTGTAACCACAAGTGAACTGTTAAAAAAAACTCGTATCAACTGAGACTGTTCTATTCAAGTGGCGCGAAAAATTGCAAGAATTTCGATTATCTATAAAAGAAAACCGAAAAAAGCAACGGTACAACAAAAAAACTTGAAAAAAGGCTCTCAGAGAGAACAAGTGTAATTTACCGAATGAGAGAACAAAAGACTTAGAAAAAATTAGACGCTTTTATTTTTAGGAAAACTATTAGGGAGGTCCTATTCAAGTGGCGAGGACTGTATGTACATATATTACAAACCGTAGAATGCTTGGACGCGTGGAATTAGTAAAGTAGGTATACCTTTATAAGTGTCACAAGCAGCGTGAGAACTGGTCAACTGATAATGAGAGCTATAAATGACAAACAAAAGCGCGTAGAATCCGCTGACGTGAAAACGCGTGGTATGCGTTTATGTAAATGCGCATGGATTTAAGAAGGGACACCAAAAGAGAACATTAGAATTGTTTCAGCGAAATCAACCCTTATGTAAACCATCATCGCATTTGTAGGGATCACGTCCTTAGTGCTGGTTCAAGATAAAAATAAAAAAAATAATGTTTGTATGTGTCTGAATTGCTAAAAGTTAAAAAATTGATTTTTTTCTTCTGAAGTTCAGTTTTTATTAAATAATTAATTTCACATTATTTTTATTAAATCGTAATTGTAGCAGTAACATATAGTGTAATTTTAGTTTCTATTCCAAAAGTGATTCTTTGTGTAACATAATAGTAGAAATGACATAAAATAGCATAATACGTAAGAAAAACTGTAAGATGTACGGACAGTCGACAAAAGATTTATTTTATTTTTTTAATGAAATTAAAAACGAAGTAATTGAATAAGTGTGATTAAATTGAAATGTATCTATTTTTCTACTTCCGGTATCATGAATTAGCCAAATCTAGTATGTTAAAACTCTGACGTCATATAAACAAATGCATTTTTTAAGCCTTCAATTAAATTTTTTTTTGCAAATGAAGATTTTACAACGAGTAGGTTGAACAAACCATAAATAGTTTCGATTTTATTAGTTTCAGAGTTTTTTTTTTCATTATTTTTTTTTTAAGTTGGTATCAAATTATTTAAAATAAATATACAATTACAAATGACGGCGAGTTCTACGAGCATTCTTCCTGACTCTTTCTGACACAGCGTGCAACTTTTCTTTTAAAATCTGGATACGCTTCTCTCCATTCCTTGGCAGCATCTACGTTAGCTGGTGATTCATCATTTGGATCAGCAAGCATTGATATCACTGATATTAAAATCGTCTCAACTGTATGAACAGGTAACCAACGTTCCGACGCTTTTTCATATCCCCATTTGTCATCACCTGGTTCATGTAAGATTGAAATGCATACATCACCATTTTTTTCAATATTTGGATGCCAAATTTCTGTTACAAACTTCATACGTGGTGGACGCAATGGGTACTCTTTTGGGAAATATAAATGAGCTTTAAAGAACCCACCTTCGCTGTTAAAAATAAAGTTTACATAAAATTATTCAATGATATTAATAAAAAATTTTTATACTTACTACAACGTGTCTGGTGGACCGATTATAAGCACTTCCCATCGAAATATGTCATTTTCATCGATTAATCCAGCTGAAAATCCTTCAACAGGGTTCTTGTTTAATTCTGGAATAGGGAAACAATTATAGAAATCTATATAATGTTTTGAGAATTTCATGGTAACTTTTCATCAAAATTATTAAAGTTTATAAATCCAATTTTTATATTTTTATAAATCAAGGAATTTATTATTATAATTATACTAAAACATAATATTTAAAAAAAACTTATCATATACTTATCATAGTTTAGAGTTTGCTTTTAATTGGGAACAATTAACTGCGTTTGAAAAAGGCAAAACTAAAACAGTCAATACAAAGCTTGATAACTATTTAAATGGGTTTTGTTTAAAGGAATTTTTTTAAAATTGTGAACTTGAGTCTAGAATTCGGTTCTATTTTTTTCGTATCCCATATGATATCGAAATATAAATCAGGTTTCAGAAGAAACCAATCATGCGAAACGATGGTGAATTCAATAATATGTAGATGGTGTGACGAGAAAAAAAAAGATATTGGCTAAATTTCTTGATTTTAAAAGGTTGTTTGAAATGATTGTGACGAAACTTCATGAACATGATGTACAGGGTGGCCCAAAAAGAGCGAAGGTGTTTTATTATAATCTCTTTTTTGTTTTCACTATTTTGTAAAGAAGACTTGGGAAATTAAAAACGGAACAGTACACAATTGAACAACGTGCAAAAATCGTTGAACTTTATTTCAGAAGAAAATCATGATTTTATTCAGAATTTAATTACGAGTATAAGAGACGAAGCCCATTTCCAATGGAATAGGTTCGTTAATAGGCAAAAGAGGGCTACGAAAAATCCAGGAGCAGTTCAACAACGAGAATTAAACCCAGTTAAGAGTAAAGTTTGGTGCGGTGTTTCGTCGGAGGGGAAATTTGCACATTTTTTTTTTAAATGAACACGGTCTCCCCGTTTCTATCACTGGTGTTAGAATAAAGTGTGGAATAGAGTACACACTTGCCTGTACTCGGAAAGTCGAAAAGTTTTCTTATACTTGAAGTTGGCTGCACATAAATTTTGACATTTTCTTTCATTTGTGTTTCGTTGTGCTTTTTTTGATCGTTAAATATTAGGTCTGTTGCAGGTGCAAAACAAAAGTGCCTCAACTTTTGAGAATAAAAAAAAATTACTCTCTAAATGTGACAAAGTTGAGGGTGGCGATTGTCGAAGTAGTCTGCACGTTGAATACAAAACGAAAACTTTTCCTTGGTTCAACCCCAGTTTCAGACGCATAAAAACATATCGCATTTTTTCTTTGTGTCAGTTGTTGTCGGAAGGGTTCAGAGAAGTCTCCTTGACATCAGAGACTTTACAACACTGTTGTAAAAAACAAATAACGTGTAAAAAGCAGTGTTGTAACACAGTGAAGGTTCACCTCCTCTCATTTCTCCTACTATCCCTTTCCTATTGTTGCAGCACAATGCATCGCATGTTTAGGAGTCATCTCCTGAGTGCTGGTGCAAGATAAAAGAAAGCTGATGAAACGAAATAATAATATAAAACCGTTACCATTCACAACGATCAAAAAAGCTAGCTTGAGAACTACAACTAAAGAGCCAAGGTATGGATGGTTGTAGACTTTAGGAAACTTAATAATCATACTGTAACCGATAGATATATCATACCTGATATCAATATTACATTCCAAAACCTGGGAAATGATAAAAATTAAAAAGGATGATAGGTAGAAAACAGCTTTTAGTATTAATGGAGGCAAGCACGAATTTGTACAGAATTTGGTCAGAAAATGCAGCGACAATTTTCTAACGAATTCATAGGAAAATTATTCATCTTCCCTAGAAGAACATATGAAAAATATACACATACTGTTTGAAGCTATATATAAAGCTACATACTTTAAAAATTTCGAATGAAAAGTATAAATTTTTTATGACTTAGGTTGAATATTTAGGTTATATTAGTAAACAGAACAGAACAGACACCGAAAAAATAAAAGCTATTGAGAAATTTCCAATTCCTACTACACTTAAGTAGTAGTTGCCAAACAATTTAATAACTATTATTCTGCTTATTTATTGGGACGTTATGAAGGAAATTCAAGTAAAGAACACCAACACAACCGAGGGCATATATACATGCAGATATTTACTACAATGACAAAGTCACATATTTGGTAATCAGAGATAAATTTTCCAAATTCATACATAGTCGCACATGAACTTAGCACTAAAGCAAAAATAGACTATAAAATAGAAGAACTACTGACTAACAATTTTCCTGAATGTAAACGACTCATGACTGATAATGAAGCAAGTTTTATTACACCAGCATTCAAACAGATGTGTATAAAATACAGTTTGGAAATGATACGCACACCAGTACATCGGTCATCAGCAAACGGGCAAGTAGAGAGAGCTCTATAGGAGAATTAACGCGATTTTTTCTAATAAAGAACTCAACTACAACAAAAGATGAAATATTGATAGCCATCAAGGAACTCAACAACTCGGTACGCTCTATAACAGGATATAAACCTAGAGAAATATATATAGGATATAAACCTAGAGAATATACATACATATATTGAATATAACAAAGAAGAAATCATAAGAAAATTACGTCAAGCATCGAATAAAGTATTAGAGACTAAATAAAAATACAAGACACCGAATATTTAAAGAAGGCACACAAATCCTAGTAAAAATCACAGGAATCAGGAATAAAAGTCTCCCTAGATGCAAAAAAATATATTGTTAATGAAGACCGTGGGGACACGATTTTGACCCAAGGAGGAAATTTTGTACACAAAAACAACTTTTAAAAAATCACGATAGGAAAATATGCACCAAGTATACCTGAATTACTCGTACTGGCAATGTCATTCCAGACACCAGAAGCAATGACCGAAATTAAAAAAGTAGAAAATGAGAAGTTCGTTTTGACAAGAACAGATGACGCATTACTATTCAACGAATTAGCGTTCTTATTCCAAACTACAAATTTAATGAAAATATTAACACTGTACAAGGAAATATCTGCAAGTAACTACAGACCAACTCCAGAAGAATTAATTTGGATGAAAAAATAGAAATCCTAGCGGACCAACTCAACGAACACAGAAGTAAACGAGGACTAAATTCATAGATCATGAAGAGAGCTTCATTCTCATAGATGGAATAAATACCATAGACAACCAAACAATATGAGGAACTGTACTATAGCAATGAAGTAAGTAACCATAAATAAATAATCACCCCTATTCTACATTTCGATTCGAATCGAAATTAACTCCGTTTTGCAACTTTGATATTCTGTTCCACGTTTCTTTTCTATTTCTTTTTCGATTGTATGAATTCTGCATTACGATCATAGCCACGTTTTAGCACACTGTTTAAATTTAAATTCAGTTAATATACAATACTACATGTGCACGGTGTAAGATTTTAATATTTTGTTTAATTTTTTAATTTTTCATTTGATTCAAAATACATTAGTTATGTTGGCCGATGGCAAGCCTAGTGTAGATAAAAAGAAAGATCTAAAAATAGAAATATGTGTGTGTTATAAAAAGTAAACTCATGGATTGTTATGTTTTTGTTTATAGATTTTTGGTTTTTTGTTTGGTATTCAACATCAATTCTCGATTGATTAGTTGAATTTTAAACATATAGATCTTGGGTTTGTATTCAAAAATTAAGAAAAATCCACTGATGAGCTAAGTAAGCATTAGCGAAATAAAGGGTGGTTAAATTTCAAGGGCCGATGTTGATTTTGAATAAAACACAAACTATTTAGGAAATTATTGTAATTTTATTTTATTATGATATATTGGTATTACTCAATTATGTATGGAACAAAATATCGGCCAAATGGACGCCGCGACCACGGCAACAGTGGATGATCAATTTTCGAAGAAAATCATCTTCAGTGATGAGGCACATTTTCACCTCAGTGGATTCGTCAATAAACAGAATTGCCGCATTTGGGCGAATTAGAATCCAAGAGTGATTGTCGAAAAACCAATGCACCCACAAAGAGTGACTGTTGGTGCGGTTTATGGGCTGGCGGCATCATCGGGCCTTATTTTTTCCAAAATGAGGCCGGTGGGGCAGTTACTGTGAATGGTGTTCGCTATCGTGAGATGATAACGAACTTTTTATGGCCCGAATTGGAAGATATGGATGTGGACGATATGTGGTTTCAGCAGGACGGTGCCACTTGCCACACAGCTAACGAAACAATGGCTCTTTTGCGCAACAAATTCAATGGCCGTGTTATCTCACGTAATGGCGATGTCAATTGGCCGCCAAGATCATGTGATTTGACACCGTTGGACTTTTTTCTTTGGGGTTATTTGAAAGAAAAGGTGTACGTCGATAAGCCAGCAACAATTCAAGAGCTAAAGGATGAGATAATTCGGCACATTAACGGCATAGAACCTCCATTATGCCTCAGGGTCATCGAAAATTTGGACCATCGGATGGAGGTGTGCCGCCGTGGTCGCGGCGCCCATTTGGCCGATATTTTGTTCCATACATAATTGAGTAATACCAATATATCATAATAAAATAAAATTACAATAATTTCCTAAATAGTTTGTGTTTTATTCAAAATCAACATCGGCCTTTGAAATTTAACCACCCTTTAGTACTATATTCATATGCTTTCCTCCTCAGTTATTGAGTTTACTTTTGTAAAAAAAATACTTTATGAGAATATCATAAAGTAGGTAATAATAAATTTGACATACATACATATATTTTTTTAAGGGAAAAAGCACAATTAGAATCAAATATATTTATATATTTTTATATATTTATAATTGATTTATTTTCACCAAATTTAACTTTTAACTATTCAACAATTACAATGTTTTAAAAATTGCTTATTTTTTCTGTTCCTATTTCACACGTTTCATAGCAAAGTTGCTGGTTTAAACATACTCTTCTCTTCCGTGCGTAATTGAAAGGGGGAACGTAATCAAAATGCAGAATTAGGGTGAATATTACTTTTAGAATTTTACACAACAGAATACTGGAAGCTGACCACGACAAACACGATGAAGATCTCGAAATAATTAAAATTTTGAGATTCACTTCGACTTAGCCTTTATGTTCATACTACTATTATTTCATGTAACTTTGAAATTGATTAAATATTTTGTGCCACTAAGGCAGATCAGAGCAAAGGAAATGTTTCAAGTTTTGTACAACTGGGAATTAGAAAGATTAAGAATAGAAAAGAACATGACCACTTTTTGAATCGGGACGATTAATTTTTTTAACAATAGAGAGAGATTTAAGGACGACACCAGCCAGCTATGGCGAGAAAATTATTATAAGAAAAACATAGAGTTAAGGACGATGCTATGGCAACAAAATAATTATAAGAAAACCAAAGAATAGAAATTTGTAAAATAAAATAAACTAATTTGGTCCTTATTTGTAAAATCCAAAGCATGATATCAGTACAAAAACAGGTAAACATGTTTTACTGATAGCTTGGGTTAGAGATATTTCCTTAACAAAGGAATTTTTTTATCAACATAAGTATTTCATCACTCTGTATATTACAGAATAAAATAAATACTTTCAATCGCCGCACTGTTGACCATTTCAGGAGAAGGCGGCCAAAAATCATTTTTTTCATGGTCACCGATTTTAAAGTTATCTTACTCATTTGAAAGTAAACCTCGGGAGCCAAAAAATTGCAACCATATTTCAACCACATCACAGCGAACAGGGTGATCCAAAATGAACTTTCTCAATATTCTGCAAAAAATTAAAAATTCCTTAATAAATTTTAATTTTAATATGACTGTAACTTTTTGTTTTAAAAGATTTCAAAGGAAAATAAATTTTAAATACTCATGTAACTTAAAAGCTATTAGTGATATAAAAAATAAAATCTTTTGTCTTTTAGAAATTTTTAAACTTTTTTTTAAAAAAAGATCTAATTTGTTAGAAAATCTCTCACTTAATAGAGCATAACTCCTTAGCTTCAAAAGACTACAAAAAGAAGCTTGCAATCTTATGTAGTTCAAAGCCTCCCCTATACGCCTATACCCCATTGTATACCCACCAGTTGCCGCCCGTGTGCACCAGAACTATTTTTCTATCTCAAGGTCAAATATTTTGTGCAACATTTATGAATACAAGTTAACAAAAAATTCTTTTTCAGAACAGATTTAGAACGTTCAAAAATTACATGCCTACAATGCGATGGGTTGCAGAATGTCAATAAAACTTCACCATCTCCATCCTCATTTGGAAAGATGAGTGAAGAGCAAGGTGAACGCTTTCACAAGGAAATATTTAGAATTGAACAGCGTGTTATACTCCAAAAATAAAAAAACATAGCCATTTCGCTGATTTTTTCTTGTAAAGTGCCAAAAATTGTGATTTTTTTAAATGTTTGTATGGGGAACCCCCCAGGGGTGGTTCCAGGGGGTGTGTCACTGGCATAGGTGGGTCGGGCCTCCAAAGTTAGTGGGGGTCTGTCATACATTTTGACTCGATTGAGGCACTCTAAATGGGTCAAAATGAGATTTTTAAATATTTGACCCTTTGGGTCAAAAGTCGGGACATCACAATACATTTTAGAGGAATGGTTCCTTCGGCAAAGTTTCTTATTTTGATCACTAGAATACGATTTTCCTTGTAATTTGAGCGAGTTTTTTGCCTCCATACAAATCGACCCGCCCTAATGAACATATATAAGTACACATTTTTTTTTATTATACATAAAACCGTACTTGCTGTTCTTTTGAAATGACAGAAGCAGACGAATAATTATTCTTACTTAAAACATACAACTTGAATGAAGAAAGTTAATAAATAAAGAAGTTAAAATTGCTGAATAAAAGTTTATAAATTATTGAATTAAATTGAACTAAAAAATCTGCTACTTAAAAATGGTGCCGAAACCAGGGACTCCGTCCATTTGCTGAAAACAGTCCCACTACATTGTGAAAAACGATATTACCTGCTGCAGTGTTATCTAAAGCTTAAACGTAAATCAAGGTTCAGAAAGTACACACATCAAACATACAGCGTAGTGTTCAAAAGCAACCAACACATATTTTTATTTTCATAACATTTATGTGTGGTTCTAACTTTTGTTCGGTGCCAAACACTATCATACATGTGTTTCGTTTTAATATTAAATTTTGTAAACGTACTTAAGAAGTTCACGTATTGTCCGATTAGAACACACTTCAAACACACCGGTTCGAGTGTACCAATATTTTAAATTCGTGTATGTATGCGACAGCAAAGTACATGTACGAAAATATACAGCAGCACGCTACTACAGCAAATTTAAATCCAATAAATCAAAATTATCCCATAAAAACAGAACTACTTGCTTTATGTGAAAAATTTAACGTATTGTAGTACTGGAAAAAAATATCACAGTATAATTTAAAACTAAGTAAGCTTGCCGAAGTGATATTTGCTGTAGAACGTGCATTTAGTGCACTTGCTACTGTCTTGACCAAGTTAAGGTCTAAGCTCTCAAAAAAGTCAATTTCAAACATTTTAATTACAAAATTAAATTTTGACTTGCTTGATTGCTCAGCTCTTAAAATAGAAAAAAACTGAATAACGGTTTAATTTTATTTTTTTCTTTGTTGCTGCCAATGAATTATATATTTACATACATATTTTCATTTTAAAAATAAAAATTTTTGAAATAATTGCTGTTGTTTTCATTTACGTTTATCAGATTTTTCCATTTGGTACTGCTCAAATTTTTATGTGCTAAAAATATAGATACACTGGAAACCAAAAATAAATTTATATAAAACAGTTTTTTTGGGCTTAAATATTAGACTAAAAAGTTTAACCATCTGTCATTCCTCATTATAATTTTTAAAATCGCTTTGAAAATTTTAATTAAACATTCCATATTAATACTTGCATGGCAATTGCGAATTAGTAAAATATTTTTTAAATTCAACAAGGTCATTTTATTTCGCTGCTTGGAACAAACGTTTTTTCATGTCTGAAAATATTTGTTCGCATAAGTAATGGAAAAAAATTATAAATATTTTAAATACATTTTTTTGAGCTGGGGACATATTGCAACATCTAAATTTTTCCAAAACTCTAGAGTTCTAATTTTATCGAAATCTTTTACCTCAGATCTAAGTATTATTAGCTCTGATTGAAACGTTTTCATTTCCCGCTTTTAATGTTTTGTAACATAAAAGGCATTGAATGTTTTGAAAAGCATCGTTTACCATAAAATATTTTCACATTTCATTTCGTGAACTTTTATTATATTTGAATTTTTTTCGTATTCAATTCTAATTGAATCGTGTGTGTTTACTTTGTTTCGTCCAACAAGAAGCAACAACAATGCTTAATAAATTTCTGAAAAAAATGACAACAACCATCCGCATGTGTATTCATCGCTTGCTCAACGACGACTGATGCTATAAACACAACTGGGACGAACGACGAATTTTTCGTAACGAATATTCGTCATTGTAAATAAAACACATTTGTGTAAATGAAAATACACACAATATGTACATACGTTGGACGAAATACGTCGTGCACAACGAACTTTGCGATAGGTTTATTTCTATTTCTTACGCCGACGAATGACGAATAAATTGGTGCAGAGTGCCCGTTTTCCTTTTACATTTTTTAGTGTATAGTAAATAAATTAACTTTTTGCTTTAAGAATTGTTTTCTTTTTTATTTACAGGACATAAATTCAATAACCACTTTTTTAATTATATACAGTATTATTTTAATTCGTTTTTGTCATTATTTTATCTTCTCATATCAATGTTTTTTTTTTTTGTTGAAATATGGTCACACTGTCACCTGCAAAATGTAAACAACAATGTATTAGAAAATTCATTAATTAATGAAAATTGGTGGAATTTGATTGAAATAAAAGTTTCTACCATCATGAACATGATGTTTATAATTTTAATAAGATGCTCAAAACGTAAAATGTTTTTGTTCATGTTTTAAGAAGTTTTATTTATTTATGTATCTAAATAACATATAATTTTAAATGACATTAACAGCTGTTATTTTCGCTCTAATTGTGTCTTATTCGACGAATTTACGCAACGAATTCTTGATGATAAGTTCGTCGTGCTGTGCGAAGTTCGTTATTCGTCACAATTGTGTTTATACCATGAATGAAAATTTTAAAAGAGAATAACTACTCTGTGTAAATTTTTCAACAATTGTTGTATGGGACGTACATCACTGTTTTAAAGCAACCGAACATATGCCTCTTGTCATAAAAATAATCTTCTTTAAACTGGGAATGAATGAATAAATCAAACTTGTTCGAACTTTTATATACGATGTTCATTTTTAGGCAATCGAACCACTTGCAGGTTGAACACTGCCTTATTTTTATCATAGGTCGAATCAAACTTGTCAACTCGTATACTTGTCTTTTCCACTCAACACACAAAATTTTGATAAACATTGAAGTACAAAAAGCAAGAAATCATTGTGTATGAATTCGTTCATTCCTATCAACAAAGGCAAACTTTTTTTTATTTTAATTTACAGTGGTTTTTGATGTACATCATGATACAATAACAGTACAATTAATAAAAAAAAACGGTACATTTATTTTTAAGTAAAAATTCGACAATTTATTAAAATTATTACACTTTTTTAACTTATAATTCAATATGGGTATTTCCATGAAATGGTCCACCGTGACTTAAAAAATCAAAACTCTCGCATAATTTTTTTAAGCACAGTTGGATTTAATTAAGTTGGATTAATTTTGTAGTATATTTTTATTTTACATTTTTGAATAAAAATTTAATTTTTTTGTTAAAAACTACTGAAAATATATGTAAAATTACTAAAATATGTATGAAGGTAAAAAGTGTCACGTGCGTAATCAACAATTTATTTTTTTCTTACCCAACCCATGCATAGTTGTTTTTGAACAAAACATGATTATAAACGTCCATTATTAACATTTAAAAACATTTTTTCCGAAATAAAAATCTCCAACAAATCGCTTACTTTCGCATTTTTTCTTAAGGCTCTAAAAGGCACTTCCATTTTTTGTGACATGCGTAAGTCTACTTTCATTGCATGGAACTTGGGTACCCAGTGCTCAATTTTCCAATATACATATGTATGTATATACTTTTTGGAAGAACTCATCACATACAATGTAACGATTCTAAAATTCCATTCTAAAATTCCAATCCATTTCTATTTTCACAATATTCAAAGACAATTAAACGTGTACAAATGTCAATTTTCCAATATATGTATGTATATACTTTTTGGAAGAACTCATCACATACAATGTAACGATTCTAAAATTCCAATCCATTTCTATTTTCACAATATTCAAAGCAATTAAACGTGTACAAATGTCGCGTGCATAACCATTTTAACACCCATATGTAACATAAGGGTATATAAAAAAAATAATGATGTGAGATCATATCAAAAACTGTAGTACAGTTAATAATAAATAAAAAAATCAATTCAAACTTATTTCTTATTATATTACATTCAAGTTTGCATACTACACCATTTCAAGTTGAAATTAAGAATACAAAAATTTTCTTTGAGAAAGTACAAATTGAAATTGAGAAATGCAAACTGGTATTGAGAGAATACAATTTGAAAATGAAAAAAATAAATTGAAAAAATCCAAAGTGAAAAAATAAGTAAAAATTTATATCATAAATTTCAACTAACGGCGCGGCGACAAGGTGTAAACGTTGTTGGAAATTTGACTTAATACAAAATTTTTACCGTCTGCCATATTTGCATGTGTATTCCGGCATATTCAATTCAACTAAATTTGATCCATTAATCGGACGCATGTTTCACAATAAAAAAACAAACAAAACACAAGCCTTTTTTTAATGATCAAACTTGTCACACTCTCATTTGTTTCAAAAGAAAAAAATAATAAAAAAAAAAGTCTAATAAACCACCGTGCATTTTCCCATATATATTCCCTCTAACTTTGTTTTTGTTGAACAATGTTTGTCAATGTTGAATTGCTTATGTTCTTTGCATTGTTGGTATATCATACTGCTCAAGCCTCACAGACGTTATGTTCACACATGTTGTATATGTAATGAGAATAAGAACGTTTGAACACAATCAATTTACTGCAAGCTTTTCTCTTGCCTGTGCGATCTCGTTCATAAAATGCTTTTGTTAATTATACTCATAATCAGAATTTGATGTGTACAGCAGAATGAATAAGATTTTTAATCATCATTGAATTTTTCTTTATTCTTTAAAATGAACAAAAATTTTTGTGCTGAATAAAAGCAAGAAATATCGTGATTTTGAAGTTCTCTGATACATACACGAATTTAAAATATTGGTACACTCGAACCGGTGTGTTTGAAGTGTGTTCTAATCGGACAATACGTGAACTTCTTAAGATCGTTTACAAAATTGAATATTAAAACGAAACACATGTATAATAGTCTTTGGCACCGAACAAAAGTTAGAACCACACATAAATGTTATGAAAATAAAAATATGTGTTGTTTGCTTTGATCTGTGTTCGTTTACATTTATGTACGAGATTTTTATACGGTGTGTGTACTTTTCTTAACTCTGACGTAAATACTAGACCTCTGCATGAATGGATTTGTTTTTAAACTCACAGTTTCTCACATCAGTACTTTTGCTGTCAACGACTGATATTTTTCATTACGATTCAAATCAAATGCGACATAAGAAAAAAACGAATTAACTGTTTACAATAGTGTTGTGCTGACTCAACGCAAAACAACTCATTCAACGAGTTGAATCCCTTTGCATTCCCTTTCAAAGAAAAAAACAAACATCAATATAACACATATAACAATACCAAAACATCAGCGTACAGTTAACATTTTTCTGCTTTTTTGTTGCTGGATTGGAAAAAACCAAAAAGTTAGCGCTCATAATAAGTGAGAAAAATATAGAGAGAAACAACAACAAAATCATTCGCACATGCATACAAGCCCATACACAAGTTTTGTTTCATCGGTTGCAGTTATTTTACCCCGATTCATCAGTATAGGTTGATGTGTAGGAGTGTGCAAATGTGAATAATTTTGTTATAGTAGAAAAGTGTTATTTTGAATAAGAAAACCTTGCAAATTTTTAGAAAATTTTTTAAAAGTACAATTATTGTTTGTCATTACATACATATATACATTGTTCAAATATATTAGAATTTCAATATTTCTCATCAAACATTTCATTTTTTCCCTTACTGTCGTTTATAACAGCCGCAATGTTAAGGAATGTTATGGTGTGTCACAGTATGCTTGTTGATACAAAACCATCAGTAATCTTTCGTTGATGTGAGGGAATCATTTGCTGATTCCCATTCCCTTTTGAGTTGATTTGAATTTTCGTGCGTGCTTTTGTTTCGTTTTCATTTTAAACAGTTCACGAGTTGCATAGCATAGCCAATAGCAATCGGCAAGCACTAACACGAAGAAAAGGGAATGACTTGAAACGAAGTTTAAATGCATTCGTGCAGACGTCTAGTAAATACCTATGATATAAAAGTAAACGTGCGTTCTGCACAAGATCTATTGCAAATTTGGAAAATGTCCAAATAAGTCGCTATTGACAAAATTTATGTTACCGCTACTGCCGTCTTGCCTACGGTATAATTTTCTAAACTTGACACTAGGAAGGGTGTAAGTGGATATTCCTGCTGTCGTCGACACGTTGTAAATTTAACAACCTTGAACTTAAATGCGAACAAAATAGTTTCGACGGTACAGGCTACGGAAGACCAAATGAGAATCTTTGCCCATATCGAGCATGTGTGCAAAACGTTTCGAGCGAAAAATAAGAGTCAAGTGTCTAGAGGATACATTCAAACTATTTTGGAAGATTTGGAAATCCTTTAAGAATGGCCACGAGCAGCTACTTGAGATGATTCGAGAAAATTCAATTGCCGAAACAGAAGTTTCGTATTTAAGTAACAACAATTTTTATGAGTGTTATGATATCTCTATTTCATTAAAAAGTAATATTCTCGATTTAATTTTTGAAATAGATTCTCCACAGAGTCAAACAGTCCACACTAGTACACTCGCCTCAAACAGCCGCAACGATTCCATATTTTTTGGTGCTAGACTTCCAAAGATTGATCTGCCAACCTTTTCTGGGGATTATTTAGAGTGGATTTCATATCGAGATATGTTTCACACGCTAGTTCATCAGAATAACCCCCTCTCAAATGTTCAAAAGTTCTTTTATCTGAAGTCGTCATGTAAAGGAACGCCGCTTAATCGGCCTTATCATGAGTGTCGCAGTCGTATTTGCTACTGAAGTCGTAGAAGTAGGCGTTTTATATTTTTCTTGGCACCACGTAAAATTTACGACTACGGCGATTTTTGTAAAAGATTAAATTTGACAAGGCGACAAAGAAAATGAAACAAACTTAATTATCTAAAAATCACCCTGCTATTGATTTTGTCAAAATGGCCGTTGTTAAATTGTCTTATTAAATATAATTTTTGCTAATCGTTATATTTGGGATAAAATGTTAAGTGTCGCTTTATTTTCATCTTCTTCTGATGAAGAAGAATTTACCATTAGTGAAATGAATGCAATGAGAAGACAGCTGAGACTACAGTCAAACATATTTTCAATGCCGGATTCTTTGTAAGCAATGTTTAATTTTTGTTAAATATGAACTTGAATGTTTTTTCTTTAAGATTAACTCGATACTTTAGGCTAAACAAAGAAGCATTTAAATATGTTCTGGATAAGATTTCAACAAAGTTTTGAAAACAAACAAGATATACATGTATACCAAATATCACAAAGCTTGCTGTAACAATGAGAAGCTATCAAAAGGGTGCTGGAAACGATTACAATATAAGCCTGGGGCAATCCGCTGTAAGCAGTGCCTTTAATGAGTGCATTAACGCTCTCTATGAAGAAATTTGCCCGATTTGCATTGATTTCCCCACAACTGAAAACGAAAAATATGAAATAAAAGAATTTTTCTTTAACAAAACAGGCTTTCCGGATGTAATAGGGTGTATAGATGGCACCCATATTAAGATTTTAGCACCAAAAATGGAGGACCGTTTTAAATACTTTAACAGGAAGGGTTATTATAGCCTAAATGCAACAGTGGCAATTTAAAACATTTCAAGTTTATGTGTGTATATTTATGTATGTATGTTTTTAAATTTTCTATTAAAGTTATGTGACCATAAGCTTAGAATAAGGTACATATCAGCTCATCATCCTGGATCTGTCCATGACTCCTTAGTATGGAATATAAGCGATTTTAAACAGCATGTACAAGAAAATTATAATAATGGCGAAAGAAACACCTGGTTATTAGGTAATTTAAAAAAAATTATTTTTATTTAACAATTTCATATTTATATGCACATATTTTTTAGGAGACTCTGGATATCCTTTAGAAACATATTTAATAACACCATTCAGATCAGCTGAGGAGGGGAGTCCAGAGAGTCGTTTGAATTCCTTACATTCGAAGACCCGAAACATAGTTGAGCGTTCAATCGGTGTATTCAAAAAAAGATTCCGATGTATACTTGGCGCAAGACAAATACACTATACTCCAGACATGGCTGGAAAAATCACAACTGTGTGTGCGGCTCTTCATAAGATATGCATTAATTTTAATATTGAAGATAATGAAATGGATTTACCGTCGCCCAATTTTGAATCTACGTTCTCAGAGGTCACTGATGATTTAAACGGATTGAACATAAGGTCAACAATAATGCAATCATTAAATATTTAATCCATTTTTATTGTACCAATTTAATAAAATTAATATACATTATAAAAAATTCATGTTTTAAGGTTGCATTTCACAGATTTGCAAAAAAAATTAAACTTGCATACATACGTATACTTTTGTATATGTATGTATAAGCAAATCTCTTAAATGTAATTTTAAATACTAAAAACTAAAAATAGGAAAAATAAAAATAAACGTAAATGAAATCACTTATACTAGTTTTGATTTCATCTAGTTCCATTCGTCTTTTTTTAATTTCTATTTCTTCTCTTCTAAGCTGTAGCAACTCTTTTCCGTATTAATTTTTTTTTAACATTTTCCTTCAAAATCTTCAATTTCTCTTCTTTCAACTTGAAACTTTTCCGTTGGTATCTTTCAATTTCTTCTAAAGACTTTTTCACATCAGTATACAATGCAGATTGTATTCTCAATTGCTCTTCAAGAAGGTCGGTTTTTGTAGATGTTTTCTTTAATGTTTTTTTATTGTGAAAAGAAATTTGCGTTAGTATATTTGGATGATCTTGGAGTTTGGTTAGGTATGACGTTGCGTATGTTGTTATCTCTTGTTTGACTGTCGGAATATTTAAATCCTTGTATATGTTAGAATTTTTTATATACCACGGCGCATCTGTTATCATTCTCAGTATTTTGTTTTGACACCTTTGAATTTTTTCTATATTGGAAGCTGAGGCAGTGCCCCATAGCTGGATACCATAGCTCCATATTGGTTTTAAAATTGCTTTGTAAAGCAAAAGCTTACAGTCCAGTTTTAGCACAGAATTTCGACCAATAAGCCAATTTAGTTGAGTTGCTTTTAATTTCATTTGAGTTAATTTTGCATCGATGTGCTGTTTCCATGTTAGCCGTCTATCAATGTGCATCCCTAGATACTTGACCTCCAAACGTTGAGGTATTAACTGGTTGTTGATCAGAATAGGAGGACATGTGTCTCTGCGCAGGGTGAAGGTTATATGTACGCACTTATTCTCATTAACTTTGATTCGCCATTTTTTTAGCCAGCTTTCCAGCTGCGAAGTTTGGTGCTGTAGGCGACGAGATGCTTCGTCAGCACTTTCGTGAATGCTTAAGAAAGCTGTATCATCGGCAAAAGTTGAGGTATGGATGTTAGCGACTGTTGGCAAATCTGCGGTGTATATCAAGTACAGCAATGGACCTAATATGCTGCCTTGGGGAACTCCAGCTTCAATCGGCTGCGGTGATGACAGCCAATCACCTTGTTTTAAAATAAATTTGCGACAAAGCAGGTAACTTTCCAGTAGCTTACAAATATTTTCAGGAAGGTACTGGGTCAGTTTATATATTAATCCCTTATGCCACACTTTATCAAAAGCTTGGGAAACATCGATAAAGAGGGCTGAGCAGTACTTTTTTTCTTCTAGGGTATGCTTTATAACATTCACAAGTCTATGTGTTTGCTCAGTTGTGCTGTGTTTACTTCGAAAGCCAAACTGATGGTCTGGAATGCAGCGCTTTTCGCTAATGATTTTATTTAACTTGATAGCTAATAATTTTTCAAAAAGCTTAGATAAATTTGGCAAAAGGCTAATTGGCCTGTAGGACTCAACTCTGGTGTGGTCTTTACCTGGCTTAGGTATCATAGTTATTAGTGATATCTTCCATTTAGATGGAAAGTATTCAATGCACAATATCGCGTTGAAGATGTGGAGAATTCTTTTAACTACTGTAGTTGGGAGCTCTTGTAGCATCTTGTTGCTAATTTTATCGATGCCAGGAGATTTTTTAGGGTTCAAGTTGGCGATAGCTTCTTCGACGTCTTTTAATTTAAACTTTATCGAAACTGCTGCATCCGTAACTACCGATGGAAGTTCTTCAGGGTCGCTTGGTGCATTGGGGTTCGAAATGGAGGTTTACGAATTACCGGTCTTTTGAGATATCTGGTAGCACGCCATAGTGAATGATCGGATTGCGGTGTTGCATCAAGACCTTTAAGATACTCATTTAAATAATCAGTTTTTTTGGATTGTAATATCTCTCTTAGCTTTTTGGTACACTCTATTAGTTTTCTTTTGAGTTGAGGGGATCTATGAAGCTGACACTCTCTTCGAGCTCTTCTTTTTTCAGTTAATAATAATTCGATGTCTGTGGAGCAAATTTTGTCTTGCCTAATTTTGCGTGAATTAATAATAGCGTGCTGTGCCGCCAGCTTGAGACTTTCGTCCAGTTGTGTAAGAGATGCATCTACATCGTTTGGTGTACGAAGTAATACGTTTTGACAGCAGTGAGTAGCAAGGTATTTTCGAAATTTCGACCAATTTGTGTATGTTTTTATTTTTTCAGCTATCTCAGTCGCGTGTGAGTTTTGTGAGAGTGATATTGTAATTATAGTTGGTGAATGATCTGATGATAAGTCAACAGAAGATTCAACAAGAATGGATTTAGCTGCAATGCCCTTTGTGATTGCGAAATCTATGACATCAGGTATTTTGTTACGATCAGTTGGCCAATATGTTGGTTGTCCGCTTGAGGCCACCGTCAAACACATTTTGGAAACTACGTTGTATAAAACGCGACCTTTTGGGGTAATCAGGCGTGATCCCCAATACGTGTGCTTTGCATTAAACACGCCAGCAGCTAGGAAACTATTGCCCAACGATTTAAAGAATTCAGAGTACTGATCCTCAGCAATTGAAAACCGCGGAGGAGAGTAAATTGACGATATAACTAAGCCTTTGAAAAATTCTTCAAGACAGATCGAAGTTGCTTGAAGATAGTCTTTGCTGACTGCACCCACTAAGTAGTGCTTTATTCTGTTCTTTATTAATATAGCTGAGCCCCCACATGCTCTACCACGGGGATCTTTGGCGTCATAAAATGTATAGCCTATTACCTTAAAAACACTTCTAGGTGTTAAATGAGTTTCGGCAATGAGCATAACATCGATTTGTTGATCCGCTAGGAAGTGCTCAAGTTCGTTTTTTTGTTGGCGTATGCCGTTAGCGTTCCAGAAACATAACCTTAGGCAGTTCATGGACTTTTTGTTACAGCCTGCAAAAGTGCAGTTTGCATATTTATCAGTGTTTGCATCATTGGCAACATGGTATTAACGAAATTTTGAACTGTTTGCACCAACATTTCTATTTTGGCTTCCATTTGGCTGGAATTTATGGGTTGTGGCTGCACTGTAGGCTTGGAGCTGATGTTTGTGGTGTTATTGTTTGTCTTCAGGGCACTGTGCGTTAGAGGCGTGGCTGAATTTGCTTTTAGAATGTTCGCATATGAAATTTGTTGATTATTTGATGTCGGCAGCTGAGGGTAATCATTGGTAACGAGATGTTCTTGTGTTCGGGAAGCAACATTTCGTATCTGGTTTGACGAGCTTCTAACGAGAGAGTAAACTCTGCACCCTCTATAATTTGCGGTATGGTTTTCGCCACAGTTGCTGCATTTTTTGGCCTTCGGGTCACCTTTTGGCTTTTTGCAGTTTGCTGTACTATGTAGGTCGCCACACACTACACAGACAGCATGTAGGTTGCAGTATGTCTTACTATGGCCAAATTCTTGGCAGTTTTGGCATTGCACAGGTCCTGATCTCTTGTAAGGTTCCTCTATTGTCACCCTACGATGCAACAGATATCTCACGTTGTATATTGGGTGAACTTCACCCTTCTTTAATTTTTTTTTATCTGGCTCAAGTTCGACAAGAAAGATGGGCTGTGGTACCTTTTCTTTATTTATTAAGTTTATTGCATTTTTTACCTTAAAGCCTAGACTCTCCAGGCTGTCCTTTATTTCCTTTGTAGCAACACTGGGGTCAACACCTTTTATGATCACTTGAAGGCCTTTTTCACTTTTAAGCTGATAAGTGTAAAAGCTTTTTTTTGTTTCCTCAAACGTCTTTACAACTTTTCGATAATTGTCTTCTGTTAGGACCTGAATTTTCGTTTCACTGATTTTACCGCGTCTTACCGGCACGGTGTAAAAAGAGTTCTCACCGATAGTTTCTATTAAGTTTTTTATTATAATGTTCGAGCTTGCCTGTCTTAGATATATTGGAGGTGGTTTTGGGGATTTACCCGAGGTCGTAGGGACGTTATCGTCATTACCCAGAATTGCAAATCGGTTTTGAGAAGCAACGCTAGCGGTTTCCGAATCTCTAGCTACCTTATGTTGAGATGCGATGTTGGCCGATTTCGGGCTACGTTTCCTTTTCGTCACTATTACGTACCTGTCCATACCGGTTTGTGCCTTTTCCTTATCCGAATTCGGAGGCAATGTACCGTCTAAGGGCGTTTTTAAGGCTGCGAATGATGTTTTTGGATCATCTTTAGATCGCGAGCAATCTGACTCTGATTGTGTTCGCTTGGGTGTTTTAATGGAAACGTAATTACTGTTGTCCACACTCTTCATTAAGTTGTTGCTTGAACGAGTTTTACCTTCATCCGATTTCGTTGTTACGTATATATTCCTTTCGGGAACACTTGAACGACTAGGGCTTATATTTAAGCCATCATGGCTCATTTATTATTTATTTATTTATTAATTAATTTTTGTTTGCTGGGTAAAAAAGAAAAATATACAGCAAGTAAAGCAGAGCAAAAACAACATAAAATAAAAACTAGCGGTATTTGGTATGCTATATGTTGTTGTTTAATTTATATTGTTTATTATATTATTTTTGAACTAAAAAAAAATTCTTAGCACTTCACTTCTCACTCTCACTGATAAAAAGCGACTCCCCTTTTAAATTGATTTTATTAGGGACATTCTGAAATCCTCTGGCTAAATTAGGATTTTTCTGTAGGAGCTCAATCATCTTGTCAAATTGCTTTGAATTAGTGATTTTATTTATGAATTAGTGATTGATTGAATTACGGTTAAAATGGTTAACAATACATTTTATTGCAAAATAACTTACATTTTCTTTGAATCCATTTTATTTTTTGTTTAAGTCGTTAATAAAATCTTTAACGATATATTTTCTCCTATTTGACGTTTATGAACGTCACTTGTGGTAAAGATAATTGTAATAGAATTGCGAGTAGAGTTGCTTTTTTTGATACAGTATTGTCGCTTACGACAATTATAATCGTATATATTAAAAAGTAGTGGTTTCCGTCACAAAAACTAAACGACTGCGACACTCATAAGGCCGAATATCATGAGTGATTCCAGCTATGATTTAGCATGGGATGCTCTCGAGAAGAGATTCCACAATGAACGGAAACTGGTTTAGCATATATTGAAACGTGTATTTTCAATGTCATCTACTGATGGCAGTGTCAAGAATATAAAGGAAATATTAGACACGACTCGGACTTGTTTATCCCAATTGAAGTCGTTAAATATAAATATTTCTACATGGATTCTATTTTAATATATTTAATTACCCAAAAGCTTGAAGAACGGACTCGCAAAGAATGGGAGCAATCACTTAAAGCTAGCACAAAAATTCCTCCAATGTCTAAAATGCTAAATTTTCTTGAAACTACGTTTCGTACTCTGGAATCCCTCGAAGAAGAATCAGCTGCAATTAATTACCGTAAGAAGCCTTCAAGACTTGTACGAGCTCACAATGTCTCAATTACTCAAGATCATAACTGCCCCTGCTGCCACAAACATCATCCCCTCTACAAGTGTTTCAGATTTACAAATATATCCTCAGCGGATAAGAAGACTTTCGTAAATCAGCATCGCCTATGCCGAAACTGCTTAAACCCTGGTCATATGCAATCGTCTTGCAAACTCACCACCAGATTCCATATTTGCCATGAACCTTACCATACAATTATTCACAGCGCATTTTGTAAGAATAATTATAGCCAAACTACTTCTCCCGTGCTAAATAATCCAGAGGAAAATCAGACTTTTCAGCCACCAGTTACTACATCAACGCCTAACTCATCTAATGTAAGTACACATGTTTCTAGCCTTATTGCAAACTATCTCAACCCAGCGTTACTGCCAACGGCAAAAGTTTTAATAAGAAGGACGACGAAAAATTACTGTATAAGTAGACCAAGGATCGCAACTATAATTTATATCTGAAGAACTTTCCCATTTATTGCCATTACCAAAATATAAAACGCGTGTAAATGTTTCTGGTATTGGAGGAAACAAAACAATCACGGTAAAAAGATCTGTAAGAATTTCAATTATATCTCGATACAATCAGTAGTGCGAATTATCAATCACTGCCTTAGTAGTTCCAAGCGTAACTTCCTACGGCCAAAAAAGACGAAATCAATATTTATTCCAGACCTCTCAAAATTTTTTCTTGCGGATCCAGATTTTTCAACAGAAGAAAAAATTGATCTTCTTGGAAACGACGTTTATGGAGACTTGATACTTGCTGGTATGCAAAAACTTGAAAATGGTTTGTTTCTACAAGAAACTCATTTAGGATGAACGATTTCAGGATCTGAAAAAACTCTTATCACAAATGAAAAAATTTCTGCAAATCATTGTTGTGTGGATGAGCAACTTCTTTTATTTTGGGAACAAAAGGAATTGCTAGATAAGAGTCCATCATCCAATGAAGAGAAACTTTGTGAACAATTTGTCTGTGAAAAACATACTCGTGACGAAACTGGTCGTTACACAGTTCATTTGCCCTTTAAGAGGTTACTTCGGTGTCAGAACCTACCAATGTTTTCCCACACTGATTACAACGCTATGAAAAAAAGCAACTAGAATCATCTTTTAATCAAAGGGCAGAATTTGCTGAAGAGTATAAAAAGTTTATGATAGAGTATGAATCGCGACATCATATTAAAAATATTGGTGAGTATCCGCAAGCGATACCAAAAATTTCGTATTTTTTTCCTCATCATGGTGTGCTCAGAGAGAGCAGCACCACTACGAAACTGAGAGTTGTTTTTATGGTGGAAGTCGTAGACCACCACAAACTTCTATAAATGAAGAATTATCGGCAGGACCTGCATTACAAAATGATCTGCCCGTTGGAGAAAACACAGAATTGCATTTACTGCAGATCTGGAAAAAATGTTTAGGCAAATAAATGTGTCACCTGAACACCAACCGTTTCAATGCATTCTTTGGTGAAACGCTACAAACAAAATTTGTGTATATGCACTACGTGCAGTGACATATGGCACAACGTCAGCACCTTATCTAGGAATTAGAGTTCTCCAACAATTAGCAGAGAATGAAAAATTTAATTTTCCAGAAGCTAGCCAAATACTGCGAACCGACACCTATGTAAATGACGTCATATCAGGGTCAGATACTCTACAAGAAGCTGTAGCATTACAAGAGGAACTTTCAAATCTCTTGAAATAAGGTGGATTTCATTTAAGAAAATGGAATTCTAATTCAGTTGAACTCCTACTGAACATTCCAATCGAAGATTGTGATAACCAAAATACTTTTTCCATATATCAACCGAAATTGTCTAAAGCACTTGGTATCAGTTGGGATACAAAAAATGATTTCTCTTGTTTTTCTATAAATTTTACATTTTCTGAACAAATCACTAAAAGTAACCTGCTTTCAGATGCCTCTAAATTATTTGATCCTATAGGATGGTTATCGCTTACGACAGTAGTAGCAAAAATTATATTTCAAAAGCTGTGGAAGGTAAATATCGATTGGAAAAACACTCTACCAGGAGAAATTCATTCCGAATGGGTTCAGTTTCGAACAAAATTAAAAGCACTTGAAGAAATTAAAATACCCCGATGGGTAGGTTCGAGTACCTCAAAGTCGAAAACAGACCTTCATGCATTTAGTGATTCCTCGAAGATGGCGTATGCAGCTGTTGTTTACTCACGTATTGAGACAAGAAATGGGGATGTAATCATAACCCTAATTCAAGCGAAGACAAAGGTTGTTCCATTGAAAGGTGGCACCATTCCAAGACTGGAATTAAACGCAGCACCCTAATGGCAAAATTGTCTAAAAAATCAAAGACAGCGTCAATTTTAATATGGGCAGCTTATTCTATTGGACGGATAGTACTGTTGTTCTTGCGTGGCTGAAAAATAATTCATCTCGGCTGGAAGTCTACGTGGCTAATCGAGTGGAAAAAATCCGTAGTTTATCAAATGTTCAAGACTGGCGATATGTTCCTTCAAAGGATAATCCCACAGATTATGAATTATGGTGGAAAGGCCCAAGTTGGCTCCAACGCACGTCTGATTACTGGCCAACTCCACCAACTGGAACCTTTCAGGAAGAAAGAATCTATTACAACGTAAGTGCACACATCACAAGAATAACAAATGCACCAATTTATCCAGAAATAATAGAAAGATATTCAAAGCTATCGTCTTTAATACGTGTGACGTCACATATACCGCGTTTTCACAACAATATGAAAACAAATCAAAACAATAGGGAATTGGGTTTTTTAAAAACCCACGAATTAAGAAAAGCGCTACATTTACTTATAAAATCAACACAAGCCTTAACATTTCAAGAAGAAATAAGACTATTGAAATTGCAAAAAAGTTTCCAATCAAAGCAATAGTAAAATTATCTCCGTTTTTGGACGAAATGGGAATTCTGAGAGTTGGTGGTAGATTATCGAATTCTACCATTCCCTACAACAATAAATATCCGATTTTGCTGTCAAAGCAAAATCCCCTCTCTTTTCTTATATTTTCAGATGCTCATTTAAAAACATTACATGGTAGTCTTCAGGTTATGCAGTCCTTCGTTTCCCGCTTCTACTGGGTCATTTCAGCTCGGACTATAGCTAAACGTGTTCAACATGAGTGTACTGTTTGATTTAAATACAGAGCTCAATCAGGACAACAGCTTATGGGGAACCTTCCTGCTGTGCGTTTGCAGCCAACCCGACCATTCAAGCATAGTGGGCTGGACTATGCGGGTCCAATTACCATTAAAACTTCATCTGTAAGGACAGCATCACCTCTAAAGCATATATTTGTTTATTCATCTGTATGTGCACTAAAGCGATACATTTAGAAGCTGCTACGAGCCTTAATGTCCCCGCATTTTTAGCTGCCTTCCGACGATGTACAGCACGCAGAGGGCTATGTGCAGACCTGTACTCTGATTGCGGTACAAATTTCGTGGGTGCTAATAAAGAACTGCAGATATTGTATCATCACAATAAATCATCTCTACCTGAGCATCTTGCGGAAACTCTAGCAAATCAAGGCACATATTGGCCCTTCAACCCTCCAGCTTCACCCCACTTCGGTGGCCTTTGGGAAGCCGGGGTAAAATCAACGAAACATCATTTACGTCGCATTATGAAAGACCGCCTACTGCACCTTATTGGCAGAAATTGAGAGCTGTTTGAATTCTAGGCCTTTATCCACTGATCCAATGGATGTTCTCACACCATCCCATTTTCTTATTGGCGAACCATCTAATTGCATTTCGGATGAGAACTTACTCGACTCTAATACGGATCGGTTGACCCGTTGGAAGTTAGTGGAGCGTATGAAGCAAGATTTCTGGAGTCGATGGAACAGAGAATATTTATATAGACTCCAAGCACGACCAAAATGGAATCAGATCGAAAGTAACCCAAAAGTTGGCGATATTGTCTTACTTCTACACGAACGAAGTGTACCTGGCCACTTGCCAAAGTAGAAAAATTGCATCCTGGCTCTGATGGCCTAGTAAGAGTAGCTACACTCTATTGCAACGGCAAGTATATAAAGAGGCTAATATCCAAGATCTGCTTTTTACCAACCTACAAACCATACAAAGACAACAACTAAGAACATATGTACGTTCTTCGGGGAGAGAATATCTGGGATTTTTCCCAAACTACAAGATTCCGGAAAGGGAAAAACAAAGAGTTAAAATGAACTGCAAACCCTACAAATTAATCAATTCGAAATTGCAAAACTAACTGTTTGATTTGATATAATATGTATGAAAACCATTATTTTTTTATATGCTTGCAAGAAGTATATATATGTATATATATGAACCCATTTTTTTATTATACATAAAACCGTACTTGCTGTTCTTTTGAAATGACAGAAGCAGACGAATAATTATTCTTACTTAAAACATACAACTTGAATGAAGAAAGTTAATAAATAAAGAAGTTAAAATTGCTGAATAAAAGTTTATAAATTATTGAATTAAATTTAACTAAAAAATCTCCTAACGCCATTCTAAACTAAAAAGTCAAAGCACAAAACATAGCATAAGTTTTTTTATTTTTTTAATCGAAATAGTTGTAATTACCCATTTTGGAAAGATAAGTTAGTATTATTTTTCAGAATAACAAATATATAAGTGTTTGTAATCTGATAAGCAAGTTAGAAACTGAGCAAAAAAAATTTTTTTTTTAAATGTGTTTTTTTACACTTCAAGCACTATAACTTAACCAATTATTAACCGATTTACAAAAGGTAAGCATGTTTGAAAGATAATATCATATCCTTTATAGAAATCGGTTGGGAAACAAAGAAGTTATGACTCTTTCAATTCGAAACTTTAAAAACACACTTTTCACTACATTTACCGTTATAAAATCACTTTTCGAAGTGACCCAAAAAAACTAACGGTATTTTCGTTATCTATGGAGTCCAACAAAACAGAATTGGTACATGAGAAACCCTGCATAAAGTTTTTCTCAACTTTTGTATCACAGTGTATTTAAGGAAGTTTTTAAATGATTTTTGTTTTGTTTATTGTTGTTTTATATATGAATTACATGTTAGTTTTTGTATCTATTGTTAAATCTAAAATATATGGTTGATACTTGTATCAAAATAAAAATTTGTTGGGGTTCAGTTATATATGATTGATACTTGCAATACATATATAAGGTTTGTTTGTGATTTGTTTTATAAGTGTCCTGGTCGACGGATTCAGACTTCTGGGAGCCCCAATGGCATACGTATATAAACAAGAGCCGCCACATACTTTGCATAGTTTATAACTATATTTAGTTTAAAAACCTTAGATTGAGGTATAAATAGTTAGTGGATTTACAAATTATTTGCTTTGATTTATCTTATTGTGTAATTATAAATTTTTCGTTATTTCTTACGTAGTGAAAATATACATATGTATATACAGTTTGTAAAAAAAATCTTTTCAAAACTTAAAAAAATTAAAAAGTTTAAGAGAAACTCTTATTTGCAAGTAAATTATATAACTTTTATTAAATTTTTTTCTTCATGTATTCAATTGGAGATGTTTATAAACACTTTGCACAAAAAAAAAAAAAATTAATTTATATAACAAAATAATAATCGTAACTTAAAAAATACTTCCAGTTTCTACGCTGTAAAATAAATGTTTTCAAAATTGTGTTAAATTTAATTAAATTTATTCTAAATGGTAAAAAAAAAGATTTCAGGGTGCTAATACTTGGTGTGCCCTCCTTTAGCTTTAATTACAACTTCTAAGCGTCTAGACATTGAATGGATAAGCTTTGGTATATCATAATTTTCAGGTATTTTTTCCCATTCTTCTTTAATAAATGTTATTTGTTTTTTGGTGACCTTTTTCCTACTTTTTTCTTTGGGTGGACCCATGAATTTTCTATAGGGTTTAAGTCTGGGCTTTGTGCTGGGCTATCGATCACTTTTGTACAATTATATAACAACCAGGATCTACAAATATATGCTTTATGCTTCGGGTCATTATCCTGCTATAATTTATGCTTGAGCTTTTCTGGGTCAACAAAACCGAATTTCCGAGCACTTGCACTCAATTCCTTTTTTAAAATGTTTAGATAGACTTCCTTGGTCATTATATCCACTAATATTCTTATTTCGCCAACAGCCTTGCTCGAAATACAACCCCACACCATAACGGATAGTTTACCGAACTTTACAGTGGATATTATATTTTTATTTTCTAAAGCCGTCAGGGGTTTTCGTCAAACTTTTTGAGGTCCATCATGGTAGTAAAGCATCACTTTCGTTTCGTCACAAAAAATAACATCATCCCAGTGCTCCGGAGGAAAAGAAATGTGTTCAAAGGCAAACTTATACCTTTTTTCAATGTTTACCGCGGATAGCAAAGGTTTTTCCTCGCAACTCTTGAAGAGTATTTATGGTTTTGTAGCACATTTCTTACAGTCTGAGAGCGATACTTACTCCACATTCATTACTGATGTTAGGTGCAATTCCTCTAGTGGATTCTCATCAATCATTTTCAAAATTTTCTTTTCAATTCGCCGAGTTACTTTTTTTGGTCTGCCTGGTGTTTCTGTTGGTTCCAGTCTACCTTCTTTTTCAGCACGGTTAATAACATTATATACCGTCCTTAGGTTAAGAGAGAACATTTTAGCAATTTCTCTGTGAGATTTTCCTTTATAGTAATTAAAATACACCAGTTGGGTAATGTCTTTGTTCAGTCGCTTTCCTGGCATAGTTTATATATAATTGGGTAATCATTTGTTTATTCTATGAGCTTAATTTAATGAATAAAAGACAACTGCTACTCTTACCGTCCGTATAAAACTATTATACGCAATACATATGCAAAAAACGAACGGTTCTTTCTTGTCTTTGCATTTTTGAAAACATTTTTTTTTACACTGTTTAAAGTATGCAAAATTATTTTGTAGCGTTGTTGTTGTAATATGTTCATAAATTTGTCAAAGTTTCGACGCCTGCTTGTCGAAAACATACAAAACAACAATTGTAAAAAGAAAATTCACAAATATACTGATATTGTTGTTGTAAATATTTATTTAAATTTAAATTCTTAAAAAATTTTTGTTTTGAAAACATTTTTTTTACAAACTGTATATATATATATATATATTTATTTTTTTTAAGACAATACAAACTCTACGAAGCTCTTACAGCTTGTCTGTAGAAACACCCAGGGTCTAACCGGGAATCGAACCCGCACCTTCATATTGATAAGACTAACGCTCATGCACTAGACTATGGAGGCTCCCACATTCTTTTGTTGATATAAATATATTGAAAGTGGGCAATTGTGTTTTATTTTACATAAATAAGGTAAAAAATTAGTACCGAAATATTATGAGTCGGTCATATATTTGGTCCTCCTAGGAGCACTCTGGAGCTAGTTCGGCCGGTATGACTAATTGTATAAAAAAATAGTACTATGTATGGGAACGCCCTTAATGTGGGCAGATAGGGGGTAGGTATGTTCAAAAAAAATTTAGGGCTGGAAATATTAGTTTGATTCCGACTCACATTTTACCTCCCTAAGACCGACCCATCGATAGTTATTGAGTTTTTCGTGGCTTTTGTCTCGTTTTTCCGAGCTTTTGAGCACGATGAGGAGCCATTTAACCCCATCCCACCTCATAAGTTTTTTGCTCATGGATTTTTTTGCCATAATCCTCAAAATTATGGATTCTAAGTGTCGAAATCAAAATGTTGTGCACAAACCCGCCCCTAATGTACATGAGCAATATCCCATTGACAAATGGATCCAAAAGAAGTATCACTTTTGACGTGGGAAAATTCACATCAAATGGCCATAAACACTACTCCGTCTTTCCACCTTCCCATAACCTTATTTCCTAGTTCCAGCATAATGCATCGCATGTGTATGGGTCATCCCCTACAGCTACATTGACGTTGTAACCTAGAAAGCTGCAATAATGGTAAAAATCAGTAAAATTAAGCATATTCTATGAATTGTGACTGTGGATCAATAGCATTTTTGAACTACTGTGTGTGTATCTCTTAAGGGTGCTTTAGACCATAAGATCTGTCGTACGACATGTCAAATTTTTGTGTAGAAGAGCACAAGTCGGATCGTCTAAACGTAATATGTAATGAAACTATAAGATTTTGAGAGAAAATACGAATGAAAATTTGAGTCGTATGGCTCTCTTGATTTTTTAAAATTTTTCAAAAACCAACACACACCATTAGATCAGGGATGCATTTTTATGTAAAGAAATGTGAGAAAGCCAGGGAGGGAAAACTGGTTTCATAAATTTATACCAATTATAAAATCGAAATGTACATTTTAGACCACGACAGCACATCATCACGATCAGGGATGCATTTTTATGTAAACAAATGTGAGAAAGCCAGGGAGGGAAAACTGCTTTCATAAATTTATACCAATTATAAAATCAAAATGTACATTTTAGACCACGACAGCACAATTTTATAAAAATATACGTATATTTTCTAAAAGTACACTAAAAATTTTGACCACGAAAATAACATATTCGAAAGTTATAAAAATATTTTTCAAGGTTATTAAAAAAAAAATTCATTTGCACAAGAACTCCATCCCTGGGAAAACAAGCAAACAGATGTAGTTAAATTAAATGAGAATGTTTTCATCTTACTTGATTTTATCCATACCAATGGTGTAAAAGCCAGAAAACAACCATTCGATTTTTACTCTCTTTTTTTGAAATACGGATGCAATTTAATTTTATTTTCTCGCTCATTTTACGTACGAAAAATCTTATGGTCTAAAGCACCCTTTAATACGAGGGCGGATCAATAAGTCCGTGACAGTTTTTTTTGCACAACAAAAATTTATTTTCAACATAATCTCCTTTTAACTCAATACACTCAGTGCAAAGTTTCTCCAGTTTTTGTATCCTTTCCAAAAAATAGGATTTGCCAAGGTCCTTAAAATAGGCATTTGTTTTCATCGTTGGAGCTAAATCTCTTTCCACCGCGCCATTTCTTTAGGTTTGGAAATAGGAAGTAGTCACTAGGGACTAAATCCGGTGAATATGGCGGATGAGGTACCAATTCGTAGCCCAATTCATAGAGTTTTACCATTGAGACTGCACACGTGTGCACCCGTGCAGTATCTTGATGAAAAATAACTTTTTTCTTGGCCATACGGGGTCGTTTTCTTTTTAAATCCTTATTAAGTCGGTCTAATAAGTTGGCATAATATTCGCCGTTTATTGGTTTTCCCTTTTGAAGGTAATCGATGTGGATTATCCCGCGTGCACCCCAAAAAAATGTTGCCATCACTTTATTGGCCGACAAACTTACCTTGGCCTTCTTCGGAGCAGGTTCAATCAGAGAAACCCATTGTTTAGACTGCTGCTGGGTCTCCGGAGTACAGTAATGGATCCACAGTTACAAAACGCCGCAAAAACTCAATCGGATTGCGGTTAAACAACTCCAAACAATCCTTTGAAGTTGTCACACGTTTACGTTTATGGTAAACCCAGCTGATCATTTGAAATCCAACCCACACTGCCATATGAAATGCGTATGGCATCAATAATCTCACGCACTTTTACTCTTCGATCGGCCAAAACCATATCGTGGATTTTTTCGACATTTTCAGTCATTTGTACTTGTGCGACCACAACGAAAGTCAGTAAACCACATTTTTACCATTGAAATCGATGGTGCAGAGTACCCATAGTATTTATCGAGCTTTTCCTTGGTTTGATTGATGAGCACTCGAAATTCACTTTTTTCCATTTTTAGAAAAATACACGAGGTTGTGTTTTGAACAGCTGTTAAACGCAAAGTAAAAGGCAACACTTGCTAAAAATTTGACATTAGTCTATTAACAGGTGGTACTTGATGGGAACAATGTTTCATTTCGTATAACTACGAGGGAAGATCGAAATTTCACGGACTTATTGATCCGCCCTCGTATATAAGGAACAAAAAAAGGATCCAGAACTGACGAATATTCTGAATGAAACAACTATTCACCTTAATTTGAAGCTAACGAAAGTTCCATCTTTTAAAATTGAATTATGGTGTGAAGTTTCATTGGATAATGCACGACCTTTTGTACCACATAAGTTAAGAAAAACTGTATTCGAGAAATTACATTTCATAGCACATCCGGGTATACGAACAACCAGAAAAATGATTTCACTTCGTTATTTCTGGCCTAAAATGAGTAAAGAAATCAACACATGGGCAAAATCATGCTTAAGTTGTCAAAAACTAAAAATTATAAGACATCAAAACACCGGTTCAGAAAATAAACATTCCCAGGTAGGTTTGAACACGTTCATATTGATATTGTTGATCCTTTACCCCTCTCTCGTGGACATAGGAACATTTTTACTGTCATTGATAGGTTAACTAGATGGGCTGAGGCTTATGCACTTGTAGACATTTCGGCTGCAACTATAGCTAAGAGATTTTTGAATAATTATATTAATCGATTTGGAGTTCCTTTAAGGATTACTATTGATAGGGGAATACAATTTACACATTGTTATTTAAAGAACTATCCATGATTATTGCTAGCCACAAAATAACTACTTCTTCCTATCACCCCCAAGCAAATGGTATAGTTGAAAGATTTCATCGTCAATTAAATTCAACTATTTTAGCTAGTAATGATTCAAGACATTGGTACGATGTACTTCCGATGGCACTCCTAGGTCTAAGATCAGTTTTTAAAGAGGATTTACAATCTACACCTGCAGAGATGGTTTATGGACAGGGTTTACGATTACCAGGGGACATTCTAGTACCAAATAATGAGGATGTACCTACAGATTTTATAAGTAAATTAAAAATGCACTTTAGAAATTTAAACTCAAATTTATCCCACCATTGCAGTTCTAAATTGACCACATATGTTCCAAAAAAACCTTTCTAGTTGCCAATATGCATTTGTAACAGTCGACCGGAAGCGATCATTACAATCTCCGTACGACGGACCATTCAAAATAATTGAAAAAGATTAAAAAAAAAAATTACCATTCAAAATAATTGAAAAAGATAATAAAAAATTTTAAACTTGAAATGGAGAGTAACATTAGGACCATCGCAATTGATAGGCTAAAACCTGCTTTTGTGGAACAATCAGAAGACAAATCTAACACACAAATAAAAACAAAAAAGCATGTTACATTTAACTTATTAACCATAGATAAATAAAAATCTTTGGAAGGGGGAGTATAGTCGACTACTTTTTAATATGCACTTTGTTGTTTAATTTGTAATTGTTGTTTTTTTTAAATGTAAGTTACTGTTCATTTTTATTTTTTCAAATTATAATCAAAAATTTTCAATTGTTAATAGAAACTTGAATAATAAACTTAAATAATTTTTTATTAAAAAATTTAATATTTTTAATAAGTGGCTACAGTTATGTAAATATTTCTACATATGTAAAGGTGGCGCAAAATTAATTATCCAATTTTGTTTTTAATAACTTGATTACTAAATAAAAACAAATTATTTTGAGTGCTGAAAATCTTTAATTGGACTTGTAAAATTGTTTCTATTAATTGGAAAATATGATATCAGTTTAGTTTTTGCCGTCATTGTTGATACACATTTGTGTCTGTTTTATAGCATTTTCCATAACTATCTTCAATATTTCTAGTGATAACTGTTTGCATGCCTGGTGACGCCCAATTGCGCGGCACGTCGTTGGTTGATTTTTCTTTGTTCCCAACAATATCAGCAGCCACAGCCGCGTAATTCTCGACAGAACGACCAGTTTGGAGGCGACTACGCCCTGCAAGACCTTTTGTGGTTCCAGTCTGTTCGCGTCGAGCAGCTAAGCGGCGTAATATTTGTCCAGTTGGAGCAACACGATTAGGAAATCTACGACGAAATTCACGATGAGCTAACACCACCGATCGATTATTGGTTTAAAAAATCGACACAATTATTCGACGCTCTTGCGGAGTATAGCGCTTTATTGTTTATCTGTTTGTATTCTGCAGCTGTCTAGATCACAAGTGTCAAATATGCTTGACGTAGCAAAAGCTACAGGGTGTCTGGTAGCAGTTTTATATTTTCAAACTTAAATAAAAAAAGTAATAACTGACACAAAGTTTCATGAAGACCATTGAACGATAGAATGGAAATGCGGATTTCATTTTTTTTGTAGGAGAAACGACAGAAGGTGAAGCTTAATTAAGTATTTTGCAGCTCTGCTTTCGCACGTTCTTTTTGTTTTTTTTTTATACTCGTAGCAGTGCTGAAGCTTCGGTTTAGTAGCCATTTTTATTATTATTTTACTTCGCCGGTGGTACACAATACCGACGAAGGAGGGCGTTCAGATGTGATTGTGGATTGCTATCAGCTGAAGCCGGTATTGTTCAGTGACCAGTGACTATGCCTTCGCCACTGAAACTTTCCGACAACAACTGACATACAAAGACACACTAATGCACATCAGAAAAATGCGAGATGTTTATTTTTATTTTAAAATTTTTAGTCTGAAACTGGGGTTGAACCAAGGTCTGTTTTTGGATTCGTAGTCAACGTGCAGACTACCATCCATCGTGCCATCGCCACCCTCTGCTTTCAACCAGTTTAATGTTTTCGGGAGTCCTGGAAGATCGACTGGGCCCTGCCGTGAAGCATTCATAGCCGAAGCAGTTGCGCGAAATCTCTGCACCCACGAACGAATTAAATTTACACTCGGTCCATCACTTATTCGCCAAATACCTAACTTTGAACAAAATTGTCGGCGAGCAATTACGTAAGAATGTCTCCACAGCGAACGCGCAATGCTCACTCGACCACTACATCGACATCGTGACTGGCAAATCCGCACCATCGATAATTCCAACGGCGCCACCCTCCCTCCGCACCGTTTATTACTTTTTGAAATAATCGTATTGAAAAATATAAATTTGTCACCAGACACCCTTTATTATATCTTACATTTGACTTTATTATTTATTTAATCGTAAAACAAATGAAGGAATAAAAAATACAATTCAATTGCATTTCGACGATATATTTCAAATTAGATTTTTTAGTAGAATTGAGACTAATCATATATAACTTGCTTCTTATGAATAGTATTAAAAAAAGTAGATTGACTGGCATCACGAGCATTACTTCGAATTAAATGAATCGGCATCAAAAAGAGAACTTCCGGTAATGACAACCCTACGTAAAAGGAAGTGGAACTAATCCGTTTTTCCACTACTTCATATGCAAAATATAATGTTTGAAAGCCAGGTAAATTCACTACCAGGTAAACTTAAGAGCTCCGGTGACTTTTGTAAACAAAGGCGAATATCATTTGAACCATCAAAATTTGTTTACGTTTTTTGAAAATAAATTTATGTTATTCGGGTATGTTCTGCAAATCACTTTGAATTAAAAGTAATTTGAAATCACTTCAATTTGAATGTTTAGTGTTCTACATTCTACTTTTGACATTTCATTTACTTTTTGTTTTCGAACATTAATTCGTAGTGAATTGCCATGTTCTATAAACTACTTTAATTTGAAAAGAAGTGGTTTAAAAATATTTTTTTGAGACGGTTCCTTTTTTAATATCAGCACTGAATTTTCATTGATCTCGCTATATTTTTAGTTTAAATTTTTATTTTTTTTTATAAAAAACATACTTTAAGATTTATTAAATAATAAAATTCATATAAAAAAATCAAATATGTATATCTTATTAACTAAAGTCGGTTGGCGATATCATCTCTTATTGAAGTGGCTACGGAATCAGTTATTAATTCATTCCAATCATTGTCATGAATTTCATTTCTTAATATATATACCAAACTTTTGCATAAAATGACGCTTGGACAAATTAAGCTCATCGTCGCTCATGATCAATGTGATCCATCTTGCACAAAATGTGCCTTTCTAAAATGATAAGCACGCGATTTAAAATTTTGCACGTGGTACTTCGAGCTAAAGCCACATCGCTGTCTTTTCCAACACCTCGTTGAAATTCGCCTGCTGCTAAAAATCTTAATGTAGCAGCAAGCTGTATTTGTGCCGGTATGGAAGAAACAGGCAGCCTACATTTTATAGAATTTAAAAGAAGATGAAAAGCATCCTTGTTAATGCGGTAATACTGTAAAAACCTAAATACATATATAATTAAAATTTAAAATTTTCATTGAAAATATACACATCATGTATGCATGTGTACTTACATGGCGTCATTTATATCCAAAGGATTTGAGTGGCCTCGCAGAATCCTCCTCTGCACTTTTGCTGCCGCGAATTCATTGTTTTGAAGCACCATGGACACTAATATCACATTCATTGTTTAATTATTAATTATTCCTGAATATTTTTTTACGAAATCTTTAACTTTTATGCGAAAAAACATTCAATAATTTAATTATGTATAAAGTAAAATTTTATTTTTAAAATCAGCTGTTATTATTTCTGTTTTCGAACTTCATTTCAAATGAGAAAATGTAACACCAAACCACTTCTTTTGCAGAACACCAATAATGAAAAGTTTACTTTTCAAAACGTATTTTACTTTCATTCCACTACTTTTGTGGAACATGCCTGATTATAATTAAAAAGAGAAAAAGATAACAAAAAGTGGTTTAAAAATTATAATTAAAAGTGGAAAATAGAAATAAAATAGCTGTGAAAAATACATTAGTGGAAAAATAACTTCAAAATGCTTTCTTTCATGCTCCTTGTGCCGCCAGAAATATGTGAAGGGCCATGGATCCTTATTCAAGATAAGAAATAGATGGCGTGAAAAACTTCAGTCCAACCGCACGTATATGATATCTCAGCACATAAGTTGTGGAATTATCTGCACTTATGTATAGAAGGCCTTGTTTAGTCCGCTTAATATTGAGTCTTTCGGAAGTCTAAAAAAATGCTTAAAATTAATACGGTAACGTGAGTATATTTTTTCACAAAAACCTATTGATAATTGAAGTATTTTTTATTCCCTTACAAATTGTGATTTCATTGAGTTGCTAAATTGAAAACCTAAATGTTACAAAATAAACTAACGAACTAAACGAACTCAAAAATTGGGCCGCGATATCTTTGTACACTCTAACAAAATATACTCAATTGGTCTGTTGGTTTGCATTTCCTTTATTTTTTATGTATGCTTCCACTATAATAGCTGATATTGATTAAAAAAATATATTTATCGAACTATATATAAAGAAAGGAAGAATTTCTTTACATTTTCTATGCAATTCCGCAGCAAAAATTAAGTGAATAAATTAAAGTGAAAATTCATGGGCAAAAAAAGCATTTACTATAAGGAATTTTATTTTGCCATGAAATTATTCACGGTGAATTTTTTCACGATTACAAATTTAAGGTACAGGGACATATTTCACGTGAAAAATTATTCATGATAGGGTAGTGATAGAAAAGTGTAGGCTGTACAAATCTAAGTAATTTAATGTACAAATATTGTAATATTTTCCAACTTAATTTATAAAAACTTAACATTAACAAATTATATCGGAAAACGCATTATTATCACCTTGAAATAATTCATTAATATCATGTAATTAAACTTTAAACAACATTTAGTTCAGATCATTAGCATTCCAGCCAAAGTTAGTTTTTTTTGCCTTCTCAGTAACAATTTCGGATTATTTGAAATTACTGAACTGATTAATGTTGTTTGGCTTACAAACTCACTAAAGTCCATGAAAGTTATAAACTTTCTATCCACCATTTGTAATTTACTAAATAATTTTAAATGCATTCAAAGTTTCGGTGTCGCGATAAAAGGAGACCATGCTTACGCTGTTTTGATAGAAGATTAGCATTGGAGTTCATCAAATTGTGAGAATATTAAAATTATTCTGTAGGAATTGATTAATATTATTTTCCATGTTGCTACAACGTATTATTATATTCTTGCAATCACCAATATATTGTTGATTGGAAGCTAATATATGAATGTAGTGTATTTCACCGGGCTATAAGCGACATAGACTTTGGGGTATATCCGTCTCTACGGCTAGCATCCCAGCAAAAACTAGTGCTTCCAACGAAGCAGGTTTATAAGCGAAAGTTTAGTCGGCTCTTGCTCCGAAATGCGCTTCCAATAGGCATGATTTTTGTTCGTGATATCCCACTTGGGAGCTTTCTTTTTTGACATAAAACTGCGCTTTTTTAAAGCATCAAAAACTCACTGAAATCATGTCGTTAAATATCCGTTGTTGCATATGTGAGATCGTTAAACCATAAAAAGCAAATTGTTCAAATTACTATTACTCTTGCTTCTACGAAATAAGTGAGAGATTGTATTTATTATTTTGTGTTTACTCTTTTGTGTTTGAAATCTCTCCCTTCTATTTGCGCATCCTTGGAAGCGCTAAAGAACAGCGCATCTGAAAAACATGCAATGTTTTACTACTTCCAGAAACCCTAAGATTTTTTGCAGGGATTCTATAGATTTTTAGAATATATGTATATACATTAAGAAAACAAACAACTATTTAAACAAAACATTCATACATACTCTCTTTTGGCGTCTATTAATCTTTCATTTGGCCACGGATACAATGATAGCAGATGTTCTTTAACACAATAGATCAGCATGGTCACGGTTCTAGAGGCCTCTGTCTTAACCTTATATACCATTATCAACTTTGACCACATCTTTTGGAATTTAAAACATCAAACCAAATCTGAGCCATACGATTTGTTTATCGTTGAACACATTCGAAACTGATTCTGAGACACAAAAATAAATCTTTCTGCAGATTGCAGAATCAACCTTTTCCATCCTAGAGCCGATGAACTTTAATTTTTAACAATTTTGTATGATTTTAATCAAAGACAACATTTTATTTAACCGAGTTGAAAATTTAAACACATTGTTGAATTTGCCTTATGACGACTTTTTGACATTTCAAATGATCGAATTTGCCTCCAAAAGAGGCTTGCGACTGCATGCCCATGATCCAATTATTAAGTCAGTGCGGCTCTACAACAATCCAACAATACCAAAAACAACAGGCGTTAGCAAATTGCGCACTTGTCAAAAACATTTGGCTACAAAATAAAGAGTAATGTCCATTGTTTGAGTTCTCAGTAGAAAAAATAAAAATTATTTTTAAAAAGAAAATTCTTAAATTTTATTATTCATATAATATAATCTATATTTTGGAAAAGTTACTGCAATTACGAAAGAGATTAATGCAAAAAAAAAAATTAATCAGGGGAATAATGCAAAAAGTTTGCATTGGAAATACTTTATAGGAATTTATTGAAACCTGTTTTTTTATTCATAGTCAAATCAATAGAATGGGAAATGGAACAAAAAGAAAAGTAAACAATTTTCGACAAGTGCACAATTTCTGACGTTAAAAACACACCCTACAGAAAATCTTAAGGAGAATCTCCCGGACCTGTTTATTGGATCGTGTACCCGCCCTACAAGAAATGAATGCCCGAAACTAAAGACACACATTTTCTTTTCTAATACATTTGGAGAAGTTTTATATTTCCCAGAACATATGATTGATTGTCTTTGCTGATGGATAAAATAAATATTTATGTGAATCCCTGAATAGTTTGTTTTAATATTTGAATATTTTAAATATTTGCCTGTCGTGAATTATTAATGTGTCCATTAGGGGGGTTGGGCGATTTGAAAATCTTAATGGGCGCTTCGCGTTTCTGATTCTTGGGATTGTACTAAGCAAAAAAGTCCACTAGACCATACGTCTACGGTGAAAATCGAGCTGGCGCATTTTGACTTGATCAGACTTTTGTCACGTTTTTTGGATATTTTGGCCTATAACAGCCAAACCATTGAGATTTTCGATCCAATACTAAGACAAAAATTGTAGCCAAGACAATAGTTAAGAACTCTCTAGTACATCGCAAAAGCATTGGAACACTCCTTCAGGCAGTTTTGGCCTTTTGAAAGTGCAAATTTTTCGTGAAAATATTGATAAATTACCATTTTCAGTTGATCATAGCGCAAAATCATAAAAATGTTCTATTTCTTACTTTTTATTCTATTTTTTATTTATTCTATTTATTTTATTTCTTATTTTTTATTCTTCTATTGTTTTCAGTTCATTTGATGCATTTTTGTTAGTTTACTGTAAAAAAACATTATATTTTTGGATAAAAAAGTGGAAAAAGTAAGAAATAGAACAATTTATGATTTTGCGCTATGAACAACTGAAAATGGTAATTTATCAATATTTTCACGAAAAATTTGCACTTTCACAAGGCCAAAACTGCCTGAAGGAGCGTTTCAATGCTTTTGCGATGTACTAGAGTTCTTAACTATTGTCTTGGCTACAATTTTTGTCTTAGTATTGGATCGAAAAACTCAATGGTTTGGCTGTTATAGGCCAAAATATTCAAAAAAAACGTGACAAAAGTCTGATCAAGTCAAAATGCGCCAGCTCGATTTTCACCGTAGACGTATGGTCTAGTGGACTTTTTTGCTTAGTACAATCCCAAGAATCAGAAACGCGAAGCGCCCATTACGATTTTTTTCCTTCCATACTAATCGCCCTACCCTAGTGTCCATTATATGTATCTGTGTTTACTTGCGAAAGTCTTAAGTACATAGAGGAAAAGTGGGCGGGATTGGAATAGAGTACACACTTGCCTTTGCCTGTACTCGGCAAGTCGAGAAAAGTTTTCTTATACTTGAAGTTGGTTGCAAATAAATTTACTTTCATTCGTATTTTGTTGTGCTTCTTTATCTGTAAATATTTGGTCTGCTCCAGGAGCAAAACAAAAGTGCGCAAACTTTTGAGAATAAAAAGGAAATTACTCTCTGAATGTGACAAAGTTGCCCAAAATATTTGCAACGAAAAACCACAATGAAGATCTTGGAATACTAACGCTGCTTGCTTCCCTCAAATAAATTGTATTTTAGTGATTTTAGACGCTTAAAATGCATACTATTTTAAAAGGAAAACATATGCATTTTTTTTTATCTGGGACCAGCACTCAGGAGATGACTCCTACACATGCGAAGCATTGTGCTGGAACTATATGAAAGGGATAGTAGGAGAAACGACAGGAGGTGAAGCGTAATTAATTATTTTACCGCTCTGCTTTCGCACGTTCTTTGTTTTGTTTATACTCGTAGCAGTGCTGAAGCTTCGGTTTAGTAGCCATTTTTATTATTATTTTACTTCGCCGCTGCTACACAATACCGACGAAGGAGGGCGTTCTGATGTGATTGTGGATTGCTATCAGCTGAAGCCGGTATTGTTCAGTGACCAGTGACTATGCCTTCGACACTGAAACCTTCCACCAACAACTGACACACTAATGCACATCAGAAAAATGCGAAATTTTTTTTATAATTTTAGTCTGAATCTTGAGTTGAACCCAGGTCTGTTTTTGGTTTTGTAGCCAACGTGTAGTCAACCATCTCCATCGTGCCATCGCTACCCTCATCATAGGCAACAGCTGTACAAACTGAATGAAAATAAACTGGAAAAAAGTAAAAGCCTTTTTTTATTAAATAAAGTAATAAATATGCAGAAACACATGTATTACAATTTCAAGTTTATTTGAAAAATCTTCCATTTTCCTTTTTCATAAATTTGTAACTAAAAACGTTTTTCGTTTCTTTGCAAATTTTCTGATTAATATCTTAGTTTCATATGTAAATAAAAAAAAAAGCTGATAATTTAATTCTAGCCCGAACTTACACTGCAGCCACACGTTCAACTTTTGCTTTCAAATTTTTTACAGATACAACTTTTCAAAATGCATGTGTATTGATAGCTGTGACGTAGGCTGCACGCAAGTTTTAAGGAATTTAAAAGCAAATTAATTTATCAAGATGGCTTCGCTGTTCATAAACATAAGATGCCCAGAAAATTTGAAAGCAAACTCTCATCAAAGTTTAAAAGTATGAGTGTTTTTGCCCAGTTTTTGACTTAGCGATGGTCGAAGTAGTTGACTACAAAACGGAAAATGTTTCGTGGGTTCAGCCCCATCTTCACACTCATAAAAACATCTCGCATTTTTCTGTTGTACATTTGTGTGTCTTTGTGTCAGTTGTTATTGGAAGGTTTCAGTGGTGAAGGCATAGTCACTTGTCATTGAACAATAACGGCTTCAGCTGTATCCAATCCACAGGCACATCAGAACGCCTTCCTTCGTCGGTATTGTGCAGCATTGACGAAGTAAAATAATTACTAAAAATGGCTACTAAAACGAAGCTACAAAATTTAATACATTTCCTTGACATCAGAGACGTTACAACACTGCTATAAAAACAAATAACGTGCAAAAAGCAGTGTTTTAAGATAGTGAAGCTTCACCTCCTATCATTTGTCCTATAATCGCTTTCCTCTAGTTCCAGCACAATGCATCGCATGTGTTGAGGTCATCTCCTGAGTGCTGGTCCAAGATTAAAAAAAAATACGTATTTAGTTCTCTTCACCTCTCGTCTATAACCACGTGTCGCGTGCCTCGTGTCACTGCCTCAAAGCGCAGTGTGTGAATTGGAATTAAATGTGCGTATTTAAATACGATAAAAGTATGGTAGCACTATGAAATTATGGGTAGTTTTTCAACACAACACTGGCATCATGTGGTACAGAAAGTAATAAAAATTCCTTTTTTCAGTGGAACAAATACCAAAAAGCGTTTCATTGTTTATATCATTTTTATATTGTAATAAATACAAATTTTTTATGTGCGTATACATATATTAAATCAAACAAAAATAACTTTTGGCCTGTCCACATGATAGGTGTTATTTTACTCTAAATTGGACACCAGCGGGATCCCAATCTTACCCGAAATCGTTTTCTTCCACAAAAATTGGGTAAATGAGAGACGTTTTGAGGGAGTAATGTTCTTGTTATTCTTGCACGAAACAGCCCTTACTTTTTCAGCGGGGTAGTTTGGGCAAGAAGAGCAAGCAATGAGCTGGGTTATATGTAAACAATAATGAAGTAAATTTAAAAGTTTCCCAACAATGCAATGAACAAATAATAATAGTTCATTTTATTCATGATTTAGTTAAAAATTATTTGGGTTTCCTTAATAAACATGTATAAGTCTAATTATTGTGTTTTTATGTATGTATGAAAGTGTGTCTATTTGTATTTCTAAAGGCATGCGTGGAGATTTGTATTATTCGTACATGGTCATATACATTAGGTCTGTTCTAGGTGCATAACAAAAGTGCCCGAACTAGCACAAATTTATTTTATTTATTTATAACAATAACCAGCCGTACACCATAGGGCCATATATAGTTGGTGGACTACATCTGTAACACAAGAATAACTAAACATGTAGGCGACCAATAACCTATAATATTATTAGATAAGATTCTAATTTTAAAATTGTGGTTTTCCCGAAATGAAATGTGAAATGTATTATTACATACTTTATGATATTCTCATAAAGTACTTTTTTATACAAGCAAACTCAATAACTGAGGAGGAAAGCATATCCATATTGTACTATTTCGTTAATACAGGGTGTCTGGTGGGAAATTTATATTTTTAAATTCGATGATTTCAAAAAGTAATAAAAGGTGCGGAGGGAGGGTGGCGCCGTTGGCATTATCGATTATGCGGATTTGTCAGTCACGATGTCGCAGTGGTCGAGTGAGCATCGCGCGTTCGCTGCGGAGACATTTTTTAAGAGTAATGATTCTTACGTAATTGCTCGTCGACAAGTTTGTTCAAAGTTCGGTATTCGGCGAATAAGTGATGGAGCGAGTGTAAATTTAATTCGTTCGTGGGTGCAGGGATTCCGTGCAAATCTTTCGGCTATGAATGCCCCACGGGCAGGGCCCAGTCGATCTTCAAGGACTCCCGAAAACAGTGAACTGGTTGAAAACTGTTTACATGAAAATCCGCGACTTTCAATACGGAAAAGAGCAGCCTCACTGGGATTTCCAAGAGCGATTATTCATGATATTTTAAAAAAGGATCTGGATGACTTACTCTTTAAAAAAATAAAATTTCCATTCTATCGTTCAATGCTCTTAATAAAATTTTGTGTCAATTATTACGTTTTATTTAAGTTTGACACCCTTTACTTAGTTCATCAGTGAATTTTCCCTAATTTCTGACTACAAATTCAAGATGCTTATGTTCAAAATTCAACTAATCAATCGAGAATTAGTAGTTGAATACCGAAAACAAAATTAAAAATCTATACAGAAAAACATAACAATCCATGATTTTACTTTTTTTATTACACATACATATGTATATACATACACTAAAGCCCCGATTTACGTCGATCCGATTTGCGTTTTTTCGATTTGCGTCGCTTTTTAAAAAAGCTCAATTGAAGGAATGGAGTAAGATGACATTAATGAAATCTTATTATCTCACGAAGAGGAGCTTGACAATGAAAGTTTATTAGCCATTAATGTTCAGCGTGCATTAGAAGAAGATGTTGTAATGAATGATGTTACTTTAGAAGAAAAAAAGTTAACAACTTGAAAATAAATTTTAATAATTTGTTATTATTTTTTTTATTTCTAACTTTAAAAACGTTTATTGAATGAAATTAAATAAATAAAAACGTATTCATATGACTTTTTTTTATCTAAATATGTATATATTTTTTCGAAATTTTTTAGTTTTTCATCAAATTAATTCGAAATCAAAACATTTGTATAGAAACAAATAATTCAATTTGCGTCGTTTCAATTTGCGTCGCATTCCTCCCGTCGCCATTAACGACGCAAATCGGGGCTTTACTGTATTTACATTTTTAGATTTTTCTTCTCATCTACACTAGGCTTGCCATTGGCCAGTTTGCTAATGTATTTTGAATCAAAACATTTCAAAAATTTTTCGGGAAGAACCACAATTTTAAAATTAGAATCATATATAGAGTTATTCCCAAAAGAAATTCAGTTAATATTATTAGATAAGGCTACTATATAAATTGGAAGTTATACAGTGCATGAATTTGATTATATATATTCAGAATCTAGATCAGTTCCATTGCGAGAAATGTTCACCAAGCTTATCTTTGAATGAATTACGTGTAAGATGGAATGCTCCAAATTTACCTAACAGCGTTCCAGATAACAATTTTGAAATTAAATTAGAGAGTTAAATTTTTCATTTCCTGTACAAAGTTGCACAAACTTTTTCTTTGGGTAAGTTGGGGCTAGATTTAAATTATCGGTTATTTTTTATTTACTTATGAATCTAAGAAATTAATCAGAAAATTTGCAAAGAAACGACAAAAGTTTTTAGTTAAAAATTTATGAATAAGCTAAATGAAAGATGTTTCAAATAAACTTGAAGTTGGAAGTATATATATACATATATACATATGTGCATATTTATCATTTTATTTAATATAAATGGCTTTTACTTTTTTTCAATTTCTTTTCATCCACATTTTACAGATGTTGCTAATGATGCGAATGTTTTGCATTTAAAATATTATGCATTTTAAGCGTCTAGAATCACTATAATAAAAGTTATTTGAGAAATTAAGCTGATTTCAAGATATTCAAGTATGGTTTTTTGCGTTCAAGGAATTTTGGGCAACTTTGTTACATTCAGAGAGATTTTTCTTTTTATTCCCAAAAGTTCGAGCACTTTTGTTATGCACTTGGAACAAACCTAAACCTATTTTGTGGTAAATTTTAGGGTTTTTGCGTTTTCTTACTTTTGTACATTTTGGTCTCGTATTGAGATAAAAAAAAACACAACTGATGTGAAAGGCAACAATTGAACGTAGAACCGCCATGTTAACCAAAGGAAAAGTTCGTGCAACTTTGTACAGGAAATTAAAAATTTTACTCTCATATTCTCCCAAAATTTCACAAAAATTCTTATCTGGAACGCTTTTAGGTAAATTTGCGCAAAGTTCGGGCACTTTTCTTATACACCTGGAACAGACCTATTAATTACTTGCAAACGAAACAAATTAGAAATCTCAAAAAATTAAAGAATATATAGGCAGAAGAAAGCGAAACTTGCCATGTCAGAACAGAAAAGAAAGTTCAAGTGAACACTTGCGCAAGTAAACTTGCCTGGTGAAAATAAAATCTTAAGAAATTGATAGAAACCTTGATCTATGCGATGACTCAGTCAGTAATGACGGTTATATGACCATCACTGATCGTTTAGGGTATTTGTATTTATTTATTACATCTATGGATTCAAAATCCGTACATGCAACAAATTTAATGATAAATATGAAAAATAATAAAACTTAACTAGTTAAATATAAAATCAAATGAGATTTAATTACATTTGTATGAAAAGACATATCGATTACATTATATAATTCATTAAAGTTATAAAAAATTCTACGGAATGGATCGGCTTTAGCATAGTTTTGACTAAAGTACTATAGTGCCAAAGGTTGATAATGACGAAGCGAACGTTGTGGTATATTAAATGTCAGCTGGTTGACAAGACTCGGAACAAAAGTCACCGTTTATAAGTTTAATAGGAACTATTACATTTAAAACCTTTCTCCTGCTCTTTAACGTAGCCAATTTAATTTGTTGTAATCTATATTCATAAGCTGGCAAGTTTTACATACGGTTTGGATATATGTATGTATGTATATTACGCAATATAAAAAGTAGAAACTGCTTTTGTAGATTCTAAACGACCAATATGGATGTTATAATGAGGATCCCAGAGAACACAACAATATTCCAGAATAGTGCTGACCAAGGAAGTATAAAGTAGTAAAAGTAGACTGATTTGTAAACAAAAGCTTTGGATCGATTCCAAGAACTAGAAACCCTTTTACACTCGCTAAAATATGACCTCCCAAGGTGAAACACTTACTAGAGTTAAGCCTTCTGGAGAAATGCATATGTGATGCGTAATTTTTACTACTATGATTATGGATGTTATTATAGCATTGTTGCAGCGCCTATGACCTCGAGGAGACGCAATTAATTCTTGAAGTTGTGTTTTCTTAGCTATTTTATTGATTATTCCACTTCATCGATAATGCTACATCATGCCGATGAAGGCGCGCTCATTTTAATTTAATTTAATTTATTTATTAGTAGTATTTGTATACTTTTTTTTTATTAACAATAATTAGTAATTTGACATTTATAATGTATAGTCTGATTAAGCATTAATATTTTTTATGTAGTTTACAACTTTCGTACTAAAAATATTTTTGTTCGTTTCATTTTTAAAACTATTTGGCATCATATTTGCACGCTGTGGCCAAAAATCTAAATCATTCCTAAGGTTATAATGTTGTGTTTCCCCCACATATCTTAATTGTTCTTTCAAGTAATCTGGATAAAGAAGATTGTGTTAAGCTGCAGTCGCTGTTGTATATGTAGCCTTTTTAATGTTTCCAGTGTATATAACCCATTGCGGTAAAAAATTGAGCGTATGGCCTTATTTTGTAATTTCTGGAGCCTATTCAATTGCCGTATTCAAAGTGTGATTTTATCATAGTGTTATGAATGGTTATAGCAGTTAAGATTATTTTATTTCTTAGACGTTTGAAAATACGATTTTTTGCATATATATTCGATATGTTCCTTAAAGTTTAAATCTTTGCAAGGCGAATGGATACCAAGTAAACTCAGTATTACATCAAAAACCAAAAATCATTGTGTTATGTCAAAATAATTCATACAATTTGACATTATACAGTGATAAATAGTCGGCCAGCTGGGCTAGTAAGTTCTCCTGTTATAAATTCGTCTTGAATCGTTGTGTATTAAGAAACACAAATATTTTATATTATTTACTTTGTTTATTAAAACATTTTTTATGTTGAAAGTTCTGTTTGTGGTCATACCGATTTCCATTAATTTGAATTGATTCATTTTCACTCATTTGTTAATATTATCCATGTTTTTTTGTACATTTTCGTAGCATAATTATTCCGTTGTTGATCCGGTAAAAATTAATGTACCGTCAGCATATAATACAATTTTGTATCCGTGTAACATATTTTCCATGTCGTTTATGTAGTTAATAAAAAGAAGTGCCCCCAAAATTGAGTCTTGAGATACTGCAGTCATTTCTAATCGCATTTGATTTCTCATTGACATTTGTTACTTGCATTCGATTTGTCAGATAGGACTGAAACTATTTCAATTCTGTATTTTCAATAGCATATTTAGAGAGTTTTTGTAGGAGGATCTCGGTATCTAAAGCTTCAAACGCTCTTTTGAAATACAGGAATACCGATATTTTATTTTTCTTTTGTTCGCATCTCCATCCAGCACTTTCGCATGAGTATTTTTTCCGAAAACATGATTGGTATTTTGACAATAATCTGTGTTGTTCAATGTATTCTTCCACTTGATGTTTTACGACCTTTAAAATAATTTTTTTACATATTTTTTAAGTGTTAATTTGTCGATAATCTTCACAGTTCTTTGCATTTTATTCCAATGGGAAATATTATTAATTTCTTCAAACTACTTGGACAGATACCTGTCTCAAGTGATTTATTTATAATTCTTAGTATAATATTGCCAGTCATGTCCCAATTATCTAAGATTATGCTAAAGTTATTGAAGTAAATATTTCTATCACGGGTATGTTATTTTCATATTGCACTGTTTCAATGGAGCTTCTGATTTCATTAATATTATTTACAAAATATTTATTTAGGTTATGGGCTATTTGCAAGTTATCTTCATATTCTATTTGTTTATATATCATATATTTGGCTTTTCTTAAGACTAGTTTATTAATTTTGTTCCACATACCTTTTTGATTACTTGCATTGTTTATTTGGTTATTAATATATTTAAATTTTTCATGTTCAATTTTGGTTTTATATACATATATACTTCTTATTATTATATACCTGTTTCAAGCATAGCTCGTGTTTTCCAAAACTGCATTTTGATATTTAAAAACTTTTTCTCTCTCTACCGTTCTAAGCTTATTATTAAGCCTTTTGTTGTTACTTATTTTCCTAATTCTTTTCTTAAGCGTGAATTTTGTTGTTACTCTGTCAACTTAATTATTAAAAATTTAAACATATAATTCCAAATCAATAATCCCATCAAAATTTAATATTCCGATTAATTCATTTTTAAATCTGATTTTATTATCCTTCAAAATGCTTATGTTTTGAACTATTTTGGACTATCCTGTTCTTTGTTCCCACATCCTACTTAAATGTCGATGGATTCATGATTAGTAATTTTATTATTTATATTTATTTTCGCGGTAATTTTTCCATTATTTGTTATTATGTAGTCTATTAATGCTTTTGAATTTTTTGTTATTCATAATATGTTTAAACCTTTATCATTACGAATACTTTCTAATTTATTTGTATAAAAGCCGTTTTTCCTATCAATGTTAAAGTCTTCGTCAATTAAACTATCACAGTTAATTTCACGTATTTCCTCTATGAAATCTTGAAATGCATCACAAAATTCTGATTTTGAAGGCTTTTGTGATCTGTACTTACTATATTATAATTATTATTATTGATGTTCTTTCATATTTTGAATTATACGCACTCATCCAATATTTATTGTCTTTAATATAGTCCTTAATTTGGAATTACTATTATCTTAAGCCGGTACTGGTCAATAACCAGTGACTAAAGATTCGCCACTGAAACATTCCGACAATTGACCTAAAGGTACTTTAAAAAAACATTTAAAATATGTGCCGTGTTTTTAGCACCGAGTCGAACCGAGGGCCTCTTGTTTTGTAGCCATCGAGCTAACTACCTTAGCCATACTACCCCCCCTTACAAATGTATATACACATTGCTTTCAACTACTTTAAAAATATGTTAACTGCTTAATTTATCGTAAGTACTTTTCATAGCAAATCAATTTGTGTAGAGGGCTAATAATAATACTTTACATCATTCAGATTCAGGAGCGTAATGAATAGAGGAGAGTATGAGTATGGTATAAAAAATAAGCTGAGGATGTTCACAAATTCTTGTGACTATGTACATACATATATGTGCATTCATACATATGGACATCTATACATATACAAATAAAATTAGTTTTATGTAGAGAAATTATATAAATTAAATATATATATAATTAAAAATTCATTTTAATGTCATATATGCATATATATACATATATATGTACATATTTCATATGTATATATATTTCAGTGACATGTTAGTAGTTTTATGCTTTACTATAATTGTTAGCTGCAGGGTAAAAAATTTCGCTAATCCTGCTTAACTCTTGAATGTTAATTTGATACGAAATAAGGTCATTAGCCTTGCTGCCGAAAAACCCGCAATGACTCACTAAAGCACAAGTTAAAAAGCAGACCAAATGTAAAATTAAACCAATAATATGTAGTAAGAATTGAAATCGAAATGAAGAAACGTGCTTGTGCTAACACCTTATATTTTAAAATAGGAAGAAAAATTCACAATGGATGTGAAAATAAAGAACAGAAGCAACAATATATACTATAAAAACCAAAATTTGTTGTAGGTAGAGGACAATACTTTATATGATTATTATGAATAGACAAACAAGAAAAGAAAATAGTCAGACATGCGGACAGTCTTGAAGACAAAACACGCGGTGCAGATTTTCATTAGATGAATACGTTTCACAATATTTTTGCAATTACTTTCTTTCTGAGATTTAAATTTTTCGACAACAGATAAACCATTGCTTTAGTTGAATTATTATCATATTATGTATATAAAACACACAAATAATTGTTTGCTCGAAGTCGGGCATTTACACAAAACTTACCTGCCAATTGCTTTTTTAACAGCAGAGACGACTGAAGTTCCGACATTTTTTGTTGAAAATATTTTAAACTGTTTTACCTATTTCTTTAAAATTGTTATTATTAATAATGGGTTTTGAATATATAAACCACAAACTTTGAGAATAATTCTACAATTACAATTTCAGAGAACAAATAATTTCAACCACAAAGCAAATTTCAACGATTGGCCGTCGTCTAGCTGAATTTTTTAACAGCAAAATTGGCAAATCTTTTAATGGTGATGTTAATAGAAGCTTTTAATTCAATTATAGCGTTTTAGTCACTTTAACAGAAAAACATAATAGCTTAGAGAATATGCATTTTAAAATTTGAAGTAAAAAAATGTAATATATATATATATCCTTTATATTTCAACTGTTCCAGAAAATTAAGTAATATATAAATAACTTTTTAATTAAGAAAAACACTGTCAATTAGAAAAATCGGCTCAAACGCTCTGGTATTTTAACAGTAATGGTATTTCGGTACATTTTGGGCACTTTTGCTGCCTTTTATTACATCATAAAACAAAATCTGCTGCAACTCTAAGTCCCCGTCCCTACTGTGAAACATTTGCTGCAAAACTTTTCAGTTTGTTGATGAGAAGGGGAAAAGGAGTGGAAGTAGGTAATCTGTTCCATATACATACAGTTTTTGTTGAATTTCTTATTTGCATCTTTTGACATGAGGTGTATTTGACGATTCATTTTAGTTCTTTTCGTTAGTTTACACGTGTTGCGAATGTTAATTTTTTGTGAAATATAAGGTGTGTTCGTTTACCCGCGGGCGCCCAATCTTACCCAAAAGCGTTTTCTTACGCAAAAATTGGGTAAATGAGAGAGGTTTTGAGAGAGTAATGTTCTTGTTCTTCACGCACGAGAATGCCCGTACTTTTTCTTCGGGCTAGTTTGGCATGAAGAACAAGCAATCAGTTTGTTTATAATAAACATTGAAAATAACAAAGAAAAATTACAAATGTCCTAAACAGCTGACAGACATTAAAAAAGTTGGGTTAAAAATTTTTCTTAACAATAATTAATTACAAACATTTTTGTTATTTATACCATAAATTGTTAAAAACTTCATAAAAAATACCATTTTTTTAAATAAAAGTTTGTTAATAGAAATTATTATTTCCTAACGATGCTACCTATTTGGTAGCGAAATATTGAAAAACAAATAATTGTTAAAAACTTTTAATAAAAAAGACCATCGCTGACAAATAAATATAATTAAATAAATTCTTTCAATACTTGTTTTTTTAAATAAATTCTTTCACAAATAGTTTTTTTTTAGGTAAACTGTTATCAATCACATTAAACTTTCAATGAAAATCAGGGATAATCAAGCTCGTACAATTGTACTTTTTTCAGTACACTTTGCATTGCAAAAGTACTACATTACTCCACTAAATATTAAGTACCAAGGTATATTCATATGATTATACGTTGTTCAGTAATTTAAATTAATTATAGCAAAAATATATTTTAGATTTTTCTTAATATAATATTTAATTATTAAATTATTCACAACCACTTTCCACAACTTTTTCACAAATTTGACGTTTGGCCTGTTGAGTGAAGTAACCAGCGAAATAGCTAATAAGTTTAGCTGCCCTATAAGAAAATTGACGGTCATTTGACCGGTGATATGACCGTCATTGCTGACAGAATTATCGGTCATTGCGTGGAACAAAGTTCATATCATTTTCGTAAGGGCAATATGAGAAAAATGACGGAAACTTCTGAGTGCATGTGATAGTCAGCGTTGATGCATATATATCGCTCACTGTAGACGGATATCCCAATTGAAATGAAACACTATTTATTTCAATTCTTTACGTTGATTTTATTTCAATATTCTTATATTTACATATGTATATACAAAAAGAAATGTAATATAATATAAAATAGAAATATCCATCAGAACCTTGGAGTGGGCCATCATCTGTGAATTTTTTCTTAATATAATTGCCCACAATTATTTAAAATATACAAATATTAAAACAAACTATTCAGGGATTCGCATAAAAATTAATTCTATCCATGGGCAAAGACAACATATGTCGTTGTTAAAACGTGTCGCCGAGTACCGAACACAAAAACGATGCTCTCTTCCATACCTGTAACATGCTACAAAACTAAATGTTTTCTCGTCTAAACTCAGTCGTACGGAGCTTCAAAAACTATAGTTCGAATTATAAGTTTACAAACGAGTAAAATTATCCTTTCTGTAAAATTGATGAATTTGCGAAAATTCAAGAATACTTTTGTAATGAACTGCATTAATTTTTAACTATTCAACAACACGTTGGTTGTTTCGCAACGAGGTGGTCTCTCGAGTAATAGGAACTCCTTCAGTATTACTTTAATTTGATTGATTTTGAAACAAATTCTCAATATACAAGAACTCATTTTATCTTTCTGCTACTAACAGTTAATAATAGTAAAACTTAACACAACTTTTATGTTTTTAGTACATTTGGGGTCAAAAAAGTAAAATTTTAAAATTGTCAAATAATATCTCCGATATAAACAGAGCTGTAAAAAATTGACATTTCTTTTTTCCTGGTAAATTTTATGGTTTTTTCGTTTTCTTACTATTGTACATTTTGCTCTCTTATTGAGAGTAATTATAGCTTACTCTCATTTTACCGAACTTTACCCAAAAAGTAAGCGTACAGACCTATAATCAAAAATTTAAAAAAAAAAAATATAAAATTATATAAAAATTATTATAAAATTTTCTTCGTAGCGTCCATTTTGATTCAAATTATACCTTGTGCTTCAAATGTCTATCCAAAAAAAAATATTCACACCTTCTATCACAGGGTAGTTATTTTATATTTACATTCGGTATTGGGAATTTAAAAAAAAAATTAAAAAAAGAAGATAGAAGCGAGGAATAAAAAATAATAAACATGAAGCAAAAGATTCATGTATGGACACTTTTGCAGCAAAAACTCAACAGTATGGACGGGGACTTACTAAGAGCAGCCACACGTCCAACTTTTGCTCTCGAATTTTTTACACAAAGTTTCTCAAAATTCTTGTGTATTGTAGCCCAGCAGTCCGGTTACTCAATACAAACTGAAAGCCATCCGATTGTATAATATTATGTCAATAGGGAAAATAAAACGAAAATAGTTAAGCCCTTACAACTCGCATCTGATTCGGATTTGTCTTTTTCCCATCCAATTGTAAACTTAAATGTTTATTAGAAATGAAGATCAAAACAAACACAAATAAAAATTTTGCATCGCATTACCATCTGATTTGGATGGCTTTGTAATGTATCATATTGTCATTTCGCTTTAATTATGAATTTTGTTCTTTTTTCTGAAGTAATTTTTCCGTTACTCTTTCTTTTTCTTTTTTATTATTATTCCAAAGTAAAATTTGTATCAAGTTCATAAGTGTTTTTAAAAGTGTTAGCTGCATTTTTTGTGGTAATATCGTTATAAATTATTAAATAAAAATAATTAAAAAAAATAAGTGACTGTTTTATTTTTATTTATGCGTTAATTTATATACATATGTATGTATGTTTTGTATTTTTATTTGTTGTAAAGAATAAAATGATTGGATTTAGTAAAAGAAATTTAGGAAGACTAAAGAAAATAGAAAGTAAACGTTTGAAACAAAATTCCGAAATTACAAAATATTGAAAAAAATGAAGTTCCTAATTTAATTATGCAATAGTTAAAATTCATTCCAAGATCAATGGCATTCAGATACATCTTATTACACTCCAAATTCACCATAATAGTTGGACCCATCCAACATTCGCTTACAATGTATATTGTGTTGGACCCATCCAACCTTCGCTTACAATGTATATTGTGTTGGATAAATCTTACAGCCTAGGCCATCGCTTTGTAAATGTAAATAGAAATTGTATACAGACATTGGATGGGTCTTGCTTACATTGTCATTGGTCTCAAATCGAAGATGTAAGTATGTAGCAAAAATTTCACTGGGAGGCTGCACACAAGTTTTGAGCAAATTCATTTATCAAGAGGTGTGTTTTTTTACTTTTCTGGTAAAGTTCGGTAAAATGAGAGTAAACTATAATTTATCTCAATAAGAAACAAAAATGTACAAAATTAAGAAAACGAAAACCATTAAATTTACCACAAAATAGGTCTGTTCCACGTACATAACAAAAACATTTGCATCGCTGGCAATAGCTGTAAAATGTGGACAAAAATAAAATTAAAAAAAAAGTAAAAGCCATTTTTTATTAAATAAAGTGATAAATATGCACAAATATATGCTCCTACATTTTCAAAAATTTATTTAAAAAATCTTTTTTAAATAAAAAATTTTGTCGTTTCTTTGCAAATTTTCTGATTAATTTCTTAGTATCATATATAAATAAAAAAACAGCCCATAATCTAATTCTAGACCGAACTTACCCAAAGAAAAAGTTCGTGAAACTTTGTACAGAAAATTAAAAATTTTACTCTCTAATTTTATTTCAAAATTGTAAAAAAATTGTTAATAATTGCTGGCACGCTTTTGGGTAAATTTAGAGGATTCCATCTTACACGTAGTTCACTTGTTGATAAGCATTTCTTGCAATTGAACTGATATAGATTCTAAATATATATAATCAAATTCATGCGCTCTAATAATATTATAACTATTATTTTTTCAAAAACATTATTTCTAGCTTATGTGATGCCTACATATTTAATAATTCTTATGTTACACTTGTATATATATATATGGCCCTATGGGCTCGTTTGGTTATTGTTATAAATAAATAAAATAGAATATATCTTTATATATGATTCTAATTATAAAATTGTGCTTTTGCCGAGAAAAATATGTGAAATGTATTATTACATTCTTTATGATATTCTCATTAAGTATTTTTTCTAAAAGCAAACTCAACAACTGAGGATTAAAGCATATACATAGATATATATAGATGAGAAGAAAAATCTAAAAATAGAAATATGTATGTGTTATAAAAAAAGTAAACTAATGGATTGTTATGTTTTTGTTTATAAATTTTTGGTGTTTTGTTCGGTATTCAACTTCAATCCTCGATTGATTAGTTGAATTTTGAACATAAGAATCTTGAATTTGTAGTCGAAAATTGGGAAAAGTCCACTGCGGAGCGAAGTAGGCGTTACCGAAATAGTACTATACGGATATGCTTTCCTCCTCAATTTTCTTATATAAAAAAATACTTTATGCGAATACCATAAAGTACGTAATAATACAAGCACATATTTTTTCGGGAAAAAGCACCATTTTAAAGTTAGAATCATATACATATAAATATAATAATTTATGCGAGTTCGGTCAATTTTGTTATGCACCTAGAACAGACCTAATATATATGACCATGTACAATTACAAATCTTCATCCATGAATACATCCATAAAAACACAATAATTTGGCTTATACATGTTATTTAAAGAAACCCTAAATAATTTTGAACTAAATCATGAAATAACATTAACTATTCTTTGTTCATTGCATTTTTGGGAAACTTTTAATTTTACTTCCTTTGTTATTTTCAATGTTTATTATAAACCAGCTGATTGCTTGTTCTTCACGTCCAAACTAGCCCGAAGAAAAAATACGGGCGTTCTCGTGCGTGAAGAAAAAGAATAGTACTCTCTCAAAATATCTCTCATTTACCCCATTTTTGCGTAAGAAAACGCTTTTGGGTTAGATTGGGCGTCCGCGTGCGCCCAATTTAGAGTAAACAAACAGACCTATTAGGTCTGTACGTTTACTTTCTGGGAAAGTTCCCAGTGAACTTTTTGCTACATACATCTTCGATTTGAGACCAATGACAATGTAAGCAAGACCCATCCAATGTCTGTATACAATTTCTATTTACATTTACACAGCGATGGCCTAGGCCGTAAGATTTATCCAACACAATATACATTGTAAGCGAAGGTTGGATGGGTCCAACACAATATACATTGTAAGCGAATGTTGGATGGGTCCAACTATTATGGTGAATTCGGAGTGCAATAAGATGTATCTGAATGCCATTGATCTTGGAATGAATTTTAACTATTGCATAATTAAATTACACATGTATATAAATTTACACATAAATAAAAATAAAACAGTCACTTACCTTTTTTAATTATTTTTATTTAATAATTTATAACTATATTACCACAAAAAATGCCGCCAACACTTCACTTTTAAAAACACTTATGAACTTGATACAAATTTTACTTTGGAATAATAATAAAAATAAAAAAGAAAGAATAACGGAAAATTACTTCAGTAAAAAGAACAAAATTCATAATTAAAACGAAATGACAATATGATACATTACAAAGCCATCCAAATCAGATGGTAATGCGATGCAAAATTTTTATTTGTGTTTGTTTTGATCTTTATTTCTAATAAACATTTAACTTTACAATTGGATGGGAAAAAGACAAATCCGAATCAGATGCGAGTTGTAAGGGCTTAACTATTTTCGTTTTATTTTCCCTATTGACATAATATTATACAATCGGATGGCTTTCAGTTTGTAATGAGTAACCGGACTGCTGGGTGGGTTCGGTAAAATGACAGTAAGCTATAATTACTCTCAATAAGAGAGCAAAATGTACAAAAGTAAGAAAACGAAAAAACCATAAAATTTACCAGAAAAAAAGAAATGTCAATTTTTTACAGCTCTGTTTAAATCGGAGATGATATTTGACAATTTTGAAATTGTACTTTTTTGTCCCCAAATGTACTAAAAACATAAAAGTTGTGTTAAGTTTTACTATTATTAACTATTAGTAGCAGAAAGATAAAATAAAATGAGTTCTTGAATATTTAGAATTTGTTTCGAAATCAATCAAATTAAAGTAATACTGAAGGAGTTCCTATTACTCGAGAGACCACCTCGTTGCGAGACAACCAACGTGTTGTTGAATAGTTAAAAATTAATGCAGTTCATTACAAAAGTATTCTTGAATTTTCGCAAATTCATCAATTTTACAGAAAGGATAATTTTACTCGTTTGTAAACTTATAATTCGGACTATAGTTTTTGAAGCTCCGTACGACTGAGTTTAGACGAGAAAACATTTAGTTTGGTAGAATGTTACGGGTGTGGAAGAGAGATCGGTACTCGGCGACACGTTTTAACAACGACATATGTTGTCATTGCCGATGGATAGAATTAATTTTTATGCGAATTCCTGAATAGTTTGTTTTAATATTTGTATATTTTAAATAATTGTGGGCAATTATATTAAGAAAAAATTCACAGATGATGGCCCACTCCAAGGTTCTGATGGATATTTCTATTTTATATTATATTACATTTCTTTTTTTATATACATATGTAAATATAAGAATATTGAAATAAAATCAACGTAAAGAATTGAAATAAATAGTGTTTCATTTCAATTGGGATATCCGTCTACAGTGAGCGATATATATGCATCAACGCTGACTATCACATGCACTCAGAAGTTTCGGTCATTTTTCTCATATTGCCCTTACGAAAATTATATGAACTTTGTTCCACGCAATGACCGATAATTCTGTCAGCAATGACGGTCATATCACCGGTCAAATGACCGTCAATGTTCTTATAGGGCAGCTAAACTTATTAGCTATTTCGCTGGTCACTTCACTCAACAGGCCAAACGTCAAAGTTTGTGAAAAAGTTGTGGAAAGTGGTTGTGAATAATTTAATAATTAAATATTATATTAAGAAAAATCTAAAATATATTTTTGCTATAATTAATTTAAATTACTGAACAACGTATAATCATATGAATATACCTTGGTACTTAATATTTAGTGGAGTAATGTAGTACTTTTGCAATGCATAGTGTACTGAAAAAAGTACAATTGTACGAGCTTGATTATCCCTGATTTTCATTGAAAGTTTAATGTGATTGATAACAGTTTACCCAAAAAAAAACTATTTGTGAAAGAATTTATTTAAAAAAACAAGTATTGAGAGAATTTATTTAATTATATTTATTTTTCAGTGATGATCTTTTTATGAAAAGTTTTTAACAATTATTTATTTTTCAATATTTCGCTACCAAATAGGTAGCATCGTTAAGAAATAATAATTTGTATTAACAAAAATATTTATTTAAAAAAATGGTATTTTTTATGAAAAGTTTTTAACAGTTTATGGTATAAATAACAAAAATGTTTGTAATTAATTATTGTTAAGAAAAATTTTTAACACAACTTTTTTTTATGTCTGTCAGCTGTTTGGGAAATTTGTAATTTTGCTTTGTTATTTTCAATGTTTATTATAAACAAACTGATTGCTTGTTCTTCATGCCCAAACTAGCCCGAAGAAAAAGTACTCATTTACTCAATTTTTGGGTAAGAAAACGCCCTCGGCGCCCAATTTTGAGTAAACGAACATATCAATTGTTGTCGCAAGGCGAATACGTCAATTCGTTTTCGGCCAAACATAAAATTTTTTTGTTTACATGTGTTTTGTTAAATTAACATAACCTAAAAATAAAGTGTTAAATTAGTATAATTGTAGCTTGTGGTTTGTGGTTATTATTTTTGGCTATTGTTGTTAGTTCCCATGGTAATTATTTTTTTTGTACTAGTTATGTCAACTTCGCATACAATTAAAGCTATATGGTCAGTGAGAAGGGAAACGGAATAGGGGGTGATAACATACGAATGAGGTAAAAGATAATGCGAAAGGTAAACAACAAATTTTTATTGTTGATGTTCACTTGCTATTTTTATGGATGCAAATCACTTATGATTGGTTCAAAGAGTTCAAGGCCACGATGTCTTGGGTCACTCACCTTAGCGATCATACTGTTGATATTTGCCTCGGTGAATATGGGTATTTAACGGCAAAGTGAACCACATGAGCGACCGATTTCGATGAACTCGAGGGAACCGCTACAGTTCTGATATTTTTGGTAAAGGTTTTTTTTATAGGAGGTGAGATGAATTGCGAAAAACGTGAAAAGGTATTATGCGGGGACGGGGAGGAAATGAGAAAAAAAAATTTTGAAAAGGCAGAAGATTTTTGAAAGCGCGAGACCGCGGTTGGTTTTTGGACAGGAAATAGATTATAATAATAAATAAAAATTTAAAAAAAAAGGAGGAAAAAGATATTAAAGTGATAGACCGTGGTGTGTTATAATAAAAAGGAGAAATATATTGGAAGAATTTTAAATTTAAATTTAAAATTTATACGAAGGAAGTTGTGTTGGACTTGAAACATGCCCAGGAGCTGAAACTCTGGGTGATCAGCCAATAGAATTTTAATGTAGTGCTGAGGGATACTTGTTCTGTGTGGGTGGATTAATTGAGGCTTTAAACGAAGTGGAAGTTGTGTCCAAGAGAATTTGTGGCTGTTGGGTATCTGGTAAGCTAAGGCGCCAGAACAGGGTGAGTCCACTCATCAATTAATTGTGACATTTCATAATGCACTCAAATTCGTATGCCTAAGTTTTCTTAAAGCTATACATATAAAATAAATTAATTGTAATTATGAAGCCTGGGAATTATCAGTGTAACGTGACTAGGGTAAAGTTATTTTACCTGCTTGCCGCTAACAACAACAACATAAACAAATGTGAATTCATATGCATTGCATATTCATTGCATATGCATAGGGTTATTTGACACCCCTTTGTTTAATGAAAATGTGTCGGCATTTAAAACTGTTTGTTGCGTTACTTGTGTGTCGGCTGTATTGACAAACTGTGCATGCTACAGTGCTGATGGCAAGTAGTCAGCGTGTTGGCTCTGCAACCAGAAAGACCCAGGTTCGATTCCCAGCTGGGTGAAATCAGAAAAAAAATTTTTTTCAGTTTTCTGTGCTACAGCACCTTTCTTCGTCGGTATTTGAGCAATAAAACGTCGGCAAAGTAAAATAATAAATAAAATGTCTCTATCAGCTTAAAATTAAAAACACGCAAATGCAGAGTTGTGCAAGAATCAAGCTCTATCTTCCTACCACTTTCACCACCTGTATATTCTCCACCCTATCCTTCTCTCTAGTTCCAATGCAATGCATTGCATATGTAGGGTATAGCCCCTGCGCACTGATCCAAGATAAAAAAAGCGCTAAGACAGCGGATACGCCGGTGGTCTCAAACCAACCGCGCCAAAGGTACCCGCTCTGGCGCAGAAACACGGTGCACTGCCTGAGTGAGGTGGCAAGGTGAAACTGGTCGAATGCCTGGATAAGAAGTCGGCATCTGGAGTGAGTAAAGTAGTTGGGTCACCGGGGGAGGTGTGGACAGGAGCGAGTCTGAAATTGAGCTCGATAGGCGAAATGCCTCGTAGACCGAGAGCAACTGTAGTCATTCCGGCTGAGACACATGCCCCTATTGCAGTAATGTACATGCTGAGGAGAGTAAATCCTGACCTACCTACCAGTGATTGGAAGGTAATCAGGATTCACGAATCTGTAGGGGCGACAAGGAAGGTGGTCGTTGTCCTGAATCTGGAATCGCTGCCATTATTTCGGGATAGGCCGGGCAGGGTCTTCTATGGTTTCATGGGAATCAGGCTCTGTTAATACGGAGGAGATGACAGACCCGACAATGGGACCATCGGCGGCCCACCAGCGGAGCCGCGAGTCTGGGACTCGGAGAAAGTCTCTGTTACCGTAGAGGGTCAGAGTCAAATCTGGTTGGGGACATCTTGGAGAAGTTGACCTTCGTGGAAGACGAGAACTCTCTATTGAAGTAGGATGACGTACAAGTCAATAACGACTCCGACGAAAAAAAAATGCCAAAGATTGTACAGATTAATCTTCACTATTCCAAAGCAGCTTCCGCTGCATTGGTCCTCCGCCTTCTGAAGAAAGGGGAGGACATATCGCTGGTTCAGGAACCGTGGATCATTGGTTCAATAAGAGGACTCGGCGTCAAAGGCTAGAGGCTGTTGTATGCGGTTAGTGCAAGTAATGATGATGGAGACATTAGATCCTGTATTTTAGTGAGGAGTAAATGTAATATATTTATTGTTTTCACAGTGATGGAGATAATGTGACGGCTGCATGGGATAGAGGGGTTTCCATCATAAGGATGACCTCCTGCTACGTGGCGCAAGACCACCTAGAGCACCCTACTGCTACTGCAGTCCGGAGGATGACGCAGGCAGCAAATGCGAGGACCATTCTAGCATTAGTGGGTGCCGACGCGAATGTGCATCACCGTGTCTTGTGCACCTCGAACGCGAATGAGAAAAGTGAGTTTATTTTTGATTTCTTATTGTAAGGGGATCGGGAGGTTTTGAACAGGGGTTCAGAACCGACATTTGTGGTCTCGAACAGACAAGAGGTGCTTGATATCACGCTTGTCAATTCGAAACACTCTGATACTCTGACGTCTCCCTCGGACTACTCCTTCTCTGACCTCCGCTATGTGGTGTTTACAATTGTCGGCTGTAAGGGAGGGGCGCAGGCCGAAGACCGCTTAGGGGGTCCTCGCTGGTCGACTGGATCCACGCGCGGACTTAGGGGAGTGGCCGTAATTAAGTGGACAGTGGAGCTTTGACTCGTGGTTTTGCGAAGGTGACCGCACTGTGCCTTCTGTGAGGCGCTCGAACCGAAAGCTTCCATGGGGGACCGGTGAGATCGCCGGATCCCGTGGGGCCTGTAGGAAGCTCTTCAACGAGGCGAATAACACTGGGCAATGTATAAGTCCTCAGTGAAAGTGTTCAGGAATATGGTCAGAAGCGCAAAGCGCAGGTCCTCGAGGGAGCTTTGAGGTAACGTGAAGTCTTTCTCTGAGACCAGCAGGCTGCGGACGATTCTCGCCAAAGGCCATCCGTAACTGATAACTGGACTACCAACTGCCGGAAATCGCTGGGGGTTCTTGTGGACACCCTATTTCCGGGCAGCGAACCGGTGGAGGATACTGTGGGTGTGGCTACGCCGCCCACCTTGAATCCGACACCTGTAATGCTATCGGCAGACAAGATTCGTTTGGCGATTGGAAACTTCCAACCCTATGGTGCGCGCGTGTCTCTATTCGGACCCGACGGGGTACGCCTCAGGAAGGTGTTCTGTCTCCCCTCTTATGGAATATGGTCCTGAAGGGAACTGTGGAGGGATAACATCCAGGATAGATCATACAGGGCCATGGGGCCTACTTGGGGCATCGACCCGAAGGTGGATGGATGGCTTATTTAGACAGTAATCGGACCTATATTGTTCTACCGGAGCGCCATAAGGTGGCGGGCCCTGAATTCTGCGAGCATCACATCTCGCGCCCTCAGAACTACGCCGACTAGGACACTTTTTGCCATGCTGGGCTAGATTTCTGTTGAGCTACAGGCTAGGAGGAAGGCGCTGCGCACGGCCATAAGGCTGAACGCGATTGGATCATGAAACCACCGGTAGTGGGGACATGCGCGATGCTCGGGACGCTTCATTGTGTTCCGAGTCTAGTTGACTGCTGCATTCCAAGACCCTTGTTCGACTTGAGATTTCTTGTGTTTCTGTCGGGAGATCCGGAGAAGTTCAGGGTTAGAATGTCCTTTAGGCTGCCGGACGAATACAGTGTTCTTCAGGCTAAAGTGGTGGATGTGAAGAGGGCTCCGAATTGGCGGAGGTATAGGGCGATATAGGACGAGGATGTCGTCATCATGACGGATAGCATAACAGGGGCCTATGTCGCATCCGAACTTGTCCGCGCCTTCCGGTCATCGCTGAATGAGTTGTCGTGGCGCTCCAGAGTATCTCTTGTGTAGGTACAGGGACATAGGGTGGTGCGGAACAACGAGTTTGCGGATGATCTAGCGAGGGGGCGCCCGCCCCGGGAACTTGGTTGAATTCTGCGGGTTCCCCAACCCCCCGTTGTACTGGAGACGCTTAGACTGACTGGACATTGGCCTATTGGGATTCATGCAACACGCATAGTTCTTCCGTACAACGACTTCTGCTGTCGGTTCAAGGATATGGAGGTGGAGGAGAGTGTGGCTCACTTCCTCTGCGAGTGCCCTGCACTCAGGGACCTGCTCCTTAGCGTGGCGGGGGCCGCATCGTTCGGTGGCCTATCGGAGCTGAGCGCATTCTTCGGGTGCAGCTGCTGCTTGTCGCGTTAGTACTGCCGCATGCACTGGACCGTCGGTTTTCCGGTTCCTACTGGACATTTCACACTCTATCGCATCCTCCCCCAGTGATGCAACTCTCTTCCGATTTATTCTAGTCTATCCTATCATCTACTCCACTCTACCTCCATCTTTTCTTCTTCACAGGTATCAGAACGGCCCCATAACGAATTGAACTCAAGTGGGCCGGGGTCTTTATTTTCACCGGCGACCTGCCTAACTAACCCAGCTTCAAAAATAAGCTTTTTTGAAATTCATGCAAATTTTCAAGTATTTTTTATTAACTTTTAATTTAAAGAGTATATGATGAAAATTTTATTTGATGTTACCATATAATGAAAACGATCTTTAATTTTTTATTCTTTGTTACTGCAACAGGGTTGACTGTCCGTCTTTTATAAAACTGTGCTGGATTAATTATAATTGTTTGTTTTGTTTATCTTATTTTCAATAAAAACAAATTTAAAATATATATTTTTGTCCTTTTTTTATACACTTTTGTAGGAAAAGGTTTTTTGTTGAAAAATTAAAGTTTTACGTTAGACTGTTATTTGTGCTCAAGTGGCAAAATTCTATTCAACTAACAGCATGCTAATATGTAACCTGCTCTGACAACTCAAAAAAAATTGTTGTATTTGCAAACAAAAAATACTGATTCACCATGGCTAAATTGGAAGAACATTGAACAACGAAAACATTTTATAATTAATAAATTTTAATCCACATTTGTGGGATATGAATAGTAAATCATATAGGCGTAATTATTTAAAGAACAAAGTTGATGAGTATATAGCAAAAGATATTCCATTATTTATTTTCTTAATTCCAAAAGTAAACAAATACACAAATCGGCGACAGTTTTTAAAGTGACAGTGGCATGTGTAACGTAAATCAGGTGATGCATTTCAGGTATTTCGAAGAATTTGTCAATGATTATATGTTTGCTAGTGGGATGTGTAATAGCTTGAATGCAAGTATGTATATATACGTTTAAACACATGGGTATGCCCTTAATGTAATTAAACCAGGTGGCATCGCTACCTGATTATTTGTTTCTCTGCTTATGGTTGCGACATAAAGTTCTATACAAAGACAGTTTTTTTTTATACTTTTTTTTTAATAAAGAGAAGTAACACTCAGGCAATGATTACCTACCAGGTTTTAATTTCTAGGAAACGAATAGTGATAGAGATTACATGTGGTGAAGGGATAGATAGAAGAAGGATTCATTATTTTTACAATACCGCTTTTGCACGTTTCTTGTTTAATAGTAGTGTTGCAGCGCCTCTGATATTAAGGAAACGCATTACATTTTTGAAGCTGTATTTGGTAGACATTTTATTAATTATTTTACTTCGCCGATGATGCTACACAATACCGACGAAGGAGTGCGCTCTGATGTTACTTGTGGATTAGTGTCAGCTGAAGCCGGTACTGTTTAGTGACTAGTGACTATGCCTTCGCCAAGGAAACAGTTCGACAACAACCAATACAAAGCCCCACTAATGCACATCAGAAAAATTAAAAAGTGGTTTTATTATTAACAAAGAGTGATAAGTAATTTAACACGAATGTCTGTAAAAGTTTTAATGCTTGCACCTTAGTAATAGCATTATAGTTATGACACATGCGAGTGATGGTTAATTTAAAAATTTCGAGTCGTATTCCCTAATTATGGTTTACTGCACATAAATCAAGGCGAATTCATACCAGGTGGCCGCATAAGCTAAAATTCTCATCAGCTGATTTGTGTTCAGTTGTCTAAGTTGTGTTTAACTCAAAGCATGTTTATACGTAAACTGTTTTGACAACTCGATTAAAATTGTTGTATTTGTAAACAAAAAATGCTATTGTTGTAGGGACGCGTTCACCTGGTATGAATTCGGAAAACATAAATGTTGTGTAGCAATCAACGTTCAGCTCCAATATTTGTACATTTGTGCGTTATTTTACAAAAAATAGTCATATATATAGGTATAAGTGTGACTATTTTTTTTTATGAAATAACGCACACAACGACAAATAGCGTCCGTAAACCAGATTTAAACCTAAAAATTTTTATTTTACTTCTTTGTTTTATTAATTAAAAAAAAAAAAAAACTAAAATTAGACTTAGCTTTATAAGGTTTAAAAATCACTTTGCCGTGGTAAAAAGTGCTAAATTGTGAGTTTAAATTAGATAAAAAATACGTTAAATTTTTATACCTAAAATATGAAAAACAAAACACATTTTGACACAATTACAGCAACCAACAAGTAAACCATAAACGCAACATCAATTCTGAATTGAATATCGCTGGAGAAAGACGGTTAAAAAATGCAACTTTACAGCTTCATTGTATCCACTGAAATAAATCAGTAAAAACACTAAACATTAATGCAACCAGAAAATATCAAAATATTTCGATGTTTTTGAAACCTCGAATGGAACGCCAATTTAAACTAAAACAGGACTACAGATTATTCAACCAACAACGAAACTTGCGTGGTTGTATAAACTTTTTGCATTGTCTGTAGCCACCATAAGAAGCATAAGAAACCACAAAAAGGAGTTACTGTGCGAAAGAAACAGCAAAAACTAAAATACGTGATGCTACCACAAAGAATTATAGAACAAAGGCAACCCCTAAACGAATTACATACATATGTACATGTAGGATTTGGTATATTTGAAGGAAATCAAATATACAAATAAAATTTTATTTATTACAAAAATTAAAATTTATTTTACAAATTTATGAAATCTTCGACTCGATGAAGTGGCAGAAAAAACTTGAATTCAATAATATTTTTTATATATCAATTTAAAAAATAATCTTTGAGAATAAAGTAATAGAAGACTTTATCAAATGTAATAAAGTAGTACAATAACACAGTGATTACTAGCAAGAATGATTAAATAAAGATTACGCCAACAAGCTAAAATAAAAAAACTTTTCTGCGCATGATGGAACTCTGACGTCACTCAACATGTATTCTGATTGGCTAATAAAACTCAGCTGAAGAACTATTATGTTATTGTAAAAACAGGACAGTGGGGCAAATTCAGTTTGATAATAAACAATTTTAAAGAACTATTTTATTTTCCATTTATTTTTATTTAAATATTTTATACATATAAATAGTGAACCCAAGTGTTAATTATTTCCCTTTTTCCCCATTCCAAAATTTGTTGTTGTTATTTTACTTAAAAATAAAAATCTTTAAAGAATATTTATAGAGTTTTTAGTTTGTTATTTTACTATACTTTCTCTTTCTCTTATACGTGCTTTCAACAATTTCAGAATTTAGTTTTCTAATTCTAAAATACATTCTACATCTAAAAAAAAGTTTTTTTACGTCATCACTGGCTTCAATTTCTTTTGCTTCCAACAAATGCTTTTGTAAATATCCACTTGCGAGTAATAATTTGTCGCCATTCAATTTGGAAAAAATTGAGTCACACAGTATTAGCGTGTTCATTAACGAAGTTGATGGCTTACTAAGTCCACCTTCACTTAAGTGATTAACCCATGAATAATTGCGTTCGGTTGAAGAATTACTCACAAGATCAGGATTTTCATTCTTCAGTTTGTGGCAAATATATCCGGCCAAGTTCTCTAAACCATCATATTCCATATTTTCTATTTCGCTTTGGTTAGTTTCTGTAGCCAACACATCTGCCTGAATGTTACGGTTAACACTCTTAAGTATAGTACCTGAAGAAATCACAAAGTTTATAAAACTTTGTGTTATTTAAAATTTAAGCTTTCAACTTACCCTTTAAAGAATTATCTACATCTAAATCGGGTGTATTGTCAACTTCTACATTTGCATTACTACCCAAAATGCCTTCGTTAGACCCCATTAAATATGATCGAAGTCTATATTTGAATTCTTCTCGATCAGGGTGATCGTGAAGTCCGCCTTTCGACCTAATTATTCCAAAAAAATTTTCCAGAACATCTTGATTAAACCGATACGTTAGCAAATACTCAATATTATATCGACTTTTAAGTTCAATATATAGCATTTGTAACGCTTTATTAGATTGAATGATACCTGTAGAATACATTTATGTCAAAAGAAATAAATCTGTGTCACAAATTTTTAGAGTACAATAAAATTTTCAACCTTTTTGGAAAGGTAGCATAGACTTTTTGCCAATCACACGGATCTCTGACATCATTTGCGACATATTATTTAGAATGATATTTTGTTTTTCAAGTGCTAAACCATATGCGTGTAATCGGTCTCTGGTATCCTGTCTCGGTACTCTCGAATTCATAACATCGAACCAGTCATTTACCTAGTTAAGTGAAATTTCTTAAGTAGTTTAGGTATGTTCTAGAAAAATTATATTTTGTAAGTAATTACGAGTTTAAAGAGTTAACTGCACTCGCTCCAATTTTCGTTGCTCAAATATCCCAAACTGGCGGCTCGTGTTATAGATTGCGAAATTGTATGTGAAAAAAGTATCGTGGCCAGTTTAACCTTTTGCCTCTCAGGTCCGACCACACATAAATTGTGTGGTGATATTTTATGCGTGATCTGCAAGTCATTTGATTGGAGGGATAGGAGACTTAAAATTATATCCTTTTTGACTTCTTTTTCGTTAATGATAAACCCACCATCAATGAAATGATTTCTCAAAAGTTTTATCAAATGAGGAACATCATTAAAAACAAAAATTTTGATTTCATCGATCAAAAACCTACATATATACATATGTTACGTATATTCATACAAAAAAAAATTTGAAAAAATTATTGAGGCATATTTACATAAAACATACCATGGTTTTTCGTAATCAACTTCAAGTTCACTGAACAGTTTTTTGTTACCTCCACCTAAGTCACAAACAATGGCCACATTTGTAAAGCCACTCTGCTTCATAGTATTCAATATATTGAATAAAATACTTTTTGACATTTGGGTATCATAGTCATAATATATGGGTTGCTTCCAATTTGAAATTAAACCTTCCAGCGAATTAACAAAGGTTCTAAAAATTCTTGATTTTGATACAAATAACTTACCTCTTAGCAAGGCCACTTGGATATAATTAGCTGGTTCTAGCACTAAATCTGCTGACTTGTCATAGCAATACTTTTTTTTGCCTTCATCTCATCAATACTCAACACACATACTTTTTCAGTTTCTGACATTTGGTTGGCCGCAGATAGTAGTTTCACAACAGGCTCCAAAATACCTTTCGACATGTCCAATTTTTCCGACCATCTTTGCAACGTTCTCACCGATGGAAGTGGGAAATGTTTCTTCTTTAAAAGTTTGTAAGCTCTGGCACTCGCTGAGTATAGGGTGATAGATTGAGCAATGTCTGTTTCGGTAAAATTTTGTCTTTTATCACCGCTTTTTAGTTTTTTTATTTGACCCTCAGTAAACAAACGCCTCAGTGCCTTCTCGAGATTTGAGTTTGCAAAGCTTAGTTTTTGAATACAAGATAAATTTTTTATTGTCACATCACATTGACTTTTTGCCATTTTCAGCGAACAATTCTCCTTAAGAAGTGATTCTCTAGAAACGATTTAAATAATTATTTGTTGTTTTTTTAAATACTAACATACATTTTCAATTCCAAAGTTTTAGTGTAACTTTGGAGGCCATCTTCTTCAGTGTCAGTCGGCAATTCGGCATTTACACATTTTACTTTTAAACTTTTTTGATTATTTATTTGTTTTTTTGTTTCATCTTCTTCAGTGCCATAAGCAGTTTTCTTTTCACTATCAATAATAGTATTTTCTAAGGACGGAACTGCATTGGGTTTTAATTTCTTAGTACTTCGTTTACTAAATCCAATAACGACTTATTAACGGACTTAAAGAATTGATTATGCGGTAACTTACCCATTTCATATATTAAATTTCTTTCAAAATCCTCTTGCTTAAAATGTAAAGCACAAATTTTTTCTTTTTCAGCATTTACAGGCTTTACACGCTTGCAAAATTTCACCCATAACTTCCTTTGAGCTTCATCTCTTGGAAAACTATATAATGACACAGCTTTATGAAAACAAAAAAATTTTGATAGCAATATTACATTGTAACACAATTAATTTCTCACTTGTTTTTTTGCTGTTACTTTGTTTGCAATTGCCCACTGCGCATTTCATGCTTGCTCTTTTTGTTCTCTTTTCACTTCTATTTGTGTTTTTTGTTTACAGCTTATGAGCTTTATAAAGCAAGTTTTTTACACTTATTTATTATTTAATAATTATTTAAATATATTTATTATAAAATATAGCACAAATTATTATAAAATTCAACACAAAACTTTAACTTTGATAAAATCGATTTCATTTGCTTGTTTGAGATCTCTCTGAGTAAATTGTGTGAAGAGTTGCCAAATGTAGTATAAAATATAAATTTTGTACGAGAAAGTATTAGTTTTGCATATAATAAACATTTGGCAATCTCTTCGAGGGGATGCAAACGTCATCAAACGGTAAATCATGCGCAAGGCGTAATCTTTATTTAATCATTCTTGTGTAGTAATAAGCATTGGTTTTGTCAAGTTTATTTTGTTGTTGTTTTTGAAACATTTTTGTTTTTTTTAACTCTACTAGAAATTTTTTTTCCACAGAAATTATGGTTTTTTTTGTTGTTTACACATATAAATGATGCTTATTGAGAAATGTGTTTGTGTGTGTCATATTTCTTGTCCAAAGCGCATTCAATAACAATATTAACAACTAAAAGCAGTTTCTTGTTTTCATATAAATCATGTGCAAATAAACAGTGCAAAGCCAATGCGACCGATTTCTATGGCTGTAGGGTAAAATTACATTTTTTGTTATTGTACTATTGCATTTATGTTGATTCGCACCGAACTATGTATACTCATTTGTTTTATTAAATATTTTATTTTAGAATTTTCAATTGTATAGTTAGAATATCTATGTATATGCATAAATCAAATAAAACGTGAGCTTTCCTCAGTTCGAAAACCATACAATTTATTATTTTGTTTACAAAACTATTATAAAATTTATTAAAATCTTTTTAATAAGTGATAACTAGCACAAGAAATGTAATTATTTTTGGTGATTGGTACATATTTAATAATTTTCTAAATTGAGCATATGTTTTGTTGTTTTAAAATTTTAAGTTTTTCTGCGCTCGTTAATTTGTATTTGTATGTTTCCCACGAGGAATGCTTTCGTAAAAGTGTAAGAATTAATAAATTTAGCATCTCCATTCTGTGCTTATAGCATACGTTGTTTTCTTGAAACCAAAAGGAATATATTGTATTTTTGGTGCAATTTACACATTGCTCAACAATAGTTTTTTTATGTTTTTTATTTCTTTGGATTCAGAAAAAATTTTTTCGAAAACTTTTATATGAATCTTACATACTGCAAAAAATAAGTCTGATGGAGCACACAAACTTCCAAAATCTGAATTTTTATCGTAATTTTTTGCATGTACAAACATTTCTGATGGATATGACAAAATTTGCGCGGGTTTTATTATATCCATACGGCAGCGAGCATTGTTGAGCTATGTAACCAACGAAATAGCGGCTTGATGTTAACTCTATAAAATAATCTTCATTTTCGGCTAATATATTTGTAACATCTACATCAGGAATGTTAGTACTTTCTGATGTACTGACACTTCTTTGAGTATCCTCTAAAATTGGTTGAAACTCGATAGGTAAAAATATCGCATCGTTTTTAGCACATTTCGATGAGGTACTAAATTGAGTTATTTTTAGAGATGACAGTTTAGCTATTGCGACATTCAATTCATAAACCGAAGGATTTTTGCAGTGCCCGCCCTTGGCACGTATATATGAAAATAAGTTTTCCAACGGATCTTGATTGAAATGGCTTGTTAAAATGCAGATCAAATTTGAGTTTTTTTCTATTTCAAATTCAAAATAAAATATAGCCTATATTTCAAGTTATATACTGTTAACATATCTGCGCAAAATTTCATTTAAATCGGTCCAGTAGTTTCGGAGATTAGCGAGAACAAACGTCGTGACACGTTATTTTTATATAGATATACATAGTTATATAAATTTCCAATTTTAAATAATATTAAATTCGGTGCGAATCGATGTTCTTGCAATAGTACAACAATAAAATACATATATTTGCCAATCAAATAAGAATCAGCGACATTAGCTTTACGTATCTTATGTCCACATATATTGTGCGAACACAAAACGAGCCTTTGCTGTTTTTGTTTGTTTATATGGATTCTTTCGTTTGTTTCGCACCCTAAATACAAAAGCGGCACAACTCAAAATTCTCAAATTTTCAGGAGAGGCAAAAAACTGTTTATGCAAAAATGATTGTAATATTTAAAATAAAATTGGTTCCATTATGAAAGAAGTCTATTTCGAAGAAGGTTTTGCTAAAATTTTTTTAATTTTATATTATATTTGTGGAAATAAAGTATAATTTTAAATTATTATATATTTTTAATTAAAAATAGGTCTTTTTAGTCGATCGTGCGTAAGCAATGCAATTAACATAAAAACAGACATAACGGTATTTTTCCAGTTAAAGAAAACAGTGATGAGAAAGAAATTTTTGAAGTAGTTAGAGATGTGTACTGTGAATTATTTTACGGAAAAAAGTACATTTTGGAAAATTTTGAGTTGTGTCACTTTTGTATTTAGGGTGCGGTTTATTAAATGTACACACATGCACTCATACTTGAGAATGCAAAGACACAAACGTATGAACACATGTATACATATGTAAAGGAATAGTATAGACATGAGAATAATAAATTCTCTCAGAAAATAAATGACTCTCTTGAAAAAAGTGGTTTTAGCATGGTTTTTCTACTAAAACCATCAGCAAATTTAGCATTGGCAGAACAATGTATGACAGTGCAACATCTTTATATATTTATAGTCTTTGGTCTGAGGCTTTAGCTCTGTTCATTTACTAAAAATTTTTAATAATTTTTTCAAGAAAGCGTTCATTAACCCAAAAAATTTGCAACGAGAGAGCGTCAAAAGAGCGTAAAAAATTGAGGGGTAAAAAAATTCTTTCAAGTTTTTACAAGTAAAATTTTTACTTGCAATAATTATTCAAACAGCTATTTTGCGTTTGTGTTTACAAAACAATATTTCTAACTTTAGTTAAAAATAAAAATATTTTGGAAAATTTAAGAAATTGTAAGTAAATGTAAACTTTTAAAACGATAAAAAGTAGTTAAAAGGTAACAAATTTCTTTTTGTGTAATTTAGGAACAACAGAAGCAAAATAAGCTGTCTAATGGAATTAATCTAAGCATCTGGGACATCAGTGGCAAAGGATGTTCCGGCAAGCAGACCAGCTATTATTTTTAGTATTGTAAATATTATGAGTACCTAGCTACTCGGTACTTTACACTAAGCAGACAAATAATTCAATTAGTCCAGATATATATTTGCAAATAAATTTAAATTAACACATAATTTATTAAATTTTTTTTATCTGGGACCAGCACTCAGGAGATGACTCCTACACATGCGAAGCATTGTGCTGGAACTATAGGAAAGGGATAGTAGGAGAAACGACAGGAGGTGAAGCTTAATTAATAATTTTTGCAGCTCTGCTTTCGCACGTTCTTTGTTTATACTCATAGCAGTGCTGAGTATACTCAGGCGTTCTGATGCGATTGTGGATTGCTATCAGCTGAAGCCGGTATTGTTCAGTGACCAGTGACTATGCCTTCGCCACTGAAACTTTCCGACAACAACTGACACACAAAGACACAGTAATGCACATCAGAAAAATGCGAGATGTTTATTTTTAATTTAAAATTTTAGTCTGAAACTGGGTTTGAACCCAGGTCTGTTTTTGGATTCATAGTCAACGTGCAGACTACCATCCATCGTGCCATCGCCACCCTTTTTTTACTGCTTTTGGGGTTTAATGCTGGTAGCAACATGATATTTTATTTTGGATAAAGCTTTTTATTACAATGAAAATGAAAATTTCTTAAATTTGTTTCCTTTTTTCCCGTTTTTCAGCTGCTGTTTATTATTTTATTTATTAAATTAATTAATAGGAGGCTTATACTTATTGAATATTCGCTTTAAATACTTTAGGAGCAGATTGCTATAAATTTGTGAATATGCTACAAAAAGTAATAGGGCAATTTTATTTGCAAAAACTGAAATATCTTACAAATTCGCGCGTAAAAATCATTTATATTATTTGTCTATAAATGTAAACCCTTTTGAAATATTTCATTTATGGTTAGAAAGACTTATTTTCTTATTATGAAAAAGCAATCTAAGTCAAAATTTGGAACTTGTAAATTTACATCAAATTAGGTACATACTATGAACTATGTTTCACTTCATATGTACACCAATAACTTTTGCGAATTTACCAAACGAGGCTTTGGCACGCATACACACTTATATATTCTGAAAGCTAACACTTTCCCCTTCAAAATGAAGGAACCGTGCTAAAAATCCTTAGAGCCGTTTCCAAGAAAATTGGCCAAAAAATCGAAAGGGAAAGTGCTCTAAGGATTTTTAACACGGTTCCTTCATTTTGAAGGGGAAGTGTCAGCTTTCAGAATATATAGGTCAATATGAGTGCTAATAGCACCGTTTGGGCAGGAAAAGATAGCGTCGATTTTTTGGCCAATTTAGAGAAGTCCAATTTTCTTGGAAACGGCTCTAAGGATTTTTAGCACGGTTCCTTCATTTTGAAGGGGAAAGTGTTAGCTTTCAGAATATATAAGTGTGTATGCGTGCCAAAGCCTCGTTTGGCCAGGACAAGATAGCGTCTCTGAATAATTTTCATTTCCCCAGTTTTAAATTCCAATTTTGAAACATATGATGAAAATACCCACAATGTTCCCGTAAAATTTTTCCCGGTTTTTAAATTCCTATTTTCAACGCTAACTAATCGACGCTATCTTGGCGCACGTTAAATATTATGAGTACTTTACACCTAAGCAGGCAAATAATTCAATTAGTTCAGATATTTATTTGCAAATAAATTTAAATTAACACATAATTTATTAAATTACTTTTTTTACTGCTTTTAGGGTTTAATGCTGGCAGCAACATGATATTTTATTTTGGATAAAGCTTTTTATTACAATGAAAATTGCTTAAATTTGTTTCCTCTAAAAAATATATTTAACCCCTTTTTCGGCGGCTGTTTATTATTTTATTTATTAAATCAATTAATATAAGGCTTATACTTATTGAATATTCGCTTTAAATACTTTAGGAGCAGATTCCTATAAATTTGTGAATATGCTACAAAAAGTAATAGGGCAATTTTATTTGCAAAAACTGAAATATCTTACAAATTCGTGTGTAAAAATCTTATATTATTTGTCTATAAATGTAAACCCTTTTGAAAATATTTCATTTATGGTTAGAAAGACTTGTTTTCTCTTATTGTAAAAAAGCAATCGAAGTCAAAATTTGGAACTTGTAAATTTACATCAAATAAGTAAATTCGCAAAAGTTATTCGTGTACATATGATGGCGAGTAGTCAGCGTGTTGGCTCTGTAACCAGAAAGACCCAGGTTCGATTCCCAACCGGGTCAAATCAGAAGTTTTTTCTGATTTTTCTGTGCTACAGCACCCTCCTTCGTCGGTATTTGAGCAATAAAACGTCGGCGAAGTAAAATAATAAATAAAATGGCTCCATTAGCTTAAAAATAATGCGTCAAAAAACATCAGAGACGCCGCAACTTTGCTTTATAATTTACAGGCAACTGCAGAGTTGTGCAAGAATTAAGCTCTATCTTTCTACCACTTTCACCACCTGTCTGTTTCTTCCCTATCCTTCTCTCTAGTTCCAGTGCAATGCATTGCATATGTAGGGGATAGCCCCTGAGCACTGGTCCAAGATAAAAAAAAAAAAAAAAATGAGACATAGTTCATAGTATGCACCGAAGTCCCAAAATTTAGTCAAACAAAACGATCAAACCCCCATGAACTTCAGTTCGTATGAGGAATCAACACGCTAATTTGCATTTATAAATAATGTTTTTTCCATTTTTCCCTATAAGCTTTTGATGAAGCTTTTGAAAATGTTTAGAAATAAGGCTGTAAATAAAAAATAAGTTAATAAAAAAAGAAATACAAAATATTATGTTCATTTCTAACTTTTATTAAAACGAGCATAAGTTTGGAAATTCTTATTTTGCCAGTTGCCAGATTCTTTTCCTATCATAAAAATTTACTGTGTAGACTATATGTTTTTGTGTTCAAATGTTTGGAAACGATTGCAAAGGCAGAGCATTAATGTTAGATAATAACTAACAAAATTTCTCCTTTTCAACTCACAGTTGCTTGCGCGTTAATGTAGTTTCTTATTAGTGCTTATTTACATAAATAGTTCTTTATAAAATCACATTAAAAAATTCTTAATTTATGTAATTATTATAATAATAACGCAATAAGGTGCCAAAATAATAATATCTATTAACGGATGCTTATTCTAACACGCATTAAAACAACCTTCTATGAAAATCGTTTGGAAAATAAATCACAAAGTTGGAAATAAACATTTTTGCGACCTCATTCTGCCGTTATTTCCGATGTTTGAAATAAAAATGCCATGTGTAGACAGGCTGTTATAACATATAAACTAATTAAAAATATATATTTTATTCATTCGTTTTATTCAAAAGTAGCTAATCACCTATTAGAATAAATAAAATTGCAAAACTTTTCATTATTCTATTACAAGCCGTACTCTAAAAACGCCAGTCACGACAATGCTGAATATAAATGACTATAATCACAATATTTTTATAATAATATACATATACATATGTATAATTTGTCCAAAAAATATAGGGGCAGTTATTAAGTACTCATATATACCTATACATTACAACACTACTTTAACTTGAAAATTTTAGCAAATAAAGCGTTCATTTACTTTTTGAGAGTAATTTTGGAAAATTTCTTGTTACTCTCTCGTTGCAAATTATTACTAGTAAAGTAAATGAACAGAGCTTTTGCCAAAATAGTATGTGGATAGTAAATAATTTTTCTCGTATTCATTCCTTAAACTTTGCTGTGTTAAATAGATGATATAAATGACTTTACAACTACCTCTCTGGTAACACAGAGTAGTGATGACATACTAAATTTAACCGGAGCGCTTCGCTACCTCCACACCCACTTACATATGTATGTAGTTGGTCTTCATAAAAATAACTTAATTTTATACCCATATCACGGCGGCATACAAAGTATTGTCTGCCATTTTGTATGAAGTTTCATTGCAGTCAGTTATATAGATTCGGAGAAGGCGAAATTGCCCCCTTCTACACCTCGTGAACCAATTTTTCGAAAATTTTCAAACTTATGTTTCGTTCTTTGTGTGTTTAAAGTTTCACTGCAATCAGTTGAACAGATTCGGAGAGGGCGAAATTGTCGCCTTTTCCCGTCTGCCAAATTTAATCCAAATCCCTTAAGCGGTTTTTGCCTTTTCGCATTTATAATATAAGTGGGATATACCTACTTATATACGTGTTATAGTCAACTGGTGTCACAGAATACTATTAGTATTCCATATATGCTGGTACTGTACATACATACATATGTAGATTAATTGTTCTTTTTTCCCTTTATTCTAATAAAAATTAATTTTCACATTGTTGTTAAACAACACTTAATATTCATTTATAATAATTGTAGTTGAGTTCTAATATATTTAGTATTTTACAGAAATCAAATTTATTAATATTTGAGTTTTTTAATTTTTCATTTACCACCTTTTTATATAAATTAAATTTGTCAATTATAAAATATTTTGGGAAAACTTAAATTTAAAACACAAAATAATATACCATCACAAAGCTCATTTAAATAAACTATAATTTAAATATGAAAAGAACAAAGGAATTAGAAGAATAGGGTGTCTGGTGGCAAATTATTATTTTTAAATACGATTATTTCAAAAAGTAATAAACGATGAGGAGGGAGGGTGGCGCCGTTGGAATTATCGATTGTGCGGATTTGTCAGTCACGATGAGCATCGCGCGTTCGCTGTGGAGACATTTTTTAAGAGTAATGATTCTTACGTAATTTGAGGGTGGCGATGGCTAAAGTAGTCTGCACGTTGACTACAAAACAAAAACAGAAATAGGTTCAACCCCAGTTTCAGACTAAAATTATAAAAAAAAACATCTCGCATTTTTCTGATGTGCATTAGTGTGTCAGTTGTTATCGGAAGGTTTCAGTGGCGAAGGCATAGTCACCGGTCACTGAACAATACCGGCTGCAGCTGGTAGATATCCACAATCACATCAGAACGCCCTCGTTCGTCGGTATTGTGAAGCACCGGCGAAGTAAAATAATAATAAAAATGGATACTAATCCGAAGCTTCAACAAGAATGCGCACAAAGCAGAGCTGTAAAATAATTCATTAAGCTTCACCTCCTGTCGTTTCTCTAACTATCCCTTTCCTATAGTTCCAGAACAATGCATCGCATGTGTAGTGGTCATCTCCTGAGTGCTGGTCGTATAAAAAAAAATTGCTCGTCGACAATTTTGTTCAAAGTTGGTATTCGACGAATAAGTGATGGACCGAGTGTAAATTTAATTCGTTCGTGGGTGCAGAGATTCCGAAGAAATGCTTCGGCTATGAATGCCCCACGGCCAGGGCCCAGTCGATCTTCAAGGACTCCCGAAAACATTGAAATGGTTGAAAGCAGTTTACGTGAAAATCCGCGACCTTCAATACGGAAAAGAGCAGCCTCACTGGGACTTCCAAGAGCGATTATTCATGAAATTTTAAAAAAGGATCTGGATGACATACTCTTTAAAAAATAAAATCCGCATTTCCTTTCTATCGTTCAATGATGCTCTTAATAAAGCATTGTGTCAATTATTACGTTTTTATTTAAAGTTTGAAAATATAAATCTGCTACCAGACACCCTGTATAATGTAAATCTTTAAAAATACTAATCAATACCAAATGAAAAAATATTTAATAATATTTGGCATTCAATTTGTCAGCTTTTTGTACTGTGTTGTTTTCGACAACTTTCAAATTTCTATTTATTTATTTCTTAAAATAAATTTCAGTTCAAAAAAGTACTTATTGCATTTTTTTAATTATATCCTTTTTAAGCTAACACATTACATTAACTTGATAAAAAGAGTAGCTCGATCGTAATGTAAAATACATAAAAAATTAAACGGGAAACAGAATAACAAGTCTGCCAACCACACTCCGTGGACAAACACACAAAGGCGCTGAAAGCAGCATTCTGTTGTATTCTGGTAGTGTTTGTCAATATGATTTAAATAGTCTTGGATTTATTTTGTTGTTATAATTATCAATAAAATTGTGAATTTTAATTAAATGGGTAAAATGAGAATCCAACCAAAGGACTATAATAAATATATAAAGAATTTTGTTTAAATATGTTATGACCTTGAGCTTAAAAACTTTTTATTTTTGAGCAATTGTCGATATTTATATTAGATATAAAAATAAATACAAATGGTATACAGTTTTTGTTTAAAGTAGTTTGGCTGTCATTGTTAATTATAAGACAAAAAAATTAAAAGAAATAAAGATTTTTTGAAGAGAATAAGTAAAATCCCTATAATCCGATATATGTATATGTTGGTGCTAAAATTATTCAAATATGTAAATTACTAAACAATAATTCGTTCAATTTCACTTCCGATTTTATATTATATTTTCAATGAGAATATCATACTTAAAAATTGTTCATAATGAATAGTTATAACGCCATCCATGTCTGTGTCATGTTGACGGAATGCAGATGTTAATGTCTAGATAAAATAAATATTAGTTGTATTATCAATGTACATACATTACGCGTTACTTACATATAGTACGATACAGCATTGAATAAAATCATCGAATAATATTGTTCCTCTCCCAAAACGGTCGAATTTACGTAAAAGTAGATCAATAATATTATCAGAAAGTCGATAGCCAAAAGACGTGAGAGCTGTTTTCAATTCGGCTTTATCAATATTGCCAGAATTGTCACGGTCAAACGATCGGAAACAGTTTTGCCAATTAGTGACGTATTTCCAAAGTGCACCAAAGTCCTGAAACGACACTGTCCCACGATTTTCACGATCAAACATGCCAATCATTAAACGAACAGTCTCTGGATTGAATGGGCTCCACGTTCCATTAGACAAAGCAACTTGCAATTCATCCGCCGATATGTACCCACTGCGATCTTTGTCCACTCTAAGATTGACAATAACTTTGAGCTGCACCTAAATTTTAATAACAACTTACCTCTGAAAAACATCCCACAAAAACTGCTGATCAGGCTGTTGGTTTTGATGCATATACGACATCCCAACTAATTATAATGTTCTTTTTGTGGGTAAAACTCTAACAAATAAGTTTATTACGGAGTCAAAGAACTACTCAGTGTTGCCAATTTGTTATTTTTTTAAACCTTCAAAGGTAAAAAAATATTAATTTTCCCCATACTTTAGATATAAAATACCCCTTGCAGTTATATCAACGTTTTTAACTATTAAGATCTTTACACTTACATATATATACATCATATTTTACTTCCTCCTTCCAACCTTTAAAAAAATCTTTCTATAGCCACCTTTCGCAAAATTTTTGTTTGCGATATTTTTTTGGCTGCAAATCGCTTTCCTAAGAATAACTGGATGGCACAAACATTTTTCTACACTTGTAAAAAAAAAGTAAACAATCGTTACTATATAAATAAAAAATACATTAAAAATATTCTGCAACTTACATAAATTGTTAGTTAATCTAAAATTGTTCTTAAATTTTTCATTTTACGTCTATAACATGAGCAGAAAAAGTTCCCATCAAGGCAATTCCATTACCACGTAAACTCACTACCTAATTCTTCCGTCAGCTGATTTAACAATTTGTAACGCATTTTAACGCCGAACGTCAAGGTTTGTTTATTTTTGTACTTAACTGCCCAGCTGACCGACGAAATATAACTGTTTAATGTAAAATTGTATGATTTATTTTGACAGTACACAATATTTTTTGGTGGTACTACGAGTTTACCTTGTCTCAATTAAAGATCTCAGTTACGTATCCAAAAAAGTTAAGAATATATGGTAAAACGAATTTTTTTAATTTTGTGAATAAAATGCCATTTGCCAAATTAGCGATTTTAAAAATTTTGTAAGTGGTGTACCTCCTATATCATTTGTCAAAATATCCGATTTTGTTGCTTTGTTCCTGACTTGGTTGATAAATTTAGTACTTCCGGAAAATATTACTTTTTGCAATTCGGTTACAAAGTTATTATTCGTTTTTAGTTCTTCAGTCCCCGTCCATATTGTGAAACATTTGCTGCAAAACTTTTTTGAATTCTCTTTTGAAGCTTCTGCAGTGTCCATACATGAAACTTATGCTTCATGTTTCGTATTTTTTATTCCTCCCTTCTATCTTCTTTCTTTAATTTTTTTTGACATTTCTCAATACCGAATGTAAATATAAAATAACTACCCTGTGGTAGAAGGTGTGAATATTTTTTTTTGGATACACATTTGAAGCACAAGGTATAATTTGAAGCAAAATGGACGCTAAGAAGAAAAATTATATAATAATTTTTATATAATTTTATATTTTTTTTTTAAATTTTTGATTATATTTCAAAAAAAATTAACAATAAAACAGGGTAGCTATTATTATGATAGAAGTTAACAGTATACCAAACGAAAAGAAATAAAATGAAACGTCAAATACACCTCATCTCAAAAGATGCAAATAAGAAATTCAACAAAAGCTGCATGTACATGAAACAGCGTTCATACTTCCACTCCTCTTCCCCTTCTCGTCGACAAACTCAAAAGTTTTGCAGCAAATGTTTCACAATATGGACGGGGACTCACGGAGATCGTCATTCTGAAAATGATTGTTTTGGTTTCCAGGAAAAACTGTTAGTGGATACTACTTTAAATATATTAATATTTTTAATTTGTATGGCAACGTCTTGCTAAATCTGCATGCCACGCGAATTCATATGAAGTTTATTATACGAAAGTTATTGTGAATAGTCTAACTGTGTGACCATATTAGCTCTTTTGGAGCTAAATTTAGTTTCAAATTGAATTATTAAATGAATTTGTTTTTGTTACTAAAGATTCCCTGTTTAACCCACCTTCGACCGGCCGCAAGAATTTTCTCCTCCATGGTATAAAAGAAAACGGGCTTCGCTAACAAAAGCTTCGTTGCATAGCCGACCGCAACGATTTTCTCCCCTAAGGTATAAAGAACAACGGCTTCGATTACAAAACCTTAAAATTAAAAAAAACCTTAATTTCATAAATTTATTGCTGATCCTTAATAGGTTATGAATTTGTTAAATAATAAACCTAGCGAGATACCTTTAAAACCATTCAAATGATACCGATATTGGCCATTTGCGTTCCAAAATGTAATTAAGATTCGCATTTCTATATGAAAACTTCGTAGCTACATAATGGAAAACTAGGCGTTGCCGGGACTTTTGTCACTGTATATTTTCTTCTTATTTTTCATTTTTGTATTGGCGTACCTATTGTTTCTCTTTTTGGTGAAGCGTCCGTAAACTAGATTTAAGCCAAGATTTTCTACTTAGCTGACCTTTTTGTAGGCCTTAAGGTTTTAATTCACTATTATATCTAATAAATTTTAGTAAAGTTGTAAAAATATTCTAAACAGTTTTAAAATGATACCCATATGCGATGGAAAACACACTCTATATTAATAAATTTATAATAGAACTTTGGATGCTCATAACTCAGAAACTAAAAGTTTCCGCGCATTTTTTTATTTAATTTTTCTTATTTCTTAATTTTCTATAGGGTGTAATACTTTTTTTTTGGATCCGGGAGGGGGCCCTAAACTTTATTTAAGCCAAAAAATATCTAAATACTCCAATGATATAATAAGAATTAAATAAATAAAGAAATATCACATTTAGTTCTTGGATTCTTTTTACCTTTTTATAACAATTCATTTAGTTCCTTCATACTTTTCTATTACGACGATAGCGTGCTTATAAGAAAATCTTTTGTGTATGCTTAACTACTTAAATTACAATTATTAAAACTATATGGATTTAAAGCCACTAATAAGTTGGCATTAACAACAACGAAATGCAGTATACAGACTACCATCACTAAACATATATTTTTTAATATCTCAAAGTGATCAGAGAGGAGTAAACATTTTAGCTCTATTTTCTGGCTACGGATTAACTTTTTTAGCTCTTTTACTATTTTTCAAAGTGATTTAGTTACATGAATTTATTTTAGAATATGGTCACCATAGGCTAATATAGACTCGACATAAAAACAGGGTCGTGAAAATTTAACATCTCCGTTCGCTATAAAGATCGAAAAGGGATAGCAAATGTGTGTTTTTGCAATTTTCCCTTTTCAATGTTTTTATCGGAATTTTTACTTTAATTGACAAAAAATTCCTTACAATGTGCAAAATTTTTAATATTTTGGCGTATTTATATAATTTTTCGGCAAAATATTAATATTAAAAAAAGAAAAAAGTGTTCGGTAATAAGTGTACGTACAAAACAAAGTGAAATTATAAATAAAAGCAATTGAATGTGCTGCTTATGTGCAATTGTAAAATTAATGAAAAAAAAGAAATGAAAGAAAAATGGAAAATATTTTAAATTTATTTAAAAATGATATTTAAATCAGGTTAAATTATAGTAGTGGAAGCTGTATAATGGGATGTGCTTCAGGGAAGACTTTGCATCATTTCCCGAAGGACGACATCAGGTAAGACTTTTGTTTTTGACGTGTTAGAATTTGCTGAAGAAATATACTGTAGTAAAGCTGCTCCATAAAAACAATTGGAATAGAATCAATTTTCTATTAGCTAAAAACCTCTGTTTAATGTGGATCAACTTCCCTAAAGTATATTTCTTCTCTCTGTGGTATTATAATTTGAGGGTTTATTGTAATACCATCATGAGCCAACCGAATTAAAACCTGCGATTCATTTGCTGTGCTTATATATTTTTCTTCTTGTTTTATTAAATGTCTCTTTTTGGTGTTATTAATATTTAAATAAATACAATTAACCAAATGAGAAATTCAATATTTAAGAATTTAACTAGCCGATATCGAAAGAATTTTTTCATTCGTTCAATTACATTCAAAATATAAAAACAATATTTTGGAATTTGTATTTATTTCCAATGTATTTGTACGAATGAAAAAATTCTTCCAATAATTCTTTCCAATTCCAATTCTTCTTATAAAACGTATTAATTAATTTTCTTTTATATTTTCATACACTGCCATTGCCGATGAACATGCCGAGGAAGAAAAACTACCACTCAACATAACTTCAATATCCAGAAATAGAAATAAGAAATAAAAATTTCATCTTTCATTATGAATTTAAAAATAATCAAATTGTTTTATTTAAATTTTGTTGTATTTTGATTTGATACTGTTTTCTTAAAAAAATTTTAATTTGTAATAAAGTAATAAGGATTTATAATCATATTTTTTATTTTAATAAAGAGGAGAATTCGTTTTCTCATTAAAAATTAAAAATTTGTGAATACATTATTTGATTCTTTTGAAAATCTTGTGGTGAGTGAAACTTTCGGATATCCGCCGAACAGGAATGGTAAATGCAGATCTATCTACGTTCTAAATTTCATTAAAATCGGTTTGAACGTTTCGGAGGGGCAGAAAATTCCCCCGTATACCCCTCCTGGTCCTAGTTTTTAAAAAAGTAATACCCTATGACCTTCCCGGAGTTGCACATCGCGATTGGTCAACAAATAGCGAAGTTAATCTCGTTTATATTATAAAATCTGTCAAAAAAACCATGTGGAAGGAGTAGCAAAATTAAAAAAGAAACGTAATGGTGGGTATGATTAAAAAAGGAGCCTATAATTCCTTAAAGAGTCCCAATTATATAGTGTGATAGATCGGATAGATCGGTTCAGCGGTTTGGGCTCCTATAAGGTACAAACAAACACACATTCAGCTTTACATATATAGATAAACAATTTCTTAGCTTTTATTCAGGAATTTTGTTAAAGGCAAAATATGAACAGTTAATAGTATTAAATAACTTAGTAGTTCATTAACGACGGTTTTCGTTATTTGTGTTGAGCATTCCTCTTCATTTATTTACGCAATAATGCCCAGACCATGTCTGAGGATATATTTCGATGTGGTAAATCTGCTAAATCGTTTTCTTGTAACCAATCCCAAGCTGGGCTTTCACCACCAGTACGTACACATGCAGCATTTAAACTATCAAATATTGGCAAACAATGGCGCTATTGATATAATGTGATCCAAGTCATTGTGTTATTCAAAGAGTTCGTTAACTGGATGACGGTAAGACAAACGATACAGACTACAAACCGTACTAACCAACACCAACAACCAACACAGAATATATCTCCTGCTCTACTATGTTAACAGCTATCACGGGTGAATCAGTAAATGTATACCTTACATTATTTTGGTACAAATTAAAATCCAAGCTTATTTCTGATAATTCTAATACATCCTCATACTGCGCCAATAAATAAAGCGATTGCTTTTATTGTTTGCATTAACACCTCCAGCTTTTTCAGCTAATTTAATATCCCGTCAAGTACTGTGAGTTCTTTCTGAAAGAAAGCAAATTGTAAAATATGTACATACATATATTCCGCAACATAAACTTAGTTGTCTACCTGTATTTAAAGTAATTTCATGCCATTCTTCTTGACACGAATTTGTTGTAACTACTTCACTTTGATTTTTGTATAAGGAAAAGAATTGAAGGAAATTAACAAAACCTTCAACTTCCTAATCTGCAACTTCAATATGTAAAAATTAACACAAGCGGCCGGCTAATATTCCGTATTCACGGCACATTTACTCAATGCTGCACTTACTGCTGTAGAGGACCATCAAATTGAACAACTTAAGCAAATTTAACACCATAAAACTAGTTTCCAATTGCTCCGATGAAGGGTGCCTGACAAGAAAATATATGATATTATGATAAATACCTTGTCGGAAGTCAAATAATATATTCCATTTAAATACTTACCCTTTGCTTAATAGATAAACCACATTTTTTTGTTGAATTATATATTTAATTCAACATAATGAATAAAATTTCATATATTTGTGTGCTTCTGTCAAAAATTTTGTGGACGAAAACTACTAATAATTTTGAAACATATGTTGTGCAAAGCAATGTATAATTATTGCTTCTAACCCATTGCTTTCCCAATGATTTTCTTTCTCTTTTCGATCTACATAGCACAGCTGAGAAAACCCTTTTTATTTTTGTTTATGTCGAGTCTATATTAGCCTATGATGGTCACACTGGCAGTTATTATTCTTTTTTTGTGCAATAGAAATTATTTTTAAACTAACTTAACAAAAGCAGTTAGTTAACATTCTAGTCTACGTTTGTTATCTTGTTAGACGAAAGTAATAAATCGTGTCTTGTTGAGAGTGCCTGCAAAGTGTAATAAATTCTCTGTATATTACGATAATTTAAAGCAAGGTGCTTTAGTGTACTAATAAAACTTAACAATTGTTGGCATTGACCCCTTTCTCTGTGATTTCCTGTACGATATTTAATGGATTATCCCATTAGACCAAATGCCTTGACAAAAACATAAAGCTTATCACCACTACCCATAAGGTTGAAAAAGGCTGGAATATATGTATGTATGAATATGTGTTGAAAAACGTTATCGTAAGAGCTGCAAAAAAATCAAACGGAGCCTCCTGAAAATAGGTACATAAGTATGTTTCTTTACTTTCTGGTTAAGTTCGGTATAATGAGAGTAAAAACAATTTATTTCAGTAGGCAGGGTTGCCAGAAGAAGACAGATAAAAGGTGCTAAATCGCCATAAAAAGTGGTAAAATGTTCTACAATTAAAAAAATAAAGTGCTAGTTTTTATAGCATTGTTTATTATTAATACAGGGTGGGGCAAAAGTAATTAGCCCATGTTCTTTTGCCTGTAATTTTTTTTGCACTTTGTAAGATAACATCTTCAATCCTTCCACCAAAATTCTGCGTAGGGACCGCTGGCTAATGCGAAATTGCATGGCACATCGTCTAGTCGATGTTCCGGGCTGCTTGGGGACTTGGGAAACATCAGCGATATTTTCAGCATAACGGGTGCTCCGGGGCCTGCCAGCCATGGTAACATCTCTTGGTGGCCCAGTCTCTTTAAGGCGAGTAACCAAACGCCGAAATGTTTGTCCAGTTGGTGTCGGACGCCCAGGAAATCTGAGACGAAATTCACGCTGCGCCAACACGAATAACGAATTGTTTCGCAAAAAAGTGGAAACGCGTTTATGCGGAATAAACCGATTGTCGGCTTGTCCATTTGTATTCTGCGTTTACTTTACAAATGTAAAAACCGAATTGACATTTGGCGCCATTTGCAAAAATTATAGCGTTTTCCAATCAGGTGATTACTTTTGCCCCACTTGTATAAACAAAAGAATCAGTTTACTTGTAAAATGTCTGTACAGGTCCTCCTGTGTCCCTTTGTGTTGCATGACCGCGAACAGTGTTCATCCCGTTGCATCGGTCTCACACCACCACGAGGCAGACGAGCTCCCTCCTTAAACAACCCCTCCGGCACCTCGTTCCAAACACACCACTGTGTTCCGGTACCCAGACAAGCTCAAGGTTCGAATGTCTCGCCATCTCGTCCAGAGACGTCCGGTATTCACGAACCAAAATCGATGTTGTGTAAACACCCGACAGCGATCTTAGCGCAGCCTTACTGTCGGTACACACCCGAATATACTCCGCATATATCGCGTGGTACCTCATCCAGTTCACCGCCCCACTTATGCGCGGTAGTTCAGGGTCAGATTCCACAGCAGAAGAGATAGGACTCCCCTCTGGCGTTCCCCTATTCGCAACTCTCACGTCCGCCCCAGGCTGAACATGCTGACCCTGTTGGTCAACAGTCCCTCCACCAGACTAATCAACAACTGATGCACACGCAGTTCCCTTAGTGCCCGCATAGTCGCACACGGCTCCACGTTGTCGAGAAAAACCACTAGCGCATACTCCCCATACTCCATAGATTTCTCAGGTAGCCCACCAAAGATTGCAGTGCGGTCTCTACCGACCTACCCTTCGTGTAGGCATAGTCATCCCTCATAAGATCCTCATTAGTCCACAATATAAGCATTCTCCTGCAAATCCTCCGAAATAATACCGTCGTGTCCGGCCGATTTGAAAGGTTCAAAGCTCTCCTTGGCCCACAAGAGCCTGCCCCTATTTACAATCATGCCAGAGTCCAGGCTCGTCAACGCCGCCCGCTGGCCGTGCGTCACGTTAACAACTCCCGGATATAGGGTGCGCATCCATGAGTACCCCATTTGTCATTTTCGCTCGTCGTCCAGCCACCACCCCTTTAAAAAATCTGGGACCGTGGGTGCGTTCGACAGGATCCTGCGATTTCGGCAGGCCTCCACGCTACTGCAGACCGAACTCCATGATCTCCGCTTCGCGTTTCTCACGATATTTCCAAATCGTTTCACCGAGACGTAATAGATCACCCAGTTCCCGTGACTTTCGCCAGATTGAAGATCCTCCTCGACTCCGATCTAGCATCCGCGATGTCGAAATTCCACCAAGGCGGTCTGCTGCCACCCCTGACCGTAGGTCTACATGATTGCGGCGTGGCGTGGCCCATGCCGCCTTTGAAAGCAGTCACCGCCTCCTCGATGCCCCGCTTATCCTCAATGGTCGGAGTTTTCGACAGAAGATCGCAATGATGTTCCTTGGCGATCCCAGTCCATTCTCATATTCAACATAGGTGTCACCACCCTTGTCCTAATTCCCATGTGGAACTCAATGTACCTGTCAACGGAGAGGGAGCAGTCCCCCGATACCCTCCATCCCTCCATTAGGAGGGATAATACTGATAAATCATTAATTGATTGCAGACCCTAATCCGGATTACCGAATAAAACTTTAAGAATGTTCTTATATTAAAAATGCTTTTATAACACATATCGAATGATATACAGTAGACTCGTGATAGAGAGAACGCGCAATTGAGAGAAATACTCAATTGAGGAGGCAGCAAAATTCTTTCATTGAGTACTCTATCGAAAGAACCTTCATTTAGTATTGGGTGGAGGAAACTTCGTTAATATAATGGATTTGGCACACTATAAAGAGCAAAATAAGTACAAAAAAAGGCAAAAAGCAAGTTTAGTTTACATATGATAGGTATTCTATTTATAAAAATCCGTTACTATTGCTTGGTTTTTTAGCGCTTAAAATGCAATACTTGATTATTGAATACCTCGGTCTTTACTTAAAAGCATACGGTGTGACCAAATTGACCATATTAGGGATTAAAAACCACTAACTTTTTTAATGTCGACATTATTTTCTTCTGATCATTTTATTGATGTATTCAAACAAAAAAAACATAGAATTACTTAGCAACATAATTTGATTTTGCAGCAAGAAAAGAGAAAAAACTATGTGAGTAACAATTAATAGACATTAATATTATACAAAAGTTTGATGCGATCCGGATTATGAAGTTATAAAATTCCAATCAGTCCGTATTATAGGATACGCAATTTAAAGAAAAATGCTGTCCGGATTAGCGAGGTCCGGATTATCAAGGTTTTACTGTATTAGAAAATTGTTTAAACCAGTTTACTATTATATTTTACACACATTTACAAACATATATACAATAATTACATTTAAACCGACTTCAAAAAAGGAGGAGGTTCTGAATTCGACTATATTTTTTATATTTGTTACCTCAGAACTGTTTACTTTGTGAAGCTATTTTGGTGATTCTCTTTTTATTGATAAGGTCGTGGTTACAGTGTCGTCCGATTTTAACGACGACGAATCGGGGAAATACAGACAAAAATTAAATTTTTAATAATATATAAAAATATAATAATATATGTATATAATGAGACACTAAAATCGTAAACTAAAAAAATTAAAATAAAAAGTTTAACCGACTTAAAAAAAAGCAACAAACCACCTAAAAATTACATTTTAATATTTATTAATTTTAAACTACCAACTTTGTGTATATACATAAATATTTACATTTTCGCTTAAATATTTTAACAACTTTTATTAAAACGTGTGTAGAAGTCTACTCGATTTTAAAACGGTTAAAACAGTAAATTTTCGTTTTCCATCACACTCTTTGTTTTTGATATTTTCATACAACAAAAAGGAAAATGAAATCGAATTCCATTTGATGAACAAACAAGAAGTATCAGAAACCGAAACAGAAATAATTGATGCCATCATAACTGTTTTCGATTTTACGCCGTTTTTGGATCGACATCGATTTTCATCACATACTTGAATGACCTCAAACACTCGTCTAAGCTGGTGAAAAGTTGGTTTTGAGTTTCTATTATTTTTTCCATCCTCAATTTAGTAAATGAATAAAATTTAAAGTTTATGCTAGATTTCTATTTGTAACTAGCTGAATCCGCAACGCTTTGCTGTTATAATAGTTTTATTTAAAATCAATTATATGAATGAAGTATCCATTATTAAAGTCGGTTAGTTAGTTTCGTAGAAGAGACGAAAGTTCTTCCTATCAACCGTCGGGGTCTTACCTTTGAAGAAATGGTTTCCCTGATAAAAATTGCCAGTTTCATTTCTTTCCCATTATTTACTCTCCCGTATACCGAATTTCTGCTCTGTAGCTATAATGAAAGTGTCTGAAGCAAAAAAAATTTACTATCAAGTCATTCAGACCAAAATGAGAATCTTTAGCCTTAACCGTTCTGAAGATTCCAAAAATCATAATTGACTTTGTATGGGAGGTACCACGCCCACTTGTCCAATTCTGTTAACTTTTTTACTGATGATTTTTACTGGCCATTAAGATACTCAGACCAAATGCAGAAATTTTAACTTTAACCGTCCCCAAGATATAATGAAATCAATATTTAGTTCGTATGGTAGGTACCACACCCACTTGTCCAATCCCTCTCAGTTTTTGCCCGATGATTTTTTTTAATTACTAAATCATTTGTAACAAATTTAGAAGATTTTGCTTTAACTGTTTTAAATTTATAGAGAAATCAGTATTTAGTTTGTGTGGTAGGTACCACGCCCACTTGTGCAATCACTCACAGTTTTTGACTACAAAGTCATTTGGACTATATTCAGAAACTTTCACTTCAACTGTTCTCAAGATATCCAAAAAAAAAGTAATTACTTTGTATGGTCGTGGCAAGGCCCAGTTACTATATACAGAGAGATACTGTGAAAATTTAAAGAAAATCGGTTAAGCCGCTTAACTGTCTATAAGGCACAAAGACACATCCATACAAAAACGTAATTTTTATATATAAGATTATTAATACTTTTATATAGAACATGAGGGTGCCGAAGGTTGAAGTAGTCTGCACGTTGACTACAAAAGCAAAAAGTCCTCGGTTCGAGCACAGTTTCAGACTAAGGGCTAATTTTATACTTCTTAATTAAATCCTATTTATACTTATTCTATTCTAATTAAATGCAAAATACAGTTTTTAGTGAAGATTTTTACGACTTAAATACTTCTTTAATAGCCAATGTCGCGTATTTAAGTTCTGTGTAAATTACCATATGATTTCCACTATTTTTCTGTGTTGGACAAACATCATGTGGTCAAGTAAAAATTTATCTCTGTTTAATTTCATATATGTACATGTATGTATGTACATATACGCACATAAAGGTGTACATTAATTACAATATAAAAATGATATAAACAATGAAAAGGTTTTTGTTCTTTTATTTTTTTGCTTACAAAAGAGATTTTTATTACTTATAAAATGTCTCTGTACCACCAATTTTGATAATAAATACAATATTAATTCTGAATATGGATATCAATTGTTTTTCATACATACAATATGTATTAGTTTTAGATTCTGTCAATACAGTGCCAGTTGTAAGCGTAAGAGTAGAGAATATTTCGTTGAAATAGATTAATAATTCATTTGTTGAATTTTGCTAAATACTTTATGAAATAATTTCTTTAGAGTACATAACTTGTTCACACTTCAAATATATTAAATAATCTGTCGCTAATACTTTAGCATTTTTGTATTTAAGGTTTGAAAAATAGATGAAATATAATACGTTTCTTTGTTTAAAGTGTTGTAGAGCAACACATCATTATTTAATGTAAAGTACATGCATACATTTCTATAAAAAGTTTTTATACTAATACTTACATACATAATATTAAGAGATCTAAATTTTAAGATGAAGCTTTGTATTTTCATATTTTTTAGTTCTAATAAAATCTTCAAACTGTACAGACGTAAGACTTTTTTCCTAACAGAGGTTATGGGCCCAGGCTACGCATAAGCGTGAAAAAAAAAAAAAAAAAAAAAAAAAAAAACCAAATTTAGTAAAATGAGTGCCCAAAATATGTTCAATATTGATAAATTAATTGAAACAAATTATGACACTTGTAGTCTACAAATAAAAGCAATATTGGTTCACCAGGATTTATGGGATGTTGTTTCCAGCAATGAAATCAAAGATGATGCAGTTTGGAAAAGAAGTGATGAAAAGGCTTTGTCCACCATAATTTTAACTATAACTCCCATGCAGCTCTCATACATTAAGAATAGTAAAACCGCTAATAACGCCTGGAATGCGCTAAAAGACATACATCGGCCAAAAGGGCCAGTTCGCAAGGTAACTTTATTTAAGCAACTCCTCTGTATGCGCATGAGTGAAGATGATTGCATACAGGAGTATCTCTGTAAGGTCGTAGAAAAGTTGGCAGAGATAGAGATTACTTTGCAAGAAGACTTATTAGTTATCATGGTAATGGCAAGTTTACCGAAGTCTTTCGAAAATTTTGTAGTGGCGTTGGAGACAAGAGATCAATTGCCTACCTTGTCCGTATTAAAAGTAAAATTAATTGAAGAGGGACAGAGGAGGAAAGCTGTAGAAGATTCCAACAACAACGATGACGCTGTTCAAGTTTTTATGGCTCAAGCAAAGAAAAATCAAAATCAACAAGCTCAGAAGAACATAGTATATAACAACAAAAACGTTAAGTGCTACAATTGCCATCAGAGAGGACACTATGCTTCGCAGTGCAAAAACACACGCAGAGAAAAAAAGAGTGACCAACGAAAAAATAACTTTGCTTACTCAGTTTTAGCAGCTACAGACACACACAAGTTAAAACGTAATATTTGGTGCCTGGACAGTGGTGCTTCTTCACATTTATGCTGCGACAGAAATTTATTTGAGACGTTTGAAGAAGGAAAAGAGTTGATTTCTCTTGCAGGTCAAGGTAAAATTGAAGCAATAGGCAGTGGAAGAGTAAGAATAAAGAAAAATAATATTCAACTTAACAATGTTTTGTACGTGCCTCAATTGCAATGTAATTTTATTTTTGTCGGCAAAGTGGCGGCAGTTGATATTGTAAAATTTGACCAGAAGAGAGCAACAGTTCTAAGAGATGGTAAGATCATATTAACTGCAGAGAAGAGAAGGAGATTTGTTTTTATATGAAGAAAGAGAGGAGGAATTATTTTTCTCTACCATGTCATCGGAAGCTGTACGATGGCATATGCGTTATGGGCATTTGAATATTGCAAGTTTACGTCAACTGGCAGAGAAAAAAATGGTAGTAGGAATGCCAATTAAATTTCCAAACGAGATTAAATGCTCTGTATGTATGTAGAGTAAGTGCTCAGTTAAACCATTTGCCAAGTGCGAGAGTAGATCGCACGATTTATTAGAGCTGATACACACTGACATATGCGGACCTATTAGTACAGCGTCACTTGGTGGTGCCCGTTATTTATTAACATTTATAGATGATAAGTCCCGCTATGTTTTTGTGTATTTTTTAAAAAACAAAGACCAAACATTCGAAGTGTTTAAGATGTTCAAGGCAATGGTTGAACTACAGACGGGCAAGAAAATAAAATCTTTGCGCTCAGATAACGGCGCAGAATTTAAGAATAATATTTTCGATACGTATTTAAATAAGCATGGCATAGTCAGACAACTAACTGTACCGTATACACCGCAACAAAACGGTGTAGCTGAGAGATTTAACAGAACTCTTGTTGAAATGGCAAGAGCGATGTTGATCTCAGCAAACTTAAAAGAATTCCTATGGGCAGAAGCAATAAGTACTGCGGCTTATTTACGTAACAGAGCGCCAACGAGAGTTTTAAGAAATGCAACGCCATATGAAATATGGAATAACCGTAAACCAAATGTTACTAATTTAAAAATATTTGGTTCTTTAGCTATTGCTTTAAATAAGAAACACAACAACAAATTTAAAGCAAAAGGTAAAGAATACGTCGTCGTCGGTTACTCAAACACATCCAAAGCGTACCGTTTATATGACAAAGAAGGAAGACGTATTATTCTGAGCCGCGATGTATATTTCATTGAAAAAATTAATAACAACGAAACAGTACACATTCCATTTTTTGAAGAAAATTTACGCAGTTCAGATATGGTAACCCAAGAGAAAGGCGAAGATGAGGGTGAAAGTGATGTTGAACCAGCAGAAGAGAAAAACGTCAATAATGATGAGCAAAGAATTGGACCTGGAAGACCCCGAATTTTGCGTAGCGGACAACCTGGAAGACCTAAGAAGCAGTTTAATATTATAGGTTTAATACAACAGGTAAATAATAATGTAAAAACACCAGAGACAGTTAGTGAGGCTCTGAATGGTGAATATAGTAGTTTTTGGTGGGACGCAATGCAGGAGGAGTACGGATCTCTGATCAAGAATAGTACTTGGGAATTGACTGATTTGCCTGAGGGTAAAAAGGTTATAGGTTGTAGGTGGGTGTTTACCATTAAAAGGGATGGAAGTGATAATGTCACAAGATTTAAGGCTAGATTAGTAGCGAAAGGATATGCTCAGAGGTACGGTGTCAATTATGGGGAAACTTTTTCACCAGTGGTGAGATATGAGACGATTAGGATGGTAATGGCATTGGCTGCTGAACATAGTTTACATTTGCATCAAATGGATGTATCCACTGCCTATTTGAATAGTGAGCTTAATGATGAGGTTTTTATGACACAGCCTGAATGTTTTGTTGATAGAGTTAGACCAGATTCGGTTTTGAAGTTAAATAGAGCATTGTATGGTTTAAAGCAATCAGGCAGGGAGTGGAATCGAACATTGGACAATATTTTGATTGGAATGGGTTTTAGATCATGCAATAGTGAACCATGTTTATATGAGAGGAATGAGAATGGGCGTATAAATTTGATTGCAGTCTATGTTGATGACCTTCTCATAGCATCGTCTGACATTGCTGAATTGCGTCAAATAAAAAATCAGATAGCAGATAGGGTTGATGTTGTTGATAAGGGCCCTGCTAAACATTTCTTGAGTTTTTGAAATTGAGAGAAAGGGTACAACGGGTGACATTTTTATCAATCAGAGCAAGTATATAAATGGGTTGTTAAGGGAATACGAAATGGAGGAATGTAGGCCAGTTTCCACTCCATTGGAACCCAAATATCAAGTAGCGTGCGATCAGGATTCATGTAAAAGGGTTTGTCATAAGGAATATCAATCGTTAATAGGTTCGTTAATGTATTTGGCGATTTGTTCTCGCCCTGATATTTTACATTCAATTTCAAAGTTATCGCAGAGGAATACTGATCCACATGCGGAACATATGACGGCTGCAAAGAGAGTTCTGAAGTATTTGGGTAAAACCAAATATTTGGGACTGGGGTATTATAAGACGGGAAAGCCTCTATGTTGTTATGTGGACGCGGACTGGGGTGGTGACATTGTTTCTAGGAAATCATATACAGGATATTGTTTTATTTTAGCTGGTGGAGTTTTTTCTTGGGAGGCTAGGAAGCAGGCTACAGTTGCCCTTAGTAGTACTGAGGCAGAATACATGGCACTGTCTTCGGCGGCGAAAGAGGCAGTTTATTTAAAGAAATTGCTTGATGAGATTAAGTTACATTCTCTTGATAGGGTGGAAATTAGGGCCGACAATTTGGGTGCTTTACATTTAGTTAAAAATCCCATTTATCATAATAGAACTAAGCACATAGATATAAAATATCATCACGTAAGGGATGTATATAAGAATGGTTTAATTGATATAAAATATTGTGGTACTAATGAAAACATAGCTGATATATTTACTAAGAATTTACAGAAAATATCACATGAAAGAGCAATCGTTTTGTTGGGATTAAAAAATTTAAAATAATGTGTAAATTTTAATTTTATGAAATTGAATACATTTTTATATATATTCCTGAACAATGTGAATTTATTGTTAATCAAATATTTTGAATTTAGTTTTTATTTATTTAGTTTTTTTTTTTTTTGGATGTAAATGTGTTGAGGAGGAGTGTTGTAGAGCAACACATCATTATTTAATGTAAAGTACATGCATACATTTCTATAAAAAGTTTTTATACTAATACTTACATACATAATATTAAGAGATCTAAATTTTAAGATGAAGCTTTGTATTTTCATATTTTTTAGTTCTAATAAAATCTTCAAACTGTACAGACGTAAGACTTTTTTCCTAACATAAAGTATAGCACTGTAAAACAGAGGGCATAAGATAAGCAAACACGTGCTAACGCCATTTTTCAAAAATACATTTTTCGACAATGCATTTAGCAATTTTTTTGTTGATAATTAAAAAATCTATTTTTCATATGTTGATATTAGTTTATTCGTGCCGTGTACAAAAGTAGTACAGCTCATTCAAAAGGCATTCTGTCTTTCATATCTTGTTGTTGGTATTTCACTTGGTTGAATACTGGGTATTATAACTCACATGATGACATTTTTTTTTTTTTGTCTTGGACCGGCACTCAGGGGATGTCCCCTACACATGCATGCATTGTGCTGGAACTAGGAAATTAGGTTATAGGAAGGAGGATAGAGGGAGTAGTGTTTATTGACATTTGATTTAAATCTTCCCAAGCTAAAAGTGACAGGAAGCACCTCTGCCGGTAGTCTATTCCACATACGTGCCGTTCGGCCAAAAAACATAGATTCATACTGCAGCCACCACACGTTCAAATTTGTTACACATACAGCTTCTCAATATTCATGTGTATTGATAGCGCTGACGTAGCTGCACGCAAGTTTTGAGGAATTTAAAAGCAAATTCTTTTATCAAGATGGCTTCGCTGTTCATAAGAATAGGTATCAGCTGTTTCTTGCCCATAAGATGAGTAAACATTTGAAAGAAAAATATCTGGAATTCTCTGTTCTTAATTCGCGGTCACACGGACGAAAATGTTGCCATTAATATTGTTCCATTGTTATTGTTACCGAACACAAAAATCATACTCTTTTCCCCAACCTTAATATGCCAACAAACTAAATGTTTCCTTGTCTAAACTCAGTCTAATTTGAAGCAAAATTTGCCCATAGAATTTTAGAGAAAATTCTCATCAAATTTTAAAAGTATGAGTGTATAGTGTAAAAAAACTGAGAGAATTTTAAAATTTAAAAGGCAAAATTGAAATGTGTAACCCCCAAGTTAGAGAACTAGAGTAATACCCAGCTGCGAAAATTTCGATTACAAAAGCGATAATCCGATGTACACATGTAAGATAGTAATGCACACTATCTCATATGCGAGCCTTCCAGTCAAGGCGAATTCATACCAGGTGGCTGCATTACCAAAAATTGTCATCAGCTGATTTCTGTTCAGTTATCAAAGTTGTGTTCTACTCAAATTCTAACGTAAACTGTTTTGACAACTTGAATAAAATTGTTGTATTTGTAAACAAAAAATCCTGTTATTGTAGGGACGAGATCACCTCGTATAATTTTGCCTTGCTTCTAGTTTTACAAAGTCCCCGTCCATACTGTTGAGTTTTTGCTGCAAAAGTTTTTTGAATTCTATTTTGAAAATGCAACCGTGTCCATACATGAATCTTTTGCTTCATGTTTAGTATTTTTTATTCCTCCCATCTATCTTCTTTTTTTAATTTTTTTTGACATTTCTCAATACCGAATGTAAATATAAAATAACTACCCTGTGATAGAAGGTGTGAATATTTTTTTTGGATAGACATTTGAAGCACAATGTATAATTTAAACTTAAACGACATTTTTTTTTTGTTTAAGACAGTTTTATTTTTTTTAAATTTTTGATTATATTTAAAAAAAAATTAACATACGTAACACGTGTAAACTAAAACAGGGCAGTTATTATTATGATAGATGTTAACAGTATACCAAACGAAAAGAAATGAAATGAAACGTCAAATACACCTCATGTCAAAAGATGCAAATAAGAAATTCAACAAAAACTGCATGTACATGAAACAGAGTACCTACTTCCACTCCTCTTCCCCTTCTCATCAACAAACTCAAAAGTTTTGCAGCAAATGTTTCACAGTATGGACGGGGACAAAGTAAGCGATAGAATGAAGTGTTCATGCGATAAACATATCGGCTAAGTACTGCCCAGCAAACTTTGTAAGTTGAGAGTATACCGCTCGAATACAATTTCGAATACATACATGAATACAAAAGATGAACAAATTCATTTTGTGAATTCTATCCACTACCGTCGTACATTTTGTATGCTACCATTCATTGAACACAAACTGTCGTTAACATCGTTCAAGAGATGTAATGTGGTATGCAATGTTCGCCGCTGGGTATCAATGATGCCGGTTTGATTTTTGTGTTTTTAATTTAATGTGGTAACAAATTCTTAATTATTTTTATTTATATAACAGGAGTCAAAATTAATTACGATTATTTATTTATGTTTGTTGCATGGTACAGTTAATCTATATTTGGAATTTTTTTTACCTTTTTCTACATTTTGATTAATAGTAATTTCGTTAATTTTCAGCACCAATGAAATGCACTACCTAAACTATAAAACAAACATACTAAATAAATGTATGTGGAATATGCAATTTATTAGAAATTTTAATTCTAAATTATTCGTAAATTGGAATAATTCATAATAAATAATAAAAGTAGCAGATTTATATTTTCAAACTTAAATAAAAAACGTAATAATTGACACAAAGTTTTATAAAGAGCATTGAACGATAGAATGGAAATGCGCATTTTATTTTTTATAGAGTATGTCATCCAGATCCTTTTTTAAAATTTCATGAATAATCGCTCTTAGAAGTCCCAGTGAGGCTGCTTTTTTCCGTTTTTAAGCGGATTTTCACGTAAACTGCTTTCAACCAGTTCAATGTTTTCGGATCGACTGGGCCCTGGTCGTAGGGCATTCATAGCCGAAGCGCGGAATCTCTGCACCCACGAACGAATTAAATTTACACTCGGTCCATCACTTATTCGCCGAATACCGAACTTTGAACAAAATTATCGACGAGCAATTACGTAAGAATCATTACTCTTAAAAAATGCCTCCACAGTGAAACAGCGATGCTCACTCGACCACTTCGACATCGTGACTGACAAATCCGCACAATTGATAATTCCAACGGCTCCACCCTACCTCCGCACCGTTTATTACTTTTTGAAATAATCGTATTTAAAAATATAAATTTCTCACCAGACACCCTGTATTTAATTGTATGGAACTGTAAGGGTGAAGAAAATATTGAAATATTTAAGATGCCATTTTGAAAGCAAATCGTTTTAATTCATGCTGAAGCTTTTCGCTGCGCATACTGTGAGGGACACAGTGGGTCTTTGATCTCAAAACACTTGCACTCTCTGTAGAACTTCATTCTCATCTGCTATATAATTATAAAACTCACAGAATGTAATATTAAAATTAAATTTACAGTGTTTTAGTGTTTAAAAAAGAGTTTCTTTCTTTACACTATTGTGCAGATATTACAGAAGAGACTTGTTCTACGTGAGCGTTGTGGCTCGACATTGCGTATAAATATTTTACCATTATTAATAAATTTTTTTTTTTTTTCATAAGTTTTTTCGAAAAAATATAACCACTTTTTTAGTGTGTCTTTCTTTTTTAAAGCTTCTTGATTTTTACGTAACATTCATCAGATATGAATACATTTTTTTCAAACAAAAAAGTAATTAAATAAATTAATCTATTCAGAAGTGCGATTCACTAACAAATTTTAACAACAATTGTTTGGTTAAAAATAGTTAACACCAAAATAAACGATTCTGCTATTCACTAACATTTTTTAACCATTAGTGTTATCGTTCAGTGTTATCTTTTTCGGTTGTTTATTTTAACACAAATCTGTAGCGCTATTCAGTAACTTTTAACGATTCGTTATCTGTTAAAATTTAAAGACTGTTTAGCTGTTTGCAGTAACGATTGTGCGATTCAGTAACTTGGTGTTAACGTAAGTAGTTAAAAATTTAAATCAAGTGGCATCTCGTTGAAAATATACGAACAGCACAAATAATACGTCTATACGCACGCCTTATTTACAAATAAGAACGTAAAATATTGCCGTATATTTCTTTTAAGCGACTTATTAACATACGAAAGCTATTTACGATTAATTTAACTACAGTGGTATGGGCCAATTTGGTTCGTTATATCCGGAGTAAAATAATTTTTTTTCCAAAAGTCAAGACTTTGAGAAATGCAATTAATTTTTATTAAATAAAGTATTAAATAAAAAAAAACTCAGGCAATTGATAAAAAGTAACAAAACATAAATAAAATTATTCACTTTGTCTAAGAAAAGTACTAATGCTTTTATAACATATGAGGCACTTCAGTATTACTTATAAAAAACATTATACATACATATGTATGTACATATAAAAAAAAATAATGTAAAATATGGAATATACAAAATTGTATCAGTCTTTAAAGAAATCTGTTATTTTCTTTTGATTAGTTGTATTAATCACTTCTTTTTCAAACACGTTTTCCAATTCCAATAAATTATTAAAAATATTTACCGGACTCTTTTTAGATTCGAGAAATTTGCGAATAGTCTGCAAACTTTTTCTTACATCTTTGGTATTTAAGTTATTAGCCACAGCAACTTCTTCCTCATCTTGGTTATCTGAGTCAATGTTTCTTGAAACTACTTGTATTATTTCATCATCAGAAAGTACATCACTTGTTAGTACGTGGTCATCGATGGTCATATATGTATTCTGTAAAATTTATATTGTTGACACTATTTTGTAGAATTAGTGTACCAGAATCATTTACAGAGCTCATTATAGGATTTTCAGTAACATTAAATCCACAATGGCAAAAAGAATTTTCAATGGTTGATTGTTTGACCTCATTCCAGGCTCTTCGTAAAAGGAAAAGCGCATTCAAAATTGATATTGTTGGTAAATTTTCCTTTAGTTGCATTGCAGTCAAGTATTTTTGTAGAAGTATTTTTCTGTAAATATATTTTACATTTTTTATTATGCCTTGGTCTAATGGCTGCAGTACGCTAGTTGTATTTGGAGGCTAAAAAATTAGCTCTATATGAGTAAGTGAAATAGAAGGGTGACCGGTGCAATTATCTAAAATTAAAACAATTTTTCTCTTCTGATTTTCGAAATGTCTATCTAGTTTTTGCAGCCACGATGTAAATAAATCAGAAGTCATCCATGCCTTGCTATTAGCTGTATATTCCACAGGCAGTTCTTGCACATTTTTGAAACATCTTGGTTTTTTTTGATTTTCCAATTACGAGTAAAGGAAGCTTTTCTGAACCATCGCAATTACATGCAGCTAGGACAGTTAAGCGTTCTTCTGGTTTTTTACCTCCGTGACAGCAATCGTTTTTAAAAGCCATTGTTTTGTCCGGTAGACATCTGAAAAAAGGGCAAACTCATCACAATTGAAAATGTTGCACTTAGCGTTAGTTTTCAATATTTTCGGCAATGTAGATTCTTTCCATTGATCCGTCATAAAAGGTTGAACACTGTGGGATTCACCGCTAATAGTCTTGTATTTAATGTGATGGCGTATTTTAAATCTGTGTAGCCATGCTGGGTTTGGAGTAAAATCTAGCCCAAGTCTATTCGACATCAATTGAGCTTTCCCCATCATTAGACTCACACCCACTGGCAAGTTTTGCGCTCTACACTGTTGAAACCATATCAGCAGTGCCTTTTCAAGATTTTAATGTTTTGGAAGGCGGAATTTTTTTTTGGTATTTTTTACATTATATTTTTCAAAGGTGTTTTTAATAGTTTCCTTATTTTTTATAATTGTTGACAAAGTAGACGTTGGAATGTTATATAATTCACATATTTCTCCTTTTTTCTTAAATTTTTTTTCCACTTCGTTAATTATTTTTAGTTTTAGAGCTATACTTATAGAATTTCTTTTATATTTTGCTGACGTGGACGTTTTTATTTGTTATTTTAAACGTTTTTTACAACAGAAAACAGCTGATAGATTGTGTTATCAAGCTTTGATAAATAATTTCCTATTTGTTTAAAAAAAAGCGAGTCGAAAACTATCGTTTTTTTTGTTCGTTATGTGAAAATTCGCAATAACCGGAGTTCGCTATAAGCGTTAAAATTTGTATGAAACATTAGTGAAAAACTGTTGTGACCGGAGAATTTGTTCGTTATATCCGAAATTCGTTATAACCGGAGTTCGCTATAACCGAACTCCACTGTATTTTTTTTTTTTTTTATCTGGGACCAGCACTCAGGAGATGACTCCTATACATGCGTAGCATTGTGCTGGAACTATAGGAAAGGGATAGTAGGAGAAACGACAGGAGGTGAAGCTTAATTAAATATTTTACAGCTCTGCTTTCGCACGTTCTTTGTTTATTCTTTTAGCAGTGCTGAAGCTTCGGTTCAGTAGCCATTTTTATTATTGTTTTACTTCGCCGGTGCTACACAATTCATTTATAAGCAGCCGTATAAACGATTAGTTGCAAACTTAGTATATATTTATATTTTCAATTAATTCGTACGTATACACGTATTAAAAGAGGAATATGTAAAATCAAACAAAACAGATTATTAATAATTTTATATTGTTTATTATTTATTGCTTTATTATATTTGCAAAATACACTGCGCGTCATAACTAGCTTTTTTTGACCAATGAGCGGTTTTGGTATAAATTTTAACCTATATTATTTTCATTTATTGTTGCGGGTGGGTAATTGTTGGGTCAACAGTGTTCTCGTGGATGGGGGGAATTTGTAAAAAAATATATTTTTTTGTTGTTGTTTGCCAGTTGTGTTTATGGTGGTTTTTAATTTGCCCAATTTGGAGTAAACGAACAGACCTATTATATCACCCCGGTATAGGTAGGATAGTTCTGGGTGATGAGAAAAAGAGGGGAGAGGGAACGGTTTAGGATTGTTGGTGCATGGAGGTATATATGTATAAAATTTTAGTGAATAATTAACCGTTTGTAGATATTTGTTTTTTTTATTGTAGAACCGTTTAAGGATTTTTTTTTTTGAAAGCAGTTTTTTGAGTATAAGCAAACAATAGTGTATTGAACGTCGACGAAGAATTTTTTTTCGCAGGAATTTATTGGAAAATTTGGAAAAGTCCAGTGCGGGGGAATTAAATATATAAGGCGAGTCGAGAAAAAAAAGAGGAGAGTACAGAAACAGACATAGAAAGGAAGATATTGAATCGTCTTGAAATTAGATAAGAGAATAAATAAAGTAGCTGAAAATTAAATAAAGAATAAAAAAGTGAAGTTCCAGAAAAATTAAAAGGAGAGAAAAAACCGATACCGAGTGACTTGCGAAGGGAGAAGTTCTGAGGACAGTTCCGAACACTGCAAGGATAACCGAAATTCTGAACTGGTCGAGGAAGAGAAAATATATATTACACCGTCAGCCAAGGACGTGTAGCTTTATGAGAGGCGCTGATAAGCCAAGAGGCGTGTTACATTGGACTGTGGTGAGGCCGATTAAGAAATTATATGAGGTGAAACCAGGTAACACCGAAGATTTAAAATTTTTGTATTCCGGTTGAATCCCGCGAGAGAAGATTCTGTTATTTGTGATACCGACGTGAGAACTGTACATTGTATAACGGGTATTAATTATATGGAGCTTGTTTTTTTTATATTGTAAATACGTTCATAAGAAAAAAAATTTAATAATTGTGCAAATGAAAAATCCTTAAGTATATGTTAGAAATTTTGTTAAGTTAGTCCTAAGTGTAGCATAATAGTTTCGTTACCCCATAAGTCAGGCGATAGAACATTTTTTTTTCAATCGGTAAAACTGCGTAAATGAAATAAGAAGTAAGATCCACATAAATAGATTCCAAAGAAAAAAAAACAATAAGGAGGTTCAGAGCAAGTGGCAATAACAAGTCAGTATTGAATAGTTTAATTGTGCAGACGCAGAGCTTTTATATTAGCCTTAGGGAGCTCCTTCAGGTTAGGATTATAGTCGAGACTGACAGCTTGAATTGAGTTGAGCCTCATTATCTCACCTGTGGAAAAATTGCAATAAGTGGCAATAGAATTTTAATTACTAGGTATTACCGAGTTGAACGGAAACGAAAATAGAGAGAATTTTTCTGTGTAAATATATGTAGGTTACTTTTTGTTTTTATATACTCATGCATATATTGTGTTTGAAAAATTTTGTATGATATGTAATTTTCTTTTATGTAGGGAAATTGTAAGTATTTATTAGTTGTTTGTATTAAGTTAGAGTCTAGGCGTAAAATTTTTACTATAAACTATGTGTAAGGAATTGTAACCATTTATATATATAAAAATTTAAAATTTCTTTTGATAAACATTTATTTTATTTGAAAATCGTATTCAAATAATTTTTTTTTGTAATAAAATTTAAGTTCTTGTCATGAAAAAAAAAAATGAGCGAGTAAAAATTTAATAAGGTTCAGGTACTGATGGAGAGGTAAGTGGAGTAAACGGCCGGATAAAAGGTTTGGGTTATGGTCAAGAGCATAGAAATTTAATACCATAACAAGGTTGGGAGGGTAAAAATGGGGGGAGATATCATCACTCCTCCAAGAAAGGAAGCCGTTGTGGTACACTGATATTTGTGTACTGTAGTCTCTGAATGGGAGACTTTCGCAGTAATTTTGCATTGTTATTGAGCTAAGGCCAACAATAGGGTTGGGACCTACCTGAGAAAAGAGCTAGCAAGGGGCCTGGCCAAACCTCATCGAAAATGAAGAAATAGATGGAAAAGTAAATGGATAAAAGGAGACGAGGGACGGAAAGGGCTTTACATATAACAATAGAAATGGCGCCCAAACAAATGTAACGACTAGGTGTTCCATATCGATGTGAAATGGGATCGGGGTCGGTAGAGATAGCATGTATTATTACCAAAACATGCAGCAATAGACCAATAGGTGTTTCACAATAGCCCGGAATAAAGAGGGAGAAGAAAACTGATTGAACGGTCCGTAGCCTCAGCTTTATGGAAGGTTGGCTGAGTTGTACGGCCGGCTCCTTTGGTTGGATTTCTCTAGTAATAGGATAGTACTGATTGAGGCGATTGGCTGTAACAGGACAAGTTTTGAGAAATTGCTCCTACGTACAGCAGAGGTTTCAAAAAGGAAAATTTTTTTTTGTGAAAGAATTATTTGAGTAATAGGTATACAGGCATGTCGTGCAGTGAATAGCCGGTTTAGTTAGAAAGAAAAGGGAAACGCCGTATTTAATGTTTGGACAGACAGTCATCAGCCCGTGGTTTTGTATGTTAAAACGCGGATGGTTTATGGTGTATGGTGTATTTTTATATACATTATTATATTATTATTTCATTTATAAATATTTATCATTTTAGTATTATTTTGATTACCTTGCTATTTTTTTATTATTTATTATTTGTAGTTAAATATTCACACAATTGTTCATAGCTTCGGAATAGATACCCTGCTTTAGGGGTGCTTCTGTGGTTGTGTATCTTATTGGGTTTTGTTAGGTGGTGAGTGGCAGTAGTCACGAATTAGTTGTGAGACTCGCGCACAGGCGAATAATCGGAAGAGAGTAAGGGCAACTGATTTGAATCAGTCGAAACCACAGGTAGTACCGAAAATTAGGAAGACAGAGGATAGGTTGGCAACGATGTACCAATCCGGTAATAGTGGGGTCGGGCGTTTCATAGATCTTTCAGGGACGATAAATACCGCTACTTTACAGGGTAATGTGCCGACGACTTCGTCGGGAGCTTTTTCAGGTAGTTCGGGAGCCAATATGAATCCCGAGGTTACTGATTTGGTTGCCGATGAGGCACGCGTAGTACAGAGGTCCTTGGAGGAGAAAGTTAAGGGAATAGTTAGTGCGGAAATGTCGGAGGTAAGGAAGAGCATCGCTGAACTGGCCCGGACTATTAGTAGTTTGACAGGGGGTATAACACGCGATCGGCCCTACTTAGGAAGTGGCGCGGAGAATGCGAGTGCAGATGGTACAGGGAATTCATCTCATGCTGGGGCAGGATAGAAATTAGAGCGACATCGGAGAATAGCACGGAGGGAGCTATGCCCGTGTTGGGAAGAAATATAGGGTTACCTGGTCAGTGCATAGGCGCACCAAATATGGAGAGCGCTAGGATTATGGTGGATAAATTAGGCCTTTTGTTCGACGGCAGCCCGATGCACATCAGCATTGACGATTTTGTCTTCAGGCTTGAACATCTGCAGACACACTATCAACTACCATGGCCAGAAGTGTTGAGAGATTTTCATTTACTTGTATCAGGACCCGCCCGAGAGTGGTATTGGCTTTATGTGAAAACTCATGGGATAGTGGAATGGTCCAGCCTGAAATACGCTCTATTAACGCAATACCAAACAAGGCGATCAAATTTTGAAATTATGCGAGAATTGGTTGAACGCAGGCAGCAAATTAACGAGTCCGTTGACAAATATTTTCACGCAATGTGCCAGATAAGATCTCGACTTATTCAGCCAATTCCTGAATACGATATAATAAAAATATTGAAAAGAAATGTCAAAGAAAGTGATGGTCGAATAGTCTACCCAATACCAGTATCCTCGGTGGAGCAACTTCGTGTAGAATGTAATGAGGCTAAGAGAAATTTTCCTCGTAGGGAGATACGAAGTACACAGCCAGCTCTAAGGCCTACCAGATATGTGAATGAAATGATTTTTGAAGAGCAAGAAAACGATGCCGAGCACACAGACTTTACGGCAAATTATACAGAATTAGCAGCAATAAGAGTAAACCAGCAAAGGACTAAACAACCGCTTGTATGCTGGAACTGTAAACAGCCAGGTCATGTGTTCATGGAATGTACGTCTCTGGAGAGGACATTGTTTTGCTACAAATGTGGTTACCCTAACGTGATAACACCCCGATGTCCGAGGTGCCAACAGGGAAACCCCACGCGGAGCTTGGGCATGATGGGGAACACACGCTCGTCCGGAAATCAGGCCTCATAGTAGTAGGTGGTGAAGCGACAGGAGAGCGGGGCAAAATAGGAAGTATAGGTAGTAGGAGGCACTACGTACCACTGGAGGTTAGGCAGGAAAATTATGATAAAGTTAGGGAACGTATATTTGGTGAGGGCAATCTTGGGGTCACTACGAGTAGGATCAGGAAGGTTAGGGAGAAGTTTAGAGAGCATTGCAGGAATAGACGGCTAGTATTAGAAGCCATCAGTAGAGCCAGTAAGGAACCGGGGGATAATCGTGTTTTTGCTGAGGTGAAAATAAAGGGTAAAATAGTAAAAGGATTACTAGATACAGGAGCTTCAGTTAGTATATTAGGATACGGGTGTAGGGAATTGATTCGGGAGTTGGATTTGAGCATTCAGCCGATGTGGACAAGTGTCAGGACAGCAGGTGGCGAGAGTGTCAGGATATTAGGAAAGGTGAATATACCCGTAGAATACCAGAATCACGAGAGCAACATGCTGGTATTTATTTGCCCTGACTTAGAGCAGCGTTTATACCTGGGCATTGATTTCAGGCGACCATTTAATCTAGCACCAGACATTGTCGGCATAGCGGAACTTAATATCGAAAGGGTTAAGGATGATTTCGAGATTGAGGGCGAATACAAGTTAAAGCCCCATGAATTGAAAATGGAACAGAAACAAATATTAAACGAGGTTATAAAAGAGTTTAGTACATTTGAGGAGAAAGGCTTGGGTAGGACCAAATTGGAAAAGCATACGATCAAACTGGTAGACGGAGCGGAGCCCATAAAAGACCGTTTTTACCCAATATCACCGGCAGTTCAAGAAATAACCTACAGGGAAATCGATAAGATGCTAGAGTTGAATGTGATTGAATTGAGTGAAAGCCCGTGGTCTAACCGTACCACGATTGTTCGGAAGCCTGGTAAAAACCGATTTTGTTTGGACGCGCGTAAGCTTAATAAACTGACGGTAAAGGATGCCTACCCTCTTAAAAAAATTGTTGGGATACTAAGTAGAATAGATGAGACCCATTTTATTAGCAGTGTTGATCTCAAATACGCCTTTTGGCAAATTGAATTAGAAGAAGAAAGCAAAGCCTACACAGCGTTTACAGTAGCTGGTCGACCTTTATACCAATTTAGGGTAATGCCGTTCGGTTTATGTAATGCCGCGCAAAGACTTTGCCGACTTATGGATAAAGTTATACCGCATCGTTTGAAAGACAGAGTGTTTACGTACATTGATGACTTACTAATTATATCTAGTACATTCGAAGAACATGTGAAATTATTGAGGGAGGTAGCAATGTGCCTGAAAAGTGCAAATCTAACCATAGCCTCGAGAAATCAAAATTTTGCTTCCAAGAATTGAAGTATTTAGGTTTCATCATAGGAGGAGGCACTTTGAGGACCGATACAGATAAGGTACAGGCAATACGTGGCATAAGATTACCGAAAACAGTAAGAGAAGTCAGGAGGTTTATAAGCACGGCTGGTTGGTACAGGTGATTTGTAAAGGACTTCGCTACCATATCCGCACCATTAACAGACACACTGAAAAAGTAAAAAAAATTTGCCATAACACCCGAAGCGATAGAAGCCTTTGAAAAACTTAAAAGAGCATTGACCTCGGCGCCTGTTTTAAGGCATGCTGACTTTAGCAAACGTTTTTATATCCAATGTGATGCATCCGATTATGGAATTGGAGCCGTGCTTTATCGGCTGAACGACAAAAACGAGGAACATCGAATCGCATTCTATTCGCAAAAACTTAATCCGTGCCAGAGGAATTACTCCGTTACTGAAAAAGAATGCCTAGCAGCAGTTATGGCCGTGAGAAAATTCAAACCTTATGTTGAAATGATGCCGTTTACCGTAATTACGGATCACTACAGTTTAAAGTGGTTAATGACGCTCAAAGATTTGAGCGGAAGACTCGCAAGGTGGTCTTTGCAGTTGCAGGCGTACGATTTTCAGATCGAACACCGTAAAGGCTCTGAAAATGTTGTCGCCGATATGCTGTCGCGTATTGCCCACGAGAAGGTAGATGAACTGCAAATTGACAACATATTAGTTTTCGAGACCACTGAATTTGAGTCGGAAGAATATATAGATTTAATAAACAATATAAAAGATAACTTGAATAAACTACCCGATCTCAAAGTGGAGGATGACAAAATCTTCAAGCGAATGACTGGAGAAGGGCAATTGAAAGAGCATAGCGAATGGAAGCTTTGGATACCATATGGTCTGACACACGCAATAATTGAAAAACTTCACGCGGACAATATTTGCGCCCACGGCGGAATGGCCAAAACAATAGAAAGGATAAAAAGATATTTTTATTGGCCACGTATGACTGTTCAGATAAAACAATTTGTGAAAAACTGCCAAACCTGTAAGGAAATTAAACCGGTGAATTATAATTTAACACCTGAAATAGGTCAGGAAGTTGTTACTGAGAGGCCTTTTCAAAAATTGTATATAGATTTTTTGGGGAAGTACCCACGGTCCAAAAGCGGTAATTGCTATATATTTATAGTCATGGACCATTTTTCGAAATTTACATTCCTAAAAGCAATGAGAGAGGCGACGGTCGCAAATGTCACGACATTTTTGACACAGGAAGTATTTTACAAATTCGGTGTGCCTGAAATTATTCATAGTGATAATGGGTCGCAATTTACTTCGAAAAGTTTTCAGGAACTCATGGAAACATTTGGAATCAAACACATGAGAACGGCTGTGTATTCGCCACAATCAAACGCAGCTGAGAGGGTAAATCAATCTATATTATCTGCTATAAGAGCCTATCTGAACGAGGATCATAGAGAATGCGATATGTACTTGCCGGAGATAGAATGTGCTCTGAGAAATTCGATACACTCAGCTACTGGCTATACACCTTTCTTTGCACTCTTTTTTTTTTTTATCTAGGACCAGCACTCAGGAGATGACTCCTACACATGCGAAGCATTGTGCTGGGAACTATAGGAAAGGGATAGTAGAAGAAACGACAGGAGGTGAAGCTTAATTAATTATTTTGCAACTCTGCTTTCGCACGTTCTTTTTTTCTTTTTATACTCGTAGCAGTGCTGAAGCTTCGGTTTAGTAGCCATTTATTTTTTATTATTATTTTACTTCGCCGGTGCTACACAATACCGACGAAGGAGGGCGTTCTGATGTGATTGTGGATTGCTATCAGCTGAAGCCGGTATTGTTCAGTGACCAGTGACTATGTCTTCGCCACTGAAACCTTCCGACAACAACTGACACACAAAGACCACTAATACACATCAGAAAAAGTCGAGATGTTTATTTTTATTTTAAAATTCTTTTGTCTGAAACTGGGGTTGAACCCAGGTCTGTTTTTTGGTTGTCTAGTCAACGTGCAGACTACCATCCATCGTGCCATCGCCTATATACTATACTATAGACTATAGACTAGCTCGAAAATTGATGCCCCTTACGGACCATGGGATCTCTACTATAACACCGGGTGACAGATTAGAAATAATTAGGGAAAAAATTGGGAAGAATATGCATTTGGCTTACGAGAGGAGTGCCGCGAGATACAATTGAGGGTGGCGATGGCACGATGGATGGTAGTCTGCACGTTGACTACACAACCAAAAAACAGACGTGGGTTCAACCCCAGTTTCAGACAAAAAAAAATTTTTAAATAAAAATAAAAACATCTCGCATTTTTCTGATGTGCATTAGTGTGTATTTGTGTGGCAGTTGTTGTCGGAAGGTTTCAGTGGCGAAGGCAAAGTCACTGGTCACTGAACAATACCGGCTTCAGCTGATAGCAATCCACAATCACATCAGAACGCCCTCCTTCGTCGGTATTGTGTAGCACCGGCGAAGTAAAATAATAATAAAAATAGCTATTAAACCGAAGTTTCAGCACTGCTACGAGTATAAAAACAAAAGAACGTGCGAAAGCAGAGCTGCAAAATAATTAATTAAGCTTCACCTCCTGTCGTTTCTCCAACTATCCCTTTCCTATAGTTCCCAGCACAATGCTTCGCATGTGTAGGAGTCATCTCCTGAGTGCTGGTCCTATTTAAAAAAAAAAAAAAAAAATAGGAGGGCTCGGAAAATTAGATTCGTCCCGGGGCAGGAAGTATATAGGAGAAATATCATCCTTAGCGACTTCAGTAGAAACATAAATTCCAAATTTTGTAGAAAATTCGTAAAGTGTCGCATTATTAAACCAATAGGGAATAATATGTATGAGTTAGAGGACCTAAAGGGGAAGAGAATAGGTATATTCCATGTGAAGGACATAAGGGCTTAAAAGGACAGGGCGAAAAAGGAAAGTATTAAAAAAAAAAAAACAAAAAAAAGGTTTATGTTATTATGAAAGTCAGTACGGGTAGTAGCATGAACCTGTAATGGGAAGATGTTAGTGGAATGTTGACACAGTATTACCTTGGATACTCCTATAGTGGATTGTGAGTGAGACTCGTATCAAGGGTGTGGGAGTTCCCCACGTTGAACTCTGGTGGTACGACATCACAAACCAGGGGGCCCGCATACCGTTTTCTACTACGGACTCTCGCGTAGAACCCGGAGTTTTGTTGCGGCTGGGTAATTGTTGGGCCAACAGTGTTCTCGTGGATGGGGGGAATTTGTAAAAAAATATATTTTTTTTTTGTTGTTTGCCAGTTGTGTTTATGGTGGTTTTTAATTTGCCCAATTTGGAGTAAACGAACAGACCTATTATATCACCCTGGTATAGGTAGGATAGTTCTGGGTGATGATAAAAAGAGGGGAGAGGGAATGGTTTAGGATTGTTGGTGCATGGAGGTATATATGTATAAAATTTTAGTGAATAATTAACCGTTTGTAGATATTTGTTTTTTTTTTGTTGTAGAACCGTTTAAGGATTTTTTTTCTTGAAAGCAGTTTTTTGAGTATAGGAAAACGGTAGTGTATTGAACGTCGACGAAGAATTTTTTTTTCGCAGGAATTTATTGGAAAATTTGGAAAAGTCCAGTGCGGGGGAATTAAATATATAAGGCGAGGCAAAAAAAAAAAAAGAGGAGTGTACAGAAACAGACATAGAAAGGAAGATATTGAATCGTCTTGAAATTAGATAAGAGAATAAATAAAGTAGCTGAAAATTAAATAAAGAATAAAAAAGTGAAGTTCCAGAAAAATTAAAAGGAAAGAAAAAACCGATACCGAGTGACTTGCGAAGGGAGAAGTTCTGAGGACAGTTCCGAACACTGCAAGGATAACCGAAATTCTGAACTGGTCGAGGAAGAGAAAATATATATTACACCGTCAGCCAAGGACGTGTAGCTTTATGAGAGGCGCTGATAAGCCAAGAGGCGTGTTACATTGGACTGTGGTGAGGCCGATTAAGAAATTATATGAGGTGAAACCAGGTAACACCGAAGATTTAAAATTTTTGTATTCCGGTTGAATCCCGCGAGAGAAGATTCTGTTATTTGTGATACCGACGTGAGAACTGTACATTGTATAACGGGTATTAATTATATGGAGCTTGTTTTTTTTATATTGTAAATACGTTCATAAGAAAAAAAATTTAATAATTGTGCAAATGAAAAATCCTTAAGTATATGTTAGAAATTTTGTTAAGTTAGTCCTAAGTGTAGCATAATAGTTTCGTTACCCCATAAGTCAGGCGATAGAACATTTTTTTTTCAATCGGTAAAACTGCGTAAATGAAATAAGAAGTAAGATCCACATAAATAGATTCCAAAGAAAAAAAAACAATAAGGAGGTTCAGAGCAAGTGGCAATAACAAGTCAGTATTGAATAGTTTAATTGTGCAGACGCAGAGCTTTTATATTAGCCTTAGGGAGCTCCTTCAGGTTAGGATTATAGTCGAGACTGACAGCTTGAATTGAGTTGAGCCTCATTATCTCACCTGTGGAAAAATTGCAATAAGTGGCAATAGAATTTTAATTACTAGGTATTACCGAGTTGAACGGAAACGAAAATAGAGAGAATTTTTCTGTGTAAATATATGTAGGTTACTTTTTGTTTTTATATACTCATGCATATATTGTGTTTGAAAAATTTTGTATGATATGTAATTTTCTTTTATGTAGGGAAATTGTAAGTATTTATTAGTTGTTTGTATTAAGTTAGAGTCTAGGCGTAAAATTTTTACTATAAACTATGTGTAAGGAATTGTAACCATTTATATATATAAAAATTTAAAATTTCTTTTGATAAACATTTATTTTATTTGAAAATCGTATTCAAATTATTTTTTTTTGTGATAAAATTTAAGTTCTTGTCATGAAAAAAAAAAATTAGCGAGTAAAAATTTAATAAGGTTCAGGTACTGATGGAGAGGTAAGTGGAGTAAACGGCCGGATAAAAGGTTTGGGTTATGGTCAAGAGCATAGAAAATTAATACCATAACAAGGTTGGGAGGGTAAAAATGGGGGGAGATGTCATCACTCCTCCAAGAAAGGAAGCCATTGTGGTACAGTGATATTTGTGTACTGTAGTCTCTGAAAGGGAGACTTTCGCAGTAATTTTGCATTGTTATTGAGCTAAGGCCAACAATAGGGTTGGGACCTACCTGAGAAAAGAGCTAGCAAGGGGCCTGGCCAAACCTCATCGAAAATGAAGAAATAGATAGAAAAGTAAATGGATAAAAGGAGACGAGGGACGGAAAGGGTATTACATATAACAATAGAAATGGCGCCCAAACAAATGTAACGACTAGGTGTTCCATATCGATGTGAAATGGGATCGGGGTCGGTAGAGATAGCATGTATTATTACCAAAACATGCAGCAATAGACCAATAGGTGTTTTACAATAGCCCGGAATAATGAGGGAGAAGAAAACTGATTGAACGGTCCGTAGCCTCAGCTTTATGGAAGGTTGGCTGAGTTGTACGGCCGGCTCCTTTGGTTGGATTTCTCTAGTAATAGGATAGTACTGATTGAGGCGATTGGCTGTAACAGGACAAGTTTTGAGAAATTGCTCCTACGTACAGCAGAGGTTTCAAAAAGGAAAATGTTTTTTTGTGAAAGAATTATTTGAGTAATAGGTATACAGGCATGTCGTGCAGTGAATAGCCGGTTTAGTTAGAAAGAAAAGGGAAACGCCGTATTTAATGTTTGGACAGACAGTCATCAGCCCGTGGTTTTGTATGTTAAAACGCGGATGGTTTATGGTGTATGGTGTATTTTTATATACATTATTATATTATTATTTCATTTATAAATATTTATCATTTTAGTATTATTTTGATTACCTTGCTATTTTTTTATTATTTATTATTTGTAGTTAAATATTCACACAATTGTTCATAGCTTCGGAATAGATACCCTGCTTTAGGGGTGCTTCTGTGGTTGTGTATCTTATTGGGTTTTGTTAGGTGGTGAGTGGCAGTAGTCACGAATTAGTTGTGAGACTCGCGCACAGGCGAATAATCGGAAGAGAGTAAGGGCAACTGATTTGAATCAGTCGAAACCACAGGTAGTACCGAAAATTAGGAAGACAGAGGATAGGTTGGCAACGATGTCCCAATCCGGTAATAGTGGGGACGGGCGTTTCATAGATCTTTCAGGGCCGACGACTTCGTCGGGAGCTTTTTCAGGTAGTTCGGGAGCCAATATGAATCCCGAGGTTACTGATTTGGTTGCCGATGAGGCACGCGTAGTACAGAGGTCCTTGGAGGAGAAAGTTAAGAGAATAGTTAGTGCGGAAATGTCGGAGGTAAGGAAGAGCATCGCTGAACTGGCCCGGACTATTAGTAGTTTGACAGGGGGTATAACACGCGATCGGCCCTACTTAGGAAGTGGCGCGGAGAATACGAGTGCAGATGGTACAGGGAATTCATCTCATGCTGGGGGCAGGATAGAAATTAGAGCGACATCGGAGAATAGCACGGAGGGAGCTATGCCCGCTTTCGGAAGAAATATAGGGTTACCTGCTCAGTGCATAGGAGCACCAAATATGGAGAGCGCTAGGATTACGGTAGATAAATTAGGCCTTTCATTCGACGGCAGCCCGATGCACATCAGCATTGACGATTTTGTCTTCAGGCTTGAACATCTGCAGACACACTATCAACTACCATGGCCAGAAGTGTTGAGAGATTTTCATTTACTTGTATCAGGACCCGCCCGAGAGTGGTATTGGCTTTATGTGAAAACTCATGGGATAGTGGAATGGCCCAGCCTGAAATACGCTCTTTTAGCGCAATACCAAACAAGGCGATCAAAGGCGACGCGTCGTGGCGATGTTAATTGGCCTTTACGTTCATGTGATTTCACATCGTTAGATTTCTTTCTTTGGGGATATTTAAAAAAAGAAGTATACGTCAATAAGCTAAAAACAATTCAAGGGCTAAAGGATGAGATCATTCTATACATTAACGATATTGAATGTCAATTATGTCTCAGAGTCATTAACAATATTGACCATCGGATAGAGATATGCCACCGAAGCCGTGGTGAGCATTTGGCGGATATTTTGTTTCACACATAATTATCATAGATCGTTTTATCATAATAAAAAAGATTTTCTTTTATTTACAATAAACATCGTGCCTTTTGGTTGGACTACCTTTTATTAAGCAAAATGAATTTTATATACAAAAGTTTTACAACAAAATAATTTTTCGTTATATGTATATGTGTGTAAAATATGAAAAAAAGTGGTTTAAATTCTGGGCACTTTTTTTCTGTCCTGAAATGGCAACACTGTTACACACTTACTTTACTTACATTGAATTTACATCAAATTCTTTTAACTGCATTTTATTAACACCTTTTCATTTTAGTATATACATACATACGTCCACATACGATACTGGAGAGAATTATAGACAAACTCAAGAAGAATACAAAGTACACACATAAAGCACATAATGACATTTAACGAAACACTTGTAAACAATGTGGCAAAAGCAATTGCAATACTGCTAACGATACAAATATCTGCTGGTAAGTACATACTTACGTGCCGTGCTAAAAGCATATTAATCTGTAAAAAATCTAAAAATTATATGAATTAAAGAAAATTATTGAAATTTTCTTTAACCCATATGTGGTCAACTTTTTTTTTCGTTACACCTCGATTTTTGTTGTTACAGATATGTTAAATAATAAAAACCAAATTTTTTTTTGGGAAACTTATTGTATATTTTATTCGAAGAAAATATCAATTTTTAAAAAAATTTATCCAATCTGAAACACAGACTGAAAAGAAAATTAAAATTTTGCGCGCTGGTAGAAATACCGCGTTGCCTAATGCTTGAATAAGGATTTCACGACATTAGACTTAGAATCTGGATTTCAACAAATAAGAATCAAAGAAAGTTACCGAGAGAAAACAGCTTTTTGTGTGAAAGGAGGCAAATATGAATCCCAACGAATGCCTCTTGGTATGAAGAATGCACCTTCAATTTTCCAACGATGTGTAGACGACATACTGAGAGAATTCATAGGTAAATTCGTATATGTCTATATACATAGATGATGTCCTCATTTAGTCATCTACGCCGAATGAACACATGCAAAACATAAAAATAGTATTTGAAGCACTAAATAAGGCCACAGTGAAAATTTCTAACGAAAAATCTAAGTTCGTTATAAGAAGTCGAATATTTGGGACATGTTATTAAACATAATAAGATTTCAATGGACCCAGACAAGAAAAAAGCCATTGAGAATTTTCCTATGCCTAATACTCTAAAAGATTTACGTAGTTTTTTTAACAGGTTATTATATATGTTTTCTAAAAGATTACGCACAAGTCGCAAAACCATTGACAATACACTTAAAATGTGAAAATGCACATATAGGAAGAAATAAGAGTAGCTATAAAATATTACCGTTAGACCATGCTGCCATAGAAGTAGTACGGAAATTGAAAATGAAATTAAAGAAACATGTGGAGTTATTTCAGCCGGATTTTAATAACACTTTTGAACTCACCACAGACGCCACGTAGCTATTGAAGCCGTGCTGAGTCAAAACAAGAATCCAATATATTTTTTTTCTCGTGCGCATATACGGCATAGCCGATCTTACCATTTTTACAGACCATAATGACTTAATTCAAATAGAAACTAAAATTAATACATTAATTGAAAATAATGAAAAGCAAAGAATAATAAATTCAAGATTCGAAAAGTTCTTGAACATTTTGAAGGGAGGGGTAACAAGAGATCATATTCTACTCGAAAAAATCCATGCTCAATTATTAACATTAGTGAGAACAATGAACGCTGTTAAAAACAATGAATACTTGACAGAGTCGATCCCAAAAAAGGGAGAGGCAAGCAAACCTGAAAATTACCGCCTAATCGCAATCTATTCCGCGATTTCCAAAGTGATGGAAAGTATGGTGAACTTTCACCTAATGAAATATTTACAGTCCAACAATTTACTGAACGACCGCCAATACGGCTTCCGTCGAGAGCGCTCTACGGGCGACTTACTAGCCTTCCTCTCGGAAAAATTGTGTGATTCTATTCACCAGTTCGGCGAAAGTAAAGTCGTGGCTCTGGATATTTCTAAAGCATTTGATAGAGTGTGGCATGGGGTACTTCTGTCCAAACTTATTGCTTTTGGTGTCGGTGATATATTCTCTCGATTTATATCGAGTTTTCTCAGGGATCGGGCTATAAGAGTTGTTATAGACGGGATCTCATCTAACGAGTTCAAGATAAATTCAGGGGTATCGCAAGGTTCCACTCTTTCTCCTACACTATTTCTAGTCTTTCTTAATGACCTCCTATGTCAAACTTCCAACGCTATCCAGTCTTTCGCAGACGACAGCAGCCTTTCTCACTCATATTCATTTAGTCGTAGGCCAACATCGACTATGATCACTTCGCTGAGACAGAATATGAGTGATTCATTGAGTTGTGACCTCATGAAAATATCGCAATGGGGCCAGGCAAACAGGGTCGATTTTAACGCTCAAAAGACCCAATGCAGCATGCTTACACATCGACGCATGCCCGATGACGCTGCGTCATCTGTAATTATGGGCGGTAAAAACATCGAAGAATCAGAAGCTCTTGATGTTCTTGGCATGAAAATTCAGTGCGATGTTCGATGGACTGAGCACATTTTTCAGGTCTCAAAAGAAGCATTCAAGTGCCTCGGTTTTTTTATTTATTTATACCGCCTATATCCGACAGAAAATGGAATACAACTCTCATGTTTGCGCCGGTGCTTCAAAGACTATTTTGAAGTTACTCGACCGCGTACAGGAGAGAGCAAAGAAACTCATAGGAGACAGTAGAGTAGTCAACTCTATTAACTCTCTTGAGCATAGTCGCAACGTGGGGTGCGTTTCGTTGTTCTATCGTTACTATAATGGGATGTGTTCTAATGAAATCAGGAACTTGTTCCCGAAACCCGTTCATTCACGCGCACGACGCGTTCATCATTAAGAGCGCATCCATTTGTGGTCAACTTGGCAGCGAACCGCACTACACATTACAGGGAGAACTCATTTTTCGGCCGAACATCGCGTATGTGGAACAAACTCCCTGCCGATGTCTTTTTTTGTCACTTATGACGTGGGAAAATTCAAATCAAATGTCCATAATCACTACTCTTTCTATCCTCCTTCCCATAAGCTAATTTCCTAGTTCCCGCACAATGCATCGCATGTGTAGGGGTCATCCCTTAGTGCTGGTCCAAGATAGAAAAAAAAAATCATTAGACCTGAAAGATATCAAAGAAATATCCGCACATAAATTATCTTCTGTTTCAATTATAAATGTGCTAGAATACTTCGATGTCTAAATTGCAAGAACAGTTGATTCTATTATCACTATTACAAATATCATAAATAATTATTGTAATATATTTAAATTCACACTACTTAGAACTAAACACGGGAAAGTTTCCACAGACAAAGAAATCGCTTTTTGCAATAACAGCTGAACAGTTGAAAGATTAGAGCGTCGACAGCTCAATTGTGTGTAAACAAATAATAAATTGAAATTACATTTAGTGGGAAAATTACAACAAAAAGGTAAAGCGTATATTTTTGTGATATTTGTAAATAAATTTTATTATTTATAAACAATAAAAAATTAAAATATTGGAACAAATCTAGTTTATGGAAGCCACCCCAATTTTAAAAAAAAAGTATCTTAGGTGATAGAAAATTAAATTCTAAGAAAAAAAAGTTTAGTACAAAAATCTTTGGCAACGCATAGATTGGGAGTTACGGACCTACAAAGTCGTCGATATATTTTGCCATTTTCATTATAAGTCTTTGATTCATTGCAACAATATGGGTATGGCTGCCTTCCTAAACATCCGTATGCAATGTCAAAACAGTGTTTAAGAAAAGCAGTAATATTTTGCCATATTTTGTATAGAATTAATAAATTTCTTTTTTTTAGTATTACAAATTAAATGTAATGTTTCCTGACTGTTATTTGTTCCTTACAAAAAAAATATTTTATGAAATAGTAAATGAGTACACTAACGGTTTTTTTTAATTAAAAATGAGAGCAAAAGCAAAACACAAAAACATACTTATATTATATGTATGTATATATGTATATGTATGCAAATGTGTATGACATGATCATCTTCAACGTAAAAATGGAGATTACTAGATCTACCAAAATTTTTTAAATGTTTAATAACAATTTAGAGGGGCCTGTTCCTGTAGAGGTAATTTCCATTTTAGTAGATTGGGAATTAATTCCAAAAGAAGGCAATTATTTGTGCCCTAATGATCACCCGTTAAAATTAATGCCGAATCGTAGCATTGATGGATGGATCTGGTGGTAAGTAAAAGTGAATACATACATACATATGCGAAGTTATTAAATAAAATAGCGGCAGCTGCTGGAAACGATCTTGTGCAATACTAAGATTTCTTTTAGAAAAAACACTCCTGTAGAAAACAGAAGCCGTGAAACATTATTACCGCTAATTAAAATATATATTTCTCCGGGATCAATTATTGTTTCGGATTTTTGGAAGGTAAGATGCTAAATATTAATATATTTTAATTAGTTAATGCATTTTGTAAATTTTTAGTCGTACGATAATTTGAATGAAGCGTGCTTTTCACATTTTAAAGCAAATCACTCAATTTCCTTTATAAAGAGTGAAAATGGTCAGCACACCAACACAATAGAAGGCCTCTGGAGGCATTTCAAAAGATCTGTACCTGAGTACTACCGAAGGAAACAACGGCTATATCCAAAAATTTATTTTCCTGCGGTGGTGCAAAGCAAACCACAAAAATAAATTTACTGAATTTTTAAGACTTGCGGGCTTAATGTACAACCCCCTTTCCACAAATACTGATTTGCAACACATTATTTCAGCAGCCGTTGAAAGCCCTCTAGAAAAGGAGTCAGGAAGTGACTCTGAATAGTTATATTTTTATTTTAATCTATTTATTTATATTTTTCGTTTTAGTTAATAATTAACATTGAAATACGCTTAATAATTTGTTTTTATTTATATTTTTAGTTTTAATTAATACTTAACATTGAAAAAACCCTTAATAATTTGTTTTTATGCCAAGCTCAAAAATTATATCTTCTATAATATAACACACACCGGCTTCGCTAACTAAAGGTGTTCCGCATAGCCGGCATTCGGCCGGGCTTAAGGATTTTCTCCTCTATGATATAACACACACCGGCTTCGCTAACTAAAGGTTTTTCGCATAGCCGGCCTTCGGCCGTGCTTAAGAATTTTCTCCTCTATGATATAATACATACCGGCTTCGCTAACTAAAGGTTTTTCGCAAAGCCGGCCTTCGGCCGGGCTTAAGTATTTTCTCCTCTATGATATAACACATACCGGCTTCGCTAACTAAAGGTTTTTGGCATAGCCGGCCTTCGACCGGCCTTAAGAATTTTCTCCTCTATGATATAACACACACCGGCTTTGCTAACTAAAGGTTTTTCGCATAGCCGGCCGGGCTTAAGGTTTTTCTCCTCTATGGTAAACACACACCGGCTTCGCTAACTAAAGATTTTCTGCATAACCGGCCTTTGACGGCGCCTAAGAATTTTCACCTCTACACATTTTATCATCCCAAAATTTGAAATTTTACCATCATGTGATCGGCATTTTCACAAGCTTTCCAATGATACCCATATTGACCCAATAACCTAAGAAATATTAAACACAATGACAATTTTATTGTAAAACTTCCGAGGCCCATAACTCGGAAAATATGCGTTGCCGAAGATTTTTGCACTAAACTCTTTTTTCTTAAAATTAAATTTTCTATCAGATGAGGTAACTTTTTTAAATTCGGAGTGGCTTCCATAAACTAGATTTAAGCCAAAATATTTATAGACAAGTAAAATATAAACAATAGTCTTATTCTTCAAAAGACTTATAAACAAATTAATTTTTTAATGGCTGCTGTCAAACCTCTAAAAAATAAGTAATATGCCCTCATCTTGTTTCCGTTGCGACATCTGCAATAAGCAATACAAATGTCAAAAGTCCTACTTGGGGCATTGTAAAAGTCATGCTCAACCACATTATGAAATATTTCTTACGATAATGGTTATAAATAACTTTATTATAATTCTTCAGTTTTAATGGTTAAATACATATAACATTTTCGTCATTTCTCTTATAACTTTTACGTAAAGTTGCCCGTGTGTGTACACTATCCGCCACATACATACATAAGTGTTAAACGTTTTTGTCTTCTGTTTTTCTTAACTCAAAATCAAACAAATATAAAATATTTTTTTCAAGGTTTCTCAAGTGCAATTCAATGTTTTAAATGTGCTGTAACTGTTGAAAAAATACATTCTTATTCTAATAATGCGACAATCATTGTACCCATGTGCTCAAAATTTGATGAATCAGATGAATACGTAGTTGATTGTCCCTACTCTACAATGTGCCTCAAAACAGTTTCAAAACTACATCTTCAAAATGGTCATCAACAAGAGACTTTCACACGTGGTTGTGCCCCTCAAAAGGATACAAAACAGGTAAGTAAAAAAAGAAAACGATATATATTTATAATTATTCTTTTTTATTTATTGAACGCGAGTCAAAATGAATTACTATTATTTATTTATGTCTGTTGTATTGTTAATAATTTATGTATATGTATATTTTGTTGGTGACCTTTCGAAAAAGCTAAGAAATCTCACTTGTCTTTAATTATTCGACTTTTGATTTTGTTTTAGTAAGCAATTACTCGATTTTGAATATTGCTCCATTCACCGAGTAAGGCTATAAAAATATCCGAGTAACTAAAATAATTTTCCTAATAATTTTATCCAAAGAAAAAAAAAATAAACATGTCCAGGCAGAAAAATACAGACGGTAGAACGTTAACAGAGCAATGACATTGTGAAACGGTCGTCCAATCATTTTTTATAACGATGACTAAGAATGCAATTCTTTGACTGTACTAGCAATTTGTTTAGTAAAACACTTTCCTAATACATCAAACCGAAAACTGCAGTCTTGTCCCAAAAAGCAAAGGTGGAGCAATTATTATTTTGAATAATGTATTAGATAGTGAAAGGTACAAACATTGAAATCACACTACGTCAAACATTTGCCAAAAAGATTTTTAGACCTTACATATGTCTCGATATTATGGTCCGAATACTCAGGTCGAGAACATACATTATCTCATCCATCTACCAGATGATGTAATTAATCTAGGCGCTTTCAGATATTTCAGCTTTTGATTTAGAAAATAGTCTGAGGTATATAAAATGTAATGATGGCAGTAGTAATCTGCACGTTGACTACAAAACAAAAAAAGTCCTGGGTTCGACCACAGCTTCAGACTAAATCATGAAAACATCTCGCATTTTTTCTGATGTGCATTAGTGTGTCTTTATGTCAGTTTTTCTCGGCTTCAGCTGTAACCAAACCACAGGCACATCAGAGCGCCCTCCTTCGTCGGTATTGTGTAGCACCGGCGAAGTAAAGTAATTACCAAAAATGCATACTCAACCGAAGCTTAAAAAATTTAATACGTCGCCTTGACATCGGAGACGCTTCAACATTGCTATAAACAAAGAACGTGCAAAAGCAGAGTTGTAAGATAGTAATTATCTAATTATACCTTTCCTCTAGTTCCAGCACAATGCATCGCATGTGTAGGGGTCATGTCCTGAGTGCTGGTTCAAGATAAAAAAAATATAAATTTATTGCGAAATCATCAATAAATCCAATAGCAGTAGTTCAAAGAAAGTTGCACACATTTCATACTAACATACTAAAAATTCAAAATATCCACTTGGTAAAATTGTAGAAAGCATTGAATCGAAATTTTTGTCTTTTGTTAAAATTAATGCTTAAACATTTACATCCTCTCCCCCTGACAATGTATGCGTATTAAGGAATAGGGTTTTATGATTATATCAGAAATTTTTGGCACTAATATTCCTGAATGCAAACCTAACAAAAATTTCTTTAAAATGCCAAATTTACAATGAAGTCTCTGATATGTTTGACTATTTACTAACCTCCAAAGATGTATGAATATATGTGCATTGTTCGAAACTTGGACCACCATAAATGTGAAAGTAAAATATGAAATGGTAAATGTAAAGTGTATTCTTAGCAATTTACAAAATAACACAATTGCTATCACTCTTTTACATAATTATGTTAATATAAATTCGCTTGTACCAAATAAATAAATCAACAATGTTTTATTATTATTATTCAACTTTAATAAATACATTAATGTAAGTACATATGTATATACTGAATAAACTTTAAAAATCTTAACTATTATTATATGTAAGTAAAACAATATTGTTTTATACGTACAATAAAATACGAGTACACTGAAAAAAGCAAGAAATTTCTAAGTTTTTTTTTTAATAAAAATATTGGCAAAACATTTTACATTTCTGAAAGTTTTAACGTTGGCAAGCCGTTCAGGTTTCTATTTGTAAAGTATTTTCTCAAATTTTTTGTACGGTTGGAAATTTCTACCTGGATTATTCTAAACAATGACGTACTATTTATACAAGATTGAATTGCGCTCGCTGCCCTAAAAAATTCTTTAAGAAAAATTATTTTGATTTTACTATAAATTTTTTAAACTTTTATTATGCATTCCTGCATAAAAATTCGAAAATTATAAAAATACTTTTTATGGGCGCTCCGTTTTATTTTTATTTAATTCAATTTATTTATTTATTTTTTTATCAGTGCCCAGGGAAATTCCCTACATATGTAATGCATTTCACTGGAATTAGATAGTGAGGGGGATAGTGTAGAGAAAATACAGGTAGTGAAAGTGGTAGGACGATAGAGGTTAATTCTTGACCAACTCTACAATTTCGTGTTAATTATAAAGCAAAGTTGTGGCGTCTCTGATGTTAATAATGCGCATTATTTTTAAGCCAAGAGGCATTTTATTTATTATTTTACTTTGACGACATTTTTTGGCTGCAATAACGGCGAAAGGTGCTGTACATCGGCAGACATGTCGGTAGGGGTCTCTCTCACAATACATTCTGTTGCAGCAAACATGCTGGTATTTTTAAATAAAATAAATATTTTCGTTATTGAATTAAATTTCAGTGTTTATTATTTTGTTTCCATGAAAAAATCAAAACGACCAAAAAATTTTTATTTTATTTACAAAAGATAAAGTCTGAAATAACTGGTTTCGTATCAGGAGAGTAAAAGAGATGACTTGGAAGTATAATTTAAAACATCAAATATTTCTTAGCCGTAGTCCAAACACAAAATAATTTTGAGCGTTAAATAAAATAACAGCTGATTTTGAGCAAATAAAATTATTTGAAGACAAATAAATATTTATGAAATGTGCACATAGTGTGAAAAAATTTTAAAAATATTTATGTAGTGAGAAATGCACTTCCTTCCCTTTCCCGATTTACTTAACATATTTAGTGAAACCAAATAAATAGTGGTGGACCAAAGAGATAAACATGAAATGTATGAAATGGAATTGGTTCCTTTGGAATACAGAACAATTTGGTGAATAAATTATACATCTTACGGAGTTCTTAATGTAGTTAAACACATTATTCCTCCTCCCAGTTTTTCTACAGTCTTTTTTATACATAAATGTCCTATTTTATTATGTATTATTAGAATAATATTATTGTCCATGTCAATAGGAACATACAATTTTCTTATACCATTCTCATCCCATTTTCTAAAAAACAATCCCGTCTATAAAATCAAAATTATCATAATTTGTATTATTCAGTGCAAGTTTCTGTAGCTTATTATCACCGTTCTGTGTAATCTGAATATTCAGTGCATCTACATGACTCATGGAAATTTCATAAACATAATTCTCAAAGTTAAGTACACATTTACCTATTCTTAGGTTCAGCTGTTGTTTGCTTGTGTTAAACCATTACAGTCAGTAGCAATCATAAATTTAATACCGTTAAGATGAGTTCTAAATCTTTCCAAGGCATATAATACAATCGTCAATGTTTCTAATTCAAAACTATGCAATTGAGGTTCCCTTCCTGATGCAACTTTCAGAAAATATGCAATTAGATGTAATTAAGTATCATCCTGTTTTTCCAAAAGAACAGCAACAAACCGTAATTTACTAGCATCTGTATGCAAATATGTTTCCCTCCTAGGGTTAAATATAGATAATATCGGAGGAGAAACCAGTAATTATTTTAATTTTCTAAAGTCCCGCGCACTTATTGTACAATCGTAAAATAACCTCCGCCACAATTTTCAAATGAGATGTAAAATCAAAATTTGCTATTATAATATCATTCATGTACACCGCTATTTTTCCAGATCAAATAAAATCTTCTAAAATATTCGAAAGGGAACGATGAAAACTGCCGGCGTATGTTTCAGATCAAACGACAATTTAATGTATTCAGACTACCCTCTAGGTCTTACAGATGAAGTGTATTTTGTGGAATTTTCATCCATCTCTACCTGATGGAATCATTTTTTAAATCTAAACCAGTGAAGTATTTTTCCCTTCAAGCTGTTCGAAACAATCTTCCATAACTAGCATTAACTATTTATCTCTAAAAGTTTTCTTATTCAAGAATCTGTACTCATCAGATGTTATACATACAAATGTCTAGTTTTCCACATTTGAAGCATGAACAATTGGCACGTATTGGTTTTATACATTGACCTTTAAAGTGCCCAATTTGACAGCAACAACGGACTTTTTTAAACTCCACAGCTCTTCAGTTATGTTTTCTTAACGATCAAGTTGAATTTTTATTTGTAATCTACTTTAGTTGGATCTACTTATTATTATCTAATATACTAAAAAAAGGAGACTTGTAACAAAGCAAGAATTTGCGCGGTATAATCTTAATCAATATTACCAACAAGATAATTTCTTAAATTACACAGGTCAATAATATCAAATTTTTTTTGTGTGCTCTAAGGTTTCATAGTCAACTTGAATACATATTAAAGAGCTGCATGAACAAAAGATAAAGCATGTTTGAACATGATCGTCTTTTTTTTTGTATCATACTCGACTGTGTTCATTGTATTGAAGCAACGATGAGTAAACATGTATGAACTATAAACACTTGCGAGCAAGCATGAGCTGAACATGAACATAAACGAGCAATTGTGTTTATGATCATGATCACAGTTGCAGACAACCATAATAACTATGAGCAAAAACAAACACGATGACATGTTCGGGTAAACAAATAAAATACGGGAAAATAAGGTTTTTTTTTATTAACATAACGAACAAATTCTCTTCACCTTTTTAATACAAAAACAAACTAAAAAAATTACTAGTTTTGTAGACGGAATATACATACAACAATGAAATGTAAAAAACAGATTATAAATCCAAAACTTATTTCAAATGCAATAACTTTTAAAATCCTTTGTCACAAGAACACATTCAATCAGTAACAAACAGAGTTCATGTGTTGATGGTATGAACAAAGTTTTGCTCACTGACATCGCAGTTGAATCAAACGTATGGTCAGTAAGTTACATTGTGTTCGAACATAGGCAATTTATAATGAACACATGAGCATGCTCATCTATAAAGCTAGATCATGCAGCTCTTTAATACATATGGTACTCCGCTTCAAAGCCTATAAATTACTTTTTTTTATTGACTCTGGTTTTTGAGATATACCGTGATTTAAAAAAAATGGAGGTTGCGCCACGTAATTTGCAATAACTCGAGATATAGCTCTTCGATAGAACTAAGAAAAACACGGAAGGAGCTAGAATAAAATAACCTTTAAATTATGTTATTATACATATTTTGCAAATTCTTATAGTTTAGGAGATATTCAGAATGTTTTGAGAAAAAATCCTTTCAAGAAAATTTCAAAATTTAAAAAAAAAATTTCTTTTAAAAAGTTTATTAAAAATTTTAAATAAACAAAATCTTGACACTACGGTAAACTGAAAGGAAGAACAAGTTCATTTTAACTTAATTAAAAAAATTATGTAAATATTCTTTCTCATAGGTGTCGTTCTGCTACCCTAACCCCGTAGAAACCAGAGGACGTCACATTCACCTTGTGCCGTTCACGTACTCCACCAAGTTCGTGAGATCCAACCGAGAGCACAGCTCCAAGTTGTCAATGAAAGGCGCCCCAAGGAATCTCAGCCTCGGTCTAGCCAGACCGGCGCACTCACAGAAAAAGTTCATAACAGTTTCCCTCTCCGAATCCTCATTACGCGTCTACACCGGGCATTTTATGGAATGCCCATCCTCTTAGCATGCTTGCCGATGCACCAGTGGCCCGTACAGACGGCCGTGAATCTACTGATGGACAATCGGAAAAAGCTCACAAGGCTCTCGCTATGGCGAAGCCAGAGATAGAACCCACCTCTCCTGAGCCTTCCCCCTGAAAAACTCCTCTATCTCTTCCTTTGTGACAACTAAAAAAAATCCCTACGTTAGAACTAATAGCAGCAGTATGCGAACCCGCCGAACCCAGTCCCGCTAGCTCATCAGCTATCTCATTACCCCTAATTCCTATGCGTCGAAACCCACACAAGGGACACGGCACACAAATCAGGAAGGATTGTCATGTCCTCCCTACACTCACTAGCAACACGAGAGCAGACGCATGGTGCCTTCAACGCCGCCTGCTGCCTTCTCATCACCAGGTAAGCCCGCCAGATAGCGAAAACCTCCGCCTGGAAGACACTGGAATTCTGTAGGAGACAGAAACTCCCAGATCATTGGAGAAAACACCAGCCCCCACTCCTGACGACAACCGCAAGGACTCTCCCCCTCCTCCAGTCATTCATAGTACGAAACGTGGCGGCAGCATGCCCCTCGAAGACAAGTTTCCGAGTGGAGATATCCGACGGGAAGTCTATAATGAATCCCTGAATAGTTGGGAGCATGCTGCTATGGCCAGACCGGGATTCCCTGTAGAACGCGGCCTCCTTAGCCTAGTGACGCTTGAGTCAACCGACGATTTACACGTAAAATTGAGTCGCAATCAACGATGTTTCACAAATCACATCTCGTTCTGCGTTAAAGTGCGCAGACAACAAATTAGGGCATCTGGTTTTGACCCTCTTGTGCACCTGTCAAAAAATCTGAATATATAACATATGACTCGTACGGCTTTTTTTAATCTTAGACCAGCACTCACCACATATGCGATGCATTGTGCTGGGACTATAGGAAAGGGATAGTAGGAGAAATGATAGGAGGTGAAACTTCACTATCTTACAACACTGCTTTTTACACGTTATTTGTTTTTATAGCAGTTTGGTAGCATCTCTGATGTCAAGGAGACGTATTAAATTTTTAAGCTTCGTTTTAGTAGGTATTTTTATTATTTATTTTAGTTCGCCGGTGCTACACAATACCGATGAAGGAGAGATTTCTAATGTACCTGTGGATTGGATACAGCTGCAGTTGTTACTGTCCAGTGACCAGTGACTATGCCTTCGCCACTGAAACAACTGACGCAAAGACACACAAATGCACATCAGAAAAAATGCGAGATGTTTTTTTTTTATGAGTCTGAAACTGGGGTTGAACCCAGGAAGAATTTTAGGTTTTGTAGTCTACGTGAAGGCTACTTCGCCACCCTCTTAAGTTTAGGAGTAATTCAACCAAATAACCCGTTCCTTCGTGAAGATATTAGCTGTGTGCTTTTGTTGAAGAAGAATAAAATGTGTCATTCTAAAAACTCTCTTTTATACCATCAGAAAACATCATTTGTTGGAAAAGTGACATTAGAGAACATGCATTAATAAATTCAGCGTAATCTCCTATGTACTGATCTCACACTACATCCCAGCAAATATACGCGTCTTGAATATAGGTTGCCAATTATTTTGGGTCCATCTATTAATCAGGTCGAACCGAGTGTGAGAACACGTTAAAAAATCTATTATTCCTAGAAAAAAATTAAAATGACAAAAACACTATTTTTAACTTAAAAAAAGTTTCATTATACTAGTCATTACTACCCATACGAAACCGCCTACTACAATCGGTTCACTCGTGGTAGTTGGGAAATGATCTGATGAACTGCATTATCAAATAAACTAATGTATGTATATAACCAGAATAACATTGGTGAAGTTCTGTGCATTTTTAAATAACAAAATACTCATTTAAATGAGAAGGGTTATAAAAAACAACCAATGAGGCGTAAATATAAAAAAAATTAACGTTAAAAATATTGAAGAAAATATTCGCAAAGCCTGCCATCGAACAGTTCACTACTCCTAACCCTCAAGTTGAGTTCTGCGACTTTGGTCCCATGTGTAAAAAAGTGTGGTGTGATTTCTTGCTATACAAACACGTGTTCTTGCTTCAACAATTAGCTTTGAGATGTGAAGAGGCCAGGCAGTTATTGCAAAATTTGTTTTTGGAGACATGATCCACTCTTAAAACATAAGGTTCATTACACAGCCTGCAGGAAGTGTCAGTTGGGTTTCCTTGGGAAACGTATTTTTGTACGCTCGGTGTGCATGTACATCTTAGATTGAAGCAATTTTTGGAAGTTCTGATGTTTGTTAGTTGTTTCACGGCCTCCTATCTGTCTATTAATAATTGTGACATGTGGGACCATTTTGGAAATTCACGAGGGGATGTTAGCGACTGTTCTCACAACGAAAGGGTAACTTTGGGCAATATAGAGAATATCAACCTAATCAAAATGGGATCCCAACTATCTACATCGACACCCAGCTACTCTCGGGCAAAGGAATCATCATCGGCGCATTGAATTTTGCGAATTGTTCGCTATTTTCATTATGCACAGCTGGGATATCGAAAAGAATTTTGATCTGATTGTCAACCAAAATTCTTTTATTCTCTTTATTATATATACAATTACTAAGGGCAGGAAGGGAGTTTTTAAATATGCATATAACAGTTACAGTGGTGGTGGAGTTCAAATATGTACTCAAGAATAAACTAAAACCGGGGAAGGATTATATATCGGTTTGTTACTTCTACTTCGTGGAATTAGGGGCTATTGGGTTATAGTAGACAATTAATCTATGTTAAATAGAAATAAAGAAATAAGAGTGTAATTTCCACAAATGTTGAGCAAAACCTAGGGGTCCCTGATGGACGACTCGGAATGAGTTAATTACTTGCAACTCAACCTATTAGTATCAATTTCCGTAGCTATTAATTTTCATAATAATAAATAAGAAATAATACATTTACGAGTTTATTAAGTTCCAAAATTAAATGTACAATATATAAATAATCAATTATTACAATTTACAATCATGCAAATATATCTGCCCTCCTCCCAAATATTTGTGACTATAATTATTGTTGTTGTGTGGGTAATGTATACTCGGTATCCGTGTGTGTTTGTTTTCCAATTATATATGTTTTTTTTTTCAATTATCTAAATTGTGATTCTTTGTAATAATTTTAATTATTATTTATAAACTTTGATTAATTAATATAAATAATATAAATCTGCTTTTGTTATTATTTTTTTGAAAGGAAAGAGTAATTTGTTCCAAGCGTGCCAGATGTAATATTTGTTCACCTTGTGTTGGTAGCACGTGTTAATTAAACTTTAGTAAGTCAGATCACTAAATTTATTTATGTAAAATAACTGGAGCGTAAATCAGTTGTGTTATCAACGAGGATGGCGATGTATTTGGTACATTGACCACAAAACCTAACGTCGAGGTTCGAGCCCAGTATCCTGCTGTCATAAACACATTTGCGCATTTTTCTGATGTGCATTATTGTGCCTTTGTATTAGTTATTGTCGGAAGGTTTCAGTGGCGAAGGTATAGTCACTGGTTACTGAACAGTACCGGCTTCAACTGATACTAATCTAATCTACAAGTAACATCACAGCGCTCTCCTTCGTCGCTATTGTGTACCATCATCGTCGTAGTAAAATAAGGATAACTTCATAAATGTATATTTACAATGTATTAATACAGTATTAACACCAAGTTGATACATTGTGTAGTTACTTTTATAATATTTTTAAACTAATACTTTGTGTTAATTTTTTACTGTAAGAAAAGGATAAATAAGTGAATATAGAAATATGTTAAATTATTAGAGAAACCCTTTACTTATCGTACTTCATTGCCATTGTGCTGTATTTTTTATTTATTTAACATCTAAATTTATTAGGTGAAAACAAAGGATATATTTAAAATGCTGTTGGAGTACAGTCTATCGGTAACAAATTCCAATAACTCCTATCTAATTTAGTTTTCGAGATATTGAACAATACTAATACCATCATGGGAGGTAAAGACCACCATTTTAATAAATAAAGCTAATATTATATGAATTTTATTATCGAAATAAGAAAGTAATATTACAGTTATATAAAATATTCGGTGTAAGGCAAATTTTTAATACAGAGATTGAAGCATTTGTGATTTTCAATATGTTCTTGCGGTCTCCTGGAAAATTTTTAAAGTGTGACTTGGTTTAGTTTACCTCTCATCTACAGATGTTCTATCTCATAAAATTCGTTTTTTATTTACATACTTGTATGCGCATTGGAATGCTTATATCAAATAATGAGATCAAGAGTGAGTTAGTCAGGCATACTCTAGAAAACTAGTGAAAAGTACACTTAAATTTTCATGTTCTGGAAAATTAGTGTATTACCTTACCCCATAGTCATACAATTTAGAATGAGTTTGAAGTGTAATTTAAGAAACATTTTTCATGCAAAATTTTCTTAAAATAGATTTAACATAAATTTTTTTAAAATATGTTAGCCTCACTTTTTATATTGTTAATAGAAATACAAATGTAAAAAGTGGAAAAAAATAGAATTTAAACTGAAGTGATTGCAAATGAATTCTATTGCCAATGAAAATAAAAGAATATACGTTTTAAAAGGCAAAATGTAACAATTCGTTGTTTTATTTTGCAATAACGAATTGAATTAAAATACACGTTTTTTTTTATTTTTTCTCCTTTTCTTCCTTATTCTTCTTTTCCCTAAAAAAAAAACTAAATTTTAATTTGCACAAATTGAATTCAACCGAATGTAAAATTAAAATTATAAAATTCACAATATCAATAATTAGCACAGCGTTGACAAAATTATATTTTCCTTGAATATAAAGTGAAGTGCGTGAAAGAGAAAAATTAAGTAAAATATACTAGCACAAAATTATATAGTTCTGATAAAGCTTAAAACATACGGCCTTAACGAGATAAATACGAGCGAGATAAATATGAACAGTGGAAGATTTATATTCAATACAAATTGAACGAAAAGGAGCCAAAAGTGCTCAGTGAAAAGAGCGGATCATCTCTTGCATTATGCTATTCGTTCTATGAAGGTGTCGATGGCTGGAGTAGTCTGCCGAAAAATTCCTGGGGAGAAGACCCTACACATGCGACGCATTGTGCTGGAACTAGAGGAAAAGCATACTAGGAGAAATGACAGGGGGAAGCTTCACTATCTTACAACTCTGCTTTTGCACGTTCTGTAGTTTATAGCAGTGTTGTAGCGCCTCTGATGTCAAGGTGACGTATTAAATTTTAAAGCTTCGTTTTAGTAGTTATTTTACTTCGGCTGTGATACACAATACCGATGAACGAAGGCGTTCTCATGTGCCTGTGGATTGATTAAAGCTGAAGTCATTACTGTTCAGTGACCAGTGACTATGCATTCGTCACTGAAATCTTCCGACAACAAGTGACACAAAGACACACCAATGCACATTAGCAAAATGCGAGATGTTTTTATGTGCCTGAAACCGGGGTTGAACACAGGAAATTTTTGGTTTTGTAGTCAACGTGCAGACTACTTTAACCATCTCCACCCTCTTTAACTGGAAAGAAGGGTATCTTTAAGAGTAGCGTGAGACGCAAAACCAGGAATTGCTACTTTTGGAAAGAGTATATGGGCATTTCTCCAGAAAAGTCAACCGCAGTCAAAAAATTCAAAGTATGTAAAAGCATTATGTCTTAACGTATTTTTATAGAGAGTCGATAAAATTTAAGTAATGTTATCAAATTTTACATTAATTCATAATACATTTTGAAATATAAGAGTCCAAAGTCGAACAAGTGCAATAGCTCTGCTTTGAACTTTTTTATTACATGTACTGTTTTGATGACTGATCTTTATTAGAAGCATTATGCATTGATATTTGCTTTTTTAAAACTTGCTTTATGTGTAAATAATATGAAAATAATGTAAAAACGGCTATTCGGTTATCAATAACAGTAAAATTTTTCTATGTCCTACATTATATTTCGATATGGCATTCGACATTGAAAAAGAACATTTTTTGTCAGCGTGTAAAAGATATTTGTCCAACGGTCATCAAATATTGGTAGCAAACAAACATTTTTACTGTTTATTAAATAAAAAAAAAATAGATGGATTATCAGTACTTGGATTTTTTAACTCGTTTAAAGTTTGTAGCGTTCGACATCGTAAGTGTAACAAGTACAAATTCAAAAAAAAATTTTTTCCGAAATAATTTTATTTTTATATGTACATTCAGTTTATGCAACTTTTGAACGAAGATGCCTAAAAACGACGCCGAGAAAAATAAAGCCAGCTGCAAACGGTGCAGAGAAAAACTAAAAGATGATGAAGGAACATTACAAGAATAAAATTTAAAAAACAGGGAAAGAATGAGGAAAGAAAAGAGCTCAGCAAAAATATTTTCAGGAAACAAAAATTAACTTACAACCTTCCAAACTTGTTCTTCAAATTGATTTTCCCGAGAACTATAGGCTGACGCACCAAAACGAAATACAAAGTGCCCATTTCAGCTACCGCCAGGTAACAATTTTTACCTGCGAATCTTGGTTTGCCGGTGCTTCGCAGTCGTTTGCAGTTATAAGCGATAAACGCATACTAAGCACGACGTATTTATTTTCGTTTTAGAAGTTTTAATCGAAATTAAGAATATTTATGGGAATTTTTCAAAGATTTCAATATTTTCGGATCAAAGTTGCGCTCAGTTTAAAAATAAATTTATTTTGACATGCTTGAACGACATTATTAAACGAATTGGCTGTAAAGAAAAGTGTGCCAAATAACCAAAGCCAAAGCGGTTCTTTACCCGATGCCGTATCGTTTTATAAATGTGTAAAAAGCAGTATAAAAGGAATTAAAATCTTATATATTCCGTCTAATACAATTGAAAATTTGTCACTGGTCTATAAGTTGGACAAAAAATGGAAAGAAATAAAAAGTATTCCGGGTATATCGCAGCTGTATTCATTTCGTTGCGATGGCCAACGGCAAGAACTGCATACTCCATTGAAAAAACTTTACTTGATTTTTATTCTTAGTTAAGCTATATTATTGACTTTATAGTAGCAGATATAAAATGAATATGCATTACTTTTCTTTTTTTTAATGTAAATATTTTTTATAAGTTTAAAATTTATGAAAATAAATATATATAATATATTAAAAATCGTATATTATCATCTTCTGCATGTTTTATTTCATAAAAAAGTTAAAAATATTGATGATAATTACGATGGAACAAAATGTCGCATTCGACAATCATTTAAAATAAATAAAAAATAAACTACTGAATATTTTTGAATAAAATAAAGAACATTATTAAAATACATCAATGCATAACATTTTAAAATTTATCGCATGAAAATATTCCTGCAGATTTCGCTGAAATCAGTGTTTGATTTCTTTGCTTCGAAAACCACTTCTGTTTTTGTCGCATGCAAATGACTTGGTTATTTCCAATTTTCTCGAAAACGAACAAAATGCCAAAACCAGTTTTAACACCAATTATAGTGCTACCAACGAACTATAAAAATCGCCTTTTGTCCAAATAAAATAATGTTTTGGCATATGTTTTTTTCACTTTGAGTGCGTACGAATGACGCATTCGACATTAGAGAAATGCCCATATTTAGAAATAGTTAGTTTCGGAAAAAGGTATTTTTTAGTAAATTTACTTTTTAAAATAGTACTTTTGGAGAAAATGATATTTAGTAGAACGTTCTTTTTGGAAATGTGCTATTTTTAAAATTTAATTTTTAATGACAAAACAAACAATTTACATATATGCATTTTCTTATATATTTAAGGTGTTTAACAATGGTCAATGGCATCAAGAGCATTCGGTTCAAGAAGTCTACGAAGAAGGGTGTAGCGATATTAAAGAAAACACAATGTCTTCTTCTTTGAAAACACTTTGTTACTGTCGAGGAAACTTGTGCAATTCATCAAATTGGATACTGCATACGAATATAATAACTGTGACAGCTTTAACAAGTGCTTTGCTATTTTTATGAAACATAAACTCATCATAACAGTAATTTAAGTTATTGGACACTTAAAAACTATAAAACGTTTTTTTTATTAGTGAAAATCGGCTTTTTGGAAATTTTTAATTAGTATAAATAAGTACATAAAATTGTTGTGTTGTTTCAACGAAGACTTTCCTTATTTACAGTCTACTGTATAATTTAGAAAAATGTGATAATGTATTTATATTAAAATTATGTTCAATAAAATAATATTCTTTCACTTATTTTTTTTCCGTATTTGTTTTTAAATTTATGCACACATATACATAAACATACATATGTATGTATAAGAAGCGGTGCCGCGGCTATAGGTTATCACAATATACCTCAAAAAGTGGACGGCTTGGATAAGTGAGTGTGGGGATAGCGAATCGTACACGTTTGATCTAATTTTTAATAATTGAACACACTCGATTTCTTACGATAATTACTTTAATGGTAGTATGCAAAACACCATAAATACATGCATATTTATTGTTGGATGGCAACCTTAATCCATATTTAGGCATTTCAATATCTTTTCATTCTTACTTTCTTTTTATTTTTGTTGCCTTTTATGCAAGGTTTATTATTACAAGGTTGTCGCAAGCAAATTCGTCAATTCGCTTTGTTCGTCGAACGTGTTAAATTTTCTGTAAACATGTTTTGTTAAAAATAACATAACCTTAAAAGAACGTGTTAAATTAATGCTCGTACAAGTTGCATTTAAATTAATTATTGCAAAAAGCAATTTATTTTGCATTCCTATTATTATAATTATTAAAATATTTACAACCACTATTCTTAACTTTTTCACAAAAGTATACAAATTGACGTTCAAATCGTTTAATCAGCTGTATCATTTCGTCTGGAAGGATTATGCATTTCCTTACCACGCAGCCTAAAAGTCAAATCATCAATACGGCAAAAAGTTTCATTAGAAGAGTTTTAAATATCAGTGACCAACAATTCCATATTAAGAATATAAAAACAATACAGAAAATATTATTAATGCTACAGTAAACACGAAATTTTACACTGTCTCGTACATATGTACATACATATGTACCTAAACTTACAGACCACAGAACTTTGAGGAAAATAATAAAATCGGCAAACGAACGTACATACAACAAAGAATCAGCAAAAGAATGAATTTAAAAGAAGACACCGACAATATTAAGACCAATGATAGAGTGATTCTGGCTCAATAGAGGGGGAACAACAATGTGTTTGAAGTAATTTTTTATTTTAATTTAATATTAACTGAATTTATTTTGGGAATATCTATTTATATATACGATTTTAATTGTGCTTTTTCCCTTATAAACTATATGTGAAATTTATTATTACATACCTTATGATATTCTCATACAGTATGAAAAATATCATAAAGCATTTTATTACAAAAGCAACTCAATAATTGAGGAGGAAAGCATATCCATATAGTACTATTTCGCTAATGCTTACTTAGCTCATCAGTGGATTTTTCCTAATTTTTGAATACAAACCCAGGATCTATATGTTTAAAATTCAATTAATCAATCGAGAATTGAATTGAATATCAAACATACAAACCAAAAAAATATATAAACAAAAACATAACATTCCATGAGTTTACTTTAATAACACACACATATTTCTATTTTTAGTTTTTTATTCTCATCTACACTAGGCTTGCCATTGGCCAGCATAACTAATGTATTTTGAATCAAATGAAAAAATTAAAAAATGAAAAAAAAAGAATATCAAAATTTAATACCGTGCACATGCAGTATTTTTATATTAACTGAATTTATTTATATATACAATTTTAATTAATTTAACTAAAAATAGAAATATGTGTGTGTTATAAAAGTAAACTGCAGAAAATTTTGACTACATTTTTTTTATGTAGAAAATATAATTTTTCTAGTTTTTTGACCTCTTTTATTATTAATAACACTAATTATTTAAGCTTTAGGTCATTTTAATATATTTAATATTTATTTTGATTCGATATTTCGCTACTCCTTTGTGTAGCTTCTTCAGGAAAATTGGTTTTTGTTTATTATGAAAAAATATTTTTTTAAAATTCACAATATAGGAAATGTTCTTGTCAATGAAAATTCAAAATAAAAATATTAACAGCCATATTCATAAAAATATTAAAAGTCATATTCATAAAAATATATTCTGGATTTGAAATAGGTATAAATATTCTATTTTGTATTGAAATTTGTTTTTGAACAAAATCCAAAATACATTTTTCCGAATATGTTACATATAATAAAATATTTAAAAACAATAATTACAATAATAATAATGATAATAATAATAATAATAAAAATCTTTTGTCTATATATTTTTAATAATAACCAATATGTTTATAGTTCTAACAATTTTTGTTCTGCCTCTAAATGCAATTCTATGTATTAGAATAAAAACTACAAATACAAATATAATATATTTAATATATCATCTATCAACTGAGGAGGAATGCATATATATATATATATATATATATATATGTATATACATAAATAAATAACATATCTAATAATATAAACAAATAAAGTATTATTAAAAAATAGAGAAATTAAATATAAATAATAAAAGAAATAGAAGATAACGAAAAATATAGTCATAACTTTAGATACCTAGTTTGTACAAATGTATTTATTGCCTCCAACTATTTCCAACAATATTTATTTACAATAATGAAATATTTCCTTTATGACAAGAAATTTACAAACAGAAAACATTACAAAACATGCCTCTTTATTTAAAAACTTGTAAAAAAATAACTTTAGTAAAGGAAAATACTAACAAAAAGATGGCTTAAAACTTCAAATGCATTTTTCTCAGTTCACGATTTTTTGAATTTCGACGGTAATGCACCAAAGACTCGATGTGTAAGTATATCTATCAAGTTACGTTATTCCAATGAAAACATACTAATCTTGTAAAGCAATTAAGTAGATTTTAAATATAAAAAAAATGCAAAAAAACCACCAATTACATTATTTTTGATAAAAAGAGAAAAAGGAAAAATATTTACATGTGGAATGATGAAAGTGAATGTGTTCTCTTAAATTCTAATAAACTCACCTTGGTAAAAATTTATTGAGAGTCAATGTTGGCGCCCAGCATCGATCGTTGATTAAATTTGCTGTCAGTTTAAAAATTACCTATAATTGGGAGTAGATTAAAAGAAAACTTTCCCCCTTTTTTTCTTTTTGTTTTTTTTTTGTTTCTTTAAATATGTCTTATTGGCAATTATTTTAACTTAAAGTGCTACATACTAATATATATTGAAACTTTTTTTTTCTCTTTTGCTTTTTTTTTAATATACAAAGTGGGCCAAAAGAAATCACCCTATTGGAAGATGATCTAATTTTTGCAAATGGCGGCCAATGTCAAATCTGTTTTGACATTTATGAACTAGACAGATGTAGAATACAAGTGAACAAGCGCGTATCTTACGCTCAAGCCATCCTCAATCTCGAGGACGATTTTTCGAACAAAATCATAATGAGCGATGAGGCTCATTTCCACCTCAGCGGGTACGTGAACAAGCAAAACTATCGCTTCTGGGGCACCGAAAATGAACGAGGAGCCATTACACCCGCTCAAAGTGACTGCATGGTGCGCTGTTCACGCTGGATAAGTCATCGGGCCATTTTTTTTGAAGACGCCGTTGGTCAAACGACATCAGTGGACGGTGCGCGCTATAGGGACATGTTAACCATATAGCTCATTCTGCGCCACCCTGTAATTGTTGAAGAACATTGTTAAATAACACTTTGAGTAATTTATTTAAATAATTCATTATAAGGTTCGCCATATAATAGTCGCTAAAATTTTTACATGCCCCTACGGCACTTGAGTGACGCCTTCCGGCCAGCTCTAAACACGGAGACATTACGGTGTGTGATCTCAATACTCACTCAAGCCCTGGATAAGTTCAATTATACAGTCTAAAATTTAAAAAAATGCATCTACTCTACTCAAAGCACATACCATTCTATTTCTTTTCTCCTTGGCGATTTATATACACTGGGTTTTTATATGTTTAGTTCAAATAAGACGATCCTTCGGAAACTCAATATATGTACTTCTTTATTTCTTATGTTTTCTTTTTATTTTTTTGTATAAAACTTTGTTTACAAGTTTTCCTTAAAATTTATATTTTTCAAATTAAGTAATGTCGGACGTACTTCACGGTCTCACGATCAAATCTTAACTTCACGATTTTTTCTTTTTCTTCCAAAAATTTTATCTGCAACTCTGCACTTCCAATTCCAATGTTTCCACTCTGTCACCTACCGGTATCCATTTACTCATTACCCCGAAAGTAACAGGGTCTCAAAATTCTTCAAAACCTGCCTACATAATACCATACAAAAACAATCTATGTACGTATAATTCAAATGTATACTACCATAAAAAATATCTCATCTTACTACTACTAGTCCTCTAGATACCGTACAACTTAATTTATGCGGTGCCAACCTATACACATTAGAGTGGGGCGATTAGTATGGAAGGAAAAAAATCTTAATGGACGCTTCGCGTTTCTGATTCTTGGGATTGTACTAAGCAAAAAAGTCCACTAGACCATACGTCTACGGTGAAAATCGAGCTGGCGCATTTTGACTTGATCAGACTTTTGTCACGTTTTTTTTTGATATTTTGGCCTATAACAGCCAAACCATTGAGATTTTCGATCCAATACTAAGACAAAAATTGTAGCCAAGACAATAGTTAAGAACTCTCTAGTACATCGCAAAAGCATTGGAACGCTCCTTCAGGCAGTTTTGGCCTTGTGAAAGTGCAAATTTTTCGTGAAAATATTGATAAATTACCATTTTCAGTTGTTCATAGCGCAAAATCATAAAAATGTTCTATTTCTTACTTTTTATTCTATTTTTTAATTTATTCTATTTATTTTATTTCTTATTTTTTATTCTTCTATTGTTTTCAGTTCATTTGATACATTTTTGTTAGTTTACTGTAAAAAAAACATTATATTTTTGGATAAAAAAAGTGGAAAAAGTGGAAAAAGTAAGAAATAGAACATTTTTATGATTTTGCGCTATGAACAACTGAAAATGGTAATTTATCAATATTTTCACGAAAAATTTGCACTTTCACAAGGCCAAAACTGCCTGAAGGAGCGTTCCAATGCTTTTGCGATGTACTAGAGAGTTCTTAACTATTGTCTTGGCTACAATTTTTGTCTTAGTATTGGATCGAAAATCTCAATGATTTGGCTGTTATAGGCCAAAATATCCAAAAAAAACGTGACAAAAGTCTGATCAAGTCAAAATGCGCCAGCTCGATTTTCACCGTAGACGTATGGTCTAGTGGACTTTTTTGCTTAGTACAATCCCAAGAATCAGAAACGCAAAGCACCCATTAAGATTTTCAAATCGCCCCACCCTAATACACATATACAACCTAAACACATTCATATAGCAACTTCCCAGAACATTAATACAAAATAAAACTAACACTCCAGCACAAAGCATAATTAAACATTAGGAGCGCGAAAATATCAAATATAAAAAAATAACGTAAGATCATCCACACATCCTTCATAACATTCCGTAGTGATGTATTACAGGTCAGTAGAAGTTCCACTGACCCAACGCTTCGTACAAAAATTCTCCAAACAAAAAAAATCATTTTCCAGACGACGCATCATTCTCATATTGGCCGTCACCAAGCCACCGGAACAAAATTCCAGGGCAGAATTGGCAGAAGGAATGGTGTGCGTGTCCTCTGACCACTCACAAACGTGGGGAACTCCCATGCAATACACACCATCAGGAATGAAATAAAATATTAAGCGATTCTCTAAACGTACACCTTTATATCCTTCGCCTGCAAAACATTAATTGAATTGCCCTGCATGTCCTCCAGCTCGTACATGTTATTACCGACGGGTCTCAAAATTCTAGTTTTGCCGTTTATATTTTTCTCAAAATCGTCCAGGTATATATTTTACGTTCCTTGCCCTTATGTTGTATCGTTCAGCAGATCGGACATACGCATCATGCATGTTCTTGCGAAATTATCACTAATTACTGCCAGTCGATCGCGATTCAATAGGGTATTCATTTCGTGGTCGGATATCGACAACAATTTTCTGGCCAACTTATAATCAGTGCCGTTGGTAAATATATGGTCTCCAAACAAGGCAAAAAATGGTAAGTAAAATATACATAGATCTTGTGAATATTCTTTGTGTTTTGAGTATTTTCGGTGGCGCCAGCTTGTGTGCTGTGGGTACATAGTTTACCTTGACTTGGGCGCGACCTTTACACTTGGTGTATACCAGGTGAAGCCAGGAGTTACAATCACAATGTCAGACAAGCTGAAAATTGTCTCATACTACCCGCAAGAAAAGAAAGGTGTCTGATGACAATCTTGAAGAAATTTTCGAAAGTTCTAAGAAACTAACAGAAGTTCTTGAAAAAAAACTTTCTAATGATATAGCAAATGATACATTCGGGTCGAAATAAAAAATTTAGCAAAACGGAAGCAGTTGATAGCTAAATCGAAAATTGTAGCAATATTAATTGAGCTCCAAGACGAAGCCGATTAATTTATTAAATTTGAAAATTAGTGATAAATAGAGGGGATATTTTTTCTCCCCTTTTTTGAGCTTTTCTTCTGTCGATTGGCATATCTGTATAACTTTTATCATTTATTAAAAGTATTTGATCACTTGACAAGTGATCAAAACCGCTATTTGCAGTCATATTTGCATTCCTTAAAAAGTTATGGAGGCAAACACATGCTAATACAATTTTAGTAGCTTCGTCAGGTTCTCTGTAGATAGGTGCAAATAAGACTCTAAACCGGTTTGCTAATATTCCGGAGGCATTTTCCACAACTCGACTATTGCGTAACAACATTTTATTAAAATATAATTGCGTTTCACTAATCTTTCGGTGCGAAAACAGTTTTATCATATAATTTGTTATAGGAAACGTGTCATCTGATAAAAATGTAAATGGCGTAACTTTATCAGAACAAAGCAGCTTTTGTGGTGGTGTTCACTTCTTTGTTCTCTATGACGTATTTTAGATCAGATCGTATCCAAACACCTGTATCTCCTGTTCGCCCATTCATTCCGACGTCTGCATATAAAAAACGATAAATTAATATTGCAATGCTTTCCTGTAAATATTTTTTATATTAAATATTTTTCGTTTATTTTTTAGCTGGTCTAATGTACATTTCATTTGGTGGTAATACCAAAATCGTCAGCAGACCTTCAACCAAATTCTTGAAAAAGGTATACAAATTCTAATGTTTATATAAGAACTCTTATTATATATTATATTTTTAATATATATGCTGCAATTGCATGCCATTTGGCTCTCACATTGTGGAAACTGCATGAATTCTTCATGCAATGCTTTGTAGATACCTGGAACTGTTGCTTTAAGAATTTTGCTTATGGTTGATTGTTGTATTCGAAAAGGAAGTTGTTAGGATGTTTGTGTTTCACCCAAGGTTCAGAAAGTACACACATCAAACATTCAGCGTACTGTTCAAAAGCAACCAACACATATTTTTATTTTCATATCATTTATGTGTGGTTCTAACTTTTGTTCGGTGCCAAACACTATCATACATGTGTTTCGTTTTAATATTCAATTTTGTACACCAACTTAAGAAGTTCACGTACTGTCCGATTATAACACACTTCAAACACACAGGTTCGAGTGTACGAATATTTTAAATTCGTGTACGTTCGCGACAATAAAGTACATGTACGATAGACAGATTCAATTTTGCCTATACATTATGTTGCTGTACGTGTACGACAAGAAAAGTACATGAACGATATGAAGATTATTTTGTGACTGAATTTTAAGAAAATGTTTGTGTACGGAAAAAGTACATGAATGTTAATAATACGTACATTTATGTACGAACATTTTTTTGCAGGCAGAGAAAAACTAACGGTAAAACCTATACAGCAGCACGCTACGAGTTTCGAGTGTATTTATATTTTAAGCACTTAAAATTTGAGCAGTACCAAATGGAAAAATCTGAAAAAACGTAAATTTGTCTTCAGTTGCAAATTAATCTTTAAATAGTTGAAACATGGAAAACAATAAAAGAAAAAAGTTTTGTTTTGAAAATTTCGCAACTTTTAATGAGGACAGAAACAAATTTACATGTCTTGTTGAAACCTGCAAAAAAGAACTAAGTGCAGCAAATACAGCAAATCTAAAACGCCACTATAAACTGGTGCATAACATTACTGTTGACAGAGTGGACACACTTCCAAAGAGCCATTAAAAGAGGAAAAAAGCAATAACTAAGTTAAACACTACATTAAACAAAGAAGATTTTTTGAAATGTTGCATTGGACTAGTGTCCAAAAAAAATTTGCCATTCCGAATTTTTGACGACAAAGATTTTTTTAAAAAAATTATAGAGCCCTATGAAACAAATTTTGAAATAACTTTAAATTCGAAAAATATCACAAATATTCTTGGTGACACCAGTCAACAAATAAAGAGAGCCATAGCTACGATAGTCGAAAACAAAATGATTTGTTTAAAAATTGATGTGGCCAGTCGGCAAGACAAGCACATTTTAGGAGTTAACATTCAATATGTACGTGATTTTAAAATTTATATAAATACCAGTTAGTTTTGCTTTAACCATAAATAAATTTCGCACACATGTAGGTATGATTCAACTGAATAAAAAACACACAGCCCAATATTTGAAAGAGGAAGTAATGAAATGCCTTGAAGAATATAATATTGATATTAAGCAAATTTATTCTAATACTACCGATAATGGCGCCAACGTAGTAAAAGTTTCAAAGCTACTACAAGAATTGCAGGATGATAACCTAGCAATGACAGAAGATAGTGAATATGATAACACAAAAACATATGATGCAATAGAGGCCCAACTTTCCTCAGTATTTTCTGTGGTTCGTTGTTCAGCGCACACTATACAATTAGCGGCATATGATGTTATTAGAACTCTGGATGAGGAAATCAAAGATGTGCGAGATGTTACAAAAAAAATTCGAACAATTTTAAGTACCGGAAATAAGGATATAAGCCTACCATGTTTAGATAATGCGACTAGATGGAATTGTACATATGATATGATTATTTCGATGTTAGGTCTTAAAGAGTATATTAATGAACTCGATGACTCTACAAATATATCCGTCAATTGGATATTTGTAGAAAGTTTTGCTACTGCATTTAAACCATTGGCGGAATGTACAATACAAATGCAAAAAGAGCAATATACTATTGGAGATTTTTTTCGCGACTGGTTGGAATGTGAGTTAGAATTACATGATATTGCTCAAACAAATACATATGCGGAGGCTTTACATGAAGCAATGACAAGAAGAAAACTTAAACTTCTTGAAAACGATGCTTTTATCTCAGGATTGTATTTAGATCCTCGTTTTAATTTTCAAGGAACTCCATTATTAACCAACGAACAAAAACAAACTGCAGTGGTAGGTTTTAATTTTAACTTAAAAAAAAATAATAATAATATACATAATTTTTTTAGGACCACTTAATTAAGACTTATGAAATGCTTAATCATATATCGCATTCGTCATCTCCACAAGACGAAAATGCCAATACTTCATTTTCAGAATATCCATTAGATATTACTCCAAGTACATTAAATACCGCACACTCTAAGCTAGCACAACACATAAATATACTCGTAAATACAGCAAATTTAAATCCAGTAAATCAAAATTATCAAATAAAAACAGAACTACTTGCTATATGTGAAAAACAAATAGAGCCGTTAGAAATTAACGTATTGGAGTACTGGAAAAAAAATATCACAGTATAACTTAAAACTAAGTAAGCTTGCCGAAGTGGTACTTGCTGTACCTGCAACACAAGTTTCTGTAGAACGTGCGTTTAGTGCACTTGCTACTGTCTTGACCAAGTCAAGGTATAAGCTCTCAAAGAAGTCAATTTCAAATATTTTAATTACAAAATTAAATTTTGACTTGCTTGACTGCTCAGCTCTTACAATAGAAAAAACTGAACTGACAGTTTAATTTTATTTTTTTAATATATGTATATTTTTTTCTTTGTTGCGCCAATGAATTATATAAATACATATTTTCATTTTAAAAATAAAAATTTTTTAAATAATTGCTGTTGTTTTCATTTACGTTTATGTGCTTAAAATATAAATACTCGAAACTCGTAGCGTGCTGCTGTATAGGTTTTACCGTTAGTTTTTCTCTGCCTGCAAAAAATGTTCGTACATAAATGTACGTATTATTAACATTCATGTACTTTTTCCGTACACAAACATTTTCTTAAAATTCAGTCACAAAATAATCTTCATATCGTTCATGTACTTTTCTTGTCGTACACGTACAGCAACATAATGTATAGGCAAAATTGAATCTGTCTATCGTACATGTACTTTATTGTCGCGAACGTACACGAATTTAAAATATTCGTACACTCGAACCTGTGTGTTTGAAGTGTGTTATAATCGGACAGTACGTGAACTTCTGAAGTTCGTGTACAAAATTGAATATTAAAACGAAACACATGTATGATAGTGCTTGGCACCGAACAAAAGTTAGAACCACACATAAATGTTATGAAAATAAAAATATGTATTGGTTGCTTTGATCTGTGTTCGTTTACATTTATGTACGAGATTTTTATACGGTGTGTGTACTTTTCTTAACTCTGGTTTCACCTACGTTTATAACAATAAATGGGAAATTGTAAATATAATAAAATATTTTACATTTATACAAAAAAATTATATATTTGCATACATATGCAGATATGATTAACTGTCGATAGCTATCTTAAGGTAAGGATAAGTCTCTCTTCAGGTCCAATACAATTTCTAAACCCAATGTCTTGCTTTGTAATGTATGACATAACTTCTCCAAAACAATTATGAACTGATGAGGTGTCATTGTTAATATATTTCTATAAAGCTTTGAGTCTTCGCATTCTATTTCCTTATATAGTTTGTGCACAAATACTTCGTCTTGTCTCAGGAGCAGCTACCGGGAAGAAAATCTTTTAGATTTCGTGTTTAATTTTGCTTTGCGTTCTAGTACATATTTTATTGTATTTAAATTACGTAGAAAAACTAAGCCCACATATATGTACAGTTTGTAAAAAAAATCTATTCAAAACTTAGAATAATTAAAAAGTTTAAGAGAAACTCTTATTTGCAAGTAAATTATATAACTTTTATTAAATTTTTTTCTTCATGTATTCAATTGAAGATGTTTATAAACACTTTGTACAAAAAAAAACAAAATTAATTTAAATAACAAAATAATAATCGTAACTTTTAAAATACTTCAGTTTCTACGCTGTAAAATAAATGTTTTCAAAATTGTGTTAAATTTAATTAAATTTATTCTAAATGGTAAAAAAAAAGTTTGAGGGTGCTAATACTTGGTGTGCCCTCCTTTAGCTTTAATTACAACTTCTAAGCGTCTAGACATTGAATGGATAAGCTTTAGTATATCATAATTTTCAGGTATTTTTTCCCACTCTTCTTTAATAAATGTTATTTGTTTTTTGGTGCCCTTTTTCCGACTTTTTTCTTTGGGTGGACCCATGAATTTTCTATAGGGTTTAAGTCTGGGCTTTGTGCTGAGCTATGGATCACTTTTGTACAATTACATAACAACCAGGATCTACAAATATATGCCTTATGCTTCGGGTCATTATCCTGCTAAAATTTATACTTGAGCTTTTCTGGGTCAACAAAACCGAATTTCCGAGGACTTGCACTCAATTCCTTTTTTAAAATGTTTAGATAGACTTCCTTGGTCATTATATCCTCTAATATTCTTATTTCGCCAACACCCTTGCTCGAATCACAACCCCACACCATAACGGATAGTTTACCGAACTTTACAGTGGGTATTATATTTTTATTTTTTAAACCCGTCAGGGGTTTTCGCCAAACTTTTTGAGGTCCATCATGGTAGTAAAGCATCACTTTCGTTTCGTCACAAAAAATAACATCATCCCAGTGCTCCGGAGGAAAAGAAATGTGTTCAATGGCAAACGTATACCTTTTTTCAATGTTTACCGCGGATAGCAAAGGTTTTTTCCTCGCAACTATTGAAGAGTATTTATGGTTTTGTAGCACATTTCTAACAGTCTGAGAGGGATACTTACTCCACATTCATTACTGATGTTAAGTGCAATTCCTCTAGTGGATTCTCATCAATCATTTTCAAAATTTTCTTTTCAATTCGCCGACTTACTTTTTTGATCTGCCTGGTGTTTCTTTTGGTTCCAGTCTTCCTTCTTTTTCAGCACGGTTAATGTATTAACTCGCTAAATTATTCAATAAAGAGAATTATAATACTTTTCTAAAATCGGTATCTTTATTGAATTAGAATTCTTTTCTTCTTACATTTCCTTTTTTCAACTAGTGTTTACAACCAGCCGATATCAATTAGTGTTGCAAATATCAGCGTTGCCACATCCCTTCCCCCTTTTTTAGTTTTAGTTTTAATGGTCCTTGATCTGGAATCGATGACTCATGGGCATCACCCTTTCCGCTGTCCTGTGGGCTGCTTGTCACTTCCGAAGAGTCGAAGGCCGTTGATGAAGGTTTGTTGTTGATAACGACGGGAGGTGGTTCCATATTAAGATGTTGGGTAGGCGTGTCCTCTGAAGATTGAGCATTTGGAATCTTTTTGACCATACTTATGTTTCTGGTATACATTCGTCCTCCTCCAGTAATTTTAACTTCACTTCCATTTCTTACAATAACTTCATAAATTGTTTTATCAAAATTTGGAGTGAGCTTGTTCGAAAAAATTACATTTTTCAGTAGCACCTTGTCACCTACCACAATTTCGGATTCCTTTGCACCTCTCCTCAAGTCATCTTTTTCTTTAGCTTTTTGTTTGTTAATTAAATCATTATCTCTAGCTTGAGAATCAATTACATTTTCTGTTATCTCCTCAATGCCTGGAATTTTGTCACGAATACGTCGGTTGAACATTAGTTCACTTGGCGGCAAACCTGTTGTGGCATGAGGGGTAACGTTGTTCATTAGTAGGAAATTTTGGATTTCTTCCTTATAATCGCGTTCATTTACTGCAGCAATTTTTAATCGTTTTACCAAGGACCTGTTTATATTTTCCACCTCACTATTTGCCTGGGGCCAGTATGGTGGAGTTCTTATTATCGTTGTGTTATTTCCGGCGCAAAAACACTTGATTTCATCGCTGACATATTGCCTCCCATTATCGGTTCTTATTGTTCTAGGTAAGCCAAGCCTGGAGAAAATCTCTTTCATAGCCTTGATTATGACGTCGAAGGAAATTCGCTTTAAGAAAACAACTTCTTGGTATCGCGAGTAGTTATCAATGAACACTAAAACATAGTCGCAATTAGGTAGTGGTCCTAGAAGATCAGGAAGGGCCCATTCGGGAATGGATGTCTATGCATTGGAGTCGGGTTTGATGGTTGTGAAACCAAGAGGCAATCACAGCACGTTTTTACAAAATTTTCGGCATCCTTGTCTATTAGTGGCCACCAAACCTTAGAACGAAGACGACGTTTCATTGCCGACTCCCCAGGGTGACCCTCATGGGCTAACCATTGATCTTAAATATTTAGGTATTGTTAGACGGTTTCCGCGCATCAAAATCGAGCCAATTGCCGATAACTCAAAACGAAAAACATAGTACGGACTAGATGTGTTTGAATCCCAACAATCATTCTCCATACTGGAAATCGCAACACAAATGTCCACATCTTTTGCACTTTCTTTGCTAATTAGTGAAATGGTCAATGTTGCAGGAATAGTGTTTTCGAGTACATGGAAAATTGACTATTCGCAAGACCCATAAAAAAACTCCTCATCAGAAATTTTACACAGCCTAGATATTGAGTCCGCTTTTTATCTTTTCCAGAGCGATATATGACCTTGAACTTGAACGCCTGTAATCTAGAAGCCATCTTTCAATTCTAGCTGGAGGTTTTGAAGTCGGTTTAAAAATGGTTTCCAGTGGCTTACGGTCGGTCACAAGTTCAAAATCTAACCCAGCTAGGTAGTAATAAAACCTCCCTAGCGACCACACCAAAGCCAAGCTCTCCTTTTCAGTTTGGGAATACCTCTTCTCTACGGTAGATAAACTTTTGCTTGCAAAAGAAATAATTCTGGGCTCACCAGCAGAGTTGAATTGTAGCAAGACGGCTCCTAAAGCTACGTGGCTTGCATCGGCTATTACACGTATTCTTAGTTTGGGATCAAAATACGAAATATTCGGAATTTCGGATAGCATCATTTTCAATTTACCAAAAGCTTCCTCCTGTCTACGACCCCATACAAATTTGACATCCTTTGTGAGCAGTGACATAAGGGGATCGGTGCTATCTGCTAAGTCTGGCAATAATTTCCCTATGTAAGTTACTAATCCCAAATTGTTGTATAACTCTTATTTTTTCAGGATCTGCAGTAAAAGCATCTGCCGAAAGTATATGTCCCAGAAACATGAGTTTTCCAGATTTCCATACACATTTTTCTTCATTTAAGGTAACGTTATTCCTTCCTAAGATATTTAGGACAGTCTTCAATGCCTTATCATGATCCTCAGCGCAATTCCCAAATACAATGATATCGTCAATGTAATTAAGAGCATTTTGACATGCTGAAAACAACCCCTCCTTAATTTTTTGAAAAATTTCGGGAGCTGAGTTGACCCCAAACATCAATCGTTTATATCTGAACAAACCTTTATCTGTTACAAAGGTTGTGATTTCACGACTTGACTCATCTAATTCTATTTGATGGTAGGCGGATTTAAGGTCCAGCCTCGAAAAGATTTTAGCAGACTTCAGTCTACTCATGAATGATTCGAAAGTGGGTAGTGGGGTAATTTTCACGAAGAATGGCCCTATTAACGCATCTCATGTCAACACATATACGGATATCATCATTTCCTTTGAAAGCAATAACTATTGGGGAAATCCATTTACTGGGGCCAACAACAGGTCTATAATGTCAAGACGTAATGCCTCATCTAATTTATTATTAAACATTAGATGTAGTTCGCTGCCTTTTGTAGGGTCCATTGTTGTTGTTGTCAATCTTCCTTTTCTTTGTTCTGCATCTTACAGCAAAATGACCCATCAATAAACACTTGTTGCATTTTGCGTTTCGGGCTGGGCATTCAAAAGAATTTGATAAGTGTCCCTTCCTTCCGCACCGGCTGCATTCAATTGATACATTCGATTGTGTGTTGATTTTAGCGGAAACTTTATTTATTTGCTCATTGTCATTGCATTGCAACATGCTACGAGAAGTTTTGGTAATTTGCTCGTAAACTTGACACGTATCTATTATTTCTAAAAGGGTCTGCTCCTTCTCCAATAATATTTTTTTTAAATCAAGAGGTGCCCAAGAATCTATTATTTTATCTTTTATGGAAATTTCTTCGATTTCCTCTTTAGTATTTCCGAATGAACATTTTGCCACCTGTTGGCGCAATCGAAGTAAAAATTTTTTGAAATTCACCCTCGGTAGGGGTTATATTATGAAACAAATGCCTTTCAAATGTTGTATTTCTCTTTGGAGAGAAATATTCATTTAATTTTGATACCAAAACGTCATAAATTTTTACATCGCTCGACGCCTTATCCAATAGAGCTCCAGGAATGCAAAATATTACTTCTTGTAACTGTGGACCACCTAAAGGCAAAAGTTTATTCTTTTTCTTGACGTCATCAGTGATCTCTTCAGCAGCCAGATAAAGAGAAAATGATCTTAACCACTTTTCCCATTCGTGTCGCAGTAGAATTTTCTATTGCATCACAGAGGAAAGGTCTTATAGCTTCTGTCATCTCGCCTCGCAAAGTAACTGAAACAACAATTAATAATATATCATTGTAATTTGCTCAAGTCGAACAACTAAATGCAACCTGTCTACAACTTAGGTGAACATTTAGATGTTATGTATTTCCACAGAATGCCGAATTAAATCGGTAACGTACAAACAATATAACTTTTTTTTTCGGTAAACCGATGGACGCAATTTAATGCCCAGTCACTAATCCACCAACTTTTAGTGAGAGTCTGTCGCAATTTAATGCCCACTCATTGATCCAACAATTTTTCAGTGAGTGTCTACCGCAATTTAATGCAATTCGTGCTATTCGTTCAATCTAAAACAATTTATTGCCAAATATTCACTACTTCAGATTTTCATCACTCGTCGCCAATTTATTAACTCACTAAATTATTGAATAAACAGAATTTTAATGCTTTTCTAAAATTGGTATCTTTATTTCATTTGAATTCTTTCCTTCTTACATTTCCTTTTTCTCAACTCCCTTTACAACCAGCCGATCAATTAGTGTTGCCGAAGTAGTCGCAAATATCAGCGTTGGCACAGTTAATAACATTATATACCGTCCTTAGGCTAAGAGAGAACATTTCAGCAATTTCTCTGTGAGATTTTCCTTTATAGTAATTAAAATACACCAGTTGGGTAATGTCTGTGTTCAGTCGCTTTCCTGGCATAGTTTATATATAATTGGGTAATCATTTGTTTATTCTATGAGCTTAATTTAATGAATAAAAGACAACTGCTACTCTTAGCGTCCGTATAAAACTATTATACGCAATACATATGCAAAAAACTAACGGTTCTTTCTTGTCTTTGCATTTTTGAAAACATTTTTTTTACACTGTTTAAAGTATGCAAAATTATTTTGTAGCGTTGTTGTTGTAATATGTTCATAAATTTGTCAAAGTTTCGACGCCTGCTTGTCGACAACATACAAAACAACAGTTGTAAAAAAAAAAATTCACAAATATAATGATATTGTTGTTGTAAATATTTATTTAAATTTAAATTCTTAAAAAATTTTTGATTTGAAAACATTTTTTTACAAACTGTATATTATCCATATTTTTATTTTTTACTTCATCTGCTTTTATTTTATAATCTGTGCCTTTTATCACGGAAAAGTTGTCAGGTTAATATTTACACTTCTTTAAGTGCCTCCTTATTTTTATTTAAAAAACGCTAAAGAAAAATATACGGTCAAAAAGTAAACTCAAAATCGCGGACATTATGCGTAAATCGCTAAGTTGTCAGCATATAAAAGATTTTAAGCTCAAAACGTCAATTTTAAGTTGAAACTTTTTAGATTTTTTTAACAGTTACTCATTTTTTATCGATAACACCAGTTCGATTTGACGTTTCTGCATTTGCCTTAATATGGTTGTACTCTTTGCACCTGATTAATTTTTCCATTACAATATATTTGCACTATTATCCAAAATTTAAACAATGCAGAAAAAACGTAGTGTCATAAAGGCTTAAGCCATTAAATTGCTCGGCAAATGACCCCATTTCTCCTTAAGATGAATTTTGTTATATCTAAATGGCAGCTTACCTTGGCCAATATCTGGATTAACTTTCATGAGGTTAACTATTTGTTTTTTTATTTTTAACTATGCTAAGAAATATTTATAAATTAATTAATATTAATAATAAGTAATTAATTAATTTTTTATTCGGTTTTTTAAATCTTATATGCATACTTACAAATTTTTCTCCATTTTTATTATTCAACTTCTAACGCTCACGAAACAACAGCTAATGAGCCGTTGTACGTTTTTGACAGTACTGATAACACATAAATACACATGTTGTAAACCATTATCGCTGTTGTCAAACGCAAACAACTTAACATACAACAGTACCGACAACGGTTGTAAACCATAACCGCATTTGCAAAAATACAGCATTAAAATAACAACTGTTGTAAACCATAATCGGGCCCTTAATGTTTGTTTTGTTTAATTGCACGTTATTATGCTTTTTTCAGTAATTAGTAACAGAAGATCTTTCTTATTATTCTTTATTACTTTTATTGTTTTCATTAAATTTTTTTTTTATCCTAGTAATTATTTCATACAAATGTGGATAATTTATAACTAATCTGATCATAATGATGTAATTCATAAGATATGGTATCTTGTTGCATTATGAAGGCGCATAATAAATACAAAATACTTTTTTTAACAACAGTCGATTGAATTAGACTTAATCTATTCTTTCATATTGCGTCTGATTGATAGCCTTTTATAATTTGATTTTGTGTATTCGCACAGTTGCTTAAGTTAGCTTATAATTACAATGATTACAATTTGCTCTAAATTACGGTTTGATACAATATATTATCAACACAATATTTTACTCGATATCGAATGCTGTGATTGAGCACAATTTTACTTTTATAGTATATGTATAACATATTAAAAAATTATAAGGAATGTATCCACATTAATATTATGTTGCTTTCGAGCTTAGACAGCACCAATTTAAAAGACATATGGCAAAAAAAAGTTCTCCTCTTATTGCAAATTTCCATTAACACCTTGTAGTACATCAAAACATATGCCACAAACACGAACTGGTTTATTAATGCCAAACTTTATTATAGGTACATCGTTATGGGAACACTTTGAGCACACAACACGACCACAATGGCGACTGTAAAACAAAAAATACAATTAATGTTATTTTTTATTAGCTTGTTAAAGTTTTTTAAACCAATAAACTCGATATTTATTTATTTACTTTTTTATTATGGATAATTCACCAAAGGTTTTTAAAACAAATTTCTAAATTCGATTTATAAAACATTTCTAATTGCTTAAGTGTTATGATGAAAAAATATTAAGCCCTGCAGATATGACGTTCCAAAACGTCATTTGCAAAGCAACTATACAAAATATCGCATCTCGAAATACAACTGTGCACCTTTTTACCTTCTGTCCCAAAATGTAACCGATGCGCATCAATAAGCAAACTGTGCATCGTTTAATTTGATGATATAGTAATTGTTTACATGCTTTACAATTCTGTGTTCTCAACAAATTTCCCAAAAAATTTAACTATGCTGATTGCCATCGAAAGCAAATAATTTTACCAAAACGTTAAACAATAGGTCTATTCTTTTATTCTAAACTGGGCACCCGCGGAATCTCAATCTTACCAGAAAGCGTTTTCTTTCACAAAAATTGGGTAAATGAGAGACGTTTTGAGAGAGTAATGTACTTGTTCTTCTTGCACGAAACATCCCGTACTTTTTCCGCGGGCTAGTTTGAGCAAGAAGAACAAGCAATCACTTGTTTCATAAATAAACCCTAATAAAGTACAAATAAATGTTTCCCAACAATTAATAATGGTGGCAATTTATACAAGATATAAAAACTTCCAATCTATATCTATATATATAAAAGACAAACATGTTAGTTACACCATTTATAACTCGAGAACGGCTGGACCGATTTGAACGATTTTTGGTATTTTGGATTCGTCTTTGCTCATTGGATTCTTTAGCTACTAAAAATTTTCAAAATAGGACCACGAGAGGGCGTAGGGGGAACATTTATGCCCCTCCCTCCTGAAATTCATATAGGCTATGTACATTTCCAAAAGTAAGACCAGGAGGGCGATAGGGGGAAATTTCTGCCCTTCTTTTTTCTTACTTTTGTACATTTTTGTCTCTTATTGAAATAAATTATAGTTTACTATCATTTTACCGCACTTTACCAGAAAAGTAAAAAAAACACACTTAATGTGCAAAGTGTATTTTCACAAACTCTACAAAACTTGCGTTTACTGCTTTGATACGGCAGCACTACCGCATTGTAAAGTATTTCAATGTTTTGAAATTCGCCCTTTCTATCAACAATAATTAACTCCCAATTGTCATTAGAGACATTGAAAGACAGGAACATTTGCAATTCTCTTCTGAATTGTGTTAAAGCTTTTACATTTCTGACATTAGAAAGGCAGGTCGATTTTCATTCACCCCCATTTTTGTGTTCAAACATTTTCAGTGTTACATGCATTTAAACATTGATGTGCGAAAGATGATATCAAGCAACAACATTATGATCACCAAAATGACACGTTCGTTTTGGTTTCAACAAAACTAATGCACATATTTTGCATTATGATACACAATTGATTTCAGTTGTCTTCGTTTTGTTACTGGTATTATGATTTACATGATGAAATCAAGTGTTTGTCAGTGTGATTAACAATTTTGTCTTTGCTTTAGGTTGTTTCTTAGTAACTATACAAATTTTGCCTGACTGTATGTTACCGCTCATCAATCTATTTAAAATAGAAAAACTTTAACAATTGCATAGGCTAAGTGTCCTAATAAGGCACTGCATACATACGTATGTATGTATACAAAAAAAAACTAAAATTAGTTGTGAATCATAATACAAAAAATTTGTTGAGTTGACTTGTAACATTAGGTCCATTCGTTTAATTTCCCAGTGAACTACAGTAGTTGAGTAAATTTTATTTAACTCGATTTCTCTAACACAAAAAAGTAAACGAATTGAAAAATTGCCAAACTTTGTATATTATTCAAAACAGCTGATCACCAAAAAGCAAAGTGTTGTAAAAATATGAGATGTGTTCACTAGTTAAGGCCCTTTTACATTGTAATAATGAGTAATACGACATATCAAAAACTTAAATCAAATGGCAAAGTATAATAATGTAAAAACAAAATGTTATGAATTTGACGGATGGGAATTTGCCAGTCGTATGGCTCTCAACATTTTTTAAAAATTTTCAAAACGCTTATAATTTTCTTTGTCTCAATGATGTGTTTTTGTATAAGCAACCAAAGAAAATAACAAAACTACAAAAATGTCGTTTGCTTCTAAACCGGGTTTGTTCTTACTACTTATACTTTTAATTTTATTTCATAGTGTGAAAACAAATGTAATATTACTTTAGATTTTTTTGGCAGTCGCACCAAATCTCATTAGATTTCTCTCTCACAAAGTATTATGAAAGTCGTAAGACTTGTATTATAGTGCGAAAGAGCCTTTAGTACATACAAGTTTTTGGTATTTCATACAATCCGTTTTAGTAATCATAAATTCGTAGAGAATTTAAATAGAAGTACTGAATAAGGTTTTAAACTTTGTTATTTGCTATATGATTTTTTAATTTGTTTCTGTTTAAATGTCATGCGAAAATACAACAATACTAAACTTTTAGTATTCGGTACCCTAAATAATATATTTAAAAAAAAACTCAAATATATACTAGGTTTACTTTACATCTCTAAGAAATTAATGTAAATGAAACAATTGTAAGAAGAGTTTTGCCATCGATGACAAAAAAAAAAGAAAACTGGATATTGTATGCTTATCTTTAATATCTTCCACGTTGAAAACTATTATTTTTGTTACAGTTTTAATTCAGCTTTTCCTTTTGTTAGATATATTTTTAAAAAATTGTAAACTTTCTTTTGCTTAATTTTGTTTGTTTAGTTTTGAATCATATTTTTTTCTTTTTCAGTGGATTCTACTAGCAAAAGTTCATTAAGTAAAAATTTGCAATTTGTGTAAACGGATGGTTTTCAAATAAAATAAAGTACAAATTTGCAAAAATTTTGGAGTAAACGAATGACTCAACTAAGTTGAGTTGTGAATCATAATAGGGGCATTTTATTTATTTTTATCTGTATATGTGACAGGGAAAGTTAAAAGGGACCTATGGGTCGAAAAACAAATCTGTTCGGTTCTTAGATAGAAACCAAGTTAAATCTTCAAAATTGAAATGAAAAAAATACCTGAGCTGACGTTTACAGTTGATAGAATAAGCCATGGCCAATTTAAATAAGAAATTAAATAAAAATTTGGCAGGATTAAGTATGTATATCTGGCTCCATTACTTAAAGAGAGAGAAAAAACTATATATTTGATTTGCTCAATGTTTTCCTTTGTTTTTATTTCTGCAAAAACACATTAGGAAATTAATATTTGTTTTTAGTTGCATCTAATAATGGTGTGAGTAATAACTTCAGTCATATTGCTACTAACGTAGTAATCCGATCTGAATAAAATTCAGATTATGCACATCTGTGCCGAAAAATCTTTTAAACCATATACATATGTATGTATATCTTTTCAATATCAATGGATAGTGTAGTGTCGTCCGTCCGGTACACACACATCTTCTGGTGGCCTGCTAATTTAATTTTAAAATACATTTAAGTTGCAAAAAAAAAATTAATTATCACAGACAGTAACATTTAAAAAATTAAAAACAGTGAAACAAGTTAGAAACAGTAAATTAATGCACAGAATTAATTAAATAACAACAATAACGCAGTAACAAACAAAAAAAAAAATTGTGACAAGAAAACAGTGAAACGAAATAAACTAAATAAACCTACAAACTAAACAAGCATTAAACACAATAAACGAAAACAATAAACTGAACTTTAACTTAAATAGCAGAATAGAAACATATAATAAAATAATCACTAACTCACAAAACAACAACAAAAATAAAACCCCAACCAAAATAATAAAACAAAAAAACAAAAACCGCTATACCAGCGACGGGCGAACAATATTAACCAGTGTTGACACCACCAACCACTGTTGTCACTTCGGGTCACGTTGACCGATTCAGGGCTTTTATAGCATTTTTCGTGTCATTGTGCTAAATCTCCTTATCATGCCCGACTAAATCTTTTGTATTGTTGATGCCATTGTGTTGGTTGCTGCTAGACTGTTTGGTGACGAAGGAGTAACAAGCAGCGATTAGCTCAGTGGCGTTTGCAATACAGAAGACATTTTATTTGACTTTTCTCGCGTTAATCATGACAGGCCGATTCAGAATTCTGCAACATACGTGGTCTAAGGGCAAACTTCTTCTCTGTTTATGCTCACGTTTGTCTCCATCGGCTGGATGTTTTCGCCTTAAGTGAAACCCAGGTGTCTGAAGATGCTGACCCACAGGATTTTCACATACCTGGGTATCACCTCCTCTCTCTTTTCCATCTGCACAGGCGCCTTGCAATTTATATACGCAATGAGGTTGTGTACCAGTGCCAGCAATCTTTAGGCACGCATGATCCCGAATTTAGCTGTCTTTGGGTTAAATTCAAAATCAGGACACATCCTTTGCATTTCAAGTTTCTTTACAGAAGCCCAAATACGGAAAAGGAGAAAACTATATACAACTCCGATACCCTTTCCGACACTATATCGGAGATCCTCAAAAATTAGCCGAACAGTGAAATCGTTATTGCTGGTGATTTCAATGTCCATAATTTATTGTGGCTCCGCCATTCGAGCCATACGACTCCAGAAGGCCAATATGTTGAGTTATTCGCAGCGCACAATCACATTGCGCAATTAGTGAATGAACCAACAAACATTTCGTGCGTTGAGGGGCACCAATACAACACCCTCGACCTTTTTCTCACTTCACACCCTGACAAGTATGAAATGAATATTAGCGCACCTCTCGGAAATTCGGATCATTGCACCATTTCTGCTCCTTTTAGTTTGCGGAACTTCGAGGCGTTTCACCGCCAGCTACGAAACGTCTGAAATATATTTATGTAAAGGCACGTTGGGCTGAGCTCAACGATCTCTTTCGGCATTTCAATTGGATTGTATGCTTCCTTGACAATGATGTCAATGCCTAGTTAGGCCTAGACCGAAGTCTTGGTGCAGACTTGCAGTCAGAGCCAGAGATTTAGTATTTGGCGGAACGACAAAAACGCGGATACTGATATGATGCGCAAAAGGGCGAGATCTTCGTGTTCCAAAGTGCTAAGACGTGAAAAAGCTTTGTACGAGCATCATCTTCGCCCTAAAGTTCTTACTGCCCCACGGGGAAGTAAAAGCTTTTGGTCATTCGTTAAAATAGTAAAGAAAAATGTTAGTTCTTCTATTCCGCCTCTTTTAAAAGGTTGAAAAGGGTGACCTCCTAGCTGAAATGTTTGCAGGTAAGCAATCAGCCACTGCCCGCTCCCGAGAGTGTATACGTAACTATGCCAAAGATATACTTTCGAGCTCGTGCAGTTAAAAGGGTATAAGTGGACCTAAACATAAATAAGTCTTGAAACAGTGCTCTTCGACGTTATAGCGTCCTCTAACAATCCTTTTCAGCACCCTATACCATGCAGGCGAATTTCCGTCGTGCTGGAAAGTTGCAAATGTAACGCCGATCCCCAAGTAGGGACATGCAAGCAACCCTGAAAATTATCGCCCAAACGCAATATGCTCTACCATTTCCAAAGTAATGGAGAGTATGCTAAACTTCCATCTTATGAAGTATCCGGAGTCCAATAGCTTACTTAACGACCGGCAATATGGCTTCCGTGGAAGACGTTCCACGGGAGACTTATTAGCCTTCCTCTCGGAAAAATGGGTCAATTCATTCACCATTTTGGCGCAAGTAAGGTAGTGGCTCTAGTAAGTTAGAAGATCTTGATGATCTTGGCATGAAAATTCAGGGCGATGTTCGATGGACTGAGCACATTTTTCAGGTCTCAAAGGAAGCATTTAAGGAAGGGGGTGCTGATGGCGAGTAGTCAGCGGGTTGGCTCTGCAACCAGAAAGACCCAGGTTCGATTCCCAGCCGGGTCAAATCAGAAAATAGTTTTTTCTGAGTTTTCTGTGCTACAGCACCCTCCTTCGTTGGTATTTGAGCAATAAAACGTCGGCGAAGTAAAATAATAAATAAAATGGCTCCATTAACTTAAAAATAATGCGTCAAAAAACATCAAAGACGCCGCAACTTTGCTTTATAATTTACACGCAACTGCAGAGTTGTGCAAGAATTAAGGTCTATCTTCCTACCACTTTCACCACCTGTCTATTTCTTCCCTATCCTTCTCTCTAGTTCCAGTGCAATGCATTGCATATGTAGGGGATAGCCCCTGAGCACTGGTCCAAGATAAAAAAAAAAAAAAAAGTGCCTCGGTTTTTTTATTTATTTATACCGCCTACATCCGACAGAAAATGTAATACAACTCTCATGTTTGCGCAGGTGCTTCAAAGACTATTTTGAAGTTACTCGACCGCGTACAGGAGAGAGCGAAGAAACTCATGGGAGACAGTAGGGTAGATAACTCTATTGACTCTCTTGAGCATCGTCACAACATGGGGTGCATTTCTTTGTTCTATCGCTACTATAATGGGATGTGTTCTGATGAAATCAGGGAACTCGTTCCCGAAACCCGGTTATTTACGCGCACGACGCGTTCATCACTATGAGCGCATCCATTTGTGGTCGACTTGACAGCGAACCGCACTACGCATTACAGAGAAAATTCGTTTTTTTGCGCGAACAGCATATATGTGGAATGGACTACCCGCAGAGGTCTTTCCTGTCGCTTTTGACGTGGGAAACTTTAAATCAACTGTCAATAAACACTACTTTCTCTATTCTCTCTCCCAAAACCTTCTTTCCTAGTTCCGGCACAATGCTGCGCATGTATAGGGGTCATGCCGTGAGTGCCGGTCCAAGAAAAAAAATATCGGCGCAGCAGTACGGACCTAAAAGGGATTACAAAAAACGTTTTTAATATCATCGCAATTGATGAAGAATTATGCAGTTCTAATTAAATATTTGTACTTTGCTAAGTTGTTTTGTTAAATGTGAACACATGCTAAAACTTAACGAAATCATAGAATATTCATGAGTTCTAAGCACTCATTTAGATGACAATTTGCTATGTTAAATGTGAACATATGCTAGCCAATTACATCCCTATATTAAAATCATGCGTTCTTCAGCTAAATAAAACGAGTTCATTTGCAATAGAACCCAAGCATTAACTATTTCTTTTGTATGTCTCTTTTTTGCTAAGTCATTATTCTATTTATTTCTACTATTGCATACAAAATTAATTAGACTGTGTTCACACAATTCATGTTTTACTGACATGATTGCTACTTTATAGACGAGAGTAACGAGGAGAAGGGTAACGAGTACTCATGTGCATATACTGTCAGTACGTTTTGCTTTCTCATTTTTAATTTTAATATACACACAAACTATATGTACATGTCGTCAACAAGACATGAATTGTGTGAACACCAAAGAGAGTTCAAAGAAGAAAAAGTAAGAATCATGTCATTAAAACATTAATCGTTTGAACTCAGACTTAGTAACATAATTTAATATAAGTTATATATACCATTTTATGTTCGAATGCCAATAATGCCGCTGCCGAAGCATAATTTACTTTATTCAACTACAGATTTTGAAATTAACGGAAATAATCACGAGATTACTGTATGCTACACTGTTAATACAACCATTAGAGGTGAAAACAGAAGTAGAAGTCACCATATCGAGCCTTTGGTGCCATATCGCTGTAACTCAAAATTTTAATTTTTTGAGCTGGGTATGCAGAAATGATCTATGGGGAAATATATATCTAAAGGAAAAAAGATTATGGTTCTATCTCTAACTGTTCAGATTCTACAGCTACAAATGTCTTTATTGCCTCCAGCTATTTCCAACAATATTTATTTGCAATAATGAAATATTTCCTTTGTGACAAGAAATTTACAAACAGAAAACATTACAAAACATGCCTCTTTATTTAAAAACCTGTAAAAAAATAACTTTAGTAAACGAAAATACTATCAAAAAGATGGCTCAAAACTTCAAATGCATTTTCCTCAGTTCACTATTTTTTGAATTACGACGGTATTGCACCAAAGGCTCGATATGTTAAGCATACAAGCCATACGGAACCTATGTTACCCTTGCATTACATATGCCTCTGATTTCATAGCACCAACATATATGTACCTATTATCATCGAAAAGTTCTTCGAAATACTTGAATCTCTAGCGACTAGGTTTTATGTCTACAAATACCACTGCCACTTTATTCTAAAAATGTCGTCGACTCATAAATTTAAAAAAACGGTAGAGATTCATTTATTTGAAACTATTTTCGTTGCTCAACTTTGCTTCCAGTTTCGATTTTTACTTAATAGAAATACCACGTTCATCATATAAGAACTTTTTTTTAGAAACAGCAAACATTTGGTATTACTAATGATATTTTAATAATATTACCGCTCCATAATTAAAAAACTCCAGCGTACTTGAAGAAATAAATCATAATAATACATTTAAAAACCATATTTCTAATTTTACTTTTACAGTAATACAGAAAATTTTTATTAAATCTTCAAGAGCATAACATTGTTTATCGTTCTGTCATTTATTTTGATATTTAGTGGCATGCAACTACTCGCATACAAGTTGTCATTGCCATTTTACATTTGGGACATTGCATGAAATATGATTTTTGAGCAAAGAAAATGTTTTAAAATGAATAAATTTGTACCGTTGTGAGTGCTTTTATGGAATATGAACAATAAATTTACACAACAATGCCTATGAATCTATTGCAAAAGAGACGGGTGTGATGGGGGGAAACGATAAAAAAAATCGCAATTTACATTTACTCATTTCTGGTTACGCATCGACATTTTTAAAATAAACTTGTAGTGGCATGTGTAAATATAAAACTTAGTAGCCAGAGATTCAAGTATTTCGAAGTATTGTTTGATGATGCATATGTATTTACAGTAGCGTGTGTAAAGGAAGGGTTAGTAAATGAACAGACCTTAAATCAATCCCAATTGGTATCCCTAGCATCACGCGTTTTCATAAAAATTCTTAAATTTCTAAAAATTTAACATTTCATAATAATATATCTTTTATTATTATTACTAACCAGTGATGTTTGCGCATTGTTAGGGAAAATTTAGTGTTGCATTCTTGGCAAAGATCCGACTCTGACCATGGTGATTCTTGCGATAACTGATCAAGAAGTTTGTGCAACAATTGGTCTGTGGCCAATTTAAAATTAAATATACTAAAACCGTCATGGTTTTGGGCACCAAGACATGCTCCATTTTTCACAAGAACTTTACAAAGTGGCGCCTGGCCTCGCATAAATGCCAATAACAGCGGAGTATTACCGTCCATATCAGGAGAATTGATGGGATATTTTGGCATACTCTCAATAAAAAGATCACAAACGGCTGCAGCGTTATTGTCTTCTCCACTGCGACATAATTCATGCATTGGGTTCCGACCTCTTTGATTAATGGCCTCAGCATTAATACTAGACTCAGTCAACAGTTCCCTAACGATGGTCAAATGACCACCACGAACAGCAATATGTAGAGCATTGTTTCCCTCACCATCTACAGCGTCGTAATCGGAGCCATTTTGAAGGAGTGCTGAAACAGCTGGTAAGTTGCCGCGTTCTGCGGCAATGTGTAAAGGAGTTTTGTTTACTGCGTCACGTTCATTTATACGAGCTTCGGCGAGTATAAGATTTCGAGTTATCATTTCGTTGCGAGACGTTGCCGCCAAATGTAATGGTGTTGATTGGTTAGCGTCGTGTACACGAGAATTGACATCAACTTGAATAGACAAGAGAAAAAGAACGCTCTCAAGATCATCTCTCATAATGGCTAAATGTAAGAAATTTCTGCCTCTTGAATCCATTTGTTCAGCTGCATTTGGTAAGCGATCAAGAATTCGTTGTGCAGCTCGATGATTACGTATCGTAAGAGCAGCAGCAAATGGAGTGCTTCCATTTTTGTCCCGAATTTTTAAATCGATTGCTGGATGACACAATAGAATAGTTATTATCTCCTCGTGTTGATTTTCTATTGCAACATGTAGTGGTGTCTTCTTTTCAACATCTAAAGCATTTACATTGGCACCATGATCAATCAAAGTCTGCAGAACTTTCGTAAGTCCCCACTGAGCGCACAAATGTAATGGCGATGCTTTATCACTGGCTTCGTCCCCACCTTCGCCATTCAGCCCGAGTTGCCGGGGAGAATCAAGATCACATTGACTGCGTATAAGAAAAATTGCCGCAGACTCCTTATTTTCATCTATTGCTCTATGTAACAGTGTTTGTTGACATCCCTCAGGCCCTAGGCCCCAACAATCAGTGTCTACTCCATGACGTACCAAAACTTTCGCCACATCTTCATATTCCAATTCCAGTGCTGTCCAAAGCAGGGGATCGCCTTTGTTCTTCGGCGCACTTAAGGCTACACCTCTGGTACACAGAGCATCAACTACTTGAGGCATATGACAATGAATAGCCAACTGTAGGGGCGATTCTTGTTCTCCTGTCAATGAATTCATGTCTGCTCCCTGCTGTAATAGAAATACTGCCGTATCTGAATCATGATTTAAAATTGCCTGGTGAAGTAGTGTCATATCTTGACCATTTCGAGCATTTACATCGGCTCCTCCATTTATTAAAATAGGAACAAGGTCGGTTTGGTTGAGTAGCAAACTTAGACTTAAAGGAGAATCACCATTGCCATTTTTGCAATTAAAATCGGGAAGATCATGGTGTCCATTTATTTGGACCAAATTCCCATTGTCTCCTGAAACGAAATTAGCAAAAACTTTAATTACATCCCGAGCATTTGCTTCTACCGCCATATGTAAAACAGATTTTAAGTCTGACACACTCGACTGTATGTTGGGAGATGCACCAGCCCTAAGCAATTTATCCGCTAATTTGAAAAGGTTCTTTTCAGCAGCAATATGCAACGCAGTTAAACCTCGGCTATTTATGTGATTCAAATTAGTATAGTTAACTAAAAAAATTGCTTCGTTTTCAAGACTGTGTCCAGCTAAAACTTGTAAAAGATTGTCATGTGTTTCCGACTTCAAAAAATTTGTTCTTGCACCCAATTTTATTAATTTATCTGCCAACTCCAAGTGCTTTGCTTTCATGAGACTTAATTCGAGAGGACACATTTCATCATCGGTGCGTATATTTATATCGATATTAGGTACACCTAGCAAGAGATCAATCATGTACTTGTTGTTTGACTCTATAGCTAAATGTAGTGGCGTTTGACCTCGTTGATTTTGCAAGTTAATATTTGGTTTCAAAAATACAATTTTGTTTCCAAGTTCTACCATATTTGAAAATATTTCCGGTTCTGTTTCATTGGGATTATAGGTAGACAGCACGTGTAAAACAGTATCAGCATTTGATCTTAAAAAAATAAAAAGATAATTAAATATGTTAATAAACTGATTTTATAACAATATTTTTTGTCTATCAGAGGTTTTGAAGACAAATAATACATAAGAATTATTTTGTATATAGAATGCACTGCTCATACAAAAAGTGTTGTATGAAGGCATGATATAATTACTACGGTGACAACATCAGAGTTTTATCAGGAGTTCCTGTGTTTGTGTCATACAATGTCAAAAACATAAAACAAAACAGAAAAAAAATAAAGAAAGTACAGAAAGCATGAATATGTTTTTTTAATGGATTAAAACTAAATAGTTTACATATTTAAATCACTGGATGGGAAAGTTGATACGATCATACTTTTCTATATAAATTGACATTAAAAAAGTACTATAATATGCCCATAAAAAATTTGATACTCTCACACATGATATCCCAATTCCTATTTTTTTTTTCGTTTAAGTATCTCCCGACTTTATTAGAACTTCATTCTGATGGCAACTCAATATACTTTATACAACTTTCGATTCAAATATTTCCAAGTTAAAAAGTAAATTCTTAAAACGTTAACACAAACTGTGCGTAATATCGTTTAGCGAAAGTAGAGGAATTAAAACCATGATTATACGGGTACGCATTTTCTGGTGTACGAGCTCTGTTCAAAAGAAAAGGTGATTTTTTTTTTATCAGGAGGTGAAGGTTAATTAATTATTTTACAGCTCTGCTTCTGCACGTTCTTTGTTTATACTCGTAGCAGTGCTGAAGTTTCGGTTTAGTAGCCATTTTTATTATTATTTTACTTTGCCGGTGCTACACAACAATACCGACGAAGGAGGGCGTTCTGATGTGATAGTGGATTGCTATCAGCTGAAGCTGGTATTGTTCAGTGACCAGTGACTATGCCGTCGACACTGAAAACTTCCGACAACAACTGACACACTAATGCACATCAAGAAAATGCGAGGTTTTTTTTTTTTTTTTTTGGTCTGAAACTGGAGTTGAACCCAGGTCTGTTTTTAGTTGTGTAGTCAACGTGCAGACTACCATCCATCGTGCCATCGCTCCATTTATTTATTCATCAATATCCATTTTCTCCCCTTCAAAGTAATCCCCCCAGAAATAATGCCAGCGCGTCTTCCAATCCTCGAAGCACTTCTGAATTGCGCTTTTCGGTATGGCCATCAGCTCGTTCTTCGATTTTGACGTTATCTCTAATCAATTATGGCAAAACGCTTTCTTTTCATTAGTCTGTTAAATTTTGGGAATAGGACAAAATCGCAGGGAGCCAAATCTGGTGAGGCAAAGCCAAATCTGGTGAGGCAAAGCCAAAGCTGGTTGAGGATTGATTAGGGTGTTGTTTCTGGCCAAAAAATCACGAATAAGCATTGATGTGTGAGCTGGTGCATTATCGTGATGCAGAATCCATGATTTTTTTTCACAATTCCGATCGCTTGACCCGTATTGCTTCAAGCAAAAGTTGCATAACTTCCTTGTGGTATTCCTTATTAAACGTACGAAATGTTGGCAAGAACTCATGATGCACCACGCCATTGTAATCGAAGAAAACAAAATTCAAAATTCAGTGCTGGTCCAAGATCAAAAAGGGACAAGGAGAACTGAGGGCAATATTAAGTATTTAGTGTTGGCTTTTTTTACTGTGGCCTCTAGTGGGTGCTTTAGGGAGTGTTAATGCATTATTAGAGTACAGGCAGCTTTCTCAGTTGTCATAGTTTTTTTTTGTATTTGGTTGCTGCAAGCATAATATGACTAGATATATGGAGTCATTATAACACATAAAAAGTACGCTGACACTGTGAGGTATGGTCCCATGAATGCCTTATTACCGAATTCAGGAGAATACCTAAACATATATATTTTTTGTGAGCCATTTAGTTATAAGAGTAGAGTGGGAGATTATTTTTATCTGTGATCCGTGATTGCTGTACGTTTTTTTTTTTTGGTTGATAACATAATAATACTTACGTGGACTAGCCGAATTAATGTTTTATTTAGAATGGTCTTGGTGAGTAAACTTTGTAAATATTTTCGAAATCGAAGAACCTAAGGACTTCTTACGATCTCTCTTTTAATCAATGAACTATATTTGTTTTTTATACAATAGATAAATAATATATGATATAGGACAAATGTTTAAAACTAGAACATTTTATTTCGTTTTATTCAAAGTAATTATAACTGACCTTACTTTTTGCCCGTAACTGTATACCTGAAATATAGTCTGTGGCGATGGTTGAATTTATTCCAAAGGCAGGGGTAAACCCGAACAATTATCTAAATCATACAGACCGGAAGGGTTCTATCACCTCTTCTATGGACTGTCGTAATTGATGAACTTCTCAAGCTGAGAAGTGTGGTTGAGAAGGTAGAAGTAGTCTGCACGTTGACTACAAAACCTGGGTTCAACCCCAGTTTCAGACTTATAAAAACATCCCCCATTTTTTCGGCGATGTAAAATAGTTACTAAAAATGGCTACCTAAACGAAGCCTAAAAAACTTAATACGCCTCCTTGACATCAGAGGCGCTACAACACTGCTATAAAACAAAGAACGTGCAAAAGCTGGGGTGGAATCGTCACATCCGTGAACGTACAACTTGTTTCGTAAAAACACACATTTCAGATTATGACATACGTCAACGGATGATAATTCACAATATTTGGAATTATGACATACGTTATCGTATGACTTAACGTACGTTTTCTACGAACTGTCATCCGTTAATAAAATTTAGTTCGAGTTCATTGAAAAGTGTTAGAAATTTTGCTAAAAAAAAATTTAAGTTATATGAAATCGCTTAAAATAAATAAATTCTAATGATATGTTGTTTAATAGGACTAATTATAATAATGGCCGAGTTCATGAATGAACACAAAAACTTGGCAAAAAAGCTAGAGCTAACAAACTTTGGGATGACCTTGCGAAGCGTCTCAACGCGGTAGAACCACCAGTTAAAGATGTGAAGATGTGGAAGAAGGTAAATAATTTATATTTTGTAAGAAAAATCATGTATTGATGACTTTGTGTCTTAGGCCTACGCTGACCAAAAATGCCAGGCGAAGAAAAAACTTTCTTTCAATAAATATTCAAAAAAGCAAAATGGTGGAAGTCCATATGAGGAAAAATTGCCAGTGAAGAGCTTTTAATTGAAGCAGCCGGCCTTGAAGCAAGTGTTGAAGGCAACAAATCGGTTCCTACTTTTGGTAGTGAACAAGTGTTAAAAACCGAGCACCAGGTAGAACTCTCCAGTGACAGTAGGTCGGATGAAGATGGGCCAAGCTGCAGTAAAACCCCTCTGCAGAATTTAAAAATACAAAAAGAGAAACGGCAATCAGACCAAAAACTATTGTTGCTGGAGAAAAATATTAATACTGTAACAGATTTTCAGTCAAATATGGATGCAAAAATGGACCGCTTGCTTACTATTCAAGAGCGGCTGCTTCAAATAAAAAAAGAAGAAGATAAAAACCGAATGAAAATAGCAGCGATAGACATAAAAATAAAAACAATTGAACTTGAGCTTTTACAAAGTTATATATAAATATATATAAATAATATAGTGTATAAATATTAGCTGTATTCTTGTCATAATTATTATGTATGTATGTATATATATATATATATATACATTTTATGTATATTTAAGCTAAAAGACTTTACAAATAGATTTATTTTCATTATTTTGTTAATTAGTTGTTTAGCATCTTCAGGATCTCATATAACTTATCATAAATTATTAGTTGTATCAATGATTTTTATTACTTACATACATATATTAATTCCTAAAGTTACTAAACGACGTAATAACACAATATTGGAAATAAAACCTTCTTTAAAGAGCCTCAACAAAATATTTATACCACTATGCAATTATGTTGTATTAATGTATGTACATATGTAGAAAAATTTCATTGAATTGCGTCTTTTTTTGCTTTTTTTAATAATTTTCTGTTTATATTAATAATTCTAAGTTCTTCTTCTTAACCAAAATAGATGCCTTATTCGTATTAAGATTTTTAACTGACTGAATTGAAACTAGTGTGACTCAAATGTACCTTTTTATTTTAAATAAATACTTATTTATATATTGAATTAAAAAAAAAAATAGTTAACTGTTTAAATTTTCATAACTGAAATAAAATACGAGTTATTATTTTAGTTTCTATTTATTAGTGAATGTTTTATTTGATCTCTAATTGTAGATCCAATTCTAGATAGTTGGCTTTCTTCAACAATATCTATATCACTTGTTTCATTTACAATGTTCAATGGGGTGTAATTAATATTGAATTTTATACATATATTATGTAGGGCAGCGCACACATTTGCAAACCGAGCAACTTTTAGAGGAGTATATCTTCCTCTTCTATCATATCCTAAAATTCTCCATCGTCCTTTTAAAATTCCAATTGTCCTCCCAATGATGCATCTTGCTTTGGAGTGAATTTCATTAAAATACGCCTCAGATGATCCATCGTGGGCACTTCTGTACGGAGTAATAGACCATGGCTCAAGAGGATAGCCGGAGTCCGCTTAAAAAAAAAACAATAATTTATTGCGCCATTCTCTCCCTGAATATGATAAAATACCCACCTAGAAGCCAATTGTTTCCATTTCTGTTCGAAGCAAATAGGTTTTCCAGGGCAAGTCTTTGATCTGAATGTTTCCATACAAATGAATCGTGTACGGCGCCACCATACTGACAATTTATAGCAACAATTTCATATTTATGATTACAAACCTTGTAAAAATTTATATTGTTTATTTTTTCTTCAATATTAATAGCTGAGTACTTACAATCATTGCGTTCAAGCTGTGGAAACCTTTTCTGTTGAAGTACATGTGCTCATTGTCTATTGGTTTTTGCAATCCAATATGCGTACCATCAACGCATCCTACAACTTTAATTTTTATACACATTGTCTTTTTGTTTCACTTAATTATCTATATAATCCTTGAAATTACCTCCAGGTATGTCATATTTTTCATAAAACCATTCCTTGCACTCAGACGAATCATTGGGCACAAATTGTATATGCATCGCACACAACTTATCTTCCAGAACTGCCGAAGTAATTTTAGATACTGTGCTTTGGCACATTCCAAGCAAGTAGTCACTTCCAATGGAGTGTTGGTATCCACCCGTTGGCAAAATGGAAGAGTTACATCCAGCACATATACAAAAGCCTCTTTGGTTAAACGAGAACGTTTTAAAAATCTGAAATATAATATTTATGTACTTACATACATATGTATACATTTTTAGAAAATAATTCTATTCGATAAGGCCAGTGGATTACTTCGATCCCGCAGCTGCCTATGCACTCTTTTTGCATCTTCCTAGCTACCACTTGAACTTGGATAAAAAAATAAATGCGGGTCCATGTTTACTTTTTGCACTTTTTACTAATTTTGTTCACATATTTTGATAGTTAAACAACTATTCTGAATTATATGTTCATTCACAAGTATTGTGGAATTTGAAAACTATTGTGAATTGAACAAAAGATTACGAACAGTTTGCAATCGTATGTGATGATGCCATTCAGTTCATACGATTGACGTATCACGTAATTTTTTTTTCGTACGATTACCGATACGATCACGGATGTGACGATTCCACCCCTGAGTTGTAAGAGAGGGAAGCTTCAACTCCTGTAATTTTTCCTACTATTCCAGCACAATGCACCGGATGTGTAGGGGTCATTTCCTGAGTGCTGTTCCAAGATAAAAAAGAGTTTCCCACTCAAGGCTATGCTAATGTGGTGGTGGTGTGTGTGGTGTACATAAGGAGCTGGCATGAGGACGCAGTTTCGGACCGCATGCAACAAGCCATGAATCTGATAAAAGAGTGATGTGCGGATAAGGGGCTGGCCTTCAATCAATCCAAGGAAATACTAGGGCCGTTCACAAGGAAGGGGTGTAATGTGCGAATTATTTGGGAAATAAATAGAAAATATCTCTGTTGGGGGATGTTATTAGAATGTTGCTTTTATTTGATTTTTTTTTATTTTTATATGGAATGACTGTATTAGAACAGATGACATTGCCAGTTAACAACTTTCGGATTAACGTTTTTGCTTCTGTTATACCGGCGACATTAATAAAGTAGTCTGGTTATATTGATCATGGAGATCATATGCATGGCTGCCAGATTTGACGATTTTTTCCTTGGAAATGACGATTTTTGGAGAACTATATTTGGTAGCCCTGATCATATGACTTCCAGCAGAGCGTAGAATATCATTGTTTCTCTAACTCTCATTGCGTATAAAGCATGGTAATTGTGCAGAAATGCAGATAATTCCAATAGCTTTGCAGAAATGCAGATAATTGTTATGAGTTTGCAGAAGTGTCGATAGTCGAGGAATTTTGCAGATGGTAGATAGGTAGTATGAGGGTAATTTTGTATTGAGGTTTTCATTACACGTGTTGCATTCAGTCGGAGAAGTTGTGCTGCAGTAGCAAACAGAGGAAAGAAAAAAGGAGAAAAAACCGAACGCAACGGGTCAGAGTCCGGTTTTAATAGCGTTGGACTAACTACGAGGGAAACCGTGTAATCGTAACGACGCAAATTTGCCTGGCAGAAACGGCTCTATTTATCGCCATTGTCTCGAGTAAGCGCTGAATCCCTTCGTCGTTTGCAGGTAAGTAAATTCTTGTATACACAATTGTCCTACATGCACACTACATATATGTATGTTCGAGTTGTTATTATGGTGCAAATTGTCGGCCACAAGAAATAAAACTTAGACAAGCAAGTAAACCAAACGATCAGTTAACAATCACTGGTTGTACAGATTTTGCAAATTGCTATTGAATCCGACAATAATCTTTTAAACTTAGAAGGAATACATTCGTACGCCGATCATTACAGTTAATATACTACACCATCATCACTAGTCGAACAATTATACCAATTGTTTTGTTTTGGAATCAACATTATCTGGTTCTTCAGTGCCATTCATATTCGAGACAATAATTCTGGTAACAATACAGTTTTCCAACAAACCCAAGGTTATCCTTATTGTCATCCTTAGAGTTAACCTACACATTTATTAATTTTTCTAAATTGCAAATAGGAACCATAGGACCAAAAAATGTTAAATTAAATTTTTTTGAACCGAAAGTTTGTGTCAAAAGAAAGAATAGAAAAAAAAATAACATTAACTCGTTGAGACTTTAAATTATCCCATCAACCTATTCCCTTATTTTATAACTTAATTAATAACCCGGCTTTAACTTTTGGGTGCAGAGAAGAGATAGATATAGTCTGCCCTAATTCGCGAGTATTTGTTGATACTGCCATCAAATTACCAATCTATTAAGAATACAGAATCAAAACAACTGTAAAAATGAAATAAATTTTATTTCGTTTCTGTTTGATTTATAGTGTAGTATAGCATGATTGTAGTATCAACATTACCGATACTAAGTAGTAACACTACAAAACAAATAAACAGAAGAATATCAATTAATATCAAATGTAATTCGATATCCCTGTTGTTAACTGCAGCCACACACAGTTTGGTTTTGTTGTGGCCGCAAGTATAGCAAACACAAGTGTTACACATTTGTTTCAGCTCACCTCAACCTTCGATGTAGAAAGTGAAATTAGCCCAACGGGAAATTGCTTAATAGCAAAAACACTTCTACAGCGGTTTTAATTTAGAACACCATTCGATCGTGGATTTTGCTGAACACTCAATAATCCATGATCGAATGGTATAGCAATAACAAATTATGTTGTAAGTATTTTAATTAGGTCACGAGTGTGCTTTTGCAAGCCACTCAATTTTAGTCATTTAGTTTTAGTATATAAGCAAAACATTTCAATAAAGAAAACAAGAATTCATTTGAAGACTTACATGCGCCTGTGTTTACTTTAAACATTACACGGCTATCTTTAGCCTGTGTTTAAATGTAGGAACATTACAATAGATGCATTTGTTTGCTCGTTGAATTTTTCATTAACACCTTAAACATACATACCCCTTTCTTATGTTTAATTATTAACCAACCCTGAGTTAATCAAAAACTTTTAAATTTTCATAATCAATTGTGTGCCTAAATATTGCTGAGTTTTTCTTTACGCATAGGGAATTGAAGTAGAAGACTACAATTAGGGTTCTTTCAATAACTGATTTATTTGGCCGAAAGAACATAGGTAGGGTGGGTAATTGAGCCAATTTGGAGGTATATCATTCGCACCCCTGTATTATGGGAAAATTATTGTTAGACGTTAAATTTCATAATAGAACTAGTGTTCCATAGTGTATTCGCTTGAGTTTTCCATTTTATTGTTTATTTTATTTATTACAAGACTATTAAAACAGGCTTCGGGGACTCTTTAAGTAAATTTGTAATGAAGAAGGCCCAGTCAACGAATCACCCAGCCACTGTTCTGATAGCCATATTTACCTGATGAGTCCCACTCGACTTTCATCTTCTCTACCAAGTTGGATATCTACGCTGATAGGGAAAACTCGAATGGTGCATGTGCTCTTGTGTATGATGAGGGAAGACAGGACGAGGACAAGTCGAACTAGGCACCTCCAACTGGGTATCAAAATTCTTAGCATGCTAAGAACTATAGATCAACTAGAGGTAGGCCTCGTAGTAGAATTATGTCCAATATGAATCTGAATGGAATGGATCAACAGCATCAATTGGGTGCTCCATAGCTCTTGGGGAATACACCTCAGTCAGAGTCTCCCGATCTGGATAGTGCAGTAGATAATAACATTCCAAACCGTGTATCTAATAGTGTTCTGACTAATAGTTCATTTAACAATAATTCTTGGCTTGGCCCCGAAAAGGCCACAGCTATTATACAAAAGTGGACTGTCTATTTTGACGGATCTTCTACGGGATTACACTTTGAGGAGTTCATTTATCGAATTCTGTGCTTGACGAATTATAATTTTAATTCAGTGTGTCGGAATCTACATATATTATTAAAGGCTTCAGCTGATAGCAATCCACAATCACATCAGAACGCCCTCCTTCGTCGGTATTGTGTAGCACCGGCGAAGTAAAATAATAATAAAAATGGCTATTAAACCGAAGCTCCAGCACTGCTACGAGTATAAACAAAGAACGTGCGAAAGCAGAGCTGTAAAATAATTAATTTAGCTTCACCTCCTGTCGTTTCTTCTACTATCCCTTTCCTATAGTTCCAGCATAATGCCTCGCATGTGTAGAAGTCATCTCCTGAGTGCTGGTCTCAGATAAAAAAAGGGTAAGGCTAGTAGATGGTTTTGACATTTTCATAAAACGGTAGATAGTATTACTTGGGACTCGTTTTGCACGGCATTGCGCGGAGAAGGGTAGAACAGGGGCGGGAATCAACGTGCCCCGATTCAGAATATCGATTGTAATGGGCTGTTTCTATCAGGATCTCTGGGGTTGTCCAAAGATGGGGGAATCTGGATCTCTGCCTCGAATTTGCTCTCTGAGCCTATTTTTTATTAATATAATAATACAAACGTATATTGATATTTGTATTACAGTTTAATGATCTCAATTTTATTTACATATCCTTTACAATTTGCTTTTCTAATACGACTAAACGATTTCTTTTGGAAGTTACAAAAATACAAGCCAAACAGTATCTGCGTTACAAAACTACAAGCCAAACAGTATCTGTCGCCAATATGGCGAAAACTTTCGAACAGTTGTTTTTGATCGGGTGCTTGTAGCTTTTATATATATCATAAATTAATTATGACATAAACATTACTGCCCGCCTTGCATTATTTATGCAAAAACATAATTTGAATGCAGAGTTTGGTTTTCTGTCATAGATACTTATTTGAAATAAATTTATGCAATAAAATAATAACTAATAAAAAGTAGATTAACAATATGTACATAGTTAAGGAAAAGAAATAAAAATGTATAAATTCAGTTTTTTTTTTTTTTTTTTTTTTTTTGCATTATTCTATTAGATATTTAACTATATGTAGTTACGTATCCCATTTTCAAATATTCAGTGGTACATTTTTCAATAGAATAGGAAGTGAGGGAAATAAGAAAATAAAATTATAAAAACTAAATTGAACACGTTCCATAGATAGTCCAGCCAAATAGCGTACTCTGCGCAGTTGTTAATCCTACTAACTTAGCTTAACTAGCACTGTTGGAAGCAATACAACATTATTGTGTTGAATCAAAGAAAGTAGGATTGCTTGCTCTCTAGCCGGAGCGGTTGATACAATTATGGTGTTCTTAGCAGCACTTGAGATAGATTGTTTCGTGGTTGCCGAACGAGATGAAGCCGGTGATAGTTGTTCTTTCTTTGCAAGACGAGGATGGATGTGAAGTAGTGTGTGATGAAATTTTCCATAATATTTGCAGCCACGTTTTGAGAAGCAAGTGAACTTTGAATGACGATGGGCAAGACAATTTCCACAATACCCTAGAGTCCGAACTTTACGTATGCGTTCAGCGACATTCATAGCCAAGAATGTTTGGCACACCCGTAAAGGGTGAGAGCGGGCGCAGATACGACTCTTTTGAGAATGACTACGACTGATATGTTTGTGTTTGGAAAAAATTTGGTTTTATTCATCTTAATTAGGAAAATGGCAAATATACCAGCTTTGTAATTGGCCTCATTACCATACCCCTTTGCGTAAGAATATCTGCTACTCTGACTCGTTGATCTGAACCAGGGTAGACCTTTTTAACTCGACCAAGACGCCAAGCATTCGGAGGCAGATTTTCCTCCTTGATTACTACCATTGAATTTTCCCTCAAATTGTCTTCTTGCTTTTTCCATTTTGTTCTTTTTTGTATTTCTTTGAGATACTCACTTTTCCAACGAAAACAGAAATTTTGGTGAACCAGCTTCATACGTTGCCACCGGTTTATAATAGACGTGGGCGTATCGGTGATCTGTGGATCTATAGGTGTGAGAAGCGGACCGCCAATAAGGAAGTGACCCGGGGTTAAGAAAGTGAGGTCGGATGGATCTTGCGACATAGGGGCTATAGGTCTAGAATTCAGGCAAGCTTCGATACGGCTAAGCAAAGTTGCAAATTCTTCATATGTATATTTAAAACAGCCTGCAACTTTTCGAAAATGCGATTTAAAGCTTTTGACCGCCGCTTCCCATAGTCCTCCCATATGTGGGGCTCCTGGAGGGATGAAATGCCAAGTAATATTTTGCATGGCATAGTTAGCAGTTACTGCTTGCTGAGTAGTCTGAAGGAATTCCTTCGCTAGTGTTTTGGAAGCCCCAACGAATGTTGTACCATTATCTGAATGGAGATGCAAAGGACATCCACGGCGTGACACAAAACGACTAAAAGCTGCAAGAAAAGCAGCGGTAGATAGGTCGGTGGTCGCTTCCAAATGAATTGCTTTCGTTGAAAAACATATGAAAACGCAAACATACCCTTTCGTAATACGGCACGTCCGACCAGCGTATGTCTTTATGTCAAAGGGGCCTGCAAAGCCTAGCCCTGTGTGAGTAAATGGTCGTGATATTTCTGTTCGCTCCGGGGGCAATGCGGCCATAAGTTGCTTTTGACATTTTTTCTTATAAATTATGCATGGTTTACAGCTATGAATTGTTGACTTGATTAAGTTTTTAACTCTAGGAATCCAGTACCTTGTACGAATAAGCCTCAACACGAGTTGGTTGCCACCATGCAAGGTTATTAAATGAACAAATCGAACGAAAAGGCGAGTATATTGGCAATCATAAGGAATAATTATTGGGTGTTTTTCATTATATGCTAGACCCGGAGAAGATGAAAGTCTACCACATGACCTTATGATTCCTTCTGAATCGAGAAACAGGTTAAGATTTAGAATGGCACTGGAGGAACTTATATCCCCTTTGGATGTTAAGGTTTTATACTCGGACGGGTACGTTATTTGTTGACATAATATTATTAACCGAGTACGAACAAATATTATTTCTGAACTAGAAATGGAACGGGACTCTTTATGGAAGTTACAACGAAACTTAGGATGTGTATGAAAATAAAAACGATATACGTATGAAATAACGCGCATTGCTTTAGGAAAAGAAGAAAAGCGTTCCAATATGTCTTCATGGTTTTGAAAATACGTAAAATGGGTTTTGATTGATTTTCTCTCCAGGTCTGTCTCAGGAAAATTGTCAGTACGTAGCCTTTTCCATCTCTCCGATGGATATTGTAACCACTGTGGCCCATGCCACCATAGATCATTGTCTATCAAATCCTGAGGATATGAACCTCGACTCGCCAAGTCTGCGGGATTGGTCTCAGACGTAACGTGATTCCACTTTGAAGTATCAGTTATCTGTGAAATTTTTGAAATTCGGTTGGCTACAAATGTTAACCAGGAACAAGCTGGCTTAGCCAGCCATGACAAGACGATTGTGGAGTCTGTCCAATAATATGTAGAGTAATTTGTGATTTGAAGCTTTGGAATAATGTTGTTTACCATTTCAGCAAGTAAAAGTGCGCCACACAGCTCTAATCTAGGAATTGACAAAGTTTTTACTGGAGCCACGTTTGTCTTGGCGGAAATTAGATGGCTCACAATTTTACCGTTCTCAGCAATACGAATGTACAGTGCAGCGCATATGCTTTTTCTGATGCGTCGCAGAAAGCATGAAATTGGACTTCCAAATTAGGGCCGAAATTTACCCAACGTGGAATCTTTATGTTGTTAATGTGCGTATAGTACGTATGAAATCTTTTCCACTCGAATAACAAGGCCGGAGTGAGTAATTCATCCCACTCTATTCCTTCAATCCAGATTTTCTGCATTAATACTTTTGCTAGAACTACGCAAGGTGCTAACCATCCTGCCGGGTCAAATAACTTAGCAATTTGTGATAGAACTTCTCTTTTCGTCCATCGTTGTAGCTCTGGAAATGGTTTAGCTGTAAAGTAAAATGCATCTGTAAGCGCGTTCCATCGAATACCCAGCGTTTTAGCAGTACTTCTGTCATCAATTTCCAAAAAGTCCTCACAGAGAAGGTATTCTGGAGGAATTTCTTTAAGTATTTCTTTTGAATTTGCCGTATATTTTCGTAAAGAAAATCCGGCAGACTGAAGACCGAGACTCAATTGGTCCCTGGATTCAAGCGTTTCTGGAATTGTATGACCCCCTGCCATCACATCGTCTACATACATTGAATTTTTCAGTATGTCACTGCCCTTTGGATAAATAATTTTAATGTCATCGGCAAGTTGGTGAAGTGTACGGATAGCTAAATAAGGGGCACAATTTACTCCGAACGTTACAGTTTTTAGTTCAAAATCTTGTACCGTTTCTGCAGGATCTTTTCGGAATAATATCCTTTGGTATGGAGTATGGTTTGAATTAATTAGAATTTGTCGATACATTTTTTGTATATCAGCATTAAACACATACTTGAAAAGTCTCCATTTTAGAATGAGAATTGTCAAATCATTTTGAAGGACTGGACCGGTGTGAAGTATATCATTAAGGCTAAGGCCATTTGAACACCGAGATGAAGCGTTAAATACAACACGAATCTTTGTTGTAGTGCTGTCTGGCTTTACAACCGCATGGTGCGGTAAGTAATAATGGTTTGGAAATTTATAGTTGTAAGGACATTCTACTTTTTCCATATGACCGAGTTCAATGTATTCCTGGACAACATCATCATATTCCCTTTTAAAACTAGGGGTTTTAAGGAGTCTTGCCTCATTGCGAAAGAATTGTGCAACGGCGCTCGTTCTGGACTGGCCTAATGTTAGAGTGTCGGGGTATCCATCTTTAAAAGGAAGAGAGACGATATATCGCCCATCTTCTTTCCTTCTTGTAGTGGCTTTATACAAGTTCTCGCAAAACGTGTTTGATGAAAAAATATTGTTCTTCCGTGGAAGATCCTCCACCTCCCAAAATCGAGAAATCTCCTTGTCCAGGGAAATTTCACAATACTTCGATTTTATTGTAGAGTATGACATGATATTATCATTCGCAATAGGCCCCGTAAGAATCCATCCGAAAATGGTTTCCTGAGCCATTAGTGTACCACAGACCTCATGTTTTATACCAGATAGCATTATTAACGGAAAAATATCACCGCCAATCAAAATGTCTATGTTCGAACTATTGAAAAATTGAGGGTCAGCCAGCTGTATATTAGATAGCTGCGAAAATGCAGATGGATCATAATTTCTCGAAGGCAGCTTTCCTGACAGTTGCGAAACCACTAAGGCCTTGACTAAAAGTTCAACATCGATATTATGAGGCGATCCTAGGATAACGGACGTTTCCTTGTTGACATTGGCAGATATGGTGTTATTTAAGCCAGAAATTTGAGCATTGATACGTTTAGAGGGTAGTCTTAAGCGATTCACTAATCTTTCTGAAATGAATGAACCTTCAGACCCAGAATCAATCAAGGCCCTAGCTTTATATCTCATACCCGGAAGACAAATGTCGACCATTGCGGTACCAAGTAGAACGCCTTTTAAACTGGTTGCAAAACACGATTGTACAACCCCAGTTCCCCCACTAGAAGTGGACTGTAGATTATTAGATTTGGATGAAAATGGAACCGAATGTGGATTTAAATGGGTTGTAGCGCTCGGTTGCGCAGCTTGAAGAGATGATGAATCTTCTGGGTTTTTATGCAATAAAGTATTGTGCCTTTTATTGCATCGATAGCAATTATTTTTACTTGGACAATTTTTAACAGTATGTGTTTGCGAAAAACAGTTTATACACAGGCCCTGTTTCCTGATTTGATCAAATCGTTGAGGATAGTTAAAGCTTAGAAAACGAGGGCATTTACGTATTGGGTGGGATTCCTTTGGACACAGTAGACATTTTATATCTGATATATTATTTTGAAAAGTATTCACTTTTCGAGAGGAATTATTAGGGCGTTTAGACCTGCAGTCAATCTGTTTCGAGATTGAGGAGCTCTGCATATCAGAAACTAACTCGAGGGTTAGAAAGCGATTGGTTAAAAATAAATCCAATTCTGACCATTTCGGTATCAAGGTTTTATCCTGCAAACTTTGTTCCCACAGTGTTAAGGTAAGGCTCGGCAATAGATTTGAGCATATAAAAACAAATATTGGATCCCAAGTTTCGACATTAATTTTATACAATTGCAGAATCGAAATACACGAATTGATATCACGCTGTAATTGTCTAATAGCATTTCCTGACTCTGATGTGATAGCCTTCAAATTGAACAAATTTCGTAGTTGAATATTGACGAGAATTCTTCGATTTTCAAAACGGTTGCAAAGGTTAGACCAGGCTTGGTCAAATCCTTCGTTGGTTAGTGGACTTTTCTGTACAATTTCTCGCGCCTCTGCTTTTGTTTTTTGATTTAAATGAAATAGTTTTTCGACAGGGCTTAACCTGGTATTCTTCACATACATTGCCGTGAATAAATCACGGAATGTAGGCCAAGACGCATATTCACCACAAAATACTTCAATCTCACACGGAGGTAAATGAAAACTATGTGCGTAGGTGGGTACCTGCAGTGGTGGGGAAACGTTCTGTGAGGTAGAAGCAGAGTTCACAAATTCAGGGTTAAACGTGGGCTTTTTAGCGTCAAGACTCTCAGAAGCCTCAGACGATTTTACTAGACAGTTATAGTATGTAACATACGTATTTTTAAATTTCATATTTAGCGTTTCTGTATCAGCTTCATCGTCGTCCTCTGCCCTTTTCCTTTTACTCTGGTCATCCGTATATTTCTCATATGCTTCCTTTACCCTTTTCCAAATATGTTGAAGTTCCCCTATATGTATTTCTATTGCATGGGTTGACGTTAAGGGATAACGATTATCATCCAGATCGTAACTAAATTCTACAACACTGTCGGTGAGACGTATAAAACTGTCCAGCGACATATTGACCGTCTAGATTGAAAATTGAAAAATGTAATAATTGACTCTACTCGACGAATTAATTCTATTAATGCCCGTTTATATATTTATAATTTGATTAATGCAGGAATATTAACATGCGTATAAAATTTTACTTATCGCATGTACGTGTATATAGAAAAATTTATAACTTTAATTTGTATTCGGTGCGGTTATTTTTCTATTCTCTTGTTTGTCTTATTTCTCTTTTTTTTTCTTTTTTCAAAGCATACGGTAATTTTGCATTTATTGTTGTTGGAATTTACCCAATATATATAAGTATGTATGTATAGTTGAATGTACTTACATTAAGCTATGGGAAAAATTGTAAGAGTGCATTCAACTTAAACCAAAAAAAGTATTTGCAATCGAAAATGAAAGCGATTCTCTGTGGAAAAGTAACTGCAGTTTCCAAAAAACAAACCGTAGATTAGTACATATATACATATATGTATATACGTAACAATGGTAATGAAATGAATATGTCTTTTATGCACAGATTTGTATATCCACTATTAATGCGTTCTTTTAAAAATCATTCTCCAATTACCTTCACTTTTATCCAATTTTTATGTATCGCCACTTATTTTCACCTTCCAACTTTTTTTCTTCCAATTATGTTTATTCTATCCGTATGTACATATGTATTAATTTTTTCTTGCAATTTAATTTAAGTCACCAATAGCTTCTATTTAAATTGTTCTATATTATTTTAATACCTTGTTCAGAAAAGGTTCTTTTCCAGTAATTAATGAAGCAGAATATTGCGCACGACCTTAGTCAAGCACACCCTTTATGTACATATATAATGAAACGAACAAATCGAACAAACCTGCTGTTGTTTTGTACGTGTATGTAGATATAATTGATGATCTCCAGTAGTTGAGTAGAATTCTCAGAAAGCCAATTATTTTCGAGTAAAATCCGGCTCGAAGGACCAATGTTTTTATCAGGATCTCTGGGGTTGTCCAAAGATGGGGGAATCTGGATCTCTGCCTCGAATTTGCTCTCTGAGCCTATTTTTTATTAATATAATAATACAAACGTATATTGATATTTGTATTACAGTTTAATGATCTCAATTTTATTTACATATCCTTTACAATTGATTTTCTAATACGACTAAACGATTTCTTTTGGAAGTTACAAAAATACAAGCCAAACAGTATCTGCGTTACAAAACTACAAGCCAAACAGTATCTGTCGCCAATATGGCGAAAACTTTCGAACAGTTGTTTTTGATCGGGTGCTTGTAGCTTTTATATATATCATAAATTAATTATGACATAAACATGGGCGTATACACAACAGTTTTCCAGGCGGAGATTCATGCCATCGGAACGTGTGTGGCCGGGAGCCTCCGTAGGAACATGAGGGCCCCACATCTATATACTATTAAACAGTCAGTCGATGCTTAGGACCCTTCAGATCACCATTTTCGTAGTTTTTATCCGTTCTTCTGGTAGACACGCGTCTTCTTTTGGTTCGTTGTTCGATCTGAATATAATTAAAATATATTATATTACATCTGAATATAATGAATATAATTAAAATATAATTTCCTGTCGTGTTCAAGTTCACAGTTAATTTATCACAATATTGTGAAGAAATTACTTTTTTGATTAGAATAAGGAAAAAAAGAGCAGTTAATCTCCACCACTAGTTGAGTATAATACGTATTTTCCATGCCACTACGCATGTCATCAGTACTCTTTGTGTCAATGCCGAGGTAGTTCTAAAGTCATTAATATCATCTCTTTAACCCGTCAGAGCTTAGGAAAATGTATACGACAATAATCGTTACTGTCTACATACTTTAACAAAGGTTGTCAGCTTTGTGGTTTTTTTATGTTCTAGTAAAAGTCATACTTCATATATTCCCAACGGACAAAGCTTCTGTTTTCAGTACGGGTGAGAAACAAATTAGTTTTTATCTTTTTAACTGTCTTTCCTTATTAAATTTTTCTTGGTTTATTAGCGCTCCATCGGATGGAAATGAAAAATTCTATTCTGCATATTCAAAACGCAAGTGTACGTGCGAATAATGTTAGTTAACCTTTCAATGAAAGGACAAAATAACTATCAAAGTGTTAAGGTACCCGTGCCGAAGGCTGCATAATTGGCGGGTAGTAAAATTTTTCAATCGCAAACGGGCCCTCTCCCGGTACACGGGCAAAGCCGATTGTAGAAGCGCGTTCTCCCGGTATGCCGGCTCTGCCGGGAGCTGACCAACCCCTTCTGAGTATACTCGTGGGAACTGTTATGGATAAAAAGGTAAGAAAGAAAACTGAAAATCAGGGTGTGCTGTGCACGTCCTCGTAGGATCACCTCTTGGTTTCCAGCAAGGATACTATCATCCAGACCAGTAGAGTGGAGAGTGGTCGGGATCGCTGTTGAAGGCACAGTACCAAAGAGCACAGTTCATGCTGGCAAAGATTGCTGCGAACGACGACGTCGCGTTCATGCACAGTATCATCGCGCTCGTTCGCGGCAATCTTTTCCAGCATGAACTGCACTTCAGAACGACGACATCAGCCGCAAAACGCTGCGTCATCCAAACGCAAGCGCTCGCAGAACGTGATCGAGCATGCGGCCAAAAGAGGGTACTGCCCCATTGGGGATCCATGGAGGCGAAACTGTTTGAGATGATCATTGATCACCTCATGGCGAACCAAGGGCCAGTCCCATCCTTACATGCCGCGGCTGCAATGTGATTAAATGCGCTGATGAGTTCTCTAAGGGGTTTTTGGAGAAATCGTGGAGGCGAATCGCCACCCATTAGAGGGTCTGTCTGAGAATCATCCAGGCTTCTGAAATTCCGAAGTGACCCAGAGCCCGCATTTGGTTGCTGTTGAACAGACCCATTGTTTAAATACAAGACTGAATTATTTCTGTTCAGTTAATACACTGAATATACTGAATTATTGACAAATCTCTCATAACCTTATTTTTCTTATATTTCTCATTTTACACTTCACTTCACTTTTAACCGTTGCAAATAAAGGAACAACATATAAAACCTATATTAGGTTTTTATTACAACAGGTTATGGGCCCAGCGTCAATTAACAATTAAAAGATTAATTCACAACTGCGTACAATAAAAAATTAATAAATTTATTTGATGAACATGACTGAGGAATCCATTCATTTGTTACACCGGTTAAATAGCAGCAACTATAGGTTGTGGAAATTTAACGTCGATGCAGTATTAAAAGGACAAGGGCTACTTGATATAGTACAAGGGACCTCAAAGTATGAAAGCTCTCTTTCTCAAGAGCAAAAAGACTCATGGATGAAGCGTGATGGAAAGGCCCTTGGTATACTTATTTCTTCAATTGATAAAGAAGAAGCAAATCACGTGCTATTATGTTCTACTTCGAATGAAGTTTACGAAAAACTAAAAGCTATACATGACAAACAAAGTGAAGTGAAAATAATGTGCTTATACGAGGAATACTTTTCTCCAAAAATGCAAGATGATGAGTCGGTTGCATTATACGTCTCAAAGATATCATCTTTAGCCGCAGAAATAGAGTCGCAAGTCGAAAAATTGTCCGACAATATCAAAATGGTAACAATTATCAGTAGTTTACCACAAAAATATCAAAACTTTATGACTGTGTGGTACAACGTGAAAGAGGGTATAATCATAGAAAATTTAATGACAAAACTGCAGTTGGAAGAAGATCAACTGAAAAAGAACATAGATGTAGAAGTAACAGAAGCAGTCTTCAATGTAAAGTCAGAGAAGCAAAGAAACACTTTATCAGAAAGGAAGAGAACATCAAGATGTAAAAAATTTGGACATTGGCAAAAAGAATGTCATGCAAAAAAAAACTCAACGACAAAAGCGTTTTAAATATAAAGAAAACTGACGATGAGATTGCATTTAGTGCCTCTACAGCTGATGTTATATCAGCTCCAGATAGTGATGTGTGGATTGCAAATTCTGGTGCTACTGAGCATATGACTTCACACAGGGAATGGTTCTCTTAACTGTAGCTGACGCATCAAATCGATCTGTTTGTATTGCCAACAATGAAAAACTACTCATTAAAGGTTACGGTAATATTCCCATTATAGCTCTTGTAAATGACAAATGGGAACCTCGTATATTGACTAATGTACAATACGTACCACAATTGAAGCAACATTTTTTTTCTATCGGTTCGGCAACAAGTAAAGGTTTCTCAATGTTAATAGAATCAGCCTTCTCTTTTTTGAAAGATAAAAACAAGAGTATTTTAGCTGTAGCAGTACGGGATTCTGAAAATCAATTTAGAATGATATTTAAATTGGGAAATAATTGTGTAGCTAACATAGCGAAGAGACATTCTCTCCAACAATGGCAATGCAGACTTGGGCACATAAACAAAACAGCAACTAAAAATATGTACAATAAAAATATGGCCGATGGTATGCAAATAAATAATAAAAATGATTTCTTTTGTAAAGACTGCAAGCGCAGTAAGATGCATCGTTCATTTCACACAATAGCAGAAAAACGAACAACAGCAAAGTGCGAAAATTATCACATGGACTTGGGTCACGTATGTGTATTTTATAACTAATAAATCTGAAGTTAATTAAAAACTTAAATATTTCTTTCGAATGGTGCACAATATGACAGGAGTGAGGGTACAATATATAAGATGTGATAACGGCACCGAATTTATAAACAAACAAGTTATTGGGCTGCTTTCTAATGAAAGAATAATTATTGAAAGAATATCACCATATACCCCCGAGCAAAACGGAGAGAGATACCCGAACGGTCCAAGAAGCAGCAAGCAGCATGGTACTGGCAAGTGGTTTACATAAATGTTTATGGCCAGAAGCGGTCAGAACAGCTGTATAGATTCTGAATAGGACAACAAAGGCAAACGATTCAAACACAGATTTATGCCAAATAGAGATTTTCGGATCTGAATGCATGGTGCACCTTCCTAAAGCACTTAGAAAGAGTAAATGGGATGCAAAGGCAAAGAAAATGTTTTCAGTTGGTTATGAACCTACAGCTAAAAATTTTCGATTATATGACCAAGAGACCAAGAGAATTATTGTCACTTGCGACGTGGCTTTCAACGAAAAAGTAATAAATATTGGTTCATTCCGTGATAATGATGAAGGGGAGGATACAGATGATATGAGTTCTGAGTTTCCACATTCATCAACTAATAGTGCAAAGACCTTGATGGTAGAAACACTAGCAAATACTGTTAATGAAGAGAATAAAAAGGAATGGGATACATGCTACGAGACAAAATTGTACCACCACTAAGGTATAGTGTAGTATAGCATGATTGTAGTATCAACATTACCGATACTAAGTAGTAACACTCTAAAACAAACAAACAAAAGAATAGCAATTAATATCAAAATGTAATTCGATATCCCTGTTGTTAACTGCAGCCACACACAGTTTGGTTTTGTTGTGGCCGCAAGTATAGCAAACACAAGTGTTACACAATTGTTGCAGCTCACCTCAACCTTCGCTGTAGAAAGTGAAATTAGCCCAACGGGAAATTGCTTAATAGCAAAAACACTTCTACAGCGGTTTTTAATTTAGAACACCATTCGATCGTGGATTTTGCTGAACACTCAATAATCCATGATCGAATGGTATAGCAATAACAAATTATGTTGTAAGTATTTTAATTAGGTCACGAGTGTGCTTTTGCAAGCCACTCAATTTTAGTCATGTAGTTTTAGTATATAAGCAAAACATTTCAATAAAGAAAACAAGAATTCATTTGAAGACTCACATGCGCCTGTGTTTATTTTAAACATTACTCGGCTATCATTAGCCTGTGTTTATAAGGAACATTACATGGCGATCCTGCCTCTTCGGTAGAAAAAGCAAACAAAAATTGCTAAAACCGAGGAGCAGAAAAAAAAATAAACTTTGAACAGACATCGCTTATGCGCAGTCAAAGTTTATTCAGAATCCTTTTATTTTTAGACACATGGAGGAATCCTTAGAGGATATCCTCCAACAAATAAATCAGGCCGAGATACGCTGGGCTAAATTACTGCTAGAAGGAGCAGAACCCAATGAGAGGCCATATATATTAGATGCGGGCCCAAAGCCGTGGAGCCCAAGACATCAGAAAAAAGAAGAGTACTCCTTATAACATAGTAATACAATCACCTGGGGCCAAAATGAACCAAACAGTGGTAGAATTTTTAAATACAGCTTCAAGGCTGGTGATAAATTTCGATGGAAGGTCAGAAAACCTCCGCTCTTTCCTGGATTGTCTACAATTGGTAGATTCAATAAAGGGTGAACATGAGGCAGTGGAAGTTTCCTTGATAAAAACGAAATTGGTTGGAAACGCCAGAAATTTAATAGACAAAGAGGATAAAATTGTTGATATAAGAAACAAACTAAATAAAACAGTTAAAGGCGAATCAGTCGAAGTTTTGACTGCGAAAATGATGAATGTAAGGCAAAGCGGCAAAACTGCTAACACCTATTGCAGTGAAATCGAAAGTTTGACAAAAAGCTTGGAAAACGCCTATATATCGGATGGGTTGTCAGGCGATTTGGCGAACAGATACTCAACGCAAGCTGCCGTAAAGGCACTAACGAAAAACTGCACCATCGATAGGGTAAAACTTATCATGGAGGCGGGCCAGTTTAACACGATGAATGACGCAATTAGCAAGTTTGTTAACAGTTGCACTGAGGAAACTGGGCAACAGAACACCGTTTTGTACTACGGGAACAAGAAATACCGCGGAAATTACAGTGGAATCTATGGAAGGACAAATATGCGTGGTTACCCACGAGACAGGAATGGAACGAATAATAATAATAGGAACAACTACAATAACAGGAATCAACGGCGATTTAACCGTAGGAATGGAAACTACGTTAGAGTGGTGAACAGCACAGATTCGGAAAACTCAAAAGAACCCCTAAGATCGACTCAATAGAGAACAAAGTATATAATCTAAACCTCAACTTATGTTTCTGCATTAAAATTACACTAAATGATACGAATAACACAGTAACACTACTAATAGACACAGGAGCAGACATATCATTAATAAAAACATCATACATAAATTTAACACAAATGAACACTGGTAAAACAACATCATTAAGCGGAATAGGACAGGGTAAAATACAGTCTTTAGGTAAAATCTTTCTTGACCTGAAATTTAAAAATCTACTAATACCACACAAATTTCAAGTGGCCAAAGATGATTTCCCAATACTTTTTGATGGAATCATTGGTATGGATTTTTTCAAAAAATATAATTGCATATTAGATTTCAATGATAATTATGATTGCCTTGTCCTACGCCCTTTTAACTTAACCAACCAATAAAAATACTCATTTCAAACAATAATAATGGCAACATTATTATTCCACCTAGATCAGAAGTCATACGACACTTACAGCTCATACATACTAATGAAGAATTACTAATACCTAATCAGGAAATAGAACCGGGCGTATTCATCGCTAATACATTGGTAAATTGAGGGTGGCGATGGCACGACGGATGGTAGTCTGCACGTTGACTACACAACCAAAAAACAGACGTGGGTTCAACCCCAGTTTTAGACAAAAAAAAAAAATTTTTAAATAAAAATAAACATCTCGCATTTTTCTGATGTGCATTAGTGTGTGTATTTGTGTGGCAGTTGTTGTCGGAAGGTTTCAGTGGCGAAGGCATAGTCACTGGTCACTGAACAATACCGGCTTCAGCTGATAGCAATCCACAATCACATCAGAACGCCCTCCTTCGTCGGTATTGTGTAGCACCGGCGAAGTAAAATAATAATAAAAATGGCTACTAAACCGAAACTTCAGCACTGCTACGAGTATAAAAACAAAAGAACGTGCGAAAGCAGAGCTGCAAAATAATTAATTAAGCTTCACCTCCTGTCGTTTCTCCTACTATCCCTTTCCTATAGTTCCCAGCACAATGCTTCGCATGTGTAGGAGTCACCTCCTGAGTGCTGGTCTTAGATAAAAAAAAAAAAAAAAAAAAAAATACAAACAGCGCATACATTCGCATTCTCAACACTAACAAGAGTATTATAACCACTAACAAAAATAAGATAAAAACCGAAAGCATCTCAGATTATAACATTATTAAGAAGAAAGAGGAAAAATATAAAAATAGGAATTCAAAGGTCCTACAATTACTTAAAAATAACTTTCCAAAACAATTTGAAAACACTTTAACTAAACTCTGTTCATCATACTGTGATATTTTCGGTTTAGAATCGGAAACGATAAGCACTAACAAATTTTATCAACAAAAGTTGAGGGTAAAAGATTCACAACCGGTATACATTAGGAACTATCGAATCCTTTTGGTTCCGAAAAAATCGTTACCAAATTCTGACACCCTGACAAATTCCCATTACCCAGGATTGATGATATTTTGGATCAACTGGGAAGGGCTAAATATTTCTCCTGTTTGGATTTGATGTCAGGTTTTCACCAGATTAGTTTGGAGGAAAATTCAAGGGATTTAACATCATTTTCGACGAGCAATGGCTCTTACAGATTTACCAAATTGCCATACGGCCTAAAAATTGCTCCAAACTCCTTTCAAAGAATGATGACTCTTGCCTTCAGTGGCTTAAAACCACAACAAGCTTTCCTTTATATGGATGATTTAGTTGTACTGGGATGCTCAGAGAACCATATGCTCTCGAATTTGAAGGACATTTTCGAACTATGTAGAAAACACAATTTGAAGTTACATCCCGAGAAATGTTAATTTTTTATGAGGGAAGTCACTTATCTAGGACACAAATGTACTAATAGGGGAATATTACCGGATGACAGCAAGCATTCGATAATTGAAAATTATCCAACATCACAGGATGCTGACGGTGCACGCAGATTTGTGGCATTTTGCAACTATTATCGAAGATTCATAAGAAGCTTCTCGGAGTATTCTAGGCACCTAACAAAACTATCTAAGAAAAATGTACCATTTGAATGGACTAGTGATTGTGATTTTGCATTTAGGTATTTGAAAAAGGCATTAATGAGCCCCACTTTGCTCCAATATCCGGACTTCACTAAGGAATTCTGTATAACTACAGACGCAAGCAAACATGCATGCGGCGCGGTCCTTACACAGGAACTTGAAGGTAAACATTTACCAATTGCATATGCATCCAAAACTTTTACAAAAGGGGAGAGCAATAAATCAACAATTGAGCAGGAATTAACGGCCATACATTGGGCAATCACTCATTATAGACCATATATATATGGAAAACACTTCCTGGTCCGCACTGACCACAGACCACTGTCCTATTTGTTTTCTTTGAAAAACCCTAGCTCCAAATTGACAAGAATGAGACTTGACTTAGAGGAATACGATTTTACAGTAGAATATCTTAGGGGTAAAGATAATTACGTTGCCGACGCATTGTCGCGGATAACGGTGGATGAACTTAAAACAATAACGAATAATATTTTGATTACAACAAGATCAAAAACCAACAGGACACAAAATAAGGCGAAAAGTGATACAGAGGTAAAGCATCAATTGAAAAAGCCCAGTATATATATGTATATATGTACCAATTAACAACACTGACGTCAGAAGGTACAATAAACTAAAGATAAGCCCGGAAGGATGTTATATTAAACGAGGCAAATCTGTTTTAACATATATACAAATTAAGAATTTGTTTACTAATGGGAAAATTGACTTAGGACAATTCTTCCCTAGGCTTGAGAGAGTGGCCGGTAAACTAGATATAAGTAAATTACAAGTGGCACCTAGCGAGAAAATTTTCGAATTTATCTCGATTAATGATTTTAAAAATATGGGCAATAAATATTTAAATAAATTAATAGTAGCGCTACTAAATGAGGTGACCCACATTAAAATGATGCAAATAAAATAAGAGACATAATGAAACAATACCACGATAATCCTGCTGAAGGAGGTCATTCAAGTGTTTCTAGAACTCTAAATAAAATCAAAAGATATTACTACTGGAAAAATATCACGAAAGACGTAACAAAATATGTTAAATCATGCCAACAGTGTCAGAAGGCTAAGATAATAAGACATCAAAAAGGTCCTTTAATAATAACTCCAACACCTCCAAAACCATTTGATAGGGTGATTATAGACACTATCGGTCCATTACCCAAATCTTATAATAACAATGAATATGCAGTCACTATAATATGTGACTTGACGAAATATTTGGTGACAGTTCCTATAAGGGACAAGAGCGCCAAAACAGTCGCAAAGGCGATTTTTGAAAACTTTATTTTGACCTACGGTCCGATGAAGACGTTCATTACGGACATGGGTACAGAGTATAGGAATTCTGTTCTAACCGAACTATGTGAATTACTTAAGATAGACAACTTGACATCTACAGCACACCATCACCAAACGTTAGGGACGATAGAAAGAAGTCATAGAACTTTTAACGAATATGTACGTTCGTACATATCAATGGATAAAACTGATTGGGATGAATGGCTCAAATATTTCACTTACTGTTTTAATGCAACGCCATCAACAGCACACAACTATTGTCCATTTGAACTAATTTTTGCTAAAATTCCAAATAGATTTATTGAATTTATTAACGTAGATAGTATTACGCCACTATACAATGTAGATGATTATTCAAAGGAAGTTAAGTTTAGGTTAGAAGTAGCACATAAGCGAGCTCAACAGCTCTTGGATAAGAAGAAGGAAAACCAAAAATTTTATTATGATAAGGAAATATTAGATTATAACTTTAAAATAGGAGATTTAGTATTACTTAGAAATGAAACAGTGCATAAGTTAGATCCTCAATATAAAGGACCATTTAAAATTAAGAATATAGATATAAGAAATAATGTAACAATTATAGATAATAAGACACAAAAACAACAATTAGTACATAAAAATAGACTTAAGCTCTATCATTCAATATAAATATAATAAAAATTGACAGTAGCGCTACAGTAAAATTTTATTCAAAAATACCAATAATAATAAGAATACCAATAATAATAAAAATACCAATAATAATGAGAATACCAATAATGATAAGAATAATAACATACATGCATAAGTTAAATAAAATAAGTAAAATTAAAATGACAAAACTTATTGTAAAAGAATGTCCATAGAACTACCGTTATATGAAACAATCTATAGCTGATCCTTGCGTTTTCCACGGTAATATAGAAAAAAAAAAATTTTATTATTGCTATATGTAGACGATGGTTGGTGATTTCTCAAAGTCTATACTTGATTTTTTTATTAATGAATTGCCTAAAAATTTTCAATTCATATTCTGTTTCACTATATATGTATATGTATATGAGGAAAAAATATAAATAGTTTTTTAAATTTTCATAGTTTTTAATATATCAAGGGGATAATATATAATAAATATATGTATTACCTTGAGGTTAAATCTATTTGGCAATTATGTTCCAGTAAAAAGTCAGCTGAAAATTTATCACCTCTCTTCACAGCGTCTATTAATATAGTCGAACCCTGAAAAAATGTGATTTACATTCAATTTCACTTCTATTCTTTTATAAAAAACATACCGCTGAATCATACGCATTTATATTGGCATATCCATTTTTTACTAATGTCAGTGCAATTGGCAGATTTTTAACCATCAAAGCCATTTGTAGAGGCAATTGTCCGTCTCCCGACAAGCTGTTTACTATTTCCGAAAGCTGAAATATACCAAGAGAAATCAAACAATAATAATAGTGTCTAATGGTTTTGGAGTGTCAAAGTTATCTATTCGGCTTCTACTAACATTACAACCGAGCAATAAAATATGTCAATGAGATCTGAAGTAGTAAGGAAATGCCGATTCCATACAAAGTTGGGAGCATGTTTGCAATGTTGCCATCTTTTTATTTTTTGTGCTAAATTATTACTTTGAACGCTAATTTAAAGTCCAAAAGTCTGGCAGCACTGTTTACTAATTCCCAATAATTTTTCATGTTTTTTGGTTAGTGGCTTTGATAAATTTAACATTTTTGCATGATTATCTGCTAGCACTATATATACTAAAGCTAAGGAATGTTTCATGTGTGTGTGTGCATATTTGTGTGTTAGCCTGCTTTTACATTTAAGCAATTGAAAGTCAGACATTTCTCAATTCTCTTTTGGTCTCGCCCAAAGCTTTTACATTGTGGACATTAATAGCCAGACATAAATTTTTGAATTTTCTTTACAGTCGTGTATATTTTTATGAGAAAAATAATATGAAGCAACAAGATGAAAATTGCGAAGATTAGAAAAGAGAAACAAAAAATGTCCCGTTCAGACACTCATGTACTACACACTTTACCTCTTCAACCCCTCGCCAACAAACTTCGTATGTCTGGCTTTCAATTGCCCTACCCTAAAAGGCCTCTAGTTAACAACACCGTCAATAGTGTTTTCTTTAGCCTTTGGTTTGAGTTTTATATACATATGTGACGATTATATGTGTAAATGGATGTGCATTGCTTTTATATAAAAGCTTGGAATTATGCTTGTTTATTTTGTTTCTTTCTTCAAGCTAAGAATTTTTTAATTACCCCTGTAGGTAATCGGGCCTATTCCCGTTGGCGTTCTTATTTGAAAACGAAATAAAAACGACAATTTGGCATCACCGTTGACGTTATTGACATTTATCGAAAATGTGTATGTATTCCTCAATTTGAAATGCAGATAAAAACGACAAAGAAACTTTCAATTTTTGTCGCCGCCATTATTAGCAGCGAACTTAAAACAAATTCAAATTAAATTTAAAAAAAATGAAAATTACAACAGCAAAGCAAATTGAAACCTTGGTTTCACAAATGGAAAGCCATCCATCATATGCTAAAGGTTTCCGGAAGGGTATAAAACCTTTAAATTTTGATCATTTTTGGAGTGGTATTGCGGGAAAATTTAATGCGCTTTCACCTCCAGTTCGTGACGCGGACGGCTGGCACAAAGTAAGTAAAACTAAATTAGCAGTAAATGTTAACTAATATCTTAATAATTATACGTAAATATATAATTTTAATTAAAGGTATGGAGACATGAAATTTAAAGTTAAAAAGAAGCTAATGACCAACAAAACTGAAGCTAGAGCAACAAGAGGAGGATTTTTCAACCAGGTGCCACTATCACCACTGGAACAAAAAGTGGCAAATATAATGCAGTTCGAGAAGCAAATAAACCCGAGCGGAAATGAGATAGGATTTGGTGGCCATGAAGAACTTGAAACGCTGGCAATCACGGAAGAGGAACGTAATGTAACTTCCGAAAGTGCTCTATATTGAAATATCTGTGGAAAGTAGCACTCTGGAAATACCCAGCGTTTCAAAAAAGATGCGGACCTCATCAAATAATAAAACGGAGGAAAAAGAAAGGATTACATTATTGAAGAAGCAAACCGAAGTGCAACAACAAAAATGCAGTCACTTAGAATCTATTAAAGGATATTTAAAAGATATTTGTCGTTACCAGAGTAAGAGATTACAATTGGAAGAGGAACGCTTTGACGCATATAAAAAAAAAGCACGCAAAGAAGATGAACTTTTAGACCTAGAAATCGCAATAAAAAAGAAAAAACTTGAGTTATTAGATAAACAGCTAAATTAGTTTTTTATGTACATACATATGTATGTTCATAATTTTTTTATTTATTTTTTGTATGTGAATATCTATTTTTATTTTAATTTAACAAGACTGAAAATAAATAAATCTTTAAGTACTACTGTAATAAAACTTATGATGAAAAAGAGTTTTTGATCACATTTCTTATTCTGCCAGCTTCTGTGCTATCACCTATGTCATCATTGTCATAACTCATGTTAAAATGTTCTGTTTCTTCTGTATGCATTTGTATAGCAATATCAGTAAAAGAAGTATTGTAGTGAATGCAAATGTTGTGGAGAGCAGCACAAGCATTAACCACTTTTGTGATTTTTTGGGGATCATAATGTAATTCCCGTGCTCCAAGCAGGCATCGAAATCGCGACTTGAGTACTCCAATTACTCGCTCTATAATATTTCGAGCCTTTGCATGCTCAGAGTTGTAACGGCTTTCTGCACTGTGTTCAGCTGCTGATCGGTACGGTGTCATTAAAAATGGTTGCAAAGGATACCCAGCATCTCCTAAAAATTTAAATATTGAATGATATTCTATATACATATTTAAAATTTCATACCCATAAATTACGAATTACGTTCACCGGCTTCATACTTTTCTTTTAGAAATCTTCTTGCTCTGCTGGTATTCCAAATTAGTGAATCATGGTCGAAGCCTGGATGTCTGGCATCTACATATCGAATACGCATTCTATGGTCACAAATCTAAGAGAATTAAATACTGAAAAGTTAGCAATTCAATTCAATTAATTTATAAATAGTTATGAATGGTACTTACAATCATTGTATTTATGCTGAAGAAGCCTTTTCGATTGTAGTATGTTGAGAACTTCTGCAGAGACCAACCATTTTAATATGGGTTCCGTCGACACAGCCTATGATTCCAGGAAATCCAGTTTGCTCATAAAAAAAATGTTTGCACTCCATCGTCTCTTCTTCCGTCATTTCAAATTTAACCCAATTATTGCAAATTGTTGCATTCATTGCTTCCAAAACTTCGGATAAAATTTTACTAACGGTAGGCTGAGCTAATGACAAATAAAACTCATTCCCAACGCTTAGCTGATATGATCCGAGCGCAAAAAACCGCAAAACAGTTGCCAGTTTTATATCTGGCGTAATTGCAGATTTGCGTAGGTTACATTTCAGTTTTGGGCGGATTTGTTCCAGGACGTATTGAAATGCAGATTTATTTAGTCTAAATGTATTCACAAATCTTAAACGGGATAAAATTAATGAAAGTACCAGTATATGCTTATCAAAATATCGTTTCTTACACAGAATCTGGAATGGCAAAGATATTAACATTCTGTCTTGAAATTTTTCGATGTATACTTATGTTCATTATTTCATCATCCTCACTTGAACTAGAAAAATAAAATTCTGTACTCATTTTTTTATTTTTCTTTTAAAATATAAATTTTTTTCCAATTTAAACAAAAATAATGACACAAAATACTGCAGCGCTGCCACACTTAATTCATTCTTAACGTTAATTTCGATAACTTCTCTTTGTCGTTTCAATATATTTCAAGAATACCAATTTAGAAACGAAGCGACGATAAAAACGACAACGATATAGAAACGATAATTAATTAATAAGGGTATATCGATCATGTTTGTGTGCACGAGTTCAGCTTTTTTTATGCACAATATTTTTTTCAACTTACGGCCATTTTCACAATGTCTGATTATTTTACTTTTAACAGAAAATTAACTAACTGGCGGTTTGCTTAACAGGCACTATTTAACCAGCGGTTATTCTTTTACGTTTCACCATCCTCCGGTTACTTGACAAAAGAATTTAATAGAAAATACGGCAGCACTCTCAGTATGTTTACAAAAAAAATAAAAATTGTTTAAAAAACAAGAAATTAAGAGCAGTTAATAAATTGTGTTTGAATAAAAGTATATATACCTATAGGTAAGTAAATGTTTAATATGAAAGTCGTAACACACATACATATGTGTATCCTTTTTTTGTAGAACCCTATTCACAATGGAAAGCGAAGATGTGTTTTGTACAGAGTTCCTTGATGAATCTAATTTATCCAATGGCAAGCGGTAAATGTTTGATTACCACAGAAATTTACATACATACAGTGGCCAAAAAAACTATTCGACATAGGTCGTAAACTTTATATATTTATCAAGAAAAAAATATGGAATGTTGTTTTTAACAAAATAAACTTATAAAAGTCTTTATTAAGGAACACAAAGTTATATTCAGTAAAAAAAATGAGATCTCAAAGTAAAAAAAGCAAAAAACACATGAATTAAAATATTAATAACAAAAAACAAGCAAAAAAAGTATTCGACATTGGTAACATTTTTAAAATACATGAATTGAAATACAAGCTTATTTCTACTTCAGTAGCGAGTTGCTTTTCCTTGCCTACGTATAACCTATTTTAAACTATCTGGCATAGATTTTACCAACGTTTTGGTATATTCTGGATCAATTTGGCTCCATTCCTCCTGCAAGATAACTTTCATCTGGTGTTTGTTCGTAAATTGACGTTTTCTGATTTTTTTTCCAAGTGACCCCAAAGATGTTCAATAGGGTTAAGGTCTGGGGACTGTGGCGGCGTTTTTTATTAATTTTGGACAATTATATAAAAGCCAAAGCTTTGTATTAGTGGCACAATGTTTGGGATCATTATCTTGATAAAATTGAAATCTATTTGCCAGACCCAATTTTTCAGCACTTGACCTCAAATTTTGCTTTAGGAGGTCCATGTACTTTCGGTGATCCATAATCCCATCAATAAACGCAATATTACCCACGCCTGATGCCGCCATACATCCCCATACCATAACACCACCGGCACCATATTTAACAGTTGGTACCATATTCGTTTCATCCAATTCTGTGTTAGGCCTGCGATGTACCAGAACTTTTCCATCACATCGAAAAAGGTTATATTTACTTTCGTCAGCAAAAATAAAATCCATCCAGAACTCCATTGGCTTATTTACATGCTCTTTCGCAAAATCTAATCTCAACTTTCTATTTTTCTTAGTAATGTGTGATTTTTTCCTGGCTGATCGTGCATGGAAATCGTGCTTTTTTAAGACGTTACTTATTGTTTGAGGTGTAACGGATATACATAAGTGTTCCTCAGTGTTTTTAGCTAAAGTGTTTGCAGTAATTTTTGGATTTTTTCTTACTTCACGCACGATTTGCCGTTCATCTGAATCTGTAAGTTTGCAAGGTCGCCCAATCCTTACCTTGTTTATCACAATTTTACTTGAATTGTACTTTTTTATAATGGAATATACAGTAGTTTTTGACTTTTATACGATTTCTGATATAGTCTTTTCATCTGAATCTGTAAGTTTGCAAGGTCGCCCAATCCTTACCTTGTTTATCACAATTTTACTTGAATTGTACTTTTTTATAATGGAATATACAGTAGTTTTTGACTTTTATACGATTTCTGATATAGTCTTTTCCGTTTTTCCTAATTTAAAATGATGTATTATTAAATTTCTTACATCAACAGAAGTTTCTTTCCCTTTACGTCCCATCATCGTGATCACTTGCACAGAAATAAGAAAAAAGTTCTTGTAAATGATAAACAAGAAATATAGCGATATTTTTACCAACAATGACATGAAGTAATAAGAAATACACAATCAGAATAAGGGAAAAACAATGCCAGTCGAATACTTTTTTTGCTTTGCAATTTTTGTTTTTTCGTTCAAACAGATAGATGAGTTAAAAAATGTGCAATTTGTATTATTTTTAGGACCATAAATTATTAAATACATATAATACAATGTGATCTCACGTTTATACATATAAAAAACAAAAGGATACTAGCGTTTTCAATGAAATTTAAGAAAATAATTGCAATGTCGAATAGTTTTTTTGGCCACTGTATGTATCTTGAATTTTTTTTTTTAGATCTACTAACTTCACATCTCAAGAAGAAGATGTGCTAATGTCGCTCGTCGAGAAATACTCGCATTTAATAATAGAATGCAAAAAAACTAATGCAGTGAGTTGGCAGAAAAAAAACCGAAATGTGGGACAAAATAGCAACAGAGTTTGGAGCACAGTGCCAAACTATTAGATCCTCAAAGAACCTTAAGGACAAATATGAGAATATAAAAAGGAAGGCAAAGATTGCGATCTCAAATGACCGAAACCAAATCTATAAGACTGGGGGAGGCACATATTGCAGCAAAGTTTCCAGCAATGACGAGAGAGTGAACTCATTATTAGGCAAGTCCGCAACAGGATTATATAATGAGAACGATTGTGATACGAGTAAGTTTATTATATGTATATTTTTAATTCGGACACTTTTAGTTCTTTATAAGTTACTCTAAATATTCAATTCATTAATTTTATTGTAAATTTTTAGTGACAAAGCAGGATGAATTGCCTTTCATTGAAATTGACTTGCTGGAAGACGTAAATGACGTAAAAATGGAGCAAAAAGACTCGCTCATAAAATCTGGAGGAAGTGGCAACGAGGTATAAAAGCTAAAAACAAATATTGCGTATGTATGTATGTACATAAGTATATATGAATTATTAATATTTTTAGTCGCACTCATGGAGTAGCTGGAATCCTGAAAAATTAAGAAGAAAAAACCGGAAAAACTTGATTTTAAAAATAATGTTTTTGGTAATAAAAACGATGAAGTGTTTGCGAAGCAAGCAGTTTTTTTTAAATGAAGACAAGAGAGCAGAAGAACGGCATAAACTACAAGTCACTGAGCTTAATTTAAAAGCTGAATTGTTACAGTTAGAGATTACTTTAAAAAAACTTGAAATTGAAAAACTTTCCTAAAAATTGTATACATACATACATATGTATGTCTGTACATATGTACGCATTTTTTTAGTTTTCCTTGCCTAATGTCTGTTTATGTAATTCTTTTCAATTTCCGTTAATATAACAATTGCGGAATTATTTTTTTTTACCTCAACCCTTGATTATTTGTTATTGAAATAATGCAATAATTGTTTTGTCTGTTCGTTTACGTTATGAATAAGGCTGTAAAGCTTTTTCTTTCTTATACAAAATGTGCGTATAAAAGAATACAGGTAAGATTCAATATCAATACGAATTGCATTCAACTAATGTTGTCGAGGTTGAATTTTTCCTGTCGGCAAATAATAATAATAATTTTCTCAACATTAATATTAAAAATGAAAGACTGAAAATGTTTAAGTTTGTTTTTTTTTATTTGTTAAATAGAAATGTAATGTGCCTTAATTTTTTGTTATTAAATAAATAATAAATGTTATTAGTAAATAAACAATGTATTTCAAAAATAATAAAAAAATATTTTCACTGCGTTTTGATTTGCTTACTTTGTCGTCTGTTTATGTTATTCTTTTTTTAATAGGGGTTTTTGAATTAATATTTTTAACTACATCCATACGTATATACATATATGTATATATCTTCATGATAATCTAGTCACAGTTGAAAACAATATTTTTGCTCGTTTGTAAAAGTTTTAAGTGGCGGGAATAAAATGTTTTTTATTTCTTAATAATGCTGTTCCCTACGTTTTTTATTATACTTATTGTTGTTCAGAGTAGTAAGAATAATAATGGTCTGATTAAAACAATATTGTTTTTATTAGAAAAACAATGATTTTTTATACAGCCTGGTAGGTTATATTAACCAAATATAAAATATTTTACGGTTTTTATAACTTTGCAAAATAATTTTCAATAAGGTCGCAACGTGTTTTCGAATATTGCTGTGGTGAAAGCTCGTCTTCATCACTAGAAAAAGTAAAATCATCAAAATCCCTATTATCTTTCAGAATCCTGGCCAAGTTGTGTAAAATTGCACATGAGACTATTATTGACATTGTTGTAGTAACTGATACTCTCATTCCTAAGGACAATACTGGAAAACGACGCTTTAAAACTCCAAAACAACGTTCTATCACATTTCTTGTTCGAATTTGTGATTCGTTAAAAAGCTTTTCTCCTTCAGATTGCGGATTGTTTAGTGGTGTCAACAAGTATGATTTAACACCATAGCCGCCATCGCCTAAAAGTAAATACGATCCAAATTCTCCACATTCAAATCTTGCTTTAATGCGACTATTGCTGTAAATATAGCTATCATGTGCCGATCCAGGCCACCTTGCCACTATATCTGTTTTTTCAAGGTTTGAGTTGCAGATAGCCTAAAGAAATTTGTATAGAATGACACAGCATTTGCAGAAGAAATAAACCAAAATGACTCACCTGCACATTAAATGAAAAATATGTTGGAAATATAATTTGAGCATTAACACTTTGCTTATTCAACATGTATATTCACATAGTTGGCTTTGAAATATTTTTTATGTTGTGTCACTTTGTAGAAAAATTTTATATATAGTTTAAAAGAATTTGTCATCAATAAAAGTCATACATGTACATTGTGTTTTGTACATTGCTTTTTATATAAGAACTTTGTGTAATTACTAGAAAGGGTTTGCATCACCACAACTACATTTCAATAGGTTATGGGCCCAGACATACGATTTGGAAGTTGTTGAATTTTTATTGCAAGATTTAAAAAGAAAAAATGGCATCGTCGTCATTATATCAGATAGAAAAGCTAGATGAAAGGAATTACGAAACATGGAGTATTCATATGAGAAGTATCCTTATTCATTCTGGTTTTTGGAAGTATGCAAGTGGCGAAGAAGAAGCAGATTCAACCTGGAGTCGTGATAAAATTTTGGAGTGGAAGAGTAATGATGAAAAAACGCTCGCAACAATTTTATTAAGTGTTAAGTCTAACCAGTTGAACCATATTAAAAACATTAACAAATCTAAAGATGCCTGGATTAAACTTAAGGAAGTTTACAAGCCGAGTGGTCCGATGCAAAAGGTTAGCTTATATAAAAAGATGTTAAGTTTGAACATGAAAGACAGCAAAGATATGGCCGAATATTTAAACAGTTTTTGTGAAATTACGGAGAAATTAGCCGATGTTGGAATTAGTATTCAAGAAGAATTATTGGTAGTCATTTTATTGTCAAGTCTTCCGAGAGAGTTTGAAAACTTCGTTATTGCCATAGAAACGAGGGATTCTCTACCAGCGTTAGGAATGCTAAAGGTTAAACTTCTTGAAGAGTATGAACGTCGAAATCAACAAAACAAATCATCTACGATTGAACAAGCTTTTGGTGCAGCCAAAAGAGAAACAGGTTACAAGAAAGGTAATAATAATTTGAATGTTAAAAAGGGAAATTGCTTCATATGTGGTAAGAAAGGGCATTATGCAAATAGGTGCAACGAAAAACGTAATCAAGAAAAAACTTACTCTTTGATTGCAATGGCGAATTCTGAAAAAAGAGATACACAAACATCGACATGGTACATTGATAGCGGTGCTACAAGTCACATGTGTGCAAATCGAAATTTATTTTGTAAATTAGACAGATGCAGTGATAATATAATGTTGGCAAATAGAAAATCAATTGCTGCTGAAGGAATAGGAACAGTCAATCTGTTTATAAATAATAATAAAATTGTACTAAAAGATGTTTTATATTCCTCAGATCTGAATGGAAATTTTTTATCTGTCAATAAGGTCGTACAGTATGGTGGCAAAATCAAATTTAATAATAAGGGTGCAATATTTACTGATGCTTACGGTGAAATAGTTTTAAAAGCCCGTAAAGAAGAAAATTTGTTCCAATTTAAAATAAAAATACCGAACGAGAAATTATGTGTTTTACAATCCATTAATGAAACTTGGCATCGTCGATATGGACATTTGAACTATGAAAGCCTGTTTGAGTTGTCGAAGAAAAATATGGTGAATGGTATAAATTTGACGCAGAAACATCAAGATCCGTGCGAAATATGTATGGTTAGCAAAATTCATGCTATAAAATTCCCGAAGAAATCTGAAAGTAAATCTGGTGAGTTGTTAGATTTAATACACTCGGATGTTTGTGGTCCTATGAAAATAGATTCAGTTGGAGGTTCAAAGTATTTCCTCACATTCATAGATGACAAGTCAAGAAAAGTTTTTGTTTATTTTTTAAAATACAAAAGCGAGGTATTTGAAAAATTTAAAAATTTCAAAGAATTAGTAGAACGTCATACAAATCGTAAAATAAAATGTATTCGTAGTGATAATGGAGGAGAATATATTAATAAAGATTTTAATAATTATTTGGAGCAATGCGGAATTCAACGTCAGTTAACGGTACCTTATACGCCGCAACAGAATGGGGTAGCGGAAAGGTTTAATAGAACAATAGTAGAAATGGCTCGTTGTATGTTAGTCGATGCTGGTTTAAAACAAGATTTATGGGCTGAAGCTGTAGCAACAGCAGTTTATTTACGTAATAGATCTCCATCAAAAAGTCTCGATGGAAAAACGCCTTATGAAATATGGACGGGTCGTAAGCCATGTGTAAATCATTTTAAAATTTTTGGTACAAATGCAGTAGTTTTGAATAAAAGAAGAGGAAAATTTGAATCAAAAGGTGCAAATATGATGATGGTTGGTTATTCCAGAGTATCAAAAGCATATCGCTTATATGATAAGAAAACACGAGAAGTTATTGAAAGACGCAATGTTTTATTTAATGAATATAAATTACCCTGTAAAGAAATTAATGATAACATTCAAAATTTTATGGATTTCGAAGCGATTGTAAATAAGAAAGATGTCGATGAACAATTTGAGACAAATAATACCTCAAATCAAGAAGATTTAGAGTATAGCATTGTAAGATCAGTAAATAGTGATATTTCACTTGATGAGGTTGTAGAAACAAATGAAAAAGGTAAACGTGGGCCAGGTAGACCTAAAATTTTTAGTAATGGTAGGCCAGGTCGTCCAAGAAAAATATATCAACAACTGAATAATGCAGTGAAGGAGCAAGTTCCAAAAACTTTAGAAGAGGCATTATCCAGTCGTGAAAGTGAAAAATGGAGAGAAGCTATGAAAAAAGAAATGTCTTTGTTGGAACAAAAAGAGACATGGTCATTAGTTGATTTACCAGCAGGTCATAAAACTATTAAAAGTAAGTGGGTATACACTTTAAAGAAAAATAGTGAAGGTGAAATTGAAAGGTTTAAGGCAAGGTTGGTCGCCAAAGGCTGTAGTCAAAAATATGGCATAAATTACGAAGAAACTTTTTCCCCTGTTATAAGATACGAAACGATAAGAATGATTTTGGCATTAGCAGTTGAGCACAAAATGCATTTGCACCAAATAGATGTAACTTCAGCATACCTGAATGGAGATTTATATGATGAAATTTACATGCAACAGCCTCAAGGTTTTGAAAACAAAAGGTATCCAAATAAAGTGTTACGTCTGCACAAATCTCTTTATGGTCTTAAGCAATCCGGGAGAGCATGGAATTTTAAATTAAATGAAGTTTTATGTAAGATGGGATTTGAAAGTTGCAAAAATGAACCGTGTTTATATAAAAAAATACAAGACAAAGAATTGATTGTAGTCGCAGTTTACGTCGACGATATAATAGTTGGATGTAAAAATAAAGCAGAAATATTAAAATTCAAGTCTCAAATTAGTAAGAAATTTGAAGTATCAGATAAAGGTTTATTGGAACATTTTTTGGGGATGAAAGTTGAACGTAACGGTGAAACTGGAGATATAAATATCTGTCAGGAAAATTATATTAAAGATTAAAGAAATTTTCAAACAAAATGCAATGAAAAATGTGAAGAGGTTGATAGCACATTATATCAATCACTTATTGGCTCTTTATTATATTTATCTTTAACGACAAGGCCAGATATATTATATTCTGTAAATAAATTAGCACAAAGAAATACTAATCCACATGTAGAACATTTTAAAGCGGCAAAACAAGTTCTTAGATATTTGAAAGGAACTCAAAATCTTAAATTAAAATTTTGCAAAAGTAATCAAGAGTTAATCGGTTATGCTGATGCAGACTGGGGTGGATGTAAAACTGACAGAAAGTCACATAATGGATACATATTTTATCTTGGAAATTGTGCAATATCTTGGGAGTCGAAAAAACAATCCACAACAGCATTAAGCAGTACAGAAGCTGAATATATGTCTATATCAAATGCAGCAAAGGAAGCAGTATACTTAAGAAGATTACTACAAGAACTTGGTTTCATAAATGAAGAAAGTATTAAATTGAACGTCGATAATCAAGGAGCTTTAAAATTAGCAACAAATCCAGTATTTCATAATCGCAGCAAACATATAGATATAAAGTATCATCACATTAGAGAAGTAGTAAATAATAAGGAAATCTATTTGGAATACTGTCCTACGGAAGATATGATTGCGGATATATTTACTAAAAATTTGTCTAAATTAAAACATAATAAATTTGTTACTTTGTTAAATTTAAAAACATAAAATCAGTTTGTAAAATATATATGTTGAGGAGGAGTGTTGGAAATATAATTTGAGCATTAACACTTTGCTTATTCAACATGTATATTCACATAGTTGGCTTTGAAATATTTTTTATGTTGTGTCACTTTGTAGAAAAATTTTATATATAGTTTAAAAGAATTTGTCATCAATAAAAGTCATACATGTACATTGTGTTTTGTACATTGCTTTTTATATAAGAACTTTGTGTAATTACTAGAAAGGGTTTGCATCACCACAACTACATTTCAATAAAATAACCTTTGCGACATCTAAAAACTTCTGCATCAATACCACCTGGAGATTGTATTTTAATATGCGTACAATCTATAGCTCCTAATACTTTAGGAAATACTGCAATGTTCTAAAAATGTGCGGCTGTCTCTCTCATATCCTCTTGGGTGTGGGGCATTTGTATAAATTTGATTGAAAGTTTTACAATTGCCCTGGAAACTTTTTTAACAACACGACTAGCTGTTGCAATTGATGCACCACAATAATCACCTATAACAATGAGGAAGCTGCCCTTAGCATAAAATCTCAACGTTAATAACACCATTTGGGTAGGAGATAAGGCGCAATTTCTGCAAAGTAATTAAAATATAATAAATATACGTACATATTTAAAGAATTATATTCAATTTGTAACAATTTGTATAGATGTTGCTTACCTAGTTGTTGCAGATTCTATGTCATTGCGTACAAGATTGACAATATATTGTACCGCAGGTTTTGGTAATCTATACCTTTTTCTAAATTCCTCATCAGAAAACAATAAGTGATTTCGACGTGGAAGTACTTTTTTTCTAGTAATTGCATTTTTAAATTTATAAATATTAAAAAAAATAAATGCTGATTGACATTTACGTCCACTTTCTTTCTTTCTGCTCGCGGTTAACATTTTAACCGCCGAATTTTGGTCGGTTAAATTTAACAGCCAGTTTGGCGTTTAATGGTCCCGGTTAAATGTTAATTGTATATTGTGAAATTAATTTTTTGCTAACTGCTGGTTAAAGTTTCGATTACGTTTTAATCAGACATTGTGAAAATGCCCGTTAGTCTAGACGTTGTTTATTCAGCTGCATAAGAATTCGTGGGAATATGTACAAATATTGAAATATTTTCAACTAAAATTTTTATATAATTGTGTCTGTGTGTGTGTGTAAAATTGCTGTTCCCTTTTATCAAAAGCACACAACAATATTTATTTATCTGCCCAGTAACGTCATTATTTATTGTAGTGTCGAAGCGAATTTCAGTACTGCATTTCAATTGACAATAGTGTCAACTGAAATGAAATAGCATTTTTTGTGTGCAATGCTATTCTAAAATTTATAATTTATTTAGAATTTTGCGGTCTTGTTGACAAAAATAATAGCTTTTATCATGGAGATAGATGTAAGGCATTTTATTATCAATTCTTATTTTATGAAATTAATATATCGCACTTGTACAACAATAGTAATTTAAATGTAAATACATACTCATGTACATATGTATGTATATGGAAGGCAAAATTTAAATGATGTTTTTTAAAAAGAGTCGGCAAAACTACAGTAAATTTTTACATTGATATAAATACTAAATCTTAAGTTTTCTTAAAAAGTCAAAATAAAAAAAATTGTGAGTTAATACACTATTGTAGCAGAATTGCAATATGTAATATTTTTTTTAATTTTATATTTCCCTTTTTTAATTTTTAACTCCAATAGGAATCAATAAGTGCTAGTGTTAGTAGAGAATTATCGACTGAAACTCTATATAATACTACCATCAGAGAAAGAATTAATACCGGGGAGTTTAAAGTAGTTGATATCAATCGAAAAAGCAAGATTTGGGAGATATTTCACAAAATACAAGACGTATACGCAAACATTGTTTCTAATATGGTATCATGCAAAATATGCAAAAATATTTATAAATATAACAAAAACAGTACCTCGAACCTAGTGAACACAAGTGCTATGCTATAAAGAAAGTACGAACCGATTTTAAGGATGCACCAATGGAAGCAGGCGCCGCCGACAAAATGGGGAGTGCTCGATTATTTACTAAATGGACTGTGCAAAATTGTCGTCCGTTTAAAATAGTTGAAGACACTGGACTTCAAAATATTATCAAATTTTTTATATATGTTGGGGCAAAATACGGCGAGGGTGTAAATTTAAAAAGTTTGTTGCCCATCGCACAACTTTTAATTTGAATTAAAATTACGCTAAAAAAATATTTTTTTTTCTTTTTGTAAAGTGCTTGTGAAATGAAGTATGGTGCACTATGAAGTTTACAGTATTTTCATTGTACACTTGACAATACTGTCTATTCAACTGTTGTACAATGGTTTTATGTGCATATCTGTTTAGTGTGTATGTATGTTTCCCAACACACTTTATACAAAAAGTAAGCATTTCACAATTTAACGCTATTGCGTTATTACTGAATTGATGAACAACTTAGTTTAGTTTTAAGTATACTCATACTTTAGCAGAAGAAGGAAAAAAAGAAAACAACAATATGAATTATATTCATTAAGTTCTCCACGTTATTTTTCATTTCATTATTCTATTCAAGCTTACAGAGTGCGTACAAGTTTTTAAACACTCCGGAGAAAAAATATTTAAAAAAATGGAAAAGTGAATTTTGTGAAAAAAAAGTTTGCTTTAAATAAAAAGCAAAAAGTTTGCTTAAATAAATTTATAAAATCATATTAGGCTTTACCATGAAAGCCCATCCTCATCATTTATATGTACAATATGCAGCACATATTTTTCAAACCGTGCGGAATGGCAGAGACATTCACAACTAATTAACCATAATCAAAATAAAATTTATTGCAAATATCGTGAAATAGGCATTTCCCATTTTAGTTGGCTTTATCATTTACGTACAATAAAATTAAATGTAGTAAATATATTAATAGTAATGTATCAGTACAAGCTTTAAAAACCGACCACTTCATATACTTAATTGAAAATAAAGCCCTTGAAAATTTATTACCAGAAAACTTTTTACATGATATTAAAACAGAAGTTATTGAACTATTAAAAAATACGTTACAAAAACACATTAACATCAAATGGAATTGTGAATTATTCTGTAAATATATTTTAATTAAGGATAATGAAACTGGATGTAGTATAGATATCAAATCTCACCAAATGTTTTGGTACAGAAAAAGAGTGAGTTTTAAAATCGTGATAGCGGGTGGGCGCTAATAGAAGTATCCCACCTGGAAATTAATATTAACAAATACATTTGTATAAGGCGATCACAGTATATACCCTTATCATCAAAATATTCAACAAAAAGGTGTGTGTGAATGTTCATAATAATGATGAATATTGCTTCAAGTGGGCCATACTATCGGCATTATATCCCGTCGCTACTCATTTAAACAGATGCATATCCTATAAAGTAGAGAGCATTGAGGATGATATAATTATATTGGATAATGACATCACATTAAATATAGAAAAGATTACAAACCGGATGGTAAAATTAAGGGAACTAAAGCATATAAATATAAACATATAATTAAAAAACTGTTTAAAGAAGACGATCTAAGCATTTTTTTCATCAACCTTAAAAACAAAACATAATTATAAAGGTGATGGGTTGATGCAATTTAACCCTCACAAACAAAATTATATATATTGGGATGATCCAATTGAACGTTAGAACGTTTTCGACTACTGCTTTCATCACAAGCTGCAGGTCATACTAATCGCAATAATGAGATTATATCAATTATTGACGAACTACGTGAAGCGAATATAATAGAACAATATAAAATTATATAAAGTAAGTCTGTTGATAAATTTGGACATTATTTAAACAATACTAGTAGTATAATTTAAAAAAAATGTTTCTAAATTATTGGGGATCTTTATGGATACGGACAACAACATTGATGTTCGAAAGAAAAGAATTCAAAATGTGGCAAAACCTTTCTAGGAAAACGATGTTATTAATAAATTGTTTTTCCAACGCAAATCGAAAAAGCGGAAAACAAATTATTAACACACTTTAAAGAAGATAACAATAAAATACTTAATGATCTACAATCACAAATTGAAGGACTAAAACATAAAATGATCTTCCAAATAGAAGAAAATAATAAAATTCGAGAAAAACTTAACAAAACTAACTCATTTTTCGAGGAAGAAGTTGTAAAATTAAATGAGACAATTTATAGAATTGAAAATTACATGTTCGCTTCAATAGTTGAAAGTCCATCAAACCCACTACAACACAACAGTCAAAAAGTAAAATGACTTCGAAACGAAATTTAATAAATGAACCACATAAGCTAGCACGAAAAATATTTCCACGTCGAACAGTTGTAATGAAAGGAATAGATGATCTTTGGCAAGTTGATTTAGTTGAAATGGGAAATTATTCTAAATACAACAAGAATTATAGATATTTACTAACCGTAATTGATACTTTCTCAAAATTTGCATGGACTGTACCGATCAAAACAAAAACTGTACCTGAAACAACACAAGCAATGTCAGATATTCTTCAATTGGGACGAGTACAGTAAGACTTGCAAACTGATGGTGGAAAAGAATTTTTCAATAAACATTTTGTACAATTGAATTAAAGTTAATCACAATTCAGCATACAGCAGAATGAAAGCACCAATAGCAGAACGACTTAATAGAACCTTAAAGTGGATAATGTGGAAAGAATTTAGTTTTAATGGCTCTTATAATTGGTTTGTTATTTACAAACAGTTAACAAATGCATGCAATAGAAAACTTCATCGTACCATCAATTTGCCTTCAATTAATGTCAATTCAACAAATGAGAAAAAACTATTAAATACCGTATACAGTCACTTAAAAATGTATAAAATAATAAATTTAATGTTGAAGATCATGTGCGAACTAGCAAATACAAACATATTTTTGAAAAAGGTTATACTCCTACTTGGACATCAGAAATTTTCATAATTAAATCAGTTCAAAATACATATCCAACAACATTCATATTATAGAAGATTATATTGGAAATCTCATAAAAGGAACATTCTATGTTGAAGAACTCTCAAAAACCAGATATTCAAATACATATCTAGTTGAAAAGGTTATTAAAACTAAAGGAGACAAAGGATTTGTTAAATGGGTGGGATTTTCTAATGAACACAATAGTTGGATAAGCAAAGGTGTAATATTATAAACATTATGTATTTTAATATATTTTTAAGATGATAAGAAATAAATAAACAATTTGTTTATAAATAATATATAATAGAATATTTTACTTATTTGTCATCGGACAGTTGTAATGTCAATAACACTTACTCTGAGTTATAATTCATCAGAGTTATCTGATAATTACTTCCCACCTATTGATTTAAATTGATTATATGAGTGTGTTCTAACTGATTTTCATTCAATGTAGATGTCTATAATAAGAAGTTTCATATAGGCGAACTTCCAATTGAAATACCAATCGCATCTTATGAATTAAATGATAAAGTTGATTATATAGAGGAACAATAAAACGCTACAGACCTGCAAACAAAATTCATATAGAAGCTAATAACGACACAATGTAAGTTAAAATCAACAGCTCTAAGGAATCAATTTATTTTAATAGAGTACAATTGGAAAATTTTTAGGATTCAATAACAAAATCCTAGCTCCGAGCGAAGATCATTACTCTGATTTTTCAGTTAATATTTTCAAAGAGAATGTTTTCCAAGTTGAAAGCAATATCGTTGTTAATACGTATATGAACAATTCCAAGGCACATACTCTGCATGAGTTTCCAATTAATGTGCCGCCAGCGTTTAAGAATCTCATCTACTTATCAGTGAACTCCAGAGAGATAAGTTCACTAGCTCTACGCGTTGTTCATCAGCACGGCGATTTAGTTAATTTCCGAGGAGAGGAAATAACTATTGGACGACATATAATGCCTACTAAATAATGATAATATACATTCCAAGTATATTGAAAAATAACGCTACATACATTCTCAAAATATATTAGAACCGAAACGTCATTTAAAGAGATCACTTCAACATAAAACGCTAACAGCAAATAAAAACTTTCTCGAGTCTTTGAATTTGAAATTAAAATAAACAAAATGAGTTCAATAATAGATGTACTAGATAAACCACTATCTGATGAAAATATAATCAAAAAGGATTATCATACATACATACCATATCTACAATAACAATAATGATGAAATTAGGACTTCAATATGAAATCAAGATTTATATGTCTTCCTAGTGAAAGCTATTTATATGCAGAAGAATTTGTTGTAGATGAGAAAAGTGCAAAATCAACTTTAAATGGAAAAACAACTTTGTTGCATACCTCTTTAAGGAAATTCGTAATGAACTTAATGGTATTGAAATTGATCATACAAGATATTTGGGGGTGACGAGCACCATAAAAAATTTGGTTTCTATATCGCAGACTGAAAGCTTTATGATGCAAAATGCTGGATGGAATAAAATTGAAGATGTTAAACTTGTAAATCGATATTTTAATTTCTATGTACCGCTTAAAATGCTTTTAGGATTCGCTGAAGACTATAATAAAATTATATTAAATGGTAAACATGAACTGATACTCTTACGTAATAAGAACGATGAAGATATTGTACGCTCGAACGTTTCTACTGGAAAAGGCAAACTTACAATTTCACTCATATCATGGAGAATTCTACATGTACATGTACGATCCCAGTAAATTTAATATGATTTATTAACAATGGTGTTTCTATACCGATAGTCTTTCGTAGTTGGTATTATCATGTAAATCCACAACTAAATGCGGGAACTAGTCATATTTGGAATGTTAAACTACCTGCAGATAGGAAATGTTCACATTTATATTGATTGCATTTCAACAAGAAAATAAGTTTGTTCAGTGCGAACTGGCTAATTTAAAAGTACATTTAGACTCAGTCTCTTACCCATATGATGATCTGAATATTAAATTTAAAAATGAACGATATGCTATTCTATTTGATATGTATTTAAGATTTCAACAAAGCTACTATATGAGAGAATCTCAACCGCTTCTATCTGCTCAGAAATTTAAAAATAATGCACCAATTATTGTAGTAGATGGTAGTTATCAAAACGAATCACTCAATAGTGGACCAATGACGGGGCGGAGGAGCAGGACGATCACGTCCGGCGCGGCCCAGGGATCTGTGCTGGGCCCGGACCTATGGAATCTGACCTACGATGGGATCTTTGGGGTGGAAATGCCCGAGGATGCTCAGCTCGTGGGATACGCGGATGATATAGCGGCGGTGATCTTGGCGCGGGATATGGATGACGCCAGGGGGAAGCTGAACTGGGTCATGATTAGGACCCGGATGTGGCTTGAGGACCACGGCTTGGAATTGGCCGGGGAGAAGACCGAGGTGATGTTGATGACGCGGGCTCACATACCACTCGGCGTCGGCATGCGGATAGGGGATGTGTCTCTGGTTACCCAGAGTGCCATAAGGTATTTGGGCGTCAGACTCGACTGTAGGCTGACTTACTGGGCCCAAATACGGCATGTGGCGACTAGGGCTGCGAAGATGACTGGCATGTTGAGCAGACTCATGGCGAATGTCGGAGGCCCGACACAGAGCAAGAGGAGGGTGATTATAGCGGTCACGAAGTCGATCTTGCTGCATGGGAGCGAGATTTGGGGAAATGTACTGGGTGAGAGAACCAAACGCAGGGTGCTCGAGGCGGTACAGCGGACGGCGGCCATTAGGGTTGCTTCGGCTTACCGCACGGTCTCGGGCGCTGCGGTCCTGGTGATATGTGGGGAAATACCCATAGACCTCTTGTCGCGCTAGCGGTGGGAGGCTTGGAACTCGAGGGGGAGGGCCCTGGTGTTGGTGCTATTGGTCTGAGACCCCAAACTGTCCGGCGATGGCAGGACAGGTGGACCGCGGACACGGTCGGCAGGTGGACGGCGAGGCTCATTCCCTTCGTGGAAGTATGGATTCGGAGGAAATTTGGGGAAGTTAACTACTTCCTGACACAATTCCTCTCGGGCCACGGATACTTCCGAAAGTACCTGTACCGGATGGGCAGGGCAGATGGTCCCGACTGCATTTACTGTGGTATTGCGGATGATGATGCAGAACACACTTTCTTCGACTGCACCAGGTGGCATACTGAGAGAGGTGCAATGGCGCAGCGGGTTGGCGGGTTCGCTCCTGCCACCGTGATAGGGAGGATGCTCGATTGTGAGCACAATTGGGACGCTGTGGCACAGTACGTGGGATACGTTCTGCGGAGGAAGAAGAGGGACCTCGATGCGCTGCTGCATAGCGGGGCCCCTCTGGCGGGGACCAGGCGATACGGGCCGGGGCCATGGCGCCGGCTGCGGACTTGGCGGACCCAGACGTGGGTGAGTGAGAGTGGTCCTGATTGGGACGTGGCTCTGGGCCTTCCCGAAGTAATGCGGAAAGCGATCCCGGGGAGGAATCTACCCAGAGGAGGAGGAGGGAATTTTTTAGTGGCAACACCACTCGACGCAGAAGACGACGGTCTCTGTAAGTGCGAAGGCATTTTCAACCCTACCTCACACGCCAAAAAAAAAATAGTGAACCAATTGATATAAAAATTGAATTTGAGACAGCTATAAATATTCCGACAAAGACATCAGCTTACTGTATTCTTATTCAATCGTATAATTGAATATACACCTATAACAGGACTAGTTCGTACACTCTTGTAAATGAATATGAACAACAACAGCAGTTTAGTTTTTATAGATTTACAAGGTTTCAAAAGTAACTTAAATGTTGTTATCGCAAAAGAAGTAGCAGTCATTTTCAACAATAATGAACTCATCAATTACTTCAATAAATATCTAAATGTTTTTCAACAAAACAAAGCATAGAGAAGTTAATTGGTTAACTAGAAACTATCACCACATTAGCTGGAACAAGAGTTCAGTTACATTTTATACTGTTGTGGAGATTTTAAAAGTTAATGTCAAATACACCAAAATATACGTTACAGGTTAAGAAAAAGTAAAATGTTTAGAAGAAATGATTCATCAACAAGTATTCAATATTGAAGATATTGACTACATCATCGACGTAAAGCAAATGGAATCTAAGTACTCCGAATATCTCTATTGCAACTACTACAATTATTTTGTTTGTGCTTTGAAGAATGTATTGCTCTCAAAAGAAATATTAAATAAAATTAAAATTAAAAAAAAAAATTTAAATAAAAAAATGTAATCATAAATTCTAGGTTTAAATATTATATAATTGATTTAATAAAAAATATAGGAATAAATATTGTATCTAAAAAATAAATAAATAAATCTCTTTTCATTTCACCAAAATAGTTTGATCCCAATAGAAATTGCTATGAAAAGCGTGTTAAAGTATTAATATGATTATCTTGAAAATTTTTTGAAATTAAAATGTTTACATTGCAAAAATTTCAGCAGCAACTAAATTGTTCTTCAATTCCGTATATTGCGTTAAATTGTGAATTTTTTTATTTTTTGTATAAAATGTGTGAGGATACATACATACATACACACACACACACGGACACCCGCGTACAATTTGATAAAATTCTTAGTTGAAAAATATTTGCATATTTGTAAATATTCCTAGGAATTCTAATGCAGCTGAATAAACAACGTCTAGACTAAAACATCAAATATTTCTTTGCGGTAGTCTGAACACAAAATAATTTTGAGCTTTAAATAAAGTAGGTAACATATGATTTTGAGGAAATGAAATTATTTGAAGGCAAACAAATATTTGATTAATGTGAACACAGTGTGATCATGTGTGATCATAAAATATCAAATAATTTACAAATTTTGGGACAAACAATTATTTGGTCTTACAAAAAATTTGTAAGAGCAAACTGGGATAAATAACAGCCGCGGCTGCTATGTTGTCAACTTTTAAAAATTAAAACTTGTCAAAGTGGATAATAATATGAGAATAAAATCGTAAGTATTATGTATGTAACATAACTTAAGTAAATTTTTTTTATTTTTCGAAAATGAGCAGTGCCACGCCGAAAAAGTTAATTATCCGTTTGACAAGTTTTTTTTTTAATTTTTTATACATTTACAAATTCACTGGGTACGGATATATTTTTTAATAAATTATATCTTTCAGTAAATTTAATTTACATTATTTATATACGGGCCAAAAATTCATGCATATACATGCTTTTCTTTAGGAACGATTAAGAAATGTCAAATTCCACATATAGTTAGGTGAAATGCAAAACCACTAACATTTCCACTTTTTTAAAGGAGGAAAAAAACTTTTTTAACATAATACACGTATTTGTAATTACACTTATAAAATAATTAATTTTTATTACAAAAATCTAAAAATTTATGAGAACATTCATTATTCTGATAAGCATCATAATCAATAAAAAAAGTTATTTTCAAAATTTTTGTTAGTTATGTGCTTTTGCATTTCGGCTAACAATATGTATGTATGTACCGTATTACCCGTTGCAGTAATTTTTTTGCCCAAGAAAATACACAGAGCGTTTAGCCCCCTTTTGACTACCAATAATATGTGAACACATATATGTACATATATTGTAGCAATTTTATATTATATTATTGCCAACATAAAATATATATTTTTCTGCATTAACAACAGGCATCGAATGTTGGAATTTATTGCTGATAGACATACTATGTATTTATTACTAGTCAATAATGTATATATGTATATATAAAACAGAATGTGTGTTTGTATGTTTGTTTGTACCTTATAGAAGATCACACCTCTAGGGCGATATAATTGAAATTTTCACAACATTTAGCTAGGACTCTTGAATTAATTGTAGGCTACTTTTTACTTTTAATTATTATGTTACTAAATTTTATAATATAAACGATCGTATTTCGTCATTTTTGGATAAATTTTCAAAATTAATTTTGAATATGGAAAATACCAATTTTTTTTGGAAAAGGTTCACTAAAATGTTTTTGTTTTTTAAATTGAAGGGGAAGGGAAATGCCCGCCCAAACAGCATCATCAGTTGAAATTCGGTTTTTTATGTTGACATCCCCTAAGAAGGGATTTTTAATTATTCTCAGAGAGTAAAAACGGTTAAAATAGATTACCTAATATCTCAGAAACAGCTGACAGAGAATAAAAATTTCAAAATCATATAAATGCTGCTCAAAAATAAGCAGTAGGTAAAACTCCAAAAAAAAATTAATTTTGGTATCCCCCTTTGCAACCATATATGTACATATCTTCAAAAGTATTGCAGATATAATAAAGCTTTTTTCCGTAATCTTTTTTTAAGAAAAAATTTCGAGTGCGTTTTCCTTTTTCAAAATTCGAAATTGTATGGAGTAAACTTCTACTTTCGTACTTTTATTCCATTTAAAGAGTGCTTATTATGTAAATTTTTTATATTTTTATTATATATTTATATTTTTTTATATACCCCCATCATATGGGTATCAAATTAAAGGGATTTCTGAAGGGAGCATAAAATATAATGATATCTCTGCAAACACTTCAATGAGATGGGTAGCAAATGAAAAAAATTGTTGAAAAGAACAGCAAAAATAAAATAAAAACTGCGTTTTGTACCTTTTTTTCTTTCTTGGAAAGGTATTGTTTTTTTTTTTTTCTATCTTGGACCAGCACTCAGGGGATTACCCCTACACATGCGATGCATTGTGCTGGAACTAGGTTCCAGGTTATGAGAAGGAGGATAGAGGGAGTAGTGTGAATGGAAATTTGATTTGAATTTTCCCACGTCATGATATAACAAGAAACTTATTCAAATGTAATAATGTCTATATTGAAGTGCACGATATTGTATATGTTGGTGTAGGGTAGCGAAGCACACCGGGTTAATCTAGTATGGTCATAAACTATATGTATAATACATACATACAAAGAATTTTTGTAAAAATATAAAATATAACAGTTTTTTTTTTGTATTTCAAAAACTCAGAAACGCAGTAAATGATAATTAATTTATTTCTTTATTAACTGCTTAAGTGCTTTCAGCCACGTTAGAACGGCATGGATGCAAGTTGGGGAAACTACAGCCAATTTCTTCAATGCGCCATTCACCAGGAATGAGTGTTCCGTCTGCAGCATAGTGATTCACAAAATTTGAATTAAAATAATTGCGCAACAATCCTTCCAATTTTGCGCAACATCCTTCTTTATTCCGTGAACGAATCCTATTCCGTACCCATTTTCTTTTGCTTTTTCTCCTCCTCTAACACGATAAGAGCTGCTGCTCCGCGCCATAAGATACATAAATTATCTTCTTCGTTCATTATTAATGAAAATTTTCTGTCGTTTTCAAGTTCACAGTTAATTTAACGCATGGCACACATGATTTCTTTTATTTTATTTGCCACTATTTTCAAACCGTTTCAACAAACAAAAATTATGAAATATTTGATCGTGGTGTGAATATAAAACAAAATATTTTTTTCAATATTTTCATCAAATATTTCATCAATCTGAACGTAAAGTTGAAAAAATTATTTTGCATAAGAAAAACTAGACACGCGCATACATACTATTCACAAACATGATCGATATACGCTACAGATAAAGTGTCTATTTCATATACATATGCATATACTCGTATAGAAGACAAGAACTAGTCAAAGCCTAAACCAAATGTATTGAGAAAATATGAACTATTTAACGATGTTAGGGTTAGAGCATATAACCCACCTTTGTATTACATCCGACTAAACCAAAAAAAATTTGAGTCCGATCACAGGGGAGATGTGTAAACATCTAGTAATGAAATCTTTTTAAAAGTTATTAAAATTAAATGTTTTTGTATTCTTTTTATTTATTTGTTTTTATTTGCCTACGATAACAATGTACGACAATTAGTGAAAATTAGTAGCTACTACTACTACTATTGCGCACTAGATGGTAAAGGGTGGTTAAATTTCAAGGGCCGATGTAGATTTTGAATAAAACACAAACTATTTAGGAACTTATTGTAATTTTATTTTATTATGATATATTGGTATTACTCAATTGTGTATGGAGCAAAATATCGGCCAAATGGGCGCCGCGACCACGGCGGCACACCTCCAACCGATGGTCCAAATTTTCGATGACCCTGAGGCATAATGGAGGTTCTATGCCGTTAATGTGCCGAATTATCTCATCCTTTAGCTCTTGAATTGTTGCTGGCTTATCGACGTACACCCTTTTTTAATTTTTAACTCCAATAGGAATCAATAAGTGCTAGTGTTAGTAGAGAATTATCGACTGAAACTCTATATAATACTACCATCAGAGAAAGAATTAATACCGGGGAGTTTAAAGTAGTTGATATCAGTCGAAAAAGCAAGATTTGGGAGATATTTCACAAAATACAAGACGTATACGCAAACATTGTTTCTAATATGGTATCATGCAAAATATGCAAAAATATTTATAAATATAACAAAAACAGTACCTCGAACCTAGTGAACACAAGTGCTATGCTATAAAGAAAGTACGAACCGATTTTAAGGATGCACCAATGGAAGCAGACGCCGCCGACAAAATGGGGAGTGCTCGATTATTTACTAAATGGACTGTGCAAAATTGTCGTTCGTTTAAAATAGTTGAAGACACTGGACTTCAAAATATTATCAAATTTTTTATATCTGTTGGGGCAAAATACGGCGAGGGTGTAAATTTAAAAAGTTTGTTGCCCATCGCACAACTTTTAATTTGAATTAAAATTACGCTAAAAAAATATTTTTTTTTCTTTTTGTAAAGTGCTTGTGAAATGAAGTATGGTGCACTATGAAGTTTACAGTATTTTCATTGTACACTTGACAATACTGTCTATTCAACTGTTGTACAATGGTTTTATGTGCATATCTGTTTAGTGTGTATGTATGTTTCCCAACACACTTTATACAAAAAGTAAGCATTTCACAATTTAACGCTATTGCGTTATTACTGAATTGATGAACAACTTAGTTTAGTTTTAAGTATACTCATACTTTAGCAGAAGAAGGAAAAAAAGAAAACAACAATATGAATTATATTCATTAAGTTCTCCACGTTATTTTTCATTTCATTATTCTATTCAAGCTTACAGAGTGCGTACAAGTTTTTAAACACTCCGGAGAAAAAATATTTAAAAAAATGGAAAAGTGAATTTTGTGAAAAAAAAGTTTGCTTTAAATAAAAAGCAAAAAGTTTGCTTAAATAAATTTATAAAATCATATTAGGCTTTACCATGAAAGCCCATCCTCATCATTTATATGTACAATATGCAGCACATATTTTTCAAACCGTGCGGAATGGCAGAGACATTCACAACTAATTAACCATAATCAAAATAAAATTTATTGCAAATATCGTGAAATAGGCATTTCCCATTTTAGTTGGCTTTATCATTTACGTACAATAAAATTAAATGTAGTAAATATATTAATAGTAATGTATCAGTACAAGCTTTAAAAACCGACCACTTCATATACTTAATTGAAAATAAAGCCCTTGAAAATTTATTACCAGAAAACTTTTTACATGATATTAAAACAGAAGTTATTGAACTATTAAAAAATACGTTACAAAAACACATTAACATCAAATGGAATTGTGAATTATTCTGTAAATATATTTTAATTAAGGATAATGAAACTGGATGTAGTATAGATATCAAATCTCACCAAATGTTTTGGTAAAGAAAAAGAGTGAGTTTTAAAATCGTGATAGCGGTTGGGCGCTAATAGAAGTATCCCACCTGGAAATTAATATTAACAAATACATTTGTATAAGGCGATCACAGTATATCCCCTTATCATCAAAATATTCAACAAAAAGGTGTGTGTGAATGTTCATAATAATGATGAATATTGCTTCAAGTGGGCCATACTATCGGCATTATATCCCGTCGCTACTCATTTAAACAGATGCATATCCTATAAAGTAGAGAGCATTGAGGATGATATAATTATATTGGATAATGACATCACATTAAATATAGAAAAGATTACAAACCGGATGGTAAAATTAAGGGAACTAAAGCATATAAATATAAACATATAATTAAAAAACTGTTTAAAGAAGACGATCTAAGCATTTTTTTCATCAACCTTAAAAACAAAACATAATTATAAAGGTGATGGGTTGATGCAATTTAACCCTCACAAACAAAATTATATATATTGGGATGATCCAATTGAACGTTAGAACGTTTTCGACTACTGCTTTCATCACAAGCTGCAGGTCATACTAATCGCAATAATGAGATTATATCAATTATTGACGAACTACGTGAAGCGAATATAATAGAACAATATAAAATTATATAAAGTAAGTCTGTTGATAAATTTGGACATTATTTAAACAATACTAGTAGTATAATTTAAAAAAAATGTTTCTAAATTATTGGGGATCTTTATGGATACGGACAACAACATTGATGTTCGAAAGAAAAGAATTCAAAATGTGGCAAAACCTTTCTAGGAAAACGATGTTATTAATAAATTGTTTTTCCAACGCAAATCGAAAAAGCGGAAAACAAATTATTAACACACTTTAAAGAAGATAACAATAAAATACTTAATGATCTACAATCACAAATTGAAGGACTAAAACATAAAATGATCTTCCAAATAGAAGAAAATAATAAAATTCGAGAAAAACTTAACAAAACTAACTCATTTTTCGAGGAAGAAGTTGTAAAATTAAATGAGACAATTTATAGAATTGAAAATTACATGTTCGCTTCAATAGTTGAAAGTCCATCAAACCCACTACAACACAACAGTCAAAAAGTAAAATGACTTCGAAACGAAATTTAATAAATGAACCACATAAGCTAGCACGAAAAATATTTCCACGTCGAACAGTTGTAATGAAAGGAATAGATGATCTTTGGCAAGTTGATTTAGTTGAAATGGGAAATTATTCTAAATACAACAAGAATTATAGATATTTACTAACCGTAATTGATACTTTCTCAAAATTTGCATGGACTGTACCGATCAAAACAAAAACTGTACCTGAAACAACACAAGCAATGTCAGATATTCTTCAATTGGGACGAGTACAGTAAGACTTGCAAACTGATGGTGGAAAAGAATTTTTCAATAAACATTTTGTACAATTGAATTAAAGTTAATCACAATTCAGCATACAGCAGAATGAAAGCACCAATAGCAGAACGACTTAATAGAACCTTAAAGTGGATAATGTGGAAAGAATTTAGTTTTAATGGCTCTTATAATTGGTTTGTTATTTACAAACAGTTAACAAATGCATGCAATAGAAAACTTCATCGTACCATCAATTTGCCTTCAATTAATGTCAATTCAACAAATGAGAAAAAACTATTAAATACCGTATACAGTCACTTAAAAATGTATAAAATAATAAATTTAATGTTGAAGATCATGTGCGAACTAGCAAATACAAACATATTTTTGAAAAAGGTTATACTCCTACTTGGACATCAGAAATTTTCATAATTAAATCAGTTCAAAATACATATCCAACAACATTCATATTATAGAAGATTATATTGGAAATCTCATAAAAGGAACATTCTATGTTGAAGAACTCTCAAAAACCAGATATTCAAATACATATCTAGTTGAAAAGGTTATTAAAACTAAAGGAGACAAAGGATTTGTTAAATGGGTGGGATTTTCTAATGAACACAATAGTTGGATAAGCAAAGGTGTAATATTATAAACATTATGTATTTTAATATATTTTTAAGATGATAAGAAATAAATAAACAATTTGTTTATAAATAATATATAATAGAATATTTTACTTATTTGTCATCGGACAGTTGTAATGTCAATAACACTTACTCTGAGTTATAATTCATCAGAGTTATCTGATAATTACTTCCCACCTATTGATTTAAATTGATTATATGAGTGTGTTCTAACTGATTTTCATTCAATGTAGATGTCTATAATAAGAAGTTTCATATAGGCGAACTTCCAATTGAAATACCAATCGCATCTTATGAATTAAATGATAAAGTTGATTATATAGAGGAACAATAAAACGCTACAGACCTGCAAACAAAATTCATATAGAAGCTAATAACGACACAATGTAAGTTAAAATCAACAGCTCTAAGGAATCAATTTATTTTAATAGAGTACAATTGGAAAATTTTTAGGATTCAATAACAAAATCCTAGCTCCGAGCGAAGATCATTACTCTGATTTTTCAGTTAATATTTTCAAAGAGAATGTTTTCCAAGTTGAAAGCAATATCGTTGTTAATACGTATATGAACAATTCCAAGGCACATACTCTGCATGAGTTTCCAATTAATATGCCGCCAGCGTTTAAGAATCTCATCTACTTATCAGTGAACTCCAGAGAGATAAGTTCACTAGCTCTACGCGTTGTTCATCAGCACGGCGATTTAGTTAATTTCCGAGGAGAGGAAATAACTATTGGACGACATATAATGCCTACTAAATAATGATAATATACATTCCAAGTATATTGAAAAATAACGCTACATACATTCTCAAAATATATTAGAACCGAAACGTCATTTAAAGAGATCACTTCAACATAAAACGCTAACAGCAAATAAAAACTTTCTCGAGTCTTTGAATTTGAAATTAAAATAAACAAAATGAGTTCAATAATAGATGTACTAGATAAACCACTATCTGATGAAAATATAATCAAAAAGGATTATCATACATACATACCATATCTACAATAACAATAATGATGAAATTAGGACTTCAATATGAAATCAAGATTTATATGTCTTCCTAGTGAAAGCTATTTATATGCAGAAGAATTTGTTGTAGATGAGAAAAGTGCAAAATCAACTTTAAATGGAAAAACAACTTTGTTGCATACCTCTTTAAGGAAATTCGTAATGAACTTAATGGTATTGAAATTGATCATACAAGATATTTGGGGGTGACGAGCACCATAAAAAATTTGGTTTCTATATCGCAGACTGAAAGCTTTATGATGCAAAATGCTGGATGGAATAAAATTGAAGATGTTAAACTTGTAAATCGATATTTTAATTTCTATGTACCGCTTAAAATGCTTTTAGGATTCGCTGAAGACTATAATAAAATTATATTAAATGGTAAACATGAACTGATACTCTTACGTAATAAGAACGATGAAGATATTGTACGCTCGAACGTTTCTACTGGAAAAGGCAAACTTACAATTTCACTCATATCATGGAGAATTCTACATGTACATGTACGATCCCAGTAAATTTAATATGATTTATTAACAATGGTGTTTCTATACCGATAGTCTTTCGTAGTTGGTATTATCATGTAAATCCACAACTAAATGCGGGAACTAGTCATATCTGGAATGTTAAACTACCTGCAGATAGGAAATGTTCACATTTATATTGATTGCATTTCAACAAGAAAATAAGTTTGTTCAGTGCGAACTGGCTAATTTAAAAGTACATTTAGACTCAGTCTCTTACCCATATGATGATCTGAATATTAAATTTAAAAATGAACGATATGCTATTCTATTTGATATGTATTTAAGATTTCAACAAAGCTACTATATGAGAGAATCTCAACCGCTTCTATCTGCTCAGAAATTTAAAAATAATGCACCAATTATTGTAGTAGATGGTAGTTATCAAAACGAATCACTCAATAGTGGACCAATGACGGGGCGGAGGAGCAGGACGATCACGTCCGGCGCGGCCCAGGGATCTGTGCTGGGCCCGGACCTATAGAATCTGACCTACGATGGGATCTTTGGGGTGGAAATGCCCGAGGATGCTCAGCTCGTGGGATACGCGGATGATATAGCGGCGGTGATCTTGGCGCGGGATATGGATGACGCCAGGGGGAAGCTGAACTGGGTCATGATTAGGACCCGGATGTGGCTTGAGGACCACGGCTTGGAATTGGCCGGGGAGAAGACCGAGGTGATGTTGATGACGCGGGCTCACATACCACTCGGCGTCGGCATGCGGATAGGGGATGTGTCTCTGGTTACCCAGAGTGCCATAAGGTATTTGGGCGTCAGACTCGACTGTAGACTGACTTACTGGGCCCAAATACGGCATGTGGCGACTAGGGCTGCGAAGATGACTGGCATGTTGAGCAGACTCATGGCGAATGTCGGAGGCCCGACACAGAGCAAGAGGAGGGTGATTATAGCGGTCACGAAGTCGATCTTGCTGCATGGGAGCGAGATTTGGGGAAATGTACTGGGTGAGAGAACCAAACGCAGGGTGCTCGAGGCGGTACAGCGGACGGCGGCCATTAGGGTTGCTTCGGCTTACCGCACGGTCTCGGGCGCTGCGGTCCTGGTGATATGTGGGGAAATACCCATAGACCTCTTGTTGCGCTAGCGGTGGGAGGCTTGGAACTCGAGGGGGAGGGCCCTGGTGTTGGTGCTATTGGTCTGAGACCCCAAACTGTCCGGCGATGGCAGGACAGGTGGACCGCGGACACGGTCGGCAGGTGGACGGCGAGGCTCATTCCCTTCGTGGAAGTATGGATTCGGAGGAAATTTGGGGAAGTTAACTACTTCCTGACACAATTCCTCTCGGGCCACGGATACTTCCGAAAGTACCTGTACCGGATGGGCAGGGCAGATGGTCCCGACTGCATTTACTGTGGTATTGCGGATGATGATGCAGAACACACTTTCTTCGACTGCACCAGGTGGCATACTGAGAGAGGTGCAATGGCGCAGCGGGTTGGCGGGTTCGCTCCTGCCACCGTGATAGGGAGGATGCTCGATTGTGAGCACAATTGGGACGCTGTGGCACAGTACGTGGGATACGTTCTGCGGAGGAAGAAGAGGGACCTCGATGCGCTGCTGCATAGCGGGGCCCCTCTGGCGGGGACCAGGCGATACGGGCCGGGGCCCGTATTAAAAATTAAAACTTGTCAAAGTGGATAATAATATGAGAATAAAATCGTAAGTATTATGTATGTAACATAACTTAAGTAAATTTTTTTTATTTTTCGAAAATGAGCAGTGCCACGCCGAAAAAGTTAATTATCCGTTTGACAAGTTTTTTTTTTAATTTTTTATACATTTACAAATTCACTGGGTACGGATATATTTTTTAATAAATTATATCTTTCAGTAAATTTAATTTACATTATTTATATACGGGCCAAAAATTCATGCATATACATGCTTTTCTTTAGGAACGATTAAGAAATGTCAAATTCCACATATAGTTAGGTGAAATGCAAAACCACTAACTAACATTTCCACTTTTTTAAAGAAGGAAAAAAACTTTTTTAACATAATACACGTATTTGTAATTACACTTATAAAATAATTAATTTTTATTACAAAAATCTAAAAATTTATGAGAACATTCATTATTCTGATAAGCATCATAATCAATAAAAAAAGTTATTTTCAAAATTTTTGTTAGTTATGTGCTTTTGCATTTCGGCTAACAATATGTATGTATGTACCGTATTACCCGTTGCAGTAATTTTTTTGCCCAAGAAAATACACAGAGCGTTTAGCCCCCTTTTGACTACCAATAATATGTGAACACATATATTGTAGCAATTTTATATTATATTATTGCCAACATAAAATATATATTTTTCTGCATTAACAACAGGCATCGAATGTTGGAATTTATTGCTGATAGACATACTATGTATTTATTACTAGTCAATAATGTATATATGTATATATAAAACAGAATGTGTGTTTGTATGTTTGTTTGTACCTTATAGAAGATCACACCTCTAGGGCGATATAATTGAAATTTTCACAACATTTATCTAGGACTCTTGAATTAATTGTAGGCTACTTTTTACTTTTAATTATTATGTTACTAAATTTTATAATATAAACGATCGTATTTCGTCATTTTTGGATAAATTTTCAAAATTAATTTTGAATATGGAAAATACCAATTTTTTTTGGAAAAGGTTCACTAAAATGTTTTTGTTTTTTAAATTGAAGGGGAAGGGAAATGCCCGCCCAAACAGCATCATCAGTTGAAATTCGGTTTTTTATGTTGACATCCCCTAAGAAGGGATTTTTAATTATTCTCAGAGAGTAAAAACGGTTAAAATAGATTACCTAATATCTCAGAAACAGCTGACAGAGAATAAAAATTTCAAAATCATATAAATGCTGCTCAAAAATAAGCAGTAGGTAAAACTCCAAAAAAAAATTAATTTTGGTATCCCCCTTTGCAACCATATATGTACATATCTTCAAAAGTATTGCAGATATAATAAAGCTTTTTTCCGTAATCTTTTTTTAAGAAAAAATTTCGAGTGCGTTTTCCTTTTTCAAAATTCGAAAATGTATGGAGTAAACTTCTACTTTCGTACTTTTATTCCATTTAAAGAGTGCTTATTATGTAAATTTTTTATATTTTTATTATATATTTATATTTTTTTATATACCCCCATCATATGGGTATCAAATTAAAGGGATTTCTGAAGGGAGCATAAAATATAATGATATCTCTGCAAACACTTGAATGAGATGGGTAGCAAATGAAAAAAATTGTTGAAAAGAACAGCAAAAATAAAATAAAAACTGCGTTTTGTACCTTTTTTTCTTTCTTGGAAAGGTATTGTTTTTTTTTTTTCTATCTTGGACCAGCACTCAGGGGATTACCCCTACACATGCGATGCATTGTGCTGGAACTAGGTTCCAGGTTATGAGAAGGAGGATAGAGGGAGTAGTGTGAATGGAAATTTGATTTGAATTTTCCCACGTCATGATATAACAAGAAACTTATTCAAATGTAATAATGTCTATATTGAAGTGCACGATATTGTATATGTTGGTGTAGGGTAGCGAAGCACACCGGGTTAATCTAGTATGGTCATAAACTATATGTATAATACATACATACAAAGAATTTTTGTAAAAATATAAAATATAACAGTTTTTTTTTTGTATTTCAAAAACTCAGAAACGCAGTAAATGATAATTAATTTATTTCTTTATTAACTGCTTAAGTGCTTTCAGCCACGTTAGAACGGCATGGATGCAAGTTGGGGAAACTACAGCCAATTTCTTCAATGCGCCATTCACCAGGAATGAGTGTTCCGTCTGCAGCATAGTGATTCACAAAATTTGAATTAAAATAATTGCGCAACAATCCTTCCAATTTTGCGCAACATCCTTCTTTATTCCGTGAACGAATCCTATTCCGTACCCATTTTCTTTTGCTTTTTCTCCTCCTCTAACACGATAAGAGCTGCTGCTCCGCGCCATAAGATACATAAATTATCTTCTTCGTTCATTATTAATGAAAATTTTCTGTCGTTTTCAAGTTCACAGTTAATTTAACGCATGGCACACATGATTCTTTTATTTTATTTGCCACTATTTTCAAACCGTTTCAACAAACAAAAATTATGAAATATTTGATCGTGGTGTGAATATAAAACAAAATATTTTTTTCAATATTTTCATCAAATATTTCATCAATCTGAACGTAAAGTTGAAAAAATTATTTTGCATAAGAAAAACTAGACACGCGCATACATACTATTCACAAACATGATCGATATACGCTACAGATAAAGTGTCTATTTCATATACATATGCATATACTCGTATAGAAGACAAGAACTAGTCAAAGCCTAAACCAAATGTATTGAGAAAATATGAACTATTTAACGATGTTAGGGTTAGAGCATATAACCCACCTTTGTATTACATCCGACTAAACCAAAAAAAATTTGAGTCCGATCACAGGGGAGATGTGTAAACATCTAGTAATGAAATCTTTTTAAAAGTTATTAAAATTAAATGTTTTTGTATTCTTTTTATTTATTTGTTTTTATTTGCCTACGATAACAATGTACGACAATTAGTGAAAATTAGTAGCTACTACTACTACTATTGCGCACTAGATGGTAAAGGGTGGTTAAATTTCAAGGGCCGATGTTGATTTTGAATAAAACACAAACTATTTAGGAACTTATTGTAATTTTATTTTATTATGATATATTGGTATTACTCAATTATGTATGGAGCAAAATATCGGCCAAATGACGTAAAAATTAATTCTTATTAACGAAATATTAGTACAGTTTAAAATTAAATAATAAAAATTTGTGTTTAATCTCCCAGTTTCACACTAAATCATGAAAATATCTCGCATTTTTTGTATGGCTTTGTGTCAGTTGTTGTCGGAAAGTTTCAGTGTCGAAGACATAGTCACTGAACGGTAGCGGCTTCAGCTGTAACCAAGGCACAGGCACATCAGAACGCCCTGGTTCGTCGGTAGCGTGTAGCACTGGCGATGTAAAATAATTACTAAAAACGAAGAAATTTGATATGTCTCCTTGACATCAAACCAAAATCCCGTTTCCGTATCGCCTTTAATATGTTTGATACTGATGGGAATCAACGTGTGGATAAAAATGAATTCTTAGTGATTTTAAAGATTTTGGGTGGCTCTTTTCGTTCACTCGATTTGGATGACGAAAGTAGGCGCATTGTAAGAATTTACTTATTTCCATTTTTATTATTTTATTGATTTACCTTCAGGAATGTATTTGAAGAATCGACAATTTTGTTACGATTGAGTTATTTATGAAAATTTTCATCAGCGATTCAATATAAAGTTGAATAAAAATTAAGTGGCGATGGCTGAATCAGTCTGCACGTTGACTACAAAACCAGAACAGACCTGGCTCCAACCCCAGTTTCAGACTAAAACTATCGGGTGGTTAAATTGTAAGGGCCGATGTTGAATGTGAACCACACCTAAACGCCAAGCTTTTTTCCGAATTTTATTTGACATTTCTCTATTTCAGACTTACTCAATTTGAACCATGGAGAGATACACAATCCAGAATGGTGGCAAGAAATGGCAACAGTGGATGATCAATTTTCGAAGAAAATCATCTTCAGTGATGAGGCACATTTTCACCTCAGTGGATTCGTCAATAAACAGAATTGCCGCATTTGGGCGAATGAGAATCCAAGAGTGATTGTCGAAAAACCAATGCACCCACAAAGAGTGACTGTTTGGTGCGGTTTATGGGCTGGCGGCATCATCGGGCCGTATTTTTTCCAAAATGAGGCCGGTCAGGCAGTTACTGTGGTGTTCGCTATCGTGAGATGATAACGAACTTTTTATGGCCCGAATTGGAAGATATGGATGTGGACGATATGTGGTTTCAGCAGGACGGTGCCACTTGCCACACAGCTAACGAAACAATGGCTCTTTTGCGCAACAAATTCAATGGCCGTGTTATCGTAATGGCGATGTCAATTGGCCGCCAAGATCATGTGATTTGACACCGTTGGACTTTTTTCTTTGGGGTTATTTGAAAGAAAAGGTGTACGTCGATAAGCCAGCAACAATTCAAGACCTAAAGGATGAGATAATTCGGCACATTAATGGCATAGAAACTCAATTATGCCTCAGCGTCATCGAAAATTTGGACCATCGGATGGAGGTGTGCCGCCGTGGTCGCGGCGCCCATTTGGCCGATATTTTGTTCCATACATAATTGAGTAATACCAATATATCATAATAAAATAAAATTACAATAATTTCCTAAATAGTTTGTGTTTTATTCAAAATCAACATCGGCCCTTGAAATTTAACCACCCTTTATATAAAAAAAAAATAATCTCGCATTAGTGGCATTAGTGTGCCTTTGTGTGTCAGTTGTTGTCGGAAGGTTTCAGTGGCGAAGGCATAGTCACTGGTCACTGAACAATACCGATTTCAGCTGATAGCAATACACAATCACATCAAAACGCCCTCCTTCGTCGGTATTGTGTAGCACCGGCGAAGCAAAATAATAATAAAAATGGCTACTAAACCGAAGCTTCAACACTGCTATAAACGTGCATACGCAGAGGTGTAAAATAATTAATTAAGCTTCACCTCCTGTCATTTCTTTAACTATCCCTTTCCTATAGTTCCAGCACAATGCTTCGCATGTGTAGGAGTCATCTCCTAAGTGCTGGTCCCAGATAAAAAAAAAAGAGGCCCTACAATACTGTCAAAATCCTCTCATTTCTCCTACTATCCCTATCCTCTAGTTTCAGCACAATGCATCGAATGTGTAGGGGTCATTTCCTGAGCACTGGTTGAAGGTACGAGTAACAACGACTTTGTTTTGGTACATTTCCAACCTTGTTGGTACCGCCACTTACTTGGTACAATTTAAAAATCTCAATTACTTATTATTGTGAAATATATAAGATTATAATTACATAAATTTTATCGTTCTTGTAATGTTTGCTTGTATAATAATTTCACCATTAACCCTTTCAGCCCCACGATTGCATACAGGCAACATTGTAAACTTGTGCTTACAACTGCCGAAAATCTTATTTTATTTCATGACGGTTTTCTTTGCATGATAACTAAATTAACACTAAGCGTTGATAATATTCAATTGAGTTTGTTGAACGCTGTGAAATTAAGCTGCAAAAGGTCGTTTGTAAAAAAAAACAAACAATATCATTAAAAAAAGTTTTTTTTTCGAGTAACAAGTGCAGTTCAGTTTTAATGTGAAAAAGCATGTTGAAAGCTTTTGCCGAAAATATTTTTTTTATACTGTTTCATGTAGGCAACTTTGGGCCATTATGACATACGAATATTTTGTTCTATAGAAATGGGTGCAAAAGGTTTGACAAAGTTAAAAATTAAAAAAAATTATTAATTTTGACTCATGAATTTGAAGATGACGATTCGTCTTCATTATCAGGACTAATCTCCCCATCTCTTTCATCACAAGCTTCACCACTTTCATCGCAGTCTGCAGACTGCACACGTTCTCGTAAAAGATCTTGCGTATCTGAACCCGCAAAAAATAAAAGGTTTGATAAAACAAAGCATTGGGTTGGATGGGGATCAAAAAGACGATGCAGGATGTGTCAAACAGACTTTCCACGTTCCAAATGCAGCAAATCCAATGTCTAGTTATGTTGTAATACTCAAAATAATTGTTTTTTAAAATACCATACATAACATTGTAAAAGCGTTGATAAAAATAAAAAAAAATATTTAAACTCACTTAAAATATGTATATAAAAATTTGATCCACAATAGCCCAAAGTTGCCTACAGGCAATATTTTATATATCATTAACCGGATATGTAGAACTTCAAAATATTTTTTTTATCATATTTAAGTATGTGCAAACTTAAATAACCTAAAAAAAATTTTGTTGCCCACCCGAAAAAATTCGCGGCTGAAAGGGTGGAAATAAAAATGATTGGAAAACCTTTTTATACTGCATAATGTTCAAGCAGGTTAAGATTAAATTGTTTTTATCTAAATTGTCTTAAAATATTAAGTAGTAGTAGTACCACTACTAGACCTGGTGCAGCAGGCGGGACATTCAATGCTACGGCTGGCCTAGAATGGAACATACGGCAATTACACACCAACACATATTACACGGTTTCTTCACCGATGCAGCACCATTAATGTCATGAACATTGTCCACATAAATTTCAACTGAAACTTTATCAAAAAAGCACAACAACAACTATTCGGCAACATATGCCTACCAGAAATGCTCAAAACAGTCAACAACATCAACGTAGAAGCCACGATCTCACTTGTAAAACACTGCGATATTTCCAAATATATATAATACACCAATTGTCAGGGCGAAAACCTTAGTTGTTAGTCCCTTGAACCCTCCTCTTTATCTACATAATTCATTATGTATATAAAGTTTTAAATAAATAAAAAGTACATTTCGTTTTCAAAATTTGTACAAAAACATAAGAGCCCATTTTCAATCTCTGGTACATATTGAGGTATTTTGGTACTAATTACATAGTATTACATAAAAGACATTTTTACGTATTTTTAAATTAAACGTGGAACGTTGTAGGATGGTTTTGGAAAGACAAATATCTAAGCATTCCAAACTCATGCAATATTCAGTCATTACCTTTTATTAAATTTGTTTTGGAAATGTACTGACTAGATAAAGAGTCAAATATTGTAAGTAAAGTTCTAAAAATCGTATTTAAATTTCCGCCCCTACGTCCTTATGAAATTACTTGTTTCATGTCACACAGTGCAGTGATATCAATTATTTCAAATTGGTTTTCAAAAACTCTGCCAAAAATTAATGAAAAAATAGAACTTGGAGTAGAATTACACATACTACACTTGAAAGGTATTACACACAATATGTGTAATTACACACAGATTAGCAACGTTGTTCATACACCAATCGCCATACAAAATTCTGGAGACAATGTTGATATTAAAAAAAATTTTTTTTTACTTAGTGCAATATTATGAGCTCCCAACAAAACATAACAAATAAAAGCCCTAAAAATAAAGGAAACAAATGTCCATTCATACTTTCATCTACATTAGTGCTTTTGTTCTGGACACTGCTGTATATAAAATGATAAAAACCAAGACTTTAAGCAATTTATTTGGGAGGTAAACTAAACATAATACCAAATACGATTACATTAAAAAATAACAATTCGGATAAGAACATGCGTCACCACCATATTTTATTTATTTTTAAGTTTTGAAATTGCTTACGCGACAATTGGTATGGGCTGATTACATTTTTGAACATTAAACCAACCTTTAAAATAAACAGAACGAGTTTCAACCATTTCAGTTAAATTATATTAGACTTCATTGCAAAAAAATATTTCTTCAAAGAATTGTCTTTAAAATTAACAGATACTCATTCACAGCATGACTTTTAGAGGAATTCTCTTTATATGTACTGTAATTTGTACATTTAGTAAGTATGTGTTCTTTATCTGGTGAATATAAGGATTTTTTTCTTAAACTTTTAATATTATGTAATTTAAGATTTAGTCACAAGCATCAAGTGCTTTAATTGCGCTGTAACCGGCGAAATTTTTATAAATGAGTATGAAAGAATTTTTACTCCATCATGTTTAAATTTTGACGCCTCGCCAACATTCATAATCGATTGCCCATATTCGACAATGTGTTCTCGAATTATTTCCACAATGTACATACGGAATGCTTATGAGCAAAAAACTATAACACTTGGATGTGCTCAACAGAAACTATTACGCCACGTATAATTTTAATACAATGTAGTTCAAGTATTCCTAAATATATTGTGAATTTTTAGGTATTATACAAGGGTAAATGGAAAGAAGAATATTCAGTACAAGAAATATATTCAGAAGGCTGTAAAACGATGTCAAACAATAACTTAGTTGGAGCAACAAAAACTTATTGTTACTGCCGCGGTGATCTGTGCAACTCTGCTCACAGCAAATATGTAGTTAGTGATGTATACACTTTTTGGATATCTTTTGTAATTATTATAAAAGCTTTTTAAATTAAAAAAAAAAGAAAAAATCAAAAAATTCGGAAAACCAGTCGTACGTGACATTTTTTTAATTAGTTGTAGCCTGTTTTCTTATTGCAAGTAACTCAAAAATTGTGGTCAATAACCTTTGCGGTTTCTAAAAATTCAAGTGCCAACCTTTTTTCCGTGAAAAGGAAAATGGTGAAGTTTTTATTCGCTTTCTATGGTTTTTGCAAAGGAGTTTTAATAGGAGTTAATGTCAGAAGTAGATAATCAGAAAAAATAATTGTGTCATAAAACTGTTTTAAAAGAATTTTAATTTTGATATCATAAATAGCTGGAGTCAGTTACAGCTCTCTTGGTTAGCGACTCATACCATAAAAATTGGCTAGTGAATCTCGATATTTCTCGATTATTAGCAGTTAAACGAACGCCTAGTACACAAAATCAAATTTTTATTTACTTTAAATATTAGGATATAACACCAAAAAAAATTTACATTTGTCATATATGATTTCATATTATCAGCGTTTGTCAAAATGAATCATTGACTTATCGTCGCTTTTCTTCTTAAACCACGTAAGCGTCGACAATTCACTTTTTAGAAATCAAAAAAACCCAATAAATTTTTAAATAAGGGTTTTAAAACAGACTTTTTTTCACAAAATATGGCTTTGCAATTCTCTGAAGTGTGTAGAAAATTTTTTTGATTTTGAATTTGTTACTTGCAGCCAATACGTGTTCTTGCAGCAAACAACAAATTTTGTCCCTTACGATGTTTTTGAAAAATTAAAAAACACAAATTTCTGCGTATAAATATTTAGTCTTATATTACAGAGGTGGCCATAAAGAGGCTCGCGAGGCGCATGCTCTTGAAGTCCATTGAAGTGATAATATTTAATAATAAGAAATAATAAGAGAACATTTTTATAGAATAAATTAATTAACCCATTAAAAAAATATGGAATGTAGAGTGGGAAAATAAGTTTTTATTTCGCTTAAATGATTTGAATTAAGCTGAGTGACTTGTATGCAATCCGAAATAAAAAAAAAATTTTAAATGAATAAATGGCTCTTTAAAATATTAATTCGTAAACGTGCTCCCGAAGTTAGTATAGCTTGTTCTTGTTCTTCTTGCACGAAACAGCTCGCACTTTTTCTGCAGGTTAGTTTAGACAAGAAAAACAAGCAATCAGATATTTCATAAATAAACAATAATGAAGTAAAAATAAATGTTTCCCAAAAGTGAAAAATGGTGGAAATTGATACAAGATATAAAAACTTGCAATGAAGAAATAATAGTTAATTTTATATCATGATTTAGTTAAAAATTATTGGGGTTTTCTTTAATTGACATGTGTAAGTCAAATTATTGTGTTTTTATGTATGTGTGTAGATTTGTATTTGTATACGCATTTGTATACAAATTTGTATTATACGTACATGGACATTGGCGTTTTCATTTTGTAGTAAATTTTATGGTTTTTGCGTTTTCTTACTTTGGACATTTTTGTCACTTGATTTTTTTTTATACATACGCAGCTTTGTTACGGAACTAAGAAATAAGGTTTTGGGAGAAAGGATAGAGGGAATAGTATTTATTGACATTTGATTTAAATTTTCCCACGTCAAAAATGACAGGAAAGACCTCTGCGGGTAGTCCATTCCACATACGTGCTGTTCGGCTAAAAAACGAATTTTCTCTGTAATGCGTATTGAGGTTAGCTGTCAAGTCGACACAAATCGATGCGCTCTTAGTGATGAACGCGTCGTGCGCGTGAATATCCGGGTTTCGGAACGTGTTCCCTGATTTCATCAGAACACATCCTATTATACAGGGTGGCGCAGAATGAGCTATATGGTTTAGATGGTTTATAACTTTTTTATTTATGCGATTATTATAATTTTTTTTTTAATACAGTAAATTATTGGGGAATTTACTGCAATTATCTTTGAAAAATGATATCCTGTAAGTGATGTCCATTTTCTGCTTCGCACATACATGCTCTTTTTAGCATATTTTCCATAACTTTTCGCAAACTTTCGGCTGTAATGGCCATGATTTCATTTCAAATGTTAGTTTTTAGTTGAAGTATGGTTCTTGGTTTGTTAACGTATAATATTTCTTTCAAATATGTCCAAAGAAAACTGTCAGGAGCTGTTAAATCTGGTAAACGTGGAGGTCAGTTAAAATCGCTTGTGCGCGAAGTAATGCGTTCGCCGAATATGTCCCTTAACAAAGTCATTGAGGCACCTGCAGTATGTGCTGTATTCTATCGTCTAATATTCATAATTAATTCTTCAAGTCTTCTTCACAAAATGCTGAAAAAAAACAAAGAAAAAATAATAATTAAAAAAGTTATAAAGAATTCCAACCATATAGCTCATTCTGCGCCACCCTGTAGTAGCGATAGAAAAAAGAAACGCACCCCTCGTTGCGACGGTGCTGAAGAGTCAATAGAGTTGGCTGCCCTACTTCTCCTATGAGTTTCTTCGCTCTCCCCTGTACACGGTCGAGTAACTTCAAAATAGTCTTTGAAGCACCGGCCCATACATGAGAGTTGTATTAATTGTTGGTCGGATGTAGGTGGTATAAATACTGAGGAGATCAGATGGTGTGAAGTATATCTTACACCGTCTTAAAAAATCGAGGCATTTAATGCTTCCTTAGAGACCTGAGAAATGTGCTCAGTCAATCGAACATCGCACTGAATTTTCATGCCAAGAACATCAAAAGCTTCTGGTTTGCTCCGATGCGTAAGCATGCAGCATTGGGTCTTTTGAGCCTTGAAATCGACCCTGTTCGCGTGACCCCATTCCCATATTCTCGTGAGGTCACCATTTACCGAATTATTCATATTCAGCCTCGTCGCCGCGATCACACTCGACGTAGGCCTACGATTAAATGAATATGAATAGCAGATACTACTGTCATCTGCAAAAGAATTGATAGGGTTGGAAGTTTGACATAGAAGGTCATTAAGTAAAAGAAGAAATAGGGTAGGAGAAAGAATGGAGCTTTTGGTACCCCTGAATTAATATTGAACTCGTTAGATGAGACCCCGTCTATAACAACTCTTATAGCACGATCCCTGAGAAAGCTCGATATAAATCGAGAGAAGATATCACCGACACCAAAAGCACACATGCCACACTATGTCAAATGATTTGGAAATACCTAGAGCCACTACCTTAAGAATCCCGTGGAACGTCCTCCACGGAAGCCATATTGCCGGTTGTTAAGTAAACTATTGGACTCCAGATACTGCATAAGATGGAAATTTAGTATACTCTCCATTACTTTGGAAATGGTAGAGCATATGGCGATTGGGTGATAATTTTCAGGGTTCCTTGCATCTCCCTTCTTGGAGATCGTCGTTACATTTGCAACTTTCCAGCACGACGGAAATTCGCTTGCATGGTAAAGGGTGCAGAAAAGGATTGCCAGAGGACGCGATAACGTCGAAGAGCACTATTTCAAGACCAGTGCCGGAATTCCATTGGTCCCTGGCGACTTATTTATGTTTAGGTCCACTAGAACCCTTTTAACTGCACGAGCTCGAAAATATATCTTTGGCATAGTTACTGATACAATCTCGGGAGCGGACAGTGGTTGATTGCTTTCCGGCAGGTGAGAATTATCTGCAAACATTTCAGCCAGCAGGTTCGCCTTTTCAACCGGGTCAGTGAATATTTGATCATCTTTTAGAAGAGGCGGAATATAAGAACTAGCATCTTCCTTTACTCTTTTAACGAATGTCCAAAAGCTTTTACTTCCCTGTGGGGCAGTAAGAACTTTAGAGCTAAGACGATGCTCGTACAAAGCTTTTTCACGTCTTAGCACTTTGGCACACGAAGATCTTGCCCATTTGCGCATCACATCAGTATCCGCATTTTTGTCGTTCCGCCAAATACTAAATGCTCCCTCTCTGGATCTGACTGCAAGTCTGATTAAACCAAGACTTCGGTCTAGGCCTAATCGAAATTTGCTTCGATGGTAGGAAAGTTTTCATACCAAGCAATATTATACTTTGGACCATTTCAGCCATGGCATTGACATCATTGTCAAGGCAGCAGAGCCTCCAATTAAAATTCCTTTTGGTAAATATATTTCAAACGTTTGGTAGCCAGGGTGTGAAGTGAGAAAAAGGTCGAGGGTATTGTGTTGGTGCCCGTCAACGCACGATGCATTCACTAATTGCGCGAGGTGATTTTGCGCTGCGAATAGCTCAACATATTGGCCTTCTGGAGTCGTATGGCTCGAATGGCGGAGCCACAATAAATTGTGGACATTGCAATCACCAGCAATAACGATTTCACTGTTCGGGTAATTTTCGAGGATCTCGTATATAGTGTAGGAAAAGGTATCGAAGTTGTATATAATTTTCTCCCTTTCCGTATTTGGGTTTCTGTAAAGAAACCCGAAATGCAAAAGATGTGCCCTGATTTTGAATTTAACCCAAAGACAGCTAAATTCGGGATCATGCGTGTCTAAAGATTGCTGGCACTGGTACACAACCTCAATGGTTATATAAATTGCAAGGCCCCTGTGCAGATGGAAAAGAGACAGGAGGTGATACCCAGGTATGTGAAAATCCTATGGGTCTACGTCTTCAGACAGAAAAGTCAAATAAAATGTTTATCTTCTGCATTGCAAGAGCCACTGAGCTAATCGCTGCTTGAATGACTGCCGGTGATCAGTGTTACTCCTTCATCACCAAACAGTCTAGCAGCAACCAACACAATGACATCAGCAATACAAAAGATTTAGTCGGGTATGATAAGATTTAGCACAATGGCATGAAAAAAGGCCATAAAAGCCCTGATCCGGTCACCGTGACCCGAAGTGATAACAGTGGTTGGTGGTATCAAGACTGGTTAATATTGTTCGCCCGTCGCTGGTATAGCGGATTTTATTTTTTGTTTTGTTATTTTGGTTGGTGTTTTATTTTTGTTGTTGTTTTGTGAATTTGTGATTATTTTATTATATGTTTCTATTCTGCTAGAAAAGTAAAAACACACCAAACAGCGAAAATAGCTTTCAGTGACTTCAACTGAGCTTTCAAAGAGTCCAGTTACTTCGTCTAAAATTTTTTCGTCCATACTAATTTTCTAATAATAAAACAATAACCAACCAACCAATAAACCGCGAAAAAATTTTAATCGAAAAATATATTCCTACGTTTTTCTCAATTGCAGTCGGTTACTAAAACGAATTTTTTGATGACTTACGTTTAATATTAACGACAGTTCTTTCTCAATACTCTTATTAATACCACTTAGATTACAGCAAGCACAAACAAACAAACAAAGAGGTAACCATTAACATTCATTTCTCTCTTTAAATGCATTTCCTATACACATAATTTGAATTAAATTAGCTATACCGATTTTTCTGGCGTCAAAAAAATAATAACAAATTTCATGTTTTTTCCATACCTTTTACGGTGTGTGTGGGAGCTGCTATAAGGAGCTTAGATAGAGTTTTGGCACCTTTAAAAGAAATGTTGGCACTTCAAATTGAAAAACGAAGCAGTCAGAAATTATATTTGTTTACAAAATAAACAACAGCATACACATTTTCAATTTCATTTAATTCAATGCATAAAACAGGGATCTAATCCACATCACATTCGATATCGAACAAAATTCATCGAAATTTGAAAAGATTGCAATCACATGAATTCACGTTAATGATTCCTAATATTTTATTGCATTCAAAATTGTTTACATTGTTAAATGTTGCCTTAATTGTGATTAATTAAAATGGGCTAAGGATCGAAAACATACAGGCAGTCAAAATTACACGTGGTAATTGCTAAGAAAAAAACTAAATCAAAGATAAAAATTGTAAGTCACATTGACAAACACTAGCAGAACGGAACAATGTGCTGTTTTCGAAGGCTGCTATACTTTCATCTTTAGTGTTCTTCATGTTTTGTCCACTGTTTTTTGGTTTTCAGTAGATTTATTTATTAGCTTTATATATTTATTATTTCTTATTATTAGAATCCGAGCATTAATTTTCCGTTATTTTTCCACATAAAAAAGCTCTAAATATGTATAACTTACAATTGTTTTTGGTAATTTTTTTGTTTTGTTTTCGTTACTAACTGTGCACATATGTTATTGTTTTTGTTCTATTTGAAGCAAACTGTTTTGTTTTATTCGGCAAGTATTAATTAATTAAGTATTAATTCGAACGTCATTTTTACATACATATGTATGTACGTCAGAAACTAAAATTGGCTAATCATCGGTTGAAATCAAGAAATCCTAACGATAAAAACGATTGAATTAATTTTTTAAATCAATTCATATATAGTAGTAGTTGATTCGTTCGTAAAAGCGGAGTGAAAATAATCGTTCGCCAAAAAAGCAAAGAAATTTCTTTTTAATACGGTTCATTAAAGACCAAATAAACAATTATATTTTAATCTTCCTAAATTAGTGAAAGATATGATAATTTGAGTGCACTGGATATCTAATTGATTTCTGGAATATTAAATTATTTAACTTTTATATTGTGGTGAGACAAATAAATAAAAAAATTAAATAGAAACAAAAAATTCCTTAAGGTCAATAACACCTTTTTTTTCATATTTGTCTCTTTAAAAGTTCGGTCTTGTGCTCTTAGTTGATCGCAATTATAAATTTTTTGTGTTCATTCTACAACAAAAACATATTAACAAAAACAGTTACAGTGCTAAAAAAAAATTTATAAAAATCTTGTGTCGAGAGGTGTTGTTCTGCACATAGTACGCGTATATATACATATATATACATATAAACAATAAAACGAAAAGAAAACAAAAACTAAAACAAAAAATTAAAAAAAAAAAAAAAAAAAAAAAAAAAAAAACAAGGGTTAACTCTATATGAGTAACCCAAACAATAACAAATGCAACATTAATGCAGATAGCAGAGATGCATATATAATTTTAAATGCTGAAACAAGCACAGTGGGCGAAAATATGAAAAATGATGATAGTTTATATTTAACAGCTAAACCAAATAATCGTTTTCGATCAAGTTCCCTGAACTCATTGCCGAATGACGTAATTGACAACACAATGCCTAATGCGAGTTTAACTGCAAACTCAGATACCCAGGTAAATAACACGACAAGTGCTAGGGTCATTAGCTTTTCAAAGGGTGCTATACCGAAAATAATTACACCCAATATTTCTTCCGAAAAATGCAAGGTCCAAGTCGGAATGGACAGATACATTACTGTGTTGAAACGTGGTCGAAGCCCGAAATCTTCGGAAATCTCATCGGTTGCAAAAGTAGCGAGGGACGCAAATCCTGTTATGGCGAATATTCAAAACCGTTTCGCAATATTGCAAAATGATGACGACGAGCCCGCGGCAATGAAAAAAACTTTTAAACCACCACCAATTTATTTAAGGGAGCAAAATTCTAATAAACTGGTAAATAGTTTAGTGTCACTATTGGGTAAAAACTCCTTTTATGTGATCCCAATAAAACGAGGCAACATTAATGAAACTAAAGTTCAGGTCAACACTGAGGATGGATATCGCAAAGCGATTTCTGAATTTGAAAAGAAAGGTAAGAACTTTTACACTTACCAATTGAAAAGTGCGAAGGGCCTGATCGTGGTGATTAAAGGTATAGATTCATGTGTGGAGCCAGAGGAGGTTAAACTTGGCCTCGAGAATAGTGGCTTTAAAATAAAAAATGCAATGAATATTAAAAATAGAGACCGGGTACCCCAGCCAATGTTCCGCGTAGAACTAGTGCCTGGCGATTTAAAATTAAAAAAAAACGAATCCCACCCAATCTACGGCCTTAAATATTTATTGCATCGTAGAATTACTGTGGAGGAGCCACATAAAAGAACAGGGCCAATTCAGTGCCTGAACTGCCAAGAATTTGGGCACTCTAAAGGCTATTGCAAGCTACCGTCGGTTTGCGTCGTGTGTGGGGAGTTGCATGAAACTGCCACATGTAAGATACCGAAAAATGATGCAAAAAATAAAAAATGCAGTAATTGCGGTGGTAACCACACCGCCAACTACAGAGGGTGCCCTATTTACGACCACGTTAAACGGAACTTGAAAAAACCCACTGTACCCATATCAGGTCCGCCAGTGAACAACACCAATACCAATTATCCGCTTTTACCACAATCTACCATCAACCATGTGCATTTTAAAACTAACCCAGTAACGGTACCAGCTGGTCCATCAAATTACCAGTATTCATACGCTGAAGCTCTAAAATTCAGACAGGAGAAAGTACTGGAAGAGAAGTCCGAAAATAATAGTAGCGGGCTCAACTTTTCTCGTTTTGAAGCAGCGATTGGGTCCTTAATACAGACAATGACCAATTTTACAACCAACATAACTAACATGATGCAGGAGATGTTAAAAATGCAGTCTACCTTGTTGCAGGCAGTATTAAATAAAAAATGAGCTTAAGAATCTGTTTCTGGAACGCAAACGGCATCCGCCAACACAAAAACGAAATCCAATATTTCCTCAGCGACAGGCAGATTGATGTGATGCTATTATCGGAGACTCATTTAACATCCAGAGGATTTTTTAAAATTAATGGTTATAATTTTTATGACACCAAAGATCCGCGCGGTAGAGCTTGCGGCGGTTCGGCAATTTTGATCAAAACGCGCATAAAACACCACTTACTGAGCGACATCCGCGAAGAATATCTACAGGCAACGAATATCTGTATTGAGGATTCACACCAAAATTTTGTTATTTCATCTGTTTATTCTCCACCACGGTTTTCCATAACGGAAGGTCAATATACTAGTTTTTATGAAACGTTGGGTCCACGATTTTTGGCAGCTGGTGACTACAACGCTAAACATACTTTTTGGGGCTCACGTTTAATAACTCCAAAAGGACGGGTTTTATTCGAAACCATAAATAAAATGAAGCTAAATGTAATTGCCAGTGGTCAGCCAACATACTGGCCAACTGATCGCCAGAAAATTCCAGATGTCATAGACTTTGGTGTAACTAAAAATTTACCCAGCGATTGGATTGAAGTCGAAGCTTCGCTTGATTTATCTTCAGATCACTCACCCACTATTATCACGTTGCACAACCTGTTAAAAGTATCGCCAATTGATGATAACAGGATGACGGTTACACGGATAAATTGGCTGAAGTACAAAAAGTATATGAGTACTCATTGTACTGCCAATATGCCTTTACGAACCGCAAAAGATATTGAAGATTTCGTTGACAATTTTGAGGAAAATGTAAAACAGGCAACTCAACACGCTTCCTCTACTCTGCCTAAATCAAGATTCAATTACATTTACTCTGCCGACGTAGAACAACTATTGAATGAAAAAAGGAGGGCCAGGAGAGAATGGCAACAATGCAGGTCACCTCAGCTCAAGTCTAGACTCAGAGAATGCACCAAACGATTGAAAACCCTCTTAGATTTTAAAAAATCGGCTTCTCTTCAAAAATTCCTGGAAGAGCTGGATGCCACACCTCAATCAAATTACTCCCTCTGGAGGGCAACAAAAGGGTTGAAAAGGCCTGTAATAACTAAGTTGCCACTGAGAAAGCAGAATGGAGACTGGGCAAGAACTGAAATGAAAAAAGGCACCCTATTTGTAGATCATTTGAAAAATGTTTTTACCCCACATATAAGTAATGAAGCTTCTGAACTGCCTACTCCTACTGTTGGACAAAACTTTCCCTTTAGATTCAATATGCGAGACATTGACAATGCTATCGGAAATCTAAACTATAGAAAAGCACCAGGTTTCGACAGAATAACTAACAAAATGCTCATGGAGCTGCCATTCATTGCAAAGAAAAGTATTCTTTTTATTTTTAATGCGGTTATACGTCTGGAGCATTTTCCAACCAAATGGAAACTTGCATTAATCATTATGATTCCTAAACCAGGTAAAGACAGCACCAAAGTTGAATCTTTTAGACCAATAAGCCTGCTCCCAACTATGTCTAAATTATTTGAAAAATTATTTATGAGTAAATTGCTACCTATGGTGAATGAGTTTCAATGCATACCAGATCATCAGTTTGGCTTTAGAAGGAAGCATAGTACTATAGAATAAACTCATAGACTTGTGAATGTCGTTAGAAAAACATTCGAGGAAAAGAAATATTGTTCTGCACTTTTCATAGACGTCTCACAAGCTTTCGACAAAGTATGGCATGAAGGCTTAATACATAAAATAGAACAAAAATTACCATCAAACACACATAAACTTCTAAAATCATACATAACCGGCAGAAAATTTATGATAAAAGAAGGAAATTTTTTGAGCCCTCCACAACATATACAAGCTGGAGTTCCCCAAGGCAGTATCCTGGGGCCTTTGTTGTACTTGATATACACTTCTGATATGCCTACGAGCAATGAAATCCATACATCTATATTTGCAGACGATACAGCCTTTCTAAGTGTTAACGATAACCCACATGTAGCTTCAAGAAAATTACAGGACCATATATCTCGATTAGAAAATTGGTTAAAGCAGTGGAGAATTAAAGTAAATGAACAGAAATGTGTACATATCACATTCACTTTGCGGCGGGAAACGTGTCCACCTGTTCAAATTAATCACCAATATATTCCGCAACACTCAGAAGTTCAATATCTCGGTATTCACCTTGATCGTCGTTTGACTTGGAAAACCCATATCGAAGCAAAGCTGACACAAATGAAATTAAAGGCAATTCAACTGAACTGGCTTATGGGCAGAAATTCAACGCTGACCCTAGACTGCAAATTATTACTGTACAATTCAATTTTAAAACCAATATGGTGTTATGGTATACAATTATGGGCTACTGCCTCACGCACGAATATAGAAAAAATCCAAAGGCGACAGAATAAAATCCTACGTATAATTACAGCGGCCCCTTGGTACATTAAAAATTCCCGACTCCACGAAGATCTTAATGTTCCGATTGTAAACACCGTGTTTTCCAAATTCACCACAACTTATGTAGAAAAACTTGAAGTCCACCCGAATCCACTGGCTCGAAATATCAAAAATTTCTCAGGTCATACCAGGCTGAGAAGGAGGGATACTTTAGCCCTCTACCTGTCTCAACTCACATAAAAAAAAAAGAATCTGAAACTACTGTGGAACCGATGCTTCGCCCTGGCGCTGGCTGGGGTGAATATTTTCTTGTTTTATTATTTAAGATTTGATTACTTGTTGTTAGTTCAATATACATTGAAGATTCAATAAATAAATAAATAGAAAAAAAAAAAAAAAAAAAAAAAAAATATATATATATACTATATATATATTCAGTTAGAATGCACTTTTTCATTTTAAAATAAAAACACATATTTTTTAAGATAGTTGTGATCTTTTTTATTGGATTGTAAGGAAGACATGTTCCGATTAAGTATGGAATAAAATAACCCGTTCAATTGCGCTCACGGCTCTAATTTCATCAAATTGTCCATGACTTTCTCACAGAGATGTGGCTGTATCTCACCGAAGAGGAGTTGGATCTCGGATTTGAGCTCGGGAATTGTTTTTGGTTTATTCGAATAAACCAGAGATTTGACAAAACGAGAGAAGGTGGCATCGTCTTCCTGAAAACACATGTCGTCCAAATCCATGACGTTCAGTTGATGGCACAAGAACTCTGTCATCATGATCCTGTAACGAATGCCGTTCACAGTCACTGCAATTTCGGACGCATCTTCAAAAAAGTAAGGCCCAACCAAAGCGGCACTAAACAGTTGCTCGTTGTGTGTGCATTTGTTTCTCATGGATTGCATGAGGATTTTCTGATACCCAAATTCGACAATTTTCACTTTACTTATTATAAGGCGTTATTCTTTCGTAAAGCACTCAATTTTGAATAATCGAAATAAAAATATGCGACAGCTGCCAAATTTAAAAAAGAAATTACACTCAATTTAAAAGAGTATCTTTCTGAGATACCTTTTACGAATTGATTGCAAAAAATTATAGTAATTGTAATAAAAAATAAATCAATCAAAATTTCCTTCTCTTTAATTCAAACTCTTTTCTCTAGAAATAAAACTGACTCTGATAATTTGGAATTGACAAAAGTCCACAGTTATGTATATATATATAGATATATGTATACTCGTATAGTATCGGGTGGTTAAATTGTAAGGGCCGATGTTGAATGTGAACCACACCTAAACGCCAAGCTTTTTTCCGAATTTTATTTGATATTTCTCTATTTCAGACTTACTCAATTTGAACCATGGAGAGATGAATGGGCAGAATGGTGGCAAGAAATGGCAACAGTGGATGATCAATTTTCGAAGAAAATCATCTTCAGTGATGAGGCACATTTTCACCTCAGTGGATTCGTCAATACACAGAATTGCCGCATTTGGGCGAATGAGAATCCAAGAGTGATTGTCCAAAAACCAATGCACCCACAAAGAGTGACTGTTTGGTGCGGTTTATGGGCTGGCGGCATCATCGGGCCGTATTTTTTCCAAAATGTTACTGTGAATGGTGTTCGCTATCGTGAGATGATAACGAACTTTTTATGGCCCGAATTGGAAGATATGGATGTGGACGATATGTGGTTTCAGCAGGACGGTGCCACTTGCCACACAGCTAACGAAACAATGGCTCTTTTGCGCAACAAATTCAATGGCCGTGTTATCTCACGTAATGGCGATGTCAATTGGCCGCCAAGATCATGTGATTTGACACCGTTGGACTTTTTTCTTTGGGGTTATTTGAAAGAAAAGGTGTACGTCGATAAGCCAGCAACAATTCAAGACCTAAAGGATGAGATAATTCGGCACATTAATGGCATAGAAACTCAATTATGCCTCAGCGTCATCGAAAATTTGGACCATCGGATGGAGGTGTGCCGCCGCGGTTGCGGCGCCCATTTGGCCGATATTTTGTTCCATACATAATTGAGTAATACCAATATATCATAATAAAATAAAATTACAATAATTTCCTAAATAGTTTGTGTTTTATTCAAAATCAACATCGGCCCTTGAAATTTAACCACCCTTTATATTACACTAGCTGACCCGGTGCGCGTTGCTGGCCCTAAGCAAACATTAATGTTGTATTACCACACGATTTATTTATTTAAAATAAAAATAGCAAAAAAAATAAATATATATTGGTGGTGCAATATGAAAATTGGATTTTGACACGACCCTCCGCCCGCAGACCGAAAATCAAAAATCAGACTTCACAGTGTCACCAGCCTGAATATTCTGAAGATTCCCTGCAAATTTCATCAAAATCGGCCCAGCCGTTTTGGAGTCCATACATTACATACATACACACATCCTGTTTTATATACCATTCATTATATATCATTCACCTACTTTTTTGAATTTTTTTCGCGCTTCTGAAAATGCAGAGCAGAATAAGTGTTATCATAAAAAACATATAAATTGGCTAAAGTACAAAATGTACATTAGTACCCACTTGCCACAACACTTGTCTTTGAAATCGGAGTCTGAAGTAGAGGATGCTGTAATCCTCACAACAAACATCCTGAAAGAAGCGACAGCAGTTTCCGCATCAAACGTTTTGATAAGAAGCAGGCGTCATTACAACAGTAATGCTACCGTTGAGTCCCTGATAAGGCATAAAAGACAGTTGAGGCGTCAGTGGCAGGAGCTCCGTTCACCTGGCTTAAAGGCACAACTAAATAAATGCCAACGGAAACTGCGTGTTTTGCTGAAAGAGGACAAAGAATTTCAACTGAATGAATATCTGCAAAGGTTGGACACAACAGAGCAAACAGATTATAGTTTGTGGAGAGCTACAAAAAAAATGAAACAACCTACTTCCTACGAGGCCCCAATAAGGTTACATAATGGTGAATTTGCACAGAGTACAGAGGAGAAAATTGAGGAATTCGCCAACCACCTGGAAAACGTATTTACACCAAATGTAACCGCTTCCCGTATTGCGCCGATTGTCATAAACGAAAGAGTACAACGTCCACTGAAATTCCGATTTGCTGAAGTCGAATCTGCTATAAAAACGTTAAAAGCCAGAAAAGCTCCAGGCAGTGACAAAATCACAGGAGCAATGATAACTAATCTGCCACAATCAGCATTGAGGCTGATTCTCTTTATTTTCAATTCTATGTTGAGGTTGGGTACGTTTCCGAAAGCATGGAAACACTCAGAAATCGTAATGATTCCTAAGCCAGGTAAAGATGTTACGCAAGTATCTTCTTATCGTCCAATAAGCTTATTGCCGATACTGTCCAAACTTTTTGAAAAATTGATTCTCGAGAAACTACGGCACCACGTTGACACTAATTCTGTTATCCCACATCACCAATTTGGATTCCGGAAAATGCACAGCACTGTGGCACAAGTACACAGAATAACAAACCTTGTCCGATCGGCTTTCGAGAATAAAGAATACTGTTCGGCACTTTTTATTGATATATCTCAAGCGTTCGACAAAGTCTGGCACGACGGTCTGATGCACAAAATTGTAAACTTGCTACCGGAAAACGTTCACAAATTGTTCAAAAATTACATAACTAATAGATCTTTTCATATAAGGTCGAAATCGGTGATATCTTCCATTAAAAATATCCATGCTGGTGTACCACAGGGAAGTATCCTTGGTCCTTTTCTGTACATTTTATTTACTGCGGATATGCCTACAAGTCAATTGACGCATACATCAACTTTCGCGGATGATACTGCTTTTCTAAGCATACACAAGAATGCAGCAGTAGCAAGCCAACATCTTCAAGCGCATTTGAACCGATTGGAAAAATGGTTATCAAAGTGGAAGATAAAAGTAAATGCTTCAAAGTGCGTCCACATTACGTTTACTCTGAGAAGGGACAATTGTCCTCCCATCACGATAAACGGTGTTACAATACCTGAGGGCAACCACGTAAAATATCTTGGTATTCATCTCGATAGACGTCTTACGTGGACTAGTCACATAGCGGCCAAAATCACTCAACTAAAGTTGAAAACTGCGCAGCTTTACTGGCTTATAGGACGACACTCTGCACTAGGCCTAGATATGAAGGTGCTGTTGTATAAGGCGATTTTAAAGCCCATATGGCTATATGGCGTTCAGCTGTGGGGAACTGCTTCCGCATCAAATGTTGCAAAATTACAAAGAAGACAGTCAAAAATTTTACGAATAATCACAGGTGCTCCATGGTACATGAAAAATGTAAATATCCACAGGGATCTAAAAATTCCATCAATTAATGATGAAATTAAAAAAGTCTGTACGAAGTATAGGACGAAGATCACGGTGCATCCCAATCCACTTGCTAGAGAATTGCTGGTCTTTGAGGGTCACAGAAGACTCAAAAGGACCCAAACGTTTGATCTGATTGGATGAAAATTCTGTGTAACCATTGGGTTGAAATTGCAGTGGCAATGGAAACTATTTTTTTTTTTTATAGTATATTTTTAGATTAAGATTTGAACACATTTTGTTAATTCATATTGAAAGATCCAAAATTCAAAAATAACATGGGAAAAAAAAAAAAAAATATACATACTTATATATATAGATAGATAGATAGATAGATAGATTATTTCGTTGGACTTTCAATATACATAGTTGTGATTTCATGGGAATTGATAGAAATCGCATGATTTCAACAAAAATTTGATTGCAATTGCATTGATTGCAATAAAATTAATTGCACTCAATGATTTACGAAAAAATTGTTGCAATCACAAAAGATTGCAATTTTGACAAAAATTCATTTTAAAATCGGAAATCAAAGAGTGAAATCAGTGTGGTTGAATCCAAATTGACTGCAGTATTTTACAGCACTATATCGAATAACAAAACACGTTACATCATTTGATCTGCCATTCGATTCTTCAGTGTCTATCGTATGGGGAAAAAACAATTTATTTAAACACCGAAAATGTTTTATATTTTGCAAAACTGAGAGAACAACTTAACAACAAATAAAGATTTTGCAAAAAAGAAAAATATGTTAGTTAATTTCAATTATGTATGCTGACCAGAAACATTTCGCCAAATTATACCCAGGGGCATAGAAAAATTACGCTGTTTTATGCAATCAAAAAGCATCTTTTTATATCTTATAAAAATATATCTAATATGTACATATACACATATATAACACTACTTCCTTCTTCGTATTATTTTTATAATTTCAAATCGCCTTTAAATCATAAGCCGGTTTATTTGCTATATTTATATTTTTTAGATATAAGTGTAGGAAAATAAATAAATTAAATTACATTTTTGAAACATTATGAACAAATAAAATCTTATATACAAAAATGACTTGTTTATATTTGTACCTTATAGCCAGCTAAACGGCTGAACCGATTTTCTTGAAATTTTCACAGTATCTCTCTAGGAACTATTGGCTATATAATTTTCAAAAATTCTAACTGGGCGTTGCCATGACCATACAAAGTAAATATTTATTTTGTATGTCTTCAGAACTGTTGAAGTGAAAGTTTCTGAATATAGTCCAAATGACTTTATAGATAAAACAAATTATCAGTCAAAAACTAGGAGGGATTGAACAAGTGGGAGTGGTACCTCACATACACAAAGGGTGGCGATGGTCGAAGTAGTCTGCACGTTGAATACAAAACGAAAAATTTTTTAGACTCATAAAAACATCTCGCATTTTTCTGTTGTACATTTGTGTGGCTTTGTGTCAGTTGTTATTGGAAGGTTTCAGTGGTGAAGGCATAGTCACTTGTCATTGAACAATAACGGCTTCAGCTATATCCAATCCACAGGCACATCAGAACGCCTTCCTTCGTCGGTATTGTGCAGCATCGGCGAAGTAAAATAATTACTAAAAGTAAAGTAAAAACAAATAACGTGCAAAAAGCAGTGTTGTAAGATAGCAAATGCACACCGCATGTGTAGGGGTCATCTCCTGAGTGCTGGTCAAAGATAAAAAAAAATATTGATTTCATTATGTCCTGAGAAGGGTTAAAGTTAAAGTTTCTGCATTTGGTCTGATTAACTTAATGGCCAGTACAAATTATGAGTAAGTAAAAAAAAGTAAGCGGAATTGGAGAAGTGGGCATTGGACCCCCATACAAATTAAATATTGATTTCTGTATATATTGAAAAAATATTGATTTTGGCTGCCCCGGTAGTCTAGTGAGTAATGTGCTAGTTTATCAGTTGGAAGTTCGATTCCTAGCAGAAACTCTGGTGTGTATCACTACAATACGTGAAAGTTTTTGCACACACGTATTACAATGGGACCATAATAAATTTGGACCCAAGTGGGCTGGGACCTTTCTTTACCTTTACATCCAACAACCTGCCGACCTAATAATGATTCTTGTATATCTTGAGAATCGTCAAAGCTAAAGTTTCTCATTTCCTTCTGAATGACTTGATAGTAAAGTTTTTTCTTGGGACACTTTCAATATAGCTACAGAGCTGAAATTTGGTATACGTGAGAGTAAATAATGGGAAAAATATGAAAACTTGCATTTTTATTAGGGGGACTAGGCTGATCCTTTTTTGCATGTGGCACTCCCATTTGATGTACGGGCGCGCACTCTCCATATAGCCAGATAGCTGAAATTGGGTATACGGATACGCACTCGGAAAGGAGGGAAGGTAAAACATAAATAGGTCTGCATCTAGATAGACACATAGACTATATATTTTTTCAAGGATAAGATCACGACGGGTGGTAGGGAGCAATTTCAGCGTCTCCGAAACTAACTAACCGATTTAAATAAAGGACACATAAAGCATATAATTTTTTTTAAATAAAACTATTATAACAGCTACAGCAATGCGTGGCGCGGTCAGCTAGTAGTAAATAAAAAAAAGAATAACAAATTTTTTGTTTTAGTTTTAAATACGAAGAATTTGTTTGTTTTTTATATGTTCTTCTTTGTGTTCTTTCGTATATTTTCACAGAGATGTCACTTGATTTATCTACTATTGTTAAGATCAAGTTTCAGAATCGCACAATCGTTCGTGCAAGCAACCTGAAACGTCAACAAATTTATCAATCGTCGAATCGTTAAATTTTAAAAATTGGGTAAATGAGAGACGTTTCGAGAGAGTAATGTTCTTGTTCTTCTTGTACGATACAACACGTACTTTTTGTTCGGGCTAGTTTGGGCAAACAAACAAGCAATTAGCTGTTTCAAAAATAAACAAAGTAGCGAAATTATAGTGCACTCCCGATAGAACAAAAGTTTATTGTATTATTAATAAGAATCCATATTTGTGGAATCCGCTTGTATTAAAATATTTATTTATTCATTAAATCACACAAAATTGGTAGCTTAACAAAAATTTATTATTATGTATTAAAAAATCTATTATTCTTTTCTGTTGCATTTTCTTTTCCAAAGTTTGTGTTAAAATAGTACAAGAAATTGATGTCACGCATACAGTCCTATGAAAAAGGTGATTCCAGGAAGTAACTTTCTTGTAACTAACTGCATTGGTTTTTATTGTTCAAGTTACAGAGTTTTATTTCTAAGTTCACCTTTTAGAATACAGTACATAACGGATAGAAGAACATCTCACAAAAGAAAAAACCGTTTATAAGAAAGTATTATCAATGTTTACATGGTTGCGTTTAGGAATTCATTACTTTGTTCAGTTGCATTGCAATTGATGTTTTGGATTTAAAGCTTCTAATCCAAAAAACAGGAAATGAAATTAAATTGTTTCCGTTCATATGATTAGAACCGTTGAACTAATTTTAATTAAAAATTCATTATTTTATAATTTAATAATAAGATTCATTAATATTAAGTTTATTGATAATATTATAGACATATTAATACAGGGTGGCCCAAAAGGAGCGGAATTGTTTGCATTCTTTATAACTTTTTTGTTATAATATTTTTTTTGTCAGTATTTTGTAAAGAATGCTTGCGGAATTTAAAATGGAACAGCACACAATTGAGCAACGTGTCAAAATCGTTGAACTGTGGTTTCAGAAGAAAAATCATGATTTTATTCATAATTTAGTTATTAGCGACGAAGCCCATTTCCAATTGAATGGGTTCGTTAATAGGCAAAAAGAGCTACGGAAAATCCAAGAGTAGTTCAACAGCGGGAATTAACCCCCACTTAAGTGTACCGTTTGGGGCGGTGTTTCGTCGGAAAGAGTAATTGGCCCAGATGTTTTTGAAAATGAATACGGTGTCGCCGTATCCATCACTGGGAAATGGGAAATGTTGAGAAATTTTTTAAGGCCAGTCGTGGAAAATCCTCCGTGACCTTAAAAATTCTAAAGAAATTTGATTCCAGGAGTCTTTTTAAGGAGTCCTTGGAAGTGAGTTTAGTTTTGAAATCGTTTCTGGAAATCTAACGACGTTAGTGGTGATAGAAGAACTAAAATATAACTTAAAGATAATGATTTACCCATTCGCACTATTGCTAAGTCAGTACCCTATTGTCGTCACAATTAATATTTAAAATTTCTGATTGTCATTTCTATAAAGATGGTCCTCAATTAATTGTTCGTATTATAGACACTGAGATTCTGCAAATTTTTACTGAACGAATTTTTGCCAGTAGAATCCACTGGAAAAGAAAAACATATCGGTAAAATATAAACAAGCAAAATTAAGCAAACAAGAGTTTAAAATTTTTTACTCTCATCTATTTTCTTCTCGATTGATTAATTGAATTTTAGACATATAGATCTTGGGTTTGTATTCAAAAATTAGGAAAAATCCACTGATGAGCTAAGTAAGCATTAGCTACTATTTCGCTATATGGATATGCTTTCCTCCTCAATTATTGAGTTGCTTTTGTAATAAAATGCTTTATGATGTTTTTCATACTGTATGAGAATATCATAAGGTATGTAATAATAAATTTCACATATAGTTTATAAGGGAAAAAGCACAATTAGAATCATATATATAGTATTTATTTATATGTATGTATAAAACATTTCAGCATTGAAGTGTTTGTTTTGAAATGTGAAAGAAGGAGATGGATAGTGCTTGAAATTATTACGATGTTTTGTAAGACATTTTTATTGTGCTTGCGCAGCCCTCTAATAAATATACATACCTACACTCAAAAAATTATTCCAAAAATTAACTCTAGTTTATTCAAGAAGTATTCCGTTTAGTTATTTTTAAATGAATAAACATTACGGCTTTATGCAAAAAAAAAAAAAAACTCAGGTTGGTAAACCAAGTTTCGTTCATGCAAAAACGCTTTTTAGCGTACGAGTACGTTGAGTAAACCGATATTAGCAGTTACGATATCAACGATACCCCCTCACAACATAATAATATAAACACACATTCAGACGCATGCATTTCATTTTTTTTTCTTACAAACCTACATTGTGTAGAAGTCATCTCCTGAGTGCTGGTGCTAGATAAAAAAAAAAAAAAAAATAAATAAATACAAATTCAGACGCATGCACTTCAATTCTTTTGCTTACAAACTTACATTGCATACAAACAAACACACATTCAGACGTATGCACTTCAATTTAATTACTTTCTTTGGTTATGAAATTTAAATGAATACAAACATACATTTGCATTGTATGCAAACGTATTAATATTGCACACAACGCGGAAGACACTTGAACTATTTTATTGACACATAAAACTGTGAAATGCTTGGCTTTCCAATATTTGGTGGGTGGCCAAGCATACATTGATTGATAATTGGGGCAATGAATTGCTGAACCAATAATATGATATGAGCTCTCGAGACGGAATTTAATATTTAAATTTTATTGATTTGCTGTCATAAATTAAGCAATCGAGTTTTGTAATATTCAATAAGAATTTTTGTATTTAAATAAGAAGTTTTGTGAAATAAAAATCAGTCGTATTCTTCGATTCAAAAATAAAAGTAAATGTTTTTAGTATCAAGAGCCGTATTCTTCGACTCAAACAAAAAAACAGAAACTTAACTAAAAGTAAATGTTTTTAGTATCCAGAGCCGTATTCTTCGAGTCAAACGAAAAACAGAAACTTAACTATTAGCCTCAAACGGGCTGGGTGGCGATGGCACGATGGACGGTAGTCTGCACGTTGACTACAAAACCAAAAACAGACCTGGGTTCAACTCCAGTTTCAGACTAAAATTATAAAAAAAAACATCTCGCATTTTTCTGATGTGCATTAGTGTGTCAGTTGTTGTTGGAAGGTTTCAGTGTCGAAGACATAGTCACTGGTCAATGAACAATACCGGCTTCAGCTGATAACAATCTACAATCCTACAATCACATCAGAACGCCCTCCTTCGTCGGTATTGTGTAGCACCGGCGAAGTAAAATAATAATAAAAATGGCTACTAAACCGAAACTTCAGCACTGCTACGAGTATAAACAAAGAACGTGCGAAAGCAGAACTGTAAAATAATTAATTAAGCTTCACCTCCAGTCGTTTCTCCTACTATCCCTTTCATATAGTTCCAGCACAATGCTTCGCATGTGTAGGAGTCATCTCCTGAGTTCTGGTCCCAGATAAAAAAAAATTAATAATTTAAAGCAAGTGGCTTTTTTTTTCTTGACAAATTATGTTTTATGAAAAATTTTACGAAAACAGTAAATTTTGTGGATTTAGTAAATAAAAAATGGATACATTAATTTGATGAACAGAAGTGGTAAAATTAATTTTTATTCTATGTGAATGATGGTGTTGAAAGTATCAACATATAAAAGTTGTTGATGCATTCAAATCAGTTGTTTTTACTGTCTCTTTCAGGAAAGAAAATATGCTCACATTGGTTCAAATCATTTATTGGAAACATTTTGTTGCATTGGACCAATTTCAGATAAAAAGTTAAGTCCCAGTGTGCCGGGATTAAGATCACTACTAGGTGCAGGTCGGCAGAGTCTTTTAAGGACGAAATATAGTATATTCAATTGATTATTGCACTCGTCTTCACGGAGTCTCACTGCCGGATTCTGCAGTCACAAAACGCATACATAATTTTCGTAAGTTAATTTGCTTTAATATTTAATTTTTTTATGTAACGCGTAAACTCACTATATAGCAAAATTACTTATTGGCCGTGAATATGGTGGGCCTGTGCGGCGGAAATTATTGGTACCTACAACTTTATATGGCAAAACGGAACTTCTTCGTCGAAATGTGGGACTTTTGTCTTCTGTTTATTGCGTTCTTTTTGATCGCAGATGTCATTATATAATAACAGGCGCTGATGACCTTCTTATTAAAATATGGTCCTCCATGGATGGACGACTATTAACTACTCTACGTGGAGCATTAGCAGAAATAACTGACATTGCTATTAATTTAGATAATACTATGCTGGCAGCAGGTTCTGTGGATATAATTTTGAGTGTGTGGGACTTGCAGACTACGTCTCCAATAGCAGTGCTTTATGCCCACACGGGCATAATAACTTCCGTAAATTTTTGCCCTTCACCGAGGAATGACTTGAAATATTTAGTAACAACAAGCAATGATGGATCTATACCTTTTTGGCAATATTCGAATCCAAGAGGACAAAAAATAACATTCGCTCCAAAACCCATACAGTATCATGAGAAATTAAGACCGGGACATCATTTTCTCCTGGTGGTATATTTTTAGCCGCTGGTTCTGCTGATCATCATATTCGAGTTTATTTGATGTCAGAGGATACACTTAAGCTCATTCTAGAAACAGAAGCGTATACGAATGCTGTGGATTCTGTGCAATGGTCCCACCGAGGTTTAAGATTTATATCAGGCAGTAAGGACGGCACTGCCCACATTTGGACGTTTGAATCCCAGCAATGGAAAAGTGTAAAGCACTGTATGAAAGAAAGGCTCCCAAGGTAATTTGAAACATATTGGGCCTTTATTTCTTTTTATAAAGTTCTAAGGTAATTTAATAGGGCAAATCAATAAATAAAAAATTATCATACAGCCAGAAAACAATGGATAGATGTACTTTAAATTTAAATAATGACAAAATCAGTTATTATTTAGAAATAGTACATATGTGATTTTCCTAAAATCAATTTTCTGTCGGACGAAAATGACTACTGATGTTTAAATTTTTTTTAAGATTCAGGCGGTGCTCAAATATTTGACGATATTGTGTAAAAACTAATTCGATATTTCATAAAGTGAAAAGGTATAATAAAATAATGAAGGGATATTGTTATTTTACTCTTTTAAAATTTTTTCTACAATAAACGAAAGTATATAACGTAATGTAATTAAACCAGGTGGCATCATTACGTCCGGTGATTATTTTATCTTTTGTTTAACAACCAATCCCACGATGTCACACGCAAACGAAAGCGAAAGAAAAGCAGTCACTCATTTTCTCTTCAAAAAGCGTCCCACTATTTTTCGACTTGTCGTTCGCTTGGGTTTACGTTATCAACATAACCAATTTACGTTTTGTCAAATTACTATATTGCCACTCAACAATTCCACATATTAATCGCTTATATCTAAAATAAAATCACTTAAATGTGTTTATGAGACCTTAAAAATTGCAACTCTATGCTTCTTGTCTTTTAACAAATGTTCTGTCATTTTCTATAATTTATTTATTAACATTCTTTTTTCACAAGTGTTTTATCGTACAGGAAAATAATTTTAATGAATTTGTCGGTAGCTGTCTACTTTTCAGACGAAGTTGAGGAGCAGCAACAATTGACACGCAGGCGAGACAATTTTAATGTTCTGGATATGCCAACAAACGAGTAAGTAAAGTGCGAACATGGGCTGACTTCCTAAACGTGTGTAGGTAAAATACAACTATAATCGTTTGTGTGTGCTATGCATATAAATTTCTATGGAGCCGTAGTTTGCTTTTCTGTGCGTATATATTGTAACAATTAAAATAAAAACACAATTATAAACGCACAAGTTATAAAAAAAGATTCACCACCTTTTTCCACTCCGAAATGGTACGTAGGGGGGGGGTCCCAGTGAATTAAATTTTTTTCATAAAACTGCCCACTGCTCCTCTACTGTCATTTTGCTGCGACCGAAAACAGCACTTCCTCTAGCAAACTCAGGATGCTCCTCCATATATTCCACTAGAGCCTGTAGTTGCACCAATGTCGATTTTTAATACTGAAATATTAATATGTAAACATAGCAAGTTATTAAACTAATATATTTTGTTTATGTATTTTTTACTTACCATTTGTTTGCCATTTTGCTTTTTCTTTTATATATATTCTTTTTGTATATTCTTTTTTCTCTGCAATTGCATATGTATGTTGTTTAACATATGAAAAATTTCTTGGCGAAGAATAAAAGACAAGTGCCTGATTTTGACATTTGTATTCGCACAAGTGACAGCGATAATGCATAGTGGGACGCAATTTTGTACTGAAATGCTTACGTTATCGTTCGCATAAATTTTCATTCGAGTTATCGTGCTAAAGGTTGTTAGTGGGACGCAAAACAGCTGATTGTTGTTTAAAATGCATGCGAACGAAATTTCACGACATCGTGGGATTGGCTGTAAGTTAGCGACATAAAATGTCAAAATTCTATAGTGTAATGTCGTCCGTCCGGTACAAACGCATCTTCCGTGAAACAAATTGGAAAACAATAAATTAACACACAGAATTGATTAAAAACAACAATAACGGAGTGAAGGGGGAAAAAGCTGAAGAAAATAGTGACAAAAAAACAGTGAAACGAAACAAATTAAATAAACCTACAAACTTAACATTGCGTTAAACACAATAAACTGGAAAAGGATTGCCAAATGCCGTGATAACGTCGAAGAACACTATTCCAGTGTCAGAATAGAAGAACTAGCATTTTCCTTCACTCTTTTTACGAAAGACCAAAAGCTTTTACTGCCCCGTTGGGCAGTAAGAACTTTAGTGCGAAGACGCTGCTCGTACATAACTTTTTCACGTCTTAGCACTTTAGCGCACGAAGATCTCGCCCTTTTACGCATCATATCAGTACCCGCTCTGGATCTGACTGCAAGTATGCACGTCTGATTAAACCATGACTTCGGTCTGGGTTTAATCGAAATTTGCTTCAATGGTATGAAAGTTTTCATACCGAGCATTATTATATTTTCAACCATTTCTGCCATGACGTTGACGTAATTGTCAAGGATGCAGAGCTTCCAATTGAAATGCCGAAAGAAATCGTAGCTCAGCGCAACGCGCCTTTTCGAAAATATATTTTAAACGTTTCGTAGCTGGCCGTGAAACGTTACGAAGTTCCGCAATCGAAAAGGAGGCAAAAATGGTACAGTTATCCGAATTTCCGGGAGCTGTGCTATCATTCACTTCATACTTATCTTGATTGGTGCCCGTCAACACACGGAATATGTGTTGGCTCATTCAGTAGTTGCGCTAGGTGATTGTGCGCCGCGAATAACTCAACATATTGGCCCTCTGAAGTTGTATGGCTTCAATGGCGAAACCATTATAAATTATGAACATTGAAATGACCAGCAATAACGATTTCACTGTTCGGATAATTTTCTAGTATCTTCCATATGTGTTTGGAAAGGGTATCAAAGCTGTATATAGTTTTATCCCTTTCCATATTTGGGCTTCTGTAAAGAAACCTGAACTGCAAAAAATGTGCCCTGATTTTAAATTTAACCCATAGACAGCTAAATTCGGGATCATTCGTGCCTAAGGATTGATGGCACTGGTACACAACTTCATTGCGTATGTACAATACAAGGCCCCTTTGAAGAATAAAGAGGGGTAGAAAGTGATACCCAAGTATGTGAAAATCCTGTGGATCAGCATCCTCGGTTGATGGTGCCAGCACTGGTTAATATTGCTCGCCCGTAACTGGTATAGCGGATTTTTTTTTTTGTTTTATTATTTTGGTTGGAGTTTTATTTTTGTTGTTGGTTTAAGAATTTGTGATTATATATATGATTTTAATTGTGCTTATTTCCCTTATAAGCTATATATAATATAAAATTTGGGTTAATTTTTTGTTTATTTCTATTTATCCATCGTGCTGGAAGATTGCAAATGTAACGCCGATCCCAAAAAAGGGTGAGGCAAGCAAACCTGAAAATTACCGCCCAATCGCAATCTGTTCCGCGATTTCCAAAGTGATGGAAAGTATGGTGAACTTCCACTAATGAAATATTTAGAGTCCAACAATTTACTGAACTGGGGTGCTGATGGCGAGTAGTCAGCGTGTTGGCTCTGCAACCAGAAAGACCCAGGTTCGATTCCCAGCCAGGTAAGACCAGAAAAAAGTTTTTTCTGAGTTTTCTGTGCTACAGCACCCTCCTTCGTCGATATTTGACCAATAAAAGGTCGGCGAAGTAAAATAATAAATAAAATGGCTCCATTAGCTTAAAAATAATGCGTCAAAAAACATCAGAGACGCCGCAATTTTGCTTTATAATTAACACGCAACTGCAGAGTTTTAAGAGAATTAAGCTCTATCTTCCTACCAATTTCACCACCTGTCTATTCTCTACCCTATCCCTCTCTCTAGTTCCAGTGCAATGCATTGCATATGTAGGGGATAACCCCTGAGCAGCCGTCCAAGATAAAAAAAAATACGGCTTCCGTCGAGGACGCTCTACGGGCGACTTATTGGCCTTCCTCTCGGAAAAATTGTGCAGTTCTATTTACCATTTGGCGAAAGTAAAATCCTGGCTCTGGATATTTTTAAACCATTTGATAGAGTGTGGCATGGGGCACTTCTGTCCAAAGTTATTGCTTAGAAGTATAACGTCAAGTTTAAAATCACCGGAAGGTAAAGTGTCCTACGCCGCATAATAATTTTGAAGAAGACAAAGTTGAAGTACTGAAGAAATACGTAGAGCAATTACCAGATGTGCCTTCGCATTACTGCTGAAACAAAAGTACTAAGTTCTATCTTCCAGCAGAGTTTCGCAATGTTTTATTTTTATACAAACTTTACCTAGCATATTTGGAGGAAAGAAATCTAACAAATTGCGTGTTGTCCCTTCGAGTTTTTCGCAATATTTTTAAAAATGAATTTAATTTGGGTTTTCATTTACCTAAAAAAGACATGTGTGCGATATGTGAAGAATTGAAAAATTGAGGCCGCAGTCATGAGCAAACAGATGAATTTAAACTCCATTTAAAAAGTAAAGACCTAAGAAAAATATATTTTTGAAAGACCAAAAGAAAGGAGTAGAAAACAATTATTTTTTGTGTGCAAGCTTCGATTTACAAAAAGTTTTGAATATACCTCATAGTAAAAGTACTACTCTTTTTTATTCGAGAAAATATGCATTTCACAATTTAAGTATTTATGAAAACATTCAATTAATAGATTTTGCTTTTTATGTGGTGAAAAAGATGGCAAACGTGTTGTTTTGAAATTTGCATGGCGTTATATAGGTATCTTCTTATTTTAGATCAGAGGACGACAGTTCGGGAATTAAGCTTATATTGTGATAGTTGCATGGGGCAAAATCGCAACAAAGCCATGCTGGATTTCAGATTTTTTTATATTGGAATACATTTTCCGCAATGTATTTTTCCAAGAAATTAAAACTAAAATTAGTTTCCCTGCGCTCTGCTTTTTTTTTAAATAAAATTCCTCTTAAATATGGCTACTTGGATAATAGCGATGGCACGATGGATGGTAGTCTGCACCTTGACTACAAATCCAAAAACAGACGTGGGTTCAACCCCAGTTTCAGACTAAAATTTTGAAATAAAAATAAACATCTCGCATTTTTCTGATGTGCATAGTGTGTCTTTGTGTGTCAGTTGTTGTCGGAAGGTTTCAGTGGCGAAGGCATAGGTATTGGTCACTGAACAATACCGGCTTCAGCTGATAGCAATCCACAATCGCATCAGAACGCCCTCCTTCGTCGGTATTGTGTAGCAAAAAATATAAAAAATATCGGACTGAAGGCTTGTACTCAGCGACCTTCTTTTGCAGAAATTAAAAATTTCATCACTTAAATTTAAAGATATAAAAGCTATGTGTGAAAAAACAGTATTCCACCAACTTTTCATGATGAATACCTTCGGCTCAAACAATCCGCTAGGGGAAGGCGCACACGTAGGGGAACGTTACAAATTTGGACTGCGGGGCGTTCTGGGCCAGTTTCGACGGGGCTTCGGTTTCGCGCGGCGAAACCTAGCGTGTGCTATGATGCGACGCATCGATGCCCTGCATATCACAGCGATCGAGGAGGTGACCTATGTGGTGGTGGACGCCAGAGATTTCTAAGCTCAGGCGGAACTGCCTCCGCAATAGGAGGGTGTACACTGGGGGTAGGCGGCTGTGCTGGAGGCCCGAGAGTAAAGACGGTCTCGTGGGACGTTGCGACGCGCGGTTATTGCGAGCAACAGGGCGAAGTGGGAGGAACTTTGGCGTACAATTGGTAAGCGCGAGTTAAGTCGTGTTGATCGCGCCATCGCGGGATCTTGGGGGATTTGTTCCCTACACACCCTCCGCTTGGCTGTGCACATTGGTCCTATTCTGATGGGATGCCCCCGTCCTTTACCGAGGGGGAGCTGAGGGCTGCCGCCGGCGCACGGTTGTTCAGAATCAATTTTCATTGGCTAAAAACCTATATTTTTTCTTGACATAGATTCTAAAATTTTTACGCCATCAGAAAGGAAACATATCAAAACTTAGGTAGCCAAAAAATTTTGTCAAAATATTTGAAGTAGTGGGCGTGTTAATTTAAAAAAAATTTTTTATATTTAATATGAAATAAAATATGATTCCTCGAAAACTATTATCGATAAGGGGCTGCGGTTTCTTTCCTATATTGGTTATTTTTAATAAATTTTATGTGCGCATCCTGTACAATTTGTATTTAGAGTGCTAAGTAATAAATTTTAAACACTCATATTTTCATAAAATTTTAATTTTTTGAAGGTGAAAAGGGATCAAAAAAGGGAAACCATCCCGAGAAAGGCGAAAATGTTTTCTTTTAAGCTTATATATACTTTTGCACCCGCCACGACCCGCCTGTAAAACACTTTTTTTATTTTAATGAAAATACTCAAAAATTATAAAAAAAAAATTTTACTAAAAAGTTTACCGTTGAAACCACGTAACTGCCTTCTACATGAACAAAACAAAACAACAATGTCAAACACATTTTTATACAACTTTGAAGTAAAAAAATAGAGATTAATATTTAAAAACGAATATGATAAACTCCAAATAAACAATCATATGTACAAATCGCAGGTAGCAAAACGTGTTATGTTCATTGTTTTCCTGCAATTTTGTATAGTTATTTGATTTATGAATGTTAGGTTAGGTAGGCAGGTTGCTGGAAATATATAGCTATAAACTCACTTTAATTTCGAAGGTCATTCCATGCTTACCTGAAAGAAAAAAAACAAGGAGAGAGCGAGCGGAGGAGTTAATTTTATTCGAAAATTGAGAAATTATGTATGTAACCTAGATTAGCTTTAAAATTTTGTATTGAGTATATAAGGAAAATAATTTGGAAATAAATTTTAGTTTCATAAAAATATTTGATTCGAAAATGTTGATAAATTGACAAGGAATTGATTGTAAAAACAGAAATGAGGAAGATTTTCTAAGCTACATGCAAAGAAAACTAAACTTAAATTCTTACAGCATTGAAACACAATCGGACTTACAAAAAAAATATCTGATTTTGTAAAATATTTAAAAAAACGCTACAAGAAAGTTGACTGAAGTAAAAGTAAATTTTCCACGCGCTTTGCGAACTGGTTACAAGGTGAACTTCCTGTCCAGATGATTTCAGAAACCACAAATGAAAACAGTGGTGAAAGACCACAAAAACCACTACATCATAACTGCAGCGACAGATCTAAGATGCAAAAACTGAAGAATAAAAATGACGTAATCGGATGTGAAAACATTAAAGATAGTTTGCTTTACCAATTGCGATCACAAAAACAATTAACGAAAGTGAATAATCATTCAAAAAGTGTTTTCCGCTAGTCCAGTGAGAACAAAACGTAACCTTAAAAGCATTCCAACACCAAACCAGGAAAACAGTTCACAAATGAGGGAGCGCTTGCATTATTTCTGGATTTAAAGTTAACAAAACAGCAGTATACTCAGCTCAGATTGCGTGCGATCGAAAAAGGCTAAAATTTGTACACATCACATAATTGCAGCTAAAAAAGACTATTCGCCTTCAAAGCAATCTTTTACAATCACACCAATTTCGGCAGAGGTACAACTGCAAGCTCTACTTGATCATACAGCCGAACGGTTGCTTCTGGGCAAAAGCTATATAGAATATTTTCTATGTGAAGATATTTCAGACACTGATCTATTCATTGTGTCATTTGTGGCAGTGCGATTAATAAAGAACTTAGAAGACTCAGAACCTTCGACCAGTACAATGCAAAAAAAGTATATTTGGAAAATTCAAACACCATCGTCTACTAAATACTGCAGACCAAAAAATTTGAACTTAAAAAGGCAACTCATGATACCATTAAGAATGAAGTAAGTAATATTAGAGCTCAAATTTCAACACACAGCCATTACAATTGGAGATAGGTGAACAGACTGTCGAAACAAACTACCAATTAGTGTTTGCAATGATAGAAGGAAAAATTTACTTTGACTGAAAAGGTTCATCCAGCTGTATTATATGCAAAGCAACATCAAATCAGTTAAACCAAGAACCGACAAAGTCTCTAGATGCATATGAATTTGGATTATCACAGATATATGCAAGAATAAGGTTTATGGAACACATACTCAAAATCAGCTATGATTTGGACTTCGGATCTTGAGGATCAGTAAGAAATAATGACACCAACAAAGAGCTAAGGAAATTAAAAAAGAAACATGTTCAAGATGAATTTCTCAAATATGGGTTGGTTATAGATCAACCAAAACAAGAAACAGGCAATACAAATTATGGTAATACCGCAATAAGATTATTTTTAGACTACGAAACTACATCTAATATAACAGGTGTTGATATAGACCTCATTCAAGATTTAAAACAATTATCGAAGTAGTTGCGTGCAACGAGCAAATAAATGCTAGCAAATTTGGTGATTATGCCAAGTAAACCGCTAGTATATATACATCCAAATACCCTTGGAGAAGTATGTCTGCAACAGTGCACAAAGTTCTTTGTCATTAAACACCATTTATTACCAATTGGAGATTTATCAGAGGAAGCCCAGGAAAAAATAAATAAGGATTACAGATTCCACAGAGAACATAATACTAGTAAAATGTTACGAAGTTTTAGAAACGAAGATTTATTTAATATATTATTGACAACGTCAAACCCTTCATCTCTAGAATTCGAAATGTATAGAAATTGGATCATTCGGACTTGCATGCTGAAGTTAAGGGACTGCCACAGGACAGAAGTAATACAGAGCTGAATATGGAATATTTACAAGCAATATTCCAGCCAAATGAATAATAATTAAAATTTGCATTTAAGTGGAATAAAGTATAAAAATATTAATATTTAATGTAATTTTATGTTATTTATCTAGAATCTATTTATGACTGAAAAAACTAGGCTTATGTATTAAATTTTCAAACTTTATTGTTTTTATAATGATGATTTAATTTTCATTATAGGGCCTTTTTCAACAACAAAAATAAAGCGCGAATTCCTACGCTAATTCAAAAAAATTTAATGTTCCATTTTAACCTTAAATTGCTCAACAACCACTGTACCGATTTTAATGAAACTAAAACTCTATAAAAGCTTAAGATGTTATCTATCAAAAGAATTACTAAAAAATATTCATTAGTTCAAAAGATACAGAGTTTTGGCCGATGAAAAACGATTCTGAACCACTGTTAACACAGGTAGGGCCTCTGACCCGGTGGAGTACCGTCCGAAGTACTGAGGATCCTGGTTGAGGGCAGACCGAAAGCAATGCTTGCAGGATATAATACTTGCATAGCCCAAGGTATCTTCTCAAAGCGGTGTAAGATACAGAGACTTGTGCCCATCGGCTTAGCGGCCTTTTTGCATGTTGGATAGTGCCGGCAAGGTGCTGGAGAAACTATTGCAAAGGTTGGCGGAGGCCCTCGAGATGGGTGCGGGCCTGTCGGATAGTCAACATGGCTTCAGACCGAGCAAATCGACATTTGGGGCGATTGCGGATGTATTTGGGTCTTCGAGCGTGCCCAAAGCAGATGCTACTATCCGAAACCTATAGTCGTCCTGGCTACACTCGCGTTCAATGCCTTCAACAGCCTACAGTGGGCTGATGTTCTGGGGACGCTACGCAAGGTGTTTAAGGCGGTACAGCGGCCCTTAGTTTTGCCTTGGTTTACCTCACGGTCTCCGGCGCTGCGGCTCTTGTGATTTGTGTGGATATATCCATAGATCTCGAAGGACTCGGAGCAGGAGAGCCCCGGTGTTGCTACTGAGAGGCGGTGGCGATACAGGTGGACCACGGAGACAGTCGGCAGGTGGAGTGCGAGGCTCATTCCCTGCGTGGAAGTATGGATTCTTAGGAAATTCGGGAACGTTAACTACTTTCTGACACAATTCCGCTCGGGCTACGGGTACTTCCGAAAGTACATGTACCGCATGGACAGGGCGGATGGTCCCTATTGCATTTACTGTATGATGCATGATGCAGAACAAACTTTCTTCAGCTGCATCAGATGGCATGAAGGAAGGAATGCAATGGCGCAGCGGTTTCACTCCTGCCGGCGTGAAAGGGCGGATGCTCGATTGGGAGGGCAATTGGAACGCTATGGCGCAATACGTAGCGTACGTTCTACGGAGAAACAGAGACCTCGATGCGTTGCTGCAGAGCAAGACTCCCTCTGACGGGGACCAGGGAGTACAAGCCGGTGCCGTGCTGTCGGCTACGAACTCGGGGAACCCAGATGATGGTAAGTAATAGACGGCCCTGAGTGGGACACCGCTCTGGGCCTTCCCAAAGTAATGCGGAAAGCAGTTCCGGAAAGAAATCTACCCAGAGGATGAGGAGGGAATTTTTTTAGTGGTAACACCACTGTCTCTGTAAGTGCGAAGGCATTTGCAACCCTACCTCACAGGAAAAAAAAATACCGTAATTTATAATTCATGCATATTTTTATTTCAGAGTTGATATTTTATGTACTATCGATTAATCTTCTTTATTTGCTTTGTTAGACTGAGTTTAGACGAGTAAACAGGTGGAAGAAAAACATTTGGAATTCTCTTTTGTCTTTTTATTCGCGGTCACACAGACGAAAATGTTGCCGGCGACATCCCATTATTGTTGTTAATACAGTTCCAGTGTTGTTATTTTTGTAAGCAACGAAAATGAGAACATAGCGTGTCGCCGAGTACCGAACACAAAAACGATACTCTCTTCCCCATCCGTAATATGCCAACAAACTATATGTTTCCCTTCCAAATGTTTCCTCGTCTAAACTCAGTCTTATGTGCAAGCTACAAATGAGTACATAGAGAAATATGAAAAAAAAACATGAAAAACAACAACACCGTCTTCCCTATTTATAAGATTTCAATTCTCTCGATCTGCTAGAAATCCTGTACTAATTTTGCCAGCCATAAATAATTCAACCTTCGAGAAATGTTTTGTAATTAGAGTTTGTAGACTCCGGAATTCTTTACCTACTAATCATAAGAGATTTAAAAAATCCAGGAAAACTTTTAAACACAATCTACTACCACTATTAGAAAATTGAGACTCATTATAAATCTTTCACTGTACTTTAAAGGAGTAACTAGTAATTTATTTATATTAATTAGAATCATATATATAAATGAATATTCCCAAAATAAATTCAGTTAATATATTTTAATATTAATTTAATAAAATATAATAAAAAAGTTCAATTAATAATATAATTAATATTTTCATATTATTCGTATTCACTAACAGAAAAGAAGTTAATCAATTTTATTCATCTACTAAATTGGGTGTAAGAAAATTAAGCCTAACTATATATGTATGGAATAAGAGGAAAAGAGCTGGATTAGTTTAAATCGTACATGGACAACAGAAAACAGACAACTAAGGTAAATAATTTAGTATCGGAGGAAATAATTAATGATTTTTGAGTTCACCAGGGCTCCATACTAGGCGCACTGCTGTTTATTATATATTTTAATGACTTGCCAAATGTATTAGAAAGATGTAAGATAGTCTTACACGCGGGTTATACCTTAATATATACCATTGCAAACAAGGAAGAAGAATGCCGAGAAATTATAAGCTATAACATAGTTATAATAAATAACTGGTTAAAAATTAACAAACTTAACGAAAACAAAACAAAGATAAAAGAAACTAACATCAATTCGAATGAAACATTACAAATAAGTAACTCGGTCGAGCATATAAAATATCTCGAGTTTATAATTGATAAGAAACTAAATTTAATGAACATATTGAGCACATATGTAAAAAAAATCAGTTTTCTTGTGAGAATTAGAAACAAATATACAAATAAATATATATAGTAGTATAATAAAACCACACTTGGAATACGGGTTTACTATTTTATATACATGTAGCTACTTCACTTGACAAGAATGCAGAAACTTCAAAATAAAGCTATGAGAATAACATTAAAAAAGTGATAGATATACTGAAATAAAAACATTGCTGAATATCCTGAAATGGTTAAATGTGAGACAAAGAATTTAATTCAACACCGTCAGATTTATTAAGAAGATGAAACAAGGTAATGCACCGAGATATTTTTGTGAGCAAATAAGATATGTAGGAGAATGCCAACCGTACGCACTAAGAAATGTAAACGATTTTCGAGTAAATAAGGTTATATGAACACAGATGCATAGATCGCTGTTTTACAAGGGCTTACAAGTGTATAATACACTACCAAATAATATGAAAATTGAAAATAATGAGATTGTATTTAGAAAAAAATGTATTAATATTGTATGATTTAATGTTGATATATAATGATAGGAAGTTTAAATCATGTACATACATATATTGTAAAAAATATTGTAATATTGTAATAAATATTTTTTTTATAATTGTTTTTTAACCTTTTTTATTATAAGAACAATCTATATATTGAAGCTCAAAGGTTTTTATTTTTTATTTTTCTATATATATGTCGATATTTCGTTAACCATCGGTTAACATCTTCAGGAAATTTTTTTTATATAAAAATAACGAAATATCGACATGTATATAGAAAAATAAAAACCTTTGAGCTTAAATATATACATACATAGATTGTTCTTATTGTAATAAATAAAAAAATTTAAATTTTCGATTAAATAAATGATTGAAATTATTTGGTAGTTACTTTTTTCAAAGTTGAAAACTTTATTAAGACTACAGAAGACCTTGTATTAATCTTAAGCTCTTTTTAATTCTTTAATATACTATGGTTAAGATCAGTCTCAATAAAATTTCACTTTAATTTTTCTAATTTAATATACATATTTACATACCTTTCCATCATTTTCTACAAGACACAAAAAGACAACATCTTCCCGCAATAAGCGGACAGCTGCATGTAATGGATATTTTGTTTTGCTTTTTAACATTTTAAACAGTAAAGGCCCAGACATGTGTTCAAAATCTTGTGGTGTTAAATCATCCCAATGTGTTGATATTAATCCCGAACAGTAGTGAAGTAGGCTAGATGCACCTACTTCTTCTGCTACGCAATAGAAGCGGACGCACGAACGCACACCAACTGAAGCAACCAAAGCTCTTTCGCAAAGACCCAATAGCGCCGGTAAATGGAATCGATGGGAGGCGCGTAATAAACCCAGAGACAATCGATCATGCTGCAAATCAACAACATCCGTATATATCCACCGTAAAAGGGCCATTGATATATCTTCCTCCATATCACTCCAGTCTAATTCATCAAGGTCGGCCAGTATTTCTTCACGCCATTCTTCAGAACGAGCATGTAAAACAAATTTGTGGGCTGGCATTATTTTACAAGTCATTTTAATAGTTAGATCCGAATACACAGTTCGCCCATGCAATGAGACAACGGTTAAAACTAGACGTGATACAAAGCTGCTAAATTCGCCATTGGCATCATTATCACTGGAAGCAATTGCTTTACTGTATTTACGTTCTAACTCAGTGTATCCTCTCTGCAGCTTAGTATATTCTTCTTTCAACAACATTAGATGCTTCTCCAGCTTTTGGATTGAAGCCACATTTTTAGAACCTGCACGGAAATTAAACATAAAATACAAAGCAACGCCCATTGAGACTACTTTTGCTTATTTCAGAAAATCATGCATATAAATATAATGGATTGAATGTTTTCTTACTCATTTTCTACAAGTGCTATAATTTAATGGTAAAATACTACGGAACTTCTGGTTGTAGACTTATCAGTGCTTCGTTCTACAATCTAGATAAATTGATGCTTTATTGTTGTTGTTATGATTTCCCTTCATATATTATGCATCACCATGAAAGGTTTCGGCCCGTGAACAAAACAAACTAAATAATAGGTCTGTACGTTTACTTTCTGGGAAAGTTCGGTAAAATGAGAGTAAGCTATAATTACTCTCAATAAGAGACCAAAATGTACAAAAGTAAGAAAACGCAAAAACCATTAAAATTTATTAGAAAAGAAGAAATGTAAATTTTTTACAGCTCTGTTTATATCGTAGATGATAATTGACAATTTTAAAATTGTACTTTTTTGACCCCAAATGTACTAAAAACATAAAAACTAATACTGAAGGAGTTCCTATTATTCGAGACCACCTCGTTGCGAGACAACCAACGTGTTGTTGAATAGTTAAAAATTAATGCAGTTCATTACAAAAGTATTCTTGAATTTTCGCAAATTCATCCATTTTACGGAAATAATAATTTTACTCGTTTATAAACTTTTAATTCGGACTATAGTTTTTGAAGCTCCGTACGACTGAGTTTAGACGAGAAAACATTTAGTTTGGTAGCATGTTACGGGTGTGGAAGAGAGCATCGTTTTTGTGTTCGGTACTCGGCGACACGTTTTAACAACGACATATGTTGTCTTTGCTGATGGATAAAATTAATTTTTATGCGAATCCCTCAATGGTTTGTTTTAATATTTGTATATTTTAAATAATTGTGGCCAATTATATTAAGAAAAAATTCACAGATGATGGCCCACTCCAAGGTTCTGATGGATATTTCTATTTTATATTATATTACATTTCTTTTTTTTATATACATATGTACATATAAGAATATCGAAATAAAATCAACGTAAAGAATAGAAATAAATAGTGTTTCATTTCAATTGGGATATCCGTCTACAGTGAGCGATATATATGCATCAACACTGACTATCACATGCAGACAGAAGTTTCGGTCATTTTTCTCATATTGCCCTTAAGAAAATGATATAAACTTTGTTCTACGCAATGACGGTCATATAACCGGTCAAATGTCCGTCAATGTTCATGTAGGGCAGCTAAACTTATTCGCTATTTCGCTGGTCACTGCATTCAACAGGCCAAACGTCAAAGTTTGTGAAAAAGTTGTGGAAAGTGGTTTTGAATAATTTAATAATTAAATATTATATTAAAAAAAAATCGAAAATATATTTTTGCTATAATTAATTTAAATTACTGAACAACGTATAATCATATGAATACACCTTGGTACTTAATATTTAGTGGAGTACAGTAGTACTTTTGCAATGCAAAGTGTACTGAAAAAAGTACAATTGTACGAGCTTGATTATCCCTGATTTTCATTGAAAGTCTAATGTGACTGATGACAGTTTACCGAAAAAAAAACTATTTGTGAAAGAATTTATTTAAAAAAACAAGTATTGAAAGAATTTATTTAATTATATTTATTTTTCAGCGATGGTCTTTTTTATGAAAAGTTTTTAACAATTATTTATTTTTCAATATTTCGCTACGGTTTCAGCTGACAGTAATCCACAAGTAGCATCAGCGCCCTCCTTCGTCGGTATTATGTATCATCGGCGAAGTAAAATAATTATTAAAATGTCTACCAAATACACCTTCAAAAATGTAATGCGTTGTTTCCTTAATATCACAGGCTCTGCAACGCTGCTATTAAACAAGAAACGTGCAAAAGCAATATTGTAAAAATAATGAAGCCTTCTTCTATATATCCCTTCACCACCTGTAATCTCTATCACTGTTCGTTTCCAAGGGGGTGCTGATGGCGAGTAGTCAGCGTGTTGGCTCTGCAACCAGAAAGACCCAGGTTCGATTCCCAGCCGGGTCAAATCAGAAAAAAAATTTTTCTGAGTTTTCTGTGCTACAGCACACTCCTTCGTCGGTATTTGAGCAATAAAACGTCGGCGAAGTAAAATAATAAATAAAATGGCTCCATTAGCTTAAAAATAATGCGTCAAAAAAACATCAGAGACGCCGCAACTTTGCTTTATAATTTACACGCAACTGCAGAGTTGTGCAAGAATTAAGCTCTATCTTCCTACCACTTTCACCACCTGTCTATTTCTTCCCTATCCTTCTCTCTAGTTCCAGTGCAATGCATTGCATATGTAGGGGATAGCCCCTGAGCACTGGTCCAAGATAAAAAAAAAAAAAAAAAAAAAAATAGGTAGCATCGTTAGGAAATAATAATTTGTATTAACAAAAATATTTATTTAAAAAAATGGTGTTTTTTATGAATAGTTTTTAACAATTTATGCTATAAATAACAAAAATGTTTGTAATTAATTATTGTTAAGAAAAATTTTTAACACACAACTTTTTTAATGTCTGTCAGCTGTTTGGGACATTTGTAATTTTGCTTTGTTATTTTCAACGTTTATTATAAACAAACTGATTGCTTGTTCTTCATGCCAAAACTAGCCCGAAGAAAAAGTACGGGCATTCTCGTGCGTGAAGAACAAGAGCATTACTCTCTCAAAACCTCTCTGATTTACTCAATTTTTGCGTAAGAAAACGCTTTTTTGAGTAAACGAACAGACCTAATATTATTTTTCCATAAATATAAATTTCTACATGGATAGTTTCTCTTCTTCTCCACCCAAAATTTATAATCACTTTTTTCAGAGTTGTACAAAACGTATTTACTTTGTAGACTGTGCACTATCGCAAATGGTGAATAAATCTAAACGGAAATAAAAACCTTTAGCAAACCGTATGTTTTGGTTTGGTGCATAGCACAAGAAAAATTTAAACTGTTTCTCAGGCATTAGAATATCAATTTTAAAATAAAAAACGAATATATGTAGGACTAAGGCCCTTGAAACAAATTTTATAATGTTAATAATTTATATTGATGATATATGTCAGTTATTCAATTACCTGTTCAATCGCCTTTGTGTGTAATTATCCGCTTATAATACAAGGTGAGCCAAAAGAAATCACCCTATTGGAAAATGCTCTTATTTTTGCAAATGGCGGCCAATGTTAAATCTGTTTTGACATTAGTGCACTAGACAGATGTAGAATACAAGTTAACAAGCGCGTAACCTACGCCCAAGCCATCCTCAATCTCGAAGACGATTTTTCGACCAAAATCATAATGAGCGATGAGGCTCATTTGCACCTCAGCGGGTACGTGAACAAGCAAAACTATCGCTTCTGGGGCACCGAAAATCGACGAGTGATGCACAAGGAGCCATTACACCCGCTCAAAGTGACTGCATGGTGCGCTGTTCACGCTGGAGGAGTCAACGGGCCATTTTTTTTTCGAGGACGCCGCTGGTCAAATGACAACAGTGGACGGTGGGCGCTATAGAGCCGTGTTAACCGAGTTTTTTCTGCCGCAATTGACGGAACTGGGACTGGAGGACATGTGGTTCCAACAGGATGGAGCAACGGCACACACTGCGCGAGCCACAACCGATATTCTAAAGGCGGAGTTCCCGGGTCGCCTCATCTCTCGTTTTGGCTATTTGCACTGGCCCGCAAGATCGCCCGAATTAACCGTTCCAGACTTTTTTGTGGGGTTTTTTGAAGTCCCGTGTTGACGTGAACAAGCCCGAACCCTGCAAGCCCTCAAGGACAACATTCGACACGAGTGCGAGAATCTGTCGTCCGAAGTTGTCGCCGAAGTGATAAAAAATGCCATAAAACGAGCCCGTATAGCAATCAATTGTGACAACGCCCTTTTGGCCGAGATCATATTCTCGACTTGACCAATAGAATTGACTTCCTTTGGCCCACCTTGTATAAAAACCGTTCTTCGTGCACATATGGTACTACCTGTGTTCGAAATCTATTACAAATTCGCGTCGATTGGTATGCATATCATTCTTGAGGAGCCCGGCAAACTTTTGGAAAAAAAACGTAACTGTACATTTTCAGTATATCACTTATTGCACCCAAACGATTCTTCGTGCACACATAGCGCTACCTGCCATCGATAGCTATTAAATATACGCGTCGATTGATATGCGCACCGTTTTTAGGGATGTGTGCAGGAAGTATCGTTTGGGCGCATTAAGTGAAATGCTGAATATGTACACTTTAGCATTCACCAGATGGTGTATTTTGCTGGAGATATAAAACACATACACACCCTCGCTCAATCAACAAAGTTTGGCACTGTAATGTAATGTCAACGTAAAACAGTTGCACTGCTGCGATTACCTTGCTGATTGTATCATGAAAATATGCAAAGTATATTTCAAGGCGAATTCATACCAGGTGATCTCGTCTCTACAACAACATCATTTTTTGTTTACAAATACAATAATTTTATTCAAGTTGTCAAAACAGTTTATGTATTAAATTAAAGAAATGAGTAGAAAAAATCTTGGCGCGCATAAATGTGTAAAAATTTTGGCATATGCGGCGTGTGAAAGAAGTCATTTAATGAGTTTATTTGACTTGATAAATATACTTTGGAAATATGTATAGAAAATTGACAAGCTAATTGATGATAAATATTTATTAAGTCGCCCGTACTTTTTCAGCGGGCTGGTAAAAACAAATGTTTGGCAACAAGAAAATAAGATGGAAATTTGTATTATAAAAGATTTAAAAAGTTGCAATGAACAATAATAATTCATTATTTGCTTTTTTTTAATTAACTTTGTTTTTTATGTATGTATCCAAGTGTATAGATTTGTATTTGGGTATGGATATATGTAGATTTGTATTACACGTAGATGATCATAACATTGCCGTTTCCATTTTTTGGCAACTATTATGGTTTTTACGTTTCCGTAATTTTCTACATTTTTGTCTCTTATTGAGATAAATTATAATTTACTCCCTTTTTAGCGAACTTTACCAGAAAAGTAAAAGAACACACCCAAGGCGTATCAAATTAGGTGGGATTGTTAAATCATGTGGCAATTTTTTACAGTACGTACGTTTGTTTTTGACAACCCGCCAACATATAACGTTGGAGGTACTACACCTACACCATATAGTTAAAGACGCATTGAACGCACCTATTATGTGAACAACTATGCATTTTATGAATGTGTTGCCACTGTTGACAATGTAATAATCCATTTTATAATAACTCTCTCTCTCTTCCTCTACTAGTATTAGGCAGTGCAGCATTGTGTGCTCGCCTAATATTTTTCCTTACTACGGCGATGAACATCGATTTCAGTTTTGTAAATTATTTTTCATTAAAATTCTTGAGAAATTTACAAGAATTGCACTAGAGTTGTAAAAAAAGAGTGCATGAGATTCTGATAATCTTGCGTGCTATAAAATTTGTAGGCAAAATCTTACGTATATTAAGAAAACTTTAAATTTCGTTTTTACTTTCGCTGGCTACATCGAGCAAAATTAACTCTGTCGAAGATCTGCTAACGTTAATTTTGCAGCAACCTTATCGGTATACGCGCTAAACTGTTTAGTCTTGGCACATATTGAAATTAATTGCAGTTTTTCGGAACCACTACAAGTGTCAAGGGAGCTAAAATGTGTTGAATAAATGAAGAAGTAATAATGTAAGAATTGTAGAAGTGGTTAAATTGTTTGATAAATTTTTAATGGTTATAAGACTAATTGGTACACTCCAAGATACCATTTTAATTTATGTATAAAAACGGAGAATAACAGCAGCACTTAAGCAGTTACTAAGAAATAAATAAATATTTTATGCATGTATGACCTAATGGACAATAGTTATATTCGCATGCCACCTACACATCCAAGCAGCAATGGTGCTGTCAATTCTTCCGAGCCCTTAGGTGGCAGTACGAATCAACAGAAATCACCGCGAAATTTTAAATTACTTTCGGATCCAGCAATTACCAAGGGTGCAATTAAAATATATCGTTTTGACGGTGTTATACCGAATGATCCGACTTATCCAACAGTCATGCCCCGTGATCCTCGTAATGCATTGATTCGCTTAAGGGCGAAACCGGTTGAACCGCTGGCCTTGTCTGTTCCACGGTAGGTACTACCGATCAATATATCAATCGTAATAAAATATTATTTCTTGCAGACTTAAGATTGATCAGAATTATGTTGGAAATCCACCGCCCATAGAAATAACGGTTACTAATTTAAATGACAACATTGATGAACTGTTTCTGGGTCGAATGCTTGATAAGTGCGGTACGTATGAAGATATTATCATTTACCACCACCCGGCAACAAATAAGCATCTTGGAATTGCGAGAATTGTGTTTGAAAATGTTAAAGCCGCACGTGAATGTGTTGAGAAATATAATAAGAAATCGGTAATGGGAAAGGTAAATTACTAATTTATATAATCGGTTGTCCAAATATAAATAACTTACTAAATATTAAATATACTCGGTTTCTTTGGCCCACATGCAGGTATGATGGAAATCGATTGCGTTCACAAAATTGTTTTAATCGACTAAACGTGGTATCACAAGCGTAAATTTTTTTTAAATTAATAAATTCATTTATTCAATTATTCAATAATAACATAAGTGCCCCAGCGCCTCTAGGGCATTAAAGGGGCGAGTTGGCAATAGTATTTATACAAAAAAGAACTTATGAATAAGTTAACAAAAAAATTTATAGTGTAAGTATAAAAAAAAAAAATTTACGAGTTAAGTTTATAGTAATTCAATTAAATAGAAGCATTTCTATATCTATCTAACGATATTTTAAATAACGATTACAGTTTCGATTTCATTTTCCATTTGTTTCATTAAGAGAAACGCGGCTTTACCATGTGACGCATTTTGATAATGTCAGTTTAAATGAAGATTATTTAATTCAGTTGATGGAAACCCAACGATCGAATACCAACGTTTTTTTTAATATCATGACATACATGATATAAAATCTTTCGAATAAAAAAATAAATGGTCGTCCCTTTTGAACCCTTTAATGGGTATGCCATATTTTTCATAAAAGAAAATTTTCGTTGCATAGCACATATCACTTCCAACAGACCTTTGCGAAAAATCTGAATTGTAGCCGAAAAAATATAAAATAAATAAAATATAAATATAAAATATTTCCAATCTTGTTTAAAATTGTTATAAATCGTTTTTTATTCAAACACAAATAATCAATAAATCACATGCATACATATAAAAAAGCTAATAAAAAATAGTTGAGAGTTTGCTCTATTATTTTCTTCAAAAATAATTAGGGCAACTTGAGCAACGAAAGGCAAAATTTAATTTTTGTTTAAATATTTTGCAAATGTCATTCACATGTACATTGAGGGTGGCGATGGTCGAACTAGTCTCCACGTTGACTATATAGGAAAAATTTTTCCTGGGTTCAACACCAGTTTCAGGCTCATAAAAGCCTCTCGCATTTACCTGTTGTGCATTTGTGTGGCTTTGTGTCAGTTGTTGTCGGCAGGTTTCAGTGGCGAAGGCATAGTCACTGAACAGTAACGGCTTCAGCTGTATCCAATCCACATGCACATCAGAACACCCTCCTTCGTTGGTATTGTATATAAAATGGCTACTACAAGCGAAGTTTTAATTTTAATTTAATACGTCTCCTTGACATCCGAGACGCTACAACACTGGTATAAAAACAAATAACGCGCCAAAAGCAATGTTGAAGATAGCGAAGCTTCACTCCTATCATTTCTCCTACAATGCACTGCATGTGTAGGGGTCATCTCCTGAGTGCTGGTCCAAGATAAAAAAAAAGAAAGGATATGTGGATACTACACAAGTGTGGTACTCGAAATCTGTCACAGGTAATTCGATCTGAAAATGCGATTAAGTTTTGAAATCTATCGATTTCCATGATATACCTGATTATGACTCTATCTCTAGCCGTTGACGGAAATAGCATTTCCAGCCAAAAAGTCTGATAACACCATTTTTTAACAAAAGGTGTATTGTTTGATAACAAAAACGGTATTACATAATGAGACATTATGCTAAAGCCAAAAACTATGCAAGTTCATATTACCATTTTAAAGTATAAAAAGTTAAATTGTGTTTCGAAAAATATTTAGAAAAGAAATGTGCAATGATGCGGTTATTCAAAAAAACCACATCACACTCCTTGCCAATGACGTAGACGTCAAATTTAGTTTTTAAAGATATCAGTCGATATAAAAATTTGCCTTGTCAGAAAACATAATTTTTACACTGCCACTCACTTTGAATGTAATTTTTGAATATTTCAGCAAAATTTTGATACGAACTCATAATTAATACTGGAAAAATCGTCAGGTGCCGAAATGACATATTTAAGAAGATATTTGCATTTGGATCACCCGATATTCATATAATTGTACTAATATACTTGTTTTTAGATTTTAAATGTTTTTCCTGATCCATTCGGAAGGGTATGCAAAAAAACAATAGAAGGTTTAACATCAACCAAACCAAAAGTTTCCCTTGCTGCAAGTAACGCTTCGTGTGTTGCACCGGTTCAAAAAACAGAACTTGATGGTCCATCGTCAATTTCTACAACTCTCCATTCCGAACATCAGCATGAGTATATATCTCACGTTTCACAGGACGATTTTGATGTCTCTGTTGCTACTTATCAACAATCTTATAGATCAGAGCGTGATTATGACAGATTTGGTAATAGCAGGACGGAAAGATACAGCGAAGAGGAAAGGTCTTCATATCGCGATAAACGGAAAAATCGTGACGAAAGCCGCATTAAGTATGGATTTACATCTCTAAATTTGCGACATGATAAAGATCGTTCAAAACACCATCATCATTATCATAAACGCGGCCGTTCCAGAGACCGTAGTGATGAACGCGGAATTGTAAGCATTAATAGGCGCGATCGGGACCGTGATAGGCTACGCGATTATGACAGATCACGCGAACGCGATCATGATAGGCGAAATCGTGAGCGTGACTATCGTGAAAGAGACAGCGAACGCTCAAATGATAGAGCTCGCGATCGTTCTGTTAAGTCAGTTGTTAGCGATAAGTACAATTCCAAGTCACGGTTTTCCCGTGACTATGCAGATTCAGCAACGAATGTTATACCTCAAAAGCATTATCCATCAACTGGCGGTAGTGTGTACTATCCTCTCCAAAATACTGTATCACAACCGTCCGTGCATGTGGTAGGTACATCAATTCCTGCTACATATTCCTACCATGCTTACGGTTATTCTACTGAAAGTAGTACAACTTCACATATATGGCATGGATCAACGAGGACATGGCCAGCTAATGAACCCCCATCGCAACCAGAGAGCCAGCCGCCGCTGCCACCTCCTCCGCCTGATGGAACTCCTGATTGGGATGAACCGGAACCTCCGCCTCCCGGGGGATATTCCAGTCATGATGAAGTAACGAATACCACCATAAATGTTCAAAAAGATGTTTCATCAGAAAATAAAAAAATATTGCTCGAGAAGAGAGCAAAGATTGTATTGGATAAGAAGGAATTAATGTCGGAAACTGATTTGGGCAACGTTGATTTGGACACACGCATTGCTCTCATGTTTAAAGGCAAATCGTTTGGTAATGCTCCACCATTTTTGCAAATGGATAGTAGCGAATCGGATGCAGAAAAAGTTACTCAATGCGAAGAAGAAGAGTGCAAATTGAACGCAGCCTTACCTGATGGTTTCTCATCAAAATCTGTAAATAAGAAAAATAAACCACAAGATGCTCCGTCAACGATTAAAAGAATAGTTAATGTCGAACATGGGGCAAGTGATATATCTTCCAGCGAAGATGAAATTTTACACAAAAAAGACTCTCATAGTCCAACATACCCTGAAAATTTAAAACAAAAGGACGATGACCGGATGTCACTTTCTAGTTTGTCTTCAAACGACGAGACAAAAGAACAAGGAACTGAAAACGATAAAACAAAACTAATACCATCTACTTGTTTATCCGGAACGGCAATTTTTTCCTCAGCTGAAATATGTGCAAGTGTCACTGCTGCTTACGTCTACCCTACAGATCCATCATCAAACCCTTACTATTATCCAAGTGGAGGCTATGCGTCATATCCAACACCAGCTGGTGTCTCAGCACAGTATCTTCATCCTGCCTATATTCAATCATCTTATTTACCTGGCATAAGCGGTAGTTTACCTACGTTTGGAACAAATACTGTTGCCGCTTATGTTGATCCTTACTGTGATGCATATAAATTTTATCGTAACGACGGTTATTGCAGCTATATGGGCCACCATTCTAGTGTTTACGATGAGGACCCTTACAAAATTTATATCGAAGAAGTAGTAAAAAGCGTAAGTGATGAACTTAAACAGATATTAAAGAGAGATTTCAACAAAAAAATGATTGAAAATACTGCCTACAAACATTTTGAAGCATGGTGGGATGATCAAATTCAGAAAAGCCGTCGTCACAAAAGTGAAAATGAAAAAGCCGCATATGAAAAATCTACTGTCATCGTTTTAACCACACTTAATAGTACAACTGCGCCAACAACTAATCGTATAGACAAACCACCTGATATTAATCAGTTAATTAACAGTCATCGAGATTTATCCGATTTCAGTTCAGCGTATCCAGCACTTGGATTACGTGCGTCTATCCCCAAATTACCATCCTTTCGTCGAATACGTAAGGCACCCAGTCCTAAATCCCTTAAGACTGATGTTGAAAAGCATCTAAGTGATCAGGAAGAAATGGTACATGGATCAGATTCAGAGAAGGATGATTCAAACTTGAGTTCGACTCCCCTATTGCACAACGTGAAAGATTCAAAAAATAATAATCAAACTTATAAGTCAAAAACGTCAAGTACTACAGCTGCGCGGGTAAAACGAAAATGCAGCACTTCAAGTTTCTTTTCTTCGTCATCGTCAAGTGATGGTGAAAATGATGATGAGGATGATGATGATGTGGATGGAAGCTCCGGTGATGGTGATGATAGTGCTACCGAAGATGAACTCAGCTCCATATCAGAAGACGAAATTAAAACCAAAGGTCGAAAAGATAAAGATCTTCAGAACACGAGTCAATCAATTACTCGAGACGTTTACTCTGATTATGAGGATGACGATGAAATCAAAACATCCTTAAAACTAGTTTTATCTCAGTCTACAGCAACAATTAGTGACATTGGCGAAAAAAAGAAAATATACTCTGACTCGGATGAAGAATTAAAAGTACAGAAATATGATGAGAAATATATAAAGAAGAGACATAATATGGAGGAAAGTTCATCAACTTTGTTAGCTACAAACGCATCTGACTTGGAAGACATAAGCAAGGACAGTTCACTTAGTTTTTGTGATGATTCTTTTGATTGTAAAGCTAATGGCACAAAAACATGCGTTGATGTAGTGACTAAAGTTAAATATGACAGTAATAGTAAACCTCAGTTAGAAGAAATGCATGATAAAAAACAACTAGATAAGAAACCTGATCAGAGCCAAAGGAAATGCGTTTTCGAATACGATAGAATATATAGTGACTCTGAAGAAGAGAGGGAATATCAAGAAAAGCGAAGGCGTAATACTGAGTACATGGCTCAAATTGAGCGAGAATTTCAGGAAGAGCAAGAACGTAAATTACGAGAAGAAAGAGATGCTGAAGGTACTGCCCACATAAGTACAACTGGTAAAACAATAAGTGAATCTGTTAAAACAAAGAAACCTTCGTGGAGTTTTCCAAGTGAGAGCAATGTGGACAATAAAAAATATGACGTTCCGGAAGTCTCTCCAACTCCACGTGCTAGGTTATTAAGTGATTTGGAATTGCTTACCTATAGAAACATTGGAGTCGTGGAAAACCAAGAAGTAAATTCAAGTATTAAAATGCTTAAAAAAGAAGGCACTTTGGCAGACCACAAGACTGAAATAAATAAATCTAGAAAGGACCCAAAGTCTAAAATTTCGCATGCTCAACAAATTAAAGACGAGTCAATACCAGCGCCGAAGTTTGACGAATTTTACGCACCATCATATCCTACTAAATCAAAAGAGAGTAAGGCAATTAAGATGATTACACCATCTACGCCAATTAGTTCAAATGGCTTTGCCGCTAATGAAATAAGTACTCAATATATATCAGTAGAAGGAGTTGTTAAAAATGACTGCGTTCTATCAGCTAATATAAGTGAATCCACTAACGAACTCTTAATAACAGAGAAACGAATTCTTCCTGACTCGCCGAGAACGGAACAAAATGAAAACCTTAAGATGTCGCCTACTTCTTCAGATGGAGGATCTAGTCAAGCTAGTCAAGCAAGTCAAGTCGCGTTAGAGCATTGCTACTCCTTGCCTCCAGAGGCTGATACATCAAAACCAAAGAAATCTTCTTCGCCGCAACATGGAGAAACTGCACGCAAAAAGCAACAGTATTTGGTTCATGACCACGGGGGTTATGCAACTCCACCGACACCAAATGCTTCTATGTCAGAAGAAGTCGTTCTCTCTCATATTTCGCAACAATCGAGTACAGCTCTTTTGACCGTCAAGCCTGGACCCGGAAGACCACGCAAAGATTCCACACGTAGGAAAAAGAAAGAAGATCGCACGGCTGTCAAACGAACATACTCTTCAGTAGTATCTGCAGTAGTTGCACAATATAACGATTACACTAAGGCAATTGCTACTTTTGAGCCTCGAGAAATGTTTAATTCTCGTGAAGCAACCGATGAAATGATGGTCCTCTACGAATTTCTTACTCGTGGAATCGATGCTGAAGATATTCAGTTTATAAGAAAATGTTACGAATTGCATTTGCAGGAAGACACATATGGGTAGGAAATTTTGAAGCAAAATATTTCTAACTTTATATTATCTTCTTTATTCGTTTTTTTTTATAGATTTTGGCTTAACAATACCCATTGGGTAGATCATTGCGCGACTGACCGTGCCTTTGTGCCCCCTCCAAATAAGAAGCGTAAAAAAGATGACGAACTTAAACGTCATAAAACTGGTTGTGCCCGCACGGAGGGATACTATAAATTAGACGTACGGGAAAAGGCCAAACATAAATATCATCATGCTAAGGCTAATGTGGAAAACTCACAAAATGTGGATCGTGCAGACGATCAGATGACGAGTCAACACAATAAGTTGGTTTCAAAGATGCAAGGGATTTCACGTGAAGCACGATCGAACCAACGTCGGCTTTTAACTGCTTTTGGTTCTATTGGAGAATCGGAATTGCTTAAGTTTAACCAATTGAAATTTCGCAAGAAACAGTTAAAATTTGCCAAATCTGCAATTCATGATTGGGGTTTGTTTGCAATGGAACCCATTGCCGCAGACGAAATGGTTATTGAATATGTGGGCCAAATGATTCGCCCAATTGTGGCTGATTTGAGAGAAACAAAGTACGAAGCGATTGGCATTGGAAGTTCATACTTGTTCCGCATCGATATGGAAACAATAATAGACGCCACAAAATGTGGTAATTTGGCCCGATTTATAAATCACAGTTGTAATGTATGTGCTTATTTTAATAATATGATTGTTGCCATTACAGATATTTTATTACTTTTAGCCAAACTGTTATGCGAAGGTTATTACTATAGAGTCAGAAAAGAAGATAGTTATATACTCTAAGCAACCCATTGGCGTTAACGAAGAAATTACATACGATTACAAATTTCCTTTGGAAGATGAAAAAATACCGTGTTTATGTGGTGCTCAAGGATGTAGAGGAACCCTTAATTAAATATCTTTGCATATTAATGGTCTTTTGAAGTTTTTTATTATCTTCCTTGTTGTTATTTTGGACGTTCATAGTTATTTCAAATCAATGAATCGTTCGAAAAAAACACTACACTCTAATTAACTCAGTTTTATTTTATAAACACACAATTTATTTGTCCATATGTCACTTGTTGAGATCGCTAAATTAAACAAGCTACAATAATTAAAATTAAGTTATCCTATATTTGCAGCCAAATCATTTTCGTTTTTTTACTTCGAAATTACACGTTTCTGTTAGATGATGGCTGAGAATAACATGATGTTAAAAGAATTGTTTTCTAGGACAACTTACCCATCGGAATCAGAATTAATATTAAATATAGAAATATTTTATACATTGTTTCTCTGGGAGCCACTGTCATTAGCATTTGAGCCATAATGAAGGAAAATTAAAAAAAAATAGTTTTATTATCATTGTAAATATTTTACCAGATATAGTCTTTGTTTTTCATTTTTTAAATAAACTAACACATTTGGCTTATAAAATATAAATATTATAGCAACAGTTAAAAAAATGCTTAATATATTTTTAAATTAATGAGATAGAGCTTTCTAAGAAATTACGGTTGCGATAAAGAAACCATACAGTTTGAAATTAACTTTATAAGAAAATAATACACTTAAATGCTTACAATATAAAATTATGTAGTTTGTAATTTTAAAAATAAGAATAACTACGTTGAATAAAAATATACATATACATGTATGTAATTAGTTCTAAAACGAGAAAGAAATCAATTATTTTATTAATAATTATATTCATTAAGATAATATACACAATATTCCCCAACGCCACTTCTATGAAACACTCAAGTGTTGTATGTTGTACGATAATGTTGAAATAAATTGAAAACAAATCTTGTCAATAAATGCAGAAATGTTTTAATCTCGTAGCAATTAGTATTTTTGTCGCAAATATCATAATCATGCATATTGCTGAGTGCAATATATTCAGTTTTTATTAAGAAAGGTAAAAAGGTAATGTGAAATTCAAATGATAATCCGGCGAGTCCATCATTTATCAATATAGACGGAATTTTATTTGAAAATTACGCGATGTGTGGGTAAATGTCTATGAATTGATTTTTTTTCACAATTTGAAATTCAGCCTGACGATATGGATCACCCGCGGAATACCAATAAACAATAACAAAAAAAATAAATCGTTCCCAACAACGAAAAAAGTTAGGAAGTACTAGCAAAAATTTAAAAGCTTGTGACAGTTAATTATAGTCTATTATTTAGTTAAAACCTATTTCAATTTCCTTTAATTAACATTTCAGTTTTATATATCTATCTTTTTATGGTTTAGATGGTCTACGAGTATATGTAATTTCATTTGGTGCTAGTATCAATATCGTCAGAAGACTTTAACCAAATTTTTGGAAAAAAGTTAAGAAATTCCTATACTTACACAGGGTGTCCCAAAAGAAACGAAGGTGTTTTAATTCCTTATAACTTTTTTATTAGAATTTTTGTTTTCAGTATTTTGTAAATAAGACGTGGGGAATTTAGAATGGAACAGTACACAATTAAACAACGTGTCAATCTCGTTAAACTTTATTTCAGAAGAAAATCATGATTTTATTATTATAAGCGATTAAGCCCATTTCCAATTGAAAGGGTTCGTTAATAGCCAAAAATGACTATGGAAAATCCAAGAGTAGTTCAACAGCGAGAATTACAACTAATTAGGTGTACTGTTTGGTGCGGTGTTTCGTCGGAAAGGATAATTTTATCATATTTTTTTGAAAATGAACACGGTGTCGCCGTTTCCATCACTGGTGTTAGATATAGGACAATGTTGGAAAATTTTTTAAGGCCAGCCGCGGAAAACTATGCAACAGGATAGAGACCCAGCGCACACTGCGAGGGACACGCAAACCTCTTCGGTCACTTTAGGCACAATATATATATACATCTATGCGAAAATACAAACAAAATAAATAACAGTAACTAGGCTTTTGCAAAAGTATAAAGAGGGTGCCGATGGTCGAAGTAGTCTGCACGTGGACTACAAAACGAAAATCTTTCCTGGGTTCAACCCGAGTTTCAGACTAATAAAAAAAAACATCTTGCATTTTTTTCATGTGTGACTGTGTCACTTCCTGTCGCAAGGTTTCAGTGGCAAAGGCATAGTCACTGGTCACTGAACAGTAACAGCTTCAACAGTATCCAATCCACATCAGAACGCCCTCCTACGTCGGTATTGTGTAGCACCGGCGAAGGAAAATAATTACTAAAAATGGCCACTAAAAACGAAGCTTAAAAATTTAATACGTCTTCTTGACATCAGAGACGCTAAAACACTGTTATAAAAACAAATAACGTGCAAGAAGCAGTGTTGAAAGATAGTGAATCTTCACTCCTATCATTTCTCCTACTATCCGTTTTCTCTAGGGCCAGTACAATGCATCGCATGTGTAGGGGTCATCTCCCAAGACATCATCAAGTATTTTATATACTCGTATTTTAATAACTGCAAAATTAATTTATTTGCCTTAATTCCATTTTTAATTATTCTCAGATATTTTTAGAAAATATTTATTTTTAATTACTTACGGCCTTATGCATAAAAAATATTAGAAGCTTATAAGAGGTTCAGTTGACAAGTTTCTATTTTTGTTCAAATACCTCTTATTAGCTTTAATAATTTTTATAAATAAGGCCGTAAATATTTAAAACTAAATAAATATTTTAAAAAATAACGGGTACTAATTAAAAATTTACTTAATACAGCTAAAAATAATCCCGAAAAAATATAACTTTTTGATTAATAAATATCTATAACTAACTTGGAAATTTTCCATTATTGCTCTCATTTGTTTTTAAATCTTTATTTTCGGACTTCCAAGCTCCTTACTGATCCTACTAATGGAATTGTGTCAAAAATACTATTTTATACGTATATAATAGTAAGCAAAACTAATGTAACAAATAGACAAAGTTTTTATTTGAATAAAAAATAGTAAATTGCAAAAAAAAACAAATATATGCGATATATCCCGAAAATATCCTCATTGTAAAACAAAACCTACACCTACTTTCCTTAATACTTAGCGTACCAACAACAACAGTTGTATTTGCTTTAACGTATTTGTATTGAGCAACTAAGAGTAATTTTTTTTTTTTTTGTTAGTGCTCATGGTAATTAGTTTTTTTTGTAATCGTTGTGTCAACTTCGCATACAGTCAACCACTGCCCGCATCCGAGCGTGTATCCGTAACTATGCCAAAGATATACTTTCGGGCTCGTGCAGTTAAAAGGGTTTTATCGGACTTTAACATAAATAAGTCTCCTGGCCCGGATGGAATTCCGGCACTGGTCTTGAAGCAGTGCTCTTCGACGTTATCGCGTCCTCTGGCAAAGTTGCAAATGTTACGCCGATCCCCAAGAAGGGAGAGGCAAGCAACCCTGAAAATTATCGCCCTATCGCAATATGCTCTACCATTTCTAAAGTAATGGAGAGTATGCTAAATTTCCATCTTATGAAATATCTGGAGTCCAATAGCTTACTTAACGACCGGCAATATGACTTCCGTGGAGGACGTTCCACGGGAGATTTATTAGCCTTCCTCTCGGAAAAATGGTGTCGATCCATCCACCATTTTGGCGAAAGTAAGGTAGTGGCTCTAGATATTTCAAAAGTATTTGACAGAGTGTGGCATGGAGCACTCTTGTCCAAACTTATTGCTTTTGGTGTCGGCGATATCTTCTCTCGATTTATATCCAGCTTTCTCAGGGATCGCGCTATAAGAGTTGTTATAGACGGGATCTCATCTAACGAGTTCAAGATCAATTCAGGGGTACCACAAGGCTCCATTCTTTCTTTTGCCCTATTTCTTATTTTTCTTAATGACCTCCTATGTCATACTTCCAACCCTATCCACTCTTTCGCAGATGACAGCAGTATCTGCCATTCATATTCATTTGATCGTAGGCCGACATCAACTATGATCGCTGCGACGCGGCAGAATATGAATGATTCACTAACAGGTGACCTCACGAGAATATTGGAATGGGGTTACGCGAACAGGGTCGATTTCAATTCCCAAAAGACCCAATGCTGCATGCTAACCCATCGCCGTATGCACGATCACGCTGTCTCATCTGTAATAATGGGTGGCATAATAATTATAATAATAATAATTAAATATACTACCCGCAGAGGTGTTTCCTGTCACTTTTAGCTTGGGAAGATTTAAATCAAATGTCAATAAACACTACTCCCTATATCCTCCTTCCCATAACCTAATTTCCTAGTTCCAGCACAATGCATCGCATATGTAGGGGTCATCCCCTGAGTGCCGGTCCAAGACAAAAAAAAAAGCTATGTGGTTAGTGAACAGCGAAACGGAATAGGGGGTGATAACATACGAATGAGGTAAAAGATAATGCAAAAGGTAAACAACCAACTTTTATAATTGATGTTCACTTGCTATTTTTATGGTAACCTATTACCTCATTCAGATGCAAATCACTTATGATTGGTTTAAAGAGTTCAAGGCCACGATGTCATGAGTCACTCACCTTAGCGATCATACTGTTGATCTTTGCCTCGATGAATATAGGTATTTAACGGCAAAGCGAACCACATGAGCGACCGAGAGTTCGATGAACTCGAGGGAACCGCTACAGTTCTGATATTTTTTGTAAAGGGTTTTTTTTTTGAGGAGGTGAGGTGAATTGCAGAAAACGGGAAATGGTAATATGCGGTGACGGGGAGGAAATGAGAAAAAAAAATTTTGAAAAGAAAGTTAGAAGATTTTTGAAAGCGAGAGACCGCGGTTGGTTTTGGACAGGAACAAGATTAAAATAATAAATAAAAATAAAGCAGGAAAAAGATATTAAAGTAATAGACCGTGGTGTGTTATAATAAAAAGGAAAAATATATATTGGAAGAATTTGAAATTTAAATTTATAAGGAGGAAGTTGTGTTGGACTTGAAGCCCGCCCAGGAGCTGAAACTCCGGGGGATCAGCCAATATTATCATAATCAACCGGAGATAATTACTTAAGCCTGCCCAGGAATTATATTGTGGGTGCAGTGCTGAGGAATACTTTTTCTGTGTGGGTGGATTAATTGAGGCTTTAAGCGAAGTAGAAGTTGTGTCCGAGAGAATTTGCGGCTGTTGGGTATCTGATAAGCTAAGGCGCCAGAACCGGGTGAGTCCACTCATCACCAATTTTATTTAGAAGAAAAAAACAATTTTTATCAATTACATTTTAAATAAATTTATTATTTATATATATATATAGATACTATTAGTACCAAAAAATAAAAAAAAAGAAATTAAAAAGAAAAAAAAGGGAAACAAAAAAAAAAGAACAACGAAAAGTTGAATGTAGGTTAATATTTAGTTTTAGTAAATTAATAATTAGGATAGTGTTAGAAGCTTATGTAAGCCCAAAACTGCCTTTGTGTCGCGTTTAAATTTTATACCTGTGTGAAGAAATCATACCGTGATTACACTAGAGCTAACATACTTTTTCGCACAGTTGAAAAAAAAGTACTACAAAGAAAAAGGCATTAAAATACGAAAAAAAGTATTAAAATACAAATTTATGCAACCATTTAACAGTTTTGTTTACATATTTTAGTACTTTTCCATGTCGTTCCACTTGAAAGGCAACATAGATATATTGTTGTGCACAATAAAAATTAGAAAAAAAATCAAACATGAAAAATGTGAACATTTTATATTAACGATTTCATGAATGAAAATTATATACGTTTTAATTAAAAGTATTACAAAATGTTTAATATTCGCATGCACTACATGCCTATTGAATTAATTTCTTTTACATTGCTTCAAAACACGTAATTAATAACCTCCTAAAACAACAATGTTAAGTTAACGTTTACAAAGTATGTTAGGTGAATAAAATCTGTAAACTTCTTGGTGTCAAAAAAAGGAAAACGGGTTTCCATATATAGAAGTAGCCCAAATACGGCTATAGGGTTGTCATTTCCGGCATATTAGCCGTTTACAGGGTATACCCATAGTACGGTGAAAAGTCTTAGTCCTTGTTTACAAAGTATGTTAGGTGAATAAAATCTGTAAACTTCTTGGTGTCAAAAAAAGGAAAACGATTTTCCATATATAGAAGTAGCCCAAATACGGCTATAGGGTTGTCATTTCTGGCATATTAGCCGTTTACAGGGTATACCCATAGTACGGTGAAAAGTCATAGTCATCATTTACATAGTAAACGTTGTTAAGTATAAAAAATACATATATATAATAAAATATGGACTTTAGAAAATAAAATATGTAATATATAATATTAATTAAATAATATACAATACAAAATCAATAATTTTTAAAGTTTTCCAAAAATATGTTTTTATGTAGTAAAATGTATTAGTTTTCATATGGTTGTTACTGTTGACTTTGTGAAAAATTCGAAACCATGAAAAAGAAGACAAAATATATAACAAGTATTGATTTTATTAAATTAAATTAAAAACTTTATATGGAATAATGCAAAATATCCTTTTATTTTGCTTTATTTCTATAAATTTCTTTAAAAACTTTTTATATTTTTTTACAATAATTTCGGTGTATTTTGTTTCATTTCAATTTGTTCTCAGTAAAGATATGGCAACATGAAATATTTTTGCAAAGCGTTACCGCTGGCAATTTTTTGAGAGGGCTATATTAAGGGTCTTTTGCGAAAAAAGTGTCTCATAAATGGTATTTGAAAAAAAAATAAATTTTTTAGTAACAAAAAAAATTAAAGCTTTATTTTATTTTTAGTATAAAATAAAACAAAAAATTAACAATGGTAAATGCGAAATGTCGTGAGAGTTAATCACTACTATCTACTTAATATTTTTGTATGACATAAAAACCATTAATATATATCAATGCATATAATTAAATTAAAATTAGACGCATTGAAATATCCTTTGACGTTTCGCTGAAATCAGTGTTTGATTTGTTTTCTTCGAAAGTGATTTATGTTTGTGTCACATGCGATGGCTTGGTTTTTTGTAATTAACTTGAAAGAGAACAATTGGTCTAATTCGACCTTAGCATTAACTATAGTGCTAATTAAGAACTTCACGTTTCACGTTTTGTCATAATAAAATAATGCTTTGGCATATTCTTTTCTACTTTGCATGAGCACGAATGTCGCTGTCGCCATTGGCGATATGTAAATATATAGCATTTCAAATTAAAAATATAGTGTTTATTGAAATTAAATTTTAACTACAAGTAATTCTTTTATATATATGTGAGTATACCATTGTTAATTTTTTGTTTTATTTTATACTAAAAATAAAATAAAGCTTAAATTTTTTGTTTTTTAATTTACCTTTTTTTTCTTTCAAATACCATTTATGAGACGCTTCTTTCGCAAATACCTTTATTATACCCCTTTCTAAAATTTGTCAACGGTTACGCTGGTAGTAGCCATTTATAGTATTTACAGTGCAGCCATATTTAATTTGCATTGAAAAAATATTTCATGTTGCCAGATCTTGACTGAGAACAAATTGAATATTAACAAAATACACTGAAATTATTGTATCAAATATAAAAAGTTTTTAATGAAATTTATAGAAATAAAGCAAAATAATAGGATATTTTGCATTATTCCGAATAAAACTTTTAAGTTAATTTGCTAAAATCAACACTTGTTATACATTTTCTCTTCTTGTTCATGGTTTCGAATTATTCACAAAATCAGTTTCCACAAAACCTTTAACGCGTGGAACGTTGTTCCTACCTAGCAAATGTAGAAGCAACTCATCATCATCAGATGACGATGATGTTTCTAGCAACTGCTCAATTAAAATTTTTTTTTTATTCATTTTCTTAAGTTTTTTTCACAATTTTGTTTAGCTTTAGCTAATAAATTCACAAGAATAAAATTTCATATATGTATAAAAAGGTACTTAACAGAGATGTAAAAAAGGTTACTATATGACCCCGACTAGAGAGCAGAGGGCAAAATATGTTGCATATTTTGCCAGTTATTTGTGCAACATATTTACAAAGGAACGAAATAGCTTTTTTTAATGTTACATATTTTTTAGAATGGAACAGAAATAGTAACGAAATGTAGCATATATGTAACATTTTTGTCAGAAAAGAAAACACCATAAGAGTCATAAGAAACTTAATACATTTTACTACATAAAAACAAATTTTTAGAAAAATTTAAAAAATTATAGATTTTTTATTGTATATTCTTTACTTTAAATTATATATCATATATTTTATGTTCTACAGTTAATTTTTTATTATACATAATAACATTTAATTTGTAATTAATGACTATAACTTTTCACCGTATTAAGTGTATACCCTGTAAACGGCTAAAACGCAAGAAGGGACAACTTTATTGTCGTCTTTGGGTCACTTCCACATATCAAAAATCGTGTTCCTATTTTTCTCACCGTTAAGTTTACTGATTATAGTCACGCAACATACTTTGTAAGTTATTTCATAATCAATTTTTGGTGCGGTTACTTTGCCTTACCCCCTATCGATTTGCCAAAAAAAAAACAAATTTGTAGACATTCTTCATACGAAAAAATAATTATGAAAATTGGTTCACACATGGCAAATTTATGGTCGTTTATATTATAAAATCTATTAAAAAATATGTGAATTTTAAACCTCAAAAAAATAAAAATTTAAAGTATTTAAGTATTAGTATTTAAAGTAAAAGATTTGATAAACATTTACTGTAGGTAGGGCTTTAGGTTTCAGAACACTGCGATGGAAAAGCACCAAGTGATTTAACTATTCAAATATTGCGCGTTTACACAAACTTTTTCTTTGTAGTAGTGCGTTTTGCGTTTCAATTAACGATATGCTTTTTAGTAAATTTCATTTGTTTGGCTTTAATATATACACAGTTTTTATTTATTTACCTGATATTATTTTTTTTTTGTAAAATTAGTTAATTTTAATTTTTATTTTATATACATACACTGCCATTGCCGATGAACATGCCGAGTATTGCATAAGAAAAATTACCACTCCCCTGGCCTATGAGTATACTAAAAAAAAACAATATTTTTAATTTGAAATTTAGTTTTATTGTTAAAAATTAGGCTGAATTTAATTTGAAGTATATTTAATTATAAAACAAACAACAAATTCTTTCATTAATGTTCTTAAAAAGAAAAACTGCAAACTAGAATAAAATTATTGATATTAAACAAACGTAAATATATAACATTGCAAATGTTGTTTTACATTATGATAAACTATAATTATTTTGAGCAAAGCGTATGTTCAAAGTATTGCGATACTATAGCAAACTATATTTCTTGTTTGTTTGGAAAACACAAAAACATTCATATATCGAAACCAGTTTTACATTCCAGTTTTCTATTTCTCAGTTCTGAAAAAAAAACTGAAAACACTGCACCCATATGAGGACGATCTACTCCCAAACATGCTTCAACAATCCTTAATAGATTCAAGGAATGCACAGGAGGACAACTCTGAAAAATGTTTATGGAATAATAAAACAAGATTTATTGTTTAACTCACGGCCAATTAAAGGATGTCGATTATTAATAATTTCAATATAAACATGTTTATACATAGAACTTATCGCAAACATGGTCAGAAAAAAATCTGTTATTTACCTCCAACTTAAATAAGGTCATGCGCAAAATATCTCCCAGTTCAAAAGATTTCGTTGTGGTTTTAAATGAATCAATTAAAATAACACATCCCAGGCCATTATCAAAAACTTCAAATTAAATTAAAAATTATGTAAATTTTATTTGTTATCTATTTGTTTTTTGCAAAAATTCCAATTACATTGTATTTTAGGTCGTTCGTCCTCTGGGGATTTTGTATTTCATATTCAAAAGAATCATGTTGCACGATATGATCTACAAATGATACAAAACTTCGCTCAGTCGGACCATTCACAATTAAAGTTAGAAATAAAATCAGGTATTTTGTCAAATTCTCGTGGTGGAGCATTACATCGTGGAATTTATTTTCCACTTCTTGTTTGCCTAGTACGAAAAGTAACCATGATAAAAGATATGTCGCTGTATTTGTTTTATATTCGGTGATGTATTGACAGGCACGCCACACCCAATTAAATTTCCTGAAGGAATCTTCTCTAAGGAATTCCAAATGCGTTTCGATATGGCCGTTTAATTCCCAATAATCATTGCATTGAACATCGCAATCAATACAGCTACATCACGTTCATCATCATTTTTTGATGCAATCACCTTGTTTTATGAAAGGCGTCCATTTGTTTTGCTGTTTGTAAAGAAAATGTGTGACATTGTTAAAAATAGGTTGTTGGCAATCAATTTAAATTAGATACTTACCAATTAACAAAATTACTTTGCCAATGCTTTTTTTGCAGTTTTTCCGCATAAACATGTGGGTCGCCATAATAGGTCTGTACGTTTACTTTTTGGGTAGTTTGGTAAAATGAGAGTAAGCTATAATTACTCTCAATAAGAGAGCAAAATGTACAAAAGTAAGAAAACGAAACACCATAATATTTACCAAAAAAAAAGAAATGTATATTTTTTACAACTCTGTTTATATCGGAGATGATATTTGACAACTTTAAAATTGTACTTTTTTGACCCCAAATGTACTAAAAACATAAAAGTTGTGTTAAGTTTTACTATTATTATTTTTTAGTAATAGAAAGATAAAATTTTAATTATATTATTAATTGACCTTTTTTATTATATTTTTTGATATATATTTATTAAGCCTGAAGTCTTTTTTTATTTTATTTTGTTTTTATTATTCGACATTTCGTTAACAGCTTGTTAACATCATCAGGAATAATAGGAAATTTTTTTTTTTTTTCCTATTATTTTTTCTTAATTATATAATATATAATAATAAATAATTTCCTATTATTCCTGATGATGTTAACAAGCTGTTAACGAAATATCGAATAATAAAATAAAAAAAGACCTCATGCTTAATAAATATATATCAAAAAAAAAAAAAAAATATAAAATAAAATGAATTCTTAAATATTGAGAATTTGTTTCGAAATCAATCAAATTAAAGTAATACTGAAGGAGTTCCTATTACTCGAGAGACCACCTCGTTGCGAGACAACCAACGTGTTGTTGAAGAGTTAAAAATTAATGCAGTTCATTACAAAAGTATTCTTGAATTTTCGCAAATTCATCAATTTTACAGAAAGGATAATTTTACTCGTTTGTAAACTTATAATTCGGACCATAGTTTTTGAAGCTCCGTACGACTGAGTTTAGAAGAGAAAACATTTAGTTTGGTAGCATGTTACAGGTGTGGAAGAGAGCATCGTTTTTGTGTTCGGTACTCGGCGACACGTTTTAACAACAACATATGTTGTCTTTGCTGATGGATAGAATTAATTTTTATGCGAATCCCTGAATAGTTTGTTTTAATATTTGTATATTTTAAATAATTGTGGGCAATCATATTAAGAAAAAATTCACAGATGATGGCCCACTCCAAGGTTCTGATGGATATTTCTATTTTATATTATATTACATTTCTTTTTTTTATATACATATGTACATATAAGAATATTGAAATACAATCAACGTAAAGAATTGAAATAAATAGTGTTTCATTGCAATTAGGATATCCGTGTACAGTAAGCGATATATATGCATCAACGCTGACTATCACATGCACAGAAGTTTCGGTAATTTTTCTCATATTGCCCTTAAGAAAATAATATAAACTTTGTTCTACGCAATGACCGATAATTCTGTCAGCAATGACGGTCATATCACCGTCAATGTTCTTGTAGGGCAGCTAAACTTATTAGCTATTTCGCTGCTCACTTTATTCAACGTCAAAGTTTGTGAAAAAGTTGTGGAAAGTGGTTTTGAATAATTTAATAATTAAATATTATAATAAAAAAAATCGAAAATATATTTTTGCTATAAATTAGTGAACAACGCATAATCATATGAATATACATACTTTGGTACTTAATATTTAGTGGAGTAAAGTTGTACTTTTGCAATGCAAATTGTACTGAAAAAAGTACAATTGTACGAGCTTGATCATCCCTGATACTCTTTGAAAGTTTAATGTGATTGATTAAAGTTTCCTAAAAAAAATTATTTGTGAAAGAATTTATTTAATCGTAATCAAAAAGAAAATAAAATAAATAAATGGAACAATCACTTACGATCTGCTGTTCCCCAAAGACTTACCGTCATATTAGAAATGGTATTTCCATAAATAAATTAAAATTATTTTGCAATATTTAATTTTCTTTTTTTATGTTACAGACGAAAAATACAGGCTTCAAATATCTAAGGAGGCGATATGCAAATTTTAAGGCAGATATAAAGAAGTAGTTTTTACAGAACAAAAGGAATCTAGTAAGTGTTAGAGCATGTTAATAAATATTTGTTGAAAGTTAATTATCATATCTTTGTTATTAGCACCTGCAGTGAAGGAAGGGCAGACGGCACCCATATATACTGCTGCAAATGAAAGGACTACTAATGGTAAGACTTATGACTCCACTGAATTGTTTATTAAAATTTATTTTAACATATTACCAATTTCGTTGATCTCTATCAGATGACATTGGCAAAACATATAGTTTGAAGACAAGAGCAAAAATGTTCCAAATAATTTCCAATAAAATGTCCCAAGAGGGGTACTCTTTTACCACAAATCAAATTCAAAATAAATTTAGGGGCCTAGAGCGACGCTATAAAAATACCGTGCTCAACAACAGAAAAACTGGACGGAATAGGCAGACATGTGCTTATGAGGAGTACGTATAGCTGTTGCTATTTGTTATTGTTTTACCATGATAAAATACTTTTCTTTTCATAGTGATCTGAAGCAAATTTTGGGGGAAAAAAAAGGAATTCATCCGGAATTTTTATTGGACAGTGGAGACGTCCATGAATCTTTAATACGCTCTATTCCCCAAGGTGATGAGATCAAAAATCCTTCGAAAGGTTATATTTATTATATACACATTTTTCTTTATACCTTCATAACTTTTTATAAATCTTTGAAATGTATTACAGATAATGAGCCAAGAAAAAATTTCTAGAAAAAAAATTGGGGCCAAAGGGAAAGTCCTGAAAAAAGTAGAGGAAATGGTGGTAGAAAAAAAGAATTTTTATTCTAAACTAACATATTTCATGCAAAGAGAAGAAAGGTGTCAAAAAAAACTAGAGCTACTCGAGAGACTAGTTGATTCAAGAATCAATTATTCGTAACACATTACAATTATTTTAATTTAATTTATTTATTTATTTTACTACTAGTATAACTACCATGTGATTGAATTATTGAATTTTTTTGTTATTTATTTATTTTACTACTACTATAATTACCATGTGCCTGAATTATTAAATTTTTTGTTATTTATTTATTTATGTTACTTATTTCTTTTTACACTGAATTAATTAAGAAATACATACATATACGCTTGTTAAAGACATTTTTATATTAAATGAATTAGGAAATACATATACGCTTGTTAAAGACACTTTTATATTAAAGAATGGTTTTATTTAATTATTGGTATAATAATAATAACTTAAAAAATATAATTAATTTTAATTTGACTGTAAATTAAAACAAATTGGGTCCCTTACGGCATTTCCTCTTGATGTCTCCACAGTGTTATCGTTTTCTACACTTGGTTCTTCATCTTCTTCGGCGAACATCAAATCATTGTCATTGGCGAGATTGTGTAAAACACAACATGCTCGTATGAAGTGACACAATTTCTCAATTCCTCTTAGTTTGCAATAATATAATTGCCTGAAACGTTGTTTCAATATCCCAAACGAGTGTTCTATACACACACGGCCTGAGCTTAGCCTTATGTTGAAATTTTTCTGTGCCGCTGTTAAATGGCCGTTGTCTTTGTATGGTGTAACCAGATATTGTGTGCAAGGGTACGCTGAATCTTCTAACAGGTAATAGTCTTTAATAAAAAAAATATAAATGTCTAGCAAATACATACGTATATACATGTGCAATATTATATATGTATACTTAAATGCATTACCTGCGCATAAAGTTGGCAAATTTTGGTATAATTTAGAGTTTTTATAAACCCAACTATCATGAGATGATCCTGGGAATCCTAAAAAAACATTAATAAATTTTTTGTTTTCGTCGCAAACCGCTTGCATTTGTAGCGTTATGTTTCCTTTGCGATCGATGTAATCATCTTTGCATCTTTTTGGAGGGTCAATAACAATATGTGTTCCATCAATACAACCTGAATAATGAAAGCAGATACTTAGATAAACTTTAGCAAAAATAAATAAATGTAAGGAATGAATTATGAAATACTACCAATAGCTTTTGTAAATCCACATTTGTTGCCAAAAAAAAGTTGCGGACTCTTGTTACTTAACTTCATTTGGCCATTTGATAACATCTGGACTTAAACTGCTTATGAACATTGTGGTTTTTTCAATGATTTTGGAAGCAGTTGAAAGCGATAAATTGAATCGATCGGACAAATCGCGAAAACTACAAGCTTCATGACCTGCATACCACAAAAAAACAGCCAAATACGTTGTGGCTGGTAAACGCTTGTCAGCACGAAGGTTTGCATACATTTCACTTTCATTAAATCTTGCCGTTATATTGATATACAGGTCCCAAGATATGCGAAAGTGTTGCCGGAACTCTTCTTCAGTATATAAGGGTACAACTTCTTGTAAATAATTTGGAATGCTGTTTCTCTTTTCAGCACCAAAAAGTTGTGACCAGTTTGGCAATATAGTTTCTTCGATATCACTATCTTGTTCAATAAAATCTAAAATAATATCATCATCACTAGCTTCACTCTCCATAAGTTCTGCAGCAATGGTTTCAAAAGCATCCATACCTGACATGACTTCTATTGATCTCTAGAAAATATATACATATACAGTGGCCAAAAAAACTATTCGACATAGGCTGTAAACTTTATATATTTATCAAGAAAAAAATATGGAATGTTGTTTTTAACAAAATAAACTTATAAAAGTCTTTATTAAGGAACACCAAGTTATATTCAGTAAAAAAAATGAGATCTCAAAGTAAAAAAAAGCAAAAAACACATGAATTAAAATATGAATTACAAAAAACAAGCAAAAAAAGTATTCGACATTGGTAACATTTTTAAAATACATGAATTGAAATACAAGCTTATTTCTACTTCAGTAGCGAGTTGCTTTTCCTTGCCTACGTATAACCTCTTTTAAACGATCTGGCATAGATTTTACGAACGTTTTGGTATATTCCGGATGCATTTGGCTTCATTCCTCCTGCAGGAGAACTTTCATCTGGTGTTTGTGCGTAAATTCACGTTTTCTGATTTTTTTTTCCAAGTGACCCCAAAGATGTTCAATAGGGTTAAGGTCTGGGGACTGTGGCGGCGTTTTTTATTAATTTTGGACAATTATAAAAAAGCCAAAGCTTTGTATTAGTGGCACAATGTTTGGGACCATTATCTTGATAAAACTGAAATCTATTTGCCAGACCCAATTTTTCAGCACTTGACCTCAAATTTTGCTTCAGGAGGTCAATGTACTTTCGGTGATCCATAATCCCATCAATAAACCCAATATTACCCACGCCTGATGCCGCCATACATTCCCATACCATAACACCACCGTCACCATGTTTAACAGTTGGTACCATATTGGTTTCATCCAATTCCGTGTTAGGCCTGCGATGTACCAGAACTTTTCCATCACATCGAAAAAGGTTATATTTACTTTCGTCAGCAAAAATAAAATCCATCCAGAACTCCATTGGCTTATTTACATGCTCTTTCGCAAAATCTAATCTCAACTTTCTATTTTTCTTAGTAATGTGTGACTTCTTCCTGGCTGATCGTGCATGGAAATCGTGCTTTTTTAAGACGTTTCTTATTGTTTGAGGTGTAACGGATATACCTAAGTGTTTCTCAGTGTTTTTAGCTAAAGTGTTAGCAGTAATTTTTGGATTTTTTCTTACTTCACGCACGATTCGCCGTTCATCTGAATCTGTAAGTTTGCAAGGTCGCCCAATCCTTACCTTGTTTATCACAGTTTTACTTGATTTGTACTTTTTTATAATATAATATACAGTAGTTCTCGACTTTTAAACGATTTCTGATATAGTCTTTTCCGTTTTTCCTAATTTAAAATGATGTATTATTAAATTTCTTACATCAACAGAAGTTTCTTTCCCTTTACGTCCCATCATCGCGATCACTTGCACAGAAGTAAGAAAAAAGTTCTTGTAAATGATAAACAAGAAACATAGCGATATTTTTACCAACAATGACATGAAGTAATGAGAAATACACAATCAGAATAAGCGAAAAACAATGCCAGTCGAATACTTTTTTTGCTTTGCAATTTTTGTTTTTTCGTTCAAACAGATAGATTAGTGAAAAAATGTGCAATTTTTATTATTTTTAGGACCATAAATTATTAAATACATATAATACAATGTGATCTCACGTTTATACATATAAAAAACAAAAGGATACTAGCGTTTTCAATGAAATTTAAGAAAATAATTGCAATGTCGAATAGTTTTTTTGGCCACTGTATATATGTATGCATTTTTATATAAAAATAGCAATAGACGGATATGTACTTTTGTGTAACCTTTGATATATACGTGTACATTTAGAAGTATCTGTACTTACATGTTTCAGCGCAAATATTTTTAATATTTTCTTGCTAATAGGTATAAATAACAAAAATGTTTGTAATTAAATATTGTTAAGAAAAATTTTTTTTTAACACACAACTTTTTTAATGTCTGTCAGCTGTTTGCGACATTTGTAATTTTTGTTTGTTATTTTCAATGTTTATTATAAACAAACTGATTGCTTGTTCTTCATGCCCAAACTAGCCCGCAGAAAAATTATGGGCTATTTCGTGCAAGAAGAACAAGAACATTACTCTCTCAAAACCTCTCTCATTTACCCAATTTTTGCGTAAGAAAACGCTTTTGTATAATGGTGATTTCTTTTCTGACAAAAATGTTACATATATGCTACATTTCGTTACTATTTCTGTTCCATTCTAAAAAATATGTAACATTAAAAAAAGCTATTTCGTTCCTTTGTAAATATGTTGCACAAATAACTGGCAAAATATGCAACATATTTTGCCCTCTGCTCTCAAGTCGGGGTCATATAGTAACCTTTTTTACATCTCTGTTAAGTACCTTTTTATACATATATGAAATTTTATTCTTGTGAATTTATTAGCTAAAGCTAAACAAAATTGTGAAAAAAACTTAAGAAAATGAATAAAAAAAAAATTTTAATTGAGCAGTTGCTAGAAACATCATCGTCATCTGATGATGATGAGTTGCTTCTACATTTGCTAGGTAGGAACAACGTTCCACGCGTTAAAGGTTTTGTGGAAACTGTAGTCCATACATATTCAGATGTCGATGTAAGTGCAAATACCTTTCCTAAATTTTTAAATTATTTTCAATGAGTAATAATAAAATCTTCATAGTTTAAGAAAAATTTCCGAGTAAGCCGAGAGAGTGCAACCTATCTAATGGAAGAGTTTATGGTATTCTTTAAAAAACGAAGCTACCAGGGTGGAAGACCGCAAACGAGTATTGAAACCCAGATTCTGTCTTATTTATGGTAAGTTTTAATAATAAATAAAGAAGTAAAAAATTGCTAAGCGTTTACTTTAGGTTTAGTGGTAATAAAACAACCATTATAGAAGTTGCAAACATTTTCGATATGACTTATTCAAATGTACACAGGTGCTTCCACAATGTTTTAAATTTTCTTGTTACTGAAGTAGCTCCCAAAGTTATAAGATTTCCTTCATCAAATGAAGAAAAGGAAGCTGTAGCAAACGAATTTAAAAATGTTAGTAACAATGGTTTAATCCCTAGTTACCTTCACGTATATAAATACATGCATTATTTTTTTTAATTATTGTAGATTTCTGGAATTCCCAATATTTTGGGATGTATTGACGGTAGTTACATTGCTGCCAGGACACCCAAACATAAGATTCGCTCTACATATATTAACAGACATGATGGAGTGTCAATAACGTTGCAAGGAATTTGTGATTCTAGACTGAGATTTTTAGATGTATTTACAGGAATTCCAAGCAAAATACATGACTCACGTGTGCTTAAACTATCGTTTATTGGAAAAGAAATAGAAAGTTTATGTTCCAATAAATACTACTTATTGGGAGATGCGGCATATCCTCTAAGAGCATATTTGTTGACTCCGTATAGGGATTATGGTAATTTAACGGAGGCTGAAAAACAATTTAATATACAATTTTGCCGAACTCGCGTTAAAATCGAAAATGCATTTTGTTTGTTAAAAAATCGCTTTCGACAGTTAATGAGGTTAGATTTTCATAATGTAAAAACAATGGCGAAGTTTGTTATTGCATGTTGTGTTTTGCATAATATTTGCATTAATAGAAATGAAGATTTTCAAGAAGAAATATCAAACACCGAACTTGACAATGCTTCATATAATCGAACAGAAAACGATAGAAGTGAAATTTCCTTAACTCAATTGGGTCAAATGAGAAGAGATGAAGTCAAACATTTTTTATTTAATTAATTTTAATTTATTCAATGAAAAGGTTTTGTAAAAATTAATGTAAATAAAGAAGTAAAACTAATATAGATAAAAAACAGTCTGTTTAATTCATTTTGAACACAAAGTAAATATTTCCATTTAATATAAGGTACATTTGTTTGCATTATTTCTTTTTATAGTCCGCCTTGCAGACTTATTTCAGCGTGGTTTCTTATTCGTTAATTTCCAAAGCTTTTTTCAACAACTCCATTTTTTCTTTGTGCCGTCTTTCTCTTGCTTCTTCTTTTCTCTCGTTTATTTCTATTAAAGTTTCTTGAATGGTCTTATTTCTCACTTTTGGGTTTTCATTTTTTTTGATTTTGGCCTTTTTAGCTATAATACAGTTAGTGCTGCTAATTTGTATCTCAGGTTCTATGGAATCATCCATGAAACTAATTTTGCTAAGCTCGTCATCAAAATCTACGTGTTTTCTTTCACAGCCTGAAGTTCTGTTGTTTTCTACCGCCAACTTTTTTCTCTTCAGTACCGTTTTATACCTCTCTTCACACTGCTTTGGTGTTTTACCTTCTATCCTCGTGGCTATTTTGGCCCACATATCTTTCTTTGTCTTAAATTTTTTTAGGGGTCCTATTTCAGGCATGTAGGTAGCATACATATCCAAAAGATTTCGTGTTTCTCCATCAGACCATACTAGAGATAAAATGAGAAAGATAATATAATATTAACTTGAAAGTGCACATTCAAGTAATTTTTTTTATTTTTACTAGCCTTGAATTCGTTTGTACGCAGTTGGAGATTCTTCGTTCTGACTACAAGACGTTTGATGTTGCCTTTTATCGGAAGCTTTTAAAGTACCATAATCTGACCATACTGGAAATAGGGAATATAGTTTTGATTTTATTGTAATGTATACACACGTGCATATGTACGCAAGTAAATATTTTAATTTATACTAACCTTCAAGTGTCTCATAAGAATTATGAATATCTATATATTCTTCATCCATCAGACTTTTCTTAGAATAAGATTCTGTTTAATTTATTATTTATATTAATGGAAACTTTTTTGATAAATTTTTGGTTTAAAGTTTTTGCAGTTTTTTCCATAAGCTTCTCGATCTTTATAGCGAACGGAGATGTTAAATTTTCACGACTCTGTTCTAGGTAATAGCAGCTGTTTAGAAAACAATGTTGCTGACGATTTTTATTGATAAAATAGTGCTAAAAACCGTAGAGACAGTGAAACGCTAAGTATACATTAATGTTAAATCTCAAATATTTTGTACCATTGTGGCAGTAAAAAATGTATCACTTTTTAAAGGTGTGGGCAAACTGTAGAAAATGTTATCCATCGAAAGGGCAACATATTTGTTCAGAAAAGAAATCACCATAAGATTGGGGTAAACGAACACACCTAATGATTTGTTTGTTTGTGCTGCCATACTCCTCATTCAGCAGCCATTGAACATTTAGACGGATTGAAACAAAAGGTAGCACAATACACAGTAAAATATTGGTGCTAAACACACATAAAAGAAAAGAAAATAATTTATATAACTATTTAAAATTTTAGTTTATTATTTTATTCTGTTTCTTGCAATAATTTTAAATTTTATTTGGATTTAATGCATATTGGTTGCAAATGGTCTACACACTGTTTTTTATACTACTTTTTTCATTAAAATAACTTACTACTATATTACTAACATATACAACTCTTCTGGACGGTATATTAGAAAAGTATGATTTCTTCACATCGGTAATTTTTATATGTGTTTGTGCGCAGATTTTTGTTGGTAAAATCCGTTTTAGAGAGCTCTTTAAAATATGACAGTGTTATTGTTATTTGTAGTGCGTTTACCTGTTAAGGTTTAGGTTACAGTGTATTTTTGGGATAAACAAAATAATTTGTTACAGACTAACTATAATTTTAATTTAAGGCGAAAAGAGTATACTATTTAAATAAAATATATCTAGGCATTTATAACAATTAGAAGAAGATTTGGTATTTAATGTTATTGTACTGAGTGAGCATCTAAGAGATGTCTGGCTAGGTATTCTGATAAGGTGTGTTATGTAAGTATGTGTTGAAGTGATCAAATGTATAATCTGAGGGGTAACATGGGAATTGAGAAAGTGTTACCATGGCGTGGCGGGCGGGTAGAGGGGGACATATGTAAAACCTGTTGTCTCCAATATATCGCAGCCCAATTGATTGTATGTACGTCTGTCCGAAATTGATTGTTTTCCCTTCTGCTTGTTTGTTTTTTTTGTTGTTTCAAAGGAAATATAATTTTTTTATTGTCAATCCCTCCTCCAGAAGTCACGGGTCTTACCTCCCCTGCCGTCCCTGAGTTAGTCGGCCAATTAAGGCATGGTGGCTTGTTGGATGGCACATGGGGATGAATGTGACAAACTCTACGAAGCTCTTATAGCTCGTCTGTAGAAACACCCAGGGTCTAGGCGGGAATCGAACCCGCACTAATCCTCATGCACTAGACTACGGAGGCACTAGACTAAAAGTACTCTGGACGTATAAAGAGAATAAAGTTTGTGTTTTTTTTTTACTTTGCATTTGTATTTAGCTATACACTGAAAAAAACAAGTGTGTTTGAATTCAAATGTATTTGATGCTACGGCCTAATGCGAACGACGATATGTAATTATTTAAAATGGTATAATGATCGGAAACACACATGAAAAAATAATAAGAACGATTGCTTTATTGTAATTTTCTTAAATATATTTGATAAATTAAAAAAGTACATATGGAAACTTAAAGCTCTTCAGCATAGCATGAGAAAACTATTAAAAATTAAATTGCTCTCTGTTGTGTAATTTGTAATACGAGTATATTATTTAAGAGTATTATGACTCTCTCTTAAGTGCATTATTGTATTTCATATCAGTAGAATTAAGATGTATTGTTACTTTATGGATTATTAATAAAGTCAGTTATTTCTCAATACTTCATGGTGTCAGGTGTGTCTGCCTAATAATAATAAAAGAAATAAATGTGTAAGGAAAGAAAATAAAAAGATAAGTACATTGAAAAGACTGTACCGCTTGTAAAAAAAAGAAAAACAGTACACAAAAAATTATTTCAAAGAAAAAGAAAACAGTGTTAAACAGAACAAATGATTCTGGGCTAAATGCATCAAATATTGTTGGTGGTCTAAATCAACAATACATGTCAATAGCCACAACTATAGCTCCAATAAATTTAAAGTCTCCCAATCTTTCAGTTGAGTGGGCAAGATGGAAAACACAAATTACAATTTTTTTAAGAGCTTCTAATTTGGATGAACAAACAGATAGACGTCTTGTAGCTCTTCTTTTACATCATCTCGGCAATGAAACAATGGACATTTTTAATTCATTTAACTTCGATCTTGACACTATTGCTTATAAAAGTCTTATTACAAAATTTGACAACTACTTTATACCAAAGGCTTATAAGGCTATAGAACGTCATAAATTTTTCACTAGGAAACAAGAAAATGAAGGGTCACTTAATGAGTATATGACATCATTAAAAAATCTTGGCAGCACCTGTGAATTTGGTATTTTACAAGAATTAATTCGAGACATTTTTGTATGTGGTTTCTCTTTCAAATATACCCATATAAAAGAGCGTTTATTAAGTGAAGGTGATATTTCTCTGACTAAGGCTATGGAAATTTCTGAAGCAATCGCAAAGGAAAACTTAATTCAACTCAACGAAGACAACAATAATAGTTTCATTGGAGCGTTACATTATCAGACCAAAAATTCTGCAAAGATCAGTACTGTTAAGCCAAATTATAGCTATTTGTCAGCAAGATCGTCGTCACACGTCAACACGAGATAACCAGCAAAAGTCTGCAACAAAACCAATTTCTACTAATTACTGCAGTCATTGCGGTCAACAGCATAGAAACCGTTGCCTAGCAAATGGTGTGATTTGTTACATACATATGTCAAAAGCCAAATCATTTTGCAAAAATTTGTCGCAAATCAATGCAGAAAATGATTAGAAGAATATTCAGATGACCTTTTCATAGGAATTTTACATACTAAGAACAATAAAAATAAGTATATAGAAGATAATTGTAAAAAATTTAGGAAATTGAAACGGTAAATAATGAAAGATGTGAGTGGAATATTGAGACTATAATTAAAAAAAAATCAATTTCAAATTGTCACTGGAGCACAGGCTAATATATTACCAATACATACGGCGAAATACTTGAATATTAATGTTTGCAAAAATAAAAATATTAACAGTACATATAACCTTTATTATTTTAACCTTTAGTGGAGAAAAGTTGCCTATTATTGGCAGTGTAAATTTGAAATTGAATTTTCGAAACAAGGAATATAATTTTAAGTTTTTTATTTTAAATATGAAATGTAAAAATATATTGGGTTGAAATACAGCTATAAAGATGAATATGTTTCAGTACATACATAAATGTCTTATTTGTTGATAAAATTTTTAACAATTATAAGGAAATTTTTCGAGGTTTAGGAGAATTAAATAACAAATGTGAACTAAGTATTAGACCAGAAATCACTCCAGTCATTGATCCTCCAAGAAAAATTCATTTTAGTTTACATAATGACTTAAAGAAGGAATTAGTTAGAATGGAAAATTTGAAAGTTATTGTTAAAATTAATGAGCCTACTGAGTGGGTCAGTTAAATAGCTATAGTTAAGAAACGAAACGGGAATTTGGGTATATGTTTGGATCCAAGAAATTTAAACAAAGCAATAATGAGGCCGCACTCCATTTCCAAATGTAGATAATTCCAAGCCGCAATTAAGCGGTTCCAAATATTTTAGCTTATTAGATGCCAATTGTGGATTTTGGACGATCCCATTGACTGAAAAATCTTCAAAACTATGTTTTTTTTTATCTGGGCCAGCACTCAGGAGATGACTCCTACACATGCGAAGCATTGTGCTGGAACTATAGGAAAGGGATGGTAGGAGAAACGACAGGAGGTGAAGCTTGATTAATTATTTCACAGCTCTGCCTTCGCACGTTCTTTGTTTATACTCGTAGCAGTGGTGAAGCTTCGGTTTAGTAGCCATTTTTTTTATTATTATTTTACTTCGCCGGTGCTACCCAATACCGACGAAGGAGGGCGTTCTGATGTGATTGTGGAGTGCTATCAGCTGAAGCCGGTATTGTTCAGTGACCAGTGACCAGTGACTATGCCTTCGACACTGAAACCTTCCGACAACAACTGACACACAAAGACACTAATGCACATCAGAAAAATGCGAGATGTTTTTTTTTTTTTTTTTAGAATTCATAGCGAAATGTTAAAAATTTAACTTTTGTTAATGAGACCGTTCATTATTTATAGCGACGATTTTTTAAGTCATTCTCCTACAATCCATGGACATAATAGGATTTTGATATTAATATACGGATTTACATGCATTAATACATATGTATAGGTTTAGCTGGAAGTATATATATCTTTTCCAGGGGAAATAAAAGTAAACGGTATGTTTCTCAGGTCTGATTTTTGAAGAATGTTGGAAAATAGCGGAGAGTGAAGAAAATCGTTGAACGAAACAGTCGAAGGTACTGTGAAGTAAGATTTAAAAAAAAATAGTGAAGACGCTCGGAAGCCAAGGGAAATTTGCCTAAGGAGGAGTAAAGAAAAGCTCGCTAAAATCGTATAAAAAAAAAGGAGGGAAGCCAAAGTGCAGTTTGAAGCGAGGTACCCATTATGTAGAAAGACGAGCACATCCTTAAGCCAAGGCGTTATCTGAGGAGGCCGACTTGATTGCATTGGGAAGCCGACATTTGTCTACCGTAGAACGAGGGCTCAACCATCGGAAATCAAAATTGAATTGTGAACAACCGATAGGTGTCCGGTGCACTAACAGACCGTGAGGGTTCGTGGTAAGACAAGGTAAATTAAGGTAGACCAGACACCCCTAACTAAATTATCTTCCTTTGGAGATCAGAGAGTACTCGTGTACTTAATTGTAATAAACTTTTATGGTGTAAATTGAATGAAATAAAATATTCGTACGTCTATCTTCACCTTTAGGAATTTATTGATTTATTGTATATTTCTTTATAACTAAGTGTGCTGTTCGGGAAATAATAGTGTGTATCGTTAGTGGTTCGTAAGTAAGATAATTCAATCGTGCTACCAAAAAAGAAAAAAAGAAGAGAAACGGAAATTAAGTGGATCCGGGTTAATAGACAAAGAAAAAAAAAAGATAAACAGCGAATATAAATATATCGCACTATAGGGCAAGTAGACGCGGAGTAACACAAATTTGCTAGTGCAGAGTGCTGATATCCGTCCTCAGAGAGCTCTTTTAGGCGCGTAAAATTAGATTCCCGATATTGGTTTTGTAGAGAATATTTCATCTACCCTGTAGGAAAAGGCGATATAATTGTATGTACGAAGCGTGTGATTTCTATTTTTTTGTAAAGGATCGCTATAACGGGCATAATTATTTTTTTTTGTGTAGCATGGAAAATTTGCTTTAAGAGAAAAGGAAACAAAAAAAAATTATATGAATTGTTTTGTTTGTTTAGGATAAATAATTTGTTACAGTTTTAAGTTGAACAGTTATAGAAAAATGTAAGGAACCAAGGTAATTTTTGGTAAAGGACCATGAAGGAGTGATTTATCGCCGAAATAGAGAACACTTAATGAAAAGAAGTGCTTTAGGATAAATAGACGAAGTGATACAGCGTGAAAGTCCAAACACCATTCTTATTGTAAATCAAGAACAGTCTGTAAGTCCAATTAATAATGCAACTGTAAATCAAAATTTAAACAAGCCAGAAAATAAAAATCAAACTGAATATGTTACTCAAAGGAGAAGGAAAGTAATACAACCTAATAGACTAACCTATGATCATTAAAATTTACATACAAGATTCTATTATAAATTGTTAGTGGTAATAAAAAAAAAAAAAAAAAATTTTTTTTTAGTATTTAAGTTAACCCTGGAATATCATACTTCGTCGAATCGACGACGCATGCTTTTGTTTTATGTTTTCTTTTGTCTGCTTTTGTTTTTTTTCGATTGAGTTTTTGTACAGCTTCGTTCGTTATTATGCTCTTGGTGTGTGCGCATGTATAGCTAACTGCTAATAGGTAAGAGTATTTTTTTTTGAAAATGCGTCGTCGAAATAACGATGTATGATAATAGTGTAATTTTTAGAAACTTAGAATTTGTTTTCATAGCATTAGTTTTTTAATATTTTATAAGTTTTTGGCTTCCTATTGGCTCGTTACTATTAACATGACAACTAGTAAAGGTTTAACTGATGAAGAAATTGAAAGATTTCTTTCAAATTGCGAGGACGAAATCGAACAGGACGATGATGGCGAACAAAACTTATATAGCAACACGTCAGATGATGGGTTAGAAGTAGAAAAAGAAAATTCATCAGAAGAATCAGTCGATTCAGATGAAGACGTGGACAAGATAAGCTGAAGTGGTCGACCAGTAAAGCTAAATCTCACCATTATGGACTCAATATCGTTCATCAAATAAGAGGATCGACGCGGGAGTGTAAGAACATTACTGACCCTCTGAAGTGCTTTCAGATGTTTATAACAAATGATATTATTACTGAAATAGTCCAATGGACAAATTTTGAGATAGTCAATCGAAAATCAAACCTACTTCTTACTACAGATGAGATGCAAAGAAAAGAAACTTCATTACATGAAATATTTGCCCTTATAGGGATATTAGTTTTGACTGCTATCAAAAAAGATCAGCATCTCTCTTCTGATGAATTGTTTGACCGATCGCATTCGGGAGCTCAATATTTGTCCGCAATGACTAAGGCCAGGGTTAGGTCTCTTTTATCTTATCTTCGATTTGATGATAAACGTATACGCATTCAACAAGTTGGCGACAAATTTGCTCCAATTAGAAAAGTGTGGGAGATATTTGTTCAGAAATGTAGCGACAATTATAGTCCCGGGCTATACCTAACAATTGATGAGCAACTTCTGGCTTTCAGAGATAAATGTAGTTTCCGCATGTATATACCAAATAAACCTGCAGAATACGATCTAAAAATGGTAATGATGTGTGACAGCGGCACGAAGTCCATGGTTGATGCTGCACCATATTTAGGAAAAGGTTCAAACCAGACTAATATGCCACTTGGCGAGTATTACGTGAAACAATTAGCAAAAACCGTTTATGGACCAAATAGAAATACTACAATGGACAATTGGTTTACGTCAGAGTCACTTGCTAAATCCCTTTTACGTGAACCATATAAGCTGACGTTAGTTGGTAATCTGCGATCAAACAAAAAGGAAATACCTAAAGAATTAAAAAATAAAAAGGGACGTAAATGTGGCATATCTATATTCTGTTATGACAACGAAATAACTCTTCTTTCTTATAAACCAAAATCAAACAAAATGGTTTATTTGTTATCGTCATGCAATGAAGAAGGAGCAGTCAATCAAACAACCAATAAACTTTATATGGTAGAGTTTTACAACAAAACAAAAGGTGGCGTAGATACTTTTGATCACATGTGCTCTATTATGAGCTGCTCCAGAAAAACAAACAGATGGCCAATGTGTCAGTTCTTTGGAATTTTGAATATGGCTTTCATAAACAGTTATGTTATTTTATTTAGCACATAATATGTTCGAAGCAAAACTTAAGCCTATAAGTCGCAGTGAGTACATGAAGAAATTACATTTTTCGCTGGTCCAAACGAAGATATCTGAAAGGCTTGAGATACCAACTTTGAGAAATTTTATGCGCGAAAATATTGCAAGTATATTGCCACATAGTACGAACAGCAGTGATGTTGTGCGCCAGCAACCAAAGAACGAGAAGTGGCAGATATGCGCATTTTTCCCCTCATCTCAACGACGTATGACAAAAGCAATATTCTCGAAATGTAAAAATAAGCACAAAATAGAACTCTGCGCCTCTTGTATGAAATAAAGACTGAAACCACAGAGGTCTAAACTGAAATTTCAAAACTTATAAACTTTTTTTAATTACATTTTCAGATAAAAAAATGTTAAATGAATTTTATGTTTTATGTTATCCTTTTTGATCGTTTTCTTTTTGTTATATTTTATTAATAAGGCAAATGAAGGAGTGCTGTGACACTTTTTTTTATGATTGAATTATATTCAAAAACAATATTTCTCCGTTTTATTTCAATAAAATACATAAGAAGCAATTGAAAAAACTAAGCATTGAAAATTTTCCATATTCAGATCATCCTTTGCATCCTTTTAAATATAGCCGTAGTTGATTCGACGAAGTATAATGTTTGCGATATAAAAATAATAATATGATATTCTAGGGTAAAAAGACATGAAGATGTTGTGTAATTTGTAATATATTATTTAGGAGTATTATGACTCCCTCTTAAGTGCATTATTGTATTTCATATCAGTAGAATTAAAATGTAATGTTATTTTATGGATTATTAATAAAGTCAGTAATTTCTCAATACTTCACTCTCCTAAAATATGAAATCGATATCACAAATTGGCAAAATTTATAAAGATAATCCAAGTTTGTTTTTGAATAACTTTTTTACTAAATAAAAAAAAAATTATTTTGAGTGGTTGAAATCTTTATTTGGACATGTAAAAGTTTTTATGTTAATTGGAAAATATGATATCAGCCAAGTGGCTGCCGGCCAGTGTTGATACACATTTGTTTTTGTCTTATCGCATTTTCATAACTTTCTGCAGTATTTCTGGTGATAACTGTTCGCATTCCAGTCGAATATCCTCCTTAATGGCTGCGATTGTCTGGGGCTTGTTGACAAGTCTGGAATGGTTATATCCGGCGATCCTGCTGGCCATGCCAAATCGGCACAACGGGAGATTAAGCGACCACAGTAATTCACAGGCGATAGACGGCCTGCAGGTATTAGCTGATGTACTGTTTGCACTTTGTATGGGAACATGTGTAAGGTGACGCCCAATTGCGTGGTACGTCGTCTTGTTAATGTTTCTTTGTTCTCAGATACAGCAGCGATGTTCTCGACAGAACGACCAGTCCGGTGGCGGCCACAACATGAAAGATCTGTTGTGGATCCAGTCTGTTCGAGTCGAGCAGCCAAGCGGCGTAATGTTTGTCCAGTTGGCGCGACACGATTAGTAAATCTACGAAGAATTTACGGTGAGCTAACACCACCGACCGATTATTGGTTAAAAAAAATCGACACAATTAATCCACGCTCTTGCTGAGTATAGCACTTCATTGTTTGTCTGTTTCTATTCTGCATCTGTCTAGTTCACAAATGTCAAATATGATTGACGTAAAATGCCATTTGCTAAAGTTATTACATCTTACGATAGGGTGATAAATTTTGTGCCACCCAGTATGATGATTTGAATTGCTCCATGTAGTATTCATTTTGTGAAAAAAACGCACAACTTACAAGTAATGTGATTTTCCTTCATCTTTTTTATTAATATACTAGATTACCTTCGCTACCCCACGCCAACATACATATATAATCTCGTCAAAAAGCAGTTTTGGCGAAAAGAAGCAATTTCACTTTATTTTTTTTTGTTTTCTCCTCAAAAGTGGATAAAAAATAGTCCGTGGCATGTTGTTTGCAGAGATATCATTATATTTAATGCTCCCTTCAATTTGAAATCATGGGACTGTATAAAAATAGTAAAAAATGTACATCATACGCACTATTTAAATGTAAGAAAAGTATGAAGGTAAAATTTCACTCTATATACATATTTTCAAATTTCAAAAAAGTAAGAAAACATACTCGAGATTTTTTCTAGAAGAAAAGCTTTATTCTATGTGCAATACTTTTGGAGATATATGGTTGAAAAGAGTTTTACCCGCTAAAAGTTCATACATATGTATATGGAAAGAGTACCAAACACATTTCCGCTTATTTTTCAGCAGAATTTATATGCTTTTGTAATTTTTATTCTATCTGTCTTAGTTTCTGAGATATTTTACCTGTTTTTACCCCTTTTTACCACCTTAATGTTACGATTTTTTTTCTCTATACTAGCGTCACCCGGACTGCTACCAGCTCGAGGCTCCCTCTGGGGGTAGTTCTCAACCCTTACGCTAATGTAGGTACGTAACAGAGATAAAAAAAAGAAAAAAACAAAAACTCTAATTATAAAAAAGGGAAAACATTTATAATAGAGGTTGGTGTTAACCTCCGATTGCCCTTACCCAACCGTGCCCGTAATATCTCCAGAGACTAATTTTACGGACCCCTAGACCCATCTGCCTTAGGTCATCCGATTTCAACAATCCCGTTCGAATTAAACTATACTACAAAAAAATTTTTTTTCTCAAAAAACAATTATGCCGTTATAGCGACCTTTTCACAAAAAAAAATAGAAATTAAACGCTTCGATATATGCAATTATATATATATGAATAAAATATCTATTTTTAATTAGTTTATAGGTTATAAAAGCCTGCCTACACATAGCATGTTTATTTCAAACATCGGAAATAACGGCAGAATGAGGTCGCAAAAATGTTTATTTCCAACTTTGTTTTATTTTCCAAACGATTTTCATAAAAATATTGTTTTAAGCATCCGTTAATAGATATTATTATTTTGGCACCTTATTGCGTTATTATTATAATAATTATATAATATTAAGTATTTTTTAATGTGATTTTATGAAGAAATATTTATGTAAATAAGAAATACATTAACGCGCAAGCAAATGTGAGTTAAAAAGGAGAATTTTTGTTAGTTATTGTCTAACATTAATGCTCTGCCTTTGCAATCGTTTCCAAACATTTGAACACAAAAACATATGAGGAGGTCCATAACAAAACGCAATAATTCCACTTGAACAATATTTTGAGTAAAGCAATAACAAGTAATTAAGGTTATTAGGATACAGTTATTTAGTTAAATATCTGTTGAATTATAACAATTTTCTAAGAACAGTAAAAATTATAAATTAATTAATTTTATGTTAGTTAATTTTTAAGTTATTAAGATAACAAATTTGGAAATGTTGCGTTTTGGTCCGTCACATAGTATTTATTTCGTTTTGCTATGAACCCTACGGAGATATTGCGTTTTGATATGAACTAGATTTGGAATTATTGCTTTTTGTTCTGAATAGATTTTTATTCACATCTTTTTGATTTTAATTGCATAATGTTTGTACGAAAATTGCAAACTCTATCATTATATGTATATATTTATTACAGTGAAATCCTTACTTTACATTTATTACCAAAAATAAACATTGTGTTATACTCTCATTCCAGTGTCCTCCTCCAAACAATCACATAAGGTTATATCATTTGTGTCGTTGGCACTATTTCCTTGTTGGTCTATTAATATCTTTGCATACACGCATGTTCCACAAAAGTAGTGGAATGAAAGTAAAATACGTTTTGAAAAGTAAACTTTTCATTTTTGGTGTTCTGCAAAAGAAGTGGTTTGGTGTTACATATTCTCATTTGAAATGAAGTTCGAAAACAGAAATAGTAACAGCTGATTTTAAAAATAAAATTTTACTTTATACATAATTAAATTATTGAATGTTTTTTCGCATAAAAGTTAAAGAATTCGTAAAAAAATATTCAGGAATAATTAAACAATGAATGTGATATTAGTGTCCATGGTGCTTCAAAACAATGAATTCGCGGCAGCAAAAGTGCAGAGGAGGATTCTGCGAGACCACTCAAATCCTTTGGATATAAATGACGCCATGTAAGTACACATGCATACATGATGTGTATATTTTCAATGAAAATTTTAAATTATATTTATATATGTATTTAGGTTTTTACAGTATTACCGCATTAACAAGGATGCTTTTCATCTTCTTTTAAATTCTATAAAATGTAGGCTGCCTGTTTCTTCCATACCGGCACAAATACAGCTTGCTGCTACATTAAGATTTTTAGCAGAAGGTGGAAATCAACGAGGTGTTGGAAAAGACAGCGATGTGGCTTTAGCCCGAAGTACCACGTGCAAAATTTTAAATCGCGTGCTTATCATTTTAGAAAGGCACATTTTGTGCTAGATGAATCACATTGATCATGACCGACGATGAGCTTAATTTGTCCAAGCGTCATTTTATGCAAAAGTTTGGTATATATATTAAGAAATGAAATTCATGACAATGATTGGAATGAATTAATAACTGATTCAGTAGCCACTTCAATAAGAGATGATATCGCCAACCGACTTTAGTTAATAAGATATACATCTTTGATTTTTTTATATGAATTTTATTATTTAATAAATCTTAAAGTATGTTTTTTATAAAAAAAAATAAAAATTTAAACTAAAAATATAGCGAGATCAATGAAAATTCAGTGCTGATATTAAAAAAGGAACCGTCTCAAAAAAATATTTTTAAACCACTTCTTTTCCAATTAAAGTAGTTTATAGAACATGGCAATTCACTACGAATTAATGTTCGAAAACAAAAAGTAAATGAAATGTCAAAAGTAGAATGTAGAACACTAAACATTCAAATTGAAGTGATTTCAAATTACTTTTACTTCAAAGTGATTTGCAGAACATACCCGATAATATCCTAATTCCGAAATGTTTGACCACTCTCGGCCATAGTGTTTTTCCAAGAGTTTAACAACATCTTTTTTCTTTTGTGTATTAATTGCTTTACCAAGAGGAATTTCATCTAGCAAACGCGGAGGTTTTTTGCCTCTTTTAAGATAGCTAGTAAATTTTTCTTTGTCTTCAACTTAGTAGGTTTTAAAAGTTTTGACTAAACATTGTTGTATCTTATTTGAGGATAGTTTAAAATATATTCTTTTCATATTCTGTATGCCGTTTATGGGACGGTAATATTCTGTCATAATTTTTAAATCCCTAAGTTGCCAATCCCTTCCTAAAACCTTAACTTGGCCATGAGAAGAATAAATTTTGTGATAATCTTCTTTAACAAAAATTGTAGTATTTTTGCGAATATCTTTTTCAATACGTCCAAAAACTCTGTCAGCTGGCAAAAAACTATGACCTCGGATTGCATAAATATGGAAATGTTTCATTTTGGTCTGAACCATTACGTTTTGTGTTAAATTACAGCACAATTATTGAAGTGAGGTATGTTGTATAACAATGGATACATAGATTTTAATATATAGAATTAGATTCAGTCAGAAACACAAAAAACTAAAAAAGTGGAATTATTGCGTTTTGTTATGGACCTCCTCATATAGTCTACACAGTAAATTTTTATGATAAGAAAAGAATCTGACAACTGGCAAAATAAAAATTTCCAAACTTATGTTCGTTTTAACAAAAGTTAAAAATGAACATAATATTTTCTATTTCTTTTTTTATTTACAGCCTTATTTATAAACATTTTCAAAGGCTTTATCAAAAGCTTATAAGGAAAAATGGAAAAAACATTATTTATAAATGCAAATTAGAGTGTTGATTCCTCATACGAACTGAAGTTCATGGGAGTTTGAGCGTTTTGTTTGACTAAATTTTGGGACTTCGGTGCATACTATGAACTGTCTCATTTTTTTTTTTTTTTTTATCTTGGACCAGTGCTCAGGGGCTATCCCCTACATATGCAATGCATTGCACTGGAACTAGAGAGAAGGATAGGGAAGAAACAGACAGGTGGTGAAAGTGGTAGAAAGATAGAGCTTAATTCTTGCACAACTCTGCAGTTGCCTGTAAATTATAAAGCAAAGTTGCGGCGTCTCTGATGTTTTTTGACGCATTATTTTTAAGCTAATGGAGCCATTTTATTTATTATTTTACTTCGCCGACGTTTTATTGCTCAAATACCGACGAAGGAGGGTGCTGTAGCACAGAAAAATCAGAAAAAACTTCTGATTTGACCCGGTTGGGAATCGAACCTGGGTCTTTCTGGTTACAGAGCCAACACGCTGACTACTCGCCATCATATGTACACGAATAACTTTTGCGAATTTACTTATTTGATGTAAATTTACAAGTTCCAAATTTTGACTTCGATTGCTTTTTTACAATAAGAGAAAACAAGTCTTTCTAACCATAAATGAAATATTTTCAAAAGGGTTTACATTTATAGACAAATAATATAAGATTTTTACACACGAATTTGTAAGATATTTCAGTTTTTGCAAATAAAATTGCCCTATTACTTTTTGTAGCATATTCACAAATTTATAGGAATCTGCTCCTAAAGTATTTAAAGCGAATATTCAATAAGTATAAGCCTTATATTAATTGATTTAATAAATAAAATAATAAACAGCCGCCGAAAAAGGGGTTAAATATATTTTTTAGAGGAAACAAATTTAAGCAATTTTCATTGTAATAAAAAGCTTTATCCAAAATAAAATATCATGTTGCTGCCAGCATTAAACCCTAAAAGCAGTAAAAAAAGTAATTTAATAAATTATGTGTTAATTTAAATTTATTTGCAAATAAATATCTGAACTAATTGAATTATTTGCCTGCTTAGGTGTAAAGTACTCATAATATTTAACGTGCGCCAAGATAGCGTCGATTAGTTAGCGTTGAAAATAGGAATTTAAAAACCGGGAAAAATTTTACGGGAACATTGTGGGTATTTTCATCATATGTTTCAAAATTGGAATTTAAAACTGGGGAAATGAAAATTATTCAGAGACGCTATCTTGTCCTGGCCAAACGAGGCTTTGGCACGCATACACACTTATATATTCTGAAAGCTAACACTTTCCCCTTCAAAATGAAGGAACCGTGCTAAAAATCCTTAGAGCCGTTTCCAAGAAAATTGGACTTCTCTAAATTGGCCAAAAAATCGACGCTATCTTTTCCTGCCCAAACGGTGCTATTAGCACTCATATTGACCTATATATTCTGAAAGCTGACACTTCCCCTTCAAAATGAAGGAACCGTGTTAAAAATCCTTAGAGCACTTTCCCTTTCGATTTTTTGGCCAATTTTCTTGGAAACGGCTCTAAGGATTTGTAACACGGTTTCTTCATTTTGAAGGGGAAAGTGTCAGCTTTCAGAATATATAGGTCTATATGAGTGCTAATAGCACCGTTTGGGCAGGAAAAGATAGCGTCGATTTTTTGGCCAATTTAGAGAAGTCCAATTTTCTTGGAGACGGCTCTAAGGATTTTTAGCACGGTTCCTTCATTTCGAAGGCGAAAGTGTTAGCTTTCAGAATATATAAGTGTGTATGCGTGCCAAAGCCTCGTTTGGCCAGGACAAGATAGTGCCTCTATGAATAATTTTCATTTCCCCAGTTTTAAATTCCCATTTTGAAACATATGATGAAAATACCCACAATGTTCCCGTAAAATTTTTCCCGGTTTTTAAATTCCTATTTTCACCGCTAACTAATCGACGCTACCTTGGTGCACGTTAATATTTACAATACTAAAAATAGCAGCTGGTCTGTTTGCCGGAACATCCTTTGCCACTGATGTACCAGATACTGTGTTGCTTAGTTCAATTCCATTAGCCATCTTATTTTGCTTCTGTTGTTCCTAAGTTACACAAAAATAAATTTGTTATCTTTTTAATACTTTTTATCGTTTTAAAAGTTTATATTTACTTACAATTTCTTAAATTTTCCAAAATATTTTTAATTTTAACTTGATTTAGAAATAATAAAAATGGCTACTGAACCGAAGCTTCAGCACTGCTACGAGTATAAACAAAAGAACGTGCAAAAGTAGAACTGCAGAATAATTAATTAAGCTTCACCTCATATCATTTCTCCTACTATCCCTTTCCTGTAGTTCCAGCACAATGCTTCGCATGTGTAGGAGTCATCTCCTGAGTGCTGGTTCCAGATTAAAAAAAAAAAAAAAAACGGAAATTATAGATAACATCAATATCAAACTTAAATATTAAATACCAAATCAGTGTTGTCCGTCATCAATACATGGCAATATTGCCAACTGTAATACCGTTTACCGCCAAAACATAAAAAACGATGTTGTCTTATATTGCCGACACCAAGTGGAATAAGGGTGATTGTTTGACTTCAGAAAGTACTCGGCTTGTTTTCAAATAATTCCTCGCTCCCAAGTATAGTTCGCTTTCCCCTTGTTTTATAAAATTTTTGGACTAAGAATAAGCGGACTTTATTTTCTTTTCTTCTGATGAATTTCCTCTGGCTTCCGAGTATAACCTACTTGATTTTTTCTTAAATAACTCTCGCTTCACAGTGTAAGCGACTGCTCCGTCTGCCGATCTATTTCATTTTCTCGTTTCTCATTATTATCTTCAACCCATAGCTGGCAAAACAGACCGTTTCCCTTCCTTCTCCTGGAAAAAATATATATATGTGCCGCTAACTTTATAAAGGGTGTCCAAACAAGAACGCAAGATTTAAATTTGGCGCCATTCGAAGTGTCATTGTTTGACATGTGAACAATTGTTATTGTTTGCTAGTAGAAGGTACGAGGTTAGTAAAAATGGAGCGAAGGGAGTTCGATAATTGGGTATTGGAGAGACATGAAAATGCTGATTTTGCCGATAAAATCATCTTCAGTGACGAGGCACATTTCCATCTTGATGGCTTCGTCAATAGGCAGAATTGTTGCATTTGGGGTGAGGAAAATCCTCGAGTGATTCACGAGAAGCAAATGCATCCTCAACGTGTCACTGTGTGGTGTGGATTTTGGGCTGGAGGAATCATTGGTCCTTTTTTTTATGAAAATGAGGCAGATCAAGCGCAAACAGTCAATGGTGTTCGGTATCGTGAAATGATAACCAGTTTTTTCGTGCCTAGAATTGAAGAAATGAATGTAGAGGGCATGTGGTTTCAACAAGACGACGCCACATGCCATACAGCCAGAGAAACAATTCAATTGCTGCATCAGTCATTTTAAATCTTGCGTTCTTGTTGGGACACCCTTTACATACATATGTATGTATTAATCTATGTAGATCGATATAGAAATATCCCCAGGTTGCTAACTGCGTGTTCATCTGAATATATTTTCTAACTGCCTTCCCGTTGATCATCGTATTATAACCATTTGCTACCTATACCTAGTTGTTATATTCCGAAATCCTCCCTATACCATTGGTCCTCCGGTAGAACGACTTCCTCAACCCCCTCGATTCCAGGGTAACAGCATTTCAGCAAGCACCATATACCATTCAAACACAATAATAATTAGCTTCCCTTTTAAAATAAACCGCTAATAGTTCCACACTTACGCAATATCATAGCATTGCTAATCATAACGCCCTATTAAAATTAAGCAAACACACGACCATAAATACTCATCATTCACAATTGACAGAAAAATAAAACATTCAACGCAGAACACATGGTAGGTACATTTCGAAATTCTCCGTCAAGGTCCGTATCGTTTCGCCTCATACTAAATCATATTAAATATTCTCCTTCTTTCATTCCAGTAATTGTACTACACCATCACCTACACACAATACACTGACATAAACCGAAATACAAACCCCATTCGACTTGGACTCGGGCAGGAACTAATCATTTCAAAACAATTGTAATCAGCCCCTTCCTACTTCTCCTATCATAAAATACACAATAAATAACTACGATCCATATTCCCCTCAACAAACATTAGAATATCCAAAATCCAAATATAATTTTGAAAATTGGTCCACAAATGGCGAAGTTATGCTCGTTTATATTATAAAACCTATAAGGAAGGAGTCGCATAATTTGAACAAGTGGGCGCGGTTAAAAAAGTAGCCTAGAATTCATTCAAGAGTAAATGTTGTGAAAATTTCAGGAATATCGGTCCAGACGTCTAGTTCCTATAAGGTAAAATCAAACACACATTGTGCTTTATCTATGTACAATATTAAGTTATCCCATAACAGTAGTTTTTATAAATATAAGATCTTACGAAAACATTTTGAAAGCTTTCTAACTGATATTAAATTATTATATAAAATAATATTAAAAGAAATTAAAATTATAATACTTGTAGAAACAAATATAACAGATTATGAAATCGACCTATATGAAATAGGTGGTTTCAAAATCATCTTTCAATAGAAAAGAAAGCATTGGTAACCATAGAACTGGAGGTGGAATATAAATTTTTATTAAAGAGAATATAACTTGTACCGAAATCGCTCTGAATAATACTTCGTTCAAAGGAGCACAAATAAAAGTAAACATAACCCCCTTCGCAAAACTTAATAACTTCATAGCACACCTTGATGCGATAAACAAAACAAAATCAAACGAGAGCAAACGGTTTCAGACTCATAAAAATATCTCGCATTTTTTCTGATAGCTGTATCCAATCCACAAGCACATCAGACCGCCCTCCTTCGTCGGTATTGTGTAGCACCGGCGAAGTAAAATAATTTCTAAAAACAAAGCTTGACATCAGTGTTGTTAGATAGTGAAGCTTCACCTGCTGGTCAAAGTTAAAAAAAAACCCATTTACTTACCCATTTGAGTCGCGGTTGCCATTTATACTTTCATGAATAAGTATACATATGCATGATGGTTCATATATGCATGAGTCAGTGAAAATGTTTTTTATTTTAATTATTGTTACTTTTCATTGTTATTTGCATGTCTAGTTGAGCTTGAGCAATATCTTCTAAAGCACTTTGTATTTTTCCTAGTAACAATTCTCCTTTCAAAGCAACTTCTTCTAGAAGTTCAGCAGCTTCTTGATTTTCCAGTTCCAAACGCTTTAGACTTTGGTTTTGCAGTTCCGTAGAGCTATCTTCATTGGGTAATGATTCAATTAAGGTATCGATATCCTTCGCACAACGTGATATAAGTTGTGCAAACAGTTGAGCAAAATCTTCTTGTTGCGGATTTTGAACTGGCGTTTGCGATCCGGTACGATCAAAATTTGGAAATTTACTGGGATAAGAAGTCTGTTGTATTATACCGATTGCATTACAAAAATGTTCAGCTTGCTGTAGTTTATAAAGGAAATTTAGATACGCAGTATATGGAATTAATTATTTTTACGTTAGTACAAACCATATTAACAGTGTCCTGCAGTTGTGTTAATCGATCTGCCATTGTGTGGAAAAATATATGAGAATATTTATTTATTTCTTGGCAATAAAATATTAAAAATAAACCGAAGCCCCTTATAATTGAAGCCGCCGTTAGAAAGTTTAATCATTAGATATTGACAAACAGGGCTGCCGAGGCTTTTTTCCCAAAAACCGTAAAATTTTGGAAATAAAATCGCCAGGATCTAAGAAATAACGAAAAAAAAAATACGATTTTTAGAGGCTTTTGTATCAATAATAATAATAATAAATGAATAATAATAATCGATTATATTATTAATCTCTCGCTTTAGCAAATAAAATCACAAGAATACAAGTTCTTATTTGTATAAAAAATATAAAAAAGGTTAGATCACACCCCAACTTGATAGTAGAGGAAAATATGTTGTATATCTTGGCAGTTACTGGTTTAAGACATCTAGAAAGGAGCGTGATCCCTTTTTGAATGTTACATCCCTTTTAGAATAGAACAAGAATGGTAATGAAATGTAACATATATGTAACACTTTTGTAAAAAAGAAAAATGCCATAACTGTTTTTTAAAACAATAATATTTTATATAAATAAATATAAATTTCATCTTGCTATTAATAATTCAAGTGAAATAAAAACTTTAAACACAAAATCATGGAAAAGTTAACAATATCTTATACATTTTCTGCCAATTCAAATCTATTATATATTGGCGTGCTGTGAAGTTATTAATAATTTGATATCTGAACAAAGAAATTTTTGTCTGTTGTGTGGTTAAGCTACTTCATATGCTGCATTTCGTTAGTGCTAATGCCATATAAAAAGGATGGATTATAAATTCAGACTTTTACTTCTCGCAGAATTTATAATAGCAATAATTTTTGTTTGGGAAAATTAGTTTCCATCAAGAAAAACTGTTCCAAGGATTTCAAGAAATTAATAATAATACAAATAAAAAATCACATTTTTAACTTAAACTTTACAGTAATACAGAAAATTTGTTTTACATTTTAAACTTGGTAACATTGTTTACCGCTCTGTCATTTATTTTGACATTTACTTCCCTTTTACATTGTAAACTGAGTAATACATGTTAAAAATTTAATTCAAATGGGAAAACAATATGATATGAATCTGACCAAAATACGAAAGAGAATTTGACAATCGCATGGGTCTTTTTTAAAAATGTTCAAAAAGCTTATTATTTTATTTTTAACAGGGAAGTGTTTTTGTGTAAGCAACCAAAGAAAATAACAAAACAACAAAAAAGTTATTTGCTTCTAAACCGGTTTTGTTCTTACTACTTATACTTTTCATTTTATTTCAAGTGTCATAATGTGTAAGAAAAATTTAGATTTTTTCGCAGTCGCACCAAATCTCATTAAATTTCTCACTCACAAAGCATTATGAAAAGCCATTCATGCCAGGTGATCTTGTCCCTACAACAACAGCTTTTTTGTTTACAAATACAGTGTGACTGATGAATTTTGCTACATTAAGAAACCCAAATAACTTTTTTAAAATTTATGTAATATATTTTTTATTAATTCATTTGAAAAATCATACAGTATTATTAAGAAAATTCATTAAGTTTTCAAAATAATTGAATTCAAATGGCCTCAATGTGGAATTTCTTGAAATAAGCTTATTTGGGAGGGAATTTTCGCTGCAATTCTGCAATAATAGGTGTGGCTATGTGACAAGTTCCCCCTTCTTGTTGAAACCATACAGAATTGAAAGGGATTCTCTTTCGGTGTAATTCTGGAAAGAAAAATTCTTTTAACATCTTTAAGTAACTGTCTCCATTCACCGTAACAGTACGACCGAAAAAGTAAGGCCCGACAGTGAAGCTTGATGATACTGCACACCACACAGTGGTACGAAGTGGATGCAATTGTTTCTCATGGAGTACCTGTGGGTTACAATTATTCCATGTTAGGCAATTTTGTTTTTAACATTCCCATTTAAATCAAAATGTGCTTCGTCAGACATAAAAATGCAGTTCAAGATGTTTTCCTCCTCTGGCACCATTTGAATGATCTTCTCCTATTCCCCTATTAAGAATCCCAAATATCACAACTCCCTAAAACAGAACATTGATTTCCCTAGCCCTATGGTAAAATTCACCTTCTCCAAACACTCCGCTACCTGGCCCAGCAGCTAATGTGCGTCGGAAAGTCCTCAATAAAAACACGTTCGTCTTCAGTCGCGCCGGTATCACCCTATTCGTCAGGCGGTACAGGCGTTGAGCCGCGTTGCATAGCACAAACGGCATTACGCGGAACTGATAAAGCGGACGGGCGGGCAATGTGAACGCCGTGTACGGCTTCGCCTCCTCCTCTAGCCCTATTTGGCAAAAAGCATACTACAGATCTACGCTGCTAATAAAATATGCCTAATCTATGCGGCTTAATATACCCTCGATATTTTGCACCTTATATGCATCCTTTACCGTTACTGCATTTAGCTTTCTCGCGTCCACGCAAAAATGACTTTTCCCGGGCCTACTCACTACGGTCGTTCGGTTTGACCACGGGCTGTTGCTCTCCTTGATCACTTTCAATTCCAACATTTTGTAAATTTCAGTATACACTATCGCCTGCACTGCGGGCGAAATTGGATAGTGTCTATCCTTAACGGGTTTTGTATCCGCGACCAATTGAATGTCATGCTTCGCCAATTTTGTGCATCCTAAACCACTCTTTTCTAAGGCCGGAAAGGTCGCCACGATTTCATCTAGTATCAGCTGTTGCTTCGCCGTCAACTTCAACTTGCAATCTCTGTTCTTTTCCACTACTTGATCAGTTTCAAACCATAAACTACAACTAGACTCGACACAAACATTTTAGTGCTGCCAGGTCTCAAGCTTCGTGCGAGAGGGACAACAAATAGATTTTTAAAAATGTTGCTTTCTTTGTCGTACGAAGCTTGTGAAATTTTATTTTGGTTGACAGAAAATAAATTTTTTTGTAAAATATTGGAGCAAATTGGAAATAATTTTCCATTTTCCTCCAATATCATGACCAAAGTTGGTAATATGTAGACATAAATATTATAGATTATTTTGTCTACATGTTACCAAAAGTGAAAACAAGCAAAACAACACAAAAGCGGATGTAGAAGCCGGTGAACAAAAACCAAAAGGTAAGTACATACATATGTATTTAATTAAAAAGTAATTATCTAAATGCTTTTACTATATTATATTTAAATTTTTTAGGAGCCAACATTGCGTTTTATGGTGCACAGAAGCATATAAGCTTCACATGTTCCGGAAAAGTCTAGACAGGTAGGTGATATATGTACATGTTATCAAATTGAATTTTAGGCCCTAATAAAAAATTTGTGTTTCAGGCAATACATGACATCGACGCCAAAGAATGGATTTATGGAATAAAAGCAGCTATAAGAAGTAGGATAACTGGCTCAGTAGGAGTAGCAAGGTAAGTCATACATTTTCTATTGAGTGCTAGTGTCGCAAGTTCTAAAACCCACCCCCAAAAGTGTTACTGTGCTTTAAAATACAAACGTCCAGTTATTTTATTAAGCACAAAACCAATTGGAACAAAAGTGTTTAGTGCTAAACAATTTGTTATTATAAGCAAAAGAAGTTCCAGTTGATTTTGTGATTAACAAAAGCAACAAAGTGTGTTTGTGTTTTATAAAATAGCAAAAGCCAGTTGGTTTGTGATTGACGAAAGCAACTGGACCAAAGGTTTTTAAAGATTTGTGATTATCTACCCCAAAAGTGTTAGTGTGTTATGAAATACAAACGTTCCGTTGGTTTATTAAGCACAAAACCAATTGGACCAAAATTGTTTAGTGCTAATAAATTTGTTAGCATAAGAAAAAGAAGTTCCAGTTGATTTTGTGATTAATAAAAGCAACCAAATGTGTTTGTGTTTTATAAAATAGAAAGGGCCAGTTGGTTTGTGATTGACAAAACAAACTGAACCAAAAGTTTTTAAATATATGTATATGATTACCACAATGAACATTATATATAATTGGTCCTTCTCAGGACCACCAAAAAATAAACAAAATATATATAAAAATTGTTATATGTTATGTATGTATATGCCTTTTTATTTTATTTCATTCATAATACATATACAATTAGGCCATTTTAATTACCTATTTCAATTTCCAATTTTATAACAAAAAATTTCTTTTCTTTTTCGTTTTATATGTTAAACGAGTGCGTGAATATGTGGTGCTGGATTTTGGATCGTAGATGAGATGGGCAATGCAAGCAACTACAGCCAGAAGAAATCGGAACAAATTTGCAGTTCTTAAAAATAAAATACTTGCTGTAATATACAATTATATTTAAAATAAAAACAATTTTATGAAAAAATTATTTTATGAAACGAATTTCTATGCAAAGTTTTATTTTTATCGGCATTTACATTTTAATTTTTGCAGTTTCTGTTAAGTTTTTTCTGCTGAAGAAAATTTAAGTCATTTGAGTTTATGTTGGTTTAACAATTAACCTTGAACAATTGGTTTTTGCATAAGGGGGTAATTCCATTATCTTATTGTTTCGTTAAACAAAAATACATATATACATGCGTTTTAACATTATTTATTTGAAAGAATACATAAATTGGAATTTAAAAAAAATTTAAATATTAATATTTCGTTCTAATACAAATATACTTATATAATACAATTATAAATAACACAATTTCACAATCCTCCATATATATACATAGAACAGAGGCCGATTTGATAAAAATTTCCAACTATCGTATTGCAGTCTTTCTCGTTTAGAAGATTGCAGCGTATGCAATGATATCCTTGCACTGTACGAGCTTTAACATATTTTGTCTACGAATGAAATTAAAAGAATAAATTGTTTTACAAAAAGCCAACAAAAAACTTATTTTTAGAGTTTGAGTACCTACTTAATTTTATGGCAGTTTAATGTGGTCAGCACGGCATTCATGATATAAACTTTCCTGCACCAACTTTTGCATGTGCAGTTGTGTGTGTAGTTGTCCGCCAACCATATCTTTTAGTGTTATATCGTTTACGCTTTTTAATTTAAGTATTATCGTCCAAGTTATGTTTTCCAAAACACAAAAACGAATATACCTAAAAAAATATAAAAGAAGCTTTTAGAAAATAAAATATTATTTCATATCGTTTTTTAATATTGCATGCTTTTTTACGTACTTGTTTGTAAGAATGCCTTATTTTAATGTTTTTTGAAAACCTCTAATTAAAACATTTTTGAAAGCAGGTTTTTGTGAATCAAATCTGTGGCCTCTATTCTTGTTTGTAGGCAAAAGTTGTTGACAAACATCCACACTCCAGTTAGTAGTTGTAAGCCCCAGAGTCTTAAAAGGAAAACAACATTTGCAAATGTTAGCAGCTATTAAATAAACAGTAAAAAGAAAATAAACTTACCTTTTTCTTAAACAAGCACACAAACTGCCTTCACTATAACAGCCAATTAGATGAGAAAGTGATCAGATCAGGGTTAGATTTATACAATTTTGCCATCGGTGGCAAAACCCAAGTTAATTCCAATGCACATACATTTTCTGTGGTTTTAACAAAGCGCACTTCATTGTAAAATTCCTTGTTAAAATACTGGGTAGATTATTGCTGGGTATATCCGTAAAATGTTTCATGAAACTTCACCACCACCACCACCTCGAAACTCTTTAATTCATCAATAGACAAACGTGCCGGCACACAAACATACATACCATGGTTTGTTAGTTAAAGTTGCTTTGCTGCATCATCGGTTTGGAACAATTTTATCTTGCTTTTAAAACTAACCAACCATCCAATAATATATAATCTAATGCATTACTTGCATTTCCACTCTTGCCGGAAATTTCAGTCAAAGTTTTAGAACTTATTACACATACTTTTTTTGTTGTACGCATATAATATAACACTTTCACTTGCACATTAACTTTGTATAATATTTTTTAAACCGCGGATTTAAGATTTCATTCATAAAATTGAAATATTAACTAAAAAACAAATTTTTCCCAAAAAATTCACACATTTTGCTACTCAAAATTTATTTTACATTGCAAAACATCTGTTTTTAAAAGTATAGGTATAACCATTGCTTTTAATACATTGCTTATGCTATCATTTTATTCACTCTCACGACACTTGTGCAAAACCTGATTTGGGGCTTTTTCAACTGTCACTTGTGGGTATTCTGTATGTATATTCTGTGTTTCAAACGACACTTCAACACCTAGGTAGAGCAGGGCAGAAGTAAAATGTGATCAGCCTTTTCATCCCTTTATACTATACCTCCAGCTGAGTTTTACCAAGCACTCCTTGCCGCTTCCCTGTCGTAGTGCTGACGTGACTATTAATCGGTAGAATCCTCTGGTCCAATTCATCCATCAATTCACGGCAATATCTCCCCAACAGACTTACCGATGCACCTGAATCGAATAGCCCCTTAACGACTTTCCCACGATAGATACCTCCGAATATGGTCTACTAATATAATCCAAAAATGTAATTCGCACGCGACCCCCAACTATAGTATATAAGACAAAGAAATATGAGCTTATCATTCCGCCGAGATTTCGTCCCACACGACGCCCCATACCACGTTCAGGACCTCATGATTTTACGGTAGCAACCCGACACAACATTTTCCCGGCATTCTACCAAGTCATGGTCGCCCGACTTAGCAGTTGCACCGCTCCGACAACCGACCAGGCTCATTCTGAGCCCGTAACCTTTCGTCACCGACCGGTAGGACTATCCTTGCATGCGCGCAGCGAACATCTAACTGAAACTAATCCTTAACCAAAAATAATATTCCCATATTACAATAGGATATTCCCCCGGAATACCCAAGCTAACATATGACGAACAACCGCTGTATTAAAAAGATCGTAGCGCCTTACCTGATTTTGCACAACGTAACGACTCGCATAATAACCCCTTCGCCAATGCTTGTGAGGTATTAGCCACACAAGGTAACAAGTCCATATTCCTGTAAAAATTTTAGGTCTGAATCCACATCCCAAATTCTATTGAGTGGAGTACGCAGTTACCTGCCCATACTCCACAAAGTGTGTGTACCCCGCGCCATATTGTCATGGCGCATTTAGCATTTATCTTGGCCGCCATATTGTTACATGTGCCGAACTCAGGCCCCACTTTGGTAGCCATATTGTTCGCACGCACTCTCTATTTCCATACCTATGCGGTCATTCACCATCTCAGTCATATTGTGGTGCAGGCTCGCCTTAATCTCGCTCGCGCTATTGGAGCGGATATTACCCCCGTCAACACGGTGAGGCCTGTTCCCTTTCGGGGACTTGTGGCCCGAGCAGTAATAGTGCCCGATAAAGCCTGAATTTGAGGTGGTCATCGTCTCTGATTGATTATCCTTTCTATACTTCTCCTTAACTTGGGGTGACGATCGATTCAGGTCAAACAATAGCTCGCAATGTCTCTCACGTTTCAACTGATATGATTTCGTCAAAACACCTCTCTGAATCTCCTCAGTCAGTTCAGTCATCAAACTTCTATTCGACCCCTCCATTAGCTATCCCTACAATCAAGACACTCCCAATAAGAATTTAAAAACAAACGGTGCTCAGAAACGTAAATCCGCAACTACAAAAAAATATAAATCTAAAACAACTAAAATAAAATTAAATAAAAACGGATCCGCCGCGATTCAGTGACTTATCACTGTCCCTGAGGGAATTGGGCTCTCTGATAACCAGGGCCCTCGTGTCCCGTGTTACCCTGACCTGATTCGTTTCTTCCGGCCAACCTTCTCACGACCTCTGCTAAATTTGCTATACTCTCATGCACCTTACTCAGTACACTAATTCGTAACCATTCCTCTCAAATTACACAAAAACATTTTCACCCATAAAGCCAAGCGTCCAGACGCCGCTTTCATTCCTCCCAAATTTTCCACTGCCAATACGACACAATAAACCCAGCAAACACCCTTGCTACGATACTCCACGCACGCAACAATCTATAAAATAAAATAAAAATGGAAATGGTTGGTTACACAAGAAAAAAGTTATTAGGTTCTTTTTTTGGTAGCAGCTTTCATCAGCCACCATGTACAACAATTTTATTCAAGTTGTCAAAACAGTCTACTTATTAACATGCTTTGAGTTGAACACAACTTTGACAACTGAACAGAAATCAGCTGATGAGAATTTTAGCTAATACAGCCACCTGGTATGAATTCGTCTTGGGAGTTGCTATTTCGAAAAATTTGTGTGTATTACAAAGCATTTACACATAAACTACTTTCATGAAATTATACGCAATGCGCTCACAGTTCTTCCGTAACACAGTTATATTTTTCAACCTTCCTCTCAGCTTTCAACTAAATTTTGATGAAGCAGATTTTTTTGACACTTCCTGAAAGTAAAAAGACTCTTGACTCTTTGAGTAAAAATCTGTTGTCACAAAGTTCTATAAAAATTTCTGAAGAAAAAAGCCGTAACAACAAGCTAGGCCCTTTGAGATAACGATTATTTCTAAAACTGTGTCAGATTTTTTGCCATTTAAACGATTTTTAATGACAATTAGAGGAAAGCGATTGTAGGAGGTGAAGCTTCACTATCTTACAACACTGCTTTTTGCACGTTATTTGTTTTTAGTGTTGTAATGTCTCTGATGTCAAGGAGACGTATTAAATTTTGAAACTTTGTTTTTAGTATTTATTTTACTTCGCCGATGCTACACAATACCGACCAAGGAGGGCGTTCTGATGTGCCTGTGGATTGGATACATCTGAATTTCGTATTTAAAGGGTGCTTTAGACCATAAGATTTGTCGTACGTAAAATGAGCGAGAAAATAAAATGAAATTGCATCCGTATTTCAACGCTTTTACACCATTGGTATGGATAAAATCAAGTAAGATGAAAACATTCTCATTTAATTTAACTACATCTGTTTGCTTGTTTTCCCAGGGATGGAGTTCTTGTGCAAATGAATTTTTTTTTAATAACCTTGAAAAATATTTTTATAACTTTGCAATATGTTAATTTCGTGGTCAAAATTTTTAGTGTACTTTTAGAAAATATACGTATATTTTTATAAAATTGTGCTGTCGTGGTCTAAAATGTACATTTTGATTTTATATGTGGCTTTCTCACATTTGTATACATAAAAATGCATCCCTGATCTAATGGTGTGTGTTGGTTTTTGAAAAATTTTAAATAATCAAGAGACACATACGACTGTCAAATTTTCATCCGTATTTTCTCTCAAAATCTTATAGTTTCATTACATATTACGTTTAGACGATCCGACTTCTACACAAAAATTTGACATGTCGTACGACAGATCTTATGGTCTAAAGCACCCTTAAATAGCACTTAAGTATAAATACGATATAATTACGAAGTCAAAAAGTGGGCATTTGTATTTTTTGTATGGTTAAGGTATGCACGTATGCAGTATTTTAACTAATAATCTAATAACTTATTTTGATAATTATATCGTGGCAACACTATATTCTTTGTTAGTCACTTGTACCTTAGTTCACCGTTTATTAATACACAAAGTACACACATGTGTCTCTATTTGTTCGTTTGTCCCTTTTCGTAAAAAAACAAGCAATGTATTCCAAGTTGTATTTAATAAAAAAAGGGAGGGGATACGAATCTTTGGTAAAAGTGTCATTATATTATTTTTTTATTGAAGATTAAAAAGCACTAGAATAACGACTTTTATTTTATTTTTTGATTGTTTATACTCATATTTTGTACAATTATCATTATTATGTTGGTGTTGATACCACTGTTGTTACTTCGGGTCACGGTGACCGGATCAGGGCTTTTATGGCCTTTTTTCGTGTCATTGTGCTAAATGTCCTTACCATAACCGACTAAATCTTTTCTATTGTTGGTGCCATTGTGTTGGTTGCTGCTAGACTGTTTGGTGATGAAGGAGTAACACTGATCACCGGCAGTCGTTCAAGCAGCGATTAGCTCAGTGGCGACTGCAATACAGAAGATAAACATTTTGCTTGAATTTTCTCGCGTTAATGACAGGCCGATTCAGAATTCACTTCTGGTCTAAGGGCAAACTTCTTCTCTGTCTATGCTCACGTTTGTCTCCATCCCAAGTGTCTGAAGATGCTGACCCACAGGATTTTCACATACTTTGGTATCTCCCCCCATCTCTTTTCCTGTGGTCCTTGCAATTTATATACGCAATGAGATTGTGTACCACTGCCAGCAATCTTTAGGCACGCATAATTAAGAATTTAGCTGTCTTTCGGTTAAATTCAAAATCAGGGGACATCTTTTGCATTTCGGGGTTGTTTACTGAACCCCAAATACTGACAAGTATGAAATGAATATTAGCGCAGCTCTCGGAAATTCTGCCTCCTTTTCGTTTGCGGAACCTCAAGTCGTTTCACCGCCAGCTACGAAACGTTTAAAATATATTTACGAAAATACATGTTGGGCTGAGCTCAACGATTTCTTTCAGCATTTCAATTGGTGGCCCTGCTTCCTTGACAATGATGTTAATGCCATGGCTGAAATGGTCCAAAATATAATATTTCTTGGTATGAAAACGTTCATACAATCGAAACAAATTTCGATTAGGCATAGGCCGAAGTCTTGGTTTAATCAGACGGGCAGACTGGCAGTCCAGAGAGGAAGCATTTAGTATCTGGCGGGACGATAAAAACGCAGATACTGATATGATGCGCCACAAGGCGAGATCCTCGTGTGCCAAAGTGCTAAGACGTGCAGAAGCTTTATACGAGCAGCGTCTTCGCGCTAAAGTTCTTACTGCCCCACGGGGAAGTAAAAGCTTGTGGTCATTGGTTAAAAGAGTAAAGAAAAATGCTAGTTCTTCTATTCCGCCTCTTTTAGAAGATTCTCACGTGCCGGAGGAGGAATCAACCACTGCCTGCTCCCGAGAGTGTATCCGTAACTATGCCAAAGATATACTTTCGAGCTCGTGCAGTTAAAAGGGTTCTAGTGGACCTAAACATAAATAAGTCGCCAGGGACGAATGGAATTCCAGCACTGGTCTTGAAACAGTGCTCTTCGACGTTATCGCGTCCTCTGGCAATCCTTTTCAGCACCCTATACCATTCAGGCGAATTTCCATCGTGTTGAAAATTTGCAAATGTAACGCCAATCCCCAAGAAGGGCGAGGCAAGCAACCCTGAAAATTATCGCCCATCGCAATATGCTCTACCATTTCCAAAGTAATGTAGAGTATGCTAAGTTTTCATCTTATGAAGTATCTGGAGACCAATAGCTTACTTAACGACCGGCAATATGGCTTCCATGGAGGACGTTCTACGGGAGACTTATAAGCCTTCCTCGCGGAAAAATGGTGTCGATCCATCCACTACTTCAGCGAAAGTAAGGTAGTGGCTCTAGATATTTCCAAAGCATTTGACAGAGTGTGGCATGGAGCACTCTTGTCCAAACTTATTGCTTTTGGTGTCGGCGATATCTTCTCTCGATTTATATCGAGCTTTCTCAGGGATCGCGCTATAAGAGTTGTTATAGACGGGATCTCATCTAACGAGTTCAAGATTATTTCAAAGGTACCACAAGGTTCATTCTTTCTCCTACTCTTTTTCTTATTTTTCTTAATGACTTTCTATGTCAAACTTCCAACCCTATCCACTTTTTCGCAGTAGACAGCAGTATCTGCTAGTCATATTCATTTGATCGTAGGCCTACGTCGAATATGATCGCGGCGACGAGGCACAATATGAATAATGCGCTAAATGGTGACCTCACGAGAATATCGGAATGGGGTCACGTGAACAGGGTCGATTTCAGTGCTGCATGCTTACGTATCGACACATGCCCGCCTGCGCTACCTCATCTGTAATTATGGGCGGTACAAACATCCAGAAATCAGAATCCCCTTGATGTTCTTGGATTGCAAATTCAGTGTAATGTTCGATAGACTGAGCACATTTTTCAGGTCTCAAAGGAAGCATTCAAGTGCCTAGGTTTTTTAAGACGGTGTAAAACATACTTCACCCCATCTGATCTCCTCACTATTTATACCGCTTACATCCGACCGAAAATTTAATACAACTCTCATGTATGGGCAGGAAAGAGCAAAGAAACTCATAGGAGACAGTAGGGTAGCCAACTCTATTGACTCTCTTGAGCATCGTCGCAACGTGGGGTGCGTTTCGTTGTTCTATCGTTACTATAATGAGATGTGTTCTGATGAAATCAGCGAACTTGTTCCCGAAACCCGGTCATTCACATGCTCGACGCGTTCATCATTAAGAGCGCATCCATTTGGGGTCGACTTGGCAGCGAACCGCACTACACATTACAGAGAAAATTTGTTTTTTCCGAACAGCACGTATGTGGAATGGACTACCCGCAGAGGTATTTCCTGTCACTTTTAGCTTGGGAAAATTTAAATCAAATGTCAATAAACGCTACTCCCTCTATCCTTTCTCCCAAAACCTTATATCTTAGTTCCGGCACAATGAGTGCCGGTCCAAGAAAAAAAAAATATATGTATAAACATTCATACAAACATATAAATTACACATACATTTTTTTTTTTTTTTTTTATCTAGGACCAGCACCTAGGAGATGACTCCTACACATGCGAAGCATTGTGCTGGGAACTATAGGAAAGGGATAGTAAGAGAAATGACAGGAGGTGAAGCTTAATTATTTATTTTTGCAGCTCTGCTTTCGCACGCTGTTTTGTTTTTATACTCGTAGCAGTGCTGAAGCTTCGGTTTAGTAGCCAATTTTATTATTATTTTACTTCGCCGGTGCTACACAATACCGACGAAGGAGGGCGTTCTGATGTGATTGTGGATTGCTATCAGCTGAAGCCAGTATTGTTCAGTGACCAGTGACTATGCCTTCGCCACTGAAACCTTCCGACAACAACTGACACACAAAGATACAGTAATGCACATGAGAAAAATGCGAAATGTTTTTTTTTATTTTAAAAATTTTGTCTGAAACTGGGGTTGAAGAACCCAGGTCTGTGTTTTGGTTGTGTAGTCAACGTGCAGACTACCATCCATCGTACCATCGCCACCCTGTACATAAATAAATACTAAGCAAAATATCAACAATGTCATTTTAAAGTTGGTTTACCCATGGATGCAACCAATTTTAAAATTTAGCTATTTACGCAAAGTTTAAAAAGGTTTTTTACGCTAACATTATATTATGAATACAATTTTAGCGAAAATTGCTTTAAACAGATTTGAAATGCTGTTTAAAATTTTTTTTTAATACGATTTCATGAATTTTCCTTCGTTATTCTGCCGACGTTATAGTTTCCATATACTTGTTTAGCTACTTGTTTTTTCATACATTTTTTTAGTTCATATAGTTTTTTAGTTTTCCTCAAAAACATGTCGAAATTTATCTGAACAATACTGTGTTGCTATTATGAGGTTTGTTCGTTCACTCGTTTTCTTACGCAAAAATTGGGTAAATGAGAGAGATTTTGAGAGAGTAATATTCTTGTTCTTCACGCACGAGACGCCCATATTTTTTCTTCGGACTAGTTTGGGAGTGAAGAACAAGCAATCAGCTGGTTTATAATAAACATTGAAAATAACAAAGGAAGTAAAATTAAAAGTTTCGCAAAAATGCAATGAACAAAGAATAGTTTATTTTATTTCATGATTTAGTTCAAAATTAATTGGGGTTTCTTTAATTAACATGTATAAGCCAAATTATTGTGTTTTTATGGATGTATGCATGTGTGAAGATTTGTAATTGTACATGGTCATATATATTAGGTCTGTTGTAGGTGCATAACAAAATTTACCGAACTCGCACAAATTATTTTATTTATATGTATATGATTCTAATTTTAAAATTGTGCTTTTTCCCGAAAAAATATGTGAATGTATTATTACATACTTTATGGTATTCTCATAAAGTATTTTTTATATAAAAAGCAAACTCAAAAATTGAGGAGGAAAGCATATCCATAAAATACTATTTCGCTAATGTCTACTTCGCTCAGAAGTGGACTTTTCCCAATTTTTGACTACAAATTCAAGATTCTTATGTTCAAAATTCAACTAATCAATCGAGGATTGAAGTTGAATACCGAACAAAACACCAAAAATTTATAAACAAAAACAACAATCCATTAGTTTACTTTTTTTATAACACATACATATTTCTATTTTTAGATTTTTCTTCTCATCTATATATATCTATATATATATATGCTTTCCTCCTCAGTTGTTGAGTTTGTTTTTGGAAAAAATACTTTATGAGAATATCATAAAGAATGTAATAATACATTTCCCATATTTTTCTCGGCAAAAGCACAATTTTAAAATTAGAATCATATATAAAAAAGTATTCTATTTTATTTATTTATAACAATAACCAAACGAGCTCATAGGGCCATATATAATTGGTGGACTATAAGTGTAACATAAGAATTATTAAATATGTAGGCATCAAATAAGCTAGAAATAATGTTTATGGAAAAATAATAGTTATAATATTATTAGAGCGCTACTATATAAATTGGAAGTTATATTGCGCATGAATTTGACTATATATATTCAGAATCTAGATCAGTTCAATTGCGAGAAATGCTTATCAACAAGTGAACTACGTGTAAGATGGAATCCTCTAAATTTACCCAAAAGCGTGCCAGCAAATATTAACAATTTTTGTACAATTTTGAAATAAAATTAGAGAGTAAAATTTTTAATTTTCTGTACAAAGTTGCACGAACTTTTTCTTTGGGTAAGTTTGGTCTAGAATTAAATTATCGACTGTTTTTTTATTAAATTAATCAGAGAATTTGCAAAGAAACGACAAAAGTTTTTAATTTAAGAGATTTTTTAAATAAATTTCAAAATGTAAGTACATATATTTGTGCATATTTATCACTTTATTTAATAAAAAATGGCTTTTACTTTTTTTCAATTTATTTTTGTCCACATTTTACAGCTGTTACCAACGATGCAAATGTTTTTGTTATGCACGTTGAATATACCTATTATGTGGTAAAAATTATGGTTTTTGCTTTTTCTTACTTTTGTACATTTTGGTAATTGAAATTGAGATATTGATATTGATTTTGAGATAAATTATGGCTTACTCTCATTTTACCGAACTTTACCAGAAAAGTAAACGAACAGACCTATGATTACAAAATTCGAAAAAAGTGACACTTATATTTGTCATTTGTAAAAAAATAATGGCGCTCACGTTGTTGACGAAGAAGTTGAAACAACATAAAAAAATTTTAATAATGAAATTAGTGAATTCAAAAAATATAAATATTTAAAATATCTATTATTGCTTCTCTTACGAGCCCTAACCACTATTAAGTCCCCGTCCATATTGTGAAACATTTGCTGCAAAACTTTTGAGTTTGTTGACGAGAAGGGGAAGAGGAGTGGAAGTATGTACGCTGTTTCATGTACATGCAGCTTTTGTTGAATTTCTTATTTGCATCTTTTGAGATGAGGTGTATTTGACGTTTCATTTTATTTCTTTTCGTTTGGTATACTGTTAACTTCTATCATAATAATAGCTACCCTGTTTTATTGTTAATTTTTTGTGAAATATAATCAAAAATTTAAAAAAAAAATATAAAATTATATAAAAATTATTATATAATTTTTCTTCTTAGCGTCCATTTTGCTTCAAATTTTACCTTGTGCTTCAAATGTGTATCCAAAAAAAAATATTCACACCTTCTATCACAGGGTAGTTATTTTATATTTACATTCGGTATTGAGAAATGTCAAAAAAAAATAAAGAAAGAAGATAGAAGGGAGGAATAAAAAATACTAAACATGAAGCAAAAGTTTCATGTATGGACACTGCTGAAGCTTCAAAAGAGAATTCAAAAAAGTTTTGCAGCAAATGTTTCACAATATGGACGGGGACTAATACATACACCATAAATTTTTGGACAAATCAATTTTCAAAGCTACATATTTGAGAAAATAATATTGACTGCGTCCAGAGACATGCGCCGAGCCTGGTCGATCGGCGGCTAATGAAAAAATTAACGGCGGCAGCTCAAAGCCGGGAATCAATCCGCTAGCCGTTTTTTATTTGGCTGATACAAAAACTCGGCTTGAATACAAAGAGGGTGCTCCGCACTATTTTACAACTCTTAAGATTATTGTTAGATTTAGTGCAATAAAGTTTATATCAAAAGAGAAATTAATTATATATAAATACAGGAAATGATTTCAATATTTATTATGTAATAATTCTTTGAATTATTAAACGTTAGTCAAAATAAATTACGATTATTTTTCTGGTTTAGTTGGTCTATATGCACATTGCATTTGGTGCTAATACTAAAGCTTCAGTAGACCTTTAAACAAATTTTTGAAGAGAGCTAAGAAGTTTCACATGTTTATACAAGAACTCCCAAATAAATATTTGAGAATTACGAAATATACAAACAAAACAAACCATCTAACTTCTTTAAAAATTTTCTTTATACAAAAAAGATTTATTATTTGATTTAAATCTCTTTAATTTTTTTTAACCTTTTAATTTAAAATTTGGTTAAAGGTCTACTGAAAATTTTGGTATTAGCACCAAATGAAATGTGCATATAGACTAGCTAAACTATATATATAACATAGATAAATATATATACATATTTATATTATATGTTAAAAATTTTTTAGAATTTATTGTTGGCGTTTTCCTTTCTGACCTTTTTCACACTTTGTTATATATCATTTTATACAAATAATAACTTGCATTATTGTAATTGTATTTGTTATGTCGGGAGATGTACATATAGAAAAGTATTATTATTGATAAAATTACAGTAAAAGCCGTAGGAACAGTGAAACGCTAAATTAAGTCTCAAATACATTGCACAATTGTGGCAATAAAAAATATACCACTTTTTAAAGGTATGGGAAAACTGTAGAAAATGTTATGCATCGAAAGGGCAACATTCTTGTTCAGAAAGGAAATCACTATTTGACTAGAGGAAGTGTAAAATAACTTGATATTCTTAAAACTACGTTAGCTCGATATTATTTCCTGCACTAAATCATAGTTGTCGTGAATAAAAAGCACACGTTTAACTGTGAGCGCATTTAAGTTGGACCTTTTTGCCGTAACTAGTGAACCAGCACTGGAAAAAGCTTCTTCTGCAGAAGCGCTTGTAGACGGTATACTTAAAATATAAGACGCCAGCTTTACAATTCTAGGGTAACTCTAAAATATAAAAATTTATTAGTTTATAATATGCACAATCAAGCAAATTAAAGAAAATTACGAGAACTACCTTTTCATTATCTTTCAACCAGGATAAAGTTTCCTCACCATCGTAATTTGCTGCGAAGTATTTTGAAGCTTCTTTCCAAACTGAGTCCAATTCCGAGTTTTTTGAAGTGGATAACACCAAAGACACAATAGAATTTCCTCTTGTTTCTAAGAAAAATTTCTTTAAATTTATTATAAATACATTTATTGATTATGGGTATTACCTTTTTTGACTGAACAGGATTGCGTAGGCATCTATAAACAGGTATTGTGGTGAATCAACTTCTTTACTTCTTCATGAATAAGTTCTGATCGAGAAATTCCGCCATTAAGATCATCGATGGTCAACTCCTCATAAAGATCAAACTGTTTTGCCGCTGGAATTTTTTTCAACCACTTGTCTAGTGTTGGCTAATTTCTTTGCACTGGAATAAGGCTGCTACCAGATGCACTTTATAAATTTTAAATATTTTTAATAAATTATTAATAGCAAAGCTATACATATTTATGCATTCTGCAAAGCTGGCTGTTCGGTAATTTTCATTTAGATTGTCAAACATATTTCCAATAAAAACTATATTGGAATTCATTGTTGGGTACTTTCTTCCCTGCAAATGTTTGGTTGCATTTTCAAAAACTTCCAGTTTTGCTGTTGTAGTTTAACCTCTTGAAAATCTCTTTTAATTTTTTACTGATATCATAAAGGACTTGAAACTGCTGATTTTGCAGGATATCATATAAATACAATTAATCTCTGCAAACTATGGGCAGAGCAGCCAAGCCGCTTCATACGGTTGTGTTTAACTGCGGCAATAATATTGCTTGCACCGTCACTAACAATGAGTATTTCTTTATTTGATAACTGAAAATCTTTTAGCGTTTCAGTTATATTTTTGACTATTGAGTATTTGTTATGGGGATGTGGGAATATCTCGGTTTTTAATGTTATATATATTGGTTTCAAATGGTGGCAAAATATTACGCGAAAATTAATATAACTGCGCCTTTTAAAGGAATCAGTCCACATATCAAGAACCAATGATACGTTTTCTGGGCAGTTTTTCTCAATAAAAGCTTCAATACTTCTTTCATATGTTATGTACACATGCTGCAAAGCTGATAGACTTAGTGTTGTGGCTGATGGCATTTTAACATTTCGTTTAAGGGCTTGTAGATAATTTAGGAAACCAGGCTGTTCCACGATATTGAAAGTTCTTAGATCTTTGCAACACATTTGCACGAGAAGTCGTGTGTTGGCAAAGTTTGCTGTGTCCGCTCTGTTAAGTGCGCTGTTGTTCCCAGAAAGAAGAATTTTTGTTTGGTCTTGAGTCACGTTTGCTATTTTATATGATATATTTATATCATGTGCGCTTCTTAAATGATGACTGAGATTCGAAGTTGATGTAGATAATCCAAATCTAGAATTATTTTATTTTACAATTAACATGTTGCCATTAACCCTTATTTGCTTTGAAATTGTTAATGTGCATAACTAAAATTTCTTTGATCAAAATTTCTTGAGTCACGTTTGCTATTTTATATGATATATTTATATCATGTGCGCTTCTTAAATGATGACTGAGATTCGAAGTTGATGTAGATAATCCAAATCTAGAATTATTTTATTTTACAATTAACATGTTGCCATTAACCCTTATTTGCTTTGAAATTGTTAATGTGCATAACTAAAATTTCTTGAGAGCTACTAGCTTTCAACAAACTTTGTTTCTTTTACAGCTTTAAAGGTAAGGAATTCTTTGCAATTTTTATGAGCGACCAACTTCCAACACACTACATTGTACATTAATCCCGCCGGTAATGGAAAGAAACTTTTATTAGCGAACCCCCGTTTGTTATACCATAGAGGAGAAAATTATGTAATTTTAATTATATTGCACTTTTTCTGGATAATAATTATACATACATAATGCATTTCAGAAAAATTTCAATGTAAAAACTGTATTAACATTTGAAATACTGAGAATTTGTACATAAATTTCACATATATAGAAAGATATTTTAAATATCTTTCAAATGATACTAATTTTGATCATATATGTACGTTAAAAAATGTATTGGAGAATCTCACTTTTATATGGAAAATTCCTAGGTCGATAACTCGAAAACTAAGCGCTGCCGCCAACTTCACTTTATATTTTCTTATTTTTAAATTTTCTATAACTGTATACATATTTTTGCATTTGGTGTTGCGTTGGTATACCATATTTAACCCAAAAGAAGTTAGAAATATGCAGATTATAAATTTCAATAAAAACTTTTGGTTAAAAACGCCAAAATCGAAAGTGGAGATTACTTTAAAATTTTACTTACACTTTTGACTTTGTCGGAATTCCTTCGAAACATATTTTGCAAACGAAATATTTTTTAGAACAACATTACCATTCACAACCATTTGCCCAAAATAGTTCCAAACCAGAGATCCTGTAGCTGTCTTTTTTATTAATACAATTTTTGATTTATTTTTCAATTCTCTTTTTGTATTTAAAATGTTGTGATTTTATTAGACATTTTTCTTTAATTATTATTCCAAACTTTGTGTAACTTTCTTCAAATTTGTATAACAGCCAATTCCAATTAATAAATCAGTAGCTACTGTGATCGTCAGCTGTTTTAACAATTTTTCATTTCGTACACAGAGTTGCCAGATTTGACGATTTTAGGTTTCTAAAATAGCGACGACGATTTTTTACTTGAAAATTACGATTTTTTCCACTGGTATGAAAATGAAAAAGTTCAGCTTGTTATGCAGACGACATCGAAGAAAATGAGCATTTCGTAAATGAGTTAACTATATATTTGTCTATTAAGTGGAGCAATTTAACTACAAATGTATATTGGTGGTAAAAATATTTAATATGCCTTGTACGACTTGAAACTTTTTTGAAAAGTTTACAGCTACTTTACATTACATAAGGTATATACGTACACACATATGTGCATAGATACTTTGTCATATATCCCACTCATGAAACAATACAATATATGGGGTCATTTTTTATAAGAAATCAACATTTAGTATTCATATGTACCCATTGTAAAAATTTGGCGTAGTTCTGCCAGGTCTTTATTAATAAAATTTTTTATTTAAATTAATCTTTTATATACATACTTCCTATTTAAAATGAGAATGTATTTTACTTTCATATTAAAATGATGAGTTGTTGTTATTTTTTGATTGCTTCTTAATGAATGTAAAAATAATGTTTTTAAAATATACATTTTCCGTTGTTCGATTTTTTAAAGCTGAAATGACGATTTTTTCATATTTTATCGGGATTTTGACGATTTTTGGAGAATTTTATCTGGCAGCCAGGAATTTTAAACACGTGAATTGAAAAGTTTTCTGTTAGAGTACCCATAATAAAAATAAGGCCGGCACACAAATAGCCACGACTACAATGCCTGCAATTTACAATTACAGAAACATGGAGTAGTTTTATAAACAAAACAGAATGTACACAAAAGCTATCGGCGGCTTATTTTTAGCCAATTTTAGCCGCAAAATTATAGTCGGGGGCGGCGGCTCTCAAAAACTGTCGGCGGCTCGGCTTAGCCGGCTATTAGCCGCTCGGCGCAGGTCTCTGACTGCGTTTCAAAAGTTATATTTTATGCAAAAATTGTTTTATTCTCTTTAAATTTATAAAAAAAAAACATTACATATTAAAATAAAATGATGGAAAACATCAACTGCATCTGAAGTTGATTATTTGCATAAAAAATTATTTGTCCACTATTAATTCATACAGTGTATAAATTCGTCTTCCAGTTAATAAAAACTCGATCATAAATGAAAAATGTACCGTTATAATAAAAGTAGAAACATGGATTTTCTTATCGTGTTGTATATTAATTTCGACTATTTGCTAAATAATGGTGCGTAGTAAAACAGTTTGTGAAGAAATTCGAATCCTATTTATTAAAATAATATAATATTAAAATTTTATAACAAACATAGATAATTATTCGTAATGAATTAACTAACGTTGAATAATTGAAGAAATAGTTAAATAATTAAAATTTTATATAAAAGATTAAAATTTTCTGAAAATGTTAACCGATAGTTAACGAAATGTCGAAAAAAAAGAGAACAAATAGAAAGTATAAACAAACCTTTAGGCTTAAAAAAGAATAAAGAAATATTTATAAAAAAAATCCAATTAATAATAATGTTGATCAGAAACTAAAATAACAACTTTTATTTTTTTCCAAATTTGTCTTAAATGGATAATTTTATTTATTCAAATAAATTTGTTTGCAACCCTTAATTGATATAAAAAGCAAATATTTGCATGAAATACAATGTATATATACATATGTATATGTATATGTATATATTTAAAGAGCTGATAGCTGATGAGATATACAAATATGGATGTATTTAAAAAGTTGCTCTATAACAAATTTCTTCTAAAGGGTGTTCTAACAAGAACGCAAGATTTAAATTTGGCGCCATTCGAAGTGTCATTGTTTGACATGCGAACAATTGTTATTGTTTGCTAGTAGAAGGTACGAGGTTAGTAAAAATGGAGCGCTACACGAATGAACAACGCATTCTCATTGTGAAATTGTTTTACCAAAATGGTGAAAGTTTTGCGGCTACAGTTCGCAAATTGCGATCAATTTGGGGTCACAATAATGCTCCAAAAGATTCAACTGTAAAGAGATGTTAGTGATGTAAAGACAACAACGCGCCTTCGACCAGGTCGATCGACCGAAAATGTCGCAGCTGTACGTGATGATGTCAAACTCCATCCACCTCAATTCGACACCGAGCTCAGCAAATTGGTGTCTCCAAATCCACTATGCAGTGAATTTTGACGAAAGTTTGCATCTTCATGCATACAAAGTTCAATTGACTCAGGAACTGAAGCCAGCTGACCATGGACAGCGAAGGGAGTTCGTTAAAATTTAAATCTTGTTGGGACACCCTTTATAATGTAGAAGTTCGTTGGTCTACAGCTACTACAGTTGGTTTTGTATTTGCATAAAATAATTGTTACCATAACCATACAGATATGAAAAGATATATTGTATGAGTTTTACTATAACGCATTAATTTTTAAGCTACAGGAGAACATTTTATTTCTTATTTTACTTCGCAGACGTTTTATTGGTCAAACACAGATGAACAGCGCCCTCCCGAAAAAATAATTTCATAAAAAATACGTGCATATGTACATATGTACGTTAGTGGTCAAAAATTGTTTTTTTGTATTCATGGCTACTCAAGTATAATTTTAAAGCTTATAGAGTCAAATAGTTTTGAGATTTTTTTCAGATTTTTCGGAAAAGCTTTAGAGGTTGCAAAAGTGAAATTTTTGGGCTTTCTTTGTGTTTTTATCATGAGTTTGTCAAAATCTACGATTTTCTCCACTCATGAGTTAATAATTTAAAAGAAAAATATGCAAGCTTCATTTCTGTGTGCAAAAAAATATAAGTTTTGGCAATAACTTTGCTCATGAGGTATCTTACATTATAATTTTTTGTAATTTTTCCATAAAGTTTAAAAATACCGCTTTATAACTTTTAAAATTACTATGAAAATGAAAAAAACTAAAGAACTAAAGTTTTAAATATCGATTACAGTAGACTCGGGGTAGAGGGAACTAATATGTGCAAGGTTTATTCTCTCAATCCAGATTGTCCCCCTCATTCGAGACTGAAAATAAGAATATTGAAAATGAAAAAAATGTGTTTGTTAATACAGTGGTATGTACACATAATATGTTATATAGTTAGTGTACTTATATATTTTAAATAAGTATTCCAACGTAGTACGTTGTTTTTTCTTAGCTTGTTTTTGCACAGCAATATCTCTGATATTTTTGAAAACAATGATGTATTTTAGCGACTTAGTATTGTTTTCGATCCAATCCACTGTTTTATCGAAAATTTGAATGGCTCCAGCTGCCTTAATTGATTTTTTGTTTCGTCATAGGTGATAGGTAATGTCATCAACATTATATATTTGTCCATAGTTTTAGTTCATCAATAAATCATTTCATAGTGAACAATCAAAAGCATACGTTATTATTTCCAATCAAGTGTAGTAGTAACGGATTTCTTTTTAATATAATAATTGTAATATTCATACGCACATGATTTTTGGTTTCTTCCTCTTTTTTTTCTCTTGAACCGGCACTCAGGAGATGACCCCTACATATGCGGTATTGCGGCATTGTGCTGCAACTAGAGGAAAGGGATTGTAGGAGAAATGATAGAAGGTGAAGCTTCACTATCTTACAACACTGCTTTTTTGCACGTTATTTGTTTTTATAGCATTGTTTTAATGTCTCTCATGTCAAGGAGACGTATTAAATTTTTAAGCCTCGTTTTTACTAGCTATTTTTAGTAATTATTTTACTTCGCCGATGCTACACAATACCGACGAAGGAGGGCGTTCTGATGTGCCTTGCCTGGGGATTGGAGACAGATGAAGCCAGTTCAGTGGCCAGTGATTATGCCTTCGCGACTGAAACGTTCGGACAACAAACACACAACTGCACAACAGAAAAATGCGAAATGTGATTTTTTATGAGTCTGAAACTGTGGTTGAACCCAGGAAAAATTTTTCGTTTTGTAGTCAACGTGCAGACTACTTCGACCATCGCCACCCTCATTCTTTACTTTATTGTGGGAAAAAATCACACAAAAACTATGAATTTTTGGTGTCCCTCGATTGAGTAGTTCTTTCAATCATGGCTTCCCTCTAGCCCGAGTCTACTGTAATTCTAAATAATTTTGCAAAATAATTTTTGAATTTGCCCTTACAGTTACCGGGTTATATAATTTTTTAGGTTTACACCCTTGAAATGACTTCTTGGCTTTCCAATTTTTTGGGATCTGGTTTTAAAAAATCGGTTGAAATATTACAACCTTAAAAAAAAATGGCTTTGGATATGAATCCTTTAATTTCTTTTTTTTAAGGTTGTCCTCTATTAAAATTGCGTTAACTACTTTATTCTCGCTACTTTGCATTAAGCCTTTCCTATTAAACGCAAAGTTTCTGTGTCGATACGTTCATCAAAAAACTGGAAGGTTGAGCTTCTTTGCCGAACAAGCTCTTCATGTCGTGCAAGAAGTTCATTCGTTTTTCATCTCAATTTCGTTTTTTAGATTTAATATTGCTTAAATCTATTCACTTCGATGAAATTTTTGACTTCACGGTTACGATCCTCTTGATTTGTTTTCCACAAATCTTTACAACTTTTTCCTATTATTCTGGCGCTCTTTTTGATTGTATATTTTTCGACTATATGTAATTTATAAAATCTTTGCAGTATTTCTATTTTTGTCGTGGGTTTGACCATAGAATACCTAAAATGTCAGCTGGGGGTCTGAAAAAATTTTAAATCAGCTTTTCTTCAAATAGGGGGAGAAAGAGATAAATATACAATTTCACGAAAGTTGAAAAGTAAACAAAAGAAAAATGTAAACATAAGCCACAATTTGTGCATAAGAACAAATTTATAATTTCTTGTGGTTTTATTTGTTTTAATTGTGTTTTGTGTTAATATTATAGTAAAAAAAAACATAGTGCAGCTTGTTTTAATGGTGTTTTGTGGTTTTAATCGTGTTTTGTGTTAATATAGCAAAAAAAACAGCAAAGCTAAAAAAATTACCTAAAACCAATTTGTTGTGCTTAAGCCAATAAAATAACATTTTAGTGATCTTGTGATTTTTGGTATATATGTATTTGTTTTATTAAATGAAATTAATTTTCATAGTACATAATTTTCATAACACAAAACACCACATTGTTGTGTTTTGTAACCACAGATTCCTATAACATATGTTTGTAACATTGTCGTGCTAAAAATTGCGAAATTGTGAGCATAAAGTAGATGAAAAATACTGAAAATTTTCACATCTAGAAAATAAAAATCAAAACAAAACAACAATATTAAAGAATTTAGAAGAAAAAGGAACCACCGAACAGAGTTAGGGGGTGAAAGAAACAACAAATCTCTCGATGATGTCTCTTTCTCTGCTCGTTTGCTGCTTTGAACTGACAAACCTGTGTATTTTGTGGGTTTGACATGATCAAGGGCATCAATAATTTTTCCCACAAGCCACACGATTCTTGTCTTCATCAAAGGCATGTCTCTTTTTAAATAAAATTACACATTTTCATTACTACTCAATAATTACAGAGAATTACTGGTACAATAAAATAACAGTTTTACAAGATATTGGCAAAAAAATTCTCGATTTGTTGTAATTCTATGTATTCAAAGCAAACGATAACTTTTATATACACAAAACGATTTTTTTACAAAGCAAAAAATTTAATGTTTAACGGGTACAAACCTTAAAAATGATATAACTCAGGAACTATAAGGGAAAATTAAAAATTGTTTTGCTCAATTATTTAGAATTAATTAATCATTCAAACTGCTTCATTAGATGTTTCATTTCCATTAAAAATTTTAAAAGTTATAAAGTGTTATTTTTAAAATTTATGGAAAAATTACGAAATGAACAATAAGGATTGGAAGAATTTTTTTTTTGGGACTCACTAATGTGCATACATCGACAGTTTACGTAAATAAAATATGTATGTATGTATGTATATGCAGTACATACATATATGTACTTATATATGGTTCGAAAGGTTTAAGTCCCTAATTTCTAAACTCATTTATAAATTTGAAATCGTTCCATATTCATATTTACAGGCTAATAAGTGCAAAAAAGCTACAAAAAACTTGTTTTTTTACCCGTAACTCAAGATTTACGGGGTGTTTGGAAAATTTCAAAAGCAGGTTGTTGTCGTACTCGATAGTACCAATCACAAAAATAGTGCCACGTCCCAGGTATTTTTTTTGTCACACAGTGTAATACATTTTTAATCAACACTATTTTCTCGTGGAATGGGAAAATAATTAACTTTCTTGAATCGCTGTATACTATTTCTCTTTAAGCTTTGTTTTACATAAATTTCATTTTGGACAGTGTACGGTCGACACATGCAACAAAAACGAACAAATATCGCTACGAGAAACGAAACTACGACAACTGGTATTTTAACAGTTTGTTTGGAGTTGTTGAATGAAGCCAGACGTTTTAACGTATTGCGGTCGTTTTTAAAGCTTTTGCAAAAGTTATTCGACAGAGATTTACGTTTACTTAACAAAACTATTGCCTTTATTTTACGTACATACATATGTTTGTATTTGGAGAAAGTCGATAAGTAATAATGGTCAGTCAGTGATTGGTGTTGTAAAAAAATACTTTATGGTTATTTTCTTTTTCGGTCGGCGGATGGTCACAATTAAATAAGAACTTTAAAGACGGGTATTAAATTTCGATTCACTTTAACTGTATTTCAATAACTGTGAGAAATTATCAGTCAACCTTCTCTCGTTAGATTGAAGCTTGATGTTATCAGAAATTGTATAAAAGATGTAAGTGAGTGTGTTTTTATAATCCCGAAAACTGGTTTCATCTTGGTAGTATGTATGTATGTATATACATATATACATACTTATGTACATGCACTTATATTTTTTTTTGCTTAAAGTACGCTCACATGGCAAATATTTGCCCAAAAAAAACGTAACCACTGTTTTCTGCAACTAATTAGTTAATATTGCTTGGGATATAAAAGTCAAAATTGATTGAAGTAATAATTTATTGAAAACCAATGGTGTTTTATTTAAGATAAATAAATAACTCAAAATGAATACAATTTACTGGTTACGGTTTTTCGGGCAAATATTTGCCATATGTGACCGTACCTTTACTCTGCTGTCCAAAAAGGTAATAAACATATGCACAAAAGTTATAAACTTATAGAACAATAAACTAAAAATGAAACAGAAAGTGACGTGAAACTACTTTCGAATATTTAGAGAATGTTCATATGTACATACTTATGTATGTGTTTTTTAACAGAAGTTGTGAAATATGGCAGAAAATGTATTAAGAAATCAATTCACTTTCATTTGAAAATAAACTTTTATTAACTAATTAAACTAACAAAGAAATAACGTTATAATGTTCATTATTTTTTTTTTTTTTTTTTTTTTACACAATATATATTTATTGAATCTTCAAAATCAATTGAACTAACAATAAGTATTCAAATCTTAAGAACTAATTGCTAATTATTATTAAGTACAGCCTAGCTGTACAAAATTATTTATTGCTCGTATAGTTTTATTTCCGCGTCTACTACGTTCGGGCTAGGGAAAGAGTATCCCTTCTTTTCAGTCGAATGAACCCTCTTTCGCTTAAAATATTTCGGGCTAGTATATTTGGATGATCTTGGAGTTTGGTTAGGTATGACGTTGCGTATGTTGTTATCTCTTGTTTGACTGTCGGAATATTTAAATCCTTGTGTATGTTAGAATTTTTTATATACCACAGCGCATCTGTTATCATTCTCAGTATTTTGTTTTGACACCTTTGAATTTTTTCTATATTGGAAGCTGAGGCAGTGCCCCATAGCTGGATACCATAGCTCCATATTGGTTTTAAAATTGCTTTGTAAAGCAAAAGTTTACAGTCCAGTTTTAGCACAGAATTTCGACCAATAAGCCAATTTAGTTGAGTTGCTTTTAATTTCATTTGAGTTAATTTTGCATCGATGTGCTGTTTCCATGTTAGCCGTCTATCAATGTGCATCCCTAGATACTTGACCTCCAAACGTTGAGGTATTAACTGGTTGTTGATCAGAATAGGAGGACATGTGTCTCTGCGCAGAGTGAAGGTTATATGTACGCACTTATTCTCATTAACTTTGATTCGCCATTTTTTTTAGCCAGCTTTCCAGCTGCGAAGTTTGGTGCTGTAGGCGACGAGATGCTTCGTCAGCACTTTCGTGAATGCTTAAGAAAGCTGTATCATCGGCAAAAGTTGAGGTATGGATGTGCTCGACTGTTGGCAAATCTGCGGTGTATATCAAGTACAGCAATGGACCTAATATGCTGCCTTGGGGAACTCCAGCTTCAATCGGCTGCGGTGATGACACCCAATCACCTTGTTTTAAAATAAATTTGCGACAAAGCAGGTAACTTTCCAGTAGCTTACAAATATTTTCAGGAAGGTACTGGGTCAGTTTATATATTAATCCCTTATGCCACACTTTATCAAAAGCTTGGGAAACATCGATAAAGAGGGCTGAGCAGTACTTTTTTTCTTCTAGGGTATGCTTTATAACATTTACAAGTATATGTGTTTGCTCAGTTGTGCTGTGTTTACTTCGAAAGCCAAACTGATGGTCTGGAATGCAGCGCTTTTCGCTAATGATTTTATTTAACTTGATAGCTAATAATTTTTCAAAAAGCTTAGATAAATTTGGCAAAAGGCTAATTGGCCTGTAGGACTCAACTCTGGTGTGGTCTTTATCTGGCTTAGGTATCATAGTTATTAGTGATATCTTCCATTTAGATGGAAAGTATTCAATGCACAATATCGCGTTGAAGATGTGGAGAATTCTTTTAACTACTGTAGTTGGGAGCTCTTGGAGCATCTTGTTGCTAATTTTATCGATGCCAGGAGATTTTTTAGGGTTCAAGTTGGCGATAGCTTCTTCGACGTCTTTCAATTTAAACTTTATAGAAACTGCTGCATCCGTAACTATCGATGGAAGTTCTTCAGGGTCGCTTGGTGCATTGGGGGTGAAAACATTTTTTAAGTGCTCAACGAACAACTTGCCTTTTTCTGTGTCGTTTCTTGCCCAATCCCAGTTGGGGTTCGAAATGGAGGTTTACGAATAACCGGTCTTTTGAGATATCTGGTAGCACGCCATAGTGAATGATCGGATTGCGGTGTTGCATCAAGACCTTTAAGATACTCATTTAAATAATCAGTTTTTTTGGATTGTAACATCTCTCTTAGCTTTTTGGTACACTCTATTAGTTTTCTTTTGAGTTGAGGGGATCCATGAAGCTGCCACTCTCTTCGAGCTCTTCTTTTTTCAGTTAATAATAATTCGATGTCTGTGGAGCAAATTTTTTCTTGCCTAATTTTGCGTGAATTAATAATAGCGTGCTGTGCCGCCAGCTTGAGACTTTCGTCCAATTGTGTAAGAGATGCATCTACATCGTCTGGTGTACGAAGTAATACGTTTTGACAGCAGTGAGTAGCAAGGTATTTGTGAAATTTCAACCAATTTGTGTATGTTTTTATTTTTTCAGCTATCTCAGTCGCGTGTGAGTTTTGTGAGAGTGATATTGTAATTATAGTTGGTGAATGATCTGATGATAAGTCAACAGAAGATTCAACAAGAATGGATTTAGCTGCAATTCCCTTTGTGATTGCGAAATCTATGACATCAGGTATTTTGTTACGATCAGTTGGCCAATATGTTGGTTGTCCGCTTGAGGCGACCGTCAAACACATTTTGGAAACTACGTTGTATAAAACGCGACCTTTTGGGGTAATCAGGCGTGATCCCCAATACGTGTGCTTTGCATTAAAGTCGCCAGCAGCTAGGAAACTATTGCCCAACGATTTAAAGAATTCAGAGTACTGATCCTCAGCAATTGAAAACCGCGGAGGCGAGTAAATTGACGATATAACTAAGCCTTTGAAAAATTCTTCAAGACAGATCGAAGTTGCTTGAAGATAGTCTTTGCTGACTGCACCCACTAAGTAGTGCTTTATTCTGTTCTTTATTAATATAGCGAGCCCCCACATGCTCTACCACGGGGATCTTTGGCGTCATAAAATGTATAGGTGTTAAATGAGTTTCGGCAATGAGCATAACATCGATTTGTTGATCCGCTAGGAAGTGCTCAAGTTCGTTTTTTTGTTGGCGTATGCCGTTAGCGTTCCAGAAACATAACCTTAGGCAGTTCATGGACTTTTTGTTACAGCCTGCAAAAGCGCAGTTTGCATATTTATCAGTGTTTGCATCATTGGCAACATGGTATTAACGAAATTTTGAACTGTTTGCACCAACATTTCTATTTTGGCTTCCATTTGGCTGGAATTTATGGGTTGTGGTTGCACTGTAGGCTTGGAGCTGATGTTTGTGGTGTTATTGTTTGTCTTCAGGGCGCATATGAAATTTGTTGATTATTTGATGTCGGCAGCTGAGGGTAATCATTGGTAACGAGCTCTTCTTGTGTTCGGGAAGCAACATTTCGTATCTGGTTTGACGAGCTTCTAACGAGAGAGTAGACTCTGCACCCTCTATAATTTGCGGTATGGTTTTCGCCACAGGTGCTACATTTTTTGGCCTTCGGGTCACCTTTTGGCTTTTTGCAGTTTGCTGTACTATGTAGGTCGCCACACACTACACAGACAGCATGTAGCTTGCAGTATGTCTTACTATGGCCAAATTCTTGGCAGTTTTGGCATTGCACAGGTTCTGATCTCTTGTAAGGTTCCTCTATTGTCACCCTACGATGCAACAGATATCTCACGTTGTATATTGAGTGAACTTCACCCTTCTTTAATTTTTTTTTACCTGGCTCAAGTTCGACAGGAAAGATGGGCTGTGGTACCTTTTCTTTATTTATTAAGTTTATTACATTTTTTACATTAAAGCCTAGACTCCCAGGCTGTCCTTTATTTCCTTTGTAGCAACACTGGGGTCAACACCTTTTATGATCACTTGAAGGCCTTTTTCACTTTTAAGCTGATAAGTGTAAAAGCTTTTTTTTGTTTCCTCAAACGTCTTTACAACTTTTCGATAATTGTCTTCTGTTAGGACTTGAATTTTCGTTTCACTGATTTTACCGCGTCTTACCGGCACGGTGTAAAAAGAGTTCTCACCGATAGTTTCTATCAAATTTTTTATTATAGTGTTCGAGCTTGCCTGTCTTAGATATATTGGAGGTGGTTTTGGGGATTTACCCGAGGTCGTAGGGACGTTATCGTCATTACCCAGAATTGCAAATCGGTTTTGAGAAGCAACGCTAGCGGTTTCCGAATCTCTAGCTACCTTATGTTGAGATGCGATGTTGGCCGATTTCGGGCTACGTTTCCTTTTCGTCACTATTACGTACCTGTCCATACCGGTTTGTGCCTTTTCCTTATCCGAATTCGGAGGCAATGTACCGTCTAAGGGCGTTTTTAAGGCTGAGAATGATGTTTTTGGATCCTCTTTAGATCGCGAGCAATCTGACTCATGTTCATTATGAATAAAATAAATTTATTTATATTTTTATTCAACATGTATACATACAAAGCCATAGACATACCGCGTAAACATTTGCTTTAGAATTTACATAGCGTTCGTCCAGACAATCGGCATAAGTTGTCGACATGGCTACAAGAAATGTGGTTGCAAAAGTTGTAAGAATAATTGATGAATTCTTGTAACGACTTGCCTGAAGAAATTCTGTAGAATGTGCAGACATGTCTGTCCAAAGTCTACAGGAATTCTAATCTATTTTTTTTTCTTTCCACTGTAGGGGTAATAGAAGCATACCACCACTAAATAGGGCCTTTTGTCAACGCCCTTCATGTCCGGTCCTTCAAACTATTTGCATTTGATATATTGACCTCTGGTAGTTGAGTAGTAATTCTCGAGAATTTTACATATTGCACAGATATGTATGTATGTATGTATGTACAGTGGCTCTCATTAATATTCGGTATTTATCTTAAGTTCTTCATTTTGAAATAAAATGTATGGTCTTCAACTATGTTCTTTTATAAAAACAACATATCATAACTCTTTTCTGTGTTACATATTTTTTACATATGTATGTATGTATGTAACACAGAAAAATTTTATGATATGCTAATTGTTGTTATAAAAGAACATACATATGAAAACACCATACGTTTTATTTCAAAATGAAGAAATTAAGTAAAGTACCGAATATTAATGAGAAGCCACTCTATGTTCGACAAATGCCAGATTTTGCTTATCAGTTTTCAGATAAATATGTGGCAAAAGTCAGATACATTTTGGAAAAATGTGCAGACTTTTTAACAGACAAATATTTTTCGGTAAATTTTTATATCAAGGAAAAAATAAAAATATTCTTTTCCGACTTATTTTTAATATAAACAGTTTATTAATTTCTCTGATATTTCGTGAACGTCTTCTTAGTTCATAAGGAAAACATATACATAATAATTATTTTACAAAAAATTATATATTTTGTACTCTCCAGAAAATATTTAGAAACGTCATCAGCCGTTTTGTCAAAATTTGTTCACTGGGTAATACATTACAGCTGTAAATGATCCAAGCGTGACTACGATCTCTGTCTCCTTTCATGTATGTATATACGGTCACGGGAATTTGTGAAATACAAAATGAAACAACTCTTACCATTTTTAATAGAAGAGTAAAGTATGTATGTATGCTAGTGTATATATACAAGTATGTGTGTGTGAGTGTATGTATACAATGCAGTCGCAAATAACTGCATATCCAACACTATACTGCCCTCTCCAATAAGTGCGATATTTTTAATCGTTCACAGAAATAATTATACTGTGCGACAAATGAAGACTTTTGTAATAACACACGTACTGCAGCATCCCAGCAGTCCGGTTACTCATTACAAATTGAAAGCCATCCGATTGTATAATATTATGTCAATAGGGAAAATAAAACGAAAATAGTTAAGCCCTTACAACTCGCATCTGATTCGGATTTGTCTTTTTCCCATCCAATTGTAAAGTTAAATGTTTATTAGAAATGAAGATCAAAACAAACACAAATAAACATTTTGCATCGCATTGCCATCTGATTGGATGGCTTTGTAATGTATCATATTGTCATTTCGTTTTAATTATGAATTTTTTCCTTTTTTCTGAAGTAATTTTTCCGTTATTCTTTCTTTTTCATTTTTATTATTATTCCAAAGTAAAATTTGTATCAAGTTCATAAGTGTTTTAAAAGTGAAGTGTTGGCGGCATTTTTTGTGGTAATATAGTTATAAATTATTAAATAAAAATAATTAAAAAAGGTAAGTGACTGTTTTATTTTTATTTATGTGTTAATTTATATACATATGTATGTATGTTTTGTATTATTATTTGTTGTAAAGAATAAAATGAGTGGATTTAGTAAAAGAAATTTAAGAAGACTAAAGAAAATAGAAAGTGAACGTTTGAAACAAAATTCCGAGCACAATCTTACTGATTTAAATTTTAGTATGCAATAGTTAAAATTCATTCCAAGATCAATGGTATTCAGATACATCTTATTGCACTCCGAATTCACCATAATGGGGGTGCTGATGGCGAGTAGTCAGCGTGTTGGCTCTGCAACCAGAAAGACCCAGGTTCGAATCCCAGCAGGGTGAAATCAGAAAAAAAGTTTTTTCTGAGTTTTCTGTGCTACAGCACTCTCCTTCGTCGGTATTTGAGCAATAAAACGTCGGCGAAGTAAAATAATAAATAAAATGGCTCAATTAGCTTAAAAATAATGCGTCAAAAAACATCAGAGACGCCGCAACTTTGCTTTATAATTTACACGCAACTGCAGAGTTGTGTAAGAATTAAGCTCTATCTTTCTACCACTTTCACCACCTGTCTGTTTCTTCCCTATCCTTCTCTCTAGTTCCAGTGCAATGCATTGCATATGTAGGGGATAGCCCCTGAGCACTGGTCCAAGATAAAAAAAAAAAAAAAAAAAATAATAGTTGGACCCATCCAACATTCGCTTACAATGTATATTGTGTTGGACCCATCCAACCTTCGCTTACAATGTATACTGTGTTGGATAATTCTTACAGCCTAGGCCATCGCTGTGTAAATGTAAATAGAAATTGTATACAGACATTGGATGGGGCTTGCTTACATTGTCATTGGTCTCAAATCGAAGATGTATGTAGCAAAAAGTTCACTGGGATTATTCTGCAATTCGCTAAAGCTAAATCTCCATCCCTAAAAATTAAAAAATTAAGCTATTTTTGGCAATTCTGAGAGTGTTGATGGCTGAACTAGCCTGCACGTTGACTACAAAGCCAAAAAATTTTCTGCGTTCATCCCTAGTTTCAAACTAAATCGTAAAAACATCTCGCATTTTTTATGTGCATTTGTGTCAGTTGTTGTCGGAAGGTTTCAGTGGCAAAGTCACTCCTCACTGAACGGTAGCAGCTTCAGCTGTAACCAATCCACAGGCACATCAGAACGCCCTCATTCATCAGTATTGTGTAGCACTGGCGAAGTAAAATAATTACTAAAAACGAAACTTCAAGAAATTTAATACGCCTCCTTGACATCAGAGGCGCTACAACACCTCTATAAAAAAAAACAAAGAACGTGCAAAAAAAGCGGACTTGTACGATAGTGAAGCTTCAAAATCTTGTCATTTCTCTCACTATACCTTTCCTCTAGTTCCAGCACAATGCATCGCAACTGCAGAGGTCTATTCCTTGTCCAAGATAAAAAGCAAGTGGAATTCTGTAACGTGTAAAGGGTGTCTGGTAGCAGATTTATATTTTCAAACTTAAATAAAAAACGTAATAATTGACACAAAGTTTTATTAAGATCATTGAGCAATAGAATGGAAATGCGGATTTTATTTTTTAAAGATCCTACAGGTCCTTTTTTTTTATCTGGGACCAGCACTCAGGAGATGACCCTTACACATTGTGCTGGAAGTATAGGAAAGGGATAGTTAGAGAAACGCCAGGAGGTGAAGCTTAATTAATTATTTTGATGTTCTGCTTTTGCACATTCTTTGTTTATAGCAGTGCTGAAGCTTCGGTTTAGTAGCCATTTTTATTATTATTTTACTTCGCCGGTGCTACACAATAGCGACGAAGGAGGGCGTTCTGATGTGATTGTGGATTGCTATCAGCTGAAACCGGTATTGTTTAGTGACCAGTGACCATGCCTTCACCACTGAAACCTTCCGACGACAATTGACACACTAATGCACATCAGAAAAATGCGAGATATTTTTTTTTTATAATTTTAGTCTAAAAATGGGGTTTACCCAGGTCTGTTTTGATTTTGTAGTCAACGTGCAGATTATATTATATTATTAGTTCAATATTTTCGGATCGACTGGGCCCTGGTCGTGGGTCATTCATAGCCGAAGCAGTTGCGCGGAATATCTGCACCGACGAAGGAATAAAATTTTCACTCGGTCCATCACTTATTCGCCGAATACCGAACTTTTAACAAAATTGTCGACGAGAAATTACGTAAGAAACATTACTCTTAAAAAATGTATCCACAAGGAACACGCGATGCTCAGTCGACCCCTGCGACATCGTGACCGACAAATCCGCACAATCGATAATTCCAACGGCGCCACCCTCCCTACGCACCGTTTATTACTTTTTGAAATAATCGTATTTAAAAATATAAATTTCCCACCAGACACCCTGTATTTGCCTTGGTTAAAAATACCTATTTTATTGTTGTACTATTGCAACTATGTCAATTCGCAATGAACTATAATTAATTGTCGAACACCCCTGTTCTGTAAACCGAGTCGATTTAAAAACGAGTAATTTCTCAAAACCGAATAAATGCTAATTTGGTGTTCTAAATATCACACGATATCCAACATTTGAACTTGCTTTCGAATAGGATTTTTTAAACTTCAATAGGTGTGTTTTTTTACTCTAAATTGGGCGCACAAAATTTGGGTAAATGAGAGATGTTTTGGGAGAGTAATATTCTTGTTCTTCATGCACGAAACCGCTCGTACTTTTTCTTCGGGTTAGTTTGGGCGAGAAGAAGAAGTAATCAGCTGGTTTATAAGTAAACAATAATGAAGTAAAATTAATAGTTTCCCAAAAAGGCAATGAACAAAAAGCTAATTTTATTTCATTATTTAGTTAAAAATTATTTGGGTTTTCTTTAATTAACATGTATAAGCCAAATTATTGTGTTTTTATGGATGTATGCATGTGTGTAGATTTGTATTTGTACATGGTCATATACATTAGGTCTGTTCCAGCTGCATAACTAAATTACCCTAACTCGCACAAATTTATTTTATTTATATATGATTCTAATTTTAAAATTGTGCTTTCATAAAAAAATACTTTATGAGAATATCATAAAGTATGTAATAATACATTTCAAATATTTTTTTCGGGAAAAGCACAATTTTAAAATTAAAATTCAACACCAGTTTCAGACTCATAAAAACATATCGCATTTTTTCTGATGTGCATTTATGTGTCTTTGTTTCAGTTGTTGTCGGAAGCTTTCAGTGACGAAGCAGTCACTGGTCACTGAACAGTAACGGCTACAGTTGCATCCAATTCACAGGCACATCAGAACGCCCTCCTTCGTCGGTATTGTGTAGCACCGGCGAAGAAAAATAATTAATAAAAATGGCTGCTAAAAACGAAGCTTCAAAATTTAATACGTCGTCTTGAAAGCAGAGACGCTACAACAGTGCTATAAAAACAAATAACTTGCAAAAATCAGTGTTTTGAAATAGTGAAGCTTCACCTCCTATCATTTCTCCTACTATCCTTTTCCTCTAGTTCCATTACAAATGCACCGCATATGTACTGGTCCAAGAATAAAAAAAAAATTAATTTTACTATGCATATGTAGAATCTAGATCAGTTGAATTGCGAGAAATGCTTATCAACAAGTGAACTATGTGTAAGATGGAATCCTCTAAATTTACCAAAAAGTGTGTACAAAGTTGCAAGAACTTTTTCCTTGGGTAAGTTCGGTCTAGAATTAAATTATCGGGTTTTTTTATTTATATATGAAACTAAGAAATTAATCAGAAAATTTGCAATGAAACGGCAAAAGTTTTTATTTAAAAATTTAAAAAAGAAGATTTGTTAAATAAACTTGAAGTTGTAAGTACACTTTATTTAATAAAAAATGGGATTTACTTTTTTTTTAATTTAGTTTTGTCCATATTTTTCAGTCATTGCCAACGATGCAAATGCTTTCATTAAGCACGTGCAACAGACCTATTTTGTGGTACATTTTATGGTTTTTGCGTTTTCTTACTTTTGTACATTTTTCTCTCTTATTGAGATAAATTATAGTTTACTCTCATTTTACCGAAATTTACCAGAAATGTAAAAAAACACAACTAATATTTCAAAGAAAACACATGTTACCAAAGTATTTCCAGATCATTCAATGCAAAATAATTGCATGGGGTGAATTATTTTAAATATATTTAATTTACTCTAAAAAAATTTTAAAAACACATTTTTAAAAAATTTAAATTTTTAATCATATTGTTTCTTTATTAATTACTGTTTACATTATTAATTACTGCATTATTCAGAGAGTAACATTGACATATACTTGTTAAAAAAAGTTCGGTAGCTTTGATTTTCGAAGTAAACACGAATTTGGTCGCCATATAGTAGGTATTAAATTTTGTGATATTAGAAAAATTAAACAAACAAATTTTAAACTATTTTCATAAATATTCATTTTAACAATAAATTAAAATTAAGATAATAAAAATTTGTTCAAAATAATGTTTATTCTTATTTAAAAGGGATTTTTAACGATATATCTAATGAGTTTATTAAAAATGTGCTTTTACTCATCCATCTACTTTATTTGTATACTTTAACAAGAACAGGCAGAAATATTGGAGTGTTTTTTAAATTGATTATTTTGTATTAAAATCTATTACAGAGTATATAATTTGACTTAATTTAATAAAAGAAAGACTTCAAGTAACAATTGGTAATTGTTTTTTTATGTTGCATCAGTTATTTATTAGAAAGATAGTACATTCCATTTAATTTCGACCGGACTTATCTACTCGATTTTAAACCGATTAAAATTATGCCAATTCGGTTTACAGAACATCTAAGTATGTGTATTTGTTTTAAAAACGAAAAATTTTTGCGGATTCGGTTTAGAGAACATATCCGGAAATCTTAATTGTATACCTACCCTTAATATCTGCATGTACATTAGGGGAATAACTTATTCCAATTTTTTGCAAATAACAAAATGTCCCTAGCATAGTCGAATAGTCCATTTAAAACTATTAAAAAAAATTATATTAATTTTTCGCGGTTTTCAAAAAAGGTCACCCACAAAACGCGGTAAAGTTGGAAAATTATTTGGAAAAGATATATTCAAAAAATATTATTATCTTATAGTTTTTTGTTGAATATTGTATAATAACGTGTTATTAATATTCCGTGTTTGTGTTTAATACTTCAAAATAATGGGTTTTAAAAGAAGTCGTTTAAGTGTTTTGAAATGTGCTAAAAAGTGGGTAAAGGCGTTGACCAAATTTAAAGATAGCACAACGAGGGAGAGAAATATTCCAGATGTTGTCGTTCCGCTACATCAATTAGGCAAAATGCCAACCCAAAAAATTATAATTGGAAGATTTCATGCTTTAGCTTTAATTTTTTTCTTTTATTAATAAAATATTAAAATTTTTTTTTTTAGGGATTTTAGAAAATCGCTTTTGTGGGTGAGGTTTTTATATTCGCGTAGTGCTAGGGCCAAAATTTGGTTATACACCTAATGTACATACTTGTAGTATATAGATTGATAGATGTAAACAGAGCTTCGAACGGCAATTTAATTCGTTCCGGTTTTCGGTTTCATTCTTAAACTTTTATCGTTTCCGGTTTTAAAAATTTTAATTTCGTTCCGGTAATGATTAAATTTTTGTTCGGATCGAAATCGTTTTTTTTCGGTTCAAAGATTATTTAGAGCAGCATTTTTTCGAATGTTCTGCCATCATAATTTTTGTGCTTATTGTTTATTTTATTATAAACTAGCATTTACCCGCGGCTTCGCGCACGCCCAAATTTTCTTTCTCTTCTTAAAAATATCCTCAAAATTATGGAAATCGATCTAGTAGTTTTGCCGTGCTGCGCTTTGCAACGAACATTATTTTAGTTTTAATTATATATATAGTTGTATAGTTTCCGTGAATAATATATTTCCCCCTACGTCTTCTTTTGATCTAATGCTTTTTATGTTTATCCTCTGAGTTATTTTCAACTCAAATATATCCATGTTTTAAATTTCATAACAATGGTTTAGATAGCTTAGGAGAGGCAGATATAACGCCATATGTCCCCTCGTGGTACTATTTCTTAAAAAATGTATTACGTACGTGTTCTTTCAGACTCTGATTTATCTACGGTTTAAGTTTTATTCAAATCGGTTTGATATTCAAAAAAATCAAAAAAATTTGCTGCACAATACTGTTGTGCACTTACTGAAGACAAATTTTGTGTATCTTGATACAATTTGTATGCAAAATTTTAAAAGAATCCATTCAAAATAGAAAAATGTTTTTTTTTTTACAAATTGCACCCTACTGTCGAATATCCAAGGGCTCAAAACCTAATGTGAATCGAAACGAACCTGTGTTGAAAATAGCAGTTCGTCAGCTTTTAAAGCTCCGGAGATCATGCATTACTAAGATTTAAGATTTAAGATTACTAGATTTAAATTTCATTAAAATCGGCTAGATAGTGTCAGAGGAGCGGAAATTGCCCCTACCTTCCCTTGTGGGGAATAATAGCCAATGTGTCTTTTAAGCTCAAGTACATCCAAGTTATAAACTTCATCAAAATCGGCTGAATAGTTTTGGAGAAGCAGAAATTTCGCTCCTATCGCCCCTTGTCATGCTTTTGAAAATGTACGTAGCCTATGTGAATTTTTACCGCAAATCTATCTATGTTCTAAATTGCATTAAAATCGGTTTGAACGTTTCAGAGGAGCAGAAATTTCTCCCTTATCGCCCTCCTGATCCTAGTTTTAAAAAAAGTAATACCCTATAACTTAAGACTAAGTGCACCAAATTTCATCGCGATTGGTCGTTTATATTATAAAATCTATTAAAAACCATGTGGAAGGAGTAGCATAATTAAAAAAGTAGGAGTAAAGGTGGGCGTGATTAAAAAAAAAGTAGCCTATATTTATATGGTGTAAAAATTTCAAGAAGATCGGTCCAGCGGTTTGGGCTCCTATAAGGCACAAACAAACAAACACACATTCAGCTTCATATATATAGATATACAGGTAAACCTATTTACGCGGTCTATTGGGCCCAAAAAACTTGGGTGTAAATTAAATTCGCGTAAAACGAAACTCTAACTTAGAAGGAAGTGCTCTTTTGGGACCGTAATATTTAAATTCACATAAAACAATATATCAGTCACATGACAAAAAAAAACTGGGACCCTAAAGTCGTGTTAAATAGAAAACACACATGTACACAATTATATCCTTTTTCATAAACTTATTTTATTTGTACTTTTCAAAACTTAAAATAAAATTCAATTAAAAATACAAAATTCACGTAAAAACGCGCATTTAAAAAAATGGTGGCTAATTCGAGTTCGTGTTATACCGAATTAATGTAATATGTGTAAAAAATTTTAACGCAAAAATTTAACCAGCTTTAATTTTCTGACATTAGGGTGGTAGAAACAGAGATGAAACTTTTATCGAGGTGTCGGTGTGGTAGAAAAGAAATCATTATTACGCTACCATATGTATATAAAGATTTGGATAATAAAATAAAAAATAATACAATTAAAATCCCAAGATTGCTATAAACAGACCAAAAGAAATAAAATCTTGTGCCAAACAACATGCTATGTATGTACATATGTATATACATATGTAGTATTGAAATACGATTTGCCATAATTGGAAGGAACGATTGCTGGTATTTTAACCAGTTTGCTTTTTTATTTCTGTGTTTTCTTCTTCCTGAAATTTTAACATAAGTATATATTACGCTTAATTTATTTTGCTTTTCACAGAAAACTGACACTCATGACTCATACAATTTTATAACTATTAACTGCTTAATATTTTTAATTAGCAGCATGGGTTACACTGCCTCAGAATTTTGTTGGCACTAAACGAAATAAATCAAAAAAATGGACACAAGTAATACAAAGTAGTTTTTAATTATATAACTATTATTTATTCAATTATTTGTATGATAGTGTGGCACTTACAACGCCATTTTGAAGGGATTTGTTAAAGTCGGCTAGACTCACATGTGAATGAATCGATTGTGTAGGATAGTGAATTAAAGGATTAAAGGCCATTTTTTTATTTCTTTTGTTTACTGCCAATAAAATTTTCATGTGTTTGACTAAAATCTCATAAAAGTTATCATTTTATGAAAATTTTCATAAACTTTTCCTAATTACACGACTTGCCAAAAAAAAAATCTTTGACACACATGTCATATTTGGCATATCGTGCGATTATGTAGGATAGTGAACCACGGCTTTAAAGGTCAATTAAATGAGTGCTTAGAACCAATGAATGCGCCATGATTTGGTTACGTTTTAGTATGGGTTAATGAGTTTCTGTAACACATTTAAAAATTTATTTTAATTTTAATTTTAATTACAACTGCGAAGTTGTTGATATGAATTAATCGGCATTATTGAATGTGTTTTCCATGACTTCAAAAGTGATAATCTTGTTAACATTAAAAATAAATGCATATAAATTTGTGCTTAAGATGTCATGAAAATATCAGTTCATTGTGAATCCACTTTTTTTGCTGGGAAGGCTCTAGTAAAAATTATTTCTGGCACAACATTGTTGAAGAAAATACAATTTTGTGCAAGTTTTATTGTGTTTTATTTAACCTTTTTCACTTTCATGCTCTTCAATTTATATTCAAGGAAAATATATTTCGTGAATACTGTGTTAGTTATGGCTATCGAGAATTTTATAATGTTATTTTACATTCCGTTGAATTGAATTTGTGAATCCCAAATTAAAGTTTCTTTTTCTAAAGTGATAATAAGAAGAATGAAGAAGAGGAGGAAAATTATTAAATAAAATACAAAAATAATTTCACAAAATTGTATATTCTTTAACAATTTTGTGTAAGAAATACTTTTTACCAGAGCCTTCCCAGCCTGTGCATTTGACTTATTGAAACACATGTTCAATAAAGTAATGTATAGATAGAGATTGTATATTTAGTCAAAAGAACGAATTGAACGAACGGTTTAGTTTTTAATTTTTGTACAAGAATGAGCGCTCATTAAAATTAACGATTTGGCACAGCACTAGTCTGCAGACGGTATTCACAAAAAATTAAATTCAAACGAGATTTATTGCTCCTAATTCAAAGTAATTAAAATATATCAATATACATAAATATATCTAATAATAATAATAATTGTAATAATAATAAGAAATAATCCTTTTACTCCTGTAAGGAGGATAGGTCATACTTACGAGAAAAATACCCGATTCTATTCAGTTGCTAGAAATTTCTTTTATTTTATTTTTGTTCAATAAAATTACACTGACTTTTTTTTTTAAATATATAGTTTATTTATCTTTGGCTATGTTTTAAAATTCATTAACATCGGTTAGTTAGTTTCGGTGACTCTAAATTGCCCTCTACCTCTCATTAAATATATATACTAAGTGCCCTTCTAGAGTCGAAGCAGTTATCTTCTACTCCTAACTTTAATTAAAATTGTTTGAAAGTTTCGGAGAGTCAGAAATTTCTCTTCTGGTCCTAGTTAAAAAAAAGTCATACCCAATAACCTTTCCGGCCTTTCACAGACTAAGTGCACCAAATTTCATCGTGATCGGATATATGGTTTGGCCACGCATAAAATAAGAACAAACAAATATTAATTTTTATATATTATAAGAATATAATAGATACATAGACTGTTTTAGTGCAGAAAACACAGAATTTATATAAACTAGGTTTTGTTATGACCTTCTGTAGACGGTGTTAGTGCAACAGTATATATTCGTTCTCAGAATAACAAAAACAACACATTTACAAACTTGCTGACAGCAAAAAGTAAGGTTGCCCCAATCCATACCGTTTCGCTTCCTCGTTTGGAACCTAATGGAGCGGTACTGCTAGGTTGACTCTCAAGAGTCCCTTCAGAGTGGGAAACTTATGTTGCGAATCGAACTTCTCGAATTCATAGAATGATACACAACGCTACATGGCGACATGTCCCTACGCAGGATAATCCAGCGGATCTAGGCACTCGAGGCTGCATCCCTAAAGAACTGGCTCAAAATTCCCTTTGGTGGAAAGTTTCATCATGGCTAACAAAACCTTCATCAGAATGGCCAAAAAGAAAAGTCCCAATACCGCAAGAAAATGCGAAAGAAAACTTATCCCCACACGTTCAAGCTGAAAGTACTGACATATTACAAAATTTCTCCTCATACAGTAGAGCTTTGCGCGTAATCTGGTACATATTCAGATTTTATAACCACTCTAGGCGAGGTATAAAATCAGAAGTGGATCACGTTTCTCTACACTTGACACAAGAAGAAATGAAAAACGCAAAGTCTCGCCTTATCACTATTGCCCAAAAAGAATACTATTTTCAGGAATATGATGCAATAATGACTTCAAAACCTCTTCCAAACAAGAGCCCAGTAAGAACTCTAAATCCGTTCATCGATTCCGTCTCGATATTACGAGCTAATGGTAGATTAACCCAATCGACTCTGTCATACAACGAGCGTTATCCCATTATACTACCGGGAAACTCAAGATTCTGCCATTTATATCTCAAGCATATTCACGAAAAACTTCTACATGCGGATCACCAAAACTGAGTTCTATATCTCTAGACTCAAACCAAGAGTAAAAAGCATAATACGACACTGCAAGACCTGCATAATTTATAAAGCACAACATGCCCAGCAGATTATGGCACCCTTGCCCCCAGAAAGATATAATTTGTCATCCCCCTTTCAAGTGACAGGAATTGATTTTGCCGGCCAATTTGAGCTAAAAACCTCATTCTTGCGCAGATCCCCATGTGTTAAAGGTTATGTTAGTGCATTTGTCTGTTTTAGCACTAAAGCGATACACTTGGAAGCCTGCTCAGAACTATCCTCTGCAGCTTTCCAGGCGGCATTTGCTCGGTTCGTTGGGAGGCGAGGTCTACCCCGCAGGGTAGTAACAGACAATGGCAGGAATTTTCTCGGAGCCTTCTGCTGGCTTGGAACTTGAGTTTTCCAGTTTCATAAAAAATATTGCTCAAGACATTGCTCAGAAATATCTTACACACGGATTTGAGTGGAAGTTCATACCACCAAACGCGCCACACATGGGTGGTCTAAGGGAAGCGGCGGTGAAGAGTTTTAAATTTCACTTTAAACGCATCGCAACCACCGTCCGATTGGAGATTAGGCAGGATCGAAAGGACATTTCCAGGACGAGATGAAAACGTTCGTACAGTTGATGTACGAGTTGCGACTGGAACAATCACGCGCCCAATCATCAAACTCTGCTATCTTCCATTCCTGAAAGCTGACGACTCTGAACAGTCCAAATTCTCGAAAAAAAAACCTGTTCAAAATTAACATGGGCCTGTCCTAATTCCATTTATCCTAGTACTGATTCGAAGTACTGTATACTTACGCATATTCAATTCCAATTAACTTTGATATTTTTTTATATAATATTACACTTTCTCCTCTATTCTTATTAGCCTCTTATCTTACGTACGTATCCCTGTACATGAGTCAACTTCTGACATTCGTTGATACCAAGATCACTATATATCCTACATATCAAATCTAATTGATATTTTTTTTCATCATTAGGACCAATCGGAGATTAGCCTCCACCCCTCCAAAGTCTAGCCCACAACATCATTGGGGGTGCTGATGGCGAGTAGTCAGCGTGTTGGCTCTGCAACCAGAAAGACCCAGGTTCGAATCCCAGCCGGGTCAAATCAGAAAAAAGTTTTTTTCTGAGTTTTCTGTGCTACAGCACTCTCCTTCGTCGGTATTTGAGCAATAAAACGTCGGCGAAGTAAAATAATAAATAAAATGGCTCAATTAGCTTAAAAATAATGCGTCAAAAAAAAAAAACATCAGAGACGCCGCAACTTTGCTTTATAATTTACACGCAACTGCAAAGTTGTGCAAGAATTAAGCTCTATCTTTCTACCACTTTCACCACCTGTCTGTTTCTTTCCTATCCTTCTCTCTAGTTCCAGTGCAATGCATTGCATATGTAGGGGATAGCCCCTGAGCACTGGTCCAAGATAAAAAAAAAAATAGGGCCTCCCGTAAAGAGGCGGACGTGTATAAATGCGCATTGTGCAAAACATTCCATGCGCTATGGTTTTGCAGGAAGTTTCGCAGGATGTCTGTGGAAAAAAGGGAGGAAATCGTTGAAAAATATCGCTATTGCAGCAATTGTTTGGCAAAGAGTCACGATCTGAGGGTCTGTCCATCCAGGGACAATTGTAGAGAATGTGACAGGTTTCATCATACGATGCTCCACCCAAGACCAAAATATCAACAAAAGTCGCACCAGGAGCACAAAAGACGAAACCAATATCATCCAAGGCAGAAAGCTGCACCAACTACATTTAACCAAACCCCAAAGACTTCAAACAGTAAGGCTAGTCCGCAGGACGCTACCACTACATTAACACCAAATAGCAGGATAATTGTTGAAGCTATAAAGTCGTTGGCTGACGTTCTATCAGCAAGCAGCAAATCCGTTGCCTAGGGCAAGGCCCGGCGCCATGTCCAAACATGGTTTGGCCAAAATTAATATAAAGAATTATTGTGAATTATATATATACCTAAAAACATTTTCCAACACTGAATTGCCATTTTTTTAACCCAGTTGAGTTGAAAAAGATCATAAGGTTTTTTTTAACCCCGTTGAGAAGCAAAAGAGAAAATATATAGTTTTGGTGCTTAAATGAGTTTTTAGCAAAATTTGTGAAATGTGTTACATAGTCTAATTTAAATATATTGAAAATTTAAATATAATATTAAATAAATGAGATTTTGTGAAGAAAATATTTGTTACAAAATTATTATAAATTATAGTGAAACATAAAGAATTTATAAAAAAATTACCGTACATATTCAGAATCAATTGCCTTCAAATTGTTATTGGATTAAACATTATCATTGGAAACATTTCGATTTAATAAAAAGTCAATATCCTTGAGTTAAGTGGAAACTACAACTAGTAAAATATTTTTGTCCCAAAAAATATTCAACAAGTAATTGGCAATTAAATATTTCACTGACTTTTGCAAATTATTTGTGTTTTTTAAATTTTTAAAATCCAAACGGTTAAAAACACCCTTTATATATACAGGGTGGCCCAAAATAACCGAAGGGGTTTAAGCTCAAAGAGACATTGTGTCCCTCGCAGTGTGCGCTTTGACTCCATCCTGGTAAAACCATACCAAAAAAAATATGGGCCAATTATCCTTTCCAACGAAACACTGCACTAAACGATACACTTAAGTAGGTGTAATTCTCGTTGTTTAACTACTTGTGGGTTTTCCGTAGCCCTTGGTCCATTTTAACGAATCCATTCAATTGGAAATGAGCTTCGTTGCTCATAATTAAATTATGAATAAAATCATGATTTTCTTCTAAAATAAAGTTTAACGATATTGACACGTTGTTTAATTGTGTGCTGTTCCATTTTAAATTCCCCAAGTCTTCTTTACAAAATACTGAAAACAAAATAAAATTATAATAAAAAAGTTATAAAGAATTCAAACACCTTCGCTCTTTTTGGGCCAACCTGTACATACATATGTATATCACAAATTCCAGTGGCGTTTAAAAAGTAAAATTTTATAGAAAGGAGAAATTATGTAAAATATAATCTCTCGTTATACAACAACATTTGTCAAGCTGAATTTGTAAAAATAACGATTGTTTTCTTAGTAATAGTAGTAAAAATTTATAATAAAGATTTCATTTCCTACTTTCCATTTGAAAAACTGAAGTAGTATCAGCAAAAGTTGACGATAATAAAGTTTTAAAGTTTCTTGAATTAATTTTTTTTCGTTTCAAATAAGAGAAATAAAAATTAAAATAAGAAATAAGTTTAGGCTGTGCATGATCTATTGATTGGTATCGACTTTTCCTTTGTTGCCTTGGAATGCTATCTCATGTTCAATTCTTTTTTAATAAACATTTTACGAACTTTAGCTTAATTTGGATTTAAGAATTACCAAAATATACTAAAATAAGAAAGGTTTACTCATTTTACAATACAAAATTTTATATGTATATTTGTTTTTCAGATAACATAACTATTTATATAACCTACGAAAGCTTCTAATAGCTGTAAACAAATATGAAAATACTATCTGAAGTAAAGGCGTTGAAATTTTACATGCAAACTGAATTATAATTTTTAAAGGGTAAATTCGGATAGCGTACGTACGTTAAATTTTGCTTTATATCAACGAAATTAAAAATCCGTTTAACAAAAACCTTTACACCTTTTGCAGAGTATTTTTATTCCAGGACCACTGCTCAGGGGATGTGCCGGAAACTAGGAAAATAGGTTTTGTGAAGGCCGATACGAGATCAGATTGATCGTACACCACCTTAAAAAGCATAGGCACTTGGTAGTGTTTTGTGTGCCAATGCGAACAGACGTGTTTCACTTATTGTGTCATTGGACTGTTAACAAAAAATATTTTCTGAATTAAATCGGTTACAATTAATAATACGCTGTAACATGTGTTAAATCGATTTCGTGTTATATTACTTATTTACTTAAAAGAAACACCATTTTATTCAATTAAATTTAGCATTCACATACATAGTTGAACAAAAAACTAAAATAATTCAAACTTTTCAACACTAACAAACGTTGCCAATTTTCGATTATCTAAAAGTTCAATCCATTATTTAACTGTGGATTTTTTTTTGTTATTTTATTTTTTTTTGAAATAAATGACTGATTTATCAGTGTAACGCGGGATGCACTTAAGCGAAAAATATGCACACAAATTAAATGGATCAAAGAATATATTTCATTTTCGAATTATTTAAACGTGATGCACTTATCCGAGAAGTACTGTATACACCCGACTCTCGGTAATACGAAATGTAAGGAACCAAAAGAGAAGTTCAAATAATCAAGATTTCAAATTAACAAGAGTTTAATTGAAAGGAAAGCAAACGATTTATTTATTTTTGTTTGTTTCAAGAAACGAGCGATAAAGATGCCATTCAAATAATTTCAAATTAGCGAGGCAACCAAATTACATGAACTTTTATTTTCAATTTATTGAATGTTTTTCAAGGGACCTGGTGAATAATTTAAATTAACGAATTTCAAATTATCATGAGTCTACTGTACCAACCAAATATTAATTTTGAGGTATTTAAAACACATTTTGAAAAAATCTCATCTTAATTGCACAAATTCTGAACAATCAACCGGCATGAGTAAAAATTTTTTTAAATGTTACTACGAGTATAGAACAATTTACAAATGTAATGCTTGTAAATAAATATTTTAACTGAATTTGATTTTTAATCAGAAAAAAAAGGATTTTTGGAAGCGTTTAAAAGAAATTGTAACAGTGGTTGCGTTATTGAAACCTTTTTTTGAAAATAGTTACAGTTATGAAGACTGTAACTTTGTTAGGTCACAGATCGTCCAACTAAAAATCCATTTACGTGCTAAAATATCCCCTGAAGATGATCAACGGAGTATATCGAAATATTGGCTAAACAATAAAATTAATGAAGAAAATCGTGTTTTTTGAAACTTTTTCAACATTCATTCAACATTTTTTCACATTTCGCACTTGACCAACAAGAGCGTATTAAACGTAATAAAAACAAAGTTTTATTAAGAGCATTGAACGATAGAATCGAAATGCGGATTTTATTTTTTAAAGAGTATGTCATCCAACGGCACCACGCTCCCTACTTTTTGAAATAATCGTATCTAAAAATATAAATTTCCCACCAGACACCCTGTATATGTACGTATGATAAATAATGGTGACACACAAATATAAACCAGGGGTTGAGTGGTTGAGCGTCAGAGTTGCCAGTTTAGCGCTTTTCGTGATAAATTTACAAAGTTTTTCTTCTTTAGCATTAAGCATTTCCAAAAAAGTGTTAAAATGTTAGTTTAGCTCTTTTTTTTATAATTATTTAGCACTTATAGCATTTTTTATTAAGTACATAAAATTACTTTAAGAACTTATATAATTAATATCAAGTTTTGTCTCACTGTATCAAGAAAAATTTTTGGTGATCAGTGAATTAAAATCTCGTCTTCCCAAAAATATTGCTATTTACCATATTGCCATGACTTATTTGCTCTGGAGGAATAGAAAAAATTCAATGTCTGTGGAGGTATATATCTATATATATTTTTTTATTTTTTTAACCTGGACCAGCACTCAGGAGATGACCCCTACACATGCGATACATTGTGCTGGAACCATAGGAAAGGGATAGTTAGAGAAATGACAGGAGGAGAAGGTTACTTAATTATTTTTACAGCTCTGTTTTTGCACGTTTGTTGTTAATATATACATATAGTGTTGAAGCTTCGGTTTAGCAGCAATTTTTTACTATTACTTTACTTCGCCGTTGCTACACATTACCGACGAAGGAGGTCGTTCTGATGTGATTGTAGATTGCTATCAGCTAAGCCAGTATTGTTCAGTGACCAGTGAATAAGCTTTCGCCACTGAAACCTTCCGACAAGAACTGACACACAAAGACACACTAATGCACATCAGAAAAATGAGAAATGTTTCTTTTTTTAATGGTTTTAGTCTGAAACTGGGGTTGAACCCAGGTCTGTTTCGGTTTTGTAGGCAACGTGCAGACTACTTCAGCCATCGCCACCCTCAATATAACAGATATGGGACTCGAAAAAATATGCAACATAATTCTAACCTTAAATTTACAATTTAGAAATTTCATTAATGAAAACCCCTTTAAATAGTTGTAAAACTGTGCATTGACTTTTTTTGTTTCACACAGAACTGTTGTGTTCAATTTTACGTATAAGAGATGGTGTAGAATTAGACAACGATTGCTACCTCTCCTAAAAATATCGGACGATATTGTTATAAAATTCGGTTAATCTGGAAAGTAACAAAATGAATTGGAATATGAAGAAGATTAACATTACGTGGTCGAAATGTTCAATACTCTTATTAACTTAATTTAAAATACATTTAACCTTTTTGCTTGTAAAAACATGTGTTTATATTAAACAAAGTCGATTTTATATACAAAAATAATTAAAAGAATTATATAAGTGTATAAAATGTGATAGCAAAGTGTGTGAAATTCCTAAAATGATGAAATTGTGTCAAATATGTACAGATATTTGAAATGTAAACTGTTTCTTTTATTTATAGTAATAAAAACCAATGTTCCAAAAACTTTTTTTTTAAACTGTAGAACATTTTAGGACTTTTATTTTAGCGATTTATCATTTTTAATCTGTCTGCTTCTGGGAACCCTGTTGAGCGTTGCATAAAAATTGTGGCAGCGCTATGTTAACGTTGATGAATGTTTTTGGTATTTTTCTTTTGCTTTCTGCAATGAACTTCACTTGCTAATGCACTGTCAAAAATCGGATTTTCCAACTGCTTAGCATTGACGCCGCGTATTTATGGTTTGTTCCCCTGGGGGTTACACGTTCAATTTTTGGCTTTGAAATTTTAAAATTCTCTAATTTTTTTACTAATAATTTCACACTTTCAAAATTTGATGAGAGTTTGCTTGCAACTTTTCTGGCCAACTTTGCTTCAAATTATGGGCAAAAGAAACAGCTGGTACCTAATCTTATGAACCACGAACTTTGTATTTAAAATCAAATGATTTTAAAAAATTTAAAATCTTACACACACTTTTTATTCATAAGTAAAACACATTTCCTTTGATATATTTGAATTAGTTGTTTTTGACATATAGCGGAGAAAAAAATGGATTGTTGTACAACAACTCAATTCAACACCACCTAGTTAAAGACGCATTGGTTGAGTGGTACACTGACTTTTCATTACTGGTTGTAAAAATGTTCTTTTAACAGTATGAAAATAATTTTGCGTTTCGGGTGACAATATGCATATCTGCAAATCCTTATAATTGTGTTTGTGCAACATTATTAGCAAATATATTTCCTAGTTTAGCTTTGAAAAAAAACTTTCACTTTAAATAACGACAGCTTTTTAAAAAAAAGCATCAGTGCATAAAAATTTACGACAAGTAATTACAACGTTCATGTGCATGTGTATTAGGGTGGGCGATTTGAAAATCTTAATGGGTGCTTCGCGTTTCTGATTCTTGGGATTGTACTAAGCGAAAAAGTCCACTAGATCATACGTCTACGGTGAAAATCGAGCTTCCCGATGTTGACTTGGAGTTTTTTCTCAGACTTTTGTTACGTTTTTTTTGGATATTTTGGCCTATAACAGCCAAACCATTGATATTTTCGATCCAATACTCAGACAAAAATTATAGCCAAGACAATATTTAAGAACTCTCTAGTACATCGCAAAAGCATTGGAACGCTCCTTCAGGCAGTTTTGGCCTTGGGAAAGTGCAAATTTTTCGTGAAAATATTGTTAAATTACCATTTTCAGTTGTTCATAGCGCAAAATCATAAAAATGTTATATTTCTTACTTTTTCCACTTTTTTTATCCAAAAATATAATGTTTTTATTTGGTTTGTTCAATATTTATTTTAAAAATTATGAGAAATTCATTTAAAGTACAAAGTAATTGTATTGGTAGAGACAAGGTATGAATCAAGAAGAAAGCAATTATTGTATTAAACGATTTCACATCAAAAATTCTAATTCAGTGTATTATTCATTCAAAGATTGCCTTCCAAATCTTTTCGAGATTCCACACGAGGCGCTTTCTTTCGGCCTTCAGATACAGATGCCATTATACCTTCACGGTTTTTGTGGATTGAGCGCTTAGCAACACTAGCTAGTAGCTGGACATGACGCTCCGTACCTTGAATATGACAAGGTATTAGTGGGTCTGGAAATGGTGGATCTTCATCATCTACACATTCGAGGTATTGTTGTAAATGCTCATACGGAATTTTCCTGGTAATTGGCGGTTCAAACAACAATGCTTTGTCCTCTAAATCGATCATGTAAACGTAATCCGTACAATGAAAATTTATGTTTGGTTTTACATATTCGCGAAGCTCAGTTAAATCGCATACGTTGTCGCGAATATACAATATTTTTTTGAGTGCCAATATACGAATTTCTTTACAATCATCGAATAACATGCTCAACAAAACATTTTCACTGTGTGCGAAATAGGAATTATTCTGTATTACGGGGTTTACGATGTTACGTAAGTTGTCTGGTAAATATTGCGTCCACTGGATGAATTTTCCAAGCAGAGCACTACCGTATATAGCCGAATTGTAGTATTTGACGTTAAAATACATAGGAACATACACTTTCATGATGTACCTTCCCAAAATTTGTAAATTTTGGGATGGGTTTTCTGTCGCAATATACACACGGAGCAATCTACTAGCTTTTGTTATCCATCTCGAATGTCCTACCGGTCCAGGTTTGATGTTTGCAAGATTAATTGAGCAACTACCATTTGAAACGGCTTGGGCAATTTGGTATAGATATTTAACGTCCGTAGAAAGTTGATTTTCAGCATCTGTACTCATTGGAGGAATGTGTTCAAGTAGAATAAGTTGAAAATTTTCGATAACCTGAAAAATGTTTAGATTATTTCAATAAAAAAAATACAAAACTATATCGTTAGAGAAAGTAGTACATAAAGTTATGATATTTACTTGTAATGTATTGCAAATATCTATCCTTCGAGCTAACGATCCAGTGCTTTTTGTCGGTCGAGTAGTGGCCGATTTTTCGACAGCGTTGTACAGATGTCGGAACGGCAATTCGTTGAAATGAAGTAAACAGATAAACCAATGTATTGGTCTATCTAGATAGCATTCGATGAGACGCAATACACCTCCAGATGTGCCAGTGTTTGCCACCTCACCGTCACTACAGACGGCAATTAAATTTTCAAGTGAAAGATTTTTAGATTTGAAAAATGCAGTCAATTCGGGGTTGTTTCGCATTGGAGGTTTCGCCTTTGCCTTCTAAATTCACATAGCCAATTAGTGACGAATGTGGTTCACGTATTACTACTTGGTTTGGTTCTTTTCGCATTGTAGTGTGATATACTTCATTAATTTTCTCCCGAGTTAATGAATCATTTTTGCGACCATCAAACGAAAAAGCGATCAACGATTCACCATCGTGATTTGCTCGTAAAATATCGTGTCTTGATTTTTCACGCTCTCGGCTCATTTTTCTTTTATCCATAATAATGGTTTCAACTCGCTCAGCCTTAAACTGTATGTCAGCGAATAAAGCTGAAGCCAAAACAGATGCTAATCGATCGGATACCCTAAAGCGATTGCACATCATTGCAAACCGTGGTGTACTATATCGTGTAGTATACATTCTTCGCACGGTTGGTGTATGGATTTCTGAACCAGGAGGTTCATAGTTTTCCAATTCATCCACATCTGATGCGGTTGGTTGAAATATTGGATCAGATGATGCACCTGAATGTAAAGTTGGTAACACAGTCGATATTTCTGTTTCGACTGGCAAATATTCAGGTATTGTAAGTCTGCGTTCGTTATGCTGATCCAACATGAATTCATGGAGTCGATCAGGAATTTTGCCACAATTACATCGAGCTGTTTTGAGCTGGCATTTACATTTTCCGATGTAAAATATTTTTGTTGTGCTGTCAACAAATTCTCTGAATTCAGCATCATTTTTTGTTTGTCTCTTACAAGCTCCATGGTAATTTTTCAATAATCTGCCCAATTTCTTAATAATATTTTTTTTTTCAATAACCTCAATATTTAATTTGTTCCAAATTTGTATCAATTTGTCGCAAACGTGTGGGGTGTCGTATGAAAACATTTTATTTGCGTTTTTGCAACGAGCGGCCAAGAAAAAATAATGTTTCAAAATGTCGCTCGTAGTTGGAAGCGAAATATCGTCTAATTCAGCCTCTAAACCGAATGCCAATACGTTTTGCGAATGCATATGTTCTAGATTTGATGACGACGCTGATGATTCTGGCTGCGTCTCCATCTCCACATTCTCTGTATTATCAGAATCCACTGGATTATCCATATTTAATTTTTTATACACGAAACAATTATTTCTAAAACTTACATTTGCGGCAGATATTTTAAAATGCGTATTTAATTTTATGTGTATTTGATGCTGTGATCGTTTACAATAAACTAACAAAAATGCATCAAATGAACTGAAAACAATAGAAGAATAAAAAATAAGAAATAAAATAAATAAAAAAATAGAATAAAAAGTAAGAAATAGAACATTTTTATGATTTTGCGCTATGAACAACTGAAAATGGTAATTTATCAACATTTTCACGAAAATTTTGCACTTTCACAAGGCCAAAACTGCCTGAATGAGCGTTCCCATGCTTTTGAGATGTACTAGAGAGTTCTTAACTATTGTCTTGGCTCCAATTTTTGTCTTAGTATTGGATCGAAAATCTCAATGGTTTGGCTGTTATAGGCCAAAATATCCAAAAAAACGTGACAAAAATCTGAGAAAAAACTTCAAGTCAAAATCGGGAACCTCGATTTTCAACGTAGACGTATGGTCTAGTGGACTTTTTTGCTTAGTACAATCCCAAGAATCAGAAACGCGAAGCGCCCATTAAGATTTTTTTCCTTCCATACTAATCGCCCCACCCTAATGTGTACAAATTAAAGGCTTGCAAGTGTAGAACACAAAGTATTGCCGAAACAGATATAACATGAAATGTACCATATACAGTTCGTGCAAACGAAAAACAGAGCGCAGCAGATATTTGGGGTATTCATAAAGTCTCGTATTGCGTCGTATTGTCGTAATAGTGTAATATTTACAGTGGTTTAAAAACATTGTTGTTGGCCTTCACAAATTGTAAAATAATAACACTTTTTAAAGTATGTATACTGATGTGTTGTAAGTAGTAGTAGAAACCGGCGCCGAAATGTTGAGTCGCCTTAGTCAAGTGGCTGATAATAATTGCAAGACGCCGCTATTAACGTCAGTAAAAAGTATTTTAAATACGAATGAAACTAAAAAGAGCATATTTAAATTGAATATTAAGTATTAAACATATGTATATTCTAATGCATACATATCGTCAAATGCAATTCAAAAAGACTTTAATAACAGAAAATTCTAAATTTTTACTTCTCTTTGTAAATTTGTTAAATGTAACTTAAGCGCTACAGACAATAATACAAGTATTACGATCTTTATAATACTTTATAAGAAAGACATCTACTGAGATTTGGTACGACTGTCAAAATAGATATACAAAAATAAATATATACTTTTTATGGGTGTGGCAACGGCTAGTTGGAATTATGGAAATTTATATAGCCTAGAGTTCCTTCCAGATATACAGAGAGATACTGTGAAAATTTCAAGAAAATCGGTTCAGCCGTTAAGCTGTCTATAAGGCACAAACATACATACATGCATACATACATATATCCAAACATATCATTTTTTTATATGTATAAGATTAGTCGTCATTGCATCTTACCTCACTTGCACGAAATACGTTAATTTTTGACATGCCCAAATACAAAATATTATAGGGTTTTTTTTTCATTTTAGGAGTTTTTCATTTCATATGACGATAATTAAAAAAAAAATAGTGTTATTTTTGTTACTTTTTCCCTAATTGCCGAACTCAAGCCGCTGCGAAATTTTTGTAACTAGCCGCCGTTCACAAAATAAGGTGGCAGAGATCTATAGCAGCTGTTTATGTTTTTGAAATAACATATTAAGTTATGAGGGGTTGCTCACAACCCACAGTGGTCTCAAAGTCAAATTTAGCGCGAAAAAGGCATAACTTCTTTTTAAAGGAAGTTAAAAGCATAAAAATTTTTACGAATTAACTACATGACAGGACACGACCTTTCACCAAAAATGGGCGGATTCGAACAAATGGTTGTGGCAATTTCTATGTGGGTTAATAATATTTATAATGAATGATTTTATTGTTTTTTCATAGGTGAGGATGCTTATTTTTATTTTCATATTCATTCAAAATTCTACATATATATTCGTACACACATACTGTGATATTTTATTGATAAATATTTATTCATCTCTCCTCGAGCTTGCCATTTTTTGCAACTCAAGTTTATACGCATTGTGCAAAATGCACTCTAAATATCCAAGCATGCAAAGTCGAGAGTCCATACTCATTCTCATACTTTCAACTCTTTTATTTTTTTATGTCATTCATTACGGAAGGTGGAGCTCCACAAATTCCACATCTTTGCGGCGACAAATTTGCAATAGTTGAAAAAACTTTACCATCGATCATAGTCAAAAAGAAACGGTTGTTATCATGTATAATATCATCATTAACCTGTATTTCAGTTAGAAAAAAAGTTGCTATTTGAATTTGTAGTAGTTCTATTTCTCGGGTAATTAATGTCTTATTTTCTCGTTCAAATGTAAGCTTAATCGGTCTGCAAAAGCGTGTAGAAGAAGGCCGAGGGTTTTGCCATATAACTTTGTCTCTATTTTTCAACTCCAAAGGAACCAAACATACTACAAATAAATCCTCGCGGAAAAGTTGCTTGTATGTTGAGTGACCGATGCTACCATCACATCTTCATTTATATGTTAACATTAGAGACGAACATGTCAATTCTTTTAGATTTTCTTTTTGTAGCTTTATTAGCCTATTTGCTGTGTGGTCTACTAAACTTTGTAAAGCTACTTCGGCAGATGATTCTGTAATCTTAATATCAATGTATGGGTAACAATCTTTTTTGGCATCCAAAAGTTTCGTATAAGATGGATATATATTAGCATTACGTTTTCTAGCACCTAAGCGCATGGTAACATAAAAACTTTGCGAGTATTTTCCATCAAAAAATATTGCCAGCACTTCCTCGCTACTATAAGGTATCGGTTTCTTATTTGGGGTATCTAAATTTTTTTTATTTTGGAAGGCCTGTTCGGAGAAATATCTATGCTTCTAATAACATCTGCAACAATTCTTTTGCCTACTTTATAATGACTACTTGCAGCAGAAAATTTTAACTCTTCTGGGGAGTAAGTATTCAAAATAGATTTCGTTTTTGATTGTTTTGAACTTTGTCCTCCTTCTGCAAATGATTTGTGAGGTCGTCTTTTTTTCGATGTGGACGGTCGGTCAACCAAATCTTCTTACAAAAACAACGACGATGCTTTAATAGGAAAAACAAAGAACTCATCCAACCAAGCCTTATATCTAGACTCGAAAAAACTTTTTGTTCGATTTACCTTCGTCCACTTTTGCGATAGTATGGTTCGAAATTTCGAGCTGCTTGTTTTAATTTATTTTCATATTCACTATTTTCATCATTCTGTATATCAATTTTTATGAAAATGTAAGATATAACAGCATTAGATTTTTTCTTTTGATCTTTTTCAGCGAATCAAATATTAAACAAATCTCTTTTGGTGATAGACATTGTAACCCAAAATTTCGATATTTAATTTAATGGCAAAAACTGGCAGCTAATACATTAAATATTTAATAATTCACAAGCTACAGATCACACAGAAATAAAACTTGTGGTTAAAGCTAGGTAAATGCACATTTAAAACTCTAACACAATTTATAAAACAGATAAAAATGTACAATTAACGAATACGTTTTGCTTTTCTTAATTTTTTTTCTAAACGGAATACTTATTCGACGACAAATCAAGAATTAAAAAAGTATATACCACTAATTTGTAAATAAAAGCAAGAAATATTAACGAAAATATTTTAATTTTATTTTATAAGCTTTCCAAATCACAAAAAAATATCGACTGATTTCTTAATAAAAACAAAATGCAAAAATTATTTGTGTTCAAACCAATGCTGCAGCGAAAATATTACATGTATACAAGAAAAAAATATACCGTTATGCACGGTAGAGTGTTGCCGATAAAATACCAAACAAATTATGTATTTTTGTGGCATTCGAAAAACGACTTTTTTCGCGCTAAATTTGTCATTGAGACCATAGTGCAACAGTCATATTTTTCGTGTTATTATTTTACAACACAACTTTATGATTACCATCTACCATACCCCAATTGTATGAATTTGCTTTTGGGAACAATTTCTACAATTTCTCTGTTTTTTACTCTCAAATACTTAAGATACTATGAGCTTTTTAGAAAAACTTGTATAACTATAGTACGCATGTCCATGAGCATATTTTTGTATTAGTGGCTTTGTCTTGCATTTGCGTGACGTTGGCTTTGCACATTCACACATTTACTTTGGCGGTATTACTACATTAAGTTTTTTTTATTTAACTTAGAGGTATCAATATAAAACACAAATTGGAAACTGTGTAAGAGTTTAATCGTTTTTTAAACGACCCAATCGTAATATTAATACTTACAGTTAAGTACATCACTAAAAAGCTTCTCTCCCACAAGATGGAATACAGTTTATTTTACATTATGATCCATAAAACACAATTTCATTGACATTGAAAATATACTAACCCAGAGAAATCTAACTGAGAAATACACTAACATAAAAGAATGTTATTTAGACTTTCTAGAATTTAGAATTTTTGTGGTGAGTGCAAAAATGTAATGCACTGTGTAACAAAATACGATTTTATTTTCTCTAAAATTAAACTCAATAAAAAACCCAGACTTCGTACCCTACTATCCCCTAAAAATATGAACAAAATATCGTAGTGGCATCATAATTTGGGATTCATCAAAAAGGCTATATATTTTTAACATATCATAAGTCTCTCATAGTGAAACTATGTTTACTGGTTATATCTGTTTCCAAAAAGCAGATACAAATGAAGGTGTTAATTTCATTCTCTCTTTATCTCAATACACTGTATTTGTTTTTGAAAACATCAATATCAACTTGGAGTAGAAAAGCAGAAAAACGTAACAAAACGCACAAGCAGCACAGAAACACACAAAACAGTGCAAACAGATACATATACAGTTTGTAAAAAAAATGTTTTCAAAACTTAGAAAAATTAAAAAGTTTAAGAGAAACTCTTATTTGCAAGTAAATTATATAACTTTTATTAAATTTTTTTCTTCATGTATTCAATTGAAGATGTTTATAAACACTTTGCACAAAAAAAAACAAAATTAATTTAAATAACAAAATAATAATCGTAACTTAAAAAATACTTCCAGTTTCTACGCTGTAAAATAAATGTTTTCAAAATTGTGTTAAATTTAATTAAATTTATTCTAAATGGTAAAAAAAAAGATTTCAGAGTGCTAATACTTGGTGTGCCCTCCTTTAGCTTTAATTACAACTTCTAAGCGTCTAGACATTGAATGGATAAGCTTTGGTATATCATAATTTTCAGGTATTACTTCCCATTCTTCTTTAATAAATATTATTTGTTTTTTGGTGACCTTTTTCCGACTTTTTTTCTTTGGGTGGACCCATGAATTTTCTATAGGGTTTAAGTCTGGGCTTTGTGCTGGGCTATCGATCACTTTTGTACAATTATATAACAACCAGGATCTACAAATATATGCCTTATGCTTCGGGTCATTATCCTGCTAAAATTTATATTTGAGCTTTTCTGGGTCAACAAAACCGAATTTCCGAGCACTTGCACTCAATTGCTTTTTTAAAATGTTTAGATAGACTTCCTTGGTCATTATATCCACTAATATTCTTATTTCGCCAACACCCTTGCTCGAAATACAACCCCACACAATAACGGATAGTTTACCGAACATTACAGTGGGTATTATATTTTTATTTTCTAAAGCCGTCAGGGGTTTTCGCGAAACTTTTTGAGGTCCATCATTGTAGTAAAGCATCACTTTCGTTTCGTCACAAAAAATAACATCATCCCAGTGCTCCGGAGGAAAAGAAATGTGTTCAATGGCAAACTTATACCTTTTTTCAATGTTTACCGCGGATAGCAAAGGTTTTTTCCTCGCAACTCTTGAAGAGTACTTATGGTTTTGTAGCACATTTCTAACAGTCTGAGAGCGATACTTACTCCACATTCATTACTGATGTCAAGTGCAATTCCTCTAGTGGATTCTAATCAATCATTTTCCAAATTTTCTTTTCAATTCACCGAGTTACTTTTTTTGGTCTGCCTGGTGTTTCTTTTGGTTCCAGTCTACCTTCTTTTTCAGCACGGTTAATAACATTATATACCGTCCTTAGGTAAAGAGAGAACATTTTAGCAATTTCTCTGTGAGATTTTCGTTTATAGTAATTAAAATACACCAGTTGGGTAATGTCTTTGTTCAGTCGCTTTCCTGGCATAGTTTATATATAATTGGGTAATCATTTGTTTATTCTATGAGCTTAATTTAATGAATAAAAGACAACTGCTACTCTTAGCGTCCATATAAAACTATTATACGCAATACATATGCAAAAAACTAACGGTTCCTTCTTGTCTTTGCATTTTTGAAAACACTTTTTTTACACTGTTTAAAGTATGCAAAATTATTTTGTAGCGTTGTTGTTGTAATATGTTCATAAATTTGTCAAAGTTTCGACGCCTGTTTGTCGACAACATACAAAACAACAGTTGTAAAAAAAAAATTCACAAATATACTGATATTGTTGTTGTAAATATTTATTTAAATTTAAATTCTTAAAAAATATTTGTTTTGAAAACATTTTTTTACAAACTGTATGTATGTATCTTTGCAAGCCTTTAGTATGAATGTTCAAAATTTCTGCTTGTAGACTTTTACAAATTAATTTATATCAGATAATAATTTTAAATAACATACAGTAATAAACATTTCTAAAACCTCTATATCATATAGTTATATACATATATGTATATACATACATATATAATATGGACATTACACCGCACCTCATGTATAGAATTGCAAACATAAAGTCTCTGTGAATTCGAATTTGGTGCAATTGATCATATCAATGTAAGAGTAACTTTCGAGGTTTATGAAAGTGCCAACTAGAGTGCCGAATACTTCACAAATGCTAGCATAGCCATCTGAACGTACCAGCGGATTAATTACCAGTAGTTAGCAATTCATTAGACATCACTTTTACCATTTAAGGCGAAGGGTCAAAAATCGAATTTACGAGTAACTTTCTTTTGCCTGCGCCCTCCTTCGTAGTTATTTGAGCAACAAAACGTCGGTGAAGTAAAATAAAATAGCTCTTTTTGTTTAGAAATTAATGCGTTGACATAACATCAGAAACACAGCAACTCTCCTTTATTAATGCACGAAAAACGCACAACTGCAGAGTTGTTCAAGAATTGTCCTGCTATTCCTTGCCATCATTTCACCACCTGTGTTTTCTGTAGAGTTCCCCTTTCCAACTGGTTCTGGTGTAATGCATTGCATACGTATGGTATATCCTTTGGTACTGGTCCAGGGTGGCGATGGCACGATGGATGGTAGTCTGCACGTTGACTACGAATCCAAAAACAGACCTGGGTTCAACCCCAGTTTCAGACTAAAATTTTAAAATAAAAATAAACATCTCGCATTTTTCTGATGTGCATTAGTGTGTCTTTGTGTGGCAGTTGTTGTCGGAAGGTTTCAGTGGCGCAGGAATAGTCACTGGTCACTGAACAATACCGGCTTGAGCTGATAGCAATCCACAATCGCCTCAGAACGCCCTCCTTCGTCGGTATTGTGTTGCACCGGCGAAGTAAAATAATAATAAAAATGGCTACTAAACCGAAGCTTCAGCACTGCTACGAGTATAAACAAAGAACGTGCGAAAGCAGAGCTGCAAAAATAAATAATTAAGCTTCACCTCCTGTCATTTCTCCTACTATCCCTTTCCTATAGTTCTAGCACAATGCTTGGAATATGTAGGAGTCATCTCCTGAGTGCTGGTCCCAGACAAAAAAAAAAAAAAAAAAAAACTTTAACAAACGCCTTACTAAAAGCTGTGTATGAAACATGATGTACTTATTGTTTATGAAATCTTAATTTAAAGGGTGGTTAAATTTCAAGGGCCGATGTTGATTTTGAATAAAACACAAACTATTTAGGAAATTGTTGTAATTTTATTTTATTATGATATATTGGTATTACTCAATTATGTATGGAACAAAATATCGGCCAAATGGGCGCCGCGACCACGGCAACAGTGGATGATCAATTTTCGAAGAAAATCATCTTCAGTGATGAGGCACATTTTCACCTCAGAGGATTCGTCAATAAACAGAATTGCCGCATTTGGGCGAATGAGAATCCAAGAGTGATTGTCGAAAAACCAATGCACCCACAAAGAGTGACTGTTTTTTCAGGGATGAGATTTTTAATGATTGAAACTCTCACTTAATATATTTTCAAATTATTGCCGAATTGAATTAAGCCTAGATACATACATATGTATAGCATATGTATGTAATTTATTATGTAGCCAAAATAAATATGTACATATTGCTCACAGCACATTATTTAACAACAAATTAAAAAAACACTTTAGGAATATGAAATAAAAACAGTACAATAAACTTATTATTTATTTATTAATATTCAAATCACGGCCTAAGTTTCCATAAAAACTCTAGTTCAGTTAATTGTTATTTCCAAAATTATTTCATAATTTCAATATATACTATTTATGGAGATACTTTTATTTTCTTTAGAAATCGTGACCCATACATTGTGTCGTTCAGCTCTGAGCTAGCTCAATTGAACGATTCAGTAAACTGAGCGAAGTGAGCGCTCACTTTTTTTAATGATTCTAGTTTAGTGAAGAGCGCTTGTAAATAAATTTTGTATGATGCCAGGAGCGAATATATCACGTCATTGGCGATTTTGTGCAAACACTATTTTTTTTAAATAAATTTCTGTCTTGTAGTTAGTATTTATTTGATTTAAGTTTCGATACTTGAATAATAATAATCTAAATTTTATTAAAATTTTTTATATATTTATATTAGCCTATGTAAAACATTTCACAAATTTCCCTAAAATAACAAATTTCAGCACCAAAAACATATTTTTTTTTTATCTGGGACCAGCACTCAGGAGATGACTCCTACACATGCGAAGCGTTGTGCTGGAACTATAGGAAAGGGACAGTAGGAGAAACGACAGGTGAAGCTTAATTAATTATTTTGCAGCTCTGCTTTTGCACGTTCTTTTGTTTTTATACTCGTAGCAGTGCTGAAGCTTCGGTTTAGTAGCCATTTTTATTATTATTTTACTTCGCCGGTGCTACACAATATCGACGAAGGAGAGCGTTCTGATGTGATTGTGGATTGCTATCAGCTGAAGCCGGTATTGTTCAGTGACCAGTGACTATGCCTGCGCCACTGAAACCTTCCGACAACAACTGCCACACAAAGACACACTAATGCGCATCAGAAAAATGCGAGATGTTTATTTTTATTTTAAAATTTTTGTCTGAAACTGGGGTTGAACCCAGCAGTCTTATTCTCTAATTCTCGTAGCTAAAGCTAAATCTCGATCGCTAAAAATATATTAGGGCAAATATTTTAGCTATATCTCTAAATTAGTATTCTGTAATATCAATCGCTTAGCTAAATTTTTACATTTTCGCCGTAGCTAATTTGCTATCACTATACTTATCTTTTCCCACTGCCTTTATAAATTGCTGTTGAAAAGAGACAAACATATTGTTATAGTTCTTGAGACTTCATATTAGTGTTACCGCACTTTATGATTTGAATTCCTTGTAAATGATTGGCGTTTACCCACAAAAGACTTTTAAAATATATAATGAAGTATGTATTTATAAAAGTTATTTTGAAAAGAATACCAAATTTTTTTTAATTTTCCCAATATACAGACTTACATACGTATGTATTTGAATAAAAAAAATTTATAAATTAAATGTCGTGTTTACCAATGAGATCATCAACCGCCGAAAGTATGTTAACATATTTGAAGATGGCAACACTTTTTGTTTATAGTATTTATATATTTGGCAAATAATAAAAATTGTTGTGTCTTATTTTTTTAGACAAATAATATTAAAATAATTCACTTGACTTCTTGTTGCCCAACCACAGATTCCTTCGCCATAATTCCAACTATTCTTTCATCTAACTCTGTCAGTTTATATTTTTGAGCGCCATTTATGCCGCTTCTTTCCAATGAGTTTTTATACTCTTGGTACTTCTGTTTTGCTTTAGTTCTGTGAAATTATAAGAAACTGAAAAGCGCTCACATCTCCAAAGAATGGTAAGAAAATTACCTCATATTTGTCCATGCCCTCTCCCAATTTTCCCCATTTTTTAAGGCACCTCCCAAAACGTTAAGCTTCTCTGCCAAGCCCATTGCTCCGTAAGGCTTTTCACTCCAGTGGAGTTTATAAATCTAAAAAAGATTTTTGTTTTACTTTATTGGCTTTTAGTTATTTGACCTCTTTTTTACCTGTCGTGGCCAAATTCGCGGTGCTCCTCCAAATATTGTATCAGCATGAATTTTTGTTCCTTAGTCACCCGCTTAGTGACTTCTTCCATTGTTTTGCTAAAATAAAAAAAAAATTTCCAACATTATTCAATTAAAATCCATTTGTGTATTACTTACTTTTTAGCAGCTTAAAATTTCCGTCGCTAAAAATTTTAACTTTAAATAAAAAACTACCGCTTATTTGGCGTTATAGAATACAAAATTAGAAAATTTTAGCGATGACAATGAAAGCTAAAATTACGACGAATTGAATTTTAAGACGTTGCCAAATTAAGCAATATACATTACAGAATTCCACTTGTTGCTAAAAATCGCTAAAACGACTTTTTAGGTTTTTAGCGATGGAGATTTAGCTTTAGCGAGTTACAGAATAAGGCTGCAGGTCTGTTTTTTGGTTGTGTAGTCAACGTGCAGACTACCATCCATCGTGCCATCGCCACGATTAAAGCTGCCTTGGTGCTGCATTTGATTGAATCAAATGAGCTAAAAAATCAGTTCAGAAACAAAATCAACTGAGCGACAAATTCAACTGAGCATCAAAATCAAATGAGCTAAAAGTCAACTGATACTACTGAGCTACTGAACGAACTAAACGAACCAGCTCACCAAAACGAGCTGAACTGAAACGAGCGCTCAGTTCAAAGAGCGCAGGAACCCAACTCTACCATACATACATCCATATGTGCGTAGATCAGCGTTACCATATATTTTTTAAAAAAACTTTTTATTTAAAAAAAAAATCTGAATTTTTCAAAAAAAACCTTTTTTCCTCAAAAGTGTCCATATAATGGAAAATAGCACAAAAATTTATATTATCAATTAACTTTTATTCAAAGTGAGATAAACAAAAAAAGTTAAACAACAACAAACTTATTCTTCCCACGATTATGACCAGATACTCATTTTCTTAGCTTTTGTTGGAACCCCCGATGTGTTTGCAGCGTATTCTAAGATATTTTCTAATTTCCATTGCAGCTTAAAACTAATAACACCAAAAGCTAAAAAGATTCCATTATATTTACCTTTTCTCTTTAAATATTTATCCATGCGGCATAGTTGTATTAAAGAGGAAATAGACACAGTTAACACTGTTGCAGGAGTAAAAAATTAAAAGATCGTTTACATTACATGGTATGTTTTCCATCATTCCATCATTTCCAACACATATGTACAAGTATACTGTAAATTAAAAATTAATAAACAAACCTTGAAAATTGGAATGAATTTCAAAAAAACTTATTTTTGAAGCTAAAAACTTTTTGGCAATTCAAAAACCTTGAAAAATACGCAATTCAACACTGCACTTTGAGGCAGCGACATGTGTCATGCGATAGGAGTTTATAGGCGAGAGGTGAAGAGAAGCTAGAGAGGTAAGCAAAGAGTCATGAAACAAGATTTGAGGGGGCAATTTTGACATTTCTATTTTTTGTTTTTTCTTTACTTCTCGTTATTCTCATGTTATTTATAAACGGTGTTGCCGAGTTTGAATATCTTTTATCCTGTCAAAGTAGGCTCAAGAGGGCGATAGGAGGAATTTCTGCCCCTCCGAAACGTTCAAACCGATTTTAATGGAATAAGGAACGTAGATTGATCATAGATAATATACATTTTCAAAACTAGGACCAGGAGGACGATAGGGAGAAATTTCTTCCACTCAGAAACGTTCAAACCGATTTTAATGAAATTTAGAACATAGATAGATTTGCATCTAAAAATTCATATAGGCTATAGACATTTTTAAAAGCACGACCAGGAGAGCGATAGGGGGGAAATTTCTGCCTCTCCGAAATAATCAAACCGATTTTGATAAAATTTAGAACATGGATGGATCTGCAGCTAAAAATTCTCATAGGTAATGTACATTTTCAAAACTAGGACCAGGAGGACGATAGAGGGAAAATTTCGGCCTCTATAAAACTACATAGCCGATTTTGATGAACTTTAAAACTTGGATGTATTTGAGTTTAAAAGATACATTGACAATTCTGCAACTCCGGGAAGGTTATAAGATATTATTTTCTTTAAAACTAGAACCCCGAGAGAATTTCCACGCCAGCGAGACCGTCTAACCGATTTTAATGAAATTTAAATATATTTCTGTTTTTGCGTCTAGAAGGACACATATGCCACATATATATTTTTGAAATATAACCGGGAAGTAAGATATGCTTTTCCGAAACTATATAACCGATGGAGATAATAACGGGAGCGAAGCCGCGGGTAAAAGGTAGTATGTATATAAAAATAACATGTTTATATGTATATATGTATGAGCTTTGAGCCTTATAAACTGATTAACGGCTGAACCAGTTTTCGTGAAGTTTTCACAGTATCTCTCTTTATATCTGGAAGAAACTATAGGCTATATAAATTTCAAAACTTCGAACTGGGCGTTACAACAGCCATACAAGGTAAATATTTATTTTTGTGTTTGTATTTGAGAACGGTTTAAGTGACAGTTTCTGAATTCATTTCAAATGACTTTGTAGTTAAAACAAATAATCAGTCCTTCCGTGGTACCTTCCATACAAAGTTACGTTAGGTTAGGTTAGAAGGCAGTCGTCCAAGACATGTAAACTCAAGTAGCACTGTAAGTGGCCTTTTGTTACCTTAGAGCCGTAGAAACCAGAGGACGTCAAAGCTACCCTGTACCGTTCACGTACCTTGATAAGTCCGTCAGATCCAACCGAGAGCATAGCCCCAAATTGTCAAAGAAAGCCGCTCTAAGGAATCTCGATGTAGTCAAACCCGGGCATACACAGAGGAACTGCACAACAGTTTCCCACAGCCCTTACAACGGGCATTGAACGGAATGCCCATTCATCAGCATGCGTGCCGATGGCGCAGTGCAACATGCAGACGGCCGTAAGTCTACCAATAAACAATCCGAAAAGCTCAGGAGTTACCGAGGTGTACGTAAATCATACCACCACATAAATATAGAATTCCACCTGCCTGAGCCTTACCCCTGAAAAACTCCTCCATCTGTTCCTCTGCAACTGTAAAAGGTGCTCATATATCAGAAATAATAGCAGCAGATGGCGAACCGTCCAAACCTAGTACCGCCAGCTCATCAGCCATCTCATTACTCCTGATGTTCCTATGTCCCGCAAGCCACACATCGCGGAAGACATCCAACTCCCCCATACATTCACTAACAACAAGAGAGTCGACACCCTGCGACACCAACGACGCTTGACTGTCGAAAAGAATAGCAATATCACCCTCCACGAGCCGCCTTCTCAGCATCAAGCAAGCCCGCTAAATAGTGAAAACCTCCGCCTAGAAGGAGCTGGTTCCTGTAGGAACCGGAAACCCACAGATCATCCGAGGAAACGCCTGACCCCACCCGTAAGGACTCTCGCCCTCCTCCAGTCATTCCTACTAGGGATCGTGGCCAATGCACGCCTCTCGAAGACAAGTATCTGAGTGGAGATATCTATCGGTGGTCCTAAAGAACCCAGCTCCCATTTATAACTTATACTTGTCCTTAGTATTTTTTGGTTTTTGTTTTTATTCTTAACTATGCACACACGTTTGATTTTGTTCTTAGTTTTTTAGCAATTATCATGCAATTTTGACTGCCCGTTTTAATTAATTTCATATGAATGAATTAAGGCAGTATTTAACAATTGATATATAATAGCGGTGGGGCTCCGTAGCAGTATAATTAATTATATACAATACTTTACGAATCAAACCAAAACTGCTTTTGTTCTACTTGAAATAAACTAACACGTGTCCTCGTCGGTATTGTGTAGCACCCGCGAAGTGAAACAATTATTTCACCACCTGTCATCTCTCTTACTATTTCTTTCTTCTATTTCCAGCACACTGCATCGCATGTGTAAAAAAATATTTTGCTCTCGCTCGTCCCATAAAAAAATGTGTAGCCTATGTTTCCTTTTAGACTCAGCTATATACATGTTTTAAATTTCTTCAAAATCAGTTGGATAGTTTTAAAATAAAATAAAAAAATTAAAATAATTAAAAAGTATGTGTATAACCTATCTACCGTTCTTGACACAAATCAAGGAAATAATGTTAGCTGCTAAGCGCATCACCGGAAATCAGCTGGATCGATTTCGATAATTTTTCCTATTTATTGCTTATAATATTCCAAAGATAGTTTATAGGGAGTAGTTACACTAGATGGTTAATAATATTAGTTAGTTCCTTGCTTCGTATAACACCTTTTTTTTAACCTAACCCTATGTTTCGTATAATTTCTGTGTTTTGGAATCCAACTCGTTTTTTGGTACAAGTCCTTTTATTCGCACAACAAGAACTTGCAATGCTCACCAATTTTCTGGAACGTATATAACGTGTTATACGGGAGTTAACTGTAACTTAAACAGTGCACTTCGGTTGAATTTACGCTCTATAACAAAAAACTTTGTATGTGTTTAAAAACGTAGTCTTGAGTTAATTTTACGTTTTTTTTTTATTTTTCAGATGCGAATTAATCAGTATCACCAAATAATGGATGATTTGTATAAAAAACAATTCACTATTAACAAATGGTTAAATAAAAGTAATTTTATATTACTCATATTTATAGTTGCTCTAAATGTAGATTGCATTACTGGCCATGGTCGACTAATTGAGCCGCCAAGTCGTGCATCAGCATGGCGCTATGGTTTTAACACACCGCCTGACTACAACGATCACGAATTGTACTGTGGCGGTTTTACACGTCAGTGGAAACGTAATGAAGGTAAATGTGGAGTATGTGGTGATGCATGGGATATGCCGGTGCCCCGACCCCATGAACATGGTGGCCAATGGGGCCAAGGAGTTATTGTGCGCCTTTATTCTCCAGGAACTGAAATAACCATACGCGTAGAGCTAACAGCCAGTCATATGGGGTATAAAATATTTGCAATATGCATAAATTTAACTACATATGTTTTATATTTATTTTATAGATATTTTGAGTTCCGTTTATGTCCAGAGCATAAAGCAGATCAGGATTGTTTGGATCGCAATCTTTTACCAGTTATTGGAGGATTTCCGTCCCAGCCAGCGCCAAGTGATTTACATACACGATTCTATCCCCGAAATGGAAGTAGAATTTATGAAATAAAAGCTCAGTTGCCAGGTAAAGTCTAAAATAAAAATAAATATTTTCAAAGTAGTTTAAGTGTCTTTATGTCCATTAATATACTGTTACGTGGGTCAAAATCGCTTATTTTAACGTTTAGGTTAATAGTTGCAAATCATATTCAGCTTATTCAATATTACAGACTTTAATTATATAAGATTTTACAATATTAAAATATGATTATAAATATATTTATGATTACTAAAACGTTATGTATATGTAGACCAAAATGCGAAAATTTTTTCGTGCTTTATCGGAGCACATTTAAAAATAGTGCAGAATTTTTTTTACACGTTCGGACTATCGTCGCATATTTGTACAATATTTTTCGCCTCATATCTTCCAAAACAAAATTGTGACTATAATCGGCGCAATACGATCATACTATCGGGATTTATTGGCAAATTAAATCAAATGTTTCTTATTTGTTAAGGTGATCAATTATGCGACATTTTTGAAAAACCGGTTTCCGAATGATTCAAATATTGGAATATTAAAAAAAAACAGTGACGGTTTTTTTTATTAAAAAACTATTGTGACACAGTTTGAGTAGTATTTGTACAAGTATTTGTACTCATTTTTGGACTCTCAAAAGTAGTTACTTTCAGAGTTATAATTTTGAAGCAAGTTACGTAGAAAATTTAACGGCTAATGCACAACTCTTATAAAAAATCGTAGTACTGAATTATTCTCTCACCGTTCGTATATGAACACGAATAGCAAGGTTTTAGATTTTCTTCGCATACATGATAGTATGAGAGGATAGTAAATATTTAGATTTTGTTGTTTATGTATGCGTACATTTACTTTATTCGCAGCTATTTATACCGACCAAAAGAAATAGTAAATGCAAGCGTTCTAATGGAAATGAACTGGTTAGACTTAGCTGAAGAACGCATGATGTTAACATAGGAGTGCTATTGACGATCATGTGATCACATTTAACAAGAGACCTTGTCATTTAAATGAGTGTTTAGAACCTATGAATGTTCCATAATTTGGTTCCGTTTTTTTATGTATTCACATTCAACAAAACAGATCGTCATGAATACAACGCAAAGTACAAAAATTAAATTACAAATGTTCATTTTTAATTGTTTAATTGGCATGCGTTTTCCCTAAATTAATTAAAAAGTGATAATCTTCTTAACATTTATGATGGCATTAAAAATAAATTCAAAAATAGAAGTGCTTAAGAAGTCAGGAAAATACTAAGTGGTAGTGAACGTATCCACTATATTGGCATTGGTATGTGATAAAATGCAAACAAAATGTTTGTTTTTCATTTATGAGTATTCATACATATATGAATATTTACGAATTTTGTCAATATACACGCAGAGAGCAAAAAATATACCGCCTTTTTTTTTTTGTCTTGGACCGGCACTCAGGGGATGACCCCTATTTTTATATTGTTTATTGACATTTGAGATTTAAATCTTCCCAAGCTAAAAGTGACAGGAAACACCTCTGCGGGTAGTCTATTCCACATACGTGCCGTTCGGCCAAAAAACGAATTTTCCCTGTAATGCGTAGTGCGAGTCGCCGTCAAATCGACCACAAATGGATCGCGTCGTGCGCGCGAATGACTGGGTTTCGGGAACAAGTTCCCTGATTTCATTAGAACACCTCCCATTATAGTAATGATAGAACAACGAAACGCACACCACGTTGCGACGATGCTTAAGAGAGTCAATAGAGTTGGCTACCCTACTGTCTCCTATGAGTTTCTTCGCCCTTTCTTGTACACGGTCGAGTAACTTCAAAATAGTCTTTGAAGCACCGGCCCATACATGAGAGTTGTATTCCATTTTCGGTCGGATGTAGGCGGTATAAATAGTAAGTAGATCAGATGGGGTGAAGTATGTCTTACACCGCCTTAAAAAGCCTAGGCACTTGAATGGTTCCTTTAGACCTGAAAAATATGCTCAGTCCATCGGACATCTCACTGACTTTTCATGCCAAGAACATCAAGAGCTTCTGATTCCTCAATGTTTATGCCACCCATTTTTACAGATGAGGCAGCGTGATCGTGCATACGGCGATGGGTTAGCATGCAGCATTGGGTCTTTTGGGAATTGAAATCGACCCTGTTCGCGTGACCCCATTCCAATATTCTCGTGAGGTCACCTGTTAGCGAGTCATTCATATTCTGCCGCGTCGCCGCGATCATAGTTGATGTCGGCCTACGATCAAATGAATATGAATGGCAGATACTGCTGTCATCTGCGAAAGAGTGGATAGGGTTTGAAGTATGACATAGGAGGTCATTAAGAAAAATAAGAAATAGGGTAGGAGAAAGAATGGCGCCTTGTGGTACCCCTGCATTGATCTTGAACTCGTTAGATGAGATCCCGTCTATAACAACTATTATAGCGCGATCCCTGAGAAAGCTCGATATAAATCGAGAGAAGATATCGCCGACACCAAAAGCAATAAGTTTGGACAAGAGTGCTCCATGCCACACTCTGTCAAATGCTTTTGAAATATCTAGAGCCACTACCTTACTTTCGCCAAAATGGTGGATGGATCGACACCATTTTTCCGAGAGGAAGGCTAATAAATATCCCGTGGAACGTCCTCCACGGAGGCCATATTGCCGGTCGTTAAGTAAGCTGTTGGACTCCAGATATTTCATAAGATGGAAATTTAGCATACTCTCCATTACTTTAGAAATGGTAGAGCATATTGCGATTGGGCGATAATTTTCAGGGTTGCTTGCCTCTCCTTTCTTGGGGAATGGCGTAACATTTGTAACTTTCCAGCACGACGGAAATTTGCCTATATGATATAGGGTGCTGAAAAGGATTGCCAGAGGACGCGATAACGTCGAAGAGCACTGCTTCAAGACCAGTGCCTGAATTCCATCCGGGCCAGGTCCGATAAACCCCTCTTAACTGCACGAGCCCGAAAGTATATCTTTGGCATAGTTACGGATACACGCTCGGATGCGGGCAGTGATTGATTGCTTTCCGGCAGGTGAGAATTTTCTGCAAACATTTCAGCAAGGAGGGTAGCCTTTTCAACTGGGTCAGTGAATATTTGATCAGCCTTTAATAGAGACGGAATAGAAGAACTAGCATTTCCCTTAACTCTTTTAACGAATGACCAAAAGCTTTTACTTCCCCGTGGGGCAGTAAGAACTTTAGCGCGAAGACTCTGCTCGTACAAAGCTTTTGCACGTCTTAGCACTTTGGCACACGAAGTTCTCGCCCTTTTGCGCATCATATCAGTATCTGCGTTTTTATCATTCCGCCAGACACTAAATGCTTCCTCTCTGGATCTGACTGCAAGTCTGCACGTCTGTAGCTGGCCGACACTTTATTCCATTCGGTTTATGCATTGCGGCAAAAAGACTTTGTCGATTATTGGATAAGGTAATTCCCCACAGGCTAAAGAAAAAAGTACTTGTGTATCTGGATGACCTTTTAGTTATATCGAACGATTTTGATGAACACGTGGTTTTATTAAGGGAGGTGGCAAAGTGTTTAATGGAGGCAAATTTAACCATAGGGCTGAAGAAGTCTCAATTGTTTTCAGGAGCTGAAGTACTGAGGAATCATAATTGGAGGCGGTGTTTTGAGGACTGACCCACATAAAATACAGGCCTTACGGGCTATAAAGCAGCCTCGAACGGTACGGGATGTAAGGAGCTTTCTAGGAAGCGTCGGTACCATCCGGACTTCGCAACAATATCTGCACCTCTAAATAACACGCTAAAAAATCTCCAAAGTTTGTAATGGGTTCCGAGGCGGTGAGGGCATTTAAAGCCTGAAAAAAGCTTTAACGTTCTCGCCTGTCCTCAAATATGCAGATTTTTCAAAACCATTTTTTATGCAGTGTGCTGCTTCGGATTATGGTATCGGAGCAGTTTTATTTCAGTACAATGACCAACAGCAAGAGAACCCTATAGCTTTTTTTTCCCCAAAAATTGAATTTGGCCCAGAGAAGGAATGCTATGCAGCGGTAATGGCCATTAAAAAGTTTAGGCCGTACGTGGAATTATTGACTTTTACGGTCATAACCATGCGACCCTTAAATGGTTAATGAATTTAAAAGATCTTTGTGTAAGATTGGCCCGATGGTCGTTACAATTGCAGGCGTTCAATTTCAATATTGAGCACCGCAAAGGTTCTGAAAATGTGGTCGCCGACATGCTATCGAGATTACCAATTTTGGTCAGTGAAATAAGTCTGGAAAATTTCTTGGATATGAAACCCGAAGAATTAGAAGACGCAGAATACGGGAAATTGAAAACACAAATAGCTGCAAATCAATCCAATTTACCGGATGTAAAAATTGTGGATGGTTTTATTTTTAAATATTTACACTGCGATGGAGAGGTTGACATCAAATGGAAATTATGGGTTCCCTCACATCTAACAACTAAAATAATAGAAAAAGCCCACTCAGCTATTACATTCGCCCACTGTGGTGCAACAAAAGCAACAGAAAAAATAAAACGTTTTTATTATTGGCCTCGTATGACATTACAAATCAGAGAATATATTAAAGCATGCAGAATTTGTAAAGAGTCCAAACCTGTCAATCAGAGAACTATGCCAACTATAGAATAAAAAGTAATCACAGAAAGGCCATTTCAAAAATTATATACAAATAAAAATTTCCTGAAGATATTAACCGATGGTTACCGAAATATCGAAATATATAAAAAAATAAACATAAAGAGGAACCTTTGAGCTTGAAATATAATATATAGATTGTTCTTATTATATATAAATTTTTTAGGAAAATACCGGAGTTCAAAGAGGGGAAACTGCTTCATATTTAAATCGTGGATCAATTCTCGAAGTTTACTTTTTAATGGCTATGCCCGAGGCAACAACTAATAATGTCGTACAGTTTCTATCCATAGCGACAATGGGCCACAATTTACGTCAAAAACTTTTTCACAAATGATAGATACATATTGAATAAAACATATGAGAATGGATACTTACACGCCGCAATCCAACGCATCAAAAAGAGTAAATCAAACAGTACTGGCTGCTATTAGAACGTACCTCGAAGGAGATCACAGGGATTGGGATTTGTATCTCTCTGAAATAGAGTGTGCGCTGAGGACTCTGTGCATAGTGCGATGGGTGTTACTCCATTTTTTGCCTTGTTTGGTTACCACATGTTTACCAACGGCACTGATTACAAGTTGGCCAGAAAATTGTTGTCAATATTCGACCATGAAATAAACAGCCTATCAAACCAGGATCGACTGGCAATAATTAGGGATAAAATTCGCAAGAACATGCATGATGTGTATATCCGATCTGCTGAGCGATACAACATATGCGCAAGGAACGTAAAGTTTATACCTGGACAGGAGGTATATAGGAGGAACATGATTTTTAGGGATTTTGAGAAGAATATCAATGCCAAAGTCTGTCAAAAATTTCTGAATTGTAGAATTCTGAAGCCCATGTACTAGCTGGAGGACATGAAGGGAAAATCAATTGGTGTTTTCCATGCAAAGAATATCGGTGTAGGTTTAGGGAATTGTTGTTACATATTGTTATATCATACCTGTTAGTGTGTATTGCCCGGCGTGGATCTCACACCATTCCTTCTACCCATTAGTTGCAGCCCTGGTGTTTTGTTGCGGTGGCCTGGTGACGGCCAATATAAAAATTTTTTTTTTTTTTTTTTACACAATATATATTATTTATTGAATCTTCAAAATCAATTGAACTAACAATAAGTATTCAAATCTTAAGAACTAATTGCTAATTATTATTAAGTACAGCATAGCTGTACAAAATTATTTATTGCTCGTATAGTTTTATTTCCGCGTCTACTACGTTCGGGCTAGGGAAAGAGTATCCCTTCTTTTCAGTCGAATTAACCGTCTTTCGCTTAAAATATTTCGGGCTAGTATATTTGGATGATCTTGGAGTTTGGTTAGGTATGACGTTGCGTATGTTGTTATCTCTTGTTTGACTGTCGGAATATTTAAATCCTTGTGTATGTTAGAATTTTTTATATACCACGGCGCATCTGTTATCATTCTCAGTATTTTGTTTTGACACCTTTGAATTTTTTCTATATTGGAAGCTGAGGCAGTGCCCCATAGCTGGATACCATAGCTCCATATTGGTTTTAAAATTGCTTTGTAAAGCAAAAGTTTACAGTCCAGTTTTAGCACAGAATTTCGACCAATAAGCCAATTTAGTTGAGTTGCTTTTAATTTCATTTGAGTTAATTTTGCATCGATGTGCTGTTTCCATGTTAGCCGTCTATCAATGTGCATCCCTAGATACTTGACCTCCAAACGTTGAGGTATTAACTGGTTGTTGATCAGAATAGGAAGACATGAGTCTCTGCGCAGGGTGAAGGTTATATGTACGCACTTATTCTCATTAACTTTGATTCGCTATTTTTTTAGCCAGCTTTCCAGCTGCGAAGTTTGGTGCTGTAGGCGACGAGATGCTTCGTCAGCACTTTCGTGAATGCTTAAGAAAGCTGTATCATCGGCAAAAGTTGAGGTATGGATGTTCGCTACTGTTGGCAAATCTGCGGTGTATATCAAGTACAGCAATGGACCTAATATGCTGCCTTGGGGAACTCCAGCTTCAATCGGCTGCGGTGATGACAGCCAATCACCTTGTTTTAAAATAAATTTGCGACAAAGCAGGTAACTTTCCAGTAGCTTACAAATATTTTCAGGAAGGTACTGGGTCAGTTTATATATTAATCCCTTATGCCACACTTTATCAAAAGCTTGGGAAACATCGATAAAGAGGGCTGAGCAGTACTTTTTTTCTTCTAGGGTATGCTTTATAACATTCACAAGTCTATGTGTTTGCTGTAGTTGGGAGCTCTTGGAGCATCTTGTTGCTAATTTTATCGATGCCAGGAGATTTTTTAGGGTTCAAGTTGGCGATAGCTTCTTCGACGTCTTTCAATTTAAACTTTATCGAAACTGCTGCATCCGTAACTATCGATGGAAGTTCTTCAGGGTCGCTTGGTGCATTGGGGGTGAAAACATTTTTTAAGTGCTCAACGAACAACTTGCCTTTTTCTGTGTCGTTTCTTGTCGTTGGGGTTCGAAATGGAGGTTTACGAATGACCGGTCTTTTGAGATATCTGGTAGCACGCCATAGTGAATGATCGGATTGCGGTGTTGCATCAAGACCTTTAATATACTCATTTAAATAATCAGTTTTTTTGGATTGTAACATCTCTCTTAGCTTTTTGGTACACTCTATTAATATAAAAATGCCGCGCGATCTAAAAGGAGAAGTTTTTGTTGTTTGATGAGTCAGTGGAACTCCTACTGACCGGTAATAAAACTGCGAATGTTACGATGGATGTGAGAGGGATGCGTGAATTTTTTTGGAAAGGTGGAAATTGGAAGGATATAGAGAGATAGGGAATGTTTGCGGGAAGACAAAAAATTTCGAGGAGAAAAGATTTGATCGTGAGACGGTAGAGTACGTCCGACGTCAGTTGTTTCGAAAAGAAAATTTTAAGGAAGACGTCTAAACGAATTTAAGATTTTAGAAAAAAAGGAGAAAAAAGCAATTAAAGGCAATGTCCTAAACGAAATTAGAACTTTTGGTTGTTAGAAAAAAAGAAAATACACGGCGAATGAAATTGTAGTGGAGGATCGAGAGTCGAATCCTATAATAATTAAGTGAATTGGACTTACAAAAGGAATACGAATTGCCAAGAAGAAGAAAAGAGGAAAAGTACTGCAACCCAGTAGCAGCAGTAATTATCCTGAGGACACCGCAGAAGAGACTTAACCGAGGATGGTAGATAAATCTTCCAGATAAGCCTTCTTATATTTATGATTTTTAAAATATTGTTTTTTTTTTGTTGTGAAATCATAGTTTTAGGAAAACGCCAATGTCTAGAATTTTTTTGTTTAAATAGTCCGGTAAAATCCTTCCTAGTTACTTTAGACCGAAAAAAATTAGGAAACAGTAGGAAGAATAGTTGTGTATGTGAATACTGAAAGGCAGCTGTTAGAAAGGCAGATATAGTACAAAGCCTGAAGAGTTTTGTGAAGGGACAAAGAGAGCCAAGGGCAATATTGAGTATTTTGTGTTGGATTTTTTTTACTGCGAAGTGGCAGTTCAGAAAATACCTTAGGGAGCTCTTTCAGGGATTTGGAAATTATGAGACGGTTTATTGGGACAGTTATAAAATATCCCGGTTTATATTCCCTTAAATCTCTACCCTCCGATAATAAACGGCAAAGTGCATATATCTTCAGTTTTTTTTCTAACAGGTATCTCTCAATTCCGAAAAAAACCCGAGAAACCTTTTAGAATTGTGTTGAATGTGTTAGAAGTTTCATTATTATTATTTTGTAATTATTCAGCATTGCTCATATTTTTGATAACATTGTGAAGGAAGGAAAAAGCTTTATTTTGTTAATCCCTTAAAGCAGGCTATATTTGTAATTTTATGTGTTTTTTTGTGAGATTATGTTAATAAATATTATTGGCTAACTGAAAAATTTTTTTATTGGGACTGTAATTCTATTGCACGTGTGAGTATAAAAAGGGGTCATCATTATATTGAGTGGATGAGCGATGACCAAGAAGGGAAAAGGGCGACTGGAAGGAAGATCTAGCTTCCCTAGTGATGGTATGTGATTAGAGTAGAGTAGATACATTTTTTTGAGTTTTGACGGTATAATTGGAACTTGTTCCGGGCTTGGCTGAGGGTTGAGAACACACCCCATTAATATCTCCGCGTTTAGAGCTGGCGGGAGGACGTCACTCAAGTGCCATAGGGGCATGTAACATTACGGCTGTTGACCGATTGAAATTTATCAATGAATATAAGAACAAATGTTTTTTCTAGATTGTAGAATATATCCACATGGATTATTTCACATGGGTTTTATGGTGTTTCAGTTAGATTAAATTCGTGTTAACAAGGTATTGCTCCCTGTTAAATACATCACAATTATTAAGAAATTGATTTATTCGTAATTTCATGTTAGGATAATAAGTTTCCGTTTTCAGGTCGGGAAAGTTTTCATTGATACCGCTGTGGTTGTTTTTCAAATGTTCATTTTCTATTCTTTCGGTTAAATCCGTTTCATCTGTGACATCCGTAAGAATTGTCTTACATCTAAAAATTTTAAAAATATTATTTTTATTATAATATCTGGTTGACATTCTTCTATTTTTCAAATACCAGCTCGTCGCCTACAAATACTGCGTTTGTTTTATCCATGTTAAAATGCTTCTTCAATATAGTCTTCAATGTTTCTCGTAAAATTTTTCTAATCTTGGACCAGCACTCAGTAGATGACCCCTACAAATTGTGCTGGAACTAGGGGAAACGGATAGTAGGAGAATTGATAGGAGGTGAAGCTTCACTATCTTACAACACTGCTTTTGCACGTTATTTGTTTTTATAAGTGTTGTAACGTCTCTGATTTCAAGGAGACGTATTAAATTTTGAAGCTTCGTTTTTAGTAGCTATTTTTAGTAATTATTTCACTTTGTCGATGCTACACAATACCAACGAAGGAGGGCGTTCTAATGTGCCTGTGGACTGGATACAGCAGAAGCCGTTACTGTTCAGTGACCAGTGACTATGCCTTCGCCACTGAAACCTTCCAACAACAACTGACACGAAGACACACAAATGCACAAAAGAAGAATGCGAGATATTTTTAAGAGTTTGAAACTGGGGTTGAACCCAGCAAAAATTTTTTGTTTTGTAGTCAACGTGCAGACTACTTCGACCATCGCCACCCTCACTGGTACTAAACTGACACTAATATACTGTTGTGTATCTACACGATCAGAAATTAATAACATGTGCTGACCTTAAGCCTTAAGTCATTAAGTGACTATATTAATTTCATCAAAGTTCTTACTCTATTCATTTGTTTTATTCTCACATTCTATGACATATCAGATAGTTGCCACCTTATTTATATTATAACTACAGAAGTACTTATATACATATATATTAAAATTTATTGTATAAAGTTCAAAGCATTAATTCATAAAATTCAATATTATCCAAGTTTTATAACTGCTATCTATGAGTTTATTACTTTCCATCTTTTCTTGGGCTTAAGTTTCTATTCGATGTACCTTCACACACTGTCTCACAATTCTTGTTATCAAACTTGCTTGTGGAAGTTGTTGCATCATAATTGTTTCTCTACTTCCAGACAACATGTTGCCTTCTTCGGCTTTAACAAGATGATTAGTGATATGTGGCACGTTATTACTAAAACTACGCATTTGGTCTAAATGTCTATTTAATTCTCGGTTGTTGTCCGAAATAATACACAAGTACGAAAGTTTTCCCAACCGTAGCTTCTGACCAGCTTGGTTTATTATAATCACTATAGTTTCTGATTAAAATTTTTCGCTTTCAGAAAAAATCAAATTTCGTTTTCCTTTGCGAATTAGAACACTTTTTTCTCGAGACTCTTCAATTTTGTCCCTCGTCAAAGGCGGCCTTAAATTACTAAAACGTGTTTTAAGTGAGCGACCAAAAAGAAGTCTTGCTTGCGATTCGCCAGTAGAGAAAGTCAAAATTTTTTATTTTGTGTACATATGAATTATGATTTTAGTTTAGATAATTACATATGCAGTTATCATTCTTTATAAAGGGTGGTTAAATTTCAAGGGCCGATGTTGAATGTGAACCACACCTAAACGCCAAGCTTTTTTCCGAATTTTATTTGACATTTCTCTATTTCAGACTTACTCAATTTGAACCATGGAGAGATACACAATCCAACAACGTGTTAAAGTTATCCAGACTTATTATGAAAATGGGCGTTCAAATCAAAATGCATATCGTGCACTTCGTGATTTTTTTGGTCAATTTGATCGTCCAAATGTGTATAATAAAGGTTATCTTCCTTTATATTTAAAAAAAATTATTTTAAATGATTATTGAGTCTTTTAAGCGGGATTTTATAAAAGCGTTGATTGCGCATTTATAAAAGTTTTCGGATAAATGCACAGAAAACTGCACTTTTTTTGATGCGCACTTAAGCGGGAACTACTGTACTTGTTAAACAACATTGAAACACTTCTTATATAGATTTTTAAATATTAAACTAATTATATATAGTATATCTACATACATTTATAAAATAATTTATGACTATATTAATTTAAGTTAATTTATCACAATATTGTGATGAAATTACATTCCTGATTTGAATAAGGGGAAAAAGAACAGTTAATCGCCAACAGCAGTTGAGTATAATACACATTTTCTATGCCATGTCATCAGTACTCTTTGTGTCAATGGGGAGGTAATTGTAAAGTCATTAATATCATCTATTTAACCCATCAGAGCTTAGGAAAATGTATACGAGAATAATCGTTACTGTCTACATACTATCAACAGAGGTTCTCAGCTTTGTTGTTTTTTATGTTCTTCTTATTTTATGAAGAAGGGATCTGGGAAACAATGAGCAACACCCTCCAGTGTTTCATATTAATTCTAAACTATAACCATTTATTTTTTCAGGCAGTGTGTAAAGGGTCATCGGATTTCCACTGGCAATGCTAAAAATAGAAAAATGATAAATTTCGGACCTTTCAGCATTTTCTACTACATAATTCACTTTTTTCTTCGTATAACATACTGATGCTAAGTGGCCAACTTCGCCACATGAATGACATTTGCTTTCTTTAAATTTGCAATCAATGGATTTCTGATTCCGCCATCCACAATGAACACATTCCTAGCTCTTATTTTTCTGCAATCAATTTCGCACAAGTATATTTCTAGTCTTTCTTGCCACAACACCCAATTGTCAACATTTGCAACAAATTCTGCAATTGATTCTGTCGGTAAAATGTTATTGGCACTCCACCACTTGTGGTGTTGCTGCTCGAGCGACTTGCCTGCATTGTACCCTTTGTTTTTAAACAATTTATATCTTTTGTTTTTATTTTATTTATTTAGTATGTAACACATATATGTAAAGCACTTACATAGTTATTAAAATTGATTTTGCTCGTCGCCATTTGTTGTGTATCTACACGATCAGAAATGAATAACACGTGCTGGCCTTAAGCCTTCAATTCATTAAGTATCACGTATCAGATAATTGCCACCTTGTTTATATTATAACTACAGAATACCTATAGGTATTTTACGCGCAATATCTAACATATACAATGAAATCTAGAAAGCGGGATTTTAAAATCCTGTGCGCTACACGTGATTTAATATAAAAAAGCGGAACCATCCTGCAAAAAGCGGTACAACTGGCAACCCTAATCTACAGCATAAATATCACAGTGGCAATTGGCATTTTAAACAAACCTCGTATATTTTTTTTTATCTTGGACCACCACTCAGGATATGACCCCTACACATGCGGTGCATTGTATTGGAACTAGAGGAAAGGATAGTAGGAGAAATGATAGGAGGTGAAGCTTCACTATCCTACAACACTGTTTTTGCACGTTATTTGTTTTTATAATAGTGTTGTGCGTCTCTGATGCCAAGGAGACCATATTAAATTTTGAAGCTTCGTCTTTAGTAGCTATTTTTTTTAGCTATTATTTTACTGCGCTAGTGCCACACAATACCGACGAAGGAGGGAGTTCTGATGTGCCTGTGGATTGGATAGAGCTGAAGCCGTTACTGCTCAGTGACCATTGACTATGTCTTCGCCACTGAACCCTTGCGACAACAAATGCCACAAAGCCACATAAATCTATATCAGAAAAAATGCGAATTGATTTTATGAGTCTGAAATTTTTCGTTTTCTAGACTAAATCATAAAAACGTTTCGCATTTTTTCTGATGTGCAATAGTGTGTCTTTGTGTCTGTCGGTAGGTTTCACTATCGAAGGCTTAGTCACTGGTCACTGAGCAGTAACGGCTTCAAATGTGACCAATCCGCAGGCATATCAGACCGCCCTCCTTCGTCGGTATTCTGTAGCACCGACGAAGTAAAATAATTATTAAAAAACGGCTACTAAAAGCAAAGTTTCAAAAAATTTAATAGGTCTCTATAAAACAAAGAACGTGCAAAAGTAGAGTTGTAAGATAGTGAAGCATCACCTAATGTCACTTCTCCTACTATCCTTTTTCTTTAGTTTCATCGCATGTGCAGGGGTCATTTCATGGTCCAAGATAAAGAAATAAAAAACCAAATCAAAGACAAAAATTGGAAGTCACACTGACAAACACTAGCAGAACGCAACAAGGCTGCTGCACCTTCATCCGCAGCGTTATTCGTGGTTTGTCCGATTTGTGGTTATCAGTAGATGTAATTATTAGCTTTATATATCCATTATTTCTTACTAATAGAATACAGGATTTTTGTTTTCTTTCTTACTTACAGAAATAGCTTGTGATCAATGCGTTTTACAATGGCGTTATGTCGCTGGTAATAACTGGGGAATGTGCCCTGATGGTAATGGAGCAGTTGGCTGTGGTCCGCAAGAAGAATTTAGATCATGTGCTGATATTACATTAGGAGAAGGCATACCAAAACGACCCATCAGACCTCCCATGCGTCCTACTTTACGCCCGAAAACACCTTCCAGCAGTACTAAAAGCAGTCAATCGGAAGATTCTTCAGAATCTTTCAACTATGTTACTTTGCTCATTACATTTCTTTTATTATTTCTTGGAATTTTTGTGTTGTCTATATACTATTTGTATCGTAAAGACCACCCACTTATTGGACGCTACAAGGAATATCTGGATAAACGTTTGTGTAAAAAGAAGCCATTGCCAAGTAATATGCCTGCAATATTACAAAAAAGGACGACGTTATCAGCGTTTAGTTCTGATCCTGTTCTAGGAAATAATACTCTTAAATCGAAAACTGATCACCGAAATACTCAAGAGGAAGTTCCTGTTCCACCGCCACGTTTAAAACGTCATTCTCGTGTCAGAGAGATGTCACCGGATGAATCAAGCGTCGCATAAATTGTTTTTGTTTTGTAATTCATTAATTTTTTTCGACTAAATGAACACCATTAAATTATAAAATCTTGAATGTTTCCCCGACAAATGTTAAAAATTTCTAATTTAGCATTTGTCATTAACAACTGTGTTGCAAATAATGTCCAATGCAGATAGAAGCGATAATAGTTTGTGATATATCAATGCTAGAAGGTGCCAGAGTGAATCCTCTATTGAACGAGGGATTTCTTTTGTTTTATAGTCTTCTATAAGTTCTTTTTTGTATGCAAGATTGATTCTGACAATGAGTTGTTCATGTCAGTGAATGAAGTATAAATAAACACTTCTGTTAATACTTTTTCGATATCGATTTCTATTACATCAAAACTATCTTATTTAACACACAAAATTTTAATTTATACCCTTCACCTTGTTTTTATTTAATTTAAGACGCAAAATTTTATACTGCATTAAAAATAATTAAAAAGGAAAAAAGAAATGGCGAAAAACAAAAGAGAAACATTATAACGTGCTAGAGCTATGTCGCACCATATTTTATTATAGCTTTTAGGGGCCACTCTGACATTAGCGTAAGAGTAAATGTCAGAATGGTTAAAAGTTGTATCCGTTAATCTATAATAAATTGTTTGGTCTTTGTTTGTTCAACTGTTAGTTGAACTGGTAACAGATATACTATAGTATGGGATTCAATAAACTTGAACCATAAAATTTATTTCTTGTGGTTTTAATTATCTTTTTACTCAAACTATATTCCCTATTGGTGTTTTGTAATACATTCTCGGGCAAGCAATACGAAAATGAGTTATATCTATTTCAGTTATTCATTGCCTGTAGTCCGGTCGTCAATTTAGAAATTAAGCTTGGAGCTTGAATTTAGATTAGTTTAGGGGAGAGTGACAGCTTAGTAGATTCGAAGCTCACTTCAGCACACCTAGCGGCCCATTATGATACCACGCCAAACATTTCAGCCAGGAGGAGTCAGTGAATATTTGATCATCTTTTAAAAGAGGCGGAATAGAAGAACTAGCATTTTCCTTTACTCTTTTAAAGAATGGCCAAAAGATTTTATTTCCCCGTGGGGCAGTAAGAACTTTAGCGCGAAGACGCTGCTCGTACAAAGCTTTTGCACGTCTTAGCACTTTGGCACACGAAGATCTCGCCCTTTTGCGCATTAGATCCGTATCTGCGTTTTTGTTACCGCGCCGGATACTAAATGGTGTCTCTCTGGATCTGACTGCAGGACTGCGCGTCTGATTAAACCAACACTTCGGTCTAGGCCTAATCGAGATTTGCTTCGATAGTATGAATGTTTTCATATCAAGCAATATTATATTTTGAACCATTTCAACCATGGCATTGACATCATTGTCAAGGAAGCAGAGCCTTCAATTGAAATGCCGAAGGAAATCGTCGTGCCTTTTCGTAGATATATTTCAAACGTTTCATAGCTGGCCGTGAAAGATTGTTGGCACTGATACACAACCTCGTATATGAATTGCAATGCCCCTGTGTAGATGGAAAAGAGAGGAGGTGATACCCAGGTATGTGAAAATGCTGTCGGTCAGCATCTTCAGACACCTGGGTTTGACTTAAGGCGAAAACATCCGGTCGATAGAGACAAACTTGAGCATAGACAGAGAAGAAGTTTGCCCTTGACCACGTATGTTGCAGAAGTCAATTCTGAATCGAATTTTATTGTTGTTGTTAATTGTTCAGGTAAGTAAATTATTTAATTTCTTTAATGCCTATTTTGTTATTCTGTTTGGCATTATGTTATTTATTGTATTTATTTTGTTCTCTCTATTTATTGTTTTAATGTAATTTAATGTAGTCGTAGCAATGTTCAATAAAGCGGCCGCACTATGCATTGAAGATTCTATACAACCTCAGTGCTCAAATTCAATACCATATATCAGAATTTATACAGCTTTAGACCCCCTGTGTACTTTTTTAACATAAACCTCCACACTATTATGTATGTGCATACTGCGTATGCAGCACTTTTACTCAATAAAAAAATTATAAATAAATTAAAGCAACAGACTTTGTAACCAAATTGAAGTAGAACCACTACTTCATATCATAAATGGCTGATGATGCCAAATCATAGGCGTAGAAAAGGGCAAAACAAACGAAGGTTGAATTTTTTTTTTTTTTAATGTATTACAGCAATATTGACAAACAAACATGAGTAAAGCTCTCATTACAAATATTTGTTGTAATTCTAAGTTGTGTTTAGGCTAACAGTGATTTGAAATTTTAGAGAAAGTGCATAAAAACAACACCAAAAACATTGTGCAGGCATTTTGTTAAAAATTTTGTTTTCATGAAAAGTTTAATAACTCAGTCAATTATTTATCTATTTTTAACTCCAAATATGCGTTGTAATCGTTAATAAACGTACTTTTGAAATAAATTCAATAGTATTATAGTTTATTACATTATAATGTATAAAAACGTCACCAAAGTTGAAAAATTTTTGAAAAATCTACAAAATTTGTGTTTGCTCGACAATAACACCCAAATTTCTCAAGTTTTCTTAGATAAATTATATATTATTCAAAAGATCTCAGTTACTTCTTTCCAAATCTAGTAAGAAATTGAAAATCGGATTATTATCAACAGGCTTATAAGTGCGCAAAGGTACAAAAACCGGTTTTTTAACCGTAAATCCGGATTTTGGAGGTGTCCGGCATATTTCACTATTGGATTCTTCTTTAACTCGACAACACCTACAAGAAAAATAATATCCGGTCCCAGGTTTTTCTACTTCATTCAATTTTGTACCACTGTGTAAGTATCGAGTTATTAACGGCATTAGTGTTTGTTATTAAAGTGTTATTAGAAGTGCTGTCTGATATTTGTGTCTCGCTGTGAGCTTGCGTTAGCCCGTTTAGAATGTTCCGGTTCTTCATGAAGTTTACATTTTTAATTCAAATTTTTTTTATTTAGTTCCCGCTCTTTTTCACGTTTTTGCAATTACAATTCAAATCTTCGAGACTCTGAAAGGGGAGAAAGATTTGAAGCTCTACTTATAGTGCTTAATGAAAGTGAATTTGGCCTTGCGCCTGAACACGAAGAACATTCAAAGGTTATGTGCCTACGTTCTGAGCACAATTTGTATGATACATATACATAAGTATGTATATTATGGCAATCGTTGCATGTTGTCATGTTTTTATCATGGAATTTTGGCATACCCTGCAAATAATGTGACTAGTCTACACATGCATATATAGTGTAGTCCAGAGAGGAGTAGGACCAGTCCAAGATTAACCAAAATGTATGGAGAAAACATGGTTTATTTAACATCGGTGTGGACCATATAACACATCGGACTAACTCAAAAACTACTCCATGTAACCACTCCATGGAGAAACTCAGAGAGTAATTTTAATGAGGCGGAGTAATCGTAAATACGAAGAAAAGCACGAACACTGCTGTTGTTTTCAATGACATGGTGTACGGCTGCATTACATAGGACCTTGTTCTGACTAGTCCATTTCAGCTAAAATGGACCACGTAGTCCAATATTATTTGCAGGGTAGTGAAACATCGTGGTTGTGCTCTTTATTACAACATTGAGCCGTTAAAATTGGTAAAGACTGTTTACAGTACTGAAATCAGTGTGACCAGATTTTAAAATAACAAGGAACGAAATCACGTTTGAAAACGAACTAAAATGAGTTAAAAAAATGTAATTTTATACCAGAAAATTGAGCTAAATTCTTCACTACTTTGATAACTTTGAGATATTTTTCATAGTTTAAATAACATAAAGTTTTGATTTTACTTCCAAATAGAAAGACCGTTTTTTATTCGTTACTAATACTATATATATTTTTTATTTTGTTTTATTGATTCATAATATGACGTATTTAATAATATAAGCTTTCATATGGCCAAAAAATATTACAAATATTATGTATAGAGTAAAATTTAAAAAAGTAACTATATATAGTGTGGATATAAAAAAAAATTATTTGCAAAATAGTATTGAAAGAATAACAATAATAATATGGCATAAATTTTCAACAACACTTAAAAAAATATACAGCGGTTACCAGCTTATTTGATGCAACCACAATAAAACAATAAATACAGTCGAACTTCTCTATAGCGAACTTTTCTATAACGAAATCTTCTCTATAACAAATAAAATTCGTGAAAACAACATTTTTGTGAGTACATATTTTTATACATTTTGATCTCCCTATAACAAACTTCCCTATAGCGAAGTTCTCTCTGTAACGTACAATTTTTTAAGACCTAAATAGAATTTTTCACACTAAATAATCTCTCTATTGCGAAGTTTTTAGCAATCGATTTTTTGCATCAATTTAGTCACATATGTATGTATAAACAAAAAAAAAATTAATGTGTTCATGTAAAAACAATTTTTTTTGTCTTAATAAATATATTTTCTACATAAAAAAAATGTAGTCAACATTTTCTGCAGTTTCTCTATAACGAATTTTCTTTATAACGTAGAAATTTGACAGTCCCCAACTGCTACGTTATAGAGAAGTTCGACTGTATGTAAGTATGTATGTATATTGAAATCCCTGTAACTCAAAAACTATTTCTGTTTCTTGAAAAATTTTAAATGTCAGTTTGTTAAAAATTGTCCTTATTTCAGAACTGTTAATTCATTTATTTTATATTATTATATATTATATACAACTCAATTTTCAAATGATGCAACTTATTTGTTTGATGCAAGAAATTCTGAATAAAAATTTATGCAACTCTTTGCTTATAATATTTTAATTAATATTTAGTATGTTTGTTCCGCTCTTCGATTAACGCTCTTTTCAACGTTTCTTTGTTTGATATTTGGTGATTTTGTATATTATTTTCTTATAACGTTCATAAATTTTGATAACGTTCAAGTCCGGAGACTGTGCAGGTGCTCCCATCAAATGGGGGCAATTCCATATAAGCCAGGTTTGAACAATACTGGATTTGTGCTTTGGGTCGTTATCTTGGTAAAAACGGAAGGTGTTCTTCAAACCTTGTTTTTCAGCACTTTGAATCAAATTCCCTTTGAGAATGCTCAAATACATAGTTTTATCCATGTTTCCTTCAATGACAACCAAATTTCCAACACCCGTTGCGATCATGGAAGCCCACACCATAACGATTCCTCCGCCATATTTAACTGTTCCGCGAAGCTCCTTTGATTGGAGCTGAGTATTTGGCTTCCGCCACACATAAGACCTTCCATCTGAGCCAAAGATGTTAAATTTAAACTCATCTGAAAATATGACCGTATTCCAGAAATCTTCAGTGATACTCGAGCATGAAAGTCAAGGGTACGTAAAACACGCCGAATTATTGATGCACTACAAACCTTCCCAATGCCAGTGGCAACTTCATCAGCTACATTTTGTGCTCATAACCTTGGAGTTTCCCTAATTTTTCTAATTATCCAACGTTCATCACATGCAGAAAAAATCTTGGTAGGAACAGTTCTACCATTGTGTTCAATTCTATTTTCTTTTGAATAACGTTGCGCTATATGCTGGACTGTAGATGAAGACAAATTCAATATGTCTACAATTTTACACTGAGTTTGTCCATTTTTATAATGAAGAATAACCAACTCGCGGTGTTTTAGTTTTGTGCACCGACCCATATTGAATAAAACCAGCGTAATAGTCCCAAACTCCAAACAAAATACCAAAATTATGCAAACCTTGGTAGAAAATGTTTAACTAAGAGATAATTGCATTATATTTTTAAATATAACGGTATCACTACAGTCAATGTGTTCTTCCATCAAATAAGCTGAGCGATTCAGAAAGAAAGTATTTTTTGTTTTCGATATTTTTCTTATAAATTAAGAGTAAATATTAAAAAATAAGAGAAATTTTTTTAAGGGCCCATGTTGTCAATTAAAGTGTTTTTCGTTTCCTTTTATTGTTCCAATTACTTTATGAGTTACATTGATTTAAGTTTTTTAAATCTGCTTTCATTAAATAAGCTGACAAGCTCGTAATTATAGAGAAGCAAAAAAAGAATTAGTGCCAAACTTGCGATGAACAATTTATAGATATGTATATGTACTTATATACAAGTATCATCAAACATTACGATTATAGCAAAGACTATAAATATATGAAGATAGTGCACGTAGAACGTTAAATAAAATGTGTTTAAAGATGCTGCGCGGGGAAGTAACAAGGGAAATAACAAACCGTGTGTTTTATATTTCTTGTTCTAAGCACATTCAAGTATGATTAGGAGCTAAATTGAGTTATTTAGGGTAGTTCCTAAAAAGATTGATACTTCTGGAGAACAAATATGGAGAGTAGTTATTGATTACAGGAAATTAAATAGTATTACGATTTCCTATACCGAATATGGAAGATTTATTTTCGAAATTAAGAAATTCTCAATATTTTAGTGCAATTGATTTAGCAAAAGGATTTCATCAAATTTTAATTTCACCGGAAGATAGATACAAAACTGCATTTTCTACAGCAGCCAATCACTATGAAATTAATAGAATGCTATTTGGTTTAAATAATTCTCCTGCATTATTTCAAAGAATGTTGAATGAAGTACTTCAGGATTATATAAATAATATATGTATGTGTAATATACATATTTAGATGATATTCTAGTATTTTCTACATCGCTTCAAAAGCACGTTTTACAACTGAGAAAAATTTTTAAAAGATTATCCGACTACAATTTCAAAGTCCAGGTTGATAAATGTAATTTTTTTAGACGTGAATCAGAATATCTTGGATATATTATAACTCCTCAAGGAATAAAACATAACCCAAACTAAGTAAATATCATTAAAAAAATTTTTACTTCCGAAAACTATCAAAGAAGTCAGATCATTTTTAGCAATAACAGGGTTTTAAAGAAAATTCATTAAAGACTATAGTCAAATAGAATTACCGAAGATTTCCAAATTTAAAAAAGATTCAAAGATCGATATTAATGACCAGTAATATATTGGATCTTTTAATAAATTAAAAACACGAATTAATTTATAGTACAATTGAAAAAGAATTGCTTGCAATAGTTTGGTCAGTAAAATATTTTAGACCATATTTATTTGGAAGGAAATTTAAAATTGAAACAGACCATAAACCACTTATTTGGCTGAACTCTATGAAAGAACCAAATAAGAAATTACAAAGATGGAAGATACAACTGATCGAATATGACTTCGAAGTAGAATATATTAAAAGAAAAACGAACAAAGTAGCGGATTATTCGAGTCGTCTTGATATAAATATATTAAGGAAAAAAAGGAAAATATTCCATCTGATATAGCTATAATTCATAGTGCAGAAGAAAATTAAAATGATTATATTTCTATATCGGAATCTCAAGTAAACATTTATAAAAACCAAATTGTGATAACTCAAGGAGCTATTTTCGTATATAAAAAACAAATTCTGTATGGACAGAAAATCAGACAAATAATAACAATTAAGGAATGTTTTGAAGAACGAATATTAGAATTTTTGAAAAAAAATTTTCCGCTATTTTTGTACTGTAGCAATTTTTTCTGCATATTTTGATATATTTAAAAGTTTTCAAAAAACTTTAGGACATTATTTTTTAAACTCTCATGAAATAAAATTTTTAGATTGTTCTAAATTTGTGAAGGATATTTTTAACAAAGAAAAACTTTTAGAAATTATAGATAAACACGACAGATAACCAATGAAACCCAATGAAATTGTTTCGAGAAGAATTTGCTATTTTAGGTAAACCATCTAAAATTAAAGTTGACAATGAATTCAAAACAGCATATTTTAAAGATTTTTTAAATTCGGAAAATATAGAACTTCATATTACTTCTCTTAACACTCATACTGGTAATTCAGACGTAGAACGCTTTCATTTAACATTAATTGAACATATTCGACTATTTAAACTATAAAAAGAAAGTAAAAATTTTAGGGATAGAACATTAGTTCCAAAATCTGTCCAAATTTATAATAATACTATATGAATGAATTATTACATAATAAAGTCGATTCATCTATTTGGAAAACTTTACATGATACTGTTCACTACAAAAAAGTGAATTGGATTAATAAAACTAACCAGAATAGAAAGGAATGTCATGAATATAGACAAAGAGAGTTAGTAAAAAATCTTGGTTTCTATAATCTTCAGGAAAAACCTAAATATATTTCAAAAGAAGTAAAAGAAAATAATAAAACACATTTCATTGATGAGAACGGTTATAAACGTGATAGGCAATTGATAAAAAGAATATTTAATCATCAAAAGGAACTACCTGATATAAAATTTTAAAGAGAGGTTACTGGAAGAGACTATACAGGGTGGCACAAAAGGAGCTATATCGTTTGAATTATTTATAACTTTTTTAATTATTATTTTTTCTTTTTTTTTTCAGCATTTTGTGAAGAAGACTTGGGGAATTAATTATGAAATGAAATCATGGCCATTACATCCGAAATTTTGTGAAAAGTTATGGAAAATATGCTAAAAAAGTAGGTAAATGTGAAGCAGAAAATGGACATCACTTACAGGATATCTTTTTTCAAAGTTAATAGCAAAAAATTCCCCAATAATATACTGTATTTAAAAAAAAAATTATAATAATCACATAAATAAAAAAGTTATAAACCATTTAAACCATATAGCTCCTTTTGTGCCACCCTGTACTAAAAATAAAATAATATTAAAAGTTGTAAAAACCATTAATAATTATTTTCTTGTTATATTTTACAAATTTTTAATAATTTTCGAATATTATTATATATAAAGAGTTATATAAAATATATATATACTCGTAAAAAGTATTTAATGATTCCTGCATATTAATTATTGTTAATATATATATATATTTATGTATAATACCAATATATATATATATATATATATATATGCATGCATATTACCCTTAATATAATTATGATTGATCTGTATAACATTATTACTATTTTTTAACTGTTTTTGTTATATATTTATTTTTTACTTCCAATAATACATAATAATACATAATACATAAAAATAAAGAATAAAACTTCAATCAACAATTTTCATTAAAAAATATATTCTAATTGTAAAAACAGATATTAAAAAATAATTTATAAAAATAAAATAAATATTTTTATAATTAATTTACTCAAGGCGACTCTTTGAGAATAGCCAAACGATGAAGATTACAACATAAGCGAAGCCGTTATGATAAAATATTGAAATAAGCTGGAATTGAGAAATCTTAATTATGATTTAGTTTTGTAATCAATTAGGAATGTTTTATTAGATCAAATGGCTTCGAGAGATCGATAGAAAAATTTTGCACCCATTTTGATTGGCTTTAATAGTTTCTGTCAATTCAGTCAAATGAAATCCAATATTACGACCACGTCTAAAACCATATTGTGACTCTATTAGAAGCCCCTTTGTATCAATGCAATTAACTACTTGATCCTATAATACATTTTCTACAATCTTAGACAATCAGTTACAAGTTGCTGATAGAAGAAAGTGTTTATTCTTTAGAATTGCAGTGATATTTTCTACTTAGTGAGAAAAGTAGAGAAAGTTAGCATAGTAATAAAAAAGTAAAAAAGATACCGACAAATATATGGAAAAATCATCATAATCAGCATAATGGGAATACCATCAAGTCCAATCGATGCAGATTTTATTTTTTAGTCAGCCGTTCTTTATGATCATCACATTAAACTAAATTAAAACCAAAGCTCTTTATGTCTTATGTAATATTTACCATTATGCCGCAATATATCTGAAACCTCTGGTAAATATTACATATAGGAACAACAAATGGAACTTAAACACAAGAGCAGGTGAACAAGTAAACGACAAAAAATAACAAAGAAACATAATAATTTTTTTTTTTTATTAAAGACATAATAATGCATAACTTTGAAATCAATGAAAAATTTAGTTCTTTTTGATGGCATGATGGTGGTAAACTCACTGCATGCCGAAATATTTTATTAATAACTGGGGAACGTCTTTATTTAATAAAATTGTGTGATGATCGCCTTCCACATTTCTGACATCAATAACATTTCGTGTAACTGGCTTTAAGCCATATAACTCATCCATGTTTGGCTGTACTAATGTCGTTGGTTGTATAATAAGAATTTTCGACTCGACAATTTCCACTAATTTGTAAGTATTTGAATCTAGCACCGTTTCGGTAGTGACCATGACCGCATTTAAGTATCGCATGCATTCATCTACGTCTTTCACATTTAAATTTTGTTTAACATTCCAGTAAATTGCTTCCATATTGGGATTTTCAGCAACAATTTTTACGAAAATTTCCATTTGCTCTTCATTAGCGAGTGATTTTAGAGCCAAAAGTAATATTCGTTTTTTGACTTCCAAAATATCGTTTTCTTTTATTTCTTTACATAAGCTTTCTACCCAAGCGGGAGATCCGTCAATATAAACCATAGAACCAAAATATCCAAATTTTTCCAAATATTTTGCGACAATATGCGCGACAAGAGTTCCAAAAGAGTGGGCAACGATTCTGAATGTTTTGCTACGGCGAGAATTCAATACTTGTGAAATTTCCTGCAAAAAAAATTATTATAGCGTTAGTAAAGTAAGTGAAGATATAAAAAAGTAATTTAAATTTGAGAAACTAAGGACTGTGTTCAATAACATTAAAACATATTAAGGTTATTCGTACTTACGGTGGCTATTATTTCGACTAAACTATCAAAGTTTTCTGTGCCAACTTTGGCTGAAAGTTGTACACAATAGGTTTGTACATTTAATTGGGATCCAAGCTTTTCCCATGTTTCGGAGCAGACACTTTCGATACCAGGAAACATTATTATGGGTACTTGATCTGAATCGATATTGTTTAGAGGAAGCAAGATTTCATTATTTACAGATTTATATTTTACGTTTAAGTACAAAATTTCTAAGAAATTTGTAACGAAATTTTCGTTCTTATTATTTTGACACGTGATACTCTTTTTCTTATGGAGTTCTGAAAGTTCTTTCATGCGGTCAATTGTTAGAGTACGCAATTCAGCTGGTGTTAACACTATATCAAAGTTTCGCTCGAGTGTTTGTTTGATTTCTACTCCCATTAGGGAATCCATGCCAAGTTCTGACAAAGTAGAAGTGGCTGGTATGGATTTTAACTGAGTTAGCGACAAAGTATTCATTATAAATTGTAGTGCTGTTTGACTTTCTGCCAATATAGTTTTTTCTGCTACAACCATACTACAAACAACTGGATCTGGAGATGTCAAAAGAGTGTCTAATACATCAAGACATGAACTAATGCGTTGCTGCATAGTTCCTCCAATATCAACATCAATTTTACCATCTACCATAACAGATGCCAGTCCTACTTCTCCTACTGCACCCCATTGAATAGCTTTTCCTGGGTATCCGAGCTGTACACGTTCTTCAACTATACGTTCCATTATTGAATTGGCCATACCATAATTAGTCTGGCCAGCATTACCTCTTCCACATGCAACACTAGAAAATATAACAAAACAATGCAATTTAGGACAAAGCTTTCGAGACAAATGATCCAAATATTTGGTGGCTACTGCTTTAGGTCCCAAGGTGTGCTGGAAACTTTCAATTGTTTGATTCAAAAATAAGCTGTCGTTCAATAAAGCCGCTAAATTGAAAATACCGCCAATGCTGCCAAGTTTCATAGACTCACTAAGAAGCTCTAAACAACCAGTTTCTGATGTAATATCTGATGTATTTATTCGTATTTGACAGTTGTAAATTTTCCATATTCTAAAGCAAACAATAACGAAAAAAACAAATAACATTAAAAAAACTGATCTGTAGTTGCTTCAACGTACGAAATTCTAAGCTTTTGGTATGCGTTCGATAAGCCACTTCTAGAATTTAATATAATCTTTTGTGCTCCTCTCAATACCATCCAATCAACAAGTTCCAACCCAAAACCACCTAAACCTCCTGGTACTATGTATACAAGTTCTTTTTTAAAATATGTTTTTGGAGTTGCCGAAACGGGATGAGTACGTAATTCAGCATCTGGTCTAATTTCAATTAAAACTTTGCCGATGTGCCTAGCGGACATGAGGTGACGGAATGCATGCTCCAACTCCACCGGTTTGAAAGTGGTGGATGGTAAAGGTTGCACTATACCCCTTGCGATATCTTCCGTAATGTGTGTTTTAATTTTCTAAATTAAGAAAAATGCGTTTTATTATAATTACACTAGTTTTATATCTTACATCTATCAAATCGGGAGAATATTCTTGCAGTTTATCTGCTAATATGGCAAAGAAGCGTTGACCTTGGAAAAAGGCGCCCAAACCAATTGAGTTGTCATTGGCCATATCAAATTTTCCAATCTCCAAAAAATATCCATTCGGTGCTAAACAGCGAAGCGATGCCGTAAGCTTTTCTTCCGACAATGAATTTAAGATAAAGTCAACTCCTCTTCCATTTGTACGGTTTCTAATCATTTCTTCAAAAGAACAATCTCTGGAATTTCCAATATTCTCTTCTGGAAAAATTGAAAAAAAGTGATTTATTTTTATAAGGTTCGGTTCGCGTTAAACTACCAACTACCTTTGCACGAGTGTCACTACGGTTCAAGTATTTATAATTTTATAATGGTCATGACAAATATCCAGGGAGATCTCTCTTTTCAAAAATACGAACTTGAATAATTCCCCCTCTTATTTATTAGATTTTGTTATATGTAACTTAAAATTACTAATATTCATGTCACTGGTGTAATACTGAGTAATATTTGCTTCTAATAAATTGATTATTTTATTATTATTTCCTTTCTGGACAGAAATATTGCCATTTCGATGGATAACACTTTCTACAGTTTGTCAATACATTTAAAAAGTGATATGTATCCATGCAAAATATTTGAGATTTAATATTAATATACACTGTCGATCAGATGATTAGGACCACTTGAATTTTTGTTTTTAGTAGGCCATATATTTTATCGACAGCTAAAATTTCACTGCCATCGGAAAGGGCACTTTCTTTAGATTAAAAAAAAACAAAAACAACATTATAATTTAATGGAAGAGTAGATTAAATTTTTTAATTCTAAAAGCACAAAATAAAATTTAATTGTTTCCGTTCATATGTTTAGAACCACTAAACTAATTTTAATTAAAAATGCATTATTTTATAATTTAATAATAAGATTCATTAATATTTAGTTTACTGATAATATTATAGACATATTAATACAGGGTGTTCCACAAGAAGTTTTTGAATTCCTTCTAACTTTTTTATTATATTTTTTTTGTCAGTATTTTGTAAGGAAGACTTGGGGAATTTTAAATGGAATAGCACATAATTGAATAACGTGCCAAAATCGTTGAACTGTATTTCAGAAGAAAATCATGATTTTATTCATAATTTAGTTATTAGCGACGAAGCCCTTTTCCAATTGAATGGGTTCGTTAATAGCCAAAAAAGGGCTACGGAAAATCCAAGAATAGCGAGTATTACACCCACTTAAGTGTACCGTTTGGTATAATGTTTCGTCGGAAAGAATGGACACGGTGTCGCCTTTTCCACCATTGGTGTTATATATCGGACAATTTTGCCAAATTTTTTAAGGCCAGCCGTGGAAAACCATCCGCAAGTATGGTTCCAAAAGGATTCAGCCGCAGCGCACACATCGAGGAAACAAAGTCTCTTTGAACTTAAACCGGTTCTGTCATTGTGGGCCACTCTGTATATAAAGTCATGCCTGTAAATTTGTAAAGGGTGCCTGATAGGAGATTTATGTTTTCAAACTTAACTAAAAAAAGTAATAAAATAATAATAATAAAAAGTAAAATAACAGTTAATTTCTGAGAGTCTGCAAATTTTTACTGAACGAATTTTTGCCAGTAGAATCCACTGAAAAGAAAAACACATGGTTAAAATATAAACAAGCAAAATTAAGCAAACAAGAGTTTAAAATTTTTCATAAAAATATTTAACAAAAGTTAAAGCTGAATTAAAACTGTAACAAAAACTAAAAATTATAGTTTTCAGCGTGAAACAAATTAAAGATGACCATAAAATATCCAGTTTGTTATCATCAATAGCTAAACTTCTTATAATTGTTTTATTTACATTAATTTCTTAGAGACGTAAAACTAGTATATATTTTAATACTTATTACACATATTATTTAGGGTACCGAATACCAAAAATTTAGTGTATATGTATTTTTGCATGGCATTTAAACAGAAACAAATTCAAAAATCATACAGCAAATTAAAAGGTTTAAAACCTTATGCAGTACATCTATTTAAATACATTTCTATACGAATTTATGATTACAAAAGCGGATTCTATCAAATACCAAAAACTTGTAAAGGGTGTCCCAACAAGAACGCAAGATTTAAATTTTAAATGCAGCAATTGAATTGTTTCTCTGGCTGTATGACATGTGGCGCCGTCCTGTTGAAACCACATGCACTCCACATTCATTTATTCAATTCTAGGCACGAAAAAACTGGTTCTCATTTCACGATACCGAACACCATTGACTGTTTGCGCTTGACCTGCCTCATTTTCATAAAAAAAAGTCCAATGATTCCTCCAGCCCAAAATCCACACCACATTGCATTTGCTTCTCGTGAATCACTCGAGGACTTTTCCTCACCCCAAATGCGACAATTCTGCCTATTGACGAAGCCATCAAAATGGAAATGGGCCTCGTCACTGAAGATGATTTTATCGGCAAAATCAGCATTTTCATGTTGTCTCTCCAATACCCAATTAACGAACTCCTTTCGCTCCATTTTTACTAACCTCGTACCTTCTACTAGCAAACAATAATAATTGTTCACATGTCAAACAATGACACTTCGAATGGCGCCAAATTTAAATCTTGCGTTCTTGTTGGGAGACCCTTTATATACTGAGTCAAGGCGAATTCATACCAGGTGGCTGCATTAACTGTAATTCTCATCAGCAGATTTCTATTCAGTTTTCAAAGTTGTGTTCTTCACAGCATGTTAATACGTAAACTGTTTTGATAACTTGAATAAAATTTTTGTGTTTTGTATTTTTGCTAACAAAAGCTTATTTGCATGACCGGTCTTCGGCCGGACTCTAGGATTTTCTCCTCCATGGTATAATAAACGTCGGCTTCGCGAAAAAACCTTCTCTCATATTGCCCATATTAAACGGAAAATACACCCTTTATTCACAAATTTATAATGGAACTTCGGAGGGCCATAACTCGGAAACTAAAGTTTCCGCTCACTTTTTTATTTTATTTTTTCTTCTTATTTTTTAACTTTCAATAGGGTGGCACATATTTTTTTTTTTGATCCGGGAGGGGGCCCTAAACTTTATTTGTTCCGTGATTTATAATTTCGAAACTAATGACTTCTGATTTGCCCCAAATAACTTCGTAAACCTCGCGAAGCATAAAGTCCACTTTCTAATAATATGCACAAATACAATCTACACAAATACAATGATATAGATTTTTTCACTTCATTTCATTACACACTTACTTCGTGAATTTTTCGAAATTTTTAATATTCCAATATATATTTTTTACTAATTTTTCTATTTAATTTCACAAATTTATTGCTGGTTCTTAATAGGTTATGAATTTTTAAATAATATCTTTATATTTTAAAAACCATTCAAATGATACCGATATTGGACATTTGCGTTCCAAAATGTAGTTGAGATTCGCATTTCTATATGAAAACTTCGTAGGTCCATAACTCGAAAACTAGGCATTGCCGGAACTTTTTTTTATATTTTTTTGTATATTTTCTTCTTATTTTTCATTTGGTGAAGCGTCCGTAAAATAGATTTAAGCAAAGATTTTCGGCGTAGCTGACTTTTTTGCAGGGCTTAAGGTTTTAATTCACATTACAATATCTAATAAATTTTAGTAAAGTTGTAAAAATATTCTGAACAGTTTTAAAATGATACACATATTGGAAAAAAAAACTATATTCACAAATTTATAATGGAACTTCGGATGTCCATAACTCGGAAACTAAAGGTTTCCGCTCACTTTTTTATTTAATTTTTTCTTCTTATTTTTTAATTTTCTATAGGGTGGCATAATTTTTTTTTGGATCTGGGAGGGGGCCATAAACTTTATTTAAGCCTAAATCACGTAATAAACTGATAATAAAACTCCATACCAAAAGTGTGGTGGTAATCATCAATCCAATCTAAATCACGTAATAGACTGATAATAAAACTCCATACCAAAAATGTGGTGGTAATCATTAATCCAATCTCCATGTCCCAGAAAGAATTATGAACAATTCCAAATGGGAAAGTTCCACATCAAGTAGCCAGAATGTTAGTCCCTTTTCTGCTTCTCATCGATCAATTATATCAACTACTACAACCAACTTTCCCAAATTCCTTAAACGATAGTGCCAAAACTTTTATGACCAACTGATTACCGACAAAGGCAAAAAATAAATTTGGTAAACCCTTTCAAGCTCGATAGTGAAACTTATTTATAAGCCTTAATGGAAATTTGCGGGCCGATTTTTACCTAGCAAAAACTATTTTTGTACAAGGCGCCAAAATATACGAATTGAGCGAGGTTTTCTGCCCCGCGGAAGCTATATAACCGATTTTAATGATATTCAAAATATAAATAGACCTGTGTCTGGAAAGGCCCATGCGTTATGTGTTTATTAAACGTGGCACCAAATTCAGAGCGAGCAGTACTAATCTAATAATTCTTTATTCTTGTTTAAATAAGCGAATACAAACCTTTTAGTTGTGGAAAAGTGCGCAGTAAAAATACCTTCTTCTCCACTGTACTAACAGTTGTATATACCTCTAAGCCGTAAGCAATGGCTGTTCTTATAGCCGCAATTCCAACCCCACCACTGCCAGAATGTATTAGTATATCTTGGCCACTTCTTATATTAGCAGCATAAAAGAATGCATAATATACCGTAGTATAAACTACTGGAATTGTGGCAGCTTCTCGTAATGTCCATTGACTCGGAACTTCCCAGGAAATTATTGAATTTGATTCCATATGGGAGGCTATGGCTGAGTGCAATGCCATACCCATAACAGGTTTGCCAGACAGCTCATCAATACCACTGTATTCAAGGCCAAATATATTTAATTGCTCAAGCCTTGTTAAACCAATATCCTCTGCTAATAAACGACCCGAAGCATGCATAACATCTCTAAAGTTGAGTGCCGAATAAGAAATACGAATTTTCGCATCTTTTTCGCCCATTCTACCTTTTTGCCAGTGCAGAGTGGAAAAGTCTCCAATATTTCCAATTACTCCATAAATATGTTCAGCGTGGGGAATTGCTGGATATGTGTGGTTCATCTTTAGGTGACGGTAACTGCCCCATTGTCCCTATAATAAAAGGCAGATATGTATATATCAAGAATTAAAAACATATTGAAACTACCTGACGATAAACATTCATTGTGAGTCCAAGTTTTAGCTGGTTACTATAAAATGATAAAGTAGGATCAAATTTTGGAGCATCCACATCATCGATGAAAATACAGCGAACGTTTGCAGTTTCTGGTTCCCTCCGTAAACAATTAACAAAACCGATGAGACCGTTAAGTGGTTCGTTTTCTGCCACCAACACTATCTGCTTTCCAATTGTATCTTTTATAGCATTTATCCATCGAAAATTGTTATCAAACTGGGAAATTTTAATAAAAGTTTCATCTTCTGTATTAAGAAAATATTCAGGGTTTGGTCTTTTTAAAAAAATTGATACAGAAAATGGAGTATTCGAACAGGGAAACTGTGCTACTGAGATAAATTCCTTTGGCATATTGATTTGATTTGTCGTCACAATCAAAACCATAGAGTGTTCCGACAGCCGCTGTGATAAGGTCAGTAAATGTGAAGTTAAATTCGGTTCCTGCATTACTAAGATATCAATGGCACTTTCCAATTCAAGAGGGGATTCCACGTACTTTATATTTGTTGTATCACATGAATCTAATGACTTCTTTAAGTCTTCCTCTTCGTTCATATTAAGCAATATGTAGCTACCTTGAATAACTGGCAGATCAGTAATTGCTTGTATGAATCCGTGCAGAAATCCTAAGCCATCATTAACTGAAGATACCGCATGTACTATAGAACATTTTGAGGAAGGGTAATTTTCTAAAAATAATTGCAAACAGCATCTCGATATGTCAAAAGCTAAAAGTTTATGCGGGTTAAAATTCGGTATAAACTGATATTTTTCGAGTATTGGCTCTCCTGGAGGCTTTCGTCTTTGAATATGACTTGTTTTGAGATCAATAATTTCGATTCCTCCCGAAACTAGTCGCTTGCTATTAGCGTGAACCTCAATCTCACATTTACTTGCAAAATATTTTCTGTGGTAACTAGAAAAGATACGCATTGAACGCAACTTAACCGGTAGGGCTAAATTGCGAGAGTCGGAACGTACAATGCTTAATTGGAGCATACAATCCATAAAAGAGACCCAGTTATTAAACCATTTTATTTTCCCATATGATCCATCACCATAAGCGAACTCGACAGATTGAAAATCTCCCTTGTAATGGTAGCCACGTAATTTCAATTCTTTGTAGAAGTCTTTTTTCAGTAACTGAATCTCACATTTATAGGTAGCCGGCATCATTGAAGGCGGTTGCACTTTATCAGATAATTTGCGAATTATGCCACTTGCAACTAAGTTTTTTGACTCCGTAATCTGAAAAATACCATTCTATTTTTTATATGTATTTTAAATATGTGTAAAATCATTATAATTCACGGTACATAGATATTTGTCATATAGATTTAAAGCTGACTTCTTTTCTACCACAACCATACCAGCCCTATAATAATGCTATTTGTCTAAACAATGATGATGATGTTGTAAAAGGGATCGCTGATAATAAAACGAAATTTGATGTAATGCAAAAAGAAAACAAGGTTCTGAAAAATGAAATCGATGAATTGAAGCAAGCTGTTCGTTTACTAAATAATGAATGGCGTAGAAATGTCAGATAATGGCAATGCAGTAGAAGCTGTAATCAAAGTTATGGAATCGGTTGATGTTAACTTGAAAGTCGAGGAATTTGAAGATGCCTACTTTATTAGGAAAAATAAAGGCTCAGGACGGAAGACGATTGCATTACAAATAAAAATTTATGAAAAAGTGGAATTGCCTGCATGTAACATCTGCCAAAATCGTTTGTTTAAAGAAATCCAATAATTCTTCCTTATTATGAAACGATGGTGAACCCAACAATTTGTTTTTTTCTTTAATTTTGTCAAAGATGATATAAGAGAGAGTGATGTTACGAATCTTCGTATTCGTGTCGTAGGATATTCGCCTATTTCATAATATGCGTATTCGCCAAATTCAAGCGAATATTTTGCTAATACATTCAACAACAAAATAGATAAAATGAAAGAAAAATATAATTTTTTACAAAAATTATTTACAAAAAAAATTATATAAGGTGATGCAAAATTGGGAATTACGAAGGAAAATTAAAATGATAAAAGTCCCTGTTTTCGAGTTATTAACATCTGAAATTTGCATATAAAAAAGCGATTCTCTGAACGTATATGACCAATATCGGTATCATTTCAAAGATTTTGAAAAGGTCTTTCTATATATCACGAATTACAAGAGAGATACGAAATTATGGAAAATATAATCTCTCGATTTACAACAACATTTTTCTGAGTGATTTTGTAAAAATTGCGGTATTTTTCGTAATAGTACAAGAAAAAAGAGTCACCTCTTCTGTCATTTTCGATCTAATGGGTAGACCAAGGTAATGCTACACCTTACGCTAGGTCCCACGGTCGCTCAAACACCCGTAGCTTTAGAAACAAGTTCCTAAACCCCCTTGCGGGAAGGAGATTGGGTATGCCGTATAACGACTTCCGCAGGAGCTGTCGTGATGAGGCGGACGAGCAGACGGTTGAGCACTTGTTGCGTCACCGTCACGCTCTCGCCGTTGGACGTGCGACTGCGTTGGGGTTCCTATTCCTGCGGAGTTGTCCGGGCGCGATGTGAGGGGCATTAGCTTGTTTATCTGGAACTCGAGGTAGTTTGGAACCGATGAGGCGGGATGAGGACTGATCCCGGTCGGGCGACACAATGGGACACGGGTAGACCCAAGTGAGCTGATTCCCTTGGGACTTGGCGGCCTGCTAACCTAACCTAGCACTCCGGAGATGACCCCTACGCATGCAAAGCATTTAATTTACAACCGCTGTTCTGTGAATGAATGATATATGGCCAAAGGTGTATAATTTCGATGATGAAGTTTAATTTCATGAAATAAAATTAATATAAATAAAACAAAAATACGATAAAATAATGACACTATAAGTTTGCCACAAATTTCAATTTCATACGAATTATTTTTAAAATTTTAAACGATAAGTAATTTTTATTCAAATAGTTCGAAAATTTAATTGAAATAAATTAAATATATATTTATCGGTAAGAATTTAATTTCTATTATTAGTTCTCACATATGTCAAAGATTTTTACCTCACCTCAATAACCTAATTTCAAAAACATTTAAAAATTAATCCTATAATCAATATGTTATATGAAAATTACCAACAACAAAAATACAATACCGTATAATAAAATGGTTCCACAATGGAGACTACGTTAATATGAGCTTGTGATGTAATCCTTAACTTATGCAAAGTCCTAATATTGCAATCCTATCCTTTATTTGCGATCAACAAATATGCTACCCGTTCTCGTTATTGCTGCTTCGCGTATTTGCTAAACACTAGCGAATGATAAGAATTGCAATTGTAGGTTGGCGGTCCGTTTTGAAAAATTTAGTACTTCATACAAAATGTTTTGTTTATTTTTATAAGATTCGTGACTTTATATTTGGCGATGTTTAGGGATATCTTCAAATTTGTTGGAGGATGTCGGGAAAAAGTACCTGGCAGCCCTACTTCAGACTTATTACAATGGGTTCAGTGCTGCCATGAACAAAAAAATGTCTTTTTAACCTATAAACTGAAATTTGAAAATGCAAGAGAAAGGTCGGCAGATTGCGGATGAGAAGTAAAAAAAAATCGCAACCCACTTGGGACCGATTTTGTTATGGTCCCCATTGTGATACCTGTTGTGGAAAAACTTTCAAGTCTCTACTAGGAATCGAAGCTAGACCCCAAAACTGGTAAACTACCGCAATACCCACTAGACTACCGCGGCGCCAAACTAACGAGTTTTATTTAAAAATAAAATTCATTTTTATATCTTTATATATAATTCTAATTTTAAAATTGGCTTTTCCACGAAAAATGTGTGAAATGTATTATTATATAATTTATCATACTCTCATAAAGTATTTTTTATAAAAGAAAACTCAATAACTGAGGAGGAAAGCATAGAAAATACAGTACATTTTGAAAAAAAAAATGTTAACAATTTTAAAGCAAGCAACGGCTGCATTGATCAAGGAAAGGTTTAATTTATGTATTATGAATTATTTTTATTTTAAAATATAATTTTAATTCATATACATATGTATGTATACAGAACCAAAAGTGGTAGGTAATAATGAAGAAAATGGTTCGTAATTTATCAAAGAAAAAAATAGTTGAATCTGCAGGCGTGTTATTCAAATCTGCATAAATATTCTTCAAACTGAATTTATTTTAGTTCCTTAAACATAAAATTTTCGTAGAAATTTCAATTTATATTTACATGTTGCTTTGAATAAAATTTCTTAAAATATATCCAAAAATTAGTCAATTAACACATACATATATAGTTAAAGTTAAGTAAGGCTTCGTAACCGTATTTACTAAAAACAACAGAAACTTTTATTTAAATAAGCAACCGTCAAGGATGTTAAATTGAATAATTTTTCTGTTTATTTGACATTATATTGTCAAGTTCTCATCTTTAGAAGAAGAAGAAGAACAAGTACATGTACATATATTTATATGTACATACATATGGCTTAATACTAACTAATTCATGACATGTTGAATTGAAGAAAATTATTCAACATTAATAATTGTCTTTTAGTTTAATTGAAAAAAATTCTTCAATAAGAATAACTTTTTTCATATTGAAGAAAAATATGTACAATTGAAGAAACTTCGTTAAGATAAACAGAACTGCTTTAGTCTAGTTGAATAAAACTCTTCGTTTTGAAACATCTGTTTCATATGTACTAAAATAATATAGATTTGAAGAAATTTATTCATTGTGACGAAAATACGCAGTTTAAAAACAGTTATTTTTCTGTTCAATGATTGTTGTTTATCAATTGCTATTGTGTGGTTAAAGATCTCAGTGCGTCTTGTAAGAATAAATATACATACATACATATGTATGTAAATAAATAAGAATAAATATAAGAAACACAAAGTAGTATTTAAATAAAAATTATAATTATGAAGTCTTTTATATGCAAAAAACTATAATGCAAAATATAGTTAAAGTTTTCCAAACCAAATTTTTGGTAAAAATATGAATTTGTATTTATTGTAAAAAAATTAATAAATTAAAATATTTACAGGGATATTACTACTTAAAAAAACCTGGTAAGAAGCCGCAAGAAAAACTTTATGATAAGTACTTTCACCTGGTACGAAAATTAAAAAAAATTATATTCTTCATAAAAGAACATATTTAAATAAATCCTCCTCGAGCGATACAAAAAGAAAACCTTTCAATCTAAGTAAGAACTGAATAAATGTATTTGTTAAACTTATCAAATTTTATATGAAAATTTTTCTTGAGATCTTCCAGAACTAGATATCGATGATAGTATTGAAGCAATATTGAATGACAACTGTTCTTGGGCAGAAGTTGAAAAACATTGGGATGCATCTAAAACCTATAGGCTAAATGAAGTAGTAAATTCTAAATGTACATCTGACATACATACTTGATAAATGGGTTCAGTATAAAAAGCCATTAGGATTTAAACTGGTACGATATAAAATTATTTGTTCTAATGTTCGAGTAAACTTTTTAATATGAATTTGCAATTTTGTAGATCAATATGGATTTTAAGCATTTATACCCAAATACCGATATTTTTCATAATGGTTTTCAGCCGTTCATTACAAAAATTATTGCTGAGTTCCATTATTGCAAAGCATGGAAAAAATTAATAATATAACAGAAAGTGAGATATGTTATAAATTTTCTAGTATATTACCAAAAAATAATTAAATACTTTTATATCTTTTCAGATGGTATTTTAGTGCCTTCTTCAAAAATTGTCCATGTCGTAAACGGAAAAAAATTATGCACTAGATACTGAATACGAGACTCACAAAAGTTTCATTATTGATGGAAGCACAGTTGCAGCTTGCGTGGAAGAACTATTGAACAGGCAGGAAGCGAAAAGCAAATCCAACCAACGATATTGGTATCAGGTTCAATTTTGGAGCCCCAAGAGATAATAGTGTACTTTGAGGAAATAAAATAGAGAATGCATTCTGCAGTTAATGCAATAGATACGTGCTTTAAAATATTTTTTACATTTAATTTAGAATATCCAAAGCATATATTTTTTTTTATCTGGGACCAGCACTCAGGAGAAATGATAGGATGTGAAGCTTCACTATCTTACAACACGTTATTTGTTTTTATAGCAATGTTGTAGCATCTCTGATGTCAAGGAGACGTATTAAATGTTTTGTTACATGTATAATTTATAAAATGCACGGTGTATGATTTTCCTATTCTTTGTTTTATTTTTTAATTTTTCATTTGATTCTTAATGCATTATGTTTGCTGGCCAATGTAGATGAGAAGAAAAATATTAAATAAGAAATGAGTATGTATGGATGTGTAAAAAGTAAACTCAAGGATTGGTATGTTTCTGTTTATAATTTTTGGTTTTGTGTTCGGTATTCAACTTTTAATTCTCAATTGATTAGTAGAATTTTAAACATAAGAATCTGAACTTTATAATCAGAAATTAGGAAAAAATCTACTAATGAGCTAACTAAGCAGTAGCGAAATAGTATTATATGGACATGCTTTCCTCATCAATAATAAATTTTATTGAGTTTATGTTTTAAAAAGTACTTCATGAGAATATCATAAGGTATGTAATAATACATTTCCTATATTTTTTCGGGAAAAAGCACAATTTCGAAATTACAATCATATATATATATATATATATATATATATATATATATATATACTTATATACTTTTATATACACTAGTGGCACTAGTAAAGCAACTGACCTAATATTATACCATTTTCAAAGTTATATTGTAAAATGGGAACTTACGAATTTTTAAGGATTGCTATTACGAGGTGTTAGGACTATATTAATTAAACAAATAACTTTAAAAAAAAAACATTTTAAGTATAAAAAAAATAAAAATGACTCACATTTGGATGGCAAAAACTAAAGCAAATGTTCTTAAAACTTTCATAAAAATTAATACATATCTAATCATATCTAATTTTTCCCCGTTATTTTATGCAGTTATTTGTTTTTGCTTTAGAAGTTTGTGCAAATGTTAAAAAAAATATATAATTTTTGAATTTTAAAGCTAAAAAAAGACAAAGAAGCTGCTGAAGAAATATTTTCAAAAATGGCGAGAAATAAATATAATTCGTATATTAAAAATGAAATAATAAAACAATATAATAGTGGAATTACACAAAAAAGTCTCTCAGAAAGATTCAACATAAATAAATCGGTTATTTGTCGTCTTATTAAAAAATTTGTATCAACTGGTTCAGTGGAGACCATTCATAGTGGTGGAAGACCTCGTAAAACGTCAGCTCACGAGGACCAAATGATCATCCGAGAAATCAAAAAAGATCCGTTTGTCTCATCGCAAAATATTGCTAACAAATTAGATTTAAATATTACAGCAAGAACAGTGCGAGACAGAGCTTTAAAAGCAGGAATGCGTTCTAGAAAAGTTGCAAAAAAGCCGTTTATTTCACCAAAGAATCGTAAGGCGACAATCGAATTTGCTAAGACACATTTACACTGGAGTGTTGAAGAATGGCGAAAAATATTGTTTTCCGATGAGTCTAAATTTAACCTGAAAGGATCTGATTCAAAAAAAATAAGTGTTCGAAGACCTGTAAATAAGCGGTTAGATCCGAGGTATTGTAAGGGAACTGTTAAGCATGGCGGTGGTAATGTAATGGTGTGGGGATGTTTTTCACTCAATGGAGTCGGAGCTCTGTATGAAATAAGCGAAACTATGGACCGCTACCTCTACAAAAATATTTTGGAAACTGTCATGTTGCCATTTGCAATAAAGGAAATGCCTGCTGGATGGATCTTTCAGCACGATAATGATCCAAAACATACATCGAAACATGTTAAGTCCTGGAATCAAGATGAAAATATTAATTTACTTAAATGGCCCGCCCAGTCACCCGATTTAAAAACTTGTGGGACATGGTGGACAGAAAAATAAAACTTGATCAAGGGTCTAATAAACGAAATTTTTTCATCCAAATAAAAGAAGCATGGGAAAGCATTTCAGAAAACAAAATCGGTAAATTAATCACTTCAATGCCTCGCAGATGTGCCGCTGTATTGCAAAACAATGGATATGCGATTAATTATTAAGATATGTGGCAAAATTTAAAAAATTTTGTAAGAGTTGCTTTAGTTTTTGCCATCTAAATATGAAGTATTTTTATGTTTCTTTTATTTCTTTTTAACAAAATGTTATTTTTTTTCCAAAAATTTTTTTTAATAAATTAATATAACCCTAAAGATTTGTAATAGTAATCCTTAAAAATCCCTAAGTTCGTTTTTTACAATATTGCAATGAAAATAGTATAACACCAGGTAAGTTGCTTTAGTTTGTGCCAATAGTGTATATATGGATATTCCCAAAGTAAATTAATTTAATATTAATTTAAGTTACAAAATCTAAAATGTTTTAAATAATTGTTAATTTAATGAGAAAGATGATTTTCACACAACAAATGGCATTTTTAAAAAAGATAAAATTTATACCAACCTCAAATCCACCTGTTCCTTGCTGTATTGATACTTGAAGATTAATTTCATCTTTACTTGAAAGTGTGGTTGCACGTAGAAATCGGACATTTTCAAATTCAACGTCAACAGATTCGTAATCTAGAATTCCAGACATCAGCGAGAACGTTTTCCAAACAGTTTCTAAATAAAATGTTGCTGGCACTAAGGGCCTTCCATCAATTTCGTGCCCAAGTAGATACTTGTGTTCAAAACATGGTGAAATAACGAAAACCTTATTTCCTGTCTTTACGCATTCATCTTCAAAACTGGGCACCGAATAATCCTGCGAATTATCCAGCTCTATTAGATTGCTTATTGTAGGGGTTCCTCTATTTACAGGCCATTGTATTGGTGGATACAGTGCATCCAAGTTTAACTCACATCCATTAATGTATAATCTAAGTAAAGTTTAATTTAGTTTTGAGTTAAATACTTGAAGCGAATTTTATCCAATATACATATATGAAGCGAAACATTATCAAGACAACAGTTCAAATGCTATGTACGTATTTTAATCTTCTTCAAATAAAAACATACTATTAATTCGAAAATCTTGAATAAGTCCAAAATCAAAATACACTTTACGGCAAGCAACTAAAAATCTCGAAACTGCCAGTATTTTATAAGAAGAGAGCTGAAGAATGCGTTTAACTCAAAATTTCGATCGATTAGAATACAATAGCCATCTAAAAATAATATGAGTTTCGTGATCCTGAGAAAGTAATTAACGAATTCAACCTCAACGCACTTTGCCAAAGTGAATGATCCTAAAATATTCAGTGCCAAAAATTAAATACTACTTTTATGTGCTTCAAAGACTGAAGTTACTCGGCCGTGTATAGGAGTAGGCGAAGAAACTTTTTGGGAACGGTAGGGTACAGAACTCTATTGACTATTTTGGGGATCGCCGCAACGTTGGGTGCGTTTCGCTGTTCTATCGTTACTATAATGGGATGTGTTATAATGAAATCCGGGAAGTTGTTCCCGAAATCCGTTAATTTCTACGCTCAACGCGTTTATTATTAAGAGTTCATCCATTTGTGATTGGTTTTGCAGCTAATCGCACTACGGATAACAGAGAAAATTCGCTTTGTGGCAGAACAACACATATGTACAGGGTGGCCCAAAAGGAGCGAAGGTGTTTGAATTCCTTTTAACATTTTTATTATATTTTTTTTTGTTTTCAGTAAAGAAGACTTGGGAGATTTAACATGGAACAGCACACAATTGAACAACGTGTCAATATCATTTCAGAAGAAAATCATGATTTTATTCATAAAATAATTATGAGCGACGAAGCCCATTTCCAATTGAATAGATTCCTTAATTGGCAAAAAAGTCTACGGAAAATCCAAGAGTAGTTCAACAGCGAGAATTACACCCACTTAAGTGTACCGTTTGATGCGGTGTTTCGTCGGAAAGCATAATTGGCTCATATTTTTTTGAAAATGAACACGGCGTCGCCTTTTCCATCACTGGTATTAGATATCGGGCAATGTTAAAAAATTTTTTAAAACCAGCCGTGAAAAACCGTCCGCAAGTATGTTTCCAACAGGATGGAGCGCACACTGCGAGGAACTCAATAGCTCTTTGAAGTCACACTCCTTCGGTCATTTAGGGCCGTATAATAAACTACCATCAGAGGTCTTTCCTGCCACTTTTGGCATGGGAAGATTCAAATCGAATGTCCGTAAATACTACTCTACCTCTATCCCCGCTATCAAAGTCTTATTTCGACACAATGCATTCACGTGTAGGGGTCAGCCCCTGTGTGTCGGCCAAGGACAACATAAAATTAAAAATCAGGATTCATAGTAGAGTTCAGTTCATTAGATCTTTGAAGTGAACGCTCTTTTAGCCGCTGAGTTAATTAAACTAGGTCGCTCCTTTATTTTATGACAGCTGGATAATAAAAAACAAAAAATCAACCTTATTTCTCACATAAAATTAAAGCAAAAGAAAGAATTTATATAAAAAAAAAAACAAATGGTAAAATATATAAAAATATTTATTCCCAATGAATTTTTTTTTAAATTAAAAAGCTTAAATTATATTTACATAAAAAGCTTTCTATAAAAGAAAGAAAGATGAACCTTAAAGGACTCACTGAAGTGACCGCTCACTTCGTTCACTTGAGTAAATCGTTCAATTGAACTAGGTCGTTCGTGAACTACACAGGATTAATTCATAACAAAACAATAACATTTGAAGAAGTAGATATTGTTAATTTTGATATAAACATATACAAGCTTTTAGACAATCGTTAAATTGGGCGAATATTTAAAGTGAAAAATTCCAAAGTTTTCTTCAACTGAGCTCGTCATGGAGTAAAATCATTAAATAATATTAGAAGTCATTCCTAAAGGACTACTTTTGAAATATCAAAAACTATACATTTTCGACTTCTCAGCAAGTTATTAAGAACAGTCTCCATAAAATGAAAGTGATTTTAGTCTACAGAATTCGTTTATTTTTGCTTCTTTATATACGAAATTAACACGGTGCGCTTCGCATCGGAAAAACTTTAAGGACATGTTTAATTACATACTAAGATCTTTCTGTGTTTAAAGTTTCATCGCAGTCGGTTATTTAGATTCGAAAAGGGCGAAATTGCCCCGTTAAAAGTTTAATTGCAGTCCGTTGGATAGATTCATAAAGCGAAATTGCCCTCTTTTCTCCCTCCCCACCACTCATGAAAAAGTATCCTATATTTTAATTTGGACCATAAGCTATCCGTCAGTCAAATTTCATCCAAATCGATGGAACAAACATCCAAACATACAAACGTCCACATTTATAATATTAGTACTATATGTATATACGAGTACATACATATGTATAAAACATTTGACTTTTTTATTTATTAGTTATTTAATCGTAAAACAAATAAAAAAAATACAATTAAATTGCTTTTCTATAAAATAACTTATCATAACCAGTCTTAAACCAAAGCTCCGTGGAAGTAATAAAAAATTAGTTCTATTGCTCTGTCTAAAAAAGTTTCATGTCCATTAAATGAATCGGCATCCAAAAATAGAACTTCCGGCAACGACAACCCTATGTAAAAATAAATAGTAGTAATCCGATTTGGCACTTTTTTCACTGGGGTGCTAATATTATATTTGCTTCTCATAAATACTTACTAAGATCTCAGAGAAGCCTAGCGATCTTTACAGAATAATTTTCTACTACTGGAAAATTAGATAAAAATGTGAAGAATAAAGGTAAATGAATAAAATGCTGCCTTACGCAGTTAATCCGGCTTTTTTCAGATAAATAATATGGTACTTTAAGAGACACACCAAAACTAAATTTATGAGTGACATTGGTATACATTATTTGATAGTAACTCAGTTATTCTCACTCATATTTTATGAATTGGAGGAATAATAAATATTTCGCCTGATATTATATACTTTTAAAGCATGTATTTCAAAAGTAAACGTAAAATCTAAATATATGTACATGTAGTTAATAGGGGCTTTCAAAAAGTACTTACTTCCCAAGAGATTCAAATAAATGAATAACATTATCCTTAACATTGCGTTTGGTCAGACCAATGTGTATGCCATTTGGATTACAACTCTTTAAAATACTTTGAAGGAGAGCATGTGGTGCTATTTCCATTGTCAAAGAATTCTTAGGCAGATATGATGCATTCTCTTCAAAAAGCACACTGCTTAGTAAATTTTGAATTTGATATTCGGATGAACAAAATTTACTATCGCGGAATTGCCACATTTCAGACGGGAAACTAGTACTTATCCACCGATTTGAACGAATCTTAGGGTTAGGTATTAGTTCTTTCATGTGTTTTAAAAGTTCAGGACCAAAATGTTCAATATATCTGCTATGGTATGCAACATTTGAACTCGGCACTTCCTTCGCAAATATCCCTTTGGATTTAATATATTCTACAAACTTATTTACATCTTTCACAGGTCCTGAAATTGTACATGATTCAATACTATTGTGGCAAGCAACATCGATACTTGTTGGCAGTATTGCTTGTATGTCTTTGTAGCTTAAACCAATGGCTGCCATTGAGCCACAAATTTTTTCTGTCTCAATACTAACTTTTCCACGATAATATGAAGCTAGTATAGTTTGTTCTGCAGTCAAACAGCCATCAGCGTAAGCACAGCCTACTTCACCTAGAGAGTGACCAATTATATAGTCCGGTTGTATTTGAAGCATATGGAGTAAGTCGACTATAGCGATTTGAATTGCTGTTATGCCCACAAAAGAGTAGAGAATATTTTCATATGTATCTGGGTTATCTGACGTTAATATATTGACAAGATCCATACCATTTGATTTTAAAATTGCATGACATTTTAAAATTGATTCAGAACATACTTTGATTTTCATAAGGTCTTTGCCCATTCCCACCCATTGCGAACCCATGCCGGAAAAAACCCAAGTAATAGGGTACTTAATACCTTCATTATATTGCACATTTTTCGATAAAGATATTGGCTTTGATAGTTGTGAATTATTACTGTGCTGTAAAATATTATATCCCCTATACACCATACCTTTAATGCCACCAAGTTGGGATGAACGCATTAATGCCAAATGCTCAAAATTAAGCGGCCGTGATTCTAGATAATCAAAAACTGTATTAGTATTATTTTCTGTACGACTTAACCAAGTAAAAAGATAAGGTAAAGCGCTTCGATTTCCATACGGATGTACGGAACGTTCTGTTGTCTCTTGCTTGAGAAGGGCGTGAGCATTGGCTCCTCCAAAACCAAAAGAGTTAACACATACAAATGGACCTTGTAAAATAGTTCTTTCCGTTACTACAGCCAATCGTCCTTCAACAATTCCATCAATAGCTTTGCGAGGTTTCGAAAAATTAATAATGGGTGGAATGCAATTATTGTTTAAAGTCAATAAAACTTTAGTGAGAGATACAACTCCAGATGCGCCTTCAGCATGACCACAATTCGATTTAACTGTACCTATAAGAAGTGGTTTATTTCGTTTCTTACATATAGATTCATCTATTGCTCTGCATTCCTCGGGGTCGCCGGCAACTGTGCCAGTACTATGAGCCTCCACGTAGCCCAACTCATTCAAATCAATATTAACTTCCTTGTAGAATTTTTCGAGCAATTTCATTTGCATGTTTCCAGATGGATAAGTTAATCCTTCATGCTTAAAACCATCACAGTTTATCGCAGATTTTACAAGTGTCGCATAAATACGTTTTGAAGTTCCCCTCCTCTGTAGAAAAATACAACTAATTGCCTCTGAACGAACATAACCATTAGCGTCATCATCTAGTGGTCGACCATTTCCGGACAATGAAAGAATTCCAAGTTTTGCAAACTTTGCTGTTACATAAGGGCATATGAAGAAATTCGTACCACCGACAATTGCTGCATCAACCGTTCCATTCATCATGTGCTCATAAGCTAAATTTAATGCATACATTGAACTGGAGCAAGCAGTGTCAATTGCCAAAGACGGTCCGTTGAGTCCCAACACAAAAGAAATACGGTTGGCCAGCAATGATTTACTCGCTCTGCAAAGAAATATATGTATTGTTTGTATTGTATGTATTGTTAGTTTTATTTAATTAATTATTTTCTCAAAACCACGTGAATTCAAATCATATGATTTCGAAAATACAATTATACTAGGCTTTATTGATAGTTTTTTTTCTCTATAGTGATTTACTGTGTGTTTTTAGAAAAGAAAGAAAATATTTACATATTTAATTTTGAAGCTTCGTTTTAGTAGTATTTTTGAAGTTATTTTACTTCCCCGGTGCTACACAATACCGGCTAAGGAGGGCGTTCTACTGTGCCTGTGGATTGGTTACAGCTGAAGCTTTTACTGTTCAGTGACCACTGACTATGCTTTCGCCACTGAAACCTTTCGATCAGTTGAAAAATATAATTTTTTATCGGATTGATTTCTTAAAATTTACTTGGTTTTCAGGTGGTTGACGGTGGCGATGGCACGATGGATGTTAGTCTGCACGTTGACTACATAACCAAAAAACAGACCTGGGTTCAACCCCAGTTTCAAACAAAAAAATTTTTAAAATAAAAATAAACATCTCGCATTTTTCTGATGTGCATTAGTGTGTCTTTGTGTGTTAGTTGTTGTCGGAAGGTTTCAGTGGCGAAGACATAGTCACTGGTCACTGAACAATACCGGCTTCAGCTGATAGCAGTCCACAATCACATCAGAACGCCCTCCTTCGTCGGTATTGTGTAGCACCGGCGAAGTAAAATAATAATAAAAATGGCTACTAAACCGAAGCTCTTCAGCACTGCTACGAGTATAAAAAACTAAAGAACGTGCGAAAGCAGAGCTGCAAAATAATTAATTAAGCTTCGCCTCCTGTCGTTTCTCCTACTATCCCTTTCCTATAGTTCCCAGCACAATGCTTCGCATGTGTAGGAGTCATCTCCTGAGTGCTGGTCCTAGATAAAAAAAAAAAAAAATAGCCTGTATGTAATCCATATAGAATGACAAAAACCACTTATTTTTATTGATTTCATCATACATAAAATATTTTATACACATGCAACAAATAGCAACGTTGAATAAAATCAGAATCGTAGTCGTGATCATTTCATTTATTCACATGTGATTTGCGTGTTCGAAGATGTTTTATTCAAACCATACCACGAACAAAGGTCCAAGTTGAGAAAAATCACAATCATACGACCGAATGTGTTTGATCTGTTGTGAGCAGTGTGACTACAGCTACTAAGAATTAAAAAATTTAATTAGAAGCTATAGCTGAATTTTTTCTTACTGTTTTCATAAATTTACGTCAGTACATTTAGAGAAAAATATTTTTTATTTAAAAACAATTTAAAAAAAAACACCATAAAATGTATACAAAAAAATTTAAAACAAATTTAACAAAAATGTAAAGAAAATTAATAGTATCATTAAATTATTATTGTTCACTTAATAGAATTCATTTGCAATTAAATTTTTAATAATCCTAAATAAAAATTTAAATAAATATATTGAAAATTTCAGAAAAATTTTGTAATTAAATAAAAAATTTTTAATTGAATTCGAATGGTTATGAGGTATTAAATTCTGTTTGTATAAAAGTGTGTTACATATCACGAATTCTACAGAAAAGTAATCCGTATGGTTAAAAAATCAAATTTTAAAGAGATTTGAAATTATATGAAATACAGTCTCGCAAATTACAACACTTTTCAAAGTGAATTTGCAAAAATAGCGGTTTTTTCCTTATTGGAGGAGTACAATTTTATAATGAAATTTTCATTTCCTACCAATCGCCATGCAAATCTGATGTCGATCGGCAAAAGATGACGAAAATAAAGTTTTAAAAGTTCTTGAAATATTTGTTTTTCATTTCTAATAATTTAAAATAAGAAAGAAGTTTAGATCATATAGGTTGGTACGACAAAGAATTTTGCGCTGAAAATTTTAAAATTTTATTGCGGAATCTTTTTCGGAAATGCAATATTTCAAAGTCTTGTCAAAAATTTTATGGGAGAATTCCCTACGTATGCGGTACTTTGCACCGGAAAAATAAGTTATGGGTAGGAGGTAGGAGGCTGGCGATGGCACGATGGATGGTAGTCTGCACGTTGACTACGAATCCAAAAACAGACCTGGGTTCAACCCCAGTTTCAGACTGAAATTTTAAAATAAAAATAATCATCTCTCATTTTTCTGATGTGCATTAGTGTGTCTTTGTGTGTTAGTTGTTGTCGGAAGGTTTCAGTGGCGAAGGCATATTCACTGGTCACTGAACAATACCGGCTTCAGCTGATAGCAATCCACAATAACCTGCAGACTGCAGTCGCTATCGCCACCCTGTGACAACGGCAGATATTCTTGACGAAGCGCATTCTGGACGTTTAAATTTGCGCTACTTCTTCAATCATTACTAGTAATAAATTACTAATAAAACGAGCAATGTTGGCCTGCAAGGAGTAAATTTTTGCTGTTTCATCAGGATAAAACAGTAAAATGGTGTAAAATCGCACCTTAGATACCAATTCAGAGATCCTTTTCTCGAAATCAGCAGTTGTTTTCACAGTTAAGTCTGTTGTGCATTGTAATACCGACAACACTGACATGATAGGTCTCATCATAACATTCCTGACACGCAAAGTATGACCGCTTTTTGAAATAAGATTAGAAATTGTTCACCATATACAGTGAAACTTCGAACAACGAATCTAAGGTGATCGAATAATAATTCGTTATATGTAGCTAGTTATTGATTCGTTGTACATAGATATCTATCAGTGAATCCTTGGTATACTCAAATACGAACAAATTTCGTTTTTAAACTTGTATTTCATATACTTAGGTATTTTCGAATTTTGTTCAGAAGAACGTTAATTCTAATAGCATGCGTGTAAAATTTTGCAGGAACATGTACTTCTACGCTGTTCGTAATTATCAAGCAAAAAGTCGATTTCGAATTTTTAGTAACTTAGGTTTTTTTTGAAATCATATGACGACAAGCACTTCCAGACACATTTAGACTACGTTGTTTTGGTAATGGGATTTTACTATTTTGATTTATTTTGACTTCGTTTTTGATTAAATACTTCGCCATATAAAGGCTTCAGTGATCAGAATCAATAGCGTATTTTTGTAAGAAAAACATTGTAATAAACAGGTTTTCTCACGGGACTCGAGAAAAATTTTTTATATAACGTTTTTAGTTATATCGAAGTTCTGTACTTCACTGTATGTAGTCTTTTGTATAAGAAATCGCATTTGTTTTCCTTTTTTTAAGTGTTTCCTGGAATTACTCCCTCTATGAAGACACGCACTTTCTTTAAAATATATATTTTGTTCGTAGCTGCTTAGTGTATGTTACTCTTATATATTTCGCTAAGGCCCTGATTCCCCTTCTTATACAATCTCACGATTCATTCACAGGGGAATAATAGTGTTTTCTGATTGACTTTAAAAAAGTCACTTCAAAATGTCGCAGTAACCGGCACGCGATCATAGAAAGAATTAAATACATAATATAATTAAAAAGTATTTTTCATTGCCCGTGTCCATTTCTTTAAATTTCCTTTTTTAATCGCCAACAAAATTTTAATCTCTTCGGCTAAAATCGCATGAAAATTAACATTATAAGTCCCCGTCCATATTGTGAAGCATATGCTGCAAAAGTTTTTTGAATTCTCTTTTGAAAGTGCAGCAGTGTCCATACATGAATCTTTTGCTTCATGTTTAGTATTTTTTATTCCTCCCTTCTATCTTCTTTTTTTAATTTTTTTTGACATTTCTCAATACCGAATGTAAATATAAAATAACTACCCTGTGATAGGTGTGAATATTTTTTTTTTGGATAGACAATGTATAATTTGAAGCAAAATGGACGCTAAGAAGAAAAATTATATAATAATTTTTATATAATTTTATATTTTTTTTTTAAATTTTTGATTATATTTCATAAAAAATTAACAATAAAACAGGGTAGCTATTATTATGATAGAAGTTAACAGTATACCAAACGAAAAGAAATAAAATGAAACGTCAAATACACCTCATCTCAAAAGATGCAAATAAGAAATTCTACAAAAACTGCATGTACATGAAACAGCGTACATACTTCCACTCCTCTTCCCCTTCTCAACAACAAACTCAAAAGTTTTGCAGCATATGCTTCACAGTATGGACGGGGACTAAGAAAATTTCGAGTTTCCCAAATCGCACGACTTGCAAAAAAAATCTGTCACACAGTTGCATTTTTGGCCCTCACTACCTAACTTTTTTTTTAACAACCATGTCATATTTGGCAGATCAGGGCCTTACACACACTAATTCTTCTAAAAAATAAAAAGTAAATTCTTCAAACAAAGAATTTCAAACGGTGACTTTTGCAATTTAAAAGAATAACTTACTAGGGTTGCTAATTCGTCCATTTTCCGGTTACATCTAGCAATAAGAACTGGTTATATATTATCTACCCGGAAGATCTAGCAATTTTTTTCTTCCTATTCATTTAAACGAGATCGGATCAATAAGTCCGTTTGAAATGCAATGAAACACAGTTTTTTTTGCAAATCAAAAATTTATTTTTTAACATTATTTCCTTTTGACTCTATACATTTAGTCCAACGTTTCTCCAGTTTTTCTATCCCATGAGTTCTGCCATTGAGACTGTACACGTGTGCACCCGTGCATTATTTTGATGTAAAAGAACTTTTTTTTGGCCATATGGGGTCGTTTTCTTTTTAAATCCTCATTAAATTGGTCTAATAAGTTGGCATAATATTCGCCGTTTATTGCTTTTACCTTTTGAAGGTAATCGATGTGGATTATCCCACGTGCATACCAAAAAACACTTGCCATCACCTCATTGGCCGACAAACTTACCTTGGTCTTCTTCGGAGAAGGTTCAGCCGGAGAAACCCATTGTTTAGTACAGTAATGGATCCATGCTTCATCCACAGTTACAAAACGCCGCAAAAACTCATTCGGATTACGGTTAACCAACTCCAAACAATCCTTTGAAGTTATCACACGTTTACGTTTATGGTCAATTGAGACGACACGCGGCACCCATCTTTCAGACAAATTTCTTATACCCAGCTGATGATTTAAAATCGAAACCACCCTGCCATATGAAATGCTTATGGCATCAACAATCTCACGCACTTTTACTCTTTGATCGGCCAACACCATATCGTGGATTTTTTCGACATTTTCGGGTGTACTGACCTCAATTGGCCGTCCAGAACGTTCATCGTCATTTTTACTTGTGCGACCACAACGAAAGTCAGTAAACCAATTTTTTACCATTGAAATCGATGGTGCAGAGTCCCCATAGTATTTATCGAGCTTTTCCTTGGTTTGATGGACGGTTTTTTTTTCGCAAAAAATAATGTTTAATGAGCACTCGAAATTCACTTTTTTCCATTTTTAGAAAAATACTCGAGGTTGTATGTTTTGAACAGCTGTTAAACTCAAAGTAAATGACGAAACTTGCTCAAAATTTGACAGTAGTCTACTAACAGGTGGTACTTGATGGGAACAGTGTTGCATTTCATATAACTACGAGGGAAGTTCGAAAAGTCACGGACTTATTGATCCGCCCTCGTATTTTCATTTCGTTAAAATTTCTTACGGCAATTTTTGGCTTTATTTTATTAAGTATGTTTTTTTTTTATCTGGGACTTGCACTCAGGAGATGACTCCTACACATGCGAAGCATTGTGCTGGAACTATAGGAAAGGGATAGTAGGAGAAACGACAGGAGGTGAAGCTTAATTAATTATATTACAGCTCTGCTTTTGCACGTTCTTTGTTTATACTCGTAGCAGTGCTGAAGCTTCGGTTTATTATCCATTTTAATTATTATTTTACTTCGCCGGTGCTACACAATACCAACGAAGGAGGGCGTTCTGATGTGATTGTAGATTGCTATCAGCTGAAGCCGGTATTGTTCAGTGGCCAGTGACTATGCCTTTGACACTGAAACCTTCTGACAACAACTGACACACTAATGCACATCAGAAAAATACGCGGTGTTTTTATAATTTTAGTCTGAAACTGGAGTTGAACCCAGGTCTATTTTTGGTTTTGTAGTCAACGTGGAGACTACCATCCATCGTGCCATCGCCACCCTATTATGTGGATTTACCTTTGAATGCTTAATACGAAGTTAAACCGGAAGGAGATCGATGAACTGATATACCTTTTTTTTTTGAAAATACTAGCTTTTACCCGCGACTTCGCACCCGTTATTATCTCTATCGGTTATACATTTTCGGAGCGGCATATCGCCTCCTGGTTCTATTTAAAAAATATATATGTAGCACATGTGTCCTTCTAGACGCAAAAACATAAATGGATTTAAATGTCATTTAAATCGGTTAGATGGTCACGATGGCGTTGAAATTGCCCCTACTTTCCCTCGTGGTCCTAATTTTAAAAAAGTAATAACCTATAAGGTTCCCGGAATTGCACAATTGTAAATGTGCTAGCCTGGTGACCAAAATAGAATTGGTATAATTTTTTTTATTTAAAAAAAAAAAAATTTTAAAAAATTTTGTTTGCAATGGTATATCAACATTTTGTGTTTTAGTTAATTGAGGACTTAATAAGGTATAAATAAAAAAAAATAATAATTTTAATGCACTTAGTTTGGTTGAAATTGATCCGAAACCACTTACGTGAGGAGGTGTGCTAACCTGATGACGCGCAGTGTAGATATGCACGTATGTATGCATAAACAGTTTATCATGTTGCATGTACTACATACATTATACTTTGAAGTAGAATTCTTTTGAAATCACTTTAAATTTTTGATGTTCTGCATTCTACTTTTTATATTTGAATATTCAAATCAACACAAATATTAAAGATTGAATTAAAAAAATGCATTTGAAATCTATTTTAAGAAAATTTTTCTAGAAAAATGCGAAATAAAATACATTTCAAACTCATTTTAAATTTTATGAATATACATTTCCACACTTCACTAATTTTCTAGAACACGCCTGACTCTGACCCACTCAGAGTTGATCTAATCCAACAGCTTTAATTGATAGAACTTTAGAAATCCGCATACAATATGTTATAAAAAAATAATAGTTTGAAATCGATATGTCATTAAAGTGAAAAAAGAATTTAAATATATAATTCTTGTGATAAATTAATAATTTATCGGTTTTTAGTCATGTTTTGTTTCAAATCTATCCTTTTTTTGAAATGCCGAGTTGGCAATGGTGTAACTAAGACATCCTTTGAAGGTTAAAAAAAAATTTAAATTTATAAAATTCTTCGCAGCATTGGAAATATTAGTGCATTTATAATATACCCTAATAATCCGAATCCATTAGATGAATTTTCGCAATACATTAGAAAAATATCAGCCTCTGATGCACAAGCTCCTATGTATACGCCTGTATTAGAATTTCGTAAACTAGTGGGATTAACTCCGGCATCCATTATAGCTTTGTATGCTTCCTCAATTATAATTCGCATTTGAACGTCCATGTTGTTCGCTTGACCTTGATGAACACCAAAAAAGGCTGCGTCAAACTTAGAAGGGTATGGAATTTTACCCTGAACTTTAGGAATTCCTGGATATTTATGTATCCAACGCGTCTCACGGCTGTCAACCATATTTATCTGAAAATTTTAAGATTAGATAATATTATAGATTTATACGATTATTAATATGTGTTTGTTTATTTTTTTATTTATTTATTTAGTTTAGGGAATAAATCCTTACAAACTATAAGTACATATAATAATTTTAAATTATCAAAGAAGAACTATAGTATTAAAGCTAATTGTTTAAAAATAAAATTATATTGCTTTTAGTTGTATTTATATATATACATTAGTGTGTCCAACAAAATATTTTTTTTTTGGGATCAAGTATAATTTGAAAGCTTATGGGGTCAAGTATTTTTGAGATTTTTTCAGATTTTTCGATAAAATTCAATATTCATCGGGTACAAACCTTAAAAATTTTATAACTCAGTAACTGTAAGAGCAAATTTAAAAATTATTTAGAATTAATTGATCTTTCAAACTGCTTCATTACTTTTTTTTCATTTTCATAGAAATTTTAAAAGTTATAAAGCGTTATTTTAAAAATTATTGAAAAAATTACGAAAAATTATAATGTACGGTACCTAAATAAGCAAACTCATTGCCAAAACTTACATTTCTTTGACACAGAAAGAAAGCTTGGATATTTTTCTTTTAAATTGTTAACTCAAAATGAAGAAAATCGTGGCTTTTGACAATATTATCCCTAAAACACAGAGAACAGCCGGCAAACCCGATTATTGGCAAAAATTCGACTTGTGCGACCTGTTGGGCTAAGTATAATAATAATAATAACATAAATAATAATAATAACGTAAGAATGAATTGCAATCCCTGGATTGCTACAATCTTATTATATATTAACGGTCTTATTATAAATATTTACAATGTACATACATACGTCTATAGAATTAAAAAAACACTTGCACAGTAACAGCATATAAAACCGGTTGTGTTTAATATGGTCAAGTGAAACACAAGAGTTTTTTCAACGTGCCCTATTTATTTAAATTATAATTTATTTAATTTAAAAACTTAAATCCTAAAAACTATTAGGAAAGACCACAACCTCTAACACTTTTCCGAAAACTATGAAAAAAAAACACAAAAATACTTGACCCTATTAGCTTTCAAATTATTTAATTTTCTTTATCTTGACCCATACACACGGGATGCATTGTGCTGGACCTAGTGGAAAGTAGGAGAAATGATAGAAGGTGAAGTTTCACTATCTTACAAATCTGCTTTTTTACGTTATTTGTTTTATAGCAGTGTGCAGCGCCTCTGATGTCAAGTAGACGTATTAAATTTTAAAGCTTCGTTTTATTAGCCATTTTTAGTAAATTTTTTAGAAATTTTTGGTTTTGTAGTCAACGTGCAGACTTCTTCAGCCATCGCCATCCTCATGTTTGAGCACCCATGAAAATAAAAGGAACATTTTTTTTGGGACAAACTAATAGACATATATTTATGGGGCCCTTTCTGACGGAGACCTGGAAGGACGGGGATTGGTGAACCCAGACGTGGGTGTGTAAGAGGCGTCCCTGATTGGGACGTCGCATTGGGCTTTCCCGAAGTAATGCGGGGAGTGGTCCCGGCAATGAATCTACCCAAAGGAGAAGGAGGGAATGTTTTAGTGGTAATACACTCGACGCAGATGACGACGGTCTATGTAAGCGCGAAGTCATTTTTAACCCTACTTCACACGCAGAATAAAAGTTCTATTTATTCTGAGTGAAAAAATCAACAAAACTACACAATAATGTGCAATAATCTGTTTTCTTTACAACAATATTCTAACAATATTTTTTTTATAATTCCAATAAAAAATCTTGCGTTTGCTAATGCCATGGCGCATGAAACTGATGCGCTAAATGTGCATGACAGAACAAAAAAACATTGTTAGTGAATGAAAAACAGAACAAAAAGAAAACAAGAGAAAATAAGGGTAAGTTCGGTCTAGAATTAAATTTGCAAAGAAAAGACAAAAGCTTTTATTTAAAAATTTAAAAAAGAAGATTTTTCAAATAAACTTGAAGTTGTAAGTACATATATTTGTGCATAATTATCACTTTATTTAATAAAACGTGGCTTTTACTCTTTTTTTTCATTTTATTTTTGTCCACATTTTACAGCCGTGGCATTTGAAGCGTCTAAAATCCCTAAAATAAAATTTATTTGGGCACGTTTGTTATGCACGTGAAACAGACCTATTTTGTGGTAAATTTTTTTGTAGATTTGTAGACTTTTGTAGATTTTTGTCTCTTATTGAGATAAATTATAGTTTACTCTCATTTTACCGAACTTTACCAGAAAAGTAAAAACATACACCTAATAATAAGAAGGCATTATAGCATCCTTTTTGTAATAATTAATTTAAATTTTACTTGCATTACACTAATTTAACACGTTCTTTTTAGGTTATGTTATATTTAACAAATCAAATTTATACAAAAATTTGACGTTCGGTTGCATAGCGAATTAACGAATTTGCCTTGCGACAATCTTTTATTAATAAACCTTGAATTTAATAAAGTATGGATTTTATACAATCTATAATTTGTTATGGTAATGTGATTGCCTGCTTTTGAAACAAGTGAACAATTAAATTCTATCGTTTATGTTCGTAATGCTATTACCAGAATTTAAAATTATTGAGAGTCGACTGTATATCGTCAGAGAAAATGCAAGAGCTAATATAGCGTTCAGACGTGAAAGTGCAACTTCGAAAAATCAATACAATCACACTTTTTAGAAACACTTACGGTTTCTACACTTGCAAGTAATTTTACAAGACAGTGATTTTTTGGCGCTTAGAAGGCTTTTACATTAGGATAATTGAAAGGCAGACAGACGAAGTTTGTTGCCTAAACTAACTAGACACAACACAAAAAATTTTAGTGCTGCCAGGTCATCAACCTCGTGCAAGAGGGACAACAAATATTTGTAAAAATTTTGCTTTCTTTGTCGTACGAACCTTGTGCAATTTTCCTTTTGTTGACAAAATTTAAATTTTTGTGTAAGATATTGGAGCAAATTGGAAATAATATTCCATTTTCCCCCAATATCATGACCAAAATAACACAAAAGCGGATGTAGAAGCCGGTGAACAAAAACCCAAAGGTAAGTATTTAATTAAAAATTAATTATTTAATTGCTTTTACTATATTATATTTACTAAATGCAAGAGCTAATATAGCGTTCAGACGTGAAAGTGCAACTTCGAAAAAATCAATACAATCACACTTTTTAGAAACACTTACGGTTTCTACACTTGCAAGTAATTTTACAAGACAGTGATTTTTTGGCGCTTAGAAGGCTTTTACATTAGGATAATTGAAAGGCAGACAGACGAAGTTTGTTGCCTAAACTAACTAGACACAACACAAAAAATTTTAGTGCTGCCAGGTCATCAACCTCGTGCAAGAGGGACAACAAATATTTGTAAAAATTTTGCTTTCTTTGTCGTACGAACCTTGTGCAATTTTCCTTTTGTTGACAAAATTTAAATTTTTGTGTAAGATATTGGAGCAAATTGGAAATAATTTTCCATTTTCCCCCAATATCATGACCAAAATAACACAAAAGCGGATGTAGAAGCCGGTGAACAAAAACCCAAAGGTAAGTATTTAATTAAAAATTAATTATTTAATTGCTTTTACTATATTATATTTAAATTTTTTAGTAGCCAACATCGCGTTGTATGGTGCCCAGAAGCATATAAGCTCCACATGTTCCGGAAAAGTGTACACAGGTAGGTGATATACATGTTATCAAATTGCAATTTTTGGGCCTAATAAAAAATTTGTGTTTCAAGTAGTAAATGACATCGACGCCAAAGAATGGATTTATGCAATAAAAGCAGCTATAAGAAGTAGCACAACTGGCTCAGTAGAAGTAGCAAGGTAAGTCATACATTTTCTATTGAGGGCTAGTGTCCCAAGTTCTGAAATCCACCCCCAAAAGTGCTAGTGTGTTTTAAAATACAACCGTCCAGTTATTTTATTAAGCACAAAACCAATTGGAACAGAAGTGTTTAGTGCTAAACAATATGTTAGCATAAGCAAAAGAAGTTGTAGTTGATTTTGTGATTAACAAAAGAAAAAGTGCTAAGTTCAATAATATTAAAATTGTGCTAAGAGCCATTTGAAATATTACATTTATTTATTACTTTAAGAGATTTTTCCGTTTTAAAACTTCATAAATTGGGCTTAGCTCTTTTACGACTGAAGGCAAAGCTTTTGTTTTAGTATAACTTAGTTTTCACGATTATTTCCTTTTTTTAAAATCATTTAATTTCAAAAAGAGAAGCCGAAACTGAATAAATAAATGTTACACCGATACAATTTTTGTAAAATTAATTACTTGTTTTTATTTAAAAAAAAAAACTAAATGCAAAACGATTAACAATTCTACTACAGAAAGTATTTTTAATTAATAATAATTATTTTCAATTTCTTCTGGCTGCACTTGTTTCCATTTCTCATCTCTTCCAAAATCAAGTACCACATATTCTTTGTCATTATTGAACTTATCAATTTGCATATAATTTTTTTTCTTTTTATTCATTCAAAAATGTTTCAATTTCATAAGAATATGGTTGGGCGGATAGTGTTTTGAGTGAACCACTAGGTTTTGTTCATCGTCAAAGGCAGGCTCTTGAAAAGCAAAGCGAAAACTGGTGGCCTCTATGCTACACAATTCTTCTTATGCTTTTAAGAAATCATAATGACCACAAAACTGTATGTAGGCAAAAATTGTTGACAAAATATCGTTCAAATGTTGAAAAGCACTGTCAGTTAGATAAATGCGCAAATTGAAAAGGGAATAAATGGAATTTGTATCGAAACCAGATTCATCTACTCCAGCTATTAGTTGTAAGCCCCAGAGCGTTAAAAAAAGGAAAACAAAGCGCACTTCATTGTGAAATTCCTTGTTAAAATACTGGGTAGATTATTGCTGGGTATATCCGTAAAATGTTTCATGAAACTCCACCACCACCTCGAAACTCTTTAATTCATCAATAGACAAACGTGCCGGCACACAAACATACATACCGTGGTATGCTAGTTAAAGTTGCTTTGCTGCATCATCGGTTTGGTGCAATTCCGATGGAACAACTTTATGTTGCTTTTAAAACTAACCAACCAGCCAATAATATAAAATCTAATGCATTACTTGCATTTCCACTCTTGCCGGAAATTTCATTCAAAGTTTTAGAACTTAGTACACATACTTTTTTTGTTGTATGCATAGAATATAACACTTTCATTTGCACATTAACTTTTTATAATATTTCTTAAACCGCGAATTTCACATTTCACTCATAAAAAGGGAAATATTAATAAAAAAATCAAATTTTTCCCAAAACTTATTATACTTAGCAAAACATCTGTTTTCAAAAGTATAGGTGTAACCATTGCTTTTAATACATTGCTTATGCTATCATTTTATTCACTCACACGAACCTGGTAACAAAACTGATTTGGGGCTTTTTCAAACTTCACTTGTCGGTATTCTGTATGTACATATATTCTGCGGTTTTTGGCGAGGGGTTGAAGATGTAAAGTGTGTAGTACATGAGGCTCTGTACGGTAAATTTTTTGTACTTTTCTACTTTTCGCAATTTTTATCTTTTGTTTCATATTATTTTTCTGATTTCATCGTTGATTTACTAGTATTGGCTGTATGTTTTTTTTTATCTACGACCAGCACTCAGGAGATGACTCCTACACATGCGAAGCATTGTGCTGGGAACTATAGGAAAGGGATAGTAGGAGAACAGGAGGTGAAGCTTAATTAATTATTTTTGCAGCTCTGCTTTCACACGTTCTTTTGTTTTTATACTCGTAGCAGTGCTGAAGCTTCGGTTTAGTAGCTATTTTTATTATTATTTTACTTCGCCGGTACTACACAATACCGACGAAGGAGGGCGTTCTGATGTGATTGTGGATTGCTATCAGCTGAAGCCGGTATTGTTCAGTGACCAGTGACTATGCCTTCCGACAACAACTCACACACAAAGACACACTAATGCACATCAGAAAAATGGGAGATGTTTATATTTATTTAAAAATTTTTTTGTCTGAAACTGGGGTTGAATATATGAATATATACATAACAAACATATGTACATGTGAATGTAAAGAAGAATTAAATAATTTATGTCTGGCTATTAATGTCCACAATGGAAAAGCTTTGGGCAAGATCAAAAGAGAATGGAAAAAATGTCTGACTTTCAATTGCTTAAGTGTAAAAGCAGACTTACAGCAATAAATAATAATGTTTCCCTATTAAAACTTTAGCACAAATTAACTGGATTGAAATATAATAGTATTGTACGTATTGCTTATGTATATGAAAGCGAATTTGATATTTTGCTTCTCATATATGTACATACTATAAATAAATAAAGCATTTAATGAAGTTTTAAAATATAAATATAATTGAAATTATACGAATAAAGAGCAGATTAAGTTTATCGTCAGTTCCTGCCCATAGGGCCTAACCTGACGTCCACCAACGCCCCCTTATACAGAAGCCAGCTATGTACATCAACCGTAAAGAGCAGATGTGTTCAAGATTTGCTTGGACACCTACGCATAGCGTCTTATTCCACGGTGCTCTCAACACTGAGTGTAATTAAGACGTGCAATCCAAAATTATAGTTATCACTGGTCTATAAATTACACCTTGCTAAGGTGGTTCGAGCTGTCCAAAGTCTGTGTCACATCAGAATGTATTTAAGTCAAGACCGCTTAACCCAGTAATACAGTTTGTTCGGTGACTAGTTAAGTAAAAGTCGTATCAGAATATATGTGTCAAACTCACATATATCCCGAATAGACTTTTGGTATTAACCACAGTTATTACGAATCCATTCCCAAACCAGCACACTAACTCCAACTTTTCGGGGTGGACACGAAGTACTCACTTAAGAGTACATCAGTCATTAAACTCTTACTGAGCGTTAGAGCTGTGGGGCTTCGCTGCCCCGTAGTACTAGATTAGAATTGAACTGTATTTCTACTGTCACACGGAAATGCAAGCATAACCTCCTCAATCTCTAGTAAGATTTCGAATAGTCGCCTCTGCTGTCATTTTCAAACCCCACAGGAGTTTAAAGTAATGTTAGACCTTTAGCTAGGTACCGCGGGGTTGCTATAGTCATGAAAAAAATTTACAAATTTTGTTTGAAAATAAACTACAACGGCAACGCTGTTCATAGCTGTCAAAGTACTCAACGTACGTTAAAAGTTGCCCAACTTTCGTACTTTTCTTTGACGGATACGGATGGCGGGTTCTATGTGCCCCGGCCTTTAGTGTCTGTTGTTTTCGGAAGGTTGCAGTGGCGACGACATAGTCACTGGTCACTAAACAGTACCTGCTTCAGCTGACACCAGCCCGCAGACATCAGCGAGCCCACCTTCTGCGGTATTGTGTAGCATCCAAATTGTTACTAAAACATAACTTCAAAATTGAATAAGTCTTCTTAACAGCAGAGGAGCTGAAGGTGGCGATGGTCGAAGTAGTCTGCAGGTTGATTACAAAACGAAAAATTTTTCCTGGGTTCAATCCCATAACTCATAAAAAATTCTCGCATTTTTTTGTTGTGCATTTTTGTGTCATTGTGTCAGTTGTTGTCGGAAGGCATAGTCACTGGTCACTGAACAGTAACGGCTTCAGCTGTATCCAATCCATAGTCATATTAGAACGCCCTCCTTTGTCGGTATTATGTAGCATCGGCGAAGTAAAATAATTACTAAAAATAGCTACTAAAAAAACCAAGCTTCAAAATTTAATACGTCTCCTTGACATCAGAGACGTTACAATCCCTTTCCTCTAGTGCCAGCAAAATACACCGGATGTGTAGGGGTCATCTCCTGAGTGCTGGTCCGAGATAAAAAAAAACAGACAGACAATCGTGCAAAAAGCATTTCGTATAAAAAGTAGTAAGCAATCTTTGCCGGAGTGTTCTTTTCTTTATAAAAAACTAACTGGCAACAACCGATAAAAAATTTTGAATTGTTTTAGATAAGGCTTCTTGCATTTTCTGTGACGATATATTTTTGGCCTTGATGCACATTTGCTGTATTGCTAAAATATACATACATGTACATATTTAGCTATTCGCTCATGAGTAGAACTTGATCATATTTTCTTTAAATGTTTGTATGTTTTTTTAATTTTGTATAAATGCAGACTTTAATATATGCATTGTCCAAAATACAACAATTTTAAATTCAACTGCATATAGATTTATTCACATGAAAAATTTATTTTTACTTTGTGAATATTTACAAAATGTTTGTAAAATTTATAAAAAAGAAAAATGTAAATTAATTGATTAAATTACTTTAATGGTTCACTCATTGAGTTAACTTTGTAATTTATAAAAAGTTCAATTTAAAAAAGCAGAAAAAATTGGTTACATACTTATGTATGTATGTACGTAATCGTAATTTATATACGTATTTATATAAGTTAAGGGCGTTTCAGTCTATAATACAAGTCTTACGACTTTCAAAACAGTTTGTGAGAAAGAAATCTAATGAGGTTTGTTGCGGCTGTCAAAAAATCTAAAGTAATATTACATTTTGCTTTCATACTATCATATTTCGAATAAAATTAAAATATGAATAGAAATAAAAAAAAATGTTTACACCACACTTTTTTGACAATTAGCTATGACACAAATTTTTCAGTATGGTATTTGATAGTTGGTTCACAAAACCACATGTATCAGCTACGCTCTGATTAATATACATACATACATACATACATACATACTTATATATCCTTTTAATATTATAAATGGAAATGTTTGGATGTTTGTTCCATTATATCGCTGACGGGGCAAATTCGGAGCAAGGATACTGATAATGGTTCAAAAATTATATCATGAATGTCGGCCACCTGGCCGAAATAGTTTAGAAATTCCCACACTATATGGAATTTTGCGTACCAAAGACTTCTTGAAAAAAATAATTTTAATCGCACAAATTTTGTACAAACAAAAGAAATGCAAACTAAATTTAATAAGAACATGCACAACTAATATAAAAACAGCTTTCGCAGAAGTATTAGGATATATATGTATTTCCAAATTGCCCAATATTAAAAGTTAAACACACTACATTGTTATTTTTGGGTACGAAAAACAACAAATGTTTGCTCACTGAAAAATATAATTTTTTTTTTTTAACTATACATATGTAGGTACATATTGTATATATATAGTATATACTATATATAACTATATGTATGTATATAAGTTTTCTACAATAGAAAAATGTTGTGAAACAGGTGTTTTTTTTTAGCAATTTTATAGAGTTGCCATAAAGTTAAAGTGTTTAAATTAAATACACACGTATTAAAAAAAAAGCCGAAATTTGCCAGTTTCATTAATTACAAATGAAAGTAAATAATCTACAAAAAAATTTAAAGGAAAGTTTTCATCTTATTTGACTTTTTCATATTTTATTAAAAACCTTTCTAAGCAGTATTCAGGTTTTTATGGTAAGCTAAAATCATTTAATTGATGGGTGGCGATGGTCGAAGTAGTATGCACGTTGACTACAAAACCAAAAATTTTTTCCGGGGTCAACCCCAGTTTAAGACTCATGAAAACATCTCGCATTTTCTCTGATGTGCATTTGTGTGGCTTTGCATCAGTTGTTGTCGCAAAGTTTCAGTGGCGAACTCAGAACGCCCTTCTTCGTTGGTATTGTTGTAGCCCCGGCGAATTAAAATAATTACTAAAAAAAAATGGCTACTAAAAACGAAGCTTCAAAATTTTAATACGTCTGCTTGACATCAGAGACGTTACAACATTGCTATAGAAACAATGAACGTGCAAAAAAGCAGTGTTGTAAAATAGTGAAGCTTCACCTTCTGTCATTTCTCCTACTATCCCTTACCGCATACGTAGGGATCACCTCGTGAGTTCTGGTCCAAGATAAAAAAAAAATATTAAAATAGAAACAAAATATATTTGTCTTCGAAAGTGGACGGCAAAGAAAACATTTTAATATACATAATAAGTACTGTACTTATAAAAACAACGTTGCGCTGTTTTTTTTTATGAATTTTCGATCTTTGTAGAAGCAAAATTGTATTTTTCAGTCATTGTAATTCGAATTAAAAATTTCAAAATTCAAATTTTCATAAAGATAACAAATTATTTTAATTTGCGACACAAAATCATAACAACACCAAATACATATACAATTCAACCTCATAGACACTTTTTCTAAAAAAAATTTTGAAAGGCGGTATTTATTTTGAAGAGGACACAGAAGTTTAATGTTGAAATATTTAAAAAATTTAAATTATAATATTTTTCAAGCTGAAGTTCAGTAAAGTTCTTATAATTTTTATTTGTTCAATATTTCTCCACTTCTTTGTGAAAATGGTTTTTGTTTTTTTTTATTTTCCTGAAGAAGTGGAGAAATATAGAACAAATAAAAATTATAAGAACTCTACTGACCTTAAGCTTGAAAAATATTATAATTTAAATTAAAATAAGAAACGGTCAAATAAATAGAAAGAAATATATATTTAAAAAATTTTCATCCATTTAATTGATTTTTTCCATTTATTTTGTATTAATCGTAAAATATCATGTATATAACAATAAGAAATACGCTATTGCTTTAAATATTAGACAGCAGTTAAATTTAAAATTATATATCTTATTGTAAGTACACACTGCCATTGTACATTTTGAAATATTTATTATTTAAATATAGGATGTGGTGTTTTATATAAATATAGAGTATACGTATATACATACATAAGAGTTTCCATAAATTAGTCTTGCTAACAAACCTTATTGTACAAGTTATACTCAAATTCATGAATATTTTTACAATTGGGATATTGACCGGATACCCCTGTAATCACAATTTCTTCACTGTAGTCTGGTACACTTCTATCTGTCATTTTAAATTAATAATATTCACTTATTGTTCTCCGAAAATTTTGTTTCGAACTAAAAGAAAATGAAAAATATATCTCTTTTTATACGACAATTAAAAAGTTCTTTAAGCAAAAATACGAATAAATAATACGTACATATGGGTCTACATATGTGAGTATACGTATTCTTAATTAAATGCTAAAATTAAAAATTACAATACAACAATTTAATTACCCTATGCGGAAAGAAACTGACACAAAATTAGCCACGTAATTGGTCCTCAAGTCTAACTAACTTTTTCATGGCGATGGGCTAAAAGTGGGCAGTTGGAACTTTTCATACACCCTGCGGCAAGGCTACCGAACTAACAAATGATTTCTTTTCTAAAATGTCTTCTTGAATGAATGAAACACAAATTATTAAAAATAGTTTTTAACATCTGGAAAATAAGTTTGTTTTAATAATTATTTGATTGTCTTTCCCATCAAACAGCCAGGAAAAAATGCAATCATTTTTTTTTTAATCTTGGACCGGCACTCTAGGAAGGACCCCTCCACATGCGATGCATTGTCCTGGAACTAGAGGAAATGGATGGCGAGAGATTTGATAGCTGGTTAAGCATCACTATCTTACAACTTTGCTTTCGCACGTTTTTTGTTTATAGCAGTGTTGCAGCGCCTCTGATATCAAGGAGACAGAGCTTGAAGCTTTTTCTTAGTAGCCATTTTTAGTAATTATTTTACTTCGCTGGTGCTATACAATAGCGACGAAGGAGGGCGCTCTGATGTGGCACAAAATGGAGAAGATGCGGATGCAGCAATATCCACTTTTTGGTATTTTTCTTTAAAGGTTTAAAAAATTTATTTATTTATTTACGTTTGTTTTATGGTTAAGCTAGCCTATGTATATGTATATAAATTTTGTTGATGCTAATACCAAGTCATCAGTAGACTTTCAACCAAATTCTTGAAAAAGGTAAGAACTCTCACATGTTTATATGAAACCTCCTAAAAAATCTTAAAATACCGTGGCATACAATGAAATTAGTCAACTTGTGGACATGAACATTAAAAGGCATAATCGTACGACCTAAAACCAAAAGAATATGGCAAAATTTTACAGATTATTAATATTTTATAAGAACTTTACAAAAAAGGTAAAATCCCAACAAAATCTTGTTAAAAAAATATAATACCCGCTTTTAATTCTTTTTAAGCGAAAGTTCGCAAAAGAAAATTCTCAATATTAAAATTGCTAAATTGTCGGAAATTTTAAAAATACAAACACTCGCAAAAACGAGATATTAGCGAAGATTTCTGGGAATTAAAGATTCTCTAAATTTTTAAAAATATGAACATTCTCTAAAATTAACCAGTCGTAATGATTTCTCGGAAATAAAAATTCGTTAAATTGTTGAAAATTTAAAAAAATACGAACACTCTCAAAAACGAACTATTAGTTCAATTCAAGCCTGGTTGTTTTTTTAAATAAATTTAGTACATTTGTAAATAGTTTACAGTGTTTGTTTGCAAAAGTTATTTCAAGTAAAACAATGCAAAATAAAATTCCGTTAATAGGTAAACAATTTTTAATCAACAAAAACAAGTAACAAAATTACGCTTAATTCAGACTTTTCATTACTAAACTACTATTAACAAAAAGTTAATAAAAACAAATATTTAAAATATATTCTCTTCATAGCATAACATATATTTTAAATCACAGTTATTTTTTAAACCTATTTATTTTGCCACATATATGTAGTGGTCTTAATAACAGATTTAACAAAACTCGTAGCATCTAATGAAAATTTCTAAAATTGTCCCTCAAAGTGTTATCTGATTACAAATTCTGCCTTTATGAGATGAGACAGACTTTCTGCTATGTTTCTATCCACTTGTTCACATTGTTGTATATGTATGAAGAGTAAGTATGCAGCACATGTGCCGAAATTGTATACATGGCACATGTGCATGTGGCAATTACTGCTGCCGCGGCACAGAATGGCTCACATTTACATAGTACATATTGGACTGTGGTGTGTTTGTAACGCACAGAGTGTGCCAATCCGAACCATATTTTTTGTTATTTCTTATACCAAATAGTTTTTTTTAGTGGCTTATCGTCAACACTTCATAAAAGAAATTCTAAGAAAAAAATTTATCTTTCGTAAAAATCAAGCTATTTTTTGGGGATTTTTAAATCACATTTGACGAGTTTTGATGAGCAAAGGCCCTTTTCCATTCTAATACTGAGTAATACGACATGTCAAAAACCTAAATCAAATGGGAAAGTATAATAGTATAAAAACAATATTTTTTTTTTATCTGGGATCAGCACTTAGGAGATGACTCCTACACATGCGAAGCATTGTGCTGGAACTATAGGAAAGGGATAGTAGGGAAACGACAGGAGGTGAAGCTTAATTAATGATTTTGCAGTGTAGCATGCACAGTTTGTCAATACAGCCGCCACACAAGTAACGCAACAAACAGTTATAAATGCCGACACATTTACATTAAACTAGGGGTGTCAAATAACCCATATTCCTCAAGTGCAATATTTCGTAATGTCTGCATTGCATATGCAAAGAATATGCAATGCATATGAGTTCACATTTGTTTATGTTGTTGTTGTTAGTGGCAAGCGGCTAAAATAACTTTACCCTAATCACGTTACACTGATAATTCCCAGGCTTCGTATTTAGATTTAATTTATTTTATATGTATAGCTATAAGAAAACTTAGGCATAAGAATTTGAGTGCATTATGAAATGTCACTCAAATTATAAATCTAGAATCTACTCATAAGTTAGTATATAAGTAGAGTTAATTTTAAAATTGTCAACAAGAATTAAACCAGACTTAGAGAGCTTCACTAGGAGCGCTAAGTCGATCAACAAATAAACAATTAAAGGAGCTTCACTTAAGGAGCTCTAAATAAAAATTCAATCTTTTATTTGATTATACCACATGGCGAACCTGCCATTCATCCACTACAGCAGCTCTGCTTTTGCACGTTCTTTGTTTATACTAGGAGCAGCGCTGAAGCTTCTTTAGTAGCCATTTTTATTATAATTTTACTTCGCCGGTGCTACACAATACCGACGAAGGATTGTGGATTGCTATCAGCTGAAGCCGGTATTTTTCAGTAACCAGTGATTTTGCCTTCGCCACTGAAACCTTCCGACAACAACTGACATACAAATGTAAATCCTTCGTCGGTATTGTGTAGCATCGGCGAAGTAAAATAGCTATGAATCTATATATGAAATCTGGTAAAATTTTTAAACATTTTCAAAAAACTTATACTTTTCATTTTATCAGGGATGTGTTTTGTGTAAGTAATCAAAAAAAATAGCAAAGCAACCATAAGTCATTTGCTTCTAAACATGTTTTGTTCTTACTACGTACATATACTTTTCTTTTTATTTTAAGTGCGATAGTGTGAAAGCAAAATGCTGTATTACTTTAGATTTTGTGGCAGTCGCCCAAATCTCATTACATTTCTCTCTCACAAAGTATTAGGAAAGTCGTAAGACTTGTATTATAGTGTGAAATAAGTTTAACCTTCCTATACCCGCGCCAATTTTTGTAACACATATACCCGCGCACGGTCTCACAGACCGAAAGTTTGAACTAGATGAAATACTAGTTTTTTGTAACAAAACTTTAAAAAACCCATTCATTAAATTAATATTCAGTAATTTTATTGATTTTCAGTCGTTAACATATTAGTCTTCAAAATCTATTGTTTTTTCTTATATGCTACAAAACAAAAACATATTTTTTTCTTCAAATAAACGATAATTAATTTTAGAAACTTAAAAACACTCCTTGTGCAATACATAAATCACAGGTTGATTTAATTATCAGCCTTTAAATAAAAATTAGGGCATATCACATTTCATATAAAAAACAGCCTTCAAAAACGTTAGTGTGCAGCAAAAACAAAACTTAAATTTTTTTTTCCTTTATAAAAAACAAAAAATAACTTTCTTAGCTTAAAAAATACTTTTTTTGCAATAATAAACAATAAAATAACTTATTCATTATCCTTATAGTAACAGTTAGAACATACCATAATAGCATGTTCCAAACAAAAATACTGTTTGCATATGGCACAGTTGTAACGTGTTTTATGATTCTTTTTTGATGTACAGTATACACAGCGACCAATTTTATTAAAATATGTTCCTGCGGACTCGACACCATACATTTTACACAACTCAGAGAGCCTAAGTTTGATGGTTTTAGGCAAGGAGGTTGTGAGAGCTCAATGTCGCAGTTGCGAGTTAACAAGATCATACGACAAAGATTCAAGAAACATTCTGCGATTAATTTGCTTACTGGGATTGAATTTATAACCGCTACATTCATGAGACTATAAAAAATAACCATGGGCCATCTATTTGTGCCTTTTTAGGCACATAGGAAACAAGAGTGCAGTTGCCACGATGTCCGAACAAGCTGGATTTTTCCGCTCGTCCTCGTATCTCTGTGAATTTTTTGGGTAATTCTTTTTTATTTTTCCTTATGGTCCCAATAATGGTCAGTTTGTGCTTAGATTCAAGTTTATCCAACAATGGAATACTAGTGAAAAAATTATCACATGTGATATTCCGGCCAGTATTGTGAATACTTTCGCTTAGTCACACAACTAATTTTATAGACGAGTTATCAACTGCATATGGGCTACTAGGTTGCTTTCCTATGTGAACTTCCATTTTAGAGCTGTAAAACATTTTGGCATCTGTTAAGGCGTAAAATTTTATACCATATTTATTAGGTATTGAGGGGATGTATTGCCTGAAGCTACAACGACCTCTAAAAGCCTCCAATTTTTCATCTATTGTAACAAATTGGGACACACTGTAGTATTTTTGAAACGTGGCTACAATTTCTTCAAATAATTTTCTTATAGGGGCTAGTTTATCTACAGCAGCCCTTTCAGCTCGCGTGGCTTTGTCGTCAAATCTTAGACAACGCATTAATAAATAGAATCGATTCCAACTCATAGTCAATCGAAATATCTCCGGAGAGGAACCATCTGTTTTGAATAAATCTTCAGCATTCAAGCGACTATTTCTTCTGACTCCAGCAAAGATTAAAAGGCCTAAAAGTGCTTCGATTTCTACGTTGTCTGTATAGGCACATTCTCTTTCCTGGCAAAATTAGATTTTATACGGTCAATCTGTTCATTGGTGCTTTACTTTACGATTCAATTTATAACACTTTCCGGAAAAAATAATCTCCAAATCTCGCCTATTTCCTTAAAATTTTTGGCTTCTTTTCTAAGTCCTGGCAGTTGAGTGACAATATTCCGATTACATGATATGAAGGTGGAGCTTTATTCCATCTAGTGCGTCCATCTTTACCAAGATAAAATTCTCTGGAACTTTGGCGATCTTCAATCTCATCAAACTCCTCGTCGTATTCTTCATCATCTTCCTGCTCGGTAATATAAGTTTCTATATCTGCCTCAACAAAATCTTCAACCTCGCTGTCATTTTCATCCTCATATTCAGAACTCGAAATTTCTTCCTCCAAAAGTAGTCTGATTTGCTCTTGATTCATTTTGATAATTAAAGGTACCTGCAAAATAATAAAATACACAACAATGAAGAAAAAACAGAAACAAAAAAAAATTTTTTACCTGTACAAAAAGTTACACATATACCTGCGCCGGTCTCTCAGACCAATTGTTATCAAATACACCAATATGTCCGACTCGCACAAACACCAAAACAGCACTAAAACAAAGCTTGTAAAAAAGCGGAAGCTAACAGAATATTCAAATTTCTAGGGTTTCTGGAAAAAGAGTATTTACGTAGAAGCGTTTTGTCGGTCTCACAGCCTAACGCGCGGGTATAGGAAGGTTAAGTAAGTACCAACTTAAAGTAAAAATATATATGGCCTTTTCTGAAGCAACGAGTAAGTTCAGGCGGGTCTAGGTGATGGTGATTGGAGTTGTTGTACAACAATCCAACAATCACACTGGTTTTTTGTCCGCGAAATGTCAAAAACAACTGATTCAAATATTATAAAGAGAGAGTGTTTTACTTATAAATACAAAATGTGTGCAAGAATTTTTAAAAATTAAAAATTCATTGATTTTAAATACAAAAAATTTTAATTAAAAAAAAATTAGAATAAAGAATTTTTAATTTAACAGCACTTGTAAATGAATAAACATAAACAAGTATTTAACGTTTAATGCACAAAGGTAGGAACAGCAGTAAGTGATAAGAATTATGTATTCCAACCAGAGAAAAACAAAGTCTGATTTAAAAAATATTATACGTAATAATCACCCTAAAAATGTTCATTAGTATTCAAGCAAACACAATATCCATTTTTTATTATAAAAATTAACACAATATATATTTGATTTATACTTAAACCTTATGTAAATTTATTAAAAAAAATTTCATCGCTTTTCATTTTCTCCTTTATGGTGCATTAAGCGTAGCCATCAAATTACCTGTTTCCATATTGCGATTCTAAGGTTTCTGCTATAGCTGCTGTTTATGATTATAGTTTTGGTGCAGTTGCAGAGATCCCAGCAAAACCTTTGCAGGCAAAGTAATGAGTTAAAATAATAATTATCATACTCTTCACTACTTCTACTTTGTCTTTTAACTAATTACTTTAACATGGCGATGTCATTGGAGGCAAGTACTTACCACTCTCGCTTATGAACAACAACTTTTAAATGTAATTACAAATAAGTATTACAGTCAGTAGTTATTTTGGAGGGCATGAGTTGAAAGTTACCGGAAATGACTCATTAAACACTTATTTGATATACCTTTGTTTGACATATATACTCTCGAAACAACAACAGAAAGCAATGTCATTTCTTCAATAGGTTGGAACTGATAATTGATACCTTTACAGGCAATGAGAATTAAATGCGATAGTTATATACTAAGAAACAAACTAAATCAAAAGAACAACATTGTAAATTACACTCAATACTTTCATCATCAGCATTCTACGTGTTTTGTCCACTGTGTGTGGTTGTCAGTAGATGGAAATTATTAGCTTTATATATTTATTATTATCTATAAATAGAATACGAGAAATAATTCCCCGTAATTTTTTTCTCTTCTAAATGAAGCTCTATCATCTCTAACTTACAATAGTCCTTTTCATTACTTAATTTTTGTTTCCATTATTAACTGTGCACACATGTTTTTTGCTATACTTGAAGCAAAGTTTTTTATTTTCTTTCGTCAAGTATGTGTATAATAATTATAACTCAACTACCCCCTGACCATTCTTATATTATAGATTGTTTTAAATGCATACATATGTGAAAACTTCAGTTAATGTACTATTAACTAGTTAACTATTTCTTCAATAAGTTGAAACTAATAATTGATACCTTTACAGGCAATGAGATGCGATAGTTATATACTAAGAAACATGCTAAACATAAAGGTATCAATTATCTGTTTCAACCTATTAAAGAAATGATTATGTACATTAACTGAAAATTTTGCATACATATATACGAGGTTTGTTCAAAAGATAAGATGAATTTGGAATTCTTTTGAAAAGTATTTATTTATTCATCAATATCCCTTCTGTCACCTTCAAAGTAATCCCCTCAGATATAATGCACTTATGCCAGCGATTCTTCCAATCCTCGAAGCACTTCTGAAATGCGCTTTTCGGTATGGCCATCAGCTTGTTCTTCGATTTTGACTTTTTTTTTAATTTTAATAACTACAAATAAATGTAGTTGGGTATTTTATTTGGACATAATAAATTTTACAAATTTCTATTTGGCCTCAGCGCCAAGAAGGCATTATTGGGGCAAGTTGGCAAGATAGTTCAAGTTATATTTTTTTTTTATCTTGGACCTGCACTCAGGACGTGACCCCATACACATGCGGTGCATTGTGCTGGAAAAGGATAGTAGAAGAAATGATAGAAGGTGAAGCTTCACTATCTTACAACACTGCTTTTGCACGTTATTTGTTTTTACAGCAGTGTTTTCTGATCTCAAGGATACGTATTACATTTTGAAGCTTCGTTTTTAGTAGCAATTTTTAGAAATTCTTTTAATTCGCCGGTGCAACACAATAATGGCGAAGGAGGGCGTTCTGATGTGCCTGTGGATTGGATACAGCTGAAGCCGTTACTGTTCAGTGACCAGTGACTATGCCTTCGCCACTGAAACCATGGGGCAACACCTGATACACAAAGCCACACAAATGCACATCAAGAAAAATTTTCGTTTTGTAGTAGTCGACGTGCAGACTACTTCGACCATCGCTACCCTGGTAGATCATCAGATACGCATACAGAGGTTGAAGACAACAGTTGCTGCCATTGCTGAAAGTGACTTATCCGATGAAGATACAAATCCTGTAATACTTATTAATATGGTATGTTTAATTAATTCTGATAGCGATTAAAATTATTCTATCTATTTTCGATACTGGCAGCCCGGTAAATTTTGTTCGCGAATCTGAAGTACCATTTAATATTAATAGAGTAGAAATACAAACTGAATTTCAGGGTCTTCGTAAAAGAAAGCTAATTACCCTCGGAAAACTCGAGTCTAAGATCTCTTTTGGAAAACAAGTTCGTTTAGTTTAATTGTTGTGTCTGATGAAACCATACCTATTCCATTACTATTGGGAAGAAACTTTCTTTCTAAATTTAATATTGGGTTATGCTATGGGACTGAGATCTGTCCCTACGATTATAAAATGACCATCAGATTCAACAGTGGGAATCGTTTTAACTTCCGCTTCGTAGACTAGCTACCGCGGAGCTCACGGCTCTTAGACAGATTGTTAGTGAACTATTGGAGTAGGGTATAATCAGACAGAGCGAGTCCACATATGCTTCGCCAGTTGTTATGGTTTTGAAGAAAAATGGGGAATATCGTAAATGTGTGGACTATGGGGCATTTAACAAGATCACTGTCCGCGATAATTTTCCGTTACCTCTTATAAAAACATGTATTTAATATTTGGGAGGCAAGAGGTTGTTTTTAGACTTTGGACTTGAATAATTGGTTTTTTCATGTGAAGTTGGAGTCAAAAAAATATACGTCGTTCGTATACGTTCGAAACTTTAAACTTCTGTCTGTTCGTACGTACATATGTATGTATGTGTATATGCACGTATCATTTTACAAGCAACGATATAAACAATTAAATGTACGTACGAATACTTGTATGTAAGTGAGTGTGTGTGTGTGTGTTTTTATCATGCTTATTTTCATGCCTGCCTTGTTAACACATGTTTAAACCACTATACGACCATATTATAAGAACTCGTATTGTTGCTGTCGTTGTGTTTTACTTTGGCTGCGATGTCGTTGGCTAAATTGTGTGTCTTGTTGCTTTCTTCAGAATAGAATAACGTAGCAACGCAGCACTCTCCTCAATTTTTTTTTTCTGCATATTTTATTTTATCTGCTGTTTAGGTGAGATCTTATTATTGTTCTAATATTGTTTTAAGCACATTATATAAGACAATAGTAATTGCAGCAAGTTATTTTTATTTATTAGAGGTTTAGATAATTCCTTAACTCCTCCGTCGTAGTTGCGTAATTATAATGCCAGTAGGAGGAAATTCTGAATAAGCCTGATTGTATGAACTAATAAAATAATTAGTTTACACATATCTAAAATAAAAACCAAATTACGAAACAAAATACACGTGGATTTTCTATAATCCTCATAGCCATAAAAAATCATGAATGGTAATTAATTAAAATAAAAATTGGGCTTTTTGAACAGTGCTCAAGAGATGTCCCCTACGTATACAATGCAAGCGCCGGAACTTCTGTGGAAAGCGATTGTGTAGAGAAGAGGCAGATGGTGAAGATGTAGAAAACGATAGAGAGCTCTGCAGGTGAGTGTTCTTGTAAAGCAGAGTTGATGTTATGTCAATGGCCTTATTTTTAACATAAATTTTAATTTCGCTGACGTTTTATTGCTCCCATACCGATGAAGGGGAGTGCTGTTAGCGCAGTCTCAATTGAAAATTTTTACTTTTGTCTGATAGGGAATTTTAACTGCAGTTCTCCAGTTGTACAGTCTATACGCTAAGTAGTCAGCACCTCAACACCACAGCACCCTAATTAAGTTTCGGGGCGCACAGATGGTTCGGATTGTGCATAGCACAGCTGAACCAATTTTGCCTGAAATTGCATGATTATCAGAACAGAATGAATGCAGAAGTGGAAAAGAGCTTCATTCTGAAACACAGTCATAAGAAATTAATCTGTAAAACTAAAATGAAAATTAATTTTGTTATTTATGCTGTGACAATTTTTGTATTTGACACAAAATTTATTAGAAATAATCTTTGAGATAACTTGACTCCAAAAGCCGTAACTACAAAAAACATTTGAAACTGACGCATACTTTTCCAAAAAAAAGGTTTATTTCTGTATGCCAGTTTACATACTACATATATATTCATATATTCTTTAAATTTGTAATTTTTCACATTTTTGACATTTTGAATTTCATTGCATTTCATTTGTGCCATTCATATTCGCATATTCTGTCTCTCTGTTAAGTTTTAGTAATTGCCACATTTAAGCCATTAAGATAAGTTCATAAATGAATCTCTTTGTTCTCGTATCAGGTACTTTGCAGCCTTTGTAACATAAAATATGCACAGAAAAAATTAAAACAAAAATGCCGATAAAGAATTAAACGCATGTTAAATGAGACTTCGGGCCAACATACCAGAACGCCTAAATGACGAATTGCAAATTACACCCAAATGCGGTGTTAAACAAAGTGAAGGTAATAAATTTTATGCCACAAAATTTAGTTTGAAACGTTGCAATGACCAAGATACACAGCAGTTGCTTTCAAAAATCTTGACTTGATCATTATTTCTTAATGTATATTTTTTATTGTTGTCCATTTGCCAATTATTGTTTTGAAAGCATAAACGGTAAAGTAGCCGAACTTAAAGTACAAGTGGCAAAAGTGTTTGTTAAATATTGTGACTTAAACACCTGAACGAAAGAAGAGAACTTTTTTGTACACATGAATGAAATTAAAATGGCAACAGAAGACATCCGCCAATATTCAGTGTATATTAATTTAAGACACTATAAGTTTTTCTTTATGGCTGATGGTGCATTCATTGCTTTAAAAAAAAGATTAATTTATTTTGGTGAAAATATATTTCATGTGCAATCAAAGATGGAAAAGTTTCGATTACAAAAGTTAATTTTTTATATGTGGCAAAAAAATAAAAATAAATAAAAGATAATGTGGCATTTTAAATATCCAAACGATAAAGAAACCCTTCTTAGGCTTCCTTTAAGACTCCTTGTCGTTGTCTTTTAGCCTTTCGCTCATGGCCCGCTTGCCAAAAATTAAAGCAAACACCAATCGGGCGCTCTTCGTAAGGACATTGAGGTTTGATGTGTTTCATTCGCGAACAATTATAGCAGCGTGTTCCCTCGTTGTTTGTTTTTAGCGCGTTAGGTTTTATTTCGTTTACATTTGTTTTATTGTTTTGTAAAACTGTCGCCACCACGTCTTACACTTTGTCGCTGTTCATACATATGGAGAGCATTTTTTATATCATCCATCGTTTTAGCGGCTGCAAAAAGAATAAAATCTGTCACACGACCTTGCAAACCCTCTTGTACAAACGCTACTAGCTCAAAATCGCTGACATCACTCCGAATTGCAACAGATTCCATTTCCATAACGTATCGGCAGACACTTTCATCGGGTGTTTTTATTCGTCGGCGTAGGGTGTTATACATTTCTTGGCGGCTTACCGTATGTTCAAATTCCTTAATAAGTTTGGCTTTAAGGTCTGCATACGTCATTGCCCCTCTTCGAAGTATTAAACGCGCAGAGCCAATTAAAGAGTTTCTTAGTGTTAAGAATTTTAGTAACTCGTCACCCTTTACATGTTCCAAAACTTCTTCAAGATTTTGGAAAAATTCATGAACTCCAAATGTTCGATCTTTCCCGCGTAAAATGTTGCAATTGCGACTCCTGTTGAAATTCATTTTCACTGCTTGTGTCTGTCTCTTGTGACGGATGATTCGAAAAATTCTATCGTTGAATCGGGGCACTTAGGATGAGGAAATTCACTTTAATGTGGAACTGGAAGCGAAACAATGCTACTGCCGCATAAACCCATTTGGCAGAACGTCAAAACGCCGACGGTAAAAATTTCGCGCTAAACTGAAATTCCAGACAAAGGAATCGTGACTGGACCCGGGACGCATTGCATCAATCGCCACAATATTCCTTTTGAAATCGCATATCTAAAAAATAATAATAATAAACTAGACACATTCTTCTTACGACATACATACATCCAGTTATATTTATAACTTACTATCTTAACTTACTATGGCATTGATACTGTAATAACCTTTTCCGTTATAATATAAATAGTCCTGGTACACCGGTTTTATTATTCTTATGTGGGTACGGTCAATACATACAATTACACCGGGGATTTTAAATTTTTAAAAAAAATGTTTTGACTTTTGAATATCATATGTGTCAGTTGATATTTTTATCCAATATTCACATAGCACTGTTTCTAAAGCATTGCTACAGCAGCGTCGTTTCCGACCGATCTTTGCAAGAGGAATTGATTTGGACTGCACATTTGATTAAATTTTTTCAATATCCACGAAAAGCTCTTTCTTTAAACGAAAATATTCTTTAAAACTAAAATTATTTGTGAAAATGCGGGAAAAATTATTCAAATTGGTATGCTATGTCATTATCTACTTTCCGGCATATCAAATGGATTTGATGCATCCCTCAATCTTTTCCTTTCGATATTTCCCAATTGCTATGAATGATTAAATAATAACACTGATGCTGATAAAATCAAAGCCAATTTTAAGGTTTTAAAAATCAAAGAGTTGCAAATTGGCATGGAACGATGTAATATGAAACAAAGAATGGAAAGTAAAACCGTTAGATTTTCATCACATCTTCAAACAAAACGATCGTTTTCAACATTCGATTTTACTCAAAATCAAAATTGAATCGATTTTCATCACATACCTGAATATTAAATGCGTGCCTCTTGTCAAAAAATAAAATATAATCCTTCCAGCGTTGCACATTAAACTTGACCTCATCTTGGTTATCTCAATACCTTGCATTTGGGTACAAAGAACGATCCAATCGGACATTTCTAGCTCAGGATAAAATTTGTGAAATGAAAAAAGGTAGACAAAATGAAAAAATTACAATATCTCAAAAACTATTCCATAAAATAAAATTTAACCTTGATTTTCGAATTCAGGGGGAGAAAATACGTAAGGAAAATCACCTCTCATCAAAAGTACATTTTCGGTGTAAACTAGTGTTATAAGTTTATTAGAACAAGTTTTCATGTTTCTTATTTCTATCCTTTTTTATTATATTAATCATCCATACTTTTGAAAAAATATTGAAGATGGCGATGGCTGAAGTAGTCTGCACGCTGACTACAAAACCAAAAATTTTCTGGGTACAACCATACTTTCAGACTCATAAAAACATCTCGCATGTGCATTTGTGTGTCTTTGGGTCAGTTGTTATCGGAAGGTTTCAGTGGTGAAGGCTTGTCACTGAATAGCAACGGCTTCAGCTGTAACCAATCCACAGGCACATCAGAACCCCTTCCTTCGTCGGTATTGTGTAGCGCCGGCGAAGTAAAATAATTAATAAAAAAGACTACTAAAACGAAGTTTCAAAATTTAATACGTCTCCTTGACATCAGAGGCGGTGCAACACAGCTATAAAACAAAGAACATGCAAAAGCAGAGTTGTAAGATAGTGAAGCTTTACCTCCTGTCATCTCTCCTACTATCCTTTCCCTCTAGTTCCAGCACAATGCATCGCAGAAGTAGGGGTCTTCTCCTGAGTGCAGATCCAAGATAAAAAAAAAAATTCTATGTCGACCAAAAAAAATTATTTTCTTATTAAAAATCTTTTCTTTATTGAAATGAAAATTGTATATACATACGTAAATCAAATTCAGGTAAAATATTTATTTAAATCAAATTCTGTTCGAATATTTATTTACATACATTACATTTGTACATTTTTTATACTCGGAGTAATACAGGGTGGTACAAAAGGAGCTATGGTCTAAAAGGTTTGTAACTTTTTTATTTATGCGATTATTATAATTCTTTTTTTAATACAGTATATTATTGGAGAATTTTTTGCAATTAGCTTTGAAAAATGATATTCTGTAAGTGATGTGCATTTTCTGCTTCGCACATACGTGCTCTTTTTTAGCATATTTGCCATAATTTATCGCAAAATTTCGGGTGTAATGGCCATGATTTCATTTCGAATGTTTCATAATTAATTCCCCAAGTGTTCTTCACAAAATGCTGAAGAAAAAATAATAATTAAAAAGGTTATAAAGAATTCAAACCATATAGCTCTTTTTGTGCCAACGTGTATTATATATTTGTTTATTAAGTTTTTTATTCATTTCTTTAGATTGGTCAAAATTGTGCATTTACGATCAGATTTTTCAAAATGTACTTATGAGACAACTCAATGTTGTTGAAAAAACATAGACTATAACTAGATAAGACAAATGCGAATTCATATTCGCCTTTGGCGAATTCACTGCACAAAACGTGCGAAAGATATTTTTAAAACCTTTCAAATGATACCAAGATTTGCCATTTGGTTTCTGAAATGTAGTAGAAATGTGCATTTCTATATGGAAACTTCGTAGGTCTATAACTCGAAAACTATGCGTTGCTGGGACTTTTTTCACTTTATTTTTATTTTTAAATTTTCTATTGACCTATCTATATTATTTTTCAATTTGGAGCGGCGTCCGTAAGCTAGATTTAAGCCGATTTATATAATATTTTTATTCGTCTTATGTTAAATTTTTAAAATTATTCGAAAATAAGTTTATTAGAAATAAAAATATAAATTAATGATATTCAAATAACATATACATAATTATATTTATTGGCGTTTAAATTTTAATTTATCTACAAAGATGGGTGCTGATATTGAACTCCGTTCTTTATGACCTTTATCACCTATGCGAGCCGTAACGCTTTTGATTGTTGATTATTTACAGTTGCATCTGTCGTTTTGTTATCAGTTGCACTACCTTGGTACAATTTATTAATCATGTTCTGCAAAAGTTGCTGGGACATGAAACAGAACTCTGAAAAACAAAAAATTAAATAAAAAACATTATTTTTTTTTCAATATAAGAACACACCGAACATGAACTAATGTTAGAGAAGATATATTCATATTAGCCATTTGTGTATGCAGATTTGAAGCATTAGGTATTTGTAAGTGTTATGCCTCCTGAAGCTACAATGTATTATTATGCATGTGCATGAATGTGTTGGAATTGGCGATGTAGCAGCGTCAAGCAAACATTTATATTTTCTAAATCATTACGCATTGATGACGGATAACTAAGAGATATTTGCTGTTGAGATGATGCAACGTTAAGTGTATATAAAGGGTGGTTAAATTTCAAGGGCCGATGTTGATTTTGAATAAAACCCAAACTATTTAGGAAATTATTGTAATTTTATTTTATTATGATATATTGGTATTACTCAATTATGTATGGAACAAAATATCGGCCAAATGGGCGCCGCGACCACGGCGGCACACCTCCATCCGATGGTCCAAATTTTCGATGACCCTGAGGCATAATGGAGGTTCTATGCCGTTAATGTGCCGAATTATCTCATCCTTTAGCTCTTGAATTGTTGCTGGCTTATCGACGTACACCTTTTCTTTCAAATAACCCCAAAGAAAAAAGTCCAACGGTGTCAAATCACATGATCTTGGCGGCCAATTCACATCGCCATTACGTGAGATAACACGGCCATTGAATTTGTTGCGCAAAAGAGCCATTGTTTCGTTAGCTGTGTGGCAAGTGGCACCGTCCTGCTGAAACCACATATCGTCCACATCCATATCTTCCAATTCGGGCCATAAAAAGTTCGTTATCATCTCACGATAGCGAACACCCTTCACAGTAACTGCCTGACCGGCCTCATTTTGGAAAAAATACGGCCCGATGATGCCGCCAGCCCATAAACCGCACCAAACAGTCACTCTTTGTGGGTGCATTGGTTTTTCGACAATCACTCTTGGATTCTCATTCGCCCAAATGCGGCAATTCTGTTTATTGACGAATCCACTGAGGTGAAAATGTGTCTCATCACTGAAGATGATTTTCTTCGAAAATTGATCATCCACTGTTGCCGTGGTCGCGGCGCCCATTTGGCCAATATTTTGTTCCATACATAATTGAGTAATACCAATATATCATAATAAAATAAAATTACAATAATTTCCTAAATAGTTTGGGTTTTATTCAAAATCAACATCGGCCCTTGCAATTTAACCACCCTTTCGAATAGAAGTTATAACAACATTTGCAGATACAGTTGCAGGAGATTTATAAATGGATTGCATTGTAGCTGAAGCTGGTACTAGTTTCGAGCTGTGCGTTAATTGTTGTTGATATCTGGCTCTTAATAGTGTTACATAATTGACAGGGAATACTTAACTTATATCCTTCCAATTTTCACCTTAAATTTAAACAAAAGGAATGTATTTAACATTGAAGTAGAGCGAGCTTTTATATATAATATATACAGGGTGGGCAAATTTGAGTTTAGGAAGTAAATTCGCTGTCAATTTTCAGTGGCGAAGGCATAGTCACTGGTCACTGAACAGTAACGGCTTCAGCTATAACCAATCCACATACACATCAGAACGACCTCCTTCGTCGGTATGATGTGGCACCTGCGAAGTAAAGTAATTACTAAAAATGGCTACCAATATGAAGCTTCAAAAATTTAATACGTCTCCTTGACATCACAGGCGCATAACACTGCTATAAAACAAAGAACGTGCAAAAGCACAGTTGTAAGATTGTTAAACTTCACCTCCTGTCATTTCTGTTACTATTCATTTCCTCTAGTTCCAGCACAATGCATCGCATGTGTAGGGGTCACCTCCTGAGTGCTGGTCCAAAATAAAAAAAAAATTATGAAATGTCAAGAATTGAGCTGCCTTTCTTTGACATTAATTTGTAAAAAGTTGGCAAATTTTAACCGTGGAACGCTACACTTTTGAACAAAAAATTTTTATTGTGAAAATTTACTTTTCCTCGTAATAAGGCTCCTACAGGTATAGGGAGAGAACTTTAACGGTCGCGCATTTTCTCGATTTAGCGATGTTAGTTGGCCGCCTAGTTCTTGTGATTAAACGCCACTGAAATATATTCTCTGAGGCCATTTGAAAGACCTCGTTTACGTTAACAAACCACTGAAAGATGAAATTCGGCGCTGCATTGACGAGATAAGCGAAGTTTGTTGCAAAATGTGGTTAAAAATTTTGTGAAAGGATCGGATGTCTGCTGACGTGCTAGAAGTGGACATATGCCCGGCATCATATTCTATTATTAATTCCTATATATCTACTTTACATTAGTATCAATAAAATTGAATTTGCCAAAAAAAATATGTTTTTTAAGCCAATTTACTTTTTAACCTCAAATTTGCCCACCCTTTTTTCAATTATGAAGGTGGCGGTGGTACGATGGATGGTAGTCTGCACGTTGACTACGAATCCAAAAACAAACCTGGGTTCAACCCCAGTTTCAGACTAAAATAAAACTTTAAAATAAAAATAAACATCTCGCATTTTTCTGATGTGCATTAGTGTTTCTTTGTGTGTCAGTTGTTGTCGGAAGGTTTCAGTGGCGAAGGCATAGTCACTGGTCACTGAACAATACCAGCTTCAGCTGATAGCAATCCACAATCCCATTAGAACGCCCTCCTTCGTCGGTATTGTGTATGTCAAAAATTAACGTATTTCGTGCAAGTGAGCTAGTATGAATGCAATGACAAATAATCTTATATATAAAAATAAAAATGACATATTTGGATGGACGTATGCATGTATATATGATTGTGCCTTATAGACAGCTTAACGGCTGAACGAATTTTTTATGCAATTTTTACAGTATCTCTCTGTATATCTGGAAGGAACTATAGGCTATATAAATTTTAAAAATTCCAACAAGGCGTTGGCACGCCCATACAAAGTAAATATTTATTTTTGTATATCTTGAGAACGGTTTAAGTGATAGTTTCTGTATACGGGAGAGTAAATATTGGGAAAAATATGAAAACCGGCAATTTTTATCAGGGGGATAGGTTGATACTTTTTTGCATGTGGCACTCCCATTTCATTTACGGGTGCGCACTCTTCACATAGCCATAGAGCTGAAATTTGGTATACGGGTAGGGTGTCGGATGGTAGGGAGGGGAGGTAAAGCATTTTTTTGACAGTCGTACCAAATCTCAGTAGATTTCTTTCTCACAAAGTATTATAAAAATCGTAAAACTTGTATTATTGTCTGTAGTTCTTTTTTTATCTGGAACCAGCAATCAAGAGATGACCCTTACAAATGCGAAACATTGTGCTGGAACTATAGAAAAGGGATAGTTAGAGAAACGACAGGAGGTGAAGCTTAATTAATTATTTCACAGAAACAAAGTGAGATATGTGAAACTGCGGTTGAACCCAGGAAACTTTTTCAATTTGTAGTCAACGTGCAGACTACTTCGACCATCTGTAATATTTAAGTATGACATGTCCTTTACAAATGTGAATTTTGATGTCTCTCGGCGGGAGTTAGTTTTTGATTTTAGACCCATATTTTCTTCTGGTAATTTTCTTACAATTTTGTGCAGATTTAGATTTTGCTATACGTCTGTCACGTTTTCTTACCCGAACAATTTGGCCTAACCTAATGTTCACCCTTGATAATACGTCTGGATTTCCGTTAAGAACTCCTTTTTTATATATGATCCGATCTTCGGCTCTTTCATGGCGAGTCTATGAGGAGTCTGAGATCAGTTTCCGTGAGGAATCGCCAACCGAATAGGTATTGCCTAAAATATATCGTCGCCTAGACGATCGCCAATATCTCCTTTACGATGGTGCTGTAACTTTACTCTGCGCGATTTATATTCGGACTTGCAAAACAAATCGAGTACCCCTTTTTCGACGGGATTGCACATAGAGCACATTTTTTTTTTGTTTTTTTATCTGGGACCAGCACTCAGGAAATGACCCCTACACATGCGATGGATTGTGCAGGAACTATAGAAAAGGGATAGTTAGAGAAACGACAGGAGGTGAAGCTTAATTAATTATTTTACAGCTCTGCGTTTACATGTTCTTTGTTTATAGCAGTGCTGAAGCTTCCGTTTAGTAGCCATTTCTATTATTATTTTACTTCGCCGGTGATACACAATACCGACGAAGGAGAGCGTTCTGATGTGATTGTCGATTGATATCAACTGAAACAGGTATATTTCAACGACCAGTGACTATGCCTTCGCCACATAAACCTTCAGAGAACACTGACACACAAAGACACACTAATGCACATCAGAAAAATGCGAGATGTTTTTTTTTACGATTTTTGTCTGAAACTGGGGTTGAACCCAGGTGTGTTTTGATTTTGTAGTCAACGTGCAGACTGCTTCAACTATCGCCTCCCTAGCCCTTAAGTGACATTCCACTAATTTACAAAGAGAAGCAAAAATTTTGAATTTTCTGTAACTAAAGCCTTTTTGAATTGCATTTGACGATATGAATGCATTCGAATAAATGTATAATACTTAAATATATATTCCATTGAAATATGCGGTTTTTAGTTTCATTCCTATTTAAGATCAGTTTTACTGACGTTAATAGCGGCGTCTTACAATTATTACAGCCGCTTGACTCAGGCGACTCAACTTTCGGCGCCGGTTTCTAGTACTACTTACAACACATCAGTATACATACTTTAAAAAGTGTTATTTTACGATTTTTTTGTGTGAGGACCAACAACAATGTTTTTAAACTATTGTAAAATATTATGACAATACGACTAAATACGAGAATACCCCAAATGTAAACACACAAAAGTCACATTAGCAAATAACATTTCTCGCACCAAAAAAGTGTCTTCAGTGTTTTCTTTGGTACTTTTATCGTTAATTTATCGGGTGGTTAAATTGTAAGGGCCGATGTTGAATGTGAACCACACCTAAACGCCAAGCTTTTTTCCGAATTTTATTTGACATTTCTCTATTTCAGACTTAGTCAATTTGAACCATGGAGAGATACACAATCCAGAATGGTGGCAAGAAATGGCAACAGTGGATGATCAATTTTCGAAGAAAATCATCTTCAGTGATGAGGCACATTTTCACCTCAGTGGATTCGTCAATAAACAGAATTGCCGCATTTGGGCGAATGAGATCCAAGAGTGATTGTCGAAAAACCAATGCACCCACAAAGAGTGACTGTTTGGTGCGGTTTATGGGCTGGCGGCATCATCGGGCCGTATTTTTCCCAAAATGAGGCCGGTCAGGCTGTTACTGTGAATGGTGTTCGCTATCGGGAGATGATAACGAACTTTTTATGGCCCGAATTGGAAGATATGGATGTGGACGATATGTGGTTTCAGCAGGACGGTGCCACTTGCCACACAGCTAACGAAACAATGGCTCTTTTGCGCAACAAATTCAATGGCCGTGTTATCTCACGTAATGGCGATGTCAATTGGCCGCCAAGATCATGTGATTTGACACCGTTGGACTTTTTTCTTTGGGGTTATTTGAAAGAAAAGGTGTACGTCGATAAGCCAGCAACAATTCAAGACCTAAAGGATGAGATAATTCGGCACATTAATGGCATAGAAACTCAATTATGCCTCAGCGTCATCGAAAATTTGGACCATCGGATGGAGGTGTGCCGCCGTGGTCGCGGCGCCCATTTGGCCAATATTTTGTTCCATACATAATTGAGTAATACCAATATATCATAATAAAATAAAATTACAATAATTTCCTAAATAGTTTGTGTTTTATTCAAAATCAACATCGGCCCTTGAAATTTAACCACCCTTTAGAAGTTGAAATGTTATGTAAATGATTTTTTTATACTAATGAAAAAGAATATCATAAGAAGTGCACTTTCATCGCTTGATTGAGAGAAAATTTCTAAGTATACATGCATGATTTCTAAAAAATTTTAAATTGGGGGCGATGTAATGTATTCCTTAAGCTGATCTCTCAAGGCGAACGCATTTTTGTTGCATTATTGCAAGTCATTCGGCCATGGTTTCGCAATGGTGCCAAAACTTTAATTCGCCACAGGCCATTTACAATTTCGACGCCTTCAAAACGGTCCAATTTACCAATTTTCTGTATTTTGTGGATGCATAAACAAAGGCGATAGCAAACCTCTCCAACGAGCGCATAAAATTCCAAAAGAGTTCTTTTTCAATCTTAAATAGAATATCAATAGACGATTATCTATTAAAAATTTCTTCGTCAAGTGATAGACTCGTTCCTAATTGCAAAAAAACACACCCGGGTATGAACGCATAATGCATTTTTTAAGGAGAAATGCAGCGTCACTAACCAGGGACATGATATTGTGATGTGCTTTAGCAATCACCATTCACATTAATTTGGAGACGGCAAGTAAATCATCCCCAATTCTACCCCAATAGGTTCAGATACCACAGTTATAATTGTGGTTACTGTTGAGCGTGCATTTTTACACGCTGTAGCAAGTGTTTACTTACTATCTCTGTGCGCCAGATAACTATATAAAGGGTGTCCCAACAAGAACGCAAGATTGAAATTTGGCGCCACTCGAAGTGTCATTGTTTGACATGTGAACAATTGTTATTGTTTGCTAGTAGAAGGTACGAGGTTAGTAAAAATGGAGCGCTACACGAATGAACAACGCATTCTCATTGTGAAATTGTTTTACCAAAATGGTGAAAGTTTTGCGGCTACAGTTCGCAAATTGCGATCAATTTGGGGTCACAATAATGCTCCAAAAGAGTCAACTGTAAAGAGATTAATGGATAAATTTGCCGAAACTGTGTCTGTTAGTGATGTAAAGACAACAACGCGCCTTCGACCAGGTCGATCGACCGAAAATGTCGCAGCTGTACGTGATGATGTCGCTCAAACTCCATCCACCTCAATTCGACACCGAGCTCAGCAAATTGGTGTCTCTAAATCTACTATGCAGCGAATTTTGACGAAAGATTTGCATCTTCATGCATACAAAGTTCAATTGACTCAGGAACTGAAGCCAGCTGACCATGGACAGCGAAGGGAGTTTGCTAATTGGGTATTGGAGAGACAACATGAAAATGCTGATTTTGCCGATAAAATGATCTTCAGTGACGAAGCCCATTTCCATCTTGATGGCTTCGTCAATAGGCAGAATTGTCGCATTTGGGGTGAGGAAAATCCTCGAGTGATTCACGAGAAGCAAATGCATCCCAACGTGTCACTGTGTGGTGTGGATTTTGGGCTGGAGGAATCATTGGACCTTTTTTTTTTTAAATAAGCACAGGTCAAGCGCAAACAGTCAATGGTGTTCGGTATCGTGAAATGATAACTAGTTTTTTCGTGCCTAGAATTGAAGAAATTAATGTGGAGGGCATGTGGTTTCAACAAGACGGCGCCACATGTCATACAGACAGAGAAACAATTCAATTGCTGCATTAGTCATTTCGCGTTTTGGAGACCAGAATTGGCCGCCTAGATCGTGCGATTTAACACCATTAGACTTTTTTCTTTGGGGTTTTTTGAAGTTGATGGTTTACGCGAATAAGCCGACGACGACTCAAGCCTTAAAAGAGGAAATTGGACGCTGCATTAATGAAATACCGCAGCATTTATGCTATATTACTTTTGTAAATTTAATTCAGCTAAAGGGTGCTTTAGACCACAAGATCTGTCGTACGACATGTCAAATTTTTGTGTAGAAGAGCACAAGTCGGATCGTCTAAACGTAATATGTAATGAAACTATAAGATTTTGAGAGAAAATACGGATGAAAATTTGACAGTCGTATGGCTCTCTTGATTTTTTAAAATTTTTCAAAAACGAACACACACCATTAGATCAGGGATGCATTTTTATGTAAACAAATGTGAGAAAGCCATGGAGGGAAAACTGGTTTCATAAATTTATACCAATTATAAAATCGAAATGTACATTTTAGACCACGACAGCACAATTTTATAAAAATATACGTATATTTTCTAAAAGTACACTAAAAATTTTGACCACGAAAATAACATATTCCAAATTATAAAAATATTTTTCAAGGTTATTAAAAAAAAAATTCATTTGCACAAGAACTCCATCCCTGGGAAAACAAGCAAACAGATGTAGTTAAATTAAATGAGAATGTTTTCATCTTACTTGATTTTATCCATACCAACGGTGTAAAGGCCAGAAAACAACCATCCGATTTTTACTCTCTTTTTTTTTAAATACGGATGGAATTTCATTTTATTTTCTCTCTCATTTTACGTACGACAAATCTTATCGTCTAAAGCACCCTTAAGTAATATTCCTCACGTAAGTGTTAATAATAGTCTGCAGTGTGCAGATATGGATGGTTTGGTTGACATTTTTGTGAGCCGTTCCTTTAAGTTAATTATAACCAATACCAATATATTGTCAAATATCATTATTTTATAATAAAAAAAATAAATAGCAATAAATATATCAACGACTTTTTTTGGTAAACAAACAATGCGCGAGTTTTTGTTGTGTCATACACCTTTTGCTTTAAACTTTTCTATTAAATATTTTCAAAAACAATTTTTTTATAATTATAATAAAAAAAAATTAGTCTCAAATACTGCACAACAAAATATATATAATACACCATAATATTTCAAATGTTAGACGTTATGTATGCTGATGCCTACTTTTCGTGTTTCTTCGGTTTTAGGCATCACTGCTTTATGTTAGGAACACAATATGGATGAACGACAAATTATTCGTCCTCCGAAATAAAACAGATTTCTGGGTATGAAAATTAACACAATACCGCGTCGACGAAATTCTTCGTGCGTGACGGACTACGAGATAGATTTATATATATTTCATATACCAACGAACAAATTAGTAGAGAGTTAACGTTTTTAATTTTAATTTTCAACTATATTACTAAATAAAGTTAATTTTTATTTTAATAGTTGTTTAATTTATAAATAAATAGCTTAAGTTAAATATACACAATTATTTACCATAAAATTGCTTTCTAATTGTTTTCTGTTAATATTTAATTTTTTCAAGTAATTTTTTTTATACGGTAACACAGACAGCAAACAACTTTGCTGATTTTGACAGCTGCAATTTTTCCGTTGTTATTGTGTGCCGTACTGCGAATTTACGTAACGAAGTTTTAACGACGAATTCTGTTCCTATTATTAAGCTTATGTCAAAAGTCTACTCGTTTTAAGCGCGTGGTACACGCATCTGACGCACTACGTCGACATATCTCATCAATATTAATTTTTTTTGGGGTTACCGTCGGCAAAATACATATCTATTTATTTCTTTATTTATTAAAAAAAAGGCACTGATGATAGTTTTTTTGTTTTTGGCACTATATTTTTTAATTTGCACGTCTCAAAAAGCCATTAATGAGCGTTATACTGCAATTAATTCGATTACGCTTTGTAATGCGTCACAACTACGATGTGCACTCAAAGTTACTAGAAATAAAATGAATATTGACAATAACACTGCCACACTACATCAAACTACTTCAAACTACTTGAGGGTGGTGATGGCGCGATGGATGGTAGTCTGCACGTTGACTACACAACCAAAAAACAGACCTGGGTTCAACCCCAGTTTCAGACAAAAAAAAAAAAATTTTTAAATAAAAATAAACATCTCGCATTTTTCTGATGTGCATTAGTGTGTCTTTGTGTGTGAGTTGTTGTCGGAAGGTTTCAGTGGCGAAGGCATAGTCACTGATCACTGAACAATACCGGCTTAAGCTGATAGCAATCCACAATCACATCAGAACGCCCTCCTTCGTCGGTATTGTGTAGCACCGGCGAAGTAAAATAATAATAAAAATAGCTACTAAACCGAAGCTTCAGCACTGCTACGAGTATAAAAACAAAAGAACGTGCGAAAGCAGAGCTGCAAAATAATTAATTAAGCTTCACCTCCTGTCGTTTCTCCTACTATCCCTTTCCTATAGTTCCCAGCACAATGCTTCGCATGTGTAGGAGTCATCTCCTGAGTGCTGGTCCTAGATAAAAAAAAAAAAAAAAAAAAAATATTTTGATAAATATTTTGATATTCGTCAATATTGCACAGAGCGCATGTGTGACTATTTTTCGCACACAAAAACAAATATTGAAGCTGAATACTGATCGTGTAGCATCCACTTTACATTCTATGTTATTTGTGTGTGGTAGGTAGTGTGTGTGCGTACTTTGGAGAACCCTACAAATAATGTGTCAAGTCCCCACATCCATATATAGTATAGTCCATAAAAAACTAGGACTAGTCCAAGACTAACCCAAATGTATGTAGAAAATATGGTCTATTTAACATTACGATGTCGTAGGGGTGAAGTACTAACCCAAAAACTACTGCATGAAGCTCCTCAGAGAATAATTTTAATGCGACGGAGTAATTGTAAATACGAAGAAAAGCACGGAGAATTCTCGTATAACAATAAGCAGTTGTTTTGAATGACATGGCCCACGGCTGTATTATATAAGACCATGTTTGTAAGTAGTCCAATGTTATTTGCAGGGTAATGTCATCTAGTTATTGCATCATGGGTACACTATTTGCAAATAAGTTGTGAAACGTTACCACTTGTTTTAAAACCTTCAATTCATTTCTCTATTAATTTCAAAACATTAATTATTTTTGAATCTCTAAAAGGTTACACTTTTTTTGTAAACAAACAGAGTTTTTGTAAAGAACCAATTTTTTTCGTAAACACAAAGTATAGAAAGTACAGAGAAGTTTGTTATGTATGAGGTAGTGTTGCCAGTGATACTACTTTTTGACTTGTATTTGTATATTTGTGATTATGGTATTTATGGCAACACTACATTAAAAAATAACAGTTACAAAAATTAAAAAACAAATGAAGTGTGCACAGAAAAGATATTGTTGTGTTTTTGTGGAGAAATAAAATAACAAAGTATGTGGTCAAAACATTTAATAGAAAATTTAATTTTAAAATATGAAGAAAATGAATACCTTTATAACGTGCGTCATCCAATGTATTTGGATTGAATTAAAAGATCAAATACAGTGTTTGAAATATGAAATGAACTAAATAAAGGTTGAAGATATAAAAAAGAAAATACATACACTGAGATCGCAATATGTCTCAGACTTTTTTGTGGGGTTTTTTGAAGTCCAGTGTTTACGTGAACAAGCCCGAGACCCTGGAAGCCCCCTAAAGGACAACATTCGACACGAGTGCGAGAATCTGTCGCCGAAGTGAAGAAAAATGCCATAAAACGAGCTTATATAGCAATCAATTGTGACGGCACCCATTTGACCGATATCTTCTTCTCGACTTGACCAATAAAATTCTAAAGGTTCAGATAAACATAATCAAAAAACAGAATCGAAGTTTTTCATTTAGAAAAAAAATGAGAGCCAAACAACATCGGATGACTTCTTTTGGCCCACCTTGTATATCATCGAATTTTCCAAATCACATTCTGTTGTCAGAAAATCTAGTTCAAACATTTCTGATGGAAGCGAGGTAAGAAATTAGAACTATGCATACATTTTAATATTTGTTTTATTGGAGCATGTATTAATTATAAGCTTTTGCAATGGAAAAGCAACGTCGCCAATTATAACTTAAGGTAGTATTCGACCATTGCCTATTATTTTTTTCTTTTGGAAAGCATTCCCGCGCATTATTACATACTTTCTTTTTTAAATCACTTTATAATAGAACGCCCGCATCATTTGTTCGTCCATTGCATCCAACATCTATTGGTTCCCTTATAGTTGTAAAAATATGAACCATCTTTTCGTAAAGATTTAAAAGTAATATGTTTACCATCCAATGCGCCTAAACAGTTAGAAAATTAGCACTTTATAGCAAAATTTTCAGCGCTTACTCTTGTCGGAAACTGCAAATAAATTTTAAAAGTATAAAATATTTTCAATACTTTTATTTATGTATGTCGAATTTTTGTTTGTTGCTTTGCTTTTCTGCTTAGGAAATTCATCATTAAACTTTAACCAAAAAATTCTTGAAAAAATCTCGAACACAAAAATTCGTGATATTAATAAATTATAGACTAAACTTCAAATATATATACTATGCTATTTTTGTGCTTTTATTGATTTCAGAAGAAAAATGAGAATTTGAGTGAAAGCATGGAGAGCAATTAAACGGTACTTGTTAACAAGTTAATGGAAAAGAAAAAATATGACTGGCTTGGCAAACAGGTTGAGTTTGAACTAAATGCTCTCAATGATGAGCAACTGCAGCTTGGAAAATCCAAATAGTTCTGCGTGAAACTTCTTTAAAGAATGTAAAAAGTAATGCTGAGACCTTCGCACAGCTAAACTCAAGTGCATCTTTATTTAGAAACACCTCAAATACAGGTATAAATACATTTCTAAAATAACAAAATTAATTGAAAAAATAATCAAATGCATTATCGTTTGTTTCAGCTTCATCGCATAATAACTCGCAAACGTCATCTTCTGACATATTGCAACTGTCGTTAGAAGGCATATTAGATGAGAAGACTTCTAAAAACAATTTTGCAATAATAATAATAAATATTTTAAAATTTTAAAAAAATCTAAAAGACAAACACTAACGTTCTTAATAGCTTCATTCTTAATAGGATTCATTCTTTAAGATATTTTTGTTCTGCATGATATAATAAAACAGAGAATTCGTTATAACCGAGTTCAACTGTATTTATATATTTATGAATATTATAATAATTGTAATTAACGAACGTTCAAATATTCGTCTTTAAAATTTTTCCATATAGCTTCGCATACTTCTAGAATAGCATCACAAAGAAGTCAACTTGATAACCGTGTTTGATAATTAATAGAAGATTGCCCAGTAGCTAAATAACGGCTAGCTTTTCTGCAGGAGATATTGAATTGCTCAACATTGAGTCTACCTTTCTAATATCTTTTTCTATTTTTCCCAGAATGAAGTTAAATGTTTTTTTCATTCATTCTAATTTAATTAAAAAATTATAAAATTTCTTTCATCAGAAATGGAAAAGAGCCTGGTATCTCTTGCTTCAAACTGCATGGTTTTATCCACTTCCCCCTCTTATTTGACAAATTATTTGCAATTTAAAACAGTTTATCAAATTCAAAATTATATCAATATTTTCTGCATCATCTAAATTTAAACAGCCATTTCAGTAAGGACCACAATTTCTTCAATAATTTCTTCTATAAAATTCTTCAATAAAATAAACAAAATCTGAAATGTCATTACTAATACTCGCATATGTTACAAATAAAATGAGCCATATTTCATTAAAATCCCTTTATAAATTCTAATTTTATTCAGAATTAACTGGAACCACCTATTTTACAGAAAATTTTTATGGTATCATTTTTTTTTTGCAGAATTTTCTTTAATTAAGTAATATATGGGGTGATTATTGTTTCAACAGTTGTTATTTTAATGTTGTATTTTTGCAAATACGATTATGGTGTACAACTATTGTCGTTAGTGTTGTATGTTAAGTTGTTCGCGTTTGTCAACAGCGATTATGGTTTACAACATGTGTATTTCGGTGTTGTCAGTACTATCAAAAACGTACAACAGCTGTTGTTTCGTTAGCGTTATAAGACGGGATAGACGAACGATTAGCAATATTAAAAGCCAAATTAGAACTAACTAATAAAAATATTAAAGAAATGTATTGGGTATATTATATGCTTTTTGTGTAGTCTTAAGATTTGTTTTGTTTTTAGTTTATTTTTTCTCACTTTACATTAATTGATTTTGAAGTTTTTTGTAAATTTTTTTTTATTGTTATGTTTGCGATGAAATAAAGCAATAAATATGTTGAAAAGAATATATATCAACGTTAACATCCATTTCTGACTAAGAATACGTTGTTTATTCACTTTTATTTTTTATCTTGACTCTTGTTGGCGTGCATGTATGCTTTTTGATGGAAATATGTTCTACTGTTACATTAAAACTCTGTGAGATAAACAACACCTAGCTGTTATAAAAATCTTTCATTTGGAATACATATGATATGGAGGGAGACAAGAAAACACCTGGTTGACTGTTATTTTTGTACCGTCAAAGTAAAGGGAATGAACCGACCGTTCTTGGGTATACCGAAACTTCCTACCCACTAACCGGACACTACACCGGACAGACAAACTGTACCAATACCTGTATTTACTTCCTCGGTCCACAATTCTTTTGAGGAAATGCTAGATTACACCAAGATATCAAAATTAAGGGGGAAAATATCAAGGTCGATGGGATCGTCATATTATGGCAGACTACTGCTGGTACTTACAAAAGGATTGTCCTGAGAAAACATAAAGTAGATAGTCCCACGTAAAATGATTTTCTTATCAACTGAAAACAACTTCATTAAAACTCAACTAATTCTGTTTCGAGTTAATCAATTTAAAATAACAAAAAAAATAAACCACAAAATTTTTCTGTAAATTAAGTTCTATCAGTCAATTGTGAGTAAAATCATAACTTATGAATGGATTTTAATGAAATATAGCTCATTTTATTTGTAACATATGCGAGTACCAAAATTAATAATAATATTTCCGATTTTGTTTATTTTACATTTTTAAAATATTTTAAAAAAAATTTGTTTTTAAATTTTCTTGAAAAAAAGGGGTTTTCACAAAACATTCTGAATATCTCCTAACTATAAGGATTTGCAAAAAATATATAATAACATAATTTAACATTTTCGATTCCTCCGAGTTTTTCTTAGTTCGATTGAGGAACTAGTTCTCGAGTTATTGCGAATTACGTGGTGCAACCGCCGCTTTTTTGTATATAATGGAAAATTTCGGGAACCGGAGTCAATCCAAAAAAAGTATTTTATAGGCATTGAATCGGAGTACCATATGTATTGAAATTAACTAGGAAAACTCAGGCCAATAAATTTTTGTTGATCAGTGTAATCTAAGCTATGTAGAGGAATATTGAACCTTTTCTATTGATCCTTTTCTCTTTCGAGCTTATTACGATGGGGTGTCTAAACCTTTAACCACTAACACCGTCATAGAGTAGTCTGTGGAATGGCGGGTCTGAACTTTCAACTACAGTTAAGGATTCGTAGACTAGCTTTCACAATTTGTATTGAAGAAAAAATTTGCAATAATGGCCGGAATACAAATTATGTTTTTAGGGTCCTACGAACTCTTCTGATTATTATTGTTTACATAATATATTTGGGAACTAAAGGAAAAAGTAAAAATTACATATTTCAATACATTAATTTTCTCTTTGCATATTTTGTAAATAAATTTCTAATTAAATCATTATTTATGTATGTAGGAGCAAATGTTATGCCTGTGAAAGTATTTTATTATACCACAATACATATGCTCTGTACACCCATTCTGGGGTATACACATTCTAAATATGTATTAAAATGTTTTGCTTGCAAAAACATTTAAAAGTTTCATTTGGTATTCCCGAAATTATTGAACTCGTTCTTAATTTGATCTGAGATTATAAAAAATAAAGTGAATGTTATATAATAATAAAGTAAAGTAGAAAAGACATCAACAGAGAAAAGAACTACTGTAATTTAAATTATTTTGTCTATACATATATTACTAAATTGTTTCTTAATTATACTAAAAATTCCATATATGTACATACATATGTACACAGGTTGTTTTTTACAATTTGGTGTTTTAAATTAAAGAAATTAAAATTTTTAACAGCTAAGGTCGGCCTGTGAATTTTAAATGCGAAAAACCAAATTATAAATGAACCCCAAAATCCACTCTTGAAGCAATTGCAATTTGATTGGCAATTCGTTCAGTACATTGGATTAGTTTTGCTTTATTTGAATTACGCAAGCAATCAATATCTTCGGTTTAATAATCGGAATAATAATTTTAGAAAAATTTTCACAAAATTTATAAGTTTATCATGTCGAATGTTCAAAATACAGCGTCCGCTAGTGAAAACAAAAAGTACTCTAGGATATTTCCTGAAACGGATGGAGATGATGTTGTGATTTCGGGAATCGCTGGTAAATTTCCAAATTGTCATAATGTAGCGGAATATGAATACAATCTGTACAATAAGGTGAGTGTGTATATAACCAAATTTATTTATTAAATATACTATTATTGAAAATGGTGAAGTTTTTATATATAGTAGACATAAAACCAATACCAAACATTTTTATACGGGTTTATGAATTTTTGTTTAAGTAGAGTTTTGAGTTTGTTTAACCCAAAGTTTTTCCTTATTTTTAATTGCTGTTTTCGTTCGACATTGCGTATTGATATTTTCAATAGTTGATTTAATATTCCTTAATACGAGTACATTTCTATATTCAATGAATTTTAAAATTTGATTTTTAATAAAAAAGTATTTATTTTTTCTTACACACTTCAGAATAATAATGTCCCTACGGTTATATACAATACAGAAAAATAAAAACATACAATTTTCAAATATCATTAACATTTATTTAATTTTATTCTCTATTTATCTTGGATCATTGCTCAAGAGAAATCCCCTACTTAGTGAGAGAGAGATAGTGTAGAGAATAGACAGGTGGTGAAAGTGGTAGAAAAATAAGCTTAATTCTTGTACAAAACCGCTGTTACGTGTTAATTTAAAGCAAAGTTGCGGCGTCTCTGCTGTTCATTTTAACGTATTTTATTAATTATTTTACTTCGCTCTTAATAAGAAGCTATAAAGGCCGAAAAACCAGAATGAACTAATACCTAAGTAAAATTATGACAATATACGCATATTTACATTTATGTTACACACATCTAATAATACGCGTAATTTTATGTTGTTTATCAATACAATAAGATTTAAAATACTGATAATAATAAAGATAAAAATAACTATTTAAATATCATTAGTTTACTTCCTTATTTAATGGTGTATTAGCATCACAATTTTTATTTTTATTTCTCCCTAGCAATTATTATACGCTTTGAAAAACATATCCGTAATTTAAATCTGAATAGATTGTTACTGTGAGAGAAATTCTTCAATTTTAAAAGTAAGCGGTTCCAATTACTGATAATCCTGTAGGGGTTCCAAAATGTGGAAAACACATTGCAACAATGGTTTGCCACTCTTAAATAGCTTACAAAAAGTATATAAATTACGAAGTATTGTCTATTTATCAAAGCTACAGCCTAGAATAATATATTTTTCGCATTTAACGTAAGGTGCCTCTGTAGTCTAGTGCATTATCAATATGGAGGTGCGTGTTTGATTCCCGCCTAAAAATAATAAAATACAAATTTAATTCCTGATAATGTTATTTTAATTTTAAAAAATTAGAATTAAGGTTCTTTTAGATCAGAAGTGGGATCTATCTCTATTAAAAAGGAGAAAGAATTTGCATCGTCCCGCACTAAAGCAGAATTAATTATGCGTTAACTGAAATTCTTGGAACAGATAACTTCAGCACAAATTGAACAATTTTCGATCAAACATAATTTTATAAAATCAGTAATGAATTTAATTATATACAATTTTATCCCCAAAAAATCCGTGCAACTCCATGTGTTTTACAATTATTTTATACTCGACTGTCAAAATTTGTTTACATTTTACTCATTTGTTTAATTTGAGCGACCGCGCCATTAACAATTTTCCTCATTTCTTTATTTTGAGAGAGGGTTGCAAAAACAATTAAATCATACATAAATTAAATTAATGATTTACTCATGATCTGTATATATAAGGTCTGCTTGATATTGAATGACAGCTGCCATTTTTTTTTTAATTTTACGTCATCGTCGGGAAATGTTTTGTTGTGGTTAAATGGAAATTTAAAAGCTAGTGATTAAAATTATTATTATTACATATTTATTAAGAAAATTAAAGGATTATTTTATTGACAATTAATTAAAAATAAATGTGAACTGAGTTAGAGCAAAAAAAAAAGAGTTTTTAATAAACAATTTGTGTAGAAAGTGATAAAATTTATTTGGACAATGAAATACTGTGTGGTAAAAGATTGTAAAAGCTCGAAACAGGATGATAAAAATCTAAAATATTTTACGTTTCCAAAAGATCCAGAAATAAAGAAAGTGTAGATCAATGCATGCGGTAAAAAAATGTTAATTGGACATCTGGAACAATTTGTTCTAGACATTTTACGAATAATGATTGGCGTTTAAAGGATATATTGAATACGCCAATAAGAAAAAGATTGTTAGATGCGAAGGCTGTCCCATCTTTAAATATCCATGTAAACAGCATTTTACCAGTCGAAAGATCGAAACGATACGTAAAAAGAGCAAACAAACAAATTGTAAAGGAAGCAATTGCTGAATTTGATTTAAAGTAAATACAATTTTTTTAAAATCCACTTTTTTTAATCAAATAATATTTACAATTATTTATAGTCTGCAGAAATTACAAGAAGAAAGTATTGAAAATATTGAAAATGAAAATCCAAATAAGTCAGTTGCAGTTCAAACAGAGTAAGTTTTATTGAATATAAAATTTGTCTCCAAATAAATAATATTCACATAATTTTTAGGGTGTCATCGGAAGTTTCTAGAGAACTTAAAATAATAGAGTTGGAGAAAAAATTAAAGGCATCACAAAAAATATATAATAAAGCAGAAATTTAAAAGAAAGAAATTCGTAATCTAGAAACCTCTGTTAGCCGTATATTTACAAATGGAAAAATTAAAAAATCCACATAAGAAAATTAACTGGTCTTTAGATGATATTTCAGCTGCTACCTGCTTACATTCAAGTGGTCCTCGGCCATATAGATTTTTGTGCCGCAAAAACTTTCCTCTTCCAGGAACATCTACATTAAGGCGGTGGGCAATGAAACTGTGTGTTCGTCCGGGAATCTTACAGCATGTATTAAAATTGATGAGAGACTATTCACTTAGTGAAGAACAAAAAAGTTGATCCACACTTTCTTTATTTCTGGATCTTTTGGAAACGTAAACTATTTTAGATTTTTATCATCCTGCTTCGAGCTTTTACAATCTTTTACCACACAGTATTTCATTGTCCAAATAAATTTTATCACTTTCTACACAAATTGTTTATTAAAAGCTCTTTTTTTTTTGCTCTAACTCAGTTCACATTTATTTTTAATCAATTGTCAATAAAATAATCCTTTAATTTTCTTAATAAATATGTAATAATAATAATTTTAATCACTAGCTTTTAAATTTCCATTTAACCACAACAAAACATTTCCCGACGATGACGTCAAATTAAAAAAAAATGGCAGCTGTCATTCAATATCAAGCAGACCTTATATATTTAGATCATGGGTTTTTTCGATTTCTTACTTTTGTACATTTTGCTCTCTTATTGAGAGTAATTATAGCTAACTCTCATTTTACTGAACTTTCCCAGAAAGTAAACGTACAAACCTAATATCTGTCTTTGCGTTAGTATATATATTGAAGCCTCTGACACACTACGTCAACTTTTCCCAATAACATTCGTTTTTTTAGATTTTCTCAAGTGTAAACATATAGAAGTTACCGTCGGCAAAATATTTTTTGAAGTTATGGGCAGCAAGATACATAATATTTATTAATTTTTTTTTCTCACTATATTTTTTAATTTGCATGTCCCAAAAAGCCATTAATGTGCGTTGTACTTTAATTATTTTGATTACAAAAATTTTTTTACTCTATTTGAAAAGGACTTGATGCTACACAAAGGCACAAAAATACATTTGAATACATTTTTATTCAAAATAAGATAAACAAAACAAACAATAAAAGTTAAAACACAAACTTATTCTTCCCGCAATTTTGAGCAGATCCCCATTTTTTTTTTAGTTTTTTTTTGTTGAAGCCTTCTATTTGTTTGTAGCGCATTCTAAGTTATTTTCTCCACTTCAAACTAATAACACCAAAAACTAAAAATATTCCATTATCCTTACCATTTCTCTTTAAATATTGACCCATACTTTTTTGAAAAAGAGAACTTTATAGAAAAAATACACAGGCTTAAAAACCTATAATATTATTAATATGGCACAGTTGTCATAACTAGAGAACAGACACGTTTAATACCGTTGCAGTAATAAAGACTGAAAAATTACAAAATTAATTACAAAACTTTAAAATTTTAATTAATTTCAAATAAACTTATTTTTGAAGCTCAGAACTAAAAAACTTTTTGGCATTTCAAAAACCTTGAAAAATAAGGGAAATCTTGAGAAATGGTAACGCTGCTTGCATCTAATAAAAAGAGAAGTGTTTTGTTTAATGGTGTGAATAACTTTAAAGCAGTGATGTTCAAAAATGTTTGGAAATTGTAGTAGTGTACGTCATAAAGTATTTAAAAAAAGTAAACTTATGGATTGTTATATTTTTGTTCATATATGCTTTCCTCGTATGTAATCAATTTTATTCAGTTTGCTTTCCTAAAGAAAACTTTGAGAATATCATAACGTAAGTATATTTTTTCGGGAAAAGCATAACTTTGAAATTAGATCATATATATACATATACTCGTATATAAAGAAATTCCCAGAGTAAATTCATTTAATATATAAAAGAAATATTTGAACTTTACATTTTATTTCGATGAACACTATATTTTTTTAATATAAATTAGTATATATGCATATAGTTATATACATACGTAAATACTTAATCATTTGTTAGAAATTTTTTTTTAGACCTGTACTCAGGGGATAACCCCTACACATGCGGTGCATTTTGCCTGAACTAAGAAATAAGGTTTTGGGAGAAAGGGTAGAGGGAGTAGTGTTTATTGACATTTGAATTTTCCCACGTCAAAAGTGTCAGGGAAGACCTCAGCACAAGTGCATGCGCATATAATACTGATCGCGTTGCGCGCGCGAATGAGCGGGTTTCGGGAACAAGTTCCCTGATTTCATTAGAACACATCCGTACTTGCGCTGCGAATAGCTCAACATGTTGGCCTTCTGGAGTCATATGGCTCGAAGGGCGGACCCTCGACAAATTGTGTACATAGAAATCATCAGCAATAACGATTTCACTGTTCGGTAATTTTTCAGGATCTTCGATATGGTGTCGGAAAGGGCATCGAACCTCTGTATAGTTTACTTCCTTTCCGTTTTTGAGCTTCTGTAAAGAAACCCGAAATGCAAAAGAAGTGCCCTGATTTTGAATTTAACCCAAAGACAACTAATGTCAAGGAGACGTATTAAATTTTTGAAGCTTAGTTTAGGTTGGAGTTAGTAGTTATTTTGCTTTGCCGGTGCTACACAATACCGACGAATGAGGGTGTCTAATGTGCCTGTGGGTTGAATACAGTTGAAGCTGTTACTGTTCAGTGATCAGTGACTATGACTTCGCCATTGAAATCTTCCGACAACAACTGACACAAATGCACATCAGAAAAATGTCGAACCTAGGACTTTTTGGTTTTATAGTCAACGTGCAAACTTCAGTATAACTAACCTAAAGAAATTTGAAGAGAGTGGAAACGTTGCAGAAGTCGTCACGCTCCTGCTAGAAACCGTTAATTCAGAGCGCTATGGCCGCTAACCGCCTTGTTTGGCCTGCGATTGAAGATTATGAACTGGACGATATGTGGTTTCAACAAGACAGTACCGACCCAATTTGGCTTTAAATGAAGAGAAGTTTCCAGAACGAATAATTGGACGTTTTGGCGATGTCAATTGGCCACCAAGATCATGCGATTTGACGCGTTTAGACTTATTTGTGAGGCTATGTCAAAGATCGTATATACGCGGATAATCCCTTAATGTTGCCGCATTTGAAAACCAACATTCGTCAAGTTATTAATGAGATACCGCACGAAATCACTATGGCCTCAATGACAAATATAGCGCGAAAAAAGTCGTTTCTTCGAATGGCACAAAAATAAACAATTTGTTTGGTATTTTATTGGCAACACTCCACCGTGCATAACGGTATATTTTTTTCTTGTATACTTGCAATACTTTCGCTGCAGCATTGGTTTGAAAACAAATAATTTTTGCATTTTGTTTTTATTGAGACATCAGTCGATATTTTTTTATGATTTGGAGAGCTTATAAAATAAAATTAAAACATTTTCGTTAATATTTCTTGCTTTTATTTACAAATTAGTGGTATATACTTTTTTAATTCTTGATTTGTCGTCGAATAAGTATTCCGTTTAGAAAAAAAATTAAGAAAAGCAAAACGTATTCGTTAATTGTACATTTTTATCTGTTTTATAAATTGTGTTAGAGTTTTAAATGTGCATTTACCTAGCTTTAACCACAAGTTTTATTTCTGTGTGATCTGTAGCTTGTGAATTATTAAATATTTAATGTATTAGCTGCCAGTTTTTGCCATTAAATTAAATATCGAAATTTTAGGTTACAATGTCTATCACCAAAAGAGATTTGTTTAATATTCTGTTCGCTGCAAAGGATCAAAAGAAAAAAACTAATGCTGTTATATCTTACATTTTCATAAAAATTTATATACAGAATGACGAAAATAGTGAATATGAAAATAAATTAAAACAAGCACCTCGGAATTTCGATACCATACTATCGCAAAAGTGGGCGAAGGCAAATCGAAGAAAAAGTTTTTTCGAGTCTAGCTATAACGCTTGGTTGGATGAGTTCTTTGTTTTTCATATTAAAGCATCGTCGTTGTTTTTAGAAGAAGATTTGGCTGACGGACCGTCAACATCGAAAAAAAGACGACCTGCCAAACCATTTGCAGAAGGAGGACAAAGATCAAAACAATCAAAAACGAAATCTCTTTTGAATACTTACTCTCCAGAAGAGCTAAAATTTACTGCTGCAAGTAGTCATTATAAAGTAGGCAAAAGAATTGTTGCAGATGTTATTAGAAGCATAGATATTTCTCCGAACAGGCCTTCGAAAATAAAAAAAAATTTAGATACCCCAAATAAGAAACCGATACCTTATAGTAGCGAGGAAGTGCTGGCAATATTTTTTGATGGAAAATACTCGCAAAGTTTTTATGTTACCATGCGCTTAGGTGCTAGAAAACGTAATGCTAATATATATCCATCTTATACGAAACTTTTGGATGCCAAAAAAGATTGTTACCCATACATTGATATTAAGATTACAGAATCATCTGCCGAAGTAGCTTTACAAAGTTTGGTAGACCACACAGCAAATATGCTAACAAAGCTACAAAAAGAAAATACAAAAGAATTTACATGTTCGTCTCTAATATTAACATATAAATGGGGATGTGATGGTAGCATCGGTCACTCAACATACAAGCAATCTTTCCGCAAGCATGCATTAGAAACAGATCAACATTTATTTGTAGTATGTTTGGTTCCTTTGGAGTTGAAAAATAGAGACAAAGTTATATGGCAAAACCCACGGCCTTCTTCTACACGCTTTTGCAGACCGATTAAGCTTACATTTGAACGAGAAAATAAGACATTAATTACCCGAGAAATAGAACTACTACAAATTCAAATAGCAACAATTTTTCCAACTGAAAGACAGGTTAATGATGATAATATACATGATAACAACCGTTTCTTTTTGACTATGATCGATGGTAAAGTTTTTTCAACTATTGCAAATTTGTCGCCGCAAAGATGTGGAATTTGTTGAGCTCCACCTTCCGTAATGAATGGCATAAAAAAAATAAAAGAGTTGAAAGTATGAGAATGAGTATGGACTCTCAACTTTGCATGCTTGGATAATAACTTTAGAGTGCATTTTGCACATTGCGTATAAACTTGAGTTGCAAAAATGGCAAGCTCGAGGAGAGATGAATAAATATTTATCAATAAAATATCACAGTATGTGTGTACGAATATATATGTAGAATTTCGAATGAATATGTAAATAAAAATAAGCATCCTCACCTAAGGAAAACAATAAAATCAATCATTATAAATATTATAATCTTACATAGAAATTGCCACACCCATTTGTTCGAATCCGCTTGATCGTGTCCTGTCATGTAGTTAATTTGTAAAAATTTTTATGCTTTTAGTGTCTTTTAAAAAGAAGTTATGACTTTTTTTGCGCTAAATTTGGCTTTGAGACCACTGTGGAAATGTGCGAAAAAGTGTCAAAAACTACCTCAAAAGGAATGACTGATGCAACCAATCTAGAGGCGATCATTTAAATGACATTGTATTTCATATATAATGTCAAGGTACAAGCATTATAAAGCAGTAAACGTTTCATGGAAATCATAGCTCTTTTTACATTTTATTCAACTTTACTTTTGAGACCGAAATATGGATAACACTGTATAAGTACATTTGTAAAAATTTTGGTAAAAATTAGCCATATATTGCAATAGAAAATCTACTTTGAGGTTAAAACAATTGCAATTGTTGCCTTTTAAATGAAATGAGCTCACAAAATTTATTCTAGAGGAGATTTTTCGAACCGATTTCTAACTTTGGTTTGGTTTAAATTAAGTGACTGCATATATTTTACATTTGTCGAAGTATGCGTTACAACTGAAATTTTTTGATGAGAGATACATTTGAATCTGTAAAATGTCTTCGGCATACCTTCCTTAAATGGCTCGCAATAGCAAAAGGCAATTTTTTTTGTTCGATAATAAATAGAGAAAGTATGATTTCACAATCCTGGGATCTGCCGAGTAATGTTGATAGATTTTCGGTTGATTGCTCGATTCTGAGACATAACGATGTGTTTTTGATTTTAGATAAGTCGTCAGATTTTTAAATGAAATAAGTTAATAGATAATTTATAATATTGTAATGTCAAGGAAAACTTTTATGATAGATTCTCCATTCGAACCGCTATCTATTAATAAGATCATTTAATTTTACAAATCTCGTGGAATTATTAGTATATTTGAAAAAAAAAACTTACCGCTGCTTTGTAAATATTTGAGTATGGTTAATAAATAATATGCAGAAGAATTAAAGGACAAATCTACCAAGATCCTGATTAAGTTAAAAATTTATTTAAAAATAATAAAAAAAAATGTTGTAAGCCTGTAATTGTTTAAAAATCTTCACATTTAAGGTAGAAATCGTCTACGTGTAAAAATGCCATTTTTGGTATCCAAAATGTTAAAAATTGTTAAATCTGGCAACAGTAAGCGCACTCCGAACTGTGTCGGATTAGGCCGTTTCTACCATTGCTGGTATGATACCTATAGAATTGGTTAGCGGTGCAGAGGAGGACAAAGTTTCTAAACTTTTCAAATATTTTACTAATGGCATTTGCCATTAGCATAAACGAAATGCACCTACTGTCTAAATATGTACCTTTATATATACTAATATAAATAATGAATAACAAACATATTGTATATTTCTTATTACTTGTTCAACCCGCTTAATGTGTGTAGATACAATTAAAAAACCTTCGCTATTTATTTAGATTGATATGGTCGACGATGATGAACGAAGATGGCGTCATTTTAATCCCGAAATTCCACGACGTTCTGGTAAAATCTACGATCTTGAGAAATTCGATGCCACTTTCTTTGGCGTGCACTTTAAACAAGCTCATACTATGGACCCGCAAACACGCATATTAATGGAAACAGCATATGAGGCAGTAATTGATGCAGGAATTAACCCAAAATCTTTACGTGGTACCAAAACAGGTGTCTATATTGGTGCATGTATTTCAGAATCGGAAAAAACTTGGTTCTACGAGAAGGTGTCTTCAGGTGGTTTTGGTATTACTGGATGCAGTCGTGCTATGTTACCTAACCGAATTTCTTATGCACTCGGTTTACAAGGCCCCTCTTACCTCTTGGACACTGCATGTTCGAGTTCGATGTATGCTCTTGATAATGCTTTTACCGCTTTAAGGAATGGTGAAATCGATGCCGCGATAATTGGGGGTTCCAATTTGGCCTTACATCCTTTTGTGACATTGCAGTTTGCCAGGTTAGTTCATTATTGTTTTTGTAAACATACCCATTACATATTTTACTTTACAACAGACTTGGTGTTCTAGCGACAGATGGTATCTGTCGGCCGTTTGATAAAGACGCGTGCGGTTATACTCGGTCAGAAGCAATTAATTGTATATTTTTGCAACGCAAGCGCAATGCAAGAAGAATTTACGCAAGTGTTGTGTACTCAAAAACCAACTGTGATGGCTATAAGCCAGAGGGTATTACGTATCCATCTGGTAAAATGCAAGAACAGTTACTCAGGGAATTTTACAAAGAAGTTAATATAAGTCCAGAGAATCTAGGCTTTTTGGAAGCTCACAGTACTGGTACAGTGGTAGGTGATCCGGAAGAATGTCGTGCAATTGACAATGTGATTTGTAGCCAACGTACATCAGCTTTATTGGTAGGTTCTGTCAAGTCAAACGTTGGACACTCTGAAGCTTCATCTGGCATAAATTCACTAATAAAGGCATGCCTTGCATTTCAAAGTGGAAAAATTCCAGCTAACATTAACTTTACAGAAATCAAACCAGAGATTTCGGCATTAGCTGAAGGACGTTTGTTGGTTGTAAATGATACTATGGACTTGGAGAAGCCATATATCGGAGTAAACTCATTTGGATTCGGTGGTGCTAATGCCCACGCCTTATTAAAAAGATTTGACAAATCCAAAGTAAATCATGGTGTACCTGAAGATGATATTCCACGTTTAGTTACTTGGGCCGGTAGAAATGAGGAATCAGTGAAAACTATTTTAGATGCAATTGAGAAGCGTCCTTTGGATGCGGAATTTTTAGCTCTTTTGCATAATATACAAAATGAAGAAGTAGCCGGACACGTCTTCCGTGGATTTGGTATATGTAGCAAAAATGGCTTTGAACCCGCCACGGTGACAGTTAGAGATGTGCAACATTATACAGGTATAAAACGTCCTATTGTGTGGGTTTTTAGTGGTATGGGCTCGCAATGGACCCAAATGGGAAAATGTTTAATGATTATTCCACGATTCCGACAATCAATTGAACGTTGTCATGCTGCACTGGCACCAAAAGGACTTGATCTTATAAATATATTGACATCTGATGATACGAAAATTTTCGATAATATTTTACATTCATTTGTTGGTATTGCAGCAATCCAAATTGGCTTAGTAGATGTTTTAAAATTGCTTACTTTGGAACCAGATTACATTATTGGTCACTCTGTCGGTGAACTTGGTTGTGGTTATGCCGATGGTGGTTTTACACCCGAGCAAATGATTTTGGCATCGTACTATAGAGGAAAAGTTAGCTTAGAAATTGAGAAAATTAAGGGTTCTATGGCTGCCGTTGGAATCGGATTTAAGAAAATTTTGAATATCTTGCCAGCAGCAATTGAAGTAGCTTGTCACAATGGTGCTGATTCGTGCACAATTTCAGGACCTGCTGACGATATTGCCAAATTTGTAGAAGAACTTAAATCTAAAGATATTTTTGCTAAGGAAGTTCCCTGCTCGCACATTGCTTATCATTCTCGTTATATTGCACATATGGGGCCAAAATTGCTTAAGTATTTACAACAAACTATTACCACCCCTAAACCAAGATCATCAAAATGGCTAAGCACAAGTGTTCCAAAAGCAGAATGGGAACAATCAGGACGCAATTTCTGCTCTGCAGAGTATCATACCAACAACTTACTAAGTAGTGTGCTTTTTGAAGAAACATTCGCTCTCCTGCCCAACAATGCTTTAACTATAGAAATTGCACCTCATGGCCTATTGCAAGCTATCTTAAAACGGTCAATGCCAAATGGAGTTCACATTCCTCTTACGCAACGTGGAAGTAAAAGTAATGAGCAAGTGTTATTGGCAGCTCTTGGCAAGTAAGGTCTCCTTATAGATAAGTTTTAGATGAAAATGTTAAAATATTTCTTTATTTAAGAATTTTTATGAATGGTACTAACATTCCAGTTCAAAATCTTTATCCGAAAGTTGAGTTCCCAGTGTCTCGTGGTACACCTGGTATTAGTTCTTTGGTACGTTGGGACCACAAGGAAGACTGGTTCATAACTAAATACGAAAACATGAAAACTAAATCAAGCGGGGAGCGTGTTTTCACTATTAATTTATCTGGAGACAATGAAGAATATATGTCGGGTCACGTAATTGATGGAAAGATATTGGTGCCAGCTACTTGCTATCTTGCATATGTGTGGGAGACATTTTCTCTTATGTATCATGGTCCGAGTTTTATGGATGTACCGGTTGAATTTGAAGATGTCCGTTTTCTGAGAGCTACAAATATAACTGCAAAAGGAAATATAGATTTGACGGTAATGATTCATTACGGGACGGGTAATTTTGAGGTAATAAAAACCAAATGAAATAAATAATATTAACTTAATTATTGTTAGTAATTAAATAATGAATATTATTTATTAATTTTCTCAATATATTTTTGTACCTATTAAGATTACCGAATCTGGAGCTCTAGTTGTAACTGGCAGGGTTTCTGAAATTGAGAAACCAACCGTTCCAAAACCTTATAACTTTAAAGAAAAAACGGCATTTCCGATTGTTTCGAAAAAAGACTTTTATAAAGAATTAAAATTGCGTGGTTACCACTATAATGGAGGTTTTCAAGCAGTTCAGAAAGCAAGAAGCGACGGATTATATGGTGAAGTTGAATGGAAATATAACTGGGTTACATTTATGGATGCCATGCTGCAAATATATATAATAGGAACTGATTCTCGTAGCCTACTTCTGCCTACGAAAATACGGAGATTGCGTATTAACGGTACACACCACATGAGTCTGCTAGCGACAATGGATCCGGAGAACCGCGCATATGAAGTTTTCATTGATCGCGATACGGAAAGAATTGTGGCTGGAGGTATTGAAATTATTGGTCTAAATGCTAGCCAAGTATATCGTCGTAAACCTCCAGCAGATCCAGTTTTGGAAAAGTATACATTCTTACCACACCTTCCCACACCTGCTGTCAGTATAGCTGATGCAGCTAGAATTTGTATTCAGTTTGCTTATGAAAACAATCCAGTTTTAAAATTTAAAATCGTTGAAGTCGATACAGACGGCCGATTACCTATTATATCACGCTTTCTAGACGCAGTGGAAAACTTACCAGTTATAACAGGCGATTATATATTTCTATCAAACCAAACGCTCACAGATATACCTCAGATAATTCAAGTTGGAGGTGGCAAACTTTGCGCGCAGTCTAACTGTCACTTTATTGTTTTAAGCAGTTTATATAATGAAGAAAATAACGAAACAACAAAATCATGTAACAAAGCTTTGGCAGATGGTGGCTACATTGTAGCTCGTGAGCTGATTTCCTTAAGCATACAAAACTTTAAGATTCCAGATAATTTCAATATGATCGCAGCAATGCCCTTGGATAACAATGAAGAAGTAATTTTGTTATTACAAAAAACAAAAAATAAATTCAACATCGAACCATTGGCAATAAAAATTAGTGAAGCAGATTATAATTTCGAATGGATAGCACAAGCGCAACAGGCCATTATAAATAAAACTCCTCTTATTGTTTACGCTATTAATGAAAAGCTTAATGGGCTAATCGGTTTAGTAAATTGTTTAAGAAAAGAGCCTGATGGAAACTTAGTTACTGCTTTCTTCATTGACGATATAAATGCCCCTTCTTTTAGCCTGACCGATCCCTTCTATAGGAACCAATTTTCTTTGGGTTTAGCTATAAACGTTTATAGAAATGTAAGTTTAGGGGATGTACTGACTTATAATATTTGTTTGATTTTATTGAATAAACACTGTAAATATTACAGGGAAAATGGGGTTCTTATCGCCATCTTCAACTTAAGCCAGACGAAAAACCAATACCAAGAGCAGGTCATGTGTATGGTAATGTATTACAGCGGGGAGATTTGTCATCTTTCCGGTGGTTTGAAGGACCTTTTGATCCTAAAGAATGTGAAGTTAAAATTGTATATTCTTCAATTAATTTTCGCGATGTTATGCTGGCCACCGGCCGTTTGTCCGCTGACTTGTACGGTTTGAACAGATTAGAGCAAGACTGTGTCTTAGGATTTGAGTATTCTGGAATTGAGACGAAAACGGGACGTCGCATAATGAGTATGATTGTAAAAGGTGGCGTTGGTTCATACATAGATAAGCCATCGAAAGCAATTTGGGAAGTACCAAAAACATGGTCATTGAGAGATGCAGCTACCGTGCCTGTAGTATATCTAACTGTCTACTATGCTTTCTTTGAACATACTGATATACGAAAAGGCAAATCCATCCTCATTCACGCAGGTACTGGTGGTATTGGTTTGGCAGCCATTCGCGTAGCATTAGCCTATAATTTAGAAGTATTCACAACATGTAGTACACCACAAAAAAAAACATTTCTACTTCAAACATTTCCACAATTAAAAGGTTGTAAACTTTATTTCGCAATCATATTTGTTTAAATCTACTAATTAAATATCATTTAATTTTCTTGGTTTCAGAATCCCATATAGGAAATTCAAGAGACACTTCATTTGAACACATGGTTCATAGTGAAACCAGTGGACGGGGAGTGGACTTTGTTTTGAACTCACTTTCTGAAGATAAGTTATTTGCATCAATTCGTTGTTTAGCTTATTCTGGGCACTTTCTTGAGATAGGAAAATTCGATATGGCCAATGACAGCAAACTTGGTATGAGTTGTTTTCTTAAAGAAATAACGTTTCATGCAATTTTGGCCGATCATTTACTTCACGCATCTACCGATCTAATCAATGTGAGCGACTTTCAGTTTCGAAATTTCAATTGAGATACTTTATCTTATCTGTCTTTGTATTATCTATATATAAAATTATAGGCTTTAATTCAATATGTACAAACTGATATAGAAAAGGGCATTGTGCAGCCTTTGCCCACAACAGTTTTTCCAGCACATCAGATAGAACAAGCTTTCCGTTACTTGATAGGAGGAAAACACATCGGTAAGGTTCTCATCCAAGTTCGCGAAGATGCCGAATGTTTATGTACGATGCCGATAAATGTCTTGAAGCAAGTATACTTTGATCCAAATTTATGCTATGTAATACCCGGAGGTATGGGAGGTTTTGGCTTAGAATTTGCAGATTGGTTAGCTATACGTGGTGCTAAGTACATGGTCCTAAGTTCGAGTAGAGGCTTTAGTAAGGATTATCAAGCCTACCGTATTTCGTGAGTAAATTCGTTTCCGTGGAATAATTAATGTTACTTTTAATATTCACATTTTTGTAGCTTATGGAAGTCATACGGATGTTCTGTTAAAGTAAGCACCAGTAGTATTAAAACGTATGAAGGATGTAAAAAACTATTAGATGAGGCTGCAGTAATGGCTCCTATTGGAGGCATTTTCAATTTAGCTGTTGTTTTACGTGATGGCATTTTTACAGGTTTGACAAAGCAACAATTTTTAGATAGTTTTGCTCCCAAAGCCATGGCAACAAAATTTTTGGATGAATTATCACGCAAAAAATGTCCTGAACTTAAGCACTTTGTTGTGTTCTCTAGTGTGTCCTGTGGACGTGGTAATATCGGTCAGTCTAATTATGGTATGGCGAATTCTATAATGGAGAGAATAGTTGAGGATCGGGTTGCAAATGGTTATCCAGGCAAAGCCATACAATGGGGAGCAGTGGGGGAAGTCGGTTTAGTCGCTGATATGGCTGAAGATAAGATCGATATGGTAATAGGTGGCACTTTGCAACAACGTATTTCTTCTTGTTTGCAAGAACTAGACGTACTCATGTCCACTCCAGATGCAATTGTTTCAAGTATGGTTGTAGCTGAAAAACGTTCAGGACGAGCGGGCAGCGAGAATATTGTAGAAACTGTTATGAATATAATGGGAATTCGAGATCTTAAGTCCATATCACTGGGAACTACACTATCAGAGATGGGGATGGATTCACTTATGGCTGTCGAAATAAAGCAGGCTTTAGAACGCGATTTTGAACTCATACTTACGCCTCAAGATTTACGTTCGTTAACTTTCCAGAAACTGCAGGAGTTTTCAGATGCACGTGCAAGTGAAAACACAGATGTTAAAATTATGTTCGCTTCTGAAAATGAACATCTGGGTATGAACATGTTGCTGCGTAATCTTGGCGAAGAAGCTAACTGCAATGAAGTATTAGTTCCATTGAAAACTTCCACTGATGCATCAAGGATAAATTTACCCCAAGTCGTTATTATACCAGGTTTAGAAGGTACTGTTGGGCAAGCTTGGTATAAAATCGGAGCGCATATAAAGAATAGAGCAAGCGTTTTGCAACTTCATAAGTTTGCTGAGATGACAACTGTAAAAGAGATCGCAGAGGCGTCATACGACTATATAAAGTCTGTTTTTAATGTCAGCGAACCTTTTTACATTATTGGATACTCTTTCGGTTCATATGTCGCATTGCAATTGGTTACACTTCTTGAAAAAAGTGGTTACAGAGGACAGCTATTGCTAATTGACGGCGCTCCTCACTTCTTAACCAAACTAACGAGACTGCAGCTGGCTAATGATTTTACTGATAGTGATTTGTATGATTTATTACTCTCAATTTTAATAAATCTTATATTCCCAGAAGAAAAACAAGACGTCGCTTTTCATAAGATTTCAACAATCAAAGGAAAACTTGACAAATATATGGAATATGTGGCGAAACAAGACTTATATAGTAGAGAATACTCACTTACTATACTCAATGCTATGATTAGACGCATTAAAATGGCAGCTCTTTACGATCTGGAAAATTTTGAAGAAATAAAAACACCGATTGTTCTTATTCGTCCATCTACAGCTACAATGCTTGACATTGAAGAAGACTACGGTTTAAAACGTCTAACAACTGGAACTGTTGAAATGAAAATAATCGAAGGCACTCACACATCTATGTTGGACAACCCAGTGCTGTGTCAACTTATTAATGATTTTGATCCATCTCTGAAAGATAATAAAACTTTCGAAAATTATATTCGCGATGGTAAGCCAGTAAAAATTTAATCGGGGTGAACCTATTCATTTGCTTATTTAAGGCTTAATGAAACAGGTAAATTTCTTTATGAATATTCAATAAAAGTAATTAAAAAAAAATATATTTTTGAACTTTAATATTGGGAATATGAACAAGATATTTAACATAGGCAGTTATTATGATCATCATTCGATGTTCGATATTCAACGAGTATCCGATCGCTTTATTGCAAAATTTTGGTATCGATCCGTATCGTAATTTTCAATATTATTATTTTTAAGTGTACACAAATTAAAACTTACGTTTCCAATGTTTTTTTTAGTTTGCTAAGCAGAAGAAAATAAATACGATTATGCAATTCCTTTTCAAATTATATAAATTTTATTCTGAATAAAAAAATGCATATCGGCATAAAGGAATGGAACGGTAATGGTCAATACCACAATATATCGAGTTCCACGGCAGGCAGCAGACTATGTCTATGAGAAGTAGAGACGACATCACACATAGCGTACGAATATCTAGCTTTAACCTTCGAATAATGCTGAACGACTTATTTACGATAAGGAGGTCGATACATAACACTCCAACTCCTGATATAACCCAGATGTAGGCTACCACACATCTAAGAATCCAATGAAATAAAATTTAACTAAACTTAAATGTATAAGTCATTCATAATTTGTAAGTAATACATCTCTGATGAGTTGGCTGTGGTGCCTTTCGTACAAAACACCTTGTGCCAAACCTCTGTGATATCAGGTTTTGAGTTTTATCTGAAATTAATGAATTGAAATTCCGGGTCATGTTGTATCACCATAAAAAGTCGTCGACTGTACAGTGTTCTGTATTATAGAGAAAGTATTGTATTTCAGAGTATGGTTCTGTATAAAACATTCATTGGAAAAAACTTTAAAACATTCTGCAATCTATTTACTCATCTGTATTTGCATGCCTCAAAGTACCTTAAAAAAATGACCATCTTAACAATATTGTTTTATCAACGATGTCAAAAATGGCTTAAAATATCAGCTATGCAAATATCGCAGTTCTATCTAAATACAGAAACAACATGATTTTAGTACCGTTAATTTTTTTTTATTAGTGCTGAATCAAACAGGCCAATACAGTTGGTCAATTCTTGAGTTTATAAAAAAATACGGCGAGGGGAAAAAATTAACTGCTGACTCCTCAACGCACAGCCTATAGGGCAAGAGCTCCAGAATTTTTCGATAAACCCCTCATTTACGAAGGAATTTTTTGAAATTCGGACGATAAAGCGATAAAAAAAGGCAAAAATGGGTGAAATCGGTAACTTAATATCTGCCAAACTAAGGCAAACTTAGCATGAAAATTAAATCTGACTTTCAATTTCCTGAGCACATTTCTCAGGTCACTCCGATCACATCCTACCGAAAATGAAATGTATGGGCTGGTGCTTCAAACAATATTCTAGTTACTCGAAAATAGTGCTCATATATGTACATTTGATACTATTGTCATCCAACCCCATAATAGCGGTATCAAATTAAAGCAAATTTTTCAGAAGAGGGCATAAAAATGCAGAAATCTCTGCAAACACAATATGGAGAACAATTTGGCGGACCACTATTTTTTATCCACCATTAATCGAATGAAATATATTTATAAGAAAAGACCTCAAAATCAAAAGAAATCACTATAAACACAATATGGCGGACTACTATTTTTTACCCACTTCCATGATATGGGTATCAAATGAAAGATATTTTTAAGAAGAAAACTAAAAACAAAGATGGTACTTGTTATAAAAACGGCTTTTTTAAATATCACTTTATGATTTATCACTTTAGGATTTACGTAATCAAAAATTCACTTTATGGAAATGTAAAGTTGGTGTGGGGCAACGAAGGGCACCGTGTAAATCTAGTCCGAGATAAGAAAGTAAGCATGTGTTTAAAATATTAATAAGTGATAAAAAACAAGAAACGCATTTTAGTGTTAAAAATTTCATTTAACAAAATTTAATAATTTAAGAAAATCAAAGCGGAGGGTGGCGATGGCACGATGGATGGTAGTCTGCACGTTGACTACAAAACCAAAAACAGACCTGGGTTCAACCCCAGTTTCAGACCAAAAATTATAAAAAAAAAATAAAACATCTGGTATTTTTCTGATGTGCATTAGTGTGTCTTTGTGTGTCAGTTGTTGTCGGAGGGTTTCAGTGGCGAAGGCATAGTCCCTGGTCACTGAACAATACCGGCTTCAGCTGATAGCAATACACAATCACATCAGAACGACCTCCTTCGTCGGTATTGTGTAGCACATGGCTACTAAACCGAAACTTTAGCACTGCTACGAGTATAAACAAAGAACGTGCAAAAGCAGAGCTGTAAAATAATTAATAAAGCTTCACCTACTGTCGTTTCTCCTACTATCCCTTTCCTATAGTTCCAGCACAATGCTTCGCATGTGTAGGAGTCATCTCATGAGTGCTGGTCCCAGATAAAAAAAAAGCTAAAGAGAATACGAAAATAGCATGACTTTGATTCCCACCCGGTTATGTAAAAAAAAAATTTTGTCTGAACTTTCTGTGCTAGAGCAGCCTCCTTTGTCGGCATTTGAACAATAAAACTTCGGCGAAGTAAAAAAATAACTAAAATGGCTCTCCTCAGCTTAAAAATAAGACGATGCTCGAAGTAGTCTGCATGTTGACTACAAGAAAACGAAAAATTTTTCCTGGGTTTAACCCCAGTTTCAAATTCAAACTCATAAAAACATCACGCATTTTTTCCCATGTGTATTTGTGTGTCTTTGTGTCAGTTGTTATGGCAAGTATGAAATGTGTGCAAATTTCTTTTCCTTCTGCTATTGGATTTATTGTTGATTTCACAATAGATTTTAAATACCTCAGACTACTTTCAAAATCAGTAGCTGAAAACTACAAAATTATCGGTCTTCGGACCAGCTCTTTCCGACCACTATATCACTTCAAATAGTCAACTCACGTGCAAACCAAATTTCACCGTAAAGCTACCAAAAACAAATATTTTGATGCATTTGTAGCTTACGACATTCTTGCGTGATCGGATCTTTCAAACAGAGCCTTACAACATTTTTTGCTGTAAGTATTTCATACATTTAAATGAAAAACTTAAAAATTTCTTAGATTTTATAGAAGTTGAAGCTTCCGCACATAGTTTATTTTTACCAAATCTGTCTGAAGCATAAAAGAAAAAAGCATAAAAGTTTTCCATAGAAAATTTCTTATTGGGCTGTGTAAACCGCACAAACATTGGTCATTATAGACTTAGAAGGATATATGTATGTATATATATATAAGTATTTATCCTTTATTATAGGTAACATACAGCGCGAGAAAATATTAAAATATGTTCCTAGGAGTATAGGTTTCGAGTAATGAATTTTTTCTAATTTCAGACCTGTTTTTTGATTGTGGTGAATACTTCATATTTTGAGAATTAGACCATTTACTCTTTCCTACATCGAAATATGTACATACATATGTATATATACATATGTATTTTACTTGATTATGAATTTGAATTTTTTGAAGTGAATACTTTTAGAATTGAAAATTATAAGTGTTTCATCTAACATTTAATACATGCATACATATGTATATGTACGAGTATATATACAGACAAATTATTTCACAAAAATTATATGTAAATATTTACATATTGTCACAAGAAACGTAAGACCGTATGTGACAAAAATTTAAAAATTAATTATTGTATGTTATATAGGTACTTGTCGACATTCTAGTCAACTAGAAAACAAAATTGTAAAAAAAAAATAGTAGTGATATTTTGAAATTTTTTTTCCTCATCTAAAATTTAAAAATTTGTGTTTGTTTCTACGCGTAATATGATTATGGACCCACATACATATACATATGTATGTACATCTATCTATCTATATATATAAAACAGGATGTGTGTATGTATGTAACGTATGGACTCCAAAACGGCTGGGCCGATTTTGATGAAATTTTCAGGGAATCTTCAGAATATTCAGGCGGGTGACACTGTGAAGTCTGATTTTCGGTCTGCGGGCGGAGGGGCGTGTCAAAATCCAATTTTCATATTGCACCACCAATATATATTTATTTTTTTTGCTTTTTTTATTTTAAATAAATAAATCGTGTTGTAATACAACACTAATGTTTGCTTAGGGCCAGCAACACGGACCGGGTCAGCTACTACATATATAAAAATTAATGTGTGCTTGTTTGTACCTTATAGGAGCCCAAACCGCTGGACGGATCTTTCTGAAATTTTCACACCATACAATTGGGACTCTTGAATGAATTATAGGCTACTTTTTTTTTAATCACGCCCACCTTTACGCCTACTTTTTTAATTACACTATTCCTTCCACATGGTTTTTAACAGATTTTATAATATAAACGAGCTTAACTGCGCCATTTGTTGACCAATTGCGATGAAATTTGGTGCACTTAGTCTGCGCTATTCCGGGAAGGTTATAGGGTATTACTTTTTTAAAACTATAACCAGGAGGGCGATAGGGAGGAAATTTCTGCCTCCCCGAAACGTTGAAACCGATTTTAATGAAATTTAGAACATTCATAGATTTGCATCTAAAAATGCTCATAGGCTATGTGCATTTTCTAAACTAGAACCAGGAAGGCGATAGGGGGAAAATTCTGCCCCTCCCATACGTTCAAACCGATTTTATTGAAATTTAGAACATGAATAGATCTGCATCTAATTGCTCATATGTAATGTACATTTTCAAAACTATGACCAGGAGGGTGATAGGGTGAAAATTTCGGCCTCTCTAAAACTACGTAGCCTATTTTGATGAACTTTAAAACTTGGATGTCTATGAGTTTTAAAGATACATTGACAATTGTGCAACTACGGGAACGTTATAGGCTATTACTTTCTTTAAAACTAGGACCACGAGGGAAAGTAGGGGCAATTTCCAGCGAGACCATCTGACATATTTTAATTAAATTTAAATATATTTATGTTTTTGCGTATAGAAGGTCACTTATGCTACATATATAAATTTTTTAAATAGAACCTGGAGGCGACGCACGGGTAAGATATGCCTTTCCGAAAATGTATAACCAAGGGAGATAATAACGGGAGCGAAGCCGCGTGTAAAAGCTAGTATACTATAATATGTACATAAATATAAAAATTTCATTACGTAGAATTAGAAGAATACACTTAGTTCGTATTTACAACTTAGAACGATGCTTTTTTTTCTATTTTCTTTTAAAGTTGCTTCGAAACTCTTGTCGTTTTTACATTAGAATTTTTTCAATGAATTTATTTTGGTTCAAATTTTAAATGTTTAAAAGAAAAACATAATAATAAGATGGAATATAAACAATAAGGCTGTGTTGGCTACTAAGCATGTTCTTTTTTTACCTTCGACTAGCAGCACTCAAGGCATGACTCCTACACATGCGGTGCATTGTGCTGGAACTAGAGGAAAGGGATAGTAGAAGAAATGATAGGAGGTGAAGCTTCACTATCTACACCACTGCTTTTTGCACGTTATTTGTTTTTATAGCAGTGTTGTAGAGTCTCTGATGTCAAGGAGACGTATTAAAATTTGAAGCTTCGTTTTTATTAGCTTTTTTTAAGTAATTATTTTACTTGACCGGTGCTACACCTTACCGACGAAGGAGGGCGTTCTGATGTGCCTGTGGTATGGATACAGCTGAAGCCGTTACTGTTCAGTGACCAGTGATTATGCCTTCGCCACTGAAACCATGGGACAACAACTGACACAAAGCCACACAAATGTACATCAGAAAAATGCAAGATGTTTTTATGATTCTGAAACTGGGGTTGAACTCAGGAAAATTTTTCGTTTTGTAGTCAACGTTCAGACTACTTCGACCATCGCCAGTTTACACGTTAGAAAAGAGTAATCAATAAGACCTAAATTCAGCACGTAAAGAGCTAAGTTGGCATCACTGTGTGTTGTGTGAAAAGTCACTATGCCTTCATTATATTGGAAACTAAATCACATTGGATGAATTTTCCCAATTTTTTTCAAGAATTTTTATGCACCAAACTAGCGCTTTTCATTTCAAATAAAAATACGAAGCAACGGAAAAAATTAGCTGTTCTGTACACATTCATCCTTTCATTTAATTACACCAGGTCACAACTTTTGTGTCCTTATATATATGAGGTAAAATAAATGTTTGTTTTGTAAATTAAAAAATATACTTATGTTAGACTTTTTTACAATTAATGTGTTTACCAAATTATCAATTTCTATAACCGGTAAAAAAAAAGAAACGCAAGTTCTGAAAGACACTTATGATTCGAAGTCATTGAAAAAACTTTGCTACTCGACACTGTACTCGGTCCTACCTCATCCACCCACCTCATTAAATTCAATGTTCCTAATCCCAATAAACGTCGAAAGCAGTGGCAGCGAAACATTCTTTCTGAACAAGTGTTGCCAGAGTAGAATTGTGACTCATATACCCAATTTAAAAGGCAAATTAATTTAGATATGAAAATGGAAAAAAGTTCCAAAATCAGTCTTGGTATGCGTTGCATCTTCATTATTTATCTCGTATCGGCTACTTTTTATGCATAATAAGTTTTCAAATTGTTTATCTGTCAAAAGAATTCGACTTTTGTTACAATAAAGAAAATGTTAACACAGAAATATAAATAAATCAATACAAATATTAAATATAATTTTTTTGCTTATTACGTACATAAATCTGCAGAAATATGTCTCCAAAACCCTATTTCACTAGCAAGGGGTAAAGGTAGACCTTCCCGCATTTTAATTAGTTTTGCTTTAACTTCGTGATTTTGATGGGCAATGTCACGTAACAAGAATCCTTATGCATTTCGATTAAATTTTATATTTTTTACAGTCATAAAAACGATAGTTGTAATGAAGTAATAGAAATTGACTGTGCGTGGAATGACTTTTCATGCATGTTATGAAACCAAATATTATAGTTTGCCAAATAATTATCTGAAAATAAGTTTAGTTCATATTTCCCATTAACCCATTAAAGACGGCTGATAGACCGCTGGTACGATTTTGACGAAACTTTCAGAATTTTACCTGAAGGTCTATAGAAGTTGCTTGGTGTAAAAAAAAATTTTTACCTCCCCCCATTTCTGATATAGGACATGGATATTTAAATACCCAACCGTCTTTAACGATATATTTTTTTAAATATTTTTCAACAATTTTGTTTTTCTTATTTTAGTATAAATAGAAAGCTATTTATTTGTTTACAAAATCATTAATTTTTTTTACCACTCAAAGTTCCAGTACAACCCACTGTGCCATTTACAATGTTACTTCGAAGAGCGTTACAAATATTTCAAATTACGCGGTAAAAAGTAAATACAACTTTGAACTCTATAGCTTAGTAGTTTCTTTTTAAAAATTCAGTTTGCTTCTCTTTTTTCAGACTTGTTGAACTTTTTACATGTAGCTTATTTTAGTAAAGCAAAGTGAACAGGTGTAATCAACTGATTTTTTTTACAATAAAACAAGTGCATAAAAACATAAATTTATACGAAAAAAAAAATTTAAATAACCGATATAAAAATGAATCGTCGTCAGAAAATTCGTACTACTGCCGAATTACAAGAAATTCTCGATAGCTGGTCCGATGGGGAAGAAGATTTTGGAAGAGAATCATATACAACTGATGTTGTTATATTACCACTCGAAGAGATAAGTGATACGGAGGAGTTGGATGACAATTTACAAGTATTGAACGACGACCAAAATCTGCCTCAGGAGATTACTGGGACTTACTGCCCCACGGGGAAGTAAAAGCTTTTGGTCATTCGTTAAAAGAGTAAAGGGAAATGCTAATTCTTCTATTCCTCCTCCTTTAAGAGATGATGAAATATTCACTGACCCGGTTGAAAAGGCTAACCTCCTAGCTGAAATGTTTGCAGGTAAGTCTTACCTGCCCGAAAGCAATCAACCACTGCCCGCACCCGAGCGTGTATACGTAACTATGCCAAATATATACTTTCGAGCTCGTGCAGTTAAAAGAGTTCTAGCGGATCTTAACATAAATAACTCTCCTGGCCTGTCTGTCAATACTTTTCAGCACTCTACACCGAATTTTCGTCGTGCTGGAAAGTTGCAAATGTTACGCCGATCGCCAAGAAGGGAGAGGCAAGCAACCCTGAAAATTATTGCCCAATCGCAATATGCTCTACCATTTCCAAAATAATGGAGAGTATGCTAAATTTCTATCTTCTGAAGTATCTGGAGTCCAGTAGCTTACTTAACGACCGGCAATATGGCTTCCGTGGAGGGCGTTCCACGGGAGACTTATTGACCTTCCTCTCGGAAAAATGGCAAAAATAAAGTAGTGGCTCTAGATATTTCTAAAGCATTAGACAGAGTGTGGCATCGAGCATTCTTGTTCAAACTTATTGCTTTTGGTGTCAGTGATATCTTCTCTCGATTTATATCGAGCTTTTTCAGGGATCGAGTTATAGGAGTTGTTATAGACGGGATCTCATGTAACGAGTTCAAGATTAACTCAGGGGTACCACAAGGCTCCATTGTTTTTCCTACCCTATTTATTATTTTTCTTAATGACCTTCTATGTCAAACTTTCAACCCTATTCACTTCTTCGCAGATGACAGCAGTATCTGCTATTCATTTGATCGTGGGCCTACGTCCAATATGATATCGGTGACGAGCCAGAATATGAATAATTCGCTAAATGGTGACTTCACGCGAATATCGGAATGGGCTCACGCGAAAAAGGTCGATTTCAATGCTCAAAATGATGCATGCTTACGCATCGACGCATGCCCGACTGCGCTACCTCATCTGTAATTATGGTCGGTATAAACATCCAGGAATCAGAAGCTCTTGATGTTCTTGGCATGAAAATTCAGTGCGATGTTCGATGTACTGAGCACATTTTTCAGGTCTCAAAGGAAGCATTCAAGAGCCTCGGTTTTTTAAGAGCGCATCCATTTGTGGTCGACTTGGCAGCGAACCGCACTACGCCGAACAGTATGTGGAATGGACTACCCGCAGAGGTCTTTCCTGTCACTTTTGACGTGGGCAAATTTAAAGCAAATGTCAATAAACACTACTTCCTCTATCCTCCTTCCCATAACGTAATTTCCTAGTTCCAGCACAATGCATCACATGTGTAGCGTCATCCCCTGACTGCCGGTCCAAAAAAAAAAAAATTTAAATAAGTTATAAAAAATTCAAAACATATAGCTCATTGAGGGCCATCCTGTGTATACATAAATGTGGATTTTAAAATTTTTCTACAATTTATTGCTACAGTACAAATGTTCGTTTGCAAGCTTTAAAGAATATTTTATTTGTAAAAACGGCGATCACCGTAATGTATTTTTTTGTGCAAAGTCTTTTATTTTGCTTGTTATTAAGTTATAGTAGAAGTGGAGTAGGAAATTTCGAACATTTTTTTTAAATTTGAAGTACTTATGCATGTACGTAGTGTCGCTGCATTTTTTATTTTCCCTTATCAATTTAAATATCATATTTGTATAGGGTGTCTGGTGGAAAATTCATATTTTTAAATACGATTATTTCAAAAAGTAATAAACGGTACGGAGGGAGGGTGGCGCCGTTGGAATTATCGATTGTGCGGATTTGTCAGTCACGACGTCGCAGTGGTCGAGTGAGCTTCGCGCGTTCGCTGTGGAGACATTTTTTAAGAGTAATGATTCTTACGTAATTGCTCGTCGACAATTTTGTTCATAGTTCGGTATTCGGCGAATAACTCATGGACCGAGTGTAAATTTAATTCGTTGATGGGTGCAGAGACTCCGCGCAACTGCTTCGGCTATGAAGACCCACGAGCAGTTGATTTTCAAGAACTCCCGAAAACATTGAACTGGTTGAAAGCAGTTTACGTGAAAATTCGCGACTTTCAATACGGAAAAGAGCAGCCTCACTGGGACTTCCAAGAGCGATTATTCATGAAATTTTAAAAAAGGATCTGGGTGACCTACTTCTTAAAAAATAAAATCCGCATTTCCATTCTATCGTTCAATGCTCTTAATAAAACTTTGTGTCAATTATTAAATTTTTTAATTAAGTTCGAAAATATAAATCTGCTACCGGGCACCCTGTATGTACAAGCATAAAATATTTTCGTTGAAATTAAAGTAATTTAAAAAAAATCTTATTTTGCTGATAAAAATCTTCAAATCTTTTTGAAGCCCCAAAAACCTTCATATAAATATTCACATATAGCACCGCTGATCCTAAATAGCGGCATGTGCTCTTGGAAGTCCGAAGTGACTTATTCTTTTCTTGCAGTTAAAAATTACAATGCAAAACACTAACACAAAGCTTACAAATACACACATAAACAAATTTTTGTAAGTAACGTTATTCGAGACTCACTTTGTAGCAATTTTTTAACAATTTTGGCCAAAAATATATTATTAAAACAGGCTTGAAAAATAAGAAGTTAATAAACCTATAATTGCTGGATTTCCCGCTAATAGCTAAATCAAGTTTTTTCCCGCGAAATGTGCTTACAAATCGCTAAATTTGACGAGAAAAGAGCTGAATTGGCAAAAGTGTTAGCAGCACTAGTCGGCAAAATTTTAACATACTTTTTTCAGAGTGCACAAAAGAGATTTTTCTCTCACTCTCTCTCTGTTGAAAGTTTTATCATGCGTATTGCAATAAGTACATTTTGTTGTTGTGTTGTTAAAAGCTATGCATTTTTTAACACATTTGCATAGTTTGCACCATCACGAAAACCCTAATGAGTCAACGTAACACTTTGTAGCTTTACTAATTATCAAGACGTGCAACAGTTATGCAAGAATAAAGCTCTACTCTTATCAATACACCACCCGCGTCTTCTGTACAGGATTTCTTGCAAATAGTTCCGGTTAAATGCATTGCGTCCTGAGCGCTGGTTCAAAAACACAAAATCACTAAATATTGTACAAATATTTCTCGGCATGAGTGGTTACGCTTTATTTTGTAACATTTTTGTTTAATGTGACCGCAACTTTGTCCGAGTAAGTGACGATATTTGGACATCTTAGCCGATAAACATCAAGAAAACACGAACACTATTCTATTTAAATAAATCGTTGCTTTAAAACACTTTGGAATAAGCTAACATGATCAGTAGTTGAAATATTGTACAAACAAATAAACAATAAATCAACATTGGCCGTAAAATTTAATAAGTAGCGCCTATACTGTGAACAAATATCGAAGAGACGTATGAGTTGTACTTTTTAATTAAATATCGCTACTACTCATAGCACCGCAAGTAAGCTTTCGTGACTTCCTATCAATGTACATACTTTCATACATGCAACTATACATATTTTTATAATAGGGTCCCCTAATATATATGGGCTAATTTGTTTATTTTTTGTGAGGTTTGAATTTTGGCAAATTAAAAGCAGATTGCCACAGAGGAAGGCGTGCCGCCGTCGACCGCAAGTTTTTAAAATTTATTAAATTCACATACAAATATTAAGTTGAAAGTTGGTTTCTGAAACAGGGCCTGTTCCTAAATGCATCACTGCATAATATGATTATTTTGCACTGCTTTTACTGATGCTAATATTTGCTCATTTTGTTATTTGCATTCACGAAGGAAAAAATCTCAATAATAGAAATAATTATGATAACTTTATTTTGTGAATTATGTATATGATAAAAAGTGATGTAAAATTGCGCAATTTTCATAGAAACATAACATTTATAAAAAAACAAAAGATTATACTGTAGGAAAAATTTTTATTGTTCTATTATATTATAGAAAAATATCCAAAAGACCTTTCTTGACCATTCGACCATTTAAAGACATTGCAAGTTCTCCACTTACATACAGCATATAAAACAGTAACTTCATTGAGTGACTGACCGACTGAATGATTCATCAGCGCACAGCCTTAACGGTTAGGGTTAGAGACTTGAAATTGGATCGGATATAAATTCACTAAGAAGGCATCTTCGGACATTCAAATGTCAAAGAACTACAAAATTGGAATACCGACGAATATTGGTAACTTTATATCTCTTGAACTAAGACCGATAGAAAGAAAACTCAAACTACATAAAACTGAATAAAAAATAAGTGGATGGGTGTGTAGTACTTGTAACGTGATTTTATCGTCGGCTAAGGTAGTTCAGCGTTGTCCAGTGTCATTACGGATCCAAAAACCTTAAGTGAGAATACGATTATTTCTTCTCCATGGAGGTACTAGTATAATTCAATATTTCTTTATTTACAAATTTAATTAAATTCAGTACAAAATTATATATTTGTTGATAGATTTCAGTATGCGACATTCGGATGGAGACTATCATCACTTCAGGAGAGGGTACTCACAGTGCTCCGTGATATTATCGGTAGTTATGCAACTCGGAGAATAATATCGCGGGATTACGGGAACAATCGGTGGGTACACCGGTATCGCTGTGCAATAACAGCGCTCCCCGCAGAAGGATGGTTTTATACCATTACTATACGGGGTTTAACGCCATGCTCGGTATTGTGTAGTACCAGCGAAGTAAAATAATAAAAAAATGGCTGCTAAACCGAAGCTCCAGCACTGCTATAAACAAAGAACGTGCTGAAAAAAGATGCGGTTGCTCTCAGTTTCACACATGAACGACCTATGCCCTTTTGACTACATAGAACCAATTTTCAATGACACATCTTGAATGCCTGAGTTAGAAAAAAAAACAAATTCAGTGTCAATAACCAAGCAAACATTTTAAATAAGATTTCATAACTGGGTTTGAAATTTACATTCAAACGAAATAATACATATTACTATTAAAATTCATTTAATAGTTTTTATTTTTAAATTACTATTCTGCAATTGCTTAAGAAAAACTTAGTTCCAGGTTCGTATGAAGGTTTCATAGTACAGCTAAGTAAACATAATTTGATAGTTCAAAACTGTCATTGTATTATTCACTAAACTGCTCTAGCATCTAATTTTTGGTATGGCAGGCTATGAAGACCGCAGAGCGTATCAGAAGTCAAATAAAAAGAAAAAAAAATAAATATAAAACTACAATTTTACATAAAAATGAGTTTATTTTAGATTTAGCCTTTTTGGCAGATACAACCCCTAATTTAAATGAATTAAATTTACAATTGCAAGGAAAGGAAAAACATTTATCTGATATATGTAGACTTGGTTTTAATTTTACAACAAAACTATTTTTATTACTTTCCCAAGATGTATCATATGATTTTTCAAGTTTTCTAAAAACTGTTTTTATTAAAATACTGGTAAAAAAAAGTTTGAGTATATTACCATACTCAACGAACTTTTTTATAATCTTCAAGACAGGTTCAAATTGCTACACTTTAAACGGACAGGTGAAGGGAATGCATAAAATCATTAATATAATTTAACGTCTCAAAAATTTTATTACAAATATTTTTAATAAACAAACCGTTAGAAAATAGTCTTCCATGCCTAGTGATTTCTAAACTTATTAAACCCGATATTTCTAGCTTAAGTTGTTTTTTTTTCCTTTTTTTATTACTCGCATTTAATTTCTCAAAAAAATGTTATTTTCTTTTATAAAAAGTCTTTCTTTATCCTCAGTCGTTAACTCGTTTATTTTACTATGAAAAGCCTCAAAATATCTCTTTATATTGTATTCCATTTTTCTGATATAGCTTACAACATAAAAGGCATTGTACGTTGCCAAAAGCATCATTTACCATGAAATATTTTTCCACTATTAATTTCAAATACAACCGTTTGGTAGGTTATTTTACTTTTTAACAAGAGCTCACGCTGCATGTGATGTCGTCTGTGGTTTAGCGACGACTAACATACTAGCATACGTGTAAAATCTTGCTGCCCCAATTGAGGTAAGAAATTTAAAATTTTGGACGAGCTGGGGTATAACAAGTTACTAGTACTGATGACTAAGTCAGTAGCGAACCCTTACGGTTTTACTATTATCAGTTCTTGCAGGGAATCTATTTAAAAAAAGCATTTGTGCTATTTTTATATACATTTAACAAATTTTAATAGCTTTTGGTAGGATACAGCACGCCTTCCTTAGATGCAATCTACCTAAAATTTTCTGCGATAATGTTTTCCAGAGCATACACATTTCTGACGGCCATTACGATGCACTTTCGCATTAACAAAAATAAGGCGCACCTTAATGTATGTACATACATACATACATATGTACCTTAAAGGGAATATTTCGTATTTTTTTATGTACATTTATACATATTTACTAACATATAATACGTGCGAAGTTAAATATCAGATGACTTTTAATTATGTACATGATTCTCCCAAATTGAAAAAATATAATTATAATTTATTTAAAAAAATATCACAATATTTATAAAGTTGTTATTGCAAAACTTTTAAATAAAACAGTATATAAGTATGCATGTATATTAAAGTGACCACAAAAAATCGATGTCGGAATTTTTTTTTGGTCTTAACCCCACAAAACGATTCCCCTTTCCAGATATTATGATAGCCAAAATTTGAGCTCGATTAAACAATGCTAACCCATGCCGCTCGTCCTTCAAAATTTGGAAAAATCAATATTTTTGGAGACATATTGTGACATATGGAGCCATACTCCAGAACTGTAAATAATAAAAAAACGCTTAATATCTCAAAAGAAAGCTAATATTCTTCTTTATAATTTATATTATATACATAATTGTTGTTACAAAAGCTTTTAGCCCCAAAAACGTGACCTGGTAGCACTAGGAGCATACTTCGTATACTTTGTTATTAAGTGATACATTTTGGGTTTCTTTTTTGGAATATTTTTGAGTTTAAAGTTGAAATATAATAAAAAACAAGTAATACTTTTAAGTGTAATGACATATTTTATTTTAAAATATAAAAACGAGGTATATAATACATACAAAACAGACACAGAAAAGGACAGACGTAGTACCTACATGAGTTGGTAATTTTTCATAGTTATGTAATCTATTCTACATCTTTTGTTAAATTAGTTTTTGCAACTTCAGGATATAATGCTCGGCATTTGCATTTGCTCGGAATCGTTTTGTGGCGTTAAGACCAAAAAAATTCCGACATTTTTATCCCCCATATAAATCCCGGTCACTCTAATGTAGATACAGTTTGTAAAAAAAATGTTTTCAAAACTTTGAAAAATTAAAAAGTTTAAGAGAAAATCTTATTTGCAAGTAAATTATATAACTTTTATTAAATTTTTTTCTTCATGTATTCAATTGAAGATGTTTATAAACACTTTGCACAAAAAAAAACAAAATTAGTTTAAATAACAAAATAATAATCGTAACTTAAAAAATACTTCCAGTTTCTACGCTGTAAAATAAATGTTTTCAAAATTGTGTTAAATTTAATTAAATTTATTCTAAATGGTAAAAAAAAAGATTTCAGGGTGCTAATACTTGGTGTGCCCTCCTTTAGCTTTAATTACAACTTCTAAGCGTCTAGACATTGAATGGATAAGCTTTTGTATATCATAATTTTCAGGTATTTCTTCCCATTCTTCTTTAATAAATGTTATTTGTTTTTTGGTGACCTTTTTCCGACTTTTTTCTTTGGGTGGACCCATGAATTTTCTATAGGGTTTAAGTCTGGGCTTTGTGCGGGCTATCGATCACTTTTGTACAATTATATAACAACCAGGATCTACAAATATATGCCTTATGCTTCGGGTCATTATCCTGCTAAAATTTATATTTGAGCTTTTCTGGGTCAACAAAACCGAATTTCCGAGCACTTGTACTCAATTGCTTTTTTAAAATGTTTAGATAGACTTCCTTGGTCATTATATCCACTAATATTCTTATTTCGCCAACACCCTTGCTCGAAATACAACCCCACACAATAACGGATAGTTTACCGAACATTACAGTGGGTATTATATTTTTATTTTCTAAAGCCGTCAGGGGTTTTCGCGAAACTTTTTGAGGTCCATCATGGTAGTAAAGCATCACTTTCGTTTCGTCATAAAAAATAACATCATCCCAGTTCTCCGGAGGAAAAGAAATGTGTTCAATGGCAAACTTATACCTTTTTTCAATGTTTACCGCGGATAGCAAAGGTTTTTTCCTCGCAACTCTTGAAGAGTATTTATGGTTTTGTAGCACATTTCTAACAGTCTGAGAGCGATACTAACTCCACATTCATTACTGATGTCAAGTGCAATTCCTCTAGTGGATTCTAATCAATCATTTTAAAAATTTTCTTTTCAATTCGCCGAGTTACTTTTTTTGGTCTGCCTGGTGTTTCATTTGGTTCCAGTCTACCTTCTTTTTCAGCACGGTTAATAACATTATATACCGTCCTTAGGTTAAGAGAGAACATTTTAGCAATTTCTCTGTGAGATTTTCCTTTATAGTAATTAAAATACACCAGTTGGGTAATGTCTTTGTTCAGTCGCTTTCCTGGCATAGTTTATATATAATTGGGTAATCATTTGTTTATTCTATGAGCTTAATTTAATGAATAAAAGACAACTGCTACTCTTAGCGTCCATATAAAACTATTATACGCAATACATATGCAAAAAACTAACGGTTTCTTCTTGTCTTTGCATTTTTGAAAACACTTTTTTTACACTGTTTAAAGTATGCATAATTATTTTGTAGCGTTGTTGTTGTAATATGTTCATAAATTTATCAAAGTTTCGACGCCTGCTTGTCGACAACATACAAAACAACAGTTGTAAAAAAAAAAATTCACAAATATACTGATATTGTTGTTGTAAATATTTATTTAAATTTAAATTCTTAAAAAATTTTTGTTTTGAAAACATTTTTTTTACAAACTGTACATATTAAATATTTTGTTTATGAGAGTACGCACGTTAACTTATTATAAAAATGCCCTATCTTTACTTTACAAAAAAAGGAATTGCTTATAAAAATCTTAATTTTATGGTCGCAATTATTTTTTAATGCAGCCTTTTATTTAATTCTCTAAGCAATTATCAGTTTTAATACAAACAATTTTTTTGTATCAATTTTCTTTTAAAATTAAATTATCTTTCAAAATACGCACACAACCCAATTAATATTATAAAATTAAAGAGGGCATTTTGATATTACCCTGCAGAAATTAGTGGTTTACATGATCCATATTAGTTGAAAAGGAGTAGTTACAAAATGGTCCCATGTAATGCAGGCATGGACCATGTTATTTTCAAGCAAGAGCTTATTGCTGACCAACAAGTGTTCGTATTTTAACGACTGTATGCTTTAAGGCATCGTGTTTAATTTTCTGCCGATAATGCGCGGAGTAGTGACATAGAGTAGTTTTGGGATTACTCTGATGTAATGCAAGGGAACACGTTTATTTCATACATTTGGGTTACTTTTGAACTAGTCGTAGTTCCTTATGGGGTATACTTTACAGGCGTGTGTGGAGTAGCCGCGATTTCTGCAGTGTAACGTGACGATCGCTGCAAATACCCTGCAGAAATCGCGGCTGATCCACACACGCCTGTAAAGTATACTCCATAAAGATAGATGATCAGTTCAATTGGGAGAAATGTTCAACAAGCTTATCTTTGAATTAATTACGTGTAAGATGGAATGCTATTAATTTACCCAAAAGCGTTCCACATAACATATCTTGTGCAATTTTGAAAGATAATTAGAGTGTAAAATTTTTTATTTCCAGTACAAAGTTGCCCGAACTAATTATCGGCTGCTTTTTATTTACATATGAAACTAAGAAATTAATCAGAAAATTTGCAAAGACAAGACAAAAGTTTTTAGTCATAAATTTATAAAAAAGCAAAATGGATGATTTTCAAATAAACTTGAAGTTGTAATTACATATGTATATATGTAAATATTTATCATTTTATTTAAGAAAAGAAGGGATTTTACTTTCAATCACTTTTTACAGTTGTTGCCAATAAAGCAAATGATTGCTTTTAAAATATTATGCATTTTAAGCGTCTAAAATCACTAAAATAAAATTTTTTGATAAAGCAAGCAGCAGTCTGCGTTCCATGAATTTTGGGCAACTTTGTCACATTCAGAGACAAATTTACTTTTTATTCCCAAAAGTATGGGCACTATTGATATGCACTTGGAACTATTTTGTGGTAAATTTTATTGTATTTTGCGTTTTCTTACTTTTGTACATTTTTTTTTTTTTTTTATCTGGGACCAGCACTCAGGAGATGAATCCTACACATGCGAAGCATTGTGCTGGAACTATAGGAAAGGGCTAGTAGGAGTAGCGACAGGAGGTGAAGCTTAATTAATTATTTTTGGTGCTATGCTTTCGCACGTTCTATGTTTATACTCGTAGCAGTGCTGAAGCTTCGGTTTAGTAGCCATTTTTATTATTATTTTACTTCACCTGTGCTACACAATACCGACGAAGAAGGGCGTTCTGATGTGATTGTGGATTGCTATCAGCTGAAGCCGGTATTGTTCAGTGACCAGTGACTATGCCTTCGCCACTGAAACCTTCCGACAACAACTGACACACTAATGCACATCAGAAAAATGCGAGATGTTTATTTTTATTTTAAAATTTTTAGTCTGAAACTGGTGCTGAACCCAGGTCTGTTTTTGGATTCGTAGTCAACGTGCAGACTACCATCCATCGTGCCATCGCCACTCTCTTATTGAGATAAATTATAGTTTACTCTCATTTTACCGAACTTTACTAGAAAAAAAATGGACTACGTGATCCATTATAGCTAAAATTAACTGATTATAAACATATTCCTATATAATGCAGCCGAGGACAATGTCAATGAAATCAACAGCTTATTGTTATACGACAAATGTTTTTTTCATATTTACAATTACTGACGGAATTATTGAATGTGACGGGCATTACTCTCTGAGGTGCTCCACAAAATGGTAACATGGAGTAGTTTTTGGTTTAGTCCGGGATAAAATCTGTAAAATTTAACAATTCTTCACGAAAGAAACTTCAAAAACCAAAAAAATTTTTTAAATCTGCAAAAAACTCTTTCAAGAAATTTTTATGACAACTTTTTTATATTTTCTTCAAACAAATTAACAATGTAATAAAAATATTAACATAACCTTCTGTGTACAAGTGTAAACATACATATTTTTTTTAATAAAAAATGGAAATAAATAAAATTACAAAACAAATACCAAATGCAGTTGTATATACAGAGGCATGTATGTATATAAGATACTCTTCTATATGTTGAGCAGATTATTTAAAGTCTAGTTAAATATAAATTACATACTTAAGTATGTGTAAATAATTTAACAATAAGTGAAGACATCGGTTATTTAAAAAATCACAGAAAAGGGCATTTAATTTCTGGCATAAATATCAGATGACCTTACTTTTAACAAATCTGGAGTTATACATAAAGCTATAGGCAATCTTTTGTAAACGAAGCACTTACTAGAATTTCAATCAAAGCGTACAAAACTAGGTGGCATTGTTAGAATAGCCGATAATTTTTGGCTGTACGCACTTTCATGGTTTAAACGTCAAGCGTTTCATTTATTTTTTATTTAATCGAGCCATTAAATCCATATTTGATTAACAGTTGATATAACTAGTAATGAACTAAATAACAATAGTATTTTAATTTATTTTTTACATTACTTATCTAAATTAAAATAAAATAAATTTTATGTACAAAATATGTATGATAATCCTTTGCAGGTAATAGTTAAGTTAGCTAAACACATTTGTATAATTCAAGTTTAAAACTTGAAATGCTAGGATCAAAACTTCTGATTTGGAAGGGAAGGTCATTGTAGAGTTTTACTTCAAATGGTTTCTGGTACATAGTGTTGCCAGTTCTGGGTAAGATTAGTTGGGGATTACATGTCGATCTTGAAAATTTTAACAATACTTTCAAAGAAGAATTGAAGTTCATATTAAGGTAGAAATTCGTTAGGGCTTTTATTTTCACAAAATCATGAAATGAGCTGAATTGATCATGAATTCGCATCCTAAATACAAAGCTTATGATGCGATTAAGAATCAATTTCAATCGATTTATATTAAATGGCGTGTGTCCACTGTAAATTTCAAGGCAATAGTTAATATGTGTCATAAGCAGAGAGTGAGCAAGTAGAATTCTACTCCTAAATGTGATTCACGCTCAAATAAAATACTAATAACATCAGTAAAAAGAAAAATTTTACATTGATTGGTACCTACGTTAGTTCACGAAGTCGGTCATGTAAATTAGGAATAAAAGAGGTCCAAGAATTGAAACAATTTTGTTTTCCAGCTGTCAAATGCTTATTGTGTTAGCTAAGTTTTGTATGTCTGAACAGTAAAATTATTATGTCAATAAACTGAATATTGACTAACTAAAGGAAGCATGTCTGAACACCGTATAAAAAGCATTATTTCAATATAAGGTATAAATTTTCTAATGGCTAAAACCACACTCCCTCTCGGTGATCGAGTAATTCCTCGGAGACCAAGTAAGTTTGTGTGAAAAAAATGCTATTGGGCGATCTCCGTCAGTCTCATCGCTTAAAAATAGCACGGCAAATATACATATATTCGAAGCGTCACATTGCACATAGAATGACTCGATAAAAGTCAGATGGGACAGAACTGATAGTTGTGATGGATCTTTTTAGGCAATCGAACACCTCTTTGGCTTTTGCGGGAAAATTGAGAGTATTCCCCGTCTTCAGAATGCTGAAAATAGGTGCAGATATGGTGGCGTAGTCCGATACTTCGATACAAGCCGGTAAAGCTGTCAGTTGAAATAGTCAAAGTATGACGCACGACGGATTCTATATGCCTTGGCCTTAACACCCATGAAAGTACGTATTAGGTTTTCCGATCGCGGTGAAGTATAATTCATGATAGTTTCTACCTTTGCAGGATCCGGTCTCAATTTGCCTCCTCCTACTATATACGGAACGTAGCTCTTTGAAGAAAGACTTCACCACGTTATGGGTTAAACTCGCCTGGGCCAGGCAACCGCCCACGCACTCTACCAAACCCACATGCGTTTCGAAATCCGGCGATACGATCATCCAGAAAGACAAACACTCGCTCTCGTAATGCAGAAAGAATTATCTTATGCATTAGACTGCATAGCCTTTGAGCTACATTACATAACCCAAAAGGCTTTACCGTAAAAAGGTAAAGTATTAAATCAACGCTGGTTATAAAGTATGTCACCGCCAATCGATTTAGCAGACCTTCGATGTGTGGCAGAGTGTAGGCGTCCTTAACCGATTTCATTACATACATATGTTCGACGTTATTTAAAAAAGCATACTTGATCAAATTCAATTCAATTTTCTTTATTTTCTTTAATAACAAAGGAGAAAAAAATTTTTTTTCTTTGATAACCAGTATTGTTTTTTAATATGCTGTGGTCTCCTAACTACAAAAATCATTATTATTTCAAATTCTATGATCAGGTTTTTGTAAAAAACAATTTTTTTCTAAAGTTTGGGTTTTTTAAAGAAACTACATATTGTAACGATTCTTTGTTCATGACAAACAGTTTTTATTAGGAACTTGGCTACCTATATTTACCGACTGTGTTCGTCGTTGGGTGGTTCGAATTGTTCCCTATATATATACAGCCAAAAAAACTATTCGACATAGGCCGTAAACTTTATATATTTATCAAGAAAAAAATATGGAATGTTGTTTTTAACAAAATAAACTTATAAAAGTCTTTATTAAAGAACACAAAGTTATATTCAGTAAAAAAAATGAGATCTCAAAGTAAAAAAAAGCAAAAAACACATGAATTAAAATATGAATTACAAAAAACAAGCAAAAAAAGTATTCGACATTGGTAACATTTTTAAAATACATGAATTGAAATACAAGCTTATTTCTACTTCAGTAGCGAGTTGCTTTTCCTTGCCTACGTATAACCTCTTTTAAACGATCTGGCATAGATTTTACGAACGTTTTGGTATATTCCGGATGCATTTGGCTTCATTCCTCCTGCAGGAGAACTTTCATCTGGTGTTTGTGCGTAAATTCACGTTTTCTGATTTTTTTTTCCAAGTGACCCCAAAGATGTTCAATAGGGTTAAGGTCTGGGGACTGTGGCGGCGTTTTTTATTAATTTTGGACAATTATAAAAAAGCCAAAGCTTTGTATTAGTGGCACAATGTTTGGGACCATTATCTTGATAAAACTGAAATCTATTTGCCAGACCCAATTTTTCAGCACTTGACCTCAAATTTTGCTTCAGGAGGTCAATGTACTTTCGGTGATCCATAATCCCATCAATAAACCCAATATTACCCACGCCTGATGCCGCCATACATTCCCATACCATAACACCACCGTCACCATGTTTAACAGTTGGTACCATATTGGTTTCATCCAATTCCGTGTTAGGCCTGCGATGTACCAGAACTTTTCCATCACATCGAAAAAGGTTATATTTACTTTCGTCAGCAAAAATAAAATCCATCCAGAACTCCATTGGCTTATTTACATGCTCTTTCGCAAAATCTAATCTCAACTTTCTATTTTTCTTAGTAATGTGTGACTTCTTCCTGGCTGATCGTGCATGGAAATCGTGCTTTTTTAAGAAGTTTCTTATTGTTTGAGGTGTAACGGATATACCTAAGTGTTTCTCAGTGTTTTTAGCTAAAGTGTTAGTAGTAATTTTTGGATTTTTTCTTACTTCACGCACGATTCGCCGTTCATCTGAATCTCTAAGTTTGCAAGGTCGCCCAATCCTTACCTTGTTTATCACAGTTTTACTTGATTTGTACTTTTTTATAATGTAATATACAGTAGTTCTTGACCTTTAAACGATTTCTGATATAGTCTTTTCTGTTTTTCCTAATTTAAAATGATGTATTATTAAATTTCTTACATCAACAGAAGTTTCTTTCCCTTTACGTCCCATCATCGCGATCACTTGCAAGAAATAAGAAAAAAGTTTATGTAAATGATAAACAAGAAACATAGCGATATTTTTACCAACAATGACATGAAGTAATAAGAAATACACAATCTGAATAAGGGAAAAACAATGCCAGTCGAATACTTTTTTTGCTTTGCAATTTTTGTTTTTTCGTTCAAACAGACAGATGAGTTAAAAAATGTGCAATTTTTATTAGTTTTAGGACCATAAATTATTAAATACATATAATACAATGTGATCTCACGTTTATACATATAAAAAACAAAAGGAAAATAGCGTTTTCAATGAAATTTAAGAAAATAATTGCAATGTCGAATTGTTTTTTTGGCCACTGTATGTATATCTTAAATTTAAAGATGTATTAGGTACATATGTGTAATGAGTAGTATATTTTAATTTACATATTACTACTTAAAAAAAAATTTCAATTAAATGATAAAATTTAGATTTAAATTAAATATCAATTAGTAGCAAGAATGGCAAATTTTTGTTAATATACATATATATATTTTTTTTTCTTCTCCGAATTTAATTTGAAACGAGAATTAAAATTAATAAAAAATTTTGAAATATAGCTCTGGTTTGATAGTTTCTGCAATCAAACAGAAATCAGAGCTATAAATTATAATTTTTATTATTGTTGTTTCGATTCTATGATTCGATTGTTGTATTCTATGAATGCTATAATGAAACCTTTATCCGCTGCAAAAATAATAATGCGTATGGCCGACTTCTCTTCCCACTTTATTCACCTCCAGCAGCAAAATAATTCACTAAGGAAAATAAAGATAGTTTCTTATTTCTCATTTCTCTTCATTCCACAATATTTCCCACTAATATATCTTACCACAAAATTAAGATTCAAATAGAAAAAGAGTTAAATAAATATTTCCACAATAGCCACCAAATCTATATTAAATTCTCAATGTTAACAAGCTGTTAACGAAATATCGAATAATAAAAAACAAAATAAAATAAAAAATAAAAAAAAACCTCAGGCTTAATAAATATATATCAAAAAAAAAATTTTTCTATTGAAAAAAAAAATTTTTCATATTTTAAAATATGAAAACGAAATCCAGAATACTCAATTAAAAAATTTAACTTAAAGCTTTACTACATAATAAAAAAAAACAAGTACCATCACAATATGGTTGTAACTTTGGAAAGACTTATTCAATCTTGTTTACAATACGTCGAAAAATTTTAAATTACGCAAGCTTTAAGTTTTATATTTACTATTATAGTTACTATAAATATATTTGGTTTATTTTTACCCATCATTTTTCTAAGTTTTTCGCTAATTTTTTTATTTTTGTATCTCAAATATACATTTGTCTCCTCGGAATTCATTTGTTGACTAATGCTGCAAAGTAAACCGTTTATATATATCTTTTATATTCCCTTTTTCGTTCACAAATATGAATATGAAAGCACAAGGGTAGACACAAAAACAATCACACCGTTGTTGGTTCTACACAAATTTTGGATAAAAAATTTCACTTAATAAAGTTTCACTTAATAGGTAATAAAACACGCATTTATCCATGGATTTGAAAATAATAAATTTTATTGTACTTCTATTACATTCACCTTTAAGATAAAAAAGAAAGAAAAAGAGTAAAACTGGTAACAATTTGGAGCTTTCTATTTTTTATGAATTTTTCGAATTCAAAAATTTGGTAATTTTTCAGAAAAAAAAATTTTTTTCATCAATAACTCCAAACTAATAAATAAATAAAATAATCATTATAATTGAAATAATGATGATTTTTGTAGGTGACCACAGCGGATTAAAAAGAATTGTTGTTATCAAAGCAATTTTTTCGTGTTGCTTAGTGTAATTTTCGCAGCTTAAAAGATTATGTACACAGAAATTCGGTGCTCTGTAGTATTTAAATTTCATTTAGAATTTTCCTAATTTTAATAAGAACTTTCTACATTTTATTCAGAATTTTTTCAATTACATTCAAAATTTTTGCAATTTCAACTTGAAATTTTTTCTATTTCAGTGAAAAGTTCGCTAAAATCCTGAATGAATCGGTACCATTTTTCCGAAAAAAAGGGCAATAAGTCAGCCCTTGAGTGTCTCCACGGAAGCCATATTCGTGGTCTTTACGTGAACTGCTGAACTATAGATACTTCACTGAATTGAAATTCTGCGTATCTTCCATTACCGTCGAAATGATAGAACACATTGCGATAGGGAGGTAGTTTTCAGGGTTCCTTTTCTCTCTTTTCGTTACGTTTGCAACTTTCCACTACGATGGAAATTCGCTTGCATGATATAGAGCGCTAAAAAGGCTTGTTAAAGAACGTGATAACGACGACAAATCCGTATTCACGTGACTGCACGTGTAATTGAACCATGACTTTGCTATGGCCTTAATAGTATAAAAGCGCCAAGCAATATTATATTTTCCACCATTTTTGCCATGCCACTGACTTTATTATAAAGAAAGCAAATTTCAAACAAATTACATACTTGTAAACTCATTTTCTGTGAGAAATACATATATTATTTTAGTTCCTATTGAGTTTACTGTAAACCCATACTTTTTAATTATGTCGTTCTAGTTGTTTACATTTACAAGTACATAAATTCTTTTGAACACAATTTAAAGTTCACAATTGTGATTCAAATTAAAATTGCTTGAGAACTGAAGTGAGTCACTTATTAGAACAAACCGGTCACATGCTGCTAATTAACAAATAAATGCTCTATACTAGGTGACCCCTTGGTACGGAAACTATTTAATAATGAAGATATACATTTGTAGTTAATATTGAATGTTAAAAATTTAAACACAATTTTCGTACTCACAGAAATTTTTTCTAAATTTAATGCGTAGAAATAGTTTTGAATTCAGTTTATTAGCCGCTGATTCGCTAAAGTTATTATCTACATAAATAATCATATATGTAGTATTAATCGTAAGGACTATAATGTTTAACATGTGACTAAAATATTTTAAATAGCTTCAATCCGTGGTAGCATTTTCGAATATACATATATATATTTGTGTAGTAAATATATAGTGTCTTTCCATACACAGAGCTATCTACATATGCTTTAAATTTTATAATAATCGGTTAGACAATTTTTAAGATGCCTCGCCCCCTATTTGTATTACGTCTGTATGTGTCCTTTTAGAGTCAGTTCCATTTTATTTAAAGTCGATGAAAATCGGTTGTACAGTTTACGAAGAGCATACACGTATTTATCTTCTCCTACTGTCTTTTTTGTTCCAATTTTTTTAAATATGTACGTCTTCTGTGTTATTCTGTGATCAGGTCTTTCTTCCTATGTTTTCAATTTTATGAAAATAGTTTGTATATTTTCGGGAAGGCATATATTTCCCCCTGCATCCCCTTCTAATCATAGTTTAAAAAAAAAGTATAGCCTACTAAATATGTATGTATGGGCGTCGTGGATTATTTTTTTTAAATTATAGTATACATATATGTATCTTTTTTAGTCAGATATACCCATCTTTTATACTTCATCAAAATCAGTTGAATAGTTTCGGAGAGGCATATAAAACTAAAACAGGAAATCCATGGTTCAATACTCAGTCAGACCCTAAGTTACGAAAAATTTTTAAATTGTGTTTGTGTTAATAGCGCCCTTCTTCCAGGATTCCCTACGCTTTTTAGAGGAAAATATGGGAATCTGTTGACCTTAGGCCATTCGTAAAACTTGCCGCTAAGTTTAACCCTAGAACCATAACGCTATTTTATAATACGTTAATACCAACGATACGTAAATTGTACGTATATATACATTTCGTTTGATAAATTTCAATAAATGACAAATCTTCGGTAGGATTTCATTTCAATTATTTTTTTTAATTCATTAAAAATATATATTAAAATTACTTTCTTATAAAAAGTAAAAAGTAAAAGTGTTTTCATCATAAACACAGCGCGATGATCCACAGTGCTGCAAACCGAGTAGCTCGGGAGTTATCTCAGCCTTGTTCTTTCGTAGTGTGCCAACGTTACAAAAAAATTACGTGCAAGAATTTAACCTTTATTACCAACGATACGTAAGTTTTAAGTACAGTCTCTAAGTGCGCATACTGTGAATTCCTATAAAACACTAAATATGTGTTGCTTTAACACTTCTAAGCATAGCAGCATATTTGATGAGAGCATAGCTAAAATAAATTGGCGTTAGAATGCCGATCACTTCTTTTATATACATGTGAAAAAAATGTAAGTAAAATTTACGTACATTATGGTTCTAGGGTTAAACGGGGTAATGTTGAACACTACTCTTTTTACACTTTAATTATTAAAGATGAAAAACATACCTATAAAATATATGAACTGCTTGGCAATAAATATAATTAACTAAATTACAGATTTGTTAAATTTTTAAAACCGAACAAATTAATTTGTTATTCACCCTGAATTAAACTTGTTGATTTAAGTTTTTATTTAATAAAAATACGAAACTAAAGAAACATATTATAATTCTTTTTAGAAAATAAATAAATATAAGTAAAAAAAATTAACTTGCAAATTCAAAATATCCCTTAAAACCATCGAGCAGTACCGGTAGTCCTATTATTTGCATGTGGAGATCGTTGCTGCCCTTTGAAATCACTAGTGAAAACCCCGTCTCGTTATTTCGTTGAGTAAGGAAAAATGAAATTAATGCATTTGGTTATGTGAATTATAAAGTGATGAATGAATTCTGATGAAGAGGCGGTCGTTCCATTGTCGATTGGCGGCGATTTATTGGAGAAAACAAGCCTTACTTTTGAACTTGAATTTTATAAACAATATAATGCTATGACTTTTAACTTTTTGCGAACTCGTCAAATTCTTCAAATAAATGAATAAAATGAGAGCACAAACGGAAAATAAATAACGCGCTGGTTTTAATGATAAAACCACCACCCCAATAAAAAACGCGCAAATATACCACTTTTTACAACTATCTTTTATCCCGTTTATCTCTTTTTTATTTTTCTGTTCAGTTGCATACATTTGTATATTTCCGACCTTTATATGCCTTTATTCCAGCAAAAACGACATATGAATTAATGGAACAATACTAAAAGAACTGACAAATTTCATATTTATTGTATAAAAATTATTTTGTTTATACATACATACATATATAGTCCATTCCTTATAATCTATAGTATGTATATAAAAATCTCCTGTCACGAGGTTTGTCCGGGCTAATTAACGAAACTACTGGATTGATTTACAAAATTAAAATATAGGGTATATTGATTTCAAGAATTCTTATTGGGAGATGCCACACCCATACAACATAAATATTTATTAAGTTATATCTCAAAACCGGCAACAGTAAGATTCCCTGAATTTTGTCCAGATTGTTTAAAGTCCAATGTAATTTATCGGTCAAATAGTGGGGTGTTGCTGGACAAGTGGTCATGGTACCTCGCATACAAAGTAAGTATATATTGTATATATTGAGAAGGATTCAAGCTAAAGTTTTTAAATTTGGTCTGAATGACCAAGTCGATACAAACCATTAGTCGAAAAGCGGGAGGTGTTGGACAAGTGGGCATGGTGACTCCCGTACAAAGTAAATAATGATTTTTGTCTATCTTGAGAACTGTTAATGCTAAAATTTGGTCTGAATGACTTGATAGTCAATACAAATCATAGATCAAAAAGTAAAAATTTATAAAAAATAAAATATAGAAACAACATGCAACAGCATACATATTCAGTATAGCCTTAAAAGAAACAATTTATGTTGTTTAACCTCCAAAATACTTAATATGCTCAAAATTAGTTTAAACAATATGTACTCGTATGTATAAAAAGTCCAAATATGATATATGCAAATAGTGCTTTACAGTCCAACTTATATTACGACGCAAAGCGCAACGTCATTTAGCGTTTAGATTTTACGCAGAAATGAGTAACTTAAATTGATTAAAGAAAAACTCTAAATAGAAATAAGAAATAGAGATAAATCACTAAATTGACCTGAAAACAACTAAATTGTCATTACTTTTAAACAATTTTACTTTTTCTGCAGCCAACTTCACTTCTCTATGTGCTGTCAAATATTCCAATTGCCAAGCGGTGACGCCGCTTTGCGTCGTAATTTAGGTTGATCTGTTATGGACTGAAAATGAGCAAAAACAAGAAATTTAAATTTTGTTCAATAACGTGCAATTTTAAATATGTTGTTTACGTACAAACGAGTATGTATCTACAGATTTGCAATTTTTGATACTGCAGTTTTTAAAAATTCTGATTGGAATTTACATTATTGTCCATTGTTTTTAAGTTTTTATATTTTGTATGCTTTTTTTCACCTACATCAACCGTTAAGTTGAATAGTGAGAATTGCAAAGCAAAAGGTAATTGGGTATCTTCTCTTTAATTTAGCCCTTTTTAGCAGAGTCCCTACATGTGCAGAAAAGTTTGATTATGTATGGTTGCGTGATCATTAGTTTCATTATTCTTGTTATACGATGAATACAATTTTTCAGTAAATCGTAGACTGTATGGAAGTATATTTAATTAATGGCGGCACCAATTTTGTTTTCGATAACGTCAATTATTGCTGGATATTTTGCGTAAAATTTATATAACGGAGTCAAATTTGTAGCCAATGAACATTGAGAGAGATTCAAACGTCGATAGCCCACACTGTATGCTACATTAAACATCAATCAAAGAGCAATCAACCGGCCGAAGATGGAATACAACTCTCATGTAAGGGCCGATGTTTCAAAGACTATTTTGAAGTTACTTGGCCGTGTACAGAAGAGGGCTAAGAAACTCATCGTGGACGGTAGGGTAGCCAACTCTATTGACTCTCTTGTGCATCGTTGCAATATGGGGTGCATTTCGTTGTTCTATCGATACTGTAATGGGATGTGCTCTGATGAAATCAGGGAACTTGTTCTTGAAACCCGGTCATTTCTGCGCACAACACGTTCATCATTAAGGGCGCAGCCATTTTCTTTTTTATCTTGGTCCAGCACTCAGGACATAACCACTACACATGCGATGCATTGTGCTGGAACTAGAGGAAAGGGATAGTAGGAAAAACGACAGGAAATGAAGCTTAATTAATTATTCTACAGCTCTGCTTGCTCACGTTCTTTGTTTGTTTATACTCGTAGCAGTGCTGAAGCTTCGGTTTAGTAGCAATTTTTATTATTATTTTACTTCGCCGGTGCTACACAATACCGACGAAGGAGGGCGTTCTGATGTGATTGTGGATTGCTATCAGCTGAAGCCGGTATTGTTCAGTGACCAGTAACTATGCCTTCGCCACTGAAACCTTCCGACAACAACTGACACACTAATGCACATCAGAAAAATGCGAGATGTTTTATTTTTTTTTTATAATTTTTGGTCTGAAACTGCGGTTGAACCCAGGTCTGGTTTTGGTTTTGTAGTCAACGTGCAGACTACCATCCATCGTGCCATCGCCACCCTCCGCTTTGATTTTCTTAAATTATTAAATTTTGTTAAATGAAATTTTTAACACTAAAATGCGTTTCTTGTTTTTTATCACTTATTAATATTTTAAACACATGCTTACTCTCTTATCTCGGACTAGATTTACACGGTGCCCTTCGTTGCCCCACACCAACTTTACATTTCCATAAAGTGAATTTTTGATTACGTAAATCCACGAAGAATAAAGTGATAACTAAAAAAGCCCTATTTCAAAAGGGCGTTTTTATAACAAGTACCATCTTTGTTTTTAGTTTTCTTCTTAAAAATATCTTTCATTTGATACCCATATCATGGAAGTGGGTAAAAAATAGTAGTCCGCCAATACAATAAACACAATATATAGTGATTTCTTTTAATTTTGAGGTCTTTTCTTATAAATATATTTCATTCGATTAATGGTGGATAAAAAATAGTGGTCCGCCAAATTGTTCTCCATATTGTGTTTGCAGAGATTTCTTCATTTTTATGCCCTCTTCTGAAAAATTTGCTTTAATTTGATACCGCTATCATGGGGTTGGATAACAATAGTATCAAATGTACATATATGAGCACTATTTTAATGGAATAAAAGTACGACGGCACAATTTTACCCCGCACCCCACATTGCTCAAGAGACTTAATAGAGTCGGCTACCCTACCGTCTCCAATGAGTTTTTTCGCCTTCTCCTGTACACGGTCGAGTAACTTCAATATTGTTTGAAGCACCAGCCCATACATTTTATTTTCGGTAGGATGTGATCGGAGTGACCTGAGAAATGTCACTGGTCAGACTATGCCTTCGACACTGAAACCTTCCGACAACAACTGACACACAAAGACACACTAATGCACATCAGAAAAATGCGAGATTTTTTTTTTTTATTAAATTTTGGTCTGAACCTGGAGTTGAACCCAGGTCTGTTTTTGGTTTTGTAGTCACCGTGCAGACTACCATCCATCGTGCCATCGCCGGTGCTATATATAATACCGATGAAGCAGGGCGTTCTGATGTATGGTTCCAGCAGAAGCCGTTACTGATCAGTGACCAGTGACTATTCCTTCGCCACTGAAAACGGTTTTGTGGTTTTGTTGTAACGTGCACCCTTGTGGTCGATTTGGTAGCGAACTCATTTTTTTGCCGAACATCGCGTATGTTGAATAAACTCCCTGCAGAGGTGTTCCCTGTAACTTTTGACGTAGGATAATTCAAATCAAATGTCCATAAACACTACTCCCTCTATCCTCTTTCCCATAACCTAATTTCATAGTTCCAGCACAATACATCGCATGTGTAGGGGTATTCCCTAAGTGCTGGTCCAAGATAGAAAAAAGGCAGTAACATTAAGATTAAAATCGGCACATATCAACGTACATATCGATTGATCAACAAGAGGTTTTTAACACAAAACTTTTCAAAATCACTGTTTGCAAGAAATTAACTAATAACATCAATATCTAGCTACTGTAAAAATTTCTCAACAACCATGAAGTATTTGGATTTTCAAATACAATTCAAATGAAAAGAAAAATAGTTTTTGGTTTGTACTGAAATTTTAAAATTTTGAGTTAATACCCTCTTGTTGATCAAGTGCGATATGTATATTCTTATTTATTCACATAAAACTAAAATATATTTACTTGACTATAAAACTGACTCATTTCACGTTTACCTTGCACATATCAATATCAAGATTACTTTATTAATTTGCGAGTTGAATATTTAATTTGCCTGCTTTTTTCTATTATTTATAGCATAGCCATTTGATATTTCTTTTTAATATACTTTTTCTAATTTACACTCGCAGTTGCGTTTGTTCCAGTGACTACGAAGTAATCTATGACACCATCACGTTATAAAAAGTCTCAATGTTCAAAGTTGTCCCGGCTGACATTAGAATTAATTTAAAGCGAACGGTGGACTGTAAACAGCTATTTGTGATTATTATTTTAGCCTCTATAAAATTAAGTTAAGTGAAATGTTTGTACGCGATTTGTTAATTGCATTCTCCGTTTTTACTCTGTTGAATGGCGCTGAAACTAAAGGTACATTCAGGTAAGTATATAGTGTTAAGGTTTACTGATTTCACTTTGATGATGCCTTTTATATACATATATAAGTACACTGTTGAAGTGCAAAAATACCTTTGTTTATTGTTCGATTTTAATTCGTTGTCAAATAGTAAGGTGGAATTGAAAATTTGAGAGCACAAGCACATTTGAAAAATATTTGGAATGGTAAAGAATCATGTTCTTTCTTAAGTTCTGTGTTAAATCAGTTTTAAAAGATAATTTTATAGTTTTTTATGTTTACAAAATAAATTAAAATAAAGCAAAAAAAACACTGCCACATTTTGCTATTTTTTATAAATGCAACAATTATTATAACTTGTCAAGTTTTTAAGAATACAATTTTATGAATGAAAATTTGGCTGTGTTTAAGTTTATAGTTAATTTATCACAATAATATGAAAATTTACGCTTAATTTTTGGAATATAGGAAGAAGAACAATTAATCTACAACACAAGTTGAATAGAACAAAGAGTACTGAGGACGTGTGAAGTGGCATAATAATTATGTACTATATACTTCTTCTATTTAATTGGTGTTAATTGCAGATTAATTGATTTTTTTGATGCTGAGCCTTTCAATGAAGGGGAAAATAACTAACAAGTGGTTTTTCATTGCAATCCAATGGAAAAATTTGAATAAGGAAATAGTGTTAAAAGTTGTAAAAAGCTAATTTCTTTCTCATCCGTTCTAAAAACAGACTTTTGAGTTTTTTTTTAGAAAGAACAAACGTTGAATTTAATCGCCTGCTTCGATCGCGGAAGAGTGTTCTAAGATAGAAAATGAGTAAGTTTTTTGGTGTTTTGGGGTTGCCTTAAAAACAGAATTAAATTTCAATTTAAAATTAACATGACGAATTATTGATTTTTAAATTTCATCAAAAATGATAACCTGATTTAAATTTAAAATTGATTCGCATTGATTTGAAACGATAAATTTTCAAAATTACATAAAAACAAATTGATTCTATATTTTTCGTAGTAAAAATAACGTTGCACAACGTTAAATACAGTTTTTTATTACAATTAAAGTTTTATCACTGGTGGAATCTACTAAATCAATACAGCGAAATTCAAAATGTTCGGAGTAATGTAAAACTAACATTGAAGCAGGTATATTGAACATTGGACAATGTTAAATAAACAAATGACAAATTTTAAATCAAACTTAAATCAGTTTGAAACTACTTTAAAAAGTTTTTTTCAGTTTGTATACTGACTAATTCTAAACGACAATTTGGGAGTGTTTATATAAACATGTGAGCTTTCTTAGCTTTTTTCAAAAATGTCTATTTTGGTTGAATGTCTATGATAAATGATGAGTTGACATTTACATAAACGAAATATATGTATGTACATATAACTAGCTTAACTATACAACAAACATTAATAAATATTCGTTACTCATTCTAACTCCCGTTAATTTTAATATTAATATGGTGTTAAATTAACAATATAATCTTATTTATTAAATATCTAAATCATTTTGTTGTATTTCTATTATAAGTTCAATTCAACAGTATATCTCGTTGTTTCATACTTAATTTATTGCTAACCCGACTAGGCTGATATACTAAATCAACATGACTTAAAGATTGTTTTAAATGCATACATATGCGAAAACTTCAGTTATGTGCATAAACATTTCTTCAATTTAAATAGGCTGAAACTGATAATTGATTCCTTTACAGGCATTGAAAATTACATGAGATAGTTACACACTAAGGAACAAACTAAATCAAAAGAACAAAATTGTAAATTACACTGACATACAGTAGCAGAACGGAACAACATGCCGTTTTCGAAAGTTGGTACACTTTCATCTTCAGCGTTCTTCGTGTTTTTTCCACAGTGTGTGGTTGTCAGCAGATGTAAATTATTTGCTTTATAATTTATTGTTTTTTATAAATAGAATACGAGAATAATTCCCCGTATTTTTTGCGATGGAGTAATATCGTAAATACAAAGAAAAGCACGAAGACTTGTCGCTTAACAATAAGCTGTTGTTTTGAATGATATGGTCCACTGCTGCATTACATAGGACCATGTTTGTAACCAGTCCATTTCAGCTAAAATGGACCACGTAGTCCAATATTATTTGTAGCGAAACGTTCGCTTCAAGAGTGAGCAATCGGTTAAAGGCCGATTGCACAGAAATCCGTTAATTTAAATTTGCATCGGTTTTTGTGTGATAATTATCTTTAACTTTTGCTTATGTCACTTTACTATTGTTGGATTAGTGTGAATGTGTAATTGTTTATTGTTTTGCTTTGCGTAAATTGGTATGTGAGTTGTGTGTTTGTTTATTGTGTTGTCTGTCGAACATATGCGGTGCATTGTGCTGAAACTAGGAGATATGGTAGGAGGTGAAGCTTCATTACCTTACAACACTGTTTTTTGATGTCAAGGAGACGTATTAAACTCTTGAAGCTTCGTTTTTAGTAGCAATTTTTAGTAATTATTTTACATCGCCGGTGATACACAATACCGACGAAGGAGGGCGTTCTGATGTACCTGTTGATTGGATACAGATGAAATTGTTACTCTTCAGTGACCAGTGACTATGCCTTCGCCACAGAAGCCTTGCGACAATAACTGACACAAAGACTCACAAATGCACAACAGAAAAAATGCGAGATGTTTTTATGAGTCTAAAACAGGGGTTGAACCCAAGAAAATTTTTCGTTTTATAGTCAACGTGCAAACTAATTTGACCATCGCCACCCTCAATTTGAAATATTCGCAGAGACTTTAGTTCAGATCTCAAATTATCGTCAACCGAAAGTGTACAAGGAAAGGACAATTTATTATCTATTCCAGATGACCAGTGTAAAGCTAATAAGGCGTCCAAAAATTTACCGTACGCAAAATTATGGAGATGTAAGATATGATTCCGAGATAATGGTGTTGACGTATTTATTCATTGCTTCACACAAGAAACAGCACCACTAATTTGTGTAAGAGTTCATCGGCCTTTGGCATGTCATGGCAGAAGCAATTCGAGAATAAAAATAAAAAAGTTTGGTGTTCATATTGCTCAATATTACATCAATAGAAATCTTGAGTACAATCTAGCATTGAAATGTAATTGGAAACTATATAATTTTTTTCACATTTACATTCACATACTATATATTCAAATAATAATGATATTATAATAATAACATTGATTTATTTCATATTAATATATACGTATGTATGTACTCGTATGTATCTACGTAAGGGGCTAATTGTCAATTTGTATACATATATGTACATATGCAATGCAATGCAAAACAAAAACAATTTTATAAAAATTTAGTAATTTTTCTTTTGCCAAGGCGAATCCATACCAAGTGTCTGCATTAGCTAAAATATTCATCAGTTGATTTCTGTTCAGTTGTCAAAGTTGTGTTCAACTCAAAGCATGTTAATACGTAAACTGACAACTTGAATAAAATTCTTGTATTTGTAAACAAAAAATGCTATTGTTGTAGGGACGAGATCACCTGGTATGAATGGGCTTTGGCTATTGCTTTAGGGTGCTTTAGACCATAAGATCTGTCGTACGTAAAATGAGCGAGAAAATAAAATGAAATTCCATCCGTATTTCAAAAAAAGAGAGTAAAAATCCAATGGTTGTTTTCTGGCTTTTACACCATTGGTATGGATAAAACCAAGCAAGAATGATTAAATAAAGATTACGCCAACAAGCTAAAATAAAAATACTTTTCTGCGCATGATGGAACTCTGACGTCACTCAACATGTATTCTGATTGGCTAATAAAACTCAGCTGAAGAACTATTATGTTATTGTAAAAACAGGACAGTGGGGCAAATTCAGTTTGATAATAAACAATTTTAAAGAACTATTTTATTTTCCATTTATTTTTATTTAAATATTTTATATATATAAATAGTGAACCCAAGTGTTAATTATTTCCCTTTTTCCCCATTCCAAAATTTGTTGTTGTTATTTTACTTAAAAATAAAAATCTTTAAAGAATATTTATAGAATTTTTAGTTTGTTATTTTACTATACTTTCTCTTTCTCTTATACGTGCTTTCAACAATTTCAGAATTTAGTTTTCTAATTCTAAAATACATTCTACATCTAAAAAAAAGTTTTTTTACGTCATCACTGGCTTCAATTTCTTTTGCTTCCAACAAATGCTTTTGTAAATATCCACTTGCGAGTAATAATTTGTCGCCATTCAATTTGGAAAAAATTGAGTCACACAGTATTAGCGTGTTCATTAACGAAGTTGATGGCTTACTAAGTCCACCTTCACTTAAGTGATTAACCCATGAATAATTGCGTTCGGTTGAAGAATTACTCACAAGATCAGGATTTTCATTCTTCAGTTTGTGGCAAATATATCCGGCCAAGTTCTCTAAACCATCATATTCCATATTTTCTATTTCGCTTTGGTTAGTTTCTGTAGCCAAAACATCTGCCTGAATGTTACGGTTAACACTCTTAAGTATAGTACCTGAAGAAATCACAAAGTTTATAAAACTTTGTGTTATTTAAAATTTAAGCTTTCAACTTACCCGTTAAAGAATTATCTACATCTAAATCGGGTGTATTGTCAACTTCTACATTTGCATTACTACCCAAAATGCCTTCGTTAGACCCCATTAAATATGATCGAAGTCTATATTTGAATTCTTCTCGATCAGGGTGATCGTGAAGTCCGCCTTTCGACCTAATTATCCCAAAAAAATTTTCCAGCACATCTTGATTAAACCGATACGTTAGCAAATACTCAATATTATATCGACTTTTAAGTTCAATATATAGCATTTGTAACGCTTTATTAGATTGAATGATACCTGTAGAATACATTTATGTCAAAAGAAATAAATCTGTGTCACAAATTTTTAGAGTACAATATAATTTTCAACCTTTTTGGAAAGGTAGCATAGACTTTTTGCCAATCACACGGATCTCTGACATCATTTGCGACATATTATTTAGAATGATATTTTGTTTTTCAAGTGCTAAACCATATGCGTGTAGTCGGTCTCTGGTATCCTGTCTCGGTACTCTCGAATTCATAACATCGAACCAGTCATTTACCTAGTTAAGTGAAATTTCTTAAGTAGTTTAGGTATGTTCTAGAAAAATTATATTTTGTAAGTAATTACGAGTTTAAAGAGTTGACTGCACTCGCTCCAATTTTCGTTGCTCAAATATCCCAAACTGGCGGCTCGTGTTATAGATTGCGAAATTGTATGTGAAAAAAGTTTCGTGGCCAGTTTAACCTTTTGCCTTTCAGGTCCGACCACACATAAATTGTGTGGTGATATTTTATGCGTGATCTGCAAGTCATTTGATTGGAGGGATAGGAGACTTAAAATTACATCCTTTTTGACTTCTTTTTCGTTAATGATAAACCCACCATCAATGAAATGATTTCTCAAAAGTTTTATCAAATGAGGAACATCATTAAAAACAAAAATTTTGATTTCATCGAACAAAAACCTACATATATACATATGTTACGTATATTCATACAAAAAAAAAATTTGAAAAAATTATTGAGGCATATTTACATAAAACATACCATGGTTTTTCGTAATCAACTTCAAGTTCACTGAACAGTTTTCTGTTACCTCCACCTAAGTCACAAACAATGGCCACAATTGTAAAGCCACTCTGCTTCATAGTATTCAATATATTGAATAAAATACTTTTTGACATTTGGGTATCATAGTCATAATATATGGGTTGCTTCCAATTTGAAATTAAACCTTCCAGCGAATTAACAAAGGTTCTAAAAATTCTTGATTTTGATACAAATAACTTACCTCTTAGCAAGGCCACTTGGATATAATTAGCTGGTTCTAGCACTAAATCTGCTGACTTGTCATAGCAATACTTTTTTTTTACCTTCATCTCATCAAAACTCAACACACATACTTTTTCAGTTTCTGACATTTGGTTAGCCGCAGATAGTAGTTTCACAACAGGCTCCAAAATACCTTTCGACATGTCCAATTTTTCCGACCATCTTTGCAACGTTCTCACCGATGGAAGTGGGAAATGTTTCTTCCTTAAAAGTTTGTAAGCTCTGGCACTCGCTGAGTATAGGGTGATAGATTGAGCAATGTCTGTTTCGGTAAAATTTTGTCTTTTATCACCGCTTTTTAGTTTTTTTATTTGACCCTCAGTAAACAAACGCCTCAGTGCCTTCTCGAGATTTGAGTTTGCAAAGCTTAGTTTTTGAATACGACAAGATAAATTTTTTATTGTCACATCACATTCACTTTTTGCCATTTTCAGCGAACAATTCTCCTTAAGAAGTGATTCTCTAGAAACAATTTAAATAATTATTTGTTGTTTTTTTAAATACTAACATACATTTTCAATTCCAAAGTTTTAGTGTAACTTTGGAGGCCATCTTCTTCAGTGTCAGTCGGCAATTCGGCATTTACACATTTTACTTTTAAACTTTTTTGATTATTTATTTGTTTTTTTGTTTCATCTTCTTCAGTGCCATAAGCAGTTTTCTTTTCACTATCAATAATAGTATTTTCTAAGGACGGAACTGCATTGGGTTTTAATTTCTTAGTACTTCGTTTACTAAATCCTATAACGACTTATTAACGCAAGAATGATTAAATAAAGATTACGCCTTGCGTATGATTTACCGTTTGATGACGTTTGCATCCCCTCGAAGAGATTGCCAAATGTTTATTATATGCAAAACTAATTTGGCAACTCTTCACACAATTTACTCAGAGAGATCTCAAACAAGCAAATGAAATCGATTTTATCAAAGATAAAGTTTTGTGTTGAATTTTATAATAAATTGTGCTATATTTTATAATAAATATATTTAAATAATTATTAAATAATAAATAAGTGTACAAAACTTGCTTTATAAAGCTCATAAGCTGTAAAAAAAAAACACAAATAGAAGTGAAAAGAGAACAAAAAGAGCAAGCATGAAATGCGCAGTGGGCAATTGCAAACAAAGTAACAGCAAAAAAACAAGTGAGAAATTAATTGTGTTACAATGTAATATTGCTATCAAAATTTTTTTGTTTTCATAAAGCTGTGTCATTATATAGTTTTCCAAGAGATGAAGCTCAAAGGAAGTTATGGGTGAAATTTTGCAAGCGTGTAAAGCCTGTAAATGCTGAAAAAGAAAAAATTTGTGCTTTACATTTTAAGCAAGAGGATTTTGAAAGAAATTTAATATATGAAATGGGTAAGTTACCACATAATCAATTCTTTAAGTCCGTTAATAAGTCGTTATAGGATTTAGTAAACGAAGTACTAAGAAATTAAAACCCAATGCAGTTCCGTCCTTAGAAAATACTATTATTGATAGTGAAAAGAAAACTGCTTATGGCACTGTAGAAGATGAAACAAAAAAACAAATAAATAATCAAAAAAGTTTAAAAGTAAAATGTGTAAATGCCGAATTGCCGACTGACACTGAAGAAGATGGCCTCCAAAGTTACACTAAAACTTTGGAATTGAAAATGTATGTTAGTATTTAAAAAAACAACAAATAATTATTTAAATTGTTTCTAGAGAATCACTTCTTAAGGAGAATTGTTCGCTGAAAATGGCAAAAAGTGAATGTGATGTGACAATAAAAAATTTATCTTGTCGTATTCAAAAACTAAGCTTTGCAAACTCAAATCTCGAGAAGGCACTGAGGCGTTTGTTTACTGAGGGTCAAATAAAAAAAACTAAAAAGCGGTGATAAAAGACAAAATTTTACCGAAACAGACATTGCTCAATCTATCACCCTATACTCAGCGAGTGCCAGAGCTTACAAACTTTTAAGGAAGAAACATTTCCCACTTCCATCGGTGAGAACGTTGCAAAGATGGTCGGAAAAATTGGACATGTCGAAAGGTATTTTGGAGCCTGTTGTGAAACTACTATCTGCGGCTAACCAAATGTCAGAAACTGAAAAAGTATGTGTGTTGAGTTTTGATGAGATGAAGGTAAAAAAAAAGTATTGCTATGACAAGTCAGCAGATTTAGTGCTAGAACCAGCTAATTATATCCAAGTGGCCTTGCTAAGAGGTAAGTTATTTGTATCAAAATCAAGAATTTTTAGAACCTTTGTTAATTCGCTGGAAGGTTTAATTTCAAATTGGAAGCAACCCATATATTATGACTATGATACCCAAATGTCAAAAAGTATTTTATTCAATATATTGAATACTATGAAGCAGAGTGGCTTTACAATTGTGGCCATTGTTTGTGACTTAGGTGGAGGTAACAGAAAACTGTTCAGTGAACTTGAAGTTGATTACGAAAAACCATGGTATGTTTTATGTAAATATGCCTCAATAATTTTTTCAAATTTTTTTTTTGTATGAATATACGTAACATATGTATATATGTAGGTTTTTGTTCGATGAAATCAAAATTTTTGTTTTTAATGATGTTCCTCATTTGATAAAACTTTTGAGAAATCATTTCATTGATGGTGGGTTTATCATTAACGAAAAAGAAGTCAAAAAGGATGTAATTTTAAGTCTCCTATCCCTCCAATCAAATGACTTGCAGATCACGCATAAAATATCACCACACAATTTATGTGTGGTCGGACCTGAAAGGCAAAAGGTTAAACTGGCCACGAAACTTTTTTCACATACAATTTCGCAATCTATAACACGAGCCGCCAGTTTGGGATATTTGAGCAACGAAAATTGGAGCGAGTGCAGTCAACTCTTTAAACTCGTAATTACTTACAAAATATAATTTTTCTAGAACATACCTAAACTACTTAAGAAATTTCACTTAACTAGGTAAATGACTGGTTCGATGTTATGAATTCGAGAGTACCGAGACAGGATACCAGAGACCGACTACACGCATATGGTTTAGCACTTGAAAAACAAAATATCATTCTAAATAATATGTCGCAAATGATGTCAGAGATCCGTGTGATTGGCAAAAAGTCTATGCTACCTTTCCAAAAAGGTTGAAAATTATATTGTACTCTAAAAATTTGTGACACAGATTTATTTCTTTTGACATAAATGTATTCTACAGGTATCATTCAATCTAATAAAGCGTTACAAATGCTATATATTGAACTTAAAAGTCGATATAATATTGAGTATTTGCTAACGTATCGGTTTAATCAAGATGTGCTGGAAAATTTTTTTGGAATAATTAGGTCGAAAGGCGGACTTCACGATCACCCTGGTCGAGAAGAATTCAAATATAGACTTCGGTCATATTTAATGGGGTCTAACGAAGGCATTTTGGGTAGTAATGCAAATGTAGAAGTTGACAATACACCCGATTTAGATGTCGATAATTCTTTAACGGGTAAGTTGAAAGCTTAAATTTTAAATAACACAAAGTTTTATAAACTTTGTGATTTCTTCAGGTACTATACTTAAGAGTGTTAACCGTAACATTCAGGCAGATGTTTTGGCTACAGAAACTAACCAAAGCGAAATAGAAAATAAGGAATATGATGGTTTAGAGAACTTGGCCGGATATATTTGCCACAAACTGAAGAATGAAAATCCTGATCTTGTGAGTAATTCTTCAACCGAACGCAATTATTCATGGGTTAATCACTTAAGTGAAGGTGGACTTAGTAAGCCATCAACTTCGTTAATGAACACGCTAATACTGTGTGACTCAATTTTTTCCAAATTGAATGGCGACAAATTATTACTCGCAAGTGGATATTTACAAAAGCATTTGTTGGAAGCAAAAGAAATTGAAGCCAGTGATGACGTAAAAAAACATTTTTTTAGATGTAGAATGTATTTTAGAATTAGAAAACTAAATTCTGAAATTGTTGAAAGCACGTATAAGAGAAAGAGAAAGTATAGTAAAATAATAAACTAAAAATTCTATAAATATTCTTTAAAGATTTTTATTTTTAAGTAAAATAACAACAACAAATTTTGGAATGGGGAAAAAGGGAAATAATTAACACTTGGGTTCACTATTTATATGTATAAAATATTTAAATAAAAATAAATGGAAAATAAAATAGTTCTTTAAAATTGTTTATTATCAAACTGAATTTGCCCCACTGTCCTGTTTTTAAAATAACATAATAGTTCTTCAGCTGAGTTTTATTAGCCAATCAGAATACATGTTGAGTGACGTCAGAGTTCCATCATGCGCAGAAAAGTATTTTTATTTTAGCTTGTTGGCGTAATCTTTATTTAATCATTCTTGAAACCAAGTAAGATGAAAACATTCTCATTGCTTGTTTTCCCAGGGATGGAGTTCTTGTTCAAATGAATTTTTTTTTTAATAACCTTGAAAAATATTTTTATAACTTTCGAATATGTTATTTTCGTGGTCAAAATTTTTAGTGTACTTTTAGAAAATATACGTATATTTTTATAAAATTGTGCTGTCGTGGTCTAAAATGTACATTTTAATTTTATAATTGGTATAAATTTATGAAACCAGTTTTCCCTCCCTGGCGTTCTCACATTTGGTTACATAAAATTGCATCCCTGATCTAATGGTGTGTGATGGTTTTTGAAAAATTTTAAAAAATGAAGAGAGCCATACGACTCAAATTTTCATCCGTATTTTCTATCAAAATCTTATGGTTTCATTACATATTACGTTTAGACGATCCGACTTGTGCTCTTCTACACAAAAATTTGACATGTCGTACGACAGATCTTATGGTCTAAAGCACCCTTTTCTATGTAAAATAAAAAGAGAGTTGCCGTACGTACACATGAAATTACTACAAGTCTTTAATTGCTGTAGATGTTAATGTTCGTTTATGAATACAACTTTTAAAAAGTGCTTTATAAGACAAAAAGGCTATGATAACTTTTAAACTCTTTAAACATATAAATGAATTTTTTATGATTATGGTTGTAAAAATGCATAAAGGGCAATAAAATTAATGAAAGAATATTAGGTTGTTCAGAAAGGAACTTTGTTGAGATTTTTGCGATAAATGCCATTATTGAGCTCAATATTCCATACAAAATTTAAATTAACTGTCTGTTTATGTAAATAAAATAAATATTTTCATTAGCGACTTTAAAATTTAAATTTGAGTTTTTATTGATGCTTCAATGTAAAAACCCGAACGAAAAATTCCATTTTATTTACAAAAATGGCAGCAAATTATTGCGTAGAAAGTACGATATTGTTATAAATATTGAGTAAAACTATAATTGCAACAGTGTCACAACTGTGTTTAGTGAGCAAAATTATCTACCAAATATAACGACGTTATTTACAATGACAAATGTCAACAAATCATACAAAAGAAAGCGTTATGAAAATGGCGAGTGAAGTTGAGCGTAAGTTATTAACATAGCTTCGAACCGGAATCGATCCGAAAACCGGAATTTATAACCCTTTTGTAACCGAACCCAAATATTTTAAATACAAAAACCGACACCTTTCTTCTTCTTCGTTCCTTAAAAAAGAAAATAATATTTTAAAATTATAATTTTTATGTGGTTTAGCTGGTGTATGTGTACATTTCATTTGATGGTAATATCAAAATCGTCAGTAGACCTTTAACCAAATTCTTGAAAAACCCTATGAAATTCTATAAATTTATACAAGAACTCTCAAAAAAAACCTGAAAACAACGAAATATACAAACAAAATAATTTTTTGGGATTTCTTGTATAAACATATAGAAATGCTACTCAAAAAAAACTTTGAACCGAAAAATGCCCGGTTTCGTACCGAAAAATAATTTTAAACCGAAACGATACAATTTTAAAACCGAAGCTGAAAGCGAACAAATTAAATTGCGGTGCAAAAATGAAGAAGCAAAGAATGAGTTGAAGCGAAACCAGTAAAGCAGCCCTTCTTGATATGTGAACGAGCGAAATGCATGGTATTCCTGGACAACGAAAAAAATGGCATGTCTACGCAGAGATGGCCGATGAGCTAACAAGGATACTCTAGTAGTCCGCGAGACGTCCAGGCCAAACTGCAGAATTTCACACAGCGACAGTTATGTATGTACATGAAATTTAAATTGGTTGGGTATTACTGTTTTTTCGCTGTGAAAAATTGTCTTAAAAAGCACTGGTTTAGAATACCAAGTATAAAATGTGGGGTTCGCTACAAAATTTATTCGTCCACTCGCTGCCAAAAAAATATCGATTTTTACTTTTTTGGCAACACGCTGTTTCTATTGCAACAAACGACAGCTTTCTAACTGCATTAGTAAAAAAGTAAAAAGGAATTCGATATGACAAACTTTTCTGAAATTGATCCAATAATAATAGTCCGCCATTTTGAATTTTTAAATTCTAATACCAGATTCGTAATAAGCGACCCGAAAAATTCCCGGGTAAAGAGTTTCCAGCCACAAAAGCGTTCAGGCGCATCAAACTCAATTTGTTACTTCCAAGTGAGGGTGGCGATGGCACGATGGACGGTAGTCTGCTCGTGGACTACAAAACCAAAAACAGACCTGGGTTCAACCCTAGTTTCAACCTAAAATTTTAAAATAAAAATAAACATATCGAATTTTTCTGATGTGCATTAGTGTGTCAGTTATTGTCGGAAGGTTTCAGTGGCGAAGGCATAGTCACTGGTCACTGAAAAATACCGGCTTCAGCTGATAGCAATCCACAATCGCATCAGAACGCCCTACTTCGTCGGTATTGTGTAGCACCGGCGAAGTAAAATAATAATAAAAATGGCTACTAAACCGAAGCTTCAGCACTGCTACGAGTATAAACAAAGAACGTGCAAAATCAGAGCTGCAAAATAATTAATTAAGCTTCACCTCCTGTCGTTTCTCCTACTATCCCTTTCCAATAGTTCCAGCACAATCCTTCGCATGTGTAAGAGTCATCTCCTGAGTGCTGGTCCCAGATAAAAAAAAGAAGTCGTTTTTCTCCAAAACTTATTTTCCGAGCAAAGGTCATTTTAACTTTCGCGTGACATGTGAATGTGTATTTTATTTTTCATTATATGAATGATATTTGATCTTGTATCTCTTGATTTTAATTAAGGATCGTTAAAATATCAAATCATCCAAAAGAGAATTTCTTTCTATTAAAGACTAAATTTAATTTATCGTAAGAACATAATGATTAAATTGTTGCTTGATAAATATTGTGCTTTTTACATAACTTTTATTAGCCATGTGTTAACAACGGCGTTAACTCTTTTACATATTCAAGCTGAATTTTCTGAAAATCGGAAATATAACTGTCGACTTAACCAACAATGTCAATTAATTACAATTACATTTTTATAAATTTTTTCTTTATATACTAAAGGGTGGTTAAATTTCAAGGGCCGATGTTGATTTTGAATAAAACACAAAGTATTTAGGAAATTATTGTAATTTTATTGGATTCTCATTCGCCCAAATGCGGCAATTCTGTTTATTGACGAATCCACTGAGGTGAAAATGTGCCTCATCACTGAAGATGATTTTCTTCGAAAATTGATCATCCACTGTTGCCGTGGTCGCGGCGCCCATTTGGCCGATATTTTGTTCCATACATAATTGAGTAATACCAATATATCATAATAAAATAAAATTACAATAATTTCCTAAATAGTTTGTGTTTTATTCAAAATCAACATCGGCCCTTGAAATTTAACCACCCTTTATCTACTATTAAACTGACAAGTACAATAAAGAAATTTCTAAAAACACTTCAGTTGGTTTCTCTATTTTTTTCTTTGGTAGCATTTTCCATTCTATTGGGATAAAGTATAATTTGCCAGGAGAATAAATAAATACAATATATATTTATTTAATATTGCTTCCTTGGCTCGAAATTTTATAAGGATAAATTTCGAATCAGCTTTTTAGATTTATTTCCAAACTTTCATGCAAATAAACGAATAAAGTTCTGAGATTTCTACTTCGATTGCTGTGATCTTCAAAAAGAGTAGAAACAAAATTGGTACATATGTACATACAAAATTTTTGGCCAAAAAGCTGACATATGGAGCAATAACTCTCGAACGGTAAATAAAATAAATACGCTTAATATCATAACAGAAAGCTAATGTTGTTCTTTAAAATTTATATTTTATACAAAATTGTTATTTTAAGTCTTCTCGTTTTTACCCGATCAACAAAAACGGGATGGGTATTTATTAAACGCAAACAAACGAGAAGAATTACAAAAGTGGGCTTGGCGGTTAGTGTTGAAAAATTTGATATTTACTACAAAATATGTTTATTTAAATAAAATAAAATAAACAATATTTATTTATTTTTAGCAGAAAAGACTGTTTTGGTATTTAGGTATATTTTCAAATTTGCTTGGCAATGTCGAGAAAAAGTACCTGGCAGCTCAGTTCCAGAAAGAAAATTATTGTACATACATATCTACATACATATATACATATATATTAAATACCATTTATTCTCTTGGTTTTCCCTTAAAAGTTCCAATTGATAATTCTTTTTTTTATTGAATTGTTTACTTCTTCAATATAACTTTATTATTTCGTTGTTGTAATAATTATCTCTTCCGTCAACTTTTCTTAGAGCTTTTGAATTAACACAAGAGGACTTTGAGGATAAATGTATCATTTGTGATCGAATAAATAAATACATGAACTCAAAGAGTTGTACAGATTATCATTCTATGAATTTATAAACTATTGGATTAACTAATTAAATACGGCTTAGTTTCACTGGTGGAAAATGTGGGTACTATCTAGTACTAGGACTGTCTTTAAGTACAATTCTATTTAACCTATACAAGTTGCCTTTATCTAAATGTTTATTTGCTATAAACTATACAAATAACTCAAATTCATTTTCAAAGTTAAGTGAGCTTGCATACTTATGTTACGTATACGTTTATGTTAATTTTTTTAAAACGAGTTTATTAGTTATATACAAGGTGAGCCAAAAGAAGGTATCCGATGTTGTTTGGCTCTAATTTTTTTTCTAAATGAAAAACTTTGATTCTGTTTATCTGAACCTTTAGAATTTTATTGGTCAAGTCCAGAAGATGATATCGGTCAAATGGGCTCCGTCACAATTGAATGCTACGAGATATGAGGCGACCCGGGAACGCCGCCTTCAGAATATCGGTTGTGGCTCGCGCAGTGTGTGCCGTTGCTCCATTCTGTTGGAACCACATGTCCTCCAGTCCTACTTCGTTCCATTGCGGCAGAAAATACTCAGTTAACATGGCCCTACAGCGCTCACCGTCCACTGTTGTCGTTTGACCAGCGGCGTCCTCGAAAACGGCCGGCCACTCTTGGCAGTGTCTCGTGTGGTCCCATACTCTCAAGGTTGGTATCCAAAGGGAGCAGTGTTTGCTCAGTCGGTGTCGGACGACCGGGGAATCGACGACGGAATTCGCGCTGCGCCAACACCACAGTCGAATTGTCACGCAAAAAAATAGACACGATTATTCCCCGTTCTTGTGGTTTCTTTGGTTTCTCCATTGCTTGTTCAGTTGTATTCTACTTCTGTCTAGTTCACAAATGTCAAAACAGATTTGACATTGGCCGCTATTTGCAAAAATAAGAGCATCTTCCAATAGGGCGATTTCTTTTGGCCCACCTTGTACATTTACATACGAGTACATATGTATATATTTCTGGTAAAATTAACACTCGACAATTTGTATAAAGTATTTAAAATATAATAATAATAAATTTAAGAATAAAATTATAAATATAAGCCTTCATATATATAAATATATACATATCTACATACATAGTATATAAATAATAATAATAAAGACATAAAATAATAGTTTACATTATTATTTATTTAATATTATATTCCATCCGTTCTACTAATTCATTATTGCGCTTTTCTTTAACAAAACGGTTACACTTGTAATTTTATTTGTTCCCTCTTTCAAAATATCGCAATTATGAAAGAATAAAAATATCCAAGAATGATAGAAATACAAATTACGCCGAACACAAAAATTTAATTAACTGCGCATGCTGGTCAAGTGACGTCACAAAACAGTCTAACATTTAAAAGTTGTGTAAACATTACAGTGGGGCAATTTCCTGTCTTTTTCCTTAAATAATTTCATGATAAAATTGTTTATTTTGTCAAATATTCAAATATTATATAAAAATAAATAATTTTTTAAATTCGTATTTATATCATTTAAAATATCACTGAAGACGAATATTTTTATGTCGTCATACAAAAACCTGTAAGCAGCTGTTTCTAACACAGCAATTACACTGTGCTACAGCAATATTATGCAGGGGTTCTCGTATACCAATTCTGTTTTGTTGGAGTCCATAGGGAACGAAAATCGGTTACTTTATAACGGTAAATGCAGTGAAAACGTGTTTTTTTTAGAGTTTCAAATTGAAAGTCATAACTTCTTTGTTTCCCAACCGATTTCTATAATTTGTTTTTCTGTTTGAAGGATCTGATATTATTTTTAAAACAATTTGGAAGGACTACATATGCGCCGTGTAATTTATAATTTTATTATATTGTTGTAATTAGGAGCATGATGCAAATTACATATTTAATAAAAGTTTTATATATAAAATAGTTATCCATATGATTCTAATTGTGCTTTTTCCCTTATAAACTATATGTGAAATTTATTATTACATACCCTATGATATTCTCATACAGTATGAAAAATATCATAAAGCATTTTATTACAAAAGTAACTCAAAAATTGAGGAGGAAAGCATATCCATATAGTACTATTTCGCTAACGCTTACTTAGCTCATCAGTGGATTTTTCCCAACGTCTGAATATAAACCCAAGATCTATATGTTTAAAATTCAATCAATCAAACGAGAATTGTTTGAATATCAAACATACAAACCAAAAAATCTATAAACAAAAACATAGCAATCCATGAGTTTACTTTTATAACATACTCACATTTCTATTTTTAGCTATTTTATTCTCATTTATTTATTAGAATCATATGTATAAATAAATATTCCCAAAATAAATCCAGTTAATATAAAATAGTTATCTATAACATATTTATTTATAACAATTTATATAATTTATATATATATAAGTTATTTATTACAATTTTGTTTAAAAATTATAACTTAACTAAAAAAGTTATATTTTTTATTATATTCTTAATTGACCTTTTTTATTATATTGAAATATATTTCAATATAAAAAAGTTATAACTAAAAAAAACAAAAACAAATTTATTTATATCTTTTTCATTTAAATTATACATTTTTTAATTTTATATTTCATTATTTTGAAACAACATCTTGGGTATGGCCAATAAGGATTGTTAAGTCAAATTGCATATATCCTGCAAGGCGACCGGTAATGTTAATATCAAAAGTACCTTTTGGAAATGGTGTTAACTCATTTATATATTCGAGCTGAATTTTCTTAAAATTCGAAATATAACTGTCGACATAATCAACAATGCCCACAATGTTGTTTCCCTTATTATTGCATTCTTATATATATTTTTTTCTTCTTATACTATCTACCAATTATTATTATTATTGGAACTGGCAAGTCCAATAAAGAAATTTCTAAAAACAAGTATATTTTGCAATCGAAACAAATAAATACAATATTTATTTATTTCACATTACTCCCTTGGCTCAGAAGTTCAAAGGTATAAATTTACCACCACCTTCTTGGATTCTTTCCAAGATTTCACTCAACGCCGTGCTTTTCGATTATACGTTCGGTTTCCTTCGACCCAGGTAATCGGGTATTTTTTCAAACTTTTAAAAGTTGCGTTGTAGTAATAAATAAATAATTTTTGGTTACATACGCACAGACATACCCAAAATCCCATATAACTTGCGTTGCTTCGTTTATTATAAGAGTTTTCTCAATTCATTTAGTTTGTTGGGTACATGCAAGCAGCGTTACCATTACTCAAGTTTTCCCTTCTTTTTCAAGGTTTTTGAAAAGCCTAAAAGGTTTTAGGTTTTTAGCTTCAAAAAGAAGTTTTTTTGAAATTCATTAAAATTTTCAAGTTTTGTTTATTAATTTTTTTTTTTATCTTGGACCAGCACTCAGGAGAAGACCTCTACATATGCGGTGCATTGTGATGGAACTAGAGGAAAGGGATAGTAGGAGAAATAACGGAAGGTGAAGCTGCACTATCTTACAACACTGCTTATGCAACGTTATTTGTTTTTATAGCAGTGTTGTAGCGTCTCTGATGTCGAAAAGACTTATTAAATTTTTGAAGTTTCGCTTTTAGTAGCAATTTTTAGTAGTTATTTGGTGCTATACAATACCTACGAAGGAGGGCTTGTGGATGTGCTTGTGGATTGGATACAACTGAAGTCGTTACTGTTCATTGACCAGTGACTATGCCTTCGCCACTGAAACTTTCCGACAACAACTGAAACAAAGACAGACAAATTCACATGTTGCCATGTAATATAAACGATTTTGTAATTTTTCAGTATTAAATGTATCTATTCCCTCTTGAAATAACTACTCTTTAAAGCCTGCTTTTTTTCTAAAAAGCATTTATAAATATTTAGAGAGAAACGGTAAGGATAATGGAAAATTTTTAGTTTTTGATGTTATTAGTTTTAAGCAGCTTTTTAAGCTTAAGCAGTTTTTATTTTAAATAAAAAGTTTGTCTCAAAAAATATATGGTAACGCTGCATACAAGTATGTAGTAGTAACTCAAAATTTTAATTTTTTGAGCTGGGAATGCAGAAATGATCTTTGGGGAAATATATATCTAAAGGTAAATAGATTATGGTTCTATCTCTAACTCTTCTCTATCTCTTCAGATTCTGCAGCTACAAATGTCTTTATTGCCTCCAACTATTTCCAACAATATTTATTTACATGAAAAATTTTCTTTATGACAAGAAATTTACAAACAGAAAACATTACAAAACATGCCTCTTTATTTAAAAACTTGTAAAAAAATAACTTTAGTAAACGAAAATACTATCAAAAAGAAGGCTCAAAACTTCAAACGTATTTTTCTCAGTTCACGATTTTTTGAATTACTACAGTATTGCACCAAAGGCTCGATAAATACAATGTTTAGCACTATTAGAAGAGTAAGCATTTTTTCATTTTCATTATAAATTTTTTGTTTTAATTATTATTAATAATTATTAATTATTTTTAAGTATGCAGATGTTTGAAATTCATCAACATTACCGTCATCAGGCACTCATCGCTTTAAAAATAATTTCAATAAAAATTAAAAATGAATAAAATGTATATATGTATGTACGTACGTAAATAAAGGTGTAAGAAAATGTATTTGATTGAAAATTTAAAAAAATTATTTCTTCTGTTTAAAAAATGACTTCCTAGCACACACTTACTAATTTAATAACACAAGGTTTATCTTATAACTACAGCGATTGATTTCTAATCACCAATCGTTACATAAATCGTTCTAACTGCCTGCTTAACGAAGCCGAGAGAAAATAATCGTTCGGCCATTTATATTGAAAAAAAAACCAATTTGAGTTTTTTTGTTGCTGTTTTTAATATAAATGGCAGAACTAATATTTTAACTGGGCTTCATTAAACAGGCAGTTAATCTTAGATATTTTGCAGCCACAGCTGATTTCTTTAATATATTAAATTAACGTTCGCCAAGATAACGTCGATATAATAGCGTCGAAAATAGGAATTTAAAAACCGGGAAAAATTATACGGGAACATTGTGGGAATTTTCATCATATGTTTAAAAAAGGGAATTTAAAAGTGGGGAAATGATAATTACTTCTAAGAGACGCTTTCTTCTCCTGCCCAAATGAGGCTTTGCATACAATGCATACATACCTATATATTCTGAAAGCTGACACTTTCCCCTTCAAAATTAAGGTACCTTGCTCAAAATCGTTAGAGCCGTTTCCAAGAAAATTAGAGTTCTCAAAATTGGCCAAAAAATCGACGTTATCTTCTCCTGGCCAAACGAGGCTTTGGCACGCATACACACCTATATATTCTGAAAGCTGATACTTTTCCCTTCAAAATGAAGGAACCGTGCTCAAAATCGTTAGAGCCGTTTCCGAGAAAATTGGAGTTCTCCAAATTGGCCAAAAAATCGACGCTATCTTCTCCTGGCCAAACGAGGCTCTTTCGTTACTATTCGTCTTCCATTCTTATAAGAATGCAACAATCCAAGATGTATCAATATATCTATATATGTGACACGCAAAATAGAAAGGGACCTAAGGGCAAAAACCGGTTTTGTTCAGGAAAGCCATTTTAAAGATTTAAATACGTGTATCTTTGGTGTACTTCACTTTCATAAAACGCGCATATCTCTGGGAGGGAACACTTTTGGGGCATGGGATCGGTCTCATTCGATGCTCAGATGTTGTCCACATCAAAAAAAAAGTGAAAATTGCTTTTTTTACCCTTAGGTCCCTTTCTCTATGCGCTGTCACATTTGTATATCTATATATATATATATATATATATATATATATATATATATATATATCTATAATGATTAGACCGTGCAACAATCTAAAAAGCGGTAACTTTCCTTTCTAAATATCTAAATATGTTGAACCAATAACTGGCACAATATGCAACATATTTGACCTCCTACTTTCAAGTTGGAGAGAGGTACTAGGCTTTTTTGCATCTTTCATCAATACGTTTTCAAACAAAATAGAGCTTTTATTCTTGTGATGTTATTATCGGATGTGGGAGATTTATAAATAAATTATAGTAAAACCGTAGAAACAGTAAAACTCTAAACTAAATCTCAAACATTTCGTGGTAATAAGAAATATATCACTTTTTTCCTATTTCAGTAGCGCAAATATAAGTTGAGGTAACCCTGATTTGTTTCGACGTATTATCTATTAAAAATGTTGAAATTTTCATCAAAATAGTAATAAGTTTGGGAAGATGAACCCAAAAAATTTAGCATATGTACACATATGAATTTTTCTTTTATTTATGTTTTTTTTTTAATATCGTAACGTTTTATATGTATATTTATATGTATGTATGTATATGTATGTGTTAACAAGTAACAAAAATAATTAGAAGATATATGTATTGTAATGAACTTTGTAACGTAACGTTTTACTAATAGGAGAAGGAACTTGACAATTGTTCGGCAATTGTGATTATTAGATGATAACCTTCATTGCCAAAGAAAAGGAAAACAACTTATTTGTCACTCTAGAAAAACCTCGCACACGTGCTTGATGGACTAGCTAGTTCGGGCTGGGTCAGGGTTCTTGTTTTACTAGTGGACTATGTATTACAAAAAAAAATCACGTGTGCTTAAGTTGCCCTTAAAATATATAAAAGATAACAAATCCTTCACTTGTACCAACTTTGCAGAACGAGATGATAACGTTCTTAACTTCTAATCCCCCCCATCCTTTTGGTTCTCACGATGGTCAAACCGATGTTTATAAGAAAACCCCTACTTACACCTACTTCTACAACTTCTACATTTGCATTACTACCCAAAATGCCTTCGTTAGACCCCATTAAATATGATCGAAGTCTATATTTGAATTTTTCTCGATCAGGGTGATCGTGAAGTCCGCCTTTCGACCTAATTATTCCAAAAAAATTTTCCAGCACATCTTGATTAAACCGATACGTTAGCAAATACTCAATATTATATCGACTTTTAAGTTCAATATATAGCATTTGTAACGCTTTATTAGATTGAATGATACCTGTAGAATACATTTATGTCAAAAGAAATAAATATGTGTCACAAATTTTTAGAGTACAATATAATTTTCAACCTTTTTGGAAAGGTAGCATAGACTTTTTGCCAATCACACGGATCTCTGACATCATTTGTGACATATTATTTAGAATGATATTTTGTTTTTCAAGTGCTAAACCATATGCGTGTAATCGGTCTCTGGTATCCTGTCTCGGTACTCTCGAATTCATAACATCGAACCAGTCATTTACCTAGTTAAGTGAAATTTCTTAAGTAGTTTAGGTATGTTCTAGAAAAATTATATTTTGTAAGTAATTACGAGTTTAAAGAGTTGACTGCACTCGCTCCAATTTTCGTTGCTCAAATATCCCAAACTGGCGGCTCGTGTTATAGATTGCGAAATTGTATGTGAAAAAAGTTTCGTGGCCAGTTTAACCTTTTGCCTTTCAGGTCCGACCACACATAAATTGTGTGGTGATATTTTATGCGTGATCTGCAAGTCATTTGATTGGAAGGATAGGAGACTTAAAATTATATCCTTTTTGACTTCTTTTTCGTTAATGATAAACCCACCATCAATGAAATGATTTCTCAAAAGTTTTATCAAATGAGGAACATCATTAAAAACAAAAATTTTTATTTCATCGAACAAAAACCTACATATATACATATGTTACGTATATTCATACAAAAAAAAAATTTGAAAAAATTATTGAGGCATATCTACATAAAACATACCATGGTTTTTCGTAATCAACTTCAAGTTCACTGAACAGTTTTCTGTTACCTCCACCTAAGTCACAAACAATGGCCACAATTGTAAAGCCACTCTGCTTCATAGTATTCAATATATTGAATAAAATACTTTTTGACATTTGGGTATCATAGTCATAATATATGGGTTGCTTCCAATTTGAAATTAAACCTTCCAGCGAATTAACAAAGGTTCTAAAAATTCTTGATTTTGATACAAATAACTTACCTCTTAGCAAGGCCACTTGGATATAATTAGCTGGTTCTAGCACTAAATCTGCTGACTTGTCATAGCAATACTTTTTTTTTGCCTTCATCTCATCAAAACTCAACACACATACTTTTTCAGTTTCTGACATTTGGTTGGCCGCAGATAGTAGTTTCACAACAGGCTCCAAAATACCTTTCGACATGTCCAATTTTTCCGACCATCTTTGCAACGTTCTCACCGATGGAAGTGGGAAATGTTTCTTCCTTAAAAGTTTGTAAGCTCTGGCACTCGCTGAGTATAGGGTGATAGATTGAGCAATGTCTGTTTCGGTAAAATTTTGTCTTTTATCACCGCTTTTTAGTTTTTTTTATTTGACCCTCAGTAAACAAACGCCTCAGTGCCTTCTCGAGATTTGAGTTTGCAAAGCTTAGTTTTTGAATACGACAAGATAAATTTTTTATTGTCACATCACATTGACTTTTTGCCATTTTCAGCGAACAATTCTCCTTAAGAATTGATTCTCTAGAAACGATTTAAATAATTATTTGTTGTTTTTTTAAATACTAACATACATTTTCAATTCCAAAGTTTTAGTGTAACTTTGGAGGCCATCTTCTTCAGTGTCAGTCGGCAATTCGGCATTTACACATTTTACTTTTAAACTTTTTTGATTATTTATTTGTTTTTTTGTTTCATCTTCTTCAGTGCCATAAGCAGTTTTCTTTTCACTATCAATAATAGTATTTTCTAAGGACGGAACTGCATTGGGTTTTAATTTCTTAGTACTTCGTTTACTAAATCCTATAACGACTTATTAACGCAAGAATGATTAAATAAAGATTACGCCTTGCGCATGATTTACCGTTTGATGACGTTTGCATCCCCTCGAAGAGATTGCCAAATGTTTATTATATGCAAAACTAATACTTTCTCGTACAAAATTTATATTTTATACTACATTTGGCAACTCTTCACACAATTTACTCAGAGAGATCTCAAACAAGCAAATGAAATCGATTTTATCAAAGTTAAAGTTTTGTGTTGAATTTTATAATAAATTGTGCTATATTTTATAATAAATATATTTAAATAATTATTAAATAATAAATAAGTGTAAAAAACTTGCTTTATAAAGCACATAAGCTGTAAACAAAAAACACAAATAGAAGTGAAAAGAGAACAAAAAGAGCAAGCATGAAATGCGCAGTGGGCAATTGCAAACAAAGTAACAGCAAAAAAACAAGTGAGAAATTAATTGTGTTACAATGTAATATTGCTATCAAAATTTTTTTGTTTTCATAAAGCTGTGTCATTATATAGTTTTCCAAGAGATGAAGCTCAAAGGAAGTTATGGGTGAAATTTTGCAAGCGTGTAAAGCCTGTAAATGCTGAAAAAGAAAAAATTTGTGCTTTACATTTTAAGCAAGAGGATTTTGAAAGAAATTTAATATATGAAATGGGTAAGTTACCACATAATCAATTCTTTAAGTCCGTTAATAAGTCGTTATAGGATTTATTAAACGAAGTACTAAGAAATTAAAACCCAATGCAGTTCCGTCCTTAGAAAATACTATTATTGATAGTGAAAAGAAAACTGCTTATGGCACTGAAGAAGATGAAACAAAAAAACAAATAAATAATCAAAAAAGTTTAAAAGTAAAATGTGTAAATGCCGAATTGCCGACTGACACTGAAGAAGATGGCCTCCAAAGTTACACTAAAACTTTGGAATTGAAAATGTATGTTAGTATTTAAAAAAACAACAAATAATTATTTAAATCGTTTCTAGAGAATCACTTCTTAAGGAGAATTGTTCGCTGAAAATGGCAAAAAGTCAATGTGATGTGACAATAAAAAATTTATCTTGTCGTATTCAAAAACTAAGCTTTGCAAACTCAAATCTCGAGAAGGCACTGAGGCGTTTGTTTACTGAGGGTCAAATAAAAAAAACTAAAAAGCGGTGATAAAAGACAAAATTTTACCGAAACAGACATTGCTCAATCTATCACCCTATACTCAGCGAGTGCCAGAGCTTACAAACTTTTAAGGAAGAAACATTTCCCACTTCCATCGGTGAGAACGTTGCAAAGATGGTCGGAAAAATTGGACATGTCGAAAGGTATTTTGGAGCCTGTTGTGAAACTACTATCTGCGGCCAACCAAATGTCAGAAACTGAAAAAGTATGTGTGTTGAGTTTTGATGAGATGAAGGCAAAAAAAAAGTATTGCTATGACAAGTCAGCAGATTTAGTGCTAGAACCAGCTAATTATATCCAAGTGGCCTTGCTAAGAGGTAAGTTATTTGTATCAAAATCAAGAATTTTTAGAACCTTTGTTAATTCGCTGGAAGGTTTAATTTCAAATTGGAAGCAACCCATATATTATGACTATGATACCCAAATGTCAAAAAGTATTTTATTCAATATATTGAATACTATGAAGCAGAGTGGCTTTACAATTGTGGCCATTGTTTGTGACTTAGGTGGAGGTAACAGAAAACTGTTCAGTGAACTTGAAGTTGATTACGAAAAACCATGGTATGTTTTATGTAGATATGCCTCAATAATTTTTTCAAATTTTTTTTTTGTATGAATATACGTAACATATGTATATATGTAGGTTTTTGTTCGATGAAATAAAAATTTTTGTTTTTAATGATGTTCCTCATTTGATAAAACTTTTGAGAAATCATTTCATTGATGGTGGGTTTATCATTAACGAAAAAGAAGTCAAAAAGGATATAATTTTAAGTCTCCTATCCTTCCAATCAAATGACTTGCAGATCACGCATAAAATATCACCACACAATTTATGTGTGGTCGGACCTGAAAGGCAAAAGGTTAAACTGGCCACGAAACTTTTTTCACATACAATTTCGCAATCTATAACACGAGCCGCCAGTTTGGGATATTTGAGCAACGAAAATTGGAGCGAGTGCAGTCAACTCTTTAAACTCGTAATTACTTACAAAATATAATTTTTCTAGAACATACCTAAACTACTTAAGAAATTTCACTTAACTAGGTAAATGACTGGTTCGATGTTATGAATTCGAGAGTACCGAGACAGGATACCAGAGACCGATTACACGCATATGGTTTAGCACTTGAAAAACAAAATATCATTCTAAATAATATGTCGCAAATGATGTCAGAGATCCGTGTGATTGGCAAAAAGTCTATGCTACCTTTCCAAAAAGGTTGAAAATTATATTGTACTCTAAAAATTTGTGACACAGATTTATTTCTTTTGACATAAATGTATTCTACAGGTATCATTCAATCTAATAAAGCGTTACAAATGCTATATATTGAACTTAAAAGTCGATATAATATTGAGTATTTGCTAACGTATCGGTTTAATCAAGATGTGCTGGAAAATTTTTTTGGAATAATTAGGTCGAAAGGCGGACTTCACGATCACCCTGGTCGAGAAGAATTCAAATATAGACTTCGGTCATATTTAATGGGGTCTAACGAAGGCATTTTGGGTAGTAATGCAAATGTAGAAGTTGACAATACACCCGATTTAGATGTCGATAATTCTTTAACGGGTAAGTTGAAAGCTTAAATTTTAAATAACACAAAGTTTTATAAACTTTGTGATTTCTTCAGGTACTATACTTAAGAGTGTTAACCGTAACATTCAGGCAGATGTTTTGGCTACAGAAACTAACCAAAGCGAAATAGAAAATAAGGAATATGATGGTTTAGAGAACTTGGCCGGATATATTTGCCACAAACTGAAGAATGAAAATCCTGATCTTGTGAGTAATTCTTCAACCGAACGCAATTATTCATGGGTTAATCACTTAAGTGAAGGTGGACTTAGTAAGCCATCAACTTCGTTAATGAACACGCTAATACTGTGTGACTCAATTTTTTCCAAATTGAATGGCGACAAATTATTACTCGCAAGTGGATATTTACAAAAGCATTTGTTGGAAGCAAAAGAAATTGAAGCCAGTGATGACGTAAAAAAACTTTTTTTTAGATGTAGAATGTATTTTAGAATTAGAAAACTAAATTCTGAAATTGTTGAAAGCACGTATAAGAGAAAGAGAAAGTATAGTAAAATAACAAACTAAAAATTCTATAAATATTCTTTAAAGGTTTTTATATTTAAGTAAAATAACAACAACAAATTTTGGAATGGGGAAAAAGGGAAATAATTAACACTTGGGTTCACTATTTATATGTATAAAATATTTAAATAAAAATAAATGGAAAATAAAATAGTTCTTTAAAATTGTTTATTATCAAACTGAATTTGCCCCACTGTCCTGTTTTTAAAATAACATAATAGTTCTTCAGCTGAGTTTTATTAGCCAATCAGAATACATGTTGAGTGACGTCAGAGTTCCATCATGCGCAGAAAAGTATTTTTATTTTAGCTTGTTGGCGTAATCTTTATTTAATCATTCTTGCTAATTTCCACTTTGAATGCTCTCTCGATTTTACCATAAAAAAAATGTGTAATATAAAAGCACAATATGCAAGTTATATGCATCTCACTCACCATGTGAATATAGTACATACATGAGATGTACTTATATGCTTCGAAGAATAATGCAAAAAAAATCAAAATATGATTACCATTATGCCAAATATAAGATTGTACAAGAAATATCAGTGGTAGCTTACACATAAGAAAAACCAAGAGAACACAACAAAATAGTACCTTTCCCGGCACGTATATGACTTTACATTAAAATAAGCAAACTTTATAAGATCTCACATGTACATTATTACATATTCCTTTTATACAGTTTTTTTTACGGTAAGACCAGATTTCGGAAAAGGAAAAACGTGGAGACTAAGAAAAGTAGTAACAAAAATTATTTGAATTTAATGTCTATATGTATATTAAAAATTCACATACTCACATACATATCGCATACGTAAAATTAGTAATAATAACAAACAGAAAAGTTTACATTATCTTATAAATATGTACATATATGAATTAGTAAAAAAAATAAGGAAACTTAAAAAATCACTGCACTTATTCAAAATTTCTTATTGCAATATCGTAAAATTAACTTAAGGTTTATTGAGCTTTCTTTAAAATAACTCAATAAAAAGAAATATTGATCATTATTTTAAAATTAAATATGACAGATAATAAAAAAGGTTACAGAGAGAGGACACAAATTTCATAGATGACAGCTAGTTGAAAAAGATGATTATCCTGCAAAAAAGATGAAGTATGGTCACCTTAATTATTAACCTTAATCCTTCCACAGACTTGCAATTTTTGTTGCTGCATTTTTTGTTTTATATTGCGCTTACTGAGATTCCGGTTTCTAAAATAAATTTTCTTTTCGTAAGTTTTTTTGTTCATGGTGAAATCAGTCTATCTGACCATGTATTTTATCTCTGGTAGATTTGGCATTTAAACATTATAAACTCTTAATGTTAGTTAGTGCCATAAAGTTGAAGTTTCGTTAATTTTTAAAGAATTTTGCTGTCAAATTTGTATGCATTTTTCTTTTGTCTTTTAGAATATAGGATGGTCGCCTTAATCTAATTAATTAAATCTTTTTATATATTTAATATTTGAGCTTGTAATATTATTAATATTGTATTATATTTAATTTATTTATATCAGATATGGCAGAAATAGTATGGACGATACAGAAGTAGGCTGGTCTATTATAAATGAAGAAGTTGACACCGTGATTCCTATATTATTGGAACACTTGGAAAAATTACGAATAGAACATTTACAGTTACCCGATATCAAGGAAAATCTTACAGTGGTTAGTAGTTTAGAAAAATAGTATTCTTGTGATTATTGATATTATATTTAATTCTTTTAGAACCCTATATTTGTAACGTATGAAGCTGGACTTTACCTAACAAATGGCATCGTTTACAACTTAGCCGGCGTGCAACGTTATGGACCAGCGTACATGACCTATCAAGACAAATCATTTATAACACGATTCTATCTGAATTTGAAAAGTTCTCAGGTTAGTTTATAACGGAACAAATTTGTTACTTGAGTTAAGATCAGACAGCAAAAATGCATATATGAAGAAAATTCTAAAATATATCGGTAGTTTTCGTGTATAACAAGATTTCTCTAAAAATCTAGTTTTTCGGAGAGCCAAAAAACGTTATATTTGAAATTGCTGTCTCCGTATGAAAATTGTTCAAATTTATGCTAATACCTTTTGACTAAAAATCATAAATCGAGATTAGAAAATTTTAGTGTATCACACATAAAGTAATCAACGTATGTATCTATATTTGTTGTTAATTTAATTTGTAAGCTTGATTTTAGTAGAAAATAAAATTACGCAATAGTTGTCAGCTTACTTATACTAAATTTTCTGAAGGCAAAAAATAACGTAAAAAAGAACTAATTAAAAAGTTTTTCCCTGTCCTGAAATTTATTAAATTTTACTTAAGGTGTTTTTTGTCAAAAGTCCTCGATATGTATGACGACAACATTCTGGAAAAGTATAAGAAGAAAAGAATAAGATCTTAGCGAAGAATTGAAACAACACAGTATTTTCAGCATTTCAAATCTGTTCTGATAAAACCACTTATGTGATTTGGTTTTTTTTTTTTTTTTTTTTTATCTTGGACCAGTGCTCAGGGGCTATCCCCTACATATGCAATGCATTGCACTGGAACTAGAGAGAAGGATAGGGAAGAAACAGACAGGTGGTGAAAGTGGTAGAAAGATAGAGCTTAATTCTTACACAACTCTGCAGTTGCGTGTAAATTATAAAGCAAAGTTGCGGCGTCTCTGATGTTTTTTGACGCATTATTTTTAAGCTAATTGAGCCATTTTATTTATTATTTTACTTCGCCGACGTTTTATTGCTCAAATACCGACGAAGGAGAGTGCTGTAGCACAGAAAACTCAGAAAAAACTTTTTTTCTGATTTGACCCTGCTGGGATTCGAACCTGGGTCTTTCTGGTTGCAGAGCCAACACGCTGACTACTCGCCATCAGCACAAAAATAATATTGATCTATATATGTATACTAACTTTTACGCGCGGCTTCGCTCCCGTTATTATCTCCATCGGTTATACAGTTTCGGCGAGGAATATCTTCCCCCTATGTCGCCTCTTGATCGTATTTCAAAAATATATGTGTAGCATATGTGTCCTTCTAGACACAGAAACATAGATAAATTTAAATATCATTAAAGCCGGTTATATGGTATCCGAGGCGCGGAAATTGCCCTTACTTTCCCTCGTAGTCCTAGTTTTGAAAAAAGTTAATAGCCAATGTGTCTCTTAAACTCAAATACATCCAAGTTTTAAGCGAATGCTACACGATCAATGTTCGGCTTCAATATTTGTCATTGTGTGCGTTATTTTATAAAAAATAGTCACACATATTCGTACAAGTTTATCAAATAGTCTAAGGGGCATTCTACAGTCACGTACAGAAAAATTTAACTATTTCTAGCGCATATATTACATATAAATCTAAAGCAGATATCTCAACTCTTTTCTATTATTATATAGACTTCATACTAGCATTTAATCCTACATAGGAACTTTTTAAATAATTCGGCAAACTTGGAAGAAAAAAAGTTGACATGTTCCGTGACGTGTGCGATAGTTCTAGTCAACCAATATTTGAAATATTAGATTTGAACAAAAATTCCAGCGAAACTATTATACATGGGGAAAAAGTATTTAAGAAACAAATTATAAGTAAGTATGAAGCTTACTGTTGGCGAAAAAAAATTAAATAAAAGACATATTTATAATTACAAATTATATATACAAAAATCAATAGTTGAATACAATTTTGTCTACTGATAAGCTATGTTTTCTACACTCCACGATTTTTTATTAGTTTTAATGGAATTCCAGTTATCGCTTTGGTATTGTCCCATGGTGATGCAGACACAATTTTTCGAAAATTTCCAAGGATGGCACATAAATCACACGGGTTTTTGGAACTAATTTAGAAGCTACATCAGCAAAGTCATTGGCTGATGGACAACAACACTATCGTTTAGGCTCATCATTTTCTCTCTAACAAGTCTTTTTATGTTGCCACCAATTCCATCTGTCACGCCTTTTCCGTGCAATGTAGCAAAATATTTCCAAAAAAGGGCTTTTTGATGTGTATTGTACCGTTTACTCAACATCGATATTAGTTTTACCATATAACGGTTCTTAAATTCCAATGCAGGACCATCGCTCCAAATGACTTCCGCTGAAGGTATATCTTCACTTTCTTTATGTATGAACTCGTATAACTTATTTGAGAAAACAAAAATTGTATCTTTGTCTTTAGCATTTGCGTCAGAGCATATAAGGTATGTTTGACAATTGCTTTTGTAAAAACTTGCAGCGGTAAACAAATGAACACTTGTTCGCGACCAAAGTGCGCTTTGAACTTGATTCTGGTATTCACAACCGAAGGACATTGCAAAATCAACTTGAAGGATACGCACATTTTCGTTGAGTTTATATTTTTGAAACTCTTGGGCTTGAATTCGTTTTAAATTAACGTGATGCATCATAATATGGATTGTATTAATCAGTTTATCTTTAAATTTGCCTCACCTTGTTTCATTCGGTACTAAACGTATTTTATTATCTGAAATTTTCCCCATTCTTTCCTAATACAGATTTTGATTAAAACCAGACATAATAATATTTTTTTTACCATCAGAACAAGTGTTACATTCATTTTTCCAGCAACTCAAATCTAAGGTAGAGTCACATAAAATGTTACACCACCAGTCGTTGCAATAGTTTTTTTATCATGGGTTACACATTTGCACTGATCTGAAGTAGTGTCTTTCATAAACAACATATTCTGCGGTCTGAGACTACAAAATTGCGAAAATCCTATCTCTGCATTAGGATTGTTTTCTTTAAAAATGTAGAAGGCTTCCCGAAGATACATGGTTGAATAATGCTTCTGAGACCTTTCCTTAATGCCGTTTTCCCAAACAACAACAAAATCTTTGCGCCTGGACAGGTATACACAATATCCGGACGGTAGTAAAAGGCTTTCACACCCTCGTAACGTGTATCGTCATCTGAAGTGCTTGTGTTTGGACTGCTGGCTAGAGTAATGTTCATTTTAAGAGCTAGTTCTGTTACTACTGCTCTTTTCTTTCTGGCTGTTTGAGGAAGGCCTTTTAGTGCCTTTTTAACCACTTTAGATAAAGTTTGCTTCGATTTATATGGAGATTCTGTACTTACAGCAGATTCGGGAATATTTTGATCTTGAAAAAATTTTTTGACTCTTTGTAATCTCTTTTTATCCCTTTCCTTAAGTCTTATCGCTTTTAACCCATATTCCGAAAGATTTTTTCTTTTTCACTTACGAACTTCACATATCCTTTTGGTTTCCTTACCGATTAATTCAGGATCTTCCTCCTTAGGCTTTTTGCGAAATTTACGCATGCGCCTAGCACTAGTTGAAGGGAGTTTATCAGCCATATTGTGTGATTAGAAATTGGTAGTTACAAACACCATTAAAATCTGAAGACATCATATTTTTATTTGTCGGCGTCACGTACAGACTTTTTTTTTATCAAGGATTAAATATTAGTAAAACGTTTACATAAACAAAATTTTCTTACATTTTCACTACAATAAAAGTTAGCTGTGAACAACAAAAATCAATTTGTACAGTTGACTTATTTCAAAATTACTGTTATAAAAAGAAACTAAGCGTCACGTGAATTATGATTCTACTGTAACACTTCAATAAAAAAACACAACTTATTTTTATCACACCTGAACAACAATTAAATTTATTTAATAATTCTTTTTATAATGAGAGCTTATTGCCTAAATACAGAAATGCTTAATATTATATTTCTACTGAATTACAGAAGTGCTTAGTATGTTTAAATTATGTCAATTGAATTTCCTGTTAATTATATGTTCTTAATTTTATTAATTTCTTATTTGCTGATACAGCTTTTCTGTTTAGAAAAGTCTTTAATAAATTTTCGATAGTACCCTACTAGGCCAATAAAGCTTTTAATTTCTTTTTGGGTTTGAGGTATTGGAAAATTTTGTATTACCCTGATCTTCGCGGGATTAGGCTTTATGCCATCTGTAGAAATAATATGACCAAAAAAATTTGTCTCTTTGTGGAGCAATTCCGACTTATCGGGTTGAATTTTAAAGTTGGCCAGTCGAAGTTTATCGAAGACCAGTTGGAGGCTTTGTATGTGTTTCTGCAAGGATGTGGAAAAGATAATTATATCGTCTAGGTAAACTAGGCATATTTTACCTACAAGTTCGCCTAGAACATTATCCATGACCCTTTGAAAGGTCGATGGTGCATTTTTAAGGCCGAAGGGCATTCTTACGTATTCGTAATGTCCACCTTCTACCGTAAATGCGGTTATTGGAATATCCTTGTCATGCATTTCGATTTGGTGAAAACCTCTTGCCAAATCGAGTGTAGTGAAATACACGTATTTCCTTAATTTGTCCAGGATTTCGCTTATATTAGGCATACCTGTCAGATATTGTTTTTTCGTTTAATTTCCTATAGTCTATTACTAGACGCCATTTTTGTCTGCCGGTGGCATCTAGTTTTTTCGGTACAATCCAAACTGGGGCACTCCACGGAGAGTAGCTTGGGCGGATTATTCCCTGATCTAACATAACTGTTATCTGGCGTTGGACCTCAGCCTTGTGTACATGTGGGTATCTATATGATTTAGTATGTATTGGGATGTCGTCCGTTGTTGTTATTTTGTGTTTTATTTGGTTAGTGAATGTTAATTTTGTGTTTTCTTTAAAAATATGTCCTTGTAATTACGGCAAAGTCTAATTAGTTGTAATTTTTCTTCGTTATTCAAGTGGTCGGGTCTAAGTACTTCTGAAATATCGACGTCCTCACAGTTTGCTATTGGGTTTGTCTCAAAATTAAAGACTTCTACATAATCTTGAGTGTTATATGCAGTGACTTTTAATGGTTGTTCTCATTGTTTGGTCTGTTTTGAATGACCTCTGGGTTATGGTGGGTATTTGGGGTTTTATATATCCAGAACTTACATCCATAGGTTCAGGCTTATTATAGGTCCTAAATGTATTTCCACTAAATGGATTTTGACCATAGGTCTGATTCGAAGAGTTATTGTTAGTTCTATGCTGTAAAAAATGGGGATTATAACCAACTGGTTCCCTTGATTGTTGGGGCCGTGTATATTGCCCGTTGTAAGGCATCTGATTCCGGGGTGGGAAAGGTGTGAATCTATTATTATACCTGTTTCCACTATAAGAAGGATAGTTATTAGGTCTGGGTTGCCAATTGGGTTCAATTCTACCGGGGTTTGCTCTCATATAAAATATATTTTGTTCCTTAATGCATAAGGAGAATGCTTCTGCTAGGGAGTCTGGTTTGGATGCTCTTATGGTAGAGCCTACAGGTTCCCTTAAACCAATTAGGAAACTGTTCAGCACATTTCAGAGTAAAGGTCCCTTTTTGATTTAACTACCCTTTCGTCGCGTTCGTGTATTTGAATATTATTGAAAAGGGATGCTTGAATTTCTATTATCTCGCTGTAAAATTTTTCTACATTATTAAATTTCTGGCGAATACTGTGAAGATCCCTAATTAAAGACGTTTCTGTCCTTTTATGTGAATAGTGTAAAATGAGGTTTTGTTTAATGTCATCCCAATTAAGAGAAGTCCCGTACATATTAAGGACTTCATTGGCTTGTCCAACAATTTTGCTGCGGAAAGCACGCAACAGGATTTGACCCTGTGGTGTGGCATCGTAAGCCCTAATGTGAAGTAAAATTTCTTCAACATTATTAATAAATTCGTTTAGTAACCGCGGATTGCCTTCATATGTCGGCAAATCCTTGATTGCATCAGGGATGCGAAGTGATTCAAATGACGGAAAATTTGGAATCATGTTCAATGGAGGTTGTTTATTTGGTGGATTAGACATATTGGTTTGAAGTGATATATTCGTTAATGCGGAATTTTCAGGTATTGAATTTAAGCTTCTGCTTTTAAATAATCCACTTAAAGCGCTTGGATACGGTTTAAATGAGATATTTCTAGTTGCTTTTTGTTTGCTCATCTACAAGCACCACACGGTAACTATTGGTTAATTTATTTCTTATTTTTGTTTTTATGTATGTATTGAAAATCAATCACTTGAGTCGGGTTTTATATAATTTGGTTAAAGCAGGCAATAATTAAAATATAACACAATAGAAGATTCAATTTTCTTTTATTTATTTATTACTATTATTTTTTTTTTGAATTCTATTTATTTAATTAATATGTATATATGCATATGTAAGGTAACAGTTCTTATTATTTTTCTTTTATATGTATTTTTATAATATTTTCTAATTTCGACTTTAATATTTTATGTCTATTGTCGGCTAGATTGATCGGGATATGTCGCTGTATAGATATTCCCTCTATACTCCTGTCAAATAGACCAGTGATATGCATTCAAGGTCTTTAATAAGGATGGACTTCCAACTTCAATTTAGTCACATAAAACTTATTTGAAAAATTTTTTTTTCATATAATAATTTCGTTCTTCCCTCTTTTTTTTCTATATATATAAGTATAACTATTTGTATATTTAATATTTTCACAAGCTTTTCCACTATTCCTTTGTTGTTTTGTTATCTTTTTATTTATTATTTACTCTTTTAACCTGGAGGGTCTGGCTTTTTGCTACAGAATCGCAGATTTGAGTTTTATTTATAACTGGAGGGTCCTTCGATAGGAATCGCAGTTTACGTTTAATATGTTAAGGCTGTACAAGCCTATTATTTATTCATATAATTTTTTGTATTTGGATAACAAATATCGCCTAATAGTACACATACTAACACATTCGAACAAAAAACAAGTGGCATGTTTTCATTGCAGTGAATTATTTAGGACAAAGATTACGCTATTTGATCATCTCTGACGTCTACCAGATAATAATAGTAAGTAGAACAATCTAAGTAAGCAATTTATTGATTTTTTCCTTTATTTATTGCTTGGCAAATTTTTTAATTTTCAGAACAAAAATATCAATGTGCTCAGTGTTTTAAATACTTTGCTTCGGAAAAGTTGTTACGGTCACACATTATAAAGCACGATGGCACGATGGATGGTAGTCTGCACGGCAAAGTAAAATAATAATAAAAAATGGCTACTAACCCGGAGCTTCAGCACTGCTACGAGTATAAACAAAGAACGTGCAAAAGCAGAGCTGCAAAATAATTAATTGAGCTTAACCTCCTGTCGTTTCTTCTACTATCCCTTTCCTGTAGTTCCAGCACAATGCTTCGCATGTGTAGCAGTCATCTCCTGAGTGCTGGTCCCAGATAAAAAAAAAATCCAGCATGTGTGATATGACTTGTTCCTCTGCCAGTGATTTAGCAACGCATGTTCGTTATCGTCAAAAAAAGATAAACCATTCAAAGGTATGGAATGCGATTACCTATGTGTTCGGGAGTCCGATCTTAATCAATATGTTCAGTTGATACATAGCCAGGAAGTTTATCGTTGTGAGAACCGGGATGTACTTATGCAGTTACAACATTTGAAGCCTTACGAGGGGTAAGTTCAGTACTAGATTATTTATTTGAATTATTTCTGTTATGGTAAAAACATGCAAAAGAATATGCAATGATATATGTAGTTTCGTTTTTTAAATCAATGGACTGGTCATAAGTGCGACCTTAGTTTAAACTGAAGTTCCAGACTTCTAATTCTTTAAATACAATACCATACCATACCATTGTTTTTATACAATACCATACAATACGCGTAAATAAATTATGCTATAGTTAATATTTTTTATAGTTATTTTTTGAAACTGTTTTTAACTCATCGTACGCTTGCTAACTTTTTGTTATGCATATTTTATATATGTACATAATTTATTTATTAAGAAAATATGTTGTTTTTTCGTTCATTTAGCACTACCTGGAACAACATAAAAACACTACTTTCATATAAATTTGTCACTGTTGTGAACAAGCCTTTAAGAATAGTAAAACTCTATCCTCACATCTCATCAAGAAACATGACTTTCAACTTCTCTCCGGTCACCGACGAATACCTAACGTATTGATGAGAATGGCTTTTATCGCTTAGAAACAACACGTATTGAAAGTTTATTTGTAATTGCTGAATTGATATAAGTCGTAAGAAAAAAATGGCATTAAAGAACTTTTTAATTAGTTAAATAAATGAAATTTATGCTATAGCTGGAAGATAAAACCAAGTTTATTATTATTTGTAATTATTACATAAAATTTAATACGTTTCCAAAAAAAAAATAAATAATAAATAAATAAAAATAATGAAGATCATCATCTTCCTTAGTTTCAATATTTTGTTTTATTCAAATAAATTGCAATGTAACACGTCATAACTATCTATCGCAATACAACATACCATAATGTGAAGCAACTAATGAAAACACATACAAAAGAATAATATAATATTATGTACATATTTTTTATTATTTCACTTAAATGATTTTAGAATAAAGTTTACAAATAAAAAATAAAATTTACAAAATTTTTTATTTGATTGAATTTTTGTTTGTTTAATTTGGAGCAGCATACTACAGGAAATTTAAGACGAAGATTTAATTTTACTAAAAAACAAAACAAAAAAGACTTACCTGTGCTCATCCTTCAGGGAGTGATGCAGTTCCATTGATTGTAGATTATTTTAATTCTCGGCACGTTCAGCAGCAATAGTAGTATATGAAAATAGAAAAAAAATTATTTATTACTTAAAATCACAAAAATATATAGTAAATAATGTTGATTTTTTTTGACATTATCTGGTCTACATCCATCATGTTTTGCTATGATAGCCTCTTGTAGGTTTTGTTAGCGAAGCCCACGTTTGGAAATTTATTTTTATAAATAATTTCAGAATTTATTAACAATTTTATTAAATTCTGAAATTACTTTTCAACATGATACCAATATTGCCCATATTCGTTGGAAAATAAACCCTTTATTCACTTCGGAGGCACATAACTTGGAAACTAAAGGTGCCCCTCACTTTCTTATTTTATTTTTTAATTTTGTATAGGGTGGCATACTTTTTTTGTGGATTCGGGAGGGTGCCCTAAGCTTTATTTAAGCCCAAAACTTCATATGCATACATATTATGTATTTAACAAAAAGTCAAAGACTTACCTTTTTGCATCTCTCGGGAAACGATGCAATTTATCGACTCCCATGCATTCCATTACGCAGCTTCCACTCCTGTCAATTAGAACAATATAAATTATAAATATAAAATGGTAATATAATATTTATTTTACTATACTTACATTTTTTTAACAAACAAAATCCCTTTTTTCACTTAAGTTTGTATGCTTATAAAAACACACACACACACAGAATAGTACAACAGGATTATTGTTAAATTTTATTTTGGATATAATTATACAATTATGTATATATTTATTTAAAACACAAAAGTTCTCTAATTAAATTATTACTAAAAATTTCCACCCTGAAATTTAACAATTTGACAAAATGTAAGAGATAGCACTATGAAGATGTAGATTTCCTATCACTTCCTTAATTTTGTCCAATTGACGACTCTGTTTTAGTCAAACAACTCTGTTATAGTTTTCATGTGTCGTGTCTATATTAGCCTATGGTGCAAAAGCAGAACTGTAAAATAATTAATTAAGCTTTACCTCCTATCGTTTCTCTAACTATCCCTTTCCTATAGTTCCAGCACAATGCATCGTATTATAATTAAATAATTGTGAAAAAAAAAAAAATTAAGTCAAGTTCAGTCCATACATATATGGTTTTCAAAGGAGATTGCATTTTAGAAAGAAATTTAATCTTCCATATCATTTATTTCGTTTGAAAGATCACACAGATTTATATGCACAAATATAAGTTGGTTTACTTTTTCTGTATTTTTTCCAAATAATACTTCTGGTTTTAGCAATAGCTTGTCTGCTATTAGAAAATATTCTTTCTGAAGGTTCGCTACCTGCTGGTATGCACAATATTTTACAGCTGACTTTATACAAAATCGGGAACTCCGTCTTTCACAACTCCCACCATGTAATATATTATTCATCTTTAAAAATGCATACATTTGTGTATTCATAACTTGCAATTTCTAGATTAAATGTAATAAATTCAGTTAATATACAATACTACATGTGTTTAATTTTTTAATTTTTATTTTATTCAAAATACATTAGTTACGCTGGTCGATGGCAAGCCTAGTGTAGATGAGAAGAAAACTATAAAAATAGAAATATGTATGTGAAATAAAAAAAAGTAAACTCATGGATTGTTATGTTTTTGTTTATAGGTTTTTGGTTTTGTGTTTGGTATTTAACTTTAATTCTCGATTTATTAGTTAAATTTTAAACATTAGAATCTTGGATTTGTATTCAGAAATTAGGAAAAATCCACTGATGAGCTAAGTAAGCATTAGCAAAATAGTACTATATGGATATGCTTTCTTCCTAAGTTATTGAGTTTGCTTTTATAAAAAATACTTTATGAGAATATCATAAAGTATGTAATAATACATTTCACATATTTTTCGGGAAAAAGCAAAATTTTCAAATTAGAATCATAATATACATATGATTATAATTTGCAATAAACATTTGTTGAAATAAATCTAATTAAAAATTTATAGGTTGTATTATTTCGGCTGCATATTTTTTAACTTTTTGGGAATATTTGCATGTATATTTTAAACATTTTTATGCATATTTAAACTTGCCCTGCTAATAACGCATACTATATAAATAACAATATATTGGTATTTTACTTGTAATGTATATTTGTATATTTTTGTAGATCGAGTACAATTTTATGTTAAAACTCATGGCCTTGGAGGGTTTTGGTAAAGTAATTGGAAATCTTGAGGATACAATAATTTATGCTGAATTAGCAATTGACATCGTAACTTTCAAGATGAAATTATACGATTTTCGAGTGATTCAATTCAGGTTCGTACGATCGTGTAAATTATTAATAAAAATATTTCAAACAAAAAAGTACCAAATATATATTCATATGTATATGTACATATGTACCAACTGACCCGGCCACGCGTTGCTATGGCTGTTATAAAAATATTAAATTAAATTTTTAATTGTAAAGAAATAATGAATGAACGAAAAAAAGTTTTTTGATGTTACATAGCGGACCCATACACGTGTGAAAATAAATAAAAAATAATTTTTGGTCAGCATTAATCGACCAAATGTGTCCACAATCGGGAGAATTGTGCGCAATTTTCAGAGCAAACAGTTTCTGTAGGAAATGTGAAAAGGAAGGGCGTGGCGGCGTCATTGGGCCGCACTTCTTGGAAAATGAGGTCGACCAAGCAGTTACCGGAAATGGCGAGATTTTTATTTATTTATTTAACAACATCAATAGATTTTTACTTCCCTACTGACTAAATGATTATTACAAAAACAGAGTATTATTTACAATATAAGTAATCCAGCTATATTTAAATATAAAGTTAAATTCCTCGTTACAATTTGATTGGTCTCGGACAAGTCAATTCTATGGTAGCATTTATTGAAAAAAGTACATGCGCGACGAAAATAATCATTATGTATTATCATAAACAGATCGGTAGTATTTCAATCCTATAACTTGAACATTTCGGCCGGTCTCACAGAAAATTTAAGTTTATATGTCTAAACAGGTACTCAGAATCAACATTACCACGTATTAGGCATAAATAAAATACTAAGCATTGATCGCCGACTTTTCAGAGTAGACAGTTTAATCACAGCAAGCCTACTTGATACGGCGGTAAAATATGGGGATTCCCTCCAAGACCACGGAGACAGAAGATTACAAAATTTTTTTAAACTGATTTATTACTATTGCCATGAATAGAATAGCAAGGTGCCTCCGTGAGCATTAGTCTTATCAATATGGAAGTAAGGGTTCGATCCCCGCCTAGACCCTGGATGTTTCACAGACAGGCTATAAGAGTTTCGTAGAGTTTGTGTTGTTAAAAAAAAATATCCATGCTCAAGAATTGTGGGACAAGTGAAGTAAATAAAGTTTTGTAATATATGGATCCTGAAATTCTCTAATTGTCAGGATCTCATTTTAGGAATTTAACTAACGATTTGGTAATTGTTTGGAGGAATTGTTATAAGGGAATATAATAGCGTGAGTTTTATAGACATTATTTTTATTTTCCATTTATAAAAGTATTTGTTACATGCAGAAAATCCTTTTTCCGGACTTTCATGTATGATGGAGGATAGAATTCTGATGTACAGATTGAATACAATAATGGAGATAATATTGAACCTTGTGGTAGCCCAGCAGTAATTTGTGTCTGAGACGATAAAGTTTTGTTAATAGCTACTACAAATGTTCTATCAATGCGAAAATCAGCAATAAGCCTGCACAAATATTTTGAGCAACTTCTACTTCTTTTTTACTATGTTCCACGTACAAAACAAAATCTACTTCGTCACTAGATTTTGGCAAAAATCTAGTAGTAGTTGGTGGTGCAACCATGTTTTTTGACTAGATTCGTCCTTCTGTGTAGTATAATTAAAATTTTTCTATGCCGCTGCGTATAGTTAGACAAAATGTTTCTGGTTACCATTATAATTAAGATTAACTCCTTTTGTCTAAATATTTGTTTGTTTTTTAATTGTTCTTTAAGGTTCGCAAAATATAAAACACCTTTGGCGGTTAAATAAATATTCTTTTCTCCATACGATAGACACTGAAGTATCGCATGGTATCGTTCCAAATAACGATACATTTTATTCGATATCGAATGCTATGATACCAAACTAAGAAATTTCAATAAACTTTTTTTCGATATTGAATATGGTGATTAAACCCGAGGTATTTATGTACTTTGACAAAACCACACTAATGCCCAAATTCGCAGTCATTAGTTAGCTAATAACAATAGTTTAACCAATAATGTGTATTGCTTAACTAACATTCTCAGTATAACCAAAGAATGGTAACCCCAACAATCGTTTAATTTTAAATATTGTTAGCACTGTTATAGCATATGGTTTTTGTTTACGTTTGTTGTATTATTTCTTAAAAATGTATAAAACAAGCGCGCTCATCGAACTTTACCGAGCAAGATAGTGAATTGCTGCTGAAATTGGTTCGGGAAAACCAAAACATCATCGAAAATAAAAAAATTATAGTATTATATATATGTATATGTGGTAGATGATATCGAAACAAAAATAGTAATAATAATTTACTAATCAGATGTTATCTAACTATTGGTTAACCAATGACATTTGGCAGTTTAACTAATAGTAAACAAGAAGCAGTGAATCAAATATTATTGGTTAAACTATTGTTATTAGCTAACTAATGACTGTGAATTTGGGCATAAGAGATGCGTCCTTCTTTAGCTACTCGTAGTGGTTCAAGAAATATGAAGTATAAGTGAGTATGTGTCATTAATCCTTTCGGTCCCGCTCTTAAACCAGCAGTCAGAAAATTTGGTTTATGATTTTCTTGCTTAATGCATCTAACTTAAACATTTTTGAAGATTTTCGACTTCTGAAGTTATCGGGTGACTAGATATTGAAAGTTGCTTATAATCAACTTTGGACCGTTTAGGAAATTAAAACAAACATTTTTTTTTAATTATTCTTCAAGAATCTATAATTTACTGAAATATGATATGTTAAAAAAGTTTTACTACTATTACAGCATACGTATTTTGTGTTCACGTGAACAACACATTTCGCACATTTTAATACAGACGTCCCCGTCTTACGGAAGCGAAGTCGAGCATTTTCTCCCTGCAGCAAACGATTGCCGCTTTCGTGATACCTCAGCAAATTCGCCGGATCTGTATTTAATTTACTGCTTTTGGAACTGAAACTAGATGCAGAATAAGACGAAGGCAGAGTTCTGCATGTAGGTCTTCTTGTTCCTATCTATTTCCGCTGGGTCGTCCTCTTTTTCTTTATCTTGCAGGCAGCGGTATTCGTTATCTGGCAGACTTTCCTGACACTCAGAAGACGGTATGTGAAGGTTAATGTTGCTATTGCAACCCGACGACCCTACGGTATTTTTGTGCTGTTTCGCTTGTGTGGACGTGAGATAGCTGTTGCAAAGGCGCAGATAGAAGAGTTTTTCGTGCGCTAGGGTCTGGGGCGGTGGAGTTCTATCACTAAATACGCCGTATCAAGAGTTCTGTGGCCGCTTTATAATGCGTGTAGAACTCGCCAGCTTTTGAATTTTTTCCGCTTACTCACGGCCGTTTGCACAGGCCATTGGCACACATTCTGAGAAGATGGGCTTCCCGTTCAATGCCCCCTGTAGGGCCTATGGGGACGCTTCGGAAAAGGAGACCGTTGTGCACTTTCTTTCTGAATGCCGGCTAGCTCGCGGTTGATATTCTTTGGAGCGCCTTTCTTAGACATCTTCTGGCTGTGCGCTCGTTTGGACCTGATGGAATTATTGATATACGTGAACGATACAGGGTGGCTGTGCCGTATTCTAATTCCTACGGGGTAAGGTGACAAAATGGCACCTACGATGCTACTTAGATCGACCCATCTTGGTCGACTGCCTTTTAACCTAACCTACCTAACTGAACTTATTTGGTATTTCCACCTGAATTTTTATAAGTATCAAAAAACGAACAGAAATATGGTATTGGCATATTCGCAATTTGAGCATCTACTGTGAGATTATATCCGTTATTATCACCGTACGTAATTCTGAAATGTTTTTTGAGAGTTCTTGCATAAACATGTGAAATTTCCTAGCTTTTTTCAAGAATTTGGTTAAAGGTCTGCTGAATATTTTGATATTAGCATATAGGACAGCTAAAACGTAACATGTAATTTATACATACATTGAAAAAATTTAGCAACGTTGACGAAATTAGTGGGTGTGCTGCTTGCACTCACTTCCTATTAAAAACTGCTAAAGTTGGAGATATTCTTCTTATTATTGATGGATATAGCATTCTTGCCAATAGAAGAGAACTTCTATAAATTGCGAAAAGATAATAGTTGAATAAAAATATTTCTTTTTTGAGGGAAAATATACAGGGTGGCCCAAAAAGAGCGCAGGTATTCGAATTCCTTTTTTTATAATTTATTATTTTTTTTTAATACTTTGTAAAGAAGACTTGGGGAATTTAATATAAAAAAGTACAGAATTGAACAACGTGTCAAAAACGTTGAACTTTTTTTCAGATTATCATATATATATATAATACTTACAGTAAAAAATATAGTTGATAAACATAAATTTTGGGTGAGTGATTATAGTTTGTTTTTTCTTTGCCTGCAGTTCGATTCAACTGTATTACATTTTATATTAATATTTTTGTAATTTTATATTTTGGTTTTCTTTATAACATGCAAATTCAGTTATTATCTCTGTCTTGCTGTTTATTAAAGAAAGATTTGTTTATCCTATACATTGTCGTTCTGAACTAAAAATTGCCGTCATTCCGGGCAATTCGCTCTGAAAAATCGTCAAAATCATAAACTACAACTAGACTCGACACAGAAAAATTTAGTGCTGCTAGGTCACCACCTTCGTGCGAGAAGGAAACAAATATTTGTAAGAAATGTTGCTTTCTTTGTCGTACGAACCTTGTGCAATTATCATTTGGTTTTTGTAAGACATTTGCGTAAATTGGAAATAATTTGCGTTTTCCGCCAAAATCATGACCAAAGTTGGTAATTTGTAGTCATAAATATCATAGATTATTTTATCTACATATTACCAGAAGTGAAAAAAAAACAAAACAACACAAAAACGGTCGTAGAAGTCGGTGAACAAAAACGTGAGGATTTCATTAAAAAGTAATTATCTAAATTTTTATCTATGCGTTTTATGGTGCCCAGTACAGAAGCTACAAATGTTCCGGAAGAGTCTACGCAGGTACCTGATATACATACTTAAGTATGTGAAAGGAGCGTGATATTTCTTATCAAATTGCAATTTGTGGCCCTAATAAAAAATTTGTGTTTCAAGCAGTAAATGACATCGACGCCAAAGATTGGATTCATGCAATAGAAGCAGCAGAATTAACACAATTGGTATTTTAAAATACAAGCGTCCAGTTATTTTATTAAGCACAAAATGAATTGGAACAAAATGTTTAGTGCTAAAAATTTTGTTAGCATAAGCAAAAGGAGTTCCAGTTGATTTTGTGTTGATGTGTTTTAACAACATAACAATGATTAACAAAAACAAATAGAACATACAGTTTTTCATTTTTATAATTAAAAATTAAATAAATTTGTTTGTTTTTATTTTCTTCTATTTATCTGTTCCACGAGTGCGAGAATATTTGGTACAGGGTTTTGGATGAGATGAGAAATGAAAACAACTGCAGCCAGAAGAAATGGAAAACAATTTTTATTAATTAAAAATACTTATGTTAATCGTTTTTCATTTAGTTTCTTTTTTTTTTTAAATTAAATGATTAAAAAAAAAGGAAATAATCGTGAAAATGAAAAGATATAAAACAAAAGCTGTACCTTCTGTCGTAAAAGATCTAAGTCCAATTTATGAAATTTTAAAACAGGGAAAATCTATTAAAAAGAGAAATAAAAAAATGTAATATTTCAAATGGCTCAATCAATTTGGCATTTAATTTTTTTCATTAAAATTTAAATGTTAAAATTAAATTAAATTTCATTTAAATGTTTTATAACATTTTTGACTTGTTCTACGTTGAATTCATAGTACAATTCAGTACCCATTAGAATATCGTTGTGTGGATAGTATTTTGAGAGCACCACTAGATTTTTTATATCGCCAAAGGCAGGCATTTGAGAAGCAAAGCGAAAACTGGTGGCCTCTATGCTAGACAATTCTTCATAAGCCACAAAGCTGTATGTAGGCAAAACTTGTTGACAAAATATGGTTCAAATGTTGCAAAGCACTGTCACTTAGGTAAATATACAAATTGAAAAGGGAATAAATGGAATTTGTATCTCAACCAGATCTACTTCAGCTATTAGTTGTAAGCCCCAGAGTCTTAAAAGGAAAAATTTGCAAATGTTAGAAGCCATTAGATTATTAGTAAAAAAAAAATAAACTTAACTTTTTCTTAAATAAGCACACAAACTGCCTTCACCATAATAACGATTTAGATGAGAAATTGATCAGGTTTACATTTATACTTACATACTTTGTCATCGGTGGCAAAACCCAAGTTAATTACAATGCACATACATTTTCTGTGGTCTTAACAAAGCGCACTTCATTGTGAAATTTTTTGTTATAATACTGGGTAAATTATTGCTAGGTATATCCGAAAAATGTTTCACCACGAAACTCTGCAATTCAGCAATAGACAAACGTGCCGGCACACAAGCATACATACATACCGTGGTTTGCTAGTTAAAGTTGCTTTGTGCCATCGTCTGTTTGGTGCAATTCCGATGGAGAACCTTTATGTTCCTTTTAAAAATAAAAACTAATGCATTACTTACATTTCCACTCTTGCCGGGAATTTCAGGCAAAGTTTTAGAACTTATTACACTTAGTTCGCATGAAATATTGAACTTTTCGTTTTTTAATTCAAAATAAGGGAAATATTAATAAAACATCAAATTATTCCCAAAAATTTTACACATTTTAGCACACAAAATTTATTATACTTAGCAAAACATCTGCTTTCAAAAGTGTAGGTATAACCATTGCTTTTGCTATCTTTTTATTCACTCACACGAACCTGGTTACAAATTCTGATTTGAGCGTTTTTCATACGTCTCTTGTGAGTATCCTGTATGGTATTCTGTGGTCAAAATAACGTAAAATTGTGAGGTTTGGCACCACTGGTTGCAAATCTGAAATTGAGTCATACGAAAATATAGCAAATATTCTTGCTGCATATGCAAACAATACGTTCCTAAATTGGATAAAGCCTTTGAACGAGCATAGAATACGAAGAAACAAACAAACCACCAAATATTATTTGAAAATAAATTTATAAATATTATTTGAAAATAAATTTATAAATATTATTGGTTCTCTTTTATTTCAGAAACATTCAAGTACAACTAGATCAAACGAGGTTTATTAGACATTTGACTGGTATGATTTTAAGTCCGATCACAAATCTATTTAAAGATCACATAACTACCTCAATATCAGATGGCCTTAAGGATCAAATGCAAATGCTTATGGATGAATTCAATAATGAGGATCCCCTTGAATTGCAAAGTTTTGTTAAACAAATACTCGGTGGTCTGACGGGTTTAAAAAATTAACCGCATTTCAACGTATAAATTAAGTTTTTTCCAATAATTTATTTATATATAAAAATTTACAAAATATTTATATTTCTTAAATTACATATATGCTCTCTGAAGTTAATTTTAACGTACAACAGAAATAGATTTTAAGTGTATCATAATATGGTACTCACTGCCTGCCTGAGTTGTCGATATTTTAAATTTTGTTTTACATGTAATTAAGCGACATCTCGATATCGAGGGCCAGGCAGTTAGTATTAGTAAGTGGGTGTATTTCATTAATCTATGGGTAAACAAAATTAAATATAATTGAGATGGACTTGTAGTAATGCCATAGGGTTATAGGTGCGAAATTTCAATTTGCACACAAAAAAATGCATTTTTAATTATTCTAAACGAGGAATTAAATGACTTTGGTTATAAGATTATATACGAATATGCTCCTATAAGGAGCATAGGGCCTCTAGGGTTATATATATAACGGGTGTCCCAACAAGAACGCAAGATTTAAATGACTGATGCAGCAATTGAATTGTTTCTCTGACTGTATAACATGTGGCGCCGTCTTGTTGAAACCACATGCCCTCCACATTCATTTCTTCAATTCTAGGCACGAAAAAACTGGTTATCATTTCACGATACCGAACACCATTGACTGTTTGCGCTTGACCTGCGTCATTTTCATAAAAAAAGGTCCAATGATTCCTCCAGCCCAAAATCCACACCACACAGTGACACGTTGAGGATGCATTTGCTTCTCGTGAATCATTCGAGGATTTTCCTCATCCCAAATGCGACAATTCTGCCTATTGACGCAGCCATCAAGATGAAAATGGGCTTCAGTTCCTGAGTCAATTGAACTTTTTATGCATGAAGATGCAAATCTTTCGTCAAAATTCGCTGCATAGTGGATTTGGAGACACCAATTTGCTGAGCTCGGTGTCGAATTGAGGTGGATGGAGTTTGAGCGACATCATCACGTACAGCTGCGACATTTTCGGTCGATCGACCTGGTCGAAGGCGCGTTGTTGGCTTTACCTCACTAACATACCCAGTTTCCGAAGCAGCAAATGGATATCACTTACAGGATATCTTTTTTCAAAGTTAATTGCAAAAATTCTCCAATAATATAATGTATTTTGTAAAAAAAAATTATAATAATCGCATAAATAAAAAAGTTATAAACAATTTAAACCATATAGCTCAATTTGCACCAACCTGTATAAACGACATCGACTGAGTACGGCTCCGAAAAAAAGAAAGTAGATGGAACAGGTAACAATAATGAGAATAGAAATTCCAAATATTATATGTCAACTCTCTTTACAGAAGAGTTTACTTTATTAAAACTGTATTCAACTTTAAAAACCATGTTTAAAGCTTAAAAATGTTTTAAAATATGTTTGGCACATTCATTTCACGTCTTTGAAGTTTAATATTCCATAAGTCTTGAAAGGCTGTTAACTCAAACCTTCGCTTTGGACTATCTTGAATGTAATTATATATATATGTATATATGTACATATATTTCGTAATACTTTTTCAACACTGATGGTAAAACTTTACATGATTAAAATTCAGATTAAATTCTGAAATCCATCAGTATCATTAAATTTTAGTTGTCAGTTATTAAAAACGCATCACAAACAAACCTCACAACAAACAACAATTTCATAAATTCAAACAAAATGTTAAACGATTAAAGAAATTATATACGGATGCTACCCGGAGCCATGGGCGGATCCTCCGACAGAGAGAACCGGAATCCCACTTCGAAGGAGGTATCTCGGTCTGCGAGGTATTTCACTCCCGTTCTTTTGGCAGCTATTTTATCAGCGCGTGCAGATGTACTTAGAATTGCGTCTAAGCAAATGCTGCGAGAAACCTTTAGTCCCCTCAGAGGGTGAACTAAGACATTCGAACTCTCCGCCAAACAAAGAATACTGATGACGTGTGCAGTGGCATAGAAAATACGTATTCTACTCAACTGGTGTTGGAGATTAATTGTTCTTTTTCCCTTATTTTAATCAAAAATGTAATTTCTTCACAATATTGTGATAAATTAACTGTGAACTTGAACACTACAGAAAATTTACATTCATAAATAAAAAAAGAATAATTCATAGTTTTATTTTTTTGCGTTTTGACCAGAAAACCACTTCATTTGAAAAAAATAATAAATTCAATAAGAGTTTATTTTACTAATTTTTTTTTGATTTGGACTAGAATGAAATTTTTTTTTGATTTTGGTTTAGACTAAAATGTACTACACAAAAAGATTTGAACTGAAAAATTTCCATTAAAAACGATTTGAATTTCTTAAAATACATCATTTCATTTTTACATATTGTGTGAAGAATTAATCTAACTTAGTTCACTAATAAAAAAATCTATTATTTATTGCTAACGCACACAACTTTTTTCTTGGAAGTTTGGTTCCTTTATCTTTATATTAAAAACCCAAAGCAACAAAGGTTTTTCCTTGAAAAGTTCTATGTCGATGGCAGTTTTCATCAAATATTAGATGTAACTTCTTCTTCCAATATTGAAAAATAATCTACGAGACCCTGTGAAGGCTTCACAAGGTTACATTTATCAAACTCCTAGTCTACTGAAATTCTTTCGTTTTCATCGAAAGTGGGAAGGTGTGAATCGCATAAATGTGGCTCCGGAATTTTGCGATAGAAATATCCACAAACGATGGCATTTCATTCTATAACTTCTATTTCCGCACTAACCCCTTTATTTATACCTAATTCTAATTCATTTTGTGAAATAGAAGTGTTTGGTAGGGAATGCAAACTAGACCACTGCATTTTGTTTTGATTAAAACTGTACGCTAAATCTATTATCGAGAAATGTAAAACTTTGTCGTGGGGGGAGATATTCTGTAATGGCAGAATAACGCCACTGGCTGAATAAAAACAAAAATAAATAAGCAGATGAATGCTTAAGTAAAATAAATGAAAGCCGATTGAAGGCTGTTAAAAGAATGGTCCTTTATTTAAAAATATCTCTCCTTATAAACTAAAACAACAGGAATATAAAATTACAAAAATTAAGGAATAATTAAACAACAAAAATATATAAACGGTACATACATATGTATTAAGAAATATTCTTATACCATAATATAACAGTGTACTAAAAAAAATGATAACAGTATATAATGTAATATAGAGTGATATAATAAAAATATATAATGCAATAAAAAAATATATAAAGTAAGAAAAATATACTAAAAACAAACAATATAAAAATAATAGTGGGTTACACTACAATTCTCACAATTTCCATTCCCTACAACAATTGCATAATGTAAACCCCAACGCTTTTGAAATGTACATGAAAAATTTCGGCGAATAATACCGGAACCGGTAAGTCTGTGCGTTTTAATTCCCTTAAATCCTTCTGGATTGAGAAACTGCCAAAGACTTTTTAAAGCTGAAATATTGGTCAGCCAACCAGAAGTGAACTTGAAGATGTTAATAATATTATTCCCTTTTTTATCAATTTCATTAAATGGTTTGAATTTTTTTTGGGCCTGTCTGAGTATATCTAACTGATCTGCAGAACATGTGAAGACAGCAAGTTCTGATCGACTGTTAAATATATCGAAAAGGTTATTGAAAAACTCAAAATATTCAGCCGTTTTTATTTAGTTTTAGCCAATGAACTAAATTTCTTACAGGCTTATACATATGTACATTAAATTCAAATATAATGATAATAAAGCATAATAACAAATATTAAATTATAAACATAACATTAAAATAAAGGATACGTATACAATCATTAAAAAAATGCATTTAAGTGCCCTAAAATATTGTTTTTTAAGGTAATAGTATCAATCGAAAAATCAATGGCAGAATATGGGTCATTAAATTGAGCACACATTCTACGGAATGGATCAAAATTGGCATAGGTGGAGCGGAAATATTGAAGTTTCAAGAGAACCTAATATCTTGTTCGACGTTTTGAAACTGGGAATTCAATATGATTGAATACAGTACAAATGATACATTCATGTATATTCTCCTACTTTTCAAAGTAGGAAGCTTAATAAGTGCAACGCAATTTCCATATGATGGGAGATTAAAATTCCGATTCCAAGGAAGTCTACGCAGACAAAACAAAAAATTGTTTTTGAACTGATTAAATTTTTTTTGTGGATATCATATTGCGGATCCCAAATAATACAGGCGTATTCCAGAATTTGTCTCACCAGTGACGTAAATAAAAGCTTTATAATGTAGGGATCATTAAGTTCCTTTCCTCAACGGTTTATAAATCCCAGAACTCCTTTGGCTGTATTCACTGAATTAAAAATGTGTAAATTAAAATTTAATTTACTGTCGAGTAGGACACCAAGATCAAGGAATGTTTCCACTTTCTCTAGCATGTAATCATTAATAGAATAATTGTAAGATAGATGGCTTCCTCTATAGAACATCATAAATTTATATTTTTCAAGTCGAAGTCCATTGACTTTTTTTCATCTTGGACCATGTGTAGGAGATGACTCCTACACATGCGAAGCATTGTGCTGGAACTATAGGAAAGGGATAGTAGGAGAAGCGACAGGAGGTGAAGCTTAACTAATTATATTGGAGCTTTTGCACGTTCTTTGTTTATACTCGTAGCAGTGCTGAAGCTTCGGTAGCCATTTTTATTATTATTTCACTTCGCCGGTGCTACACAATACCGACTGAGGAGGGCGTTCTGATGCGATTGTGGATTGCTATCACCTGAAGACGGTATTGTTCAGTGACCAGTGACTATGCCTTCGCCACTGAAACCTTCCGACAACAAATGACACACAAAGACACTAATGCACCCAGGTCTGTTTTTGGTTTTGTAGTCAACGTGCAGACTACTATCTATCGTGCTATCAGATTCAGATCTAAGTGAATTAAGGAACACAGGTCAGGATTATCTAAGCTTAGAAAAAGTTTTACATCGTCGGCGTACATTAATATTTTAGAATATATGATACAAGATGGTAGATCATTGATGAATAGTAAAAATAATAGTGCGCCCAAGTGGCTACTTTGAGGAACTCCAGATGGAACATAAATATATTTAAACTTCATATTTTTAAATAATACACACTGAACTCTGTCCGTAAGGTAAGTCGATATCCAACTCTGAAAAGCTGGGGAAAATCCAATTTTGTCCAACTTGTACAACAGCAGTTTTTGATTTACTTTATCGAAGCCTTACTGAAATTGGTAAAAATTGTGTGTGTCTGCATTCCAGAACAAAACGCTTTAGTTATACAGGATGTAAATTCCAAAAGATTTGTTGAAGTTGAACGACCTTTTCTAAATCCATGCTGAAATGGTGAAAAGTATGACGATAGTTCATGGCATAAGATTTATGTTATTATCTTTTCAAAAAGCTGGGGATAATACTTAATTTAGCTATACCTCTACAATTTAATATATTAGATCTATTTCCACTTTTAAACAGCGGTATAATGAAAGACTCTTTCCAAAATTTCGGAAAATACCCAAATGATAATGAGATGTTGAACAAGTACGCCAAACGCATAGATAACTGGGCTATATAATTAGGGCGATATTTATTAAAGTATTTAAAATTTTGCAACTCATTTAAAATTATAGAGGTATCAAGTTTTGGAGAAGTAATGTTAGAGTCTTTTGGTATGCTATATAGATATTTAGATGAGACATTCCACACCTTCCTTGAGTGTGAAGTTGAAAAGAAATTAGCAAACATATCACTAAGTTCCGCGCCATTTGAAGATTCAGTAATTCCAAGTGTCTCACAGTTGGATATCCTGAAGTTCGACGTTTTGAATTGACGAACTGATAAAAAAGTCCGTGGATCAAGTCACACTTTATTTTTAATAGGTAGTTACTGTAGCATTGGCCATTTAGCAAATTATAAGCTATATAAATTTATAATGTAATATAATGATATCACTGAAAACACAAAATGGATCACGACTATTTTTTACCCACTTCAGTGATATGGATAGCAAATGAAAAAAATATTGAGAAGAAAAACTGAAATAAAGTGCGTTTTGTACCTTTTTTATTTTCTGGTTCATATAATTTTAATAGTATTCAAATTCAAATGATGCAGAAGACTTGCCGTAACAATATCTATACAAAAGAGGGCGAGTTAGATAAGTTTGTGTGGGGTAGAGAAACACTGGGTGTAGCTAGTATTATATAAACTCTTAAATATTAATAAAAACACCGTGAAGAAAGAAAGTAGCCAACTGTTCGTTTGAAATTTGCATATTGCAAATTAAAACTACTACTTTTAGTCTTGCACATGTGCAGTGGAGATTGCAAAATTATGCAATTGCATAATATAATATTTAATATCAATTATGAATTGCTTTTTTGGCTATGTTTGCAATAATTGCTGAAAGAGAGATATCCACATTTATTCAACTTTTTCGTTTCTCCCTACACTTTTTAACCGTTAATATTTAAATTTTTTTGTTTTATAATTATGGCTTAGGTCGACTGTAGTCAGTTAATTATTATTTTTTAATTTCTATACTTGTGAACACATCCAGGTATCGCATAATATAATTATTTCTGATATCATTAAGAGTATAATTATCGAACACTTTACCGGGGTGGAGATGAGGGCTGCCGCCGGGGCTCTTATGATGGTCAAGGCGCCTGTCCCGAATGAGGTGCCGCCAAAGGTGCTAAGGATCCTGGCTGTAGGCGCGCAAGAAGCATTGCTTCCGGTATATAATACTTGCATGACCCAAGGCATCTTTCCAAAGCGGTGGAAGATACAAAGACTTGTGCTGCTAATATCCGAAGCGTATAGTTGTCTTGGCTACACTAGACGATCGGCTGGTGCTGTAAAATACACAGGCGGGACGGAGAAGCAGGATGATCACGTCCGGCGCTGCCCAGGGATCTGTGCTGGGCCCGGACCTATGGAATCTGGCCTACAATGGCACTTTAATGTGGAAATGCCCGAGGATATGCGGACGATATAGCGGCGGTCATCTCTGGGCGAGAAGCTGATCTAGGTCATGATAAGGACTCGGGTGTGGCTTGAGGACCACGGCTGGAACTGCCCAGGAAGGAGACCGAGATGATGACGCGGGGTCACATACCACTCGGTGTCAGCAAGCGGATAGGGGATGTGTCTCTGGTTACCCAGAGGGCGATAAGGTATTTGAGCGTGAGACTCGATTGCAGGCTTCCTTACTGGGCCCAAATATGGCATGTTGCGACTAAGGCGGCAACGATGACTGGCATATTGAGCAGCCTCATGGCGAATGTCGGCGATCCGACACAGGGCAAGAGAGGCTTATTATGACGGTCACGAATTCTATCTTGCTGCATGGGAGTGAAATTTTGGGCGAACGGAGGTTGCTCACCGCACAGGCTCGGGCGCTGCAATACTGGTGATGTGTGGGGAGATACCATTGACCTCTTGGCGCGAGCGGAGGAAGGCCCTGGTGTTGGTGCTATGGGATAAGACAACAAACTGTCCAACAGAGGCAGGACATTTTGACCGTGGAGACGGTCGGTAGGGGAACGGCGAAGCTCTTTACCTACGTGGAAGTATGGATTCGGAAGAAATTTGGGGAGGTTAACTCCTTCCTGACACAGTTCCTCTTGGGCCATGGATATTTCCGAAAGTGCCTGTACCGCATGGGCAGGGCAGATGGTCCCGATTGTATTTACTGCAGTTTGATGGATGACGACGGTCTCTGTAAGTGTGAATGCATTTTCAACCCTACCTCACACGCCAGAAGAAAAAAAAAATAATCGAACAAAAATAATTAGAAAAGATTACAAAATTTTTAATAATAATAAATCAGTATTATTTTTCAATTCGTTTATATTTGCAACTAAATGAATTAGTAACCTTTTGTATAATTGCACTTTTGATTTCATTCACTAAATAAATTCAATAAAAAATAACTGAATTTTTAGCAGTTTTAAAATTATAAACATTGTAAAAATATAAGTGTTGCCATTCCATTTTTTACACGTATACTTTCCGTTATTTATCAATTACAAATATCTATATATATGTAGGTCTCGATTATATTGCTAACTGTCACATTTCGGTCGGTTAAATTTAACAGACACTTTTTTAATTATTTATTTTCATTATTTCGCTACCAAATATGTAGCATCGTCAGGAAATAATAATTTGTATTAACAAAATATTTTTTTTCAAAAGAAGAAAAAGAATATATTTTTGATAGGAAATGAAAATTTTTTGTCATTGATATTAAAATTGTTTTGCCTACACATGTATGTGTACATGTATGTATGTAAAATAACAGAACTTTTTCGTTAAATACTGTCAGTTCAAAATATATCATACATGACCTAACCGACTGTTGAAGTTCCAGTTAAGTTGTAATCAGATATTGTGCAAATGGCAGATAGCTTGCACATGTGCAAAAGTGTAGCAAATGGAAACCTGTATATTTTGTAAGTGTGGAACAAAAATATGTATTAGGTTTAGAAGAGTGTTTTACATCGAAGAGTGAAAATTAATAATATTTCTTAAAGAAATCATTAAAAAAAACTGGTTTATTATAATAGAGTTGTTTCGGTACGTCGATAAATAATCGATAATTGGATTTCACTAAAATATTTAAGAAAAATTATTATTAATTTAAATACGGTCATGCAGTAGAATTTTTCTATAAATATGCAAAACAAAAAAATTAAATACATTATGTATGTATGTGTATATGTATGTACCTCCACCTGCGATGCTGAGTTCAAAAATATAGTATGTACGTCTCTTTAGTACATACATACGTATGCATACTATTTTTAAAAAATTACGATGACATTTCTTGTAGTGAAGTCATCATCGTCATTAAATAAAAAAGAAAAAAAAAACTTAAAGGTATTTTGGGCCAAAAAAGTATACATACATATGTACATATGTATATGGTGTGTTTTTTAAATTTTTCGTAAGATTTAATAAATACACATCGAAAAAGCACAATATAGAATTTTTTTGGATTTTCTTAGCAAAGCTGAAAATAATTTCAAAAAATTGCACAGTGGACAGAAAGTGTGTTCTATGTCGACAAAAAGAAATATATTTCCATTATACAATAATATTTTCATTAGCTTTTCTTATTGAATTTCTGGGCCGTGTCCCTATAGTTGGAGAATTTGAAAACCATCATTCGTAAAGTTATCGCCGAAATATACAAAAAAGTGGTCGAAAACTATCTTTTTTTACCTTGAACCAGTACTGAGGAGATGACACCTACACATGCGGTGCATTGTGCTGGAACTAGAGGAAAGGGATAGTAGGTGAAATGATAGGAGGTGGAGCTTCACTATCTTACAACACTGCTTTTTGCACGTTCTTTGTTTTATGGCAGAGTTGTAGCGTCTCTGATGTCAAGGAGACGTATTAAATACTGCAGCTTCGCTTTTAGTAGTCATTTTTTACTAATTATTTTACTTCTCCGGTGCTACACAATATCGACGAAGGAGGGCGATCCGATTGGATACAGCTGATGCTGTTGCTGTTCAGTGACTATACCTTCGCCACTGACACCTTGCGACAACAACTAACACAAAGCCACACATATGCACAACAGAAAAAATGCGAAACGTTTTTAAGAGTCTGAAACTGGAGTTGAACCCAGGAAAATTTTTCGTTTTGTAGGCAACGTGGAGACTACTTCGACCATCGCCGCCTGCAGCACTAGTATTTTAAGATGTTCAATTGTGGTTTGCTGCGTTCCAGAAATTTTGTGCTACTTTGAAACTTAAGGGGTCACTGCTTGAGGAATTTTTTATTTAGCACTTTTTAAATATAAACCCCTAACACTGCTTGAGGGTTTTTTGTGGTATGTAGCACTAAATTTTTCGTTGGGCGTGAGTTTTTTTTACTTTCTTCGAAAATTCGTAGCAAATAATATTTTTTTATAAAAATAAAATTTGCTAGTTTTACAATACATATTTTTATACTTTACAATGAGTTTTGTCTATTCGACAGCCTGCATAGGTGTCGCATTACTTTATAAATTCAATAATTAAAAGAATGACATTTAATTTGCAACAATTTCACATCTAGTCAGAAAATATATTTCTTCCAAATAAACAAAAGTTAAATATTCAAATGTAGTAATATAGAATTACAAACCAATAAGATGTAGCAGTTTACATTTTATTTCTTTATTTCATGTGCAATAACTAGAAAATATTATGACAAAATTATTGTTAACTTGTATCCATACAAATCTTATGGTAGATGAATTAGTCTAGTGTGTTTGGGAAATAACAAAAATTGTGCGGCTTAAAAATTATTCCAATGTACATTGGCTTTACATAATTTGGGGTGCTGATGGCGAGTAGTCAGTGTGTTGGATCTGCAACCACAAAGACCCAGGTTCGAATCCCAGCCGGGTCAAATCAGAAAAAAGTTTTTTCTGAGTTTTCTGTGCTACAGCACTCTCCTTCGTCGGTATTTGAGCAATAAAACGTCGGCGAAGTAAAATAATAAATAAAATGGCTCAATTAGCTTAAAAATAATGCGTCAAAAAAAAAAAAAAAAAAAAACATCAGAGACGCCGCAACTTTGCTTTATAATTTACACGCAACTGCAAAGTTGCGCAAGAATTAAGCTCTATCTTTCTACCACTTTCACCACCTGTCTGTTTCTTCCCTATCTTTCTCTCCAGTTCCAGTGCAATGCATTGCATATGTAGGGGATAGCCCCTGAGCACTGGTCCAAGATAAAAAAAAAAAAAAAATTTATTTGCACATGAATTATATAAAAATAAGAAACTTCTTTGAGTTATTTCATATTTTTGCGTACTTGAATGTGCTTTGAACAATATAAGCCACACCCAAACAAATGTCTATGAATATCAGTAATATGTTTAGGTAAAAAAAAATAAAATTACCAAAAACAATACACATTACTACATACATACTTATATGGTTAGACATTTTGTGCTCAAATAATTTGCACATGAATTATATTGCAGCCTACAATTGTGTATTAACGATTGTTGACGATTTCCACTATGCGGAAAAACATTCATTTTAAAAATGAATGACTCCCAACAATTGAGCAAAATGAGTGTTGGCAGCAATTATTATAATTTATTGTTTATTTTTGTTTTTATAATCTTCAGATCTAATGTCCCATAATTCTGGTAAATTTTAATACAAATTTATAAAATGTACCCAACTTTGACTATTTTCCATTGAAGCCATTTTTCTTATTTTTGTTTTTCTTTTATTCCTTTACTCCGCGACTTAAAAAACACTGCTCTCAACGAAAAAAAAGGCAAAAAGAGGAAACATCAATACAGACGAGGGAACATTGCATTTGGAACATGCAAAATATCAAAAAATGTGGCTAGAATTATACGACTCCCACTATTCTTTAAATCCAATAGAACTGTAAGTTGTTCATTGGTGATGTTGTCAATATCAAATTACTGCACTAATTATGGGGGCTTTCAGAAATGTATTGGTATTTGCTATTTATCCAGGTCAATGTCCAATATAAGCATGGATTGGTTGGAAAGTACTGCTTTATCTAGTAAAATTTAAGCGAATAAAATAAAACATTCTTTTATGTGATAATGCCAAATTGGACAAAGAATATATATTTTTTTCATATTAAGATGCATAAATTACCAATATACCGAAGGGAACACTATAGAATCTTGAAAAAAATACTAGTTGACCGGGGCACGCGTTTCAATAGCGGTTATAATAGTTTTATTTAAAAAAAATGTATGTATGGCTTAAGTGGATACTACACGCGTTAATATTCACCTTCAATATTTGTCTTTGTGTTAGTGTAAATATTGAAGCCTCTGACACACTACGTCAATATTTCTCATCAATATTCATTCTTTTTAGGGTTTTTTAATTTAGATATGTATATAGAAGTTAACATCGGGAAAATACCTATCTGTTTATTTATTAAAAAAAACTGATGATATTTTCTATATTTGTGTCACTATACATATATTTGCTTTACACTTCCCAAAAATATACTTCAATTAATTCGATTACAAAAATTTTTTACTCTATTTGTAATGCGTCACAACTACGATGTGCACTCAAAGTTACCAGAAATAAAATGAATATTGACAATAACGTCAAACTGCTTCAATATATAAAATGCTTTTTATATTCGTCAATATTACACAGAACGTATATGTTTAACTATTTTCTGCAAACAAATGCACCCAAATAGCAATATTGATGCGTTTTATTGTCCTTCTAAGTGATGCCCAAAACCAAAGATATACGAAAACTAGCTATGTAGAAGAGAGAGGTACCGATTATACTTAACGTCTAACACTTGGAAATGTTATATTTTATTATTACAATTATTAAAAATTTGCTGCCGTATTCATAAAATTTTTTGCTATTTTTAGAAGGTATATTGACTGAATTCTGTATGCCAATTTGTTAAACTCTGTGTGAAATACAAAATAGTGCAAAACGTAAAATATTAGAAATTTAATCAATATTCGAAGTGAATAAACACCTTCGAAATAAATATCTGCATAAAACAAAATGCACTGAACACCATCAAAAGCATTGCTTACCATAAAGTACCTTTCGGATGTCATTTTATTTATTTTATAGGGTAAGTGCTCTTAAAGTAGTCGTCAATTTTTAGTCGGAAAAGATTTTTGAACGTAGAAAACTGTTAAAACTAGGCTACTTATATGAAACAAAAAGAAAACACTTTTTTTCCCCTCAATTTAATAGATGCCGACATTAGGAACGAAAATTCTGTAGAAAAAGCATTTTTCTCAATTTTAGCTAAAATTTGTGAAAATTATTCATTAACCAGTTTACATGCCACTGACCAAATAAAAAATCAATTTAAATTAAGTTTACCCAGTATACCGCATAGTTTATAATGAATTATTTACGACCTGACTAGGATGGGATAACTGTTGTCCTAAAGTCGGAAGTATATCTTATTACTTATTTGCTTAACTAGAATTCCCAAAATATAATAATATTTCCAGAAACAACAGCTTTTTGAAATTTCAGAAATTTTTTCTAACAAAATATGACCACCAAAAGAAAAAGGTCCTTTCACAAATATTTAGAGGAGTCCCTGCAAAACGCACTGAGAGAAATAAGGGTAGATGTTATTTCTATATTACGTGCCAGTGTAAAATATGGTGTTCCACGTTCCATCATACAGGACAGAATTCATGACCGCGTTCTTGAAGGTATTCCCACTTATAACTTGGAGAAGCTGAAGGAATAAGTAAAGGTCGAGCCATAATAACAGAAGAAAATATTAAGAAATGGTTTCTAGAATTGAAGAATTTCTTAAGCAAACAAAATGCCCTTGATTTTTAGACCAGCCGACGTCTAAACGGTGGCGAAACAAGCTTCTGCATGTGTCCTAAGACAGGAAAAGTACTAACACCTAAGGGATATCGGAACGGTTACTCCATTCAAAGAGTCAATGAGAAAGAAATGGTGGCGGTATTGCTGGTTTTATCAAGCGGCAAGACACTTCACCCAATGATTGTTTTCCCTTTTGTTCGTGTACGGAAGCATGCAGCCTGCCAGTCCGATGGTTTCTTGGGAGATCAGAGACTGGGTATCCACCCAGCTTTGTAAGCGAGGCATTTTATGAGTACGTTGCAAATGGCGTCCATAAATGGCTTATCGAACATAATATTAAACGGTCTATTCTACTGTTTGTGGATGGTCACAAGTCTCATAATACGATGGAATTAAGCCAGTTTTGTGAAAACAATCAAATAATACTGTATGCGCTACACCCTAACACAACGCATATAATTCAACCCGCAGATGTCAGTGTTTTTAAATTTATGAAAACGGAATGGAAAAAAATAGTACGAAACTGGCAAAGTAATCCCGAAAATAATAATAAAGTTTAATCAAAATCGACTTTTTGACCCCTTCTTCACACGGTACTTTCCGACCTTAACATGCAAGAAGCGATTAAGAATGGTTTTCGGAATTGTGGCCTATACCTTTTTAGCCCTGATAATGTGGATTACAACAAATGTGTTAGAAATCGCTTAGAGGAGTTCACAAGTGATCGAAATGGAGATCTTAAAAAGTTAAATGAAAGAGATTACGAGAAATCCATTGATATTATAAATCTCATAAGTCCTAAGTTATTAGAACGGGGAATTGACTCAACTCTATTTGTTGAGATCACGGCTTTAAAAAATAGAGAGAACATTGAAGACATTGAAATTATAGACAATGTTACAGTGCAGTGTACATATATTGTTAATGATGAAGGAGTTCTAGAAATGGAAAAAAGCCCAACATCATCAACCGTATTAAATAAAGACCGTTCATTGGAATCGGTCTACTGTTCAACGCCAACTTCATCAAAAGACGAAGAAAACTCAAATGTTTTATTTAAGACTTCAATACGGTTATCTCCAACCCTTCAATTGACTCCTGAAATTTCTTATTTTTAATAAAAAGTTTATTAAATTTAACATAAATAATCTAAACCAATATAAATTATTGAGTTGTATTAACAAGTCATCAATTCAATATCAAATTCACAAACGCGAGGACGGTAATTTAAAAAAACAATAAGCTCCTTAACTGTCGACTACTGGTACACTTACACTATTTTAAAAGAATTATAAATAAACCTCTATGAATATGTACAGGTCTCGGACATATTAAAATACAATAAGAATATATGTGATTTTGCTTACGTTGTAAACATATAACATTTTTTTACTTTGCTTTATTTTTCAGTTCGAAATGAAAGGCGGGTGTATGCTGGACAAGAATTCCTGATAAAAAAAAAGCCGTGTCACATATATCTTTGCCCTGACGTTTTGAACTTTGATAAAAAGGTGTATGACACAAAATAAAATTTTGACAACTCTCGCGCACTGTTTGTTTCCAAAAAAAGTGGTTGATAATTTTACTATTTATTTTTTATTATAAAAATAAAGGTCAATAATGTTATTTCACAATATAATTTGCAATGTTCTTCTGTTTTAAAGGGAAGAAAATAGAAAAGAAGACACGAGTAAAAAAAATTATTGTAGCACGCAAAAGGTTAAAAGCACAAAGTACACAGAATCGTCAGTTCAAAGCAGAGAAAGAGACATCATCATGAGATTTGCTGTCTCTTTTACCCCCTATTTCTGTTCGGTGATTCCTTTTTCTTCTAAATTCTTCAATATTGTTGTTTTGTTTTGATTTTTATTTTCTAGATGTGAAAATTAAACGTGTTTTTTCATCTACTTTATGCTCACAATTTCGCAATTTTTAGCACGACAATGTTACAAACATAGGTTATAGGAATCTGTGGTTACAAAACACAACAATGTGGTGTTTTGTGTTATGAAAATTATGCACTATGAAAATTAATTTCATTTATTAAAACAAATAGATACCAAAAAATCACAAGATCACTAAAATGTTATTTTATTGGCTTATGCACAACAAATTTTATATTGGTAATTTTTTAGCTTCGCTATGTTTTTTTTTGCTATATTAACACAAAACACCATTAAAACAAGCTGCACTATGTTTTTTTTACTATAATATTAACACAAAACACAATTAAAACAAAGAAAACCTTAAGAAATTATAAATTTGTTCTTATGCACAAAATGTGGCTTATGTTTACATTTTTCTTTTGTTTACTTTTCATCTTTCGTAAAATTGTATATTTGTCTCTTTCTCCCCCTATTTTAAGAAAAGCTGATTTAAAATTTGTCAGACCCCGAACTGACACTTCTAGGTATTCTATGGTTAAAAGTGCTTTATGTGGCATATTTCTTATAAGTATGTACATTTCATCTTAGATGTCAAAGCGTATATGTAACGCAACGCAAAGCAAAAGTTTTATCTGACATGTCCTTAACCCTGGACGAACGGAAGAATATTACACCGTTAAAAGACGGAACAGGTACATTTGTACCTTCATATATTTATCAACAGAAATATGACATTTGTTAGTGAATGTATTATATAATTTATATTAAAAGTACTCCTAGAATCACAAATAAAAATACTCATTACTAAAATGAGTGGTTTTTACATTGTAACAATATTTAACTGCAAATTTTAAATTCAACTTCAAACCAAATATACGTTAAATTTAAGTATATAGAGTTACCAAAGTAAATCCACATCACACGTTTTGCGGCCTATATTACCTCTTTGGGCCTATATCGAGTAGTTCCTTACTGACTGAAAAGGATCTTTTCAAGTCTATTATAACTCCGGAAATGTGTGATATTATACTGAGAGAGAGCAATCGGAAAGCTAAAAGAATTTTTGATAATTTCAATAATAAGTTGGGACAAGTATTTCATAATTCCTCTGAACAGCCATCTCAGAAAAAGTTTCAGCCCTTCACTGCAACTGAACTCGATGCATTTTTGGGTATTCTTATCTCAGCTGGCGTTTATAGAGATAACAGAAATAATTTGACTGATTTATGGAAGGCTGACGCACTGCCTCTTATACGGGATGCAATGTCACGAGATCGCTTCAAGAAGAAGCTCAGATTTATTCGCTTTGACAACGGAAATACACGTGCACAGCGTTTGGAATCAGATAAGGCTGCACCAATTCATGACATCTGGACTATGATGAACAGCAATTTAGAAAAAGCTTACAAGCCATATGAATGTATCACTATCGACGAGCAATTATTTCCATTTAGAGGCCATACAAGGTTTACACAGTACATACCTACTAAGCCAGCTAAGTATGGGATAAAAATTTTCTGGGCTTGTGATTCAGTCAATTCCTACCCATTGCATGGTCAAATTTATACTGGAAAGCCAAAAGATGGCCAAAGACAACGAAATATTGGTGAGAAAACTGTACTCCACCTTGTTGAAATAATAAAAATAAAGGTGGAGTTGATGTGATGGACAAAATGTTAGGTGAATATATAGTGTGAAACGACGTATATTACGCTGGCCCCTTGCAGTATTTTATAATATGATTGATGTATCTGCTTTAGCAGCTTACGTTATCTACAGAGAACACCATCCAGGAAATAAAACAAAGGACCAGCGTAGAATGTTTTTGAAATATCTTTCAAAACAACTGTGCATGCAGTAAAAATAAATGTATTACTAGCAAACATTTCCTTCGCGGTGCTATAGAAATGGTTTTAGGTCGATCTATTGCGGCAGTACCAAGCCAAGAAGCTGGTTTTAAAGTACCTTATGGGAGACGTGGAGCCTCTCCTGTCGTAGGAAGTTAGTTAAAACAAAGAAAACCTTAAGAAATTATAAATTTGTTCTTATGCACAAAATGTGGCTTATGTTTACATTTTTCTTTTGTTTACTTTTCATCTTTCGTAAAATTGTATATTTGTCTCTTTCTCCCCCTATTTTAAGAAAAGCTGATTTAAAATTTGTCAGACCCCGAACTGACACTTCTAGGTATTCTATGGTTAAAAGTGCTTTATGTGGCATATTTCTTATAAGTATGTACATTTCATCTTAGATGTCAAAGCGTATATGTAACGCAACGCAAAGCAAAAGTTTTATCTGACATGTCCTTAACCCTGGACGAACGGAAGAATATTACACCGTTAAAAGACGGAACAGGTACATTTGTACCTTCATATATTTATCAACAGAAATATGACATTTGTTAGTGAATGTATTATATAATTTATATTAAAAGTACTCCTAGAATCACAAATAAAAATACTCATTACTAAAATGAGTGGTTTTTACATTGTAACAATATTTAACTGCAAATTTTAAATTCAACTTCAAACCAAATATACGTTAAATTTAAGTATATAGAGTTACCAAAGTAAATCCACATCACACGTTTTGCGGCCTATATTACCTCTTTGGGCCTATATCGAGTAGTTCCTTACTGACTGAAAAGGATCTTTTCAAGTCTATTATAACTCCGGAAATGTGTGATATTATACTGAGAGAGAGCAATCGGAAAGCTAAAAGAATTTTTGATAATTTCAATAATAAGTTGGGACAAGTATTTCATAATTCCTCTGAACAGCCATCTCAGAAAAAGTTTCAGCCCTTCACTGCAACTGAACTCGATGCATTTTTGGGTATTCTTATCTCAGCTGGCGTTTATAGAGATAACAGAAATAATTTGACTGATTTATGGAAGGCTGACGCACTGCCTCTTATACGGGATGCAATGTCACGAGATCGCTTCAAGAAGAAGCTCAGATTTATTCGCTTTGACAACGGAAATACACGTGCACAGCGTTTGGAATCAGATAAGGCTGCACCAATTCATGACATCTGGACTATGATGAACAGCAATTTAGAAAAAGCTTACAAGCCATATGAATGTATCACTATCGACGAGCAATTATTTCCATTTAGAGGCCATACAAGGTTTACACAGTACATACCTACTAAGCCAGCTAAGTATGGGATAAAAATTTTCTGGGCTTGTGATTCAGTCAATTCCTACCCATTGCATGGTCAAATTTATACTGGAAAGCCAAAAGATGGCCAAAGACAACGAAATATTGGTGAGAAAACTGTACTCCACCTTGTTGAAATAATAAAAATAAAGGTGGAGTTGATGTGATGGACAAAATGTTAGGTGAATATATAGTGTGAAACGACGTATATTACGCTGGCCCCTTGCAGTATTTTATAATATGATTGATGTATCTGCTTTAGCAGCTTACGTTATCTACAGAGAACACCATCCAGGAAATAAAACAAAGGACCAGCGTAGAATGTTTTTGAAATATCTTTCAAAACAACTGTGCATGCAGTAAAAATAAATGTATTACTAGCAAACATTTCCTTCGCGGTGCTATAGAAATGGTTTTAGGTCGATCTATTGCGGCAGTACCAAGCCAAGAAGCTGGTTTTAAAGTACCTTATGGGAGACGTGGAGCCTCTCCTGTCGTAGGAAGTTGCTATGTATGCACAACGGAAAAACGAAAACAACGTAAGACCAGAAAATCATGCATGATTTGCGTTAAACTCGTTTGTGATGAACACTCGCTACAGAATACAACATGCATTTCATGTAACATAATTGAGTGAGGTTTTATAATAAAATAATTATAATAAAAAAGTATTTTCTATATCCATCTTAGTCTTTCTTCACAAATTATATATGAAGGTACAATTGTACCTATTCGGTCTCTTAAGGGTATAAGAAAGTAAAATGCCTAAATCATGGGCAAAAATTCAGGATTTTTCTCTGAAAATTTAAAACTTTAAAATTAATTTAATATTTTAAGATGTCACAAAATCCCAGGTTTCTGTTGTTTATGAAAAAAAAGTTATTAAAATTTAAAAACGAAAAAGGTACAATTGTACCTGTTCATTCCGACTAGGGTTAACAATTATCCGCTTCATGTGTTTACGTTGCTATTTAATTGACGACCAGCGTTACCATATATGTATATATTAAGAAATATTTTTATTTAAAAAAAAACTTTTTAAACAAAAAGCTTTTTCTCCCAAAAGTGGACAAATAATGAAAAAAAACACAGAAATATATATTTTGAATTCATTTGTATTGAAAATAAGATAAACAAAGTAAACAAAAAAAATTTTAACTGCGAACCCTCTCTTATTCTTCCCGCGATATAGAGTAGTTGCCGCGATATAGTCATTTTGACGATATTTGGTCCGAATATAGCAAAATGACGATTTGATGACTTTTTGCTTAAAAATTACGATTTTTCGCAGCACTCTAATGGTGTTTTCTTTTCTGAAAAAAAGTGTGATTTGGCAACATATTTAAATGCTCACCCTATTTTTAAGAATTGTTGCAAATTTTACGTTTACAAAAGCACACATGTGTCGGCATAAAACAATAAAGTACAATTATTCCATAACAATAAATATAAAATGCTAAAACTATATAATTATCACGAGAGACAAACAAAAAAATAATTAATTTTTTCCAGAAACAATAATAAAACTAGCTGTTAATAAGTGCTGCACTAATGGCCCTTTAATTAAAATGGGTTGAACATGTGGCTTTTTTTTTTCTTTTTAAGAGAAAAGAACGCGTGACACTTTCAAAGTAACACATATCTTTCAGAAAAGGACATTTCGTAAAGGAGTCAACTATAATTTTGTAAAATTAATTAAGTGCAGAAGCAATTTAACTACTCTTTTTTTCGAGCGTTTTTTGTGATGGCCTATACTACTTGAAACTTTTTTGTAAAGGTTACTTCTACATGCAGTGCTAGTTCGATTTTCGCAACCCAAAAAATCAGGTCTGTTTCAATTATCGGAACGTTGCAATGTTCGACATTAGTTCATTATACTTCATGACACCCAATTTCTTTTATGAAAAACTTCTTCGTGGTGTACCATTCTTTAAAAATACTGAAATTATTCAATTATTTTAACCTACACTTCTGAATAAAGAACACACATAAGGTCTAAAAAAAAAAAATTTTTATGCACATTAGTATATATTACAAATAGCACTCAAACATTTTTGCTACACCTCTAACGGCAAAGAAATGTTGAAATAGTATGCATATGAATAAAAAAAATTATGTTGGGTTATTGAAATATTGTGTAAACAATAAAATTAATCAAAAGAAAATCGTGTTTTCCACTTTATTCAACGAACCTAAAGCTGAGCAAATCCATTTAAAGAAATTTTTTTTTACTTTTAGTTTCTCCTACTATCCCTTTCCTATAGTTCCAGCACAATGCTTCGCATATGTAGGAGTCATCTACTGAGTGCTGGTCCTAGATAAAAAAAAAGTCAATGGACTTCGACTTGAAGAATACAAATTTATGCTGTTCTATAGAGGAAGCCATCTATCTTACAATTATTCTATTAATGATTACATGCTAGAGAAAGTGGAAACATTCCTTTGAAAACTTTGAGTTAAGGCTCTACTCCTGGATAAGAGCGATATATGATTATAAGTTTTGTGTATATATTGCTCCCGCACAAATAATTAATTTTTGTTATTTTTTTACTACTTCTTAATAAATAAAAAAAATGTATTTAAAATATACATTTTGCATTGTTCCATTTTTTTTACGATTTTTCAAAGTTGAAGTGGCGATTTTATTATATTTTATCGGAATTTTCACGAGTTTTTGAGAATGTAACCTAGCGGCCCTATTGATACAATTAAAACGAACGAGATAAATATGAACGGAAAAGATTTGCAAACTTCAAAAGAAATTGAACGACAAAGAGCCAAAAGTGCTCAGTGAAAAGAGCGGATCATCTCGTGCAATTGAACCCGTTCGTTCGCGAAAGACACAGCTCTAACCATGATGCAATAACTTAGTGACATTACTACGCTATATTATGTCCCTAAATCCCTAATGACACTACATTTTACTGCATTGTTAAAATTTTGGAGAAGAGCGCAAATATACTGTAATGAGAAAATTAACCAGGTACAACATATTTATATAATTGCAAAAAACGTCATATCGTCCACTAGTGTTATCGATAAAAAATGAGTAACTATCAAAAAAAATAAAATATAAAATGTTTAAACGTTAAAAACCTTTACATTATTTTTTTATCTTGGAGGAGTACTCAGGAGATGACTCCTACACAGGCGGTGCATTGTGCTGGCACTAGAGGAATGGTATAGTAGGAGAAATGACGGAAGGAAGGTGAAGCTTCACTATCAACAACACTGCTTTTTGCACGCTATTTGTGTTTATAGCAGTGTTGTAGCGTCTCTGATGTTAAGGAGACGTATTAAATTTATTAAATTTTTAACCTTCGTTTCTAGTAGCCATTTGTAGTAATTATTTTACTTCGCCGGTGCTACAAAATATCGACGAAGGAGGACGTTCTGATGTGCCTGTGGAATGGATACAACTGAAGCCGATATTGTTCAGTGACCAGTAACTATGCCTTCGCTACTGAAACCATGCGACAATTGACACAAATGCACATCAAATTAACGATTTATGCACCATGTTTGCGATTTTGAGCTTAGTTTTTCACCTTATATTTTTCAGCGTTTTTTTTTAATTTATATAAGGAGGCACCACTTAAAAATTTATTTTTTTCTTTCTGGCTTTGCTGCCGTTTCTATCCATTTTATATTAATTAAGGCCGCTTTAAACGATAAGATTTGTCGTACGTTAAATGTGAGAGAAAATAAAATGAAATTCCATCCGTATTTCAAAAAAACATAGTAAAAATCGGATGGTTGTTTTGTGGCGTTTACACGTTCTTGTGCAATTGAATTTTTTTTTTAATAACCTTGAAAAATATTTTTGTAACTTTCGAATATGTTTTTTTAGTGTACTATTGGAAAATATACGTATATTTTTATAAAATTGTGCGGTCGTGGTCTAAAATGTACATTTTGATTTTATAATAGGTATAAATTTATGAAAGCAGTTTTCCCTCCCTGGCTTTCTCACATTTGTTTACATAAAATTGCATCCCTGATCTAATGCGTTGGTTTTTGAAAAATTTTAAAAAATCAAGAGAGCCATACGACTGTCAAATTTTCATCCGTATTTTCTCTCAAAATCGTATAATTTAATCCCAGTGAAATTTTTGCTACATACATCTTCGATTTGAGACCAATGACAATGTAAGCAAGACCCATCCAATGTCTGTATACAATTTCTATTTACATTTACACAGCGATGGCCTAGGCTGTCAGATTTATCCAACACAATATACATTGTAAGCGAAGGTTGGATGGGTCCAACACAATATACATTGTAAGCGAATGTTGGATGGGTCCAACTATTATGGTGAATTCGGAGTGCAATAAGATGTATCTGAATGCCATTGATCTTGGAATGAATTTTAACTATTGCATAATTAAATTAGGAACTTCATTTTTTTCAATATTGTGTAATTTCGGAATTTTGTTTCAAACGTTCACTTTCTATTTTCTTTAGTCTTCTTAAATTTCTTTTACTAAATCCAATCATTTTATTCTTTACAACAAATAAAAATACAAAACATACATACATATGTATGTATATAAATTAACACATAAATAAAAATAAAACAGTCACTTACCTTTTTTAATTATTTTTATTTAATAATTTATAACAATATTACCACAAAAAATGCCGCTAACACTTCACTTTTAAAAACACTTATGAACTTGATACAAATTTTACTTTGGAATAATAATAAAAATGAAAAAGAAAGAATAACGGAAAAATTACTTCAGAAAAAAGAACAAAATTCATAATTAAAACGAAATGACAATATGATACATTACAAAGCCATCCAAATCAGATAGTAATGCGATGCAAAATTTTTATTTTGTTTTGATCTTCATTTCTAATAAACATTTAACTTTACAATTGGATGGGAAAAAGACAAATCCGAATCAGATGCGAGTTGTAAGGGCTTAACTATTTTCGTTTAATTTCCCTATTGACATAATATTATACAATCGGATGGCTTTCAGTTTGTAATGAGTAACCGGACTGCTGGGAACATATTTTTTTTTTTTTTTTTTTTTTATCTAGGACCAGCACTCAGGAGATGACTCCTACACATTCGAAGCATTGTGCTGGGAACTATAGGAAAGGGATAGTAGAAGAAACGACAGGAGGTGAAGCTTAAATAAGTATTTTGCAGCTCTGCTTTCGCACGTTCTTTTGTTTTTATTTTCGTAGCAGTGCTGAAAAAGCTTCGGTTTAGTAGCTATTTTTATTATTATTTTACTTCGCCGGTGCTACACAATACCGACGAAGGAGGGCGTTCTGATGTGATTGTGGATTGCTATCAGCTGAAGCCAGTATTGTTCAGTGACCAGTGACTATGCCTTCGCCACTGAAACCTTCCGACAACAACTGACACACAAAAACACACTAATGCACATCAGAAAAATGCGAGATGTTTATTTTTATTTAAAAATTTTTTTGTCTGAAACTGGGGTTGAACCAGTTGGTTGTGTAGTCAACGTGCAGACTACCATCCATCGTGCCATCGCCACCGAAAGCAGATGATACCTATTCTTATGAAGAGCGAAGCCATCTTGATAAATGAATTTGCTTTTAAATTGCGCAAAACTTGTCTGCAGCCTACGTCGAGCTATCAATACACATGAATTTTGAGAAGCTGTATATGTAAAAAATTTTAAAGCAAAAGTTGAACATGTGGCTGCAGCGTTAAGTATGAAATACGTTCGCCACAGCAGGCGATGCGAAACAGGGGCTACAAATGCATTCGTTGTCTTGTAGTCGGCTACTTAATTATTTTGAAGACTGCAATTCCACCATAACTGCTGATTCAAATTCTTGTACTCTGGGTGTCTCAGATCATACAAAATTTTGTTGTTGTGCTCTTCTTTAATTAGAACTTCAATCATTTTACCTCAAATGTATATATTTATGCCATTTCTAAGCAAAAATGATAATAAAATACTTACCAATTACAATAACGCAAATAAAAAAGAAACAATTGAAAATATGAACAGCTGTTTATTGTTAAAAAAGTGATCCCACTTTGAATTATACATATGTAAAAGAAGCGCAAAAAAATTCAATGCGATAAAAATTACTATTTAATGTAACATGATAAACAGTTAATTTTTCAATAAATCTATACATTATATTAAAGAAACTTGGCCTGATTTGTTTAATAACTAAATGCAGATTTGCACTTTTGTATGAAGATTTCAGAGGGGCATAACTTGGAAAGCATGGGTTGTGACAAGTTTTCATTTTTTTCATATTTTTAAGTTTTATATCACGTACGGAAATTTGTTCTATTTGGATCAGATTCACTAAAATAGAGTTCCTTATTTTAAGTTGTTATTTTAGTCACTTTCCTTTTTATATTTTCAGCACTGTTTTTGTTTTGTAGCCACCAAAAATAGAAATTAGTTTAACAATCACATGGACAACAACGTGGGGCCGTGTTGCTTTTTTGTCACCAAAATAATTGTTCTCATATAAATGTGTGTATTTAATTATTGATATCTTTAAGTCGGTAGCTTGCTGTGGCGAATGTGTCTAATGCTTTAGGTAGGGTGTGTTGTTTGCATTCATAATTTTTGACATCAGCGGTGTCTTTCCACAAAAAATTCTTTCTTGTGTTCTTGTATTTTTATGCCAAAGTTATAACACCTAATTATTGCATCATGCAATTAACTATGCAAATGTCGTGTTCTATCAAAATACAAACAATGTGGGGTCGAAAGGAGTTGTTACTACCACACACGTTTTGTCAAAAACAAAAATTAAACAAATATTACAAAAACAATGTGTTTTTGGCGTTTGTTGTACAAACTTAAGTACAGCAAAAAATTACCACCAGATTTAACAACCAAAACTCTGTATTATATCTCCCAAAACTTTCATTTTCTTGTTTTGAACTAAAAACAAATTTTTAAGTAAAAAGTTTAAAAAGTATACATATGTATGTATGTATATATATTTAAGAATCGTAGAGTAAACAAAACAAATACATAATTATACTGTGTATGCACTAGTGGGCAAATGTCTTACAAAATATCGTAATAATTTCAAGCACTATCCATCACCACCACAAATCACTCGTATGAAGGCTGTTTTAACGGACACAAAATTATAATATTCAGGGTGTACACATCTTTCTTATCAAGTAAACAGTGTCCGTTCGTACGGAGTTATAATTATGGAAGTGCAAAAATTGTAGCAATAATTATAAATGTATTACTATTTTTTCATGTATGTATCTCCATTGCTTCATTCTGATATTTTGATTTGATTTTTACTATAAAATAGAACTCAAATACTGTCAAGTAGTACAGTAGCCAAAGCTTTTCTAGAATTTGTTTTGCTTGAAAATGTTGAAGTAAAGTACTTCCTTTTTTTGAAAAGACAGAAGTAAAATACTACTGCATAGTAGTGAAATGTGTTGTGAAACATGTTGTGCAGCGCTTTAGTATGTACATATGTACATATTTGCGTCTATGCTATTAGTATTACAGAGGAGTCCCAATATATCGAAAAAATTGCGGTCCAATAATTTATGTACATTAATATAATGTATTGAATTTATCTTAATCTTGAAATTTTATTCATTTAATTTTTTTACAAATGTTTCTTATATATATAATGTAATACGTTTTATGCATGTCCATATTTACAAATACCTATAAATTATTTTAATGTTTTCCTGATATGTACGTACATTGTTGCATTGTACTTCAAATACTTACAAGTCCTACGTTATTTTTCGAAATGGAACGTGTAGAGGAGAGATACTATGGACAAGTAGCATAAGTAGGACTTAACTCTTAAGCCGAGGGCGACGTTGTCAGCCCTGAATTCTGGCGTTTTACGTCAATCATTTGATATTTTTGAACTAGGCAGCTGCGGAATACAAACAGACAAACAATGGAGCGCTATACTCGGCAAGACGTGGAATAATTGGGTCGATTTTTTTAACCAATAATCGGTTGATAGTGTTTGCTCAGGGTGAATTTCGTCGAAGATTTCCTAATCGCGTCGCGCGAACTGGACAAACATTACGCCACTTAGCTGCTTGACTCGAACAGACTGAAACCACAAAAAATTTTTCAGGGCGTGGCCGCCACCGGCCTGGTCGTTCAATCGAGAATATGTTGGCGAGAGCAAATATACATCAAGCAGAAGACGTGCTGTGTTCACACGGGAGGAGTGATAGACCTTTTTTTTAGAGGACGCCATCGGCCATACAGTTGCTGTTACTGGCGAACGCTACAGGGGCATGATAAGCCACTTCTTACTGCTGGAATTGAATGAGCGGGCCTTGGTGAACATGTGGTTTCAACAAGACGAAGCCACAATGAATTGTAAAGCTAGCATTTCCTGGTCGCGTAATCTTCCGTTTTTGCATCGCCAGCAATTGATACCAATCCACAGCCACATTAAAGCGCCCTTCTTCATCGGTATTGTATAGCACCAGCGAAGTAAATTAACTTTTGAAAATGATTACTAAAACCAAAACTTTAAAAATTAATGTTTCTCTAACATCAGAGACGTTGAACACTTCAATAAACAAAAAAACGTGCAAAAGCAGAGTTGTAAGATAGTAAAGCATCTCCTATCATTTCTCCTACTATCCCCTTCCTTTAGTTCCAGCACAATTTGTTGGGATCATCCTCTGAGTGCTGGTCTAAGAAGAAAAAAAAGTTAAGGGAGTAATGTTTGTCTTTCCGAAATAAGATGTTCCTTTTAAAAAATTAAAGTTTTGTCTAGGGGGAGCTGTATTCCTCCGATCTGTATTTTGATGTAACTACGAAATTTACACAGTTGATATTTTAAGATTTTTGCAAATGTATGGAAATGGTATTGTTAAGAGGTTAGTTTGTTAAAAGCACTTTTAGGGATGCAAATATTGTTCAGTAAAGAAAATAAAGAACACTGCAACGTTTTTTTCTAATGAATAATTTATGCACAAAAATACTCTAAAATGTAGTACTATTCTTTATTATGCAGATCGAATGGGGTCGCTGCCTTATTTACACACTGTTTTTTTATGAAATATCATTGTTTAGTTATTTATATGTTATCTAAAGATCGAAAATATAATATAGTTGCGGATTATGTTAATTTTTTCATTTAAAAGAAATAATACTTTTTCATATTTTGTGAGTTTTGACTAATATTTGCCACAGACAAATTACAAGATATCACAAAACACTTTCTCAGTGAAATTTACAATAAATTTATAATTAAAAAAAATAAAAAATTATAAAATGTAAATTGTTTCATCGACTTTATTAAGAAGATTTTTTACTTAATTATGTGTTGCTCCACTGTTCGTGAGTGGACGTTAGAGTGCCAATGTTTTCGCTGTGTTTGATGTACTATATGGCAACAGATAGTAATTTTACGAATGTATGTATGTTCATCGAAAAGTAAACATACATATTTCAAAAATAAATATTTACATTAAGGCCGAAATGAAAACTGCTGTGTAAGAGTGTTTGTTGCTTTACCGCTCGTCAAATACTGGCAGTGACGAAATCGCTGCTAACCAGATGGCAAACATAAACGATTGCTCCAATTAATTTAGTAGATCTTGAGAAACCTAGGCGCAACGTGCTGTTTTAAAGCGAAAGAGTACTCAGTTTATTTTATTCTGTTGCAATTTGTTTCCACTTTTAATTTAGAACAAGTCTTTTTTATTTTCTTGTTTCTAATTGAAAAAATTTTAAATGACCACCATAGAAAGATCAAGAAATCTTATTTTAAATAAAAATTATACCAAGTTAAATTATGAAATTGCGTGCCAATCGGAAGATAGTGAAAACGAAATTCCTTATCATGCTAGAGAACATGCAAAGCCGTTTACTTATGGAAATTTACCAAGAGATTTTAAAAGAAGTGAGCTGAATCATGTTGACATAGAAGAGTTATCGGAATGTTCAAAGGTAGAACTTTCTAAAAATTTAATCTTTCTATCTCCAAAACGTCCAGTAAAAAGGGGTGATTTTAGTAATGGCAGAATCGATGAACTACCAGAATCTTCAAGTTCTTATAAGGCAAATACTATAATGCCTCCTAGCCCATCTTTGATGAGAAGAACTGGACGACCAAGTATTTCACCCTCAAGGCCAGTTCTAAAGAAAACTCTTTCACGCGAAGAATTCGAAGAGATGTTAAAGGAGCGCCGAGAACTGTCAATGAGAGAACAAAATATCTCACTTAGAGAAGCACAAAATGCTTCCATACAAAAAGATTTGGATGAGCTTCAGGAAAAGTTGAATAAACGATCACTTCAATTAAAATATTATGATGCATCTGAAAATTCTTGTAGAGAAATTGTTAAACATATGGAAACTATAGATTTGCCAGATGAAGTAGATAATAATGAAAGCAATAAGAGGTTTGCATCAACTGACGTACTTGAAACTGTCACCAATTCTTCTCTAATACCAGTAGATACTAATAGGGCGGAAACGCCAGCTTTTCCAGTATCCCCGAAGAGTTCGTTTGAAGAACGTTCTTTAAGTCCATATCCCATGGTGCAATTTAATACAAAAGATACGAGAAGGCACTCTCCTGTTAAAGTTTCGTCTTTGATTGCAAGTAAAACGCAGGCGAAAACTTTCCAAAGTAATGTTCCAGAGACTCCACAGGATGTTGCACCACATTTAGTAAATTTTGCAAGAGATTCATCGGAGTATTGGTATAAAAAACATTTAACACGGGAGGAGGCTGTATCAATACTACGCCAAGCTCCTCCAGGAACGTTTATCATACGAAACTCAACAACATATAAAAATGCATTTGGTTTGGTTCTGAGAGTATCCAACCCTCCACAAGGTGTAACAATGCCTAAAAAGCGTTTAAGCAGCGATGTGCTTGTACGTCATTTTCTGGTAGAACCAACTACTCGGGGTGTACGGTTGAAAGGTTGTACCAACGAACCTACTTTTACGTCACTATCAGCTTTAGTATATCAACACTCCATAAGTCAGATGGCTTTACCCTGCAAACTTTTAATACCAACTAGGGATATTATCCTCTCACCAGAAGATGCAGAACTAATGCATAATCAAAGAAAATTATTGGAACAGGGTGCAGCTTGTAACGTGTTGTTCTTATTCAGTATGAATGTAGAATCCCTTACTGGCGACGAAGGCATACGTAGAACCGTTAATGAGATGTATGCTCAATCACACTTACCATCTCCTATAGAGGTGCACTTTAAAGTATCGCAAAGTGGCATTACCTTGACTGATAATAAGAGACAAATGTTCTTTCGACGTCACTATGCGCCCAGCAATATATCCTATATAGCTATGGATCCCGACAACCATTTATTTAATATTTCGACAAACGATAGTGGTTTAGAACGTATCAGTAACAAATATATTTTTGCATTTATTGCACGTCCCTTAAAGGGTGGCAGAGACAATCAGTGTCACGTATTTTGCGATGCGTCACCAACCCAACCAGCTGCTGCAGTCGTGTCGTTTTCCCAAAAGGTGTTGCATGTCAGTGATAAAAATAACCAGCAGATGTTATAGAATCAGTGCTTTTTTTTTATTTTCCTATTTTATATTAGTTGAACATAATTCTTTAATAAATCAAGAAAAACTTTTAAATTACTAAGTTGATCTCATTAATTAGGGCTAGCGAATCATATTTGTCATGTCATAACCGATAAAAATTTGTGAAAGCAGAGAGTGTGCTGAGTCTTTTTATATCTGAAAAAATAATTTGAGCATCGCAAAAATAGTTCTATTAATCCATTTCAAATTTTGGTTTGGTGTTATGTACATATAGATAGCTAATTCGTCTAACAAACATAAATACATATATAATCGTAATTCATTTTCACTTGCGTAGATATACATACATAAAAAAATTGTTCGATATTGTATTAAAAAATTTAATTTTTAATTTTTCCTTTAAATACAATCATTGTCAACCATATGTGGTGACTAATTATAAAAAGGTTAACATTTTTATATATTATATATTACCTGTTTTCAGAAAACCGCAAAGAATTTTCCTTGGATACAAAGTAATTATTTATACCTTTTTTTGTTTGAAGATTTAGTAAAGACGCTATTTCAATTCAGCACAGCTTTGCATAAGTTAGTAGCACAGTCTTTATTTTGAAATATAGAAGTATCTGTAGATATCCTGATTATCAAATTTTGAATGGATTGGAGGAAAGACAAATTCACCACACAAAAGTTTTGGAACAAATACAAATTTCATGTTATGGACGAGGAATTTCCACAGAGTTTATCTCATTATAAAGAGCAATATATAAAAACAAAAAATTAACAAAATTTATAATAATAATTTTCTAGGACTTACCTTTTTATCGAGCGTACCACAAATGATCAACCGCACCGCAACAGAACACTTTCAAATAAAGCCAAGCCAAGTTTAAAATTATAAAAACCTGTTACAAGACGCGATATGGTTTTATTAATATTTTGTTAAATTGAACAGCACAATATAGACTTTGCGCATTTACTAAAAATATTTTATACGTAAGAGAAGCATATTGTTTCGGAAAATGTTAAAATTAAAATCAATTATTACAACTGAATTGAGAATATTAGTTTTAAACTTGGTTTGGATTCATTTCAAAGTATTCTGTTTTTTCAAGGGAACATGCCTCACTTAAGTATAAAAAATTTTTAGTAAAAGAGCAAAATCTGCATTATGTGCTGTTTGTTTTAACAAAATTTCGTTAATTTTTTTCTTTTTATAGTTTGCTCTTGGTAATACTCTAGATAATAATATATAACAATATAATAATATATATGTAACAATATATTTTGTAGACTTACCTTTTTAGCGACTGCTCCACTAACGAATTACCACACACCAACAGAACACTTTTCAAATGAAGCCAAGCCAAAAAAGTATGCTGGTCAATGTGCATGCGTTGTGTGCTTATATTGAACCGTTATGTTATAGTGCTACCACTATGTTACATATAACATAGCTGCCACTTTTACACATATCATTAACGATGCAGTTACACGTTCAAGATATGCTTTCAAATTTTTTACACATACTGCTTGTCAAAATTCACAAAAATTGAAAGCTGTGACGTAGGCTGCACGCAATTTTAAAACAAATTTATTTTCAAGATGCCGTCGGAACAGTAGGATGTCCGAAAAGATTTAATTTTTTTGTTCACATCTTCAACAGACATGTTTGGCTTTTGTACAATTTTATAAACAGTAGCACATCATTGCACTTATTATTTTTAATCACAAACATATTCCTTTAATTGTTCTTTTTCGGCGAATTTGTAATCTATAATTTATAATATATGATTTGTAGCAATACAACATGGCGAGTAGTCAGCGTGTTGGCTCTGCAAACAGAAAGACCCAGGTTCCATTCCCAGCCGGGTCAAATCAGAAAATAGTTTTTTCTGAGTTTTCTGTGCTACAGCACCCTCCTTCGTTGGTATTTGAGCAATAAAACGTCGGCGAAGTAAAATAATAAATAAAATGGCTCCATTAGCTTCAAAATAATGCGTCAAAAAAAAAACATCAGAGACGCCGCAACTTTGCTTTATAATTTACACGCAACTGCAGAGTTGTGCAAGAATTAAGCTCTATCTTCCTACTACTTTCATGCAAATTTTTTCTTTAATTCTGCAACCATTTACTTGATAGAGTGTATATGGGTATCTATAAAAAAAATGTAATATACATACATACACAGGAATAACGGAATTTAGTTGTCTTTGGAGTGGCTTTTGCACTCACAACTGTGTTGTCAGATGTAATAGTTATAAAATGTTTTTGTGATGCCAGACTCCTGCTGACAACAAATTTTAAAGTAACAAAATACACTAATTATTAATAATAATTTATAAATAATAGTAATTTACATCATTTTACATGAATATTTATTTCGATTTCAATTCCAGGCAGTTCTGCAAATTATGGAAGTTTAAATATTTATATATGTATGTATATATATGTTTGTGTGTGAATTGTTTACGTTGAAAAGAAACTTGTGTTGTGTGGAACGGAGGCATTTGCTTGTTGTACAGAAATCGAAACATCAACCCTATGTTTACATTGGAAAAAACTGAACTGACAATAGCTACACATTCACACTCAATACTTTTGTGCCTGCTTTTATGTCTTAAATATTTCGAAGACAGTAAATAAAGTAGACACGTATAGCAGTACATTATTTGAAAAGGAAGTGGACAAAATGTCATTTTGATTTCAACTATTGTAGAAAAAAGAAATTTAAGAAAAGTAGAAGATAATTGGATTTTTGCATAGAGCTGAACGATGGTTTTGTTTTATTTTTAAGTTTATAGAGTTCGTAGAAAGTTTTTAATTCAACCTTGACTTTGGACACTTTGAATAAAATTAATCAATTGCCATAATTATTGTCTGGACGCCTCAGTTACAAAGATAATTTTCAGAATTTTTTACAACTAATACGTTTTCCTATATGGTTATGACAGTATTGTCCAAGTTAAGCGTACTGTTAAACTTCAAATAGTATACACAATAGACTTGTACAAACGTAAATAATTGTATAATTGTAAATAATACAATATCCAACAATTTTTTTTTATGTATGTATATCTAACGCGAGTGAAAATGAATTACGATTATATATTTATGTTTGTTAGATGAATTAGCTGTCTATATGTACATTTCATTGGTGCTAACCAAATCGTCAGTAGACTTTCAACCAAATTTTTGAAAATAGTGAAGTCTTCAAATGTTTATATAAGAAGTCTCAAAAAATTATTGAGAATAAGGAAATATATAAACAGAAAAAACAAAACAGCATTTCCAAAAATATTTAGTACAACAAACATTCTCATTATTCGATTAAAATCTATTTCATTTTTCTGAACCCTTTATTAAAAAATTATAATTATAATAATACAATTGCAGGCAAATACATATATACAGCGTTAACCTTAAATATATCCATAAATACGGAGAGCCTAAATTCTATATATTGCAAATGTAGAAAAGCCCTAACCCGCATTTTTCGAAATTGTAATTTTTTTTTTTATTCCCATTTATTTCACACAAATGTGTTATGTAAATTTAATTTAAGAAATTTAAAAGTATTCATAAAGAAGCTACACAAAGTTGCAGCGAAATAAAAAAGTTTATACACAAAATAAAATTATAGACCTAGAGCTCAAATTTTAAAACAAAATTATATAGAATAAAATAAAGTCGAATAATGTATGTGCCACACTATTACGAGCAGCATACGAAATGCTTTTGCTGGCAACGTTGCGTGACGATAATTGTAAATTTTAAACGTTTTCTGAAAAAGTTTTACATCATATTGTAAGATCTGACAGCCGTTTGCACATATGTAGCTCAAGTTTGTAAATCGTAATTTATAATAACATATAAATTTATAATTTATATACATATGTATTTTAGCTAAACATCAATTTTGAATCTTGCCAACATTTTACACTACCTGCTCAGTGGATCCATTGATATGACCAATCGAGTGCCATCACATCCCCATTGATACTTTAAAAAACAATTTGTAATTAAATTAATAAGTAAATAAATAAAATGTGATGATAATATGTATTCCAGTATATCATAACTTGAAAAAATACTATATATACATATTTAAAATATCTCGAGTTTTTTTTAGAGATTTCTACATTGGAAAACAAGTTTGGCTTAAATTGCTGGTATGAATTGGTGAAAGCTACTAAAATTTTTATTCAGATGTTTAATAGAAGAAGAGCAGGAGAAATAGAACGTCTGACAATAAATAGCTACTTGAACAAGTCATAACTAACAACTTAGAAACAGAAATTATAAAAAATAAGTCCAAAGAATCGGTTTTATTCGCGAAGCAATATGAACGCTTGACATTAACAGGAAAACTATGGAGAACCCATTATGTCAAAGAGCTATTGATATCATTCTGAAAAATAGATATAAGCAGGAATACCCAAAAATAATGAATATATATTCGCTAAAAAAGCGACAACGATGTTTTCAAAAGAGTATTATAGAGCCTGCCCTCTACTCAGACAGTTTTCATTAGATTGTAAAGCAGATATACCTGAAAGTTTAAGAGGAACATCTTTACGGAAGCACATAGCAACGTATAAATCGCTACTGAATGTAGAAGATGCTACTGTGGATCAGTTGGCTAACTTTATGGGACACCATAAAGAGATTCACAAAAGTTTTTCTAGAGTTTCAGTACCAGTTGCAGAAATAACTAAAAACATTTAAATTCTGAAACATATGTCCAAAGGATCGGTATTATTCGCGAAGCAATATGTACGATAATAATATGTTACCATTTGGTAACGATACATTTAAAAATTTTTAAAAAATGTATGTATATTTTTAAATTGAGAGCTTTTTGTCGCAATGTAAAACGAAAATGTTTTTATTTAATAGTTGTAAAACTTTTGTTTCTTATTTTAGTGTGTTCGAAAGTTTTTAATGGGTATAGCATCTGAACCCATGTATTTCAGAAAATTAAACTTCCCATTTCTGAATGGTACTTCATACCGCCTATCGATTGTCAATAGCTGCTATACGCTGGAGCAATATAATTTTATTTTATAGTTGTACAACTTTTTTCTTATTTTAGTTTAGACTAACAAAAATCCTTTTTCTATTGTATTGTTGTTTTTGTTTCTTTAGTACTTCCATCTGGTAATTACTCATGATTGATATTTTTTTTTGTTGGTTGATGGTAGTTAGTAGCAAAGTTAGCTGTTTTTGTGCGTATATCTTTCATAGGTTGTTTATGTTGTGTCAATTCACTATTAAATTGCACTAATGGCGTTGATGACATTTTCGACGATAAAGAGATTTTTTATAATTACAACGCTTTTTTAAGACAGAAACTGAATACTTTTTTTTTTGTTTAATTAATTAAAATTAAAGCCACTAAAGTTCTTGCCAAAATAAGGAAAATTATGTTGCTAGAAATTAAAAAATACTTTCCAATAAGTGTATTTTATTACACACATTTTTTTATAAATTATTATTAATGATACTTTTTATAAGAAATATTTTCTATAACATACTTTTTTTAATAAAAATTATCGATCATTTTATGTATATAAATATGCCGATTTGACTTTTTTTTCATTTATTTATTATTGTACATTTCTTTACAGAGCTTTTTTTAATATAGAAACTGTTTAGATTTCATGTTTTAATTAGTTACATTACGATAGATATTTTTGCAAATAATTTGCAATATCTGGGTGTAAATGTTTTTCTTTTTATTAAAATTATAGTTGCTAAAGTCCTCAGAATTTTTTTTTGAAATTAAGCAATAGTTTTATAAGGTGCTTTCTATAAATTGTTATAAATGTACTATTTATAAAAAATTAATTTTTTAGATTACTTTTTCAGTATTTTTCGTCTATTTGTTTCAAATTATTTATAAAAGTTTTTAATATGTAGTTTTATAAATACGTCTAAATTAATAACAGGTAATATTTATAAAACTTTCTATTTGGGTACTTATCTTTAATATAAAAGAAGATTTTGCAAGAAGCCTTCTTAATTTTTGTACAATGAATTTCTTTACTATTTGCAATACAAAATTTTAATGAAAGATACTATTTGGGAAACAAATTTTTATGATTAATAATTTTCGTAATATGGATTTGCGTAAGATAAAAGAAAGTGTTAGCACCACTAATACAGTTGTTATTGGCATTGTTGTTTGTGGACGCGTTATTAATAGAGACAGCTGATTTTGTTGCTTAACTTGTATGGCGGAAATAATTTGTGTATTGGCACGAAATTTAAACATCATAGTCTTCTACTCATAAACTTCCGCCGTCGGTAAAACTAAATAAAAACTATTAAAAGTGTGGCAACACAGATCGAAATAATTACATTTTAAAATGCTAAATTTTTATAATTAGAACGCTTATATAGCAAAACGGACTAAAAATATTTATTCTGCATGTATTCTAATTTCAATTTGACGCTAGATCTGAAAACCTAAGAAATTGAGCCGAAACTATCATGTCCTGAAAGTGTGTGGAAGATATATGAAAACTTTCGGCACTGACCTGAAACAATGCAAATGTACGCAAACCATTCACTACAAGGAAAAACTGCACTAAAAGTATGCGCTGTGCATATATATACTTATATACATATATTTATATACCCTGCAGAAATCGCGGCTACTCCACTCACGCCTGTAAAGTATACTCCATAAGGGACTAGTCCAAAAGTAACCCAAATGTATGAAATAAACGTGTTCCCTTTAACATTGCGATGTCCTAGGTGAGGACCATATACTCCAGCCATGGATTACATCAGAGTAATCCCAAAACTACTCTATGTCACTACTCCGCGGATTATCAGCACACGGTTAGTTTCAAAACTACTCTTTGGAATGCCACAGCAAACTAGTTTGGAAACTGCTTTATGATAGTACTCCATGGAATACTACAGGAGACTAGTTTGGAAACTACTCTTTTTTAATATACTTACACAACAGATCTCTCATGTTTTTTCGGGATGTTCTGGTATTTATCTGCCATTGCCCTAAATCACTAATTAATTCATTTTGCTTGTTGCTTGCCTGACCAAACTCTACAGGTGGAGAAGCTTCTGCATCTGTAGGTTCAATGCAAGCAAAATTTTCTGAGCCACTTGCGGACTCAATCAGCGCATTTGCGCTGTCCAATCTCTTTAAATAATTTTCCCTATCCACTTGGACAAGTCGTCTTTTTTGACGCGAACTGAACTTCTATTTTAATAAAATTTTATTAATTTTTACACAATAAAAACCTTTTTTCTTGAAATTTCAATAATGCGTCTTTATATTTACACACTAATGTTAAGAAAATTAAACACGAATGAAACCAATGTGGTAATGTTTTGCCTTAAAGCATACAGTTTTTGGCCAGTGTTGCCAAAAGTTAAAGAGCAATGTCTGCAGTCGTTAAAATACGAATACTTGTTGGTCAGCAATAAGCTCTTGCTTGAAAATAACATGGTCCATGCCTGCATTACATGGGACCATTCTGTAACTACTCCTTTTTAACTGATATGGATCAGGTAATCCACTAATTTCTGCAAGGTACATATACACATACACATATACAACATAGACCGACTAACATGAATATATTTAAACATATATGCACATACACACACATATACAAATATATACACTTTTGTAACAAACTCTTACAAATATATATATGTAAATATATACATGCAATGCACATACACGTACCCATATACATATGCATATACACACTTAACCATGCACACATATACATGTATACATATACATGCATATACAAATGTACATACAAACATACACAAGCGCACATATACACACATACATACATATCCTCATAGATATACGAAAGTACGTAAACACATGCAAACCCTTCAAGCAAATCGATAGTCGACTACGAAAATAATCCATTTATTGTCAACTTTTTAACAACTAACTACAAAGTAATTAGGTAATGCAAGCAACGTGGTTAAAGACTACAAAAGTAATTTATTTATATTTAATTTTGTAACAACTAACTTTAAGCTAACGAAAAAGTCATGCAGAATTTCCCCGAATCATTGTTCTGGGCAGTGAAGCTGTTGTATTTTTTGCATTCGTTGCTCATTTACTATTTTGACTTTGGTTTTTCCCCAGAATGTATGCGAGCGTATTTTGTTGTTGTTGTTTTTTACGTACATATATAGATCGTTAGTGGTGTTCTTCTGTTTTTTATAACTGTTTTTTGGGTTTTTACAAGAATTGCGATTTTGCTATTATTTTTCTTCCCAAAAGAAGAGTTGTTTTATGAATTGTTAAATGAGTGATCAGTTTTGTGCGTAAAATTGAAGCAGTAAGTTCAAAGTGTCAATATTTTGTGATTTTATTTATTTCTAATTATTTGTAAAATATATAAAGATGAGGGGTGTTAGCAAAAGACATTTAAGAAGACTTATTAAAAAAGAAAAATGTATATTCAAAAAAATTAATTACAAATAACTCAGCTCAGTTGGAACAGCTTTGGACGGTTACCAAAAACTTTAACAAATATATTCTCAACGAACGCCTGCATGGATATTAATCTAGATGGCATCCACGGAAAGAAAAGATTGAAAGATTTCCAAGCTTTCTTTCAGCCTTTATCAGGTATATATTTAACATATATGTATGTACATTAGACCGGACTTAAATTTTTTTTTTGCAAAAAAAGTGTACCGCCCGCTCAAATTGTTCCTTTTTACGCCAATAGTGAAATTCCAAAATCTTAGACTGATTGCCCTAGGTTAAGGCGTGGCACATGCCTACTAAAGTGGCTAAAACTGGTTTATATGGACTTTTCAAGAGACAAGGCACGAAAATATAAGTAAAATGTTTCATATATGTTTGTAATATATTATTTTATTGAAATTAACTTACGTTTAATGATTACTATTCTTGATAAACATTTAAACTTAATCGCAAAGGTCTGATTTATTAATGCTACCGTACTTTTTCCTATAATCAGGTACTGTTTGCAAGATATATTGTTTCTCTTCTTCTTTTTTTGTTAAAGCTGCATTATATTCTTTCATTAGTTTTACAAAACGCTCTGCAGTATCATTAACAACATGTAAGTTTTGTACAATATTCATTCCCTTTTGAAATTCGGATTCATTGTACCACTTGGAAGGGTCAAATTTTAGAAAGTTAGTTTCAATATTAAATCTTTCGAAAAAGCTCAATGTTTTTTTATTAACAAAATCTGAAATATTTTTTTTGTTTAATTCATTCATGTTGGTTACTATTCTTTTATTCTCATTATTTTGTTCTTCTTTGAGATTTTCAACCATTTTTCTCTTTTCTCCAACGTCTACAGCATTATCAAAAAATGAAAGACTTGCTGCTTCTGGTGTCAGGTACCACAAGAGATTCGAAAACTTGCTCGTTACTTCATTGCTTATTATTTCATTCAATTCATTGAATTTAATATTTTTAATAAAATTTAAATCATTTAAGGGTGCTTTCGCGGCAATTGGTGCTTCAATCCACGGTCTCAAATAAATTTTCAAAATGAACACACTTATATCTTGTATAGCATTTGCCTCATCTGATGACATTGAGAATTGGTGGCGAAAAAGAAAAATCTTAAGCGTATATATCGCTTTAGCCATCCATCGGGCATGATGCATCGCTCCAGGTGATTTAAACCTTGCAGACTCTGTGTTTCGAGCAAGAAATATAAGACTCAATTCCAATAATTATCTGTAGTCTGCCCTGCGATGTTGTATAGTGACATTGTTATGAGCAAATTGAGCTAATTGGTCTTGTTCAGTTTTGTTAAGCGCAAGATTTATTTTTTTATCCACCATTCCACTTGCAAATTTTTTTTTTTGTCTTGGACCGGCACTCAGGGGATGACCCCTACACATGCGATGCATTGTGCTGGAACTAGGAAATTAGGTTATGGGAAGGAGGATAGAGGGAGTAGTGTTTATTGACATTTGATTTAAATCTTCCAAGCTAAAAGTGACAGGAAACACCTCTGCGGTAGTCTATTCCACATACGAGCCGTTCGGCCAAAAAACAAATTTTCCCTGTAATGCGTAGTGCGAGTCGCCGTCAAATCGACCACAAATAGATGCGCTCTTAATGATGATCGCGTCGTGCACGCGAATGACCGGGTTTCGGGAACAAGTTCCCTGATTTCATTAGAACACCTCCCATTATAGTATCTATAGAACAACGAAACGCACCCCACGTTGCCACGATGCTCAAGAGAGTCAATACAGTTGGCTACCCTACCGTCTCCTATTAGTTTCTTCGCCTTTTCTTGTACACGGTCGAGTAACTTCAAAATAGTCTTTGAAGCACCGGCCCATACATGAGAGTTGTATTCCATTTTCGGTCGGATGTAGGCGGTATAAATAGTAAGGAGATCAGATGGGGTGAAGTATGTCTTACACCGCCTTAAAAAGCCTAGGCACTTGAATGCTTCCTTTGAGACCTGAAAAATATGCTCAGTCCATCGGAAATCACACTGAATTTGCATGCCAAGAACATCAAGAGCTTCTGATTCCTCAATGTTTATGCCACCCATTTTTACAGATGAGGCAGCGTGATCGTGCATACGGCGATGGGTTAGCATGCAGCATTGGGTCTTTTGGGAATTGAAATCGACCCTGTTCGCGTGACCCCATTCCAATATTCTCGTGAGGTCACCTGTTAGCGAATCATTCATATTCTGCCGCGTTGCCCCGATCATAGTTGATGTCGGCCTACGATCAAATGAATATGAATAGCAGATACTGCTGTCATCTGCGAAAGAGTGGATAGGGTTTGAAGTATGACATAGGAGGTCATTAAGAAAAATAAGAAATAGGGTAGGAGAAAGAATGGAGCCTTGTGGTACCCCTGAATTGATCTTCAACTCGTGAGATGAGATCCCGTCTATAACAACTCTTATAGCGCTATCCCTGAGAAAGCTCGATATAAATCGAGAGAAGATATCGCCGACACCAAAAGCAATAAGTTTGGACAAGAGTGCTCCATGCCACACTCTGTCAAATGCTTTTGAAATATCTAGAGCCACTACCTTACCTTCGCCAAAATGGTGGATGGATCGACACCATTTTTCCGAGAGGAAGGCTAATAAATCACCCGTGGAACGTCCTCCACGGAAACCATATTGCCGGTCGTTAAGTAAGCTGTTGGACTCCAGATATTTCATAAGATGGAAATTTAGCATACTCTCCATTACTTTAGAAATGGTAGAGCATATTGCGATTGGGCGATAATTTTCAGGGTTGCTTGCCTCTCCCTTCTTAGGGATCGGCGTAACATTTGCAACTTTCCAGCACGACGGAAATTCGCCTGCATGATATAGGGTGCTGAAAAGGATTGCCAGAGGATGCAATAACGTCGAAGAGCACTGCTTCAAGACCAGTGCCGGAATTCCATCCGGTTGATTGATTTTGGGTAAAAAAGTTTATACACAAAATAAAATTATAGACCTAGAGCTCAAATTTTAAAACAAAATTATATAGAATAAAATAAAGTCGAATAATTTATGTGCCACACTATTAAGAGCGGCATACGAAATGCTTTTGCTGGCAACGTTGCGTGACGATAATTGTAAATTTTAAACGTTTTCTGAAAAAGTTTTACATCATATTGTAAGATCTGACAGCCGTTTGTACATATGTAGCTCAAGTTTGTAAATCGTAATTTATAATAACATATAAATTTATAATTTATATACATATGTATTTTAGCTAAACATCATGGGATAATTTTGAATCTTGCCAACATTTTACACTACCTGCTCAGTGGATCCATTGACTTGACCAAGCGAGTAGATAGGCCATAGAGGTGCCATCACATCCCCATTGATACTTTAAAAAACAATTTGTAATTAAATTAATAAGTAAATAAATAAAATGTGATGATAATATGTATTCCAGTATATCATAACTTGAAAAAAAACTTTATATACATATTTAAAATATCTCGAGTTTTTTTTAGAGATTTCTACATTGGAAAACAAGTTTGGCTTAAATTGCTGGTATGAATTGGTGAAAGCTACTAAAATTTTTATTCAGATGTTTAATAGAAGAAGAGCAGGAGAAATAGAACGTCTGACAATAAATAGCTACTTGAACAAGTCATAACTAACAACTTAGAAACAGAAATTATAAAAAATAAGTCCAAAGAATCGGTTTTATTCGCGAAGCAATATGAACGCTTGACATTAACAGGAAAACTATGGAGAACTGTTAGCGTTTCATTGAACCCATTATGTCAAAGAGCTATTGATATCATTCTGAAAAATAGATATAAGCAGGAATACCCAAAAATAATGAATATATATTCGCTAAAAAAGCGACAACGATGTTTTCAAAAGAGTATTATAGAGCCTGCCCTCTACTCAGACAGTTTTCATTAGATTGTAAAGCAGATATACCTGAAAGTTTAAGAGGAACATCTTTACGGAAGCACATAGCAACGTATAAATCGCTACTGAATGTAGAAGATGCTACTGTGGATCAGTTGGCTAACTTTATGGGACACCATAAAGATATTCACAAAAGTTTTTCTAGAGTTTCAGTACCAGTTGCAGAAATAACTAAAAACATTTAAATTCTGAAACATATGTCCAAAGGATCGGTATTATTCGCGAAGCAATATGTACGATAATAATATGTTACCATTTGGTAACGATACATTTAAAAATTTTTAAAAAATATATGTATATTTTTAAATTGAGAGCTTTTTGTCGCAATGTAAAACGAAAATGTTTTTATTTAATAGTTGTAAAACTTTTTTATCTTATTTTAGTGTGTTCGAAAGTTTTTAATGGGTATAGCATCTGAACCCATGTATTTCAGAAAATTAAACTTCCCATTTCTGAATGGTACTTCATACCGCCTATCGATTGTCAATAGCTGCTATACGCTGGAGCAATTTAATTTTATTTTATAGTTGTACAACTTTTTTCTTATTTTAGTTTAGACTAACAAAAATCCTTTTTCTATTGTATTGTTGTTTTTGTTTCTTTAGTACTTCCATCTGGTAATTACTCATGATTGATATTTTTTATGGTAGAATAATGGTAGTTAGTAGCAAAGTTAGCTGTTTTTGTGCGTATATCTTTCATAGGTTGTTTATGTTGTGTCAATTCACTATTAAATTGCACTAATGGCGTTGATGACATTTTCGACGATAAAGAGATTTTTTATAATTACAACGCTTTTTTAAGACAGAAACTGAATACTTTTTTTTTGTTTAATTAATTAAAATTAAAGCCACTAAAGTTCTTGCCAAAATAAGGAAAATTATGTTGCTAGAAATTAAAAAATACTTTCCAATAAGTGTATTTTATTACACACATTTTTTTATAAATTATTATTAATGATACTTTTTATAAGAAATATTTTCTATAACATACTTTTTTTAATAAAAATTATCGATCATTTTATGTATATAAATATGCCGATTTGACTTTTTTTTCATTTATTTATTATTGTACATTTCTTTACAGAGCTTTTTTTAATATAGAAACTGTTTAGATTTCGTGTTTTAATTAGTTACATTACGATAGATATTTTTGCAAATAATTTGCAATATCTGCGTGTAAATGTTTTTCTTTTTATTAAAATTATAGTTGCTAAAGTCCTCAGAATTTTTTTTTGAAATTAAGCAATAGTTTTATAAGGTGCTTTCTATAAATTGTTATAAATGTACTATTTATAAAAAATTAATTTTTTAGATTACTTTTCCAGTATTTTTCGTCTATTTCTTTCAAATTATTTATAAAAGTTTTTAATATGTAGTTTTATAAATACGTCTAAATTAATAACAGGTAATATTTATAAAAGTTTCTATTTGGGTACTTATCTTTAATATAAAAGAAGATTTTGCAAGAAGCCTTCTTAATTTTTGTACAATGAATTTCTTTACTATTTGCAATACTAAATTTTAATGAAAGATACTATTTGGGAAACAAATTTTTATGATTAATAATTTTCGTAATATGGATTTGCGTAAGATAAAAGAAAGTGTTAGCACCACTAATACAGTTGTTATTGGCATTGTTGTTTGTGTACGCGTTATTAATAGAGACAGCTGATTTTGTTGCTTAACTTGTATGGCGGAAATAATTTGTGTATTGGCACGTAATTTAAACATCATAGTCTTCTACTCATAAACTTCCGCCGCCGGTAAAACTAAATAAAAACTATTAAAAGTGTGGCAACACAGATCGAAATAATTACATTTTAAAATGCTAAATTTTTATAATTAGAACGCTTATATAGCAAAACGGACTAAAAATATTTATTCTGCATGTATCCTAATTTCAATTTGACGGTAGATCTGAAAACCTAAGAAATTGCGCCGAAACTATCATGTCCTGAAAGTGTGCGGAAGATATATGAAAACTTTCGGCACTGACCTGAAACAATGCAAATGTACGCAAACCATTCACTACAAGGAAAAACTGCACTAAAAGTATGCGCTGTGCATATATATACTTATATACATATATTTATATACCCTGCAGAAATCGCGGCTACTCCACTCACGCCTGTAAAGTAAACTCCATAAGGGACTACGACTAGTCCAAAAGTAACCCAAATGTATGAAATAAACGTGTTCCCTTAACATTGCGATGTCCTAGGTGAGGACCATATACTCCAGCCATGCATTACATCAGAGTAATCCCAAAACTACTCTATGTCACTACTCCGCGGATTATCAGCACACGGTTAGTTTCAAAACTACTCTTTGGAATGCCACAGCAAACTAGTTTGGAAACTGCTTTATGATAGTACTCCATGGAATACTGCAGGAGACTAGTTTGGAAACTACTCTTTTTTAATATACACAACAGATCTCTCATGCTTTTTCGGGATGTTCTGGTATTTATCTGCCATTGCCCTAAATCACTAATTAATTCATTTTGCTTGTTGCTTGCCTGATCAAACTCTACAGGTGGAGAAGCTTCTGCATCTGTAGGTTCAATGCAAGCAAAATTTTCTTGCGGACTCAATCAGCGCATTTGCGCTATCCAATCTCTTTAAATAATTTTCCCTATCCACTTGGACAAGTCGTCTTTTTTGATGCGAACTGAACTTCTATTTTAATAAAATTTTATTAATTTTTACACAATAAAAACCTTTTTTCTTGAAATTTCAATTATGCGTCTTTATATTTACACACTAATGTTAAGAAAATTAAACACGAATGAAACCAATGTGGTAATGTTTTGCCTTAAAGCATACAGTTTTTGGCCAGTGTTGCCAAAAGTTAAAGAGCAATGTCTGCAGTCGTTAAAATACGAATACTTGTTGGTCAGCAATAAGCTCTTGCTTGAAAATAACATGGTCCATGCCTGCATTACATGGGACCATTCTGTAACTACTCCTTTTTAACTGATATGGATCAGGTAATCCACTAATTTCTGCAAGGTACATATACACATACACATATACAACATAGACCGACTAACATGAATATATTTAAACATATATGCACATACACACACATATACAAATATATACACTTTTGTAACAAACTCTTACAAATATATATATGTATATGAAAATATATACATGCAATGCACATACACGTACCCATATACATATGCATATACACACTTAACCATGCACACATATACATGTATACATATACATGCATATACAAATGTACATACAAACATACACAAGCGCACATATACACACATACATACATATCCTCATAGATATACGAAAGTACGTAAACACATGCAAACCCTTCAAGCAAATCGATAGTCGACTACGAAAATAATCCATTTATTGTCAACTTTTTAACAACTAACTACAAAGTAATTAGGTAATGCAAGCAACGTGGTTAAAGACTACAAAAGTAATTTATTTATATTTAATTTTGTAACAACTAACTTTAAGCTAACGAAAAAGTCATGCAGAATTTCCCCGAATCATTGTTCTGGGCAGTGAAGCTGTTGTATTTTTTGCATTCGTTGCTCATTTACTATTTTGACTTTGGTTTTTCCCCAGAATGTATGCGAGCGTATTTTGTTGTTGTTGTTTTTTACGTACATATATAGATCGTTAGTGGTGTTCTTCTGTTTTTTATAACTGTTTTTTGGGTTTTTACAAGAATTGCGATTTTGCTATTATTTTTCTTCCCAAAAGAAGAGTTGTTTTATGAATTGTTAAATGAGTGATCAGTTTTGTGCGTAAAATTGAAGCAGTAAGTTCAAAGTGTCAATATTTTGTGATTTTATTTATTTCTAATTATTTGTAAAATATATAAAGATGAGGGGTGTTAGCAAAAGACATTTAAGAAGACTTATTAAAAAAGAAAAATGTATATTCAAAAAAATTAATTACAAATAACTCAGCTCAGTTGGAACAGCTTTGGACGGTTACCAAAAACTTTAACAAATATATTCTCAACGAACGCCTGCATGGATATTAATCTAGATGGCATCCACGGAAAGAAAAGATTGAAAGATTTCCAAGCTTTCTTTCAGCCTTTATCAGGTATATATTTAACATATATGTATGTACATTAGACCGGACTTAAATTTTTTTTTTGCAAAAAAAGTGTACCGCCCGCTCAAATTGTTCCTTTTTACGCCAATAGTGAAATTCCAAAATCTTAGACTGATTGCCCTAGGTTAAGGCGTGGCACATGCCTACTAAAGTGGCTAAAACTGGTTTATATGGACTTTTCAAGAGACAAGGCACGAAAATATAAGTAAAATGTTTCATATATGTTTGTAATATATTATTTTATTGAAATTAACTTACGTTTAATGATTACTATTCTTGATAAACATTTAAACTTAATCGCAAAGGTCTGATTTATTAATGCTACCGTACTTTTTCCTATAATCAGGTACTGTTTGCAAGATATATTGTTTCTCTTCTTCTTTTTTTGTTAAAGCTGCATTATATTCTTTCATTAGTTTTACAAAACGCTCTGCAGTATCATTAACAACATGTAAGTTTTGTACAATATTCATTCCCTTTTGAAATTCGGATTCATTGTACCACTTGGAAGGGTCAAATTTTAGAAAGTTAGTTTCAATATTAAATCTTTCGAAAAAGCTCAATGTTTTTTTATTAACAAAATCTGAAATATTTTTTTTGTTTAATTCATTCATGTTGGTTACTATTCTTTTATTCTCATTATTTTGTTCTTCTTTGAGATTTTCAACCATTTTTCTCTTTTCTCCAACGTCTACAGCATTATCAAAAAATGAAAGACTTGCTGCTTCTGGTGTCAGGTACCACAAGAGATTCGAAAACTTGCTCGTTACTTCATTGCTTATTATTTCATTCAATTCATTGAATTTAATATTTTTAATAAAATTTAAATCATTTAAGGGTGCTTTCGCGGCAATTGGTGCTTCAATCCACGGTCTCAAATAAATTTTCAAAATGAACACACTTATATCTTGTATAGCATTTGCCTCATCTGATGACATTGAGAATTGGTGGCGAAAAAGAAAAATCTTAAGCGTATATATCGCTTTAGCCATCCATCGGGCATGATGCATCGCTCCAGGTGATTTAAACCTTGCAGACTCTGTGTTTCGAGCAAGAAATATAAGACTCAATTCCAATAATTATCTGTAGTCTGCCCTGCGATGTTGTATAGTGACATTGTTATGAGCAAATTGAGCTAATTGGTCTTGTTCAGTTTTGTTAAGCGCAAGATTTATTTTTTTATCCAGCATTCCACTTGCAAATTTTTTTTTTTGTCTTGGACCGGCACTCAGGGGATGACCCCTACACATGCGATGCATTGTGCTGGAACTAGGAAATTAGGTTATGGGAAGGAGGATAGAGGGAGTAGTGTTTATTGACATTTGATTTAAATCTTCCAAGCTAAAAGTGACAGGAAACACCTCTGCGGTAGTCTATTCCACATACGTGCCGTTCGGCCAAAAAACAAATTTTCCCTGTAATGCGTAGTGCGAGTCGCCGTCAAATCGACCACAAATAGATGCGCTCTTAATGATGATCGCGTCGTGCACGCGAATGACCGGGTTTCGGGAACAAGTTCCCTGATTTCATTAGAACACCTCCCATTATAGTATCTATAGAACAACGAAACGCACCCCACGTTGCCACGATGCTCAAGAGAGTCAATACAGTTGGCTACCCTACCGTCTCCTATTAGTTTCTTCGCCTTTTCTTGTACACGGTCGAGTAACTTCAAAATAGTCTTTGAAGCACCGGCCCATACATGAGAGTTGTATTCCATTTTCGGTCGGATGTAGGCGGTATAAATAGTAAGGAGATCAGATGGGGTGAAGTATGTCTTACACCGCCTTAAAAAGCCTAGGCACTTGAATGCTTCCTTTGAGACCTGAAAAATATGCTCAGTCCATCGGAAATCACACTGAATTTGCATGCCAAGAACATCAAGAGCTTCTGATTCCTCAATGTTTATGCCACCCATTTTTACAGATGAGGCAGCGTGATCGTGCATACGGCGATGGGTTAGCATGCAGCATTGGGTCTTTTGGGAATTGAAATCGACCCTGTTCGCGTGACCCCATTCCAATATTCTCGTGAGGTCACCTGTTAGCGAATCATTCATATTCTGCCGCGTTGCCCCGATCATAGTTGATGTCGGCCTACGATCAAATGAATATGAATAGCAGATACTGCTGTCATCTGCGAAAGAGTGGATAGGGTTTGAAGTATGACATAGGAGGTCATTAAGAAAAATAAGAAATAGGGTAGGAGAAAGAATGGAGCCTTGTGGTACCCCTGAATTGATCTTCAACTCGTTAGATGAGATCCCGTCTATAACAACTCTTATAGCGCTATCCCTGAGAAAGCTCGATATAAATCGAGAGAAGATATCGCCGACACCAAAAGCAATAAGTTTGGACAAGAGTGCTCCATGCCACACTCTGTCAAATGCTTTTGAAATATCTAGAGCCACTACCTTACCTTCGCCAAAATGGTGGATGGATCGACACCATTTTTCCGAGAGGAAGGCTAATAAATCACCCGTGGAACGTCCTCCACGGAAACCATATTGCCGGTCGTTAAGTAAGCTGTTGGACTCCAGATATTTCATAAGATGGAAATTTAGCATACTCTCCATTACTTTAGAAATGGTAGAGCATATTGCGATTGGGCGATAATTTTCAGGGTTGCTTGCCTCTCCCTTCTTAGCGATCGGCGTAACATTTGCAACTTTCCAGCACGGCGGAAATTCGCCTGCATGATATAGGGTGCTGAAAAGGATTGCCAGAGGACGCGATAACGTCGAAGAGCACTGCTTCAAGACCAGTGCCGGAATTCCATCCGGTTGATTGATTTTGGGTAAAAAAGTTTATACACAAAATAAAATTATAGACCTAGAGCTCAAATTTTAAAACAAAATTATATAGAATAAAATAAAGTCGAATAATACTATTAAGAGCGGCATACGAAATGCTTTTGCTGGCAACGTTGCGTGACGATAATTGTAAATTTTAAACGTTTTCTGAAAAAGTTTTACATCATATTGTAAGATCTGACAGCCGTTTGTACATATGTAGCTCAAGTTTGTAAATCGTAATTTATAATAACATATAAATTTATAATTTATATACATATGTATTTTAGCTAAACATCATGGGATAATTTTGAATCTTGCCAACATTTTACACTACCTGCTCAGTGGATCCATTGACTTGACCAAGCGAGTAGATAGGCCATAGAGGTGCCATCACATCCCCATTGATACTTTAAAAAACAATTTGTAATTAAATTAATAAGTAAATAAATAAAATGTGATGATAATATGTATTCCAGTATATCATAACTTGAAAAAAAACTTTATATACATATTTAAAATATCTCGAGTTTTTTTTAGAGATTTCTACATTGGAAAACAAGTTTGGCTTAAATTGCTGGTATGAATTGGTGAAAGCTACTAAAATTTTTATTCAGATGTTTAATAGAAGAAGAGCAGGAGAAATAGAACGTCTGACAATAAATAGCTACTTGAACAAGTCATAACTAACAACTTAGAAACAGAAATTATAAAAAATAAGTCCAAAGAATCGGTTTTATTCGCGAAGCAATATGAACGCTTGACATTAACAGGAAAACTATGGAGAACTGTTAGCGTTTCATTGAACCCATTATGTCAAAGAGCTATTGATATCATTCTGAAAAATAGATATAAGCAGGAATACCCAAAAATAATGAATATATATTCGCTAAAAAAGCGACAACGATGTTTTCAAAAGAGTATTATAGAGCCTGCCCTCTACTCAGACAGTTTTCATTAGATTGTAAAGCAGATATACCTGAAAGTTTAAGAGGAACATCTTTACGGAAGCACATAGCAACGTATAAATCGCTACTGAATGTAGAAGATGCTACTGTGGATCAGTTGGCTAACTTTATGGGACACCATAAAGATATTCACAAAAGTTTTTCTAGAGTTTCAGTACCAGTTGCAGAAATAACTAAAAACATTTAAATTCTGAAACATATGTCCAAAGGATCGGTATTATTCGCGAAGCAATATGTACGATAATAATATGTTACCATTTGGTAACGATACATTTAAAAATTTTTAAAAAATATATGTATATTTTTAAATTGAGAGCTTTTTGTCGCAATGTAAAACGAAAATGTTTTTATTTAATAGTTGTAAAACTTTTTTTTCTTATTTTAGTGTGTTCGAAAGTTTTTAATGGGTATAGCATCTGAACCCATGTATTTCAGAAAATTAAACTTCCCATTTCTGAATGGTACTTCATACCGCCTATCGATTGTCAATAGCTGCTATACGCTGGAGCAATTTAATTTTATTTTATAGTTGTACAACTTTTTTCTTATTTTAGTTTAGACTAACAAAAATCCTTTTTCTATTGTATTGTTGTTTTTGTTTCTTTAGTACTTCCATCTGGTAATTACTCATGATTGATATTTTTTATGGTAGAATAATGGTAGTTAGTAGCAAAGTTAGCTGTTTTTGTGCGTATATCTTTCATAGGTTGTTTATGTTGTGTCAATTCACTATTAAATTGCACTAATGGCGTTGATGACATTTTCGACGATAAAGAGATCTTTTATAATTACAACGCTTTTTTAAGACAGAAACTGAATACTTTTTTTTTGTTTAATTAATTAAAATTAAAGCCACTAAAGTTCTTGCCAAAATAAGGAAAATTATGTTGCTAGAAATTAAAAAATACTTTCCAATAAGTGTATTTTATTACACACATTTTTTTATACATTATTATTAATGATACTTTTTATAAGAAATATTTTCTATAACATACTTTTTTTAATAAAAATTATCGATCATTTTATGTATATAAATATGCCGATTTGACTTTTTTTTCATTTATTTATTATTGTACATTTCTTTACAGAGCTTTTTTTAATATAGAAACTGTTTAGATTTCGTGTTTTAATTAGTTACATTACGATAGATATTTTTGCAAATAATTTGCAATATCTGCGTGTAAATGTTTTTCTTTTTATTAAAATTATAGTTGCTAAAGTCCTCAGAATTTTTTTTTGAAATTAAGCAATAGTTTTATAAGGTGCTTTCTATAAATTGTTATAAATGTACTATTTATAAAAAATTAATTTTTTAGATTACTTTTCCAGTATTTTTCGTCTATTTCTTTCAAATTATTTATAAAAGTTTTTAATATGTAGTTTTATAAATACGTCTAAATTAATAACAGGTAATATTTATAAAAGTTTCTATTTGGGTACTTATCTTTAATATAAAAGAAGATTTTGCAAGAAGCCTTCTTAATTTTTGTACAATGAATTTCTTTACTATTTGCAATACTAAATTTTAATGAAAGATACTATTTGGGAAACAAATTTTTATGATTAATAATTTTCGTAATATGGATTTGCGTAAGATAAAAGAAAGTGTTAGCACCACTAATACAGTTGTTATTGGCATTGTTGTTTGTGTACGCGTTATTAATAGAGACAGCTGATTTTGTTGCTTAACTTGTATGGCGGAAATAATTTGTGTATTGGCACGAAATTTAAACATCATAGTCTTCTACTCATAAACTTCCGCCGCCGGTAAAACTAAATAAAAACTATTAAAAGTGTGGCAACACAGATCGAAATAATTACATTTTAAAATGCTAAATTTTTATAATTAGAACGCTTATATAGCAAAACGGACTAAAAATATTTATTCTGCATGTATCCTAATTTCAATTTGACGGTAGATCTGAAAACCTAAGAAATTGCGCCGAAACTATCATGTCCTGAAAGTGTGCGGAAGATATATGAAAACTTTCGGCACTGACCTGAAACAATGCAAATGTACGCAAACCATTCACTACAAGGAAAAACTGCACTAAAAGTATGCGCTGTGCATATATATACTTATATACATATATTTATATACCCTGCAGAAATCGCGGCTACTCCACTCACGCCTGTAAAGTATACTCCATAAGGGACTACGACTAGTCCAAAAGTAACCCAAATGTATGAAATAAACGTGTTCCCTTAACATTGCGATGTCCTAGGTGAGGACCATATACTCCAGCCATGCATTACATCAGAGTAATCCCAAAACTACTCTATGTCACTACTCCGCGGATTATCAGCACACGGTTAGTTTCAAAACTACTCTTTGGAATGCCACAGCAAACTAGTTTGGAAACTGCTTTATGATAGTACTCCATGGAATACTGCAGGAGACTAGTTTGGAAACTACTCTTTTTTAATATACACAACAGATCTCTCATGTTTTTTCGGGATGTTCTGGTATTTATCTGACATTGCCCTAAATCACTAATTAATTCATTTTGCTTGTTGCTTGCCTGATCAAACTCTACAGGTGGAGAAGCTTCTGCATCTGTAGGTTCAATGCAAGCAAAATTTTCTTGCGGACTCAATCAGCGCATTTGCGCTATCCAATCTCTTTAAATAATTTTCCCTATCCACTTGGACAAGTCGTCTTTTTTGATGCGAACTGAACTTCTATTTTAATAAAATTTTATTAATTTTTACACAATAAAAACCTTTTTTCTTGAAATTTCAATTATGCGTCTTTATATTTACACACTAATGTTAAGAAAATTAAACACGAATGAAACCAATGTGGTAATGTTTTGCCTTAAAGCATACAGTTTTTGGCCAGTGTTGCCAAAAGTTAAAGAGCAATGTCTGCAGTCGTTAAAATACGAATACTTGTTGGTCAGCAATAAGCTCTTGCTTGAAAATAACATGGTCCATGCCTGCATTACATGGGACCATTCTGTAACTACTCCTTTTTAACTGATATGGATCAGGTAATCCACTAATTTCTGCAAGGTACATATACACATACACATATACAACATAGACCGACTAACATGAATATATTTAAACATATATGCACATACACACACATATACAAATATATGTATATGTATTTGTATTTGTATTTGTGGAAAGTAATGCGGAGCTGTTCAGGGAGGTTTTTAACTCCTGCGTCCAGGAAAGGACCTTTCCTGCGATATGGAAGAAACAACGGCTAGTCTTGGTACCGAAGGGAAATAATGCACAGGACGCAGCAGGATATCGCCCACTCTGCATGCTTGACACTGCCGGTAAGTTACTGGAGAAGATAATCTGCAGAAGGCTGGAGAAGGCCCTCGATGGGGAAGGTTTATCGGATAGCCAGTTTGGTTTCCGGAAAGCCCGCTCTACAGTTGATGCCATGGAAAAGGTCATAGGCATAGCAAAGGATGCCATCAAGGGTGACCGCTGGCTGGAAGGTGATAAGGAATATTGCGCTATCATCACCTTGGACGTGAAAAATGCCTTCAACTCGGCAGATTGGGACGCTGTGCTGGTTGCTCTGGATGAGAAAAACGTACCGAAATACTTAATAGAGCTGGTTGCGGACTACTTTAAAAATAGAGTTCTCCTGTACGACACAGCTTCCGGCAGGAAGTCCTATGTGGTCTCTGCGGGAGTGCCTCAGGGCTCGGTTTTAGGCCCAATTCTTTGGAACGCTATGTACGATGGTGTACTGAGGGTCGTACTTCCTAACGGTGCCCAGATTGTTGGATTTGCAGACGACATTGCGCTGGTAATACAGGGTAAGCATCTAGACCGACTAGAAGGAGTTTGCAATGATGCAGTCGCCGCCGTGAGAAGCTGGATTGTGAGCGCAGGCCTCAGGCTTGCTGACCACAAAACTGAGGCAATATTGATAAGCAGCAGGAAGAAAATGGAGTACATTACCATAACTGTTGGAGACCAGCGAATACCCTCGAAGCCAGCAATCAAGTACCTGGGCGTAATGATTGACAACAGGCTCACATTTAAGGAACATCTTAAATATGCTGGCAGGAAATGTGCCATGGCGTCGTGTGCCCTGTCGCGAATAATGCCTAATATGGGGGGTCCACGCCAGGAGAGGAGGCAGCTGTTGGCCAGTGTGGTGAGGTCGATTGCCCTCTATGCAGCCCCCATCTGGGCCGAGGCCATGCTCAGGCCAACCTATAGGGCAGGGATGTATGCTGCCTACAGAAGATGCGCGCTCAGGGTCGCCTCGGCCTTCCGCACAGTGTCCGCGGACGCAGCATTCGTCGTAGCGGGACTGGTGCCACTACAGTTCGCTGCGGATATGCAAAAGATGAAGCATGTTGCGAGGAGAGCTGGGGTAGAGAACCCCGACAATCTGGAGGACACCTACTTGGAAGGATGGCAAACTGAGTGGAATACCTCCGCCAGAGGGAGATGGACCCATAGGCTCATACCAAGAGTAGCTGAGTGGGTACAAAGGAAACATGGGCAGGTAAATTTTTACCTGACCCAAATGTTAACCGGCCATGGATGCTTCAGGCAATACCTCCGTAAGTACGGCCATGATGTGGATGATAAATGCGCAGAATGCCCTAACACGGTTGAAACAGTTGAGCATGTGTTCTTTTACTGTCCGCGATATGAGGATCGGAGATGCTCCCTGGGAATTGCAATGGGAGCTCGGATCACCCCGGACAACCTTGTTGGCCAGATGCTGGACAAGGCGGAGAACTGGGACCTTGTGTGCGATTACGCAAGGGAGATCTTAGTGCGCCAGAGATTGGCCGAGAGAGCAAGACATGCAGTAGCAGAAGGCAGCAATCGCTGAACGACCTCTTCCCTGAGGTAATACTTGATGGTGGTTCCGGGGGAGATGGGATGGAGAGAGTACGCTCGAGGCTAGGGTTTAGTACGTAGGCGCAGGGCAGGCCGGAAGGAAAGCCTGGTGAATTGTGAATCGTGCATATTGGTTGGCTCGGGCCGCCAATATCTTTTGAAGATTCCCTAGCCGTAGCTCGTACAGCTAAAAAAAAAAAAAAAAAAAAAAAAAACACTTTTGTAACAAACTCTTACAAATATATATATGTATATGAAAATATATACATGCAATGCACATACACGTACCCATATACATATGCATATACACACTTAACCATGCACACATATACATGTATACATATACATGCATATACAAATGTACATACAAACATACACAAGCGCACATATACACACATACATACATATCCTCATAGATATACGAAAGTACGTAAACACATGCAAACCCTTCAAGCAAATCGATAGTCGACTACGAAAATAATCCATTTATTGCCAACTTTTTAACAACTAACTACAAAGTAATTAGGTAATGCAAGCAACGTGGTTAAAGACTACAAAAGTAATTTATTTATATTTAATTTTGTAACAACTAACTTTAAGCTAACGAAAAAGTCATGCAGTATTTCCCCGAATCATTGTTCTGGGCAGTGAAGCTGTTGTATTTTTTGCATTCGTTGCTCATTTACTATTTTGACTTTGGTTTTTCCCCAGAATGTATGCGAGCGTATTTTGTTGTTGTTGTTTTTTACGTACATATATAGATCGTTAGTGGTGTTCTTCTGTTTTTTATAACTGTTTTTTGGGTTTTTACAAGAATTGCGATTTTGCTATTATTTTTCTTCCCAAAAGAAGAGTTGTTTTATGAATTGTTAAATGAGTGATCAGTTTTGTGCGTAAAATTGAAGCAGTAAGTTCAAAGTGTCAATATTTTGTGATTTTATTTATTTCTAATTATTTGTAAAATATATAAAGACGAGGGGTGTTAGCAAAAGACATTTAAGAAGACTTATTAAAAAAGAAAAATGTATATTCAAAAAAATTAATTACAAATAACTCAGCTCAGTTGGAACAGCTTTGGACGGTTACCAAAAACTTTAACAAATATATTCTCAACGAACGCCTGCATGGATATTAATCTAGATGGCATCCACGGAAAGAAAAGATTGAAAGATTTCCAAGCTTTCTTTCAGCCTTTATCAGGTATATATTTAACATATATGTATGTACATTAGACCGGACTTAAATTTTTTTTTTGCAAAAAAAGTGTACCGCCCGCTCAAATTGTTCCTTTTTACGCCAATAGTGAAATTCCAAAATCTTAGACTGATTGCCCTAGGTTAAGGCGTGGCACATGCCTACTAAAGTGGCTAAAACTGGTTTATATGGACTTTTCAAGAGACAAGGCACGAAAATATAAGTAAAATGTTTCATATATGTTTGTAATATATTATTTTATTGAAATTAACTTACGTTTAATGATTACTATTCTTGATAAACATTTAAACTTAATCGCAAAGGTCTGATTTATTAATGCTACCGTACTTTTTCCTATAATCAGGTACTGTTTGCAAGATATATTGTTTCTCTTCTTCTTTTTTTGTTAAAGCTGCATTATATTCTTTCATTAGTTTTACAAAACGCTCTGCAGTATCATTAACAACATGTAAGTTTTGTACAATATTCATTCCCTTTTGAAATTCGGATTCATTGTACCACTTGGAAGGGTCAAGTTTTAGAAAGTTAGTTTCAATATTAAATCTTTCGAAAAAGCTCAATGTTTTTTTATTAACAAAATCTGAAATATTTTTTTGGTTTAATTCATTCATGTTGGTTACTATTCTTTTATTCTCATTATTTTGTTCTTCTTTGAGATTTTCAACCATTTTTCTCTTTTCTCCAACGTCTACAGCATTATCAAAAAATGAAAGACTTGCTGCTTCTGGTGTCAGGTACCACAAGAGATACGAAAACTTGCTCGTTACTTCATTGCTTATTATTTCATTCAATTCATTGAATTTAATATTTTTAATAAAATTTAAATCATTTAAGGGTGCTTTCGCGGCAATTGGTGCTTCAATCCACGGTCTCAAATAAATTTTCAAAATGAACACACTTATATCTTGTATAGCATTTGCCTCATCTGATGACATTGAGAATTGGTGGCGAAAAAGAAAAATCTTAGGCGTATATATCGCTTTAGCCATCCATCGGGCATGATGCATCGCTCCAGGTGATTTAAACCTTGCAGACTCTGTGTTTCGAGCAAGAAATATAAGACTCAATTCCAATAATTATCTGTAGTCTGCCCTGCGATGTTGTATAGTGACATTGTTATGAGCAAATTGAGCTGATTGGTCTTGTTCAGTTTTGTTAAGCGCAAGATTTATTTTTTTATCCACCATTCCACTTGCAAATTTTTTTTTTTGTCTTGGACCGGCACTCAGGGGATGACCCCTACACATGCGATGCATTGTGCTGGAACTAGGAAATTAGGTTATGGGAAGGAGGATAGAGGGAGTAGTGTTTATTGACATTTGATTTAAATCTTCCAAGCTAAAAGTGACAGGAAACACCTCTGCGGTAGTCTATTCCACATACGTGCCGTTCGGCCAAAAAACAAATTTTCCCTGTAATGCGTAGTGCGAGTCGCCGTCAAATCGACCACAAATAGATGCGCTCTTAATGATGATCGCGTCGTGCACGCGAATGACCGGGTTTCGGGAACAAGCTCCCTGATTTCATTAGAACACCTCCCATTATAGTATCTATAGAACAACGAAACGCACCCCACGTTGCCACGATGCTCAAGAGAGTCAATACAGTTGGCTACCCTACCGTCTCCTATTAGTTTCTTCGCCTTTTCTTGTACACGGTCGAGTAACTTCAAAATAGTCTTTGAAGCACCGGCCCATACATGAGAGTTGTATTCCATTTTCGGTCGGATGTAGGCGGTATAAATAGTAAGGAGATCAGATGGGGTGAAGTATGTCTTACACCGCCTTAAAAAGCCTAGGCACTTGAATGCTTCCTTTGAGACCTGAAAAATATGCTCAGTCCATCGGAAATCACACTGAATTTGCATGCCAAGAACATCAAGAGCTTCTGATTCCTCAATGTTTATGCCACCCATTTTTACAGATGAGGCAGCGTGATCGTGCATACGGCGATGGGTTAGCATGCAGCATTGGGTCTTTTGGGAATTGAAATCGACCCTGTTCGCGTGACCCCATTCCAATATTCTCGTGAGGTCACCTGTTAGCGAATCATTCATATTCTGCCGCGTTGCCCCGATCATAGTTGATGTCGGCCTACGATCAAATGAATATGAATAGCAGATACTGCTGTCATCTGCGAAAGAGTGGATAGGGTTTGAAGTATGACATAGGAGGTCATTAAGAAAAATAAGAAATAGGGTAGGAGAAAGAATGGAGCCTTGTGGTACCCCTGAATTGATCTTCAACTCGTTAGATGAGATCCCGTCTATAACAACTCTTATAGCGCTATCCCTGAGAAAGCTCGATATAAATCGAGAGAAGATATCGCCGACACCAAAAGCAATAAGTTTGGACAAGAGTGCTCCATGCCACACTCTGTCAAATGCTTTTGAAATATCTAGAGCCACTACCTTACCTTCGCCAAAATGGTGGATGGATCGACACCATTTTTCCGAGAGGAAGGCTAATAAATCACCCGTGGAACGTCCTCCACGGAAACCATATTGCCGGTCGTTAAGTAAGCTGTTGGACTCCAGATATTTCATAAGATGGAAATTTAGCATACTCTCCATTACTTTAGAAATGGTAGAGCATATTGCGATTGGGCGATAATTTTCAGGGTTGCTTGCCTCTCCCTTCTTAGGGATCGGCGTAACATTTGCAACTTTCCAGCACGACGGAAATTCTGCATGATATAGGGTGCTGAAAAGGATTGCCAGAGGATGCGATAACGTCGAAGAGCACTGCTTCAAGACCAGTGCCGGAATTCCATCCGGTTGATTGATTTTGGGTAAAAAAGTTTATACACAAAATAAAATTATAGACCTAGAGCTCAAATTTTAAAACAAAATTATATAGAATAAAATAAAGTCGAATAATACTATTAAGAGCGGCATACGAAATGCTTTTGCTGGCAACGTTGCGTGACGATAATTGTAAATTTTAAACGTTTTCTGAAAAAGTTTTACATCATATTGTAAGATCTGACAGCCGTTTGTACATATGTAGCTCAAGTTTGTAAATCGTAATTTATAATAACATATAAATTTATAATTTATATACATATGTATTTTAGCTAAACATCATGGGATAATTTTGAATCTTGCCAACATTTTACACTACCTGCTCAGTGGATCCATTGACTTGACCAAGCGAGTAGATAGGCCATAGAGGTGCCATCACATCCCCATTGATACTTTAAAAAACAATTTGTAATTAAATTAATAAGTAAATAAATAAAATGTGATGATAATATGTATTCCAGTATATCATAACTTGAAAAAAAACTTTATATACATATTTAAAATATCTCGAGTTTTTTTTAGAGATTTCTACATTGGAAAACAAGTTTGGCTTAAATTGCTGGTATGAATTGGTGAAAGCTACTAAAATTTTTATTCAGATGTTTAATAGAAGAAGAGCAGGAGAAATAGAACGTCTGACAATAAATAGCTACTTGAACAAGTCATAACTAACAACTTAGAAACAGAAATTATAAAAAATAAGTCCAAAGAATCGGTTTTATTCGCGAAGCAATATGAACGCTTGACATTAACAGGAAAACTATGGAGAACTGTTAGCGTTTCATTGAACCCATTATGTCAAAGAGCTATTGATATCATTCTGAAAAATAGATATAAGCAGGAATACCCAAAAATAATGAATATATATTCGCTAAAAAAGCGACAACGATGTTTTCAAAAGAGTATTATAGAGCCTGCCCTCTACTCAGACAGTTTTCATTAGATTGTAAAGCAGATATACCTGAAAGTTTAAGAGGAACATCTTTACGGAAGCACATAGCAACGTATAAATCGCTACTGAATGTAGAAGATGCTACTGTGGATCAGTTGGCTAACTTTATGGGACACCATAAAGATATTCACAAAAGTTTTTCTAGAGTTTCAGTACCAGTTGCAGAAATAACTAAAAACATTTAAATTCTGAAACATATGTCCAAAGGATCGGTATTATTCGCGAAGCAATATGTACGATAATAATATGTTACCATTTGGTAACGATACATTTAAAAATTTTTAAAAAATATATGTATATTTTTAAATTGAGAGCTTTTTGTCGCAATGTAAAACGAAAATGTTTTTATTTAATAGTTGTAAAACTTTTTTTTCTTATTTTAGTGTGTTCGAAAGTTTTTAATGGGTATAGCATCTGAACCCATGTATTTCAGAAAATTAAACTTCCCATTTCTGAATGGTACTTCATACCGCCTATCGATTGTCAATAGCTGCTATACGCTGGAGCAATTTAATTTTATTTTATAGTTGTACAACTTTTTTCTTATTTTAGTTTAGACTAACAAAAATCCTTTTTCTATTGTATTGTTGTTTTTGTTTCTTTAGTACTTCCATCTGGTAATTACTCATGATTGATATTTTTTATGGTAGAATAATGGTAGTTAGTAGCAAAGTTACCTGTTTTTGTGCGTATATCTTTCATAGGTTGTTTATGTTGTGTCAATTCACTATTAAATTGCACTAATGGCGTTGATGACATTTTCGACGATAAAGAGATTTTTTATAATTACAACGCTTTTTTAAGACAGAAACTGAATACTTTTTTTTTGTTTAATTAATTAAAATTAAAGCCACTAAAGTTCTTGCCAAAATAAGGAAAATTATGTTGCTAGAAATTAAAAAATACTTTCCAATAAGTGTATTTTATTACACACATTTTTTTATAAATTATTATTAATGATACTTTTTATAAGAAATATTTTCTATAACATACTTTTTTTAATAAAAATTATCGATCATTTTATGTATATAAATATGCCGATTTGACTTTTTTTTCATTTATTTATTATTGTACATTTCTTTACAGAGCTTTTTTTAATATAGAAACTGTTTAGATTTCGTGTTTTAATTAGTTACATTACGATAGATATTTTTGCAAATAATTTGCAATATCTGCGTGTAAATGTTTTTCTTTTTATTAAAATTATAGTTGCTAAAGTCCTCAGAATTTTTTTTTGAAATTAAGCAATAGTTTTATAAGGTGCTTTCTATAAATTGTTATAAATGTACTATTTATAAAAAATTAATTTTTTAGATTACTTTTCCAGTATTTTTCGTCTATTTCTTTCAAATTATTTATAAAAGTTTTTAATATGTAGTTTTATAAATACGTCTAAATTAATAACAGGTAATATTTATAAAAGTTTCTATTTGGGTACTTATCTTTAATATAAAAGAAGATTTTGCAAGAAGCCTTCTTAATTTTTGTACAATGAATTTCTTTACTATTTGCAATACTAAATTTTAATGAAAGATACTATTTGGGAAACAAATTTTTATGATTAATAATTTTCGTAATATGGATTTGCGTAAGATAAAAGAAAGTGCTAGCACCACTAATACAGTTGTTATTGGCATTGTTGTTTGTGTACGCGTTATTAATAGAGACAGCTGATTTTGTTGCTTAACTTGTATGGCGGAAATAATTTGTGTATTGGCACGAAATTTAAACATCATAGTCTTCTACTCATAAACTTCCGCCGCCGGTAAAACTAAATAAAAACTATTAAAAGTGTGGCAACACAGATCGAAATAATTACATTTTAAAATGCTAAATTTTTATAATTAGAACGCTTATATAACAAAACGGACTAAAAATATTTATTCTGCATGTATCCTAATTTCAATTTGACGGTAGATCTGAAAACCTAAGAAATTGCGCCGAAACTATCATGTCCTGAAAGTGTGCGGAAGATATATGAAAACTTTCGGCACTGACCTGAAACAATGCAAATGTACGCAAACCATTCACTACAAGGAAAAACTGCACTAAAAGTATGCGCTGTGCATATATATACTTATATACATATATTTATATACCCTGCAGAAATCGCGGCTACTCCACTCACGCCTGTAAAGTATACTCCATAAGGGACTACGACTAGTCCAAAAGTAACCCAAATGTATGAAATAAACGTGTTCCCTTAACATTGCGATGTCCTAGGTGAGGACCATATACTCCAGCCATGCATTACATCAGAGTAATCCCAAAACTACTCTATGTCACTACTCCGCGGATTATCAGCACACGGTTAGTTTCAAAACTACTCTTTGGAATGCCACAGCAAACTAGTTTGGAAACTGCTTTATGATAGTACTCCATGGAATACTGCAGGAGACTAGTTTGGAAACTACTCTTTTTTAATATACACAACAGATCTCTCATGTTTTTTCGGGATGTTCTGGTATTTATCTGACATTGCCCTAAATCACTAATTAATTCATTTTGCTTGTTGCTTGCCTGATCAAACTCTACAGGTGGAGAAGCTTCTGCATCTGTAGGTTCAATGCAAGCAAAATTTTCTTGCGGACTCAATCAGCGCATTTGCGCTATCCAATCTCTTTAAATAATTTTCCCTATCCACTTGGACAAGTCGTCTTTTTTGATGCGAACTGAACTTCTATTTTAATAAAATTTTATTAATTTTTACACAATAAAAACCTTTTTTCTTGAAATTTCAATTATGCGTCTTTATATTTACACACTAATGTTAAGAAAATTAAACACGAATGAAACCAATGTGGTAATGTTTTGCCTTAAAGCATACAGTTTTTGGCCAGTGTTGCCAAAAGTTAAAGAGCAATGTCTGCAGTCGTTAAAATACGAATACTTGTTGGTCAGCAATAAGCTCTTGCTTGAAAATAACATGGTCCATGCCTGCATTACATGGGACCATTCTGTAACTACTCCTTTTTAACTGATATGGATCAGGTAATCCACTAATTTCTGCAAGGTACATATACACATACACATATACAACATAGACCGACTAACATGAATATATTTAAACATATATGCACATACACACACATATACAAATATATACACTTTTGTAACAAACTCTTACAAATATATATATGTATATGAAAATATATACATGCAATGCACATACACGTACCCATATACATATGCATATACACACTTAACCATGCACACATATACATGTATACATATACATGCATATACAAATGTACATACAAACATACACAAGCGCACATATACACACATACATACATATCCTCATAGATATACGAAAGTACGTAAACACATGCAAACCCTTCAAGCAAATCGATAGTCGACTACGAAAATAATCCATTTATTGTCAACTTTTTAACAACTAACTACAAAGTAATTAGGTAATGCAAGCAACGTGGTTAAAGACTACAAAAGTAATTTATTTATATTTAATTTTGTAACAACTAACTTTAAGCTAACGAAAAAGTCATGCAGAATTTCCCCGAATCATTGTTCTGGGCAGTGAAGCTGTTGTATTTTTTGCATTCGTTGCTCATTTACTATTTTGACTTTGGTTTTTCCCCAGAATGTATGCGAGCGTATTTTGTTGTTGTTGTTTTTTACGTACATATATAGATCGTTAGTGGTGTTCTTCTGTTTTTTATAACTGTTTTTTGGGTTTTTACAAGAATTGCGATTTTGCTATTATTTTTCTTCCCAAAAGAAGAGTTGTTTTATGAATTGTTAAATGAGTGATCAGTTTTGTGCGTAAAATTGAAGCAGTAAGTTCAAAGTGTCAATATTTTGTGATTTTATTTATTTCTAATTATTTGTAAAATATATAAAGATGAGGGGTGTTAGCAAAAGACATTTAAGAAGACTTATTAAAAAAGAAAAATGTATATTCAAAAAAATTAATTACAAATAACTCAGCTCAGTTGGAACAGCTTTGGACGGTTACCAAAAACTTTAACAAATATATTCTCAACGAACGCCTGCATGGATATTAATCTAGATGGCATCCACGGAAAGAAAAGATTGAAAGATTTCCAAGCTTTCTTTCAGCCTTTATCAGGTATATATTTAACATATATGTATGTACATTAGACCGGACTTAAATTTTTTTTTTGCAAAAAAAGTGTACCGCCCGCTCAAATTGTTCCTTTTTACGCCAATAGTGAAATTCCAAAATCTTAGACTGATTGCCCTAGGTTAAGGCGTGGCACATGCCTACTAAAGTGGCTAAAACTGGTTTATATGGACTTTTCAAGAGACAAGGCACGAAAATATAAGTAAAATGTTTCATATATGTTTGTAATATATTATTTTATTGAAATTAACTTACGTTTAATGATTACTATTCTTGATAAACATTTAAACTTAATCGCAAAGGTCTGATTTATTAATGCTACCGTACTTTTTCCTATAATCAGGTACTGTTTGCAAGATATATTGTTTCTCTTCTTCTTTTTTTGTTAAAGCTGCATTATATTCTTTCATTAGTTTTACAAAACGCTCTGCAGTATCATTAACAACATGTAAGTTTTGTACAATATTCATTCCCTTTTGAAATTCGGATTCATTGTACCACTTGGAAGGGTCAAGTTTTAGAAAGTTAGTTTCAATATTAAATCTTTCGAAAAAGCTCAATGTTTTTTTATTAACAAAATCTGAAATATTTTTTTGGTTTAATTCATTCATGTTGGTTACTATTCTTTTATTCTCATTATTTTGTTCTTCTTTGAGATTTTCAACCATTTTTCTCTTTTCTCCAACGTCTACAGCATTATCAAAAAATGAAAGACTTGCTGCTTCTGGTGTCAGGTACCACAAGAGATACGAAAACTTGCTCGTTACTTCATTGCTTATTATTTCATTCAATTCATTGAATTTAATATTTTTAATAAAATTTAAATCATTTAAGGGTGCTTTCGCGGCAATTGGTGCTTCAATCCACGGTCTCAAATAAATTTTCAAAATGAACACACTTATATCTTGTATAGCATTTGCCTCATCTGATGACATTGAGAATTGGTGGCGAAAAAGAAAAATCTTAAGCGTATATATCGCTTTAGCCATCCATCGGGAATGATGCATCGCTCCAGGTGATTTAAACCTTGCAGACTCTGTGTTTCGAGCAAGAAATATAAGACTCAATTCCAATAATTATCTGTAGTCTGCCCTGCGATGTTGTATAGTGACATTGTTATGAGCAAATTGAGCTGATTGGTCTTGTTCAGTTTTGTTAAGCGCAAGATTTATTTTTTTATCCACCATTCCACTTGCAAATTTTTTTTTTTGTCTTGGACCGGCACTCAGGGGATGACCCCTACACATGCGATGCATTGTGCTGGAACTAGGAAATTAGGTTATGGGAAGGAGGATAGAGGGAGTAGTGTTTATTGACATTTGATTTAAATCTTCCAAGCTAAAAGTGACAGGAAACACCTCTGCGGTAGTCTATTCCACATACGTGCCGTTCGGCCAAAAAACAAATTTTCCCTGTAATGCGTAGTGCGAGTCGCCGTCAAATCGACCACAAATAGATGCGCTCTTAATGATGATCGCGTCGTGCACGCGAATGACCGGGTTTCGGGAACAAGCTCCCTGATTTCATTAGAACACCTCCCATTATAGTATCTATAGAACAACGAAACGCACCCCACGTTGCCACGATGCTCAAGAGAGTCAATACAGTTGGCTACCCTACCGTCTCCTATTAGTTTCTTCGCCTTTTCTTGTACACGGTCGAGTAACTTCAAAATAGTCTTTGAAGCACCGGCCCATACATGAGAGTTGTATTCCATTTTCGGTCGGATGTAGGCGGTATAAATAGTAAGGAGATCAGATGGGGTGAAGTATGTCTTACACCGCCTTAAAAAGCCTAGGCACTTGAATGCTTCCTTTGAGACCTGAAAAATATGCTCAGTCCATCGGAAATCACACTGAATTTGCATGCCAAGAACATCAAGAGCTTCTGATTCCTCAATGTTTATGCCACCCATTTTTACAGATGAGGCAGCGTGATCGTGCATACGGCGATGGGTTAGCATGCAGCATTGGGTCTTTTGGGAATTGAAATCGACCCTGTTCGCGTGACCCCATTCCAATATTCTCGTGAGGTCACCTGTTAGCGAATCATTCATATTCTGCCGCGTTGCCCCGATCATAGTTGATGTCGGCCTACGATCAAATGAATATGAATAGCAGATACTGCTGTCATCTGCGAAAGAGTGGATAGGGTTTGAAGTATGACATAGGAGGTCATTAAGAAAAATAAGAAATAGGGTAGGAGAAAGAATGGAGCCTTGTGGTACCCCTGAATTGATCTTCAACTCGTTAGATGAGATCCCGTCTATAACAACTCTTATAGCGCTATCCCTGAGAAAGCTCGATATAAATCGAGAGAAGATATCGCCGACACCAAAAGCAATAAGTTTGGACAAGAGTGCTCCATGCCACACTCTGTCAAATGCTTTTGAAATATCTAGAGCCACTACCTTACCTTCGCCAAAATGGTGGATGGATCGACACCATTTTTCCGAGAGGAAGGCTAATAAATCACCCGTGGAACGTCCTCCACGGAAACCATATTGCCGGTCGTTAAGTAAGCTGTTGGACTCCAGATATTTCATAAGATGGAAATTTAGCATACTCTCCATTACTTTAGAAATGGTAGAGCATATTGCGATTGGGCGATAATTTTCAGGGTTGCTTGCCTCTCCCTTCTTAGGGATCGGCGTAACATTTGCAACTTTCCAGCACGACGGAAATTCTGCATGATATAGGGTGCTGAAAAGGATTGCCAGAGGATGCGATAACGTCGAAGAGCACTGCTTCAAGACCAGTGCCGGAATTCCATCCGGTTGATTGATTTTGGGTAAAAAAGTTTATACACAAAATAAAATTATAGACCTAGAGCTCAAATTTTAAAACAAAATTATATAGAATAAAATAAAGTCGAATAATACTATTAAGAGCGGCATACGAAATGCTTTTGCTGGCAACGTTGCGTGACGATAATTGTAAATTTTAAACGTTTTCTGAAAAAGTTTTACATCATATTGTAAGATCTGACAGCCGTTTGTACATATGTAGCTCAAGTTTGTAAATCGTAATTTATAATAACATATAAATTTATAATTTATATACATATGTATTTTAGCTAAACATCATGGGATAATTTTGAATCTTGCCAACATTTTACACTACCTGCTCAGTGGATCCATTGACTTGACCAAGCGAGTAGATAGGCCATAGAGGTGCCATCACATCCCCATTGATACTTTAAAAAACAATTTGTAATTAAATTAATAAGTAAATAAATAAAATGTGATGATAATATGTATTCCAGTATATCATAACTTGAAAAAAAACTTTATATACATATTTAAAATATCTCGAGTTTTTTTTAGAGATTTCTACATTGGAAAACAAGTTTGGCTTAAATTGCTGGTATGAATTGGTGAAAGCTACTAAAATTTTTATTCAGATGTTTAATAGAAGAAGAGCAGGAGAAATAGAACGTCTGACAATAAATAGCTACTTGAACAAGTCATAACTAACAACTTAGAAACAGAAATTATAAAAAATAAGTCCAAAGAATCGGTTTTATTCGCGAAGCAATATGAACGCTTGACATTAACAGGAAAACTATGGAGAACTGTTAGCGTTTCATTGAACCCATTATGTCAAAGAGCTATTGATATCATTCTGAAAAATAGATATAAGCAGGAATACCCAAAAATAATGAATATATATTCGCTAAAAAAGCGACAACGATGTTTTCAAAAGAGTATTATAGAGCCTGCCCTCTACTCAGACAGTTTTCATTAGATTGTAAAGCAGATATACCTGAAAGTTTAAGAGGAACATCTTTACGGAAGCACATAGCAACGTATAAATCGCTACTGAATGTAGAAGATGCTACTGTGGATCAGTTGGCTAACTTTATGGGACACCATAAAGATATTCACAAAAGTTTTTCTAGAGTTTCAGTACCAGTTGCAGAAATAACTAAAAACATTTAAATTCTGAAACATATGTCCAAAGGATCGGTATTATTCGCGAAGCAATATGTACGATAATAATATGTTACCATTTGGTAACGATACATTTAAAAATTTTTAAAAAATATATGTATATTTTTAAATTGAGAGCTTTTTGTCGCAATGTAAAACGAAAATGTTTTTATTTAATAGTTGTAAAACTTTTTTTTCTTATTTTAGTGTGTTCGAAAGTTTTTAATGGGTATAGCATCTGAACCCATGTATTTCAGAAAATTAAACTTCCCATTTCTGAATGGTACTTCATACCGCCTATCGATTGTCAATAGCTGCTATACGCTGGAGCAATTTAATTTTATTTTATAGTTGTACAACTTTTTTCTTATTTTAGTTTAGACTAACAAAAATCCTTTTTCTATTGTATTGTTGTTTTTGTTTCTTTAGTACTTCCATCTGGTAATTACTCATGATTGATATTTTTTATGGTAGAATAATGGTAGTTAGTAGCAAAGTTACCTGTTTTTGTGCGTATATCTTTCATAGGTTGTTTATGTTGTGTCAATTCACTATTAAATTGCACTAATGGCGTTGATGACATTTTCGACGATAAAGAGATTTTTTATAATTACAACGCTTTTTTAAGACAGAAACTGAATACTTTTTTTTTGTTTAATTAATTAAAATTAAAGCCACTAAAGTTCTTGCCAAAATAAGGAAAATTATGTTGCTAGAAATTAAAAAATACTTTCCAATAAGTGTATTTTATTACACACATTTTTTTATAAATTATTATTAATGATACTTTTTATAAGAAATATTTTCTATAACATACTTTTTTTAATAAAAATTATCGATCATTTTATGTATATAAATATGCCGATTTGACTTTTTTTTCATTTATTTATTATTGTACATTTCTTTACAGAGCTTTTTTAATATAGAAACTGTTTAGATTTCGTGTTTTAATTAGTTACATTACGATAGATATTTTTGCAAATAATTTGCAATATCTGCGTGTAAATGTTTTTCTTTTTATTAAAATTATAGTTGCTAAAGTCCTCAGAAATTTTTTTGAAATTAAGCAATAGTTTTATAAGGTGCTTTCTATAAATTGTTATAAATGTACTATTTATAAAAAATTAATTTTTTAGATTACTTTTCCAGTATTTTTCGTCTATTTCTTTCAAATTATTTATAAAAGTTTTTAATATGTAGTTTTATAAATACGTCTAAATTAATAACAGGTAATATTTATAAAAGTTTCTATTTGGGTACTTATCTTTAATATAAAAGAAGATTTTGCAAGAAGCCTTCTTAATTTTTGTACAATGAATTTCTTTACTATTTGCAATACTAAATTTTAATGAAAGATACTATTTGGGAAACAAATTTTTATGATTAATAATTTTCGTAATATGGATTTGCGTAAGATAAAAGAAAGTGTTAGCACCACTAATACAGTTGTTATTGGCATTGTTGTTTGTGTACGCGTTATTAATAGAGACAGCTGATTTTGTTGCTTAACTTGTATGGCGGAAATAATTTGTGTATTGGCACGAAATTTAAACATCATAGTCTTCTACTCATAAACTTCCGCCGCCGGTAAAACTAAATAAAAACTATTAAAAGTGTGGCAACACAGATCGAAATAATTACATTTTAAAATGCTAAATTTTTATAATTAGAACGCTTATATAGCAAAACGGACTAAAAATATTTATTCTGCATGTATCCTAATTTCAATTTGACGGTAGATCTGAAAACCTAAGAAATTGCGCCGAAACTATCATGTCCTGAAAGTGTGCGGAAGATATATGAAAACTTTCGGCACTGACCTGAAACAATGCAAATGTACGCAAACCATTCACTACAAGGAAAAACTGCACTAAAAGTATGCGCTGTGCATATATATACTTATATACATATATTTATATACCCTGCAGAAATCGCGGCTACTCCACTCACGCCTGTAAAGTATACTCCATAAGGGACTACGACTAGTCCAAAAGTAACCCAAATGTATGAAATAAACGTGTTCCCTTAACATTGCGATGTCCTAGGTGAGGACCATATACTCCAGCCATGCATTACATCAGAGTAATCCCAAAACTACTCTATGTCACTACTCCGCGGATTATCAGCACACGGTTAGTTTCAAAACTACTCTTTGGAATGCCACAGCAAACTAGTTTGGAAACTGCTTTATGATAGTACTCCATGGAATACTGCAGGAGACTAGTTTGGAAACTACTCTTTTTTAATATACACAACAGATCTCTCATGCTTTTTCGGGATGTTCTGGTATTTATCTGCCATTGCCCTAAATCACTAATTAATTCATTTTGCTTGTTGCTTGCCTGATCAAACTCTACAGGTGGAGAAGCTTCTGCATCTGTAGGTTCAATGCAAGCAAAATTTTCTTGCGGACTCAATCAGCGCATTTGCGCTATCCAATCTCTTTAAATAATTTTCCCTATCCACTTGGACAAGTCGTCTTTTTTGATGCGAACTGAACTTCTATTTTAATAAAATTTTATTAATTTTTACACAATAAAAACCTTTTTTCTTGAAATTTCAATTATGCGTCTTTATATTTACACACTAATGTTAAGAAAATTAAACACGAATGAAACCAATGTGGTAATGTTTTGCCTTAAAGCATACAGTTTTTGGCCAGTGTTGCCAAAAGTTAAAGAGCAATGTCTGCAGTCGTTAAAATACGAATACTTGTTGGTCAGCAATAAGCTCTTGCTTGAAAATAACATGGTCCATGCCTGCATTACATGGGACCATTCTGTAACTACTCCTTTTTAACTGATATGGATCAGGTAATCCACTAATTTCTGCAAGGTACATATACACATACACATATACAACATAGACCGACTAACATGAATATATTTAAACATATATGCACATACACACACATATACAAATATATACACTTTTGTAACAAACTCTTACAAATATATATATGTAAATATATACATGCAATGCACATACACGTACCCATATACATATGCATATCCACACTTAACCATGCACACATATACATGTATACATATACATGCATATACAAATGTACATACAAACATACACAAGCGCACATATACACACATACATACATATCCTCATAGATATACGAAAGTACGTAAACACATGCAAACCCTTCAAGCAAATCGATAGTCGACTACGAAAATAATCCATTTATTGTCAACTTTTTAACAACTAACTACAAAGTAATTAGGTAATGCAAGCAACGTGGTTAAAGACTACAAAAGTAATTTATTTATATTTAATTTTGTAACAACTAACTTTAAGCTAACGAAAAAGTCATGCAGAATTTCCCCGAATCATTGTTCTGGGCAGTGAAGCTGTTGTATTTTTTGCATTCGTTGCTCATTTACTATTTTGACTTTGGTTTTTCCCCAGAATGTATGCGAGCGTATTTTGTTGTTGTTGTTTTTTACGTACATATATAGATCGTTAGTGGTGTTCTTCTGTTTTTTATAACTGTTTTTTGGGTTTTTACAAGAATTGCGATTTTGCTATTATTTTTCTTCCCAAAAGAAGAGTTGTTTTATGAATTGTTAAATGAGTGATCAGTTTTGTGCGTAAAATTGAAGCAGTAAGTTCAAAGTGTCAATATTTTGTGATTTTATTTATTTCTAATTATTTGTAAAATATATAAAGATGAGGGGTGTTAGCAAAAGACATTTAAGAAGACTTATTAAAAAAGAAAAATGTATATTCAAAAAAATTAATTACAAATAACTCAGCTCAGTTGGAACAGCTTTGGACGGTTACCAAAAACTTTAACAAATATATTCTCAACGAACGCCTGCATGGATATTAATCTAGATGGCATCCACGGAAAGAAAAGATTGAAAGATTTCCAAGCTTTCTTTCAGCCTTTATCAGGTATATATTTAACATATATGTATGTACATTAGACCGGACTTAAATTTTTTTTTTGCAAAAAAAGTGTACCGCCCGCTCAAATTGTTCCTTTTTACGCCAATAGTGAAATTCCAAAATCTTAGACTGATTGCCCTAGGTTAAGGCGTGGCACATGCCTACTAAAGTGGCTAAAACTGGTTTATATGGACTTTTCAAGAGACAAGGCACGAAAATATAAGTAAAATGTTTCATATATGTTTGTAATATATTATTTTATTGAAATTAACTTACGTTTAATGATTACTATTCTTGATAAACATTTAAACTTAATCGCAAAGGTCTGATTTATTAATGCTACCGTACTTTTTCCTATAATCAGGTACTGTTTGCAAGATATATTGTTTCTCTTCTTCTTTTTTTGTTAAAGCTGCATTATATTCTTTCATTAGTTTTACAAAACGCTCTGCAGTATCATTAACAACATGTAAGTTTTGTACAATATTCATTCCCTTTTGAAATTCGGATTCATTGTACCACTTGGAAGGGTCAAATTTTAGAAAGTTAGTTTCAATATTAAATCTTTCGAAAAAGCTCAATGTTTTTTTATTAACAAAATCTGAAATATTTTTTTGGTTTAATTCATTCATGTTGGTTACTATTCTTTTATTCTCATTATTTTGTTCTTCTTTGAGATTTTCAACCATTTTTCTCTTTTCTCCAACGTCTACAGCATTATCAAAAAATGAAAGACTTGCTGCTTCTGGTGTCAGGTACCACAAGAGATTCGAAAACTTGCTCGTTACTTCATTGCTTATTATTTCATTCAATTCATTGAATTTAATATTTTTAATAAAATTTAAATCATTTAAGGGTGCTTTCGCGGCAATTGGTGCTTCAATCCACGGTCTCAAATAAATTTTCAAAATGAACACACTTATATCTTGTATAGCATTTGCCTCATCTGATGACATTGAGAATTGGTAGCGAAAAAGAAAAATCTTAAGCGTATATATCGCTTTAGCCATCCATCGGGCATGATGCATCGCTCCAGGTGATTTAAACCTTGCAGACTCTGTGTTTCGAGCAAGAAATATAAGACTCAATTCCAATAATTATCTGTAGTCTGCCCTGCGATGTTGTATAGTGACATTGTTATGAGCAAATTGAGCTAATTGGTCTTGTTCAGTTTTGTTAAGCGCAAGATTTATTTTTTTATCCACCATTCCACTTGCAAATTTTTTTTTTTGTCTTGGACCGGCACTCAGGGGATGACCCCTACACATGCGATGCATTGTGCTGGAACTAGGAAATTAGGTTATGGGAAGGAGGATAGAGGGAGTAGTGTTTATTGACATTTGATTTAAATCTTCCAAGCTAAAAGTGACAGGAAACACCTCTGCGGTAGTCTATTCCACATACGTGCCGTTCGGCCAAAAAACAAATTTTCCCTGTAATGCGTAGTGCGAGTCGCCGTCAAATCGACCACAAATAGATGCGCTCTTAATGATGATCGCGTCGTGCACGCGAATGACCGGGTTTCGGGAACAAGTTCCCTGATTTCATTAGAACACCTCCCATTATAGTATCTATAGAACAACGAAACGCACCCCACGTTGCCACGATGCTCAAGAGAGTCAATACAGTTGGCTACCCTACCGTCTCCTATTAGTTTCTTCGCCTTTTCTTGTACACGGTCGAGTAACTTCAAAATAGTCTTTGAAGCACCGGCCCATACATGAGAGTTGTATTCCATTTTCGGTCGGATGTAGGCGGTATAAATAGTAAGGAGATCAGATGGGGTGAAGTATGTCTTACACCGCCTTAAAAAGCCTAGGCACTTGAATGCTTCCTTTGAGACCTGAAAAATATGCTCAGTCCATCGGAAATCACACTGAATTTGCATGCCAAGAACATCAAGAGCTTCTGATTCCTCAATGTTTATGCCACCCATTTTTACAGATGAGGCAGCGTGATCGTGCATACGGCGATGGGTTAGCATGCAGCATCGGGTCTTTTGGGAATTGAAATCGACCCTGTTCGCGTGACCCCATTCCAATATTCTCGTGAGGTCACCTGTTAGCGAATCATTCATATTCTGCCGCGTTGCCCCGATCATAGTTGATGTCGGCCTACGATCAAATGAATATGAATAGCAGATACTGCTGTCATCTGCGAAAGAGTGGATAGGGTTTGAAGTATGACATAGGAGGTCATTAAGAAAAATAAGAAATAGGGTAGGAGAAAGAATGGAGCCTTGTGGTACCCCTGAATTGATCTTCAACTCGTTAGATGAGATCCCGTCTATAACAACTCTTATAGCGCTATCCCTGAGAAGATATCGCCGACACCCAAATGGGCGATAATTTTCAGGGTTGCTTGCCTCTCCCTTCTTGGGGATCGGCGTAACATTTGCAACTTTCCAGCACGACGGAAATTCACCTGCATGATAGAGGGTGCTGAAAAGGATTGCCAGAGGACGCGATAACGTTGAAGAGCACTGCTTCAAGACCAGTGCCGGAATTCCATCCAGGCCAGGAGACTTATTTATGTTAAGGTCCGATAAAACCCTTTTAACTGCACGAGCCCGAAAGTATATCTTTGGCATAGTTACGGATACACGCTCGGATGCGGGCAGTGGTTGATTGCTTTCCGGCAGGTGAGAATTTCCTGCAAACATTTCAGCAAGGAGGTTAGCCTTTTCAACCGGGTCATTGAATATTTGATCAGCCTTTAAAAGAGACGAAATAGAAGAACTAGCACTTCCCTTAACTCTTTTAACGAATGACCAAAACCTTTTACTTCCCCGTGGGGCAGTAAGAACTTTAGCGCGAAGACTCTCCTCGTACAAAGCTTTTGCACGTCTTAGCACTTTGGCACAGGAAGTTCTCGCCCTTTTGCGCATCATATCAGTATCTGCGTTTTTATCATTCCACCAGACACTAAATGCTTTCTCTCTGGATCTGACTGCAAGTCTGCACGCCTGATTAAACCAAGACTTTGGTCTAGGCCTAATCGAAATTTGCTTCGATGGTATGAACGTTTTCATACCAAGCAATAATATATTTTGGGCCATTTTAGCCATGGCATTGACATCATTGTCAGGAAGCAGAGCCTCCAATTGAAACGCCGAAAGAAATCATTGAGCTCCAACGTGCCTTTTCGTAAATATATTTCAAACTTTTCGTAGCTGGCGGCGAAACGCCTCGAAGTTCCGCAAACGAAAAGGAGGCAGAAATGGAACGAATTACCGTTAGGTAAATAATAAATTTATAAAATAAAAATTAAGGGTTTTATGGTTTTATCGAACTGTGTGTTGTAGTTGTGATAATCTTCAAGGAGTAGCTTTCTTTAAAAAACTAAGTAACGATGTTTTAGAAGCGGTAGTAAAATACATAGAAGATCACTGCTTAGCTAATATCACAATAAATTATTACAAATTAATTGGAAAGCTTTCAACACAAATTTGTAGAAATAATGAATATAAACAGGAATTATTTTAAGTCTTTGCAAATGACTTTATGTTTATTGTATTTGGGTAATCTGTTTAATTTTTAATAATTTACTGTTTTCTATGTTTGTTAATTTTCTTTTGTGTTTGTTTTAATTTTGTACTGACGACAAAACAATATTTTAAATGTGAAAAATTTGTTGTTATAATTTATATTGTTTCAATTATTATTTTCCTCTCTCGTCATACATGTTAAAAACACAATAAATTATTTTGATAACATCTGGAACAAATGAGCAGTCGAACAAAACGTAGATACACTTTTTGGAAATACATGTTGAATACGGAGATCAATAAAATTACTTGTTATTCTAACGACGGTTATACTGTAGAGTTGTGACGTTTCGGAACAACCTCGTTCCTCGAAACGATTCCCTAATTGGAACGTTTCGTAATTTAATATACAGCGGAAAAGAGGAATAATCGGGTATGTTCTGCAAATCACTTTGAAGTAAAAGTAATTTGAAATCACTTCAATTTGAATGTTTAGTGTTCTACATTCTTCCTTTTTGTTTTCGAACATTAATTCGTAGTGAATTGCCATGTTCTATGAACTACTTTAATTTGAAAAGAAGTGGTTTAAAAATATTTTTTTGAGACGGTTCCTTTTTTAATATCAGCACTGAATTTTCATTGATCTCGCTATATTTTTAGTTTAAATTTTTATTTTTTTTTATAAAAAACATACTTTAAGATTTATTAAATAATAAAATTCATATAAAAAAATCAAAGATGTACATATATCTTATTAACTAAAGTCGGTTGGCGATATCATCTCTTATTGAAGTGGCTACGGAATCAGTTATTAATTCATTCCAATCATTGTCATGAATTTCATTTCTTAACATATATACCAAACTTTTGCATAAAATGACGCTTGGACAAATTAAGCTCATTGTCGCTCATGATCAATGTGATCCATCTAGCACAAAATGTGCCTTTCTAAAATGATAAGCACGCGATTTAAAATTTTGCACGTGGTACTTCGGGCTAAAGCCACATCGCTGTCTTTTCCAACACCTCGTTGAAATCCGCCTTCTGCTAAAAATCTTAATGTAGCAGCAAGCTGTATTTGTGCCGGTATGGAAGAAACAGGCAGCCTACATTTTATAGAATTTAAAAGAAGATGAAAAGGATCCTTGTTAATGCGGTAATACTGTAAAAACCTAAATACATATATATGTAATTATAATTTAAAATTTTCATTGAAAATATACACATCATGTATGCATGTGTACTTACATGGCGTCATTTATATCCAAAGGATTTGAGTGGTCTCGCAGAATCCTCCTCTGCACTTTTGCTGCCGCGAATTCATTGCTTTGAAGCACCATGGACACTAATATCACATTCATTGTTTTATTATTAATTATTTCTGAATATTTTTGTACGAATTCTTTAACTTTTATGCGAAAAAACATTCAATAATTTAATTATGTATAAAGTAAAATTTTATTTTTAAAATCAGCTGTTACTATTCCTGTTTTCGAACTTCATTTCAAATGAGAAAATGTAACACCAAACCACTTCTTTTGCAGAACACCAAAAATGAAAAGTTTACTTTTCAAAACGTATTTTACTTTCATTCCACTACTTTTGTGGAACATGCCTGAATATGACGGATAATATATAGAATAATATTGTATAATAGATGGGCCGCTTTAAATATGTAAGGTAGAAATGATAAGACCAGAGCTGCTTTTCTTCCTTCAATACTTATTGGAATGTAACAAATAGTAACGAAATGTGGCATATATGTATTGTTGTCTTAAGGAAAACGCCATGACGTAAAGGCCATGTCACATAGAACTTTGTCGCTTTGCGTGACGTTTCTAACTTTGACAGAAAAGCGTAAAGCAAAAGGTGTATGACACAATAAACGCTTTGACAACACTCACGAATTGTTTGTTTACCAAAGAAAAGTGTTTGATAATTGTGCTATTTATTTTTTTATAATAAAAATTGAAGTCAATAATGTTATTTGACGATATACAATTACAATGTTCTTCTTTTTGAAAACGAAAAGAGAAAGGAAGACACGAATAAAAAAAATTATTCAAACTGATTGTCAACGCACGCAAAAAGATAAAAGATGCCCAACTTTTCCCTTTGCGCTGCGGTAAGAATACTTTATGTGACATGTTTCATATAAACGTGTACATTTCATCTTAAATGTCAAAGCGAAACTGCAACGCAAAGCGAAGCAAAAGTTCTATGTGACATGGTCTTAATAAAGTGTGGCACAAACACCACAAAAATATCTTACAAGCATTTCATGAAATTGCAATCAGTGTGTATGTATTACTTGCTCATTGCAAAACACATACTTCCAAAAATATATCTTTTGTTCCACGATCAAAACATTGAAGAAGAGAACACAAGTACAACAAAACAATGTTAAAATAAAACAACGCTGAAGTAGAAGATCAAAACTATTTTAGAACATTCAAACCATGTTTGAATAACTCGTAGACAAACTTGCAAAGAAACTTTTGCATTTTTTATGAACATAAAAAAGCGAATGTATACAAATAAAATAAAAATATCACAATTCATATTAGGTTTGAGGTTCGTTTGTAAGGTTCTTTAAAGAAAAATATTTAAAATTTCGCAAAAAATTTTAATAATTTATAATTTCACCTACATTTAATGCATCCATTTCAATATATATTTACGATTACTAAAATTTAGAAAAATCACGAAAATCAGAAAGTTGAAATTATGAAAAAAATTATATACGTGCTTTTTACGCTTTTTTGTGTTTGTTCTTGTGTACTCGATGCTTTTGGTGTAATTTACCGTTTTTTTTATTTCATTGTATGTTTTTGTTTTGATGTGCTGCTTCATTTAAACTCACAAGCATAGAATACCTAGAAGTGTCAGCTAGGGGTCTGAAAAAATTTAAATCAGCTTTTCTTCAAATAGGGGGAGAAAGAGACAAATATACAATTTTACGAAAGATGAAAAGTAAACAAAAGAAAAATGTAAACATAAGCCACATTTTGTGCATAAGAACAAATTTATAATTTCTTGAGGTTTTCTTTGTTTTAATTGTGTTTTGTGTTAATATTATAGTAAAAAAAAACATAGTGCAGCTTGTTTTAATGGTGTTTTGTGGTTCTAATCGTGTTTTGTGTTAATATAGCAAAAAAAAAACATAGCGAAGCTAAAAAATTACCAAAAAGAAATTTGTTGTGCATAAGCCAATAAAATAACATTTTAGTGATCTTGTGATTTTTTGGTATCTATTTGTTTTAATAAATGAAGTTAATTTTCATAGTACATAATTTTCATAACACAAAACACCACATTGTTGTGTTTTGTAACCACAGATTCCTATAACCTATGTTTGTAACATTGTCGTGCTAAAAATTGCGAAATTGTGAACATAAAGTAGATGAAAAAACACGTTTAATTTTCACATCTAGAAAATAAAAATCAAAACAAAACAACAATATTGAGGAATTTAGAAGAAAAAGGAATCACCGAACAGAGTTAGGGGGTAAAAGAGACAGCATATTTCTTGATGATGTCTCTTTCTCTGCTTTGAACAGACCCCTCTGTAACTTTGTGCTCACAAGCACAAACAAAACTATAGAGAGAAACTTTTCAAATGGTGCTTGTTTTGTTTCAATGAGAGTCATGTTTTGTTATCTTTGTTTTGTTGAGAATGTTTACACTGGAATACACGGCTTGGAAGTAGTGTGCTTTAGAATGCAAAACTTTCAATACATTTTGTACAGCTCTTTAGGTCTTAACTGTTAAGTTTTAATATTTGTGCGAATTATTTCTCCAAGTGAATATTACAAAATAAAGTTTAACCAAACGCCATAAAGGTAAAGAAAAATAAGAAACATGTCGGGTAACAAAACAAAAAAAAAACTGAACAGTGGTTGCATTTTGATGATGAAGGAGATATGCGGGCAAAATGCAAATACTGCAAAACAACTCTCAGCATTGCTGAAGGTTCACACAGTAATTTAAATCGGGATCTCAAGAGAAAACACCCAGGAACTGCTATTGTGTTCATAAGGCAAACGTCTGCAACAGGTACAACTGGTAAAGAAGAAATGAGTATTGAACACAGCGATCAACCATCACCTAGTCATTCTCTTTTGCAACCAATGCGTCAACAGCCAGGTATCACTCAGCAAGCCTCCACCCATACATAAAGTAAAACAATGCGATAAGCTGGCTCTGGAAATGATTGCTAAAGGCCACCATGCATTACGCATTGTCGAAGAGGCACGTTTACAAAAATTTGTGGAAGTGGTTTCGCATTGTCCCAGATATACTTTACCCTTATGAAAACATTGCCTAATAATATTTTACCCACCGTATATGCGGACATATTAGGTATGTTCGTTTACTTTTCTGGTAAAGTTCGATAAAATGAGAGTAAGCTATAATTTATTTCAATAAGAGACAAAAAATAACAAAAGTAAGAAAACGCAAAAAATCATAAAAGTTACCGCAAAATAGGTCTGTTCCACGTGCATAACAAAAGTGCCCAAATAGATTTCATTTTAGTGATTTTAGACGCTTCAAATGCATAATATTTGAAAAGCAAAACATTTGCATCGTTGGCAACGGCTTTAAAATGTGGACAAAAATAAACTGAAAAAAAGTAAAAGAAATTTTTTATTAAATACAGTGCTATATTTAGCACAAATATGTATATGTACTTACATTTTGAAATTTATTTCAAAAATCTTCTTTTTTAAATTAAAAACTTTGGTCGTTTCTTTGCAAATTTTCTGATTAATTTCTTAGTATCATATATAAATAAAAAACAGCCTATAAGTTTATTCTATACCGAACTTACCCAAAGAAAAAATTCGTGCAACTTTGCACCGAAAATTAAAAATTTTACTCTCTAAATCTATTTCAACATTGTACAAAAATTGTTAATAATTGCTGGCACGCTTTTGGGTAAATTTAGAGCATTCCATCTTACACGTACATAGTTCACTTAAAGAGAAGCATTTCTCTCAATTGGTTGTTCCGCTCCAAATTGGAAAAATGGGAAAGAAGCTCCGCTTCCAGCGTTTTTAATTTTTGGATTTTGGGAGCTGGCACTTGCTATAAATCCTTCCAAGAGATTACTCAGCACTATCACTTTAAAAAGCGTCACGTTTTTTCCGATAAAATTTCTTTTGTAATTTCATAAAAAGGCTCAAGCAGTAGTTTTACTTCTTTTTTTATTTTTTTTTATCTCGGACCAGCACTCAAGAGATGACTCCTACATATGAGAAGCATTGTGCTGGAACTAGTGGAAAGGGATAGTAGGAGAAACGACAGGAGGTGAAGCTTAATTAATTATTTTGCAGCTCTTCTTTTGCACGTTCTTTGTTTATAGTCGTAGCAGTGCTGAAGCTTCGGATCAGTAGCCATTTTTATTATTATTTTACTTCGCCGGTGCTACACAATACCGACGAAGGAGGGCGTTCTGATGTGATTATGAATTGCTATCAACTGAAGCCGGTATTGTTCAGTGACCAGTGACTATGCCTTCGCCACTGCAACCTTCCGACAACAACTGACACACTAATGCACATCAGAAAAATGTGAGATGTTATTTTTATTTTAAAATTTTAGTCTGAAACTGGGGTTGAACCCAGGTCTGTTTTTGGATTTGTAGTCAACGTGCAGACTATCATCCATCGTGCCATCGCCACGCTCATTATTATATTGCATTTGGTACTTTCTGGCTTTACTATGTCTTTCTATCTATTTTATATTAATTAATGACAAATGAATGTAGTATCATACGGGCTTTAGAGAAATGATATCTGTTGAAGCTTCGCTATCTTCCAACTCTGCTTTTGTCCCTTTTTGTTTATAGCAGTGCTACAGCGCCACTGATGTCAAGGAGACGTATTCACTTTTGAAGCCCTGTTTTAGTAGCCATTTTTACTTTGCTCTTGCTACACAATACCGACGAAGGAGGCCGCTCTGATCTGTTTGTGGATTGTTATCAGCTGAAGCCGGTAGTGTTCAGTAATCAGTGATTATGCCTTTTCCGACAACAACTGACATACAGACAGAAAAAATGCGAGATTTTATGATTTAATCTGAAACTGGGACCGAACCGAGAACTGTTTGGTTTTGTAGTCTACGTGTTAACCACTTCAGCCATCCGCATCCTTTACACTTTCGAAATATGTACTTCCATTAATTTAATAATAAAAATCATTTCTTCAATTTTTAATGCGTCACACCTACGATATTCATTCAAGTTATCAGAAAATAAAACAAATATTGACAATAGCGATGTTTTAATTCACCCTCATCACGTATGTCGTAGTCGAACCCGAATTTACTTTTAATTGGAATCATGTAAGACTTTCGACGTGAGTATTTTTTGTAATAGACTTTTTTTACAAATTGTTTGTGTTATGAGTTACCCTGTCAGAAAAAGATCAGCTGTTAGTTAAAACCAATATTAATTACTAAAAAAAAAAATTCTCGTGGTCGTGTATTATTTTAAACAAAATGTTAAGCATTGCCCATTTTTCAAGTTCTGATGAAGAAGATGACCAAGGCGTAAGTGAACTTAGAAGTTTTCGTAGAAACCTAAGGTGCCGATCAAACATATTTGCCCTTCCAAGTTCCATGTAAGTATACAAGATGTGCTTTGATTCAGGAAAAAAATAAAATGTACCTTTCTCAGATTTATAAGCATCTTCAGACTCAATAAGGATGCTTTACGGTACGTACTAAGGACGATTTCACCGAGGCTTGGGAATGCATGCAGATCAACGCGAATAAGTAAGACATTGCGACTAGCAGCAACAATGCGAATCCTCGCCGAAGGAAGTTATCAGAGGGGTGCCGGGAATGACTTCAATGTGGGTCTTGCACAGTCTACAATGAGCAATGTGTTTATAGAATGCGTCTTCATATCTGCCCAAACCTTCATCCATCCTTCGGTTTCGCGAGTGGGAGGACCAATGCTATTTAATTTTGTTCTTATTTCGTTCCATTGGTCCTTTATAATAGCCCTCTCGCTGTTTTTATGGTACTCTTTTGCCATGTTTGGATTTTCTACCATTAAATCGACCAGCCTTTCAAATTGTTTAGGAGTTGTAATTTTTAACCTAAATTATGAAGTAAAACACTTTTATAATAAAAACATTTGTTACAATTAATAAAAAGTTCTTACTTTTTATTGAGATCCATTTTTTACTGGCTTTTTTAACTTTTTTTTCTTTTAATACAATGTTCTCCCAAGCAAAATTGACTACGAATATTTTACTCGAATTTCACAAGAAAAAACGGCATACAAAATACTTACATTTGTAATAGATCGTCGGCAGAGTCGCATTTCTGTCGTAAATCGACATCAATGATGCCATATTCATAAAGTTACAAAGATTCGACGTGAGTACGACTTACATGATCAGGGTGATTGTGTTTTGCGCAAAAAAACATAGCGAATCTAAAAAAAATACCGAAGGGAAATTTGTTGTGCATAAGCCAATAAAAAAACGTTTTAGTGATTTTGTGTTTTTTTGGTATCTATTTGTTTTATTAAATAAAATAAATTTTAATACTTTGCTTTACCACATTGTTGTGCTTTTGTAATATTGTTGTGCTAAAAATTGCGCAATTGTGATCATAAACTAGATAAAAAATACGGCAAATTTTCACATCTAGAAAATAAAAATCAAAGTAAAACAACAATACTTCGAAATTTAGAACCAAAAGAAACCAAAGAACCCAAGCTACTGTGCGAGAGAAACAACAAATCGAAATTTCTGTTCCGATGATGTCTCTTTCTCTGGACTGTTTGTTCCGGCAATTTCCAAAAAAGAACTCACAGAATTAAGTAACAAAAGTGAATTGAATTAAGGGAAGATTTACACAGATCACGTTCCCTGCATTAGTTTTTGTTAAATTTTCTTTTGAACTTTCATTTGGGTTCATCACAACGACATTTTGCGTCAAGTTACGGTTGTTTCACTACACTAAGGTTAAAAAAGAAGAGAGAGAGAAGCAGACTTGACGGTATCGTCAAGTCTGTACCTGTTTCCATTTTCTCTTACCAGCTCCTCCAAATACTCCTAACATGTCGAGTAAAATTTAATGTGTTAATGAGCCAATTCACACTTCAACAATTATGCTGGCATAACATGGGACCGTGTTGGCAAATTCGGGAAGTTAAGGTTTTTTGGTTCTATAATTTATCAACCAACTACAGCAGTTCAAAACTAATATATATACGCATACGAAATGAATAAATGAAATATGAACCCACAACAAAGTCTGAGAATCCAGATTGAACATGAAGACGCCTTGAACTCTGAGTTGCTTCAAGAAAAATTTCTCTTTTGTTTGAAAGGGTTAAGAAAAAATTTTATTTACATTTTATCAGAAATTTTTGCAAATGGGCGCAAAAATTTTGGAATTTGCTGTTTTTGGCGGAGTATTTGGCAGCTATTCCTTTGTTTTTGCGTCATTTGCATGAATTGCTTGACTAGCATTTATTTTGGTAGTGGTGGTAGCAGTGGATTTAAAAATCTCGCAAAAAATTTTTGAAAAATGTAAGTATTAAAAAAATTTTATAAAAATTATATTTATTTATTTTGTGTTCTTCCAGGAGTCGCAAATGCATAATGGGTTGCCCAGGAGGAGAAAACCTACATCGTTTTCCAAAGGATTTGTCCAGGTAAGTAATTTAATTTTGTGTGTGTTATTATCTGCGCCGGAATTTAAATTTAAATTTTGTGTAGTGAGTGGTGGTTGTTTCCGGCGTTAGTTCCAATTGGAAAATAAATATGACAAAAAAGAAGACTTTGTCCAATTGGAACATATATAAAAAGTGTTTTTGTACTGTGTATGTTTAGCTGCCCCAAGGTAAAATATATTGGTGCAAGTGCCGGCAGCTAACCAAAGAAATTTTAAAGTGTATTGTTTTATGCTATTAGTGATAATGTCGGCCAATAACACATTTTGAATGCAGTATTCATTAAAATTTATAATTAGTGGTGGTGGTAATGTGTGTTTGTGTCAGGATATCTAGTTTCCCATTGAAAACAGTGTTACATTAAAAGCTAGATATCCTGAAATCATTTCTAGAAAATGAAACCACAATTTATTGTTCAATGCCCCATATTAATCTGTGTGTTATTTTAATTCAATAGCACCTTACTTTATATCTGCCTTTGGGAGGTAAACTACCCCAAGTAAAATATTTTTGCAAATACGTTTTTAATTCATACGTTCATAATTTTTTTCTTTATTTATTTTTTACAAAAAGTTTCTTTTACAAAAAGTTACTTTTATAAAAAGTTACTTTTACTAAAAGTTTCTTTTACAAAAAGTTAATTTTATACAAAGTTACTTTTACAACAAGTTACTTTTATAAAAAGTTTTTATATACTAATTTCTAGACGTGCTGAATGGCTTCGAAATGGAAAATAATATTGATGGGAGTGCTAGTTTGGACATACAAACGAATGACGATTTTATGGAAGTGAGTTCCATAGGGAACGATGTAATGAGTACCGAAAATATTTCACAGACAAATAGTTTAGAAATAGTAGATAGCAGAAAGACTATCCCATCAAATTAAAAGCGTTAAAATCAGCGCTAGACCATAATCGAAATAAGTATTTGTCAGAGAAAAGACAGAAATCTAAACTTAGTGCAGATAATCTGACGTTATCTAAGCAATTAGATAAATATAAGGAAAAAGTTGAAAAATTGGAATTGAAGAAAAAAAATGATATGTCTTCGAAAATATCAAATTCTATGTATGTGTGCTTAGAAAATAGCTTAATAAATCATAACCGCGAAGCTAAAAATCGTCGATATAGTATGGGATTGAAACTCATTGCCTTAGCGGTCTCTTTCCTCTCTCCTCTAGTTTACCGATATTTGTCGAAATTGTTACATTGGCCTGAAGTTAGAACTTTACGTCGTTTCGTAAAGGACTGGCCAAAGACTCCGGGCAATTTGAAGCCTTAAAATTACGTGCGCGTGAATTTAAAAAGGAAGAGAAATACAGTTTGTAAAAAATATGTTTACAAAACAAAAATTTTTTAAGAATTTAAGTTTAAATAAATATTTACAACAACAATATCATTATATTTGTAAATTTTTTTTTTTATAACTGTTGTTTTGTATGTTGACGACAAGCAGGCGTCGAAACTCTGGCAAATTTATGAATATATTACAACAACAACGCTACAAAATAATTTTGTATACTTTCAACAGTGTAAAAAAAATGTTTACAAAAATGCAAAGTCAAGAAAGAACCGTTGGTTTTTTGCACATGTATTGCGTGTAAGAGTTTTATACGGACGCTAAGAGTAGCTGTTGTCTTTTATTCTTAAATTGAGCTCATAGAACAAACAAGCGATTATCCAATTATATATAAACTATGCCAGGAAAGCGACTGAACAAAGACATTACCCAACTGGTGTATTTTAATTACTATAAAGGAAAATCTCACAGAGAAATTGCTGAAATGTTGTCTCTTAACCTAAAGACGGTATATAATGTTATTAACCGTGCTGAAAAAGAAGGAAGACTGGAACCAAATGTATCACCAGGCAGACGAAAAAAAGTAACTCGGCGAATTGAAAAGAAAATTTTGAAAATGATTGATGAGAATCCACTAGAGGAATTGCACTTAACATCAGTAATGAATGTTGAGTAAGTATCGCTCTCAGACTGTTAGAAATGTGCTACAAAACCATAAATACTCTTCAAGAGTTGCGAGGAAAAAACCTTTGCTATCAGCGGCAAACATAGAAAAAAGGTATAAGTTTGCCATTGAACACATTTCTTTTCCTCCGGAGCACTGGGATGATGTTATTTTTTGTGACGAAACGAAAGTGATGCTTTACTACCATGATGGACCTCAAAAAGTTTGGCGAAAACCCCTGACGGCTTTAGAAAATAAAAATATAATACCCACTGTAAAGTTCGGTAAACTATCCGTTATGGTGTGGGGTTGTATTTCGAGCAAGGGTGTTGGCGAAATAAGAATATGAGAGGATATAATGACCAAGGAAGTCTATCTAAACATTTTAAAAAAGGAATTGAGTACAAGTGTTCGCAAATTCGGTTTTGTTGACCCAGAAAACCCAGAAAAGCTCAAGTATAAATTTTACCAGGATAATGACCCGAAGCATAAGGCATATATTTGTAGATCCTGGTTGTTATATAATTGTACAAAAGTGATAGATACCCCAGCACAAAGCCCAGACTTAAACCCTATAGAAAATTTGTGGGTCCACCTAAAGAAAAAAGTTGGAAAAAGGTCACCAAAAAACAAACAACAGTTAATAACATTTATTAAAGAAGAGTGGGAAAAAATACCTGAAAATTACGATATACCAAAGCTTATCCATTCAATGTCTAGACGCTTAGAAGCTGTAATTAAAGCTAAAGGAGGGCACACCAAGTATTAGCACCCTCAAATCTTTTTTTTTTACCATTTAGAATATATTTAATTCAATTTAACACAATTTTGTAAACATTTATTTTACAGCGTAGAGACTGGAAGTATTTTTTAAGTTACGATTATTATTTTGTTATTTAATTTAATTTGGTTTTTTTTTGTGCAAAGTGTTTATAAACATCCTCAATTGAATACATGAAGAAAAAAATTTAATAAAAGTTATATAATTTACTTGCAAATAAGAGTTTCCCTTAAACTTTTTAATTTTTCTAAGCTTTGTAAACATATTTTTTACAAACTGTACATAAGTGTTGTGATGAAATGTCACTTAAAACTTTCCTTGAATATGATAGGTTCAAAGACAAAATAATAGGCCTGCAGGATTTTGGAGATGAAAATCGTTCTTCAAATTTTGCGACTAGCGCTATGGTTATAATGGCAAGTGGCATAGGTGGCAATAGTTGGTCGCAAGCTGTATCTTATTTTTGCGTTCGTGGTAACTGTAAAGGAAGAGTTATGAAAAAATATATTTTTGAGGCTATATCTAAATTACAGAAAATAGGCTTAAAACCTTGCCATTTTGTTTGTGATCAAGGAGCCAATTTTACAAATTTTTCAAAACTTGTTCAAGTAAGCGAACAACGGCCTTATTTTATAGTTAATAATGAAAGAAATTATTTTATGCACGATAATCCCCATTTACTAAAAAGTGCGCGAAATTGTCTTCTTAAATTAGAACACAAAATATATTTTAATAATAAACTCGTGTCTTGGAAAGGTGTCACTCATTTTTACAATACCGATTCAAATTCTTTAAAATGTGCGCCTAAGCTAAGTATGGAACACATTAATCCAAATAACTTTCAACGTATGAGAGTAGACTTAGCAGCTCAAGTTTTAAGTCGCACTGTGGCTATAGGCATGCGAACATTGCACAATTCAGGGAAATTAAGTATTTCTAATAAAGCCACATTTTTAAATACGGCCGATTATTTGGAATTTTTTAATAATATTTTTGACGTTTTTAATAGCCGAGCAGAACATTTTTCATTTAATAACTCCAATTCGCAATTAAAAATTTTAAGAGAAACCTCCAAAAAAATTATAACTTTAACAATTATAGATGAAAAGGGAAGTAACATTACCAAGATTTTTAAATTCATTTCCGGTAGGCTCATCAACATTTCCGCCTTAAAAAGTATTTGGTCATATTTTAGTCAGGAAGGTTTTAAGGAACTAAAGACACGCAGATTGACCCAGGACCATTTAGAACATTTCTTTGGTCAAATTCGGAAAGGTTCTGGTAATTCAGTTCGCATAACACTACGTAATTTTTGAAGTTCATTTCAAAAGCGCTGGGGCCTTCATTATGTAAACGTGGTAGTAAATGCCAACTGTGAAGATATTTCTCCAGAAGATAAGATTTTAGATTTTTCGATTGTGGACCTTGCATATAGTTTTGATAAAAATAATACCCAGTGGGAAAAGTTTCATGCTTTACCCAATCCTTGCCCGTCCATAAGAGATACTGATGTTCACGATGCAAGACTTGACCGTGAAGAAAGAATTGTTCTAGAGAAAAATGCTTTTGTTTATATATGTGGCTACTTTTACTATAAATTGAATAAAGCACATTGTATGTGAATCGCCCATACCAAATTTTTTGGAAAATGAAGAAATACCGAAAGAATATTATTTCACTTATAATAAGCAGTTCGACAAATGTCACCTGGTCAAACCTCCTCAAACTTTTGTTGACTATTTCACTATTATAGAAAGCAAGTTCCACAATCTCTTTAATCAGAATTGCCACCGTGAGGGCTTACGGGAAATAATTTTCAATGGTCTTTTCGAAACAACGCCATACTTATGCTGTAGTACTGTAAATCATGAAGACATATTAAATCTTTTCATTAGAATAGGAATTTATTTCATTCTGAGGCATTTCAATTCGAAAGTAAAAGAGCCAAATTTCAAACAGAAATATTATGCGTGTCAAATAACTAATTACATAGATACACTTGCACTCGCTAAGTTCGTTTATAATAATTTTGTATCACTCGGAATTATTTCATGATTTCATTTCTTGAAAACTATGCCTTTTTACTATAATTTTGCATTTTAATTTCATTTATAGCCTTGTATTTAATTTATAACTAATTTGCTTTTAATTTTAATTTTAATTTAACTTGTAATTGTTCATTTGAATTTAATTTTTTATTCTGTATTTAATTTACAAACCTTTTGCTTATAATTTTAAATTTTTATTTCATTTTTATCCCATATACAATATGTATGTATAATTTTATAATTTTGCATTTTAATTTAATACTTTATCCAATGTTTAATTTATAATTCTTTTGTAAATAATTATTGTACCTTTTTAAATATATTTCATTGTCACTAAAATACAATATAACTCTAACATTAATTACATCTAACATTAATTTACTAAAATAAAATTTTTTACGAAAAAAAAACAGTAAAAATTACCTCTTAATTGTGTTAGCTGTATAATAATGAATTTTCTTCAGAACTACTTGCGATTTTGCGATAAGGAAAATTTTTTGGTTGATTATGGATCTAGACCAGATAAGGTCGAAAAAAATCAATTTGATATACATTTTAATAATGAAAATTTATTAAAATTATGAATATTATATTATTTGTATATATTTATACTGAAATTTAAAGATTTATTTTCTAATGCAGAGCGTGACTTCAACAATTAAAGCCGCTTCCGGCAGGTTAGTAGACACATCCATATCGGGTTGCAATAGTCAGCTGAAGTGGTGTGCTTAACAAAGAGTAAATAAAAAATTAAAAATTCACTAATTGCCACTTTTGTTTTTATCTTTTCAGTTTATTAATGTAACTTACGGTTGATTTGAGAGTGATTTGTGGGATTAAACCCGCTTCCGGAAGGTTAGTAGACACATCCATATCGGGTTGCAATAGTCAGCTCAAGTGGTGCGCTTAACAAAAAGTAAAAAATTAAAAATTCACTAATTGCCACTTTTGTTCTTATCTTTTCAGTTTATGAATGGAACTTACCGGCGCTTTGAGGGTGATTTTGGTGTTTACAATCGCTCCCGCTAGGGTAGCAGCGCATGCTATGTTCTGCAGCACCATGCAGCTCTTATGATGTGCTTGTCATAAACTGTAACAAACAATTATGTACTTATTTTCACTTATAACTTGTATATTTTTATGTAATATATGGTACTTCGTGTTGTTCTGAATTTATTTGTTATTCAAATTCATTTAAAAACACTAAAAATTTTGAAATAAATAAAAAAATTTTCTCACTTTTGTTTGTTTACATTTAATTTGTTTTAGTTTTTAATTCAGTTTTGGTTTGTATAATTGTTTTCACTGACCTATTGCTTATGAAGATGCCACGTATATTTTTGCTCTTCATACCTAAGGGTTAAGTGCAATATGATATGGCCACTTTTCAAAAGTCACTTATGCTATATCTAGTTACATCTGTGGTGTTAACAGCTAGATTGAATACGGGAGTTTTGTAATTGGAAATTTAAATTTAGAAGACGACTGGAGTGAGTTTGCTGTATTAGTGAATTTATATTTATTTACTACCTATCCAAACAAATTTAAGTTTTATTAAAAACTTAACATTTGCTATTGTGCATATATGTATGTACATACATACATATGTACATATTTGTGTCCAAATGATATTTCAGTTTGTGCTTAAAAAAAAAGTATTCTATACATTATAACTGTTCATAACAGATACGGTTGCAAAGTAAAGGGGGATGCCGTTATACATACATACATATATTACAAGCTTCATTACATGTACATATGTATATTGCCTTATTTATAAAATCAATTTATCCTTTTGTACGTCGAAAATAATTTTGAGAATGAAACTACATACATACATATTTATTATATTATATTTATGGTAATTAAAAAAATATGAATGTATGATTAATTTGTTAAGTAGAAGAACTCTGTAATAATTTTTATTTCAATACTGAACTGATTAAAAATAAGTAATATCCCTCCCAAATTTGCATTTCGATGTTTGTTTGTATGAAATACATAATTAATAGTTGTGAAACTACAAAACAAAGACTCGATTAAATATCCATACATATTTATAAATAATGAAAACTCGTCATAATTAGAGAAGCCGGTGGATTGATACATCTGCATAACAAAAACTTCGTTGGGAATACGAAACAGGATAAAGAATTGCATTTGCATGGCTGAGTATGTATAAAAATTAAACGAACTTAAATAGCGTCCCTGTACACAATTATTTTGTAATTTTGGATCAAGTCCAGTTTAGTGACGCAGCTACAAAATGAAAAAAAATTATTCTATGTGCTAGAAAATAGAATAAGCAGAAGAAAATATAAAATTAAAAAGTTAGCGGCAAACCTTATATTCCGATCCTTTTGAATATGAATGCGATTTTCTACTACATTTCTGAATGTATAAGGCCAATATTACTATCATTTGGACGGTTTTTAAAATATCTTTCTATATATTTAAAATTTGTTTTGTGTTTTGTTGTATTGTGTTAACAACTAGATTGTATACGGTAGTTTTTAATTGGAAATTTAAATTAAGAAGATGATTGTGTGGTTGTGCTGTTACATACATATATTTATTTGTGAGTTTATATACATATATTTATTTTCTCCCTATCCAAGCAAATTATTATTATTAAAAAACTTAACAGTTGCTATTGTGCACATCCATATTCTTGTACAAATGATATTAGAGTTTATGTTTAAAAAAAGTCTATACCTTATAATTGTTAATAACAGATACGGCTGTAAATTGTAAAGAGAATACATAGATATACCGTTATATATTACAAGCTACATTAATCTTCATAAAAAAAATGTGCTCTATCGTAAATAAGTGTATATAGAAAATTCAACAGAAAATTATATACACATATACAGAGCCGGACAAAAATATTCACAGAAAACTTGTCATAATTAAAGAATCTGCTCGATTGATACATTTGCATAATAAAAACTTCGTTGGGTATACGAAACAGGATAAAGAATTGCATTTGCAGGTCTGCGTATGTATAAAAATTAAACGAACTTAAATAACTTCCCTGTATACAATTATTTTGTAATTTTGGTACAAGTCCAGTTTAGTGAAGCAGCTACAAAAAAAAATATAGTCTATGTGTTAGAAAATAGAAAAACAAAAGAAAACATAAAATAAAAAAATTGGCGGCAACCCATATATACAACTGTTGCGTCTCTGAAATTTCCGTATATGAATGCCATTTTCTACTACATTTCTGAATGTATAAAGCCAATACTATTATTTAGAAGGTATTTAAAATATCTTTCTATATATTTAAAATTAATTTAAAAATGATTCTAATTTTAAAATTGTGCTTTTTCCCGAAAAAAATTATGTCAAATGTATTATTACATACTTTATGATATTCTTCGGCCGGAAATTTTCTCCTCTATGATACGACAAACACTGGCTTCGTTAACTAAAGCTCTCCAGCGTGACTGATGTCAAGGAGACGTATTAAATTTCTAGAAGCTTCGTTTATAGTAGCCATTTTTTAGTAATTATTTTTACTTCGCCGCTGCTATTCAATACCGACGAAGGCAGGCGTTCTGATGTGCCTGTGGGTTGGTTACAGCTGGAGCCGTTACTCGTGATTCACACACATCAAGTTTACCAGATCAGTTTTTGTTAAATTTTCTTTGGAATCTGCATTTACGTTCATACACGAAAACATTTTGCAGTCAAGTTTCGCTTGTTTTACAAAAGAAGAGAGAAAGCAACAAAAAAGAAGATAGAAAGAAACAAACTTGGCGAGTAACATCAAGTCTCTACCCCTTTCCATTCTCTCTTCCCCGTTCATCCAAATACTCAAGACTTGACGAGTCAAACTTTTTATGTGTGAATCACTGGCTATACCTTCACAACTAAAACCTTCCGACAACTACTGGCACAAAGACACACTAATGCACATCAAAAAATATGTAAGATGTTTTTATAATTTAGTCTAAAACTGGGGTAGAACTCAGGAAATTTTATAGTTTTGTAGTCAACGTGCAGACTACTTCAGCCATCACCAATTACTGCTTACTATGTTCTTCTTTTTAACTCGAGATCTAAAGTAAGAGTAAACCATTCAAATAAATTTCTATTGGGCATTAAAAATTTATTATAATGTTTTTAGATTTAATTACTTAAATAAAAACTCTTTGAACAGGTTTCTTGTTCGCAATCCCCGCTGAAACACCTTATAATTTTCCTGAATACTGTAATATTTACATATGGCCAATATAGGGTGTACCGGAGATTAACTACTTTTTGGTAGCCCACAAATTAGGACGTCAGAACGGTTGAACATACGTTCCACTTTCATGTCTTACGACTCAAGTTTTTTAAAATTAGCCACAGTGTTGTTTTCAACAGTTTTTATGTTTTCTCTACAGTGTTCAAATTAAGATTTAGAACTTGCAAGAGATGCACTCAAATTGAAACGAATATCAGTCACCGAAGTATTAATTAAGTTTCTCACAGACTGCTGATCCTTATTATTATGGTATTTCTGAGCTAGACTCATAAAACTTGAAAAGAGTGGATAGGGTTGGAAGTTTGAGATAGAAGGCCATTAAGAAAGATAAGAAATAGGGTAGGAGAAAGAATGGAGCCTTGCGGTACCCCTGAATTTATCTTGAACTCGTTAGATGAGATCCCGTCTACAACAACTCTTATAGCGCTATCCCTGAGAAAGCTCGATATAAATCGAGAGAAGATATCGCCGACACTCTTACTCTTAGAAGACGCCACTTTTCTTCGAAGAAATTCCAAGTGACTTCGCAAGCTTGAATCTTAATTTATATATATATATATATATATATATATATATATATATATATATATTAGGGTGGGGCGATTTGAAATTCTTAATAGGCGCTTCGCGTTTCTGATTCTTGGGATTGTACTAAGCAAAAAAGTCCACTAGACCATACGTCTACGGTGAAAATCGAGCTGGCGCATTTTGACTTGATCAGACTTTTGCACATTTTTTTTTTGGATATTTTGGCCTATAACAGCCAAACCATTGAGATTTTCGATCCAATACTAAGACAAAAATTGTAGCCAAGACAATAGTTAAGAACTCTCTAGTACATCGCAAAAGCATTGGAACGCTCCTTCGGCAGTTTTGGCCTTGTGAAAGTGCAAATTTTTCGTGAAAATATTGATAAATTACCATTTTCAATTGTTCATAGCGCAAAATCATAAAAATGTTCTATTTCTTACTTTTTATTATATTTTTTTATTTATTCTATTTATTTTATTTTTTTTTTGTTAATTTTTGTTAGTTTACTGTAAAAAAAAATTACATTTTTGGATAAAAAAGTGGAAAAAGATAAATCGAATCGATAGAACGAATGATACATATATGTCATGCTGAAAATGAAGTAAAAGTTGGGCATATAAGAGGTGTAAAAAGACACATTATGAAGAGCAAACTACAAAGAAATAAAGCATATTTATGCAGAAAGCAGCAAATCATAGATGCAGCGGATGATATTGCTGAAAAAGGGAACTTTCAAAATATCCACAAGGTGGAAACATTAAGAAAGTGTAAATCTGAAGGAAATCACGATAGATATTATCACGGTGACCCATTTTATTCACTATATTTAATGCAAATGGGTCCATATAAAACCTATATACATAGGCTTTCTTCACCCTTTACGGTATATACTTGGCAAAATTTTACCTTTGAAACCATTTCAAGTAATATGAAAATCTTAGAGGACTCCAAATTTACATTACATTTGGATGCATCAGGTGAAAGTGTGAAAACTTTGATTTGTGCTGAAAAAAGAATTTCTAAATTAAAAAAGATTCTACCCATAGCAGAGGCAATTCTTTCTAGACATACATACGCTCAAAGAAATACGTGACTTTCTAGATAAATTAAAAATATCATTGCGAGATCAACAAATTAAATACCAGTTCAAGTGGCCTTATTGCAGAAGAATTTGTACCGACGTTAGCGCAGCATTGTTTGGTGCAGTGTTAAAAAGCTTTAACAATCAAACATTGTTGGAGAACTTTAACGCATGCGCGTTATTTCATAATGATTTTAAAAATAATTAAAAAATAAAGCCAGATTTCGTAGTTTACAATGGTGCAAATGTCATTACATACACATCATATGTAAAGACTTAAATGCAAAATTGGGCAAAAAACATATTTTACGAAACTTACTAAAAAAAGCTTTAATAACTGCTTTTAATTTAAGCACTATTGAAGAATGTCAACGATGGTTTAAACACATATTCACAATATTGCTTACACCATATAAAAGCCATAATTTGGAAAAAAGTCTTGAAATCTTAAATCAATGCTTATTAGAAAAAAATGAGGAAAATAAAAGCAATGACTATGATTTTCCAGATGTTGAAAAAATTGATTTATTAGAATCAATAGCACGCAACAGTCCATTCCGAAAGATGTTCCTATCTATTTATAGTGAACTTCAAAACGATATTAAGAACATAAATAAGGGGATTACGGTAAATTAATATCGTCATGATGAAATATGCATGTTTATTTTAAATAAATATTACCCCTTTATTGTTCTTTGGACAAACGTAATGGGTATTCACGTCGATCCGTCTGGAGAACACATTAGTAATGCCCAATTGAATTCACTTATTTTCCGCAAAAACACATAATTTTGCAACAAAAAACAGTGAGACCCGATGTGTTTGTTAATTTAATGAGAATCGATTATCTTCGTTCACTTTTCCACTACAAAATGTTTGGTACAATGGACGAAGAAATTGAAGATACAATCACTTCTTTGAATGAATATAAAAAAGTCGATTTCACCAAGACATTACAAGAAGAGCATTCTTATGTTACTTCAACTCCTACCCAACATACCATATATTTTTTTTTTTTTATCTAGGACCAGCACTCAGATGACTCCTACACATGCGAAGCATTGTCCTGGGAACTATAGGAAAGGGATAGTAGGAGAAACGACAGGAGGTGAAGCTTAATTAATTATTTTGCAGCTCTGCTTTCGCACGTTCTTGTGTTTTTATACTCGTAGCAGTGCTGAAGCTTCGGTTTAGTAGCTATTTTTATTATTATTTTACTTCGCCGGTGCTACACAATACCGACGAAGGAGGGCGTTCTGATGTGATTGTGGATTGCTATCAGCTGAAGCCGGTATTGTTCAGTGACCAGTGACTATGCCTTAGCCACTGAAACCTTCCGACAACAACTCACACACAAAGCCACACTAATGCACATCTGAAAAATGGGAGAATTTTATTTTTATTTAAAAATTTTTTTTTTGTCTGAAACTGGGGTTGAACCCAGGTCTGTTTTTTGGTTGTGTAGTCAACGTGCAGACTACCATCCATCGTGCCATCGCCACCCTCAAATTAATCGAACTGAAATACAACTTGACAGTAAGCTTATATTAATAGTGGATTTTAAGCTTTTCTTAAGTTTATTTAAAATAATATGTATAAAATATGAATTCACAAGCATTTTTTAGCAATGCTTGAGAAACTCTTATTATACACAACAGTTTCTAAGGTATGGGAAATGTATGTATGCATATTAAATATGACGATTGAAAAAGGCTTATTTTTCTCAATACATTCTAAAGTCTTGCTGTCTTTGTTCTACGCTTATAATGCTTAAGCGACACAAAAAAACTGGTGTCAAGTACCGTTAAGATTGTTGAGTAAATTTACTAACCGTTTTTTACGTATACATTTGGTTTTAAATAAGTAAAGTAAAGTTTTAATAAGTAAGTAAAGTAAGTGGACGTAGTACATACATATATTAAGTGTTATAATTTTAGATCTGACAATGCCTAATAAATATAGAAAAAGTGTTAGAAGACAAACAAAGGAAGTAATTGAACTTCTTTTAAATAATAAAAAACAAAAAACAAATGAATCGGAAGATTTCAGTGCTGGTGTTCCCAAAAATAGCCCAATTATCGAAAATAGTTTTGAGTGTTCAAGTTCCAGTGAAAGTGATGCAACGTCGATAAATAATAAAATAAATAAACAAATAATAATTAAATTTCTACATTTTATAGATGCAGCTATATCAGTGGGTTGTACAGAGGACACATTTATTAAGGACACCCGAACGCTTTTCCAGTTCGCGAAAAATCACATTAAGCTGCGAACTAATTACAAAAATAATAAAAATACATACTGGTAAATGTGAAATTATTAAATCAAAAATAATTTAAATGAAACTAAAGGAAATAGTTGAGATTTTATTAAATAATATATGCAGGTATTATATGTGAAGCTTATTCTACAATTATATAAAAAAGCTTATGAAAATATTGAGACTAATAAGCTTTTCTAAACAACAATTAATAAAACATTATTTTCGCAAGCTTATTCTACAATTACAAGGATAAGCTTAAAATAATATTGCAGAAACAATATTTTCACGAGGGTTCCGTTTTGATTTTTCTACAATTGTTACGATAGCCTTTTTCAGTATTATCTTAATTCTTTTTCAAGCTTAAGGCTTGTGTCGGTAAGCTTCTTATAATATTTTTCTCAAGTCTTTTGGTATGTTGGGTAATGACAGAAAAGATGTAAATTATAACTCATTCAGTGTTGAAGTATTAGAAAAAGATCATGACTATACACAATTTAGCATAAAGAGTGAACCAGAGGAAGAATGGGGAAAAATAAGTTCTCAGAAAAATAGAACAATACGTCCCAAATTGATGCTTGAGTCGAAAAGATACAAAAAACTTAAGGAAATTATTGCAAATAACAAAAACAACAATTATGTTTCTGCTGAAAAAGACAATTTCTTTTTGTTCAAGTTCCATTTGCTTTTTTTCGAAGTAAATAATATCACCGATTATATTAGTTTTGGTTTTTATGACAACATAGAAACCACAGACTGGAATTCTTTAAATAATGACAAGCTACTAACAACTTTTATTTTAGATGCCTGCCTTCTAGCGGTAATAAAAGAAAGTGGAATACTTCATTGTTCCTCTTTACCTTGTCAAATTTAATAATATCAATTTCGAAAATATCAATTTGTTAAAAAAATATAACCCTAATTTGATATTTGTACCTATCTTATATAACTTCCATTATACTCTATGTGCTATTAATTTTAAGTCTCGTGAATTTATGTATATAAACTCATTAGAAAGCGCAGGAGAAGGAAAACGTCTATATACAGATTTTCTTCATACACTTGAGGAAGAAAAGCATGTATGGAATTATTGCGCAATAGTTGAAAGGGATATACAAAATGATAATACCAGTTGCGGCATATTTGTATTAATGTATGCTTCTCAAATTCTTCAAAACGAACCTTTGAAAAATTTATGTAGACCAAATCATTTCCGAAGGAAAATGAAAAACATGCTAATTAAACACCAAGGTGACAAAACAAGATTTTGTGTTCAGTGCGGGCATTTAAAACCTGCAACTGGTAATACATTTATATGTAAAGATTGTGGTTATTATATTTGCATAAGATGTAATAAAAAGCATTGGGCAGAAAATGCGAATAAATGCAAAATTATTTGCCAAAAAGTCTTGGCAATATGAAACTAAACTGTGATATGTAAACTCAGAGGTGAACAACTATGCTATAAAATGTATGGTTATGCATTGACTTCTATTTTGTGATTCCCGTTCTTTTGTAAATTTTTTACTTTTATTGAGACTTATTTGTAATTTTATTTGAAAAAAATATGGTATGTAGGCCTAATGGGGATGCCGGCCATAAAAAATAACTGGCAACGCACTTAGCATAGTACCTCCTGGGTTGTATGGAAAACTATGCATATTTGCTACAATTACTACAATGTTGCAGAGATTTTATCCTCTACGGTCTTTCCTAACTAAAGTATTACTTCATGACCACCCTTTGGCCGGCCGCAGCCCTTTTCACCTGTGACCGAAAGTGAATATGTAGTTTATTTTTTATATTTTTAATTAATGTACTCTCTTAAAAAAAAATACCGGCCCTAAACCTTTTTTACAACCGATACCGAGCTGCATACTAAATATTTTCCACATAGTAAAATAATAATAAAAATGACTACTAAACCAAAGCTTCAGCACTGCTGCGAGTATAAACAAAGAACGTGCAAAAGCAGAGCTGTGGTATAATTAAGTAAGCTTCACGTCCTATCATTTCTCCTACTATCCCTTTCCTATAGTTCCAGCACAACGCTTTGCATGTGTAGAAGTCATCTCCTGAGTGCTGGTCCCAGAAAAAATAAAAAAAATTTTAATATATAAATAAATATTAACTTGAAAAATTAAATTATTTTTAACCATTATCGTAAGAAATATTCACCCTAATTGTGTTGGCTTAGACGTATTTCGACTATTGGCGTATTTGTAGTCGCATGTGTTATATATATTAGCGTTTTCGTCAACTGCGATTGCAATTTGTAAAATACGCCGCGTTTTCGAGACGAATACGCCAAACACAATAAGGGTGATTACATTTTGGTTACGATATAATATACAGTGCTTTAGTGCTTCAAATGCCAGCACAAAAAAAAACAAAATTAAAAAAGGGTTTTAATTTGCCTTAAATAAAACCAGTTCTTCAAAATTGTAATCTGTTGAACGTTGTCGCCACAAGCGTGCACACATTATTTATTGAAATTATACGAAGAAATAAGACATTGGGAAATTAATTTAGTAATTTATATTTCATATTTATTTCATACAATAAAATTTTATAATATTAAATAATTTACTTTAAAAAAACCAAATTTTAATTATCAAGTATTAAAATGAAATTGATTTTTTTTAATCTTTTACCGCTGTTGCTGATAAATTGGAATGTTTTGTTGAAGATTTGTTTGATAGGCCTGTTGGCCAGTCATAGTCATATTAGGCATTTGCTGCTGCAATTTAAATTTGTCCTTCAGAATGTCTGAAAATAAAATGAGAACAAAATGAAGTAAGTAATAAGTTATTTTTAAAAAAGTAAATGGCAAAGACCAATTTATCGATTCTAATAAAAATTTTGAATATATGATGCAAATTTGAGTGTTTTATTAGATTTTTAAGAAAACTACGGTGAAAAAATCACCCATTACGAAAATTTGAGAGGACCATAACTCGGAAAATATGGGTTGCCGGCATTTTTTTTTATTTTAAAATTTCTGATTATTTTTAAATTTTCTATCACAGTCAATTTTTTATTTTTTTTGGAGCTGCTTCCTAAACTGGACATAAGACCGAAAATTTCCACTTACTTTTTTTGCATTTCTTAGGTGCTTCCATAACTCCCTCCTTCTGCGGTATGGTGCGAACATTGGAGGGCAGTGTTGCGGAGGGTACTGTTGGGGCCACTGCTGTTGACTATAGCTTTGAGCCATACGGGGATGCATACCGTATCCATACGGCATGCTCCCACCGTATCGCCCATCCGCTTTTTTCCCCTTCATTACAATTTTAATGGAGTTACTACAGTATGGGCATTTGATTATATTCTGCAAAATTAAAATATTTTCAAATAAATTAAGAACAACAATTTTTATTAATGTTTTATACTCTAATTAATATAGGATGCAAACCACATTATATTCACAAATTTATTTAAGACTAGATTTTTTTCCCTATTTTTTACTATATACATATGTATATACTCACCATTATGTATTTTAGCGCAGATTAATTTAATTATATGACAGAACCACCACCACAGAATATACATACAGAATACCCACAAGTGACAGTTGAAAAAGCCCCAAAAATGATAGCATAAGCAATGGTTATACCTATACTTTTAAAAACAGATGTTTTGCAATGTAAAATAAATTTTGAGTAGCAAAATGTGTGAATTTTTTGGGAAAAATTTGTTTTTTAGTTAATATTTCAATTTTTATGAATGAAATCTTAAATCCGCGGTTTAAAAAATATTATAAAAAGTTAATGTGCAAATGAAAGTGTTATATTCTATGCGCACAACAAAAAAAGTATGGGTAATAAGTTCTAAAACTTTGACTGAAATTTCCGGCAAGAGTGGAAATGCAAGTAATGCATTAGATTTTATATTATTGGATGGTTGGTTAGTTTTAAAAGCAAGATAAAGTTGTTCCAAACCGATGATGCAGCAAAGCAACTTTAACTAACAAACCATGGTATGTATGTTTGTGTGCCGGCACGTTTGTCTATTGATGAATGAAAGAGTTTCGAGGTGGTGGTGAAGTTTCATGAAACATTTTACGGATATACCCAGCAATAATCTACCCAGTATTTTAACAAGGAATTTTACAATGAATTGCGCTTTGTTAAAACCACAGAAAATATATGTGCATTGGAAATAACTTGGGTTTTGCCACCGATGGCAAAATTGTATAAATGTAACCCTGATCACTTTCTCATCTAATTAGCTGTTATGGTGAAGGCAGTTTGTGTGCTTGTTGAAGAAAAAGGTAAGTTTATTATCTTTTTACTGTTTATTTAATAGCTAATAACATTTGCAAATGTTGTTTTCCTTTTAAGACTCTGGGGCTTACAACTACTAACTGGAGTGTGGATGTTTGTCAACAACTTTTGCCTACAAACAAGAATAGAGGCCACCAGATTTGATTCACAAAAACCTGCTTTAACAATGTGCAAAGAAGAAGTCAAAAATGTTTTAATTAGAGGTTTTCAAAAAACATTAAAATAAGGCATTCTTACAAACAAGTACGTAAAAAAGCATGCAATATTAAAAAACGATATGAAATGATATTTTATTTTTTAAAAGCTTCTTTTATATTTTTTTAGGTATATTCGTTTTTGTGTTATGGAAAATATAATTTGGACGAGTGAGGAGAAGCTGTGAATGCCTACGCATAATATATTCGCTGCTCTCACTCCTGGACTTTATAGATTTATCAATTGTTGTAAATGTATGCGATATTATAAAGGGTGGTTAAATTTCAAGGGCCGATGTTGATTTTGAATAAAACACAAACTATTTAGGAAATTATTGTAATTTTATTTTATTATGATATATTGGTATTACTCAATTATGTATGGAACAAAATATCGGCCAAATGGGCGCCGCGACCACGGCAACAGTAGATGATCAATTTTCGAAGAAAATCATCTTCAGTGATGAGGCACATTTTCACCTCAGTGGATTCGTCAATAAACAGAATTGCCGCATTTGGGCGAATGAGAATCCAAGAGTGATTGTCGAAAAACCAATGCACCCACAAAGAGTGACTGTTTGGTGCGGTTTATGGGCTGGCGGCATCATCGGGCCGTATTTTTTCCAAAATGAGGCCGGTCAGGCAGTTACTGTGAATGGTGTTCGCTATCGTGAGATGATAACGAACTTTTTATGGCCCGAATTGGAAGATATGGATGTGGACGATATGTGGTTTCAGCAGGACGGTGCCACTTGCCACACAGCTAACGAAACAATGGCTCTTTTGCGCAACAAATTCAATGGCCGTGTTATCTCACGTAATGGCGAAGTCAATTGGCCGCCAAGATCATGTGATTTGACACCGTTGGACTTTTTTCTTTGGGGTTATTTGAAAGAAAAGGTGTACGTCGATAAGCCAGCAACAATTCAAGAGCTAAAGGATGAGATAATTCGGCACATTAACGGCATAGAACCTCCATTATGCCTCAGGGTCATCGAAAATTTGGACCATCGGATGGAGGTGTGCCGCCGTGGTCGCGGCGCCCATTTGGCCGATATTTTGTTCCATACATAATTGAGTAATACCAATATATCATAATAAAATAAAATTACAATAATTTCCTAAATAGTTTGTGTTTTATTCAAAATCAACATCGGCCCTTGAAATTTAACCACCCTTTATCATTACCAATTTTATATTTTGAAATCATTAGTGAGGTATAATAGCGATTCTGATAGCAACAACATGATAAATATATAATTTTTGAAAGAATCCTTGATGCCATCCCAGAAAACAAAGGATTACAAATGTAAGAATTAATAAATTCCAAAAATTTCATTTTTGATTTCTTTTTCGTTACTGGGATATTACAACATTTTTGTATAACGACATGAAATAAAAAATAACATTTCATTCTATTTTTAATTTTTTTGGCGTTTTGACTAGAAAAACATTCATCCCAGCAAACAAAAGATTGGATCTTTATAAATTTAAAAATTAATAAATTTCAGAAACTTCATTTTTGATTTCTGTTTGGTTACTGGGATATAATAACAATTTGCAAAAAATAATATTTATATATGTAAATAGAAATTAACAATATAATAATAATTAACAACGTAATATAAAAATAATAATTTAATACCATTTTTTTTTTTAATTTTTGAACTGAAGCATTTTCCATTAAAAACGACTTGAATTTTTAAAATAAATCATTGCCTTTTTAGATATGGTGTGATGAATTAATCTAATTTATTTCACTAATAAAAAGAAAAATCTATTTATTGCTAACGCACAAAACTTTTTCTTTAAAGGTTGGCTTCTTTATTCTTCTATTGAAAAACCTTAGCAAAAAATAAATTCTAATTCTAATAAAAATATTTAAAATATCAGCGTGTTGGATTTTGTTGCAACAAAGGTAAGGTTTTTCCTTGAAAAGTTCCTTAAAAATTATTTGACCTATCCCATGTCAATGGCAGTTTTTATCAAATATGGGATGGAACTTCTTTTCTAATATAGAAAAATAATCTACAAAACGCTGTGGAGGCTTCACAAGGTTACATTTATCAAACTCCTTTGCTGCTGTAAAAAGGTAGTCTACTGAAATCTCTTCGTTTTTATCGAAAGTGGGCAGGGGTGAATCGCATAAATGTGCCTCATGAATTTTGCGATAGAAATATCCACATATATAAACGAAGGCATTTCGTTCTGAAACTTCTATTTCGTCACTAACCTTTTTATTTATACCTAATTCTACCTCATTTTGTGATATAGAAGTGTTTGGTAGGGAATGGAAACTATCCCACTGCGTATTGTTTTGATCAAAACTATACGCTAAATCTACTATAGAGAAATCTAATACTGTCGTTGGGGGAGATATTCTCACAATTGCCATTCACTACAACATTTACATAATGTAAACCCCAACGCTTTTGAAATATACATGAAAAATTTCGAGGAATAATACGCACAGAATTACCGGAACCCTTTCTAATTTGGCCAAAGAAATGCTCCAAATTTTCTTGGGTAAGTCTGCGCGTTTTAATTCCCTTAAATCCTTCTTGACTGAGAAACTGCCAAAGACTTTTTAAAGCTGAAATGTTGGTCAGCCAACCAGAAGTGAATTTGAAACTGTTAGTAATATATATATAACTGATCTGCAGAACATTTGAAGACAGCATATTCTGCTCGACTGTTAAATATATCGAAAAGGTTATTGAAAAACTCGAAATATTCGGCCGTATTTAAAAATGTTGCGGATTTTGAGGGATCTAACTTTCCTGTAGCGTGTAACGTTCGCATACCTATAGCTACTGTACGACTTAAAACCTGTGCTGCTAAGTTTACTCTCATCCGCTGAAAATTATTTGGCTTAACATGATCCATACTTAGCTTAGGAGCACATTTAATTGAATTCGAATCTACCTTATGAAAATGGATAAGGTCTCTCCACGACACAATTTTATTATTGAAATAAACCTTGTGTCCCAAATTAAGGAGGTAATTCCTTGCACTTTTTAGGCGATGGGGAGAATCGTGCATGAAAAATATTTTTTTATCATTTACTAAGAAATACGGCCTTTGCTGAATAATTCCTGCAATCTTAGAAAAATTAACAAAATTAGCACCTTGATCGCAAACGAACTGGCAAGGTTTTAAGCCTATCGCTTGTAATTTTGAAATTGCCTCGAATAGATATTTTTTCATTAATTGTCCTTTACAACATCCCTGCACAAAGAAATACGAAACAGCTTGCGACCAACTATTGCCACCTATTCCACTTGCCATTATAACGATAGCGCTAGTCGCGATCTTTCGAGAACGGTTTTCATTACCGAAATCTTGCAAACCTATTAACTTATCCTTAAACCTATCATAGTCTAAAAACCTTTCCAGAGACATTTCATCACACGATACACTAATGTATTTCTCTTCCTCACTAAAATCTCGCGCGCGAGTTTTTAATGCCTCAAAATTGCCATTTAGGTTGCCTGGAGTTTTAGGCCAATCTTTTACAAATCTTTGCAATGTTCTTACATCAGGCCAATCGAAAATTCGAATCAAATACCGGTAAACTAAAGGAGGAAGAAAATATACTGCTAGAAAAATTAATTTTAAGCCTATATCATACCGACGTGTTCGACCTTCACGGGAATGGTTTGTCAAGCTATTTTCGACGCAAGCAAATAAAGTTTTTGACATTTTAGGCGATATGTCATTTTTCTTTTTCAGTTCAAGTTCCAATATTTCATTTCTTCTCCTACATTTATCCAACTGCTTAGATAATCTAATATTCTTTGCCCTTAATTTAGATTTTGTCTATTTTTCTGTTAAATAAAGGCTTTTGTAATGGTCCAGTGCTACCTGTACGGTCATCAATTTAGAGGTATTTTTCGTAGCGCTTTCCAAATTAATGTTACCTAAGTCGTCCACGTGCATTGTTAGACTACCACTGTCCAAACTCTCATTACCTATTTCTATCTCCTGATCTGGTTCTGTAGTATTGTTTCCTTTGTCAGATTCAGTGAAGTTTCCTTCCGTAGAATCTTTAAAAATTGGAACCTGAACTGAACTGCTTACATGCAACGTACTTGTTGAACACTCTTTACTATATTTCATATTTAAATTCAGTTCAGCACTTGAAATTTGTGTAGGTACAGAAAATTTATAAGTTTTATTACCGAACAGGTTTTCTTCAGAAAAATGCCGACTGCATACATACATATATATTTTTCAGTGAAGACTGAACGCCTAAAATGCGTAGCCATTCAGAACGTCTAAAATAAAAAGAAAATCCGAATTTAAATTTGGTTGTATTTCCATACAAGTAAAAGCTTAAGAAAAACATGGTGTCAATTTACATTAAAGTACCACTATACAGAGCTTCGAATCGGAATCGAACAGAAAACCGGAATTTATAACCAAACAGTTTATTCAAATTAGGAATGTAATTTCTTCACAATATTGTGATAAATTAACTTTGAACTTGAACATGACAAAATTTATCAAGTATGTAATAACTACAGTTCAATTAAATTCTATTACTAATATTTAAAAACGCATGTGTACGTGCAGATAGATTGACCTTCAATGAAAGGACAAAATAACTATTAAGTGGTTTTTCATTGCCATCCGATCGAGGGCTAATAAACCAACAAAAATTAAATAAATGAAAATACAATTTCAAAAAAGTTTTATAAAAAAAATAAATTAGTTCTCACTCGTACTGAAAAACAAAAAACTTTTGATCCAGTTTGTTTTGTCAATCACAAACCAACTGGCCATTGCTATTTTATAAAACACAAACACATTTGGTTGCTTTTATTAATCACAAAATCAACTGGAACTTCTTTTGCTTATGCTAAAAAATTTATTAGCACTAAACACTTGTTCCAATTGGTTTTGTGCTTAATAAACCAACGGAACGTTTTTATTTCATAACACACAAACACTTTTGGGGTGGGTTTCAGAACTTCGGACACTAGAACTAGCACTCAAAAATGTAAAATGAAAATGTATGACTTACCTGGTTGGATCTGCAGGAACACTATGCAGCTTTGCCTCGTCGTTGCATCCCATTATGCAGTGGCGTCGACTCCTGTAAAAATACAAGACATTTATTAAAATACAATTCAAAATTAAATATTCCATTACTTACATGATGAAATATTCTCCGCTTACAGTTTTCGGATTTTTCCCGACTTCTGCGCTTGTGGCTTTTTTGTGTACACTGTTGGTAATATGTGGACTAAATCATTAATAGATTTAAATCCACAAATCACCAACTTTGTACAAGATTTTGGCGCAAAATAGAATTTTATTTCTAATTTGCGCCAATTGCTTCCAAAATATTTTTCCTTTGCCAATAAGCAAAAGAAAAATTTCACAAGCTTCGTACGACAAAGAAGCAACATTTTTAAAAATTATTGTTGTCCCTCTCGCACGAAGTATGTGACCTGGCAGCACTAAAATTTTTGTGTTGAGTCTATTTGTAGTTTATGCCACCACAATTACGAATATATTAGGTCGGTACGTTTACTTTTTGGGTAAAGTTCGGTAAAATGAGAGTAAGCTATAATTACTCTCAATAAGAGAGCAAAATGTACAAAAGTAAGAAAACGAAAAAACCATAAAATTTACCAGAAAAAAAGAAATGTAAATTTTTTACAGCTCTGTTTATATCGGAGATGATATTTGACAATTTTAAAATTGTACTTTTTTGACCCCAAATGTACTAAAAACATAAAAGTTGTGTTAAGTTTTACTATTATTAACTATTAGTAACAGAAAGATAAAATAAAATGAATTCTTAAATATTGAGAATTTGTTCCGAAATCAATCAAATTAAAGTAATATTGAGGGATTTCCTATTACTCGAGAGACCACCTCGTTGCGAGACAACCAACGTGTTGTTGAAGAGTTAAAAATTAATGCAGTTCATTACAAAAGTATTCTTGAATTTTCGCAAATTCTTCAATTTTAGAGAAAGGATAATTTTACTCGTTTGTAAACTTATAATTCGGACCATAGTTTTTAAAGCTCCGTACGACTGAGTTTAGACGCGAAAACATTTAGTTTGGTAGCATGTTACAGTTGTGGAAGAGAGTGTCGTTTTTGTGTTCGGTACTCGGCGACACGTTTTAACAACGACTTGTTGTTGTCTTTGCCGATGGATAGAATTAATTTTTATGCGAATCCCTGATTAATTTGTTTTAATATTTGTATATTTTAAATAATTGTGGGCAATTATATTAAGAAAAAATTCACAGATGATGGCCCACTCCAAGGTTCTGATGGATATTTCTATTTTATATTATATTACATTTCTTTTTTTATATATGTATGTACATATGTACATATAAGAATATTGAAATAAAATCAACGCAAAGAATTGAAGTAAATAGTGTTTCATTTCAATTGGGATACCCGTCTACAGTGAGCGATATATATGCATCAACGATGACTATCGCATGCACACAGAAGTTTCGGTAATTTTTCTAATATTGCCCTTAAGAAAATGATATAAACTTTGTTCTACGCAATGACCGATAATTCTGTCAGCAATGACGGTCATATCACCGGTCAAATGACCGTCAATGTTCTTGTAGGGCAGCTAAACTTATGAGCTATTTCGCTGGTCACTTCATTCAGCAGGCCAAACGTCAAAGTTTGTGAAAAAGTTGTGAAAAGTGGTTGTGAATAATTTAATAATTAAATATTATATTAAGAAAAATCTAAAATATATTTTTGCTATAATTAATTTAAATTACTGAACAACGTATAATCATATGAATATGCTTTGGTACTTAATATTTAGTGGAGTAAAGTAGTACTTTTGCAATGCAAAGTGTACTGAAAAAAGTACAATTGTACGAGCTTGATTATCCCTGATTTTCATTGGAAGTCTAATGTTATTGATGACAGTTTACCGAAAAAAAACTATTTGTGAAAGAATTTATTTAAAAAAACAAGTATTGAAAGAATTTATTTAATTATATTTATTTTTCAGCGATGGTCTTTTTTATGAAAAGTTTTTAACAATTATTTATTTTTCAATATTTCGCTACCAAATAGGTAGCATCTTTAGGAAATAATAATTTGTATTAACAAAAATATTTATTTAAAAAAATGGTATTTTTTATGAAAAGTTTTTAACAATTTATGGTATAAATAACAAAAATGTTTGTAATTAAATAATGTTAAGAAAAATTTTTAACACAACTTTTTTAATGTCTGTCAGCTGTTTGCGACATTTGTAATTTTTCTTTGTTATTTTCAATGTTTATTATAAATAAACTGATTGCTTGTTCTTCATGCCCAAACTAGCCCGAAAAAAAAGTACGGGCATTCTCGTGCGTGAAGAACAAGAACATTACTCTCTCAAATCCTCTCTCATTTAGCCAATTTTTGCGTAAGAAAACGCTTTTGGGTAAGATTGGGCGCCCGCGGGGTAAACGAACACACCTAATATTAACACGCTTTAATTCTAACGGAACTTAAATTAAATGCTACCAAGTTAACATATGATCTAATTAAATTTGGTACCACTTAATGAAACAAAATATTGGAGCGATTTTTACTTTTGGAAAAACAAGAAATAACTCTGCATTTACAAATGAAAGTATTATCTAGAAATTTTTGTATACGTATTTTAAATAAAAATTTCAATGAAATAAATGACTTAAAAATTAAATGTGTGCTTACAGAGAAAAGTGCAATTTCATGTTAGAAATGTTATCAAAGCTATGAGTTGATTAAATTGCAATAGTTATTTATAAAAGTAAATTTCCAAACGTCGGCTTCGCTAACAAAACCTATGCATGAAATTTTTGAAATTTGAAGTTTTTGTTAGCGAAGGCGGCAGTGCGATATGTGAATATATTTTTATAACATTAATAATACGCAGCATTTCTTCTCAATACATTTATGTTAATTTTTTTTTCACGTTATTTGGCAATGTATTATATAGCTGTAGTCCCTTGTAGAACAGCGAGCATTGCTTTGCATGTTTCGTTGTCCACTGAATACTGAAATCCCCATTATTACTTCTGTGGTCTGGTTGCGCTTTTCTAATTACATTATTTACTCAATTATATATTTTGGTGTCTTTCCAGTTTTATATATCTGTGGTCATATGGAAGAGTAGCTAAACTCGACATAAGCGACATTGCAAAATATAAAATGTCGACTTAAGCTATTATTCCAAATGAACAGATAATTATTTGTTGTTTGGTTTACCTTCCACTATTCCACATTGCACTAATGCAATGCAGCTTATAGACTAGTTAAACCAAATAGCAAACAAAAATAAATTAGAGAATTTTCTTTTTTTTTAGACGTGCTGTGTGGCTTCGCTATATTAGGCGTAAAGTCTTCAGCTTATCGACCGTATGCATGCAGCAGACATTTTCCTAAATACTTCATAAATGGTAAATGGCTATCCAATTTTGCTCTGCCCAATATTGAAAGTGCTGAAGTATATAACTTGCCTTCAAAATTAAATTCCAATTCAACTCAAGTTTTAGGATCTAGTAATAGTTGTAACGAAGGAGAAAGAATAATTTTAGGAATTACTGAAGTGGTAGATGTAGTTAATAACGGCGCAAAATTAAGCGCATTTTTTAAAGCCTCTGCAAATGCAGGAAACAGTTTTAAGTGAAGTTGTAGATATAGATAACGACATTTTAAATAATGAAGCAATTTTGGAGCAGAGACAGACGAAAATATAAATTTAATGAACATAGAAGTTCCGAAGGATAGGGAAGATCACTCATGTACGAAAAAGGCTTTAGTCGAATATCATAGCAGGTACTTAGGGGAAAGAAGAAGTAAGAATAGATTAAGATTAGAAAATATGAATTTAAAAGAAAGAATTAGAAAAGTGTAAGGAGAGAATTAGAATATTAGAACGAGTTGAAAAAGAAAAATGATCTCTTGTCTAAAGTTTCCAAATCAATGTCCGCGTGCATTGAAAATAGCTTTAAAAATCATTGTCGTGAAGGTAAAAAACGGCGATATTCCATGTCGTTCAAGTTGGTTTGCTTAGCCGTTAATTTTTTGTCTCCTCTTGCGTATCCGCACCATGAAGTTCTATTTGATTGGCCTGATGTTAGATCATTATAACGTTTTGTAAAGGATTGGCCAAAAAGTCCGGGAAATTTTAAAGGCAATTTTGAAGCTTTAAAAGTACGTTCTCTTGATTTTACAGAGGAGGAAAAATATATTAGTGTATCATGCGACGAAATGTCCTTGAAAACTTTCCTTGAGTATGATAGGTATAATGATAAAATAATAGGGTGGCAAGATTTTGGGGATAAGAATCGTTCTCAGAATGCTGCGACTAGCGCTTTAGTTATTTAGTTATGCGGACGTTGCACGCATCAGGAAAGTTAGACTCCTCGAAATCCTCTACTTTTTTAAATACTGCGTAATATTTAAATTTTTTTAACGATCTTTTCGATGTTTTCAATACCCGCGGAGGTATTCATATTTTTACTTGTTCCGAAGAACAATTAGAACTTCTACGACACGCCTCAAAAAAATTAAAAACATTAAAAATTTTAGGCGAAAGGCATAAAAATACAAATAATTTTAAGTTCATTATTGGATGGTTAGTTAATATTTCGGCTTTAAAGTCTTTGGATTTATACTAAAAAGGAAGGTTTTCAGGGAATAAAGACAAGAAGACTAAATCAGGATCATTTAGAACACTTCTTTGGGCAAATTCGAAAGGGTTCTGGCAATTGCGTTCTTATTACGCTCTGAAATTTTTGTAGTTCGTTCCAGAAGCGTTGGGGTCATCACTACGTTAACGGAAATTGTGAAGTCATTTCAAATAACGGCAGAATTTTAGATTTTTCTATAGTAGAATTAGCTTACAGTTTAGATACAAATAACACGCAATGGGATGCGTTTCATTCTCTACCAAACCCTTGCCCTAGAATTATAGAAATGAATATAGAAGACCGTAGCATCGAAAGAGAAGAAAATTTAGTTCTTGAGCGAAATGCTTTTGTTTATATTTGTGGTTACTTCTACCGCAAACTCCATCATGCCCATATCTGCAAATTTCCATTGCCATTATTCAATACCAACGGTCCTATTTCAGACGACTTTTTTTTTACTAGTCAAAAACAGTTCGACAATTGTCATTTAGTTAAGCCTCCTCAAGGTTTCGTTGATTACTTCACAATATTGGAGAATAAATTTCACCCTTTATTCAACCAATATTGTCATCAGAAAGGGCTGAGAGAACAATTTTTAAAGAACATTTTATTGAACAGCCGTATTTATGTTGTAGCAAAATTAGACACGATGAAATTTTGAATTTATTTATTAGAATTAGAATTTACTTTGTACTTAAATTTTTTAATGCAAATACAAAGGAACCTAATTTTAAAACAAAACTTTTATGCGTGTCTAATAAATAATTTTATCACAGCTACTGAACTTGAACAGACTTATGTGATACACTAAAAAATTAATTGTTAATTTTATTAATCAACTAAGTTTTACTTCAGCACTTTTCTTATTTGGGTATCATGCTTTTATGTATTACTTATTAACAAAACTATAATTTTCCCCATACTAATAAATTAGTATTTGGTTTTTTGTATGTATACAGCACAACATAGCATTCTACACAATACACTCTTCACTTCACAACACACTCATCACTGCATAATACACTCCCAAGAGCAAAATACACTCATCACTACACTAATCCCAAACAACAATTTGTAAATATAGTTATCTAGAACCCAAAATGCAAACAAGCTAAACGCTTTAAGTATAGCTAAATATTAAATTATTTAAATGTTAGTTACTGCATTTTGCGTTCTAGGTAACGATACATATACACACATTTATATATATATATATATATATATAATTTTATTATAATAGCTATTGCATTATTATTATTTTATTTTCGTCATCATTAATTTTTATGTTAAATATTAAATTGGTTGTTTTTATAATTTTTTTACATTATTATTTTCCTTTTACACTATGAACTAAAATGTGATACTAATTTAAAATTTTTATTTACATGTACATACATATGTATATAATATCATTTTGTTAAATTATTATTTTACTTTTACACTATGAACTGAAATGTGACCCTAATTTAAATTTTTTATTTACCTGTACATATATATAATATATTTTTGTTAAATTGTTATTTTACTTTTACACCATCAACTGAAATGTGATACTTACATGTGCATATATATAATATAATTTTGTTATATTATTATTTTACTTTTCGTTATTTTATATATTACTATTCATATATCCTAGCAACCACACAGTCTTGTATTTTAAAAACCACATATCTTGTGTTTGCTGGGATGGCATCGAGGATTTCGTATCCAGGAGTAAGTGTAGCGAAAATATAATGCATTTCTAGCTTCTCCTTACTCAAGATCATCATGCGTGATGAAGAGAAACATTCTACAAGAGTTGATGTTGTTCATAGCAAAACATGATGGATCTAGACCAGATAAGGTCGTGCCAATTTGTTCATCCAGAAATGAAAAAGCTACCACAAAAATTCAAAATGTTAATTAATTTTGTATTGCTGAATCTGTTGGTTTATTAATGTTAATATTTTATTGCCTCTATACGATTCATTGAAATAAAATACTTTATTTTACGTTGATCTAAGTATATATTTCGAACCATAAGGTTTATCTTCAGGATCTATAAAATAATTTTTATTTAATAACAATTATAATAAAATTTTTAACAATTTATGTTATCAAAATTGACTGAATTATTTGAAAAATATACATACATATGTATGTATATATTTGATTGAGAAATATAAATCAAGTTTAATATTAGTTTGTTTTAAAAGTAGAAATCAAATTACAATATGTATTTACATATATAATCTTTTGTATCTCTTTTATAATTGCAAGCAAATTGTTCAAGTTTAACTATTTGATTGACTTCATGTATTCGTAACTTCAATTTGTTTTCCTCAGTTCTTAAGATTTTTGCATTTTCAAAATCAAATTCATGTTTATTAGTTCTTGCATGTTTGGCCAATGCTGTTATATTAACATTTGTATTTACTTTTAATGAATTGTTACAATCATATTCATGTTGCTTTAGTCGTTTCTTTAATTTTTGTTTTGTTTCTCCAATATAAAGTGCATCACAATTTTTACATTGTATTTTGTATACAACATTGGATTTTTCTCCTTTTTTAAGGGGATATTTTATTTGTAAACTTTACTCAAAAATCATTTAAGTGAAATGAAAAAAATAATGTAGATACATAATATTGTATTATTCTTTTGTATCTGTTTACATTAGTTGCTTCACATTATGTTATGTTGTAATTGTGAGAGATAGTTATGACGTATTAAGGTTGTTGCATTGCCCCAATTTTACACAATTTTTATTGTGCTGAATTGGGGCACAATAAAGAAATTGTCGCAATCAAATTCTATGCAGTCACATGATTGCCTCATTTTTCATAAATTTTATTGTCGCAAAACTATTAAGTGGCAATAATTGCCGTTTAACAGTCACACGATTGTTCATATAGTATATGGCAATTCTGAAAAACAGCTGCTAAGTGGCAAATTGTTTTTTGTTTTCATAAATATAAATTAAAAATTTTTTATTTTTCTTGTGTAAAGATGAGCTGTTCGTTAAAAAAAAAGAAAATTGCGTCGGCGTTAACTATATTGTGTGTTCTGGATGAAAAAAAGAAATATTAAAAGAAGTTCGTGCGTTAGAGAATGGCTCACAAAAAGAAACACTGATGGGGCATACGTAAAAACATTGATGGAGTTCCGTGAAATAAATAATCAAACCGTTTTGTTCAAAAACTTTATTCGGATGGATGACGAAACTTTTAAAGAATTGCTGCAACTAGTAGCACCGTATATTAGTAAACAACACACAAATATGCGCAAGGCTATTCCAGCACAAGAACGCTTAGCTGTGACCTTTCGATTTCTTGCTTCTGGAGATAGTTACAAAAGTCTTTCGGTCTTCTTCCGTATTGCCCCTAACACCATATCACTTTTCGTACCAAGTGTTTGTGATGCAATTTATAAAGCATTGAAAAATGCATACTTAAGGGTATGGAAATTATAAATATGTATGTTTTTTAGTTTCACTTTTTCTTTTATATGTATGTAGCTACCATCCACACAAGAAGAATGGAATGAAATTTAAATAATTTCTAAATTTAACAAGCTGTGGAATTTCCCGAATTGCATAGGGGCGTTGGACGGCAAACATCTGCAAATAGTAGCACCACCGAATTCAGGAAGCACCTTTTATAATGATAAAGGCACGCATAGTATAGTACTAATGGCAGTTGTGAATGCCGAATATAACTTTTTATATGTTGATGTAGGCTGCAATGGTCGTGTGTCGGATGGTGGAGTCATTAGATAACAATGACCTCAATTTACCAATGCCAAAACCCTTGCCAGGTCGTCAAGCATATATACCATTTGTTTTGGTTGCAGATGATGCTTTTTGCATGCAGAAGCATTTGCTGAAAACATATCCTGGTAGAAGTTTATCTGCCGGACAGAGAATATTTAACTATAGGTTATCCCGCGCTCGACGCATTGTAAAAAATGCATTTGGCATTATGGTAAAGCGCTTTGAAATATTTTCACGTCTATAGATTGCTGTGCCCTGCACAATTTTTTGTTAAAGAAAAAGGTAAATTATACAACACCGGTGCTTACTGATCGTTATGATGAAAACGGTGTTTTCATTCCGGGTACATGGAGAACCGATTTTCAACTGGCTGCTGTGAATGGAACAGAGAATTCTCCAAGCTCCTATATAAGTAATGAAGCAAAGGCTACTCGTGAAGAATATGAAAAATATTTTATGTCAGCAAATGGTGAATTGTCCTGGCAATACAAATATATACATATAACAGCATAAAAAATAATGATTTTTAAAACGCTATAAAATTAAAAAAATATAAAAATATATACATATATATATAATATAAAAAAAAAAATACCCAAAATGTTTTCGTAAAATTTTTCCCGGTTTTTAAATACCTAAAATCGACGCTATCTTGGAGCACGTTAACGTTTACCATTCAAAAATAAATAAAAAAAATTTTAACTTAAAGAAGAATCCAAATGTGTTGCAGTTTCTTAATTAAAAAGTCGTAAACTATGTACATATGTATATAAAACTCAAATACATAGATATATGTATGTACGGAAATTGCTGACATTCTAATTTTTTAGCTCGATGTTCAATTGTTAACTTCTTTTTTTAATATCTGATCTTCAAAATGTATTTGTTCTTTGTATTATTTACTATTTTTATAAATTAAATAAAAGTAGTTTTACATCACTGGAAGTAAAATTTTTATCTCTCATATCTGCAAAAAAATAATGAGAGCGGAAATTTTCTACCCTCTTTGATACTCTATTTTGCTAACAAAGTGTTGCTTCCAGAAAAAGTTTCTTACGTACAAACGTTGCCGTTTTAGTTACTTTTGTCCAACATTTCTTACTTTTTCCCAATGCATTTTAGTTCTCTTTTTTCAACACAAAAATTAAAAAGTTTTTCAAGTAGTATGATAAGTTTGCACATAATTAATTGCCATTATAAAATATAATTGATAATAAATAAATAATAATTGATATAATAAAAGAAAATTGATCAGATTTTCTATATCCACATTAAATACTGATATTGATGCATATATGTATGTACATAGTTGAACTTCGCGACTCAGTTTTCAAATATAGAAATGGAGCTTAATTGAAAAATGTTCTGAAATGTAATTAAGTCTTTTAGTACACGCATATACATACATACATATGTAGTATATATTAGCAAAATTCCTAAATTGTTCAGGATATTTTTGCAATTAAACTAGACCATTTTAAGCTTAAATAACTAAATAAATTGTTCATATAAATAACTAAAGTAACAAATGTACATATTAGTGAAGACGAAGAATATTGGTTGAAAGTGACAGACACGGCAACTCTTCACGGAGTACAATTTGCAAATACAGTTAGTTTTCCGTTATTTTGTGTAGAACTTCATTCGTATACAAAGCTGCCAGATATAATAGGGGTGAAATCGTAAAATGTTGTACAAAAATCGTCAGAATTGTTTGTTGTTGTCTAAAGTGTTGGCGTTCACGCCTAACTCGTTTTAAAGATCACACAGAAAAAATAATTGTTAAAATGTTCCCAATTAAGTCTGCTCAATAAATCTTTTTTTTTAATTGAATCCACGTTTATTTTAATTAGATTTGTTAGTCTGTCAAAAAAGTGCTAACAAAAAAATTTGATTTAAAATCCCATAAAATGGTGAACAATTATAACATATTAATTGTGCGTAAATAGTACGTATAAGCTTGGATTTTATATGTTAAAATCATATAGTTGTTTAGAGTATACCACATTGTCATGAAAATTACAATTTTCGGTTACTTCTTTTATTTTATTAATCAGTGTGACCGTTGAAAATTTCCAACATATGCCAAAAAGAGTAATTTTTCGGATAGAGTGATATGTAGTATATGCAGGTACATTAAACCGTACGTAAAAAAATTCCCGATACGCCCCTAATATAAAGTATTTTTGGACGGCAATTTAGTTTTTCTAATTCTCTTTGTATAATTAAAATTTAAAATTTTTTAGAACAAGTTCAGTTTAGTGCAGCAGCTCCAAAAAATAACCTACGTGATAGAAAATTGAAAAATAAGAATAAAATATAAAATAAAAAAGTTGGCGGCAACCCATATTTTCCGAGTTAAGGGCCTTTCAAATTTTCGTATATGAATGAGATTTTTTACTACATTTCTGAATGTATATGGCCAATATTGGTATCATTTGGAAGGTATTTAAAATATCTGTCTATATATTTAAAATTTATTTAGAAAATCTCAATACTTTATGTGATAATATTAGTTTTTTACATCGACCGGACGCAGGGATTTTTCCTCTATGGTATAACAACCACATACTTCGTTAACTAAATCTTTTCTGCATGACCTGATCTTATTTTCTACATTCTACGACAACTGTACACTTTAAACACAAACTTCTACTAGAATTTCAGAGGCCTATAACTCGGAAAATTTGGGTTGCCACATTAGGTTGGTAGAAACAGAGATTTGGTAGATAAATACTAGAACGGTATAGTTGAAGTCAATGGCCATTGATGAAGAATACTGGTATTCACGAGACAAAAACATTCATCTTTTTTAAGATCCAACTGCAAATGCCAAAGAAATTAGGAATAGTTTAAAAAAGCGACCCCTACCCTCGGCAAAAAAAATTTATATTTTCCCGAAAATGTCGTCCAAAAATACTTTATATTAGATGGTGTACGCAGCACTTTGTCTTGCTTGTAAGATGGTACGCTCTAATGTACATATTGTTCAATTATCATTAAAAACCGATATTGAGATTGGTGCCACACAAACTGGAATTATCTTCTATAGATGATATAGTCATACATATAATCTTTTAATTTTTAACTTAATTTTATTTTCAGCATTTGCTATTATAGGGATTGAAATCCTCCTTCGTTGCAATTTTACTTAAAATATATTCTTTTTATAGTCACTTTGGAAATTTAGCACGGTGACACTGTCAACAATATAAGGAGCAAATGGTTTTAAAACAAATCATAAATCATTTGTGTTTGTTCTTTCATAGAGTGAAGCGTTGTTTATACATAGAAAAAAGTGCAAAAAAAAATTCCGTTATTACGGCAAATACATACATATTTCAAAAGCAGTAAGTTGTGACAATGAATATTAAGTGCTTCTTATGTGAGAAACGTTCGACTCGCCGGATAAATTATTCCAACATGTTAAAAACTATGGACTGCCACCTAACGTGGTTCACGTCTGTACGTGTACCTACAATCACGGCTGATGAATTTGATTTGTATTGGCGGAAGTGTGCGAGCTATCGGTTTCAGCAATTCAAACAAACAGCAAATACTGCTGAAATATTTCAACTATGGCCAGAGTACAAAAAGTCATCTGGTCCAGCAATGCTGAATATATATGTACGTATATTCTTTTCTATTTTATTTTTTATATGTGTATGTATGTATATCCATACTACAAGATTAGTGTTGACTTCCAATTAAAATATCCCATGGCCAAGCAATTGGACGAAAAGTGGTCAAACTTTGGAGAAAAGGTAACACACATACTTCGAACCAAAATCAATTATCTCAATTATTAGCAAAAAAATTACAACATATCAACTCTTGAATGAAGGTGAGTAATTTAATTACAAGTTTTACAAATATACATATGTATATAATAATTGCACTAATATATTACTGTAAATATCTTTTCAGATTCTATGTTTTTAGTAACTTTATGGCACATACACAACATAGTTCCCCCCATGCAAAAAGTGAAATCAGATCAAAATGGCGCAAAAATTAGAAAAAAGTTTTCTGTGCCAGATTCTCAGATTCTAGCAGGTTTGTAATATGTTGGCGCATTTATATCAATTTTCGCCAAAATATTAATATTAAAAAAAGAAAAAAGTGTAGGGTACTATCGTAAAAAAAAATATGTTACTTCACTTAAATGTGCGGTTGTTTAAAACATATATAACATAGGTATCTGTGTGTAAAAGTGAAAAAATATTACCAAGAAAAATGTAAGACATTTATCTACATATGTTTATTAAATTTAACTAAAGTGATATATAAAATGTGTTAAATTTTAGGAGTGGAAGCTGCATAATGGGATGTGGGGCTGGGAAGACTTTACATCATTTCTAGAAGAACAATATCAGGTAAGGCTTTTGTTTTTGCAGTGGTAGAATTTTCTGCAGAAATATACTGCAGTGAATCGGCTCCATAAAAACAGTAAGAATAGAATAAATTTTCTATTAACTAAAAATCTATGTTTAATTTGGAGCAACTTCCCTAAAGTATATTTCTCCTTTCTGTGGTATTATATTTCGAGGGCTTATTGCAATAACATCATAAGCCAAGCGAATTAAAACCATATTGAAAATTCAAAAATATAATCTGATATCTGATTTGTGAAGAGTAAAAAAAACTTCTACTTAATATTAAAATATTGGTGATAAAACCAATATATGAAAAATAAAACCATAGTATATGAAATAATAATTATGTCAATAGGGCTTTCCTACGGGCTAAATAAATAAAAGCAATTATTTCATTGATCAGTGCCAGTGCCAGTGCTATTAAATTTGGTATGAATTTTCCCTTTGTTGTATTACATTTGTTTTTAGGTGTTATTAATATTTAAATAAGTGAATGTAATATTATTATTGGTATTATTGGGGCCAAAGCACCGCGATCAAGAAATATTTATTGCGACACAGCGACTGCAATATGTATAGGTATTTATTTTTAAATTTTATACTGCAATCGCACATGCACTTGTACATAAAATTAATCTGCATTTGGTTTTGGTTGGGCAAGTAAATGGATTTTATAATCTTTGCATGATTCAATATTTTCAACTTTATTAATAACTTCATTTCTTGTAGTTATAATTGAAACTTTCTTCAATTGTTATTGAATGTGTTATTCTTCTGATGAAATGAGAAATTGTTTCACTGATTTTGTTTAGTTTTATGTGCAAAATCAGCGACTGTCTGTCCCTACGATAGGTTCAATAGTTTACTTAAAAACTATAGATACTATTTACTTTTCTATAGTGTCAAAATACCACAATTCCAAAAAAAATTGATTTGTCTTCAAAAATTTCTAAACCAATGCTTACAAAAATCATAACCGATGCAGAAAGCACGTCGATATAATCAAGCTACTAAGCTAAAATCTTAGGGCGTCCTATTCTTATCGCCACTTGTTTATCGGCATTTGCAACCGATGCTTGATTGGCCCCAAATACGAACATTGCAAAGATTAGTAGAAAATTGGCCGAAAACTCCTCGAAATTTAGCTGGAAGCTTTGAGGCACTAAGAGTTCGATCTTAAAGTTTCACTAAAGACCAGAAATTAGTTACTGTTTCTTGCGACGAGATGTCATTAAAAACCTTTCTAGACTATGATACAAACAAAGATATGATTATAGGACTTCAAGATTTCGGCGATGGAAATCGTTCAAATAGTTTAGCTACTAGCGTAGTAGTTGTAATGGCAAGTGGAATATCCGGGGAAAGTTGGTCGCAAGCGGTTTCATACTTCTTTGTATATGGTAGCTGTCAAGGCTCTGTTTTAAAAAAGTATATTTACGAGGCAATCTGCAAATTGGAAGCAGTGGCCTTAAATGCATGCCATTTCGTTTGCGACCAAAGTCCAAATTTCCAAAATTTTGCGAAAATTGCTGGCGTTACTATTCAAACGCCATACTTCATAGTTAATGACAAAAAAGTATATTTTATGTACGATAGCCCCCATTTTTTAAAAAGCGCTCGTAATTGTCGCCTTTATGTGCAGAATGCAATTTATTTTAATAAGAAATTAGTAGCATGGAAAGATGTCGTTCATTTTTTTAATGTAGATTCTTCGAATCAATTAAGATGTGCTCCGAAGCTAAGTAAGGAACATATCAATCCCAACAGCTTCCAACGCATTTACGCGTTAACTTAGCGTCTCAAGTTTAAATACAATACTGTGTCTATCGGGATGCGAGTGCTTTACCAGTCAGGGCACATCGATACACAATTTCCATCTTTTCTCGGCACCGCCGAATATTTAAAATTTTTCGACGATATGTTTGATATTTTTAATATTAGAAGCCCTAATTTTACTTTCAACTGTTCCGAAGAGCAGTTACAGTTTTTAAGAAGTGCTTCAACGCAATTGAAAACTTTGAGTATATTTGACGAAAAGAAAAGTAACATAACTCGTCTTTTCAAATTTATAAATGGGTGGCAAATAAATATTTCGGCCTTAAAATCTCTTTGGCAGTATGTTGAAAAGGAGGGGTTTCTCTGCCTTAAAACGCGCAGATTGACGCAAGATCACTTAGAGCATTTTTTTTGGCCAAATCCGAAAAGGATCTGGAAATGCAGTTTCCATTACTCACCGAAATTTTAGCAGCTCTTTTCAAAAGAGATGGGGTCTTCACTATGTGAACGTAGTTGTAAATGGAAACCGCGAAAATATTTCCTCAAATGATGTCATAATAGATTTTTCTATAGTAGATGAGGCATTTTCCATAAATAATAATACAGTTTGGGAGGAATTTCATTCCTTGCCCAACCTTTCTTCTCATGTTGTGTCCCAAATATTAACGTAGTTAACATAAATGAGAAGGAATTCCTAGGCAAAAGTGCGTTCGTGTATTTTTACTTAAAATTATTTAATATGCATAATGCAAGCTTCTACTTTCCCATTTCAATGGCAAGCCCATTTCGCAGGAATTACTTTTCACATTCGAAAAGCAATTTAATAAATGCAATCTGGTGGAACCTCCGCAACCATTCGTAGATTTCCTACGCCAATTAGATGCCAATTTCGAAAACTTATTCAATAAGTATTGCCACAGAATTGGTATTCATAAAATAATATTCAAAGACTTGGTGAAAATTACACCATATTTATGTTGCAAAAATGTAACGCACGAGCAAATGTTGAATTTATTTATTCGCATCAAAATTTATTTCATTGTTCGCTTTTTTAATGCACAATTGAAAGAAGCAAATTTCAAAATAAATTATCTTTGTGTTGCCCATAAATAATTTTAGTTTTATTTCGCTTAGATTAGCTTCATTGTAATAGATATGAGAAGTCATTTTTTGTTATTGGTCTATGCTATTTGTTGTTATTGGTTTATGTTATTTTATTTTGGTTTTGTATGGTTTTTTCCTTTATTTATTTTATTTTTGTATGGTTTTTTCCTTTATTGTTTTGTTTATATAATGTACATAATTACTTTCTAACTATAAAAAAATATATGTAGATTTATTAATATTATATTGTGGTGAATTATATTTTTATATATGTTTATACTATATATTATTATTTATATATATATTTTTTATTATCATTATTTTCATAATTATTTCATTTATAATTAATTATTTTCTCTAATTTATAGGTCAAAGTTGTTCTGAACATACTTTTTTGGCACTTAGGATTTCAGTCCAGGGGTAAGTGTAGCGACCACAATCACCCTTATCGTATTTGACGTACACGTATTTCGAGTACTGGCGTATTTGTCGTCGCATGTGTTGTATATATTAGCGTTTTCGACAACTACAATGCAATTTTTTAAATATGTGGCGTTTTCGGGACGAATACATCAAACACGATAAGGGGGTATAGCTTCTCCTTACTCAAGACCATAATGCGTGGTTAAGAACCACAACCTACCCGAGGTAGTGCTTTTAATGACCAAACATGATGGAACTAGACCAGAGAATTTTAAAAAAAAATCTTTAAAATATTAATTAAAATTCACATGGAAGGAAAAGCGCATTGTTTCGTAAAAGATAAATGTTTTTTTCGATCTACTTTATACTTTTATATGCTATGTGTCCTTATGGGCTCAGATCTACCTATGTTTTAGGGTTTATTTTTCAAATATTTACGCTTACAGAAGTTATAAAAAAACAAAATCGACAGTACATGTTTTATACTGCAAATAACGTTTTTATCAACAAAATTCTAAAAGGGGTAATAAATTTTACGCTGAAAGTGTTTTACTCGAAAAGCGGCCAGGATTGGACAAGTGTGCATGGTACCTCCCATAATAAATACTGATTTTTTATATCTTGAGAACTGTTAAAGCTAAATTTTCTAACCAGGTTAGATTTCGAGATAAATCAAATTTACTACATTTCATGCCAAAGTAAGGCCATAAACATATTAAAATACTAGAAATTGATAAAGTTTACCTAAAAAAATAGATTCCTGAATCGTTTTACGTTATAGAATTTTATGACCTTATAATTTACAGTGTCATATATGTACTTCTTCCAAATATTACATTTTATCATTTCATTCAGTTTTACTTATTCATTTTTGCAACATAAAATGGAAATAAATATAGATATACATATTTATTGTAAAATAATGTATATGTATACACATAATGAATTGTATACTAATATATGTATGTCAATCTTAAAAATTCTAGTTTAAATTTTTTTACATTAAATCATTAATTTCAGTTTTTCTTACAAGCTTAGTTTAGTTTATTTTACTAATTAATATCAAAACAGTTAATTGATTTAAAAATACAAGCAAGTATGAGTTTTAAAATTAACTACAGATTAAAAAAATATGAAAAGGTAAGCCACCACCAATAAAAGTTCAATTAACATGATTGGAAAAAATAATAAATCTAATTTACCAACGCTTCACCAAATGGAAAAATGATTAATTATGGTTATATAATATTGAAAAATAAGTGCAATAGTTGGAGACAACGCTTAGTTTTCGAGTTATGACCCGGGGAAGTTTCAATATAAATGTGCGATTCTAAAGCACATGCTACGCGATCAATATTCAGCTTCAATATAGGTATTAGTGTGACTATTTTTTATAAAATAATGCACACAAATATTGAAGCTGAACATTGATCGTTCTTAAGTTTAATAAAAATTTTGCTATAGTGCTAATTCATCACATGTATATAGAAAGATATTTTAAAAATATTTCAAATGATACCATATACAGACATGTACGTGAAGAAATGTAGTTGACAATCGCACTTTTGTATGGAAACTTCCTAGGTCTTAAACTCGAAAACTAAGCGTTGCCGCCAACTCTTTTATTTAATATTTTCTCTTTATTTTGCAATTTTCTACAACCCTATATAATTTTTTTCCCCCATTTAGTGAGGCGTTCGTAAACTAGATTTGTTCCTTTCAATTGCTTTCTCTTGTAATTTTCTTCTAAATTTCAGCATAATAAGTAGATCTGTTCGAGCAGCCTATTTGGAGGACTGCTTCCATTCGTACAATATACCGTACGAGAGGATTTTATGGATGATCAATAAGGAAATGATCAAAATAACCGCAACCAAATCGATGAAACTGAAAATAAAAAAATGTGCTATATATATAAGTAGATATTTTTATTTTAATATATCTTTATATAGTACTAGCTGACCCGGTCCGTGTTGCTGTCCCTAAGCAAACATTAGTGTTGTATTGCCACACGATTTATTTATTTAAACTAAAAAAAAGTAAATATATGTATGTCACTGGTGGTTCAATATGAAAATTGGATTAGACACGTCCCTCCGCCCGCAGACCGAAAATCAAACATCAGACTTCACAGTGTCACCCGCCTGACTATTCTGAAAATTTCATCAAAATCTGCCCAGCCGATTTGGAGTCCATACGTTACTTAAATACACACATCCTGTTTTATATATATATATATTGATATATGATTCTAATTTGTTAATCCTTATTTTTTAAACGATTTTTTAGATAATTTTATTATTAATATATTAAATGAATTTTCTTTGGGAATATTTTTATATAGTATATAGATATATGATTATAATTTTTTAACCTTATATTTATAATAAATATTAATTTATTCTTCTTAAAGTTTAAAGATTTGTTTATCGGGTGTGTCATATTCAAATTTGTATAAAAGTGCAAATGAAAATGTTTTTACCTTCTCCAGTAAACGTAAAGCGCAAAAATTTTTGGTTTTGAAATCGTTACAAAATTACAACGTGGAATTGTTAATTTAAGAGCACTTACATAAAACAAACGTTGAAAAAATATTCGAAATGATAAAGAATTCCGTTGTTTCTGTTTTAAAAAATTTTTTGAAAACAGTTTTATAGCGTTTTTTATATATTTTTAAGTTTTCAAAATTCAAAAAAAAATGTATAAATAAATAAAAGGAGCATTATCATTTATTCTATTTTCTATAGGAACTGCAACTACTGAACCACGAAGAATTAATAATTGACAATTTTTTAAGAATAAAGCAAGTTTTTTAATTTATTTTCAAAATACCCGCAATTATTTCCATATAATCCTTTTTATTTTCCTTAATTTACTTACCAGTTTTTTACAAAGCAGCTACTAAATAAGGATATAATATTTAGTAACGAAAAACTGTTTGAATTTTTTTCGTATTTACGAAAAAGTATGAAGCCTGAAGAAGTAAAAGAAACGTTACGATTTGAAAAATTTTAAAATTTTCACTTCCGACAATTTTCTGTGACACATCTGTATGTTTTATTAAAATATTAAAATTTTCTGAAGATGTTGACCGATGGGTAACGTATTATCGAAACAAATAGAAAGTATAATCAAACCTTTATACTTTAAAAAGAATAAAGAAATATTTATTATACATATGATTCTAATTTATTGTGGTTTTTCACAAAAAAAATATATGAAAAAATAAAAAATATATAAAGTATTTAAAAAAAAAATTTATGAGAATATAAGGCATGTAATCTTTTTTAAAACATAAAGATATATAGAATATATTTTTGTTCGGAAAAAAGCAAAATTTTTAAATTAGAATCATATATTATTATTAGTATTATTTTATTTTCAGTTTCTCTCTCAACTGCAAGATAATATTTCAGAGCAAAACGGAGAAGTAAATAAACAGGTTTCTTTTTTTTGTTTTTTTTTTATGAACTCTTACTACGTTTTGCACCATTTTAAATTTTTTGCATAAATTGTTTTTTTTAGACATTTTGTGAAAGTATAGACGAGTTTCTAACAGTAGTTCAAGGAAGTGATGCGGAGAAGTTTTCTTTCAACTTTCCAGAATTTGGGGACTCGACCAAGGTAAGTACATTATATTGTGTCTCAATATATGTATGTATATCAAAATAATTAATGAAGTTTCTTAGGACGTACAGACGGAGGTTATAGCCAATGAGAGGGATCATGTTGCGAAAGAGATGGATGGTGCTGAAGAGGAGACCGATGCTGTTGCCGTGGGGAGAAAGGATGGTGGAACGACAGCACAGCTTGAGAAAGAACAGGTGAGAAATTCACATATACAATTAGGCAATATTTCAAACAATGCAATAAAATGCCAAAGTGTAGACTCAACAAATAATGACGTTTGTTCTATTATTAATGGTAGCCACATAAATATTGATCGTTTTGTTAATGAGTCAAGCGTTAATAACCAACTAGATACCAGTTTTGCGAGTGTATCTACATTAAAAACTTTGCGTAAGAAGTACCCACACCCGAAATTAGTACAAATTTGAACAGAAGTGTTCGTACGATAGCCGGAAAAACATTATGCGGGCTTTTAAATTTCAGTGTCTTCACTTCATAAATCCAATTTTGCTCTGCCCAATATTGAAAGTGCTGAAGTATATACAAACTTGCCTTCAAAATTAAATTCCAATTCAACTCAAGTTTTAGGATCTAGTAATAGTTGTAACGAAGGAGAAAGAATAATTTTAGGAATTACTGAAGTGGTAGATGTAGTTAATAACGGCGCAAAATTAAGCACATTTTTTAAAGCCTCTGCAAATGCAGGAAACAGTTTTAAGTGAAGTTGTAGATAATGACATTTTAAATAATGAAGCAATTTTGGAGCAGAGACAGACGAAAATATAAATTTAATGAACATAGAAGTTCCGAAGGATAGGGAAGATCACTCATGTACGAAAAAGGCTTTAGTCGAATATCATAGCAGGTACTTAGGGGAAAGAAGAAGTAAGAATAGATTAAGATTAGAAAATATGAATTTAAAAGAAGAAATTAGAAAAGTGTAAGGAGAGAATTAGAATATTAGAACGAGTTGAAAAAGAAAAATTATCTCTTGTCTAAAGTTTCCAAATCAATGTCCGCGTGCATTGAAAATAGCTTTAAAAATCATTGTCGTGAAGGTAAAAAACGGCGATATTACATGTCGTTCAAGTTGGTTTGCTTAGCCGTTAATTTTTTGTCTTGCGTATCCGCACCTTGAAGTTCTATTTGATTGGCCTGATGTTAGATCATTATAACGTTTTGTAAAGGATTGGCCAAAAAGTCCGGGAAATTTTAAAGGCAATTTTGAAGCTTTAAAAGTACGTTCTCTTGATTTTACAGAGGAGGAAAAATATGTTGTGTATCATGCGACGAAATGTCATTGAAAATTTTCCTTGAGTATGATAGGTATAATGATAAGATAATAGGGTGGCAAGATTTTGGTGATAAGAATCGTTCTCAGAATGCTGCGACTAGCGCTTTAGTAATTATGGCAAGTGGCATAGGTGGCAAAAGTTGGTCGCAGGCAGTATCTTACTTCTTCATTAGTAAATCTTGTAAGGCTATTGTAATGAAGCAATATATTTTAGAGGCAATTACTAATTTGCAATTAATAGGTTTGAAGCCTTGCCATTTCGTTTGCGACCAGGGAGCCAATTTCGTTGCTTTTGCTAAAATTGTTGGTGTAAGTGAACAAAAGCCCTATTTTGAAGTCAATGACAGGAGAGTTTATTTTATGCACGATCCTCCACACCATTTAAAAAGAAATTGTCTTCTGCATACCAATTACCAAATTTATTTTGAATATAAATTGGTATCTTGGGAAGATGTTACACATTTCTACAGCAAAGACTCAAATTCTGTTAGATGTGTTCCTAAGCTAAGTATGGAGCACACAAACTGTAGCTATAGGTATGCGGACGTTGCACGCATCAGGAAAGTTAGACTCCTCGAAATCCTCTACTTTTTTAAATACTGCGTAATATTTAAATTTTTTTAACGATCTTTTCGATGTTTTCAATACCCACGGAGGTATTCATATTTTTACTTGTTCCGAAGAACAATTAGAACTTCTACGACACGCCTCAAAAAAGTTAAAAACATTAAAAATTTTAGGCGAAAGGCATAAAAATACAAATAATTTTAAGTTCATTATTGGATGGTTAGTTAATATTTCGGCTTTAAAGTCTTTGGATTTATACTAAAAAGGAAGGTTTTCAGGGAATAAAGACAAGAAGACTAAATTAGGATCATTTAGAACACTTCTTTGGGCAAATTCGAAAGGGTTCTGGCAATTGCGTTCGTATTACGCCCCGAAATTTTTGTAGTTCATTCCAGTAGCGTTGGGGTCTTCACTACGTTAACGTAATAGTTAACGGAAATTATAAAGTCATTTCAAATGACGACAGAATTTTAGATTTTTCTATAGTAGAATTAGCTTACAGTTTAGATAGATGGGATGCGTTTCATTCTCTAACAAACCCTTGCCCTAGAATTATAGAAATGAATATAGAAGACCGTAGCATCGAAAGAGAAGAAAATTTAGTTCTTGGGCGAAATGCTTTTGTTTATATTTGTGGTTACTTCTACCGCAAACTCCATCAAGATTTTGCTCTTTTACTAAAAATTTTTTATACTTAAGTGAGGCATGTTCCCTTGGAAAAACAGAATACTTTGAAATGAATCCAAACCAAGTTTAAAACTAAAATTCTCAATTCAGTTGTAATAATTGATTTTAATTTTAACATTTTCCGAAACAATATGCTTCTCTTACGTATAAAATATTTTTAGTAAATGCACAAAGTCTATATTGTGCTGTTCATTTTAACAAAATATTAGTAACACATTATCGCGTCTTGTTACAGGTTTTTATAATTTTAAACTTGGCTTGGCTTTATTTGAAAGTGTTCTGTTGCGGTGCGGTTGATCATTTGTGGTACGCTCGAGAAAGAGGTAAGTCCTAGAAAATTATTATTATTAATTTTGTTAATTTTTTGTTTTTATATATTGCTCTTTACAATGAGATAAACTAAATTTAACACAATTTATAATAACATAAATTTATAATTGTTATTATATTCGACAATTCCTATTAGAAAAATAGTACAATAGTAATAACTTGGCTATTTTTTTTTCGCACAGGATTTGTTAGCCCGTTGTGGTCCATTTAAAAATATTTAAAAAAAATTTCATTAATTTTAGATAAAAATGTTTTCGCTTATTCGGTTCAAAAATGGTAACTATTGGGTGACAAAATCGTCCAATTTGATTTGGTCTCAGAAAAAAATGATTGCAGCGAAGCTCAGGGGGGGAGATATGCCGCAAAATTAATATTGAAGAATGGTAAGTTCTCAAAATTGTTTTTGAAAAAGTTAATAGTTAAGCCTTAAATGCATTATTTGCTTATTTTGAAGAGTTTTTATTTATTAGAAATGCTTATTGTTCACAAAGGCATAAAAATATAAAAAATGATTTAACTCAAAATTTTCTTTTATTCGTAAGGATTAAAGTTTCTTGCCAAATTGCTATACAGTATTTTCAAAGTATGTATTCATATTAAAGTTTTTAAAACAATTGTTACTTTTATTAAAACAATGCAATACCACATTTCTTGTATACTGTGAAGTTAAAACTCTGTCATCCGGGATACTTGCATCGAATTTTCTCGTCGACATGCTCAGGCCAGTGACAAATTTGATATTTACGAATATCTTGTGTCGTACATGTTATGCTCTTTCTTTTTTGCCTGAATGCAGGTAGTATTGATTTTAAGTTCAATAAAATTTCAGAAGCCATTTTCTCATTCGGTTTAAATGCTCATTCCCAGCACTCCGGTTACTCATTACAAACTGAAAGACATCCGATTGTATAATATTATGTCAATAGGGAAAAAAAAACGAAAATAGTTAAGCCCTTCCAACTCGCATCTGATTCGGATTTGTCTTTTTCCCATCCAATTGTAAAGTTAAATGTTTATTAGAAATGAAGATCAAAACAAACACAAATAAAAATTTTGCATCGCATTACCATCTGATTTGGTTGGCTTTGTAATGTATCATATTGTCATTTCGTTTTAATTATGAATTTTGTTCTTTTTTCTGAAGTAATTTTTCCGTTATTCTTTCTTTTTCATTTTTATTATTATTCCAAAGTAAAATTTGTATCAAGTTCATAAGTGTTTTTAAAAGTGAAGTGCTAGCGGCATTTTTTGTGGTAATATTATTATAAATTATTAAATAAAAATAATTAAAAAAGGTAAGTGACTGTTTTATTTTTATTTATGTGTTAATTTATATACATATGTATGTATGTTTTGTATTTTTATTTGTTGTAAAGAATAAAATGATTGGATTTAGTAAAAGAAATTTAAGAAGACTAAAGAAAATAGAAAGTGAACGTTTGAAACAAAATTCCGAAATTGCAAAATATTGAAAAAAATTAAGTTCCTAATTTAATTATGCAATAGTTAAAATTCATTCCAAGATCAATGGCATTCAGATACATCTTATTGCACTCCAAATTCACCATAATAGTTGGACCAATCCAATATTCGCTTACAATGTATATTGTGTTGGACCCATCCAACCTTTGCTTACAATGTATATTGTGTTGGATAAATCTTACAGCCTAGGCCATCGCTGTGTAAATGTAAATAGAAATTGTATACAGACATTGGATAGCTAGAATTAGTCTTTATTTTCTTTTCTATTTCGTTAAAATTAAAAACTGTTAATGAAATGTAAGTGACAGCATAATATAGGTAATTTTATAAAAAATATTTAAAATCTGTGCCTGTGGTTTTAAAATTTATAAATAAATTTTATTAAAAAACAAAAGCGAATGATGCAAAATTCATCACATGAGTAGAAAATATAAGAATTTAATGCGAAATTGTTTTTAATTTTTTATGTTTCTGGAACTTTGTGTTGAAACATTTTTGTTTTGTTTCCCTTTAATTTAAAATTTATTTTTCTCTCTTTGTCGGAAAGAGCTCGTAAGGTACTAAGGAAAAATAATATTAAAATTTATGAACCGAACAGAACAGAAATATAAACTAAAGACTATTGAGACTTTAGGGCTAGACAAGAATGAATAAAAACTTAATTTGAACATAATTTGAGTACTAATTGATTAGTATTTCATTGAATTAACTCGAACGACTAGTTCTAGAGTAATGAAAAATGAAAACTTTTAACATCTAAGTTATATTTTTTATACATTAGAAAAATTTTTGTAGTTCATTCCAGTAGCGTTGGGGTCTTCACTACGTTAACGTAATAGTTAACGGAAATTATAAAGTCATTTCAAATGACGACAGAATTTTAGATTTTTCTATAGTAGAATTAGCTTACAGTTTAGATAGATGGGATGCGTTTCATTCTCTAACAAACCCTTGCCCTAGAATTATAGAAATGAATATAGAAGACCGTAGCATCGAAAGAGAAGAAAATTTAGTTCTTGAGCGAAATGCTTTTGTTTATATTTGTGGTTACTTCTACCGCAAACTCCATCAAGATTTTGCTCTTTTACTAAAAATTTTTTATACTTAAGTGAGGCATGTTCCCTTGGAAAAACAGAATACTTTGAAATGAATCCAAACCAAGTTTAAAACTAAAATTCTCAATTCAGTTGTAATAATTGATTTTAATTTTAACATTTTCCGAAACAATATGCTTCTCTTACGTATAAAATATTTTTAGTAAATGCACAAAGTCTATATTGTGCTGTTCATTTTAACAAAATATTAGTAACACATTATCGCGTTTTGTTACAGGTTTTTATAATTTTAAACTTGGCTTGGCTTTATTTGAAAGTGTTCTGTTGCGGTGCGGTTGATCATTTGTGGTACGCTCGAGAAAGAGGTAAGTCCTAGAAAATTATTATTATAAATTTTGCTAATTTTTTGTTTTTATATATTGCTCTTTACAATGAGATAAACTAAATTTAACACAATTTATAATAACATAAATTTATAATTGTTATTATATTCGACAATTCCTATTAGAAAAATAGTACAATAGTAATAACTTGGCTATTTTTTTTTCGCACAGGATTTGTTAGCCCGTTGTGGTCCATTTAAAAATATTTAAAAAAAATTTCATTAATTATAGATAAAAATGTTTTCGCTTATTCGGTTCAAAAATGGTAACTATTGGGTGACAAAATCGTCCAATTTGATTTGGTCTCAGAAAAAAATGATTGCAGCGAAGCTCAGGGGGGGAGATATGCCGCAAAATTAATATTGAAGAATGGTAAGTTCTCAAAATTGTTTTTGAAAAAGTTAATAGTTAAGCCTTAAATGCATTATTTGCTTATTTCGAAGAGTTTTTATTTATTAGAAATGCTTATTGTTCACAAAGGCATAAAAATATAAAAAATGATTTAACTCAAAATTTTCTTTTATTCGTAAGGATTAAAGTTTCTTGCCAAATTGCTATACAGTATTTTCAAAGTATGTATTCATATTAAAGTTTTTAACACAATTGTTACTTTTATTAAAACAATGCAATACCACATTTCTTGTATACTGTGAAGTTAAAACTCTGTCATCCGGGATACTTGCATCGAATTTTCTCGTCGACATGCTCAGGCCAGTGACAAATTTGATATTTATGAATATCTTGTGTCGTACATGTTATGCTCTTTCTTTTTTGCCTGAATGCAGGTAGTATTGATTTTAAGTTCAATAAAATTTCAGAAGCCATTTTCTCATTCGGTTTAAATGCTCATTCCCAGCACTCCGGTTACTCATTACAAACTGAAAGACATCCGATTGTATAATATTATGTCAATAGGGGAAAAAAAACGAAAATAGTTAAGCCCTTCCAACTCGCATCTGATTCGGATTTGTCTTTTTCCCATCCAATTGTAAAGTTAAATGTTTATTAGAAATGAAGATCAAAACAAACACAAATAAAAATTTTGCATCGCATTACCATCTGATTTGGTTGGCTTTGTAATGTATCATATTGTCATTTCGTTTTAATTATGAATTTTGTTCTTTTTTCTGAAGTAATTTTTCCGTTATTCTTTCTTTTTCATTTTTATTATTATTCCAAAGTAAAATTTGTATCAAGTTCATAAGTGTTTTTAAAAGTGAAGTGCTAGCGGCATTTTTTGTGGTAATATTATTATAAATTATTAAATAAAAATAATTAAAAAAGGTAAGTGACTGTTTTATTTTTATTTATGTGTTAATTTATATACATATGTATGTATGTTTTGTATTTTTATTTGTTGTAAAGAATAAAATGATTGGATTTAGTAAAAGAAATTTAAGAAGACTAAAGAAAATAGAAAGTGAACGTTTGAAACAAAATTCCGAAATTACAAAATATTGAAAAAAATTAAGTTCCTAATTTAATTATGCAATAGTTAAAATTCATTCCAAGACCAATAATGGCATTCAGATACATCTTATTGCACTCCAAATTCACCATAATAGTTGGACCCATCCAATATTCGCTTACAATGTATATTGTGTTGGACCCATCCAACCTTTGCTTACAATGTATATTGTGTTGGATAAATCTTACAGCCTAGGCCATCGCTGTGTAAATGTAAATAGAAATTGTATACAGACATTGGATAGCTAGAATTAGTCTTTATTTTCTTTTCTATTTCGTTAAAATTAAAAACTGTTAACGAAATGTAAGTGACAGCATAATATAGGTAATTTTATAAAAAATATTTAAAATCTGTGCCTGTGGTTTTAAAATTTATAAATAAATTTTATTAAAAAACAAAAGCGAATGATGCAAAATTCATCACATGAGTAGAAAATATAAGAATTTAATGCGAAATTGTTTTTAATTTTTTATGTTTCTGGAACTTTGTGTTGAAACATTTTTGTTTTGTTTCCCTTTAATTTAAAATTTATTTTTCTCTCTTTGTCGGAAAGAGCTCGTAAGGTACTAAGGAAAAATAATATTAAAATTTATGAACCGAACAGAACAGAAACATAAACTAAAGACTATTGAGACTTTAGGGCTAGACAAGAATGAATAAAAACTTAATTTGAACATAATTTGAGTACTAATTGATTAGTATTTCATTGAATTAACTCGAACGACTAGTTCTAGAGTAATGAAAAATGAAAACTTTTAACATCTAAGTTATATTTTTTATACATTAGAAAAATTTATTTTGTTTATGAAAACTGAGAGAGAGAAAATATACTTTTAATATTTTTAGAAGATAAAGGATTTCTTCTGGAATACAAGGAAACCTCTGTTGCCTCGAAGCAATTCCTGTTTCTCCAAATTGTCTTTTTCGAAAACCTCAATAGCTTTACGGTCCCAAAAAACTACTGATATACTAATTAACACCTTAAAACCCACTTTGTCGAAATCTATATCCCGAAATAAAGATGGGACAAAGCAGTTATTGCTTCGAAGCAATTCCTCATTGGAAAGCAGCTCTGCCATCATATCGCCATCTTCGAAAACCCAAATACCAGTTGAACCCCCTGCTTCACAGCCCATTCCAACTACTGATATACTTATAAATACCTCAAAACCCACTTCACTGAAATCGCTATCTCAAAATTCTTTGCCGGAAAACTCGGACTCTAATTTTTGGTTCTCAGAAACCAGAATAATAGGTGATGCCCTTGGTCCGCAATCCCTTTCAACTAATGAAACGCTCAGAAACTCATCAAAAACCACTTCATCGAAATCGTTGTCGCGAAATTAACATGGTTGAAGGCAGTTTTTGCATCAAAGCAATTCCTCATCGGAAAGCTCTAACTCCAACCCTTCCTTCTCCGAAACCGCTCCGGGTTCACAATCATTTCCAACTACTGACATACTTAAAAACACCTCAAAGCCCACTTCATCAAAATCGTTATCGCAAAATAAACATGATTCAAAGCAGTTGTTACCTCAAAGCAATTTCTCATCGGAAAGCTCTAACTCCAATCCTTCTTTCTCGGAAACAGGAATAACAGTTGATGCTTGTTATTCACAATCATTTGCAACAACTGATATACTTATAAACACCTTAAAGTCTACCTCATCGAAACTGCTATTTCGAAATAGACATACTTCATACCAATTGTTGTCTCAAAACAATTCCTCATCGGAAAGCTCTGACACCAATCCTTCTTCCTCGAAAACTGATGGCCCTGGGTCACAATCACTCTCAAATGACGAAACGATCATGGACACCTCAAAGACCATTTCATCAAAATCGTTATCGCAAAATAAACATGATTCAAAGCAGTTTTTGCATCGAAGCAATTCCTCATCGGAAAGCTCTAACTCCAATCCTTCCTTCTCCGAAACCGCTCCTGATTCACAATCCTTTCAAACTACTGATATACTTTTAAACACCTCAAAAGCCACTTCATCGAAACCGCTGTTTCGAAATAAACATAGTTCAAATCAGTTGTTGTCTCGCTACAATTCTTCATCGGAAATTTCTGACACCAATCCTTCTTCCTCGAAAACCAGGTGATGCCCCTGGTTCACAATCATCTCCGGCAATGATATCAAAAGACAATAAAGGCACTTCGCAACCACTGTTGGTTATAAATAATTCAACAAAAGATTGTTCAGCTTCAAATAGCTTTTTAAATAGTACCGAAAAGGAAAGTTATATATCAAATGGAACATTTTCGGAGTATATTCCCGATACAACAATAGACAATGAAAATATTGAGTCTACTATAGAAACTAATTCGTATGAGCAGGAGCAAAGTATTATGCTGATCAAAGATCCTCTAAAAATATCCAAAGTTGAGGTACCGCACAGTGGTCGTTCAAAAAAATACTTCTGCATTTTTTGTAAAACTTTACAAACAAAGTTATCTCGTCATTTATTTTTAAAACATAAGTCGGAAAAACAAATTCAGGAGGCATCCAAATTACCAAAGAAGTGTAAAGAGCGACTACAAATTATTGAAGAACTACGAAAGCAAGGAAATTTTCTTCACAATACTTGTACAGAATATAACACTGGTATACTAATCGTTTCAAGACAACAACAGAGAAAATATCAGAACAATGTGAATGATTATGTCTGTTGTATAAATTGTAAAGGTTTCTTTTCGAAAAAAACTTTGCGCATTCACTTAAAAGGATGTGGTGAAAGAAAGAAAAATTCAAGGCATAATCTTATAAATGGTCGAAAAGTAACACAATTTATTCACAGTGCGGCAAATTATACCCTACGAACTAAACTATTTCCGGTACTAAGAGCTGATGAAGTCACTAGGGCCGTTCGATATGATGAATTAGTTATAAAATTTGGCAATAAACTGGCAGAGTAATATACGCTTACTCACCAACATGACATGATCCGCTCTCATTTGAGGCTTTTAGGGCGGTTTTAAATGAGCTTAAACGACTTGATGAAAGCATTCAGGAGCTGAAAGACATATATAAACCCGGATTATACGACACGTGTATAGAGGCTTTGAGAACAGTTTCAAGTTGGGAACAAAACAAAAATGTTTCAACACAAAGTTCCAGAAACGTAAAAAATTAAAAACAATTTCGCATTAAATTCTTATATTTTCTACTCATGTGATGAATTTTGCATCATTCGCTTTTGTTTTTTAATAAAATTTATTTATAAATTTTAAAACCACAGGCACAGATTTTAAATATTTTTTATAAAATTACCTATATTATGCTGTCACTTACATTTCGTTAACAGTTTTTAATTTTAACGAAATAGAAAAGAAAATAAAGACTAATTCTAGCTATCCAATGTCTGTATACAATTTCTATTTACATTTACACAGCGATGGCCTAGGCTGTAAGATTTATCCAACACAATATACATTGTAAGCAAAGGTTGGATGGGTCCAACACAATATACATTGTAAGCGAATATTGGATGGGTCCAACTATTATGGTGAATTTGGAGTGCAATAAGATGTATCTGAATGCCATTGATCTTGGAATGAATTTTAACTATTGCATAATTAAATTAGGAACTTAATTTTTTTCAATATTTTGTAATTTCGGAATTTTGTTTCAAACGTTCACTTTCTATTTTCTTTAGTCTTCTTAAATTTCTTTTACTAAATCCAATCATTTTATTCTTTACAACAAATAAAAATACAAAACATACATACATATGTATATAAATTAACACATAAATAAAAATAAAACAGTCACTTACCTTTTTTAATTATTTTTATTTAATAATTTATAATAATATTACCACAAAAAATGCCGCTAGCACTTCACTTTTAAAAACACTTATGAACTTGATACAAATTTTACTTTGGAATAATAATAAAAATGAAAAAGAAAGAATAACGGAAAAATTACTTCAGAAAAAAGAACAAAATTCATAATTAAAACGAAATGACAATATGATACATTACAAAGCCAACCAAATCAGATGGTAATGCGATGCAAAATTTTTATTTGTGTTTGTTTTGATCTTCATTTCTAATAAACATTTAACTTTACAATTGGATGGGAAAAAGACAAATCCGAATCAGATGCGAGTTGGAAGGGCTTAACTATTTTCGTTTTTTTTCCCTATTGACATAATATTATACAATCGGATGTCTTTCAGTTTGTAATGAGTAACCGGAGTGCTGGGAATGAGCATTTAAACCGAATGAGAAAATGGCTTCTGAAATTTTATTGAACTTAAAATCAATACTACCTGCATTCAGGCAAAAAAGAAAGAGCATAACATGTACGACACAAGATATTCGTAAATATCAAATTTGTCACTGGCCTGATCATGTCGACGAGAAAATTCGATGCAAGTATCCCGGATGACAGAGTTTTAACTTCACAGTATACAAGAAATGTGGTATTGCATTGTTTTAATAAAAGTAACAATTGTTTTAAAAACTTTAATATGAAGACATACTTTGAAAATACTGTATAGCAATTTGGCAAGAAACTTTAATCCTTACGAATAAAAGAAAATTTTGAGTTAAATCATTTTTTATATTTTTATGCCTTTGTGAACAATAAGCATTTCTAATAAATAAAAACTCTTCAAAATAAGCAAATGATGCATTTAAGGCTTAACTATTAACTTTTTCAAAAACAATTTTGAGAACTTACCATTCTTCAATATTAATTTTGCGGCATATCTCCCCCCCTGAGCTTCGCTGCAATCATTTTTTTCTGAGACCAAATCAAATTGGACGATTTTGTCACCCAATAGTTACCATTTTTGAACCGAATAAGCGAAAACATTTTTATCTAAAATTAATGAAATTTTTTTTAAATATTTTTAAATGGACCACAACGGGCTAACAAATCCTGTGCGAAAAAAAAATAGCCAAGTTATTACTATTGTACTATTTTTCTAATAGGAATTGTCGAATATAATAACAATTATAAATTTATGTTATTATAAATTGTGTTAAATTTAGTTTATCTCATTGTAAAGAGCAATATATAAAAACAAAAAATTAACAAAATTTATAATAATAATTTTCTAGGACTTACCTCTTTCTCGAGCGTACCACAAATGATCAACCGCACCGCAACAGAACACTTTCAAATAAAGCCAAGCCAAGTTTAAAATTATAAAAACCTGTAACAAGACGCGATAATGTGTTACTAATATTTTGTTAAAATGAACAGCACAATATAGACTTTGTGCATTTACTAAAAATATTTTATACGTAAGAGAAGCATATTGTTTCGGAAAATGTTAAAATTAAATTCAATTATTACTGAATTGAGAATTATAGTTTTAAACTTGGTTTGGATTCATTTCAAAGTATTATGTTTTTCCAAGGGAACATGCCTCACTTAAGTATACAAAATTTTTAGTAAAAGAGCAAAATCTGTATTATGTGCTGTTTGTTTTACTAAAAAATTTCGTTAATTTTTTTGTTTTTATAGTTTGCTTTTGATAATACTCAAGATTATTATATTATCAATATCGAAATATAAAAAGAAAAAAATTGACATAATTTATAATAATATACATATAACAATATATTTTGTAGACTTGCTTTTTTAGCGACTGGTCCACTAACGACATATTACCAGACCAACAGAACACTTTTCAAATGAAGCCAAGCCAAAAAATTATGCTGGTCCATGTGTATGCGTTGTGTGCTTATATTGAACCGTTATGTTACATATAACATTGCTGCCACTTTTACAAATATCATTAACGCTGCAGTTACACGTTCAAGATATGCTTTCAAGTTTTTTACACATACTGCTTGTCAAAATTAACAAAAATTGAAAGCTGTGACGTAGGCTGCACGCCTTTTTAAAACAAATTTAGGCACAGTAGGATGTCCGAAAAGATTTAATTTTTTTGTTCACATCTTCAACAGACATGTTTGTTTTTGCGGCAATAGAACTATAGCCCTTAGTTTTTAAATCATTTCGTCGATATGACGAAAGATTCATATTCCAAAGGACTTCATGGCTTTTGTACAATTTTATAAACAGTAGCACATCATTGCACTTATTATATTTATTCACAAACATATTCCTTTAATTGTTCTTTTTCGGCGAGTTTGTAATCTATAATTTATAATATATGATTTTTAGCAATATAACACAGAAAACTATGGCGGCAAATTATTTTAACGTACAAAACATAACAATGTGCTCTTTAAAATTTATATCAGCTGTTTTCTTGTCTAAAAATTTAAACAAAGGTGGTAAGCAAATTATTAAGCAAGTTCGTTTCAAATATTAAAAGTATGAAAGCGTGAGTGAAACAAAACTTGAAGCAAGACTTGATCGCGTAACCCCCAAGTAAGAACCGAAGCGGCTATACAATCATTTACGTTTGTACAAGCCAATTGTGTATACTATTTGAAGTTTAACAGTACGCTTAACTTGGACAATACTGTCATAACCATATAAGCAAACGTATTAGTTGTAAAAAATTCTGAAAATTATCTTTGTAACTTAGGCTTCCAGACAATAATTATGGATATTGATTAATTTTGTGCAAAGTGTCCAAAGTCACGGTTGAATTAAAAACTTTCTACGAACTCTATAATCTTAAAAATAAAACAAAACCATCGTTCAGCTCTATGCAAAAATCCAATTATCTATTACCTTTTTTAAATTTCTTTTTTCTACAATAGTTGAAATCAAAATGATCATTTTATCCACTTCCTTTTCAAATAATGTACTGCTATACGTCTCTACTTTATTTACTGTCTTCGAAATATTTAATACAGTAAAGCAGACACAAAAGTATTGAGTGTGAATGTGTAGCTATTGTCAGTTCAGTTTTTTCCAATGTAAACATAGGGTTGATGTTTCGATTTTTGTACAAGCAAATGCCTCCGTTCCACACAACACAAGTTTCTATTTAACGTAAACAATTCACACACAAACATATATATACATATATAAATATTTAAACTTCCATAATTTGCAGATCTGCCTGGAATTGAAATCGAAATAAACATTCATGTAAACTGATGTAAATTATTATTAATTATAAATTATTATTTAATAATTAGTGTATTTTGTTACTTTAAAATTTTTTGTCAGCAGGAGTCTGGCATCACAATAACATTTATAACTATTACATCTGACAACACAGTTGTGAGTGCAAAAGCCACTCCAAAGAACCTGTGTGAAGAAATCATACCGTGATTACACTAGAGCTAACATACTTTTTCGCACAGTTGAAAAAAAAAGTACTACGAAAAAACGGCATTAAAATCCGAAAAAAAGTATTAAAATACAAATTTATGCAACCATTTAACAGTTTTGTTTACATATTTTAGTACTTTTCCATGTCGTTCCACTTGAAGGGCAACATAGATATATTGTTGTGCACAATAAAAATTAGAAAAAAATTCAAACATGAAAAATGTGAACATTTTATATTAACGATTTCATGAATGAAAATTATATACGTTTTAATTAAAAGTATTACAAAATGTTTAATATTCGCATGCACTACATGCCTATTGAATTAATTTCTTTTACATTGCTTCAAAACACGTAATTAATAACCTCCTAAAACAACAATGTTAAGTTAACGTTTACAAAGTATGTTGGGTGAATAAAATCTGTAAACTTTGTGGTGTCAAAAAAAGGAAAACGGTTTTCCATATATAGAAGTGGCCCAAATACGGCTATAGGGTTGTCACTTCTGGCATATTAGCCGTTTACAGGGTATACCCATAGTACGGTGCAAAGCATAGTCCTTATTTACGTACTAAATGTTATTAGGTATAAAAAAATACATATAAATAATAAACAATGGACTTCAGAAAATAAGATATGTAATATATAATTTGAATTAAATAATATACAATACAAAATCATCAATTTTTAAAATTTTTCAAAAAATTCTTGTTATGTGGTAAATTGTATAAGTTTTCATCCGGTTTTTACCTTTGATTTTGCGAAAAATTCGAAACCATGAAAAAGAAGGGATAATGTATAACAAGTATTGATTTTAATAATTTAAATTAATAGTTTTATTCAGAATAATGCATAATTTCCTATTATTTTGCTTTATTTCTATTAATTTCTTTAAAAACTTTTTATATTTTTTTTACAATAATTTCAGTGTATTTTGTTCCATCTCAATTTGTTCTCAGTAAAGATCTGGCAACATGAAATTATTTTTGCAATGGAAATAAAATATGGCTGCATTGAAAATACTATGCAAGGGGATTTCATAAGACGTGAACTCATACATTAGACACCTTACCAGAATACTTAGCCAGACATCTCTTAGATGCCCACTCAGTACAAATACATTAATAAGAAATCTTTTTCCTTTCATCATTATAAACGCCTAGATATATTTTATTCTAACAGTAAAACTCAAATATACTCTTTTTCCCTTTAAATTAAAATGATAAGGGTTAACAAAAAATCTTATAATTAATCGATAACAAATAAATGTATCTATCCCGTTTTTAGCAATTCACCTCACCTCAAGTCTAGGCGCCTTTTCTCTTCTAACCTATTTAAAAATCCCTCCATCATCATATTCTCTTTCTCATACCTCCTCTAAAAACCTTTACCTAAAAAATCAGAACTGTAGCGGTTCCCTCGAGTTCATCGAACCCTTGGTCGCTCATGTTGTTCGCCTTGCAGTTAAATACCCATATTCACCGAGGCAAATATCGCCAAAGTGAATGGCCCATGCCATCGTGGCCTTGAACTCTTTGAACCACATAGCTTTTAACTGTATGCGTAGTTGACATAACGATTACAAAAAAAACTAATGAGCAATACAATACAAAACAATAGACGAAAATAATAATAACAAACCACACCCTACAAAAGTGAATAAAAAATTTAAACATTTTAATAACAAGAGAAATTATTTTTATTTATTATGTAATTTATAATAAACAAAAAAATTTTTTTTCATTTTTGACTTAATTTAAATTGTTTTCGTCTGAAACAAAATAACGTATCATTAATATAAATTCTCATAAGAAATAGTCGACTCACTTACACTTCGACAATTATGCCTTTGCTATTTCGTCTGGCTCTGGCAGAGTCGTTCCCACAGCTGGCGGAGTAATGGTCTCAGCTGGTGGAGCCACGGTCATACATGGTGGAGCTATGGTCACACCTGGCGGAGTCATGGTCACACCAGGTGTAGCCATGGTCACACCTGTTGGAGTCATTGTCACACCTGGTGTAGGCATGGTCATACCTGGTGGAGTCATGATCTCAGCAGGTGTAGCCATGGTCTCAGCTAGTGAACCCATTTGAACACCAGGATTAACCATGGGCAAAAGTGGTGGAGCCATGCTCACACCAGGTATAGCCATGCTCATACCAGGTATACCCATAGTCACACCGTGCATAGCCATGGTCCCACCTAGTGGAGCCATGGTAAAAACTGGTGGACCCATTTGTGAAGAAATGGTAGCAAAATGTGGAGCCATGGTCATATACGGCACCACATTATACTGAACATGTGTGGTGGCATAATTGTACTGTATTGATATCTATTTGCCTAAAGTAAAAATAATATAAATATACAATTATAAAATTATTTATAATACTTACAGTATTTGTTAGGCGCCTATAATTGCCATAAGGGGCACGTCCACGGCTACCTCCACCACGACTACCACCTCTACGGCTACCACCACCACGACTACCGCCACGACCACGAACTCTTGGACCACCATCGCGATTCTGCCCCGCCAGCATCAGCATTATTATTTGCTAAAAAATTAAAAAAAATAATAAAATCAACAGTATAATAATATAACATAATAAAAATTCTCTTACCTTTGTGAATTCGTCCATAATTTTTCAAGTTGTGTTCAAAATGGCGTTATAGCGTCAATACATTTTAGAATATAAAGTATGGCACTCCTTCCATGTTTTGTTGTTGCCATACCATAAAGTCTATATTTTATACATGTACTTCTCAGTAGTAAACATATTGTCTTAAGAAATATATTTATATACTTAAATGTTTACTCATTTTTTTGTTATATAAGTATTAAAATACATTAACGATAATTAATTTGGCAATATATTTAGCACATAAACGTACTGTCATTCTTTATAACATTTTTTCCGGTGTATTATAAATTTGTTTATATGTTTTAATATGGCAACAATTATGCGAAACGATGTTGGAACGGACTAACGGTATTTAGAAAATACAAACGCATAGACAATTTATGTTATTAAAAAGTTTTTAAGTGCAATTATATCATCAAAAGATGTAAGTGAAAATATAATATAAAAATATAAATTTAAAAATTAGTGAAGCTGCTCAAAATAAATAAAAAAATAGCCTTGTACTGAAAGAATATATGCTATTAAGGACTAGCGATAAATTTGTGTTTTTTTTTCATAATTTTAAGCTTTTGTAAGGGAAGCCGTTGTTTGCTATACCATGGAGTAGAAAATATTTGCTGCAGGGTATGTAAAGAAACTCTTCTTAGCGATAAATGCGCATTTAGGTTTTAAAAACTTATTTAAAAATTCTAAACGCTTGAAATATAGTTATCAAAGTACATTAGGTAAGTTTAAAGTTCATTCTACAAAATATATAATAATATAACAAACACCATGTAACAAATGTTGCCATGCATGACCGGCCTTTGGCCGGACGAATTCTTGCTGTTTTCTTTTGAAATAAGTAAAAATATGTTATATTTTAAATTTACAAAAAATTTTTTTAATTTCACATATCTAAGCCGGTCTTAGGTTAAGAATATTTGAAAAATATACATAGCTACATATCTTTAAAACCTTGCAAATGAGACCATATTGGCCATATACATATGTATGCACGTTCATAAATATAAGGTGTGTTCATTTACTTTACTAGTAAAAATTAGCAACGAGAGAGTAACAAGAAATTTTCCAAAATTACTCTCAAAAATGTGAAAAAGTACAAGAACGCTTTACTAGCTGAAATTTGCAAGTTAAAGTAGTGTTGTAATGTATAGGTATATATGAGTACTTAATAACTGTCCCTATATTTTTTGGACAAATTATACATATGTATATATACATATATTATTATAAAAATATTGTGATTATGGTCATTTATATTCAGCATTGTCGTGACTGGCGTTTGTCGAGTACAGCTTGTAATAGAATAATGAAAAGTTTTGCAATTTTATTTAATCTAATACTAGGCGTGATTAGCTACTTTCGAATAAATAAAATATCTATTTTTAATTAGCTTATACGTTATAACAGCCTTCCTACATATAGCAATGATTTTTACACACGAATTTGTAAGATATTATGGGCCTCCGGAGTTCCATTATAAACTTGTGCATAAAGGGTGTATTTTCCATTGAATATGAGCTGTTAAGAAGATATTTCAGAATTTAATAAAATTGTAAATAAATTTGTAATCCTCTGTATGTATGTGTGTGTGTGCATATATTAATAGATAATTGTGCAAATTTAAAAAAAAACGCAAAGAATGTATATTGAAAGCAATGAAAAATACAAATACAAAAGCGTAACATTAAAAAAAAAACTTAATTTCACAAATTTATCGCCGGTTCTTAATAGGTCAAGTATTTCAAATAATATACATATACATAGCGACATATATTTAAAACCATACAAATGATACCAATATTGGCGATTTGCGTTCCAAAATGTAGTAGAGATTCGCATTTTTATATGAAAACTTCGTATGTACATAACTCGAAATCTAGACGTTGCCGGGACTTTTTCCACTTTTTATTTTCTTCTCACTTTTAAATTTTCTATACGTCATCTAATTTTTTCCCATTTGGTCAAACGTCCGTAAACTAGATTTAAGCCAAAAAAAGGAATTAAGCAGTTCTCACATATTGTAGAAGTACAATTTTTAATTTATTACTCTTCTATATTAAAAGCTAATCTCAGATTGATGTTTGTTTTATATACTATGAATGATAATACAGTTCGATCTCGATAAACCCAACACCACAAACCTTTTTGGTTTTAGGCAATTTTTTTTTAATTTTTCAGCTTACTCTTAAATAAATAAAAAAAATTTGTAAGGAATATTATAGCAGTACTTACCATAAAACATAATTCTTGCTATATTTTTTAATATAATAAGTTTAAAATTTTTATTAATAGAATATGATTTACAACGAAAAAAAATTAAATAACATTTTAGAGGATATTACCTCTATAATGGAAACCGACGGTATTTGTTACTACAGAAACAGTTCGGTTTTTGATAAAATTTTTGCGTGCTATAACGAAGACCAACCATCCCGTTATAAGCTTGCAAATAATTTAAAAAATCGAAAAATTATTCTTAAAAGGGTAAGTGCTAATATAAAATACATTTATAACACACAAATGTATAACTTCATAATTTTTTTGCCACAGATTAAGTCATTACAATTAAAAACCTCGAACGTAACCCATCCAGAAAGATCAAATAATCAGGTTTGCTTATATACTTATATATTAACAAAAAAAATATTTGAAATTTAATTTAAAAAATTTTAGGAAAATGAACGTAGCACGGAGGAATTAGAGGCCCATGCAATAGAGGCTCTAATTTTGCTAGAAACGAAAAAAAACGATACCAGTAAAAACTGAGTCAACTCACAAATATAAAACTTTTCCAGAAAATGGACAAAACATTCAAATATCGGATATGAAATATTTCACACAAAATGAAAAATTTGCGGCAGATTAGATTCTCTTCTTTCTTTATTTGAAATAGCATCTAAAGAAAATTTTGAAGGGAATTCTCAAAATCAAATTGCAATTACAGCAAATTTGAATGAAGAAGTTGTAACTAACTAAGATTCCTTCTAATGCAACATGATTTTAAAGTATTTATGTATTTTCAGATGGAAGAAAACGAAATTTCAGTGGAAGTACCAACACCAATAGTAAGTTAGAAAATATAGAACACAAATATTTGTAGTATCTTAACGCATTTTTAAATTTATTTTCAGAATGATATTACAAACAGCGAGGGAGTAATAGCAAATATTTTAAAAGATATTCTATTAGACTTAAAGTTAGTTTTAAGCAATGCAAAAATATCTAATGTAAAAATACTGAATAAAGATTTAGACAAAAGTGTAGTGGAGTAATGTTTGTTAGTTCGACCGGTATGCACGTGTCTTCTTTTGGTCCGCTGTTCGGTCTTCGGTTAAATTAAAACAGAACAGAAATAAATTAAAAAAAGAAAAATAGAAGTGGAAAAAAAAATTTAAAATAAAAACAAAAACAATCAACTTAGTGACAAACAACAAAACAAAATAAACTCAAAGAAAGAAAAAATTTTTTTTGCTCAACTTTCATTAACAAATAAAAAAAGCAATAAACTGCAATAATCAAATATAATACAAAAAACAACAATAAATTAGACGGTGGAATCTGAGAAGAAAAAAAAAAAAAAAAAACCGCTATACCAGTGACGGGCGAGAAAAACAAAAATCAGTGCTGACACTACCAACCAGTGCTGTCACTTCGGGTCACGGTGACCGGATGAGGTCTTTCATGGCCTTTTTCGTGGCATTGTGCTAATTCCCTCTACCATACCCGACTAAATCTTTTGCATTGTTGTTGCCATTGTGTTGGTTACTGCTAGACTGTTTGGTGATGAAGGAGTAACACTGATCACCGGCAGTCGTTCAAGCAGTGATTAGCTCAGTGGCAGCTACAATACAAAAGATAGACATTTTATTTGGGTTTTCTCGCGTTAATCATGACAGGCCGATTTAGAATTGACTTCTGCAACATACGTGGTCTAAGGGCAAATTTCTTCTCTGTCTATGCTCACGTTTGTCTCCATCGGCCGGATGTTTTCGCCTTAAGTGAAACCCAGGTGTCTGAGGATGCTGACCCACAGGATTTTCACATACCTGGGTATCACCTCCTATCTCTTTTCTATATACACAGGGGCCTTGCAATTTATATACGCAATGAAGTTGTGTACCAGTGCCAGCAATCTTTAGACACGCATGATCCCGAATTTAGCTGTCTTTGGGTTAAATTCAAAATCAGGGCACATCTTCTACATTTCGGGTTTCTTTACAGAAGCCCAAACACGGAAAGGGAGAAGACTATACAGAACTTCGATGCCCTTTCCGACAATATATCGGGGATCCTCGAAAATTACCCGAACAGTGAAATCGTTATTGCTGGTGATTTCAATGTCCATAATTTATCGTGGCTCCGCCATTCGAGCAATACAACTCCAGAAGGCCAATATGCTGAGCTATTCGCAGCGCAAAATCACCTTGCGCAATTAGTGAATGAACCAACACATATTTCATGTGTTGACGGGCACCAACACAACACCCTCGACCTTTTTCTCACTTCACACCCTGAAAAGTATGAAATGAATATTAGCGCACCTCTCGGTAATTCGGATCATTGCACCATTTCTGCCTCCTTTTCGTTTGCGGAACTTCGAGGCGTTTCACCGCCAGCTATGAAACGTTTGAAATATATTTACGAAAAGGCACGTTGGGCTGAGCTCAACGATTTCTTTCGGCATTTCAATTGGAGGCTCTGCTTCCTCGACAATGATGTCAATGCCATGGCTAAAATGGTCCAAAATATAATAATGCTTGGTATGAAAACGTTCATACCATCAAAGCAAATTTCGATTAGGCCTAGACCAAAGTCTTGGTTTAATCAGACGTGCAGACTTGCAGTCAGATCCAGAGAGGAAGCATTTAGTGTCTGGCGGAATAATAAAAACGCAGATACTGATATGATGCGCAAAAGGGAGAGAACTTCGTGTGCCAAAGTGCTAAGACGTGCAAAAGCTTTGTACGAGCAGAGTCTTCGCGCTAAAGTTCTTACTGCCCCACGGGGAAGTAAAAGCTTTTGGTCATTCGTTAAAAGAGTTAAGGGAAACGCTAGTTCTTCTATTCCGTCTCTTTTAAAGGCTGATCAAATATTCACTGACCCGGTTGAAAAAGCTAACCTCCTAGCTGAAATGTTTGCAGGTAATTCTCACCTGCCGGAAAGCAATCAACCACTGCCCGCATCCGAGCGTGTATCCGTAACTATGCCAAAGATATACTTTCGGGCTCGTGCAGTTAAAAGGGTTTTATCGGACCTTAACATAAATAAGTCTCCTGGCCCGGATGGAATTCCGGCACTGGTCTTGAAGCAGTGCTCTTCGACGTTATCACGTCCTCTGGCAATCCTTTTCAGCACCCTCTATCATGCAGGCGAATTTCCGTCGTGCTGGAAAGTTGCAAATGTTACGCCGATCCCCAAGAAGGGAGAGGCAAGCAACCCTGAAAATTACCGCCCAATCGCAATATGCTCTACCATTTCTAAAGTAATGGAGAGTATGCTAAATTTCCATCTTATGAGGTATCTGGAGTCCAATAGCTTACTTAGCGACCGACAATATGGCTTCCGTGGAGGACGTTCCACGGGTGATTTATTAGCCTTCCTGTCGGAAAAATGGTGTCGATCCATCCACCATTTTGGCGAAAGTAGGGTAGTGGCTCTAGATATTTCAAAAGCATTCGACAGAGTGTGGCATGGAGCACTCTTGTCCAAACTTATTGCTTTTGGTGTCGGTGATATCTTCTCTCGATTTATATCGAGCTTTCTCAGGGATCGCGCTATAAGAGTTGTTATAGACGGGATCTCATCAAACGAGTTCAATATCAATTCAGGGGTACCACAAGGCTCTATTCTTTCTCCTACCCTATTTCTTATTTTTCTTAATGACCTCCTATGTCATACTTCAAACCCTATCCACTCTTTCGCAGATGACAGCAGTATCTGCCATTCATATTCATTCGATCGTAGGCCGACATCAACTATGATCGCGGCGACGCGGCAGAATATGAATGATTCGCTAACAGGTGACCTCACGAGAATATTGGAATGGGGTCACGCGAACAGGGTCGAATTCAATTCCCAAAAGACCCAATGCTGCATGCTAACACACCGCCGTATGCATGATCACGCTGCCTCATCTGTAAAAATGGGTGGCATAAACATTGAGGAATCAGAAGCTCTTGATGTTCTTGGCATGAAAATCCAGTGTGATGTCCGATGGACTGAGCACATTTTTCAGGTCTCAAAGGAAGCATTCAAGTGCCGAGGCTTTTTAAGGCGGTGTAAGACATACTTCACCCCATCTGATCTCCTCACTATTTATACCGCCTACATCCGACCGAAAATGGAATACAACTCTCATGTGTGGGCCGGTGCTTCAAAGACTATTTTGAAGTTACTCGACCGTGTACAGGAAAGGGCGAAGAAACTCATAGGAGACAGTAGGGTAGCCAACTCTATTGACTCTCTTGAGCATCGTCGCAACGTGGGGTGCGTTTCGTTGTTCTATCGTTACTATAATGGGATGTGTTCTAATGAAATCAGGGAACTTGTTCCCGAAACCCGGTTATTCGCGCGCACGACGCGATCATCATTAAGAGCGCATCCATTTGTGGTCGATTTGACGGCGACTCGCACTACGCATTACAGGGAAAATTCGTTTTTTGGCCGAACGGCACGTATGTGGAATAGACTACCCGCAGAGGTGTTTCCTGTCACTTTTAGCATGGGAAAATTTAAATCAAATGTCAATAAACACTACTCCCTCTATCCTCCTCCCCATAACCTATTTTCCTAGTTCCAGCACAATGCATCGCATGTGTAGGGGTCATCCCCTGAGTGCCGGTCCAAGTTAAAAAAAAAAAAAAAAAAAAAAACTAAAGAGAAAAATAACGCACTTTCGTCTGAAGATGGAAATGCTAATTCCAAAAATAACAATAGCGATATTAATAACTGCAATGCTTCAAAGAGTTTTATTCTAGGACCGTTTGAAACCGAAGATAATACGGTAGATGTTTCTCGGTTTGAAAATTATAGAAAAATAGTTGACTCGAAGGAAAAAATTCTTAGACCAGTTATACGAATGCCGGGAGCGGCTGTGAAACAGATTCGCCATTTCAAACCGAAAGTATCAGCTAGTACTTTTAAAGTGAATCCCGATTTAATTTTCAATTCGAAAGATGACGAAAAACTGAAATTGAAAAAAAATACAATTGTTATAGATGTAATTAGGCAAGAATATTTGAAGATAAATAACTCTTGTATAATTTCGTTCTTCAACTTAAAGACCTTAACTTCTGGATTGCTAGCATATGGGTACTGTACTTTGCCAGATTGCTGCAGGTATCAGTTTAAAATTAATTTAGACGGTACAGTTTTCGTCTCTAGAACGGGAGAAATATTCCACGCAAAAGGAGAAAAACGAGTCGCTCAAATTCGTGGCGTTACACGCGCTATTGTAAAAAATTCCTTGAAAGACAAGAGCGCTTACATTTATAGAAAGGAAAAAGTTCTAGAAGCCGCTGATGAAATAGCACAAAGCGGAAATTTGCAAAATATTCAAAATCTGCATACGCTGCGTAAATGTAAATCTGAGCACAATTTTGATGGCTTTTGTGACCCTATTGCTTTTGTTGACATTTATAAAATGCAGCAAGGATCCTACCAAGGATATATACAGTATGTAGCATCACCATTAGCAATTCATTGTTGGGCGGATAAAACGTTCGAAATCTTTCATAAAAAACCTCAAATATTAAAAGATGCAAATCATACTATTCATTTCGATGCAACAGGCCAAAGTGTGCGACAAATTGAATGTGCTAAAAAGAGAATTTTAATATATAAAATAGTTATACGAATAAAAAAGTTTGAAATGGTAGTTCCAATTGTAACAGCAATATTGTCTCGCCACACTATCACAGATATATATTTAATATTTCAAAAATTGGAGCTATATTGGAAAGAGAGAAAATATAAATATCCATTTTTTCAAAGAGTTTGCATAGATGTCAGCTATGCTCTACTTGGTGGAATTTTAAAATCTTGCAATGATCAAAGTGTTTCTGATTATATCAATGATTGCTTTCATCATTTAAATAATCCAAAAATAACTGCAAGACCAAAGGTTATTGTACAATGGTGTAAAGCTCACTATATTCATATTATATGTAAAGATTTAAATAATAGAGTTGGAAAAAGCAATGCAATGACATTTATTAAAAAATTCCTTAACATTGGCTTTCGATTTAAAAACAATGGATGAATGCAAGTTTTGGTTTAAACATATTTTTAATGTTCTTTTAAACCCTCACAAAAACCAAGAATTTAGAAACAGTCTTGCTATTTAAAAAAAAAATATACTTGAAATAAAAGAGAGTGATTTTGAGAATTTAAATGTATTCGATGAGTATGAAGCAAATAACTTAGAATCAATTGCTTTTCGTAGTCCTTTTAGAAAAGTTTTCCAAAATATTTACATAAATATTAAGGATAATGTTAAAGAAGACACAATAAAGCAATCTACCAATGAATTTTACAACGAAGACATTTGTATATTTATTGTTAAAAAGTATTGCCCTTTTATACCTATGTGGACAAATATTAAGGGAAACCTTATAGACCCTTCAGACGATCATATAAGCAATGCTCCGGTAGAATTTAATTTTTATTTGCAAAAACATATTCTACTAAATAATAAATCGGTAAGACCTGGGGATTTCATAAAATGATTTAATAGAATATTTAGAACCAGAAGAAAAAAAACTTAAAGCGACAGAAAGCTATTAAACCAAAACATCTGATAAACGCCAAAAAGCCAAAAAAAAAGGCGTGCTGATGGCGAGTAGTCAGCGTGTTGGCTCTGCAACCAGAAAGACCCAGGTTCGATTCCCAGCCGGGTCAAATCAGAAAAAAAATTTTTCTGAGTTTTTTGTGCTACAGCACCCTCCTTCGTCGGTATTTGAGCAGCAATAAAACGTCGGCGAAGTAAAATAATAAATAAAATGGCTCCATTAGCTTAAAAATAATGCGTGAAAAAACATCAGAGACGCCGCAACTTTGCTTTATAATTTACACGCAACTGCAGGGTTGTGCAAGAATTAAGCTCTATCTTCCTACCACTTTCACCACCTGTCTATTTTCTTCCCTATCCTTCTCTCTAGTTCCAGTGCAATGCATTGCATATGTAGGGGATAGCCCCTGAGCACTGGTCCAAGATAAAAAAAAAAAAAAAAAAAAGTTTTCTTCTTCACCGGCATGTATGCAAGATATCATAAAACTTGATTTAAATAAAGAAAATGATATAAAAGATGTGTCAAGAATTGAAAAAGAACACACATACTTTAAGCCATTGGAAATGAATGCCATACAGGCTAAACCACAAAATGTTGTAGATGTAAAATACACCCTCTTTAGATACAATGACTTGTTTAAAGAAATGTACCCAAGTTTTAAAATATCAGATATTTCATTTTGGAATATATTAGATATTAAAGACTGGGAGTCCTTATCAATAGGAAATCAATTGACCAATTTTGTAGTAGATTGTGCAATTTTATCTTTTATAAAAGAGAATTTCAAAAATGTAATAAGCCTTCCGTCTCAAATTGACAAAATTAATTTTGAAAAAGTTAATAGACTTCTATTATATAAGCCAAGCTTTATAGTAATTCCAATTTTGCGACTTAAACATTTTACTGTTTGCATATTAAATGTTATTTCACAAGAATTCGTTTTCATTGATTCATTAATGGATTTCAGCGGGCGAGACCATTACGAAGATTTTTGTTCCTATTTGCATATGCATCATAGCACATGGAAATATTTAAATATAAAACAAAGAACGAAACAAAATGACAATGTAAGTTGCGGTGTATTCATTATAATGTACACCTTGCACTACTTAAATGGTAAATCTTTATTAAATTTACCATCTCCCGACATCTTTAGAGGTGCTATAAAATCAATTTTAATTCGGAATACCGATAATTATTCACAATTCTGCTGCCACTGTGGAAACACAAAAATGCCAAATAGCAACTGTTCTACCTGTGATATAGTGTTTGCAAACGTTGTGTTAAAGATATATACGACAATTCCTTTAGAATTTGTAAAATATGCATAAATAAAGTTTTGAAATAAAGATTAAAATTAAATGTTAAAACCTTATTGAATAAAAAAATTCATCAATAAAAAATGCCATGTAGTATGTTTTTGCATGTGTAGTATTAGTAAAGTAGTTTATATAATACGTAGACTGTATCAAAATATATATAAAATGGCATTTAAAGATATTTGTATTATGCATGAAATACAAAAAATAACCCACTTTGATGAAATTAAAAATAAAATGATATATACATAAATCTGTATTTTGCATGGAATACAATGAGAAAAATTTGTATTAAGCATGAAATACAATTGAAAGTGATAAAGATATATATGTACTTATATTTATATTTTGCAAGAAATGAAATTTCAAATAATCAAATTATACATACAAAATGAAATGCAATATGAAAAAAATTAACATTACTTTTGCAATTTGCAGTAATACATTAAAAGTACAGGCAAAGAAGTTAAGTGAATACATATACAAATTGCATTAAAATGGTGTAGGCCTATTGGGGAGTCAGCCATTCAAAATAATTGACAACGCACTGTGTGTAGTACCTCAAAGGTAGTGTGGAAATCTACACGTTGTATGTATCCATTAATTAACTAACATCTACATCTAGTATTGTAATATTTTTTTTATTAAACCAAAAATTAACTAATAAAACATTATTTTACATACATACATATTATATTATTTTTTAGGGACCGATCGGGAATACAATTTTCTGCTGAAATTTACAAGTTTACCACGAGTATTTTCTTGATTATGATTTTTTTAAAAGCTATGACAACTACGAAGAGCTCCCACAAATTAATAAAAACATCACGATAGCAGAACCCAAATTAACAGCCTAAGTGATTTAACTATTTAAATATTGCACGTTTACACAAAGTTCATACGGAACATCTTCGTGGTATTTTTTGTTTTATTTAAAAAACTCGTGTTAAAGACCTTAATATTTTTGGGTTTTTTTGCTTCTCCTGTAATATTACTAAAATGGTAGTTAGGTCGTTTTGCGTTTCAATTAACGATATGCTTTTTAGCAATTTTCATTTGTTTGGCTTTAATATATACATATGTATATAGTTTTTATATATTTACCTAATATTAATTTTTTTGTAAAATTTATTTTTAATTATTTTTTTTTATATTTTCAAACACTGCCATTGCCGATGAACATGCCGAATATTGCTGAAGAAAAATTACCACTCCACTGCCCTATGAGGATACTTTAAAAAACCGATTTTTTTAATTTAAAATTGTAAATTATTATTAAAAATTTTAATTATTTTTATTTAATTTTAACTATACATAATTATAAAACAAACAAATTCTTTCATTAATTTTCTTAAAAAGAAAAAATGCAAACTAAAATGAAATTAATATTAAACAAACATAAATATATAACAAATGTCAAATACTATATAGCAAATGTCAATAAATTATACTATATTTAAATCTTCTAAATAAAATTTTTCCTAATGAATTTTGCAGTGGTATTAATTTATTTTAAAATCCTTTAAATTAAACAATAAAAACAAATACATAACATGTAATTGTTTTTCGTTTAACTCACGACCAATTATAGGATGTAGAACCAAATAAGTTGTTAATAATTTCAATATAAACATTTGTTCAACTTATAGAACTTATCACAAAATAAAAGCTTGTGAATTGCACAAACATGGTCAAAAAAATCTGTAATTTACCTGTAACTTAAATAAGGTCATGTGCAAAATATTTCCCTGTTCAAAATATTTCGTTATGGTTTTAAATGAATCAAATTAAATAAAAAATCCCAGGGCATTATCAAAAACTTCAATGTTCATGACAAAACTTCCAATAAAGCATTCAATTCTTTAACCATATTTAGCACTTGAAGTTTGGGCTTAAATAAAGTTTAAGGCACACTCCCGGATCCAAAAAAAAATGTATGCCACCCTATAGAAAATTAAAAAATAATATTATAAATTGGGCGGAAACCTTTAGTTTCCGAGTTATGGGATTCCGAAGTTCCATTATAAACTTGTGAATAAAGGGTGTATTTTTCATCGAATATGGGTATCATGTTGAAGCTGTTGAAAATATATTTCAGAATTTAATAAAATTCTTAATAAATTCGTAAATTATTTATAAACAAAAATTCAAACGTCGGCGTCGATAACAAAATCTCTGCATGAAGTATCCAGGAGTAAGTGTAGTTAAAATATAATGAATTTCCTTTTCTAGCTTCACGTTACTCAAGATCATACGTACGAAGATCTACATCCTACAAGAGGTGATGCTGTTCATAGCAAAACATGATGGATCTAGACTAGATTAGGTCGAAAAAAAATCAACATTATTTATATATTTTTGTGATTTTAGGTAATATATAATTTTTGTTTCTATTTTCATATACTAATATTGCCGATGAATGTCCTGAGAATTAAAACAATCTACAATGTGTTGACCCTGGTAGGAATTGCATCACTTCCTGAAGGATGGCCACAGGTGTCTTTTTTGTTTGTTAAAATCAATTTAGTAAAATAACAGTTTCGTCTTAAATTTCCTGTAGTATGCTGCTCAAAATAAAACAAAATTGTCTAAAATCAAAATCAGCTAAACATTTTTGTTTAATTTTGATCAACTTCAGTACAGGAAATTTATTCTCATTGTGGGATTATATTTGAAAGGCTTATTGAAATAAAATCATAAGCCAACCGAGTTAAAGACCTCCGTTAACGTGCTTTCAATGACTATAACCGTCCCCATATTTTTGTAAAAAAAAACTTCTAATTTTTTACACAGTGCCAATTTGTTCACCCGAAAAAAGTTACCACAAAAATTCAAAAATTTTGTAAATTAAATTTTTTATTTGTAAAAACTCTTTATTCTAAAATAATCTAAGTTAAATAATAAAAAAATATGTACATAATATTGTAATATTATTTTGCATGTGTTTTCATTAATTGATTTACATTACGGTATGTTGTAATTGCGATATATAATTATGGCGTTACATTGCAATTTATTTGAATAAAACAAAATATTGAAACTAAGGAAGATGAGCTTCATCTTAATAATTATTTTTTTTTGCAAACGTATTAAATTTAATGTAATAATTACAAATAATAATAAACTTGGTTTTATCTTCCAGCATAGCATAAATTTTTTAATTAAAAGGTGCTTTAAATGCCATATTTTTCCAACATCTCATGATTTATATCAATTGAGCAAATACAAATTTGACTTAAGATTACAATATGTATATGATGTAGAGTTATCGAAAGTTTACAAAACTTCACAATAAGGAAAGAAAGTTTGCTGAAACTGTCATCTGATTCAGAATAAGAAGAAAATAATATTAAAAACAATATCTTAAAAACCAGCAGTTTATTATCGTTACTATCGTTTGATACAATGATAAGTTGGGCGGCATCTAGTTTATTAGTTTTCGAAACGATTTCTTAGCAACTGCTATCTGAGTAATTTCTGCTGTTTCGAAAGAATTTGGTGTCAATATTTGTTCAGTTACCTCTAAACTTTCAATACGTGTTGTTTCTAAGGGATAAAATCCATTCTCATCAATCCGGTAGGTAAATCGTCGTTGGCCGGAGGGAAGTTGAAAGTCATGTTTCTTGATAAGATATGCATAACAAAAAGTTAGTAAGTGTACCCTTCGTAAGGTTTGAAATGTTTTAACCGCATAAGTACATGCCGGTTCGTCACAACGATGAACTTCCTGACCATGTTGATTAAAGACGGATTCCCGAACACATCGGTAATCGAATTCCATACACTTAAATAGTTTATCTTTTAGAAGACGATAACGAACATGCCTGGCTAAAGCACTGGCAGAAGAACAAGTCACATCACACTTGCTGCATTTGAGGCAATTTACGTGCTTTATCATGTGTGACCGTAATAACTTTTCCGAAGCAAAGTATTTAGCACTGAGGACATTGATGTTTTTGTGCTGAAAATGAAAAATTTGCCAAGCAATAAATAAGGGAAAAAATCAATAAATTGTTTACTACTGACCAAGCAAAAAAATATATTGTTCTACTTCCTATTATTATCTGGTTGACGTTTGAGATGATCAAATAGCGTAGTCTTTGTCCTAAATAATTCACCGCAATGAAAACAGGCCACTTGTTTTTTGTTCGAATGTGTGCATATGTGTTCTATTAGGCGATATTTTTTATCCATTTGTTGTTATTTTATATTTAAAAAAAGCATGTTGCACGATATGATTTTGAAATTCTACAAATGATACAAAAGTTCGATCACAATCGGTCCATTCACAAATAAAGTTAGAAATAAAATCAGGTTTTTTTTTTTATCTTGCACCAGTGCTCAGGGGATATCCCCTACATATGCAATGCATTGCACTGGAACTAGAGAGAAGGATAGAGAAGAAACAGACAGGTGGTGAAAGTGAAATTCTCTTGGTGGAGCATTACATCGTGGAATTTATTTTCCAATTCGTGTTTGCCTAGTACCAAAAGACTATTGTAGTAACCATGTTAAAGATATGTCGCTGTTTTTGCGTTTTTCATTCGGTGCTATATTGACAGACACCCCACACACAATTAAATTTCCTGGGATTCCAAATGCGTTTCAATTCCCAATCATCTTTGCATTGAACATCGCAACCAATACAGTTACAAGGTATAGTTTAATGATCATCATATTCTGATGCAATTTTCTTGCTTTATGAAAGGCGTCCATTTGTTTTGCTGCACTGATGCCTGTAAAGAAAATGTGTGATATTGTTAAAAATAGGTTGCAATTTAAATTAGATACTTACAAATTGCTTAAGACAAGCATTAAGAAAATTACTTCGCCTATGCTTTTCTTCCCTTTTTGCAGTGTGGTCGCCATCATGATTAGTTTGTTTGTGGTGCCATACTTCTCATTGCAGCAAACATTGAACATTTAGACGGAATGAAACAAAAGGTTGCAGCATACACTGTAAAAATGTAAATTTAGTGTATATTACTAAAATATTGATGCTAAACACACATAAAAGAAAGAAAATAATTTATTTAGCTATTTAAAATTTTAGTGTATTATTTTATTATGTTTCTTGCAATAATTTTACATTTTATTTGGATTTAATTCATATTGGTTGCAAATGGTCGTACACACTGTTTTTTATACTACTTTTTTCATTAAAATAACTTACTACTATATTACTAACATATACAACTCTTCTGGACGGTATGTTAGAAAAGTATGATTTCTTCACATCGGTCTCCAAAGACAACTTAATTCCGTTATTCCTGTGTACCCATATACACTCTATCAATTAAATGGTTGCAGAATTAAAGAAACAATTTGCATACCATTGCTATGATCATTTTCCGAAATTCTTAGCATACAGTAATTGACAGACAGTTGTTATAAAGAATTTATGAAGATTTACATATGTACTTACATACATCCATACGTAATGAGGGAATATATAGAATACAAATATAAAATAGAAATGTAAAATAAAAATACAATGTAGTATATCGAAATTTAGTTTAAACATTCCCTGAAAGGTATTCTTTGAATTACACTTTTTAAAATACCTTATCGATTGGCGATAGCTACTAAATGCTGGTTATAACTAGTAAACTTTTGGCCCACTAAAATAAGAAAAAAAAAAATAAAAACAATTTGCTACAGAATTTAGCAGCTATTGCCACGAAGTGTAGTTTAGTAGCTATCGCCAATCGATAGGATATTTTAAAAAGTGTAATTCAAAGAATAACTTTCAGGGAATGTTTAAATTAATTTCGAAATACATTTGTATTTTTATTTTACGTTTCTTATTTATTTTAAGTCTTTTACAAAATTACTTAAAATGCTTTCCGTTTTGGATATACATTATGTACATACATATGTATGTACATATTTATTTCTTCATACTCTCCACATGATTGCTTTGACTCTCCGATCTCAATATTTTGCACCTGTATGCTTTTATCACAAAATTTTATATTAGAAGAATCAATTAAGCTGGTAAAGGCATTTAAGGTATCACCCATGATCTAAATATATAAGGTCTGCTTGATATTGAATGACAGCTGCCATTTTTTTTTTAATTTGACGTCATCGTCGGGAAATGTTTTGTTGTTAAATGGAAATTTAAAAGCTAGTGATTAAAATTATTATTATTACATATTTATTAAGAAAATTAAAGGATTATTTTATTGACAATTAATTAAAAATAAATGTGAACTGAGTTAGAGCAAAAAAAAAAGAGTTTTTAATAAACAATTTGTGTAGAAAGTGATAAAATTTATTTGGACAATGAAATACTGTGTGGTAAAAGATTGTAAAAGCTCGAAGCAGGATGATAAAAATCTAAAATATTTTACGTTTCCAAAAGATCCAGAAATAAAGAAAGTGTAGATCAATGCATGCGGTAAAAAAAATGTTAATTGGAAATCTGGAACAATTTGTTCTAGACATTTTACGAATAATGATTGGCGTTTAAAGGATATATTATTGAATACGCCAATAAGAAAAAGATTGTTAGATGCGAAGGCTGTCCCATCTTTAAATATCCATGTAAACAGCATTTTACCAGTCGAAAGATCGAAACGATACGTAAAAAGAGCAAACAAACAAATTGTAAAGGAAGCAATTGGTGAATTTGATTTAAAGTAAATACAATTTTTTTAAAATCCACTTTTTTTAATGAAATAATATTTACAATTATTTATAGTCTGCAGAAATTACAAGAAGAAAGTATTGAAAATATTGAAAATGAAAATCCAAATAAGTCAGTTGCAGTTCAAACAGAGGGCTCTATAAACCCTGCCAAGAATTTATGGGAAACATATTAAAATTAGAAAATATATTTAAGGAAATTAATAATAATACTTTAAGTTTTCGAAATAACTATTTAAAATACCATAACATTAAATGTGATAACATAGATGTGCCTGAAAATGTAAAATCGTTATTTTTTAAAAGCCGTTTATATTTTAGAATAAGAAATTTAAACAAAATATTAATACAAGAAAAAAAACGAAAAAAGAAAATTAAAAAAGACTATAACATAACAAATTAATTTGTTTTATTTATTTTACCTTTAAAATTGCAAAATATTTCAACAAAAAAACAAACCCCATACATATTAAAAACAAATCTCGACGGTGACGTCACAGTAAAAATAATTTGAACTGTCAAGCAGACCTTATATATTTAGATCATGGGTATCACCATTTAAATACCCTTTTTCAAGAGGCAACTCATCTTTTTGCTGTGCTTTTATATATTCATATTTAATTTTTCCATCTACTTCTGTAGGAAAGAAATATTTGAATGATTGCGTTTCATCTCCTTCAAACCGCGTGTCTTCTAAGCATATACATATTTTCAATCATTTCATTCAAATCAATATTTTCGCTTAGCAAAATATCTTCCAGAATAATGGTTGAAAGATTTAATAATGTATCTACAGCATTTTCCTCAGCTTTATTTAAAACTGCGGGCCTTATTTTGCAACTAAGTTGTTACTTCTTTAATCTGAAGTTAAGAAAACAAATGAATCTTATAAAAACCAAAAAAGTGGCTACTTTGCTCATGTTTTAATTTACCTCAGAGCTTTCAATAGAATTATTGTTTGCTGACATTTTGGCCTCAATTTTGTCCCCTTGATATATTTGAGAACATCTCATAATCTGAAATCGTTAAATATAAATGTCCTTCACCGAAATAACTTATTATATGTATCGGAACTTACATTGCTTACAATAATTTTTCTATTCTTTAAATTATTCCGAATTCTGGAGTGCGTTGGCATATTCACATTATATTTTCCTACAATGCTTGCGTACATCCCGACTTATATTTTCTGGAAGCAAGCCATTTCTAAGTTCATTTTCGATAACTTTTTTTAGTTTTTGTACGTCACGCATTTTAATTGAATATCTAAAAATAAAATTTCTCTAAATAAATGGCGTTATCCACCAAAAAGTCTTATATAGAAAAGAAGAAATTTTACTAAAATGGATACTGTTCAGTTTTCAAACAAGTTTTGCTGGATGCACTGAAGGGATTCAAAGTCAGTGAGAACTTTCAAGAGAATTGACTGCAATTTACTAAAACCAAAAAATATATTTTTTATGCTTGGCAACACTCAAATCCACTTTAAAAGTTTTAATATAAGCGCTCAAGGGTATGAATGTCAGTGCAATATTAAGGAAAAAATTGGAAAAAAAATATATAAAATAATATATACATATGTATGTATAATATACTTTGTCATATTTGGCAACACTGCTGTTCATTTTTTAAATATATTTTAATTTTTAAAAATACTATGTCTCATATCCATGAAATATTTTTAATTAATGTACTCGTTTAAAAAACAATGCCGGCCTTAAACGGAGCTGCATAATAAAGATTTTCCTCACAGCAAGACTTTGCGCGCTTATGAATTGTTTTCGCCATTAGGTCTGTTCGTTTACTCATCTATATAAATATATATTCTTTCCTCCTCAGTTATTGAGATTGCTTTTACAAAAAAATACTTAATGAGAATATCGTAAAGAATGTAATAATACATTTCACATATTTTTTTTGGGAAAATTTAGAATCGTATAAAGAGATATTCTGTTTTATTTACCAATAACCAACCGAGTCCATAGGGCCATATATGTATATGTAGTTGGTGGACTAAAAGTGTAACATAAGAATAATTAAATATATGTAGGCAACAAATAAGCTAAAAATATTGTTTATGAAAAAAATAATAGTTATAATATTATTAGAGCGCTACTATATAAATTAGAAGTTATATAGGGCATGAATTTGACTATGTATATATATTAGAGTGGGGCGATTAGTATGGAAGGAAAAAAATCTTAATGGGCGCTTCGCGTTTCTGATTCTTGGGATTGTACTACGCAAAAGTCCACTAGACCATAAGTCTACGGTGAAAATCGAGCTGGCGCGTTTTGACTTGATCAGACTTTTGTCACGTTTTGTTTTTGGATATTTTGGCCTATAACAGCTAAACCATTGAGATTTTCGATCCAATACTAAGACAAAAATTGTAGCCAAGACAATAGTTAAGAACTATCTAGTACATCGCAAAAGCATTGGAACGCTCCTTCACAGGCATTTTGGCCTTGTGAAAGTGCAAATTTTTCGTGAAAATATTGATAAATTACCATTTTCAGTTGTTCATAGCGCAAAATCATAAAAATGTTTTATTTCTTACTTTTTATTCTATTTTTTTATTTATTCTATTTATTTTATTTCTTATTTTTTATTCTTCTATTGTTTTCACTTTTTTTATCCAAAAATATAATGTTTTTTTACTGTAAACAAAACAATAGAAGAATAAAAAATAAGAAATAAAATAAATAGAATAAAATACCCATTACGTTACGATACATTTATTACGATATTCATTTATTGTAATCCCCGTATTTATGTTCTTAATATTGTTTTGAAGTTCACTATAAATAGATAGGAACATCTTTCGGAATGTTGCGTGCTATTGATTCCAATAAATCAATTTTTTCAACATCTGGAAAATCATAGTCATTGCTTTTATTTTCCTCATTTTTTTCTAATAAGCATTGATTTAAGATTTCAAGACTTTTTTCCAAATTATGGCTTTTATATGGTGTAAGCAATATTGTGAATATGTGTTTAAACCATCCTTGACATTCTTCAATAGTGCTTAAATTAAAAGCAGTTATTAAAGCTTTTTTTAGTAAGTTTCGCAAAATATGTTTTTTGCCCAATTTTGCATTTAAGTCTTTACATATGATGTGTATGTAATGACATTTTCCAACACTACGAAATCTGGCTTTATTTTTTAATTATTTTTAAAATCATTATGAAATAACGCGCATGCGTTAAAGTTCTCCAACAATGTTTGATTGTTAAAGCTTTTTAACACTGCACCAAACAATGCTGCGCTAACGTCGGTACAAATACTTCTGCAATAAGGCCACTTGAACTGGTATTTAATTTGTGGTTCTTGCAATGATATTTTTAATTTATCTAGAAAGTCACGTATTTCTTTGAGCGTATGTATGTCTAGAAAGAATTGCCTCTGCTATGGGTAGAATCTTTTTTAATTTAGAAATTCTTTTTTCAGCACAAATCAAAGTTTTCACACTTTCACCTGATGCATCCAAATGTAACGTAAATTTGGAGTCCTCTAAGATTTTCATATTACTTGAAATGGTTTCAAAGGTAAAATTTTGCCAAGTATATACCGTAAAGGGTGAAGAAAGCCTATGTATATAGGTTTTATATGGACCCATTTGCATTAAATATAGTGAATAAAATGGGTCACCGTGATAATATCTATCGTGATTTCCTTCAGATTTACACTTTCTTAATGTTTCCACCTTGTGGATATTTTGAAAGTTCCCTTTTTCAGCAATATCATCCGCTGCATCTATGATTTGCTGCTTTCTGCATAAATATGCTTTATTTCTTTTTAGTTTGCTCTTCATAATGTGTCTTTTTACACCTCTTATTTGCCCAACTTTTACTTCATATTCAGCATGACATATATCATTCGTTCTATAGACAGTAACATGGCCTTGAGGATTTATCTTAAAACGAAAAGTGGCACAATCATTAAATTTGCAATACGCATACAACAATATATTTTCTATTCCATATTTAATGTTGTAGAAACATAAAACACAGACATTATTATATTTTAAGTACTCTTCTCTCAGCAAATCTTCGATAATCTTCTTTTTTGTGATTTTGTTTATGTCCTTATTTTTATCAATATATAGTTTAAAACGAAAGGAGCAGTCTTTAATGTTAGCTTTAAATTTTCTGCTAGGTTTGCAGATTTTTCACGAATTCCATATCTATTGCATTTTTCTTTTGGGTTGGGTATTTTTCTGTATTTAATGAAATCGGACACATTTTGAGAATTATCCGTTATCTCAAAAGGACCTAGCATGTTGTCACGGTTTTTTTTTCTTCAGAAATATTTAAAGAACTTTGTGACAACAGGTTTTTGCACGAAGGTTTAAGCGACAGGTCATTTTTTGAATTTTTTTCAAATTGAAACCGGTTTAAAATTTCTTTTAAAAAAATTTTAATATCATTGATATAGTATTCATTATAAAAGATAACTTTTCCAAAATCAACTCCCATGCATCCCATTACGCAGCTTCCACTCGTGTCAATTAGAACAATATAAATTATAAATATAAAATGTTAAAATTTATTTATGTTAACCTTTAACTTACGAGGTGAACATTTTTAACATCTAGGAAGAGGTGGTGGTAAATTTTACACCATTTCTTTTTAAAAATTTCTGAAATTGCTGCAAGGGGTTCGTTTGATAATCTTTCTTTTCGGTCGGAAGAATTATCAAACCGTAGGCACGAAAGTATGGTTAGAAATCGAAGCCTGGACATTGTTGCTCTAAAAATATCTGTGCCGGTTCCATCAGTTGACAATAGAAGATCAATGGATTCTCGATTTGATTTGAAAACAGATGAATAAAGCAATAATCCCAAAAATGAACTAAATTCAATGTTATCCAAAGGTTTCGCTTCCACTTTGTTTGTTGATTGAAATTTAAAATTTAGCTTTTTGTTGGTGTGTTCAATTATTATATTTTCAATAGTCATCAAAAAATTGTGACCAATATCGACACATTGTATTTTCTGATTCCTCTTGACTATTTTGGGAACCCACTGAAGTTGGTAATCTTATTATATTATGTAAGGGAGTTCTACTAAAACATTCTGGTTGTTGTGCCGACCATTTGAAACGATTTTTTCCGTAATAATAACGAGATTCAGAAGTAAAATTATTATTTAACTCAACTTGATTTTGACAAGCTCCGATGTTTTCTTTGTGCTTTCGATGTGTTTGAATAAAGGGTGAAATTTATTCTCCAATATTGTGAAGTACTCAACGAAACCTTGAGGAGGCTTAACTAAATGCCAATTGTCGAACTGTTTTTCACTAGTAAAAAGAAAGTCGTCTGAAATAGGATCGTGGGTATTGAATAAAGCAAAGGAAATTCGCTTCTGAAATGAACTAGAAGAATTTCGGGGCGCTATGCGAACGCTAATGCCAGAACCCTTTCGAATTTGCACAAAGAAGTGTTCTAAATGGTCCTGATATAGTCTTCGTGTTTTTAATTCCTGAAAACCTTCTTGCTTGATATAGTACCAAAAGCTTTTTAAAGAAAAATAATCTTTGACTACCCTGAAATAAATTTGAAGGTTTTAGTAATATCATTCGCCTTTTCATCAAGAATTTTTAAAGTTTTTAATTTTTTTGAGGCCTCAGAAGATTTAATTGCTCGTCTGAACAAGTAAAAATAGAGATACCTCCGCGAGTATTGAAAAGGTCGAATAGGTCATTAAAGAATTGTAAATATTCCGCAGTATTTAAAAATGTGGAGTATTTTGAAGAATCTACCTTACGTGATGCGTGCAACGTCCGCATTCCAATAGCTACAGTGCGACTCAAAACTTGAGCAGCTAAAATTCACTCTCATTTTTCGAAAACTATTTGGAGTTATGTGCTCCATACCTAGCTTAGGAGCACATCTTATTAGTCTTATGAGTCTTTTCTGTAGAAATGCTTAATATCTTCCCATGATACGAAAGCAACGAAATTGGCTCCCTGGTCGCAAACAAAATGGCAAGGTTTTAAACATATTGTTTGTAAATTAGTAATTGCCTCTAAAATATAGTTCTTCATTATAATACGCTGACAGGATTTGCTAATTAAAAAATAGGAAACTGTTTGCGACCAGCTGTTGCCACCTATACCACTTGCCATAACTAAAGCACAAGTTGCAGCATTTTGGGAACGATTTTCATCCCCAAAATCTTGCAAAATTATAATTTTATCTGTATACCTATCATAGTCAGCAGGAGTTTTCAGGGACATTTCGTCACATGACACACTAATATATTTTTGCTCTTCTGAAAAATCGAGAGCACGCACTCTTAAGGCTTCAAACGTGCCTTTTTAAATTTCCCGGACTTTTTGGCCAATCTTTTAGAAAACGTTGCAAAGTCCTAACATCAGGCCAATCAAATAGCACTTGAAGGTGCCGATATGCGAGGAGCGAAAGAAAATGTACAGCTAAGGAAATTAATTTTACCGACATTGAGTACTTACGATTTCCACAATGACGGGAATGATTTTTTAAACTATTTTCAATGCACACGCACATTGATTTAGAAAGTTTAGCGGACATCTCGTTTTTGTTTTTCAACTCAAGTTTTAACACTCTAATTCTTTCCTTCCTTACACTTTCCTAATTGCTTTTCTAATTTTAAATTTTTTAACCTTAAACTAGCCTTACTTCTTTTTTCTCCGAAATATTTTGCCCTGTATTCATCTAAAGCCTTTTGTCTATCTTCTAATCTACTATATCTGTGTTCTCCTGTGTTCATTAAATTTTCTTTTTTAAAATCTGCTACGTTATTACCTGCATTTAAATTATCAATTAATACTTCTCCTACCGCGCAACTTTTGCTTTCTACACCTTCTCTAATACCTACATGTATATTCTCACAGATATCTCTATCTTCTCCTGCTACACAACTAAAAACTCTACGCTGCTTGTTTATAGATGTTAGAGCTTGAGTTGAATTTATTAATTTTGTTTTATTTAATTCAACACTTTCATTATTTAGTATAGCGAATTTAGATAGCCTATCGCCGTACAAAAAATAATATGGAAAGTGGTTGCTGCATGCAAATATGCGCTTTCTTGTAGATTTTACGCCTAATAACCGAAGCCATTCAGTTCGTCTAAAATGGAAAATATGAAACTACAAATACTGTGCGCAAAAATTTTAAAATTTTAATTTAGAAAAAAGCATAATTGCCGAATAAGCCAACGATATAATTTTATTTTATATAATTCTTTTAAGAAATACAAGCTTTCTGTCAATATTTTATGTTGTATACGAAGTTTATTTCAATACTTTGAAAAATTTGAATCGAAATACACTTGTATATAACATAAAATTTAAACCAAATTCATGTGTTACATAAAAGAATTTATTTACATTTTTAATTACCACCTAGATTTACCAATTTATAATTTTTTTTGGAATTGTGGTATTGTGTCACTATAGGAAATTAGTTACTAAAAACATAGAATCTGAAAAGATATTTACAGTAATATATTAGTGCAATTATTATATATGTATTTTTTTTTTTTTATCTTGGACCAGCACTCAGGGGATGACCCCTACACATGCGATGCATTGTGCTGTATGTATATTTGTAAAACTTGTAATTAAATTACTCACTTTCATTCAAGAGTTGATATGTTGTAATTTTTTTGCTACAGCAGAGATAATTGATTTTGGTTCGAAGTATGTGTGTTACCTTTTCTCCAAAGTTAGACCACTTTTCGTCCAGTTGCTTGGCCATGGGATATTTTAATTGGAAGTCAACACTAATCTTGTAGTATGGATATACATACATACATACACATATAAAAAATAAAATAAAAAAGAATATACGTACATATATATTTACCAATGCTGAACCAGATGGCTTTTTGTCTCTGGCCATAGTTGAAATATTTCAGCTGTATTTGCTGATTGAAGATTTAGTTAAGACGCTATTTCAATTCAGCACAGCTTTGCATAAGTTAGTAGCACAGTCTTTATTTTGAAATATATAAGTATCTGTAGATATCCTGATTATCAAATTTTTAATGGATTGGAGGAAAGACAAATTCACCACACAAAAGTTTTGGAACAAATACAAATTTCATGTTATGGACAAGGAATTTCCACAGAGTTTATCTCATTATAAAGAGCAATATATAAAAACAAAAAATTAACAAAATTTATAATAATAATTTTCTAGGACTTACCTTTTTATCGAGCGTACCACAAATGATCAACCGCACCGCAACAGAACACTTTCAAATAAAGCCAAGCCAAGTTTAAAATTATAAAAACCTGTAACAAGATGCGATAATGTTTTATTAATATTTTGTTAAAATGAACAGCACAATATAGACTTTGTGCATTTACTAAAAATATTTTATACGTAAGAGAAGCATATTGTTTCGGAAAATGTTAAAATTAAAATCAATTATTACAACTGAATTGAGAATTTTAGTTTTAAACTTGGTTTGGATTCATTTCAAAGTATTCTGTTTTTCCAAGGGAACATGCCTCATTTAAGTATAAAAAATTTTTAGTAAAAGAGCAAAATCTGTATTATGAGCTGTTTGTTTTACAAAAAAATTTCGTTAATTTTTTTGTTTTTATAGTTTGCTTTTGATAATACTCAAGATTATTATATTATCAATATCGAAATATAAAAAGAAAAAAATTAACATAATTTATAATAATATACATATAACATTATATTTTGTAGACTTGCTTTTTTATTGACTGCTCCACTAACGACATATTACCAGACCAACAGAACACTTTTCAAATGAAGCCAAGCCAAAAAATTATGCTGGTCCATGTGTATGCGTTGTGTGCTTATATTGAACCGTTATGTTACATATAACATTGCTGCCACTTTTACAAATATCATTAACGCTGCAGTTACACGTTCAAGATATGCTTTCAAGTTTTTTACACATACTGCTTGTCAAAATTAACAAAAATTGAAAGCTGTGACGTAGGCTGCACGCCTTTTTAAAACAAATTTAGGCACAGTAGGATGTCCGAAAAGATTTAATTTTTTTGTTCACATCTTCAACAGACATGTTTGTTTTTGCGGCAATAGAACTATAGCCCTTAGTTTTTAAATCATTTCGTCGATATGACGAAAGATTCATATTCCAAAGGACTTCATGGCTTTTGTACAATTTTATAAACAGTAGCACATCATTGCACTTATTATATTTATTCACAAACATATTCCTTTAATTGTTCTTTTTCGGCGAGTTTGTAATCTATAATTTATAATATATGATTTTTAGCAATATAACACAGAAAACTATGGCGGCAAATTATTTTAACGTACAAAACATAACAATGTGCTCTTTAAAATTTATATCAGCTGTTTTCTTGTCTAAAAATTTAAACAAAGGTGGTAAGCAAATTATTAAGCAAGTTCGTTTCAAATATTAAAAGTATGAAAGCGTGAGTGAAACAAAACTTGAAGCAAGACTTGATCGCGTAACCCCCAAGTAAGAACCGAAGCGGCTATACAATCATTTACGTTTGTACAAGCCAATTGTGTATACTATTTGAAGTTTAACAGTACGCTTAACTTGGACAATACTGTCATAACCATATAAGCAAACGTATTAGTTGTAAAAAATTCTGAAAATTATCTTTGTAACTTAGGCTTCCAGACAATAATTATGGATATTGATTAATTTTGTGCAAAGTGTCCAAAGTCACGGTTGAATTAAAAACTTTCTACGAACTCTATAATCTTAAAAATAAAACAAAACCATCGTTCAGCTCTATGCAAAAATCCAATTATCTATTACCTTTTTTAAATTTCTTTTTTCTACAATAGTTGAAATCAAAATGATCATTTTATCCACTTCCTTTTCAAATAATGTACTGCTATACGTCTCTACTTTATTTACTGTCTTCGAAATATTTAATACAGTAAAGCAGACACAAAAGTATTGAGTGTGAATGTGTAGCTATTGTCAGTTCAGTTTTTTCCAATGTAAACATAGGGTTGATGTTTCGATTTTTGTACAAGCAAATGCCTCCGTTCCACACAACACAAGTTTCTATTTAACGTAAACAATTCACACACAAACATATATATACATATATAAATATTTAAACTTCCATAATTTGCAGATCTGCCTGGAATTGAAATCGAAATAAACATTCATGTAAACTGATGTAAATTATTATTAATTATAAATCTGTAATTAGCTATCGCCAATCGATAGGATATTTTAAAAAGTGTAATTCAAAGAATAACTTTCAGGGAATGTTTAAATTAATTTCGAAATACATTTGTATTTTTATTTTACGTTTCTTAATTATTTTAAGTCTTTTACAAAATTACTTAAAATGCTTTCCGTTTTGGATATACATACATACATATGTATGTACATATTTATTTCTTCATACTCTCCACATGATTCATGACTCTCCGATCTCAATATTTTGCACCTGTATGCTTTTATCACAAAATTGTATGTTAGAAGAATCAATTAAGCTGGTAAAGGCATTTAAGGTATCATCATTTAAATACCCTTTTCAAGAGGCAACTCATCTTTTTGCTGTGCTTTTATATATTCATATTTAATTTTTCCATATACTTCTGTAGGAAAGAAATATTTGAATGATTGCGTTTCATCTCCTTCAAACCGCGTGTCTTCTAAGCATATACATATTTTCAATCATTTCATTCAAATCAATATTTTCGCTTAGCAAAATATCTTCCAGAATAATGTTTGAAAGATTTAATAATGTATCTACAGCATTTTCCTCAGCTTTATTTAAAACTGCGGGCCTTATTTTGCAACTAAGTTGTTACTTCTTTAATCTGAAGTTAAGAAAACAAATGAATCTTATAAAAACCAAAAAAGTGGCTACTTTGCTCATGTTTTAATTTACCTCAGAGCTTTCAATAGAATTATTGTTTGCTGACATTTTGGCCTCAATTTTGTCCCCTTGATATATTTGAGAACATCTCATAATCTGAAATCGTTAAAAATAAATGTCCTTCACCGAAATAACTTATTATATGTATCGGAACTTACATTGCTTACAATAATTTTTCTATTCTTTAAATTATTCCGAATTCTGGAGTGCGTTGGCATATTCACATTATATTTTCCTACAATGCTTGCGTACATTTCCCGACTTATATTTTCTGGAAGCAAGCCATTTCTAAGTTCATTTTCGATAATTTTTTTTAGTTTTTGTACGTCACGCATTTTAATTGAATATCTAAAAATAAAATTTCTCTAAATAAATGGCGTTATCCACCAAAAAGTCCTATATAGAAAAGAAGAAATTTTACTAAAATGGACACTGTTCAGTTTTCAAACAAGTTTTGCTGGATGCACTGAAGGGATTCAAAGTCAGTGAGAACTTTCAAGAGAATTGACTGCAATTTACTAAAACCAAAAAATATATTTTTCATGCCTGGCAACATTCAAATCCACTGTAAAGGTTTTTAATATAAGCGCTCTGTTTACTCATCTATATAAATATATATTCTTTCCTCATCAGTTATTGAGTTTGCTTTTACAAAAAAATACTTTGAGAATATCGTAAAAAATGTAATAATACATTTCACATATTTTTTTTGCAAAAATTTAGAATCATATAAAGAGATATTCTGTTTTATTTACTTATAACAATAACCAACCGAGTCCATAGGGCCATATATATGCAGTGAATATAAAAAATACTTATTTTGTGATTCCCGTACTTTTGTACATTTTTTACTTTTATTGAGACTTATTTGTAATTTTATTTGAAAAAAATATGGCATGTAGGCCTAATGGGGATGCCGGCCATAAAAAATAACTGGCAACGCACTTAGCATAGTACCTCCTGTGTTGTGTGGAAAACTATGCATATTTGCTACACTTACTACAATGTTGCAGAGATTTTATCCTCTACGGTCTTTGCTAACTAAAGTATTACTTCATGACCACCCTTTGGCCGGCCGCAGGGCTTTTCTCCTGGGACCGAAAGTGAATATGTAGTTTATTTTTTATATTTTTAATTAATGTACTCTCTTAAAAAAAAATACCGGCCCTAAACCTTTTTTACAACCGATACCGAGCTGCATACTAAATATTTTCCACATAGTAAAATAATAATAAAAATGACTACTAAACCGAAGCTTCAACACTGCTACGAGTATAAACAAAGAACGTGCAAAAGCAGAGCTGTGGTATAATTAAGTAAGCTTCACGTCCTATCATTTCTCCTACTATTCCTTTCCTATAGTACCAGCACAATGCTTCGCATGTGTAAAAAAAAATATAATATATAAATAAATATTAACTTGAAAAATTAAATTATTTTTAGCCATTATCGTAAGAAATATTCACCCTTATTATGTTGGCTTAGACGTATTTCGACTATTGGCGTATTTGTAGTCGCATGTGTTATATATATTAGCGTTTTCGTCAACTGCGATTGCAATTTGTAATAATACGCCGCGTTTTCGAGACGAATACGCCAAACACAAAAAGGTTGATTACATTTTGGTTACGATATAATATACAGTGCTTTAGTGCTTCAAATGCCAACACAAAAAAAACAAAATTAAAAAAGGGTTTTAATTTGCATTTAATAAAACCAGTTCTTCAAAATTGTAATCTGTTGAACGTTGTCGCCACAAGCGTGCACACATTATTTATTGAAATTATACGAAGAAATAAGACGTTGGGAAATTAATTTAGTAATTTATATTTCATATTTATTTCATACAATAATATTCTATAATATTAAATAATTTACTTTAAAAAAAATTTGAGTGTTTTATTAGATTTTTAAGAAAACCCATTACGAAAATTTGAGAGGACCATAACTCGGAAAATATGGGTTGCCGGCATTTTTTTTATTTTATAATTTCTGTTTATTTTTAAATTTTCTATCACAGTAAATTTTTTATTTTTTTTGGAGCTGCTTCCTAAACTGGACATAAGATCGAAAATTTCCACTTGCTTTTTTTGCATTTCTTAGGTGCTTCCATAACTCCCTCCTTCTGCGGCATGGTGCGAACATTGGAGGGCAGTGTTGTGGAGGGTACTGTTGGGGCCACTGCTGTTGACTATAGCTTTGAGCCATACGGGAATGCATACCGTATCCATACGGCATACTCCCACCGTATCGCCAATCCGCTTTTTTCCCCTTCATTACAATTTTAATGGAGTTACTATAGTATGGGCATTTGATTGTAATCTGCAAAATTAAAATATTTTCAAATAAATTAGGAACAACAATTGTTATTAATGTTTTATACTCTAATTAATATTCGATGCAAACCACATTATATTCACAAATTTATTTAAGACTAGATTTTTCCCCCTATTTTTTACTATATATATACTCACCGTTATGTATTTTAGTGCAGATTAATTTAATTATAAGACAGAACCACCACAATTACGAATATAATATAAACACGCTTTAATTCTAACGGAACTTAAATTAAATGCATATGAACTAATTAAATTTGGTACCACCTACAGAAACAAAATATTGGAGCGATTTTTACTTTTTGAAAAACAAGAAATAACTCTGCATTTACACATGAAAGTATTATCTTGAAATTTTTGTATACGTATTTTAAATAAAAATTTCAATGAATATAAGCTATTATACCAAATGAACAGATAATTATTTGTTGTTTGGTTTACCTTCCTATGATTCGTGATAACAGATGCCATTAGCACTAACGCAATGCAGCTTATAGACTAGTTAAACAAAATAGCAAACAAAAATAATTTAGAGAATTTAATTTTTTTTTTAGACATGCTATATTAGGAGTGAAGTCTTCAGCTTATCGACCGTATGCATGTAGCAGACATTTTCCTAAACACTTCATAAATGGTGATAGGCTATCCAAATTTGCTCTGTCCAATATTGAAAGTGTTGAAGTAAATAATTTGCCTTCAAAATTAAATTTCAATTCAACACAAGTTTTAGGATCTAGTAATAGTTGTAAAGGAGGAGAAAGAATAATTTTAGGAATTAATGAAGTGGTAGATGTAGTTAATAACGGCGCAAAATTAAGCGCATTTTTTAAAGCCTCTGCAAATGCAGGAAACAGTTTTAAGTGAAGTTGTAGATATAGATAATGACATTTTAAATAATGAAGCAATTTTGGAGCAGAGACAGACGAAAATATAAATTTAATGAACATAGAAGTTCCGAAGGATAGGGAAGATCACTCATGTACGAAAAAGGCTTTAGTCGAATATCATAGCAGGTACTTAGGGGAAAGAAGAAGTAAGAATAGATTAAGATTAGAAAATATGAATTTAAAAGAAAGAATTAGAAAAGTGTAAGGAGAGAATTAGAATATACAAATAATACAAATAACACGCAATGGGATGCGTTTCATTCTCTACCAAACCCTTGCCCTAGAATTATAGAAATGAATATAGAAGACCGTAGCATCGAAAGAGAAGAAAATTTAGTTCTTGAGCGAAATGCTTTTGTTTATATTTGTGGTTACTTCTACCGCAAACTCCATCATGCCCATATCTGCAAATTTCCATTGCCATTATTCAATACCAACGGTCCTATTTCAGACGACTTTTTTTTTTACTAGTCAAAAACAGTTCGACAATTGTCATTTAGTTAAGCCTCCTCAAGGTTTCGTTGATTACTTCACAATATTGGAGAATAAATTTCACCCTTTATTCAACCAATATTGTCATCAGAAAGGGCTGAGAGAAACAATTTTTAAAGAACATTTTATTGAACAGCAGTATTTATGTTGTAGCAAAATTAGACACGATGAAATTTTGAATTTATTTATTAGAATTAGAATTTACTTTGTACTGAAATTTTTTAATGCAAATACAAAGGAACCTAATTTTAAAACAAAACTTTTATGCGTGTCTAATAAATAATTTTATCACAGCTACTGAACTTGGACAGACTTATGTGATACACTAAAAAATTAATTGTTAATTTTATTAATCAACTAAGTTTTACTTCAGCACTTTTCTTATTTGGGTATCATGCTTTTATGTATTACTTATTAACAAAACTATAATTTTCCCCATACTAATAAATTAGTATTTGGTTTTTTGTATGTATACAGCACAACATAGCATTCTACACAATACACTCTTCACTTCACAACACACTCATCACTGCATAATACACTCCCCAGAGCAAAATACACTCATCACTACATTAATCCCAAACAACAATTTGTAAATATAGTTATCTAGAACCCAAAATGCAAACAAGCTAAACGCTTTAAATATAGCTAAATATTAAATTATTTAAATGTTAGTTACGGCATTTTGCGTTCTAGGTAACGATACATATACACACATTTATATATATATATACATATATATATAATTTTATTATAATAGCTATTGCATTATTATTATTTTATTTTCGTCATCATTAAAATTTATGTTAAATATTAAATTGGTTGTTTTTATAATTTTTTTACATTATTATTTTCCTTTTACACTATGAACTAAAATGTGATACTAATTTAAAATTTGTATTTACATGTACATTCATATGTATATAATATCATTTTGTTAAATTATTATTTTACTTTTACACTATGAACTGAAATGTGACCCTAATTTCAATTTTTTATTTACCTGTACATATATATAATATAATTTTGTTAAATTGTTATTTTACTTTTACACCATCAACTGAAATGTGATACTTACATGTGCATATATATAATATAATTTTGTTATATTATTATTTTACTTTTCGTTATTTTATATATTACTATTCATATATCCTAGCAACCACACAGTCTTGTATTTTAAAAACCATATATCTTGTGTTTGCTGGGATGGCATCGAGGATTTCGTATCCAGGAGTAAGTGTAGCGAAAATATAATGCATTTCTAGCTTCTCCTTACTCAAGATCATCATGCGTGATGAAGAGAAACATTCTACAAGAGTTGATGTTGTTCATAGCAAAACATGATGGATCTAGACCAGATAAGGTCGTGCCAATTTGTTCATCCAGAAATGAAAAAGCTACCACAAAAATTCAAAATGTTAATTAATTTTGTATTGCTGAATCTGTTGGTTTATTAATGTTAATATTTTATTGCCTCTATACGATTCATTGAAATAAAATACTTTATTTTACGTTGATCTAAGTACATATATATTTCGAACCATAAGGTTTATCTTCAGGATCTATAAAATAATTTTTATTTAATAACAATTATAATAAAATTTTTAACAATTTATGTTATCAAAATTGACTGAATTATTTGAAAAATATACATATGTATGTATATATTTGATTGACAAATATAAATCAAGTTTAATATTAGTTTGTTTTAAAAGTAGAAATCAAATTACAATATGTATTTACATATATAATCTTTTGTATCTCTTTTATAATTGCAAGCAAATTGTTCAAGTTTAACTATTTGATTGACTTCATGTATTCGTAACTTCAATTTGTTTTCCTCAGTTCTTAAGATTTTTGCATTTTCAAAATCAAATTCATGTTTATTAGTTCTTGCATGTTTGGCCAATGCTGTTATATTAACATTTGTATTTACTTTTAATGAATTGTTACAATCATATTCATGTTGCTGTAGTCGTTTCTTTAATTTTTGTTTTGTTTCTCCAATATAAAGTGCATCACAATTTTTACATTGTATTTTGTATACAACATTAGATTTTTCTCCTTTTTTAAGGGGATATTTTATTTGTAAACTTTATTCAAAAATCATTTAAGTGAAATGAAAAAAATAATGTAGATACATAATATTGTATTATTCTTTTGTATGTGTTTACATTAGTTGCTTCACATTATGTTATGTTGTAATTGTGAGAGATAGTTATGACGTATTAAGGTAGGATCACTCGATTGTTGCATTGCCCCAATTTTACACAATTTTTATTGTGCTGAATTGGGGCACAATAAAGAAATTGTCGCAATCAAATTCTATGCAGTCACATGATTACGCGCGAGAAGATAACAAACTTTTCAACAAACTTTTCCAAAAAATTAACAGAGAAAGGGAGAAAAATTCCTTTTTTATTCAGACTGCAAAGAGTATGTTAACATTTTGTAGACTAGTGCTGCCAAATTATATATGGCAGCACACTTCTCTTTACATACATTTCTGTGGAGGGTAACAAACTTTGAAAGTTTTTAATATTATTTAAAATTAATTATGAATTATATAATATGATATATAAGTATAATATATATACTTATATATGTAATTCACATTATAAAATGCAATTATATTTAATGTAGCTTATTTCTAAAAAATGTAATTTATATTTTAATTAAATTCTTTGTGTATTACCATGTAAAGGCTTATGGACATTAAAAATCCCTAAAATGAAAAATTTGCAAGTTCTACCAATATTTGATTAACTTGGTAGCACCAAGATGATGGCCATGATGATGTAGTACAGAATCAGAGATTCTCATACAGAAGACCCATAAGTGGGATAAGAAAAAGTGTTTTCTCAGCTGTGCTACGTAGATCGCAAAGAGAAGAAAATCATTGGCAAAGCAATTGGTTAGAAGCAATAATTATACATTGCTTTGCACAACATATTTTTAAAAATTATTAGTATTTTTCGTCCACAAAATTTTTGGCAAAAGCACGTAAAAATGTGAAATTTTATTCATTGTGTTGAATTAAATATATAATAAAAAAAAAAATGTGGTTTATCTACTAAGCAAAGGGTAAGTATTTAAATGGAATATATTATTTGACTTCCGACAAGGTATTTATCATAATATCATATATTTTCTTGTCAGGCACTCTTCATCGGAGCAATTGGAAACAAGTTTTATGGTGTTAAATTTGCTAAAGTTGTTCAATTTGATGGTCCTCTACAGCAGTAAGTGCAGCATTGAGCAAATGCGCCGTGAATACTAGCCTATGGAATTTCTCAGCCGCTTGTGTCAATTTTTACATATTGAAGTTGCAGATTAGGAAGTTCAAGGTTTTGTTAATTTCCTTCAATTCTTTTCCTTATACAAAAATCGAAGTGAAATAGTTACAACAAATTCGTGTCAAGAAGAATGGCATGAAATTACTTTAAATATAGGTAGACAACAAAGCTTATGTTGCGGAATATATGTATGTACATATTTTACAATTTCCTTTATTTCAGAAAGAACTCACAGTACTTGGCAGGATATTAAAGTAGCTGAAAAAGCTGGAGGTGTTAATGCAAACAATAAACGCAATCGCTTTATTTATTGGCGCACGTATTAGGATGTATTAGAATTATCAGAAATAAGCTTGGATTTTAATTTGTACTAAAATAATGTAAGGTATACATTTACTGATTCACCCGTGATAGCTGTGAACATAGTAGAGCAGGAGAAATATTCTGTGTTGTTGGTTAGTACGGTTTGTAGTCTGTATCGTTTGTCTTACCGTCATCCAGTTAATGAAAGCAACATGAAGTTGTTCCACCGGAATTGCACCAAACCGATGATGCAGCAAAGCAACTTTAACTATCAAACCACGGTATGTATGTTTGTGTGCCGGCACGTTTGTCTATTGATGAATTAGAGAGTTTCGAAATAGTGGTGATGGTGGAGTTTCATGAAAAATTTTACGGATGTACCCAGCAATAATCAACCCAGTATTTTAACAAGGAATTTCACAATGAAGTGCGATTTGTTAAAACCACAGAAAATGTATGTGCATTGGAATTAACTTGGGTTTTGCCACCGATGGAAAAATTGTATAAATGTAACCCTGATCACTTTCTCATCTAATTGGTTATTATGGTTAAGGCAGTTTGTCTGCTTATTTAAGAAAAAGGTTAGTTTATTTTGTTTTTACTGATTATCTAATTGCTGCTAACATTTGCAAATGTTGTTTTCTTTTTAAGACTCTGGGGCTTATAGCTAATAGCTGGAGTAGATGAATCTGGTTTCGATACAAATTACATTTAAGCCCTTTTAAATTTGCGCATTTACCTAACTGACAGTGCTTTTCAACATTTGAACGATATTTTGTCAACAATTTTGGCCTACATACAGCTTTGTGGTCATTATGATTTCTTAAAAGCTTGTGAAGAATTGTCTAGCATAGAGGCCACCAGTTTTCGCTTTGCTGCTCAAGAGCCTGGCTTTGACGATGTACAAAATCTAGTTGTTCTCTCAAAATACTATCCGCCCAACCATATTCTAATGAAATTTGAATATTTTTTAATGAATAAAATGATATGCAAAATTGAATAATTCAATAATGACAAAGAAAAAGTGCTAAGTCTAATAATGTTAAAATTGTGCTAAAAGCCATTTGAAATATTACATTTATTTATTTCTTATTTTATAGATTTTTCCGTTTTAAATTTCATAAATTGGACTTAGCTCTTTTACGACTGAAGGCAAAGCTTTTGTTTTAGTATAACTTAATTTTCACTATTATTTCTTTTTTTTTAAATCATTTAATTTCAAAAATAGAATCTGAATAAATAAATGTTACACCGATACAATTTAATATAAATTAATTGTTTTTATTTAAAAAAAATAGAAAACGATTAACAATTCTAACAGAAAGAATTTTTAATTAATAATAATTATATTCCATTTCTTCTGGCTGCAGTTGTTTCCATTTCTCATCTCATCCAAAACCAAGTATCACATATTCACGCACTCGTTGAACAGATATATAAAAGAAAATAAAAACAAATAAATTTTTTTAATTATAAAAAAGGAAAACGAAATAATTAAAAATTAAGTTTTAACAATACGTTTCAAAATATTTGTTCTATTTGGTTTTGCCAATCATTGCTATTTTATAAAAACAAACACACTTAGTTGCTTTTGTTAATCACAAAATCAAGTGGAACTTCTTTTGCTTATGCTAACAAATTTTTTAGCACTAAACACTTTTGTTCCAATTGGTTTTGTGATTAATAAAATAACTGGACGTTTGTATTTTACAACAAACTAGCACTTTTGGGGGTGGGTTTCAGAACTTGGGACGCTAGCTCTCAATAGAAAATGTAGGACTTACCTTGCTACTCCTACTGCCCAGTTGTGTTGTTCCTATTGCAGAAATCCATTCTGTGTCGTCGATGTCATTCACTGCTTGAAACACAAGTTTCTTATTAGGGCCAAAAATTGCAACTTGATGACATGTATATCACCTACCTGTGTACACTTTTCCGGAACATGTGGAGCTTATCTGCTTCTGGGCACCATAAAACGCAGTGTTGGCTCCTAAAAAATTTAAATGTAATATATTAAAAGCTTTTAGATAATTACTTTTTAGGCCCCGATTATGGTTCACAACACTTAAATGTTGTGTTGTCTCGGCTACAACACAACATTTATATTTGTTTCGATTATGGTTTACAACATCTACATGTTGAGTATGTCACACAGAGTTGTATTTTATGGCAGCATACATTATACGTAAAATTACATCTTTTCATATAGAAAACTGTCAAAAATAAAACAATTAAACAAATACACGCGCATTTTTAAAATTATTTTAAAATAATGGAGATAAGTGTCGATTTATTTTTTGATGACGATGAGGGTAATGAAGAAACACACATGTTGCGTATGAGAAGGAGAATCCGGGACAGTTCAAATCCCTTGGAACTACCAAATACTGAGTATGTACAATTTCTTTAAACAGCCAACATTTTAGTAGCATTACATTTTTTAGTTTCATAAAATTTTTTCGCATAAACAAAGATGGTTTTTTGTTTTTGCTGGAAGAGCTGGCTGCATTTTCAAACCCTTCTATTCGGAGTTCGGCCATTCCTCCAATTCTCAAATTAGGGTGTGCGCTGAGATTTTTTGCCGATGGTAGCTACCAAAGAAGTAGCGGAAATGATTTTAACATTGGAGTTGCGCAACCAACTGTTTGCTATATTTTAAAAGAAATCATAAAATTCTTTGAAAAGAAAATTTTGAATAAGTGGATAAACGCTCGGATGACCGAAGAAGAAAAAAACAACAGCAAAACATCCTTTTTTTCAAAAACAGGGTTTCCAGGAATAATTGGCTGCATAGATGGAACGCACGTGCGAATCGTGTCGCCCCCAAAGGAGTTACAACATTTGTACTTCAATAGGAAGGGTTATTACAGCTTAAACGTCATGATCGTAAGCATAATTCTAATAATATTAACATATTAATTCTAATTTGAATATATTTGTATTACTACACGTGTGATTATATAGTTGTGCGACTATGAAATGAACATCCGTTACGTTGATGCTCGATATCCTGGCTCAAGCCATGATTCCTTTGTGTGGAATATGAGCCATCTGAAACAATATTTGCAGCAAAGTATGGAGGAGAATACCTGGATTTTAGGTAATAAGTTAGTCGAATTTTTAACTTTTTATAAATATGTTTATACATATATGTATGTATGTATGTGTTTTTAGGTGATGCTGGATACCCATTAGAGTCATATTTAATAACGCCATTCCGAAGTGCTGACGAAGGATCCCAAGAAAGTCGTTTTAATACGATCCATGCAAAAGCAAGAAATATTATTGAAAGAACAATTGGGATTCTCAAGAGCAGATTTCGATGTTTGCTCTCTGCAAGAGGTTTGCACTACAGTCCTAAAAAAGCGACTCAAATTACCAATGTTTGTTGTGCATTGCATAATTTAAGCAGACATTTTAAAACGGAACACCAAAATGATGTGCCTCCTTTGCTGGACACAGAAGTACAAGACACAACAGAAGCTAATATTGAAGATTCTGCACGAGAAATAAGAAATAATTTAATGCTTGCTATATTACATGAATAATAATTTTTTTAAGTATGGCTAAAAAACTTTACCAACTTTATTGCAATTAAAAATAAAAACTTTATTAAAAACGAAAAATATTTATTTAACGAGTAAAAAAAAGTATATATATATGTATGTATATATATATGCATATATATAAAACATAAAAAAAGAAAATAAAAACAAAACAAAACAATTCATTTGATATCACATTGGTTTCTTAAAGCAAAACAATTCATTCAAAAACTATAAACTAAAACATTTTTACTACATACATATTTACATCACATTTGGAGTCTCTTTTGCGTCAGTTCTAATTTGGCTTTTATCAATTGCATTTGTAAATCTTTTTCTTTTTTAGCTCGTACATTTTTTTATTAATTTTGTAATTTTTATACGAATTTTTTTCTATCTTTTTTAATGTTTTTAAAATTTCCTCTTGGGTCTTTGCCTGTGTTTTTAATAATGCTAAACGGTCTGTTTCTGATTTTGATCGGGTGCGGCTTTTTGGTGTACGCTGCTCGGTGTTGCGTACAGCGCTTGTTGACGATGGCTCAAAATTTGGTTGCAACTGCTCTACATCGGACTCTTCTAAAGCTTGCAAGCCCACTGCAGACCCACTTGGGTCAACCTGCGACTCCATCGACACCAGTTCAATAGTCGTCTGCTCTAACGAACTCAGGCTTATTTCAGAGTATGGACCACCACCAGTAGCTTGAATGCTCCTTTTATTGGCAGCTAGCTTTCTTTTTAAGTTAGCCTTATAGTGAGTCCATACCTATAAAAAAATAATACAAATTTTATATAATTCTATAAAATGAAATAATTAATTACGTACTCTTTGCCATTCTTTCGCATTTCGAATAGGTGGACCCAAACTATTTAATTTTGTGGTAAACTGATCCCATTTGTCCTTTAATTGCATTTTATTGCATCCAAATGAGGGTTTACCACGGCCAATATCCGGATTTTGCGCCATCAGCTCTACCAGCATTTTCATTTGTTGTTTGTTTGTAATTTTTCTGAAAAATTGTAGTTATAGATATTTGCAACAAACATAAAAAATATTTACTTACAAAATTTTCTCCATTTTAAATCTAAACTTGCCGTGGCAACAAGACAACCGGTAATAATCAGTTGTAAATTTTTGACACTTCTTACAACACATACTTGCAAATGTTGTGAACCATAATCGCAGTAAATTGACATAGACAACTAAAAATACAACACTTCCGATAAGTGTTGTAAACCATAATCACAATTTCAAATTTACAACATCAAAATAACAACTGTTGTGAACCATAATCGGGGCCTTAATTAAATACTTACCTTTTGGTTTTTGGGCAGCGGCTTCTACATCCGCTTTTGTGTTGTTTTGCTTTTTTTCACTTTAGGTAATATGTAGACAAAATAATCTATAATATATATGTCTACAAATTACCAACTTTGGTCATGATATTGGGGTAAAATGGAAAATTATATTCAATTTGCTCCAATATCTTACACAAAAATTTATTTTCTGTCAACCAAAGGAAAATTGCGCAAGGTTCGTACGACAAAGAAAACAACATTTATACTAATATTTGTTGTCCCTCTCGCACGAAGTAGATTGTGTAGATTTTTAAACAAAATATATTTATTTAATTTTAATAGTATATATTTTTATCTAATTTCAAACTCCAACATCTGGTGGCACTTGCAACGAGTCTGTATCTCCAAGGAAATTCTGTTTTGACTGATAAAGTAATCATTTTTGGTATGTAATATCTTCAAGTTAAAATTCAATTCCTTTTTATTGTTTGGTTTTGCTTCAAGATGAATTCGATTTATTAATTTTTAAATGTTTGTTGTTTATTGCCTAGTTGAACTAATCAATAACCATATTTAATAACTTAATGTTGCGAATCCATACTTACTCATTTAGAATAAAATGAGAATAGCTAACTATATACAGTGGCTCACAGTCAAAGTGAGCCAAGGTTTATTTTCAGATAAAATTATATATAGTGAAAGGAAAATTCGATTGAAAAAATATTACGTGTTTTTATTGTTTGAATACAAAGCTTCAAAAACATATCAATTACTTCAGGTACATTACTTGCTTAGTGGAAAAAATAACAAAAATTCTAAATAGTATATTGAACATATACCTCACAGAGAGAGTCAGGCACTCAAATTAACTACGATTTAAATTCAATATTAATACTTTGTTGGACCACTTTTTGCTGAAATCACAGCATGTAGACGTCTAGGCATCGATTCCAATAAATTAGAGCTGTATGTAGAAGGAATTGCGCTCCACTCCGATTGTAAAGCATCTAGAAGAGTTTTTTTTGTGGCGTAATGTCATGTTTTCGGATATTTTGGTCAAGGGCACATACATTTTCAATAATATTTAAGTCCGGAGACTGTGATGAAACTTCAAGCCAATGTGGGTAACTGTATAGTAACAATTCTCGCGCAACATACGATTTATGTTCAGGATCGTTGTTCCGGTAAAAGTCTTTTTCGATGCCCAGTTCCTCAACACTCGGTTTAACATTTTGCTTTAAAACGCCTACATAAAAAAATTTTATCATAATACCCGAAATGTGTTGCAGATTTCCCGTACCACTACTTGCCATGCACCTCCAAACCATGACAGATTCACCACCATGCTTCACACTTGGAATGAGATTTTTCTAGTGAAGCTGGGAATTCTTTTGTCGCTATACCATCTGCTTTCCACCACACCCCTAGCAACAAACGTCTTATTATTCAATTTAAATCTATTGCTTTCGTTTCTGAAAAAAACCATATCAGCCCTATCTATTAGTAACATACATGTAGCTATTCTTGCCCGATGTTGCCCTATTAATTTAAAACATTTGCACTTTATTTTATCTCTACAATGGAATTTTATAGGAGTTTAGAAGACAACAATATAGTGTAAATATTTTTAATAAATAAGGTAAAAAGGTGCAATGTACGTTTTGATCATCAATATCACTATTAGGTAAAAGTTTATAAAATTAATACTAATAGAATTTAATTTGAAGAATTGTTGTTAAGTTTATCATATTTTGCAGCATTGTGGTAGTACTGAAAATGCCAGTAGCAATAGCCTTTTATTTTAATTTTTTAATTCAGTTTTCTTTTTGCATATTTTCAGATCTTTGAATAAAAGGGACGGACAACCAGTAACCAAGTAATTTAAGTTTATTTATAAAATTATGTTAAGACAAAGTTGGTATGCCGCACTGGCTGCTAAGGCCGTCGGAAAAAAAAGAAAATTGTTAAATTTTAAAAAATAAAGAAAACTCATGAAAATGGTATATTTTATACATAATATAATTTTCAAAAATAAAGAAAACCCATGAAAATGGTATATTTTATACATAATATGCGTGTATAAAAGAAGAATGCAATATCTTTTGGTTAAGTTTTGCGATTACTAAATAAATAACAAATTTTGGATTTTATCTGTATTGTTTTTTTATTTTATCTTTTCTAGGAACGCAGGATGAAAGGGGGCCGCTATTTAAGTAGTTTAGATATAAGCAATATTATTATAAACAGTTCAGATTTAGAAAATTTTACAAGTTATGAAAAAACAAATGAAAATTTGTTTGAGTTTGTAGTAAATTCTATAAATGAATATAGAAATAAACACAACAAAATAAAAAATAATGTTAAAACTCGCAAACATATTGCAACTCTTGCAAGGCGAATTTTGGACTCACAGAATGCAATAAGAACAGATTCGGAAGTAGTTGATATTTCACATAACGTTTCAGTGAGAAATTCTGCTTCATTAGATACTGCATTTGTAAATATTGCAGATTTAGACATGAATAAAAGTTCATATCCAAATTTATTGCAACCTTTTATCCCAGAAACCAAAAATGTTTCCAGTACCGCTTGTAGAGTAACAGGAAATATTGAAAATTTAATTTTATTGGACGATAGTAGTTTATTGCTCAATAATGTATATTGTGAAGGACAATTTAATGACAAATCGGAAAGATTGCCAAAGGAACAAAGGCCTATGTTAGAAATTTTACGTCAAAACGATACAAAGAAAAGTCCGAAATTAGAAAATGATTTTGCATGGGATAGAGAATTTCTAACTAATATCTCACAGCTCCAATCAATTTTGAAGAATGTTACAGAAGATATAAAAGAAACAAAGAAAGATATCATAAAAGAATCAAAATCCTTTTTTTTGGAATTAAAAAAAAATTTTGAAGAAGTTTTCTTTTATAATGATATCAATGATATTAAAATGTCTTTAAAAGAAATTTTAAAGAAAAAGAAAAAAATTCAAAAAATGAAGACCTGTCGCTTAAAACTTCGAGCAAAAATCTCTTGTCACAAAGTTCTTTAAATATTTCTGAAGAGAAAAAAAACCGTGACAACACGCTAGGTCCTTTTGAGATAACGGATAATTCTCAAAATGTGTCCGATTTCATTAAATACAGAAAAATACCCAACCCAAAAGAAAAATGCAATAGATATGTTATTCGTAAAAAATCTGCAAACACGAAACCTTGCAGAAAATTTAAAGCTAACATTAAAGATTGCTCTTTTCGTGTCAAACTAAATATTGATAAAAATACGGGCATAAACAAAATCACAAAAAAAAAGATTATCGAAGATTTGCTGAGAGAAGAGTACTTAAAATATAATAATGTCTGTATTTTATGTTTCTACAACATTAAATATGGAATAAAAAATATATTGTTGTATGCGTATTGCAAATTTAATGATTGTACTACTTTTTGTTTTAAGATAAATCCTCAAGGCCATGTTACTGTCTATAGAACGAATGATATATGTCATGCTGAAAATGAAGTAAAAGTTGGGCAAATAAGAGGTGTAAAAAGACACATTATGAAGAGCAAACTAAAAAGAAATAAAGCATATTTATTCAGAAAGCAGCAAATCATAGATGCAGCGGATGATATTGCTGAAAAAGGGAACTTTCAAAATATCCACAAGGTGGAAACATTAAGAAAGTGTAAATCTGAAGGAAATCACGATAGATATTATCACGGTGACCCATTTTATTCACTATATTTAATGCAAATGGGTCCATATAAAACCTATATACATAGGCTTTCTTCACCCTTTACGGTATATACTTGGCAAAATTTTACCTTTGAAACCATTTCAAGTAATATGAAAATCTTAGAGGACTCCAAATTTACATTACATTTGGATGCATCAGGTGAAAGTGTGAAAACTTTGATTTGTGCTGAAAAAAGAATTTCTAAATTAAAAAAGATTCTACCCATAGCAGAGGCAATTCTTTCTAGACATACATACGCTCAAAGAAATACGTGACTTTCTAGATAAATTAAAAATATCATTGCAAGATCAACAAATTAAATACCAGTTCAAGTGGCCTTATTGCAGAAGTATTTGTACCGACGTTAGCGCAGCATTGTTTGGTGCAGTGTTAAAAAGCTTTAACAATCAAACATTGTTGGAGAACTTTAACGCATGCGCGTTATTTCATAATGATTTTAAAAATAATTAAAAAATAAAGCCAGATTTCGTAGTGTTGGAAAATGTCATTACATACACATCATATGTAAAGACTTAAATGCAAAATTGGGCAAAAAACATATTTTGCGAAACTTACTAAAAAAAGCTTTAATAACTGCTTTTAATTTAAGCACTATTGAAGAATGTCAACGATGGTTTAAACACATATTCACAATATTGCTTACACCATATAAAAGCCATAATTTGGAAAAAAGTCTTGAAATCTTAAATTAATGCTTATTAGAAAAAAATTAGGAAAATAAAAGCAATGACTATGATTTTCCAAATGTTGAAAAAATTGATTTATTGGAATCAATAGCACGCAACATTCCGAAAGATGTTCCTATCTATTTATAGTGAACTTGAAAACGATATTAAGAACATAAATAAGGGGATTACGGTAAATGAATATCGTCATGATGAAATCTGCATGTTTATTTTAAATAAATATTGCCCCTTTATTGTTCTTTGGACAAACGTAATGGGTATTCACGTCGATCCGTCTGGAGAACACATTAGTAATGCCCCAGTTGAATTCACTTATTTTCTGCAAAAAAACATAATTTTACCACAAAAAACAGTGAGACCCGATGTGTTTGTTAATTTAATGAGAATCGATTATCTTAGTTCACTTAAGGAAATACGTTTCCACTACAAAATGTTTGGTACAATGGACGAAGAAATTTAAGATACAATCACTTCTTTGAATGAATATAAAAAAGTCGATTTCACCAAGACATTACAAAAAGAGCATTCTTATATTACTTCAACTCCTAATGACAGAAAAGATGAAAATTATAATTCATTCAGTGTTGAAGTCTTAAAAAAAGATCATGACTATACACAAATTAGCATAAAGAGTGAACCAGAGGAAGAATGGGGAAAAATAAGTTCTCAGAAAAAGAGAACAATACGTCCCAAATTGATGCTTGAGTCGAAAAGATGCAAGAAACTTAAAGAAATTATTGCAAATAATAAAAACAACAATTATGTTTCTGCTGAAAAAGACAATTTCTTTTTGTTCAAGTTCCATTTGCTTTTTTTCGAAGTAAATAATATCACCGATTATATTAGTTTTGGTTTTTATGACAACATAAAAACCACAGACTGGAATTCTTTAAATAATGACAAGCAATTAACAAATTTTATTTTAGATGCCTGCCTTCTAGCGGTAATAAAAGAAAGTGGAATATTTCATTGTTCCTCTTTACCTTGTCAAACTAAAAATATCAATTTCGAAAATATCAATTTGTTAAAAAAATATGGCCCTAATTTGATATTTGTTCCTATCTTATATAACTTCCATTATACTCTATGTGCTATTAATTTTAAGTCTCGTGAATTTATGTATATAAACTCATTGGAAAGCGCAGGAGAAGGAAAACGTCTATATACAGATTTTCTTCTTACACTTGAGGAAGAAAAGCATGTATGGCGTTATTGCCCAATAGTTGATAGGGATATACAAAATGATAATACTAGTTGCGGCATATTTGTATTAATGTATGCTTCTCAAATTCTTCAAAACGAACCTTTAAAAAATTTATGTAAACCAAATCATTTCCGAAGGAAAATGAAAAACATGCTAATTAAACACCAAGGTGACAAAACAAGATTTTGTGTTCAGTGCGGGCATTTAAAACCTGCAACTGTTATACATTTATATGTAAAGATTGTGGTTATTATATTTGCATAAGATGTAATAAAAAGCATTGGGCAGGAAATGCGAATAAATGCAAAATTATTTGCCAAAAAGTCTTGGCAATATGAAACTAAACTGTGATATGTAAACTAAGTGGTGAACAACTATGCTATAAAATGTATGGTTGGGCATTGACTTGTATTTTGTGATTCCCGTACTTTTGTACATTTTTTACTTTTATTGAGACTTAATTGTAATTTTATTTGAAAAAAATATGGTATGTAGGCCTAATGGGGATGCCGGCCATAAAAAATAACTGGCAACGCACTTAGCATAGTACCTCCTGGGTTGTGTGGAAAACTATGCAGGGCTTTTCTCCTGGGACCGAAAGTGAATAGTTATTTTTTTATATTTTTAATTAATGTACTCTATTAAAAAAAAATACCGGCCCTAAACCTTTTTTACAACCGAAACCGAGCTGCATACTAAATATTTTCCACATAGTAAAATAATAATAAAAATGACTACTAAACCGAAGCTTCAGCACTGCTACGAGTATAAACAAAGAACGTCCAAGATAAAAATAAAAAAAATTATAATATATAAATAAATATTAACTTTAAAAATTAAATTATTTTTAACCATTATCGTAAGAAATATTCACCCTTATTGTGTTTGGCGTAGACGTATTTCGACTACTGGCGTATTTGTAGTCATATGTGTTGTATATATTAGCGTTTTCGTCAACTGCGATTGCAATTTGTAAAATACGCCTCGTTTTCGAGACGAATACGCCAAACACAATAAGGGTGATTACATTTTGGTTACGATATATTATACAGTGCGTTAGTGCTTTAAATGCCAGCACAAAAAAAAACAATTTAAAAACGATTTTAATTTGCCTTATATAAAACCGGTTCTTCAAAATTGTCATCTGTTGAACGTTGTCGCCAGAAGCGTGCACACATTATTTATTGAAATTATACGAAGAAATAAGACATTGGGAAATTAATTTAGTAATTTATATTTCATATTTATTTCATACAATAAAATTGTATAATATTAAATAATTTGCTTGTAAAAAAATGTAATAAAAACCAAATTTAATAATCAAGTATTAAAATTAAATTGATTTGTTTTAATCTTTTACCGCTGTTGCTGACAAATTGGAATGTTTTGTTGTAGATTTGTTTGATAGGGCTTTTGGCCAGTCATAGTCATATTAGACATTTGCTGCTGCAATTTAAATTTGTCCGTCAGGATGTCTGAAAATAAAATTAGAACAAAATGAAGTAAGTAAAAAGTTATTTTTAAAAAAGTAAATGGTAAAGACCAATTTATCGATTCTAATAAAAATTTTGAATATATGATGCAAATTTGAGTGTTTTATTAGATTTTTAAGAAAGCTACGGTTAAAAAATCACCCATTACGAAAATTTCAGAGGACCATAACTCGGAAAATATGGGTTGCCGCAATTTTTTTTATTTTATAATTTCTGATTATTTTTAAATTTTCTATCACAGACAATTTTTTTTTTTTGGACCTGCTTCCTAAACTGGACATAAGACCGAAAATTTCCACTTACTTTTTTTGCATTTCTTTGGTGCTTCCATAACTCCCTCCTTATGCGGCATGGTGCGAACATTGGAGGGCAGTGTTGTGCTGTGGAGGGCACTGTTGTGGTGGGCACTGTGTTGGAGGGTGCTGTTGTGGTGGGTGCTGTTGTAGATGGTACTGTGGAGGGTACTGTTGGGGCCACTGCTGTTGGCTATAGCTTTGAGCCATTCGGGGATGCATACCGTATCCATACGGCATGCTCCCACCGTATGGCACATCCGCTTGTTTTCCCTTAATCACAATTTTAATGTTGTTACTGCAGTATGGGCATTTCATTGTATTCTGCAAAATATTTTCAAATAAATTAAGAACAACAATTTTTATTAATGTTTTATACTCTAATTAATATAGGATGCAAACCACATTATATTCACAAATTTATTTAAGACTAGATTTTTTTCCCTATTTTTTACTATATATGTATATACTCACCATTATGTATTTTAGCGCAGATTAATTTAATTATAAGACAAAACCACAATTACGAATTTAATAGAAACACGCTTAATTCTAACGGCACTTCAATTAAATGCTACCAAGTTAACATATGAACTAATTAAATTTGGTACCACTTACAGAAACAAAATATTGGAGCGATTTTTACTATTGGAAAAACAAGAAATAACTCTGCATTTACACATGAAAGTATTATTATGAAATTTTTGTGTACGTATATTAAATAAAAATTTCAATGAAGTAGATGACTTTAAAATTAAATGTGTGCTTACAGAGAAAAGTGAAATTTCATGTTAGAAATGTTATCAAAGCTATGAATTGTTGAAATTGCATTAATTTTATAATTGAAAAAACTAGAACTGAAAACCCAAAATGAAGTAAAATAGAATTAAACAGAATATTAGTAAAGCGTTCATTAATTAAAATAATCGAATTTTTTTATTTACCTTTTCGTTGAACAATTTGTTCATTACTTTATGATTTTTAGTGTATTGTTTTTCTTAATGCATTTGATTAAAATTTTATTTTTACACTGCAGAAACACGTTAAATTTTTATTTTCAAATTTTTTCACATGCTGCTTCCCAAAATTTTTGTATATTGATAGCTGTAACGTAGGCAGCACGCAAGTTTTGAGCAATTTAAAAGCCCTATCACATATATAAGGACTGTACGTTTACTTTCTGGGAAAGTTCGGTAAAATGAGAGTAAGGTATAATTACTCTCAATAAGAGCCCAAAATGTACAAAAGTAAGAAAACGCAAAAAACCATAAAATTTACCAGAAAAAAAGAAATGTAAATTTTTTACAGCTCTGTTTATATCGGAGATGATAATTTAAAAATTGTAATCTTTTGACCCCATATGTACTAAAAACATAAAAGTTGTGTTAAGTTTTAATATTATTAACTATTAGTAACAGAAAGATAAAATGAAATGAGTTCTTGTATATTGAGAATTTTTTTCGAAATCAAACAAATTAAAGTAATACTGAAGGAGTTCCTATTACTCGAGAGACCACCTCGTTGCGAGACAAACAACGTGTTGTTGAATAGTTAAAAATTAATGCAGTTCATTACTTTTGCATGCAAATTGTACTGAAAAAAGTACAATTGTACGAGCTTTATTATCCATGATTTTCGTTGAAAGTTTAATGTGATTGATGACAGTTTACCGAAAAAAAAACTATTTTGAAAGAATTTATTTACAAAACCAAGCATTAAAAGAATTTATTTATTTATATTTATTTTTGAGCGATGGTATATTTTACGAAAAGTTTTTAACACACAACTTTTTTAATGTCTGTCAGCTGCTTGGGACATTTGTAATTTTGCTTTGTTATTTTCAATGTTTATTATAAACAAACTGATTGCTTGTTCTTCATGCCCAAACTAGCCCGAAGAAAAAGTACGGGCATTCTCGTGCGTGAAGAACAAGAACATTACTCTCTCAAACCCTCTGTCATTTACCCAATTTTTGCGTAAGAAAACGCTTTTGGGTAAGATTTTGATTAAACGAAACAATTTTGAGTAAACGAACAGACCTATAATAGGCTATAGGCCTTACAGTGTAGTACTGCCAAATTTTTTAGTATGCAAAATGTTAATTAGTTGGCAGCACACTTATAATTTATTATATTTTTGGATTTCATCAAACTTTCTGTGGAAGGTATCAAACTTTTTGAGTCACTTGCAATAAATTTTTATATTTTAAAGAAATTATTTAATTAAGTAAGAACGTTATGATTAAAAATTAGAAAATTACGAATCGGAAAAAAATTCAAAAATTATGTATAAGGAAAATAAAACACTAGTTCTTAATAAATACAATCACTCACTGTTTCGAAGCTATTTCACTCACTACACTGTAAGGCCTATAGCTCCGAAACTAGGACTTGTGCCAAAAATCGCCCTATACCGGGTGATAGGTCTAAGTATTTGCTACATTTTGCCATCATTCGTTTTCGCCCCAATGGTTGTGCCTTCGAACAAAATTTTTCAAATACTGTTTCAAGGCGATTTCACTCACTATACTGTAAGGCCTATAGTTCCGAAACTAGGACTTGAGCCAAAAATCGCCCTATACCGGGTGATAGGTCTAAGTATTTGCTACATTTTGCCATCATTCGTTTTCGCCCCAATGGTTGTGCCTTCGAACAAAATTTTTCAAATACTGTTTCAAGGCGATTTCACTCACTACACTGTAAGGCCTATAGCTCCGAAGCTATGACTTGTGCCAAAAATCGCCCTATACCGGGTGATAGGTCTAAGTATTTACTACATTTTGCCATCATTCGTTTTCGCCCCAATGGTAAGTGTAGCGAAAATATAATGCATTTCTAGCTTCTCCTTACTCAAGATCATCATGCGTGATGAAGAGAAACATTCTACAAGAGTTGATGTTGTTCATAGCAAAACATGATGGATCTAGACCAGATAAGGTCGTGCCAATTTCTTCATCCAGAAATGAAAAAGCTACCACAAAAATTCAAAATGTTAATTAATTTTGTATTGCTGAATCTGTTGGTTTATTAATGTTAATATTTTATTGCCTCTATACGATTCATTGAAATAAAATACTTTATTTTACGTTGATCTAAGTATATATTTCGAACCATAAGGTTTATCTTCAGGATCTATAAAATAATTTTTATTTAATAACAATTATAATAAAATTTTTAACAATTTATGTTATCAAAATTGACTGAATTATTTGAAAAATATACATATGTATGTATATATTTGATTGACAAATATAAATCAAGTTTAATATTAGTTTGTTTTAAAAGTAGAAATCAAATTACAATATGTATTTACATATATAATCTTTTGTATCTCTTTTATAATTGTAAGCAAATTGTTCAAGTTTAACTATTTGATTGACTTCATGTATTCGTAACTTCAATTTGTTTTCCTCAGTTCTTAAGATTTTTGCATTTTCAAAATCAAATTCATGTTTATTAGTTCTTGCATGTTTGGCCAATGCTGTTATATTAACATTTGTATTTACTTTTAATGAATTGTTACAATCATATTCATGTTGCTGTAGTCGTTTCTTTAATTTTTGTTTTGTTTCTCCAATATAAAGTACATCACAATTTTTACATTGTATTTTGTATACAACATTAGATTTTTCTCCTTTTTTAAGGAGATATTTTATTTGTAAACTTTATTCAAAAATCATTTAAGTGAAATGAAAAAAATAATGTAGATACATAATATTGTATTATTCTTTTGTATGTGTTTACATTAGTTGCTTCACATTATGTTATGTTGTAATTGTGAGAGATAGTTATGACGGATTAAGGTAGGATCACTCGATTGTTGCATTGCCCCAATTTTACACAATTTTTATTGTGCTGAATTGGGGAACAGTAAAGAAATTGTCGCAATCAAATTCTATGCAGTCACATGATTGCCTCATTTTTCAAAAATTTTATTGTCGCAAAACTATTAAGTGGCAATAATTGCCGTTTAACAGTCACACGATTGTTCATATAGTATATGGCAATTCTGAAAAACAGCTGCTAAGTGGCAAATTGTTTTTCGTTTTCATAAATATTGTTGCGGACAAGAGCTTTTTCTTGCCCTTTGATGACTTACCAAATTCCAAAATTGAATTCTATGTAAACTTAAATCACTTATCGTTAAATAATTATTCCTTCACAAATTGTTCAGAACTTATTTATTCAAAGGTTTTAAATGGACTGTACTTAATGATAACAAAAATTCATTTCAACTCTTAATATATTTTAAGTATTGTTGGGTACTCAGTTTTACGTTTTTTATGCATAGTTTTTCAAATATTGTCTTATTAAGCGGTTAATATTGATAGCTGTAAAGTTTTGGTCCAAAATTCTTAGTTTTTTCTACATTGATTTACAATGACTGTCTCGAGTAGCAGTAACTTGCATTATATTTATGTATTTGTTGTTATTATTTTAATGCACGAAACTAGTGCATTGACCGCTGCATAAGAATTTGACTAATTGAGACAAGTAATAAAAAGTATACCCAGTTGGAAATTCAACAAATATAAATTACAAATTTTTTATTTTTCTTGTGTAAAGATGAGCCGTTCGTTAAAAAAAAAGAAAATTGCATCGGCGTTAACTATATTGTGTGTTCTGGATGAAAAAAAGAAATATTAAAAGAAGTTTGTGGGTTAGAGAATGGCTCACAAAAAGAAACACTGATGGGGCATACGTAAAAACATTGATGGAGTTCCGTGAAATAAATAATCAAACCTTTTTGTTCAGAAACTTTATTCGGATGGATGACGAAACTTTTAAAGAATTGCTGCAACTAGTAGCACCGTATATTAGTAAACAAGACACAAATATGCGCAAGGCTATTCCAGCACAAGAACGCTTAGCTGTGACCCTTCGATTTGTTGCTTCTGGAGATAGTTACAAAAGTCTTTCGGTCTTCTTCCGTATTGCCCCTGACACCATATCACTTTTCGTACCAAGTGTTTGTGATGCAATTTATAAAGCACTGAAAAATGCATACTTAAGGGTATGGAAATTATAAATATGTACATATGTATGTTTTTTAGTTTCACTTTTTCTTTTATATGTATGTAGCTACCATCCACACAAGAAGAATGGAATGAAGTTGCTTCTAAATTTAATAAGCTGTGGAATTTCCCGAATTGCATAGGGGCGTTGGACGGCAAACATCTGCAAATAGTAGCACCACCGAATTCAGGAAGCACCTTTTATAATGATAAAGGCACGCATAGTATAGTACTAATGGCAGTTGTGAATGCCGAATATAACTTTTTATATGTTGATGTAGGCTGCAATGGTCGTGTGTCGGATGGTGGAGTCATTAGATAACAATGACCTCAATTTACCAATGCCACAACCCTTGCCAGGTCGTCAAGCATATATACCATTTGTTTTGGTTGCAGATGATGCTTTTTGCATGCAGAAGCATTTGCTGAAAACATATCCTGGTAGAAGTTTATCTGCCGGACAGAGAATATTTAACTATAGGTTATCCCGAGCTCGACGCATTGTAAAAAATGCATTTGGCATTATGGTAAAGCGCTTTGAAATATTTTCACGTCTATAGCTTGCTGTTCCCTGCACAATTTTTTGTTAAAGAAAAAGGTAAATTATACAACACCGGTGCTTACAGATCGTTGTGATGAAAACGGTGTTTTCATTCCGGGTACATGGAGAACCGATTTTCAACTGGCTGCTGTGAATGAAACAGAGAATTCTCCAAGCTCCTATATAAGTAATGAAGCAAAGGCTACTCGTGAAGAATATGAAAAATATTTTATGTCAGCAAATGGTGAATTGTCCTGGCAATACAAATATATACATATAACAGCATAAAAAATAATGATTTTTAAAACGCTATAAAATTAAAAAAATATATACATATATATATAATATAAAAAAAAAATACCCAAAATGTTTTCGTAAAATTTTTCCCGGTTTTTAAATACCTAAAATCGACGCTATCTTGGAGCACGTTAACGTTTACCATTCAAAAATAAATAAAAAAAATTTTAACTTAAAGAAGAATCCAAATGTGTTGCAGTTTTTTAATTAAAAAGTCGTAAACTATGTACATATGTATATAAAACTCAAATACATAGATATATCTATGTACGGAAATTGCTGACATTCTAATTTTTTAGCTCGATGTTCAATTGTTAACTTCTTTCTTTAATATCTGATCTTCAAAATGTATTTGTTCTTTGTATTATTTACTATTTTTTTAAATTAAATAAAAGTAGTTTTACATCACTGGAAGTAAAATTTTTATCTCTCATATCTGCAAAAAAATAATGAGAGCGGAAATTTTCTACCCTCTTTGATACTCTATTTTGCTAACAAAGTGTTGCTTCCAGAAAAAGTTTCTTACGTACAAACGTTGCCGTTTTAGTTACTTACTTTTTCCCAATGCATTTTAGTTCTCTTTTTTCAACAAAAATATTAAAAAGTTTTTCAAGTAGTATGATAAGTTTGCACATAATTAATTGCCATTATAAAATATAATTGATAATAAATAAATAATAATTGATATAATAAAAGATAATTGATCAGATTTTCTATATCCACATTAAATACTGATATTGATGCATATACTTATGTATGTACATAGTTGAACTTCGCGACACAGTTTTCAAATATAGAAATGGAGTTTAATTTAAAAATGTTCTGAAAATGTAATTAAGTCTTTTAGTACACGCATATACATACATACATATGTAGTATATATTAGCAAAATTCCTAAATTGTTCAGGATATTTTTGCAATTAAACTAGACCATTTTAAGCTAAAATAACTAAATAAATTGTTCATATAAATAACTAAAGTAACAAATGTACATATTAGTGAAGACGAAGAATATTGGTTGAAAGTGACAGACACGGCAACTCTTCACGGAGTACAATTTGCAAATACAGTTAGTTTTCCGTTATTTTGTGTAGAACTTCATTCGTATACAAAGCTGCCAGATATAATAGGGGTGAAATCGTAAAATGTTGTACAAAAATCGTCAGAATTGTTTGTTGTTGTCTAAAGTGTTGGCGTTCACGCCTAACTCGTTTTAAAGATCACACAGAAAAAATAATTGTTAAAATGTTCCCAATTAAGTCTGCTCAATAAATCTTTTTTTTTAATTGAATCCACGTTTATTTTAATTTGATTTGTTAGTCTGTCAAAAAAGTGCTAACAAAAAAATTTGATTTAAAATCCCATAAAATGGTGAACAATTATAACATATTAATTGTGCGTAAATAGTACGTATAAGCTTGGATTTTATATGTTAAAATCATATAGTTGTTTAGAGTATACCACATTGTCATGAAAATTACAATTTTCGGTTACTTCTTTTATTTTATTAATCAGTGTGACCGTTGAAAATTTCCAACATATGCCAAAAAGAGTAATTTTTCGGATAGTGATATGTAGTATATGCAGGTACATTAAACCGTACGTAAAAAAATTCCCGATACGCCCCTAATATAAAGTATTTTTGGACGGCAATTTAGTTTTTCTAATTCTCTTTGTATAATTAAAATTTAAAATTTTTTAGAACAAGTTCAGTTTAGTGCAGCAGCTGCAAAAAATAACCTACGTGATAGAAAATTGAAAAATAAGAATAAAATATAAAATAAAAAAGTTGGCGGCAACCCATATTTTCCGAGTTAAGGGCCTTTAAAATTTTCGTATATGAATGAGATTTTTTACTACATTTCTGAATGTATATGGCCAATATTGGTATCGTTTGGAAGGTATTTAAAATATCTGTCTATATATTTAAAATTTATTTAGAAAATCTCAATACTTTAAGTGATAATATTAGTTTTTTACATCGACCGGACGCAGGGATTTTTCCTCTATGGTATAACAACCACATACTTCGTTAACTAAATCTTTTCTGCATGACCTGATCTTATTTTCTACATTCTACGACAACTGTACACTTTAAACACAAACTTCTACTAGAATTTCAGAGGCCTATAACTCGGAAAATTTGGGTTGCCACATTATGTTGGTAGAAACAGAGATTTGGTAGATAATTACTAGAACGGTATAGTTGAAGTCAATGGCCATTGATGCAGAATATTGGTATTCACGAGACAAAAACATTCATCTTTTTTAAGATCCAACTGCAAATGCCAAAGAAATTAGGAATAGTTTAAAAAAGCGACCCCTACCCTCGGCAAAAAAAATATATATTTTCCCGAAAATGTCGTCCAAAAATACTTTATATTAGATGGTGTACGCAGCACTTTGTCTTGCTTGTAAGATGGTACGCTCTAATGTACATATTGTTCAATTATCATTAAAAACCGATATTGAGATTGGTGCCACACAAACTGGAATTATCTTCTATAGATGATATAGTCATACATATAATCTTTTAATTTTTAACTTAATTTTATTTTCAGCATTTGCTATTATAGGGATTGAAATCCTCCTTCGTTGCAATTTTACTTAAAATATATTCTTTTTATAGTCACTTTGGAAATTTAGCACGGTGACACTGTCAACAATATAAGGAGCAAATGGTTTTCAAACAAATCATAAATCATTTGTGTTTGTTCTTTCATAGAGTGAAGCGTTGTTTATACATAGAAAAAAGTGCAAAAAAAAATTCCGTTATTACGGCAAATACATACATATTTCAAAAGCAGTAAGTTGTGACAATGAATATTAAGTGTTTCTTATGTGAGAAACGTTCGACTCGCCGGATAAATTATTCCAACATGTTAAAAACTATGGACTGCCACCTAACGTGGTTCACGTCTGTACGTGTACCTACAATCACGGCTGATGAATTTGATTTGTATTGGCGGAAGTGTGCGAGCTATCGGTTTCAGCAATTCAAACAAACAGCAAATACTGCTGAAATATTTCAACTATGGCCAGAGTACAAAAAGTCATCTGGTCCAGCAATGCTAAATATATATGTACGTATATTCTTTTCTATTTTATTTTTTATATGTGTATGTATGTATATCCATACTACAAGATTAGTGTTGACTTCCAATTAAAATATCCCATGGCCAAGCAATTGGACGAAAAGTGGTCTAACTTTGGAGAAAAGGTAACACACATACTTCGAACCAAAATCAATTATCTCTGCTGTAGCAAAAAAATTACAACATATCAACTCTTGAATGAAGGTGAGTAATTTAATTACAAGTTATATACATATATAATAATTGCACTAATATATTACTGTAAATATCTTTTCAGATTCTATGTTTTTAGTAACTTTATGGCACATACACAACATAGTTCCCCCCATGCAAAAAGTGAAATCAGATCAAAATGGCGCAAAAATTAGAAAAAAGTTTTCTGTGCCAGATTCTCAGATTCTAGCAGGTTTTTAATATGTTGGCGCATTTATATCAATTTTCGCCAAAATATTAATATTAAAAAAAGAAAAAAGTGTAGGGTACTATCGTAAAAAAAAATATGTTACTTCACTTAAATGTGCGGTTGTTTAAAACATATATAACATAGGTATCTGTGTGTAAAAGTGAAAAAATATTACCAAGAAAAATGTAAGACATTTATCTACATATGTTTATTAAATTTAACTAAAGTGATATATAAAATGTGTTAAATTTTAGGAGTGGAAGCTGCATAATGGGATGTGGGGCTGGGAAGACTTTACATCATTTCTAGAAGAACGATATCAGGTAAGGCTTTTGTTTTTGCAGTGGTAGAATTTTCTGCAGAAATATACTGCAGTGAATCGGCTCCATAAAAACAGTAAGAATAGAATAAATTTTCTATTAACTAAAAATCTATGTTTAATTTGGAGCAACTTCCCTAAAGTATATTTCTCCTTTCTGTGGTATTATATTTCGAGGGCTTATTGCAATAACATCATAAGCCAAGCGAAATAAAACCATATTGAAACCAAATTCAAAAATATAATCTGATATCTGATTTGTGAAGAGTAAAAAAAACTTCTACTTAATATTAAAATATTGGTGATAAAACCAATATATGAAAAATAAAACCATAGTATATGAAATAATATTTATGTCAATAGGGCTTTCCTACGGGCTAAATAAATAAAAGCAATTATTTCATTGATCAGTGCCAGTGCCAGTGCTATTAAATTTGGTATGAATTTTCCCTTTGTTGTATTACATTTGTTTTTAGGTGTTATTAATATTTAAATAAGTGAATGTAATATTATTATTGGTATTATTGGGGCCAAAGCACCGCGATCAAGAAATATTTATTGCGACACAGCGACTGCAATATGTATAGGTATTTATTTTTAAATTTTATACTGCAATCGCACATGCACTTGTACATAAAATTAATCTGCATTTGGTTTTGGTTGGGCAAGTAAATGGATTTTATAATCTTTGCATGATTCAATATTTTCAACTTTATTAATAACTTCATTTCTTGTAGTTATAATTGAAACTTTCTTCAATTGTTATTGAATGTGTTATTCTTCTGATGAAATGAGAAATTGTTTCACTGATTTTGTTTAGTTTTATGTGCAAAATCAGCGACTGTCTGTCCCTACGATAGGTTCAATAGTTTACTTAAAAACTATAGATACTATTTACTTTTCTATAGTGTCAAAATACCACAATTCCAAAAAAAATTATGATTTGTCTTCAAAAATTTCTAAACCAATGCTTACAAAAATCATAACCGATGCAGAAAGCACGTCGATATAATCAAGCTACTAAGCTAAAATCTTAGGGCGTCCTATTCTTATCGCCACTTGTTTATCGGCATTTGCAACCGATGCTTGATTGGCCCCAAATACGAACATTGCAAAGATTGGTAGAAAATTGGCCGAAAGCTCCTCGTAATTTAGCTGGAAGCTTTGAGGCACTAAGAGTTCGATCTTAAAGTTTCACTAAAGACCAGAAATTAGTTACTGTTTCTTGCGACGAGATGTCATTAAAAACCTTTCTAGACTATGATACAAACAAAGATATGATTATAGGACTTCAAGATTTCGGCGATGAAAATCGTTCAAATAGTTTAGCTACTAGCGTAGTAGTTGTAATGGCAAGTGGAATATCCGGGGAAAGTTGGTCGCAAGCGGTTTCATACTTCTTTGTATATGGTAGCTGTCAAGGCTCTGTTTTAAAAAAGTATATTTACGAGGCAATCTGCAAATTGGAAGCAGTGGCCTTAAATGCATGCCATTTCGTTTGCGACCAAGGTCCAAATTTCCAAAATTTTGCGAAAATTGCTGGCGTTACTATTCAAACGCCATACTTCATAGTTAATGACAAAAAAGTATATTTGATGTACGATAGCCCCCATCTTTTAAAAAGCGCTCGTAATTGTCTCCTTTATGTGCAGAATGCAATTTATTTTAATAAGAAATTAGTAGCATGGAAAGATGTCGTTCATTTTTTTAATGTAGATTCTTCGAATCAATTAAGATGTGCTCCGAAGCTAAGTAAGGAACATATCAATCCCAACAGCTTCCAACGCATTTACGCGTTAACTTAGCGTCTCAAGTTTAAATACAATACTGTGTCTATCGGGATGCGAGTGCTTTACCAGTCAGGGCACATCGATACACAATTTCCATCTTTTCTCGGCACCGCCGAATATTTAAAATTTTTCGACGATATGTTTGATATTTTTAATATTAGAAGCCCTAATTTTACTTTCAACTGTTCCGAAGAGCAGTTACAGTTTTTAAGAAGTGCTTCAACGCAATTGAAAACTTTGAGTATATTTGACGAAAAGAAAAGTAACATAACTCGTCTTTTCAAATTTATAAATGGGTGGCAAATAAATATTTCGGCCTTAAAATCTCTTTGGCAGTATGTTGAAAAGGAGGGGTTTCTCTGCCTTAAAACGCGCAGATTGACGCAAGATCACTTAGAGCATTTTTTTTGGCCAAATCCGAAAAGGATCTGGAAATGCAGTTTCCATTACTCACCGAAATTTTAGCAGCTCTTTTCAAAAGAGATGGGGTCTTCACTATGTGAACGTAGTTGTAAATGGAAACCGCGAAAATATTTCCTCAAATGATGTCATAATAGATTTTTCTATAGTAGATGAGGCATTTTCCATAAATAATAATACAGTTTGGGAGGAATTTCATTCCTTGCCCAACCTTTCTTCTCATGTTGTGTCCCAAATATTAACGTAGTTAACATAAATGAGAAGGAATTCCTAGGCAAAAGTGCGTTCGTGTATTTTTACTTAAAATTATTTAATATGCATAATGCAAGCTTCTACTTTCCCATTTCAATGGCAAGCCCATTTCGCAGGAATTACTTTTCACATTCGAAAAGCAATTTAATAAATGCAATCTGGTGGAACCTCCGCAACCATTCGTAGATTTCCTACGCCAATTAGATGCCAATTTCGAAAACTTATTCAATAAGTATTGCCACAGAATTGGTATTCATAAAATAATATTCAAAGACTTGGTGAAAATTACACCATATTTATGTTGCAAAAATGTAACGCACGAGCAAATGTTGAATTTATTTATTCGCATCAAAATTTATTTCATTGTTCGCTTTTTTAATGCACAATTGAAAGAAGCAAATTTCAAAATAAATTATCTTTGTGTTGCCCATAAATAATTTTAGTTTTATTTCGCTTAGATTAGCTTCATTGTAATAGATATGAGAAGTCATTTTTTGTTATTGGTCTATGCTATTTGTTGTTATTGGTTTATGTTATTTTATTTTGGTTTTGTATGGTTTTTTCCTTTATTTATTTTATTTTTGTATGGTTTTTTCCTTTATTGTTTTGTTTATATAATGTACATAATTACTTTCTAACTATAAAAAAATATATGTAGATTTATTAATATTATATTGTGGTGAATTATATTTTTATATATGTTTATACTATATATTATTATTTATATATATATTTTTTATTATCATTATTTTCATAATTATTTCATTTATAATTAATTATTTTCTCTAATTTATAGGTCAAAGTTGTTCTGAACATACTTTTTTGGCACTTAGGATTTCAGTCCAGGGGTAAGTGTAGCGACCACAATCACCCTTATCGTATTTGACGTACACGTATTTCGAGTACTGGCGTATTTGTCGTCGCATGTGTTGTATATATTAGCGTTGTCGACAACTACAATGCAATTTTTTAAATATGTGGCGTTTTCGGGACGAATACATCAAACACGATAAGGGGGTATAGCTTCTCCTTACTCAAGACCATAATGCGTGGTTAAGAACCACAACCTACCCGAGGTAGTGCTTTTAATGACCAAACATGATGGAACTAGACCAGAGAATTTTAAAAAAAAACTTTAAAATATTTATTAATTAAAATTCACATGGAAGGAAAAGCGCATTGTTTCGTAAAAGATAAATGTTTTTTTCGATCTACTTTATACTTTTATATGCTATGTGTCCTTATGGGCTCAGATCTACCTATGTTTTAGGGTTTATTTTTCAAATATTTACGCTTACAGAAGTTATAAAAAAACAAAATCGACAGTACATGTTTTATACTGCAAATAACGTTTTTATCAACAAAATTCTAAAAGGGCTAATAAATTTTACACTGAAAGTGTTTTACTCGAAAAGCGGCCAGGATTGGACAAGTGTGCATGGTACCTCCCATAATAAATACTGATTTTTTATATCTTGAGAACTGTTAAAGCTAAATTTTCTAAACAGGTTAGATTTCGAGATAAATCAAATTTACTACATTTCATGCCAAAGTAAGGCCATAAACATATTAAAATACTAGAAATTGATAAAGTTTACCTAAAAATATAGATTCCTGAATCGTTTTACGTTATAGAATTTTATGACCTTATAATTTACAGTGTCATATATGTACTTCTTCCAAATATTACAATTTATCATTTCATTCAGTTTTACTTATTCATTTTTGCAACATAAAATGGAAATAAATATAGATATACATATTTATTGTAAAATAATGTATATGTATACACATAATGAATTGTATACTAATATATGTATGTCAATATTAAAAATTCTAGTTTAAATTTTTTTACATTAAATCATTAATTTCAGTTTTTCTTACAAGCTTAGTTTAGTTTATTTTACTAATTAATATCAAAACAGTTAATTGATTTAAAAATACAAGCAAGTATGAGTTTTAAAATTAACTACAGATTAAAAAAATATGAAAAGGTAAGCCACAACCAATAAAAGTTCAATTAACATGATTGGAAAAAATAATAAATCTAGTTTACCAACGCTTCACCAAATGGAAAAATGATTAATTATGGTTATATAATATTGAAAAATAAGTGCAATAGTTGGAGACAACGCTTAGTTTTCGAGTTATGACCCGGGGAAGTTTCAATATAAATGTGCGATTCTAAAGCACATGCTACGCGATCAATATTCAGCTTCAATATAGGTATTAGTGTGACTATTTTTTATAAAATAATGCACACAAATATTGAAGCTGAACATTGATCGTTCTTAAGTTTAATAAAAATTTTGCTATAGTGCTAATTCATCACATGTATATAGAAAGATATTTTAAAAATATTTCAAATGATACCATATACAGACATGTACGTGAAGAAATGTAGTTGACAATCGCACTTTTGTATGGAAACTTCCTAGGTCTTAAACTCGAAAACTAAGCGTTGCCGCCAACTCTTTTATTTAATATTTTCTCTTTATTTTGCAATTTTCTACAACCCTATATAATTTTTTTCCCCCATTTAGTGAGGCGTTCGTAAACTAGATTTGTTCCTTTCAATTGCTTTCTCTTGTAATTTTCTTCTAAATTTCAGCATAATAAGTAGATCTGTTCGAGCAGCCTATTTGGAGGACTGCTTCCATTCGTACAATATACCGTACGAGAGGATTTTATGGATGATCAATAAGGAAATGATCAAAATAACCGCAACCAAATCGATGAAACTGAAAATAAAAAAATGTGCTATATATATAAGTAGATATTTTTATTTTAATATATCTTTATATAGTACTAGCTGACCCGGTCCGTGTTGCTGTCCCTAAGCAAACATTAGTGTTGTATTGCCACACGATTTATTTATTTAAACTAAAAAAAAGTAAATATATGTATGTCACTGGTGGTTCAATATGAAAATTGGATTAGACACGTCCCTCCCTCCTGTTTTATATATATATATATTGATATATGATTCTAATTTGTTAATCCTTATTTTTTAAACGATTTTTTAGATAATTTTATTATTAATATATTAAATGAATTTTCTTTGGGAATATTTTTATATAGTATATATGTAGATATATGATTATAATTTTTTAACCTTATATTTATAATAAATATTAATTTATTCTTCTTAAAGTTTAAAGATTTGTTTATCGGGTGTGTCATATTCAAATTTGTATAAAAGTGCAAATGAAAATGTTTTTACCTTCTCCAGTAAACGTAAAGCGCAAAAATTTTTGGTTTTGAAATCGTTACAAAATTACAACGTGGAATTGTTAATTTAAGAGCACTTACATAAAACAAACGTTGAAAAAATATTCGAAATGATAAAGAATTCTGTTGTTTCTGTTTTAAAAAATTTTTTGAAAACAGTTTTTATAGCGATTTTTATATATTTTTAAGTTTTCAAAATTCACAAGAAAAAAATGTATAAATAAATAAAAGGAGCATTATCATTTATTCTATTTTCTATAGGAACTGCAACTACTGAACCACGAAGAATTAATAATTGACAATTTTTTAAGAATAAAGCAAGTTTTTTAATTTATTTTCAAAATACCCGCAATTATTTCCATATAATCTCTTTTTATTTTCCTTAATTTACTTACCAGTTTTTTACAAAGCAGCTACTAAATAAGGACATAATATTTAGTAACGAAAAACTGTTTGAATTTTTTTCGTATTTACGAAAAAGTATGAAGCCTGAAGAAGTAAAAGAAACGTTCCGATTTGAAAAATTTAAAAATTTTCACTTCCGACAATTTTCTGTGACACATCTGTATGTTTTATTAAAATATTAAAATTTTCTGAAGATGTTGACCGATGGGTAACGTATTATCGAAACAAATAGAAAGTATAATCAAACCTATATACTTTAAAAAGAATAAAGAAATATTTATTATACATATGATTCTAATTTATTGTGGTTTTTCACGAAAAAAATATATGCAAAAATAAAAAATATATAAAGTATTTAGAAAAAAAATTTATGAGAATATAAGGCATGTAATCTTTTTTAAAACATAAAGATATATAGAATATATTTTTGTTCGGAAAAAAGCAAAATTTTTAAATTAGAATCATATATTATTATTAGTATTATTTTATTTTCAGTTTCTCTCTCAACTGCAAGATAATATTTCAGAGCAAAACGGAGAAGTAAATAAACAGGTTTCTTTTTTTTGTTTTTTTTTTATGAACTCTTACTACGTTTTGCACCATTTTAAATTTTTTGCATAAATTGTTTTTTTTAGACATTTTGTGAAAGTATAGACGAGTTTCTAACAGTAGTTCAAGGAAGTGATGCGGAGAAGTTTTCTTTCAACTTTCCAGAATTTGGGGACTCGACCAAGGTAAGTACATTATATTGTGTCTCAATATATGTATGTATGTATATCAAAATAATTAATGAAGTTTCTTAGGACGTACAGACGGAGGTTATAGCCAATGAGAGGGATCATGTTGCGAAAGAGATGGATGGTGCTGGAGAGGAGACCGATGCTGTTGCCGTGGGGAGGAAGGATGGTGGAACGACAGCACAGCTTGAGCAAAAACAGGTGAGAAATTCACATATACAATTAGGCAATATTTCAAACAATGCAATAAAATGCCAAAGTGTAGACGCAACAAATAATGACGTTTGTTCTATTATTAATGGTAACCACATAAATATTGATCGTTTTGTTAATGAGTCAAGCGTTAATAACCAACTAGATACCAGTTTTGCGAGTGTATCTACATTAAAAACTTTGCGTAAGAAGTACCCACACCCGAAATTAGTACAAATTTGAACAGAAGTGTACGTACGATAGCCGGAAAAACATTATGCGGGCTTTTAAATTTCAGTGTCTTCACTTCATAAATGGTGGTAGGCTATCCAATTTTGCTCTGCCCAATATTGAAAGTGCTGAAGTATATAACTTGCCTTCAAAATTAAATTCCAATTCAACTCAAGTTTTAGAATCTAGTAATAGTTGTAACGAAGGAGAAAGAATAATTTTAGGAATTACTGAAGTGGTAGATGTAGTTAATAACGGCGCAAAATTAAGCGCATTTTTTAAAGCCTCTGCAAATGCAGAAAACAGTTTTAAGTGAAGTTGTAGATATAGATAATGACATTTTAAATAATGAAGCAATTTTGGAGCAGAGACAGACGAAAATATAAATTTAATGAACATAGAAGTTCCGAAGGATAGGGAAGATCACTCATGTACGAAAAAGGCTTTAGTCGAATATCATAGCAGGTACTTAGGGGAAAGAAGAAGTAAGAATAGATTAAGATTAGAAAATATGAATTTAAAAGAAAGAATTAGAAAAGTGTAAGGAGAGAATTAGAATATTAGAACGAGTTGAAAAAGAAAAAAATCTCTTGTCTAAAGTTTCCAAATCAATGTCCGCGTGCATTGAAAATAGCTTTAAAAATCATTGTCGTGAAGGTAAAAAACGGCGATATTCCATGTCGTTCAAGTTGGTTTGCTTAGCCGTTAATTTTTTGTCTCCTCTTGCGTATCCGCACCATGAAGTTCTATTTGATTGGCCTGATGTTAGATCATTATAACGTTTTGTAAAGGATTGGCCAAAAAGTCCGGGAAATTTTAAAGGCAATTTTGAAACTTTAAAAGTACGTTCTCTTGATTTTACAGAGGAGGAAAAATATGTTGTGTATCATGCGACGAAATGTCATTGAAAATTTAGTTATTATGGCAAGAGTCAAAAGTTGGTAGCAGGCAGTGTCTTACTTCTTCATTAGTAAATCTTGTAAGGCTATTGTAATGAAGCAATATATTTTAGAGGCAATTACTAATTTGCAATTAATAGGTTTGCAGCCTTACCATTTCGTTTGCGATCAGGGAGCCAATTTCGTTGCTTATGCTAAATTGTTGGTGTAAGTGAACAAAAGCCCTATTTTGAAGTCAATGACAGCGTAGTTTAGTTTGTCTTCTGCATACCAATTACAAAATTTATTTTGAAGGTAAATTGGTATCTTGGGAAGATGTTACACATTTCTACAGCAAAGACTAAAATTCTGTTAGATGTGTTCCTAAGCTAAGTATGGAGCACACAAACTGTAGCTATAGGTATGCGGACGTTGCACGCATCGGGAAAGTTAGACTCCTCGAAATCCTCTACTTTTTTAAATACTGCGGAATATTTAAATTTTTTTAACGATATTTTCGATGTTTTCAATACCCGCGGAGGTATTCATATTTTTACTTCTTCCGAAGAACAATTAGAACTTCTACGACACGCCTCAAAAAAATTAAAAACATTAAAAATTTTAGGCGAAAGGCATAAAAATACAAATAATTTTAAGTTCATTATTGGATGGTTAGTTAATATTTCGGCTTTAAAGTCTTTGGATTTATACTAAAAAGGAAGGCTTTCAGGGAATAAAGACAAGAAGACTAAATTAGGATCATTTAGAACACTTCTTTGGGCAAATTCGAAAGGGTTCTGGCAATTGCGTTCGTATTACGCCCCGAAATTTTTGTAGTTCATTCCAGTAGCGTTGGGGTCTTCACTACGTTAACGTAATAGTTAACGGAAATTATAAAGTCATTTCAAATGACGACAGAATTTTAGATTTTTCTATAGTAGAATTAGCTTACAGTTTAGATACAAATAACACGCAATGGGATGCGTTTCATTCTCTACCAAACCCTTGCCCTAGAATTATAGAAATGAATATAGAAGACCGTAGCATCGAAAGAGAAGAAAATTTAGTTCTTGAGCGAAATGCTTTTGTTTATATTTGTGGTTACTTCTACCGCAAACTCCATCATGCCCATATCTGCAAATTTCCATTGCCATTATTCAATACCAACGGTCCTATTTCAGACGACTTTTTTTTTTACTAGTCAAAAACAGTTCGACAATTGTCATTTAGTTAAGCCTCCTCAAGGTTTCGTTGATTACTTCACAATATTGGAGAATAAATTTCACCCTTTATTCAACCAATATTGTCATCAGAAAGGGCTGAGAGAAACAATTTTTAAAGAACATTTTATTGAACAGCAGTATTTATGTTGTAGCAAAATTAGACACGATGAAATTTTGAATTTATTTATTAGAATTAGAATTTACTTTGTACTTAAATTTTTTAATGCAAATACAAAGGAACCTAATTTTAAAACAAAACTTTTATGCGTGTCTAATAAATAATTTTATCACAGGTACTGAACTTGAACAGACTTATGTGATACACTAAAAAATTAATTGTTAATTTTATTAATCAACCAAGTTTTACTTCAGCACTTTTCTTATTTGGGTATCATGCTTTTATGTATTACTTATTAACAAAACTATAATTTTCCCCATACTAATAAATTAGTATTTGGTTTTTTGTATGTATACAGCACAACATAGCATTCTACACAATACACTCTTCACTTCACAACACACTCATCACTGCATAATACACTCCCCAGAGCAAAATACACTCATCACTACATTAATCCCAAACAACAATTTGTAAATATAGTTATCTAGAACCCAAAATGCAAACAAGCTAAACGCTTTAAGTATAGCTAAATATTAAATTATTTAAATGTTAGTTACGGCATTTTGCGTTCTAGGTAACGATACATATACACACATTTATATATATATATATATATATATATATATATATATAATTTTATTATAATAGCTATTGCATTATTATTATTTTATTTTCGTCATCATTAATTTTTATGTTAAATATTAAATTGGTTGTTTTTATAATTTTTTTACATTATTATTTTCCTTTTACACTATGAACTAAAATGTGATACTAATTTAAAATTTTTATTTACATGTACATACATATGTATATAATATCATTTTGTTAAATTATTATTTTACTTTTACACTATGAACTGAAATGTGACCCTAATTTCAATTTTTTATTTACCTGTACATATATATAATATAATTTTGTTAAATTGTTATTTTACTTTTACACCATCAACTGAAATGTGATACTTACATGTGCATATATATAATATAATTTTGTTATATTATTATTTTACTTTTCGTTATTTTATATATTACTATTCATATATCCTAGCAACCACACAGTCTTGTATTTTAAAAACCATATATCTTGTGTTTGCTGGGATGGCATCGAGGATTTCGTATCCAGGAGTAAGTGTAGCGAAAATATAATGCATTTCTAGCTTCTCCTTACTCAAGATCATCATGCGTGATGAAGAGAAACATTCTACAAGAGTTGATGTTGTTCATAGCAAAACATGATGGATCTAGACCAGATAAGGTCGTGCCAATTTGTTCATCCAGAAATGAAAAAGCTACCACAAAAATTCAAAATGTTAATTAATTTTGTATTGCTGAATCTGTTGGTTTATTAATGTTAATATTTTATTGCCTCTATACGATTCATTGAAATAAAATACTTTATTTTACGTTGATCTAAGTACATATATATTTCGAACCATAAGGTTTATCTTCAGGATCTATAAAATAATTTTTATTTAATAACAATTATAATAAAATTTTTAACAATTTATGTTATCAAAATTGACTGAATTATTTGAAAAATATACATATGTATGTATATATTTGATTGACAAATATAAATCAAGTTTAATATTAGTTTGTTTTAAAAGTAGAAATCAAATTACAATATGTATTTACATATATAATCTTTTGTATCTCTTTTATAATTGCAAGCAAATTGTTCAAGTTTAACTATTTGATTGACTTCATGTATTCGTAACTTCAATTTGTTTTCCTCAGTTCTTAAGATTTTTGCATTTTCAAAATCAAATTCATGTTTATTAGTTCTTGCATGTTTGGCCAATGCTGTTATATTAACATTTGTATTTACTTTTAATGAATTGTTACAATCATATTCATGTTGCTGTAGTCGTTTCTTTAATTTTTGTTTTGTTTCTCCAATATAAAGTACATCACAATTTTTACATTGTATTTTGTATACAACATTAGATTTTTCTCCTTTTTTAAGGAGATATTTTATTTGTAAACTTTATTCAAAAATCATTTAAGTGAAATGAAAAAAATAATGTAGATACATAATATTGTATTATTCTTTTGTATGTGTTTACATTAGTTGCTTCACATTATGTTATGTTGTAATTGTGAGAGATAGTTATGACGGATTAAGGTAGGATCACTCGATTGTTGCATTGCCCCAATTTTACACAATTTTTATTGTGCTGAATTGGGGAACAGTAAAGAAATTGTCGCAATCAAATTCTATGCAGTCACATGATTGCCTCATTTTTCAAAAATTTTATAGTCGCAAAACTATTAAGTGGCAATAATTGCCGTTTAACAGTCACACGATTGTTCATATAGTATATGGCAATTCTGAAAAACAGCTGCTAAGTGGCAAATTGTTTTTCGTTTTCATAAATATTGTTGCGGACAAGAGCTTTTTCTTGCCCTTTGATGACTTACCAAATTCCAAAATTGAATTCTATGTAAACTTAAATCACTTATCGTTAAATAATTATTCCTTCACAAATTGTTCAGAACTTATTTATTCAAAGGTTTTAAATGGACTGTACTTAATGATAACAAAAATTCATTTCAACTCTTAATATATTTTAAGTATTGTTGGGTACTCAGTTTTACGTTTTTTATGCATAGTTTTTCAAATATTGTCTTATTAAGCGGTTAATATTGATAGCTGTAAAGTTTTGGTCCAAAATTCTTAGTTTTTTCTACATTGATTTACAATGACTGTCTCGAGTAGCAGTAACTTGCATTATATTTATGTATTTGTTGTTATTATTTTAATGCACGAAACTAGTGCATTGACCGCTGCATAAGAATTTGACTAATTGAGACAAGTAATAAAAAGTATACCCAGTTGGAAATTCAACAAATATAAATTACAAATTTTTTATTTTTCTTGTGTAAAGATGAGCCGTTCGTTAAAAAAAAAGAAAATTGCATCGGCGTTAACTATATTGTGTGTTCTGGATGAAAAAAAGAAATATTAAAAGAAGTTTGTGGGTTAGAGAATGGCTCACAAAAAGAAACACTGATGGGGCATACGTAAAAACATTGATGGAGTTCCGTGAAATAAATAATCAAACCTTTTTGTTCAAAAACTTTATTCGGATGGATGACGAAACTTTTAAAGAATTGCTGCAACTAGTAGCACCGTATATTAGTAAACAAGACACAAATATGCGCAAGGCTATTCCAGCACAAGAACGCTTAGCTGTGACCCTTCGATTTCTTGCTTCTGGAGATAGTTACAAAAGTCTTTCGGTCTTCTTCCGTATTGCCCCTAACACCATATCACTTTTCGTACCAAGTGTTTGTGATGCAATTTATAAAGCATTGAAAAATGCATACTTAAGGGTATGGAAATTAAAAATATGTACATATGTATGTTTTTTAGTTTCACTTTTTCTTTTATATGTATGTAGCTACCATCCACACAAGAAGAATGGAATGAAATTTAAATAATTTCTAAATTTAACAAGCTGTGGAATTTCCCGAATTTCATAGGGGCGTTGGACGGCAAACATCTGCAAATAGTAGCACCACCGAATTCAGGAAGCACCTTTTATAATGATAAAGGCACGCATAGTATAGTACTAATGGCAGTTGTGAATGCCGAATATAACTTTTTATATGTTGATGTAGGCTGCAATGGTCGTGTGTCGGATGGTGGAGTCATTAGATAACAATGACCTCAATTTACCAATGCCACAACCCTTGCCAGGTCGTCAAGCATATATACCATTTGTTTTGGTTGCAGATGATGCTTTTTGCATGCAGAAGCATTTGCTGAAAACATATCCTGGTAGAAGTTTATCTGCCGGACAGAGAATATTTAACTATAGGTTATCCCGAGCTCGACGCATTGTAAAAAATGCATTTGGCATTATGGTAAAGCGCTTTGAAATATTTTCACGTCTATAGCTTGCTGTTCCCTGCACAATTTTTTGTTAAAGAAAAAGGTAAATTATACAACACCGGTGCTTACAGATCGTTATGATGAAAACGGTGTTTTCATTCCGGGTACATGGAGAACCGATTTTCAACTGGCTGCTGTGAATGAAACAGAGAATTCTCCAAGCTCCTATATAAGTAATGAAGCAAAGGCTACTCGTGAAGAATATGAAAAATATTTTATGTCAGCAAATGGTGAATTGTCCTGGCAATACAAATATATACATATAACAGCATAAAAAATAATGATTTTTAAAACGCTATAAAATTAAAAAAATATATACATATATATATAATATAAAAAAAAAATACCCAAAATGTTTTCGTAAAATTTTTCCCGGTTTTTAAATACCTAAAATCGACGCTATCTTGGAGCACGTTAACGTTTACCATTCAAAAATAAATAAAAAAAATTTTAACTTAAAGAAGAATCCAAATGTGTTGCAGTTTTTTAATTAAAAAGTCGTAAACTATGTACATATGTATATAAAACTCAAATACATAGATATATCTATGTACGGAAATTGCTGACATTCTAATTTTTTAGCTCGATGTTCAATTGTTAACTTCTTTCTTTAATATCTGATCTTCAAAATGTATTTGTTCTTTGTATTATTTACTATTTTTTTAAATTAAATAAAAGTAGTTTTACATCACTGGAAGTAAAATTTTTATCTCTCATATCTGCAAAAAAATAATGAGAGCGGAAATTTTCTACCCTCTTTGATACTCTATTTTGCTAACAAAGTGTTGCTTCCAGAAAAAGTTTCTTACGTACAAACGTTGCCGTTTTAGTTACTTACTTTTTCCCAATGCATTTTAGTTCTCTTTTTTCAACAAAAATATTAAAAAGTTTTTCAAGTAGTATGATAAGTTTGCACATAATTAATTGCCATTATAAAATATAATTGATAATAAATAAATAATAATTGATATAATAAAAGATAATTGATCAGATTTTCTATATCCACATTAAATACTGATATTGATGCATATACTTATGTATGTACATAGTTGAACTTCGCGACACAGTTTTCAAATATAGAAATGGAGTTTAATTTAAAAATGTTCTGAAAATGTAATTAAGTCTTTTAGTACACGCATATACATACATACATATGTAGTATATATTAGCAAAATTCCTAAATTGTTCAGGATATTTTTGCAATTAAACTAGACCATTTTAAGCTTAAATAACTAAATAAATTGTTCATATAAATAACTAAAGTAACAAATGTACATATTAGTGAAGACGAAGAATATTGGTTGAAAGTGACAGACACGGCAACTCTTCACGGAGTACAATTTGCAAATACAGTTAGTTTTCCGTTATTTTGTGTAGAACTTCATTCGTATACAAAGCTGCCAGATATAATAGGGGTGAAATCGTAAAATGTTGTACAAAAATCGTCAGAATTGTTTGTTGTTGTCTAAAGTGTTGGCGTTCACGCCTAACTCGTTTTAAAGATCACACAGAAAAAATAATTGTTAAAATGTTCCCAATTAAGTCTGCTCAATAAATCTTTTTTTTTAATTGAATCCACGTTTATTTTAATTTGATTTGTTAGTCTGTCAAAAAAGTGCTAACAAAAAAATTTGATTTAAAATCCCATAAAATGGTGAACAATTATAACATATTAATTGTGCGTCAATAGTACGTATAAGCTTGGATTTTATATGTTAAAATCATATAGTTGTTTAGAGTATACCACATTGTCATGAAAATTACGATTTTCGGTTACTTCTTTTATTTTATTAATCAGTGTGACCGTTGAAAATTTCCAACATATGCCAAAAAGAGTAATTTTTCGGATAGTGATATGTAGTATATGCAGGTACATTAAACCGTACGTAAAAAAATTCCCGATACGCCCCTAATATAAAGTATTTTTGGACGACATTTTCGGGAAAATATAAATTTTTTTTGCCGAGGGTAGGGGTCGCTTTTTTAAACTATTCCTAATTTCTTTGGCATTTGCGGTTGGATCTTAAAAAAGATGAATGTTTTTGTCTCGTGAATACTAATATTCTGCATCAATGGCCATTGACTTCAACTATACCGTTCTAGTAATTATCTACCAAATCTCTGTTTCTACCAACATAATGTGGCAACCCAAATTTTCCGAGTTATAGGCCTCTGAAATTATGAAAAATATGTTACTTCACTTAAATGTGCGGTTGTTTAAAACATATATAACATAGGTATCTGTGTGTAAAAGTGAAAAAATATTACCAAGAAAAATGTAAGACATTTATCTACATATGTTTATTAAATTTAACTAAAGTGATATATAAAATGTGTTAAATTTTAGGAGTGGAAGCTGCATAATGGGATGTGGGGCTGGGAAGACTTTACATCATTTCTAGAAGAACAATATCAGGTAAGGCTTTTGTTTTTGCAGTGGTAGAATTTTCTGCAGAAATATACTGCAGTGAATCGGCTCCATAAAAACAGTAAGAATAGAATAAATTTTCTATTAACTAAAAATCTATGTTTAATTTGGAGCAACTTCCCTAAAGTATATTTCTCCTTTCTGTGGTATTATATTTCGAGGGCTTATTGCAATAACATCATAAGCCAAGCGAATTAAAACCATATTGAAAATTCAAAAATATAATCTGATATCTGATTTGTGAAGAGTAAAAAAAACTTCTACTTAATATTAAAATATTGGTGATAAAACCAATATATGAAAAATAAAACCATAGTATATGAAATAATAATTATGTCAATAGGGCTTTCCTACGGGCTAAATAAATAAAAGCAATTATTTCATTGATCAGTGCCAGTGCCAGTGCTATTAAATTTGGTATGAATTTTCCCTTTGTTGTATTACATTTGTTTTTAGGTGTTATTAATATTTAAATAAGTGAATGTAATATTATTATTGGTATTATTGGGGCCAAAGCACCGCGATCAAGAAATATTTATTGCGACACAGCGACTGCAATATGTATAGGTATTTATTTTTAAATTTTATACTGCAATCGCACATGCACTTGTACATAAAATTAATCTGCATTTGGTTTTGGTTGGGCAAGTAAATGGATTTTATAATCTTTGCATGATTCAATATTTTCAACTTTATTAATAACTTCATTTCTTGTAGTTATAATTTAAACTTTCTTCAATTGTTATTGAATGTGTTATTCTTCTGATGAAATGACCAAGGTCCAAATTTCCAAAATTTTGCGAAAATTTGCTGGCGTTACTATTCAAACGCCATACTTCATAGTTAATGACAAAAAAGTATATTTTATGTACGATAGCCCCCATCTTTTAAAAAGCGCTCGTAATTGTCTCCTTTATGTGCAGAATGCAATTTATTTTAATAAGAAATTAGTAGCATGGAAAGATGTCGTTCATTTTTTTAATGTAGATTCTTCGAATCAATTAAGATGTGCTCCGAAGCTAAGTAAGGAACATATCAATCCCAACAGCTTCCAACGCATTTACGCGTTAACTTAGCGTCTCAAGTTTAAATACAATACTGTGTCTATCGGGATGCGAGTGCTTTACCAGTCAGGGCACATCGATACACAATTTCCATCTTTTCTCGGCACCGCCGAATATTTAAAATTTTTCGACGATATGTTTGATATTTTTAATATTAGAAGCCCTAATTTTACTTTCAACTGTTCCGAAGAGCAGTTACAGTTTTTAAGAAGTGCTTCAACGCAATTGAAAACTTTGAGTATATTTGACGAAAAGAAAAGTAACATAACTCGTCTTTTCAAATTTATAAATGGGTGGCAAATAAATATTTCGGCCTTAAAATCTCTTTGGCAGTATGTTGAAAAGGAGGGGTTTCTCTGCCGTAAAACGCGCAGATTCACTTAGAGCATTTTTTTTGGCCAAATCCGAAAAGGATCTGGAAATGCAGTTTCCATTACTCACCGAAATTTTTGCAGCTCTTTTCAAAAGAGATGGGGTCTTCACTATGTGAACGTAGTTGTAAATGGAAACTGCGAAAATATTTCCTCAAATGATGTCATAATAGATTTTTCTATAGTAGATGAGGCATTTTCCATAAATAATAATACAGTTTGGGAGGAATTTCATTCCTTGCCCAACCTTTCTTCTCATGTTGTGTCCCAAATATTAACGTAGTTAACATAAATGAGAAGGAATTCCTAGGCAAAAGTGCGTTCGTGTATTTTTACTTAAAATTATTTAATATGCGTAATGCAAGCTTCTACTTTCCCATTTCAATGGCAAGCCCATTTCGCAGGAATTACTGTTCACATTCGAAAAGCAATTTAATAAATGCAATCTGGTGGAACCTCCGCAACCATTCGTAGATTTCCTACGCCAATTAGATGCCAATTTCGAAAACTTATTCAATAAGTATTGCCACAGAATTGGTATTCATAAAATAATATTCAAAGACTTGGTGAAAATTACACCATATTTATGTTGCGAAAATGTAACGCACGAGCAAATGTTGAATTTATTTATTCACATCAAAATTTATTTCATTGTTCGCTTTTTTAATGCACAATTGAAAGCAAATTTCAAAATAAATTATCTTTGTGTTGCCCATAAATAATTTTAGTTTTATTTTGCTTAGATTAGCTTGATTGTAATAGATATGAGAAGTCATTTTTTGTTATTGGTCTATGCTATTTGTTGTTATTGGTTTATGTTATTTTATTTTGGTTTTGTATGGTTTTTTCCTTTATTTATTTTATTTTTGTATGGTTTTTTCCTTTATTGTTTTGTTTATATAATGTACATAATTACTTTCTAACTCTAAAAAAATATATGTAGATTTATTAATATTATATTGTGGTGAATTATATTTTTATATATGTATATACTATATATTATTATTTATATATATATTTTTTATTATCATTATTTTCATAATTATTTCATTTATAATTAATTATTTTCTCTAATTTATAGGTCAAAGTTGTTCTGAACATACTTTTTTGGCACTTAGGATTTCAGTCCAGGGGTAAGTGTAGCGACCACAATCACCCTTATCGTATTTGACGTACACGTATTTCGACTACTGGCGTATTTGTCGTCGCATGTGTTGTATATATTTGCGTTTTCGACAACTACAATGCAATTTTTTAAATACGCGGCGTTTTCGGGACGAATACATCAAACACGATAAGAGGGTATAGCTTCTCCTTACTCAAGACCATAATGCGTGGTTAAGAACCACAACCTACCCGAGGTAGTGCTTTTAATGACCAAACATGATGGAACTAGACCAGAGAACTTTAAAAAAAAACTTTAAAATATTTATTAATTAAAATTCACATGGAAGGAAAAGCGCATTGTTTCGTAAAAGATAAATGTTTTTTTCGATCTACTTTATACTTTTATATGCTATGTGTCCTTATGGGCTCAGATCTACCTATGTTTTAGGGTTTATTTTTCAAATATTTACGCTTACAGAAGTTATAAACAAACAAAATCGACAGTACATGTTTTATACTGCAAATAACGTTTTTATCAACAAAATTCTAAAAGGGCTAATAAATTTTACACTGAAAGTGTTTTACTCGAAAAGCGGCCAGGATTGGACAAGTGTGCATGGTACCTCCCATAATAAATACTGATTTTTTATATCTTGAGAACTGTTAAAGCTAAATTTTCTGAACAGGTTAGATTTCGAGATAAATCAAATTTACTACATTTCATGCCAAAGTAAGGCCATAAACATATTAAAATACTAGAAATTGATAAAGTTTACCTAAAAAAATAGATTACTGAATCGTTTTACGTTATAGAATTTTATGACCTTATAATTTACAGTGAGATATATGTACTTCTTCCAAATATTACATTTTATCATTTCATTCAGTTTTACTTATTCATTTTTGCAACATAAAATGGAAATAAATATAGATATACATATTTATTGTAAAATAATGTATATGTATACACATAATGAATTGTATACTAATATATGTATGTCAATCTTAAAAATTCTAGTTTAAATTTTTTTACATTAAATCATTAATTTCAGTTTTTCTTACAAGCTTAGTTTAGTTTATTTTACTAATTAATATCAAAACAGTTAATTGATTTAAAAATACAAGCAAGTATGAGTTTTAAAATTAACTACAGATTAAAAAAATATGAAAAGATACAAATGTGAAAAGGTAAGTCACCACCAATAAAAGTTCAATTAACATGATTGGAAAAAATAATAAATCTAGTTTACCAACGCTTCACCAAATTGAAAAAATGATTAATTATGGTTATACATATAATATTGAAAAACAAGTGCAATAGTTGGAGACAACGCTTAGTTTTCGAGTTATGGCCCGGGGAAGTTTCAATATAAATGTGCGATTCTAAAGCGCATGCTACGCGATCAATATTCAGCTTCAATATAATGCACACAAATATTGAAGCTGAACATTGATCGTTCTTAAGTTTAATAAAAATTTTGCTATAGTGCTAATTCATCACATGTATATAGAAAGATATTTTAAAAATATTTCAAATGATACCATATACAGACATGTACGTGAAGAAATGTAGTTGACAATCGCACTTTTGTATGGAAACTTCCTAGGTCCTAAACTCGAAAACTAAGCGTTGCCGCCAACTCTTTTATTTAATATTTTCTCTTTATTTTGCAATTTTCTACAACCCTATATAATTTTTTTCCCCCATTTAGTGAGGCGTTCGTAAACTAGATTTGTTCCTTTCAATTGCTTTCTCTTGTAATTTTCTTCTAAATTTCAGCATAATAAGTAGATCTGTTCGAGCAGCCTATTTGGAGGACTGCTTCCATTCGTACAATATACCGTACGAGAGGATTTTATGGATGATCAATAAGGAAATGATCAAAATAACCACAACCAAATCGATGAAACTGAAAATAAAAAAATGTGCTAAATATATAAGTAGATATTTTTATTTTAATATATCTTTATATAGTACTAGCTGACCCGGTCCGTGTTGCTGTCCCTAAGCAAACATTAGTGTTGTATTGCCACACGATTTATTTATTTAAACTAAAAAAAAGTAAATATATGTATGTCACTGGTGGTTCAATATGAAAATTGGATTAGACACGTCCCTCCGCCCGCAGACCGAAAATCAAACATCAGACTTCACAGTGTCACCCGCCTGACTATTCTGAAAATTTCATCAAAATCTGCCCAGCCGATTTGGAGTCCATACGTTACATAAATACACACATCCTGTTTTATATATATATATATTGATATATGATTCTAATTTGTTAATCCTTATTTTTTAAACGATTTTTTAGATAATTTTATTATTAATATATTAAATGAATTTTCTTTGGGAATATTTTTATATAGTATATAGATATATGATTATAATTTTTTAACCTTATAAAGGGTGGTTAAATTTCAAGGGCCGATGTTGATTTGGAATAAAACACAAACTATTTAGGAAATTATTGTAATTTTATTTTATTATGATATATTGGTATTACTCAATTATGCATGGAACAAAATATCGGCCAAATGGGCGCCGCGACCACGGCGGCACACCTCCATCCGATGGTCCAAATTTTCGATGACCCTGAGGCATAATGGAGGTTCTATGCCGTTAATGTGCCGAATTATCTCATCCTTTAGCTCTTGAATTGTTGCTGGCTTATCGACGTACACCTTTTCTTTCAAATAACCCCAAAGAAAAAAGTCCAACGGTGTCAAATCACATGATCTTGGCGGCCAATTGACATCGCCATTACGTGAGATAACACGGCCATTGAATTTGTTGCGCAAAAGAGCCATATATTTTTAAGTTTTCAAAATTCACAAGAAAAAAATGTATAAATAAATAAAAGGAGCATTATCATTTATTCTATTTTCTATAGGAACTGCAACTACTGAACCACGAAGAATTAATAATTGACAATTTTTTAAGAATAAAGCAAGTTTTTTAATTTATTTTCAAAATACCCGCAATTATTTCCATATAATCTCTTTTTATTTTCCTTAATTTACTTACCAGTTTTTTAGAAAGCAGCTACTAAATAAGGATATAATATTTAGTAACGAAAAACTGTTTGAATTTTTTTCGTATTTACGAAAAAGTATGAAGCCTGAAGAAGTAAAAGAAACGTTCCGATTTGAAAAATTTAAAAACTTTCACTTCCGACAATTTTCTGTGACACATCTGTATGTTTTATTAAAATATTAAAATTTTCTGAAGATGTTGACCGATGGGTAACGTATTATCGAAACAAATAGAAAGTATAATCAAACCTATATACTTTAAAAAGAATAAAGAAATATTTATTATACATATGATTCTAATTTATTGTGGTTTTTCACGAAAAAAATATATGCAAAAATAAAAAATATATAAAGTAGTATTTAGAAAAAAAATTTATGAGAATATAAGGCATGTAATCTTTTTTAAAACATAAAGATATATAGAATATATTTTTGTTCGGAAAAAAGCAAAATTTTTAAATTAGAATCATATATTATTATTAGTATTATTTTATTTTCAGTTTCTCTCTCAACTGCAAGATAATATTTCAGAGCAAAACGGAGAAGTAAATAAACAGGTTTCTTTTTTTTGTTTTTTTTTTATGAACTCTTACTACGTTTTGCACCATTTTAAATTTTTTGCATAAATTGTTTTTTTTAGACATTTTGTGAAAGTATAGACGAGTTTCTAACAGTAGTTCAAGGAAGTGATGCGGAGAAGTTTTCTTTCAACTTTCCAGAATTTGGGGACTCGACCAAGGTAAGTACATTATATTGTGTCTCAATATATGTATGTATATCAAAATAATTAATGAAGTTTCTTAGGACGTACAGACGGAGGTTATAGCCAATGAGAGGGATCATGTTGCGAAAGAGATGGATGGTGCTGGAGAGGAGACCGATGCTGTTGCCGTGGGGAGGAAGGATGGTGGAACGACAGCACAGCTTGAGCAAAAACAGGTGAGAAATTCACATATACAATTAGGCAATATTTCAAACAATGCAATAAAATGCCAAAGTGTAGACGCAACAAATAATGACGTTTGTTCTATTATTAATGGTAACCACATAAATATTGATCGTTTTGTTAATGAGTCAAGCGTTAATAACCAACTAGATACCAGTTTTGCGAGTGTATCTACATTAAAAACTTTGCGTAAGAAGTACCCACACCCGAAATTAGTACAAATTTGAACAGAAGTGTACGTACGATAGCCGGAAAAACATTATGCGGGCTTTTAAATTTCAGTGTCTTCACTTCATAAATGGTGGTAGGCTATCCAATTTTGCTCTGCCCAATATTGAAAGTGCTGAAGTATATAACTTGCCTTCAAAATTAAATTCCAATTCAACTCAAGTTTTAGAATCTAGTAATAGTTGTAACGAAGGAGAAAGAATAATTTTAGGAATTACTGAAGTGGTAGATGTAGTTAATAACGGCGCAAAATTAAGCGCATTTTTTAAAGCCTCTGCAAATGCAGAAAACAGTTTTAAGTGAAGTTGTAGATATAGATAATGACATTTTAAATAATGAAGCAATTTTGGAGCAGAGACAGACGAAAATATAAATTTAATGAACATAGAAGTTCCGAAGGATAGGGAAGATCACTCATGTACGAAAAAGGCTTTAGTCGAATATCATAGCAGGTACTTAGGGGAAAGAAGAAGTAAGAATAGATTAAGATTAGAAAATATGAATTTAAAAGAAAGAATTAGAAAAGTGTAAGGAGAGAATTAGAATATTAGAACGAGTTGAAAAAGAAAAAAATCTCTTGTCTAAAGTTTCCAAATCAATGTCCGCGTGCATTGAAAATAGCTTTAAAAATCATTGTCGTGAAGGTAAAAAACGGCGATATTCCATGTCGTTCAAGTTGGTTTGCTTAGCCGTTAATTTTTTGTCTCCTCTTGCGTATCCGCACCATGAAGTTCTATTTGATTGGCCTGATGTTAGATCATTATAACGTTTTGTAAAGGATTGGCCAAAAAGTCCGGGAAATTTTAAAGGCAATTTTGAAACTTTAAAAGTACGTTCTCTTGATTTTACAGAGGAGGAAAAATATGTTGTGTATCATGCGACGAAATGTCATTGAAAATTTTCCTTGAGTATGATAAAATAATAGGGTCGCAAGATTTTGGAGATAAAAATCGTTCCCGGAATGCTGCAACTAGCGCTTTAGTTATTATGGCAAGAGTCAAAAGTTGGTAGCAGGCAGTGTCTTACTTCTTCATTAGTAAATCTTGTAAGGCTATTGTAATGAAGCAATATATTTTAGAGGCAATTACTAATTTGCAATTAATAGGTTTGCAGCCTTACCATTTCGTTTGCGATCAGGGAGCCAATTTCGTTGCTTATGCTAAATTGTTGGTGTAAGTGAACAAAAGCCCTATTTTGAAGTCAATGACAGCGTAGTTTAGTTTGTCTTCTGCATACCAATTACAAAATTTATTTTGAAGGTAAATTGGTATCTTGGGAAGATGTTACACATTTCTACAGCAAAGACTAAAATTCTGTTAGATGTGTTCCTAAGCTAAGTATGGAGCACACAAACTGTAGCTATAGGTATGCGGACGTTGCACGCATCGGGAAAGTTAGACTCCTCGAAATCCTCTACTTTTTTAAATACTGCGGAATATTTAAATTTTTTTAACGATATTTTCGATGTTTTCAATACCCGCGGAGGTATTCATATTTTTACTTCTTCCGAAGAACTTCTACGACACGCCTCAAAAAAATTAAAAACATTAAAAATTTTAGGCGAAAGGCATAAAAATACAAATAATTTTAAGTTCATTATTGGATGGTTAGTTAATATTTCGGCTTTAAAGTCTTTGGATTTATACTAAAAAGGAAGGCTTTCAGGGAATAAAGACAAGAAGACTAAATTAGGATCATTTAGAACACTTCTTTGGGCAAATTCGAAAGGGTTCTGGCAATTGCGTTCGTATTACGCCCCGAAATTTTTGTAGTTCATTCCAGTAGCGTTGGGGTCTTCACTACGTTAACGTAATAGTTAACGGAAATTATAAAGTCATTTCAAATGACGACAGAATTTTAGATTTTTCTATAGTAGAATTAGCTTACAGTTTAGATATAAATAACACGCAATGGAATGCGTTTCATTCTCTACCAAACCCTTGCCCTAGAATTATAGAAATGAATATAGAAGACCGTAGCATCGAAAGAGAAGAAAATTTAGTTCTTGAGCGAAATGCTTTTGTTTATATTTGTGGTTACTTCTACCGCAAACTCCATCATGCCCATATCTGCAAATTTCCATTGCCATTATTCAATACCAACGGTCCTATTTCAGACGACTTTTTTTTTACTAGTCAAAAACAGTTCGACAATTGTCATTTAGTTAAGCCTCCTCAAGGTTTCGTTGATTACTTCACAATATTGGAGAATAAATTTCACCCTTTATTCAACCAATATTGTCATCAGAAAGGGCTGAGAGAAACAATTTTTAAAGAACATTTTATTGAACAGCAGTATTTATGTTGTAGCAAAATTAGACACGATGAAATTTTGAATTTATTTATTAGAATTAGAATTTACTTTGTACTGAAATTTTTTAATGCAAATACAAAGGAACCTAATTTTAAAACAAAACTTTTATGCGTGTCTAATAAATAATTTTATCACAGCTACTGAACTTGGACAGACTTATGTGATACACTAAAAAATTAATTGTTAATTTTATTAATCAACTAAGTTTTACTTCAGCACTTTTCTTATTTGGGTATCATGCTTTTATGTATTACTTATTAACAAAACTGTAATTTTCCCCATACTAATAAATTAGTATTTGGTTTTTTGTATGTATACAGCACAACATAGCATTCTACACAATACACTCTTCACTTCACAACACACTCATCACTGCATAATACACTCCCCAGAGCAAAATACACTCATCACTACACTAATCCCAAACAACAATTTGTAAATATAGTTATCTAGAACCCAAAATGCAAACAAGCTAAACGCTTTAAGTATAGCTAAATATTAAATTATTTAAATGTTAGTTACGGCATTTTGCGTTCTAGGTAACGATACATATACACACATTTATATATATATGCACAGACGATAGTTTTGGCACACTAAAAATATCGAGTTTTTATATGATATTTGAAAAAAAAATTAACATTCTTTTATATATTACCCGATATCTGAGTATAATTTTAAATAATTTTGTTAAAATTACAGTTGTTCTATATTTGGCATACATTGAGGTCTATAATATACGTAGAGTGGTTTAGGCACACGACCTGAAAATCACTCATACGTAAATGAAAATTTTTGTTGCCATATTTTTGTCATAAATCAACTTCCGGTATTAAACGGCGTTGAAATAACTTTACAACATATAGATATCAATTGTGTAAGTGGTGCTAACTCCTTTTTTTATCACATGTACTATTTTTGGTTTTTGTATAAGGAAAGAGATTTTTTATATTTCTTAAAAAGTTACTTTTAATAAAACAACCTTTTAAATTTTTTTTTTAAATACAAGTAAAACAAAAACAATTTTATTATTATAGATTTCATAAACGTTCTTTTTTGGTGCATATATATATTATAAAAAGTGTAAATGATTTAAAATTTGTTTCCCAAACACCACTTTTAATAAAAGTGTAGTATTGCAGAAAGTAAAAAGAAAACTTTATACAGAAATTAAAGAAATTTTCAAAATCTTTTTTTATATGGCACTATTAAAAATAAGTACGCAAACAGAAACGTTTATTAATATTACCTGTTATAAAATGCAATTTTAATAATTAGAACTTTGTATAAAAAGTAAATTTTAATAAATTCTTTTCAAAAAATCGGAGATATACATTTTAAGAATGCTATAATTTTTAAACTTCTCCATTTTTTTTTAGTTCGTGCAGGAACTTTAGCAACTATAATTTTTCTCTTTTTATTAAAAGAGAAAAATGTACACGCAGATATTGCAATTTATTTGCAAAAATATCTATAGTAATGTAACTAATTAAAACAAGAAATCTAAACAGTTTCTATATTAAAAAAGCTCTGTAAGGAAATGTACAATAATAAATAAAAGAAAAAAAGTCAAATCGGCATATTTATATACATAAAATGATCGATAATTTTTATTAAAAAAAGTATGTTATAGAATTTATTATTGCAAATAGTAAAGAAATGCATTGTACAAAAATTAAGAAGGCTTCTTGCAAAATCTTCTTTTATTTTAAACATAAGTACCGAAATAAAAACTTTTATCAATATTACATGTTATTAATTTAGACGTATTTATAAAAATTACATATTAAAAAAATAGCCGAAAACTACTGAAAAAGAAATCTAAAAAATTTATATTTTAAATAGTACATTTATAACAATTTATAGAAAGCACTTTATAAGACTATTGCTTAATTTCAAAAAAAAAATTCTAAGGACTTTAGCAACTATCATTTTAATAAAAAGAAATAAAAATACATGCAGACATTGCAATTTATTTGCAAAAATATCTACAGTAATGTAACTAATTAAAACAAGAAATCTAAACAGTTTCTATATTAAAAAAGCTCTGTAAGGAAATGTACAATAATAAATAAAAGAAAAAAAGTCAAATCGGCATATTTATAATACATACATGGATCTATAATTTTTATTAAAAAAAAGTATGTTATAGAATTTATTTCTTATAAAAAGTATCATTAATAATAATTTATAAAAAATGCGTGTAATAACATTCACTTTTTGGAAAGTATTTTTTTATTTCTAGCATTTCTAAACATAATTTTCCTTATTTTGGCAAGAACTTTAGTGGCTTTAATTTTAATTAATCAAGACAAAAAAAATATTCAGTTTCTGTCTTGAAAAAGCGTTGTAATTATAAAAAATCGCTTTATTGTCGACAATGTCATCAACGCCATTAGTGCAATTTAATAGTGAATTGACACAACATAAACAACCTATGGAAGATATACGCACAAAAACTTTGATGGACTACCATTATTCTACCATGAAAAATATGAATCATGAGTAATTACCAGATGGAAGTACTAAAGAAACAAAAACAACAATACAATAGAAAAGGGCTTTTTAATAGTCTAAACTAAAATAAGAAAAAAGTTGTCCAACTATAAAATAAAAATAAATTGCTCCAGCGAATAGCAGCTATCGCCAATCGATAGGCGTTATGAACTACCATTCAGATATGGTAACTTCTATTTTCTGAAATGCATGGGTTCAGATAGTATACCCATCAAACTTTCGAACACACTAAAACATAGGCTAATATAGACTCGACATAAAAACAGGGTCGTGAAAATTTAACATCTCCGTTCGCTATAAAGATCGAAAAGGGATAGCAAATGTGTGTTTTTGCAACTTTCCCTTTTCAATGTTTTTATCGGAATTTTTACTTTAATTGTCAAAAAATTCTTTTCAATGTGCAAATTTTTTAAAATTTGGCGAAAAATGATATAAATGCGCCAAAATATTAATATTAAAAAAAAAGAAAAAGTGTTCGGTACTAAGTGCCATAAGAAAAAAGTGTTTGCGTTATGTGCGGTTGTTTATTTCTAAACAGACATCTGTGTAATTAAAAGTGAAAAAATAAACCAAGGAAATGTAAGAAATTTTTCCATAATATAAATAAAGTGATATTTAAAAAGAATAAAATTTTAGGAGTGGAAGCTGCATAATGGGATGTGGACCAGGGAAGCCCTTACATCATTTCCCGAAGAACAATATCAGGTAAGGCTCTTTTTTTGAAGTGGTAGAATTTTCTGCAGAAATATACTGCAGTGAAGCTGCTCCATTAAAACAATTAGAATAGAATTAATTTGCTATTGACTAAAAATTTGAAGCAACTTCCCTAAAGTATATTTCTTCTTTCTGTGGTTTAAAATTCGAGGGCTTATTGCAATAGCATCATAAGCCCAACGAATTAAAACCAAAATGAAACCAAGTGCTTTTGAACTTTTGTGAAGAGTAGAAAAAACGGCTTAAATCTAGTTTATGGAAGCCACTCGGAATTTAAAAAAGTTACCTCATCTGATAGAAAATTTAATTTTAAGAAAAAAAAGTTTAGTGAAAAAATCTTCGGCAACGCATATTTTCCGAGTTATGGGCCTCGGAAGTTTTACAATAAATATGTCATTGTGTTTAATATTTCTTAGCTTATTGGGTTATTGGAAAGCTTGTGAAAATGCCGATCACATGATGGTAAAATTTCACATTTTGGGATAATAAAATGTGTAGAGGTGAAAATTCTTAGGCGCCGTCAAAGGCCGGTTATTCAGAAAACCTCAGGAAACATTACATTTAATTTGTAAAACTAAGAAAAAGAAATTTATTAACTCTATACAAAATATGGCAAAATATTACTGCTTTTCTTAAATAGTGTTTTGACATTGCATACGGATGTTTAGGAAGGCAGCCATACCCATATTGTTGCAATGAATCAAAGACATAATGAAAATGGCAAAATATATCGACGACTTTGTAGGTCCGTAACTCCCAAACTATGCGTTGCCAAAGATTTTTGTACTAAACTTTTTTTTCTTAGAATTTAATTTTCAATCACCTAAGATAATTTTTTTTAAATTTGGAGTGGTTTCCATAAACTAGATTTGTTCCGAAAAAACTTCTACTTAATTTTAAAATATTGGTGATAAACCCAATATATATAAAATAAACGATAATATAAGAAATAATAATATAATAATTATGTCAATAGGGCTTTTCTACGGGCTAAATAAATAAAAGCAATTATTTCATTGATCAGTGCCAGTGCTATTAAATTTGGTGTGAATTTTACCTTTGTTGTATTACATTTATTTTTTGGTGTTATTAATAATAATAATAATAAGTGAATGTAATATTATTATTGGTATTATTGGGGCCAAAGCACCGCGATCAAGAAATAGATATACATATATATATATATAGATATTTATTTTTAAATTTTATACTGCAATCGCACATGCACTTGTACATAAAATTAATCTGCATTTGGTTTTGGTTGGGGAAGTAAATGGATTTTATAATCTTTGCATGATTTAATATTTTTAACTTTATTAATAACTTAATTTCTTGTAGTTATAATTGACTTAAAAACTGTAGATACTATTTAATTTTCTTTAGTTACACAATACCACAATTCCAAAAAAAATTATAAATTGGTAAATGTAGGTGGTAATTAAAAATTTAAATAAATTCTTTTATGTAACACATGCTTTTGGTTTAAATTTTATGTGTAAGGTATTTGTAGTTTAATATTTTCCATTTTAGACGAACTGAATGGCTTCGGTTGTTAGCCGTAGAATCTTCAAGAAAGCGCATATTTGCATGCAGCAACCACTTTGCAGAATATTTTTTGTACGGCGATAGGCTGTCTAAGTTTGCTATACCAAATAATGAAAGTGTTGAATTAAAAAAAACAAAATTAATAAATTCAACTCAAGTTCTAACACCTATAAACAAGCAGCGTAGAGTTTTAAGTTGTGTAGCAGGAGAAGATAGACATAGCTGTGAGAATATAGATGTAGGTATTAGAGTAGGTATAGAAAGCAAAAGTTTCGCGGTAGGAGATGTATTAATTGACAATTTAAATGTGGGTAATAACGTAGATTTTAATAAAGAAAATTTAATGAACACAGGAGAACACAGCTATAGTAGATTAGAAGCTACACAAAAGGCTTTAGACGAATACAGGGCAAAATATTTCGAAGAAAAAAGAAGCAAGGCTAGTTTAAAGTTAAAAAATTTAAAATTAGAAAAGCAATTAGGAAAGTGCAAGGAAAAAATTAGAGTTTTAGAACTTGAGTTGAAAAACAAAAACGAGAAATCCGCTAAATTTTCTAAATCAATGTGCATGTGCATTGAAAATAGTTTAAAAAATCATTCCCGTCATTGTGGAAATCGTAGGTACTCAATGTCGGTAAAATTAATTTCGTTAGCTGTAAATTTTCTTTCGCCCCTCGCATATCGGCACCTTCAAGTGCTATTTGATTGGCCTGATGTTAGGACTTTGCAACGTTTTGTAAAAGATTGGCCAAAAAGTCCGGGAAATTTAAAAGGCACGTTTGAAGCCTTAAGAGTACGTGCTCTCGATTTTTCAGAAGAGCAAAAATATATTAGTGTGTCATGTGACGAAATGTTCCTGAAAACTTTTCTTGACTATGATAGGTACACAGATAAAATTATAGGTTTGCAAGATTTTGGGGATGAAAATCGTTCCCAAAATGCTGCAACTAGCGCTTTAGTTATTATGGCAAGTGGCATAGGTGGCAACAGCTGGTCGCAAGCAGTTTCCTATTTTTTTGTTAGCAAATCCTGTCAGGGTATTATAATGAAGAAATATATTTTAGAGGCAACTTCTAATTTACAAACAATAGGTTTAAAACCTTGCCATTTTGTTTGCGACCAAGGAGCCAATTTCGTTGCTTTCGCTAAAATTGTTGGCGTAAGCGAACAAAAACCTTACTTTGAGGTAAACGGCAGGAGAATTTATTTTATGCACGACCCTCCACATCTTTTAAAAAGCGCTAGAAATTGTCTTCTACATACCGAATACAAAATTTCTTTTGAAGGAAATTTGGTATCTTGGGAAGATATTAAGCATTTCTACAGAAAAGACTCCAATTCAATAAGATGTGCTCCTAAGCTAAGTATGGAGCACATAACTCCAAATAGTTTTCAAAAAATGAGAGTGAACTTAGCTGCTCAAGTTTTGAGTCGTACTGTAGCTATTGGAATGCGGACGTTGCACGCATCAGGCAAGCTAGATTCTTCAAAATCCTCCACATTTTTAAATACTGCGGAATATTTACAATTCTTTAATGACCTATTCGACCTTTTCAATACCCGCGGAGGTATTTTTATTTTCACTTGTTCAGACGAGCAATTAAATCTTCTAAGAGAGGCCTCAAAAAAATTAAAAACTTTAAAAATTCTTGATGAAAAGGCGAAGGATATTACTAAAACCTTTAAATTTATTTCAGGGTGGTCAAAGAATATTTCTTCTTTAAAAAGCTTTTGGTACTATATCAAGCAAGAAGGTTTTCAGGAATTAAAAACACGAAGACTAAATCAGGACCATTTAGAACACTTCTTTGGGCAAATTCGAAAGGGTTCTGGCAATAGCGTTCGCATAACGCCCCGAAATTTTTCTAGTTCATTTCAGAAGCGTTGGGGTCTTCACTACGTTAATGTAATAGTTAATGGAAACTGTGAAGGCATTTCTCATGACGACAAGATTTTAGATTTCTCGATAGTTGAGTTAGCATATAGTTTAGACAAAAATAATACGCAATGGAATGAGTTTCATTCTCTACCGAACCCTTGCCCTCGCATTATATCAATGGACATTGACAGTGGTAGTATTGATAGAGAAGAAAATTTAGTCCTCGAGCGAAATGCTTTTGTATATATTTGTGGTTATTTCTACCGCAAACTCCATCTTGCCCATATATGCGAATTTCCTTTGCCATTATTCAATACCAACGATCGTATTTCAGACGACTTTCTTTTTACTAGTGAAAAACAGTTCGACAATTGTCATTTAGTTAAGCCTCCTCAAGGTTTCGTTGAGTACTTCACAATATTGGAGAATAAATTTCATCCTTTATTCAACCAATATTGTCATCATAATGGGCTGAGAGAAATAATTTTTAAAGATCTTTTTAGTGAGAAGCCTTACTTATGTTGTGAAAAAATTAGACATGATGAAATGTTGCACCTGTTTATAAGAATTAGAATTTACTTCGTACTTAAATTTTTTAATAAAAGTACGAAGGAACCTAATTTTAGGGGAAAACTTTTATGCGTTTCTAATAAATAGGTTTATTGTAGCTACAAAACTGAGACAGACTTATATGTGATACACTAAAATATTTCAATATTTCAATATTTTAAATCAGTATTCTCAAATTTCATTTATAAAAGAATTTTTTAATTCAGCACTTTCCTATTTACATATTTTTATTTTTATTTGCATTTATCATTTACATATATATATATTTCAAACACTTACTAATAGAATACAATCATTTACACAATATTTTACTAATAAATTATTATTTGCTTTCATGTTACTAAAGGTTTTATATAATACAACACAACACAACACAACACAACACAACACTTCTGCACAACTCAATACACTTATCACTACACTAATACAACACAACAATTTGTAAATATGTAAATATATATATTTATAATCATTATTCCATTAATTGTTAATTATGAAATATTTTTATTTTTATTTTTGGTGGCTGTTATTTTTTATTTGTTAATTTTTATTCCATTTGTTAATTTTTGTTGCCGCCTTATTATTATTTTAATTTTGATGCCATTAATTTTTATATTAAATATTGAATTAAAATTGTGATATTATTTTATATAATTATATATATAATATATATATAATTATAATCATTATACTATTAATTGTTAATTATGAAATATTTTTATTTTTGGTGGCTGTTATTTTTTGTTGTGATATTAATTTATAATTTTTATTTATATATACATATATTGTTATTTTATTATTATACATATGTATATCCCAGCAACCCCATAGTCCTGAATTTTAAAAACCATATATTTTGTGTTTGCTGGGATGGCATCGAGGGTTTGCAATCCAGGAGTAAGTGTAGCGAAAATATAATGCATTTGCATTTACAGCTTCTCCTTACTCAAGACCATTATGCGTGGTGAAGAGCCACATCCTACCAGAGGTTGTGCTGTTTGTAGCAAAACATGATGGATCTAGACCAGATAAGGTCGAAAAAAAATCAAAATAACTTGTTTTGGCAAAAAACTAATTAATTAATTTTTAATTTTTATTTTGTATTTTCATACACTGCCATTGCCGAGGAACTTGCTAAGGAAGGAAAACTACCACTCAACATATATATTCTACAATAATATTTATATTCTTTCATTATAAAGTTAAAAATAATCAAATTGTTTTATTTAAATTTTGTTGTATTTTGATTTGATGTTTTCTTAAAAAAATTGTAATTTGTAATAAATAATAAGGATTTAATAATCATATTTTTAATTTTAATCTTTCATAAAATATATAGTTAATACTGTTTAACAAGTTAACCATGAGCACTACGTGCAATTAATTTGATTAAATTTAATTATTTGAATAAAGAGGAGAATTCGCTCTCTTATTAAAAATTAAAAATTTGTGAATACATTATTTGATTCTGTTGTAAATCATGTGGTAAGTGAAACTTTCGGATTTCCCCCTATCGCCCTCCTGATCGTAGTTTTAAAAAAGGTAATACCGTATAACCTTCCCGGGGTTGCACAGACTACGTGCACCCATTTCATCGCGATTGGTCCACAAATGGCGTAGTTAAGCTCGTTTATATTATTAAATCTGTTAAAAACCATGTGGAAGGATTAGCATAATTAAAAAATGAATGGGCGTAATTAAAAAAAAATTTGCCTATAATTCATTCAAGAATCCGAACTATATGGTGTGAAAATTTCAGGAAGATCAGTCCAGCGGTTTGGGCTCCTATAAGGTACAAACAAACAAACACACATTCAGCTTTATATATATACATAGATAAACAATTTCTTAGCTTTTATTGAAGAATTTTGTTAAAGGCAAAATATGAACAGTTCAAAGTATTAAATAAATTTAAATTTATTAGTAAAAAGTTTAGTAAACATTTAAGAACATTAAGTTGTCGATGATAGCTGCTTATTTGGAAAGATATTTCAAACTTACCCTAGGTCCTACGTGTCGCTGAAGTATTCACTACCGGAAGACAACATATCCGATAGCATTTCCTGTGCTAATGCCGTAGCGTCTAAGAATGTATTATGTCTAACGTATAAATACAAATTTCAGATCAGTTGGCCAATTTGTTATTGCTGTGTAACCATTGTGGTACAAATGTTTGTAAACTTAGTAGTTAATTAACGACGGATTTTTGTATTAGTGTTGAGGATTTCTCTTCATTTATTTACGCAATAGTGACCAGTCCATGTCAGGATATATTTCGATGTGGTAAATCTGCTAAATCGTTTTCTTGTCACCAATCCCAAGCATATGTGGGGCTTTCATCAGCAGTACGTACACATGCAGCAGTTAAACTATCAACTATTGGCAAACAACTTATAGAAAATCATTTGCCTAACTTTAGAGCAGAGATAAACAGGCCACAACTGGCTAAAATCATTGCCAACTCTTGTGGTCTCGCATTTAGGAATGAGTATATATCATTTCCGTGTTGTGATAACTAAGTGCTTCGGTATGTAAAATTTCTTTTTTAATATCTTTGATTTCCTTGAGGATTTCTGACAAGTGCATGATCATCATTTGCCATATCGTCATATAAGGCTCATACAGCACCACTATTCTTGGAACTATTGTTTATATCAGACTCATCTCCTAAAACAGGTTTTGCAATCCAACGATAACGTTCATCAAATAAATGTAAGCAATTCAAACAGACTAGCAGTGAATAAAAATGTTTATTGAGCTATTCCAAAGAGTCATCTTCAAGTTGGAAATGCATTGATTACTCGTACATAATAGCAGAAGCTTAAAATAATCTTTGAAAATTATGTAATTAATTTGACGACATTTTCTTATTTTACATAAAATTACCCTTTCTAATGTTTCTATTATTTGCGTGAAAGACGTACAGATATTGCGCTATTGATATAATGTGATCCAAGTCATTGTGTTATTCAAAGAGTTCATTAACTGGATGACGGTAAGACAAACGATACAGACTACAAACCGTACTAACCAACAACACAGAATATTTCTCCTGCTCTACTATCACGGGTGAATCAGTAAATGTATACCTTACATTATTTTGGTACAAATAAAAATCCAAGCTTATTTCTGATAATTCTAATACATCATAATACGCGCGCCAATAAATAAAGCGATTGCTTTTATTGTTTGCATTAACACCTCCAGCTTTTTCAGCTACTTTAATATCCTGCCAAGTACTGCGAGTTCTTTCTGAAAAAAAGGAAATTGTAAAATATGTTCATACATATATTCCGCAACATAAGCTTTGTTGTCTACCTGTATTTAAAGTAATTTCATGCCATTCTTCTTGACACGAATTTGTTGTAACTACTTCACTTTGATTTTTGTATAAGGAAAAGAATTTCAGGAAATTTTACAAAACCTTCAACTTCCTAATCTGCAACTTCAATTTGTAAAAATTAACACAAGCGGCCGGCTAATATTCCGTATTCACGGCGCATTTACTGAATCCTGCACTTACTGCTGTAGAGGACCATCAAATTGAACAACTTAAGCAAATTTAACACCATAAAACTAGTTTCCAATTGCTCCAATGAAGGGTGCCTGACAAGAAAATATATGATATTATGATAAATACCTTGTTGGAAGTCAAATAATATATTTCATTTAAATACTTACCCTTTGCTTAATAGATAAACCACATTTTTTTGTTGAATTATACATTTAATTCAACACAATGAATAAAATTTCATATTTTGTGGACGAAAAATACTAATAATTTTTAAACATATGTTGTGCAAAGCAATGTATAATTATTGCTTCTAACCCATTGCTTTCCCAATGATTTTCTTTCTCTTTTCGATCTACATAGCACAGCTGAGAAAACCCTTTTTATTTTTGTTTATGTCGAGTCTATATTAGCCTATGCACTAAAATAAGAAAAAAAATTGTACAACTATAAAATAAAAAAAATTTCGTTTTACATTGCGACAAAAAGCTCTCAATTTTAAAATATTGTATATTTTTTTTTTAATTTTAAAAAGTATCGTTACCAAATGGTAACATATTATTATCGTACATATCGCTTCGTGAATAAAACCGATCCTATGGACATATTTTTCAGAATTTAATTTTTTTTAGTTATATCTGCTACTGGTATTGAAACTCTATAAACACTTTTGTGAATATCTTTATGGGAAAGTTAGCCAACTGATCCACAGTAGCATCTACATTTAGTAGCGATATATACGTTGCTATAGGCTTCCGTAAAGATGTTCCTCTCAAATTTTCAGGTATATCTGCTTTACAATCTAATGAAAACTGTCTGAGTAGAGGGCAGGCTCTATAATACTCTTTTGAAAATATCGTTGTTGCTTTTTTAGCGAATATATATTCATTATTTTTGGGTATTCCTGCTTTATATGTTTTTCAGAATGATATCAATAGCTTTTTGACATAAAGGGCTCAGTAAAACACTAACAGTTCTCCCTAGTTTTCCTCTTAACGTCAAGCGTACATATTGCTTCGCGAATAAAATCGATTCTTTGGACATATTTTTGAAAATTTCTGTTTCTAAGTTGTTAGTTATCACCTATTTATATATTATAGTACTAGTTATATTTATAACTATTACATCTGGCAATACAGTTGTGAGTGCAAAAACCACACCAAAGACAACTAAATTCCGTTATTCCTGTGTATGCATGTATATTATTTTTTTTTATAGATACCCATATACACTCTGTCAAGTAAATGGTTGCAGAATTAAAGAAACAATTTGCATACCATTGCTATGATCATTTTCCGAAATTCTTAGCAAACATTAATTGACAGACTGTTGTTATAAAAAATTTATGAAGATTTACATATGTACATACATCTATACGTAATTAGGGAATATAAATAGTTATATACATACATAGTACATATGTATATAAAATACAAATATAAATTAGAAACGTAAAATAAAAATACAAATGTATATTGAAATAAATTTATACATTCCCTGAAAGTTATTCAGCTGAAAGTTATGTAGCTATCGCTATAGTAAACTACACTTCGTGGCGATAGCATCTAAATTCTGTAGCAAATTGTTTTTATTTTTCAGTTTTATTTTTTTTTTCTTATTTTAGTGGGCCGAAAGTTTACTAGTTATAACCAGCATTTAGTAGCTATCGCCAATCGATAGGATATTTTAAAAAGTGTAATTCAAAGAATTAATAATTTTCATAATATGGATTTGCCTAAGATAAAAGAAAGTGTTAGCACCACTAACACAGTTGTTATTGGTATTGTTGTATTTTGTACGCGTTATTATTAGAGACAGCAAACCATTCACTACAATGAAAAACTGCACTAAAAGTATGCTCTGTGCATATATATATATATATATATATATATGCACAGAGCATACTTTGTATATATATATATATATATATTTTATTATAATAGCTATTGCATTATTATTATTTTATTTTCGTCATCATTAATTTTTATGTTAAATATTAAATTGGTTGTTTTTATAATTTTTTTACATTATTATTTTCCTTTTACACTATGAACTAAAATGTGATACTAATTTAAAATTTTTATTTACATGTACATACATATGTATATAATATCATTTTGTTAAATTATTATTTTACTTTTACACTATAAACTGAAATGTGATACTAATTAAAATTTTTTATTTACCTGTACATATATATAATATAATTTTGTTAAATTGGTATTTTACTTTTACACCATCAACTGAAATGTGATACTTACATGTGCATATATATAATATAATTTTGTTATATTATTATTTTACTTTTCGTTATTTTATATATTACTATTCATATATCCTAGCAACCACACAGTCTTGTATTTTAAAAACCATATATCTTGTGTTTGCTGGGATGGCATCGAGGATTTCGTATCCAGGAGTAAGTGTAGCGAAAATATAATGCATTTCTAGCTTCTCCTTACTCAAGATCATCATGCGTGATGAAGAGAAACATTCTACAAGAGTTGATGTTGTTCATAGCAAAACATGATGGATCTAGACCAGATAAGGTCGTGCCAATTTGTTCATCCAGAAATGAAAAAGCTACCACAAAAATTCAAAATGTTAATTAATTTTGTATTGCTGAATATGTTGGTTTATTAATGTTAATATTTTATGGCCTCTATAATATTCATTGAAATAAAATACTTTATTTTACGTTGATCTAAGTACATATATATTTCGAACCATAAGGTTTATCTTCAGGATCTATAAAATAATTTTTATTTAATAACAATTATAATAAAATTTTTAACAATTTATGTTATCAAAATTGACTGAATTATTTGAAAAATATACATATGTATGTATATATTTGATTGACAAATATAAATCAAGTTTAATATTAGTTTGTTTTAAAAGTAGAAATCAAATTACAATATGTATTTACATATATAATCTTTTGTATCTCTTTTATAATTGCAAGCAAATTGTTCAAGTTTAACTATTTGATTGACTTCATGTATTCGTAACTTCAATTTGTTTTCCTCAGTTCTTAAGATTTTTGCATTTTCAAAATCAAATTCATGTTTATTAGTTCTTGCATGTTTGGCCAATGCTGTTATATTAACATTTGTATTTACTTTTAATGAATTGTTACAATCATATTCATGTTGCTTTAGTCGTTTCTTTAATTTTTGTTTTGTTTCTCCAATATAAAGTGCATCACAATTTTTACATTGTATTTTGTATACAACATTAGATTTTTCTCCTTTTTTAAGGGGATATTTTATTTGTAAACTTTACTCAAGAATCATTTAAGTGAAATGAAAAAAATAATGTAGATACATAATATTGTATTATTCTTTTGTATCTGTTTACATTAGTTGCTTCACATTATGTTATGTTGTAATTGTGAGAGATAGTTATGACGTATTAAGGTAGGATCACTCGATTGTTGCATTGCCCCAATTTTACACAATTTTTATTGTGCTGAATTGGGGCACAATAAAGAAATTGTCGCAATCAAATTCTATGCAGTCACATGATTGCCTCATTTTTCATAAATTTTATTGTCGCAAAACTATTAAGTGGCAATAATTGCCGTTTAACAGTCACACGATTGTTCATATAGTATATGGCAATTCTGAAAAACAGCTGCTAAGTGGCAAATTGTTTTTTGTTTTCATAAATATAAATTACAAATTTTTTATTTTTCTTGTGTAAAGATGAGCCGTTCGTTAAAAAAAAAGAAAATTGCATCGGCGTTAACTATATTGTGTGTTCTGGATGAAAAAAGGAAATATTAAAAGAAGTTCGTGGGTTAGAGAATGGCTCACAAAAAGAAACACTGATGGGGCATACGTAAAAACATTGATGGAGTTCCGTGAAATAAATAATCAAACCTTTTTGTTCAAAAACTTTATTCGGATGGATGACGAAACTTTTAAAGAATTGCTGCAACTAGTAGCACCGTATATTAGTAAACAAGACACAAATATGCGCAAGGCTATTCCAGCACAAGAACGCTTAGCTGTGACCCTTCGATTTCTTGCTTCTGGAGATAGTTACAAAAGTCTTTCGGTCTTCTTCCGTATTGCCCCTAACACCATATCACTTTTCGTACCAAGTGTTTGTGATGCAATTTATAAAGCATTGAAAAATGCATACTTAAGGGTATGGAAATTATAAATATGTACATATGTATGTTTTTTAGTTTCACTTTTTCTTTTATATGTATGTAGCTACCATCCACACAAGAAGAATGGAATGAAATTTAAATAATTTCTAAATTTAACAAGCTGTGGAATTTCCCGAATTTCATAGGGGCGTTGGACGGCAAACATCTGCAAATAGTAGCACCACCGAATTCAGGAAGCACCTTTTATAATGATAAAGGCACGCATAGTATAGTACTAATGGCAGTTGTGAATGCCGAATATAACTTTTTATATGTTGATGTAGGCTGCAATGGTCGTGTGTCGGATGGTGGAGTCATTAGATAACAATGACCTCAATTTACCAATGCCACAACCCTTGCCAGGTCGTCAAGCATATATACCATTTGTTTTGGTTGCAGATGATGCTTTTTGCATGCAGAAGCATTTGCTGAAAACATATCCTGGTAGAAGTTTATCTGCCGGACAGAGAATATTTAACTATAGGTTATCCCGAGCTCGACGCATTGTAAAAAATGCATTTGGCATTATGGTAAAGCGCTTTGAAATATTTTCACGTCTATAGCTTGCTGTTCCCTGCACAATTTTTTGTTAAAGAAAAAGGTAAATTATACAACACCGGTGCTTACAGATCGTTATGATGAAAACGGTGTTTTCATTCCGGGTACATGGAGAACCGATTTTCAACTGGCTGCTGTGAATGGAACAGAGAATTCTCCAAGCTCCTATATAAGTAATGAAGCAAACGCTACTCGTGAAGAATATGAAAAATATTTTATGTCAGCAAATGGTGAATTGTCCTGGCAATACAAATATATACATATAACAGCATAAAAAATAATGATTTTTAAAACGCTATAAAATTAAAAAAATATATACATATATATATAATATAAAAAAAAAATACCCAAAATGTTTTCGTAAAATTTTTCCCGGTTTTTAAATACCTAAAATCGACGCTATCTTGGAGCACGTTAACGTTTACCATTCAAAAATAAATAAAAAAAATTTTAACTTAAAGAAGAATCCAAATGTGTTGCAGTTTTTTAATTAAAAAGTCGTAAACTATGTACATATGTATATAAAACTCAAATACATAGATATATCTATGTACGGAAATTGCTGACATTCTAATTTTTTAGCTCGATGTTCAATTGTTAACTTCTTTTTTTAATATCTGATCTTCAAAATGTATTTGTTCTTTGTATTATTTACTATTTTTTTAAATTAAATAAAAGTAGTTTTACATCACTGGAAGTAAAATTTTTATCTCTCATATCTGCAAAAAAATAATGAGAGCGGAAATTTTCTACCCTCTTTGATACTCTATTTTGCTAACAAAGTGTTGCTTCCAGAAAAAGTTTCTTACGTACAAACGTTGCCGTTTTAGTTACTTACTTTTTCCCAATGCATTTTAGTTCTCTTTTTTCAACAAAAATATTAAAAAGTTTTTCAAGTAGTATGATAAGTTTGCACATAATTAATTGCCATTATAAAATATAATTGATAATAAATAAATAATAATTGATATAATAAAAGATAATTGATCAGATTTTCTATATCCACATTAAATACTGATATTGATGCATATACTTATGTATGTACATAGTTGAACTTCGCGACACAGTTTTCAAATATAGAAATGGAGTTTAATTTAAAAATGTTCTGAAAATGTAATTAAGTCTTTTAGTACACGCATATACATACATACATATGTAGTATATATTAGCAAAATTCCTAAATTGTTCAGGATATTTTTGCAATTAAACTAGACCATTTTAAGCTTAAATAACTAAATAAATTGTTCATATAAATAACTAAAGTAACAAATGTACATATTAGTGAAGACGAAGAATATTGGTTGAAAGTGACAGACACGGCAACTCTTCACGGAGTACAATTTGCAAATACAGTTAGTTTTCCGTTATTTTGTGTAGAACTTCATTCGTATACAAAGCTGCCAGATATAATAGGGGTGAAATCGTAAAATGTTGTACAAAAATCGTCAGAATTGTTTGTTGTTGTCTAAAGTGTTGGCGTTCACGCCTAACTCGTTTTAAAGATCACACAGAAAAAATAATTGTTAAAATGTTCCCAATTAAGTCTGCTCAATAAATCTTTTTTTTTAATTGAATCCACGTTTATTTTAATTTGATTTGTTAGTCTGTCAAAAAAGTGCTAACAAAAAAATTTGATTTAAAATCCCATAAAATGGTGAACAATTATAACATATTAATTGTGCGTAAATAGTACGTATAAGCTTGGATTTTATATGTTAAAATCATATAGTTGTTTAGAGTATACCACATTATCATGAAAATTACAATTTTCGGTTACTTCTTTTATTTTATTAATCAGTGTGACCGTTGAAAATTTCCAACATATGCCAAAAAGAGTAATTTTTCGGATAGTGATATGTAGTATATGCAGGTACATTAAACCGTACGTAAAAAAATTCCCGATACGCCCCTAATATAAAGTATTTTTGGACGGCAATTTAGTTTTTCTAATTCTCTTTGTATAATTAAAATTTAAAATTTTTTAGAACAAGTTCAGTTTAGTGCAGCAGCTGCAAAAAATAACCTACGTGATAGAAAATTTAAAAATAAGAATAAAATATAAAATAAAAAAGTTGGCGGCAACCCATATTTTCCGAGTTAAGGGCCTTTCAAATTTTCGTATATGAATGAGATTTTTTACTACATTTCTGAATGTATATGGCCAATATTGGTATCGTTTGGAAGGTATTTAAAATATCTGTCTATATATTTAAAATTTATTTAGAAAATCTCAATACTTTAAGTGATAATATTAGTTTTTTACATCGACCGGACGCAGGGATTTTTCCTCTATGGTATAACAACCACATACTTCGTTAACTAAATCTTTTCTGCATGACCTGATCTTATTTTCTACATTCTACGACAACTGTACACTTTAAACACAAACTTCTACTAGAATTTCAGAGGCCTATAACTCGGAAAATTTGGGTTGCCACATTAGGTTGGTAGAAACAGAGATTTGGTAGATAATTACTAGAACGGTATAGTTGAAGTCAATGGCCATTGATGCAGAATATTGGTATTCACGAGACAAAAACATTCATCTTTTTTAAGATCCAACTGCAAATGCCAAAGAAATTAGGAATAGTTTAAAAAAGCGACCCCTACCCTCGGCAAAAAAAATATATATTTTCCCGAAAATGTCGTCCAAAAATACTTTATATTAGATGGTGTACGCAGCACTTTGTCTTGCTTGTAAGATGGTACGCTCTAATGTACATATTGTTCAATTATCATTAAAAACCGATATTGAGATTGGTGCCACACAAACTGGAATTATCTTCTATAGATGATATAGTCATACATATAATCTTTTAATTTTTAACTTAATTTTATTTTCAGCATTTGCTATTATAGGGATTGAAATCCTCCTTCGTTGCAATTTTACTTAAAATATATTCTTTTTATAGTCACTTTGGAAATTTAGCACGGTGACACTGTCAACAATATAAGGAGCAAATGGTTTTAAAACAAATCATAAATCATTTGTGTTTGTTCTTTCATAGAGTGAAGCGTTGTTTATACATAGAAAAGAGTGCAAAAAAAAATTCCGTTATTACGGCAAATACATACATATTTCAAAAGCAGTAAGTTGTGACAATGAATATTAAGTGCTTCTTATGTGAGAAACGTTCGACTCGCCGGATAAATTATTCCAACATGTTAAAAACTATGGACTGCCACCTAACGTGGTTCACGTCTGTACGTGTACCTACAATCACGGCTGATGAATTTGATTTGTATTGGCGGAAGTGTGCGAGCTATCGGTTTCAGCAATTCAAACAAACAGCAAATACTGCTGAAATATTTCAACTATGGCCAGAGTACAAAAAGTCATCTGGTCCAGCAATGCTAAATATATATGTACGTATATTCTTTTCTATTTTATTTTTTATATGTGTATGTATGTATATCCATACTACAAGATTAGTGTTGACTTCCAATTAAAATATCCCATGGCCAAGCAATTGGACGAAAAGTGGTCTAACTTTGGAGAAAAGGTAACACACATACTTCGAACCAAAATCAATTATCTCTGCTGTAGCAAAAAAATTACAACATATCAACTCTTGAATGAAGGTGAGTAATTTAATTACAAGTTATATACATATATAATAATTGCACTAATATATTACTGTAAATATCTTTTCAGATTCTATGTTTTTAGTAACTTTATGGCACATACACAACATAGTTCCCCCCATGCAAAAAGTGAAATCAGATCAAAATGGCGCAAAAATTAGAAAAAAGTTTTCTGTGCCAGATTCTCAGATTCTAGCAGGTTTTTAATATGTTGGCGCATTTATATCAATTTTCGCCAAAATATTAATATTAAAAAAAGAAAAAAGTGTAGGGTACTATCGTAAAAAAAATATGTTACTTCACTTAAATGTGCGGTTGTTTAAAACATATATAACATAGGTATCTGTGTGTAAAAGTGAAAAAATATTACCAAGAAAAATGTAAGACATTTATCTACATATGTTTATTAAATTTAACTAAAGTGATATATAAAATGTGTTAAATTTTAGGAGTGGAAGCTGCATAATGGGATGTGGGGCTGGGAAGACTTTACATCATTTCTAGAAGAACGATATCAGGTAAGGCTTTTGTTTTTGCAGTGGTAGAATTTTCTGCAGAAATATACTGCAGTGAATCGGCTCCATAAAAACAGTAAGAATAGAATAAATTTTCTATTAACTAAAAATCTATGTTTAATTTGGAGCAACTTCCCTAAAGTATATTTCTCCTTTCTGTGGTATTATATTTCGAGGGCTTATTGCAATAACATCATAAGCCAAGCGAAATAAAACCATATTGAAACCAAATTCAAAAATATAATCTGATATCTGATTTGTGAAGAGTAAAAAAAACTTCTACTTAATATTAAAATATTGGTGATAAAACCAATATATGAAAAATAAAACCATAGTATATGAAATAATAATTATGTCAATAGGGCTTTCCTACGGGCTAAATAAATAAAATCAATTATTTCATTGATCAGTGCCAGTGCCAGTGCTATTAAATTTGGTATGAATTTTCCCTTTGTTGTATTACATTTGTTTTTAGGTGTTATTAATATTTAAATAAGTGAATGTAATATTATTATTGGTATTATTGGGGCCAAAGCACCGCGATCAAGAAATATTTATTGCGACACAGCGACTGCAATATGTATAGGTATTTATTTTTAAATTTTATACTGCAATCGCACATGCACTTGTACATAAAATTAATATGCATTTGGTTTTGGTTGGGGAAGTAAATGGATTTTATAATCTTTGCATGATTCAATATTTTCAACTTTATTAATAACTTCATTTCTTGTAGTTATAATTGAAACTTTCTTCAATTGTTATTGAATGTGTTATTCTTCTGATGAAATGAGAAATTGTTTCACTGATTTTGTTTAGTTTTATGTGCAAAATCAGCGACTGTCTGTCCCTACGATAGGTTCAATAGTTTACTTAAAAACTGTAGATACTATTTAATTTTCTATAGTGACACAATACCACAATTCCAAAAAAAATTATGATTTGTCTTCAAAAATTTCTAAACCAATGCTTACAAAAATCATAACCGATGCAGAAAGCACGTCGATATAATCAAGCTACTAAGCTAATTTCTTAGGGCGTCCTATTCTTATCGCCACTTGTTTTTCGGCATTTGCAACCGATGCTTGATTGGGCCCAAATACGAACATTGCAAAGATTGGTAGAAAATTGGCCAAAAACTCCTCGAAATTTAGCTGGAAGCTTTGAGGCACTAAGAGTTCGATCTTAAAGTTTCACTGAAGACCAGAAATTAGTTACTGTTTCTTGCGACGAGATGTCATTAAAAACCTTTCTAGACTATGATACAAACAAAGATATGATTATAGGACTTCAAGATTTCGGCGATGGAAATCGTTCAAATAGTTTAGCTACTAGCGTAGTAGTTGTAATGGCAAGTGGAATATCCAGGGAAAGTTGGTCGCAAGCGGTTTCATACTTCTTTGTATATGGTAGCTGTCAAGGCTCTGTTTTAAAAAAGTATATTTACGAGGCAATCTGCAAATTGGAAGCAGTGGCCTTAAATGCATGCCATTTCGTTTGCGACCAAGGTCCAAATTTCCAAAATTTTGCGAAAATTGCTGGCGTTACTATTCAAACGCCATACTTCATAGTTAATGACAAAAAAGTATATTTTATGTACGATAGCCCCCATTTTTTAAAAAGCGCTCGTAATTGTCTCCTTTATGTGCAGAATGCAATTTATTTTAATAAGAAATTAGTAGCATGGAAAGATGTCGTTCATTTTTTTAATGTAGATTCTTCGAATCAATTAAGATGTGCTCCGAAGCTAAGTAAGGAACATATCAATCCCAACAGCTTCCAACGCATTTACGCGTTAACTTAGCGTCTCAAGTTTAAATACAATACTGTGTCTATCGGGATGCGAGTGCTTTACCAGTCAGGGCACATCGATACACAATTTCCATCTTTTCTCGGCACCGCCGAATATTTAAAATTTTTCGACGATGTGTTTGATATTTTTAATATTAGAAGCCCTAATTTTACTTTCAACTGTTCCGAAGAGCAGTTACAGTTTTTAAGAAGTGCTTCAACGCAATTGAAAACTTTGAGTATATTTGACGAAAAGAAAAGTAACATAACTCGTCTTTTCAAATTTATAAATGGGTGGCAAATAAATATTTCGGCCTTAAAATCTCTTTGGCAGTATGTTGAAAAGGAGGGGTTTCTCTGCCGTAAAACGCGCAGATTGACGCAAGATCACTTAGAGCATTTTTTTTGGCCAAATCCGAAAAGGATCTGGAAATGCAGTTTCCATTACTCACCGAAATTTTTGCAGCTCTTTTCAAAAGAGATGGGGTCTTCACTATGTGAACGTAGTTGTAAATGGAAACTGCGAAAATATTTCCTCAAATGATGTCATAATAGATTTTTCTATAGTAGATGAGGCATTTTCCATAAATAATAATACAGTTTGGGAGGAATTTCATTCCTTGCCCAACCTTTCTTCTCATGTTGTGTCCCAAATATTAACGTAGTTAACATAAATGAGAAGTAATTCCTAGGCAAAAGTGCGTTCGTGTATTTTTACTTAAAATTATTTAATATGCGTAATGCAATCTTCTACTTTCCCATTTCAATGGCAAGCCCATTTCGCAGGAATTACTTTTCACATTCGAAAAGCAATTTAATAAATGCAATCTGGTGGAACCTCCGCAACCATTCGTAGATTTCCTACGCCAATTAGATGCCAATTTCGAAAACTTATTCAATAAGTATTGCCACAGAATTGGTATTCATAAAATAATATTCAAAGACTTGGTGAAAATTACACCATATTTATGTTGCGAAAATGTAACGCACGAGCAAATGTTGAATTTATTTATTCACATCAAAATTTATTTCATTGTTCGCTTTTTTAATGCACAATTGAAAGCAAATTTCAAAATAAATTATCTTTGTGTTGCCCATAAATAATTTTAGTTTTATTTTGCTTAGATTAGCTTGATTGTAATAGATATGAGAAGTAATTTTTTGTTATTGGTCTATGCTATTTGTTGTTATTGGTTTATGTTATTTTATTTTGGTTTTGTATGGTTTTTTCCTTTATTTATTTTATTTTTGTATGGTTTTTTCCTTTATTGTTTTGTTTATATAATGTACATAATTACTTTCTAACTATAAATAAATATATGTAGATTTATTAATATTATATTGTGGTGAATTATATTTTTATATATGTATGTATATACTATATATTATTATTTATATATATATTTTTTATTATCATTATTTTCATAATTATTTCATTTATAATTAATTATTTTCTCTAATTTATAGGTCAAAGTTGTTCTGAACATACTTTTTTGGCACTTAGGATTTCAGTCCAGGGGTAAGTGTAGCGACCACAATCACCCTTATCGTATTTGACGTACACGTATTTCGACTACTGGCGTATTTGTCGTCGCATGTGTTGTATATATTAGCGTTTTCGACAACTACAATGCAATATTTTAAATACGCGGCGTTTTCGGGACGAATACATCAAACACGATAAGAGGGTATAGCTTCTCCTTACTCAAGACCATAATGCGTGGTTAAGAACCACAACCTACCCGAGGTAGTGCTTTTAATGACCAAACATGATGGAACTAGACCAGAGAACTTTAAAAAAAAATCTTTAAAATATTTATTAATTAAAATTCACATGGAAGGAAAAGCGCATTGTTTCGTAAAAGATAAATGTTTTTTTCGATCTACTTTATACTTTTATAGGCTATGTGTCCTTATGAGCTCAGATCTACCTATGTTTTAGGGTTTATTTTTCAAATATTTACGCTTACAGAAGTTATAAAAAAAAACAAAATCGACAGTACATGTTTTATACTGCAAATAACGTTTTTATCAACAAAATTCCAAAATTGCTAATAAATTTTACACTGAAAGTGTTTTACTCGAAAAGCGGCCAGGATTGGACAAGTGTGCATGGTACCTCCCATAATAAATACTGATTTTTTATATCTTGAGAACTGTTAAAGCTAAATTTTCTAAACAGTTTAGATTTCGAGATAAATCAAATTTACTACATTTCATGCCAAAGTAAGGCCATAAACATATTAAAATACTAGAAGTTGATAAAGTTTACCTAAAAAAATAGATTCCTGAATCGTTTTACGTTATAGAATTTTATGACCTTATAATTTACAGTGTCATATATGTACTTCTTCCAAATATTACATTTTATCATTTCATTCAGTTTTACTTATTCATTTTTGCAACATAAAATGGAAATAAATATAGATATACTTACATATTTATTGTAAAATAATGTATATGTATACATATAATGAATTGTATACTAATATATGTATGTCAATCTTAAAAATTCTAGTTTAAATTTTTTTACATTAAATCATTAATTTCAGTTTTTCTTACAAGCTTAGTTTAGTTTATTTTACTAATTAATATCAAAACAGTTAATTGATTTAAAAATACAAGCAAGTATGAGTTTTAAAATTAACTACAGATTAAAAAAATATGAAAAGGTACAAATGTGAAAAGGTAAGTCACCACCAATAAAAGTTCAATTAACATGATTGGAAAAAATAATAAATCTAGTTTACCAACGCTTCACCAAATGGAAAAAATGATTAATTATGGTTATACATATAATATTGAAAAATAAGTGCAATAGTTGGAGACAACGCTTAGTTTTCGAGTTATGGCCCGGGGAAGTTTCAATATAAATGTGCGATTCTAAAGCGCATGCTACGCGATCAATATTCAGCTTCAATATAATGCACACAAATATTGAAGCTGAACATTGATCGTTCTTAAGTTTAATAAAAATTTTGCTATAGTGCTCATTCATCACATGTATATAGAAAGATATTTTAAAAATATTTCATATGATACCATATGCAGACATGTACGTGAAGAAATGTAGTTGACAATCGCACTTTTGTATGGAAACTTCCTAGGTCCTAAACTCGAAAACTAAGCGTTGCCGCCAACTCTTTTATTTAATATTTTCTCTTTATTTTGCAATTTTCTACAACCCTATATAATTTTTTTCCCCCATTTAGTGAGGCGTTCGTAAACTAGATTTGTTCCTTTCAATTGCTTTCTCTTGTAATTTTCTTCTAAATTTCAGCATAATAAGTAGATCTTTTCGAGCAGCCTATTTGGAGGACTGCTTCCATTCGTACAATATACCGTACGAGAGGATTTTATGGATGATCAATAAGGAAATGATCAAAATAACCGCAACCAAATCGATGAAACTGAAAATAAAAAAATGTGCTAAATATATAAGTAGATATTTTTATTTTAATATATCTTTATATAGTACTAGCTGACCCGGTCCGTGTTGCTGTCCCTAAGCAAACATTAGTGTTGTATTGCCACACGATTTATTTATTTAAACTAAAAAAAAGTAAATATATGTATGTCACTGGTGGTTCAATATGAAAATTGGATTAGACACGTCTCTCCACCCGCAGACCGAAAATCAAACATCAGACTTCACAGTGTCACCCGCCTGACTATTCTGAAAATTTCATCAAAATCTGCCCAGCCGATTTGGAGTCCATACGTTACATAAATACACACATCCTGTTTTATATATATATATATTGATATATGATTCTAATTTGTTAATCCTTATTTTTTAAACGATTTTTTAGATAATTTTATTATTAATATATTAAATGAATTTTCTTTGGGAATATTTTTATATAGTATATAGATATATGATTATAATTTTTTAACCTTATATTTATAATAAATATTAATTTATTCTTCTTAAAGTTTAAAGATTTGTTTATCGGGTGTGTCATATTCAAATTTGTATAAAAGTGCAAATGAAAATGTTTTTACCTTCTCCAGTAAACGTAAAGCGCAAAAATTTTTGGTTTTGAAATCGTTACAAAATTACAACGTGGAATTGTTAATTTAAGAGCACTTACATAAAACAAACGTTGAAAAAATATTCGAAATGATAAAGAATTCCGTTGTTTCTGTTTTAAAAAATTTTTTGAAAACAGTTTTATAGCGTTTTTTATATATTTTTAAGTTTTCAAAATAAAAAAAAAAATTTATAAATAAATAAAAGTAGCATTATCATTTATTCTATTTTCTATAGGAACTGCAACTACTGAACCACGAAGAATTAATAATTGACAATTTTTTAAGAATAAAGCAAGTTTTTTAATTTATTTTCAAAATACCCGCAATTATTTCCATATAATCCTTTTTATTTTCCTTAATTTACTTACCAGTTTTTTACAAAGCAGCTACTAAATAAGGATATAATATTTAGTAACGAAAAACTGTTTGAATTTTTTTCGTATTTACGAAAAAGTATGAAGCCTGAAGAAGTAAAAGAAACGTTACGATTTGAAAAATTTTAAAATTTTCACTTCCGACAATTTTCTGTGACACATCTGTATGTTTTATTAAAATATTAAAATTTTCTGAAGATGTTGACCGATGGGTAACGTATTATCGAAACAAATAGAAAGTATAATCAAACCTTTATACTTTAAAAAGAATAAAGAAATATTTATTATACATATATTTCTAATTTATTGTGGTTTTTCACAAAAAAAATATATGAAAAAATAAAAAATATATAAAGTATTTAAAAAAAAAATTTATGAGAATATAAGGCATGTAATCTTTTTTAAAACATAAAGATATATAGAATATATTTTTGTTCGGAAAAAAGCAAAATTTTTAAATTAGAATCATATATTATTATTAGTATTATTTTATTTTCAGTTCCTCTCTCAACTGCAAGATAATATTTCAGAGCAAAACGGAGCAGTAAATAAACAGGTTTTTTTTTTGTTTTTTTTTATGAACTCTTACTACGTTTTGCACCATTTTAAATTTTTTCCATAAATTGTTTTTTTTAGACATTTTGTGAAAGTACAGACGAGTTTCTAACAGTAGTTCAAGGAAGTGATGCGGAGAAGTTTTCTTTCAACTTTCCAGAATTTGGGGACTCGACCAAGGTAAGTACATTATATTGTGTCTCAATATATGTATGTATATCAAAATAATTAATGAAGTTTCTTAGGACGTACAGACGGAGGTTATAGCCAATGAGAGGGATCATGTTGCGAAAGAGATGGATGGTGCTGAAGAGGAGACCGATGCTGTTGCCGTGGGGAGGAAGGATGGTGGAACGACAGCACAGCTTGAGCAAAAACAGGTGAGAAATTCACATATACAATTAGGCAATATTTCAAACAATGCAATAAAATGCCAAAGTGTAGACGCAACAAATAATGACGTTTGTTCTATTATTAATGGTAACCACATAAATATTGATCGTTTTGTTAATGAGTCAAGCGTTAATAACCAACTAGATACCAGTTTTGCGAGTGTATCTACATTAAAAACTTTGCGTAAGAAGTACCCACACCCGAAATTAGTACAAATTTGAACAGAAGTGTTCGTACGATAGCCGGAAAAACATTATGCGGGCTTTTAAATTTCAGTGTCTTCACTTCATAAATCCAATTTTGCTCTGCCCAATATTGAAAGTGCTGAAGTATATACAAACTTGCCTTCAAAATTAAATTCCAATTCAACTCAAGTTTTAGGATCTAGTAATAGTTGTAACGAAGGAGAAAGAATAATTTTAGGAATTACTGAAGTGGTAGATGTAGTTAATAACGGCGCAAAATTAAGCACATTTTTTAAAGCCTCTGCAAATGCAGGAAACAGTTTTAAGTGAAGTTGTAGATAATGACATTTTAAATAATGAAGCAATTTTGGAGCAGAGACAGACGAAAATATAAATTTAATGAACATAGAAGTTCCGAAGGATAGGGAAGATCACTCATGTACGAAAAAGGCTTTAGTCGAATATCATAGCAGGTACTTAGGGGAAAGAAGAAGTAAGAATAGATTTAGATTAGAAAATATGAATTTAAAAGAAAGAATTAGAAAAGTGTAAGGAGAGAATTAGAATATTAGAACTTGAATTGAAAAAGAAAAATGATCTCTCGTTTAAAGTTTCCAAATCAATGTCCGCGTGCATTGAAAATAGCTTTAAAAATCATTGTCTTGAAGATAAAAAAAGGCGATATTCCATGTCGTTAAAGTTCATTTCCTTAGCCGTTAATTTTTTGTCTCCTCTTGCGTATCGGCACCTTGAAGTGCTATTTGATTGGCCTGATGTTAGAACCTTACAACGTTTTGTAAAGAATTGGCCAAAAAGTCGGGGAAATTTTAAAGACAATTTTGAAGCTTTAAGAGTACGCTCTCTTGATTTTACAGAGGAGAAAAAATATGTTGTATATCATGCGACGAAATGCCCTTGAAAACTTTCCTTGAGTATGATGGATATAATGATAAAATAATATAGTCGCAAGATTTTGGGGATAAAAATCGTTCCCAGAATGCTGCAACTAGCGCTTTAGTTATTATGGCAAGTGGCAAAAATTGGTCGCAGGCAGTGTCTTACTTCTTCATTAGTAAATCTTTTAAGGCTATTGTATTAAAGCAATATATTTCAGAGGCAGTTACTAATTTGCAATTAATAGGTTTGAAGCCTTGCCATTTCGTTTGCGACCAGGGAGCCAATTTCATTGCTTTTGCTAAAATTGTTGGCGTAAGTGAACAAAAATCTTATTTTGAAGTCAATGACAGGAGAGTTTATTTTATGCACAATCCTCCACACCTTTTGAAAAGCGCTAGAAATTGTCTTCTGCATACCAATTACAAAATTTTTTTTGAAGGTAAATTGGTATCTTGGGAAGATGTTACCCATTTCTACAGGAAAGAGTCAAATTCTGTTAGATGTGCTCCTAAGCTAAGTATGGAGCACACAAACTGTAGCTATAGGTATGCGGACGTTGCACGCATCAGGAAAGTTAGACTCCTCGAAATCCTCTACTTTTTTAAATACTGCGGAATATTTAAATTTTTTTAACGATCTTTTCGATGTTTTCAATACCCGCGGAGGTATTCATATTTTTACTTGTTCCGAAGAACAATTAGAACTTCTACGACACGCCTCAAAAAAATTAAAAACATTAAAAATTTTAGGCGAAAGGCATAAAAAAATAACAAATAATTTTAAGTTCATTATTGGATGGTTAATTAATATTTCGGCCTTAAAAAGTTTTTGGATTTATATCAAAAAGGAAGGTTTTCAGGGAATAAAGACAAGAAGACTTAATCAGGATCATTTAGAACACCACACATTTAGAATGACATATGCTCCCTATAGGAGTGAGCGGAAAATATACATATATGTTGATAGATAAGAATGTAAATCAGGGACCGCAAAACACCGCACATGTGCGAATGCTATCACACTAATAAAGACAGCATGCGGATATAATTTAAATTTTTGTTGAATAAAAACTTTAGTCTTGTGTGGTTATTTAAGTAAGCAGGTTGTGCCATAAACTACAGCTAGACTCGACACAAAAATTTTAGTGCTGCCAGGTCAACTACTTCGTGCGAGAGGGACAACAAATATTTTAAAAAATGTTGTTTTCTTTGTCGTACGAACCTTACGCAATTTTCCTTTTGCTTATTGACAAAGGAAAAATATTTTGGAAGCAATTGGCGCAAATTAGAAATAAAATTCTATTTTGCCCCAAAATCTAGTACAAAGTTGGTGATTTGTGGATTTAAATCAATTAATGATTTAGTCCACATATTACCAACAGTGTACACAAAAAAGCCACAAGCGCAGAAGTCGGGAAAAATCCGAAAACTGTAAGCGGAGAATAGTTCATCATGTAAGTAATCAAATATTTAAATTTGAAGTGTATTTTAATAAATTTATTGTATTTTTACAGGAGTCGACGCCACTGCATAATTGGATGCAACGACGAGGCAAAGCTGCATAGAGTTCCTGCAGATCCAACCAGGTAAGTCACACATTTTCGATTGAGTGCTAGTTCTAGTGTCCCAAGTTCTGAAACCCACCCCAAAAGTGTTAGTGTGTTATGAAATACAAACTTTCCATTCTTAAGCACAAAACCAATTGGAACAAAATTGTTTATTGCTAATAAATTTTTTAGCATAAGCAAAACAAGTTCCAGTTGATTTTGTGATTAATAAAAGCAACCAAATGTGTTTGTGTTTTATAAAATAGCAATGGCCAGTTGGTTTGTGATTGACAAAACACACTGGACCAAAAGTTTTCTGTTTTTCAGTACGAGTGAGAACGAAATTATTTTTTTTATACAACTTTTTTAAATTGTATTTTCCTTTATTTAATTTTTGTTGGTTTATTAGCCCTCCATCGGATGGCAAAGAAAAAACAACTTAATAGTTATTTTGTCCTTTCATTGTAAGGTCAATCTATCTGCACGTACACATGCGTTTTTAATATTAGTAATAGAATTTAATTGAACTCTAGTTATTACATACTAGATAAATTTTGTCATGTTCAAGTTCAAAGTTAATTTATCACAATATTGTGAAGAAATTACGTTCCTAATTTGAATAAACTGTTCGGTTATAAATACCGGTTTTCTGTTCGGTTCCGGTTCGAAGATCTGTATAGTGGTACTTTAATGTAAATTGACACCATGTTTTTCTTAAGCTTTTACTTGTTGTATGAAAATACAACCAATTAAATGAAATCAATTAATGATTTAGTCCACAAATTACCAACAGTTCTCTATCAGATATTTCTTAATTAAAAATATCACGTTTGTATTTAAGTTGTTTTGAAAATTGATACCATGTTTTTCTTAAGGTTTTAATTGTTGTACTAAATTCGAATTTTCTTTTTATTTTAGACGTTATGAATGGCTACGCATTTTAGGCGTCCAGTCTTTTGTGAACCATATATATGTATGCAGTCGGCATTTTTCTGAAGAAAACTTGTTCGGTAACAAAACTTCGAAATTTTCTGTACCTACACAAATTTCAAGTGCTGAACTGAATTTAAATATAAAATATAGTAAAGAAAGTTCAACAAGTACGTTGCATGTAAGCAGTTGAGTTCAGGTTCCAATTTTTAAAGATTCTACGGAAGGAAACTTCACTGAATCTGACAAAGGAAACAATACTACAGAACCAGATCAGGAGATAGAAATAGGTAATGAGAGTTTGGACAGTGGTAGTCTAACAATGCACGTGGACGACTTAGGTAACATTAATTTGGAAAGCGCTACGAAAAATACCTCTAAATTGATGACCGTACAGGTAGCACTGGACCATTACAAAAGCCTTTATTTAACAGAAAAATGGACAAAATCTAAATTAAGGGCAAAGAATATTAGATTATCTAAGCAGTTGGATAAAGGTAGAAGAAATGAAATATTGGAACTTGAACTGAAAAAGAAAAATGACATATCGCCTAAAATGTCAAAAACTTTATTTGCTTGCGTCGAAAATAGCTTGACAAACCATTCCCGTGAAGGTCGAACACGTCGGTATGATATAGGCTTAAAATTAATTTTTCTAGCAGTATATTTTCTTCCTCCTTTAGTTTACCGGTATTTGATTCGAATTTTCGATTGGCCTGACAAGAACATTGCAACGATTTGTAAAAGATTGGCCTAAAACTCCAGGCAACCTAAATGGCAATTTTGAGGCATTAAAAACTCGCGCGCGAGATTTTAGTGAGGAAGAGAAATACATTAGTGTATCGTGTGATGAAATGTCTCTGGAAAGGTTTTTAGACTATGATAGGTTTAAGGATAAGTTAATAGGTTTGCAAGATTTCGGTAATGAAAACCGTTCTCGAAAGATCGCGACTAGCGCTATCGTTATAATGGCAAGTGGAATAGGTGGCAATAGTTGGTCGCAAGCTGTTTCGTATTTCTTTGTGCAGGGATGTTGTAAAGGACAATTAATGAAAAAATATCTATTCGAGGCAATTTCAAAATTACAAGCGATAGGCTTAAAACCTTGCCAGTTCGTTTGCGATCAAGGTGCTAATTTTGTTAATTTTTCTAAGATTGCAGGAATTATTCAGCAAAGGCCGTATTTCTTAGTAAATGATAAAAAAAAATATTTTTCATGCACGATTCTCCCCATCGCCTAAAAAGTGCAAGGAATTACCTCCTTAATTTGGGACACAAGGTTTATTTCAATAATAAAATTGTGTCGTGCAGAGACCTTATCCATTTTCATAAGGTAGATTCGAATTCAATTAAATGTGCTTCTAAGCGAAGTATGGAGCATATTAAGCCAAATAATTTTCAGCGGATGAGAGTAAACTTAATAGCACATGTTTTAAGTCGTACAGTAGCTATAGGTATGCGAACGTTACACGCTACAGGAAAGTTAGATCCCTCAAAATCCGCAACGTTTTTAAATACGGCCGAATATTTTGAGTTTTTCAATAACCTTTTCGATATATTTAACAGTCGAGCAGAATATGCTGTCTTCAAATGTTCTGCAGATCAGTTAGATATACTCAGACAGGCCCAAAAAAAATTTAAGACATTTAAAGTAATTGATGAAAAAGGAAATAATATTACTAACAGTTTCAAATTCACTTCTGGTTGGCTGACCAACATTTAAGCTTTAAAAAGTCTTTGGCAGTTTCTCAGTCAAGAAGGATTTAAGGGAATTAAAACGCGCAGACTTACCCAAGAAAATTTGGAGCATTTCGCCAAATTAGAAAGGGTTCCGGTAATTCTGTGCGTATTATTCCTCGAAATTTTTCGTGTATATTTCAAAAGCGTTGGGGTTTACATTATGTAAATGTTGTAGTGAATGGCAATTGTGAGAATATCTCCCCCAACGACAGTATTACATTTCTCTATAGTAGATTTAGCGTATAGTTTTGATCAAAACAATACGCAGTGGGATAGTTTCCATTCCCTACCAAACACTTCTATTTCACAAAATGAGGTAGAATTAGGTATAAATAAAAAGGTTAGTGAGGAAATAGAAGTTTCAGAACGAAATGCTTTCGTTTATATATGTGGATATTTCTATCCCAAAATTCATGAGACACATTTATGCGATTCACCCCTACCCACTTTCGATAAAAACGAAGAGATTTCAGTAGACTACCTTTTTACAGCAGCAAAGGAGTTTGATAAATGTAACCTTGTGAAGCCTCCACAGGGTCTTGTAGATTATTTTTCTATATTAGAAAAGAAGTTCCATCCCATATTTGATAAAAACTGCCATTGACATGGGATAGGTCAAATAATTTTTAAGGAACTTTTCAAGGAAAAACCTTACCTTTGTTGCAACAAAATCCAACACGCTGATATTTTAAATATTTTTATTAGAATTAGAATTTATTTTTTGCTTAGGTTTTTCAATAGAAGAATAAAGGAGCCAACCTTTAAAGAAAAAGTTTTGTGCGTTAGCAATAAATAGATTTTTCTTTTTATTAGTGAAATAAATTAGATTAATTCATCACACCATATCTAAAAAGGCAATGATTTATTTTAAAAATTCAAGTCGTTTAAATGGAAAATGCTTCAGTTCAAAAATTAAAAAAAAAAATGGTATTAAATTATTATTTTTTTTATTTTTATATTACGTTGTTAATTATTATTATATTGTTAATTTCTATTTATATAAATATTATTTTTTGCAAATTGTTATTATATCCCAGTAACTAAACAGAAATCAAAAATGAAGTTTCTGAAATTTATTAATTTTTAAATTTATAATGATCCAATCTTTTGTTTGCTGGGATGAATGTTTTTCTAGTCAAAACGCCAAAAAAAATTAAAACTATGAATGAAATGTTTTTTTTTATTTCATGTCGTTATACAAAAATGTTGTAATATCCCAGGAACGAAAAAGAAATCAAAAATGAAATTTTTGGAATTTATTAATTCTTACATTTGTAATCCTTTGTTTGCTCGGATGGCATCAAGGATTCTTTCAAAAATTATATGGTTATCATGTTGTTGCTATCAGAATCGCTATTATACCTCACTAAAGATTTAAAAATATAAAATTGGCAATGATATAATATCGCATACATTTACAACAATTGATAAATCTATAAAGTTCAGGAGTGAGAGCAGAGAATATAATATTCGTAGGCATTCAAAGCTTCTCCTCACTCAGGACCATCATGCGTGGTGAAGAACCACATCCTACAGGAGGTGATGCTGTTTACAACAGAACATGATGGAGCTAGACCAGAGAAGGTCGAAAAAAGTCAATGAACAACATATAAAATTGGTCCTTCTCAGGACCACCAAAAAATCAAAATATTATTTAATTTCATTCATAATACATATACAATTAGGCCATTTTATTTACCTATTTCAATTTTAAAACAAAAAATTTGTTTTCTTTTTCGTTTTATATGTTAAACGAGTGCGTGAATATCTGGTACTGGATTTTGGATCGTAGATGAGATGGGAAATGCAAGCAACTACAGCGAGAAGAAATCGGAACAAATTTGCAGTTCTTAAAAATAAAATACTTGCTGTAATATACAATTATATTTAAAATAAAAACAATTTTATGAAACGAATTTCTATGCAGTTTTATTTTTAAACCATTCGTAAATCCAAAAAATGTTCATGAATACGAAAATTTTGTGTAACTGTTTCACTGTGAGTGAAATCGCCTTGAAACAGTATTTGAAAAAATTTGTTCGAAGGCACAAGCATTGGGGCGAAAACGAATGATGGGAAAATGTAGTAAATACTTATACCTATCACCCGGTATAGAGCGATTTTTGGCACAAGTCGTAGTTTCGGAGCTATAGGCCTTACAGTGTAGTGAGTGAAATATCTTTGAAACAATGAGTGATTGTATTCATTAAGAACTGGTGTTTTATTTTCCTTATACATACATAATTTTTGCATTTTTCCGAATCGTTATTTTCTAATTTTAATCATAACGTTCTTACATAATTAAATAATTTCTTTAAAATATAAAAATTTGTTGCAAGTGACTCAAAAAGTTTGTTACCTTCCACAGAAAGTTTGATGAAATCCAAAAATATAATAAATTAAAAGTGTGCTGCCATACTAATTAACATTTTGCTTACTAAAAAATTTGGCAGTACTAGTCTGTAAAGCCGGAAATCCTCATTGAATTCTGCATAAGAGAGGATTTTTCTCTCTCTCTCTATGTAAATAAAATAGTTTGTTATCTTCACGGGTATAGAATATTCTGTGCTCTGCCAGACATACCGATTTATTATTGTACAGACGAGTTTTCCTAAAAATTATCAGTATGTTGGTTTGAATTTTTTTTTTTTTGATTCGACGATTGTCTTGATATAATAAAAAATGCTTAGCACAGCCAAGTCGTATTGATACAGGCGATATTATTATAGCATATAGAGTTTACATTGACTGCCGTTATTCAGAAAAGAAATTTGTATAATAGCCAAATTGCTGTACAAAATTCAATTAATATACATTTTGTAAATCCAAAAATTTTTTATAAATACGGTAGTAAAAATTTAGTTTTTGGATAACAAAACCATCTAAAATTAACAAAAAAATATTGTGAAAAAAAGACGATTCTTGAGTTATGTACCAATATATTATTTCCAATAGATATCAGGAGATTTCTACGCTTTCTTCATACATCAAATGTATTTTTATTGAATTATTTTTTATTTATATGAAATGAATTTATTTTCGGTATATCTTTATATACATACATACATACATATGTATATATTATTGTAATTTCTAATTGCGCACAATTTTGAAATTAGCATCGTATATTTGTTATTTATATTTTAATAGTGATTTTATTCTGCATAAAATAAAAAAATGTTAATCAGTTAAATACAAAAAATGTAAAGAAATATTCATTCATACATAATACAGCGATCATCAGTAATATTTAACTTTGATGAAAGTCAGAAAAACGTTACCATACAACACTATACAAACTTGATTATGAACTCTCCCGGAGACTGTTGGTCCAAAGACTATAAATATATAAAGATGTTGCACTGTCATACATTGTTCTGCCAATGCTAAATTTGCTGATGGTTTTTCTACAAAAACCACTTTTTTCAAGAGTCATTTATTTTCTGAGAGAATTTATTATTCTCATGTCTCTACTATTCATTTACATATGTATACATGTGTTCATACGTTTGTGTCTTTGCATTCTCAATTATGTGTGCATGTGTGTACATTTAATAAACAAACGAAAGAATCCATATAAACAAACAAAAACAACAAAGGCTCGTTTTGTGTTCGCACAATATACATACATATGTGAACATAAGATACGTAAAGCTAATGTCGCTGATTCTTATTTGATTGGCAAATATATGTATTTTATTGTTGTACTATTGCAAGAACATCGATTCGCACCGAATTTAATATTATTTAAAATTGGAAATTTATATAACTATGTATATCTATATAAAAATAACGTGTCACGACGTATGTTCTCGCTAATCTCCGAAACTACTGGACCGATTTAAATGAAATTTTGCGCAGATATGTTAACAGTGTATAACTTGAAATATAGGCTATATTTTATTTTGAATTTGAAATAGAAAAAATTGCTTTTTGAATAACCTGGTCATTTATAAACAGATTTTCAAAATTATTCTTTTGTTTGAAAGGTCTTGCCTGCAGTTGGGTCTCATAAATTTATTTTTGGAAATCTGTTAATAACTCTGCCATTTATAAAACAATTTTCTTTCTCCTCTCTGAAAGAGTATAGCAACGGGACAAGATATATAAAAGTATATATGTGTATATATATATGTACATATGTAAGTATATAAAAAGCGCAATTTGGGGGGGGGGGGGACTTTTGAGAATGCGCTGGGGCAAAAAATGCGACTTTTTTATTTTAATGAAGATGCTGATTGTTTTAACTCTGAAAACATTCCAATAGAGTTAACATCAAGCCGCTATTTCGTTGGTTACATAGCTCAACGGATATCTTGTGCTCGCTGCCGTATGGATATAATAAAACCCGCGCAAATTTTGTCATATCCATCAGAAATGTTTGTACATGCAAAAAATTACGATAAAAATTCAGATTTTGGAAGTTTGTGTGCTCCATCAGACTTATTTTTTGCAGTATGTAAGATTTATATAAAAGTTTTCGAAAAAATTTTTTCTGAATCCAAAGAAATAAAAAACATAAAAAAAACTATTGTTGAGCAATGTGTAAATTGCACCAAAAATGCAATATATTCCTTTTGGTTTCAAGAAAATAACGTATGCTATAAGCACAGAATGGAGATGCTAAATTTATTAATTCTTACACTTTTACGAAAGCATTCCTCGTGGGAAACATACAAATACAAATTAACGAGCGCAGAAAAACTTAAAATTTTAAAACAATAAAACATATACTCAATTCAGAAAATTATAAAATATGTACCAATCACCAAAAATAATTACATTTCTTGTGCTAGTTAGCACTTATTAAAAAGATTTTAATAAATTTTATAATAGTTTTGTAAACAAAATAATAATAATAAACAATAAAAAAAAACGTAATTTTACCCTACAGCCATAGAAATCGGTCGCATTAGCTTTGCACTGTTTATTTGCACATGATTGATATGAAAACAAGAAACTGCTTTTAGTTGTTAATATTGTTATTGAATGTGCTTTGCACAAGAAATATAACACACACAAACACATTTCACAATAAGCATCATTTATATGTGTAAACAACAAAAAAAACCATAATTTCTGTGGAAAAAAAATTTCTAGTAGTTAAAAAAAACAAAAATGTTTCAAAAACAACAACAAAATAAACTTGACAAAACCAATGCTTATTACTACATACATACTTATGTACGTACATATGTATGTATGCCTAAAATTTTTGTGTTCTGTTCTCTTGCTCAAAGACTCTCTTGCTACTTCCCCCCACAGTATCTATAAACGCAAACAATTTTTGTTTTTATTCAATGTTCTACGTGCAATATCTCTATATATTTATAGTCTTTGGTTGGTCCTTCAAAGCATAGAATACCTAGAAGTGTCAGCTGGGGGTCTGAAAAATTTTAAATCAGCTTTTTCGTAAAATAGGGGGAGAAAGAGACAAATATACAATTTTACGAAAGATGAAAAGTAAACAAAAGAAAAATGTAAACATAAGCCACAATTTGTGAATAAGAACAAATTTATAATTTCTTGTGGTTTTCTTTGTTTTAATTGTGTTTTGTGTTAATATAAAAAAAAAACATAACAAAGCTAAAAAATTACCAAAAAGAAATTTGTTGCGCATAAACCAATAAAACAACGTTTTAGTGATCTCGATGTCAAAGCAATTGCTACCCACATACACCATGGAAGCACAAAGCATCACGAATAGCTAGTGGGTAGTGATTCCACTTCACATTTTGTGGTCATGTATCGTCGGAATTTGAGCATAATAATCTTACCGATAAGGATTTGGTTTTGGTCACCAAAAGCGTTTCTAAACAGTCATTTGATTGACTTGATAATGTGCCATAAAGTTACAGAAACCTGTGAGTTGGCTTTTAACTACGATGATGCCAACTTGTCACTGTTGATCCCTCAACTGTCGTCGGGTCAAGGTGTAAGACAACTAATGGAAGAACAATTGGCAGAATGGAACAAGGACGAAGCGGATAAGTTCATACAAGAGGTACGTTTAAAATTATTTATGCTCGTGGCAAATATATTTCCATGGCGTTATTAATTGCTTTGAATAATAATTGCTTGCCGGTTTTTATTCGTTACTTCCGACGGCCATTTATTTTGGTAATGTTAGCTATGGACGCTATTGATGAATTACGTTATCATTTGTTCCAACTATTTTCAAAACGCAGTCATCCTTTAAAGAGCTTCATAAATTCAGATACGCACTCACCCTATCCTCTGGACTATCGTTTAAGGTAAGAAGCTCCCTGAAACATACGCCGTATTTAATTAATTTTCTTTAACATTTTTTCTTGTAGCTGGTTACTGCTATTGGGCTATCGTCATTTCTCCGAATTAAGCAAGTCTCAGTTGCATGTAGGTTTCGCCACTGAATTGCAAAACAATGAACGGTGGTAAAGTTCTTTATTTGTTTTGCAGCAACTCAAGGATAAAAATCAGAATATATAGAATGTCTATACACAACTATCATTTGCAAGTGAACTATTTGTTTAAGGCTAACCAGTGGTCTTTGGCTCATGGCATAATATTCCAGCAGATAGCACCAGATGCTGTTATCAATGGTAATTTCAATTTAAATTAATTATTATAATGAATTTGCAAATGAAAATATTTGCTTGTTTCTACTTTTAGACAACTTTGATTATTTGTATAAACTGTTAATGCAATTCGAAAATCCAGACTCATGAAATTATTAAAAGTATCCAACTGGTCGAATCAAGGACAAATAGTTTTGGATTTTATAGACAACGAAAAGGTAGAACTTTTTTAAAGTTCTTAAAGTTTACAGTTTTTACAGTTTTTCTTTTTTCATTTCAAAGAATTAAAAACTTTAAAGACTGAAGCAGATAGTGAAGCATACCACATCTAAACACCGTCCATGCCAGAGTGCAATTGCCCAAAATTTAGCATACTTAGTATGATGAGTTTTACTTGTATGGCCCATCTTAATAATTATTGTTTTTTCTAAATAATTTAATGAATTCTATTTTCTTGATGTATCTCACGAAAAATTTTTTTTTCATTGTTTATTTTATAATTTAAAATCATTTAAAGCTTGAAAAATATCGGTAAAACCACAAAGCCCATTAGAAAATAAATAAATAAAATTAAAAATTACACAATTGTTGATAAAAAAAAAATAAATTTTCACACAAAATATTTCTTAGAAACAAAAAAAACCAAACGTTTCTTTTTGAGAAAATAAAAATGTTTGCCAAATGGGTCTAACCGGCAGGGACCGTACGTAGAAATATAGGGTTCTCCGAAACTAGCCATGTGATTTTAATAATATTTAAAACATAATTAAATCTGAGTTGAAAAGAACAGAGGAAGTATTTTTTTTTAAATAAATTGGACCAGAAACTGACGTTCTCGAAAAAAAATTTATTTTTAATTTCTTTATCCAGCGATTATTTTTTTTTTGTTACTACGAGTCAATTTTGTTGACACCGGCGTAGGCTCAATATTGCAGCGCCAATCATATACAGTAGTTTTTATTTTTTTATCAACTTGCGTTTCACACATATGCTTGTGCTATCTATGCTGTAATATAAATCCGAAAGAAAGTTTGTTTGTTCAGCTTTAACTTATGAATTTTAATTAATAATTGCATGTTTATTTTTATACTGTTGAACTAATTTTTTTATTTACTTAATAACATTTGTGGTTTACGATTTAATACATTTCATTTCATTTATTGAATTATTTAATTTATTTTATTTTATTTAAAATATATTGACTGAGCATTGGTAGTTCTTGGCAAATCTAGGGTTTTCTGGTCAACTATAAAAATTCTGAAAAGTAAAATAGAATATTATTAAAATTTTTGAAAATAAATATCATTAAACAGGAATTGCTATAAATCGAATATATTTTACAAATGAAAATGATAGAAAATCCAAGAGAAGAAATTATGTGTTAATAGTTACTTACCTATCAGAACGGCCAGTTTTTATTATGCGGGATTAGGGTTAACCGATATTTCTTAATTAGAATGATTTTTTTTCGGCCTTCTCTCGTCTAGATCCTTTATGCTTTGTCATTAACATCACTACCTCGGGTAGGTTGTGGATCTTAACCACGCATGATGGTCTTGAGTAAGGAGAAGCTAATTATAAATGAAATAATTATGAAAATAATGATAATAAATAATATATATGTATATAAATAATAATAATCACAATATAATATTAATAAAATAAATCTATATATAAACAACCCAAAATAAAATAAATAAACGAAAAAACCATACAAAACCAAAATAAAATAACATAAACCAATAACAACAAATAACAAAAAATGACTTCTCACATCTACATATTATAATCAAGCTAATCTAAGCGAAATAAAATTAAAATTATTTATGGGCAACACAAAGATATTTTATTTTGAAATTTGGTTCTTTCAATTTTGTATTAGAAAAGCGAACAATGAAATAAATTTTAATGCGAATAAATATGTTCAACAATTGCTGGTGCGTTACATTTTCGCAACATAAATAGTGTGTAATTTTCACCAAGTCTTTGAATATTATTTTATGAATACCAATTCTGTGGCAATACTTATTGAATAAGTTTTCAAAATTGGCATCTAATTTGCGTAGGTAATCTACGAATGGGGAGGTTCCACCAGATTGCATTTATTAAATTGCTTTTCGAATGTAAAAAAAAATTCCTGCGAAATGTGCATGCCATTGCAATGGGGAAGTGGAAGATTGCATTTATGCATATTAAATAATTTTAAGTAAAAATACCCGGAAACATACACGAACGCACTTTTGCCTAGGAATTCCTTCTCATTTATTTTAACTACGTTAATATTATGGGACACAACATGAGAAGAAGGGTTGGGCAAGGAATGAAATTCCTCCCAAACTGTATTATTATTTATGGAAAATGCCTCATCTACTATAGAAAAATCTATTATGGCATCATTTGAGGAAATGTTTTCGCAGTTTCCATTTACAACTACGTTCAAATAGTAGAAGACCCCATCTCTTTTGAAAAGAGCTGCAAAAATTTCGGGGAGTAATGAAAACTGCATTTCCACATCCTTTTCGGATTTGGCCAAAAAATTCTCTAAATGATCTTGCGTCAATCTGCGCGTTTTAAGGCAGAGAAACCCCTCCTTTTCAACATACTGCCAAAGAGATTTTAAGGCCGAAATATTTATTTGCCACCCATTTATAAATTTGAAAAGACGAGTTACTATGTTACTTTTCTTTTCGTCAAATATACTCAAAGTTTTCAATTGCGTTGAAGCACTTCTTAAAAACTGTAACTGCTCTTCGGAACAGTTGAAAGTAAAATTAGGGCTTCTAATATTAAAAATATCAAACACATCGTCGAAAATTTAAATATTCGGCGGTGCCGAGAAAAGATGGAAATTGTGTATCGATGTGCCCTGACTGGTAAAGCACTCGCATCGCAGTATTGCTTAAAACTTGAGACGCTAAGTTAACGCGCATGCGTTGGGATTGATGTGTTCCTTACTTAGCTTCGGAGCACATCTTAATTGATTCGAAGAATCTACATTAAAAAAATGGACGACATCTTTCCATGCTACTAATTTCTTATTAAAATAAATTGCATTCTGCACATAAAGGAGACAATTACGAGCGCTTTTTAAAAGATGGGGGCTATCGTACATCAAATATACTTTTTTGTCATTAACTATGAAGTATGGCGTTTGAATAGTAACGCCAGCAATTTTCGCAAAATTTTGGAAATTTGGACCTTGGTCGCAAACGAAATGGCATGCATTTAAGGCCACTGCTTCCAATTTGCAGATTGCCTCGTAAATATACTTTTTTAAAACAGAGCCTTGACAGCTACCATATACAAAGAAGTATGAAACCGCTTGCGACCAACTTTCCCCGGATATTCCACTTGCCATTACAACTACTACGCTAGTAGCTAAACTATTACAACGATTTTCATCGCCGAAATTTTGAAGTTCTATAATCATATCTTTGTTTTTATCATAGTCTAGAAAGGTTTTCAATGACATCTCGTCGCAAGAAACACTAACTAATTTCTGGTGTTTAGTGAAACTTTGAGATCGAACTCTTAATGCCTCAAAGCTTCCAGCTCAATTATCAGGAGTTTTTGGCTAATTTTCTACGAATCTTTGCAATGTTCGTATTTGGGGCCAATCAAGCATCGGTTGCAAATGCCGATAAATAAGTGGCGATAAGAATAGGACGCCCAAAGAAATTAGCTTAGTAGCTTGATCATAACGACGTGCTTTCGTGCATCGGTTATGATTTTTGTAACCATTGTTGAGGCACGATAGCATTGTTTTGGAAATTTTTGACGAGAAATCATTTTTTTTTCTTCAACTCTAACTCCAAATTTTCCACCTTGGGCTGACAATTAAGTCGGATGATAACCTTGCTTTGGCAGTTTTTAATTTATTCTGTAACCGTCTCTCTGTTAGATATAATGCGCGAAAATGATCCACTGAAGCCCGCAGTGATTTCAGTTTGACATTTCCAAACGTGCTGGTCTCAACAGTATCGCCACCTATTTATACAATTACTTTATTTATAATGCTCTTACACTACAATTAATTTATATAAATTACAAAATACGGTTTTTTTAAGTTCCAAAGCCCATTTATGACAGTTTTTCCCCGTATATCTAATAAAAGATACAAATCTGTAGGTGCGAGGTAAACTGCACCAAGTCTTTTTTTTAAATACTGATACTGTTTTAATTTATTAAGGCTATCATCATCGAAATAAAAAAATAATCAGAGTTATATAAAATTTGTAATGTTTAATGTTTTTGCGGTCTGCTGTAAAATTTTCAAAATGTGTCACATGCAAAAATATAAAAAAGTACCAGACACCTGTACATACATATACATACTAGATCACCGTCCCGGCTTTGCACGGAATCTGTTTACTAATAAAAAAAAATTAGTTTTGCTGTATTTAACTGACCCGGCAAACGTTGTTTTGCCATGTACATATGTATATTATTTCTAGGAAACATTTTTTAGTTCAATAAAAATAACTATCTACTATAAGTGTGCAGGGATTTACTTATAGTCGAAAGCGTTGTAGACAATGTAGTGTACTTATAATAATGAAATACATTATATGCATTAATAATAAATTTAAAAAATTTCTAATGCAATGTAAAACCCCAAACAATTAAAAATATAGCAGCAAGAAATAGACCACACAAATGTAACAAAGCACTTGACACACTAAATTATTTTAGAACACTTAACACGTAACATGTATGAAGAAATAAAAGAAATCTGTAAATATTTTGTTTAATAACTTTTGTAACACTAAGCAACTAGTATATGTATAAACATATTGAATTGTAACCAAAAGAAATTTATATAAATACCACGGTGAAATTTTAAATAAAACAGAATCAATTTTGAATTGTAAAGCAATATTCTCAATATTCTGACTGAGCACTTTAACCAGTGCTTAGGTAAATTAAAACTGCTGCAGACAAATGCAGCATTATAATTTAAGTGGCTTTTGATGCTGATAAAAATTAAAACATAATGATGTCCGATTCTCAAAAATATAACTATTTTTTGATTTATTCAACGTGAGCCAAAATTGTTTTAATAAATTTAATTTTTCCTTTTATACAGAGCCGGACAAAAATATTCACACAACAGCCAACTTTGTTTTTAATCTCGTATATTTTTTTAATAAAGGGGCAAAATCATATGGTTTTCAACAAACTTATTTGTTTATTTCTTCCCTGTTAAATGTAGAAAAAAAGAAATTGCTAACTATGTTATTTAAAAAATAATAAATCAAATTTGAATTTAAAGTTCTTTTTTTAGGTGGACAAAAGTATTAACACAGTTACATACATATTTTGGTGTTTAATGTACTTACATAACAATTTTTTTTATATTGGCGATACTTTTTGCAATGCAATATGTACATAACAGTATTAAATTAATTTGAATTCGCATTTTTATGCAAACTTCTCGTAATGTGTGAATACTTTTGTCTACCTCAATTAGTGCCTTAATATGATTACTTATGTTTTTTATTTAAAATTTTTGTTAAATTTAGTCCTATTTTTTATATTTAGATAGATAATATGTTAATAAATAATTTTGTAGGAAACCAAACTATTATATCTGTTTATTTCAATAATATAGAAGATTGAAAACAAAATTGATTACTGTTTGAATATTTTTGTCCGGCTCTGTATACAATCATTGTCAACCAAAAGTTGGCTAATTAATTGTAAAAAGGGTTAGAAAAATTAAATATATTTAAGTTAAGTGGGAGAGACTGACTCTACCGATTAGTTCATAAGAACAATTGCCCTGTTGTAATGTATTTTTGTTGTGTTTTCTGAACCATATCATAACACATTCATTATAATTTTATATAATTATGTATAGTACATAAAATTTTAAGGTTCATTTTACTTACCTCACTGGATCCATCGGGATTGCGTGCAGCTGTTCTCCAGGGGGACATCCTAAAATGCATTTCTTGTACCTCCTATAATACAAAATAAATTGAACACGAAAATGTTTAAGTTTAAGTGTTATGTATGTACTTACATGTTTGCAGCGGAAATTTTATTACCTGAAAAAAAAGAACTCACTATTTTCTATAATGAAAATTATTCTGGTATTTAATATTTATTTGGTAAATAAATTAAATTTTAACACTTAGCTTTATAAGCACAAAACACAAAACAACACATTGCAGTGCTAAAAATTGTCAAATTGTGAGTATAAAGAAGATGAAAAAATACGTTAAATTTTCACACCTAGAAAATAAAAATCACAACAAAACAACAATATTGAGGAGTTTAGAAGAAAAAGATATCATCGAACAGAGTTAGGGGGTGAAAGAAACAGCAAATCTCTTTCTCTGCTCGTTCGCTGCTTTGAACTGACGCTTCTGTGTATTTTGTGCTTCAAAGAACCAACCACAAATTACAAAAAAATAAAGTTACTTCAAATACTTACTGTGTGTTTTCAACACTACAAAGAGTGTGGAAATATTTTTTTCCGTTATTATTTCGTTGAATTTAACACAAAAAATTGTTTCGCAATATACACAATTTTGCAAAAGTGTCTTTGCGCGAGGTTGTCTGTCACTACTGAATATACTGCCGTAAAATGAAATTATGTTCAAGCGGCTATCAGTGCAAATGATTATGTTTGAATTACAAAGCAATTTAAAAATCACAGTGCAAATTTTAGGAAAGAATTATTGAACAAAGTTTTATTTTTTGTTGGTTGGTCCTGCCGGTACCAGTAGGATATTAAGGGTTAATGGACGTTTTTGTAATAAATTAAAGTAACACGTAACCTGTAATTTTTAAAACGAGTTAGGCGTGCACGCCAACACTTTAGACAACAACAAACAATTCTGACGATTTCTTGTACTACATTTTACGATTTCACCCCTTTTATATCTGACAGATTTGTATACGGATGAAGTTCTACACAAACTAACGGAAAACTAACTGTATTTGCAAATTGTGCTCTGTGAAGAGTTGCCGTGTCCGTCACTTTCTACCAATCTTCGTCTTCTCTAATATGTACATTTTTTACTTTTGTTATTTATGTGAACTATTTATTTAGTTATTTGAGCTTAAAATGGTCTATTTTAATTGCAAAAATATCCTGAACAATTTGGGAATTTTGCTAATATATGTACATATATGTACAATGTATATGCGTGTACTAAAAGACTTAATTACATTTTCAGAACATTTTTAAATTAAACTCCATTTCTATATTTGAAAACTGTGACGCGAAGTTCAACTATGTACATTAGGGTGGGGCGGTTTGAAAATCTTAATGGGCGCTTCGCGTTTCTGATTCTTGGGATTGTACTAAGCAAAAAAGTCCACTAGACCATACGTCTACGGTGAAAATCGAGCTTTCCCATTTTGACTTGATCAGACTTTTGTCACGTTTTTTTTGGATATTTTCGCCTATAACAGCCAAACCATTGAGATTTTCGATCCAATACTAAGACAAAAATTGTAGCCAAGACAATAGTTAAGAACTCTCTAGTACATCGCAAAAGCATTGGAACGCTCCTTCATGCAGTTTTGACCTTGTGAAAGTGCAAATTTTTCGTGAAAATATTGATATATTACCATTTTCTGTTGTTCATAGCGCAAAATCATAAAAATGTTCTATTTCTTACTTTTTATTCTATTTTTTTATTTATGCTATTTATTTTATTTCTTATTTTTTATTCTTCTATTGTTTTCAGTTCAATTGATGCATTTTTGTTAGTTTACTGTAAAAAAACATTATATTTTTGGATAAAAAAAGTGGAAAAAGTAAGAAATAGAACATTTTTATGATTTTGCGCTATGAACAACTGAAAGTGGTAATTTATCAATATTTTCACGAAAAAGTTGCACTTTCACAAGGCCAAAACTGCCTGAAGGAGCGTTCCAATGCTTTTGCGATGTACTAGAGAGTTCTTAACTATTGTCTTGGCTACAATTTTTGTCTTAGTATTGGATCGAAAATCTCAATGGTTTGGCTGTTACAGGCCAAAATATCCAAAAAAACGTGACAAAAGTCTGATCAAGTCAAAATTGGGAAGCTCGATTTTCACCGTAGACGTATGGTCTAGTGGACTTTTTTGCTTAGTACAATCCCAAGAATCAGAAACGCGAAGCGCCCATTAAGCTTTTTTTCCTTCCATACTAATCGCCCCACCCTAATGTACATATACATATGCATAAATATCAGTATTTAATGTGGATATAGAAAATCTGACCAATTATCTTTTATTATATCAATTATTATTTATTTATTATCAATTATATTTTATAATGACAATTAATTATGTGCAAACTTATCATACTACTTGAAAAACTTTTTAATTTTTCTGTTGAAAAAAGAGAACTAAAATCCATTGGGAAAAAGTAAGAAATGTTGGACAAAAGTAACTAAAACGGCAACGTTTGTACGTAAGAAACTTTTTCTGGAAGCAACACTTTGTTAGCAAAATAGAGTATCAAGAGGGTAGAAAATTTCCGCTCTCATTATTTTTTTGCAGATATGAGTGATAAAAATTTTACTTCCAGTGATGTAAAACTACTTTTATTTAATTTAAAAAAATAGTAAATAATACAAAGAACAAATACATTTTGAAGATCAGATATTAAAAAAAGAAGTTAACAATTGAACATCGAGCTAAAAAATTAGAATGTCAGCAATTTCCGTACATACATAGTACATATATCTATGTATTTGAGTTTTATATATCTACATAGTTTACGACTTTTTAATTAAAAACCAGCAACACATTTCGATTCTTCTTTAGGTTAAAATTGTTTTTATTTATTTTTGAATGGTAAACGTTAACGTGCGCCAAGATAGCGTCGATTGTAGGTATTTAAAAACCGGGAAAAATTTTACGAGAACATTTTGGGTATTTTCATCATTTGTTAAAAATTGGGAATTAAAACATGGGGAAATGATAATCAATTCTATGCGACGCTCGAGGCTTTCGCACGTATACACACCTATATATTCTGAAAGCTGGCACTTTCTCCTTAAAAATGAAGGAACCCTGCTCAAAATCGTTAAAGCCGATTCCGCGAAATTTGGTGTTCTCGAAATTGGCAAAAAAATTGACGCTATCTTCTTGAGTAAGACCAGGACTTAATAGGCGCGCCACCAAGGGATTCAGGACCTTTCTTCATGCCATTTTACGAATGCAGGTTTCAAGGTTTACGAGGTTATGTCTTAATTTAATTCCAAGTCTCAAATTGTTGACTTTTATTTAAATGCATAATATTTTAGTTTTTTTATGAAATAATTGTATTAAATTTTGTTAGTAATCTGTAAGGATTGTGTCCATTGCGTAAATTAATTAATAATAAATAAATAATAATAGTAATCATTATTTATAAATATTTAATACTTACCATGTTTTTAGTATTTACTAAATGCAATGTAATACCAACACCTTGTAATTTAATTGTTGGGCCTGCAATGCTGCCAAATTTTTTCGGCAACCGTCTACATTAGAGACTTACAGTCAGTTTACAGAACACGACTCGCCGATAATTAACGCTTAAATTTGAGCGTTTTTCTGTTTTTGGTTTATAGATCGCGATTATGGACGTTTATGTTAAAAAACGTAACACTTGTCAACAATTTTTTATTTAGCAGAAAAGAGGTAAATATATACATATGTATACATATCGAGCCTTTGGTGCAATACCGTAGTAATTCAAGAAATCGTGAACTAAGAAAAATGCATTTGAAGTTTTGAGCCATCTTTTTGATAGTATTTTCGTTTACTGAAGTTATTTTTTTTACAAGTTTTTAAATAAAGAGGCATGTTTTGTAATGTTTTCTGTTTGTAAATTTCTTGTCATAAAGGAAATATTTCATTATTGCCAATAAATATTGTTGGAAGTAAATGGAGGCAATAACGACATTTGTAGCTGTAGAATCTGAACAGTTAGAGCTGGAACCATAATCTCTTTTCCTTTAGATATATATTTCCGAAAAAGATCATTTCTGCATACCCAGCTCTGAAAATTCAAATTTTGAGTTACGACGGTATTGCACCAAAGGCTCGATATGTATATATAACGGCTGTCCCAACAAGAACGCAAGATTTAAATTTTAAATAAAACACAGATATTTAAAAAAAAATCGTGAATCTTTATTATATCGTAAAGTAGACAGAATGAGGTTATCTATGGAACAACATATCGGGCAGATGGCCTCCGAGGCTTTGCTGGCACACACGCGATCTTTTAATGAAATTTTCAATGACCGTTTTGCATAAATGCTGCAGTATTTCATTAATGCAGCGTCGAATTTCCTCTTTTAAGGCTTGAGTCGTCGTAAGCTTATTCGCGTAAACCATCGACTTCAATAAACCCCAAAGAAAAAAGTCTAATGGTGTTAAATCGCACGATCTAGGTGGCCAATTCTGGTCTCCAAAACGCGAAATAACACGACCGAGAAATGACTGATGCAGCAATTGAATTGTTTCTCTGGCTGTATGACATGTGGCGCCGTCTTGTTGAAACCAAAAAAACTGGTAATCATTTCACGATACCGAACAGCATTGACTGTTTGCGCTTGACCTGCCTCATTTTCATAAAAAAAAGGTTCAATGATTCCTCCAGCCCAAAATCCACACCAGACAGTGACACGTTGAGGATGCATTTGCTTCTCGTGAATCACTCGAGGATTTTCCTCACCCCAAATGCGACAATTCTGCCTATTGACGAAGCCATCAAGATGGAAATGGGCCTCGTCACTGAAGATGATTTTATCGGCAAAATCAGCATTTTCATGTTGTCTCCCCAATACCCAATTAACGAACTCCCTTCGCTGTCCATGTTCAGCTGGCTTCAGTTCCTGAGTCAATTGAACTTTGTATGCATGAAGATGCAAATCTTTCGTCAAAATTCGCTGCATAGTTGATTTGGAGACACCAATTTGCTGAGCTCGGTGTCGAATTGAGGTGGATGGAGTTTGAGCGACATCATCACGTACAGCTGCGACATTTTCGGTCGATCTACCTGGTCGAAGACCCGTTATTGTCTTTACATCACTAACAGACCCAGTTTCGGAAAATTTATCCATTAATCTCTTTACAGTTGACTCTTTTGTAGCATTATTGTGACCCAAATTGATCGCAATTTGCGAACTGTAGCCGCAAAACTTTCACCATTTTGGCAAAACAATTTCACAATGAGAATGCGTTGTTCATTCGTGTAGCACTCCATTTTTACTAACCTCGTACCTTCTACTAGCAAACAATAACAACTGTTCACATGTCAAACAATGACACTTCGAATGGCGCCAAATTTAAATCTTGCGTTCTTGTTGGGACACCCTTTATATATATGCATATACGTATAAGTGTGACTATTTTTTATAAAATAATGCACCAAATGAGAAATATTGAAGCTGAACATTGATCGTTCTTAAGTATAATGAAAATTTTGCTATAGTGCTAATTCATCACATGTATATTGTATATAGAAAAATATTTCAAATGATACCATATACAGACATGTACGTGCAGAAATGTAGTGGGCAATCGCACTTTTGTATGGAAACTTCGTAGGTCCTAAATTCGAAAACTAAGCGTTCCCGCCAAACTCTTTTACTTAATATTTTCTTCTTATTTTGCAATTTTCTACAATATATAATTTTTTTTTTAAATTTGGTGAGGCGTTCGTAAACTAGATTTGTTCCTTTCAATTGCTTGCTCTTGTAATTTTGTTCAAATTTCCAGCATAATAAGTAGATCTGTTCGACCAGCCTCTTTGAAGGACTGCTTCCATTCCTACAATATGCCGTACGAGAGGATTTTATGGATGATCAATAAGGAAAAAGTCAACAAAAAGATCAAAATAACCGCAACTTAATCGATGAAACTGAAAATAAAAAAAAATGTGCTAAATACATAAGTAGATAATTTATAAGGATGTAATATTTAGTAACATTTTCGTATTTACGAAAAAGTATGAAGCCTGAAGAAGTAAAAGAAACGTTACGATTTGAAAAATGTAGAAATTTTTACTTCCGACAATTTTCTGTGACACATCTGTATGTGTCCAATAAATGATGCAGAAATGCATTTCCCTGAAATCGGCCAAATTCTTCTAAAAAATAAAAGCCAAATTAACACAAAGATACTATTAGATTTCATTAGAATTGTATATTTAACAAAAAATAATGCATGTGACATAAATTTTAAACATACGCGCATTAATAAAACGTCAGTTACTGCTTGCGGTTATTGTACGGATGTTGAATGTAATTTATGTACATACTTATATTCAATGTTAATTTAGAAGGCCAAATTCGTGTGTTTAGATCTAAACATGAAATTTCCCACTTAGTAAATACGAAGAGGAAATTTCAATGCCGTGGCCTCAAAGAAGTTTGTAAAATCTAAGCTTCGTAAAGATAACGCTTTAACTTATCAAATGCGTAAAATTAATAAGCAATCCGACGAACTAAGATTGGTCGGAAGACTTAAACATAGCCTAATATAGACCCGACACATGAAAACTATAACAGAGTTGTTTGATTAAAACAGAGTTGTCAATTGGACAAAATTAAGGAAGTGATAGCAAATCTATATATCATACTGCTATCTCTTACATTTTGTCCAATTGTCAAATTTCGGGGTGGAAATTTTTAGTAATAATTTAATTGGAAAGCTAATGTGATTTAAATATAATTTTCTACATATAATTGTATAATTATATCAAAAATAAAACTGTTAATAATAATCGTGTTGGAGTATTGTGTGTGTTTTTTTAAAAGCATACACACTTAGTGAAAAAAGGGTTTTGTTTGTTGAAAAAATTTAAGTATAGTAAAATAAATATTATATTAACATAAATAAATTTTAACATTTTATATTTATAATTTATTTTGTTCTAATTGACAGGAGTGGAAGCTGCATAATGGGCTGCATGGGAGTTGATTTTGAAGAAGTTTTCTTTTATAATGAATACTATATCAATGATATGAAAATTATTTTAAAAGAAATTTTAAACCGATTTCAATTTGAAAAAAATTCAAAAAATTAAGACCTGTCGCTTAAACCTTCGTGCAAAAACCTCTTGTCACAAAGTTCTTTAAATATTTCTGAAGAAAAAAAAATGACAACATGCTAGGTCCTTTTGAGATAACGGATAATTCTCAAAATGTGTCCGATTTCATTAAATACAGAAAAATACCCAACCCAAAAGAAAAATGCAATAGATATGTTATTCGTGACGAATCTGCAAACACGAAACCTAGCAGAAAATTTAAAGCTAACATTAAAGATAGCTCCTTTCGTGTTAAACTATATATTGATAAAAATAAGGACATAAACAAAATCACAAAAAAGAAGATTATCGAAGATTTGCTGAGAGAAGAGTACTTAAAATATAATAATGTCGGTGTTTTATGTTTCTACAACATTAAATATGGAATAGAAAATATATTGTTGTATGCGTATTGCAAATTTAATGATTGTGCCACTTTTCGTTTTAAGATAAATCCTCAAGGCCATGTTACTGTCTATAGAACGAATGATATATGTCATGCTGAATATGAAGTAAAAGTTGGGCAAATAAGAGGTGTAAAAAGACACATTATGAAGATCAAAATAAAAAGAAATAAAGCATATTTATGCAGAAAGCAGCAAATCATAGATGCAGCGGATGATATTGCTGAAAAAGGGAACTTTCAAAATATCCACAAGGTGGAAACATTAAGAAAGTGTAAATGTGAAGGAAATCACGATAGATATTATCACGGTGACCCATTTTATTCACTACATTTAATGCAAATGGGTTCATATAAAACATATATACATAGGCTTTCTTCACCCTTTACGGTATATACTTGGCAAAATTTTACCTTTGAAACCATTTCAAATAATATGAAAATCTTAGAGGACTATAAATTTACATTACATTTGGATGCTTCAGGTGAAAGTGTGAAAACTTTGATTTGTGCTGAAAAAAGAATTTCTAAATTAAAAAAGATTCTACAGCAGAGGCAATTCTTTCTAGACATACATACGCTCAAAGAAATACGTGACTTTCTAGATAAATTAAAAATATCATTGCAAGATCAACAAATTAAATACCAGTTCAAGTGGCCTTTTTGCAAAGGAATTTGTACCGACGATAGCGCAGCATTGTTTGGTGCAGTTTTAAAAAAGCTTTAACAATCAAACATTATTGGAGAACCTTAGCGCATGCGCGTTATTTCTTAAAGATTTTAAAAATAATTAAAAAATAAAGCCAGATTTCGTAGTGTTACAATGGTGCAAATGTCATTACAGACACATCATATGTAAAGAATTAAATGCAAAATTGGGCAAAAAACATATTTTGCGAAACTTACTAAAAAAGCTTTAATAACTGCTTTTAATTTAAGCACTATTGAAGAATGTCAACGATGGTTTAAACACATATTCACAATATTGCTTACACCATATAAAAGCCATAATTTGGAAAAAAGTCTTGAAATCTTAAATCAATGCTTATTAGAAATAAATGAGGAAAATAAAAGCAATGACTATGATTTTCAAGATGTTGAAAAAATTGATTTATTGGAATCAATAGCACGCAACAGTCCATTCCGAAAGATGTTCCTATATATTTATAGTGAACTTCAAAACTATATTAAGAACATAAATAAGGGGATTATGGTAAATGAATATCGTCATGATGAAATATGCATGTTTATTTTAAATAAATATTACCCCTTTATTGTTCTTTGGACAAACGTAATAGGTATTCACGTCGATCCGTCTGGAGAACACATTACTAATGCCCAATTGAATTCACTTATTTTCTGCAAAAAAAACATAATTTTGCCACAAAAAACAGTGAGACCCGATGTGTTTGTTAATTTAATGAGAATCGATTATCTTAGTTCACTTTTCCACTACAAAAAGTTTTGGTACAATGGACGAAGAAATTGAAGATACAATCACTTCTTTGAATGAATATAAAAAAGTCGATTTCACCAAGACATTACAAAAAGAGCATTCTTATGTTACTTTAACTCTTAATGACAGAAAAGATGAAAATTATAACTCATTCGGTGTTGAAGTATTAGAAAAAGATCATGACTATACACAAATTAGCCTCCGTAGTCTAGTGCATGAGCATTAGTCTTATCAATATGGATGTGCGCGTTCGATTCCCGCTTAGACCCTGGGTGTTTCTACAGACAAGCTTAAGAGCTTCGTAGAGTTTGTATTGTCTTTACAAAAAAAAAAAGAGTGAACCAAAAAGAGAACAATACGTCCCAAATTGATGCTTGAGTCGAAAATATGCAAAAAACTTAAGGAAATTATTGCAAATAACAAAAACAACAATTATGTTTCTGCTGAAAAAGACAATTTCTTTTTGTTCAAGTTCGATTTGCTTTTTTCCGAAGTAAATAATATCATACATAGACTATATTAGTTTTGGTTTTTATGACAACATAAAAACCGCAGACTGGAATTCTTTAAATAATGACAAGCTACTAACAACTTTTATTTTAGATGCCTGCCTTCTAGCGGTAATAAAAGAAAGTGGAATACTTCATTGTTCCTCTTTACCTTGTCAAATTTAATAATATCAATTTCGAAAATATCAATTTGTTAAAAAAATATAACCCTAATTTGATATTTGTACCTATCTTATATAACTTCCATTATACTCTATGTGCTATTAATTTTAAGTCTCGTGAATTTATGTATATAAACTCATTAGAAAGCGCAGGAGAAGGAAAACGTCTATATACAGATTTTCTTCATACACTTGAGGAAGAAAAGCATGTATGGAATTATTGCGCAATAGTTGAAAGGGATATACAAAATGATAATACCAGTTGCGGCATATTTGTATTAATGTATGCTTCTCAAATTCTTCAAAACGAACCTTTGAAAAATTTACGTAAACCAAATCATTTCCGAAGGAAAATGAAAAATATGCTAATTAAACACCAAGGTGACAAAACAAGATTTTGTGTTCTTTGCGGGCATTTAAAACCTGCAACTGTTAATACATTTATATGTAAATATTGTGGTTATTATATTTGCATAAGATGTAATAAAAAGCATTGGGCAGGAAATGCGAATAAATGCAAAATTATTTGCCAAAAAGTCTTGGCAATATGAAACTAAACTAAGTGGTGAACAACTATGCTATAAAATGTATGGTTGGGCATTGACTTGTATTTTGTGATTCCCGTACTTTTGTACATTTTTTACTTTTATTGAGACTTATTTGTAATTTTATTTGAAAAAAATATGGTATGCCGGCCATAAAAAATAACTGGCAACGCACTTAGCATAGCACCTAATGGGTTGTGTGGAAAACTATGCATATTTGCTACACTTACTACAATGTTGCAGAGATTTTATCCTCTACGGTCTTTGCTAACTAAAGTATTACTTCATGACCACCCTTTGGCCGGCCGCAGGGCTTTTCTCCTGGGACCGAAAGTGAATATGTAGTTAATTTTTTATATTTTTAATTAATGTACTCTCTTAAAAAAAATACCGGCCCTAAACCTTTTTTACAACAGAAACCGAGCTGCATACTAAATATTTTCCACATAGTAAAATAATAATAAAAATGACTACTAAAGCGAAGCTTCAGCACTGCTACGAGTATAAACAAAGAACGTGCAAAAGCAGAGCTGTGGTATAATTAATTAAGCTTCACCTCCTATCATTTCTCCTACTATCCCTTTCCTATAGTTCCAGCATAATGCTTCGCATGTGTAGGAGTCATCTCCTGAGTGCTGGTCCCAGATAAAAATAAAAAAAATTGTAATATATTAGTAAATACAGGGTGGCTGATGAACCGAAGCTTCAGCACTGCTACGAGTATAAACAAAGAAAGTGCAAAAGCAGAGCTGTGGTATAATTAATTAAGCTTCACCTCCTATCATTTCTCCTACTATCCCTTTCCTATAGTTCCAGCACAATGCTTCGCATGTGTAGGAGTCATCTCCTGAGTGCTGGTCCCAGATAAAAATAAAAAAAATTGTAATATAGTAGTAAATACAGGGTGGCTGATGAATATTGCTACATCAAGAAACTCAAATAAGTTTTTTTTCAGTGTATGGAATTAATTTTTCTTTTATTCATGTCAAAGCTTATTCAATTTTATTAAATATGCTTAATTAGTTTTAAAAATAATGGAATTTAAATGCCCCCCGCTCGTTGATGCATGTCCGGCATCTTACCAAAAAGTTGTTCATTACTGCTTGGAGAGTTGAGACAGTAATAGCTGCAATTGTTTCCCGAATGGATTGATTTAGTTCATTCAAATTGGTTGGTTTTGCTTTGTGGACTTCCTGTTTGCAATAACCCCACAAGAAAAAGTCAGGTGCAGTAAGGTCAGGCGACCTAGTGGGCCAACGGAATGTGGAGTTTCTGGATATCAACTTATGGGAAATTTTCGTCGCAATTCTGTCATAACAGGCCAGGCTATGTGAGGAGTTGCGCCATCTTATTGAAACCACACAGGGTTGAAAGGAATTTTCATTCGGCGTAATTCTGGATAGAAAAACTCTCTCAACATGCTCAAGTAACGGTCTCCAGTAACTGTAACGGTGTGACCATTTTCTTCAAAGAAGGAGGGCCCGACAATGCAGCGTGCTGAAACTGCACACCACACTGTGACACGAAGTGGATGTAATTCCGTCTCATGGAGTATCTGTTGGTTGGAAGCACTCCATATTCGACAATTTTGTTTGTTTATGTTGCCGTTTAAATCGAAATGGGCCTCGTCAGACATAAAAAGACAGTTCAACATGTTTTCGTCCTCTTCCACCATTTGAAGCATTTCCTGGCAAAATTCCAAGCGAATCGGTAAGTCTGCTGCGTTCAGTTTGTTGACCATTTGAATTTTATATGGGAATAAGTCCAATGAATGGTTTCGATGGTAAGGTCTTCTTTGGACTGTTCCATACTCGGCAAAATTGTTCACAAGTCTCATTATGGTCCATCTGCTCGGAGGATTGCCGCCAAATGTGCGCCTATACCATAGCCTAACTATACACGACACATCAAAACTAAAACAGAGTTGTCTGACTAAAACGGAGATGTCAATTGGACAAAATTAAGGAAGTGATAGCAAATCTATATATCATACTGCTATCTCTTACATTTTGTCCAATTGTCAAATTTCGGTGTGGACATTTGTATTAATAATTTAATATCAAAAGTTTAGTTTAAATAAATATATAATTGCATAATTATAAATAATAATAAATAAAATTTTTCAATAATCGTGTGGTACTATTGGGTGTGTGTGTGTTTTTATAAGCATTAACCCATTATTGCCCGGTACCCGAAAACGTGAACCGATTTTGCTGAAACCTTACGTACGTTGTATTTTGGCTCTAATTAAGGTATATTTCATGTTTCGAGAGAATATAATGATTGGTTCCTGGGATCTGAGATGGTAAGTTTACTTACCAGTGGGCCGATACGTATAGTGTTTTTGGTATAATATGAGGAAGTAAACTCAAAGTAAAAAGACATAATTTAAGTAAAATATATTTATTAAAATATTAAAAATTCATATTGAGACAACTAATAAAATAAAAAAATAAAAAAATTTCACGCCTTTCAGAATAATTTTGATTTTAGGACTTATTCTAAGTGTTTTGAATATGATGGAAAACAATTTTGATGCAGACGTACATATATTGCATATTTGACATTCATATGGTGTGTGAATATGGCAAACTACGCAGCATCTTGGTTTTCCCGAACGTCTTGTTATACAGTGAAGTGTTGTCTTAAGGTTTGGTAATTTTGGCGAAAGCTCTGCTGATGATAATCTTCATGAAACTTTTTCATTGTCGGATGGTTTTATCGATAATAATAGTTCCTTTACAACAGATGCACGAAATTGTAGCTGCGATAAAGGTTTAACTTTCTCATTTGTTGATACCAGCATATTTAGTTTCCATGCATTAACCATCATATTGCCAAGTAAATTTATAAACAATGGCCACCACCATTTTTTTGACCGTACAGAAATCCGATAATTGGCCAAAGCGTTGTCGTGTAGGTCAACTCCACCCATGTGCTTGTTGTATTGTGCTATTGCATGAGGAACTTTAACGTTGATATGCGTTTTATTAAAACGATTATAACGTTTGGCATTTGATTTTGGGTCTATTGTGTCATGATTTGTGAGCAGCGTATGGCCAACACCTTATTTCTGTGGTCAAAAACAGCTGCACTATCGCCCTTTATTAGTTTGTCTGGCAATTTGGCTCCACCGATTCTATTTTTGCGGACAGTTCTTGTTAAAGTATACACATTTTTATACAAAATTAAATCTAAATCATGTGCATATTTAAATAAATGTACCTGTAGCAAGAAATTGTTCCGCGCTTAGTAAACACAGTAGGTGATACGACATGAAAAAATTGTCGAAGTATATGCTATGACAAGACGGAATTTCTATAACCTTTAACAAACTTAATACTGTATCAGCTCCTAATCCAACGGATTTATCATAATTTGATGATGATCCACCATAGAGTTTCAGATGGTACAGGTATCCATTTGATGAAGTCAGTCACCATACTTTAAACCCAAAACAAATAGGTTTACCTTTTATAAACATCTTGCAAGAATGTCTTCCAAAATAAGTTATCATTTCCTCATCAATGGACAGATTGTGAGCAAAGACTCCAAACTGCATAAATCGTTTGTTGCACAAATCTACAAGAGGCCTTACTTTGGCAAACTTATCTGTTGTATCAATTTTACTATGTTGCATTGGTTCGCGATTTTGCTAAATGTTGCCAGATTTGCTATATGTTTCTGCTCAATGGTAAGTGAAATTACCACAACAATGTTTCATAGAAATTCGAACTGTTAGCCATAATAAATTAGATTTGTAAGTATACATAACTAATGTAATGGAAATAAATAATAAGAAATCGTTGATAATTAACACATTCCTTTTTCGGTATAATTTTTATAGTTACTTCAAAATACGTCATTTTTTGGAGCTTAGCGAAAGTACTTTTAAAACACGAAAGGGTAACAAAAAACAAGTATTGTTAAATTTCCAACTGGGTATACTTTTTATTACATGTCTCAATTAGTCAAATTCGTATGCAGTGGTCAATGCACTAGTTTCGTGCATTAAAATAATAACAACAAATACATAAATATAATGCAAGTTACCGCTACTCGAGACAGTCATTGTAAATCAATGTAGAAAAAATCAAGAATTTTGGACCAAAACTTTACAGCTATCAATATTAACCGCTTAATAAGACAATAATTGAAAAACTATGCATAAAAAACGTAAAACTGAGTACCCAACAATACTTGAAATATATTAAGGGTTGAAATGAATTTTTGTTATCATTAAGCACAGTCCATTTAAAACCTTTGAATAAATAAGTTCTGAACAATTTGTGAAGGAATAATTATTTAACGATAAGTGATTTAAGTTTACATAGAACTCAATTTTGGAATTTGGTAAGTCATCAAAGGGCAAGAAAAAGCTCTTGTCCGCAACACGGTCCTTCGAGCCGGATTATATGGTTAATCCAACATTTCAAAGTTAATTCAACGGATTATATGGTTAATCCAACATTTCAAAGTTAATTCAACGGATTATATGGTTAATCCAACATTTCAAAGTTAATTCAACGGATTATATAGTTAATCCAACATTTCTACAACATTTCAACGGATTATATGGTTAATCCAACATTTCTACAACATCTCAACGGATTATATGGTTAATCCGACATTTCAAAGTTAATTCAACGGATTATATGGTTAATCGAACATTTCACAGTCAATTCAACGGATTATATGGTTAATCCAACATTTCACAGTTAATTCAACGGATTATATGGTTAATCCAATATTTCAAAGGTAATTCAACGGATTATATGGTTAATCCAACATTTCTACAACACATCAACGGATTATATGGTTAATCCAACATTTCCACAACATCTCAACGGATTATATGGTTAATCCAATATTTCAAAGTTAATTCAACGGATTATATGGTTAATCCAACATTTCTACAACATTTCAACGGATTATATGGTTAATCCAACATTTCTACAACATTTCAACGGATTATATGGTTAATCCAACATTTCCACAACATTTCAACGGATTATATGGTTAATCCAACATTTCTACAACACATCAACGGATTATATGGTTAATCCAACATTTCTACAACATTTCAACGGATTATATGGTTAATCCAATATTTCAAAGTTAATTCAACGGATTATATGGTTAATCCAACATTTCTACAACATTTCAACGGATTATATGGTTAATCCAACATTTATACAACATTTCAACGGATTATATGGTTAATCCAACATTTCTACAACATTTCAACGGATTATATGGTTAATCCAACATTGCTACAACATCTCAACGGATTATATGGTTAATCAAACATTTCCACAACATTTCAACGGATTATATGGTTAATCCAACATTTCCACAACATTTCAACGGATTTTATGGTTAATCCAACATTTCAACGGATTATATGGTTAATCCAACATTTCTACAACATTTCAACGGATTATATGGTTAATCCAACATTTCTTAAACATTTCAACGGATTATATGGTTAATCCAACATTTCCACAACATTTCAACGGATTATATGGTTAATCCAACATTTCCACAACTTTTTAACGGATTATATGGTTAATCCAACATTTCACAGTCAATTCAACGGATTATATGGTTAATCCAACATTTCACAGTTAATTCAACGGATTATATGGTTAATCCAACATTTCACAGTTAATTTCACGGATTATATGGTTAATCCAACATTTCACAGTTAATTCAACGGATTATATGGTTAATCCAACATTTCACAACATTTTAACGGATTATATGGTTAATCCAACATTTCTACAACATTTCAACGGATTATATGGTTAATCCAACATTTCTACAACATTTCAACGGATTATATGGTTAATCCAATATCTCTACAGTAATTCAGCAACGGATTATATGGTTAATCCAATATCTCTACAGTAATTCAGCAACGGATTGTATGGTTAATCCGAAACAACTCACAAACTCACACCTCTTCAAAATGTCTAATGAAGAAAGTCTTCTTATGCACACACCGCCAACGACGGCGAATGATGGACACATTCACATCAAGGAATCACAACGCAATAATCTCCTAAACCGAGTACAGAAAGAAGCCGATGAAGTTCTAAAGTACGGCAATTATTCTTTTCATCAATTAAAGGTCAAGCTGTCGCTGCTAGAGCGACATTTTGAATCTTTCGAGAAGATTCAAGGCCAGCTTAAAGAACTTGATGAGTCACAATTAGCAGCAGATCACCGTCTTGAATTCGAAGATGGTTATTTTAAATTAAAATCTCTAATTTTGGAGCGTTTATCACTTCAAAGAACCAGCATCAATGAACCTGGTATGACCAGCACTCAAAATGGAACGACATTTGTGCAACAGTCAGCAAGGCCTCATCTACCAACCTTGCAATTAACTAAGTTTAAGGGAACCAAAATAAAAAATGCTAATGATCTCTTTTTAAGCACTCATCACTATGAAAACAATCCTGCACCACACAATTTTGTCTATGGATCTACTCATAGCAGTCAACAATTGTATAACACCAATGCTCATCAATCTGTGCCTTCATCATCATCACAACAAGATCCCTTCAATGCTGCCATTATATCGAACAATATCTCACAGTCTTCTACAGCCTCTACGTCACAGCATTCAATACAACCGAGTGAATCACAACCGAATTCCATGTACAGTCAGAACTTTAGCGCTGAAAAGCTGTTGGGTCAACATACCCAACAACAACAGCCGCAACCGCAAATTATTGCCGCACAACCGCAGTCACATACTCTTCCACAGCAGCAGCTACATCAACAAAGACCAACACCACCTCCCCATGCTCATGCCCAACAGCAACCACCACCGGCTCAGCAGCAACAACATCACCGTCACACACCCAATAGTCATACACCTGATAATAATTTACCACGTATAAATAGTTTTGGAGGCGGTGGACCTTCTCAGCCTGAGACACAGTTTCATTTTGAACAAAATGCCGCTGGCGGCCAAACTTCTAATATAACAAATCCAGGCGCTTATCCGCAACATCAAATTATTAATCAGTACCCTCATCACTCATCACAAACAACATCATCGAATCAACCAACAAATGAAATCAAATCATCACATAGTCTGTTTACAATTAATTGCCTTGTTAATACAATAAAGCCAATGTATAATTGCTTAAACTATTCAACTGAACCGTCATTAGAAACTATTCTAGGACGTTGTTGGAAAATTGAAGAGCTCAGTTGCGAACCAATTCAAACGGCTGAAGAAGAAGAATGTGAAAGGTTTTTTGAAAAAACAACACCGAGATCACCACCCCTTAAATGGCCACTTGGCCGAGTGGCAGAAATATTCCCAGGAACCGACGGCCGAGTGCGAGTAGCGTCAGTCAAAACTGTCGAAGGCATTTTTAAAAGAGCTGTAACAAGGTTGTGTAAACTTCCTATTGAAAATTAATAATTAAAAAATTTTGGAACCATCGCTTCCAAGGCCGGGAGAATGTTAAATTTCCAACTGGGTATACTTTTTATTACTTGTCTCAATTAGTCAAATTCGTATGCAGTGGTCAATGCACTAGTTTCGTGCATTAAAATAATAACAAAAAATACATAAATATAATGCAAGTTACCGCTACTCGAGACAGTCATTGTAAATCAATGTAGAAAAAATCAAGAATTTTGGACCAAAACTTTACAGCTATCAATATTAACCGCTTAATAAGACAATAATTGAAAAACTATGCATAAAAAACGTAAAACTGAGTACCCAACAATACTTGAAATATATTAAGGGTTGAAATGAATTTTTGTTATCATTAAGCACAGTCCATTTAAAACCTTTGAATAAATAAGTTCTGAACAATTTGTGAAGGAATAATTATTTAACGATAAGTGATTTAAGTTTACATAGAATTCAATTTTGGAATTTGGTAAGTCATCAAAGGGCAAGAAAAAGCTCTTGTCCGCAACAAGTATCCTTCAAATTGTTTTCTTAAAAGATATTAAACTAAAGTACAAAATAAAGAAATGTTAAAGTTTTTCTATGCGAAAGTTTTTATATTTGAACAAAGTACTGGTAAGTGAAATTACCGGTTGGGCAATAATGGGTTAATTACACTTAATTTTTTTTTTATTTATTTATTTATTTAAATTTAGTCAATGGATATAATCCTTACAGACTAATAAATTGAAAAAAAAGATTTTGTTTGCTGAAAAAATGTAAGTACTATAGTAAAATAAATATTATATTAACATTTTTTTTTTTTTTTTTTTTTTTTTTTTTATCTAGGACCAGCACTCAGGAGGTGACTCCTACACATGCGAAGCATTGTGCTGGGAACTATAGGAAAGGGATAGTAGGAGAAACGACAGGAGGTGAAGCTTAATTAATTATTTTTGCAGCTCTGCTTTCGCACGTTCTTTGTTTATACTCGTAGCAGTGCTGAAGCTTCGGTTCAGTAGCCATTTTTATTATTGATTTACTTCGCCGGTGCTACACAATATATAATTTATATTGTTGTAATTGATAGGAGTGGAAGCTGCATAATGGGATGCACGGGAGTGGATAAAGTGCATCGTTTCCCGAGAGATGCAAAACGGTAAGTCTTTAAATTTTTGTTAAATACATAGTAATATGTATGCATATGAAGTTTGGGCTTAAATAAAGTTTAGGGCAACCTCCCGAATCCACAAAAAAAGTATGCCACCCCATACAAAATTAAAAAATAATAAGAAAAAATAAAATAAAAAAGTGAGCGGAAACCTTTAGTTTCCGAGTTAAGGGCTTCAGAATTTCCATTATTAGTTTGTGAATAGTGCTCTCCATCGTATATACATACTTACATATGAATGTACATACAATATGAATTTTGGGCGTAACCAAAGTTTAGGGCACCCTCCCGGATCCACAAAAAAAGTATGCCACCCTATACAAAATTAAAAAATAAGAAGAAAAAATAAAAAAGTGACCGGAAACCTTTAGTTTCCGAGTTATGTGCCTCCGAAGTTTCATTCCAAACTTGTGAATAAAGGGTGTATTTTCCATCGAATATGGGCAATATGGGTATCATATTGAAAAGATATTTCAGAATTTAATAAAATTGTTAATAAATTCTGAAATTATTTATAAACATAAATTTCCAAACGTCGGCTACGCTAACAAAACCTCTGCATGAAATTTTTTAAATAAAAAAAAAATCAACATTATTTATATATTTTTGTGATATTAAGTGATAAAAAATTTTTTTTTCTATTTTCATATACTACTATTGCCGCTGAACGTGCCGAGAATTAAAATAATCTACAATCACTGGGTTGACCCTGATAGGAATTACATCACTTCCTCAAGGATGAGCACAGGTTAGTTTTTTTGTTTGTTAAAATCAATTTAGTAAAGTAAAATTTTCGTTTTAAATTTCCTCTAGTATGCTGCTCCTAATTAAATCAAAATAAGCTAAACATTTTTGTTTAATTTTGAGCAACTTCAGTACAGGAAATTTATTCCCATTGTGGTATTATATTTGGAAGGCTTATTGCAATAACATCATAAGCTAACCAAGTTAAAGACCTCCGTTTACGTGCTTTCAATATTCACTATAACCGTCCCCATATTATTGTAAAAAAACTTATAATTTTTTTTATATATTTTCAGACAGCGCCAATTTGTTCACCCAGAAATTTAAAATCTACCACAAAAATGCAATTAAATAAAAAAATTTGTAAATTTAATTTTTTATTTGTAAACTGTTTATTCTAAAATCTTTTAAGTTAAATTAAAAAAAATATGTACAGAATATTGTAATATTCTTTAGTATGTGTGTTTTCATTAGTTGCTTCACATTATGGTATGTTGTAATTGCGATAGATAGTTATGACGTGTTACATTGCAATTTATTTGAATAAAACAAAATATTGAAACTAAGGAAGATGATGAGCTTTAAACGATGCAAACGTATTCAATTTTATGTAATAAATACAACTAATGATAAAGTTCGTGTTATCTTCCAGCTATAGCATACATTTTATTTATTTAACTAATTAAAAAGTGCTTTAATGCCATATTTTTTCCTACATCTTACGATTTATATCAATTGAGCAATTACAAATAAACTTTCAATACGTGTTGTTTCTAAGCGATAAAAGCCATTCTGATCAATCCGTTAGGTAAATCGTCGGTGACCGGAGGGAAGTTGAAATTCATGTTTCTTGAGGATAGAGTTTTACCATTTTTAAAGGTTTGTTCACAACAGTGACAAAGGTGTATGAAAGTAGCGTTTTTATGTATTTCCAGGTAGTCTTAAATGAACGAAAAAAAAAACATATCATAATAAATTAATTATGTACATAAAATATGCAAAACAGTATAGAACTTACCCTTCGTAAGGCTTTAAATGTTTTAACCGCATAAGTACATCCCGGTTCCTCACAACAAATGAACTTCCTAGCTATGTATCAACTGAACATGTTGATTAAGGTCGGATTCCCGAACACATAGGTAATCGCATTCCATACACTTAAATGGTTGATCTTTTAGATGACGATAACGAACATGCGTGGCTAAATCACTGGCAAAAACAAGTCATATCACACATGCTGCATTTGAAGAAATTAAGTTCTTTATCATGTGCAACCGTAATAACTTTTCCGAAGCAAAGTTATTAAAATACTGACCACATTGATATTTTTGTTTTGAAAATAAAAAATTTGCTAAGCAATAAATGATGGAAATAATTAATAAATTGTGTACTACCATTGTTCTAATTACTATTATTATCTGGTTGAGATGATCAAATAGCGTAATCTTTGTCTTAAATAATTCACTGCAATGAAAACAGGCCACTTGTTTTTTGTTCGAATGTGTGCGTATGTGTTCTATTAGGCGATATTTGTTATCCATTTGTTTTTTGCAAAAATTTAAGTTACATTATTTTATGTCGTTCGTCTTGAAATTCTACAATTGATACAAAAGTTCGCTCACAGTTCGGTCCAGTTAGAAACCAAATGAGGTATTTTGTCAAATTTTCTTGGTGGAATCGTGGAATTTAGGCACAGGTATTCCCGTCATTTGATGGTGTGTGGAATAATTTGTAGGTGGTGGTGAATATGGTAAACTCAATCCAAGCGGTTAGCTTTGAGGCCCAAAACATGCTCCAAATGCTGAATTAGAGCCGTACATCAGATTCTGATGCAAATTCCTTGTTATATATTTTGACATTTATTCATTCCATTTGTTTTGCTTCACTGATGCCTGTAAAGAAAATGTGTGATATTGTGAAAAATAGGTTGTTGGAAATCACTTTATATATTTAAATAAGGTACTTACCAATTGCTTAAAAGATAATCCACATTTTTTTGCTGAAATATCAAGTTAATTCAACATAATTAAGTAAAGTTTACAAAAATTGTGCTTTTTGCAACAATTTTGTCAACCAAAAATTCTAATGCATGAAATTTTTTAAATTTGAAGTTTTTGTTAACGAAGGCGGCAGTGCGATATGTGAATATATTTTTATAACATTAATAATACAGAGCATTTCTTCTCAATACATTTATGTTAATTTCTTTTTCACATTATTTGGCAATGTATTATATAGCTGTAGTCCCTTGTAGAACAGCGAACATTGCTTTGCATTTTTCGTTGTCCGCTGAATACTGAAATCCCCATTATTCCTTCTGTGGTCTGGTTGCGCTTTTCTAGTTACATTATTTGCTCAATTATATATTTTGGTGTCTTTCCAGTTTTATATATCTGTGGTCATATGGAAGAGTAGCTAAAGTCGACAGAAGCGATATTGCAAAATATAAAATGTCGACTTAAGCTATTATTCCAAATGAACAGATAATTATTTGTTGTTTGGTTTACCTTCCCTATATGATTCGTGATAACAGATGACATTAGCACTAACGCAATGCAGCTTATAGACTAGTTAAACCAAATAGCAAACAAAAATAAATTAGAGAATTTTCTTTTTTTTTTTAGACGTGCTATATTAGGCGTGAAGTCTTCAGCTTATCGACCGTATGCATGCAGCAGACATTTTCCTAAACACTTCATAAATGGTGATAGGCTATCCAAATTTGCTCTGCCCAATATTGAAAGTGCTGAAGTAAATAATTTGCCTTCAAATTTAAATTTCAATTCAACACAAGTTTTAGGATCTAGTAATAGTTGTAAAGAAGGAGAAAGAATAATTTTAGGAATTACTGAAGTGGTAGATGTAGTTAATAACGGCGCAAAATTAAGCGCATTTTTTAAAGCCTCTGCAAATGCAGGAAACAGTTTTAAGTGAAGTTGTAGATATAGATAATGACATTTTAAATAATGAAGCAATTTTGGAGCAGAGACAGACGAAAATATAAATTTAATGAACATAGAAGTTCCGAAGGATAGGGAAGATCACTCATGTACGAAAAAGGCTTTAGTCGAATATCATAGCAGGTACTTAGGGGAAAGAAGAAGTAAGAATAGATTAAGATTAGAAAATATGAATTTAAAAGAAAGAATTAGAAAAGTGTAAGGAGAGAATTAGAATATTAGAACGAGTTGAAAAAGAAAAAAATCTCTTGTCTAAAGTTTCCAAATCAATGTCCGCGTGCATTGAAAATAGCTTTAAAAATCATTGTCGTGAAGGTAAAAAACGGCGATATTCCATGTCGTTCAAGTTGGTTTGCTTAGCCGTTAATTTTTTGTCTCCTCTTGCGTATCCGCACCATGAAGTTCTATTTGATTGGCCTGATGTTAGATCATTATAACGTTTTGTAAAGGATTGGCCAAAAAGTCCGGGAAATTTTAAAGGCAATTTTGAAGCTTTAAAAGTACGTTCTCTTGATTTTACAGAGGAGGAAAAATATGTTGTGTATCATGCGACGAAATGTCATTGAAAATTTTCCTTGAGTATGATAAAATAATAGGGTCGCAAGATTTTGGGGATAAAAATCGTTCCCGGAATGCTGCAACTAGCGCTTTAGTTATTATGGCAAGAGTCAAAAGTTGGTAGCAGGCAGTGTCTTACTTCTTCATTAGTAAATCTTGTAAGGCTATTGTAATGAAGCAATATATTTTAGAGGCAATTACTAATTTGCAATTAATAGGTTTGCAGCCTTACCATTTCGTTTGCGACCAGGGAGCCAATTTCGTTGCTTTTGCTAAATTGTTGGTGTAAGTGAACAAAAGCCCTATTTTGAAGTCAATGATAGCGGAGTTTATTTTATGCACGATCCTCCACACCTTTTAAAAAGAAATTGTCTTCTGCATACCAATTACAAAATTTATTTTGAAGGTAAATTGGTATCTTCGGAAGATGTTACACATTTCTACAGCAAAGACTCAAATTCTGTTAGATGTGTTCCTAAGCTAAGTATGGAGCACACAAACTGTAGCTATAGGTATGCGGACGTTGCACGCATCAGGAAAGTTAGACTCCTCGAAATCCTCTACTTTTTTAAATACTGCGGAATATTTAAATTTTTTTAACGATCTTTTCGATGTTTTCAATACCCGCGGAGGTATTCATATTTTTACTTGTTCCGAAGAACAATTAGAACTTCTACGACACGCCTCAAACAAATTAAAAACATTAAAAATTTTAGGCGAAAGGCATAAAAATACAAATAATTTTAAGTTCATTATTGGATGGTTAGTTAATATTTCGGCTTTAATATCTTTGGATTTATACTAAAAAGGAAGGTTTTCAGGGAATAAAGACAAGAAGACTAAATTAGGATCATTTAGAACACTTCTTTGGGCAAATTCGAAAGGGTTCTGGCAATTGCGTTCGTATTACGCCCCGAAATTTTTGTAGTTCATTCCAGTAGCGTTGGGGTCTTCACTACGTTAACGTAATAGTTAACGGAAATTATAAAGTCATTTCAAATGACGACAGAATTTTAGATTTTTCTATAGTAGAATTAGCTTACAGTTTAGATACAAATAACACGCAATGGGATGCGTTTCATTCTCTACCAAACCCTTGCCCTAGAATTATAGAAATGAATATAGAAGACCGTAGCATCGAAAGAGAAGAAAATTTAGTTCTTGAGCGAAATGCTTTTGTTTATATTTGTGGTTACTTCTACCGCAAACTCCATCATGCCCATATCTGCAAATTTCCATTGCCATTATTCAATACCAACGGTCCTATTTCAGACGACTTTTTTTTTTACTAGTCAAAAACAGTTCGACAATTGTCATTTAGTTAAGCCTCCTCAAGGTTTCGTTGATTACTTCACAATATTGGAGAATAAATTTCACCCTTTATTCAACCAATATTGTCATCAGAAAGGGCTGAGAGAAACAATTTTTAAAGAACATTTTATTGAACAGCAGTATTTATGTTGTAGCAAAATTAGACACGATGAAATTTTGAATTTATTTATTAGAATTAGAATTTACTTTGTACTGAAATTTTTTAATGCAAATACAAAGGAACCTAATTTTAAAACAAAACTTTTATGCGTGTCTAATAAATAATTTTATCACAGCTACTGAACTTGGACAGACTTATGTGATACACTAAAAAATTAATTGTTAATTTTATTAATCAACTAAGTTTTACTTCAGCACTTTTCTTATTTGGGTATCATGCTTTTATGTATTACTTATTAACAAAACTATAATTTTCCCCATACTAATAAATTAGTATTTGGTTTTTTGTATGTATACAGCACAACATAGCATTCTACACAATACACTCTTCACTTCACAACACACTCATCACTGCATAATACACTCCCCAGAGCAAAATACACTCATCACTACACTAATCCCAAACAACAATTTGTAAATATAGTTATCTAGAACCCAAAATGCAAACAAGCTAAACGCTTTAAGTATAGCTAAATATTAAATTATTTAAATGTTAGTTACGGCATTTTGCGTTCTAGGTAACGATACATATACACACATTTATATATATATGCACAGACGATAGTTTTGGCACACTAAAAATATCGAGTTTTTATATGATATTTGAAAAAAAAATTAACATTCTTTTATATATTACCCGATATCTGAGTATAATTTTAAATAATTTTGTTAAAATTACAGTTGTTCTATATTTGGCATACATTGAGGTCTATAATATACGTAGAGTGGTTTAGGCACACGACCTGAAAATCACTCATACGTAAATGAAAATTTTTGTTGCCATATTTTTGTCATAAATCAACTTCCGGTATTAAACGGCGTTGAAATAACTCTACAACATATAGATATCAATTGTGGAAGTGGTGCTAACTCCTTTTTTTATCACATGTACTATTTTTGGTTTTTGTATAAGGAAAGAGATTTTTTATATTTCTTAAAAAGTTACTTTTAATAAAACAACCTTTTAAATTTTTTTTTTAAATACAAGTAAAACAAAAACAATTTTATTATTATAGATTTCATAAACGTTCTTTTTTGGTGCATATATATATTATAAAAAGTGTAAATGATTTAAAATTTGTTTCCCAAACACCACTTTTAATAAAAGTGTAGTATTGCAGAAAGTAAAAAGAAAACTTTATACAGAAATTAAAGAAATTTTCAAAATCTTTTTTTATATGGCACTATTAAAAATAAGTACGCAAACAGAAACGTTTATTAATATTACCTGTTATAAAATGCAATTTTAATAATTAGAACTTTGTATAAAAAGTAAATTTTAATAAATTCTTTTCAAAAAATCGGAGATATACATTTTAAGAATGCTATAATTTTTAAACTTCTCCATTTTTTTTTAGTTCGTGCAGGAACTTTAGCAACTATAATTTTTCTCTTTTTATTAAAAGAGAAAAATGTACACGCAGATATTGCAATTTATTTGCAAAAATATCTATAGTAATGTAACTAATTAAAACAAGAAATCTAAACAGTTTCTATATTAAAAAAGCTCTGTAAGGAAATGTACAATAATAAATAAAAGAAAAAAAGTCAAATCGGCATATTTATATACATAAAATGATCGATAATTTTTATTAAAAAAAGTATGTTATAGAATTTATTATTGCAAATAGTAAAGAAATGCATTGTACAAAAATTAAGAAGGCTTCTTGCAAAATCTTCTTTTATTTTAAACATAAGTACCGAAATAAAAACTTTTATCAATATTACATGTTATTAATTTAGACGTATTTATAAAAATTACATATTAAAAAAATAGCCGAAAACTACTGAAAAAGAAATCTAAAAAATTTATATTTTAAATAGTACATTTATAACAATTTATAGAAAGCACTTTATAAGACTATTGCTTAATTTCAAAAAAAAAATTCTAAGGACTTTAGCAACTATCATTTTAATAAAAAGAAATAAAAATACATGCAGACATTGCAATTTATTTGCAAAAATATCTATAGTAATGTAACTAATTAAAACAAGAAATCTAAACAGTTTCTATATTAAAAAAGCTCTGTAAGGAAATGTACAATAATAAATAAAAGAAAAAAAGTCAAATCGGCATATTTATATACATAAAATGATCGATAATTTTTATTAAAAAAAGTATGTTATAGAATTTATTATTGCAAATAGTAAAGAAATGCATTGTACAAAAATTAAGAAGGCTTCTTGCAAAATCTTCTTTTATTTTAAACATAAGTACCGAAATAAAAACTTTTATCAATATTACATGTTATTAATTTAGACGTATTTATAAAAATTACATATTAAAAAAATAGCCGAAAAATACTGAAAAAGAAATCTAAAAAATTTATATTTTAAATAGTACATTTATAACAATTTATAGAAAGCACTTTATAAGACTATTGCTTAATTTCAAAAAAAAAATTCTGAGGACTTTAGCAACTATCATTTTAATAAAAAGAAATAAAAATACATGCAGACATTGCAATTTATTTGCAAAAATATCTATAGTAATGTAACTAATTAAAACAAGAAATCTAAACAGTTTCTATATTAAAAAAGCTCTGTAAGGAAATGTACAATAATAAATAAAAGAAAAAAAGTCAAATCGGCATATTTATATACATACATGGATCTATAATTTTTATTAAAAAAAAGTATGTTATAGAATTTATTTCTTATAAAGAGTATCATTAATAATTATTTATAAAAAATGCGTGTAATAACATACACTTTTTGGAAAGTATTTTTTTATTTCTAGCATTTCTAAACATAATTTTCCTTATTTTGGCAAGAACTTTAGTGGCTTTAATTTTAATTAATTAAGACAAAAAAAATATTCAGTTTCTGTCTTGAAAAAGCGTTGTAATTATAAAAAATCGCTTTATTGTCGACAATGTCATCAACGCCATTAGTGCAATTTAATAGTGAATTGACACAACATAAACAACCTATGAAAGATATACGCACAAAAACAGCTGACTTTGATGGACTACCATTATTCTACCATGAAAAATATGAATCATGAGTAATTACCAGATGGAAGTACTAAAGAAACAAAAACAACACTACAATAGAAAAGGGCTTTTTAATAGTCTAAACTAAAATAAGAAAAAAGTTGTCCAACTATAAAATAAAAATAAATTGCTCCAGCGAATAGCAGCTATCGCCAATCGATAGGCGGTATGAACTACCATTCAGATATCAAACTTCTATTTTCTGAAATGCATGGGTTCAGATAGTATACCCATCAAACTTTCGAACACACTAAAATAAGAAAAAAAATTGTACAACTATAAAATAAAAAAAATTTCGTTTTACATTGCGACAAAAAGCTCTCAATTTTAAAATATTGTATATTTTTTTTTTAATTTTAAAAAGTATCGTTACCAAATGGTAACATATTATTATCGTACATATTGCTTCGTGAATAAAACCGATCCTATGGACATATTTTTCAGAATTTAATTTTTTTTAGTTATATCTGCAACTGGTATTGAAACTCTATAAACACTTTTGTGAATATCTTTATGGGAAAGTTAGCCAACTGATCCACAGTAGCATCTACATTTAGTAGCGATATATACGTTGCTATATGATTCCGTAAAGATGTTTCTCTCAAATTTTCAGGTATATCTGCTTTACAATCTAATGAAAACTATCTGAGTAGAGGGCAGGCTCTGTAATACTCTTTTGCATACAACGTTGTCCCTTTTTTAGCGAATATGTATTCATTATTTTTGGGTATTCCTGCTTTATATCTATTTTTCAGAATGATATCAATAGCTCTTTGACGTAAAGGGCTCAATGAAACGCTAACAGTTCTCCTAGTTTTCCTCTTAATGTCAAGCGTACATATTGCTTCGTGAATAAAACAGATTCTTTGGGCATATTTTTTAAAATTCTGTTTCTAAGTTGTTAGTTATGACTTGTTCAAGTAGCTATTTATTGTCAGACGTTCTATTTCTCCTGCTCTCCTTCTATTAAATATCTGAATAAAAATTTAAGTAGCTTTCACCAATTCATTTCAGCAATTTAAGTCAAATTGGTTTTTCAATGTAGAAATCTCTAAAAAAAAAACTCGAGAAATTTTAAATATATAACATTTTTTTTTAAGTTATGATATACTGAAATACATATTATCATCACATTTTATTTATTTACTTATTAATTTAATTACAAATTGTTTCTTTAAAGTATCAATGCGGATGTTTGGTGGCATGACAACTCTATGACATATCTATTCGTTGGTCAAATCAATGGATCTACTGGCAATTAACATTGTTTTCAACTTTAACATATGAATCAATATAATTTTTTTTTTAACATTTTAACAATTTTGTTTTATATTGCGTCAAATAAAGTAGAGGGCTTTATTTTAAAATATACTTTTTTTTAAAAAATTTTTAAATGATCGAGAAATTTTAAATACAATGTATACAATTTTTGTTAAGTTATGATATACTGGAATACTTATTATGATTACATTTTATTTATTTATTTATTAATTTAATTACAAATTGTTTCTTTAAAGTATCAATGGGGATGTGATGGCACCTCTATGGCATATCTACTCGCTTGGTCAAGTCAATGGATCCACTGAGCAGGTAGTGTAAAATGTTTGCAAGATTCAAAATTATCCCATGATGTTTAGCTAAAACATATTTTATATATAATTATAAATTTATATGTTATTATAAATTACGATTTACAAACTTAAGCTATGTACAAACGGCTGTCAGATCTTACAATATGCTGTAAAGCTTTTTCAGAAAATGTTTAAAATTTACAATTATCGTCACGCAACGTTGCCAGCAAAAGCATTTCGTATGCCGCTCTTAATAGTGCTGCACATAGTTTATAAACAAATTTGCATACAAAATTTTATTATTGAACATTTTGTTAATATATAAATTATTCAACTTTTTTATTTTATTCTATATAATTTCGTTTTAAAATTTAAGCTCTAGGTATATAATTTTTTTTCGTGTATATACTTTTTTATTTACCGATATTTCGCTGCAACTTTGTGTAGCTTTTTTATGAATGCTTTTCAATTTATTAAATTTAATTTACATAACACATTTGTGTGAAATAAATGGGAATACAAAAAAAAGGCAATTTCGAAAAATGCGGGTTAGGGCTTGTCTACATTTGCTATGTATTGAATATAGGCTTTCCGTATTTATGAATATATTTAAGGTCAACGCTGTATACATGTATTTGCCTGCAATTGTATTATTATAATTATAATTTTTTAATATACATACATATATAATATGTCATCAAAATATTTTAAATACAATTTATTGATTTCTTAGTTATTTACTCCGCCTCTGGTTATCAATCCAAGATTTCATTTGGGCGGGCGTTCTGTTTCTTAAACAGTGGTTGTTTTTAATAATATTCAAAAATTCCATATTACTCGGAAGTTTCTTAATGTCCTTTAAATTTCCAAACGCCGAAAGTACAATTGCTCTCTCCTCTTCACTCCATTTCACACGTTTAGTTTTACCATAAGGTGAGGCTTTAAAAGAAAAAGGGTGTTAATACATATACCTAAGTTTATTTCTATTCAACGTATACTACTAAAAAAATAAGATTTAACTAGGTTCAATTATAATTAGTATTCTACAACCTTATATTGAAATGACAAAATTAATTTTTACTACAAATGCACTTACTGCTCCGTTTTTTCTTTGTTGCGGATGAACTTGTATTTTTACTCGTATCTAATATTGTGCCTTCAATCTCCAAATCGCCATCGTCGTTATTTTCCTCATCGTCAAGCCCCTCTTCTTCGTCATGTCCTTCTTCATCATTGTCACCTATTGCCGACATCAGAAGCTTTGACACGGAAGTTATTTCTGCAACTGGTACTGAAACTCTATAAACACTCTTGTGGATATCTTTATGGTGTCCCATAAAGTTAGCCAACTGATCCACAGTAGCATCTTCAACATTCAGTAGCGATATATACGTTGCTATATGCTTCCGTAAAGATGTTCCTCTCAAACTTTCAGGTATATCTGCTTTACAATCTAATGAAAACTGTCTGAGTAGAGGGCAGGCTCTATAATACTCTTTTGAAAATATCGTTGTTGCTTTTTTAGCGAATATATATTCATTATTTTTGGGTATTCCTGCTTTATATGTTTTTCAGAATGATATCAATAGCTTTTTGACATAAAGGGTTCAGTAAAACACTAACAGTTCTCCCTAGTTTTCCTCTTAACGTCAAGCGTACATATTGCTTCGCGAATAAAATCGATTCTTTGGACATATTTTTGAAAATTTCTGTTTCTAAGTTGTTAGTTATCACCTCCTTGTTTAAGTAGCTGTTTATTGTTAGACGTTCTATTTCTCCTGCCCTCCTTCTGTTAAATATCTGAATAAAAATTAAAGTAGCTTTTACCAATTCATTCCAGCAATTTAAGTCAAATTTGTTTTCCAATGTAGAAATCTCTCCAAATATTTTATTTTTTAGATACGAGTATAATTTTTTTATGTCTTTTTTTGTCGGCAATACCAGATTTTTGGCCCGTTTTTGAGTGATTTGATCTTCTAAAGCCTTTTTATTGATAAGAACTGGAATTTCTTCCTCCCAGAGACTCAAGAAATCCTCCAGATTTTTTTTTGCTTCTTCGGATCCAGATTTAATAAACTCGGACCTCTGTTTAGAACTACACTTTTTTACTAAAGACGTTAAGTGATGGGCAACTGCGGGCGTTCGAAACCACATTAAACTATCGTCCCAACTTGAAACTGTTCTCAAAGCCTCTATACACGTGTCGAATAATCCGGGTTTATATATGTCTTTCAGCTCCTGAATGCTTTCATCAAGTCGTTTAAGCTCATTTAAAAACAGCCCTAAAAGCCTCAAATGAGAGCGGATCATGTCATGTTGGTGAGTAAGCGTATATTTCTCTGCCAGTTTATTTCCAAATTTGATAACTAATTCATCGTATCGAACGGCCCTAGTGATTTCATCATCTCTTAGTACCGGAAATATTTTAGTTCGTAGGGTATAATTTGCCGCACTGTGAATAAATTGTGTTACTTTTCTACCATTTATAAGATTATGCCTTGAATTTTTCTTTCTTTCACCACATCCTTTTAAGTGAATGCGCAAAGTTTTTTTCGAAAAGAAACCTTTACAATTTATACAACAGACATAATCATTCACATTGTTCTGATATTTTCTCTGTTGTTGTCTTGAAACGATTAGTATACCAGTGTTATATTCTGTACAAGTATTGTGAAGAAAATTTCCTTGCTTTCGTAGTTCTTCAATAATTTGTAGTCGCTCTTTACACTTCTTTGGTAATTTGGATGCCTCCTGAATTTGTTTTTCCGACTTATGTTTTAAAAATAAATGACGAGATAACTTTGTTTGTAAAGTTTTACAAAAAATGCAGAAGTATTTTTTTGAACGACCACTGTGCGGTACCTCAACTTTGGATATTTTTAGAGGATCTTTGATCAGCATAATACTTTGCTCCTGCTCATACGAATTAGTTTCTATAGTAGACTCAATATTTTCATTGTCTATTGTTGTATCGGGAATATACTCCGAAAATGTTCCATTTGATATATAACTTTCCTTTTCGGTACTATTTAAAAAGCTATTTGAAGCTGAACAATCTTTTGTTGAATTATTTAGAACCAACAGTGGTTGCGAAGTGCCTTTATTGTCTTTTGATATCATTGCCGGAGATGATTATGAACCAGGGGCATCACCTGCTTTTCTGGTTTTCGAGGAAGAAGGATTGGTGTCAGAAATTTCCGATGAAGAATTGTTGCGAGACAACAACTGATTTGAACTATGTTTATTTCGAAATAGCGGTTTCGATGAAGTGGCTTTTGAGGTGTTTAAAAGTATATCAGTAGTTTGAAAGGATTGTGAATCAGGAGCGGTTTCGGAGAAGGAAGGATTGGAGTTAGAGCTTTCCGATGAGGAATTGCTTCGATGCAAAAACTGCTTTAAACAATGTTTATTTCGTGATAACGATTTTGATGAAATGGTCTTTGAGGTGTCCATGATCGTTTCGTCATTTGAGAGTGATTGTGACCCAGCGCCATCAGTTTTCGAGGAAGAAGGATTGGTGTCAGAGCTTTCCGATGAGAAATTGCTTTGAGGTAACAACTGCTTTAAATCATGTTTATTTTGCGATAACGATTTTGATGAAGTGGGCTTTGAGGTGTTTTTAAGTATGTCAGTAGTTGGAAAGGATTGTGAACCCGGAGCGGTTTCGGAGAAGGAAGGATTGGAGTTAGAGCTTTCCGATGAGGAATTGCTTCGAAGCAATAACTGCTTTGTCCCATCTTTATTTCGGGATATAGATTTCGACAAAGTGGGTTTTAAGGTGTTAATTAGTATATCAGTAGTTTTTTGGGACTGTGAAGCTATTGAGGTTTTCGAAAAAGACAATTTGGAGAAACAGGAATTGCTTCGAGGCAACAGAGGCTTGAAAGCCGCTTTTGTCATCGATTTGCATTGTTGCTCCTCTTTAGTTTTGATATCAAGTGTTTCCTTGTATTCCAAAAGAAATCCTTTATTTTCTAAAAATATTAAAAGTATATTTTCTCTCTCTCTTTAATTGTGCTTTTTTCCCTTAAAAACTATATGTGAAATTTATTATTACATACCCTATGATATTCTCATACAGTATGAAAAATATCATAAAGCATTTTATTACAAAAGCAACTCAATAATTGAGGAGGAAAGCATATCCATATAGTACTATTTCGCTAATGCTTACTTAGCTCATCAGTGGATTTTTCCTAATTTTTGAATACAAACCCAAGATCTATATGTTTAAAATTCAATTAATCAATCGAGAATTGAAGTGAATATCAAACATACAAACCAAAAAATCTATAAACAAAAACATAACAATCCATGAGTTTACTTTTATAACACACTTATATTTCTATTTTTCGTTTTTTATTCTCATCTACACTAGGCTTGCCATTGGCCAGCATAACTAATGTATTTTGACTCAAATGAAAAAATTAAAAAATGAAACAGAAGATACAAAAGAATATCAAAATTTTTTATACCGTGCACATGTAGTATTTTATATAAACTGAATTTATTTTGGGAATATATATTTATATATATGATTTTAATTGTGCTTTTTTCCCTTAAAAACTATATGTGAAATTAATTATTACATACCCTATGATATTCTCATACAGTATGAAAAATATCATAAAGCATTTTATTACAAAAGCAACTCAATAATTGAGGAGGAAAACATATCCATATAGTAGTATTTCGCTAATGCTTACTTAGCTCATCAGTGGATTTTTCCTAATTTTTGAATACAAACCCAAGATCTATATGTTTAAAATTCAATTAATCAATCGAGAATTGAATTGAATATCAAACATACAAACCAAAAAATCTATAAACAAAAACATAACAATCTATGAGTTTACTTTTATAACACACACATATTTCTATATTTAGTTTTTTATTCTTAATAATAAATTTCACATATAGTTTTTAAGGGAAAAAAGCACAATTAAAATCATATATACTTAACTATTAACTTTTTCAAAAACAATTTTGAGAACTTACCATTCTTTAATATTAATTTTGCGACATATCTCCCCCCCCTGAACTTCGCTGCAATCATTTTTTTCTGAGACCAAATCAAATTGGACGATTTTGTCACCCAATAGTTACCATTTTCGAACCGAATAAGCGAAAACATTTTTATCTAAAATTAAAGAAATTTTTTTAAATATTTTTAAATGGACCACAACAAGGGCGACCTTGTAAACTTACAGATTCAGATGAAAGGCGAATCGTCCGTGAAGCAAGAAAAAATCCAAAAATTACTGCTAACACTTTAGCTAAAAACACCGAGGAACACTTAGGTATATCCGTTACACCTCAAACAATAAGAAACGTCTTAAAAAAGCACGTATTCCATGCACGATCAGCCAGGAAGAAGCCACAGATTACTAAGAAAAATAGAAAGTTGAGATTAGATTTTGCGAAAGAGCATGTAAATAAGCCAATGGAGTTCTGGATGGATTTTATTTCTGCTGACGAAAGTAAATATAACCTTTTTCGATTTGATGGAAAAGTTCTGGTACATCGCAGCCCTAACACAGAATTAGATGAAAGGAATATGGTACCAACTGTTAAACATGGTGGCGGTGGTGTTATGGTATGGGGATGTATGGTTTTAATAACCGAACGCATATGGTCTAGTTACCCGGCGCCTTAGTTTTATATATTTTGTAAATTTAGTTTATATTACATTTTAGATATATTACAAATAAATAAATAAAAAGATATAACAATATATTTTTTTTTGACTTACCTTTTTAGCGACTGCTCCACTTACGAATTACCACCACACCAACTGAACACTTTCAAATGAAGCCAAGCCAAAAAATTATGCTGGTCACTGTGTATGCGTTGTGTGCTTATATTGAACCGTTATGTTATAGTGCTACCACTATGTTACATATAACATAGCTGCCACTTTTACACATATCATTAACGCTGCAGTTACACGTTCAAGATATGCTTTCAAGTTTTTTACACATACTGCTTGTCAAAATTCACAAAAATTGAAAGCTGTGACGTAGGCTGCACGCAATCTTAAAACAAATTTATTTTCAAGATGCCGTCGGCACAGTAGGATGTCCGAAAAGATTTATTTTCACATCTTCAACAGACATGTTTGTTTTTGCGGCAATAGAACTATAGCCCTTAGTTTTTAAATCATTTCGTCGATATGACGAAAGATTCACATTCCAAAGGACTTTTGTACAATTTTATAAACAGCAGCAAATCATTGCAGTTATTATTTTTATTCACAAACATATTCCTTTAATTGTTCTTTTTCGGCGAATTTGTAATCTTTAATTTATAATATATGATTTGTAGCAATATAACACAGAAAACATTGGCGGCAAATTATTTTAACGCACAAAACATAACAATGTGCTTTTTAAAATTTATATCAGCTGTTTTCTTGCCTAAAAATTTAAACAAAGTTGGTAAGCAAATTTTTAAGTAAGTTCGTTTCAAATATTAATAGTATGCAAGTGTGAGTAAAACAAAACTTGAAGCAAGACTTAATCGCGTAACCCCCAAGTAAGAACCGAAGCGGCTAGACAAGCACTTACGTTTGTACAAGCCTATTGTGTATACTATTTGAGGTTTAACAGTACGATAACTTGGACAATACTGTCATAACCATATAAGAAAACGTATTAGTTGTCAAAAATTCTGAAAATTATCTTTGTAACTTAGGCGTCCAGACAATACTTATGGCTATTGATTAATTTTGTGCAAAGTGTCCAAAGTAGAGGTTGAATTAAAAACTTTCTAAGAACTCTATAATCTTAAAAATAAAAAAAGATCATCGTTCATCTCTATGCAAAAATCCACGTATCTTTTATCCTTTTTTAAATTTCTTTTTTCTACAATAGTTAAATTCAAAATGACCATTTTGTCCACTTCCTTTTCAAATAATATTCTGCTATACGTCTCTACTTTATTTACTGTCTTCGAAATATTTAACACAGTAACGCAGACACAAAAGTATTGAGTGTGAATGTGTAGCTATTGTCAGTTCAGTTTTTTCCAGTGTAAACATGGGGTAGATGTTTCGAATTTTGTACAACAAGCAAATGCCTCCGTTCCACACAACACAAGTTTCTATTTAACGTAAACAATTCACACACAACCATATATATGCATATATAAATATTTAAACTTTCATAATTTGCAGAACTGCTGGAATTGAAAACGAAATAAATATTCATGTAAACTCATAGCTGTGATATAGTCTACATGAAAGCAATTTAAAAACTACTTCAATTTTGAAAGTCGTCGTCAAGAAAACATTTCCTAACAAGATACGCCATATATTTTTATTAATTTCTAAAACTTAATTATAAATTATTATTAATAATTAGTGTATTTTGTTACTTTCAAATTTGTTGTGAGCAGGAGTCTGGCATCACAAAAACATTTTATAACTATTACATCTGGCAATACAGTTGTGAGTGCAAAAACCACACCAAAGACAACTAAATTCCGTTATTCCTGTGTATGCATGTATATTATTTTTTTTTATAGATACCCATATACACTCTGTCAAGTAAATGGTTGCAGAATTAAAGAAACAATTTGCATACCATTGCTATGATCATTTTCCGAAATTCTTAGCAAACATTAATTGACAGACTGTTGTTATAAAAAATTTATGAAGATTTACATATGTACATACATCTATACGTAATTAGGGAATATAAATAGTTATATACATACATAGTACATATGTATATAAAATACAAATATAAATTAGAAACGTAAAATAAAAATACAAATGTATATTGAAATAAATTTATACATTCCCTGAAAGTTATTCAGCTGAAAGTTATGTAGCTATCGCTATAGTAAACTACACTTCGTGGCGATAGCATCTAAATTCTGTAGCAAATTGTTTTTATTTTTCAGTTTTATTTTTTTTTTCTTATTTTAGTGGGCCGAAAGTTTACTAGTTATAACCAGCATTTAGTAGCTATCGCCAATCGATAGGATATTTTAAAAAGTGTAATTCAAAGAATTAATAATTTTCATAATATGGATTTGCCTAAGATAAAAGAAAGTGTTAGCACCACTAACACAGTTGTTATTGGTATTGTTGTATTTTGTACGCGTTATTATTAGAGACAGCAAACCATTCACTACAATGAAAAACTGCACTAAAAGTATGCTCTGTGCATATATATATATATATATATATATGCACAGAGCATACTTTGTATATATATATATATATATATTTTATTATAATAGCTATTGCATTATTATTATTTTATTTTCGTCATCATTAATTTTTATGTTAAATATTAAATTGGTTGTTTTTATAATTTTTTTACATTATTATTTTCCTTTTACACTATGAACTAAAATGTGATACTAATTTAAAATTTTTATTTACATGTACATACATATGTATATAATATCATTTTGTTAAATTATTATTTTACTTTTACACTATAAACTGAAATGTGATACTAATTAAAATTTTTTATTTACCTGTACATATATATAATATAATTTTGTTAAATTGGTATTTTACTTTTACACCATCAACTGAAATGTGATACTTACATGTGCATATATATAATATAATTTTGTTATATTATTATTTTACTTTTCGTTATTTTATATATTACTATTCATATATCCTAGCAACCACACAGTCTTGTATTTTAAAAACCATATATCTTGTGTTTGCTGGGATGGCATCGAGGATTTCGTATCCAGGAGTAAGTGTAGCGAAAATATAATGCATTTCTAGCTTCTCCTTACTCAAGATCATCATGCGTGATGAAGAGAAACATTCTACAAGAGTTGATGTTGTTCATAGCAAAACATGATGGATCTAGACCAGATAAGGTCGTGCCAATTTGTTCATCCAGAAATGAAAAAGCTACCACAAAAATTCAAAATGTTAATTAATTTTGTATTGCTGAATATGTTGGTTTATTAATGTTAATATTTTATGGCCTCTATAATATTCATTGAAATAAAATACTTTATTTTACGTTGATCTAAGTACATATATATTTCGAACCATAAGGTTTATCTTCAGGATCTATAAAATAATTTTTATTTAATAACAATTATAATAAAATTTTTAACAATTTATGTTATCAAAATTGACTGAATTATTTGAAAAATATACATATGTATGTATATATTTGATTGACAAATATAAATCAAGTTTAATATTAGTTTGTTTTAAAAGTAGAAATCAAATTACAATATGTATTTACATATATAATCTTTTGTATCTCTTTTATAATTGCAAGCAAATTGTTCAAGTTTAACTATTTGATTGACTTCATGTATTCGTAACTTCAATTTGTTTTCCTCAGTTCTTAAGATTTTTGCATTTTCAAAATCAAATTCATGTTTATTAGTTCTTGCATGTTTGGCCAATGCTGTTATATTAACATTTGTATTTACTTTTAATGAATTGTTACAATCATATTCATGTTGCTTTAGTCGTTTCTTTAATTTTTGTTTTGTTTCTCCAATATAAAGTGCATCACAATTTTTACATTGTATTTTGTATACAACATTAGATTTTTCTCCTTTTTTAAGGGGATATTTTATTTGTAAACTTTACTCAAGAATCATTTAAGTGAAATGAAAAAAATAATGTAGATACATAATATTGTATTATTCTTTTGTATCTGTTTACATTAGTTGCTTCACATTATGTTATGTTGTAATTGTGAGAGATAGTTATGACGTATTAAGGTAGGATCACTCGATTGTTGCATTGCCCCAATTTTACACAATTTTTATTGTGCTGAATTGGGGCACAATAAAGAAATTGTCGCAATCAAATTCTATGCAGTCACATGATTGCCTCATTTTTCATAAATTTTATTGTCGCAAAACTATTAAGTGGCAATAATTGCCGTTTAACAGTCACACGATTGTTCATATAGTATATGGCAATTCTGAAAAACAGCTGCTAAGTGGCAAATTGTTTTTTGTTTTCATAAATATAAATTACAAATTTTTTATTTTTCTTGTGTAAATATGAGCCGTTCGTTAAAAAAAAAGAAAATTGCATCGGCGTTAACTATATTGTGTGTTCTGGATGAAAAAAGGAAATATTAAAAGAAGTTCGTGGGTTAGAGAATGGCTCACAAAAAGAAACACTGATGGGGCATACGTAAAAACATTGATGGAGTTCCGTGAAATAAATAATCAAACCTTTTTGTTCAGAAACTTTATTCGGATGGATGACGAAACTTTTAAAGAATTGCTGCAACTAGTAGCACCGTATATTAGTAAACAAGACACAAATATGCGCAAGGCTATTCCAGCACAAGAACGCTTAGCTGTGACCCTTCGATTTCTTGCTTCTGGAGATAGTTACAAAAGTCTTTCGGTCTTCTTCCGTATTGCCCCTAACACCATATCACTTTTCGTACCAAGTGTTTGTGATGCAATTTATAAAGCATTGAAAAATGCATACTTAAGGGTATGGAAATTATAAATATGTACATATGTATGTTTTTTAGTTTCACTTTTTCTTTTATATGTATGTAGCTACCATCCACACAAGAAGAATGGAATGAAATTTAAATAATTTCTAAATTTAACAAGCTGTGGAATTTCCCGAATTGCATAGGGGCGTTGGACGGCAAACATCTGCAAATAGTAGCACCACCGAATTCAGGAAGCACCTTTTATAATGATAAAGGCACGCATAGTATAGTACTAATGGCAGTTGTGAATGCCGAATATAACTTTTTATATGTTGATGTAGGCTGCAATGGTCGTGTGTCGGATGGTGGAGTCATTAGATAACAATGACCTCAATTTACCAATGCCAAAACCCTTGCCAGGTCGTCAAGCATATATACCATTTGTTTTGGTTGCAGATGATGCTTTTTGCATGCAGAAGCATTTGCTGAAAACATATCCTGGTAGAAGTTTATCTGCCGGACAGAGAATATTTAACTATAGGTTATCCCGAGCTCGACGCATTGTGAAAAATGCATTTGGCATTATGGTAAAGCGCTTTGAAATATTTTCACGTCTATAGATTGCTGTGCCCTGCACAATTTTTTGTTAAAGAAAAAGGTAAATTATACAACACCGGTGCTTACTGATCGTTATGATGAAAACGGTGTTTTCATTCCGGGTACATGGAGAACCGATTTTCAACTGGCTGCTGTGAATGGAGCAGAGAATTCTCCAAGCTCCTATATAAGTAATGAAGCAAAGGCTACTCGTGAAGAATATGAAAAATATTTTATGTCAGCAAATGGTGAATTGTCCTGGCAATACAAATATATACATATAACAGCATAAAAAATAATGATTTTTAAAACGCTATAAAATTAAAAAAATATATACATATATATATAATATAAAAAAAAAAATACCCAAAATGTTTTCGCAAAATTTTTCCCGGTTTTTAAATACCTAAAATCGACGCTATCTTGGAGCACGTTAACGTTTACCATTCAAAAATAAATAAAAAAAATTTTAACTTAAAGAAGAATCCAAATGTGTTGCAGTTTTTTAATTAAAAAGTCGTAAACTATGTACATATGTATATAAAACTCAAATACATAGATATATGTATGTACGGAAATTGCTCACATTCTAATTTTTTAGCTCGATGTTCAATTGTTAACTTCTTTTTTTAATATCTGATCTTCAAAATGTATTTGTTCTTTGTATTATTTACTATTTTTTTAAATTAAATAAAAGTAGTTTTACATCACTGGAAGTAAAATTTTTATCTCTCATATCTGCAAAAAAATAATGAGAGCGGAAATTTTCTACCCTCTTTGATACTCTATTTTGCTAACAAAGTGTTGCTTCCAGAAAAAGTTTCTTACGTACAAACGTTGCCGTTTTAGTTACTTTTGTCCAACATTTCTTACTTTTTCCAAATGCATTTTAGTTCTCGTTTTTCAACACAAAAATTAAAAAGTTTTTCAAGTAGTATGATAAGTTTGCACATAATTAATTGCCATTATAAAATATAATTGATAATAAATAAATAATAATTGATATAATAAAAAAAAATTTATCAGATTTTCTATATCCACATTAAATACTGATATTGATGCATATAAGTATGTACATAGTTGAACTTCGCGACACAGTTTTCAAATATAGAAATGGAGCTTAATTGAAAAATGTTCTGAAAATGTAATTAAGTCTTTTAGTACACGCATATACATACATACATATGTAGTATATATTAGCAAAATTCCTAAATTGTTCAGGATATTTTTGCAATTAAACTAGACCATTTTAAGCTTAAATAACTAAATAAATTGTTCATATAAATAACTAAAGTAAAAAATGTACATATTATTGAAGACGAAGAATATTGGTTGAAAGTGACAGACACGGCAACTCTTCACGGAGTACAATTTGCAAATACAGTTAGTTTTCCGTTATTTTGTGTAGAACTTCATTCGTATACAAAGCTGCCAGATATAATAGGGGTGAAATCGTAAAATGTTGTACAAAAATCGTCAGAATTGTTTGTTGTTGTCTAAAGTGTTGGCGTTCACGCCTAACTCGTTTTAAAGATCACACAGAAAAAATAATTGTTAAAATGTTCCCAATTAAGTCTGCTCAATAAATCTTTTTTTTTAATTGAATCCACGTTTATTTTAATTTGATTTGTTAGTCTGTCAAAAAAGTGCTAACAAAAAAATTTGATTTAAAATCCCATAAAATGGTGAACAATTATAACATATTAATTGTGCGTAAATAGTACGTATAAGCTTGGATTTTATATGTTAAAATCATATAGTTGTTTAGAGTATACCACATTGTCATGAAAATTACAATTTTCGGTTACTTCTTTTATTTTATTAATCAGTGTGACCGTTGAAAATTTCCAACATATGCCAAAAAGAGTAATTTTTCGGATAGTGATATGTAGTATATGCAGGTACATTAAACCGTACGTAAAAAAATTCCCGATACGCCCCTAATATAAAGTATTTTTGGACGGCAATTTAGTTTTTCTAATTCTCTTTGTATAATTAAAATTTAAAATTTTTTAGAACAAGTTCAGTTTAGTGCAGCAGCTGCAAAAAATAACCTACGTGATAGAAAATTGAAAAATAAGAATAAAATATAAAATAAAAAAGTTGGCGGCAACCCATATTTTCCGAGTTAAGGGCCTTTCAAATTTTCGTATATGAATGAGATTTTTTACTACATTTCTGAATGTATATGGCCAATATTGGTATCGTTTGGAAGGTATTTAAAATATCTGTCTATATATTTAAAATTTATTTAGAAAATCTCAATACTTTAAGTGATAATATTAGTTTTTTACATCGACCGGACGCAGGGATTTTTCCTCTATGGTATAACAACCACATACTTCGTTAACTAAATCTTTTCTGCATGACCTGATCTTATTTTCTACATTCTACGACAACTGTACACTTTAAACACAAACTTCTACTAGAATTTCAGAGGCCTACAACTCGGAAAATTTGGGTTGCCACATTAGGTTGGTAGAAACAGAGATTTGGTAGATAAATACTAGAACGGTATAGTTGAAGTCAATGGCCATTGATGCAGAATATTGGTATTCACGAGACAAAAACATTCATCTTTTTTAAGATCCAACTGCAAATGCCAAAGAAATTAGGAATAGTTTAAAAAAGCGACCCCTACCCTCGGCAAAAAAAATATATATTTTCCCGAAAATGTCGTCCAAAAATACTTTATATTAGATGGTGTACGCAGCACTTTGTCTTGCTTGTAAGATGGTACGCTCTAATGTACATATTGTTCAATTATCATTAAAAACCGATATTGAGATTGGTGCCACACAAACTGGAATTATCTTCTATAGATGATATAGTCATACATATAATCTTTTAATTTTTAACTTAATTTTATTTTCAGCATTTGCTATTATAGGGATTGAAATCCTCCTTCGTTGCAATTTTACTTAAAATATATTCTTTTTATAGTCACTTTGGAAATTTAGCACGGTGACACTGTCAACAATATAAGGAGCAAATGGTTTTAAAACAAATCATAAATCATTTGTGTTTGTTCTTTCATAGAGTGAAGCGTTGTTTATACATAGAAAAAAGTGCAAAAAAAAATTCCGTTATTACGGCAAATACATACATATTTCAAAAGCAGTAAGTTGTGACAATGAATATTAAGTGTTTCTTATGTGAGAAACGTTCGACTCGCCGGATAAATTATTCCAACATGTTAAAAACTATGGACTGCCACCTAACGTGGTTCACGTCTGTACGTGTACCTACAATCACGGCTGATGAATTTGATTTGTATTGGCGGAAGTGTGCGAGCTATCGGTTTCAGCAATTCAAACAAACAGCAAATACTGCTGAAATATTTCAACTATGGCCAGAGTACAAAAAGTCATCTGGTCCAGCAATGCTAAATATATATGTACGTATATTATTTTCTATTTTATTTTTTATATGTGTATGTATGTATATCCATACTACAAGATTAGTGTTGACTTCCAATTAAAATATCCCATGGCCAAGCAATTGGACGAAAAGTGGTCTAACTTTGGAGAAAAGGTAACACACATACTTCGAACCAAAATCAATTATCTCTGCTGTAGCAAAAAAATTACAACATATCAACTCTTGAATGAAGGTGAGTAATTTAATTACAAGTTATATACATATATAATAATTGCACTAATATATTACTGTAAATATCTTTTCAGATTCTATGTTTTTAGTAACTTTATGGCACATACACAACATAGTTCCCCCCATGCAAAAAGTGAAATCAGATCAAAATGGCGCAAAAATTAGCAAAAAGTTTTCTGTGCCAGATTCTCAGATTCTAGCAGGTTTTTAATATGTTGGCGCATTTATATAAATTTTCGCCAAAATATTAATATTAAAAAAAGAAAAAAGTGTAGGGTACTATCGTAAAAAAAAATATGTTACTTCACTTAAATGTGCGGTTGTTTAAAACATATATAACATAGGTATCTGTGTGTAAAAGTGAAAAAATATTACCAAGAAAAATGTAAGACATTTATCTACATATGTTTATTAAATTTAACTAAAGTGATATATAAAATGTGTTAAATTTTAGGAGTGGAAGCTGCATAATGGGATGTGGGGCTGGGAAGACTTTACATCATTTCTAGAAGAACGATATCAGGTAAGGCTTTTGTTTTTGCAGTGGTAGAATTTTCTGCAGAAATATACTGCAGTGAATCGGCTCCATAAAAACAGTAAGAATAGAATAAATTTTCTATTAACTAAAAATCTATGTTTAATTTGGAGCAACTTCCCTAAAGTATATTTCTCCTTTCTGTGGTATTATATTTCGAGGGCTTATTGCAATAACATCATAAGCCAAGCGAATTAAAACCAAATTCAAAAATATAATCTGATATCTGATTTGTGAAGAGTAAAAAAAACTTCTACTTAATATTAAAATATTGGTGATAAAACCAATATATGAAAAATAAAACCATAGTATATGAAATAATAATTATGTCAATAGGGCTTTCCTACGGGCTAAATAAATAAAATCAATTATTTCATTGATCAGTGCCAGTGCCAGTGCTATTAAATTTGGTATGAATTTTCCCTTTGTTGTATTACATTTGTTTTTAGGTGTTATTAATATTTAAATAAGTGAATGTAATATTATTATTGGTATTATTGGGGCCAAAGCACCGCGATCAAGAAATATTTATTGCGACACAGCGACTGCAATATGTATAGGTATTTATTTTTAAATTTTATACTGCAATCGCACATGCACTTGTACATAAAATTAATATGCATTTGGTTTTGGTTGGGGAAGTAAATGGATTTTATAATCTTTGCATGATTCAATATTTTCAACTTTATTAATAACTTCATTTCTTGTAGTTATAATTGAAACTTTCTTCAATTGTTATTGAATGTGTTATTCTTCTGATGAAATGAGAAATTGTTTCACTGATTTTGTTTAGTTTTATGTGCAAAATCAGCGACTGTCTGTCCCTACGATAGGTTCAATAGTTTACTTAAAAACTGTAGATACTATTTAATTTTCTATAGTGACACAATACCACAATTCCAAAAAAAATTATGATTTGTCTTCAAAAATTTCTAAACCAATGCTTACAAAAATCATAACCGATGCAGAAAGCACGTCGATATAATCAAGCTACTAAGCTAATTTCTTAGGGCGTCCTATTCTTATCGCCACTTGTTTTTCGGCATTTGCAACCGATGCTTGATTGGGCCCAAATACGAACATTGCAAAGATTGGTAGAAAATTGGCCAAAAACTCCTCGAAATTTAGCTGGAAGCTTTGAGGCACTAAGAGTTCGATCTTAAAGTTTCACTGAAGACCAGAAATTAGTTACTGTTTCTTGCGACGAGATGTCATTAAAAACCTTTCTAGACTATGATACAAACAAAGATATGATTATAGGACTTCAAGATTTCGGCGATGGAAATCGTTCAAATAGTTTAGCTACTAGCGTAGTAGTTGTAATGGCAAGTGGAATATCCGGGGAAAGTTGGTCGCAAGCGGTTTCATACTTCTTTGTATATGGTAGCTGTCAAGGCTCTGTTTTAAAAAAGTATATTTACGAGGCAATCTGCAAATTGGAAGCAGTGGCCTTAAATGCATGCCATTTCGTTTGCGACCAAGGTCCAAATTTCCAAAATTTTGCGAAAATTGCTGGCGTTACTATTCAAACGCCATACTTCATAGTTAATGACAAAAAAGTATATTTTATGTACGATAGCCCCCATTTTTTAAAAAGCGCTCGTAATTGTCTCCTTTATGTGCAGAATGCAATTTATTTTAATAAGAAATTAGTAGCATGGAAAGATGTCGTTCATTTTTTTAATGTAGATTCTTCGAATCAATTAAGATGTGCTCCGAAGCTAAGTAAGGAACATATCAATCCCAACAGCTTCCAACGCATTTACGCGTTAACTTAGCGTCTCAAGTTTAAATACAATACTGTGTCTATCGGGATGCGAGTGCTTTACCAGTCAGGGCACATCGATACACAATTTCCATCTTTTCTCGGCACCGCCGAATATTTAAAATTTTTCGACGATGTGTTTGATATTTTTAATATTAGAAGCCCTAATTTTACTTTCAACTGTTCCGAAGAGCAGTTACAGTTTTTAAGAAGTGCTTCAACGCAATTGAAAACTTTGAGTATATTTGACGAAAAGAAAAGTAACATAACTCGTCTTTTCAAATTTATAAATGGGTGGCAAATAAATATTTCGGCCTTAAAATCTCTTTGGCAGTATGTTGAAAAGGAGGGGTTTCTCTGCCGTAAAACGCGCAGATTGACGCAAGATCACTTAGAGCATTTTTTTTGGCCAAATCCGAAAAGGATCTGGAAATGCAGTTTCCATTACTCACCGAAATTTTTGCAGCTCTTTTCAAAAGAGATGGGGTCTTCACTATGTGAACGTAGTTGTAAATGGAAACTGCGAAAAGATTTCCTCAAATGATGTCATAATAGATTTTTCTATAGTAGATGAGGCATTTTCCATAAATAATAATACAGTTTGGGAGGAATTTCATTCCTTGCCCAACCTTTCTTCTCATGTTGTGTCCCAAATATTAACGTAGTTAACATAAATGAGAAGGAATTCCTAGGCAAAAGTGTGTTCGTGTATTTTTACTTAAAATTATTTAATATGCATAATGCAAGCTTCTACTTTCCCATTTCAATGGCAAGCCCATTTCGCAGGAATTACTTCTCACATTCGAAAAGCAATTTAATAAATGCAATCTGGTGGAACCTCCGCAACCATTCGTAGATTTCCTACGCCAATTAGATGCCAATTTCGAAAACTTATTCAATAAGTATTGCCACAGAATTGGTATTCATAAAATAATATTCAAAGGCTTGGTGAAAATTACACCATATTTATGTTGCGAAAATGTAACGCACGAGCAAATGTTGAATTTATTTATTCGCATCAAAATTTATTTCATTGTTCGCTTTTTTAATGCACAATTGAAAGAAGCAAATTTCAAAATAAATTATCTTTGTGTTGCCCATAAATAATTTTAGTTTTATTTCGCTTAGATTAGCTTGATTGGAATAGATATGAGAAGTCATTTTTTGTTATTGGGCTGTGTTATTTGTTGTTATTGGTTTATGTTATTTTATTTTGGTTTTGTATGGTTTTTTCCTTTATTTATTTTATTTTTGTATGGTTTTTTCCTTTATTGTTTTGTTTATATAATGTACATAATTGCATTCTAACTTTAAAATATATATAGATTTATTAATATTATATTGTGGTGAATTATATTTTTATATACATATGTATATACTATATATTATTATTTATATATATATTTTTTATTATCATTATTTTCATAATTATTTCATTTATAATTAATTATTTTCTCTAATTTATAGGTCAAAGTTGTTCTGAACATACTTTTTTGGCACTTAGGATTTCAGTCCAGGGGTAAGTGTAGCGACCACAATCACCCTTATCGTATTTGACGTACACGTATTTCGACTACTGGCGTATTTGTCGTCGCATGTGTTGTATATATTAGCGTTTTCGACAACTACAATGCAATTTTTTAAATACGCGGCGTTTTCGGGACGAATACATCAAACACGATAAGGTATAGCTTCTCCTTACTCAAGACCATAATGCGTGGTTAAGAACCACAACCTACCCGAGGTAGTGCTTTTAATGACCAAACATGATGGAACTAGACCAGAGAACTTTAAAAAAAAATCTTTAAAATATTTATTAATTAAAATTCACATGGAAGGAAAAGCGCATTGTTTCGTAAAAGATAAATGTTTTTTTGGATCTACTTTATACTTTTATAGGCTATGTGTCCTTATGAGCTCAGATCTACATATGTTTTAGGGTTTATTTTTCAAATATTTACGCTTACAGAAGTTATAAAAAAACAAAATCGACAGTACATGTTTTATACTGCAAATAACGTTTTTATCAACAAAATTCCAAAATTGCTAATAAATTTTACACTGAAAGTGTTTTACTCGAAAAGCGGCCAGGATTGGACAAGTGTGCATGGTACCTCCCATAATAAATACTGATTTTTTATATCTTGAGAACTGTTAAAGCTAAATTTTCTAAACAGGTTAGATTTCGAGATAAATCAAATTTACTACATTTCATGCCAAAGTAAGGCCATAAACATATTAAAATACTAGAAGTTGATAAAGTTTACCTAAAAAAATAGATTCCTGAATCGTTTTACGTTATAGAATTTTATGACCTTATAATTTACAGTGTCATATATGTACTTCTTCCAAATATTACATTTTATCATTTCATTCAGTTTTACTTATTCATTTTTGCAACATAAAATGGTAATAAATATAGATATACATATTTATTGTAAAATAATGTATATGTATACACATAATGAATTGTATACTAATATATGTATGTCAATCTTAAAAATTCTAGTTTAAATTTTTTTACATTAAATCATTAATTTCAGTTTTTCTTACAAGCTTAGTTTAGTTTATTTTACTAATTAATAACAAAACAGTTAATTGATTTAAAAATACAAGCAAGTATGAGTTTTAAAATTAACTACAGATTAAAAAAATATGAAAAGGTAAGCCACAACCAATAAAAGTTCAATTAACATGATTGGAAAAAATAATAAATCTAGTTTACCAACGCTTCACCAAATGGAAAAATGATTAATTATGGTTATATAATATTGAAAAATAAGTGCAATAGTTGGAGACAACGCTTAGTTTTCGAGTTATGACCCGGGGAAGTTTCAATATAAATGTGCGATTCTAAAGCACATGCTACGCGATCAATATTCAGCTTCAATATAGGTATTAGTGTGACTATTTTTTATAAAATAATGCACACAAATATTGAAGCTGAACATTGATCGTTCTTAAGTTTAATAAAAATTTTGCTATAGTGCTAATTCATCACATGTATATAGAAAGATATTTTAAAAATATTTCAAATGATACCATATACAGACATGTACGTGAAGAAATGTAGTTGACAATCGCACTTTTGTATGGAAACTTCCTAGGTCTTAAACTCGAAAACTAAGCGTTGCCGCCAACTCTTTTATTTAATATTTTCTCTTTATTTTGCAATTTTCTACAACCCTATATAATTTTTTTCCCCCATTTAGTGAGGCGTTCGTAAACTAGATTTGTTCCTTTCAATTGCTTTCTCTTGTAATTTTCTTCTAAATTTCAGCATAATAAGTAGATCTGTTCGAGCAGCCTATTTGGAGGACTGCTTCCATTCGTACAATATACCGTACGAGAGGATTTTATGGATGATCAATAAGGAAATGATCAAAATAACCGCAACCAAATCGATGAAACTGAAAATAAAAAAATGTGCTATATATATAAGTAGATATTTTTATTTTAATATATCTTTATATAGTACTAGCTGACCCGGTCCGTGTTGCTGTCCCTAAGCAAACATTAGTGTTGTATTGCCACACGATTTATTTATTTAAACTAAAAAAAAGTAAATATATGTATGTCACTGGTGGTTCAATATGAAAATTGGATTAGACACGTCCCTCCCTCCTGTTTTATATATACATATATATATTGATATATGATTCTAATTTGTTAATCCTTATTTTTTAAACGATTTTTTAGATAATTTTATTATTAATATATTAAATGAATTTTCTTTGGGAATATTTTTATATAGTATATATGTAGATATATGATTATAATTTTTTAACCTTATATTTATAATAAATATTAATTTATTCTTCTTAAAGTTTAAAGATTTGTTTATCGGGTGTGTCATATTCAAATTTGTATAAAAGTGCAAATGAAAATGTTTTTACCTTCTCCAGTAAACGTAAAGCGCAAAAATTTTTGGTTTTGAAATCGTTACAAAATTACAACGTGGAATTGTTAATTTAAGAGCACTTACATAAAACAAACGTTGAAAAAATATTCGAAATGATAAAGAATTCTGTTGTTTCTGTTTTAAAAAATTTTTTGAAAACAGTTTTTATAGCGATTTTTATATATTTTTAAGTTTTCAAAATTCACAAGAAAAACATGTATAAATAAATAAAAGGAGCATTATCATTTATTCTATTTTCTATAGGAACTGCAACTACTGAACCACGAAGAATTAATAATTGACAATTTTTTAAGAATAAAGCAAGTTTTTTAATTTATTTTCAAAATACCCGCAATTATTTCCATATAATCTCTTTTTATTTTCCTTAATTTACTTACCAGTTTTTTACAAAGCAGCTACTAAATAAGGATATAATATTTAGTAACGAAAAACTGTTTGAATTTTTTTCGTATTTACGAAAAAGTATGAAGCCTGAAGAAGTAAAAGAAACGTTCCGATTTGAAAAATTTAAAAATTTTCACTTCCGACAATTTTCTGTGACACATCTGTATGTTTTATTAAAATATTAAAATTTTCTGAAGATGTTGACCGATGGGTAACGTATTATCGAAACAAATAGAAAGTATAATCAAACCTATATACTTTAAAAAGAATAAAGAAATATTTATTATACATATGATTCTAATTTATTGTGGTTTTTCACGAAAAAAATATATGCAAAAATAAAAAATATATAAAGTATTTAGAAAAAAAATTTATGAGAATATAAGGCATGTAATCTTTTTTAAAACATAAAGATATATAGAATATATTTTTGTTCGGAAAAAAGCAAAATTTTTAAATTAGAATCATATATTATTATTAGTATTATTTTATTTTCAGTTTCTCTCTCAACTGCAAGATAATATTTCAGAGCAAAACGGAGAAGTAAATAAACAGGTTTCTTTTTTTTGTTTTTTTTTTATGAACTCTTACTACGTTTTGCACCATTTTAAATTTTTTGCATAAATTGTTTTTTTTAGACATTTTGTGAAAGTATAGACGAGTTTCTAACAGTAGTTCAAGGAAGTGATGCGGAGAAGTTTTCTTTCAACTTTCCAGAATTTGGGGACTCGACCAAGGTAAGTACATTATATTGTGTCTCAATATATGTATGTATATCAAAATAATTAATGAAGTTTCTTAGGACGTACAGACGGAGGTTATAGCCAATGAGAGGGATCATGTTGCGAAAGAGATGGATGGTGCTGGAGAGGAGACCGATGCTGTTGCCGTGGGGAGGAATGATGGTGGAACGACAGCACAGCTTGAGCAAAAACAGGTGAGAAATTCACATATACAATTAGGCAATATTTCAAACAATGCAATAAAATGCCAAAGTGTAGACGCAACAAATAATGACGTTTGTTCTATTATTAATGGTAACCACATAAATATTGATCGTTTTGTTAATGAGTCAAGCGTTAATAACCAACTAGATACCAGTTTTGCGAGTGTATCTACATTAAAAACTTTGCGTAAGAAGTACCCACACCCGAAATTAGTACAAATTTGAACAGAAGTGTACGTACGATAGCCGGAAAAACATTATGCGGGCTTTTAAATTTCAGTGTCTTCACTTCATAAATGGTGGTAGGCTATCCAATTTTGCTCTGCCCAATATTGAAAGTGCTGAAGTATATAACTTGCCTTCAAAATTAAATTCCAATTCAACTCAAGTTTTAGAATCTAGTAATAGTTGTAACGAAGGAGAAAGAATAATTTTAGGAATTACTGAAGTGGTAGATGTAGTTAATAACGGCGCAAAATTAAGCGCATTTTTTAAAGCCTCTGCAATTGCAGAAAACAGTTTTAAGTGAAGTTGTAGATATAGATAATGACATTTTAAATAATGAAGCAATTTTGGAGCAGAGACAGACGAAAATATAAATTTAATGAACATAGAAGTTCCGAAGGATAGGGAAGATCACTCATGTACGAAAAAGGCTTTAGTCGAATATCATAGCAGGTACTTAGGGGAAAGAAGAAGTAAGAATAGATTAAGATTAGAAAATATGAATTTAAAAGAAAGAATTAGAAAAGTGTAAGGAGAGAATTAGAATATTAGAACGAGTTGAAAAAGAAAAAAATCTCTTGTCTAAAGTTTCCAAATCAATGTCCGCGTGCATTGAAAATAGCTTTAAAAATCATTGTCGTGAAGGTAAAAAACGGCGATATTCCATGTCGTTCAAGTTGGTTTGCTTAGCCGTTAATTTTTTGTCTCCTCTTGCGTATCCGCACCATGAAGTTCTATTTGATTGGCCTGATGTTAGATCATTATAACGTTTTGTAAAGGATTGGCCAAAAAGTCCGGGAAATTTTAAAGGCAATTTTGAAACTTTAAAAGTACGTTCTCTTGATTTTACAGAGGAGGAAAAATATGTTGTGTATCATGCGACGAAATGTCATTGAAAATTTAGTTATTATGGCAAGAGTCAAAAGTTGGTAGCAGGCAGTGTCTTACTTCTTCATTAGTAAATCTTGTAAGGCTATTGTAATGAAGCAATATATTTTAGAGGCAATTACTAATTTGCAATTAATAGGTTTGCAGCCTTACCATTTCGTTTGCGATCAGGGAGCCAATTTCGTTGCTTATGCTAAATTGTTGGTGTAAGTGAACAAAAGCCCTATTTTGAAGTCAATGACAGCGTAGTTTAGTTTGTCTTCTGCATACCAATTACAAAATTTATTTTGAAGGTAAATTGGTATCTTGGGAAGATGTTACACATTTCTACAGCAAAGACTAAAATTCTGTTAGATGTGTTCCTAAGCTAAGTATGGAGCACACAAACTGTAGCTATAGGTATGCGGACGTTGCACGCATCGGGAAAGTTAGACTCCTCGAAATCCTCTACTTTTTTAAATACTGCGGAATATTTAAATTTTTTTAACGATATTTTCGATGTTTTCAATACCCGCGGAGGTATTCATATTTTTACTTCTTCCGAAGAACAATTAGAACTTCTACGACACGCCTCAAAAAAATTAAAAACATTAAAAATTTTAGGCGAAAGGCATAAAAATACAAATAATTTTAAGTTCATTATTGGATGGTTAGTTAATATTTCGGCTTTAAAGTCTTTGGATTTATACTAAAAAGGAAGGCTTTCAGGGAATAAAGACAAGAAGACTAAATTAGGATCATTTAGAACACTTCTTTGGGCAAATTCGAAAGGGTTCTGGCAATTGCGTTCGTATTACGCCCCGAAATTTTTGTAGTTCATTCCAGTAGCGTTGGGGTCTTCACTACGTTAACGTAATAGTTAACGGAAATTATAAAGTCATTTCAAATGACGACAGAATTTTAGATTTTTCTATAGTAGAATTAGCTTACAGTTTAGATACAAATAACACGCAATGGGATGCGTTTCATTCTCTACCAAACCCTTGCCCTAGAATTATAGAAATGAATATAGAAGACCGTAGCATCGAAAGAGAAGAAAATTTAGTTCTTGAGCGAAATGCTTTTGTTTATATTTGTGGTTACTTCTACCGCAAACTCCATCATGCCCATATCTGCAAATTTCCATTGCCATTATTCAATACCAACGGTCCTATTTCAGACGACTTTTTTTTTTACTAGTCAAAAACAGTTCGACAATTGTCATTTAGTTAAGCCTCCTCAAGGTTTCGTTGATTACTTCACAATATTGGAGAATAAATTTCACCCTTTATTCAACCAATATTGTCATCAGAAAGGGCTGAGAGAAACAATTTTTAAAGAACATTTTATTGAACAGCAGTATTTATGTTGTAGCAAAATTAGACACGATGAAATTTTGAATTTATTTATTAGAATTAGAATTTACTTTGTACTTAAATTTTTTAATGCAAATACAAAGGAACCTAATTTTAAAACAAAACTTTTATGCGTGTCTAATAAATAATTTTATCACAGCTACTGAACTTGAACAGACTTATGTGATACACTAAAAAATTAATTGTTAATTTTATTAATCAACCAAGTTTTACTTCAGCACTTTTCTTATTTGGGTATCATGCTTTTATGTATTACTTATTAACAAAACTATAATTTTCCCCATACTAATAAATTAGTATTTGGTTTTTTGTATGTATACAGCACAACATAGCATTCTACACAATACACTCTTCACTTCACAACACACTCATCACTGCATAATACACTCCCCAGAGCAAAATACACTCATCACTACATTAATCCCAAACAACAATTTGTAAATATAGTTATCTAGAACCCAAAATGCAAACAAGCTAAACGCTTTAAGTATAGCTAAATATTAAATTATTTAAATGTTAGTTACGGCATTTTGCGTTCTAGGTAACGATACATATACACACATTTATATATATATATATATATATATATATATATATATATAATTTTATTATAATAGCTATTGCATTATTATTATTTTATTTTCGTCATCATTAATTTTTATGTTAAATATTAAATTGGTTGTTTTTATAATTTTTTTACATTATTATTTTCCTTTTACACTATGAACTAAAATGTGATACTAATTTAAAATTTTTATTTACATGTACATACATATGTATATAATATCATTTTGTTAAATTATTATTTTACTTTTACACTATGAACTGAAATGTGACCCTAATTTCAATTTTTTATTTACCTGTACATATATATAATATAATTTTGTTAAATTGTTATTTTACTTTTACACCATCAACTGAAATGTGATACTTACATGTGCATATATATAATATAATTTTGTTATATTATTATTTTACTTTTCGTTATTTTATATATTACTATTCATATATCCTAGCAACCACACAGTCTTGTATTTTAAAAACCATATATCTTGTGTTTGCTGGGATGGCATCGAGGATTTCGTATCCAGGAGTAAGTGTAGCGAAAATATAATGCATTTCTAGCTTCTCCTTACTCAAGATCATCATGCGTGATGAAGAGAAACATTCTACAAGAGTTGATGTTGTTCATAGCAAAACATGATGGATCTAGACCAGATAAGGTCGTGCCAATTTGTTCATCCAGAAATGAAAAAGCTACCACAAAAATTCAAAATGTTAATTAATTTTGTATTGCTGAATCTGTTGGTTTATTAATGTTAATATTTTATTGCCTCTATACGATTCATTGAAATAAAATACTTTATTTTACGTTGATCTAAGTACATATATATTTCGAACCATAAGGTTTATCTTCAGGATCTATAAAATAATTTTTATTTAATAACAATTATAATAAAATTTTTAACAATTTATGTTATCAAAATTGACTGAATTATTTGAAAAATATACATATGTATGTATATATTTGATTGACAAATATAAATCAAGTTTAATATTAGTTTGTTTTAAAAGTAGAAATCAAATTACAATATGTATTTACATATATAATCTTTTGTATCTCTTTTATAATTGCAAGCAAATTGTTCAAGTTTAACTATTTGATTGACTTCATGTATTCGTAACTTCAATTTGTTTTCCTCAGTTCTTAAGATTTTTGCATTTTCAAAATCAAATTCATGTTTATTAGTTCTTGCATGTTTGGCCAATGCTGTTATATTAACATTTGTATTTACTTTTAATGAATTGTTACAATCATATTCATGTTGCTGTAGTCGTTTCTTTAATTTTTGTTTTGTTTCTCCAATATAAAGTACATCACAATTTTTACATTGTATTTTGTATACAACATTAGATTTTTCTCCTTTTTTAAGGAGATATTTTATTTGTAAACTTTATTCAAAAATCATTTAAGTGAAATGAAAAAAATAATGTAGATACATAATATTGTATTATTCTTTTGTATGTGTTTACATTAGTTGCTTCACATTATGTTATGTTGTAATTGTGAGAGATAGTTATGACGGATTAAGGTAGGATCACTCGATTGTTGCATTGCCCCAATTTTACACAATTTTTATTGTGCTGAATTGGGGAACAGTAAAGAAATTGTCGCAATCAAATTCTATGCAGTCACATGATTGCCTCATTTTTCAAAAATTTTATTGTCGCAAAACTATTAAGTGGCAATAATTGCCGTTTAACAGTCACACGATTGTTCATATAGTATATGGCAATTCTGAAAAACAGCTGCTAAGTGGCAAATTGTTTTTCGTTTTCATAAATATTGTTGCGGACAAGAGCTTTTTCTTGCCCTTTGATGACTTACCAAATTCCAAAATTGAATTCTATGTAAACTTAAATCACTTATCGTTAAATAATTATTCCTTCACAAATTGTTCAGAACTTATTTATTCAAAGGTTTTAAATGGACTGTACTTAATGATAACAAAAATTCATTTCAACTCTTAATATATTTTAAGTATTGTTGGGTACTCAGTTTTACGTTTTTTATGCATAGTTTTTCAAATATTGTCTTATTAAGCGGTTAATATTGATAGCTGTAAAGTTTTGGTCCAAAATTCTTAGTTTTTTCTACATTGATTTACAATGACTGTCTCGAGTAGCAGTAACTTGCATTATATTTATGTATTTGTTGTTATTATTTTAATGCACGAAACTAGTGCATTGACCGCTGCATAAGAATTTGACTAATTGAGACAAGTAATAAAAAGTATACCCAGTTGGAAATTCAACAAATATAAATTACAAATTTTTTATTTTTCTTGTGTAAAGATGAGCCGTTCGTTAAAAAAAAAGAAAATTGCATCGGCGTTAACTATATTGTGTGTTCTGGATGAAAAAAAGAAATATTAAAAGAAGTTTGTGGGTTAGAGAATGGCTCACAAAAAGAAACACTGATGGGGCATACGTAAAAACATTGATGGAGTTCCGTGAAATAAATAATCAAACCTTTTTGTTCAGAAACTTTATTCGGATGGATGACGAAACTTTTAAAGAATTGCTGCAACTAGTAGCACCGTATATTAGTAAACAAGACACAAATATGCGCAAGGCTATTCCAGCACAAGAACGCTTAGCTGTGACCCTTCGATTTGTTGCTTCTGGAGATAGTTACAAAAGTCTTTCGGTCTTCTTCCGTATTGCCCCTAACACCATATCACTTTTCGTACCAAGTGTTTGTGATGCAATTTATAAAGCACTGAAAAATGCATACTTAAGGGTATGGAAATTATAAATATGTACATATGTATGTTTTTTAGTTTCACTTTTTCTTTTATATGTATGTAGCTACCATCCACACAAGAAGAATGGAATGAAGTTGCTTCTAAATTTAATAAGCTGTGGAATTTCCCGAATTGCATAGGGGCGTTGGACGGCAAACATCTGCAAATAGTAGCACCACCGAATTCAGGAAGCACCTTTTATAATGATAAAGGCACGCATAGTATAGTACTAATGGCAGTTGTGAATGCCGAATATAACTTTTTATATGTTGATGTAGGCTGCAATGGTCGTGTGTCGGATGGTGGAGTCATTAGATAACAATGACCTCAATTTACCAATGCCAAAACCCTTGCCAGGTCGTCAAGCATATATACCATTTGTTTTGGTTGCAGATGATGCTTTTCGCATGCAGAAGCATTTGCTGAAACCATATCCTGGTAGAAGTTTATCTGCCGGACAGAGAATATTTAACTATAGGTTATCCCGAGCTCGACGCATTGTAAAATATGCATTTGGCATTATGGTAAAGCGCTTTGAAATATTTTCACGTCTATAGCTTGCTGCTCCCTGCACAATTTTTTGTTAAAGAAAAAGGTAAATTATACAACACCGGTGCTTACTGATCGTTATGATGAAAACGGTGTTTTCATTCCGGGTACATGGAGAACCGATTTTCAACTGGCTGCTGTGAATGGAACAGAGAATTCTCCAAGCTCCTATATAAGTAATGAAGCAAAGGCTACTCGTGAAGAATATGAAAAATATTTTATGTCAGCAAATGGTGAATTGTCCTGGCAATACAAATATATACATATAACAGCATAAAAAATAATGATTTTTAAAACGCTATAAAATTAAAAAAATATATACATATATATATAATATAAAAAAAAAATACCCAAAATGTTTTCGTAAAATTTTTCCCGGTTTTTAAATACCTAAAATCGACGCTATCTTGGAGCACGTTAACGTTTACCATTCAAAAATAAATAAAAAAAATTTTAACTTAAAGAAGAATCCAAATGTGTTGCAGTTTTTTAATTAAAAAGTCGTAAACTATGTACATATGTATATAAAACTCAAATACATAGATATATCTATGTACGGAAATTGCTGACATTCTAATTTTTTAGCTCGATGTTCAATTGTTAACTTCTTTCTTTAATATCTGATCTTCAAAATGTATTTGTTCTTTGTATTATTTACTATTTTTTTAAATTAAATAAAAGTAGTTTTACATCACTGGAAGTAAAATTTTAATCTCTCATATCTGCAAAAAAATAATGAGAGCGGAAATTTTCTACCCTCTTTGATACTCTATTTTGCTAACAAAGTGTTGCTTCCAGAAAAAGTTTCTTACGTACAAACGTTGCCGTTTTAGTTACTTACTTTTTCCCAATGCATCTCTTGTTCTCTTTTTTCAACACAAATATTAAAAAGTTTTTCAAGTAGTATGATAAGTTTGCACATAATTAATTGCCATTATAAAATATAATTGATAATAAATAAATAATAATTGATATAATAAAAGATAATTGATCAGATTTTCTATATCCACATTAAATACTGATATTGATGCATATACTTATGTATGTACATAGTTGAACTTCGCGACACAGTTTTCAAATATAGAAATGGAGCTTAATTGAAAAATGTTCTGAAAATGTAATTAAGTCTTTTAGTACACGCATATACATACATACATATGTAGTATATATTAGCAAAATTCCTAAATTGTTCAGGATATTTTTGCAATTAAACTAGACCATTTTAAGCTTAAATAACTAAATAAATTGTTCATATAAATAACTAAAGTAAAAAATGTACATATTATTGAAGACGAAGAATATTGGTTGAAAGTGACAGACACGGCAACTCTTCACGGAGTACAATTTGCAAATACAGTTAGTTTTCCGTTATTTTGTGTAGAACTTCATTCGTATACAAAGCTGCCAGATATAATAGGGGTGAAATCGTAAAATGTTGTACAAAAATCGTCAGAATTGTTTGTTGCTGTCTAAAGTGTTGGCGTTCACGCCTAACTCGTTTTAAAGATCACACAGAAAAAATAATTGTTAAAATGTTCCCAATTAAGTCTGCTCAATAAATCTTTTTTTTTTTAATTGAATCCACGTTTATTTTAATTTGATTTGTTAGTCTGTCAAAAAAGTGCTAACAAAAAAATTTGATTTAAAATCCCATAAAATGGTGAACAATTATAACATATTAATTGTGCGTAAATAGTACGTATAAGCTTGGATTTTATATGTTAAAATCATATAGTTGTTTAGAGTATACCACATTGTCATGAAAATTACAATTTTCGGTTACTTCTTTTATTTTATTAATCAGTGTGACCGTTGAAAATTTCCAACATATGCCAAAAAGAGTAATTTTTCGGATAGTGATATGTAGTATATGCAGGTACATTAAACCGTACGTAAAAAAATTCCCGATACGCCCCTAATATAAAGTATTTTTGGACGGCAATTTAGTTTTTCTAATTCTCTTTGTATAATTAAAATTTAAAATTTTTTAGAACAAGTTCAGTTTAGTGCAGCAGCTGCAAAAAATAACCTACGTGATAGAAAATTGAAAAATAAGAATAAAATATAAAATAAAAAAGTTGGCGGCAACCCATATTTTCCGAGTTAAGGGCCTTTCAAATTTTCGTATATGAATGAGATTTTTTACTACATTTCTGAATGTATATGGCCAATATTGGTATCGTTTGGAAGGTATTTAAAATATCTGTCTATATATTTAAAATTTATTTAGAAAATCTCAATACTTTAAGTGATAATATTAGTTTTTTACATCGACCGGACGCAGGGATTTTTCCTCTATGGTATAACAACCACATACTTCGTTAACTAAATCTTTTCTGCATGACCTGATCTTATTTTCTACATTCTACGACAACTGTACACTTTAAACACAAACTTCTACTAGAATTTCAGAGGCCTATAACTCGGAAAATTTGGGTTGCCACATTATGTTGGTAGAAACAGAGATTTGGTAGATAATTACTAGAACGGTATAGTTGAAGTCAATGGCCATTGATGCAGAATATTAGTATTCACGAGACAAAAACATTCATCTTTTTTAAGATCCAACCGCAAATGCCAAAGAAATTAGGAATAGTTTAAAAAAGCGACCCCTACCCTCGGCAAAAAAAATTTATATTTTCCCGAAAATGTCGTCCAAAAATACTTTATATTAGATGGTGTACGCAGCACTTTGTCTTGCTTGTAAGATGGTACGCTCTAATGTACATATTGTTCAATTATCATTAAAAACCGATATTGAGATTGGTGCCACACAAACTGGAATTATCTTCTATAGATGATATAGTCATACATATAATCTTTTAATTTTTAACTTAATTTTATTTTCAGCATTTGCTATTATAGGGATTGAAATCCTCCTTCGTTGCAATTTTACTTAAAATATATTCTTTTTATAGTCACTTTGGAAATTTAGCACGGTGACACTGTCAACAATATAAGGAGCAAATGGTTTTAAAACAAATCATAAATCATTTGTGTTTGTTCTTTCATAGAGTGAAGCGTTGTTTATACATAGAAAAAAGTGCAAAAAAAAATTCCGTTATTACGGCAAATACATACATATTTCAAAAGCAGTAAGTTGTGACAATGAATATTAAGTGCTTCTTATGTGAGAAACGTTCGACTCGCCGGATAAATTATTCCAACATGTTAAAAACTATGGACTGCCACCTAACGTGGTTCACGTCTGTACGTGTACCTACAATCACGGCTGATGAATTTGATTTGTATTGGCGGAAGTGTGCGAGCTATCGGTTTCAGCAATTCAAACAAACAGCAAATACTGCTGAAATATTTCAACTATGGCCAGAGTACAAAAAGTCATCTGGTCCAGCAATGCTGAATATATATGTACGTATATTCTTTTCTATTTTATTTTTTATATGTGTATGTATGTATATCCATACTACAAGATTAGTGTTGACTTCCAATTAAAATATCCCATGGCCAAGCAATTGGACGAAAAGTGGTCTAACTTTGGAGAAAAGGTAACACACATACTTCGAACCAAAATCAATTATCTCAATTATTAGCAAAAAAATTACAACATATCAACTCTTGAATGAAGGTGAGTAATTTAATTACAAGTTTTACAAATATACATATGTATATAATAATTGCACTAATATATTACTGTAAATATCTTTTCAGATTCTATGTTTTTAGTAACTTTATGGCACATACACAACATAGTTCCCCCCATGCAAAAAGTGAAATCAGATCAAAATGGCGCAAAAATTAGAAAAAAGTTTTCTGTGCCAGATTCTCAGATTCTAGCAGGTTTTTAATATGTTGGCGCATTTATATCAATTTTCGCCAAAATATTAATATTAAAAAAAGAAAAAAGTGTAGGGTACTATCGTAAAAAAAAATATGTTACTTCACTTAAATGTGCGGTTGTTTAAAACATATATAACATAGGTATCTGTGTGTAAAAGTGAAAAAATATTACCAAGAAAAATGTAAGACATTTATCTACATATGTTTATTAAATTTAACTAAAGTGATATATAAAATGTGTTAAATTTTAGGAGTGGAAGCTGCATAATGGGATGTGGGGCTGGGAAGACTTTACATCATTTCTAGAAGAACAATATCAGGTAAGGCTTTTGTTTTTGCAGTGGTAGAATTTTCTGCAGAAATATACTGCAGTGAATCGGCTCCATAAAAACAGTAAGAATAGAATAAATTTTCTATTAACTAAAAATCTATGTTTAATTTGGAGCAGCTTCCCTAAAGTATATTTCTCCTTTCTGTGGTATTATATTTCGAGGGCTTATTGCAATAACATCATAAGCCAAGCGAATTAAAACCAAATTCAAAAATATAATCTGATATCTGATTTGTGAAGAGTAAAAAAAACTTCTACTTAATATTAAAATATTGGTGATAAAACCAATATATGAAAAATAAAACCATAGTATATGAAATAATAATTATGTCAATAGGGCTTTCCTACGGGCTAAATAAATAAAAGCAATTATTTCATTGATCAGTGCCAGTGCCAGTGCTATTAAATTTGGTATGAATTTTCCCTTTGTTGTATTACATTTGTTTTTAGGTGTTATTAATATTTAAATAAGTGAATGTAATATTATTATTGGTATTATTGGGGCCAAAGCACCGCGATCAAGAAATATTTATTGCGACACAGCGACTGCAATATGTATAGGTATTTATTTTTAAATTTTATACTGCAATCGCACATGCACTTGTACATAAAATTAATCTGCATTTGGTTTTGGTTGGGGAAGTAAATGGATTTTATAATCTTTGCATGATTCAATATTTTCAACTTTATTAATAACTTCATTTCTTGTAGTTATAATTGAAACTTTCTTCAATTGTTATTGAATGTGTTATTCTTCTGATGAAATGAGAAATTGTTTCACTGATTTTGTTTAGTTTTATGTGCAAAATCAGCGACTGTCTGTCCCTACGATAGGTTCAATAGTTTACTTAAAAACTATAGATACTATTTACTTTTCTATAGTGTCAAAATACCACAATTCCAAAAAAAATTATGATTTGTCTTCAAAAATTTCTAAACCAATGCTTACAAAAATCATAACCGATGCAGAAAGCACGTCGATATAATCAAGCTACTAAGCTAAAATCTTAGGGCGTCCTATTCTTATCGCCACTTGTTTATCGGCATTTGCAACCGATGCTTGATTGGCCCCAAATACGAACATTGCAAAGATTGGTAGAAAATTGGCCGAAAACTCCTCGAAATTTAGCTGGAAGCTTTGAGGCACTAAGAGTTCGATCTTAAAGTTTCACTAAAGACCAGAAATTAGTTACTGTTTCTTGCGACGAGATGTCATTAAAAACCTTTCTAGACTATGATACAAACAAAGATATGATTATAGGACTTCAAGATTTCGGCGATGAAAATCGTTCAAATAGTTTAGCTACTAGCGTAGTAGTTGTAATGGCAAGTGGAATATCCGGGGAAAGTTGGTCGCAAGCGGTTTCATACTTCTTTGTATATGGTAGCTGTCAAGGCTCTGTTTTAAAAAAGTATATTTACGAGGCAATCTGCAAATTGGAAGCAGTGGCCTTAAATGCATGCCATTTCGTTTGCGACCAAGGTCCAAATTCCCAAAATTTTGCGAAAATTGCTGGCGTTACTATTCAAACGCCATACTTCATAGTTAATGACAAAAAAGTATATTTTATGTACGATAGCCCCCATTTTTTAAAAAGCGCTCGTAATTGTCTCCTTTATGTGCAGAATGCAATTTATTTTAATAAGAAATTAGTAGCATGGAAAGATGTCGTTCATTTTTTTAATGTAGATTCTTCGAATCAATTAAGATGTGCTCCGAAGCTAAGTAAGGAACATATCAATCCCAACAGCTTCCAACGCATTTACGCGTTAACTTAGCGTCTCAAGTTTAAATACAATACTGTGTCTATCGGGATGCGAGCGCTTTACCAGTCAGGGCACATCGATACACAATTTCCATCTTTTCTCGGCACCGCCGAATATTTAAAATTTTTCGACGATGTGTTTGATATTTTTAATATTAGAAGCCCTAATTTTACTTTCAACTGTTCCGAAGAGCAGTTACAGTTTTTAAGAAGTGCTTCAACGCAATTGAAAACTTTGAGTATATTTGACGAAAAGAAAAGTAACATAACTCGTCTTTTCAAATTTATAAATGGGTGGCAAATAAATATTTCGGCCTTAAAATCTCTTTGGCAGTATGTTGAAAAGGAGGGGTTTCTCTGCCGTAAAACGCGCAGATTGACGCAAGATCACTTAGAGCATTTTTTTTGGCCAAATCCGAAAAGGATCTGGAAATGCAGTTTCCATTACTCACCGAAATTTTTGCAGCTCTTTTCAAAAGAGATGGGGTCTTCACTATGTGAACGTAGTTGTAAATGGAAACTGCGAAAATATTTCCTCAAATGATGTCATAATAGATTTTTCTATAGTAGATGAGGCATTTTCCATAAATAATAATACAGTTTGGGAGGAATTTCATTCCTTGCCCAACCTTTCTTCTCATGTTGTGTCCCAAATATTAACGTAGTTAACATAAATGAGAAGTAATTCCTAGGCAAAAGTGCGTTCGTGTATTTTTACTTAAAATTATTTAATATGCGTAATGCAAGCTTCTACTTTCCCATTTCAATGGCAAGCCCATTTCGCAGGAATTACTTTTCACATTCGAAAAGCAATTTAATAAATGCAATCTGGTGGAACCTCCGCAACCATTCGTAGATTTCCTACGCCAATTAGATGCCAATTTCGAAAACTTATTCAATAAGTATTGCCACAGAATTGGTATTCATAAAATAATATTCAAAGACTTGGTGAAAATTACACCATATTTATGTTGCGAAAATGTAACGCACGAGCAAATGTTGAATTTATTTATTCGCATCAAAATTTATTTCATTGTTCGCTTTTTTAATGCACAATTGAAAGCAAATTTCAAAATAAATTATCTTTGTGTTGCCCATAAATAATTTTAGTTTTATTTCGCTTAGATTAGCTTGATTGTAATAGATATGAGAAGTAATTTTTTGTTATTGGTCTATGCTATTTGTTGTTATTGGTTTATGTTATTTTATTTTGGTTTTGTATGGTTTTTTCCTTTATTTATTTTATTTTTGTATGGTTTTTTCCTTTATTGTTTTGTTTATATAATGTACATAATTACTTTCTAACTATAAATAAATATATGTAGATTTATTAATATTATATTGTGGTGAATTATATTTTTATATATGTATGTATATACTATATATTATTATTTATATATATATTTTTTATTATCATTATTTTCATAATTATTTCATTTATAATTAATTATTTTCTCTAATTTATAGGTCAAAGTTGTTCTGAACATACTTTTTTGGCACTTAGGATTTCAGTCCAGGGGTAAGTGTAGCGACCACAATCACCCTTATCGTATTTGACGTACACGTATTTCGACTACTGGCGTATTTGTCGTCGCATGTGTTGTATATATTAGCGTTTTCGACAACTACAATGCAATATTTTAAATACGCGGCGTTTTCGGGACGAATACATCAAACACGATAAGAGGGTATAGCTTCTCCTTACTCAAGACCATAATGCGTGGTTAAGAACCACAACCTACCCGAGGTAGTGCTTTTAATGACCAAACATGATGGAACTAGACCAGAGAACTTTAAAAAAAAATCTTTAAAATATTTATTAATTAAAATTCACATGGAAGGAAAAGCGCATTGTTTCGTAAAAGATAAATGTTTTTTTCGATCTACTTTATATTTTTATAGGCTATGTGTCCTTATGAGCTCAGATCTACCTATGTTTTAGGGTTTATTTTTCAAATATTTACGCTTACAGAAGTTATAAAAAAAAAACAAAATCGACAGTACATGTTTTATACTGCAAATAACGTTTTTATCAACAAAATTCCAAAATTGCTAATAAATTTTACACTGAAAGTGTTTTACTCGAAAAGCGGCCAGGATTGGACAAGTGTGCATGGTACCTCCCATAATAAATACTGATTTTTTATATCTTGAGAACTGTTAAAGCTAAATTTTCTAAACAGTTTAGATTTCGAGATAAATCAAATTTACTACATTTCATGCCAAAGTAAGGCCATAAACATATTAAAATACTAGAAGTTGATAAAGTTTACCTAAAAAAATAGATTCCTGAATCGTTTTACGTTATAGAATTTTATGACCTTATAATTTACAGTGTCATATATGTACTTCTTCCAAATATTACATTTTATCATTTCATTCAGTTTTACTTATTCATTTTTGCAACATAAAATGGAAATAAATATAGATATACTTACATATTTATTGTAAAATAATGTATATGTATACATATAATGAATTGTATACTAATATATGTATGTCAATCTTAAAAATTCTAGTTTAAATTTTTTTACATTAAATCATTAATTTCAGTTTTTCTTACAAGCTTAGTTTAGTTTATTTTACTAATTAATATCAAAACAGTTAATTGATTTAAAAATACAAGCAAGTATGAGTTTTAAAATTAACTACAGATTAAAAAAATATGAAAAGGTACAAATGTGAAAAGGTAAGTCACCACCAATAAAAGTTCAATTAACATGATTGGAAAAAATAATAAATCTAGTTTACCAACGCTTCACCAAATGGAAAAAATGATTAATTATGGTTATACATATAATATTGAAAAATAAGTGCAATAGTTGGAGACAACGCTTAGTTTTCGAGTTATGGCACGGGGAAGTTTCAATATAAATGTGCGATTCTAAAGCGCATGCTACGCGATCAATATTCAGCTTCAATATAATGCACACAAATATTGAAGCTGAACATTGATCGTTCTTAAGTTTAATAAAAATTTTGCTATAGTGCTAATTCATCACATGTATATAGAAAGATATTTTAAAAATATTTCATATGATACCATATGCAGACATGTACGTGAAGAAATGTAGTTGACAATCGCACTTTTGTATGGAAACTTCCTAGGTCCTAAACTCGAAAACTAAGCGTTGCCGCCAACTCTTTTATTTAATATTTTCTCTTTATTTTGCAATTTTCTACAACCCTATATAATTTTTTTCCCCCATTTAGTGAGGCGTTCGTAAACTAGATTTGTTCCTTTCAATTGCTTTCTCTTGTAATTTTCTTCTAAATTTCAGCATAATAAGTAGATCTTTTCGAGCAGCCTATTTGGAGGACTGCTTCCATTCGTACAATATACCGTACGAGAGGATTTTATGGATGATCAGTAAGGAAATGATCAAAATAACCGCAACCAAATCGATGAAACTGAAAATAAAAAAATGTGCTAAATATATAAGTAGATATTTTTATTTTAATATATCTTTATATAGTACTAGCTGACCCGGTCCGTGTTGCTGTCCCTAAGCAAACATTAGTGTTGTATTGCCACACGATTTATTTATTTAAACTAAAAAAAAGTAAATATATGTATGTCACTGGTGGTTCAATATGAAAATTGGATTAGACACGTCCCTCCACCCGCAGACCGAAAATCAAACATCAGACTTCACAGTGTCACCCGCCTGACTATTCTGAAAATTTCATCAAAATCTGCCCAGCCGATTTGGAGTCCATACGTTACATAAATACACACATCCTGTTTTATATATATATATATTGATATATGATTCTAATTTGTTAATCCTTATTTTTTAAACGATTTTTTAGATAATTTTATTATTAATATATTAAATGAATTTTCTTTGGGAATATTTTTATATAGTATATAGATATATGATTATAATTTTTTAACCTTATATTTATAATAAATATTAATTTATTCTTCTTAAAGTTTAAAGATTTGTTTATCGGGTGTGTCATATTCAAATTTGTATAAAAGTGCAAATGAAAATGTTTTTACCTTCTCCAGTAAACGTAAAGCGCAAAAATTTTTGGTTTTGAAATCGTTACAAAATTACAACGTGGAATTGTTAATTTAAGAGCACTTACATAAAACAAACGTTGAAAAAATATTCGAAATGATAAAGAATTCCGTTGTTTCTGTTTTAAAAAATTTTTTGAAAACAGTTTTATAGCGTTTTTTATATATTTTTAAGTTTTCAAAATTCAAAAAAAAATGTATAAATAAATAAAAGTAGCATTATCATTTATTCTATTTTCTATAGGAACTGCAACTACTGAACCACGAAGAATTAATAATTGACAATTTTTTAAGAATAAAGCAAGTTTTTTAATTTATTTTCAAAATACCCGCAATTATTTCCATATAATCCTTTTTATTTTCCTTAATTTACTTACCAGTTTTTTACAAAGCAGCTACTAAATAAGGATATAATATTTAGTAACGAAAAACTGTTTGAATTTTTTTCGTATTTACGAAAAAGTATGAAGCCTGAAGAAGTAAAAGAAACGTTACGATTTGAAAAATTTTAAAATTTTCACTTCCGACAATTTTCTGTGACACATCTGTATGTTTTATTAAAATATTAAAATTTTCTGAAGATGTTGACCGATGGGTAACGTATTATCGAAACAAATAGAAGGTATAATCAAACCTATATACTTTAAAAAGAATAAAAAAATATTTATTATACATATGATTCTAATTTATTGTGGTTTTTCACGAAAAAAATATATGAAAAAATAAAAAATATATAAAGTATTTAAAAAAAAAATTTATGAGAATATAAGGCATGTAATCTTTTTTAAAACATAAAGATATATAGATATATTTTTGTTCGGAAAAAAGCAAAATTTTTAAATTAGAATCATATATTATTATTAGTATTATTTTATTTTCAGTTCCTCTCTCAACTGCAAGATAATATTTCAGAGCAAAACGGAGCAGTAAATAAACAGGTTTTTTTTTTTGTTTTTTTTTATGAACTCTTACTACGTTTTGCACCATTTTAAATTTTTTCCATAAATTGTTTTTTTTAGACATTTTGTGAAAGTACAGACGAGTTTCTAACAGTAGTTCAAGGAAGTGATGCGGAGAAGTTTTCTTTCAACTTTCCAGAATTTGGGGACTCGACCAAGGTAAGTACATTATATTGTGTCTCAATATATGTATGTATATCAAAATAATTAATGAATTTTCTTAGGACGTACAGACGGAGGTTATAGCCAATGAGAGGGATCATGTTGCGAAAGAGATGGATGGTGCTGAAGAGGAGACCGATGCTGTTGCCGTGGGGAGGAAGGATGGTGGAACGACAGCACAGCTTGAGCAAAAACAGGTGAGAAATTCACATATACAATTAGGCAATATTTCAAACAATGCAATAAAATGCCAAAGTGTAGACGCAACAAATAATAACGTTTGTTCTATTATTAATGGTAGCCACATAAATATTGATCGTTTTGTTAATGAGTCAAGCGTTAATAACCAACTAGATACCAGTTTTGCGAGTGTAAATACATTAAAAACTTTGCGTAAGAAGTACCCACACCCGAAATTAGTAAAAATTTGAACAGAAGTGTTCGTACGATAGCCGGAAAAACATTATGCGGGCTTTTAAATTTCAGTGTCTTCACTTCATAAATGGTGATAGGCTATCCAAATTTGCTCTGTCCAATATTGAAAGTGCTGAAGTATATACCTTGCCTCCAAAATTAAATTCCAATTCAACTCAAGTTTTAGGATCTAGTAATAGTTGTAACGAAGGAGAAAGAATAATTTTAGGAATTACTGAAGTGGTAGATGTAGTTAATAACGGCGCAAAATTAAGCGCATTTTTTAAAGCCTCTGCAAATGCAGGAAACAGTTTTAAGTGAAGTTGTAGATATAGATAATGACATTTTAAATAATGAAGCAATTTTGGAGCAGAGACAGACGAAAATATAAATTTAATGAACATAGAAGTTCCGAAGGATAGGGAAGATCACTCATGTACGAAAAAGGCTTTAGTCGAATATCATAGCAGGTACTTAGGGGAAAGAAGAAGTAAGAATAGATTTAGATTAGAAAATATGAATTTAAAAGAAAGAATTAGAAAAGTGTAAGGAGAGAATTAGAATATTAGAACTTGAATTGAAAAAGAAAAATGATCTCTCGTTTAAAGTTTCCAAATCAATGTCCGCGTGCATTGAAAATAGCTTTAAAAATCATTGTCTTGAAGATAAAAAAAGGCGATATTCCATGTCGTTAAAGTTCATTTCCTTAGCCGTTAATTTTTTGTCTCCTCTTGCGTATCGGCACCTTGAAGTGCTATTTGATTGGCCTGATGTTAGAACCTTACAACGTTTTGTAAAGAATTGGCCAAAAAGTCCGGGAAATTTTAAAGACAATTTTGAAGCTTTAAGAGTACGTTCTCTTGATTTTACAGAGGAGAAAAAATATGTTGTATATCATGCGACGAAATGCCCTTGAAAACTTTCCTTGAGTATGATGGATATAATGATAAAATAATATAGTCGCAAGATTTTGGGGATAAAAATCGTTCCCAGAATGCTGCAACTAGCGCTTTAGTTATTATGGCAAGTGGCAAAAATTGGTCGCAGGCAGTGTCTTACTTCTTCATTAGTAAATCTTTTAAGGCTATTGTATTAAAGCAATATATTTCAGAGGCAGTTACTAATTTGCAATTAATAGGTTTGAAGCCTTGCCATTTCGTTTGCGACCAGGGAGCCAATTTCATTGCTTTTGCTAAAATTGTTGGCGTAAGTGAACAAAAATCTTATTTTGAAGTCAATGACAGGAGAGTTTATTTTATGCACAATCCTCCACACCTTTTGAAAAGCGCTAGAAATTGTCTTCTGCATACCAATTACAAAATTTTTTTTGAAGGTAAATTGGTATCTTGGGAAGATGTTACCCATTTCTACAGGAAAGAGTCAAATTCTGTTAGATGTGCTCCTAAGCTAAGTATGGAGCACACAAACTGTAGCTATAGGTATGCGGACGTTGCACGCATCAGGAAAGTTAGACTCCTCGAAATCCTCTACTTTTTTAAATACTGCGGAATATTTAAATTTTTTTAACGATCTTTTCGATGTTTTCAATACCCGCGGAGGTATTCATATTTTTACTTGTTCCGAAGAACAATTAGAACTTCTACGACACGCCTCAAAAAAATTAAAAACATTAAAAATTTTAGGCGAAAGGCATAAAAAAATAACAAATAATTTTAAGTTCATTATTGGATGGTTAATTAATATTTCGGCCTTAAAAAGTTTTTGGATTTATATCAAAAAGGAAGGTTTTCAGGGAATAAAGACAAGAAGACTTAATCAGGATCATTTAGAACACCACACATTTAGAATGCCATATGCTCCCTATAGGAGTGAGCGGAAAATATACATATATGTTGATAGATAAGAATGTAAATCAGGGACCGCAAAACACCGCACATGTGCGAATGCTATCACACTAATAAAGACAGCATGCGGATATAATTTAAATTTTTGTTGAATAAAAACTTTAGTCTTGTGTGGTTATTTAAGTAAGCAGGTTGTGCCATAAACTACAGCTAGACTCGACACAAAAATTTTAGTGCTGCCAGGTCAACTACTTCGTGCGAGAGGGACAACAAATATTTTAAAAAATGTTGTTTTCTTTGTCGTACGAACCTTACGCAATTTTCCTTTTGCTTATTGACAAAGGAAAAATATTTTGGAAGCAATTGGCGCAAATTAGAAATAAAATTCTATTTTGCCCCAAAATCTAGTACAAAGTTGGTGATTTGTGGATTTAAATCAATTAATGATTTAGTCCACATATTACCAACAGTGTACACAAAAAAGCCACAAGCGCAGAAGTCGGGAAAAATCCGAAAACTGTAAGCGGAGAATAGTTCATCATGTAAGTAATCAAATATTTAAATTTGAAGTGTATTTTAATAAATTTATTGTATTTATACAGGAGTCGACGCCACTGCATAATTGGATGCAACGACGAGGCAAAGCTGCATAGAGTTCCTGCAGATCCAACCAGGTAAGTCACACATTTTCGATTGAGTGCTAGTTCTAGTGTCCCAAGTTCTGAAACCCACCCCAAAAGTGTTAGTGTGTTATGAAATACAAACTTTCCATTCTTAAGCACAAAACCAATTGGAACAAAATTGTTTATTGCTAATAAATTTTTTAGCATAAGCAAAACAAGTTCCAGTTGATTTTGTGATTAATAAAAGCAACCAAATGTGTTTGTGTTTTATAAAATAGCAATGGCCAGTTGGTTTGTGATTGACAAAACACACTGGACCAAAAGTTTTCTGTTTTTCAGTACGAGTGAGAACGAAATTATTTTTTTTATACAACTTTTTTAAATTGTATTTTCCTTTATTTAATTTTTGTTGGTTTATTAGCCCTCCATCGGATGGCAAAGAAAAAACAACTTAATAGTTATTTTGTCCTTTCATTGTAAGGTCAATCTATCTGCACGTACACATGCGTTTTTAATATTAGTAATAGAATTTAATTGAACTCTAGTTATTACATACTAGATAAATTTTGTCATGTTCAAGTTCAAAGTTAATTTATCACAATATTGTGAAGAAATTACGTTCCTAATTTGAATAAACTGTTCGGTTATAAATACCGGTTTTCTGTTCGGTTCCGGTTCGAAGATCTGTATAGTGGTACTTTAATGTAAATTGACACCATGTTTTTCTTAAGCTTTTACTTGTTGTATGAAAATACAACCAATTAAATGAAATCAATTAATGATTTAGTCCACAAATTACCAACAGTTCTCTATCAGATATTTCTTAATTAAAAATATCACGTTTGTATTTAAGTTGTTTTGAAAATTGATACCATGTTTTTCTTAAGGTTTTAATTGTTGTACTAAATTCGAATTTTCTTTTTATTTTAGACGTTATGAATGGCTACGCATTTTAGGCGTCCAGTCTTTTGTGAACCATATATATGTATGCAGTCGGCATTTTTCTGAAGAAAACTTGTTCGGTAACAAAACTTCGAAATTTTCTGTACCTACACAAATTTCAAGTGCTGAACTGAATTTAAATATAAAATATAGTAAAGAAAGTTCAACAAGTACGTTGCATGTAAGCAGTTGAGTTCAGGTTCCAATTTTTAAAGATTCTACGGAAGGAAACTTCACTGAATCTGACAAAGGAAACAATACTACAGAACCAGATCAGGAGATAGAAATAGGTAATGAGAGTTTGGACAGTGGTAGTCTAACAATGCACGTGGACGACTTAGGTAACATTAATTTGGAAAGCGCTACGAAAAATACCTCTAAATTGATGACCGTACAGGTAGCACTGGACCATTACAAAAGCCTTTATTTAACAGAAAAATGGACAAAATCTAAATTAAGGGCAAAGAATATTAGATTATCTAAGCAGTTGGATAAAGGTAGAAGAAATGAAATATTGGAACTTGAACTGAAAAAGAAAAATGACATATCGCCTAAAATGTCAAAAACTTTATTTGCTTGCGTCGAAAATAGCTTGACAAACCATTCCCGTGAAGGTCGAACACGTCGGTATGATATAGGCTTAAAATTAATTTTTCTAGCAGTATATTTTCTTCCTCCTTTAGTTTACCGGTATTTGATTCGAATTTTCGATTGGCCTGACAAGAACATTGCAACGATTTGTAAAAGATTGGCCTAAAACTCCAGGCAACCTAAATGGCAATTTTGAGGCATTAAAAACTCGCGCGCGAGATTTTAGTGAGGAAGAGAAATACATTAGTGTATCGTGTGATGAAATGTCTCTGGAAAGGTTTTTAGACTATGATAGGTTTAAGGATAAGTTAATAGGTTTGCAAGATTTCGGTAATGAAAACCGTTCTCGAAAGATCGCGACTAGCGCTATCGTTATAATGGCAAGTGGAATAGGTGGCAATAGTTGGTCGCAAGCTGTTTCGTATTTCTTTGTGCAGGGATGTTGTAAAGGACAATTAATGAAAAAATATCTATTCGAGGCAATTTCAAAATTACAAGCGATAGGCTTAAAACCTTGCCAGTTCGTTTGCGATCAAGGTGCTAATATTGTTAATTTTTCTAAGATTGCAGGAATTATTCAGCAAAGGCCGTATTTCTTAGTAAATGATAAAAAAAAATATTTTTCATGCACGATTCTCCCCATCGCCTAAAAAGTGCAAGGAATTACCTCCTTAATTTGGGACACAAGGTTTATTTCAATAATAAAATTGTGTCGTGCAGAGACCTTATCCATTTTCATAAGGTAGATTCAAATTCAATTAAATGTGCTTCTAAGCGAAGTATGGAGCGCATTAAGCCAAATAATTTTCAGCGGATGAGAGTAAACTTAATAGCACATGTTTTAAGTCGTACAGTAGCTATAGGTATGCGAACGTTACACGCTACAGGAAAGTTAGATCCCTCAAAATCCGCAACGTTTTTAAATACGGCCGAATATTTTGAGTTTTTCAATAACCTTTTCGATATATTTAACAGTCGAGCAGAATATGCTGTCTTCAAATGTTCTGCAGATCAGTTAGATATACTCAGACAGGCCCAAAAAAATTTTAAGACATTTAAAGTAATTGATGAAAAAGGAAATAATATTACTAACAGTTTCAAATTCACTTCTGGTTGGCTGACTAATACTTCAGCTTCAAAAAGTCTTTGGCAGTTTCTCAGTCAAGAAGGATTTAAGGGAATTAAAACTCGCAGACTTACCCAAGAAAATTTGGAGCATTTCTTTGGCCAAATTAGAAAGGGTTCCGGTAATTCTGTGCGTATTACTCCTCGAAATTTTTCATGTATATTTCAAAAGCGTTGGGGTTTACATTATGTAAATGTTGTAGAGAATGGTAATTGTGAGAATATCTCCCCCAACGACAGTATTACATTTCTCTATAGTAGATTTAGCGTATAGTTTTGATCAAAACAATACGCAGTGGGATAGTTTCCATTCCCTACCAAACACTTCTATTTCACAAAATGAGGTAGAATTAGGTATAAATAAAAAGGTTAGTGAGGAAATAGAAGTTTCAGAACGAAATGCTTTCGTTTATATATGTGGATATTTCTATCCCAAAATTCATGAGACACATTTATGCGATTCACCCCTACCCACTTTCGATAAAAACGAAGAGATTTCAGTAGACTACCTTTTTACAGCAGCAAAGGAGTTTGATAAATGTAACCTTGTGAAGCCTCCACAGGGTTTTGTAGATTATTTTTCTATATTAGAAAAGAAGTTCCATCCCATATTTGATAAAAACTGCCATTGACATGGGATAGGTCAAATAATTTTTAAGGAACTTTTCAAGGAAAAACCTTACCTTTGTTGCAACAAAATCCAACACGCTGATATTTTAAATATTTTTATTAGAATTAGAATTTATTTTTTGCTTAGGTTTTTCAATAGAAGAATAAAGGAGCCAACCTTTAAAGAAAAAGTTTTGTGCGTTAGCAATAAATAGATTTTTCTTTTTATTAGTGAAATAAATTAGATTAATTCATCACACCATATCTAAAAAGGCAATGATTTATTTTAAAAATTCAAGTCGTTTAAATGGAAAATGCTTCAGTTCAAAAATTAAAAAAAAAAATGGTATTAAATTATTATTTTTTTTATTTTTATATTACGTTGTTAATTATTATTATATTGTTAATTTCTATTTATATAAATATTATTTTTTGCAAATTGTTATTATATCCCAGTAACTAAACAGAAATCAAAAATGAAGTTTCTGAAATTTATTAATTTTTAAATTTATAATGATCCAATCTTTTGTTTGCTGGGATGAATGTTTTTCTAGTCAAAACGCCAAAAAAAATTAAAACTATGAATGAAATGTTTTTTTTTATTTCATGTCGTTATACAAAAATGTTGTAATATCCCAGGAACGAAAAAGAAATCAAAAATGAAATTTTTGGAATTTATTAATTCTTACATTTGTAATCCTTTGTTTGCTCGGATGGCATCAAGGATTCTTTCAAAAATTATATGGTTATCATGTTGTTGCTATCAGAATCGCTATTATACCTCACTAAAGATTTAAAAATATAAAATTGGCAATGATATAATATCGCATACATTTACAACAATTGATAAATCTATAAAGTTCAGGAGTGAGAGCAGAGAATATAATATTCGTAGGCATTCAAAGCTTCTCCTCACTCAGGACCATCATGCGTGGTGAAGAACCACATCCTACAGGAGGTGATGCTGTTTACAACAGAACATGATGGAGCTAGACCAGAGAAGGTCGAAAAAAGTCAATGAACAACATATAAAATTGGTCCTTCTCAGGACCACCAAAAAATCAAAATATTATTTAATTTCATTCATAATACATATACAATTAGGCCATTTTAATTACCTATTTCAATTTTAAAACAAAAAATTTGTTTTCTTTTTCGTTTTATATGTTAAACGAGTGCGTGAATATATGGTACTTGATTTTGGATCGTAGATGAGATGGGAAATGCAAGCAACTACAGCGAGAAGAAATCGGAACAAATTTGCAGTTCTTAAAAATAAAATACTTGCTGTAATATACAATTATATTTAAAATAAAAACAATTTTATGAAACGAATTTCTATGCAGTTTTATTTTTAAACCATTCGTAAATCCAAAAAATGTTCATGAATACGAAAATTTTGTGTAACTGTTTCACTGTGAGTGAAATCGCCTTGAAACAGTATTTGAAAAAATTTGTTCGAAGGCACAAGCATTGGGGCGAAAACGAATGATGGGAAAATGTAGTAAATACTTATACCTATCACCCGGTATAGAGCGATTTTTGGCACAAGTCGTAGTTTCGGAGCTATAGGCCTTACAGTGTAGTGAGTGAAATATCTTTGAAACAATGAGTGATTGTATTCATTAAGAACTGGTGTTTTATTTTCCTTATACATACATAATTTTTGCATTTTTCCGAATCGTTATTTTCTAATTTTAATCATAACGTTCTTACATAATTAAATAATTTCTTTAAAATATAAAAATTTGTTGCAAGTGACTCAAAAAGTTTGTTACCTTCCACAGAAAGTTTGATGAAATCCAAAAATATAATAAATTAAAAGTGTGCTGCCATACTAATTAACATTTTGCTTACTAAAAAATTTGGCAGTACTAGTCTGTAAAGCCGGAAATCCTCATTGAATTCTGCATAAGAGAGGATTTTTCTCTCTCTCTCTATGTAAATAAAATAGTTTGTTATCTTCACGGGTATAGAATATTCTGTGCTCTGCCAGACATACCGATTTATTATTGTACAGACGAGTTTTCCTAAAAATTATCAGTATGTTGGTTTGAATTTTTTTTTTTTTGATTCGACGATTGTCTTGATATAATAAAAAATGCTTAGCACAGCCAAGTCGTATTGATACAGGCGATATTATTATAGCATATAGAGTTTACATTGACTGCCGTTATTCAGAAAAGAAATTTGTATAATAGCCAAATTGCTGTACAAAATTCAATTAATATACATTTTGTAAATCCAAAAATTTTTTATAAATACGGTAGTAAAAATTTAGTTTTTGGATAACAAAACCATCTAAAATTAACAAAAAAATATTGTGAAAAAAAGACGATTCTTGAGTTATGTACCAATATATTATTTCCAATAGATATCAGGAGATTTCTACGCTTTCTTCATACATCAAATGTATTTTTATTGAATTATTTTTTATTTATATGAAATGAATTTATTTTCGGTATATCTTTATATACATACATACATACATATGTATATATTATTGTAATTTCTAATTGCGCACAATTTTGAAATTAGCATCGTATATTTGTTATTTATATTTTAATAGTGATTTTATTCTGCATAAAATAAAAAAATGTTAATCAGTTAAATACAAAAAATGTAAAGAAATATTCATTCATACATAATACAGCGATCATCAGTAATATTTAACTTTGATGAAAGTCAGAAAAACGTTACCATACAACACTATACAAACTTGATTATGAACTCTCCCGGAGACTGTTGGTCCAAAGACTATAAATATATAAAGATGTTGCACTGTCATACATTGTTCTGCCAATGCTAAATTTGCTGATGGTTTTTCTACAAAAACCACTTTTTTCAAGAGTCATTTATTTTCTGAGAGAATTTATTATTCTCATGTCTCTACTATTCATTTACATATGTATACATGTGTTCATACGTTTGTGTCTTTGCATTCTCAATTATGTGTGCATGTGTGTACATTTAATAAACAAACGAAAGAATCCATATAAACAAACAAAAACAACAAAGGCTCGTTTTGTGTTCGCACAATATACATACATATGTGAACATAAGATACGTAAAGCTAATGTCGCTGATTCTTATTTGATTGGCAAATATATGTATTTTATTGTTGTACTATTGCAAGAACATCGATTCGCACCGAATTTAATATTATTTAAAATTGGAAATTTATATAACTATGTATATCTATATAAAAATAACGTGTCACGACGTATGTTCTCGCTAATCTCCGAAACTACTGGACCGATTTAAATGAAATTTTGCGCAGATATGTTAACAGTGTATAACTTGAAATATAGGCTATATTTTATTTTGAATTTGAAATAGAAAAAATTGCTTTTTGAATAACCTGGTCATTTATAAACAGATTTTCAAAATTATTCTTTTGTTTGAAAGGTCTTGCCTGCAGTTGGGTCTCATAAATTTATTTTTGGAAATCTGTTAATAACTCTGCCATTTATAAAACAATTTTCTTTCTCCTCTCTGAAAGAGTATAGCAACGGGACAAGATATATAAAAGTATATATGTGTATATATATATGTACATATGTAAGTATATAAAAAGCGCAATTTGGGGGGGGGGGGACTTTTGAGAATGCGCTGGGGCAAAAAATGCGACTTTTTTATTTTAATGAAGATGCTGATTGTTTTAACTCTGAAAACATTCCAATAGAGTTAACATCAAGCCGCTATTTCGTTGGTTACATAGCTCAACGGATATCTTGTGCTCGCTGCCGTATGGATATAATAAAACCCGCGCAAATTTTGTCATATCCATCAGAAATGTTTGTACATGCAAAAAATTACGATAAAAATTCAGATTTTGGAAGTTTGTGTGCTCCATCAGACTTATTTTTTGCAGTATGTAAGATTTATATAAAAGTTTTCGAAAAAATTTTTTCTGAATCCAAAGAAATAAAAAACATAAAAAAAACTATTGTTGAGCAATGTGTAAATTGCACCAAAAATGCAATATATTCCTTTTGGTTTCAAGAAAATAACGTATGCTATAAGCACAGAATGGAGATGCTAAATTTATTAATTCTTACACTTTTACGAAAGCATTCCTCGTGGGAAACATACAAATACAAATTAACGAGCGCAGAAAAACTTAAAATTTTAAAACAATAAAACATATACTCAATTCAGAAAATTATAAAATATGTACCAATCACCAAAAATAATTACATTTCTTATGCTAGTTAGCACTTATTAAAAAGATTTTAATAAATTTTATAATAGTTTTGTAAACAAAATAATAATAATAAACAATAAAAAAAAACGTAATTTTACCCTACAGCCATAGAAATCGGTCGCATTAGCTTTGCACTGTTTATTTGCACATGATTGATATGAAAACAAGAAACTGCTTTTAGTTGTTAATATTGTTATTGAATGTGCTTTGCACAAGAAATATAACACACACAAACACATTTCACAATAAGCATCATTTATATGTGTAAACAACAAAAAAAAACCATAATTTCTGTGGAAAAAAAATTTCTAGTAGTTAAAAAAAACAAAAATGTTTCAAAAACAACAACAAAATAAACTTGACAAAACCAATGCTTATTACTACATACATACTTATGTACGTACATATGTATGTATGCCTAAAATTTTTGTGTTCTGTTCTCTTGCTCAAAGACTCTCTTGCTACTTCCCCCCACAGTATCTATAAACGCAAACAATTTTTGTTTTTATTCAATGTTCTACGTGCAATATCTCTATATATTTATAGTCTTTGGTTGGTCCTTCAAAGCATAGAATACCTAGAAGTGTCAGCTGGGGGTCTGAAAAATTTTAAATCAGCTTTTTCGTAAAATAGGGGGAGAAAGAGACAAATATACAATTTTACGAAAGATGAAAAGTAAACAAAAGAAAAATGTAAACATAAGCCACAATTTGTGCATAAGAACAAATTTATAATTTCTTGTGGTTTTCTTTGTTTTAATTGTGTTTTGTGTTAATATAAAAAAAAAACATAACAAAGCTAAAAAATTACCAAAAGGAAATTTGTTGCGCATAAACCAATAAAACAACGTTTTAGTGATCTCGATGTCAAAGCAATTGCTACCCACATACACCATGGAAGCACAAAGCATCACGAATAGCTAGTGGGTAGTGATTCCACTTCACATTTTGTGGTCATGTATCGTCGGAATTTGAGCATAATAATCTTACCGATAAGGATTTGGTTTTGGTCACCAAAAGCGTTTCTAAACAGTCATTTGATTGACTTGATAATGTGCCATAAAGTTACAGAAACCTGTGAGTTGGCTTTTAACTACGATGATGCCAACTTGTCACTGTTGATCCCTCAACTGTCGTCGGGTCAAGGTGTAAGACAACTAATGGAAGAACAATTGGCAGAATGGAACAAGGACGAAGCGGATAAGTTCATACAAGAGGTACGTTTAAAATTATTTATGCTCGTGGCAAACATATTTCCATGGCGTTATTAATTGCTTTGAATAATAATTGCTTGCCGGTTTTTATTCGTTACTTCCGACGGCCATTTATTTTGGTAATGTTAGCTATGGACGCTATTGATGAATTACGTTATCATTTGTTCCAACTATTTTCAAAACGCAGTCATCCTTTAAAGAGCTTCATAAATTCAGATACGCACTCACCCTATCCTCTGGACTATCGTTTAAGGTAAGAAGCTCCCTGAACCATACGCCGTATTTAATTAATTTTCTTTAACATTTTTTCTTGTAGCTGGTTACTGCTATTGGGCTATCGTCATTTCTCCGAATTAAGCAAGTCTCAGTTGCATGTAGGTTTCGCCACTGAATTGCAAAACAATGAACGGTGGTAAAGTTCTTTATTTGTTTTGCAGCAACTCAAGAATAAAAATCAGAATATATAGAATGTCTATACACAACTATCATTTGCAAGTGAACTATTTGTTTAAGGCTAACCAGTGGTCTTTGGCTCATGGCATAATATTCCAGCAGATAGCACCAGATGCTGTTATCAATGGTAATTTCAATTTAAATTAATTATTATAATGAATTTGCAAATGAAAATATTTGCTTGTTTCTACTTTTAGACAACTTTGATTATTTGTATAAACTGTTAATGCAATTCGAAAATCCAGACTCATGAAATTATTAAAAGTATCCAACTGGTCGAATCAAGGACAAATAGTTTTGGATTTTATAGACAACGAAAAGGTAGAACTTTTTTAAAGTTCTTAAAGTTTACAGTTTTTACAGTTTTTCTTTTTTCATTTCAAAGAATTAAAAACTTTAAAGACTGAAGCAGATAGTGAAGCATACCACATCTAAACACCGTCCATGCCAGAGTGCAATTGCCCAAAATTTAGCATACTTAGTATGATGAGTTTGACTTGTATGGCCCATCTTAATAATAATTGTTTTTTCTAAATAATTTAATGAATTCTATTTTCTTGATGTATCTCACGAAAAATTTTTTTTTCATTGTTTATTTTATAATTTAAAATCATTTAAAGCTTGAAAAATATCGGTAAAACCATAAAGCCCATTAGAAAATAAATAAATAAAATTAAAAATTACACAATTGTTGATAAAAAAAAAATAAATTTTCACACAAAATATTTCTTAGAAACAAAAAAAACCAAACGTTTCTTTTTGAGAAAATAAAAATGTTTGCCAAATGGGTCTAACCGGCAGGGACCGTACGTAGAAATATAGGGTTCTCCGAAACTAGACATGTGATTTTAATAATATTTAAAACATAATTAAATCTGAGTTGAAAAGAACAGAGGAAGTAATTTTTTTTAAATAAATTGGACCAGAAACTGACGTTCTCGAAAAAAAATTTATTTTTAATTTCTTTATCCAGCGATTATTTTTTTTTTTGTTACTACGAGTCAATTTTGTTGACACCGGCGTAGGCTCAATATTGCAGCGCCAATCATATACAGTAGTTTTTATTTTTTTATCAACTTGCGTTTCACACATATCCTTGTGCTATCTATGCTGTAATATAAATCCGAAAGAAAGTTTGTTTGTTCAGCTTTAACTTATGAATTTTAATTAATAATTGCATGTTTATTTTTATACTGTTGAACTAATTTTTTTATTTACTTAATAACATTTGTGGTTTACGATTTAATACATTTCATTTCATTTATTGAATTATTTAATTTATTTTATTTTATTTAAAATATATTGACTGAGCATTGGTAGTTCTTGGCAAATCTAGGGTTTTCTGGTCAACTATAAAAATTCTGAAAAGTAAAATAGAATATTATTAAAATTTTTGAAAATAAATAACATTAAACAGGAATTGCTATAAATCGAATATATTTTACAAATGAGAATGATAGAAAATCCAAGAGAAGAAAATATGTGTTAATACTTACTTACCTATCAGATCGGCCAGTTTTTATTATGCGGGATTAGGGTTAACCGATATTTCTTAATTAGAATGATTTTTTTTCGACCTTCTCTCGTCTAGATCCATTATGTTTTGTCATTAACATCACTACCTCGGGTAGGTTGTGGATCTTAACCACGCATGATGGTCTTGAGTAAGGAGAAGCTATACCCCCTTATCGTATTTGGTGTATTCGTCTCGAAAACGCGGCGTATTTAAAAAATTGCATTGTAGTTGTCGAAAACGCTAATATGTACAACACATGCGACGACAAATACGCCAGTAGTCGAAATTCGTGTACGTCAAATACGATAAGGGTAATTGTGGTCGCTACACTTACCCCTGGCTGCAATCCTAAGTGGCAAAAAGGTATGTTCAGGACAACTTTGATCTATAAATCAGAGAAAAAAATTAATTATTAATTATAAATGAAATAATTATGAAAATAATGATAATAAATAATATATATGTATATAAATAATAATAATCACAATATAATATTAATAAAATAAATCTATATATAAACAACCCAAAATAAAATAAATAAACGAAAAAACCATACAAAACCAAAATAAAATAACATAAACCAATAACAACAAATAACATAGACAAATAACAAAAAATGACTTCTCACATCTATTATAATCAAGCTAATCTAAACGAAATAAAATTAAAATTATTTATGGGCAACACAAAGATATTTTATTTTGAAATTTGGTTCTTTCAATTTTGTATTAGAAAAGCGAACAATGAAATAAATTTTGATGCGAATAAATATGTTCAACAATTGCTGGTGCGTTACATTTTCGCAACATAAATAGTGTGTAATTTTCACCAAGTCTTTGAATATTATTTTATGAATACCAATTCTGTGGCAATACTTATTGAATAAGTTTTCAAAATTGGCATCTAATTTGCGTAGGTAATCTACGAATGGGGAGGTTCCACCAGATTGCATTTATTAAATTGCTTTTCGAATGTAAAAAAAAATTCCTGCGAAATGTGCATGCCATTGCAATGGGGAAGTGGAAGATTGCATTTATGCATATTAAATAATTTTAAGTAAAAATACCCGGAAACATACACGAACGCACTTTTGCCTAGGAATTCCTTCTCATTTATGTTAACTACGTTAATATTATGGGACACAACATGAGAAGAAGGGTTGGGCAAGGAATGAAATTCCTCCCAAACTGTATTATTATTTATGGAAAATGCCTCATCTACTATAGAAAAATCTATTATGGCATCATTTGAGGAAATGTTTTCGCAGTTTCCATTTACAACTACGTTCAAATAGTAGAAGACCCCATCTCTTTTGAAAAGAGCTGCAAAAATTTCGGGGAGTAATGGAAACTGCATTTCCAGATCCTTTTCGGATTTGGCCAAAAAATTCTCTAAATGATCTTGCGTCAATCTGCGCGTTTTAAGGCAGAGAACCCCTCCTTTTCAACATACTGCCAAAGAGATTTTAAGGCCGAAATATTTATTTGCCACCCATTTATAAATTTGAAAAGACGAGTTACTATGTTACTTTTCTTTTCGTCAAATATACTCAAAGTTTTCAATTGCGTTGAAGCACTTCTTAAAAACTGTAACTGCTCTTCGGAACAGTTGAAAGTAAAATTAGGGCTTCTAATATTAAAAATATCAAACACATCGTCGAAAATTTAAATATTCGGCGGTGCCGAGAAAAGATGGAAATTGTGTATCGATGTGCCCTGACTGGTAAAGCACTCGCATCGCAGTATTGCTTAAAACTTGAGACGCTAAGTTAACGCGCATGCGTTGGGATTGATGTGTTCCTTACTTAGCTTCGGAGCACATCTTAATTGATTCGAAGAATCTACATTAAAAAAATGGACGACATCTTTCCATGCTACTAATTTCTTATTAAAATAAATTGCATTCTGCACATTAAGGAGCCAATTACGAGCGCTTTTTAAAAGATGGGGGCTATCGTACATAAAAAATACTTTTTTGGCATTAAGTATGAAGTATGGCGTTTGAATAGTAACGCAAGCAATTTTCGCAAAATTTTGGAAATTTGGACCTTGGTCGCAAACGAAATGGCATGCATTTAAGGCCACTGCTTCCAATTTGCAGATTGCCTCGTAAATATACTTTTTTAAAACAGAGCCTTGACAGCTACCATATACAAAGAAGTATAAAACCGATTGCGACCAACTTTCCCGGATATTCCACTTGCCATTACAACTACTACGCTAGTAGCTAAACTATTACAACGATTTTCATCGCCGAAATTTTGAAGTTCTATAATCATATCTTTGTTTTTAGCATAGTCTAGAAAGGTTTTCAATGACATCTCGTCGCAAGAAACACTAACTAATTTCTGGTGTTTAGTGAAACTTTGAGATCGAACTCTTAATGCCTCAAAGCTTCCAGCTCAATTACCAGGAGTTTTTGGCTAATTTTCTACGAATCTTTGCAATGTTCGTATTTGGGGCCAATCAAGCATCGGTTGCAAATGCCGATAAATAAGTGGCGATAAGAATAGGACGCCCAAAGAAATTAGCTTAGTAGCTTGATCATAACGACGTGCTTTCGTGCATCGGTTATGATTTTTGTAACCATTGTTGAGGCACGATAGCATTGTTTTGGAAATTTTTGACGAGAAATCATTTTTTTTTTTCTTCAACTCTAACTCCAAATTTTCCACCTTGGGCTGACAATTAAGTCGGATGATAACCTTGCATTGGCAGTTTTTAATTTATTCTGTAACCGTCTCTCTGTTAGATATAATGCGCGAAAATGATCCACTGAAGCCCGCAGTGATTTCAGTTTGACATTTCCAAACGTGCTGGTCTCAACAGTATCGCCACCTATTTATACAATTACTTTATTTATAATGCTCTTACACTACAATTAATTTATATAAATTACAAAATACGGTTTTTTTAAGTTCCAAAGCCCATTTATGACAGTTTTTCCCCGTATATCTAATAAAAGATACAAATCTGTAGGTGCGAGGTAAACTGCACCAAGTCTTTTTTTTAAATACTGATACTGTTTGAATTTATTAAGGCTATCATCATCGAAATAAAAAAATAATCAGAGTTATATAAAATTTGTAATGTTTAATGTTTTTGCGGTCTGCTGTAAAATTTTCAAAATGTGTCACATGCAAAAATATAAAAAAGTACCAGACACCTGTACATACATATACATACTAGATCACCGTCCCGGCTTTGCACGGAATCTGTTTACTAATAAAAAAAAATTAGTTTTGCTGTATTTAACTGACCCGGCAAACGTTGTTTTGCCATGTACATATGTATATTATTTCTAGGAAACATTTTTTAGTTCAATAAAAATAACTATCTACTATAAGTGTGCAGGGATTTACTTATAGTCGAAAGCGTTGTAGACAATGTAGTGTACTTATAATAATGAAATACATTATATCCATTAATAATAAATTTAAAAAATTTCTAATGCAATGTAAAACCCCAAACAATTAAAAATATAGCAGCAAGAAATAGACCACACAAATGTAACAAAGCACTTGACACACTAAATTATTTGAGAACACTTAACACGTAACATGTATGAAGAAATAAAAGAAATCTGTAAATATTTTGTTTAATAACTTTTGTAACACTAAGCAACTAGTATATGTATAAACATATTGAATTGTAACCAAAAGAAATTTGTATAAATACCACGGTGAAATTTTAAATAAAACAGAATCAATTTTGAATTGCAAAGCAATATTCTCAATATTCTGACTGAGCACTTTAACCAGTGCTTAGGTAAATTAAAACTGCTGCAGACAAATGCAGCATTATAATTTAAGTGGCTTTTGATCCTGATAAAAATTAAAACATAATGATATCCGATTCTCAAAAATATAACTATTTTTTGATTTATTCAACGTGAGCCAAAATTGTTTTAATAAATTTAATTTTTCCTTTTATACAGAGCCGGACAAAAATATTCACACAACAGCCAACTTTGTTTTTAATCTCGTATATTTTTTTAATAAAGGGGCAAAATCATATGGTTTTCAACAAACTTATTTGTTTATTTCTTCCCTGTTAAATGTAGAAAAAAAGAAATTGCTAATTATGTTATTTAAAAAATAATAAATCAAATTTGAATTTAAAGTTCTTTTTTTAGGTGGACAAAAGTATTAACACAGTTACATATTTTGGTGTTTAATGTACTTACATAACAATTTTTTTTATATTGGCGATACTTTTTGCAATGCAATATGTACATAAAAGTATTAAATTAATTTGAATTCGCATTTTTATGCAAACTTCTCGTAATGTGTGAATACTTTTGTCTACCTCAATTAGTGCCTTAATATGATTACTTATGTTTTTTATTTAAAATTTTTGTTAAATTTAGTCATATTTTTTATATTTAGATAGATAATATGTGAATAAATAATTTTGTAGGAAACCAAACTATTATATCTGTTTATATCAATAATATAGAAGATTGAAAACAAAATTGATTACTGTTTGAATATTTTTGTCCGGCTCTGTATACAATCATTGTCAACCAAAAGTTGGCTAATTAATTGTAAAAAGGGTTAGAAAAATTAAATATATTTAAGTTAAGTGGGAGAGACTGACTCTACCGATTAGTTCATAAGAACAATTGCCCTGTTGTAATGTATTTTTGTTGTGTTTTCTGAACCATATCATAACACATTCATTATAATTTTATATAATTATGTATAGTACATAAAATTTTAAGGTTCATTTTACTTACCTCACTGGATCCATCGGGATTGCGTGCAGCTGTTCTCCAGGGGGAGATCCTAAAATGCATTTCTTGTACCTCCTATAATACAAAATAAATTGAACACGAAAATGTTTAAGTTTAAGTGTTATGTATGTACTTACATGTTTGCAGCGGAAATTTTATTACCTGAAAAAAAAGAACTCACTATTTTCTATAATGAAAATTATTCTGGTATTTAATATTTATTTGGTAAATAAATTAAATTTTAACACTTAGCTTTATAAGCACAAAACACAAAACAACACATTGCAGTGCTAAAAATTGTCAAATTGTGAGTATAAAGAAGATGAAAAAATACGTTAAATTTTCACACCTAGAAAATAAAAATCAAAACAAAACAACAATATTGAGGAGTTTAGAAGAAAATGATATCATCGAACAGAGTTAGGGGGTGAAAGTAACAGCAAATCTCTTTCTCTGCTCGTTCGCTGCTTTGAACTGACGCTTCTGTGTATTTTGTGCTTCAAAGAACCAACCACAAATTACAAAAAAATAAAGTTACTTCAAATACTTACTGTGTGTTTTCAACACTACAAAGAGTGTGGAAATATTTTTTTTCGTTATTATTTCGTTGAATTTAACACAAAAAATTGTTTCGCAATATACACAATTTTGCAAAAGTGTCTTTGCGCGAGGTTGTCTGTCACTACTGAATATACTGCCGTAAAATGAAATTATGTTCAAGTGGCTATCAGTGCAAATGATTATGTTTGAATTACAAAGCAATTTAAAAATCACAGTGCAAATTTTAGGAAAGAATTATTGAACAAAGTTTTATTTTTTGTTGGTTGGTCCTGCCGGTACCAGTAGGATATTAAGGGTTAATGGACGTTTTTGTAATAAATTAAAGTAACACGTAACCTGTAATTTTTAAAACGAGTTAGGCGTGCACGCCAACACTTTAGACAACAACAAACAATTCTGACGATTTCTTGTACTACATTTTACGATTTCACCCCTTTTATATCTGACAGCTTTGTATACGGATGAAGTTCTACACAAACTAACGGAAAACTAACTGTATTTGCAAATTGTGCTCTGTGAAGAGTTGCCGTGTCCGTCACTTTCTACCAATCTTCGTCTTCTCTAATATGTACATTTTTTACTTTTGTTATTTATGTGAACTATTTATTTAGTTATTTGTGCTTAAAATGGTCTATTTTAATTGCAAAAATATCCTGAACAATTTGGGAATTTTGCTAATATATGTACAATGTATATGCGTGTACTAAAAGACTTAATTACATTTTCAGAACATTTTTAAATTAAACTCCATTTCTATATTTGAAAACTGTGTCGCGAAGTTCAACTATGTACATTAGGGTGGGGCGATTTGAAAATCTTAATGGGCGCTTCGCGTTTCTGATTCTTGGGATTGTACTAAGCAAAAAAGTCCACTAGACCATACGTCTACGGTGAAAATCGAGCTTTCCCATTTTGACTTGATCAGACTTTTGTCACGTTTTTTTTTTGGATATTTTCGCCTATAACAGCCAAACCATTGAGATTTTCGATCCAATACTAAGACAAAAATTGTAGCCAAGACAATAGTTAAGAACTCTCTAGTACATCGCAAAAGCATTGGAACGCTCCTTCATGCAGTTTTGACCTTGTGAAAGTGCAAATTTTTCGTGAAAATATTGATATATTACCATTTTCAATTGTTCATAGCGCAAAATCATAAAAATGTTCTATTTCTTACTTTTTATTCTATTTTTTTATTTATGCTATTTATTTTATTTCTTATTTTTTATTCTTCTATTGTTTTCAGTTCAATTGATGCATTTTTGTTAGTTTACTGTAAAAAAACATTATATTTTTGGATAAAAAAAGTGGAAAAAGTAAGAAATAGAACATTTTTATGATTTTGCGCTATGAACAACTGAAAGTGGTAATTTATCAATATTTTCACGAAAAAGTTGCACTTTCACAAGGCCAAAACTGCCTGAAGGAGCGTTCCAATGCTTTTGCGATGTACTAGAGAGTTCTTAACTATTGTCTTGGCTACAATTTTTGTCTCAGTATTGGATCGAAAATCTCAATGGTTTGGCTGTTACAGGCCAAAATATCCAAAAAAACGTGACAAAAGTCTGATCAAGTCAAAATTGGGAAGCTCGATTTTCACCGTAGACGTATGGTCTAGTGGACTTTTTTGCTTAGTACAATCCCAAGAATCAGAAACGCGAAGCGCCCATTAAGCTTTTTTTCCTTCCATACTAATCGCCCCACCCTAATGTACATATACATATGCATAAATATCAGTATTTAATGTGGATATAGAAAATCTGACCAATTATCTTTTATTATATCAATTATTATTTATTTATTATCAATTATATTTTATAATGACAATTAATTATGTGCAAACTTATCATACTACTTGAAAAACTTTTTAATTTTTCTGTTGAAAAAAGAGAACTAAAACGCATTGGGAAAAAGTAAGAAATGTTGGACAAAAGTAACTAAAACGGCAACGTTTGTACGTAAGAAACTTTTTCTGGAAGCAACACTTTGTTAGCAAAATAGAGTATCAAGAGGGTAGAAAATTTCCGCTCTCATTATTTTTTTGCAGTATGAGAGATAAAAATTTTACTTCCAGTGATGTAAAACTACTTTTATTTAATTTAAAAAAATAGTAAATAATACAAAGAACATATACATTTTGAAGATCAGATATTAAAAAAAGAAGTTAACAATTGAACATCGAGCTAAAAAATTAGAATGTCAGCAATTTCCGTACATACATAGTACATATATCTATGTATTTGAGTTTTATATATCTACATAGTTTACGACTTTTTAATTAAAAACCAGCAACACATTTCGATTCTTCTTTAGGTTAAAATTGTTTTTATTTATTTTTGAATGGTAAACGTTAACGTGCGCCAAGATAGCGTCGATTGTAGGTATTTAAAAACCGGGAAAAATTTTACGAGAACATTTTGGGTATTTTCATCATTTGTTAAAAATTGGGAATTAAAACATGGGGAAATGATAATCAATTCTATGCGACGCTCGAGGCTTTCGCACGTATACACACCTATATATTCTGAAAGCTGGCACTTTCTCCTTAAAAATGAAGGAACCCTGCTCAAAATCGTTAAAGCCGATTCCGCGAAATTTGGTGTTCTCGAAATTGGCAAAAAAATTGACGCTATCTTCTTGAGTAAGACCAGGACTTAATAGGCGCGCCACCAAGGGATTCAGGACCTTTCTTCATGCCATTTTACGAATGCAGGTTTCAAGGTTTACGAGGTTATGTCTTAATTTAATTCCAAGTCTCAAATTGTTGACTTTTATTTAAATGCATAATATTTTAGTTTTTTTATAAAATAATTGTATTAAATTTTGTTAGTAATCTGTAAGGATTGTGTCCATTGCGTAAATTAATTAATAATAAATAAATAATAATAGTAATCATTATTTATAAATATTTAATACTTACCATGTTTTTAGTATTTACTAAATGCAATGTAATACCAACACCTTGTAATTTAATTGTTGGGCCTGCAATGCTGCCAAATTTTTTCGGCAACCGTCTACATTAGAGACTTACAGTCAGTTTACAGAACACGACTCGCCGATAATTAACGCTTAAATTTGAGCGTTTTTCTGTTTTTGGTTTATAGATCGCGATTATGGACGTTTATGTTAAAAAACGTAACACTTGTCAACAATTTTTTATTTAGCAGAAAAGAGGTAAATATATACATATGTATACATATCGAGCCTTTGGTGCAATACCGTAGTAATTCAAGAAATCGTGAACTGAGAAAAATACATTTGAAGTTTTGAGCCATCTTTTTGATAGTATTTTCGTTTACTGAAGTTATTTTTTTACAAGTTTTTAAATAAAGAGGCATGTTTTGTAATGTTTTCTGTTTGTAAATTTCTTGTCATAAAGGAAATATTTCATTATTGCCAATAAATATTGTTGGAAGTAAATGGAGGCAATAACGACATTTGTAGCTGTAGAATCTGAACAGTTAGAGCTGGAACCATAATCTCTTTTCCTTTAGATATATATTTCCGAAAAAGATCATTTCTGCATACGCAGCTCTGAAAATTCAAATTTTGAGTTACGACGGTATTGCACCAAAGGCTCGATATGTATATATAACGGCTGTCCCAACAAGAACGCAGGATTTAAATTTTAAATAAAACGCAGATATTTAAAAAAAAATCGTAAACTTTATTATATCGTAAAGTAGACAGAATGAGGTTATCTATGGAACAACATATCGGGTAGATGGCCTCCGAGGCTTTGCTGGCAGACACGCGATCTTTTAATGAAATTTTCAATGACCGTTTTGCATAAATGCTGCAGTATTTCATTAATGCAGCGTCGAATTTCCTCTTTTAAGGCTTGAGTCGTCGTAAGCTTATTCGCGTAAACCATCGACTTCAATAAACCCCAAAGAAAAAAGTCTAATGGTGTTAAATCGCACGATCTAGGTGGCCAATTCTGGTCTCCAAAACGCGAAATAACACGACCGAGAAATGACTGATGCAGCAATTGAATTGTTTCTCTGGCTGTATGACATGTGGCGCCGTCTTGTTGAAACCAAAAAAACTGGTAATCATTTCACGATACCGAACAGCATTGACTGTTTGCGCTTGACCTGCCTCATTTTCATAAAAAAAAGGTTCAATGATTCCTCCAGCCCAAAATCCACACCAGACAGTGACACGTTGAGGATGCATTTGCTTCTCGTGAATCACTCGAGGATTTTCCTCACCCCAAATGCGACAATTCTGCCTATTGACGAAGCCATCAAGATGGAAATGGGCCTCGTCACTGAAGATGATTTTATCGGCAAAATCAGCATTTTCATGTTGTCTCCCCAATACCCAATTAACGAACTCCCTTCGCTGTCCATGGTCAGCTGGCTTCAGTTCCTGAGTCAATTGAACTTTGTATGCATGAAGATGCAAATCTTTCGTCAAAATTCGCTGCATAGTTGATTTGGAGACACCAATTTGCTGAGTTTGGTGTCGAATTGAGGTGGATGGAGTTTGAGCGACATCATCACGTACAGCTGCGACATTTTCGGTCGATCGACCTGGTCGAAGACCCGTTATTGTCTTTACATCACTAACAGACCCAGTTTCGGAAAATTTATCCATTAATCTCTTTACAGTTGACTCTTTTGTAGCATTATTGTGACCCAAATTGATCGCAATTTGCGAACTGTAGCCGCAAAACTTTCACCATTTTGGCAAAACAATTTCACAATGAGAATGCGTTGTTCATTCGTGTAGCACTCCATTTTTACTAACCTCGTACCTTCTACTAGCAAACAATAACAACTGTTCACATGTCAAACAATGACACTTCGAATGGCGCCAAATTTAAATCTTGCGTTCTTGTTGGGGCACCCTTTATATATATGCATATATGTACGTATAAGTGTGACTATTTTTTTATAAAATAATGCACCAAATGAGAAATATTGAAGCTGAACATTGATCGTTCTTAAGTATAATGAAAATTTTGCTATAGTGCTAATTCATCACATGTATATTGTATATAGAAAAATATTTCAAATGATACCATATACAGACATGTACGTGCAGAAATGTAGTGGGCAATCGCACTTTTGTATGGAAACTTCGTAGGTCCTAAATTCGAAAACTAAGCGTTCCCGCCAACTCTTTTACTTAATATTTTCTTCTTATTTTGCAATTTTCTACAACAATATATAATTTTTTTTTTAAATTTGGTGAGGCGTTCGTAAACTAGATTTGTTCCTTTCAATTGCTTGCTCTTGTAATTTTGTTCAAATTTCCAGCATAATAAGTAGATCTGTTCGACCAGCCTCTTTGAAGGACTGCTTCCATTCCTACAATATGCCGTACGAGAGGATTTTATGGATGATCAATAAGGAAAAAGTCAACAAAAAGATCAAAATAACCGCAACTTAATCGATGAAACTGAAAATAAAAAAAAATGTGCTAAATACATAAGTAGATAATTTATAAGGATGTAATATTTAGTAACATTTTCGTATTTACGAAAAAGTATGAAGCCTGAAGAAGTAAAAGAAACGTTACGATTTGAAAAATGTAGAAATTTTTACTTCCGACAATTTTCTGTGACACATCTGTATGTGTCCAATAAATGATGCAGAAATGCATTTCCCTGAAATCGGCCAAATTCTTCTAAAAAATAAAAGCCAAATTAACACAAAGATACTATTAGATTTCATTAGAATTGTATATTTAACAAAAAATAATGCATGTGACATAAATTTTAAACATACGCGCATTAATAAAACGTCAGTTACTGCTTGCGGTTATTGTACGGATGTTGAATGTAATTTATGTACATACTTATATTCAATGTTAATTTAGAAGGCCAAATTCGTGTGTTTAGATCTAAACATGAAATTTCCCACTTAGTAAATACGAAGAGGAAATTTCAATGCCGTGGCCTCAAAGAAGTTTGAAAAATCTAAGCTTCGTAAAGATAACGCTTTAACTTATCAAATGCGTAAAATTAATAAGCAATCCGACGAACTAAGATTGGTCGGAAGACTTAAACATAGCCTAATATAGACCCGACACATGAAAACTATAACAGAGTTGTTTGATTAAAACAGAGTTGTCAATTGGACAAAATTAAGGAAGTGATAGCAAATCTATATATCATACTGCTATCTCTTACATTTTGTCCAATTGTCAAATTTCGGGGTGGAAATTTTTAGTAATAATTTAATTGGAAAGCTAATGTGATTTAAATATAATTTTCTACATATAATTGTATAATTATATCAAAAATAAAACTGTTAATAATAATCGTGTTGGAGTATTGTGTGTGTTTTTTTAAAAGCATACACACTTAGTGAAAAAAGGGTTTTGTTTGTTGAAAAAATTTAAGTATAGTAAAATAAATATTATATTAACATAAATAAATTTTAACATTTTATATTTATAATTTATTTTGTTCTAATTGACAGGAGTGGAAGCTGCGTAATGGGCTGCATGGGAGTTGATTTTGAAGAAGTTTTCTTTTATAATGAATACTATATCAATGATATGAAAATTATTTTAAAAGAAATTTTAAACCGATTTCAATTTGAAAAAAATTCAAAAAATGAAGACCTGTCGCTTAAACCTTCGTGCAAAAACCTCTTGTCACAAAGTTCTTTAAATATTTCTGAAGAAAAAAAAATGACAACATGCTAGGTCCTTTTGAGATAACGGATAATTCTCAAAATGTGTCCGATTTCATTAAATACAGAAAAATACCCAACCCAAAAGAAAAATGCAATAGATATGTTATTCGTGACGAATCTGCAAACACGAAACCTAGCAGAAAATTTAAAGCTAACATTAAAGATAGCTCCTTTCGTGTTAAACTATATATTGATAAAAATAAGGACATAAACAAAATCACAAAAAAGAAGATTATCGAAGATTTGCTGAGAGAAGAGTACTTAAAATATAATAATGTCTGTGTTTTATGTTTCTACAACATTAAATATGGAATAGAAAATATATTGTTGTATGCGTATTGCAAATTTAATGATTGTGCCACTTTTCGTTTTAAGATAAATCCTCAAGGCCATGTTACTGTCTATAGAACGAATGATATATGTCATGCTGAATATGAAGTAAAAGTTGGGCAAATAAGAGGTGTAAAAAGACACATTATGAAGAGCAAACTAAAAAGAAATAAAGCATATTTATGCAGAAAGCAGCAAATCATAGATGCAGCGGATGATATTGCTGAAAAAGGGAACTTTCAAAATATCCACAAGGTGGAAACATTAAGAAAGTGTAAATGTGAAGGAAATCACGATAGATATTATCACGGTGACCCATTTTATTCACTACATTTAATGCAAATGGGTTCATATAAAACATATATACATAGGCTTTCTTCACCCTTTACGGTATATACTTGGCAAAATTTTACCTTTGAAACCATTTCAAATAATATGAAAATCTTAGAGGACTATAAATTTACATTACATTTGGATGCTTCAGGTGAAAGTGTGAAAACTTTGATTGGTGCTGAAAAAAGAATTTCTAAATTAAAAAAGATTCTACCCATAGCAGAGGCAATTCTTTCTAGACATACATACGCTCAAAGAAATACGTGACTTTCTAGATAAATTAAAAATATCATTGCAAGATCAACAAATTAAATACCAGTTCAAGTGGCCTTATTGCAAAGGAATTTGTACCGACGATAGCGCAGCATTGTTTGGTGCAGTTTTAAAAAAGCTTTAACAATCAAACATTATTGGAGAACCTTAGCGCATGCGCGTTATTTCTTAAAGATTTTAAAAATAATTAAAAAATAAAGCCAGATTTCGTAGTGTTACAATGGTGCAAATGTCATTACAGACACATCATATGTAAAGAATTAAATGCAAAATTGGGCAAAAAACATATTTTGCGAAACTTACTAAAAAAGCTTTAATAACTGCTTTTAATTTAAGCACTATTGAAGAATGTCAACGATGGTTTAAACACATATTCACAATATTGCTTACACCATATAAAAGCCATAATTTGGGAAAAAGTCTTGAAATCTTAAATCAATGCTTATTAGAAATAAATGAGGAAAATAAAAGCAATGACTATGATTTTCAAGATGTTGAAAAAATTGATTTATTGGAATCAATAGCACGCAACAGTCCATTCCGAAAGATGTTCCTATCTATTTATAGTGAACTTCAAAACTATATTAAGAACATAAATAAGGGGATTATGGTAAATGAATATCGTCATGATGAAATATGCATGTTTATTTTAAATAAATATTACCCCTTTATTGTTCTTTGGACAAACGTAATGGGTATTCACGTCGATCCGTCTGGAGAACACATTAGTCATGCCCCAGTTGAATTCACTTATTTTCTGCAAAAAAACATAATTTTACCACAAAAAACAGTGAGACCCGATGTGTTTGTTAATTTAATGAGAATCGATTATCTTAGTTCACTTAAGGAAATACGTTTCCACTACAAAATGTTTGGTACAATGGACGAAGAAATTTAAGATACAATCACTTCTTTGAATGAATATAAAAAAGTCGATTTCACCAAGACATTACAAAAAGAGCATTCTTATGTTACTTCAACTCCTAATGACAGAAAAGATGAAAATTATAACTCATTCGGTGTTGAAGTATTAGAAAAAGATCATGACTATACACAAATTAGCCTCCGTAGTCTAGTGCATGAGCATTAGTCTTATCAATATGGATGTGCGCGTTCGATTCCCGCTTAGACCCTGGGTGTTTCTACAGACAAGCTTAAGAGCTTCGTAGAGTTTGTATTGTCTTTATAAAAAAAAAAAGAGTGAACCAAAAAGAGAACAATACGTCCCAAATTGATGCTTGAGTCGAAAATATGCAAAAAACTTAAGGAAATTATTGCAAACAACAAAAACAACAATTATGTTTCTGCTGAAAAAGACAATTTCTTTATGTTCAAGTTCGATTTGCTTTTTTCCGAAGTAAATAATATCATACATAGACTATATTAGTTTTGGTTTTTATGACAACATAAAAACCGCAGACTGGAATTCTTTAAATAATGACAAGCTACTAACAACTTTTATTTTAGATGCCTGCCTTCTAGCGGTAATAAAAGAAAGTGGAATACTTCATTGTTCCTCTTTATCTTGTCAAATTTAATAATATCAATTTCGAAAATATCAATTTGTTAAAAAAATATAACCCTAATTTGATATTTGTACCTATCTTATATAACTTCCATTATACTCTATGTGCTATTAATTTTAAGTCTCGTGAATTTATGTATATAAACTCATTAGAAAGCGCAGGAGAAGGAAAACGTCTATATACAGATTTTCTTCATACACTTGAGGAAGAAAAGCATGTATGGAATTATTGCGCAATAGTTGAAAGGGATATACAAAATGATAATACCAGTTGCGGCATATTTGTATTAATGTATGCTTCTCAAATTCTTCAAAACGAACCTTTGAAAAATTTACGTAAACCAAATCATTTCCGAAGGAAAATGAAAAATATGCTAATTAAACACCAAGGTGACAAAACAAGATTTTGTGTTCTTTGCGGGCATTTAAAACCTGCAACTGTTAATACATTTATATGTAAAGATTGTGGTTATTATATTTGCATAAGATGTAATAAAAAGCATTGGGCAGGAAATGCGAATAAATGCAAAATTATTTGCCAAAAAGTCTTGGCAATATGAAACTAAACTGCGATATTTAAACTAAGTGGTGAACAACTATGCTATAAAATGTATGGTTGGGCATTGACTTGTATTTTGTGATTCCCGTACTTTTGTACATTTTTTACTTTTATTGAGACTTATTTGTAATTTTATTTGAAAAAAATATGGTATGCCGGCCATAAAAAATAACTGGCAACGCACTTAGCATAGTACCTCCTGTGTTGTGTGGAAAACTATGCATATTTGCTACACTTACTACAATGTTGCAGAGATTTTATCCTCTACGGTCTTTGCTAACTAAAGTATTACTTCATGACCACCCTTTGGCCGGCCGCAGGGCTTTTCTCCTGGGACCGAAAGTGAATAGTTAATTTTTTATATTTTTAATTAATGTACTCTCTTAAAAAAAATACCGGGCCTAAACCTTTTTTACAACAGAAACCGAGCTGCATACTAAATATTTTCCACATAGTAAAATAATAATAAAAATGACTACTAAACCAAAGCTTCAGCACTGCTGCGAGTATAAACAAAGAACGTGCAAAAGCAGAGCTGTGGTATAATTAATTAAGCTTCACCTCCTATCATTTCTCCTACTATCCCTTTCCTATAGTTCCAGCATAATGCTTCGCATGTGTAGGAGTCATCTCCTGAGTGCTGGTCCCAGATAAAAATAAAAAAAATTGTAATATATTAGTAAATACAGGGTGGCTGATGAACCGAAGCTTCAGCACTGCTACGAGTATAAACAAAGAACGTGCAAAAGCAGAGCTGTGGTATAATTAATTAAGCTTCACCTCCTATCATTTCTCCTACTATCCCTTTCCTATAGTTCCAGCACAATGCTTCGCATGTGTAGGAGTCATCTCCTGAGTGCTGGTCCCAGATAAAAATAAAAAAAATTGTAATATAGTAGTAAATACAGGGTGGCTGATGAATATTGCTACATCAAGAAACTCAAATAAGTTTTTTTTCAGTGTATGGAATTAATTTTTCTTTTATTCATGTCAAAGCTTATTCAATTTTATTAAATATGCTTAATTAGTTTTAAAAATAATGGATAATAAATGCCCCCCGCTCGTTGATGCATGTCCGGCATCTTACCAAAAAGTTGTTCATTACTGCTTGGAGAGTTGAGACAGTAATAGCTGCAATTGTTTCCCGAATGGATTGCTTTAGTTCATTCAAATTGGTTGGTTTTGCTTTGTGGACTTCCTGTTTGCAATAACCCCACAAGAAAAAGTCAGGTGCAGTAAGGTCAGGCGACCTAGTGGGCCAACGGAATGTGGAGTTTCTGGATATCAACTTATGGGAAATTTTCGTCGCAATTCTGTCATAACAGGCCAGGCTATGTGAGGAGTTGCGCCATCTTATTGAAACCACACAGGGTTGAAAGGAATTTTCATTCGGCGTAATTCTGGATAGAAAAACTCTCTCAACATGCTCAAGTAACGGTCTCCAGTAACTGTAACGGTGTGACCATTTTCTTCAAAGAAGGAGGGCCCGACACGAAGTGGATGTAATTCCGTCTCATGGAGTATCTGTTGGTTGGAAGCACTCCATATTCGACAATTTTGTTTGTTTATGTTGCCGTTTAAATCGAAATGGGCCTCGTCAGACATAAAAAGACAGTTCAACATGTTTTCGTCCTCTTCCACCATTTGAAGCATTTCCTGGCAAAATTCCAAGCGAATCGGTAAGTCTGCTGCGTTCAGTTTGTTGACCATTTGAATTTTATATGGGAATAAGTCCAAATCATTGTGCAAAATTGACTGCAATGACTGTCTGCTTATACCCATTTGAGCAGATAAGGTTCTTGTCGAAACTCTTGGATTGTTTTGTATGGCAGCAGCTGCAGCAGCGATTGTTTCCTCCGTCCGAACTGAATGGTTTCGATGGTAGGGTCTTCTTTGGACTGTTCCATACTCGGCAAAATTGTTCACAAGTCTCATTATGGTCCATCTGCTCGGAGGATTGCCGCCAAATGTGCGCCTATACCATAGCCTAACTATACACGACACATCAAAACTAAAACAGAGTTGTCTGACTAAAACGGAGATGTCAATTGGACAAAATTAAGGAAGTGATAGCAAATCTATATATCATACTGCTATCTCTTACATTTTGTCCAATTGTCAAATTTCGGTGTGGACATTTGTATTAATAATTTAATATCAAAAGTTTAGTTTAAATAAATATATAATTGCATAATTATAAATAATAATAAATAAAATTTTTCAATAATCGTGTGGTACTATTGGGTGTGTGTGTGTTTTTATAAGCATTAATTACACTTAATTTTTTTTTTTATTTATTTATTTATTTAAATTTAGTCAATGGATATAATCCTTACAGACTAATAAATTGAAAAAAAAGATTTTGTTTGCTGAAAAAATGTAAGTACTATAGTAAAATAAATATTATATTAACATTTTATATTTATAATTTATATTGTTGTAATTGATAGGAGTGGAAGCTGCATAATGGGATGCACGGGAGTGGATAAAGTGCATCGTTTCCCGAGAGATGCAAAACGGTAAGTCTTTAAATTTTTGTTAAATACATAGTAATATGTATGCATATGAAGTTTGGGCTTAAATAAAGTTTAGGGCAACCTCCCGAATCCACAAAAAAAGTATGCCACCCCATACAAAATTAAAAAATAATAAGAAAAAATAAAATAAAAAAGTGAGCGGAAACCTTTAGTTTCCGAGTTAAGGGCTTCAGAATTTCCATTATTAGTTTGTGAATAGTGCTCTCCATCGTATATACATACTTACATATGAATGTACATACAATATGAATTTTGGGCGTAACCAAAGTTTAGGGCACCCTCCCGGATCCACAAAAAAAGTATGCCACCCTATACAAAATTAAAAAATAAGAAGAAAAAATAAAAAAGTGACCGGAAACCTTTAGTTTCCGAGTTATGTGCCTCCGAAGTTTCATTCCAAACTTGTGAATAAAGGGTGTATTTTCCATCGAATATGGGCAATATGGGTATCATATTGAAAAGATATTTCAGAATTTAATAAAATTGTTAATAAATTCTGAAATTATTTATAAACATAAATTTCCAAACGTCGGCTACGCTAACAAAACCTCTGCATGAAATTTTTTAAATAAAAAAAAAATCAACATTATTTATATATTTTTGTGATATTAAGTGATAAAAAATTTTTTTTTCTATTTTCATATACTACTATTGCCGCTGAACGTGCCGAGAATTAAAATAATCTACAATCACTGGGTTGACCCTGATAGGAATTACATCACTTCCTCAAGGATGAGCACAGGTTAGTTTTTTTGTTTGTTAAAATCAATTTAGTAAAGTAAAATTTTCGTTTTAAATTTCCTCTAGTATGCTGCTCCTAATTAAATCAAAATAAGCTAAACATTTTTGTTTAATTTTGAGCAACTTCAGTACAGGAAATTTATTCCCATTGTGGTATTATATTTGGAAGGCTTATTGCAATAACATCATAAGCTAACCAAGTTAAAGACCTCCGTTTACGTGCTTTCAATATTCACTATAACCGTCCCCATATTATTGTAAAAAAACTTATAATTTTTTTTATATATTTTCAGACAGCGCCAATTTGTTCACCCAGAAATTTAAAATCTACCACAAAAATGCAATTAAATAAAAAAATTTGTAAATTTAATTTTTTATTTGTAAACTGTTTATTCTAAAATCTTTTAAGTTAAATTAAAAAAAATATGTACAGAATATTGTAATATTCTTTAGTATGTGTGTTTTCATTAGTTGCTTCACATTATGGTATGTTGTAATTGCGATAGATAGTTATGACGTGTTACATTGCAATTTATTTGAATAAAACAAAATATTGAAACTAAGGAAGATGATGAGCTTTAAACGATGCAAACGTATTCAATTTTATGTAATAAATACAACTAATGATAAAGTTCGTGTTATCTTCCAGCTATAGCATACATTTTATTTATTTAACTAATTAAAAAGTGCTTTAATGCCATATTTTTTCCTACATCTTACGATTTATATCAATTGAGCAATTACAAATAAACTTTCAATACGTGTTGTTTCTAAGCGATAAAAGCCATTCTGATCAATCCGTTAGGTAAATCGTCGGTGACCGGAGGGAAGTTGAAATTCATGTTTCTTGAGGATAGAGTTTTACCATTTTTAAAGGTTTGTTCACAACAGTGACAAAGGTGTATGAAAGTAGCGTTTTTATGTATTTCCAGGTAGTCTTAAATGCACGAAAAAAAAACATATCATAATAAATTAATTATGTACATAAAATATGCAAAACAGTATAGAACTTACCCTTCGTAAGGCTTTAAATGTTTTAACCGCATAAGTACATCCCGGTTCCTCACAATAAATGAACACGAACTGAACATGTTGATTAAGGTCGGATTCCCGAACACATAGGTAATCGCATTCCATACACTTAAATGGTTGATCTTTTAGATGACGATAACGAACATGCGTGGCTAAATCACTGGCAAAAACAAGTCATATCACACATGCTGCATTTGAAGAAATTAAGTTCTTTATCATGTGCAACCGTAATAACTTTTCCGAAGCAAAGTTATTAAAATACTGACCACATTGATATTTTTGTTTTGAAAATAAAAAATTTGCTAAGCAATAAATGATGGAAATAATTAATAAATTGTGTACTACCATTGTTCTAATTACTATTATTATCTGGTTGAGATGATCAAATAGCGTAATCTTTGTCTTAAATAATTCACTGCAATGAAAACAGGCCACTTGTTTTTTGTTCGAATGTGTGCGTATGTGTTCTATTAGGCGATATTTGTTATCCATTTGTTTTTTGCAAAAATTTAAGTTACATTATTTTATGTCGTTCGTCTTGAAATTCTACAATTGATACAAAAGTTCGCTCACAGTTCGGTCCAGTTAGAAACCAAATGAGGTATTTTGTCAAATTTTCTTGGTGGAATCGTGGAATTTAGGCACAGGTATTCCCGTCATTTGATGGTGTGTGGAATAATTTGTAGGTGGTGGTGAATATGGTAAACTCAATCCAAGCGGTTAGCTTTGAGGCCCAAAACATGCTCCAAATGCTGAATTAGAGCCGTACATCATATTGTGATGCAAATTCCTTGTTATATATTTTGACATTTATTCATTCCATTTGTTTTGCTTCACTGATGCCTGTAAAGAAAATGTGTGATATTGTGAAAAATAGGTTGTTGGAAATCACTTTATATATTTAAATAAGGTACTTACCAATTGCTTAAAAGATAATCCACATTTTTTTGCTGAAATATCAAGTTAATTCAACATAATTAAGTAAAGTTTACAAAAATTGTGCTTTTTGCAACAATTTTGTCAACCAAAAATTCTAATGCATGAAATTTTTTAAATTTGAAGTTTTTGTTAACGAAGGCGGCAGTGCGATATGTGAATATATTTTTATAACATTAATAATACAGAGCATTTCTTCTCAATACATTTATGTTAATTTCTTTTTCACATTATTTGGCAATGTATTATATAGCTGTAGTCCCTTGTAGAACAGCGAACATTGCTTTGCATTTTTCGTTGTCCGCTGAATACTGAAATCCCCATTATTCCTTCTGTGGTCTGGTTGCGCTTTTCTAGTTACATTATTTGCTCAATTATATATTTTGGTGTCTTTCCAGTTTTATATATCTGTGGTCATATGGAAGAGTAGCTAAAGTCGACAGAAGCGATATTGCAAAATATAAAATGTCGACTTAAGCTATTATTCCAAATGAACAGATAATTATTTGTTGTTTGGTTTACCTTCCCTATATGATTCGTGATAACAGATGACATTAGCACTAACGCAATGCAGCTTATAGACTAGTTAAACCAAATAGCAAACAAAAATAAATTAGAGAATTTGCTTTTGTTTTTTATACGTGCTATATTAGGCGTGAAGTCTTCAGCTTATCGACCGTATGCATGCGCAGACATTTTCCTAAACACTTCATAAATGGTGATAGGCTATCCAAATTTGCTCTGCCCAATATTGAAAGTGCTGAAGTAAATAATTTGCCTTCAAATTTAAATTTCAATTCAACACAAGTTTTAGGATCTAGTAATAGTTGTAAAGAAGGAGAAAGAATAATTTTAGGAATTACTGAAGTGGTAGATGTAGTTAATAACGGCGCAAAATTAAGCGCAATTTTTAAAGCCTCTGCAAATGCAGGAAACAGTTTTAAGTGAAGTTGTAGATATAGATAATGACATTTTAAATAATGAAGCAATTTTGCAGCAGAGACAGACGAAAATATAAATTTCATGAACATAGAAGTTCCGAAGGATAGGGAAGATCACTCATGTACAAAAAGGCTTTAGACGAATATCATGTACTTAGGGGAAAGAAGAACTAAAAATAGATTTAGATTAGAAAATATGAAATTAGTTAAAGAATTAGAAAAGTGTAAGGAGAGAATTAAAATATTAGAACTTGAGTTTAAAAAGAAAAATTATTTCTCGTCTAAAGTTTCCAAAACAATGTCGCCGTGCAGTGAAAATAGCTTTAAAAATCATTGTCGTGAAGGTAAAAAACGGCGATATTCAATGTCGTTAAAGTTGATTTCCTTAGCCGTTAATTTTTTGTCTCCTCTTGCGTATTTGATTGGCCTGATGTTAGAAGATTACAACGTTTTGTAAAGGATTGGCCAAAAAGTCCGGGAAATTTTAAAAGCAATTTTGAAGCTTTCAGAGTACGTTCTCTTGATTTTACAGAGGAGGAAAAATATGTTGTGTATCATGCGACGAAATGGCCTTGAAAACTTTCCTTGAGTATGATAGATATAATGATAAAATAATATAGTAGCAAGATTTTGGGGATCAAAATTGTTCCCAGAATGCTGCAACTAGCGCTTTAGTTATTATGGCAAGTGGCAAAAATTGGTCGCAGGCAGTGTCTTACTTCTTCATTAGTAAATCTTCTAAGGCTATTGTATTGAAGCAATATATTTTAGAGGCAATTACTAATTTGCAATTTATAGGTTTCAAGCCTTGTCATTTCGTTTGCGACCAGGGAGCCAATTTCATTGCTTTTGCTAAAATTGTTGGCGTAATTGTCATATATGTATATTTTCCAAATATTATATTTTATCATATCTTTCAGTTTTACTTTTTAATTTTTGCAATATATGTACATATATGTATACATATGATGAATTGTATACTAATATATGTCAATCTTAAAAATTCTAGTTTAAATTTTTTTACATTAAATAATTAATTTCAGTTTTTCTTACAAGCTTAGTTTAGTTTATTTTACTAATTAATAACAACACAGTTAAATGATTTAAAAATACAAGCAAGTATGAGTTTTAAAATTAGCTACAGATTAAAATTTCTTAATTCGCACGAAAATTGACTGCCATTTTCATTGCTAAAATAAAGAAAGTTATCATCAGTGTCTAAGATTAACAGTTATAAAAAACCACAAGTGTGGCAATATATTAATTAAAAAAAAAAAATAACGGCATATTCACTATAAAAGTAATTTCGCTTTTAATTTATCTTTGATTAAAAAAAAGAAGTAACAAATTTTTGGTTATAATAATAATAAATTTTAGTTCTAATAGTAAACAAGCAAATATGAAAAGGTAAGTCACCACCAACAAAAGTTCAATTAACATGATTGGAAAAAATAATCAATCTAGTTTAACAACGCTTCACCTAATGGAAAAAAAATCAATTGTAGGTCAGAATATTGAAAAAGAAGATAAAAAATCAGTGCAAAAGTTGGCGGCAACGCTTAGTTTCGACTTGGAGTTTTCCATATAAATGTGCGATTCTAAAGCGCATGCTACGCGATCAATGGGTAGTTTAATACTTTCATTTGAGTCTATATTTTCAAATGGCATTAACAGATGATACAAATAATCAAAGTTGTCTGAAAGTACAAAAAACCAAATATTTCCATTAGCAAAGTATAATAATTAATTTAAATTAAATTGAAATTACCATTGATAACAGGATCTGGTGCTATCTGCTGTAATATTATGTCATGAGGCAAAGAATATTGTTTAGTCTTAAACAAATAGTTCACTTGCAAATGATACTTGTGCATTTGCCGTGCTTTAACCGCCTTGGCATAATCCATTCACATTTCTGGCACTCCGCGTCTGTGATGTGCAGCAAAACAAATATAGACCATTCCTACCGTTCACTGTTTTGCAATTGAGAGGCGAAACATGCATGCAACTTTGACTCGCTTAATTCAAATCAATAACGATAGTCCAATGCTTCTAGGGTCTGTATCAGTAACCAGCTATAAGAAGAAATGGTAAACAAAATTAATTAAATACCGCGTATGGTTCAGGGAGCTCCATACCTTAAACGACAGTCCATAGGATCGGGTGAGTGCGTAGCTGTTTTTATGAAGCTTTTTAAAGAATGACTGCGTTTGGAAAATAGTTGGAACACATGATAACGTGAATCATAAATAGCGTTCCTTGCGTAACTGCCAACATAAGCGAAATAAAAGGGCGTCGCCAATTCGCAGGGCTCTGTAAGTTTAGGGCAAATTATCAAGTCAAATCCTTATCGGTAAGATTATCCTGATATGAAAATGTGAAGTGGGACCACTACCCTCCGGCTATTCGTGAGCTTTGTGCTTCCATGGCCTGTCTGGGTAGCAAATGGTTTGACATCGAGATCACTAAAACGTTATTTTATTGGCTTGTCCACAACATATTTCTTTTTGCGTCTTTTCTTAGCTTCACTATTTTTGCAATAGTATTAAAACTACAAAACCATAGGCTAATAGGATCGACACATAAAAGTAAAGCAGAGTTGTTTGACTATAACAGAGTCGTCAATTGAACAAAATTAAGGAAGTGATAACAAATCAATCTTTTTCATAGTGCTATCTCTTTCATTTTATCCAATTGTTATTTTTCGGGGTGAACATTTTTAAAAATAATTTAATTGAGAATTTAATTTATATATAATTTTCTATATATAATTCTAATGTGTGATCCATTTCGAGTTTTCCTACTTTTTTAAAGAAAAAAACACAGAAAATTCAAATTTAATGGAGAATGTTTATTATCATTTGAAAAAACATTCTTTGGCATTTATTTTTTGAAGATTATGTCTATCAAATGTTGGCCGTTGCTACGTTGCAGATGGTCCATCCGTTGAGTCCAATTTTCGATGACTCGTTCGACTGCTAACTGGCAAATGACACGCGTGATGTTTTCCCCCAAGGCCTGAATCGAAGCGGGTTTGTCCGCATAAACTTTAGACTTTATATATCCCCACAGGAAAAAGTCTAACGGTGTGATATCACACGATCTTGGTGGCCAATCGACCGGCCCAAAACGTGAAATTATGTGCTCACCGAAATGTTCTCTCAATAAATCCATTGATTCATGCGATGTGTTGGAAGTGGCGACGTCTTGCTGAAACCAAATGTTCGCCGAGATCACGACCTTCAATTTCAGGCATCAAATAGTCGGTTATCATGCCACGATAACGGTCGCCATTGGCGGTTACGTTCGCACCGGCGTCGATTTTAAAGAAATTAGGCCGATGATTCCAACGGCCCACAAACCACACCAAACCGGTCGAACATTATCCAATAATGAATGATGGGTCTCAAAACGGGTGATAGTGTTGCGAATAGTACGCTCAGTAGGCCGATTATGTTGACCATAAGTTGAGCGAAGTGCACGGAACACATTCCTCACAGAACGTGAATTTTCGTAATAAAGTTGAACGATTTGTAAACGTTGTTTAGGCGTAAGTCTTCCCATTATGAAATGCCAAACAATACTAAACAAAAATAACATGACAGCATGACACGACTCGCACGTGATCTGTCAAAAAAAGGCTATTGAAAATCGTATCTCTACTTGAATCACCCATTATAAAAAATATAACAATAAATAATAAGCGGGTTGGATTATTGTGTGTGTGTGTGTTTTTATAAGCGTACACAGTAAGGGTCTCTTTCACCAAACATATTTAAACACAATTTAATTTAATTAATGATCTTTAAAAAAATTTTATTTTCACCAACTGAAATAATGAAACACAAGAAAGTATGGTAACGCTCTGATATTTAATATGTAAGCGTAAACTTACAGCTTTTTAAGAAGCTGTTTAAAAGCTATTTTAAAGCTGTTTCATGCTGTTGCAAAATCAATATTTAAATGCAGAGTGCTGGTTACTTAAACGGTATTTAAATATTCAATGAGTATACCTAGATGAAAATGAAAATCGACATTTAAATATGATTGATATTTAAATAGAATTGGTGAAATAGGCTCTAAGTACAAAAAAACATTTTGTTTGTGCCATAGACTGAGAAAAAATGGAAGTATAGTAAAATAAATATTTAAAGAAAAGCTTAACATTTTGTATTTATAATTTATGTTGCTCTAATTAACAAGAGTGTAAAGAGCGTAATGGGATGCATGGGAGTGGATAAATTGCATTGTTTCCCAAAAGATGTTAAAAGTTAAGTCTTTGGCCTTTTGTTAAATACATATGAAGTTTGTGTACGGGCTTTACCAATTAGTGGAAATATATAGTGTATTTTTAATAAATAAAATCCGCATTTCCATTCTATCGTTCAATGCTCTTAATAAAATTATGTGTCAATTATTACGTTTTTTATTTAAGTTTGAAAATATAAATCTGCTACCAGACACCCTGCAGATATGACCACTCATCGATGTCTTGCAAAAAGTGAAAAATTTTTAGTTGACCCTGTTTAGAGGAAGCAGTGCGATATGTAAATATATTTTTATAACATTAATAATTTAGCTCTAAATTAAATTGATTTTAACAAAATTAAAATAATCTACTATCAATCAGTCAATGGGTTGACAGTAGTAATTGCATCACTTCCTGAAGGATGAGAACTCGCAAGCCTTTTTTGTTTGTTAAAATCAATTTAGTAAAATAAAACTTTCGTTTTAAATTTCTTGTAGTAAAGCTGCTCCAAATACAAAAAAATTGTCTAAAATCAAAATCAGCTAAACATTTTTGTTTAATTTTGAGTAACTTCTGTACAGAAAATTTATTCCCATTGTGAAATTATAACTGGAAGGCTTATTGCAATAACATCATAAGCCAACCAAATTAAAAAACTGCGTTTACGTGGTTTCAATCCAGATCATAACCGTCCCCATATTTTTGTAAAAACTTATAATTTTTTTTATATGAGTCTTCTCCTGAGTGCTGGTCCCAGACAAAAAAAAAATCTGTTAAAAACCATGTAGAAGGAGTAGCATAATTAAAAAAGTAGGCGTGATTAAAAAAAAGTAGCCTATAATTCATTCAAGAGGCCCAGTTATATGGTGTCAAAATTTCAGGAAGATAGGTCCAGGTGTTTGGGCTCCTATAAGGTACAAACAAACACATATTTAGCTTTATAGATGTAGTTGAAGAACCACCACGGCCACTATAATTATCACCATTATCGTCGTCATCATCTATAATGTAGAAATATCAGTGACGAAAAAAAAGCTGGAATAATACATATATATTACCTGTATTATGGGGTGATGAATTGAGTATATGTATGCCAATACTGCTACATCTTGAATAGTGTTTAGTGCAGTGCTTCCCTGCAACAGAAGTTGCGCAACTATTGGTTTCTACATCAATATATTTGGAGTATTCACAAGGTAGTCATAAAGTTGTATGTTGTAAAATAATGACACGAAAAAATATGACTGTTGTGAGCAACCCATCATAACTTAATATGTTATTTCAAACACATAAAATGCTGTTGATATAGATCTCTGCCACCTTATTTTGTATACGGCGGCTAGTTACAAAAATTTTGCAGCGGCTTGAATTCGGCAATTCGGGAAAAAGTTACAAAAATAATGTTATTTTTTTTTAATTACCGTCATATGTAATGAAAAATTCCTAAAATGAAAAAAAAAACCCTTTAATACTTTGCATTAAGGCATGTCAAAAATTAACGAATTTCGTGCAAGTGAGGTAGTATGAATGCAATCACGACTAATCTTACACATATATAAAAATGATATCGACCCCTGTGCGCGAAATTATCGTATGTTACAAAAACTAAATTTCACAGGAGAGCGTTTTTATTCGTCTTTTTCTTATTTGCCTGACAGCAGTAACTGTTACATACGATAAAATGTACATAGTGTTATCTCCATAACTATAACAATTATCGCTATAATACTTTATCTGCAGATGAATTAATGGATTTAGAACCATTTTGCATAAAAAAGTCGATTTCGAAGAAAGTGTAACATACGATAATTTCGCGCACAGGGGTCGATATGTTTGGATATATGTATGTATGTTTGTGCCTTATAGACAGCTTAACGGCCGAACCAATTTTCTTGAAATTTTCACAGTATCTCTCCGTATATCTGGAAGGAACTATAGGCTATATAAATTTCAAAAATTCCAACTAAGCGTTGCCACGCCCATACAAATTATATATTTATTTTTGTATATCTTGAGAACGGTTGAAGGGAACGTTTCTGTATTTGGTCTGAACGACTGATAGTAAATTTTTTCTTCGGGCACTTTCCTTATAGCTACTGAGTTGAAATTCGGTATACGGGAGAGTAAATAATGGGAAAAATATGAAAACTTTCAATTTTTATCAGGCAGATAGGCTGATCCTTTTTTGCATGTTGCGCTCCCATTTGATGTACGGGTGCGCACTCTTCACATAGCCATAGAGCTGAAATTTGGTATATGGGCAGGAACTAGGAAGGTAGGGAGGGGAAGTAAAATATTTTTTGACAGTCGTACCAAATTTCAGTAGATTTCTTTCTCACAAAGTATTATGTAAAACTCGTATTATTGTCTGTAGCCCTTAAGTTAGATTCAACAAATTTACAAAGAGATGCAAAAATTTTGAATTTTATGTAATTAAAGCTTTTTGAATTGCATTTGACGATATCTATGCATTAGAATATATGTTTAATACTTAAATATAGTTTCATTCCTATCTAAAATCATTTTTACTGACGTTAATAGCGGCGTCTTACAATTATTATCAGCCGCTTGACTAAGATATGTGTATACTTTAAAGTGTTATTATTTTACGATTTTTGTGTGTGAGGACCAACAACAATGTTTTTAAACTATTGTAAAATATTACGACAATACGACTAAATACGAGACTTTGTGAATATCCAAATTATATTTTTAGTACCCATTCCACCGCGGAATTTCTTTGTTTTATATTTTTAAATTCAAATGGTGAACCGCAACAAATTTAGAAATGCAAGGTGTCCATTTGTTTTGATGCAGTGATGCCTGTAAAGAAAATATGTGATATTGTGAAAAATAGGTTGTTGGAATTCAGTTTATTTAAATTATGTACTTACCAATTGCTTAAAAGATAATCCAAATTTTTTTGGTGAAATAACAAGTTAATTCAATAAAATTCAAAGTTTGTGTTTTACACAACAATTTATATTTGTTGCTTCTTATACATTGATTACCTCATTGCTTTTCGTCTCAGTACATATTTTGTCCAACAGCTGATACGGCGTTTTTTGAGCTCTTGCTTTAGGGTTCTGTGCACAAAACACCACAAGAAATTATAAATTTGTGCTTGTGTGCAAATTTTTTCACTTTATCGCATTTTTGTTTTGTTTACTTTTCATCTTTCGTGAACTTTGTATATTTGTCTCTCTGAGTAAAAAATCTGATTCTATATATTTTTCAGACCCCTATGATCTCTTCTCATGGACGACTAAAATTATAGCGCATAAAGCAGAATGAGGTGTGGTTTATGAACAATTGTTCGGTGAAATGGGCATCTACATATAAACACATAAAATGCAAAGGGGCCTATGATCACTTTTAATAATTTTTCAGGAGAGTCAAAAAACTTAATAAAATTAAAAGTGTTGTGGTTGCAAATATGATTTTTTCGCAATATCATCCAAAGAAAATGATGAGTTTATTTACAACGTTAAAAATTATGTCTCAAAAAGAGAAAGCTGGTAATATTTCTTAAGAAATACTTTGATTTTGAAAGCTTAGTAAAACCTGCCTTTTGAATTTCTTTAATACAGGCCTGTTCTGCAAACCACGTGATTTGAAATCACGAACCGTTTTGAGACCACGCCGACGATTTGAAGCTGTTCTGTAAATCACGCGATTTTACATTTTTCGGCGTGGTTTTAATTTTTCGGAAACAGCTGATGTTTTATATTTGTTTATATTTTTGCATTGTGAATTAAAATATTACATGAAATAAAGAATATAAAAATGTCAGGAGCTACTTTGCCAATAATTGCTTTAAGAAAGAAACGACATTTGCGGAACAAACCATAAATTTTTTATTAGCACAACAAAATACCTACATACATACTATGTATGTATAATTGCGAAGTTGCTAAAAAGAAAATGTAAACCACGACATTGCTAAACAAAGCAAAACAATTATTTACAAAAAGAGCAGAGTTCTTACAAATTTGCTCATATTTAAGTTTTTATATGTACCAAAACCAATTTTATTACAATAAAAAAATAGAAAGCAAATAACATGAAACATATTATAGTATGTTTATTAAATTTTAAACGAAATACATAGAAAAAATAAACAAGTGATATCAAATTGTCAGTCATTTAGCTGACGATTTCAAATCAAGAGATTATTAAAATTTTTATGTGCAGAACACCATTTCAGTGATTTCACTGTATCCTGTATCCATTAAAAACTCGATTTTTAATCTTTAAGTAATGTAATTTGTAAGTAATGAAATTTTATTAAACACTATTTTGCAAAAACGTAACATCATTGTAATTAGCTTTTCACTTTTGGGAGCGCGCCTTTGTTTTTGCTACTCTTCATATTTTATTTTGCTCGTTTTACTTTTTCCAATATGGCTGAGATTTCTTGTATATAATATTTATTGCTTTATTTCTTATCTTTGTTAAACAAAAGTACTACTGTATGTAGTATATAGAAAGATGGCTAAGATAAGGATGGCTGATTACATTTCATTCATATATGTATTTACTTTGATTTTTTTTTAGTTTTTAATATATAAAATATACTAATATGTCTGCCTGTATTTTTGTAAAACCGTTAATTACTAAAAAGTCACTAACTTTGTTTCCAACAAGTCTTACAGTAGTAGTCGTACAACGTAAAGTAGTTTACTTACTAGTACATACAATATATATTATAGTTTTGAGATATACATACTATGTATATGTATGTATGTATGTACATCTATTAAAAGAATAAAGAAATTATAACGTCTTAATTTAAATTAAAAAATGTTTATGTACAAATTTAAAAAATAACTAATATTATTATTATATTTAAATAACATGTTTTGGTATAAAACTTTTAAAAACAGTTACTGGTTATGACTTATTATTATTCGCATCTTGATTTCATGGTCAAGATTAATTTTCGTCACTCCGTAATCCTATAAAGCCAAGATCGGATTTTGAATTAGGCGACGATGTGACAGTTATGGCTGGCATTTCTGCTATCATTGTACCTTTTAAAGATACAGATCCAGTCGGAATAAGGGTACGACTACTACATGCTGTTTTTGAAGGCGATCGCATCAACGAACCCATTGTGGCTGTTAAGGGCATCATATTTAAATTCATTTGTGTTGGTCTGACGGCAATTGTAATGGGCAGAGAAGATTTCCGATTTAAAGAATGTCATCCATAAAAGTATTGCGTGGTATCAACGGACAAGCCTCGCTTAAGATTACGCGGTACGGTGCTGTCGTAGTAGATACTAGATGTTGTCGGCACTCCTACTATTGAGTGTGGTCCCGTATTGCCAACTGCTAAAGATGTTTGAGGTGCGTCGATTATTCCCATGCTTGTCGGTACTAGGTGTCTCCTTAATGTACCAGTATAAGAATGATGATGGCCTGGCACCATAATTGTTCCGCTTAAATATGAAGGGGCGCCAATATTTTGACTTGAGTTTGTACTTAAAACTGATGGTGGAAGAACGTGTGACCCTGAAAGAATAAGATAAGCAAATGAAAATAAATTGGAAGTCACTTTCTAATTTTTCGTGTTTTACATTCAACATTTTACACCGCATAATGATTTTGTTTTCGAACATTTATTTTTTTTTTACCATTTAAAAACAATTTGTTTTAATTGTAAATCGAAATGGAGATTGAACGCACTCAGTCAAATGCAACAGAATACTGACTTTACATCTATGATCTACACTACCTCGGCACTGATTAAATAATACTGTACTGCAGCATGATTCAGGGAGGTGCGGTGACCGCTAAGTTGCTTCGGTTTACCACACGGTCTTATTCGCGGCAGTCCTAGTGATTTGTAGGAAGATACCAAACTATCCGATATTGGCAGGACAGATAGAGCACGAAAACTTTGGGCAGAGGCTCTTTCCCCGCGTGGAACAATGAGCTCAGAGGCAATTTGGGAAGCTTAATTACTTCCCGACACTATTCCTTTCAGAACATGGGTACTTCCGAAAGTACCTATACCGCATGGCAAGGTAGATGGTACCATTTGCATTTACTTCGGGATAACGAAGTAATGCGGAAAGGAGTCGCGAGAGGGACTCCCAGAGGAGCAGTGAATGGTTTAGTGGTACCACCACTCAGCACAGCTGACGACAGTCATTGTAAGTGCGAAGGCATTTTACCCTACCTCACGACAAAAAAAAACATTACATGAACTTAGTTCAACATTAAAATCACATTATTTTAATTTTACATGACTCTCAAATCAGTGATGATGTTGGGAGTCGAGAATTAACAGATGTTACTAATGTCTAGAGCAAAATGTTAGGTTGGGCGCAGATATCAATAGTTAATGGGTGAACCACTTGTTGGACGGATTAGAAATCATTGGACGATGAAGAGGTCGAAAAGATATCCGATTTGGTGGTGGTCTGTTTCGATAAATTCCTACACTGAACATAATAACTCTTTTTCATTTTAAATTATTTGACGTTGAATGAAAATTTAAATCAATTCGATGTAATATGTAACCAGAAATTTCTTTAGTGGTACCATTTGCGATGTTATCTCAATATAAATTTCATTTTGATTCAATGTATTTCATGTGTAGGGGTTATCAACTGAGTTGCGCTCCAAGATAAAATAAAATATAACATGAAATGTTTGTAAGAAGTTTGTTGCATATTATGTTTTTTTTAAATATAAATTTTATATGAATTCCTACACATAAAATATAATAAAATTGAAAATCCTGTCAAATATTTTTAAATTTAAGCGATATAAATATATAAATTTATATTATATTATAGATATACTTATTGAACTCTAAACTTAAAACTTACCTAAAGTCATTTTCGCGCTCACTGATGGTGAACAAACTCCAATGTTGTTGTAAAGTGAACAAGGTGGAGGTGTTTTTTGTCTATTGCCAGCCATTGATGGACAACCCGTCGGTATGGCATTATGGCTATTGTGTTCTGAAGGCATCATTAAAGTACTGTGTTGAGATGTTGAAGGCATAAGCATTGCTGTTGCTCCGGCATAATTTGGAGATAAATGGTCACCCAGTTTGCAATTAAGTATTGGAGCGTATGTCATGTAATTCTAAAATAAGAGACAAGTACAATATATGTGTATGTACATATATTATTATTGTACATATTTTTTGTAATACTTTCCAATTTCATGGCGCTTATTAAAATGTGAATGTGCCATCTGTGTAAATGAATTTAAAATTCACGTAATAAAAAAATATATATACACACTAGCATTGATTTTATTTTTCTTATATGTAAATAAATGATTGGTTCTGTTATTGCAAAGCTGCGTGTACTTGATAAATATTCAGTAAATTTTTAAAATATTTGCAAAAATTTAATTATAATCGATTTTAGAGATACATTTGGCTTGGAGAACGAAATTCTAAAAATGCAACAAGCCAATCTGAGACTCAAATTGCAAATCTGGAGAAGCGACTAAGATGTCTGTTTACTGAAGGACAAATAAAAAAAAATAAAACGCTTAGCAAAGGGCAAAATGTACATCAGATATTGCCCACACAATCACTGTGTACTCTAAAAGTGCTAAAGCTTACATATTATTAAAAAAAAAAAAAATTCCACTTCCCTCGGTTAGAATTTTGCAAATAATAGAGGGTGGCGATAGCACGATGGATGGTAGTCTGCACGTTGACTACACAACCAAACAACAGACCTGGGTTCAACCCCAGTTTCAGACAAAAAAAAATAAAAAATTTTTAAATAAAAATAAACATCTCGCATTTTTCTGATGTGCATTATTGTGTCTTTGTGTGTGAGTTGTTGTCGGACGGTTTCAGTGGCGAAGGCATAGTCACTGGTCACTGAACAGTACCGGATTCAGCTGATAGCAATCCACAATCACATCAGAACGCCCTCCTTCGTCGGTATTGTGTAGCACCGGCGAAGTAAAATAATAATAAAAATAGCTACTAAACCGAAGCTTCAGCACTGCTACGAGTATAAAAACAAAAGAACGTGCGAAAGCAGAGCTGCAAAATAATTAATTAAGCTTCACCTCCTGTCGTTTCTTCTACTATCCCTTTCCCATAGTTCCCAGCACAATGCTTCGCATGTGTAGGAGTCATCTCCTGAGTGCTGGTCCTAGATAAAAAAAAATAAAAAATATGGGCACAAAAATTAGATGTATCCACAAGTACTACCCTGACAGTATAAGGTTCGTACTCCCTTTAAAATTTCTGCAATGCTTTTGATCCTGTGTCGCCTACACATAATTCAAATCTGGATTCACCACTGAAAATAATTGAATCCCACTGCCTTTGAGTCCATAATTATCGCTCTTTCGCTCATAATAATCGTTTTCGTTTCTGCGGCTTTTCCCTTAAACAATCATTTTTTAAATAACGATACGTTAAGGATTTTAACTTACTTATTTTATTTACCTTGTAAAAGGAATAATTTAACTTTTTCAAATATTTCCTTGCAGTTTCACGTCCTATAGGTCTTCCAATAGCTAGTTACCACTCTGCTGCTAAATTCCTAACTGTGTTGCGTCTGTTATGTTTGGTTAAATTTTCTAATGACCGCAAATTGCGTGGCGTAACCTTAGATACTCTACCACATTTGGCAAAATCGAATCATTTTTTTTATAAAAGTGTACAATATGTTGTACAGTTGACTTGGCTAAATGTAGTTCTAATGAAATTTCCGAATAACTTTTGCCATTTTTAAATTTTTGGATGGTAAGTTCTCGAACTTCGTTAGAAATAGCTTTACCGAGCGCCATCATAAATTTCAGAATTTTATTAAAAAAAATTTTTTTTTTATTTTTAAATTGAGTAATCTAATTACTTTAATGCAAAATATTTTCCACAAAACACTTGAATAAAAAAATAACGGCAGTTAATGTAAAGTACGAACCTTTCTTGGTCTATTTTAACTACATAAAACAAAAATTTTTATATTTTTACATATTTTACAAGAATATTGAAAATAGCATTGCAGAAATTTTAAAGGGAGTACGAACCTTTTGTATTCAGGGTAGAAGTTTAAAACCTGTCGTAAATTAATTAATTAAATTAAATTCTATTAACAGGTTTAGTGGCAAAATGGAAGCATATAGTTATGATCATAGGCTAATATAGGTACGATAATACAGAAGTTAAACAGGGTTGTTTAACTATGACAGGGTCGTCAATTGAACGAAATAAAGAAAGTGATAGCAAATCAATATTTATCTATATTGCTTATTAGCTTCGATTTTCCATTTGCAAAACCATTGTTGTAAAACATTAAGTTCTCTTTGAAGGATAGTTGATGCTCCAACTGAAGAATTATTTGCAGATATAATAGCAGTATCATCAGCGTAGGTAGCTAGTGTAACATTATCTATTGTGGGCATGTCGGAAGTATAAATAGTATATAATATGGGACCTAAAACGCTGCCTGGTGGTACTCCTGAGTATATCTCGTATATATTAGACTTTTCATCGTCAACCTTTACAAAAAATTTCCGATCTTGTAAGTAGGATTTAAGTACCGAGTAAAATGGTGCAAGTAATAAGGATTTAAATTTGTATAAAAGGCCTTCATGCCATACTCTATCAAACGCTTGCTTAATATCTAAGAATACCGCAGAGCAATACATTTTTCTTTCTAATGAGTCCGATATAACATTGATTATCCTGTGACATTGTTCTGGAGTGCCATGTTTTCACGAAAGCCAAATTGATGGTCAGGTATAATTTTTTGTTTTCCAAAATTGGTTGTAATCTGGATAAAAACAGTTTTTCAAATATCTTCGAAAAAGTTGTTAGCAGGCTTATGGGTATATAGGATGCGACGGAGTGTTCGGGTTTATTGGATTTTTGAATCATTATTATTTCAGCACATTTCCATTCAGATGGAAAGTAAGAAAGTCTCAAAATAGAGTTATATATTAAAGTTAAATATATAATGCTCTTCTTGGATAATGACTTAACAACCGTAGAATCAATTTTGTCATGGCCTGGAGACTTTTTATTATTTAGCTTACACTCTGTACTTCGCTAGGAGAAGTAGGAGATTCCAAAAAATTTAGTATTTCACAATCATTATTTGTGTTAGACAAACGGAAGGGTTCAAATATATGTTTTAAATGTTCGGAGAATGCCTTGGCCTTACTTTTACTATTTCTGCACCAACTGCCATCTTGTTTTACAATAGGTATATTTCTTTTGACCGGATGTTTTAAATACCTAGTGGCTTTCCACAAACTATAATCAGAATTCTTCGATGTGTTTAATTTTCTTAAAAAATTTGATACTTCATTGTTTTTAACCTCTGCCATTCTCCTTTTGAGATTATTTGAAGTTCCATTGAAATTTGTTTTATCTATTGGATTTCTGCTTAATTGCCATATTCTATGTAATCTTCTTCTTTCTCTTAATAGCTCTCTTATTTCAGTTGATAAAAACACACTTTGGCCGTTTTTTAGCTGAATTTGGGGAGTAGATATCTGCAGCATAGTATATAAGATTGGTAAATGTTTCTATGGCTGCATCCATTTCTTCAGAAGATTTAATAGATGTATGAAGATGTAGTTTTGGTCCATACATTCCTGAAAAAGGTTTACGTCAGTTTTGGACGAAATTATTTTGACACTTTTAGAGGTAGTTGAAAACATTGTACTATAACACAAAATTTAGGTGTATGATCCGAACTAAGGTCGTCCGAGTCGATTATATCAAGTAAATTGTTCGAGATACCTGAGTAAACGAAGAAGTCTAATAAGTGTGGAATTTTGTTTGGATCAGATGGCCAGTATGTTGGCTTTCCGGTGGACAAGGTTTTATAGCCGTATTTTGCTACACATTTATAAAGTTCCTTGCCTTTTGGATTTGCAAGTCTAGAACCCCACCAAGGATGCTTGGCATTAATATCTCCGCCTACTAAAAATCTGGAGCCGAGGTTATGAGAGAAGATTTCGTAGTCTTGAAGAAGTAAGCTATGTCTAGGACAAATTTTAAAATTTAAAGAAAAAACTGTTTTTGGTTCTTGTGTACGAGTTATGCGTTTATAAACATAACACATGTGGAAAAAAGCTTTTTGACGGCAGAGGGGAAAAATGTTAGTTTAATAAATTAATATTTAGAGAAAAGTACAACATTTTGCACTACCAGCCCGCTAAGGCTGTGTCAATCATAATGCGTGTTGCGCTTTATATAATATTGGTAAGCATTATAATGCAGACTGGGAACCAGATCCGGCAGTGCTACGGGATGTTCCAATGATAAGATTAAATGAACATTCAGAAAATAACATTTTGGCTGTTGATATAAGAAATAGAAAAACAATGTTTGAATCAAATTTCACTTTAAAACCATAACATACATTGGTTGTAAATAATAACAAAAATTTTTTAATATTTAGAAACTAAATATTTATTAAAATTGAAAATTAACATCACGTGTTTTTATAAAGTAAAAAGTTAGATTCCCAGTTAATTCATATCGGGTAAAAATTTCCTTAAAACAACATAAGAAAATTTAAAATTTTGTTGGTTAAATTATAAAGCTGCTTTTCCAAAATTTCGAGTTTTTTTTGTTAGATTTTTTCATTTAACCTTTGTTCTTCTATGAGCAAATCAATTTTCCTTTTCTTTATGTTTTTAATTTCCTTTAAAACATCATATTTTTCATTCCTTTTAAAATTTAATTTTTTTTATATATGTTTATCTCAATTTTCTTTAGTGTGGCCAAAACTTCACCTTGAGTCACAGTCTGCTCCTGAAGGAGACTGAATCGTATATCCTCTACCCTGTTTCCTTTCCTTGGCGGTTGCTGCATATTCGTCACTACTGGCTGTTTTGCTTCTTGTTCCGGCTCTTTTTGTTGACGATTACAATTATTTTGTACTTGACTCTCATGTTCCGCAACTTCTGCCGAGTTTACGCCAAAAAGATATCCCTGAGGATTTACTGTAAGATCGAATTGTAACAGATCCGCTGCGGCCTGTTCTAACGGAGACGGCCCGCCGCCAGTAGTGTGTAAATTCATTTTATTGTTGGCCATTTTTTTTTTTTTTACAATTTTACCTTGAAATGTACCCAAACTCTCTGCCATTCCGCAGGCGTACGTGTCGGTGCACCAAAACTATTTAATTTTTCAGAAATTACCTTCCATGTCTCTTCAGTGGTTAGTTTTCTTTCTCCAAACGCCTGGACACCTCGACCAATATGTGGATTATTTTCCATTTCTTATATTAACAACTCAAACTGTTGTCTTGTTGTGATTTTTACCATTTTAAAATCTAGAAATAAAAAAATTGATAAACAAATTATGACAGTTAAACAAAAATATACTTACATTTTGACTTTTGCCACCTTTTGTGGTTGTCAGTATTATTTCCAAAGTTCACTAGTTAGTATATAAAATTTAAATTCATTCAAGGAAAAGTCTAATAATATAACAAATACCGGTTTCGCTAACAAAAGCTTTTAGCATGACCGGCGTTAGGCGGGAGCATGTATTTTCTCCTCTATGATACGAGAAACACCGGAGTCCTTCTGCACATACATTCTTACATATTTTTATTCATTCATATTTATTTTATTATCGAGAGGTCCAAAGAAATCAAAATTATGTAAGCCTTATTGCAATAACGTTATAAGCCATCCGAATTAAAAAACTACGTTTATGTACTTTCAATGCTGTCCCCAAAACCGTCGCCATATTTTTGTAAAAAACTTAATGTATTTTTGTTTTATATTTTCAGACACTGCCATCCGAGAAAGATCCAATTTCCCAAAAGAAAAACATTTGTAAAATGGATTTTCAATTTGTTTTATTTTATAATAATTTTAAATAAAGTGAAATATCTACTATGTACTTAACCTTTAACTACTGTGGTGGTGGTAAATTTTACCCTCTCTTATTTATTTTTTCATTTACTCTCTTCAGTTGAGCGCTATCAATTTTATTCTCTTTGTATCTTCTCATAATCCCATTACTATTACCCAGCAGTCCGGTTACTCATTACAAATTGAAAGCCATCCGATTGTATGTCAATAGGGAAAATAAAACGAAAATAGTTAAGCCCTTACAACTCGCATCTGATTCGGATTTGTCTTTTTCCCATCCAATTGTAAAGTTAAATGTTGATTAGAAATGAAGATCAAAACAAACACAAATAAAAATTTTGCATCGCATTACCATCTGATTGGATGGCTTTGTAATGTATCATATTGTCATTTCGTTTTAATTATGAATTTTGTTCTTTTTTCTGAAGTAATTTTTCCGTTATTCTTTCTTTTTCATTTTTATTATTATTCCAAAGTAAAATTTGTATCAAGTTCATAAGTGTTTTAAAAGTGAAGTGTTGGCGGCATTTTTTGTGGTAATATAGTTATAAATTATTAAATAAAAATAATTAAAAAAGGTAAGTGACTGTTTTATTTTTATTTATGTGTTAATTTATATACATATGTATGTATGTTTTGTATTATTATTTGTTGTAAAGAAATTTAAGAAGACTAAAGAAAATAGAAAGTGAACGTTTGAAACAAAATTCCGAATTTACATCGATGGACAAAGCTGAGCACAATCTTACTGATTTAAATTTAATTATGCAATAGTTAAAATTCATTCCAAGATCAATGGTATTCAGATACATCTTATTGCACTCCGAATTCACCATAATAGTTGGACCCATCCAACATTCGCTTACAATGTATATTGTGTTGAACCCATCCAACCTTCGCTTACAATGTATATTGTGTTGGATAATTCTTACAGCCTAGGCCATCGCTGTGTAAATGTAAATAGAAATTGTATACAGACATTGGATGGGTCTTGCTTACATTGTCATTGGTCTCAAATCGAAGATGTATGTAGCAAAAATTTCACTGGGCAGTTGTGTTTTCGTCGTCGTGGGCACAAAATATACAGAAGTGTCAGTTCAAAGCAGCGAACGAGCAGAGAAAGAGATATCATCAAGAGATATGCTGTCTCTTTTACCCCCTAACTCTGTTCGGTGATTCCTTTTTCTTCTAAATTCCTCTATATTGTTGTTTTGTTTTGATTTTTATTTTCTAGATGTTAAAATTAGCCGTATTTACTGACAAATTTCTTTTTGGTAATTTTTTAGCTTCGCTATGTTTTTTTTTTGCTATATTAACACAAAACACTATTAAAACAAGCTTCACTATGTTTTTACCTATGTTATAATAACACAAAACACAATTAAAACAAATAAAACCACAAGAAATTATAAATTTGTTCTTATGGACAAATTGTGGCTTATGTTTACATTTTTCTTTTGTTTACTTTTCATCTTTCGTGAAATTGTATATTTGTCTCTTTCTCACCCTATTTGGAGAAAAGCTGATTTAAAATTTTTTCAGACCCCCAGCAGACAGTTCTAGGTATTCTATGGTAGTGGGTGTCGTATAAGCGGACATTTACACGTGCTGGTGTAAAAATTACCACTCGTCCGGGCATACGTTTTTTTTTATTGGAAATATTTTTACCCCCACATCAAAACAAGCGTAAGTACATATTTAATGTAAAATAAAATACCACTCCTCAGGTTTAGCGTTAGTTTTGCATGGAATCATTTTGACCACTCCTGCAGTTTATTGCAATTTATTTTTACAGACAATGTCAAATTCCAGGAAAATAAATGATTTAGAGATAGCCAGATTGCTGGAAGACGATGACGAAATCAGCGACGTTGATGACGAAATTGCAGATCCAGATTTTTGCATTCAAGAAAGTGATGCAGATGATGAAATAAGCATAGAAGATGAAGCAGACAGTGAATTTGATATTACCGATGAATATATTAATGACGAAATTGGCCAAAGTATTGCAGAAGAAAATGGAGAAGACGCAATTGAGCCAATAACAAACTATTTTTATGGAAAAAATGGGTAGAAGTGGTCAGCAAAAGAAACATCACGGTACATCAAAACTCCATTTGCCAAAAGCTTTGCAGCAGAATCCCGAAAATGGAATAATTGGATATTGGTCAAGATTTTTCGATATAAATATAGAAAACATAATTCTTGAGCATACAAATACAAAACTAAAAGCTAAATTCGATCGCTCTCAAAGAATGAAAAATCGTGATCTTATTGAATTACGAGCGTTCTTTGGTATTCTTATTTATTCATCCGCCTTCAAATCTAACCACGAAGACATACGACATATTTTTGCAACTGATGGAAAGAGCAGACAAATATTCACATCGATAATGTCCGAGCAACGATTCCTATATATCGTTAGTTGCTTAAGATTTGATGACTCTACTGATAGAAAGCAACGTTTATTGAAGGATCCATTAGCTGCGGTTTCCGAACTATTCAACAAATTTATTGAAAACTGCAAAACAATTATACGATTGGTACCCATGGTTGCATCGATGAAATGTTAGTGCCGCTCCGCGGTAGATGCAAGTTTAAAATTTATATGCCGAAAAAGCCCGCAAGATATGGTATCAAGATCATGCCGTTAACACACGCTCGAACAAAGTACCTTGCGAATGCTTATGTATCATATATCATGGCAAAAATTCTGACGGAGATGGTCTGACAAACGAAGAAAAAAAACTATCAATACCAACACAAGCAGTATTAAGACTATGTAAAATTTTAGAAGGAAGTAATAGAAATATTACTGCTGACAACTGGTTTTCCTCAATGCGGGTTATACAAGAATTAAAAAAAAACAACTTACGTACTTGGGTACATTACAAAAAACAAAAGAGAAATACCCCCAGAGTTTCAGCCTAACAGAAATAGACCAGTTGAATCTGGTTTATACGGTTTTACCAAAGACGTTACCATTTTATCATATGTGCCTCGTAAAAATAGAGCGGTTCTTTTATTATCTTCCATGCATCACAAAAAAGAAAACGAAGTTCAAAGTGGAAAAGCCGCAATAATAGCAGACTACAATAACACAAAAGGGGGAGTTGACGAACTTGACAAAAAATGCTCCATATATTCATGTAGTCGACGTACACGACGCTGGCCACTTGCAATTTTTTATAGATTAGTGGATATATGTGCTGCAAATGCTTATGTAATATACCAATCTTGTGACGAGTTTGATGGTATATCGAGAGCAGACTTTTTAAAAAATCTAGGCCGACAATTGGTTTTACCACACTTGCAAAGGCGAGAGCATAACCAACGACTATCTAAGTTACTTCGAGATAACATAAGTAGCATTTTAAGACTAGACTCCGTAACTCCCCCTCCAGTAGAGCCGACCACAGTTGCCAGGAAGCTGTGCTACATCTGCCCTAGTAGGTTGAAGCGAAAGACTACACATGTTTGTCTGTTTTGTTGCAAGCCTATGTGTATGGGATGTAGTAAACGCGTATGCGTGAATTGTGCAAATAAGGAATTAGATTAGTAAAATTCCTAAAAATGAAGTGATCTCAATTTTTTTTTACAATATTAAATTTCTTTTTTATTTTAAATGTTATACATTTGGCTGTGAAAAAAATGCCTTTTATGTCTTTGTTTTTTTATTTAATACGTTTTTTTTTAAAGCTATGTTTGTTCCTTTTTTTAGTTTTAAGAAAATTTAATATGAAATAAAATCCTTGTTTTGTTTAACTAGAAGATAGATTTTTTTATTTTATTACTTTATTCATTTAAAAATGTGTCATTTAATTCCAATTAAAAGCCAAAAATTAAAAAAAAAACTTTTTTTTGGCAAAATTTTCTAAAAATTAAAAAGGGGTAAAATTTACCACCAACACAGCATATACGCCAAAATATTTCACCTCAGTAGTTAAAGGTTAATACGGTAATTTTCTTTTGTAAGTGTTTTCCTTAGTTGTTTCACATTATATTTATTTAAGAAATATTTATTTTTCTAAAATTTTCAAATTATCTGAAATAAAATATTTCTATATTCTCGTTCAAGCTTAAAGTTTTGTTTTTATTTTTTCGATATTTCGTCAACCATAGGTTAACATTTCAGGAAATTTTTATATTATCAAAGTAAACAGTTGAAAGTTTACATATGAATTTCATTTGAGAGGGGGTTAAAGTTTCCCAGCTCTGGCACATTCTTATTGTTAAACGGCATAAGAAACCATGTGACCCTTACATTTTAGGTATAAAATGTGTTCAGCAAATTTATGTAAAATGTTACGGAGAACATTTTTGTAGAAATGTTAACCCTCTAACTCCTCAAGATATGGGTCTTTTTTGTCCTTCTTTTAAAAAGGAGCAAAAAACACCATTAAAACAGGGTTTTAGAGGGTTAAAATGTTCCGCAAAAATGTTATCCGTTAAATTTTACTATAAGTCCCTGAATACACCAAAATGGAAAATTCAACCATAAAGTCAGAAATAAGACGCAACAAAAGAGAGCTTAGGGTTAATTTCGCATTTATTAAGAATTTTATTTTAAAGCAAATTTGGATAGCAAGTATTCATTAATTACATTTTTTTTTAGCTCTAGGCAATTCCACTTCATTATCATACAATGTCCAGCATATTTCAGCGATAAAGCTTTTACCTTTATAGCGTTCTTCAATGGGTGCGCATATCTGATGAAATTTTTCACCATGCTCATCAGATTCTGTTGACAACTGGTTCTCAAAGTAATCCATATGGGAATTTAAAAAATGAATTTTTGTTGACATATGAACACCTAGTTTTTCAAAAGCTCTAAGCATGGTGTCTACGTATATTCGAGCAGTAGGAGAACAATTTTTGCCTAAGACATTGTATATCACTTCCTTAATGCTTTTCCACGCATCAAGCTCAATTGGTGAGAGCATTTCGTCGAAGTAAGCTTTTAGCATTAGCTTTCTTATATCTGGACCAACAAAAACACCTGTTGGTATGAAACCAATTTTAAGACTTTTAACAATAACAATGACTTGAAGAACATATATGTACATACCTTCTTTAATCTTTGCTTCACTTAATTTTGGAAACATTGTTTTCAGAAAATTAAATGCTGATCCATTTGTATCCAGACATTTAACAAAGTTTTTTACCACACCAAGTTTGATATGCAATGGGGGTAAGAGAATTTTTTCAGTTGGTACCAATGCTTGACGTACGATATTGTGCTCTCCTAATGTTCCCTCAGCTCTCAACTTCCATTGTTTTTTGGAATATTGGTCACCCTTCCATCTGCTGTCCCAAGTGCATAAAAAGCATCCGTACTTAACGTATCCGGCCTGCATACCTGAAAGGAAACTAACGACTTTTAAGTCACAGCAGATCCGCCACTTATGGTCTTCATATTTTACGGAGTCCAGTATTAATTTTATAGAATCATAGCTTTCTTTAATGTTCATTCCGTAGGCAATTGGAATTGGATTTTTGGTATTATCGTAATACAGAAGTACAGCTTTTAGACTCTTCTTAGATGAATCAATAAATATACACCAGTCCTCGTGGTTATACTCAAAATTCATTGCATTCATTATTCCTTTAATATCGTTGCAATAAGCAAACGTGTTATCATCGTTTACTGAAAAGAATTACAGAAAGCTGTATTGATGCTTACGAAAGCTGGTAACATTGACACCAGGTTCAAGTAGATGAAGACCTTTTAAGTCTGCAGCTAAAATTTCTGATTTGTTTTTAGACAGATTCAGTCTCCGAGCCAATCCATTTAAATGCTCTTGGGACATTAATATTGGTCTTGGGATAACTTCAATTCCTGTGTAATCACTATCTGCGCAATAAAAGGTTCCTTTTTTCAGCGATGGTTCCATCAACATAATGACTAGGACTTCGAAGTTGTAGCACAGGTACTGGGAGTTCGTCAGAATGCGGAACTGGCAGCATGGCTGATGGTACAGTTTTGTATACAACACTCTTTCGCCTATATCTATTCAACTTTAATATGGGAATATTTTGGCACACGTAGCACGTAGCGTCATTATGTTCACCTGGATCTAACCACCGCATAGGAATACCAAACTGCATTGAATTTCGTTGACCTTCAGCAAGAGTTCAAAAATAAAACTATAGTTTTAGAACAAAAAAAAAATTAATTACCTTTGGACCACAAAATTAAGCCATTATAACAAATGCGACAGCAATGCTTCGGCGTCCACAGTTCATCCGGAAAAACTTCTAGCTCAAAATACCTTTTATAGATGTCTTCAACTTTACTATTGAAAAACGTAACTTTATATTCCGGTATAGTATGTTTACCGCAGATATAGCAAAACAAATCTAATTTTTCCAAACAACTGGACATTTTTACCAAAACAAATCTTACACGTAAACTGAGTTTCTTTCTTAATTAATTTAGTATTACTATGAGATGGTCAATCTTTTGAAACTTGAATGCAACTGATGCTGTTAACAACATCACTTGAATATTTAAACGGGCAAGAAAACACACAAAAGGAATATAGCACTTAATTTTTGTTTTGATTTTGCTTTTCATTGTTTTTGTTGTAATGTAACGGATAACATTTTTGCGGAACATTTTAACCCTCTAAAACCCTGTTTTAATGGTGTTTTTTGCTCTTTTTTAAAAGAAGGACAAAAAAGACCCATATCTTGAGGAGTTAGAGGGTTAACATTTCTACAAAAATGTTCTCCGTAACATTTTACATAAATTTGCTGAACACATTTTATACCTAAAATGTAAAGCTTCGTACAGACGATGCAAACAATTTGCAGCAAGTTGAGAATAACTTGCAGCGAATGTTTGCACAACTGTTCAGACCAATGCAAATATTGCATGCAAATTTCTTGCTCCAATCAGTTTTCGATTTGCATGAAAACTTTTGCATGATTGTTGCGTGCAATATATTGCTTTGGAGTTCACATTTGTTTTCAGTTTCTATGTGCAAGACAATAAATAAAGACGTGTTAAAATTATGTCGGCTCAAAAATCACGAATTGCTGCAATTGCTGTATTAGCACTTGTAATTAAACGTAAAAAACAAAGAAGTTTGGAGTCGGTAAAAAAACGAAAGTACTGGGTGAGAGAGTGGATTTCGAAAAGAAATGAAAAAGGCGTTCATGATAAGCTTTTAAAAGAACTAGAAAATGAGGATGAAGCAAGCTATTTAAATTTTTTCCGGATGTGCGCCCTGCGATTCCACCAAATGAGCGATTAGCCCTGACATTACGTTTTTTAACTACTGGTAAATATGATGGCAGACTACTGTTGGAATTAGCAAAGAGACTCTAATCCGGCTGTTCATTCCAGATTGTCTCTTAAAAGAAGCTTTACATCCTGTAAGTAGAATTATATTTATATTATGTTTTTAATGCTTTGTGAGAATTTTTTTTATTTTAATAAATCTGTATGAAACAGTTTTACTTCTTTGTTTTTTTTTATAAATTCCTATGGAAAAGTTTTACTTTTTAAATACTTAAAAAAAAAGCTATATCATGAAAACTAGAGCTGATAGAGAAAAACTGATTACAGATTTGAATTCAGCGCACCCAAATTAACTAGAATCAGTTGATAAATTCAAAGAAGCAAATTGAGTGTTGGCCTGTGTTATCTATGCTTTATATATGTTATGTTTTGGTTATGGAATTTTCTTTTATATTTTTCCATTTTAATTACACAAAAAATATTTATATAACAAAATTATTTAAATATATAGTTAAGCAATTGTAAAATTAATTAATCTGAATTCATTACAGAACACCCTTGGTTTGTCAGTCCGGTGAATAAACACGACAACATTTTTTGTTTTGCTGACGCATCGCACTTACTGAAATTGGTGCGTAATCATTTTTTGGACATTGCAATTCTATTCAACAACAGCTTAGTGACTATAAATTTTAAATTTAGGAACCATATGGACTGGCTTTAGATAGCCAGCATCAAATATTGAAAAAAATGGATGTGGTGATGTCATCGCCTGTTATACCTGTGCGAAAAAATTTGGAGACTTTTCAAAAAGGCATTTTACAAACAAATGCCGCTTTGAGAATGCTACACAATTATGTTGAGAAGTATAACATGTCGTATTTATTAACATACCGTCTCAACCAAGATGTACTGGAGCATTTCTTCGGGGCCACACGAAGCAAAGGAGGTTTGAATGACCATCACGTGCCAAGTGATTTCAAATACACGCTGCGGAAGTACATCTTGGGTATAATTTTAAATATTTGTCCTATTAAAGTAAATAACATTTAATATTAATTGCAGCGAGAAATACGGAGTACCTAGATGGGACGTACAACGTTGGATGCGACAACAATGAGTAGCTGAACTCTTCCATTGATATAGGCGTAGAAGATTCCCTAAATTCAATGAAAGACTTAAGCCAAGTAATGTCATGACTTTTCATTTTCGTGGGTTGATCAGGTTTCGAAGGGTTTCCTAAAAAAGCCATCAGCTTAGTAAGAAGCACTAAAAAAATTGGAGACTTTTTTATAAAGTAAATGGCAAGGAAATCTCTTCCAGAAGAAACCCTTTTTGTTTCCTAATTAATCAAAGCAGTTTATTGAATCTCACAAAAACTGTTTTTCAAATGCCGGATATATTTCCGTGTCAGACATTTGAATAAACGCCTGAAAGTACAAAAAGCAAAAAAAAAATTATGGGATTAAAAAAACTGCTCAAGATTAATTGTTAACCTTTTCATTTGCTTCAACTTCGCCCTTTTTTAAATATTCATCTTGGCACTCAAGAGCTAAAAAATATTGTATGCGGAATTCAGAAAGACAGTATTATCATTTTTTATTCTATTAATTATTTAAATCGATTTTATAAATCACTATTTTTTTTCGGTTTTCTATTTTCGTATTACAGACAAAATTTAACAAAATAAAGGAGAGTATGACCAAACAATAGAATTAAAGTATCAACTCTTGTACTAATTAAGTTTAATTTTTTTCTTTTTAGATACCCATTTTATTATATAAAATCTGTTCATCGCAATAAAATAAAGGACAGTATTGCACGTCTTCTTCTAATTTATTAACAATTTCTTTTCCTTCAGGTATATATACATATATGTCATCATATTATTTTAATTAAATTTTTTAAAATGCTTTCACTTTTAATTTCATTTAAAAATTATATAATGTTCATAAAATTTGCATTTGATTTTGGTTATAATATATATGTATGTACATAAATTTTGTTGCTGAAAAATAACTTCATTTGCATTATATAATAGAAATATAGTAAATAAACTGAATTATATTGAATTAAAGAAAAACATATCTAACAAAAAATTCAAAATGTACTTTCTTTCATTACTTCTGATCTGTATTTCAACCTACGTTACTTTGCCTAATTTAAGTTTATTATTAATACGATTTGACCTTTGGACAAAAAGCGAATTAACGAAATCGCCTTGCGAAAACCTTGTATTAATAAACCTTGGTACAGCCTAAAACTCATCATCCTCCGTCCGCAGTGGGGACCCACACCTCTGTATGATTCCGACCAGACTGCGTCCCTGATCCGCCACACCCCTGGAAACAAACATTTTATTATTCAATTTAAATCTATTGCTGTTAGTTTCTGAAAAAAAAACCATATCACCTCTATCTACTAGTAACATACATAGCTATTCTTGCCCGATGTTGTCCTATTAATTTAAAACATCTGCACTTTACTGTATCTCTACAATGAAATTTATGGGAGTTTAGAAACAATAAAGTGTAAATATTTTTAACAAATAAAGTAATAAGTGCAATGCACGTTTTGATCATCAATATCACGATTAGTTATAACTTTAGAAAACTAATACTAATAGAATTTAATTTGAAGAATTGTTGTTAAGTTTATCATATTTTACTCCATTGTGGTAGTACTGAAAATGCCAGTAGAAACAGCCTTTTATTTAAATTTTTTTAATTGAGTTTTCTTTTTGCATATTTTCAGATCTTTGAATAAGAGGGACGGACAACCAGTACACAAGTAATTTAAGTTTATTTATAGAATTATGTTAAGACAAAATTGGTATGCCGCACTGGCTGCTAAAGCCGTCGGAAAAAAAAGAAAATTGTTAAATTTTCAAAAATAAAGAAAACTCATGAAAATGGTATATTTTATACATAATATGCATGTATAAAGAAAGAATGCAATATCTTCTCGTTAAGTTTTGCGATTACTAAATAAATAAATAACAAATTTTGGATTTAATCTGTATTATTTTTTTACTTTATCTTTACTAGGAACCCACTATGAAAGGGGGCGTTATTTAAGTAGTTTAGATATAAGCAATATTATTATAAACAGCTCAGATTTAGAAAATTTGACTAGTTATGAAAAAACAAATGAAAATTTGTTTGAGTTTGTTGTAAATTCTATAAATGAAAATAGAAATAAACACAACAAAATATAATATAATGTTAAAACTCGCAAACATATTGCAACTGTTGCAAGGCGAATTTTGGACGCACAGAATTCAATAAGAACAGATTCGGAAGTACAGTCGAAGTTCTCTATAGCGAACTTCTCTATAACAAATAAAATTCGTGAACACAACATTTTTGTGAGTATTTTCATACATTTTGATCTCTCTATAACGAACTTCCCTATAGCAAAGTTCTCTCTGTAACGTACAATTTTTCAAGACCTAAATAGAATTTTTCACACTAAATAATCTCTCTATTGCAAAGTTTTTAGCAATCGTTTTTTTGCATCAATTTAGTCACACAAAATATAAAAGACGTTACATTTTCAACGCTTGCTACGACTGTCACATACAAAAAAAAACATTGGCATAAGTTTACACACCTACGTACACATACATACTACGTACGTACACAACATCTCACTTTCAAGTGATTTTTGTATTGATCGGACGTAAATTGAAAGATGGCAAAACGTAAATGTCTATCGTTAGAACAAAAGTGTCTTATAATATCTGAAGTTAAGACGGGGTGGATTAATAACGTTTTGCCGAACATAATCGAACAATACGATCATAATGATATATTTAATGCAGACGAAACAGGCCTGTTTTATAAATGCTTACCATCCCGAACACTTGCATTTAAAAACGAAAAATGTGTTGGAGGAAAAAAGAGCAAGGATAGAATTACCGTAATGGTGGGTTCCAACATGACTGGGACAGAAAAACTTAAGCTGCTTGTTATTGGAAAGGCCAAAAATCCGCACTGCTTTAAGGCTCTACAAAATCTTGGAGTGGACTATGAGAGCAACCAAAAATCATGGATGACTACTGATTTATACGAGAAATGGCTCATAAGCCTAGACAAAAAATTTGCTGCTCAAAAGAGGAAAGTTCTGCTTTTTGTTGACAACTGTCCAGGACACTCCAAATCAGTCCAAAATAAGCTAAAAAATATCAATCTTGTCTTCTTCCCTCCTAACATGATATCATCTATACAACCAATGGATCAAGGAATTATTCAGAATTTAAAACATCATTACAGAAAACGGATTCTACAGACAATTTTAAATTACAGTAGCTATTAATTTACTTGATGCAGTCCGAAATTTAACCAGAGCGTGGAATTCAGATATCAAAAGTGGAACAATTCATAACTGTTTTAAGAAAGCTGGATTTCCGATAAATTCTACAGAAACTGCAGATATAGTAGATGAAAATAATTCCCATCTGTCAGAGTTATGGTTGGAATATGCAAACAGCAATAATATTGAAGGTGTAGCGGTTGAAAATTATGTAAATGTTGATTGCGAAACAATCACCGATGAAGATATTCTACAAAGCATTTTATCCAGTTACTATGAAGTTAATTTGCTTTCAGAATCAGACGATGAAGAATCTGACATAGAACAAAATGTTTCAGAATTGCCTTAATTGTCCGAAGTACACTCGTCTTTTAACACGATACGAACCTTTTTGGAATCTCGAAACAATGTACCTGGGGATATTTTTTCCCTTAATCGTTGTGAAGATGAAGAAAAGTGGAAACATCAAAAACAAATGGAAATTACATCTTTCTTTAACACCATATAAAAACTTGCCTTAATATATATTTTTTCTACATTTAAACAAAAAAATTTAAAAATTTTTTAAGGAAAAAAAAATTTTTCTTCTCGTAATATAATTTTTTTCTACATACATACATATGTATGTATTAATAAAAAAAAAAATTAATCTGTATATGTAAAAACAATTTTTTTTGTCTTAATAAATATATTTTCTACATAAAAAAAATGTAGTCAAAATTTTCTGCAGTTTCTGCAGATACTGCATTTGTAAATATTACAGATTTAGACATGAATAAAACTTCATATCCAAATTTATTGCAACCTGATATCCCAGAAACCAAAAATGTTTCCAGTACCGCTAGTAGAGTCACTATATTAATATAAATATTGAAAATTTCATTTTATTGGACGATAGTTTATTGCTCAAAAATGTATATTGTGAAGGACAATTTAATGACAAATCGGAAAGATTTCCAAAAGAACAAAGGCCTATGTTGGAAATTTTAGGCCAAAACGATACAAAGAAAAGTCCGAAATTAGAAAATGATATTGCATGGGATAGAAAATTCCTAACCAATATCTCACAGCTGCAATCAATTTTGAAGAATGTTACAGAAGATATAAAAGAAGCAAAGAAAGATATTATAAAAGAATCAAAATCCTTTTTTTTGGAATTTAAAAAAAATTTTGAAGAAGTTTTCTTTTATAGTGAATCCTATATCAATGATATTAGAATTTCTTTAAACTTTATATAAACTATATTTGTTTTTTTACTATATACATATATATACGGCTGTAAAATGTGGACAAAAATAAATTTAAAAAAAAAGTAAAAGCCATTTTTTATAAAATAAAGTGATAAATATGCACAAAGATATGTATTTACATTTTGAAATTTATTTAAAAAATCTTTTTTAAATTAAAAACTTTCCTCGTTTCTCTGCAAATTTTCTGATTAATTTCTTAGTATCATATAGTATAAATAAAAAACAGCCTATAATTTAATTTTAGAGCGAACTTACCCAAAGAAAAACAACAGAAAATTAAAAATTTTAATTTCTAATTTTATTTCAGAATTGTAGAAAAATTGTTGTTTTGGGTAAATTTAGAGGATTCCGTCTTACACGTAATTCACTTGTTGATAAGCATTTCTCGCAATTGAACTGATCTAGATGCTGAATATATATAGTCAAATTCGTGCGCAATATAACTTTCAATTTATATAGTAGCGCTCTAATAATATTATAACTATTATTTTTTCATAAACATTATTTCTAGCTTATTTGTTACCTACATATTTCATAATTCTGATGTTAACTTGTAGTCCACCAACTATGGGCTCGGTTGGATATTGTTTTAAATAAATAAAATCGAATATCTTTTTTTATATGATTCTAATTTTTAAATTGTGCTTATGATATTCTCATAAAGTATTTTTTTCTAAAAACAATCTCAACAACTGAGGAGAAAAGCATATATATATATATATATGTAGAAATATAGATATATATATATGTATATATAGATGAGAAGGAAAATCTAGAAACATAAATATGTATGTGTAATAAAAAAAAGTAAACTAATGCATTGTTATGTTTTTGTACATAAATTTTAGATTTTTTGTTCGGTATTCAACTTCTATTCTCGATTGATTAGTTGAATTTTGAACATAAGAATCTTAAATTTGTAGCAGAGTTTAGGTAAAATCCACTGATCAGCTAAGCAAGCATAATCGAAATAGTACTATATGGATATGCCTTCCTCCTCAATTCTTGAGTTTGCTTTTATATAAAAAAATACTTAATGAGAATATCGTAAAGTATGTAATAATACATTTACACATTTTTTGGGGAAAAAGCACAATTTTAAAATTAGAATCATATATAAATAAAATAGGTTTGCGCGAGTTCGGGCAATTTTGTTATGCACTTGGAACAAACCTAATGCATATGACCATGTACAATTACAATTTTACGCACATGCATATATCCATAAAAACAATAATTTGGCTTATACATGTTAATTAAAAAAACCCCAAATAATTTTTAACGGACATTTTCACAATGTCTAATTATTTTACTTTTAACAGAAAATTAACTAACTGGCGGTTTGCTTAACAGGTACTATTTAATCGACGGTTAATGATTTCAGTTTCACCATCCTTCAGTTACTTAACAAAAGAATTCGCTAAAAATATGGCAATAATGTTTGTGTTTGTTTACGAAAAATACTATAATGACAGAAAATAGAAAAAAGTTTTAATGTTTGTGAAAAAAAAACATTGAAGTATACTGAAAGGAAATGTCGGAATATTCAGAAGCAACAAATTGTTCCAGCTTGGAACATTACAAAAAACAAGTGAGGCAGGTAAAATATTGGTCTATAAAAATATTAAGATATACACATGTAGAGCCTCTAATATCACAGCAAGATTTTTTTTTTTGTTTCAAAGTTTTAAAATTATAAACATAGAAAAAATATATGTAAGTGTTGCTTTCCCATTTTTTACATGTGTACATTTTTTCTATTTATCAATTAAAATTAGCTATGCATAGGTCTCGATTATATTGTTAACCGCCACATTTTGTTCAGTTAAATTTGACAGACACTTTTTCGTTAAATGGTGTCAGTTAAAAGTTAATCATACATTGTGAAATATATTTTTAGTTAACCGACTGTTAAAGTTCCAATTAAGTTTTAATCAGACATTGTGAAAATGGCCGTAAGTATATCATGAAATAAAAGGAACTGTTATTTGTTCATTGCATTGTTGCGAAACTTTTAATTTTAATTTTGCTTTGTTATTTTCAATGTTTATTATAAACCAGCTGATTGCTTGTTCTTCACGCCCAAAGAAGCCCGAAGAAAAAGTACGGGCATTCTCGTGCGTGAATAACAAGAATATTACTCTCTCAAAACCTCTCTCATTTACCCAATTTTTGCGTAAGAAAACGCTTTTGGGTAAGATTGGGTGCATGAACAGACCTAATATAAACACGCTTTAATTCTAACGGAACTTAAAATGCTACCAAGTTAACATATGAACTAATTAAATTTGGTACCACTTAGAGAAACAAAATATTTGAGCGTTTTTTACTTTTGGAAAAACAAGAAATAACTCTGCATTTACACATAAAATTATTATCTTGGAAGTTTTGTATACGTATTTTAAATAAAAATTTCATAAAGTAGATGACTTATGACTTAAAATTTAAATGTGTGCTTACAGAGGAAAGTGAAATTTCATGTTAGAAATGTTATCAAAGCGACGAGTTGCTGAAATTGCAATAATTTTATAATTGAAAAAACTTGAACTGGAAACCAAAAATGAAGTAAAATAGATTAAAACAGAATATTACTAAAAAGTATAGTAAAGTAAATCCTTAGACCTATCACCCAGTATAAGGCAATTTTTGGCACAAGTCTAAATTTCGGAGCTGTAGGCCATACAGTGCAGTGAGTGAAATCGCCTTGAAACAGTATTTGAACAAATTTGTTCGAAGGCACTACCATTGGGGCGAAAACGAATGATGGCAAAATGTAGTAAATTAACAATCTTCTGAAAAAGCTATTGTTAAACTTAAAGGGTATGACCATGCTGTGATAAAGGAAAAGGAAATTAAAAGGAAAACATTTCTTTACCTCATTTCTTGTGGGAAGACTTGATACTGGCATTGGTGGTGTCAAATCAATATCGGCATCAATGTCAGATACATCATCAACAAAAGAGCCGCTTAATTTTGTCTCACGGGCCGTTACTTCATGTTGAAATTTATTAGTATTGCCAACACCAGGACTTCCAATTTTATCACTGTTATTTTTCTCATTGTTGCTACAGCTTGATAGGCTATTTTTTCGGCACGAACGTTTTCGCTGGAGTGTCAGACGTCCAATCACGAGTGTCAAGCATAGCAACATACCAATGCCGACAGAAATTATTAAATAAAGATAAAACTGTTCTTGATTTTCTGTAGAAAAAGTATAAAAGAGGATATGATAAATTAATTATAAATGAGAACTATTTGGAAGTAAGGAATCTATATACAAATGTTCATTAATGTACAATCCAACCTCGGCTAATACAACCAAATAGAAATCTAGAGCTTTGCCAAAACAGAGTTTAAATTTTCTAAGCTTATTTTTTGATAAAAGACTTTATGTCAACCGAAAATAAAGAAATTTTTTAAATAATAAAATACATAAATGTTAACTTCTGAACAGTACTCATTTGGATTAAAATAAATAATTCCAAAAAGTATACTAAAACCAAATATGAAATAAAAATACACACTCCGAAGTTCTTAAATTTGTATTGGTAGATTTTATCAAGTTAAAAAAAGTAACATTTTCAATTGCATTTCTTTACATCAAATAATTTTTCAATAACATTCCGATAACATTGTCGTTTTGTTTTTTTAATTTTTGGATCCGAAACAACACTCTCATTATCATATTGGGAATTGGACAGGCGTTTGCGAAAAAATAAAAGAATGGTTGATTCGACGAATGGTATACAATTTTAGTGCAGATATAACCGAAAAATTAGTTTATTCAATGTCCAGACGCATGCAAGCACAATCATGCTAATGGTAGCCCAACAAAATATTAGTTTTAAGTTATTTTCGTTAATAGTTTGCATACCATCGTATGATGCAATCTACATATATGTACATATGTACACTTTGCTGTGATACGTTTTGAGACTTAATTACGTTTTTTGTTATATTTCCCTCTTTATATTAAAAATAGAATTATCTTATTTAATTAAAATTAACTAAATCTGTTTTAAATAAAAATTTAATTATCAGTGTTGTATTTAGACTTTATTTGACATTTTTTTTACACAATATATGTACATATATTATTTATTGAATCTTCAAAATCAATTGAACTAACAATAAGTATTCAAATCTTAAGAACTAATTGCTAATTATTATTAAGTACAAAATTATTTATTGCTCGTATAGTTTTATTTCCGCGTCTACTACGTTCGGGCTAGGGAAAGAGTCCCTTCTTTTCAATCGAATGACCCCTCTTTCGCTTAAAATATTTCTGGCTAGTATATTTGGATGATCTTGGAGTTTGGTTAGGTATGACGTTGCGTATGTTGTTATCTCTTGTTTGACTGTCGGAATATTTAAATCCTTGTGTATGTTAGAATTTTTTATATACCACGGCGCATCTGTTATTATTCTCAGTATTTTGTGTTGACACCTTTGAATTTTTTCTATATTGGAAGCTGAACAGTGCCCCATAGCTGGATACCATAGCTCCATTATGGTTTTAATTAGCACAGAATTTCGACCAATAAGCCAATTTAGTTGAGTTGCTTTTAAATTCATTTGAGTTAATTTTGCATCGATGTGCTGTTTCCATGTTAGCCGTCTATCAATGTGCATCCCTAGATACTTGACCACCAAACGTTGAGGTATTAAGTGGTTGTTGATCAGAATATTAAGACATGTGTCTCTGCGCAGGGTGAAGGTTATATGTACGCACTTATTCTCATTAACTTTGATTCGCCATTTTTTTAGCCAGCTTTCCAGCTGCGAAGTTTGGTGCTGTAGCACTTTCGTGAATGCTTAAGAAAGCTGTATCATCGGCAAAAGTTGAGGTATGGATGTTCGCGACTGTTGGGAAATCTGCGGAGTATATCAAGTACAGCAATGGACCTAATATGCTGCCTTGGGGAACTCCAGCTTCAATCGGCTGCGGTGATGACAGCCAATCACCTTGTTTTAAAATAAATTTGCGACAAAGCAGGTAACTTTCCAGTAGCTTACAAATATTTTCAGGAAGGTACTGGGTCAGTTTATATATTAATCCCTTATGCCACACTTTATCAAAAGCTTGGGAAACATCGATAAAGAGGGCTGAGCAGTACTTTTTTTCTTCTAGGGTATGCTTTATAACATTCGCAAGTCTATGTGTTTGCTCAGTTGTGCTGTGTTTACTTCGAAAGCCAAACTGATGGTCTGGAATGCAGCGCTTTTCGCTAATGATTTTATTTAACTTGATAGCTAATAATTTTTCAAAAAGCTTAGATAAATTTGGCAAAAGGCTAATTGGCCTGTAGGACTCAACTCTGGTGTGGTCTTTACATGGCTTAGGTATCATAGTTATTAGTGATATCTTCCATTTAGATGGAAAGTATTCAATGCACAATATCGCGTTGAAGATGTGGAGAATTCTTTTAACTACTGTAGTTGGGAGCTCTTGGAGCATCTTGTTGCTAATTTTATCGATGCCAGGAGATTTTTTAGGGTTCAAGTTGGCGATAGCTTCTTCGACGTCATTCAATTTAAACTTTATCGAAACTGCTGCATCCGTAACTATCGATGGAAGTTCTTCAGGGTCGCTTGGTGCATTGGGGGTGAAAACATTTTTTAAGTGCTCAACGAACAACTTGCCTTTTTCTGTGTCGTTTCTTGCCCAATCCCCAGTTGGGGTTCGAAATGGAGGTTTACGAATAACCGGTCTTTTGAGATATCTGGTAGCACGCCATAGTGAATGATCGGATTGCGGTGTTGCATCAAGACCTTTAAGATACTCATTTAAATAATCAGTTTTTTGGATTGTAACATCTCTCTTAGCTTTTTGGTACACTCTATTAGTTTTCTTTTGAGTTGAGGGGATCTATGAAGCTGCCACTCTCTTCGAGCTCTTCTTTTTTCAGTTAATACTAATTCGATGTCTGTGGAGCAAATTTTGTCTTGCCTAATTTTGCGTGAGAGAATAATAATAGCGTGCTGTGCCGCCAGCTTGAGACTTTCGTCCAATTGTGTAAGAGATGCATCTACATCGTCTGGTGTACGAAGTAACACGTTTTGACAGCAGTGAGTAGCAAGGTATTTGCGAAATTTCAACCAATTTGTGTATGTTTTTATTTTTTCAGCTATCTCAGTCGCGTGTGAGTTTTGTGAGAGTGATATTGTAATTATAGTTGGTGAATGATCTGATGATAAGTCAACAGAAGATTCAACAAGAATGGATTTAGCTGCAATGCCCTTTGTGATTGCGAAATCTATGACATCAGGTATTTTGTTACGATCAGTTGGCCAATATGTTGGTTGTCCGCTTGAGGCGACCGTCAAACACATTTTGGAAACTACGTTGTATAAAACGCGACCTTTTGGGGTAATCAGGCGTGATCCCCAATACGTGTGCTTTGCATTAAAGTCGCCAGCAGCTAGGAAACTATTGCCCAACGATTTAAAGAATTCAGAGTACTGATCCTCAGCAATTGAAAACCGCGGAGGCGAGTAAATTGACGATATAACTAAGCCTTTGAAAAATTCTTCAAGACAGATCGAAGTTGCATGAAGATAGTCTTTGCTGACTGCACCCACTAAGTAGTGCTTTATTCTGTTCTTTATTAATATAGCTGAGCCCCCACATGCTCTACCACGGGGATCTTTGGCGTCATAAAATGTATAGCCTATTACCTTAAAAACACTTCTAGGTGTTAAATGAGTTTCGGCAATGAGCATAACATTAATTTGTTGATCCGCTAGGAAGTGCTCAAGTTCGTTTTTTTGTTGGCGTATGCCGTTAGCGTTCCAGAAACATAACCTTAGGCAGTTCATGGACTTTTTGTTACAGCCTGCAAAAGCGCAGTTTGCATATTTATCAGTGTTTGCATCATTGGCAACATGGTATTAACGAAATTTTGAACTGTTTGCACCAACATTTCTATTTTTGCTTCCATTTGGCTGGAATTTATGGGTTGTGGCTGCACTGTAGGCTTGGAGCTGATGTTTGTGGTGTTATTGTTTGTCTTCAGGGAACTGCGCGTTAGAGGCGTGGCTGAATTTGCCTTTAGAATGTTCGCATATGAAATTTGTTGATTATTTGATGTCGGCAGCTGAGGGTAATCATTGGTAACGAGCTGTTCTTGTGTTCGGGAAGCAACATTTCGTATCTGGTTTGACGAGCTTCTAACGAGAGAGTAGACTCTGCACCCTCTATAATTTGCGGTATGGTTTTCACCACAGTTGCTGCATTTTTTGGCCTTCGGGTCACCTTTTGGCTTTTTGCAGTTTGCTGTACTATGTAAGTCGCCACACACTACACAGACAGCATGTAGCTTGCAGTATGTCTTACTATGGCCAAATTCTTGGCAGTTTTGGCATTGCACAGGTCCTGATCTCTTGTAAGGTTCCTCTATTGTCACCCTACGATGCAACAGATATCTCACGTTGTATATTGAGTGAACTTCACCCTTCTTTAATGTTTTTTTACCTGGCTCAAGTTCGACACGAAAGATGGGCTGTGGTACCTTTTCTTTATTTATTAAGTTTATTACATTTTTTACCTTAAAGCCTAGACTCTCCAGGCTGTCCTTTATTTCCTTTGTAGCAACACTGGGGTCAACACCTTTTATGATCACTTGAAGGCCTTTTTCACTTTTAAGCTGATAAGTGTAAAAGCTTTTTTTTGTTTCCTCAAACGTCTTTACAACTTTTCGATAATTGTCTTCTGTTAGGACCTGAATTTTCGTTTCACTGATTTTACCGCGTCTTACCGGCACGGTGTAAAAAGAGTTATCACCGATAGTTCCTATTAAATTTTTTATTATAATGTTCGAGCTTGCCTGTCTTACATATATTGGAGGTGGTTTTGGGGATTTACCCGAGGCCGTAGGGACGTTATCGTCATTACCCAGAATTGCAAATCAGTTTTGAGAAGCAACGCTAGCGGTTTCCGAATCTCTAGCTACCTTATGTTGAGATGCGATGTTGGCCGATTTCGGGCTACGTTTCCTTTTCGTCACGACATTTGTCAAAGGAATTTTTACGATGGTAATATGAACTATTGACTGTATTTACTATATTGCAATTACAAACAAATTAAATATTATTAAATTTGTATGAAAATATTGGTTTTAGTAGACTTTTCCACATGCAAATCTAATTTTGAAAAGTTATTTGATAGTATTTTTTTTGGCTGGCGCAATATAATCGGAATCATGGTCTAATCAATATAATGTCAGCTCGGCAAATCGGGTGATCAAACATATTGAATACAAAATCCTGCTTGTCAAAATGTGTTTACATTTTGTTGGCACCATTATTATCAGGGTTGTCAGTTTAGCACTTTCAGTGCTACATTTAAGACTTTTTTCTGATTTACTATTAAAAATTACCAAAAAGTGCTAAATACTAGTTTAGAATTTTTTTTATAATTATTTAGCACTTTTGGCATTTTTATTTAGTTAATAAAATTTGGTCTTCCCAAAAATTTCAACATTCTCAATAGATAAACAGTTAAAACAGATCAAGGTATTCCCGTATTCTGCCTTCGCCACTGAAACCTGGCGCAACAACTGACACACTAATGCACATCAGAAAAATGCGAGATGTTTTTTTATGATTTGAGTCTGAAACTGGGGTTGTTCCCAGGTCTGTTTTAGTTTTGTAGTCAACGTGCAGACTGCTTCAGCCATCGCCACCCTCAACCTTATGTTCGTTAATTTGATCACTTAATATCTCGATTTTCTTCAACAGAGTGGTTGTAGTATGCTTTTAATATTTGTTCATATGGCTTGAAGACCTTAAGTAAGTTATATGGAATGAGAAAGTAATGTCATAAAATAAGTATACGTCGGAAGTACGGGTTAGTATATTTTTTTGATGTGTAAACATCTATACGCTAGGGGGTAAAAATTTTTTTTGGGTTCAACCCCAGTTTCAGACTAAAATTTTAAATTTAATTTTAATAACTTTTAAAAAGATTTTTTGCACTTTTAATAAGAAATTTACTAAAACAAAGCAAAATAAGGAAAACAAAAAAATATTTCATTACTAGATGTTTACACATCTCCCCTGTGATCGGACTCACCTTTTTTTTATTGGGGACCAGCACTCAGGAGATGACTCCTACACATGCGATGCAGTGTGCTGGAACTATAGGAAAACAGTGTTTATAGCAGTGTTGAAGCTTCGGTTTAGTAGCCATTTGTTATTATTATTTTACTTCTTCGGTGGTACACAAAACCGACGAAGGCGTTCTGATCTGACTGTGGATTGCTATCAGCTGAAGCCGGTATTGTTCAGTGACCAGTGATTATTCCTTTGCCACCTTCCGACAACAACTGACACACAATTTTCTGTTTTCCAAATTTTCAATTTGTGCTTATGCTATGACTGTCTGACATGATATTACCAGCAGTGGTAATATTGGGTATAATTTTCTCTTTTTTTATGTTATCTTTGTGGACTATTGCTCTTCTTCTGATTAGAACTGTGTCTCCTCTATCTTCTTTTACAATTTCTTTGCGATACTTGGGTGATGATTTTGATCTTGTGCTCTTAATTCCCTATGTTTGATACCTTTGTTAAGTCGTTCCAATACGTTTGTTGATGGTTGTTGTAACTTTTTTGTGACCTGATCCGAGTTAAATGGAATTCTCCCAAAATATATTTTTCCGAAGATATAACCAAGAAAACTTTTAAAACCTACTAAAAAAAATGAAAAGTTTTTTAGTTATAAAATGAAAACTATTCGATGTACCATAGAGCAACTAATACCGAATTATAGAGGACGAAAATTATTTTCAGAAATAGCAACTGTCATATTCTGAAATACTTTGGTTGCGAAGTTATAAGCATAACTTTATATATATCTGGCAAACTTTTAAAATTTTGATAATACTGTTCCCTCACAAATTGCTATGGTTTATAAATAGTGGCATCACATATTAGCTATAGTAATACCAATAATACGGCATCTTTTTAACTATCGAAGACGTTGATTATTATATAAAATCCAAATTGGACGCTGCAGATGATATATTTGTCACCAAATTTTCATATTCAGAGCCGAGGAGTATAACATCATTTAAAATTCATGTTCCACCGCATGTCTATGACCGTATTGTTGATCCTAGTTTTTGGCCTGCATATATTTTTGTACGCGAATATATAGTTAAGCAAAATCCAAGGTATAATAACATTGCTCGCTTGCCTACTGAAAATTTATTGGTTCCAAAAAACTAATTACCTCTAAGGATCGTTTAAATATTATGTACCAGAATGTTCGTGGCTTGAATACTAAACTGTCTACTCTCTTTCTAAATAGTTATGATTTTACCTATGATGTAATTATCTTTACTGAGACCTGGCTTTGAGATGACGTTTTTAATGCAGAAGTTCTCTGCAATAAATATCAAATATTTAGATATAATCGCCCTGCTCGAAGAGGTGGTGGTGTTCTGATTGCTGTTTCTTGCTTATACCCATATGAAGTCATTGTAAATGAACCTTCTAACATTGAATTTGTTGCTGTTGCCGTAAAACTGAAAAATAAAAAAACGTACTTGACTTGTTCTTATATTCCTCCGGACTCAGATTCTTCTGTTTACGATAAATATGTTTAAGCCATTGAGTCTGTTGTTTTACATGTTGATACAAACGACTCTATTTTTGTGGTTGGTGACTTTAATTTACCATCAATCTCGTGGAAATATACACCTGATACATCTTATTTAATACCGGTAAAGAACAGAAACTGCCATGATGAATTTTTAAACTATATTTTTGGATTAGCTCTGTATCAAATGAATTGTGTCTTCAATGATTTTGGGAAATTACTTGATTTGGTGTTTGTTAATAATGTTGATGATTGCACTATTATTCGTTCGGAACCTATTACACTGCCCGAAGACCAATATCATCCTACGATCGAAATTAGCTCTTCTATTCCATCCGAAGATAAGTTGACGGCTTCTGTAGCTGGTAAAGTTTATTATTTCAAACGAACTAACTATAGTTTGTTGAATGATTTAATAAAAAATACATGTTGGAGTGAAATTTTCAATATTCCGATAAATAACAATGCGGATATTGATTCGATTATTACCATTTTTTACGATAAAATCTACTCGTTTTTTGAAACTTGTATTCCTAAACAATTTGCTCGCACTTCAGTTGGACCACCATAGAATACGAGGCAGCTGTCACGTCTAAAAAACATTAAGAACAAAAATTATAAAAAATATAAACGGTCTGGTTCGTTTGTTGACTACGGAAAATACGCAGTCAGTCGTTCTCAATATAACCTGCTCAATCACGCTTTGTATAAGGATTATTTAATCAAAGTGAATAACAATTTTGTTCGGGACCCAAAATCTTTCTATTCATTTGTTAACTCTAAAAGAAAATCCAGTGGATATCCATCTGTTATGAAACTTCATAATCAAGAATCTAGCAACGTTGATGTTATTTGTGATTTGTTTGCTGAGTTTTTCGCCAGTACTTATTCTGATGCTGTTTACGATAATGGAAATGAATATCCCTATGCGCTTGCATCGAATCTAGTAATATCTTTTCCTGCACTAAAATGCACTGATATTTTGTCTAACTTGAAAAAACTTAAAATGTCCTTTAATTATGGTCCTGATGGAGTTCTAAGTTGCATTTTAAAACGATGTGCTGAATCATTTGCCACACCATTAACTTTATTGTTTAATGCTTCGATAAAATATGGCTATTTTCCTGTATTGTGGAAAGATTCGTATATAATACCTCTATATAAATCTGGTAATAAGTCCGATATTACGAATTATAGAGGTATTGCTAAATTAAGTGCCATTCCGAAACTGTTTGAAAAACTACTTGCCGATTTTTTTATGTCATCACACTGCATCGTTAATGTCACCTTATCAACATGGTTTTAGAAAAGGGTGCTCAACAACAACTAATGTTCTTCATTTAACTACTTTAGTCAATTATGCATTTACCCAGAAGAAACAAACTGATGCCATTTATACGGATTTCAGTAAAGCTTTTGATAAAGTCAACCATCAACTTATTCTTGCTAAACTGGATCTATTCGGCGTAACTAATAACAGTTTAAACTGGTTAAGATCGTATTTAATTGATAGAAAACAAACCATTCGTTTTAACAACAGTTCTTCTAAGTATATATATGTCTCATCTGGTGTTCCGCAAGGCAGCCATCTTGGGCCGATTCTATTTTCGCTGTTTATTAACGATCTTCCTAATGTTATCAATTTCGCCAATATACTAATGTACGCTGACGATGTTAAAATCTTTTATTCTTTTAATAATTTTATCGACCACGTTTATCTTCAGAATGATCTCGACAACTTTTTTGTATGGTGCAGACATAACATGATGGAGCTGAAATTAAAGAAATGTAAATGCATGCGCTTTTCCAGAAGTAACCCAATTGCAGCTAACTACTCATTGGGAGATCATCAGTTGGAGTTAGTTGATTCATTTCTTGATCTTGGAATTTTACTGGATCCAAAGCTAAATTTTTCTTCTCATATTACCTTGGCTGTAAATAAAGCTAGAGGTGTGCTTGCGCTGGGCTAAAGAGTTTTCTGACCCTTACATTACGAAACAGCTGTATGTGTCGCTAGTTAGACCTATTTTAGAATACGGATCAATCATATGGGATCCTCACTACAACTTTCATAATATTCGTATTGAATCTGTGCAAAAACAATTCTTGTTATTCTGTTTACGTGGCATTTGATGGAGCTCCTCAACAAATTTGCCTTCCTATACGAGTAGATTAGCATTAATAAAACTACCTACTCTCAAAAGTCGTCGTACAATGTTAAATGTGTCTTTTATGGTAAACCTTATCAATGGTAATATTTGCTCCGAATTTCTGTTAAATTCTGTTAAATTTAGTGTACCTTGTCGTAGTATTCGTCATTATAATCCTCTTGTTATTAACTTTTGTAGATCTAATTATGCTATGGCTGATCATTTTACGAGGTTATGCCGACAATTTAATAATTTGTCTGAATTTGTTGATTTTTCTCTAAATAATAATGTTATAAAGCACAAAATCATTGTTTTTCTGAATTCATAAATTCAATATAGTCATAAGTACATTGTTATTAGTCTGTAAGGATTATATCCATTGACTAAATTTAAATAAATAAATAAATAAATAGTTTATACCCTTCAATAAGGGTTAATATTGTCATTCCGTGTGAAAATTCTTTAATATTTCTTTCTGAAGAACAATTTATTATTTTCAGAAATGTTATGAATAGGGAAGTTTATTGCGCCATGTCTGCCCTCTTTCGATCGGTATTAGTGGCTATATGGTACATCAAAGAGTTTTAATTTTATACCAAACAACTTTTATTTTCTAATTCAGTACGTTTCTAAAGTTTGTTGTAATATAACTTCGGAACCGTAGTATCGCCGGGAGGGGCAGCTACCATTCCTGAAAGCTATTTTTATCTTCTATCGATCGGTTTCTGGCTATATGGCACACCGAATAGTTTGCATTTTAAAGCCAACAAATTTTCTTTATATTTTAGTACATTTCAAAAGTTTACCGGGTAATAACTGCGGAACAGGAGTCATTCAGGAAATAGCAAATACCTTCTCTGAAAGGCATTTTTGTCCTCTATCGATCGGTGTTAGTCTTTATACGGTACAACGAACCCTTTTCATATTTTTATCTTCTTACATATTTTAATAGAGCACGTGCTATACATACAATCTTTAAAAAAAGCTAAGTGCTCTCACATACAGTAAAAATACTACTTTTTTCAACCCCGTAAAAAGTTTTTTTAAAAGTATGTTTTCTTCCCGTCGATTAGCTAAAGTGTCATTCGTACATTTATGGCGGCAATGTATAGAATTTAATAACAATTGCGCTTAGTTGTAATGAAACCGTACTTTTTATGAGAAATATGTATGCATGTATATTGTAGACTCGTTATAGAAAAAAATTTTTGGAGTTAACACTTACAAATGAAAAAAGTTATTTTAATTACCGTACAAATAGAGAAATTACCTGCTTACCGTTCGGAGGTCTACATTACATGGTTGATGAGCGCTCAAGCCAAGGTCTATTTATTAGCATAAACTAACTAGACTCGACATAAAATTTTAGTGCTGCCTGGTCATCAACTTCGTGCGAGAAGGAAACAAATATTTTTAAAAATTTTGTTTTCTTTGTCGTACGAAACTTGCGCAATTTTCCTTTTGCTTATTGACAAAGGAAAAATATTTTGGAAGAAATTTTTTTTTTATCTTGGACCAGCACTCAGGGGATGACACCTACACATGCGATGCATTGTGCTGGAACTAGGAAATTATGTTGGGGGAAGGAGGATAGAGGGAGTATTATTATTATGGGCAATTGATTTGAATTTTCCCACGTCATAAGTGACAGGAAAGACCTCGGTAGGGAGTTTCGCTGCCAAGTTGACCACAAATGGATGTAAAAGATTGGCCTAAAACTCCAGGCAACCTAAATGGCAATTTTGAGGCATTAAAAACTCGCGCGAGAGATTTTAGTGAGGAAGAGAAATACATTAGTGTATCGTGTGATGAAATGTCTCTGAAAAGTTTTTTAGACTATGATAGGTTTAAGGATAAGTTAAGTTAAGGTTTGCAAGATTTCGGTGATGAAAACCGTTCTCGAAAAATCGCGACTAACGCTATCGTTATAATGGCAAGGGGAATAGGTGGCAATAGTTGGTCGCAAGCTGTTTCGTATTTCTTTGTGCAGGGATGTTGTAAAGAACAATTAATGAAAAAATATCTTGGCAATTTTAAAATTACAAGCGATAGGCTTAAAACCTTGCCAGTTCGTTTGCAATCAAGGTGCTAATTTTGTTAATTTTTCTAAGATTACAGGAGTTAGTCAGCAAAGGCCGTATTTCTTAGTAAATGATAAAAAAAACATTTTTCATGCACGATTCTCCCCATCTCCTAAAAAGTGCTAGGAATTGCCTCCTTAATTTGGGACACAAGGTTTATTTCAATAATAAAATTGTGTCGTGGAGAGACCTTATCCATTTTCATAAGGTAGATTCGAATTCAATTAAATGTGCTTCTAAGCGAAATATGTGGAGCATATTAAGCCAAATAAGTTTCAGCGGATGAGAGTAAACTTAGTAGCACAGGTTTTAAGTCGTACAGGAGCTATAGGTATGCGAACGTTACACGCTATAGAAAAGTTAGATCCCTCAAAATCCGCAACGTTTTTAAATACGGCCGAATATTTTGAGTTTTTCAATAACCTTTTCGATATATTTAACAGTCGAGCAGAATATGCTGTCTTCAAATGTTCTGCAGATCAGTTAGATATACTCAGACAGGCCCAAAAAAATTTTAAGACATTTAAAGTAATTGATGAAAAAGGAAATAATATTACTAACAGTTTCAAATTCACTTCTGGTTGGCTGACTAATACTTCAGCTTCAAAAAGTCTTTGGCAGTTTCTCAGTCAAGAAGGATTTAAGGGAATTAAAACTCGCAGACTTACCCAAGAAAATTTGGAGCATTTCTTTGGCCAAATTAGAAAGGGTTCCGGTAATTCTGTGCGTATTACTCCTCGAAATTTTTCATGTATATTTCAAAAGCGTTGGGGTTTACATTATGTAAATGTTGTAGAGAATGGTAATTGTGAGAATATCTCCCCTACGACAAAGTTTTAGATTTCTTTATAGTAGATTTAACGTATAGTTTTGATCAAAACACGTATGTACGCTTTAACGATCTAATCGCAACTAATTTATGTTCTCTTTTTAAATGTATGAAGGTATAGAAAAAACAAGTTCGCTCCAAACATTTTAGCGCATTTAAATTTTAATTTCTCCTGACCCCATGCGCGATTCAAGGAATCGTATTTTATTTGATTTGTGGCGAACAACTTTTATGAAAAAGTGGAAAATTTATGTTGAGTGTGCAGTCAGATCCAGAGAGGAAGCATTCAGTATCTGGCGGAATGATAAAATCACAGATATTAATATGATGCGCAAAAGGACGAGATCTTCGTGTGCCAAAGTGCTAAGACGTACAAGATTTTGTACGAGCACCGTCTTCGCGCTAAAGTTCTTACTGCCCACGGGGAAGTAATAGAGTAAAGGAAAATGCTAGTTCTAACGTTCCGCCTCTTTTAAAAGATGATCAAATATTCACTGACCCGGTTGAAAAGGCTAACCTCCTAGGTGAAATGTTTGCAAATAATTCTCACCTGCCGGAAAGCAATCAACCACTGACCGCACTATGCCAAAGATATACTTTCGGGCTCATGCAGTTAAAAGGGTTTTAGCGGACCTTCACATAAATAAGTCTCCTGGCCGGGATGGAATTCCGGCACTGGTCTTGAAGCAGTGCTCTTCGACGTTATCGTGTCATCTGGCAATAGTTTTCAGCACCCTATACCCTGAGTGCCGGTCCAAAAAAAAAATATTGGCCGATTGCCGTCCTATCTTCAATTGATAAAATTTTTGAAAAAATATTGTATGATAAGCTATTATTATACCTGGAGGAAAATAATTGTTTGTATAATTATGAATATGAATTTAGACGAGGACGTGGTACCGAAGATGCTGTCCTTAACGTTGTTAAAAATGTTTGTAAGGGTCTTGATGATGGGTATTCTGGAGTTGCTGGAATATTTTTTGATTTTACTAAAGATTTCGACCTGGTAGATCATCAGATACTGCTGCAAAAGTTGAAGTATTATGATATTCAAGGTCGTGAACTTTTGTTGTTTGAAAGCTGCTTTACAAACGGAAAACAATGTGTAAATATAAAAAATTAAAAAAGCTTTATTGAGTTTGTTGAATATGGAGTGCCGCAGGGAAGTGGTAGATTACTGATGAATCCTGGTAAAACCAATCTTATTCGATTTAGACCACATTCTCTGAGTATAAATAATAATTTTAATGTATATGTTGAGGGTAAATTTGTGTATGAAACCCATTCAGTGAGGTATTTATTAAGTATTCTTCAAAGCAACCGCTGGTGGGATCTGCAAATCCGTGATGTGAAAAGAAAGATAGCCCCAGCAATTTGAATTTTATATAAATTGAAGAACATTCTTTAATTCAATCTCATTTGAATTACTTGGCTATTGTATATGCTTACAAGAAAAACAATAATTTACTTAAATCTCTTCAATGTATAAAAAACAAAGCTTTAAAAACTGTATACAATTTACCTTTGTTGTAACCAACTATTTCATTATATAAAACAATATTACCAATTTATGGGCTGTATGAATATCAAGTTTTAATATTTGTGTTTAAATGTATTAATAATATTGATTACCATACTATAAGATTCACGCATAACCAGATAAATTTCAATACACGGAACAGAACAAATTTTTGAATTCCTAGGTGCAGGTTAGAAACAACCAAACAGCGAATTGATTTAATTGGTGGAATTTGATTTAAAAATTTGCCTATAGCTTTAAAATTAATCGATAGAATTTCCTTTTTTAAATATTCTTCCAAAGATACAATATATATAATACAGTGGAACAAACATCCAAACATTCACATTTATAATATTAGTAGGATTATCCATAGACTTGGAAAAGAATAAATGAAATATGTTAAATAATACAGAAATATTGTTTCCTGAAAAAGTCAAACAAGGAATTGACCAAATAAAATAATAAAACCAACTCACTTTTAATATATACAAAAGCTTTCATCCAATTTGCAAGGAAACCGGTGACCATAACACGCTCAATAACGATGTCATCATTAGTGCAATTCAAACCAATTATACCCCAGTCATCGTTCATTTGACACCTCTTGCGGTAAATGAAATAAGAAGAAGTTGTTAATTCATCACTATCATCGATAACGTGATCACTCTGAATAGTGTTTTGAAAATTCTCAGAACTAGATTCTGTCGTTGATACGTACATAGTTGTAGTTTCTGGCGAATCTAATTCATTATTGGAAAATATTTTTGACAGTTTGTGAATTAAGTTAATTTTATAGAATTTAGATGGTTCGCCGTTATCTTCTCCATTACCACTGTTATCGCCATCACCATTTACTTTTACCTTGTTATTAGTTTCATATTGGTATTCGTCATCACTATTAATATCTGTGAAAATCATACACAATATAGAAGCAATTTAGTTGCAATTAAATAGGTCGCTTTCAAAGGATACGTGAAAGGTGAGCAATAGATTTGGCAGAATGAAATTCGCTGGGGTTAAAAAGCTGAACAGTTGTATTTGTATAGTAGAAATAGTTGTTAATCAGGTTGAACGATATATTTGTTTATTAAACGAAAATAATATTTTTCAAAAGAATGGTCTAGTATATATGTACAGTCGAACTTCTCTATAACGAAATCTTCTCTATAACAAATAAAATTCGTGAACACAACATTTTTGTGAGTATTTTCATACATGTTGATCTCCCTATAACGAACTTCCCTATAGCAAAGTTCTCTCTGTAGCGTAAAATTTTTTAAGACCAAAATAGTATTTTTCACACTAAATAATCTCTCTATTGCGAAGTTTTTAGCAATCGATTTTTTGCATCAATTTAGTCACATATGTATGTATTAATAAAAAAAAATTAATGTGTTCATGTACAAACAATTTTTTTTGTCTTAAAAAATATATTTTCTACATTATAAAGGGTGGTTAAATTTCAAGGGCCGATGTTGATTTTGAATAAAACACAAACTATTTAGGAAATTATTGTAATTTTATTTTATTATGATATAATGGTATTACTCAATTATGTATGGAACAAAATATCGGCCAAATGGGCGCCGCGACCACGGCGGCACACCTCCATCCGATGGTCCAAACTTTCGATGACCCTGAGGCATAATGGAGGTTCTATGCCGTTAATGTGCCGAATTATCTCATCCTTTCGCTCTTGAATTGTTGCTGGCTTATCGACGTACACCTTTTCTTTCAAATAACCCCAAAGAAAAAAGTCCAACGGTGTCAAATCACATGATCTTGGCGGCCAATTGACATCGCCATTACGTGAGATAACACGGCCATTGAATTTGTTGCGCAAAAGAGCCATTGTTTCGTTAGCTGTGTGGCAAGTGGCACCGTCCTGCTGAAACCACATATCGTCCACATCCATATCTTCCAATTCGGGCCATAAAAAGTTCGTTATCATCTCACGATAGCGAACACCATTCACAGTAACTGCCTGACCGGCCTCATTTTTGAAAAAATACGGCCCGATGATGCCGCCAGCCCATAAACCGCACCAAACAGTCACTCTTTGTGGGTGCATTGGTTTTTCGACAATCACTCTTGGATTCTCATTCGCCCAAATGCGGCAATTCTGTTTATTGACGAATCCACTGAGGTGAAAATGTGCCTCATCACTGAAGATGATTTTCTTCGAAAATTGATCATCCACTGTTGCCATTTCTTGCCACCATTCTGCCCATTCACGTTCTCCATGGTTCAAATTGAGTAAGTCTGAAATAGAGAAATGTCAAATAAAATTCGGAAAAAAGCTTGGCGTTTAGGTGTGGTTCACATTCAACATCGGCCCTTACAATTTAACCACCCTTTATTTAGAGACAGAACAAAAATTGTTAGAACTATAAACATATAGTTAATTATTAAAAAGATATAGAAAAAAGATTTTTATTATTATTATTATTATCATTATTATAATTGTTTTTAAATATTTTATTATATGTAACATATTCGTAAAAATGTATTTTGGATTTGGTTCAAAAACAAATTTCAATACAAAATCGAATATTTATACCTATTTCAAATCCAGAATATATTTTTATGAATATGGCTTTTAATATTTTTATGAATATGGCTGTTAATATTTTTATTTTGAATTTTCATTGACAAGAACTATTCCTATATTGTGAATTTAAAAAAAAAACATTTTTCATTATAAACAAAAACCAATTTTCCTGAAGAAGCTACACAAAGGAGTAGCGAAATATCGATCAAAATAAATATTAAATATATTAAAAAGACCTAAAGCTTAAATAATTAGTGTTATTAATATAAAGGAGGTCAAAAAACTAGAAAAATTATATTTTCTACATAAAAAAATGTAGTCAAAATTTTCTGCAGTTTCTCTATAACGTAGAAATTTGACGGTCCCCAACCGCTACGTTATAGAGAAGTTCGACTATATATGTATACACTCACAAAATTATTACAGTACATACTGTACTTCTTTCGAGTAGGAATATTTAAATTAACCATAAAAAAAGTCAGATTACAAAATTTCAATTAGAGCGCGTTCCATTTTGATCTAACGAACCAACTGACATAAGCTGTTTTTAATCGCAGTAAAAAGTTTTCTGAATTATATACACAGGGTGGCGCAGAATGAGCCATTTCTAAAGAAAACTGTCAGGAGCTGTTAAATCTGGTGAACGTGGAGGCCAGTTGTGCGCGAAATAATGCGTTCGCCGAATATGTCCCTTAACAAAGTCATTGAGGCACCTGCAGTATGTGCTGTGTTCGATCGTGTAATGATTCATAATTAATTCCCCAAGTCTTCTTCACAAAATGCTGAAAAAAACAAAGAAAAAATAATAAATAAAAAAGTAAAGAATTCAAACCATATAGCTCATTCTGCGCAACCCTGTATATACGTGTGTGACGTCAAATCATGAGTATTGAACATTGGCCGCGTGAAGGTAATAATTTACAAGAGCAATATATGAAAATAGTTTTAAAAAACTTTGTCTAATATTGTTCAAAATTGGACCAATTGATATTTACACTTAAAATAAGAGACAGGATTTCTTATCAATTGCGAGAAGAAAAATAAACAAAATATTTGCTCAATGAAGCTAAAGTCAGCGAGAATGGCAGAGTATTCCAAATTACTTATGCAGAAATTGGTGAAAACGTATGGAAAATGTTTCACGTAGTAAATAACTATGGATTAAATACTAATAGAAGCTTGATCGCTAAAGTTTCTGCAAGGTACAAAATTTAGTGCAGGTTGTTTTACTTTTCTTTGTTTTTCTCCGTGAATTTTTGTTTTGCTTTTTGATTTATTAGCGATATAGTTTAGAATTAAGCGTTAAATAAATTATAAAAAAAAGTTTTTTATTAGCTTTATTCTTATTTAATAGTAAATTCACCAGTTACAAACAGGTACTTATTATTGCTCCCTACTGTATTTTAGTATTGTAAACACAATGAAAACTACCAAAAAAAATTCAAGATTTTTTTCTGCAGAGGTTCAAGTTTCTAAGGAAGGAGGTCATAAGTAGTTTACTCAGCTATAGTCATCAAAATTAATATGAATAATTATGTTTACGGTATGTATGGGTCAATTAGGGTAAAATAAGATAAAAAAGTCTTTAAATAGCATAGACTTCTTCTTTTGTGGTAATTTACGTAAAGAAGAAATCAACGGGTCGGAATTTAGAAGAAGTCTCTGCAAAAGATCAGAGACATTTTTCGTGTGTTATCTCGTCTGAATTGCTTAAATAATTTATTACAAGATTCAGCGGCTTCTTCAGAGAGCTCGCCAGACAGTGATCAATTACTTTAGATCCATGAATTAACACTTTATGAGCAAGCAAATTATACCATTGATACGTACTAATAAGCATTCGCGCGGTTCCTAACGAGTAATCTCTAAATTCTACACTATTAATTTTGTATCCCGACGAAAGACATTGTAAAATATGATGACACCGATCAATAACTGCTTGATGTAAGCCAGTTATTTCAGCTGATATAGCTGAATTAAAAAAAAAAGTTCTTGCAGTGTTTCCGTCATTGGATGTGCCAATTCCGCCACTTTGAGCTTTGTCGACAATTAAACCTAATCGTGTCCTAAACTGCTGCTGAACATACAGTTTTTTCTGTGCAAGAAGCTCCTTTTCATCTGTTGAACGAGCCTGCCACTTTTTAAAATATAATCGGTAAGATAAATGTATAAAATATTCGAAAAATCTTATCCATGAATGTAGAGGAAATAACCCAAACTGATTTCTAGCAGTATCAATAACGGGTTTACTTAAACACATATCAATATCATTCATTTCTTTAGGTGTTGCACCACAAATATAGCATCTACTGCACGCTGTGTTACTTAAAGCACTACAGACTTTACCATCAACCATGGTTAATTGTAATGAATGTACAAATTTAATTTCGTTGTTGTTGATGTTAAAAATGGATGGTTGTAAATTGCTAATTTTATTTTTAAAATAGACTTCTTCTTGCACAGAACGATGTTTTGTTTCTTTAGCAAACTGAAATCTGATTTGATAAATACAACTATTTATTATGTTTGATTTTTAGTTACAATTTTATCGGGCTCCCAAAATTGTGAAGAAAATATGTATGTATGTGCTACGAATCTAGTCGTAGAGACGAAGACCCTCTGTACAATGCACATTCGCAAACACGCAGATAAATTCTTTTTAAATTAAAAGTACAGATATAGAGTAACATTTTGATATGTTACTTGAAGGCATCATAAGACGGCAACATAGTTAATACCTTAAGTAAAAAAAAACCTCGTAAAAAATATACGTGAAAATTGATTTGTCGTGAAACCGCTTTCCGCAAAATACGTTTTGCTTAAAAAATTATTAATAACATAATAATAACGGTAAACAGCTGCAACTTAAATATCCATTGTAAAACAACAAGTCAAAAATGTTTTTTTTGTTTGAAAAACACGCACTAAAAATTAACTTTATTAGCACTGCTGAAAAAGATGAGGAAAGTTGTTTTGATTTGTTCACTTCCGATGCACAAAAGTAAATGTAAAAAACAACTGATTGCAAATCTTTTTGCATGTTTTAGTAGTACCATTAATAGTGAGTATTAGAGCGAACTAACGGTGAAAAAATCGAACATCGTCATTTGACCACTATGTCCTACTACTAAACCACAGTGCACAGGTGCAGACCCTGAATATTTTGACATTGTGATAGGTAGAAAGTAGTTCCACCCTGCATTACTTTTCAACTAATTTAAATTTAGTTAACGAAAAATTACAGCCATACCTAAACAAGAGCGGAAGCGGACCGTTTTTTCCTCTTAGCTTTTACGCTGAAATTTTTTTTTTTTTTTTACACAATATATATTATTTATTGAATCTTCAAAATCAATTGAACTAACAATAAGTATTCAAATCTTAAGAACTAATTGCTAATTATTATTAAGTACAAAATTATTTATTGCTCGTATAGTTTTATTTCCGCGTCTACTACGTTCGGGCTAGGGAAAGAGTCCCTTCTTTTCAATCGAATGACCCCTCTTTCGCTTAAAATATTTCTGGCTAGTATATTTGGATGATCTTGGAGTTTGGTTAGGTATGACGTTGCGTATGTTGTTATCTCTTGTTTGACTGTCGGAATATTTAAATCCTTGTGTATGTTAGAATTTTTTATATACCACGGCGCATCTGTTATTATTCTCAGTATTTTGTGTTGACACCTTTGAATTTTTTCTATATTGGAAGCTGAACAGTGCCCCATAGCTGGATACCATAGCTCCATTATGGTTTTAATTAGCACAGAATTTCGACCAATAAGCCAATTTAGTTGAGTTGCTTTTAAATTCATTTGAGTTAATTTTGCATCGATGTGCTGTTTCCATGTTAGCCGTCTATCAATGTGCATCCCTAGATACTTGACCACCAAACGTTGAGGTATTAAGTGGTTGTTGATCAGAATATTAAGACATGTGTCTCTGCGCAGGGTGAAGGTTATATGTACGCACTTATTCTCATTAACTTTGATTCGCCATTTTTTTAGCCAGCTTTCCAGCTGCGAAGTTTGGTGCTGTAGCACTTTCGTGAATGCTTAAGAAAGCTGTATCATCGGCAAAAGTTGAGGTATGGATGTTCGCGACTGTTGGGAAATCTGCGGAGTATATCAAGTACAGCAATGGACCTAATATGCTGCCTTGGGGAACTCCAGCTTCAATCGGCTGCGGTGATGACAGCCAATCACCTTGTTTTAAAATAAATTTGCGACAAAGCAGGTAACTTTCCAGTAGCTTACAAATATTTTCAGGAAGGTACTGGGTCAGTTTATATATTAATCCCTTATGCCACACTTTATCAAAAGCTTGGGAAACATCGATAAAGAGGGCTGAGCAGTACTTTTTTTCTTCTAGGGTATGCTTTATAACATTCGCAAGTCTATGTGTTTGCTCAGTTGTGCTGTGTTTACTTCGAAAGCCAAACTGATGGTCTGGAATGCAGCGCTTTTCGCTAATGATTTTATTTAACTTGATAGCTAATAATTTTTCAAAAAGCTTAGATAAATTTGGCAAAAGGCTAATTGGCCTGTAGGACTCAACTCTGGTGTGGTCTTTACCTGGCTTAGGTATCATAGTTATTAGTGATATCTTCCATTTAGATGGAAAGTATTCAATGCACAATATCGCGTTGAAGATGTGGAGAATTCTTTTAACTACTGTAGTTGGGAGCTCTTGGAGCATCTTGTTGCTAATTTTATCGATGCCAGGAGATTTTTTAGGGTTCAAGTTGGCGATAGCTTCTTCGACGTCATTCAATTTAAACTTTATCGAAACTGCTGCATCCGTAACTATCGATGGAAGTTCTTCAGGGTCGCTTGGTGCATTGGGGGTGAAAACATTTTTTAAGTGCTCAACGAACAACTTGCCTTTTTCTGTGTCGTTTCTTGCCCAATCCCCAGTTGGGGTTCGAAATGGAGGTTTACGAATAACCGGTCTTTTGAGATATCTGGTAGCACGCCATAGTGAATGATCGGATTGCGGTATTGCATCAAGACCTTTAAGATACTCATTTAAATAATCAGTTTTTTGGATTGTAACATCTCTCTTAGCTTTTTGGTACACTCTATTAGTTTTCTTTTGAGTTGAGGGGATCTATGAAGCTGCCACTCTCTTCGAACTCTTTTTTTTTCAGTTAATAATAATTCGATGTCTGTGGAGCAAATTTTTTTACGCTGAAATGCTATAATTAAATAAAAGCTATGTAAAAACGATAAAAACAGGGTTATCAAAAAAATAAATATAACAACCCTGATTGTTTTAACAATAAAGTTTATTGGTGTTTACGATTTTTAAATAAGCATTTTATAAAAAAAATTTAAACAATGAGTTATATGGACGATTTAAAGGCTTTACTTACCTCCATTTTCTAATAACAAATATTTTTTTAAGTTTATTTCTTTCACCTTCTTTATATGCAACTTACTTCACAATTAAACGCACTGTCAAAATCGGATTTACAAATGCAAAGCGTTGCCGTTGCGTTGACGCCGCGGTATTCGGTATGCTACATACAAATTGTATGGGCATGAGAATTTTTGACAGCTAGAAAACGCTTTCCGCTCTTGTTTAGGTATGGCTGTTAGCCTATAATTCACTTATTATAAACTACCCACAAGCTAACTGTTTATCGGATAGTAGTAAGTTGACTTTTACCAGTCACGAATTGCACAGAAAAGTCATCCGTATTGTTAAAAAAATCGAATTTTAGAGAGAAGCGAAATTATATAAAATATAATCAATACAATATAATAATACAACAACATTTTTCGAAGTGAAACCAATCACCTTGCAAATCTGATGTTGACGATAATAAAGTTTTAAAGTTTCTTGATCTAATTTTTTTTCGTTTCCCTATCGAGATATAAAGGGTGGTTAAATTTCAAGGGCCGATGTTGATTTTGAATAAAACACAAACTATTTAGGAAATTATTGTAATTTTATTTTATTATGATATATTGGTATTACTCAATTATGTATGGAACAAAATATCGGCCAAATGGGCGCCGCGACCACGGCAACAGTGGATGATCAATTTTCGAAGAAAATCATCTTCAGTGATGAGGCACATTTGCACCTCAGTGGATTCGTCAATAAACAGAATTGCCGCATTTGGGCGAATGAGAATCCAAGAGTGATTGTCGAAAAACCAATGCACCCACAAAGAGTGACTGTTTGGTGCGGTTTATGGGCTGGCGGCATCATCGGGCCGTATTTTTTCCAAAATGAGGCCGGTCAGGCAGTTACTGTGAATGGTGTTCGCTATCGTGAGATGATAACGAACTTTTTATGGCCCGAATTGGAAGATATGGATGTGGACGATATGTGGTTTCAGCAGGACGGTGCCACTTGTCACACAGCTAACGAAACAATGGCTCTTTTGCGCAACAAATTCAATGGCCGTGTTATCTCACGTAATGGCGATGTCAATTGGCCGCCAAGATTATGTGATTTGACACCGTTGGACTTTTTTCTTTGGGGTTATTTGAAAGAAAAGGTGTACGTCGATAAGCCAGCAACAATTCAAGAGCTAATGGATGAGATAATTCGGCACATTAACGGCATAGAACCTCCATTATGCATCAGGGTCATCGAAAATTTGGACCATCGGATGGAGGTGTGCCGCCGTGGTCGCGGCGCCCATTTGGCCGATATTTTGTTCCATACATAATTGAGTAATACCAATATATCATAATAAAATAAAATTACAATAATTTCCTAAATAGTTTGTGTTTTATTCAAAATCAACATCGGCCCTTGAAATTTATCCACCCTTTACAATTTAAAATAAGAAATACTCGTAGGTATAGGTTTGTATTGATTGTCTCTCTCTTATCCTTTGTTCCCTAAGAATACTGTCTCAAATTCAATTCCTTCTGACTGAAACGATATGAACTTTATGCTAATTTAGATTCAAGAATAACCAAAATATTTTAAAATGAGATAACTACATACATATGTATTATAACAGTGCAGTGAAATTGTGGGTGATCAAAAAGAAAAAAACATTTGATTTGTATTTATGTATATATTTTTTCAGAATAGAATTTAATCGAACTACAGTTAATACATATACATGAAAATTTCCTGTCGTGGTCGCGAAAGGACAAAATAACTATCAAGTGGTTTTTCATTGCATTCCGAAGGAGGGCTAATAAACCAAGAAAAATTGAATAAGGAAAGACAGTTAAAAAGTTGTATAAAAACTAATTATATTCTCACCCGTACTGAAAACAGAAGCTTTGTCCTTTGGGAATATACATATGAAGTATGACCTTTACTAGAAACATAAAAAACAACAAAAGTGGCAACCTTTGTTAATAGTATGTAGACAGTAACGATTATTCTCGTATGCATTTTCCTAACCTCTGACGGGTTAAATAGATGATATTAATGACTTTACAACTACCTCACTGTTGACACATAGAGTGGCATAGAAAATACGTATTATACTCAACTATTGTTGGAGATTAACTGTTCTCTTTTTCCCTTATTCAAATCTGGAATGTAATTTCTTCACAATATTGTGATAAATTAACTGTGAACTTGAACACGGCAGGAAATTTTCATTAATATATATTTTTTCAGATAATATAACTATTTATATAACTTTCAAAAGGTTGTAATAGCTGTAAAAAATATTAAAATTTAATAGAAAGTGAATTCGCTAAAATTTTAGATAGAAACTGACTATCTAATTTTCAAAGGGTAAATTTCGTAATGCATGTGTGCGATGTGTTTTGCTTAAATCACCGAAATTAAAAAAGCGATTAATGAAAGCTTTAAATCCGTTTTAGCAAAAAATATTTTCTCTACAAAATCAGGTACAATTATTCGCACGCTGTAACAGTCTGAAGTGTAAGTTGTGTAAGTGAGAATGCTCTCCTTCGTCGATATTGTGTAGCACCGGAGAAGTAAAATAATTAATAAAAATGACTACTAAAAACGAAGCTTTAAAAAAAATTTAATACGTCTCCTTCACATCAGAGACGCTACAACACTGCTGGAAAAACAAATAACGTGCAAAAAGCAGTGTTGTAAGATAGTGAAGCTTCACTCCTCATCATTTCTCCTACTATCTCTTTCCTATAGTTCCAGTACAATGCATCGCATGTGTAAGCGTCATCTCCTGAGTGCTGGTCCAAGATAAAGAAATCAAGTTCTTAAAAACAAAGAAATTCTCTTTCATTGCTTGTAATTAATTGTATGTACATTAGAGGGCTCAATTTGTTCGAGTGAGAAAAACGTGACCGGCGTATATCAAAATCGACATCTACACAAACTTCTAATAAAATTACCAAAAGGAAGTATGGGTTTAAAATTAAAGCCTATCTCCAGCCGAAAGAATTCAAAATTTAAATTGGGTAATTCCAACCGAAATCAATCATGAATTTTCTTTCCCGAGAAATTTTTCTTTTTCGATTTCAATCAAATTTGATACACTTATTACTCTCCCTAAAAAACCAAAAATAACAAATTTTATCCCGTTAGGAGCACGAATTTTCCGTATGTGTACTACGAAACTAATTTTACCAACAAAAATTGTTGAAAAATATTAGGCTGGCCTTCATAATTCAAGGGTGGTGATAAAGAGTTCAAAAGTGTTTAACTTTTTCTTCTTTTATCACCTAATAAATAACATTTTCCCATTGCGTTCCAAAACAAAAAGTTGTTTATAATAAATTTGTTGTTTGTGTAAGTTAACACGTCTGGTGTAACTGGTACACTTCCCAATGCATTTAACTTTTACTCACCTTTTTATTCTACACGCATAACTTAATATTTCTTATTTCGTGCAGTCTCACCGTCAGCAGTTTCAACAATTAAATTATTCCACGCGCATAACCCATCTTTATATTTCATGAAAACATATCGTCAGCATTAACCGTTCTCAAGATATACAAAAATCATCATTTATTTTGTATAGTCACTTGTGCAATTCATAAAGTTACTCAGACCAACTACAGAAACTTTAACCGTTCTTAATGGAAGATTTTTTTTAATTACAAAGCCATTTGTACCAAATTTAGAAAATTTTGCTTTGACAGTTTTCAAATAATACAGAAATCAATATTTAGCTTGTATGCGAGGTACCACGCCCACTTCTCCAATTCCGCCTACTTTTTGACTGATGATTTATACTGACCATTTTTACTCATACCAAATACCAAAACTTTAACCGTTCTCAAGATATGATGAAATTAATATTTAGTTTGTATGGGAGGTACGCGCGCACTGGTCCAATTCCTCACAGTTTTCAATATATACAGAAACCAATATTTAGTTTGTATGGGAGGTACCCACTTCTCCTATTCCGCCCACTTGAAGATTTCTTTTAATTACAAAGTTATTTGTACCAAATTTAGAAGATTTTGCTTTCACAAGTTTGAATATATACATATATAAATTAATACTTAATTTGTATGTTTTTTACTTGGACCATATCCAGAAACTTTCACTTCAACCGTTCTTAAGATATACAAAAATAAATATTTTTTTTGTATGGGCGTGGCAACGCCCCCAATTTGGAATTTTTGAGATTTATTTTTCCTTCCAGACACAAACACACATACACACATTCATTCAAACATGTAATTTCTATATATAAGATTTGTTTATCATTCCATGGGACGGCTTGTTCTCTACGTTTCATGACCAATAACTTCAACACAAATTTAGCAATAATAAATATAATTCTAAACGATTTCATTCCCAAAAAATCCCCATAATATTCATTGAATATCCCTAAGAATATCGCCTATCCGCAAACGAAATCTTTCGTAGTAAACCGACATAGAAAATTGTGAGATAGTTACTTTTTAATATACGATGTGCTCAGAAGATTTATGCAGAACATTTTGTTCTACCTCTTCGAAGAATGTAGCTTTTTGTCCTTTTCTTGAAAAATGGCTAAAATCACCTTTAAAACAGGGATGTAATTATTTAAAATATTCTACGAATATGTTTCCCACAAAATTTCAATATAAATGTCCGAAAACACTTAAGACCAAAATTCAAATTTAACACAGGAAATAAGCAAAAACTTAAAATACAGTCGGATTAATTTCGTTACATATCGTACAAAAAAGTGAATTAGCGGATTGATTTGTACCTATAAATATGAATAATATACTACATAAAATAAAGGCAGAAATGTGAGTACCGAAGCATTTATTTAAGAAATTTTTCTTATTAATTCGTTATGAAATATTTTAGCCCTACTCACAATCTTGCGCATTTGATCTAACTAATTTATGCCATTGTAAAAATTTTCCACCAATTGTGAGCTGCTTTTCTTTAGCCCTGTATGGTTACTCTTTTTTTTTAGTACATTGAGTTACTTCTTCGTCGAATTTACGAAATGTAAAAAAAAATTCTTTGCGAAAGATTTTTAAGGTAAATAAAAATTTTTTTCGATACGAATTTAAATTTTTTTGGTTTTTTTGTAAATTTTAAAAACAACAGAAAGTTAAAGATATCGGTATCACATTACGTTGTTGACAAAAAGAGCGTAGTATGATCACTCATAAAAGAGATATGTGATATATAGTAAATGGTGTTCGTCGATTCGACGAAGAGTATCCATCCAGGGTTAATTTCGTTTGCAACAGTTGTGTCAAACATTTTTTTTGAGCTGTAGGCAGTTCTATCCAGTTATCATACAATGTCCGACATAAGAGAGTTTTTCGTTTATAGCCTTCTATAGGTACATACATAATTAAGTTTGATAGAATCGTTCATCATGTTAATCGGATTTCAAGGGCAACTGAAGAGCGAAGTTATCCACTTGAGAATTCGGATGACATACGAACACCTTTTTTTCAAAAGCAATCAGCATGACGTTGACGTATTTCCGAGCAATGGGAGAATGATTTTTATAAAAACATTATGAATGATATCCTTAACACTTTTCCAACAGACCTCTTGCTGAAATTCATCATTATAGACTTCACTTTAAGTGTAAAGGGTATATACATATAAGTTTGTCAATCCGTGTGAAACTTCTTTAATATTCGTCTCAGAAGAAAAATTTTTATATTTTCAGGAAGGTTATGAATAGAGAAGTTTATAGAGCCATGTCCGTCTGTCTGTGTTTGTGGCCGTTGTTATGTCGTTTTTGGCCAAATGAATCATCTCATAAAATTCGTTTTGTGTCAATCGGTCAGTAGTACATCTGAATCTGTGCGTATTGAAATTCGGTGAAATCGATTGAATAGTTTCCGAGCTACAGCCGAAGATCCACGATCACCTCGTTTTTTTACTTGAAATTTTAGTACAAAATTGTCCATAACTTCAAAACTGTTGGAACGATTTTTATGAAATTTAGTCCGTTTTTTTAATAAGTGGACTACTTACTTTAAATACCATTTGGACCCGCTAAGTAGCTCCAGATATGTTCAAAATATGCACAAAAAAAACTAAAAAGCAGGCAATTTTCTTATGAAATATGCATTATATATTATGAAATAGACGACTAATAGAATAACATTTAAATTAAAACATATTTCTTACTTACTACATAACATGATTCGAACCACCATCAAACTTCACCAAAACGCCATCCATATACTCAGTCACCTCACCCATCAATACCTGTGAGTTTGTTATAACTTATCTAGACAAAATCATACCACAATTTCCCCACTAATACTTTCAAATACACTAACCCAAGTCGTGTAACGACCCTTTTTAGCAATCCATCTAAAGAAATTTTACCATATATGTATACGGTCTGATGAAACAAATTCATTCTTAGCACTCATAAACTCATGGTGCCAGTTGTTATAAATAATTTTTTAAAAGCCACACCTTCTCATTCTTGTTTGCTGTTTTTATAAATATGTACATTCATGCAAAAGAGTAGCATTGCTTTTTGAGCATTTCTATATGAAAAAAAATCTTATTTTGACGAACAGTGTTGCCACGAAATAATGTTGGCATAGAGGACATATAGATGATTATCCGATTTTTATTTATATATACATGTAAGATTTTAATTTTCTTGGTTCCACAAAACACAGTGAAGTATGGTTTTTAACTTCAATTATATTTATTTCAGGTATAATAAGTAGGTAAATGTAAAATAAGTAAATAGATATTTCAATTTCAATTCGGTAGAATGTAGTTTCAAATATTAAGTATTAATTTTGTATGTAGATTGTAGGTATTAGATTTAAATGTAAATAGAAATATGAGTTTAGATATTAGTTTAATTAATATTAAATCTTTAATCTTCTTTTACTTCTTTAATCTTCTTTACTTAGCTTTTATTTAATTACAACTTTTCAACTTTTGTTTTTTATTTAATTACAACTTTTCAACTTTAGTTTTTATTTTTTCAGCAAATGATATCTTATATTTTAACTTTAGGCAACTTTCATTTAAATTTTTAATTTGTTTCAACTTAAATTTTACTTTTCAACTTTTCACGATCTTCACGACTTGCTCTGTTCAATTCTTCTTAAAAACTGCCCAACAACTTCTTTCTTGTTACCTCTCTCTCGTATTACGGGTACTATCGGCACCGTACACCCTTTACATACATATTTAAAATTTTACATTAAAAAACAAAAACAAAAAACTGAGACAAGTTTAATTGAGTTGATTATTAAAATACGTAGTAGGAAAGATTTAATTGTTCTTCACTACACCCAAAAAAATTTTTTAAAAAATAATTTTTTTTACAATTTCTGTGAAAAAACATTTTACAAAATTTCAAAAAAGTAGAATGTTTTCTTACTTGTACGTCTATGTGTGACTGTTTTTTTGGACAGTAACGCACACAAATACAAATATTGCCCCTGATATTAACGAAAGAAATTAATAAATCTAACAGTGAAAATGCTGAAATGACTATAATGACAATGGCTTTGAATGTGAGTTTTTATTTTAATATGTTCAAATAAATAAGTGCTATCAGAGATGCTAACTTTCAAATTACAGAATTGTCTGCTGCTTTATGAATTATTATTCAATTTAAATTCATAAACTTTTTTTTTTATGTAAAAAATGTATAATAACTGATTTTTCGTGGAAATTTGATTATTAATCCATTAGTGAATGAAATAAATTAAAATATAAATAAATTTTAATGAATTCGGCAGTAAGAATTTGTTGCATTAAAGAAGAAAGCCCCAAATAAAATCGAAAACGCGTTTTTGCATAATTTTTACCAGAAACAAATAAGCGTCTCTAATTTTTACGACGATAAGAAGTTACTTACGCCGTACGTTTTTTGAACAATAATAGTGTCTTTGCTGTAAAGCTACCAAAAACGAATATTTTGATGCATTTGTGGCTTACACTATTCTTGCGTGATCGGATCTTTCAAACAGAGGCTTACACCATTTTGTGCTGTTAGTATTTGATACATTCAAATGAAGTTCTCAAATATTACTTATATTTTATGGAAGTAGAAGATTCCGCAAATAGTTTATTTTTACTAAATAAAGCAAATCTGTCTGAAGAATAAGAAAAGTTCTTATTGTGAAAAAATCATGTTTATAAATAATCACAATATTTCTTATTTTATTAATTTCTTCTCTCTCCTGTAAAGATATAAAATTTAAAGATTTGCCCTTTTCCATTTCAATAATAAAAACTCACATTCACTCTTCAACGTTGTTCCCATTTTACCATAATCACTGCTAGATTTAACATTTCCTTTCGTAAATTGTAAAAAAGAATTCTAATTTGATATCAATTTATCTCATCATTATTTTCCGGCAACACTGCTCTTTAAACTCAGATTTTTTTTGGGTTATTAAGAAAAAAACAAAATGAACGATTTTAATACAGAATTGCTGAAAAATATTTTGCGACGCAATTAATGAGAGAATTTTACAGTGACGGGTAAAGAAATCGACAGGTTTTCATTAAAATTAAATCACACCATAATTTTGGTTTTAAAAAAATTTATAATAATGAAGTTCGTACTGAACTGGGAATATGTTTATTTTGCAAAATAGTAACAATTTTAAAACTGTGACTTTTAAAAATATAGATGTTTTTAAAATTTTAAGCACGTAATGTATTAAAAATTTTTCGATTTTACATAATTTGTAATAAAATTTATATAATAATAGTAAAAGAAATAGCATTCAGTGTAAACATTGCCAATGTTTGCAAATTTGAATTAAAAATTTTATCAAGGAAAAATTAAGTTCTACATTTATGCTTGTTATAGCAGTTTCATAAAAAGAAATATTATTTTCTACACTGATGTTTACAGCTCTTTCATGATGCGCCATTAATAAGCAAAAAAATGTGGTGTGGCTTCTGACTATTGTTTTATATGACGATATATGTACCAAGAATGATTAAATAAAGATTACGCCAACAAGCTAAAATAAAAATACTTTTCTGCGCATGATGGAACTCTGACGTCACTCAACATGTAATCTGATTGGCTAATAAAACTCAGCTGAAGAACTATTATGTTATTGTAAAAACAGGACAGTGGGGCAAATTCAGTTTGATAATAAACAATTTTAAAGAACTATTTTATTTTCCATTTATTTTTATTTAAATATTTTATACATATAAATAGTGAATCCGTGTTAATTATTTCCCTTTTTCCCCATTCCAAAATTTGTTGTTGTTATTTTACTTAAAAATAAAAATCTTTAAAGAATATTTATAGAATTTTTAGTTTGTTATTTTACTATACTTTCTCTTTCTCTTATACGTGCTTTTAACAATTTCAGAATTTAGTTTTCTAATTCTAAAATACATTCTACATCTAAAAAAAAGTTTTTTTACGTCATCACTGGCTTCAATTTATTTTGCTTCCAACAAATGCTTTTGTAAATATCCACTTGCGAGTAATAATTTGTCGCCATTCAATTTGGAAAAAATTGAGTCACACAGTATTAGCGTGTTCATTAACGAAGTTGATGGCTTACTAAGTCCACCTTCACTTAAGTGATTAACCCATGAATAATTGCGTTCGGTTGAAGAATTACTCACAAGATCAGGATTTTCATTCTTCAGTTTGTGGCAAATATATCCGGCCAAGTTCTCTAAACCATCATATTCCATATTTTCTATTTCGCTTTGGTTAGTTTCTGTAGATAAAACATCTGCCTGAAAGTTACGGTTAACACTCTTAAGTATAGTACCTGAAGAAATCACAAAGTTTATAAAACTTTGTGTTATTTAAAATTTAAGCTTTCAACTTTCCCGTTAAAGAATTATCTACATCTAAATCGGGTGTATTGTCAACTTCTACATTTGCATTACTACCCAAAATGCCTTCGTTAGACCCCATTAAATATGATCGAAGTCTATATTTGAATTCTTCTCGATCAGGGTGATCGTGAAGTCCGCCTTTCGACCTAATTATTCCAAAAAAATTTTCCAGCACATCTTGATTAAACCGATACGTTAGCAAATACTCAATATTATATCGACTTTTAAGTTCAATATATAGCATTTGTAACGCTTTATTAGATTGAATGATACCTGTAGAATACATTTATGTCAAAAGAAATAAATCTGTGTCACAAATTTTTAGAGTACAATATAATTTTCAACCTTTTTGGAAAGGTAGCATAGACTTTTTGCCAATCACACGGATCTCTGACATCATTTGCGACATATTATTTAGAATGATATTTTGTTTTTCAAGTGCTAAACCATATGCGTGTAATCGGTCTCTGGTATCCTGTCTCGGTACTCTCGAATTCATAACATCGAACCAGTCATTTACCTAGTTAAGTGAAATTTCTTAAGTAGTTTAGGTATGTTCTAGAAAAATTATATTTTGTAAGTAATTACGAGTTTAAAGAGTTGACTGCACTCGCTCCAATTTTCGTTGCTCAAATATCCCAAACTGGCGGCTCGTGTTATAGATTGCGAAATTGTATGTGAAAAAAGTTTCGTGGCCAGTTTAACCTTTTGCCTTTCAGGTCCGACCACACATAAATTGTGTGGTGATATTTTATGCGTGATCTGCAAGTCATTTGATTGGAAGGATAGGAGACTTAAAATTATATCCTTTTTGACTTCTTTTTCGTTAATGATAAACCCACCATCAATGAAATGATTTCTCAAAAGTTTTATCAAATGAGGAACATCATTAAAAACAAAAATTTTTATTTCATCGAACAAAAACCTACATATATACATATGTTACGTATATTCATACAAAAAAAAAATTTGAAAAAATTATTGAGGCATATCTACATAAAACATACCATGGTTTTTCGTAATCAACTTCAAGTTCACTGAACAGTTTTCTGTTACCTCCACCTAAGTCACAAACAATGGCCACAATTGTAAAGCCACTCTGCTTCATAGTATTCAATATATTGAATAAAATACTTTTTGACATTTGGGTATCATAGTCATAATATATGGGTTGCTTCCAATTTGAAATTAAACCTTCCAGCGAATTAACAAAGGTTCTAAAAATTCTTGATTTTGATACAAATAACTTACCTCTTAGCAAGGCCACTTGGATATAATTAGCTGGTTCTAGCACTAAATCTGCTGACTTGTCATAGCAATACTTTTTTTGCCTTCATCTCATCAAAACTCAACACACATACTTTTTCAGTTTCTGACATTTGGTTGGCCGCAGATAGTAGTTTCACAACAGGCTCCAAAATACCTTTCGACATGTCCAATTTTTCCGACCATCTTTGCAACGTTCTCACCGATGGAAGTGGGAAATGTTTCTTCCTTAAAAGTTTGTAAGCTCTGGCACTCGCTGAGTATAGGGTGATAGATTGAGCAATGTCTGTTTCGGTAAAAGTTTGTCTTTTATCACCGCTTTTTAGTTTTTTTATTTGACCCTCAGTAAACAAACGCCTCAGTGCCTTCTCGAGATTTGAGTTTGCAAAGCTTAGTTTTTGAATACGACAAGATAAATTTTTTATTGTCACTCACATTGACTTTTTGCCATTTTCAGCGAACAATTCTCCTTAAGAAGTGATTCTCTAGAAACGATTTAAATAATTATTTGTTGTTTTTTTAAATATTAACATACATTTTCAATTCCAAAGTTTTAGTGTAACTTTGGAGGCCATCTTCTTCAGTGTCAGTCGGCAATTCGGCATTTACACATTTTACTTTTAAACTTTTTTGATTATTTATTTGTTTTTTTGTTTCATCTTCTTCAGTGCCATAAGCAGTTTTCTTTTCACTATCAATAATAGTATTTTCTAAGGACGGAACTGCATTGGGTTTTAATTTCTTAGTACTTCGTTTACTAAATCCTATAACGACTTATTAACGGACTTAAAGAATTGATTATGTGGTAACTTACCCATTTCATATATTAAATTTCTTTCAAAATCTTCTTGCTTAAAATGTAAAGCAAAAATTTTTTCTTTTTCAGCATTTACAGGCTTTACACGCTTGCAAAATTTCACCCATAACTTCCTTTGAGCTTCATCTCTTGGAAAACTATTTAATGACACAGCTTTATGAAAACAAAAAAATTTTGATAGCAATATTACATTGTAACACAATTAATTTCCCACTTGTTTTTTTGCTGTTACTTTGTTTGCAATTGCCCACTGCGCATTTCATGCTTGCTCTTTTTGTTCTCTTTTCACTTCTATTTGTGTTTTTTCTTTACAGCTTATGAGCTTTATAAAGCAAGTTTTTTACACTTATTTATTATTTAATAATTATTTAAATATATTTATTATAAAATATAGCACAATTTATTATAAAATTCAACACAAAACTTTAACTTTGATAAAATCGATTTCATTTGCTTGTTTGAGATCTCTCTGAGTAAATTGTGTGAAGAGTTGCCAAATGTAGTATAAAATATAAATTTTGTACGAGAAAGTATTAGTTTTGCATATAATAAACATTTGGCAATATCTTCGAGGGGATGCAAACGTCATCAAACGGTAAATCATGCGCAAGGCGTAATCTTTATTTAATCATTCTTGATATGTACATACTTATAATTTATGAGTATTTAAATCAAGGGTCTCCATGCTCATGCATTCACATCTTATGCTTGTTTTTGTTGTTTGGCTTTGAGCGTAATTATTTTTCCCTCATTCAGTAATGCTGCCAGTATGTAAAATATTTACTGGGGCCCTGAAACATGTGTAATAAAAATACCCTAAAAATTCAAACTTTTGATATATACTCGTATGAATAATAATTGTTATTAAAGTCCGTATGACACTAAATTTATTTTTCATTAATTAATATAAATCTATCAATAGAAAGGGACAGCAAAGCCAGAAAAAGGAAATACAATATACACTTAGTTACAAAACTCTACATATGATTTCGAAATTGCATTTAATCTGATCGTTATTTTATATGTAAAGTAAAATATTTGACAATACTTACTTGTAAGTATTAGATTATACTTGTAACTTAGATATAGAAGAACTTCCTCCACTTCTCACTTGAAAATTATTTTAAAAGACGAAAGGGAAATACTTCCCCGAAATAACAAAAAAATAATTTTTTTGGGATGCCTAAAAAGCTTAAAGAAATTTAAGATGCAAAAAAAGACCATACAATCCATTAAATATTTTCTAAGTCACCCCAAAGTTTTTATAATGTATCATATGTAGACTTTTGCTTTTATAAAATTTATTATTTTATTCATTCAATAATATTAAACAGCGTGAATTTTTATTTTTTTTTTCTGTAAATATCGTTAATCCTATGAAATAAAAAAGTTTAACAACTTTTTTGTATTTGTCTGAAAAATTAAAATTTATTGAAGAAATTAAATCGTTTTTGCGACTAAGTGTATAATATTTACATTTTTTAAGTGTTGCCTTCTTATTTTCATTAAAAAAAAAAACGCTGAAGAAAAATATACTGTCATTAATATCAGTGCACTCATCTACACAAATAGAAAAATATTTATAGATTATTATTCTGTTCTTAATATTGGAATAAATGAATGCACTAATATTTTTCGTCCGTTGGCATGCTAAGCTTTCAGATTTACCGAAGTAATTTTCGGCAAACAAAAAATCATTTTTATATTCATTCAACATTGCAGAGTCTAGTAAAAAACTGCTACACAATCTGCTCATATCTATAAATAAAAATAAAGTGGCAGCCTTAATTTTCAAGTCACAAGCGAATACACAACCTGCGTACTTGAATAACCACACAAGACTAAAGTTTTTATTCAACAAAAATTAAAATTATTTTCGGATGCTCTCTTTACTAGGGCGTTAGCATTCGCACATGTGCGGTGTTTTGCGGTCCCTGATTTACATCTTTATCTACAAATTTATATACATATGGTCCGCTCACTCCTATAAGGAGCATATAGCATTCTTTATGTTCATAACTCTGTTATTTTATTATTTTGTGTACATACATGTAGACATATGGACTACTGAAAAAGTTCTTTAGGACTTTCTTTGATTTAATGCAGTGGTGTTCAAAAATAAAATGAATATACATTGGGTGAGAGAATTTGCCCAGCAAACATAATGTCAAACGTTTAAAATAAGAAAGAAAATGCCAGCTATATACAACGTATTAAATGAATGTAATTGAAATTTTAAGAAAAAGATAAGAGCATCAGGGACCATAACTATCAGTTATCAATTTCAATAAATAATTTTAGAACACTTATTTGGGAAAAAAAAAAACAAAAATAAATTCATATAAAACAGTTTTTTTGGGATTAAATATTTGACTAAAAAGTTTAACCATCTGTTATTCCTCATTATAATTTTTAAAATCGCTTTGAAAATTTTAAATTAAACATTCCATGTTAATACTTGCATGGCAATTGCGAATTAGTAAAATATTTTTTATATTCAACGAGGTCATTTTATTTCGCTGCTTGGAACAAACGTTTTTCATGTCTGAAAATATTTGTTCGCATAAGTATGGAAGTAGTGGAAAAAAATTATAAATATTTTAAATACATTTTTTTGAGCTGTGGACATTTCGCAACATCTAAATTTTTTTCAAAACTCTAGAGTTCTAATTTTATCGAAATCTTTTACCTCAAATCTAAGTATTATTAGCTCTGATTGAAACGTGTTCATTACCAGCTTTTAATGTTTTGTAACATAAAAGGCATTGAATGTTTTGAAAAGCATCGTTTACCATAAAATACTTTTCATTTCTAATTGAATCGCGTGTGTTTATTGTGCTTCGTCCAATAAGAAACAACAACAATGCTTAATAAATTTCTGAAAAAATTACAACAACCATCCGCATGTGTATTCATCGCTTGCTCAACGACGACTGAATGAAAGTTTAAAAAGAGAATAACAACTGTCTGTGTAAATTTTTCAACAAATGTTGTATGTGGCGAACATCACTGCTATAAATTTAATGAGGTCGATGGATTAGCTGGCAAAGAGCAAGTTGTTGATTAGCAGATTTTTTTGAATGAGTTCAAATCAGAGGTGTCCCTCAGAACATCCGTTTCTTTTTTTTACTGGTTATATAAATTAAAAATTGCTAAACACATTAATTTGAAAAAAGTCCAAAATTTTTTTTTTTTAATTTACAATACAAACATTTATAGCTCATCTAAAGGAACAACAGTTGTGCCCTGGAATAATTAAACATAAGGAAGAATGTGGAAGAAAATAAGTTTTTTTTCGTTGATTCGTATTTCCATTTGAAATGAAAAACGCATAAAAATTCTTCCAAAAAATTGCGATCATTCGTCCAATGTGATTTAGTTTCCAATATATTGTAAAAATTTATTCAATATAAATATACAGAAATTTAAAATAAGAACAAGCATATGGCCGCAAGAAAAAAATAGTTTTGAAAACAAGTGTATTCCTCTAATTGTACGTTTTGAAATTATAATATTTATGTACATAGTATGTATTATTAATATACTATATATGTATGTATATGGGTCTATAATCATATAACGCGTCGAAACATGCACCCACAAATTTTTAAATTTTACAGGACGAAAAAAATTTACAAAACAGTACTAATATATGCAACGTCGTTTTTTAGTTGACGATAACGTCGGCAATAATTAATTGAAAGCCTAATTTTGAATTGTTTGCCACATACGGTTTTATGTTTCATGTGGCAATATGTTTTCTGAAATAATTTACCTATATATATATATATATATACATAGGCAAATATGAAGTAAGCGTTAAATGAAACACTTATAATTTTCATATTATAAAAGTATTCACCTCAAAAAAATCTAAATTATAATTAAGTATAATACATGTGAATATGTACATCCATATCTCGATGTAGGAAAACTAAAATGATGTAATCCTCAAAACGTGAACAATCATCAACAATCAACAATCAATTTATGGCACGATGGATGGTAGTCTGCACGTTGACTACACAACCAACTGGTTCAACCCCAGTTTCAGACAAAAAAATTTTTAAATAAAAATAAACATCTCGCATTTTTCTGATGTGCATTAGTGTGTTTTTGTGTGTCAGTTGTTGTCGGAAGGTTTCAGTGGCGAAGGCATAGTCACTGGTCACTGAACAATACCGGCTTCAGCTGATAGCAATCCACAATCACATCAGACAGAACGCCCTCCTTCGTCGGTATTGTGTTGTAGTACCGGCGAAGTAAAATAATAATAAATATAGCTACTAAACCGAAGCTTCAGCACTGCTACGAGTATAAAAACAAAAGAACGTGCGAAAGCAAGAGCTGCAAAATAATTAATTAAGCTCACCACCTCCTGTCGTTTCTTCTACTATCCCTTTCCTATAGTTCCCAGCACAATGCTTCGCATGTGTAGGAGTCATCTCCTGAGTGCTGGTCCTAGATAAAAAAAAAAAAAAAAAAAAAATCAAAAAACCTGTCTGAAATTAGAAAAAACTCATTACTCAAAAACTATACATCGTAGGAACATGTTTTTAAAAACATATTTTTATGTTTCTCGTGTTATATATTACCTATAAATAATAAATAAATAAATATGTCCTTCTAAGTCTATAATGACCAATGTTTCTGCGGTTCAAAACATCCCAATAAGAAATTTTCAATGGCAACTAAATGTTTGTTTTATTCTTCACACAGATTTGCTTTATTTAATAAAAATATGCTATTTGAGTCTTGCATTTAAATGTATGAAATGCTTACAGCAAAAAATGGTGTCAGACTCTGTTTTAAAGATCCGATCTCGCAAGAATGGCGTAAGCCACAACTGCATCACAATATTCGTTTTTGGTAGCTTTACGGTGAAATTTGGCTGGCATGATGACTTGGCTGTTTGAAGTTATATAGTGATCGAACAATTAGGAAAAAATTCGGCACTACTAAATAACTATGCGGCAATTCAGACGAATATCAGAAATAAAGTGAGACAGTGAAGGGTATCTAAGATTCGGCACAGCCGAATATAGCACTCTTACTTGTTTTATATTAGCATTGTATCATGTGATGATATAATTTCGATTGGTTATTTTGTGTACTTTACTTTTTAGTCATTCATATCTTCTTTTATCTTATTGTATTATGTAAGTCGCAGTCACGTCGAATTTGTTTAGATTTTTTCAAATCAACTCTACCGAAAATCTATTATTTGAATGTGCAAAAATCCAAATATCAAACTCAGTGATAAATTATCTATAAAGGAAAAATGGAACGATATTCAAAAAAAGCTTAATAGTGTTGGTCCGCCAAACCGTGAAACGGAAGGTTGGTGTGGTCTGATATGAAGACCAGCGTCAAAAGAAAACTGCTGCACAATAAAATTGAAAAATTGACACCTTTCGAAGAGGCCGTAGCAGGATTACTGCACGTGAACTCTTTAATTAGTCAAGAAGAATCAACATTTGCTATTGAAAATGTACTTGTCAGCTTAAATGAGAATATATATCGGAGTGAATTAAGTAACGATATTCAAAGTATGGATATTCCAACCGATCCAATCAGTACTAAAAGAGAAACAAATTTTAAAACTGGAAAAAAATCTGGAGCAACAATTGAGAGTACACACTGATTTGTATAAGGATCTAAAAAGAAGTTTATCGAAGATCGAAAGATATAATCGGAAAACGTATAAGATTCAGGAAGTAGGAAGGAGAAAATGGCGTTGTATAAGGGGCAATTAAAAAAGGAGCTACATCGATCGACTATGCTAAAATTGCGAATGGAGAAAATAGAACTGAAGATACGTAAAATTTAAATAAAAGAAAGTAGAATTTCTTTTTAATAACTTATTAGTTTTTAATTTTTATTGTTAACGCCACATGCCTAAATTGAATTGAATTTTTTGTCATGAAATAAATGAACGATTTTTGTTATAAATTCAATGAGTTTATGATATTAAATTTTATATTTATTGCAGTCAGGTCATCACCATTATCTTGGTAACCGTCATTAGTATTAGGATTTTCCACTATAAAACCTAATTTACTTGAGTCGATCTTATAGTGAATACATGTGTTGTGCAACGCTGCACAAACCTCAGTAATCTTTGCAATCATTTGTAGAAAATAATGTAGTTGCCTTGCGCCAATGATGCAACGGAAACGGTTTTTTAAAACACCGATAGTTCTCTCAACCACATTTCTTGTTTTTGAATGGATTGTATTAAAATGACACTCAGCACTGCCTTCTTCTGCCTGCCTAAAGGGGGTAATCAGATTTGGTTCTAGGGGATATCCTGCATCTCCTGTAAATACAGATGTATGTATGTATGTATACATGCCTAATTACTTTTTAAATTCGCAATACCAATTTATATCTTACTTAAAATCCACATTTCTATTGTGTTTCTTTCTCCATTTGCATACATCACTCTGAGATATGACTTTAGTTCACTTCCATGCCATACCAAGGAATCGTGTGCTGACCCAGGATGAGGAGACTTGTTCGATTTCAATTATTTGTATTTACCACCACCATATTAAGACTATAAAATCCCTTTCTATTATAGTATTTCCAGCGCTCTGAAAAGGGTGGGCCTAATATCTATAGATGTGTCCCGTTTACACATTCAATTACCCCAGGAAACCCGGTTTTTTCTTAAAAATATTCTTTTATTTCAGTCTTTTCCGATTCGCACATTTTAAATCATATCCACTTTGGAGAAAGTTCCGTAAACATTGGGTCGACGCACTAGTGAAACACGCTGCTCATTGTTGGTTGTGCAAGACCAACGTTAAAATCATTTGCAGCACCCCTTTGATAGCTTCCTTCAGCGATTATTCGCATAGTTGCCGCCAAACTTAATATCTTACTCAAACATGTTGATCTTGAGGGATCACATGGGAGTAATTTGAGAACAAATCTTGATAAATATACAAAAACTCACGTTGAACTTGGAAGCGCAAATACATTAGAATGGCATCTTAGCTGTCTTCGGTACTGGACAAGATTTATGGTTCCTTCTTCCTCATCAGAAGATAAAAAATACTCAACACTTAATTGATTAATTGATATTTGCTTAAATTTATTAAACAGACATAATTTTCCATCAGCTGTTCTGTTTTGTAATAGCATGACTCATAAATTTTAAAAATATTGAACTCTTTTACAAATTTTATAATAATGTAGTCTGTTACAAAAGCACTCACGCCGAAAGTGTTACATAATACCAACAGAATTTTAATTCGGGTTCGACTGCGACAATTCTTCATATTCGACTGCGACTTACATACATACATAATAAGGGTGTCTGTTTTAATAAACCGATTCATAGAATATTTCAGATAATTACATTCTTCTTTAAAGATGTTTTTATTACTTTTTCAAAAAAGTGATCTGAAGAAGTAGAGGTTTAATATGTTCTGCATAATTGTGCGGAACACATCGTAAGTATCTCACAATTTTGTATGTCGGTTTACTATAAAAGGTTGAAACTGTCAAACGACCGTAAAACGAGTTACAAACGTAAACTTTTAAAACCCCGATACACGTATATCTTTTTTATGGCCCCTCTTCTGGAAACAGTTGGCATAACCTTGTTATTTTTTCCGTGTTGTACAGTGTTATTAATTCAACATGATAATAACATGAACAAAGGAGACTACAATTTTATGCTTACAATCTTGCGCATTTGATATAACAAACTTTTACCATATTAAAAATTTTCCACCAATTGTGAGCAGCTTTTGCAACACTTGCGTAAAACATAAACTAAATGAATATCTCTGTATTTTTGTTACTGTAGATTAAAAATTTACTAAACAACTTTGCAAATGCAATGATGCAGAACAATTTGAACAAGATTGTTAAGCTTCGTACACATTATGCCATTTTGTGTCATCGCAAGCAAACATTACAATGTGTATGATTATCAACGTGTCATTTTCTAAATTTTTCGTTGTGTGTAAGTGCGTTGCACACTATTTATGTCTCTAATGTAGACGATTGTCTAAATAATACGGCAGCATTGCAGGCACAAAAACGATTTGGCATTTCGTTGCATTTATTAAATACTCAGAACATGGTAAGTATTAAATGTTTATAAATAATTATAAAAATTTAATAAAATGATTGAATAACAAAATATTAAGTATTAACTTAATACGAGTATGAATACTATAATATACACTTATACGTATATGTGTTCACGATTTTTTGAATTACGACGGTATTGCACCAAAGGCTCGATATGTATGTTGTAAGATTTAGCTGGCCTATACATATGTACGAGTAAATTTTATTTGGGACTAATACCAAAATCGTCAGTCGACCTTTTTTTTTGGAAAAAAGGTACAAAAATATATCTATTTTAATTAAAAGTTGTTTGAATTTTTTTAAACTTTTTCACAATTTATCACGAATTTATGTACTTCGCTTTTGTTTTATTTTATGCCATATGTTTATACGATCGAATACCGTGATCGAAAAAATTGCGGTCATCGAAAATTTTCTCTCCACGAACATGCGTGCTATTTCAAATGCCGTGATTTCCCCCCTGATCGATGAACCGTGGTTCTTCTGGTAGCAGAGTCAACACGCTAACTACTCATACGTCCATATTTAAGTACACATATATGTAAATATAAATAAATTAGTCGTATTGTTTACTAATCAATCATTATTGTCGTTTCTCATGCTAAATGAACCACTTTGATTTATTTTCTTTACAAAATTAGTTAATGAATATAATTTCCAAATGTTTTTAAAGACTTTTCATATACTATGAAGTATTATAAAGCGGTTTGTATTAGTTTATAAATTGTATAATCACCGTCAAATAAAGCACTTTATTAACGAAAATTTACGTTAGTTTATTTTTGTTTTGGCATTCTACATGTTTATAACGTCACTTAATTCCTTTAAAACAATAAATTACAAATTTCTTATCAAATACCCTTTATTACTATTAAAATGGTGAAAGATTTTCTTTTGTTTCAATGACTCATTAACCTCAATATTCCTGTGAATAGAGTTCAAGAGTGTATTGAATCAATTCACCTGCAAGCGCATTCAATCTTGCATAAATAAAGTTGCCTGTTCAATTACTATTTTATTACTGGCCACAAAAACAATTTACATTAGTTATTAAGTTAATGAAAACATATTAAAATATCAGTGAATGTTTTATTGAAAAGGTTTCGAGTTCTTTTAAGTTTTAGTTAAAACTAAAGAAGGAATGTACATTATATATGATGCCCTGTATTTCTAAACATAGCAAAAAAATTAAGTACTTATAGGGTTATTTGTTCATAAAGTTACGTAAGCAAATTTGATTAAAACAAACAATTATACAATTTTCTCTTCGACCCAATACGAACTCTTTTAAAAGTTCTTTTTAAATATGTACGTGTGGTAATTAATGTATGTACGTTAGGGTGGCCCAAAATACAAAAGTATCGAATGTTAGTGCTCCACAACACTGATCCTATTCGAATAGTGCTTAAAAATGTTCAGTCCAAATTTGAGCACAATCGGTCAATATTTAGAGGTTGCGATCGTTTAATGATTTTTCGTGGTTAGATAGAAATATAACATACAAAAATTTTTTATGGTGTTTATTTAAAAATAAAAATATTTAATAAAATAAATAAATAAAGAATTAATAAAACTGTATATTAAGTACAAATTATCATATATTTTATTATTTTTTTAAATTATCGATAGCCATTTTTGCAATATTAGCTTTACAAACCACGGAAATTTTTTTCTATGGTGATCAACTAATCTAAGCAAATATTGCTTTTGCTCCTCATTTTTCGTAATTGAGCTGTTAAATTGCGTCACCAAAGCAACGCCTCGTTCTATACAGTCATTTACAACTTTTGAAAGTCTAGTATTTTCTTTCATCGAAATAAAAATGGCGTCGTCTCTCCACTCTTTAGGATCCTTTGAAAGAAATAACTTTTCCATCATCGCATAGTAAATTGACATTGTTGACCTTTTCTTTAAGGATTTAGCTTTTGGTGGTAGCTGGAGATTTTTCACCATTGTTTTTTTTAGTTTCATATGTAACTCTGGAACCGAAAAAGGCAAGCCCGATTAAATATTCAGAAAAGTACCATAAATGTCGATGAAATGCTTTTATATCAGCTTTAACAATATTATTCATTGGGATAGTTTTCGAGTTGTTTGAGGAGGTTTTGGTCATTATGAGGAGTATTTATTCCTAAAGGAACTTAATTCTAGTATTGGCCGTATATAAGACTTACAAAAACACTTATTTCGTTAATTGCTTTCTTTTATAGCTACGTCTAATATTTTATTTAAATCTGCTTTTAACATGACTTCTTTTCCCCGACTGCTTTTGAGATTGTTTTTCCGATTCTTCTTCAAAATGTTATATTAACCTAGAAGCTTACGAATTATTCTTACGATAGAAAAAATTCTTTGAGCATTTGCCGTTTCTTGAATACTAATCGTTTCAGTTCTCTTTTTTTCCAAGTGATAAAAATGTTCTGGTTAGCTTCTCATTAATCTCGAGGATTTAGTGGCAGACATTTTTTATGTTAGCTAAACCAAGTGAATAAACGATTTAAAAAATTATTATTGTTTTGCACTACTGACATAAACTCGTTTCTTGTAATTCTGCATTCAAAATGAGTTAAATAATTATATAAAATGATCAATATATTTGAATTTTAACGAATATAAATCTAGTAAAGATCAAAGAAAAGGGTGAAAAAGTATCCCCAATACATAAACAAGTACAATAATGATAAGCCAGTAGTACGAGTAAAGAGAAAAGATGTGAAACATAAAAGTCGCCATTCATCGCGACCTCTAAATATTGTCCCTTTGAGCCAATTTTTGGTATACACATATATTTTAGTAAAAGAACCAAAATCAAGCTTGTGGAGAAAGTATTGGACTATACTTTTACTTTTCCTTACAAGCGTGGGCCACCCTAATGTACATATATATATATCTAAATCCCAGAATATCTTTCTGGATATTCAATTCGGTGGTGATACCTTTAGTCAGCTATGCGTCTTTAGTGTGATGGCCGAAGACTATACAAAGGAGAGCTGGGGACGTGTTGCATAGTTTACATTGAACCACCTATGTTGGCATCATGGAGATTTGTCCGACTCATGCTATGAGGATGCTTTTGGGCATCCCACTGGTTTCAATGATGATCGAGAGGTTGGTTCGTTTCGGTGCACTGAGGAAGGTTTTTCAGGTACATCAGGGGACTTTTGAAGGTATTTCGGGACATACCACAATTCTTCACATTTATGACATAGTGTCACCGAGAATGGTTCTCTTTAGATGCTTCCTGGTGGAAATAAACGACAGTATGAACTGAAGGACAACTCTATTACCAATTTTGCGCCATACTGATGGGTCCAAGTTGGATATTGGCAGAACAGGCGGTTCTGATTCAGAAAATCAATTCCAATCGATGTATACTCAACAGTTTTTCAGGCAGAAGTTCATGCCATCGGAATATATGTGGTCGGATGTCATCGAAGGAGATTGATTTTGAAGTTAGTCAATCGGATCTTAGAGTCCTTCAGTCAACCTTATTAACCTCAAGAATGCTATGTGAGTGCCTGTACCTTATCAACGCCTTGGAGAACTTTAACGCCGTTATATTGGGTTGGGATCATAAACATGAGCGTATGGAAATGGCGCACTATCTGGCAAAAAGGGGGAAAATTTGCCCACGTTCCCTTCTGTGAACTTCCGAAAAGCGATAGAAATGAAATTCTTCAAAACTGGGAAGAAACTAAATTTTGTGCTTACTGGCATAATTGCCGCACTGGACAATCTCAAAGAGGAGACTTTCCCTCAATAGAGCACATTAAGTCTTTCGACGGACTACTTCACAGTCCATTGTGGCCTGAGGTACCACTTGAACAGGATCAATTTTTAGAAAATGACACTGAGAGCTTTGAAGATATTTTTTGTGATTGTTCTCCACGCGCCAGAGAGATGTTTCTGCATCTAAGTGGCATTGTTGGTCCGCCACACAAGTAGTGGAGCACCATACTGCAAATAGTGCTCTGATTCATTATGATGGAGGGTTAATGTGATGGGCTCTGTGAAATAGATCTTTTTTGGTCGTGGCGCAAACTGCCCCCGGCAATAATAATAATTACATGATTTCTTCTATTTTGAGTAGTGCATAAAGTAACTACTCACAAATCCATTGGAGGAGCTGGCAGTTGTATTTGTCCTAAAAAAGTTTGACTATTTTTGTATACTGATCACCATTCTTTGAAAAAACTATTGGGTGATCAAAAGACCTTGGCGGAGATAGGTTTTGGATTAAGCATTTAAAAATCAAGATAGTGAAGTATATATGTATATGTATGTATACATGGTCTTTCTTAAATAAATGATGTTTGTAAATATTGGATTCAGGACACCCGAATATATAAACTTTCATTATATGTATGTACAAGAATTAGAAAATGTAAACTAGTATTATATGGGCTGCCTTCATAAACGCAGTTTACACAGAAACTCTGCAAAAGGTTATGTTTGCAATGCAAAGCAATAGTCTCCGTCAACACGGCTTTGCTAAATAATGCAATGCCATTTCTAAACATTAATTAAAGCAAAAATACTTTTCTTGGGACTTTATTGTGTTTCGTTTTTATTTTATTTTAAAATAAAAAAATAATTCTCTTTAAATAAAAAGTTATCTTACGATAATATATATCAAAGTATATTTATCAAGTAGTCACATCTCTACAAACAAAACAACACTACGAAAATCAACAGGCATTTTGTTTGTGTAAAACTAGCTAAATATGTCCAACTTACTTTTAGTGCTTTTTAAAATTTTCGACGCGAAGAAACATTCGGTCGCACCAAGTGCAATTTTATCATAAATCCATAAATATTTGTACACAAAAATTTTAAGAGGTGATATTGGTAAAGTACCTGAAAAAGTTTTTTTTTGTGGTTATAGATTTGAAGGAGTTTGTAAGTTAAATGACATTGGGAGTGAAACAGAAAGAGAGGCATCAAAAAACTGCCACAAATTTACAATAAATTTAGATGAAGAGTTACGCGACAGATTGCTTCCAATTTTGAAATTTTAAGAAAATAAATATTAAAATGTAAACGTTATGACGCAGTAAAGAACTCTCGGCATTGTCAAAATTAAGCTTACTACATTTGAATCGGTCATTTCAAAAACCTCATAAGTCACAGAATTATAATTTTTCAGAAATCAATAAAAACTGTTTCATACACAAACAAATGAGTTTTAAAGGACTTTTTTATGTTTAGTTTAGTATTTGAGTGATAATAAATTAAAATAGTGTATAACCTTTACTGTTTATTAATAGAAATAATGAAAAAAATCTGAAAAACAGTTTTTGACTTATGTTGTTTTAGCGAGGAATAGGTTTAGTGGCATATAATTAAATCAAAACAATCGTAGTAATCATATTTTTTATTGCTTATAATTAAGAATTGCATTTAAAAATAATCTTATTAACATTTTAGATACATTAATTTGTCATGTTTTAATATCTTTATGGTACATAGTCATGTGCTCCATCATTCTCATCTGAATTATTTTCAACATTTGCAGTTGGCCAGCTAAAAATGTTGTTATAAAATGGCATATGCTCTTCCAGAATGCTATCTTGAACTTGTTTTAAATCGTCTATTTTTTTTTTCAAATCAAATTTTTTCAATCCATCAATATATTCCTCGGCTATGATAGTTCCTTTTCTATCTGAATCATACTGAAAGCTCATGTATGTCGAAGGAGCAAACGACTTTTTCTGGTCCTTTGCGACTTTTTTTCCATAAGATTCAGTTGACAAACATGTTTTTTTGTACAAATTTGGCCACCATTTCTTAAATTCTAAAACATCTTCAGTTTTTAGTTCTATGACTGTAAATGTTGAGCTTGAGTTCGAAACCAAATCAATGTATTCTCCTGGGACGTAAATACGATCATGCTTTCGAACATTTTTTTTATGACTCCAAAATCACGGTCATTTGGTAAAAAGGAGTGACCACGTGTGGGAAAATACTGATAAACTTTTTCAAATCTTTTAGAGTCAGTCAAAGCCAACATAAATCTCAACAATGTATTATTTTTATTTTGACCTGGGCAGCCATCGGAAAAAAGATATAAATACTTAATATTTGGCCCAATATTATTTTTTATATATTGTATCAACATTGAACAAACCTCATTGGCTACTTTGTTAGCAATACCTTCATGATACATGTAAAATGTCGATTTGCCTGTTTTTAAATCCTTAATACCAAAACAGTGAACCCATAATTGCCGTAAATAAAAAATGTTTTGTATAGGTATCTGTGGCAATGGTAGATTTTGCATAAAATCGAATGTTATCACTGCAACATCATCTCGTTCCTTACAAAGATCTTGAACTGATGAAATTTTGTTATTAAACTTCTTGGCACGTCTTTTATGGATCATTAATTGAGCTACTACTGAACATTTTGCATTTTCTGATAAGTTTGTTTGTTTTATTTTTGTTGATAGTTCTTCGCAAGTTATACATGTGTCGACTTGTGGTCGACCAAATCTGAGGGAAAAGTTTTCATTAAAGTATTGTAAGTAAAATTTGTACTTTACATTGAGATCTGGATATTTTTCACTAAATATTGAATGCATTTTTTTGACATCCAATCGTGCATCAAGATAATCTATGTCTGTTCCTGCATAATGTGTCTTTTTCCTAGGAAAGCAGAGGATGTGTTCGTATATTTTTTTGGCATATTTCAGGAGGCACTGTATTTGCTTTCGGGTGGCATCCTCTCTTATCTATTGGACTCTTCCCTTCATTAAGCAAATCACAATGTCTGCGAACTCTGGCTTCAGTAATTCCATATAGGCTGATAAATGCTTTCTTGCAGACTTTAACTTTATCAGCTTGTTTTAAAACATAGAATTCTGTTTTATATCTAACTTATCAATAAGTGTTTGAAGAAATATATCCTGCTCATTTTTTGTTTAAAAAAATGTTAATTTTTGAAATGCAAAAGTCCATGTCATCTTGGTTGAAATTCGCAAAACATTCCTTCTTAGATCTGCAATAATTAAGCGATATATTAGGTTCATATAGACCCCGTTAAAAAACGTAAACTGAATAAAGGTTTATGGTAAACTTGCCTGCAATTTTCACCAGGAAATCTTGGAGCTATTTGTTTTCCTCGATAATTAGTATGTGCCTGACCTTTAACTTTAGAATTTTTTATAACATATTATCTTACAGGATTACACGTTCTCTTCTTTTTCGGCTCACCATCACTCTCAGTTTCACTTGAAGACATTTTTTAAAGCTAAAATTACTTTTCACTTAAAATAGTAAAAGACAAGTGAAATTCAAATGACATTAATGGCGATGGTTTACAAAAATTTAAATATTGTTGAACCAATCAAAACAAAGCAAATTTAAAATGTTAAACTCAGTCATAAACTACTCCTGCCATCTAGTGATGCATGCGAAAACCTCTTCAGTCACTGACTAATGTTGTTTATGCAATGAACGCCTTTCACGTGTATTATTAAAAGAGGAAGGAATGTATTGACTTAAGTTGTTTTTACCCAGAATACGCATCTACCTTTGAGGAAGCATTTTCAGCAAAAAAACGCATGTTGGAAAAAATGTGACTTAATTGGTTTTTGAAATGACCGATTCATTTATAAATTCTATACAATGCATTGTTGCTTTGCAAACTACGTTTCTGAAGTCACCCATCACTCACATAAAGCACATGGGAGGAAAACTAAATATTTTGCTGTTGCTTACCCTCTAACGAATTATCGTTGCGTGGCAGAATAGCTGGCATTAATGGGGTGGTTGGCTCACTTGAGTGCATATTAAAATCATATGGAAATTCCACATTAGGTATGGCTCCTTGCAATTTAGGAGCTTGCGGTATAGTTTCGCCTTCTTTATAGAATTGATCTTCATCGTAAAGTTCATCTCGATCGGAATCCACCTCACTTTGCTGTGGCTCATCTGGTTCTGGTGCGGTTTCATAACGATCCTTCAGCACTTTACGCGGTACTGTAATATACAAAATATTTAAAGTATAATGAATAGCAAGATTAGTGATTATGATATGTCAGTGAATTTGTCGTAAATATAGGCAAAGCTCGTTATACCGAATTTCGCTTTAGCGACATCCAATACAACGAACGTTACATTTTTCAAGTTATTAAGTGAACGTAGAAAAAAATAGCATAAGCAACATCAGAACAAAAATGCAAAAATCGAGACTGCAACGGATTTTTTAACATTTACTACCTTAAATACGAATATGTAATGCATTCCAAGAATACTAAGATAAAAAAACAAAGGCGTTGAGACCGGGACACATCCGTCATCCGTTTTTGACTTTTTCAACTGACAACTAAGTTAAAATACATGTTTTCTTATGAGACTTGTCACACTAAGTAGGTCTCCGGCAAATCAAAGTACGAAAGTTTGCCAACTTTTAACTTTTGATGTACGTTAAATACTTTGACAGATAAGAGCTTTTAATTTATTATAGTTTCTGGTGGTGTATGGCAGCAAAAATAAAATATAAAAAAAATCAAGGAAAACATTTAAAAAATTAATATAATAATAAGGAATATAAATTAACTAGCTTTTACCAGCGGCTTCGCTCCCGTTATTATCTCCATCGGTTTCGGAAAGGCATATCTTACCCTACGTCGCCCCCTGGTTCTATTTAAAAAATATATATGTATGTAGCAAAAACATAAATACATTTAAATTTCATTAAAATCGGTGAGATGGTCTCGTTGGCGTGGAAATTGCCCCTACTTTCCCTCGTGGTCCTAGTTTTAAAAAAAGTAATACCCTATAACCTTCCCAGAGTTGCACAATTGCCAATGTGTCTTTTAAACTCAAATACATCCAAGTTTTAAAGTTCATCAAAATCGGCAATATTGTTTTGGAGATGCCGAAATTTTCCCCCTTTTCGCCCTCCTGGTCCTAGTTTTGAAAATGTACATTACCGAAGAGCGTTTTTAGATGCAGATCTGTCTATGTTCTAAATTTCATTAAAATCGGTTTGAGCGTTTCGGAGCGACAGAAAGTTCCTCATATTGCCCTCCTTGTCCTACTTTCGAAAATGTGTATAGCCTATGAGCGTTTTTAGACTCAAATCTATCCATGTTCTAAATTTCATTAAAATCGGTTTATTTTTATTTTATTAATTTTTCTTTTAATTTTCATACATATACATATTTTCATATATACCTTATATAACCAATAAAATTAAATTTTATAACATATGATCATGAAAATGTTTACAAAAGGTTTAAAAATTAATTTCTGTAAGGAAATATATTTACTAACCTTTTTGTAAACCTACAGATTTATAATTTAAATAGAATGCGAGAAAATGTATCGCATTAGTTCATCCCTTACTTTAAATTCATCTCTTGATGCATTGTTAGACAACATTCGGCCAGGTGTTTGTAATGGAGCAGAAATTTCTTTCCTCCACAATCTATTTATTATTTCATCGGCGTCGTATCGATCCACAAAGTCAGGAGAACAATAGGATCCGTTATTCATTTTCAACAATTATGCAAAAGAATTGCAGCTTTGGCGGCATTTGCAGAGGTGATAAAAGAATTCTCCAACGCGCTACTAAGATTCCAAACAGCATTTTCAATAACATGGCGAGCTCGTGATAAACGTTTGTTAAATATCTGTCTTTCAAGAGGCAGATTTGCACTTAAATCTAAAAGTTTTTAAAATAGTTAATAAAAAACAATTGCCTGCATACAAACCTGGATATGGCCTCATTAAACGTCTCTTCAAGGGAAACGCTGCATCTTTAACCATAAAATGGGGGCAATTTTAAATTTGTTCCTGGTAAAGTGGTGTCTTGAGGTAAATCCAATTTTCCATTAAAAAGCTTCTGACCAAGTCCGAATTCCACAACACACCTCCATCACTTTGCGAGCCATAAGCACCAATATCAACAAATGGAAACGTATAATTTGCATCGCAAGCTGTGCCTTTATAGTTAAAGAATTGCAAACCGGAATTTGGTGGACATGTTATCGTTATGTTTGGGGTCTCAGACCAATAGCACCAACAACAGTTCCTTTCACCCTCGAGTTAAATGCCTTCCTCCGTTCGCGCGCCAAGAGGTCTATGGGTATTTCCCCACATATCACCAGGACCGCAGCGCCTGAGACCGTGCGGTAAGCCGAAGCAACCCTAAGGGCCTTCGCATGCTGTATCGCCTCGAGCACACTGCGTTTGGTTCTCTTACCCAGTACATCACCACAAATCTCGCTTCCATGCAGAAAGATCGACTTCGTGACTGCCATAATCAGCCTCCTTTTGCTGGCCGCCGACATTCGCAATGAGTCCGCTCAACATGCCAGTCATCCTTGCCGCCTTAGTAGCCACATGCCGTATTTGGCCCAGTAAGTCAGCTTGCAGTCGAGTCTCACGCCCAACTACCCCATTGCACTCTGGGTAACCAGAGACACATCCCCTATCCGCATGCTGACGCCGAGTGGTATGTGACCTCGCGTCATCAACATCACCTCGGACTTCTCTCCGGCCAATGCCAAGCCGTGGTTCTCAAGCCACATCCGAGTCCTAATCATGACAGCAGCACCCGATCGTCCAGGTAACTACGGAGAATTCTCAACAATTATCCGGCAATACGGAACCTCCCCCGTAGCGCCTCCAGAACATCAGCCCTTCGTAAGCTGTTGAAGGCATTCCGAACGTCGAGTGTAACCAAGACAACAATGCGCATCGGATAGTAGCGTCTTTCACTCTGGGCGCGCTCGAAGCATCGATCTGCCCGGTCTGAATCCATGCTGTTCATCCGACAGCCACCCTCTTAACAAGATCTTCCTTAACTAAATTATAAAGGATATCGAAGACATCTTTATTCATTCTTACAGTTTTTTTAAATATGTAGTTCTGCATCACTGTTTATCATTCTTTCTAAATTCACTGCAAAAAATCCATTAATGTCTCGGACTTGATATAGAGACCTGACCCAAAATCTTCGGCGTTCATCCATTACGTCAAGACCCACCCGAGTTTTATAAAGCAAAATTATAATTAATAAAAATTCCACGATATCTTCGAATTCCATTTCAAATGTGTAATTTATTGCAAAAACACGCTATATAAAAACAGCTGATTTAATGTCCGTCAGCAAAGTACTGATTATGCCAACCTCATCCGTCGGTACGTTAACGTCAGTTGAAAAAGTCAAAGTACGACAGATTCTATGTGCCCGGCCTTTATGGTACCGTCGTTGTCCAAGTAGCTTTTATTACATTATAAGCTCTGCAAATGGCCACGTGAAACAAAAAGAGGAAATGGGATGGGAGAATCACTTCATTGCAGGAAAAAATAAAAACTTTAAATGAATGTTAAATAAGGTATTAAGGTGTAATGAAATTTGAGTTAAATACAGGATACCAAATATACATTACAAAGATTGTCTGGTATTTCGAAACCACAAAACACTTGTCCCTAAAATTTTTCATGTTGACCCAGACATAAATTGCCAACCGAAAAAAAATTTGCGCTGAGAAAGTACTTGAAAAATATAAAGCTGGGAGGCTTGGCAAATTTAACATTTAGCGTGGAGTGAATATTTGAACAACGAGGAGTTCAAAACCAGGGGGAGGTAAAATCATTCGGCATACAATACCGATGATACTTACAGTCCAGTGTGCGATTACCAGGTGTAACCGATATAATAAATATTTGCTCAGTGGCTTGGGAACAAACTCAACCCCGGTAACTTTCGATTAGCTTGTTGCCATGAAGAACTTTCGGGTTGACTCTTCCCTCAACAGCTTTCGTTTTGATTGTTCGGTCAGCGGGCTTCGGATAGACTGTTCACTCAGCAGCATTCGGGCTGACTGTTGTTACCACATAAAATATTGTTACAATTTAAGAAATTAAAGTTATCATTATACACTCCAGTCCATTGAGTAATTGGGTAAACGAATTCAGCACAACTTCAACAACCATGAATCCTAACAAAACCAGTATCCCGAACACAGCCGATATCTATACGTAAGTCGAAACCGAAGATAAGTCTTGATTGTTTTATTTAATAAATTTCTTTCGTTATACCGAGATTTACTTGTATTGAAATACTTACACACTTATGTATGTATATAATTTATAAAGAATTTCACTTCCTTTTTTTTATACACATTTGTTTTTTCTTCCTTTTAATTTTTAATCTATTTGCACTCTTAAGAATATTAATGTAAATTTAAATAATGTGAATGTATTACTAAGTAGCAACTTACTGCAAGTATAAACGACCTTTAAATGCATTGGTATATCATTTTTGCAAGGTCTACCAAAAGTACCAGCATCCGCAGTTATAGAACAACGTCTTCGCCCATGGCAAATTTGCATGACAGTTTCCGTGGCATAAGAAACCAGGCAGGCTATATTGTGGAATGTTAAGAACAAAAAGAGGAGTAAAAAAATTGCATATAAGTAGTATGTATATATTTTGTGTACACAGTTATAACGAAGTAGTGCGAAACCTTCTTTGCAACTCATATTCAGTCGAAAATACGGGTACACATGCATCCAAATAAATGAAACTTTAACAATAATTTTATAAGAATTTTTCAGTTTATATTCATTCCCTGCCGACAAATTGGTAGTCGACCACAAATAAAATTGGCCTAACTACAAGTTAGCTACAATGTGCAGAATTGCCCCAAATCAAAATGCTTTTATTTTATTTACTTTTGGTTGATGTTAATGTGTTGTTTTCCTTTTCAGGTTTATTATGAACAGCAACGTGCGGTTGATAAAAGAAATTTTTGCAACACAGTTGATAAATCAGTATTACGAAATTCCAGCGGTTGCAAAGAAGTAGCACCCTAACTTATAAACGAGCAATTACAAAATCACATTAGTGAATAGCTACTAACGGCTAACAAAACAGTATATCAGTAAACATTTAAACCTTATTTAATCGCCAAAAATTATTCGCTTAAACTACTTTCTACGATTTTCACAACTGTGTGCTTTATAAAGCTCTAAAAGCTTTATAAATCTTCTTTAATCATGTGGAAAAAAAGATTCCTAGTTGCAAAAAGCTTTCTTAGTTTACATTTATCGTAGTGCTGCCATACTATTAGTTTTTAAACTATCTATATATATAAAGCTGAATGTGTGCTTGTTTGTACCTCATAGGAGCTCAACCGCTGGACCGATCTTCCTGAAATTTTCACACCATATAACTGGGCCTCTTGAATGAATTATAGGCTACTTTATTTAATCACGCCCACCTTTACGCTTACTTTTTTAATTATGCTACTCCTTCCAAATGGTTTTTAACAGATTTTATAATATAAACGAGCTTAACTTCGCCATTTGTGGACCAATCGCAATAAAATTTGGTGCACTCTGGGAAAGTTATAGGGTATTACTTTTTTGAAAACTAGGACCAGGAGGGCGATACGGGAGAAATTTCTGCCCTTCCGAAACGTTTAAACCGATCTTAATAAAACTTAGAACATGGATAGATCTGCATCTAAAAATGCTCATAGATAATGTACATTTTAAAAACTAGGACCAGGAGGGCGATATGGGAAAAATTTCGCCCTCTCCGAATCTACATAGCCGATTTTGATGAACTTTAAAATTTGGATGTATTTGAGGTTAAAAGACACATTGGCAATTGTGCAACTCCGGGAAGGTAGGGGCAACTTCCTTCCCAGCGAGACCATCTAACCCATTTTAATGGAATTTAAATGTATTTATGTTTTTGCGTCTAGAAGGGCACGTATGCTACATATATATTTTTTAAATAGAACCAGGAGGCGACGTAGGGGTAAGATATGCGTTTCCAAAACTGTATAACCAGTAGAGATAATAACGGGAGCAAAGCCGTGGGTAAAAGCTAGTATAATATACAGAGTACTGATTTACATCTGTTGAGTTTGAAGTACATATAAACTTTACTTCAGTTTAACGAAAGCTCAGTTTAAACTTTATTTGATTTATAAGCAAAATAGTAGAAAAAAATATTCACTCGAAATGTAAGTAGTAAATAATAGAAATATATAAATAAATAACGTTAAAAATAAACAAAATAATTTATTTTATGCACAGGACGCGTATTGTGAGCAACAAAAAGCAAACCCGGACATCGCAAAGGTACTCTGCTTAAAAGCGGTTGGTGAATTGAAACTTTCTACTAATTTTTAAACGAATTCGGCACATTCACTGCATCATCTTTTTGTCATTTGTAAGTTGTTATTTGTTTTTCTTCCAAATGCATATTCACAATTGCAAATACCGACTTACTCATTCACAAATTTTTCAACTGGTTTTCGTAATAACTATTTCAACCTTAGTTGACAAATTTTATCATTTTTCAACTAGTTGATAGTTGCTGTTTTAATAAGCCTGTTTATTTCTACTTTCATCAATAGTTTGATTTACTTTACACATCAATATTTCTCTTCCCTTTGAAATCATAGTAATTAACTTCTCGAGTCATTTCAATTATCAAAATTTTAATTATTCGAATTATCCTACATTTCATAAATCGCAATATCTTATTAATTTATGTTGAACTATATTTTCTTTTTCTTAAAGAGCGTAATTATTATTTTTATAAGCAATAAATAAAAACTGAATGTGTGTTTTAATTAATTTTTATTAAGAAAACAGACTTGATATATTTCTTTCTGAGGTAGTTAGCACGCATTTTTCTCATGTGTATTGTTGTGGCTTTGTGTCAACTGGAAACAGAAGAGAACCGTCTTCACCTGATACTAATTCAAAAGTAACATCTGTCGGTATTATGTAGCATCATTGACGAAGTAAGATAATTAATTAAAATGGCTACTACACATTGCTTATAAAATATTTTTATCAGAAGCGATAAAAATTTACATCAGAGGCGATGGAACACTGCTATAAAAAGAAAAATGCAAAAAGCAGAGTTGTGAAAATAATGCAGCTTTACTCCGTGTATCTCTTCACCACATGACATGTGTTTGCCATAGAAGGTAACAAAGTACGCAATCATTGCCTGAATGTTAATTCTCTCTGCAGCTAGTTAATATTAATTTCTAGCAAAAAAACCAACTTTCAATTGACTTAAAGCTTAATACTTAGTAGTGGGCTTATAAAAAACAACTTATAACTAACTGGTAAAGAGTTAGCTTCTGGGTAGTTATTGGTAAGTTAATTATAGGCAAGCTTTTGGGTAACTAACTTTAAGTTAGTTGAAAAGTAATGCAGAGTGGAACAATTGACTACTTCCTAGGACATCGCAATCTTAAAATAGTCAGTCAACCCCATTAAAAATATTCTAAGTGTCTACCACCATCAGTTGTAAAAAAGTTATCTTAAAATTTATTGCAAATTAACTAATTTGTCGGCAGGGTTCATTCTTATACTTATTTTAACTTGTTCAATTATCTAAGCTTCTCAATGGATGTGTGTATCTGGTCCTTAGAAAATGAGTATGTATGTATGCACGAGTGTGTGTTATATAGAAATGTGTTGTGTGCCAAGTGTAATTGCATGTTACACTCTGTGCTTGTGCAATAATACAGTACTTACTTTGTTTGGTATTTGCATCTGGCGTGTTGTGTGTATTGTTATGCGGGCATTGCACACTTTCGCGCTCTATGTAGCCAAATGATGCACTGTATATGGCAATCCTTGAGTAGGGATTGCATAACAATGGCATATTGTCATTTTCACAAGCCACTTTGGAACGAAACTCATCTGTAAAAAATAAATATGTAATACACGAAATAATTAGTAAATACATACTAGAAAGGCAAATAGTTTAGTATACTCAATCTTCTTCGTCATCCAACTTCACAAGTTAAATAAAATCGAAATTGTTATAAGTTGGTGAATCAAAGATTTAAATACAACGACAACAAAATCTATTTATTCTGTTTAAATTTATATAGCAAGGGGCAAACAATGAAGAATTTATAATTTTCTGGATCTGAAAATTGTGTCCAATATTTTTGAATGCAGACGGTAAAGCCTGGACACAGAATAAGAGATTTGATTGCTTTCGTCGGTATTGTGTAGCATTATCGACGAATTAAAATAATTAATAAACATAACTTCAACATATAAATACCTCTGCTTGACGCTGCAAGACTGCTATAAAAACAAAATACGTGCAAAAGCAGAGTTGTAAAAATAATGAAGCTTTCCTTAGTTCCGGTGCCTTCATTGCATACTTGGTGTTACAGAATTGCTAATTTAGCGGAGACACTAAACTCCAAAATTACAGTGAATTTAATTTCTTAGACAATGCCAAATTTAGTAATGCACGTTACAGAATTCTACTTGTCGCTAATAAGATTTTTAGCTATGGAGATTTAGCTTTAGCGAGTTACAGAATAACGCTGCTGGTCAGATAAACGCCAAAAAAAAAATAGCAGTCACCGGTTTTTTATTCTGAATTTGTAAAATTGAAACTTTAAACATTCAAATAGTCGAAAACCGGTTATGTGAAAAATGTGGAATAATAGATCACGCTAGTACTTACCATGCACGAAATGACAATATAGAACTGTACTGATTTTCTAATGACTTTTTCATCAGTACTAGCAACTTGTTATACCCTAGGCAATATAATTTACTATAAACATTTAACCTCAAATGATATGTTCCATTTTTTTATTATTATATTTATTATTATATATATTTAGGACCAGCACTCAGGAGATGACCCTTAAACATGCGATGCATTGAGCTGGAACTACAGAAAAGAAATAGTTAGAGAAACGATAGGAGATGAAGCTTAATTAATTATTTTACAGCTTTGCTTTTTCACGTTTTTTGTTTATAGCAGTGTTGAAGCTTTTGTTTAGTAGCAATTTTTTTTTTTATTATTATTTTACTTCGCCGGTGATACACAATACGATGAAAGAGGGCGTTCTGATGTTATTGTGAATTGCTATCAGCTGAAGCCGGTATTGTTCAGTGACTATGCCTTCGCCACTGAAACCTTCCGACAACAACTGACACACAAAGCCACACTAATGTACATTAGAAAAATGCGAGATGTTTTTTTTTATAATTTGGTCTGCAACTGGGGTTGAACCCAGGCCTGTTTTCGCTTTGTAGTCAACGTGCAGACTACTTCAGGCATTGCCACCCTCAATTAATATTTATAAAAGTGCAACATTTTATATTTATGTTGTTATAATTAACAGGAGTGGAAGCTGCGTAATGGGATGCACAGGAGTACATCGTTTCCCGAGAGATGCAAAAAGGTAAGTCTTTGACTTTATTTTATATATGTATATGAAGCTTGTGTTCGGACGCTTTAGCAATTGGTGACAAAATTATAGCAAAGTGCATGAATTTATGTGAAAATTCTCAGCCTTCACCACCATGATAACCTTGAATTAGTTTTATCCCTCCTTCGGAGCAGTCAATATTTTTATGTTTTTCTTAATTTCGTTTTCTATATTCTCCAATATCATTCCAAATACTTGAATCTCGTTCTAACAAATTTGTTGAAATCCTAAATTTGTTTAATAACTGTTTTGTGTTTTTGGAGAACAATTTCTTTAAAATGTATGCATTTTTAATATTTTCTTGCTTTAATTAAAAGCTTTTTTGGAACGTCTTCACATTCGTCTTTTTCTGCACATTTTTTCTACCAGTATGACTTTAGTTTCTTTGCCGAGTCTATATATTGTTGGATTTTCGGTGCCACTTTAATGTACATGCTTTATACATTTATTTTTAGATGTAGTCGTCCTTTAATATCTCTCTTAAATAGTGAAAGCAACAAACTATTTTTTACATAGTTAGGTAAATAATTGAATTTATTAGGATTCGCAAAACAGCAACAAATCCTTTTAATTTTATGAAGAAGAAAAACACATAAAATCAAGCAGAAAACTTGTTGTCCACAATTATTTTTGACCCCAAAAAAGAATCCTTAGAAAAAAAATATGGATTCTATTAGGTTTTCTTCTGAATCGTACAAAAAATGGATTTCTTATTGATTTCATTACGCTACCCATTTTATTTATTCATTTGGTATTCGTTATTGATTTCATTAAGTTCTTATATGATAATTTGTAAATCATTATCATTCTCATCATTTTCTTAGTAAGGACATAAAAATACATATAAATACTGCTCAATGCAATAGGATTCATAAAGGGAAAGTAACTCAAATAACTGTAAACACCGATTCTTTCATAAATAAACCATTGATATGTACAGTCATAGGATTTTCACCACTCAAGATGTAGCGTCTAGATGAATTTTATCAGCACAAAATTTATACAACCCAATTTGACAAAAACTTTAAAAAAAAATCCAGACAACTTCATGAAATACCAAAAATTTCGAGCTTTATCAATAGCAATATCTACACCGAACCCATTAACGAGACTATCACAGATATATTCCACGGTGTTAACAAGCTCTTCCTCCCTTCCAAAATCCAAACTGTTTGTGAAATAGTACCTTGTAAATATGTTCCTTAGTAAATATTCAGATACCTGATTGAAAATAATTTTGTCAATTATTTTATCAAGAACTTATGAAATGAATACAGCACGAAACAAATTAACATTATCAGACGCTCTAAATTTATGAATAGGAATCATCAATGACCGGATAGTAGTTATTTTCAATCATTGAGCAAAACATACCTGAAATTACTATAACACAATATTATTCCTACATTAAAAAAATATTTTAGGTGTTGTTCTAACTTAAGCAGCACTTTTAATTGTTGATAATGCTATCAAAATATCTCTTACATAGTCTTTACCGACCCTCTCAACGTTGTCATTAAAAGTTACAAAGTTCCAGAAGGTTGAATGCAAAATCTCAATTTAATTCCAAACAAATTTATTAAAAACCATAGTATTCCGCCTAATTACGTATGTCGTAGTCGAATTGTGACAACTGTCGTAGTCGAACCCGAATTTACATTTTATGGGCATTATGTAAAACTTTCGACGTGAGTGTTTTTGTAGTCGATTAGGCGCGCTCATTCATTTACAATAACAGATCAGATGATAGAAGAAACATTACATTCAATAATTTTTTTGTCGCGCTCGTACTTTTATTTGTTATTTGTTATTTGGTCGAGGTTATTTGTTTTTTAATAAATAAAATTAATAATTATTAATATAAATGTTAAGTGTTGCACATTATGCATCTTCTGATGAAGAAGAATATGAGAGGAGCCAGGAACTTATAAGTTTACGGAGACAACTAAGACACCGGTCTAACTTATTCGATATTCCAAGTTCCATGTAAGTTTACTGTGGATTCATCTAGAAATTATACTTATGTAAGTAGTTCTTCCACAGATTTAAAAGCAACGTCAGATTGAACAAGGACGCATTCAGATACGTTCTAAGAACGAGATCACATAAACTTCGGGATGAATGTCGATCAACGCGTGTTAGCAAGACAACACGACTTGCAGCAACTGTGCGAATCCTCGCTGAAGGATGTTATCAAAGAGGATCTGGAAATGATTTTAATGTGTGCCTTGCGCAACTAACGATGAGTAATGCATTCCATGAGTGTGTTGATGCGATGGTAACGGAGCTATGCCCGAAGTGGATATCATTTAAAATTACTGAACCAGAAAAGACAGAAATAAAGGAATATTTTTATCGACAGACGGGATTCCCAGGAGTAATTGGTTGTGTCGATGGGACACACATAAAAATTTTGGCTCCGGCACTAGAAGAGCGATATAAATATTACAACAGGAATAGGTTTTATAGTCTTAATGCAATGGTGGTGAGTAATAATAGTAAAATAAAATTATAGAACAAGACGTATTTCTAATTTTTAACTATGTGACAGGTTTGTGATCATGAACTGAGGATCCGAACTGAGGCTGTTAGGTAAATTAAACATTCTTAATATCGTCACCTGAAATGACCAAGGGCATAACCCACATTTTTATTATTAAAAAAAACCAATTATACACTTCGGGTTAATTATCCATCATAATTATATGTAATTTAAGCAAGTGGATCATAATCAATCAAAAGACGAATTTAGTTTTTTTGTGTTACATCCTTGGACATTTCAGTTAATGAGATCGTATTTCAAACTACTAATTACATCATTTACACATCTGAAGGCGATGCAGGGTACCCACTTGAGCCGTATTTGATTACCCCTTTCAGAGCTGTTGAAGCAGGCAGCGCTGAGTGTCGATTCAACACAATTCATTCAAGAACAAGAAATGTGGTTGAAAGGACTATTAGCGTTTTAAAAAACCGTTTCCGTTGTGTGCTTGGTGAAAGACAGCTCCACTACACTCCATATATGTCTGCAAATATTACGGCAGTTTGGGCAACTTTACACAACATTTGTATTCACTACAAGATAAACTCCACTGAATTTGATATCCCATTGGAAAATGAGAATGTAGATGACATTCCCCAAGAAAGTATTGGCGACATGAACGCAACAAGTATATGACAAAATATAATGAACTCTTTAAATGTCAGATTAATACATTTTTATTTAATTAATTCATAGTGTTAGGTCACCGCATAACATCGACAATCAATTTGACACATCGAAACCACTGTCACCTACCTTGTCAATTAACAGTTAAAAATTAATAGTTGTCAGTTAACTTAAGGTATTTTGTTGTTGCTGAAAAGAATGCAATGCATTTTTTTGTATGTTTATTGTTGCGTTATTTTTTATGCCATGTATAATCGTAATGTAATAAATAATATATATTGTGTAAAAAAAAAAAAAAAAAAATGTATAATCGAATTCATATGTAGATACGAATATGTATATAAATTGAAGTGATTTAATTGGTGCATTACAACAACAACAGTTGTGGCCCTTGTAAATAATATTGTCTTAGGTTTAAGTAAATGCATTTTGTACAAAGAAATCATTGGCATATTAACAATAAAGAGCGAAACATATCATTTCTTCTTTCAATTAAGTTCACGGTCATAATTCTTTTGGCAATATATCACTGCCCAAATAACATTTTTCAGTGGAATATAGACAACAATGTTAAGTATTAAATTGCTCTATATAGCTGCCGGTGGGGAAGACAATTCTCATCGTACACATATATTATTTCATAAATTCAGTTATATGTATATCACCGCCTTTGGCGCTTAAAATAAAAATAAAAAAAAAATAAAATTCTATACCAATGTTGTTTTTAAAAGTATCTTAAGAGCTAAGAGTTTTGCATTCTGTTTTCTTCTATTTCAATTCTTCGTTTTTCTAATTCTATTTCTTCCATTCTTAATTTTAGCATCACTGATTTTAGTTTTTCTTTCTTCTTTATTTGTTCCTTGTAAAGTTGGAGTTTTTCTTTTTTTATTTTTAATTCTTCCCCTCGCACCTTGTATGTTCTCCGAGAATATCTCCCGATTTCTGACAAATTTTTCTTTACATCGTTGTATAAATCACTTTGGATGTTAAGCTGTTGTTGTAAAAGTGATTGGTTTTCTGATGCTTTAGGGTGTCTTTTTGTTTTTCTGGCTCTGGATTGTTCTAAAATTGTATTGTCTGCTGAACCGTTACTATTTCCATCCTCATCATTGGCTTCTAAACTATCGTGTCTTTCCACACAATCAATTGTTTGTCCACTCTCATGGGCTTCTTTGTTACGGCTATATGTCGCGTTTTGAATACCGAAGTTTACTCGTTCCGGATTAATTATGGAATCAAGCTGTAATAATCCCGACACTGCCTTATCTAGGGCTGTTAAAGCTTTTTGTGTAAAGGGACCACCTCCAGTTCCACAATTTTGTTGCTTATTGAATACAAGCTTCTTTACAACACTTGTCTTCATGTCAGCCCAGACTTTCATCCATCCCTCGGAGTCGCGTGAGGGAGGACCAATGCTGTTCAACTTTTCTTTAATTATGTTCCATTGCTCTTTTATTAAAACTTTGTCTTCGTTCTTGTGGTACCCTTTAGCAAATTGTGGATTTTGTGTCATAAAATGAACAAGGCTTTCAAATTCCTTTGGTGTTGTTTTTTTCAGTCTTAAATAAGTAAAAAGAGATGTTGTAATTATAATTTTGTTAAATATTTAATAAATATTATTGATGAAAATACTCTTACGTTTTTACATCCATTTTCTGTTTAGTTTGATCAAAAACTTTAATAAATCGACGTTGTCACCAGCAAAATACACTACGACTGTTTTTCTCGAATTTCACAATAAAAAACGGCATACAAAATATCACAATTTGTAATAGAATTCGACAGAGTCGTATTTCAGTCTCACTAACGAAATGGGTAATGCCATATTTTAAAAACGACAAAGATTCGGCGTGACTACGACATACGTAATTGGGCGGATTATCTCTATCTGACGAAATAAGCCTGAAGTTCTTAATTAACTCTCCTAAGTACATTGTTTAAAATTCGATATGTTTTTTTAGTATCTCCTCTGGATTGCTCTAAAAGAACATTTCTGCAATCTGCATAGAGAAATTACTCTCAATGAATTATTCTCCAAAATTAAATCAACAAAGAAATTGTTGAGGGCATCGAAATTGCATTGAGGCGAGAAAGAGCATCCGCAACCATATTTCCAGAACCAGACACATATACTATATTCTAAGTTGTAAATTGTGATATTAAATCTAGATGTCTTAATTGCGGAGGCGATGCCGCTTGTATTTGATATTTAATAACTATTTAATTCACAATATTTATGTTAATAAGAGTTACAATTATAATTTTTGATTTATTTAAAAGAACGATTAGAACAGTTCAGCCACAAAACACCCAGAAGTGTCAGTTCAAGCAGCGAACGAGCAGAGAAAGAGACATCATCGGAACAGAAATTTAGATTTGTTGTTTCTCTCGCAGCGTAACTCTGTTCGCTGGTTTCTTTTTCTTCTAAATTCTATGGTTCAGCTGTGGTTGCAAAGATTACTTTTTGTACCAGCTTCTGTTTGCGTCTGTCAAATTTTCTTGGGGAGTTGCCAGACGATTCATTTGGTTAGCTGAGGGACTTTGGTGTTGACACAGATTTTATATATATATAGATAAATGTGTATTCATTGAAATCAGCAGTAAGCCTGAATCTTATTTATAATTTTGCTCTCAGACATTTTTTCTCCATGTGTAATAGTTTCACTGCAAGTTGTATTCTACTATAATAATTTCAAATGTCAGTTTGCAGGAAGTGTCTCACCGTGACGGAATTTGTTTACTTTTCTCCTGCAGTGTTTCATGACTTATATAAAAAGTTTCTATGTAGGATTAAATACTATTATGCTTTCTATTAAATAATAGAAAAGAGATTAGATATCTGCTTTATCAATTGAGAACGTATGTAAAAATATAAGCGCAACAAATAGTTAAATTTTTCGGTACTTGCCGTGGAATGCTCCATACTTATATAATGATAACTGAATAATACCACAAACCATTTTTTTTTAATATTTAATTATAATTATATTATTAATTGACCTTTTTTATTATATTTTTTGATATATATTTATTAAGCCTGAGGTCTTTTTTTATTTTATTTTGTTTTTTATTATTCGATATTTCGTTAACAGCTTGTTAACATCATCAGGAATAATAGGAAATTATAATTCTTATAAAAGAATAATATATAAATATATATAATATATAAAGAATTATAATTTCCTAGTATTCCTGATGATGTTAACAAGCTGTTAACGAAATATCGAATAATAAAAAACCAAATAAAATAAAAAAAGACCTCAGGCTTAATAAATATATATCAAAAAATATTTAATTATGATAGAATATATTTTATCTTTTTTACTAATTAGCATGTCCTCAAAATGTTTAATGAAATTTATAGAACGCATCCCTTGTGGTACTATTTTAATACATTTTTCTCTCACTTGGTTTGAATAAATTCACAGTCCTAGACTTCTTTTAAAGGACATGATTATTTTAATTTTATTACTTTATGTAAGATAAATACAAGCCAAAAAGTAACCTTCTGTTTTATGTTTTTCATTCACGTATACCTAATTTCTTTTCATATAATTATTCTTTTGTGCCATTTCCAAGTTCTTTTCACATCTTCGAACGGGTTTTATCTTTTATTGTGTTGAATGTTGTACAAAGTTAGACCGCTCTGAAAAAAGTATTATTTAACACAAGTAATTAGGATTACAAATGAAGAATAAAATAAACAAAAATACTGCCATACTGCGTGTTATCTGTGATTATTAATGCAAGTTTTACAGGACATGTTTTCGGCATGTTTTTCTTATGTATTTTAGACTTAAAATTTATACATCTCGTGTAACGTTTTTGAAATATAACATGTGTAAATCACACTATAAAATTATCAACTCACCTCTTTTGGCTGTATAGCCAGACAACAGAAATGTAGAAAAATAATCGTCGGCGGCTGAATATACATATAAAATATTTGACTCATTCTAAAGGCGCTTGAAATCATTTTTTATTGTATTGAAAATTGTAAACATTACGATACAAAGGTTTTATATAGTTATGCTGCAGTATTTAGAAAATGTAAATATGCAGAGTTGCGAAACATTGCAAGAATGTGTTTTCTTTATAACTATGTACTAAATAAGGTTGCGTGTGCTAATGCAATTTTGCTGCGATTCGAATCGAATACTTGTTTGTGATGTTTTTTTTTTTTTTTTTTTTTTTTTTTTTTATCTAGGACCAGCACTCAGGAGATGACTCCTACACATGCGAAGCATTGTGCTGGAACTATAGGAAAGGGATAGTAGGAGAAACGACAGGAGGTGAAGCTTAATTAATTATTTTTGCAGCTCTGCTTTCGCACGTTCTTTGTTTATACTCATAGCAGTGCTGAATCTTCTTTAGTAGCCATTTTTATTATTATTTTACTTCGCCGGTGGTACACAATACCGACGAAGGAGGGCGTTCTGATGTGATTGTGGATTGCTATCAGCTGAAGCCGGTTTTGTTCAGTGACCAGTGACTATGCCTTCGCCACTGAAACCTTCCGACAACAACTGACACACAAAGACACACTAATGCAACATCAGAAAAATGCGAGATGTTTATTTTTATTTAAAAATTTTTGGTCTGAAACTGGGGTTGAACCCAGGTCTGTTTTTGGATTCGTAGTCAACGTGCAGACTACCATCCATCGTGCCATCGCCACCCTCGAAAATGTATGCATGTATGTACGATGTTTGTTCAAAAGAAAAGGCGAATTTAGATTTCTTCGGTTCCAATGGCGTGGTGCATCATGAGTTTTTGCCAATAGGTCTCTTAAAAGGAATACTACAAGGCAGTTATTCAGCCTTTGCGTGAAGCAATACGGCTCAAATGATCGGAATTGTGGAAAAAAATCATGCACACTGCATCACGATAATGCACCAGCGCACACATCCCATGATTTGCCATGATTTTTTGTCCAGATTCACCAGTTTTGGCACGCTGCGACTTTTTCGTATTCCAAAAACTGAAGAGACTAATGAAAGGAAAGCGTTTTGCTACAATTGAAGAGTTAAAGTCAAAATCGAAGAATGAGCTGATGGCCATACCGCAATGCGCATTTCACAAATGCTTAGAGGATTGGACGAAGCGCTGGCATAAGTGCATTATATCTGAGGGGGATTACTTTGAAGGGGACAAAATGGATATTGATGAATATCCATACTTTTCAAAAAAATTTAAAATTCAACGTTTCTTTTCACCAAGTCACTGAAAATTTTTGTTTAGCAAAAAAGTCGATTTGCTGCAAAAAAAATATAAATTAATATATAGTGCAAAGTCATAAAATGCAGCCAAAAAGAAAAAAATAATGTAGAAGGAACAATAAAAAGTAAATTTGTAAACTTTATTTTGATAGCGATGTATTATTTATTTCTGTTTTAGTTCGATTGGCCCAAGAATGCCTATTATGACGCATGGTAGCGGTAAAGGTTATATTTCATATATTCCCAAAAGAAAAAAGCTTCTGTTTTCAGTACAGGTGAGAACGAAATTAGTCTTTGTACAACTCAGGAGTTGACCCCTACCGATGCGGTGTATTGTGCAGGAACTAGAGCAAAGTGATAGTAGGAGAAATGACACGAGGTGAATGTTTTCTTACAACTCTGCTTTCTTTTTGCACGTTATTTGTTTTTATAGCAGTGTGGTAGCAACTAACTGCGCAAAATTAATTTAGTAGTAATATGACTTTAAAGTTATTACTCACACCATTAAACAAACCACTTATTAAATGCATGTAAAAACAAAAACAAATATATGTACCTTTTTAGCAAGAATGATTGAAATAAAGATTACGCCTTGCGCATGATTGCTCTCTCGATGACGCAGTAGTTCCTCCTAAGGATTACTAAGTATCTTTCATATGTAAAATTTATAATTTGCCAAATGATAAAATAAAAACCTTTCGTATTTAAATAATTACTTAAAATATTACTTAATTAAAATGAAACGTCAAAAAATGTAATTTATACAAAATGTGTTCTACTCATCAGTGCCGCCAGGAAAAAACTAATAGAGAAGTCAAAAATATTTTTGAAGTACTGAGTACTTGGCATTTGGTATCACAATGAAGCCACATGTATATGTATAGTTGACAACCCTGCAATAAATTTCCTGAGAGAATTTTCAAAGAAATATTTTATCCGTTCTTTAATAACCTACGAATTTTATTTTAAATACAAATAAAAAATTATAAAATAATTAAGATTATTATATGTATTAAATAAAAAACAGAACAGAGCAGAAAGAGGGTATAGTGGCCCAGTAAAAACAAAACAACAAGAAAAAGAAACAAGTGAGAAATTGGGAGAAAAACTAGCATTTAATAAATTTATATATACATATATGTATGTATATTTAATATTCATTGTATAATTTTCCGGCAGATGCAGCACAAAGAAATACATGGGTAATGTGTAAGCATACAACATTGGATATTCTTGTGAAGTCACCATTTAGAGAATTATTCATATTCTGCCTCGTTGCCGCGATCATAGCCGATGTCGGCCTACGCTCAAATGAGTGTGAATGGCAATTTGAGGGTGGCGATGGCACGATGGATGGTAGTCTGCACGTTGACTGGGTTCAACTCCAGTTTCAGACTAAAATTATAAAAAAAAAACATCTCGCATTTTTCTGATGTGCATTAGTGTGTCTTTGTATGTCAGTTGTTGTCGGAAGGTTTCAGTGTCGAAGGCATAGTCACTGGTCACTGAACAATAACGGCTTCAGCTAATAGCATCAGAACGCCCTCCTTCGTCGGTAGCACCGCGAAGTAAAATAATAATAAAAATGGCTACTAAACCGAAGCTTCAGCACTGCTACGAGTATAAAAAAAAACAAAGAACGTGCGAAAGCAGAGCTGTAAAATAATTAATTAAGCTTCCCCTCCTGTCGTTTCTCTAACTAGCCCTTTCCTATAGTTCCAGCACAATGCTTCGCATGTGTAGGAGTCATCTTCTGAGTGCTGGTTCCAGATAAAAAAAAAAAAGTTACTGTCATCAGTAAAATAGTGGATAGGGGTGGAAGTTTGACATAAAGGTCATTAAGAAAGATAAAAAATGGGGTAGGAAAAAGAATGGAGCCTTGCGGTACCCCTGAATTAATCTTGAACTCGTTAGATGAGATCGCGCCTATAACAACTCTTATAGCGCGATCCCCTCATATAGCTTGATATAAATCGAGAGAAGATATCACTCACAGCAGAAGCTATAAGTTTAGACGAAAATCCTCCATGTCACATTTTGTTGTTCTCCGATATGTACATTTGTATAAATAAGTACAGTGGAACCTCGATTATACGTGTTGCGCGGCACCGGCCTTCGTAAGGATAATCGAAACAAACGGCTAACAGAGGTTAAGTTAAAAGAAAAACATATTTTTGAGACTACAATTTTATCGGTATGTTTTCGAAACAATTTTGTCTTTGTCAAGAGTTACACAATCAAATACAGAAAAAAGAAAACAAAAATAATAAGACGTGAGAATAGGACGAATTATTGGAATCACACAATTTGAATTATTATTTTATATCTGTACATATTACTGCCTTAGAAAAATAAGTTCATGTTTGCTGTATGTCTAATATTGATAATGCACGATTGACAGAAGTGTAAAAACTAAGCACGTATTATAGAGGTAAAAGTACAAATATTAGTGGTTATAAAATAATACAGCGTGCTGATTAATAGAATCATATTTACTGACATATTGTAGTGTTATCATATTTGGCATATTTATGGAACTACCAGACTATCACAAATTAATATATACATACATATATATATTTGTACTTATGCATAGAAGCTTCGACTTCATTATTTATTTAATCGTAAAACAAATGAATTAATAAAAAATATAATTTTATTACATTTCGATAAATTAAATGCAATTAGAATTTTTGTAGAATTAGAACTTATCTTAACATTCTTCTTTATTAATAGCATTAAAGCAAACCGATAAGCAACTTTTCATAAATCCGTAGGAGTATTAAAAAATTAGTAACACTGTTCCGATTAAAAAAGTAGATTTTCTTAACATCACGAGCATTACTTCGAATTAAATGAATCGGCTTCAAAAAGAGAACTTCCGGCAACGACAACACTATTTAAATAGAAGTAGAACTAATTCGATTTTGCGCTGGATCAAAAGTTTAGGATCTTATTGAATTCTTTGGAAGTACATTTTTCACTGGGAATCCTGCGTGAAATATTGGAAGCTCGTACGCAAATTTTTAGCTAAAATTAAACTTTTTTATAAAATATAAATAATTTTATTAGTTATTAAATTTAAATTAATTTTGTAATCTTATAATTCAAATAAATCATAAAATTTTAAATTTGAAAGGCACTATTTGCAGTCATATTAATCCGACATTTGCTTTTTTTTAGTTATGATAATGTTGCAGCAAATGAGCAACTGTTTAATATAGAAAAATTTAATATAAAAAAAAAGAAATATAATCAAAGGGCTTTCATGTTTGTTTTCTTTAATTTTGTTTTCAGTCTATTTTTATTTTGTTCTATACAAGACAGAGTAGGAGCAATGAAATGTAACTAATTAGAGGTTAATACACTCCCAGACTTCATATTGTAGCCATCTTTTAATCCTTTTTTTATAGTATAAAATTTGTACTACAATGCATGTGTGCGTGTGATTCATCCATTTCTAATTTAGTTAAAAGAAAAAAATAATAATGATGATGATATATACTCTAATGAAATTATTTGAACAACCCCCAAAAGCAAACTAAATAACTATATAATAAATATTCACAAAGGATTCTATTATGTATACACACAGCGGTGCTAAACGTGACGATACGTAGTTTTAACGATTTTTCCGAGTGATCTCCCCAAAATGTCGATTGACAATTTTTTGTTCAGTACCGCCCATACTTTGACGATTTGTTGACATCGCTACTTTTTTCTCTACATAGACTCTACGTGTAGACGAATTTATATCATGTAGAACTCTATAGAATAAATTACTGTTGTGGTATTACATACTTTTTTTAAAAAAAAAATTAAAATCATTCAAGGAAAAGTTTTTTTTTTTGCTTTATAAAAAAAAAACAATAAACACAAAATATTGAATAATAAAGGAACCAAATATACAAAACTAATTTTTTTCTGGCTAAAATACAACTGTGAATCCGAAAGTATGAATCTAAGAAGAAAGAAAATATTAAAACATTAAAAGCATAAGGGGAAGAATTTATTAAATAAATAATTTAACTAATAAGATTAATTTGTGATCGCAAAGAAGAACAGATTGAAAGATAGTATAAAATAAAGCGTGAGAAATATTTGCAAAGCCTACTTCGTTCCTTTCTCTTTGTATATTAATTAATTCTCAAATAATTTTTAGAATTTTTATATAAACATGTGAAATTTCTCAGTTTTCTTTTGAAATTTAGTTGAACGTCTAGTGATGAAATTGGAATGGCACCAAAGAAATGCCACATATGGTGTAGCTAAACCAAACAATGATTAAAAATTTTAATATTTTAGAAATTATTAAATTTGAAACTGCTCCGAAATTCAGAGTTCAAATTATTTAAAACTTCCCAATACGCCAATTTGATTGATTGATTTGAATTTTTTAAGTTAATTGAGTTAAATCGACCAAAATAATAATTAGATCCCAGTGAAAAATATTTGAAGTAATTCTTTAGGAACTACTTTTGAACTAGTCCGAAGTATCAATACCTGTATATTTTCGACTTCTCAGAAATTTATTAAGAACACCATCTCGATTAATATGAAACTAATTTTTTTTTCTACTGAATTAGAATTCATTTGTAACACTTCCGATGTTTCTTTATTAAATAAGTAAATAAAATAAAATTAATTATTTGCTACATGTTTATTTGTAAAAAATATAAATATTATTCTTCTTATAAGTACCATTAAAGTAATTTAAAAGATTTATTCACGATAAACAACTTGTCATCGATCAGTAAGAGTAAAAAAAATATTTGCCTTTGCACCGATTAAAAAAAGCTTTAAACAAGTATATTTATTTAGCATCACGGACATTACTTCGAATGCAATGAATCGGCATCAAAAATCTGCCGATAATGAGAAACTTATGAAGTAGAACTGATTCGATATTGCGCAACTTTCGGCAGATCGCAAGTTCAGGATCTTATTAACTTCTTTGGATGCACTTTTTTCACTGGGATATTGTTAACTATTCCCTTATTTTGGTTTTATTTGAATTGATTTGTTAATTGAAATACGGGGCCTATAAAAGATATACGTGCATGGGCGTTTTAATAATATACGTCCATAACTGGCTTTTTGTTTTTTGTCTGGGACCAGCACTGAACAATACCAGCTTCAGCTGATAGCAATCCACAATCACATCAGAACGTCCTCCTTCGTCGGTATTGTATACCACCGGCGAAGTAAAATAATAATAAAAATGGCTACTAAACCGAGGCGTCAACTCTGCTATAAATAAAGAACGTGCAAAAAGCAGAGCTGTAAAATAATTAATTAAGCTTCACTTCCTGTCGTTTCTCTAACTATCTCCTGAGTGCTGGTCCCTGATAAAAAAAAATAAATAAAAGCATGAAACTTTAAAATGGCCGTAGAAAAAGTTATAGACGTAAGCTTTTAAAACGTGTTTCTTTTTTTAGGTACCTCTACTAGAATCAGTTGGCAGAACATCGTTATTTAAAAAAAATTTCAATTTGTTGGCACGCAATTACGGCATTGTATATCGAACGAAATTCCTGTACTATTTAATAGAATTTTCGATTCCAATCGAATGCGGCAATTTGGCTACATATTCTTTTTAAATCCACTATTTGACGATTTTTAGAAAAAAAATCTTGGCAGCCCTGTATACACACACACCCTCCTCTTCTCTATATTTTTTGTGATTTACATTTGTGCAAGTCACGTAAAATGCGCCATTTTTGGCACTACAGTAATTTTGACTTATCATCGCAATCAACTTTTGACGATTTCTTGTGCAGGTAAGTGCATGTTCGGCAATTTTACACATCGCTCAATATTTTTTTTTATTTACTGCCTCGATTATTTTCAAAGTTTACATAGTACAGGGTGTCTGGTGGGAAATTTATATTTTTAAATACGATTATTTCAAAAAGTAATAAACGGTACGGAGGTAGGGTGGCGCCGTTGGAATTATCGATTATGTGGATATGTCAACCACGATGTCGCAGTGGTCGAGTGAGCATCGCGAGTTCATTGTGGAGACATTTTTTAAGAGTAATGATTCTTACGTAATTGCTCGTCGACAATTTTGTTCAAAGTTCGGTATTCGGCGAATAAGTGATGGACCGAGTGTAAATTTAATTCGTTCGTGGGTGCAGAAATTCCGCGCAACTGCATTCGGCATTGAATGCCCCACGGCCAGAGCCCAGTCGATCCGAAAATATTGAACTGGTTGAAAGCAGTTTACGTGAAAATCCGCGACTTTCAATACGAAAAAGAGCAGCATCACTGGGACTTGCAATAGCGATTATTCTTTAAATAATAAAATCCGCATTTCCATTCTATCGTTCAATAATGCTCTAAATAAAACTTTGTGTCAATTATTACGTTTTTTATTTAAGTTTGAAAATATAAATCTCCTACCAGACACCATTTATTAGATGGTGAGCTAGATCTAATGTGATGTTTGTCTGTCTGAAACTGTGCTTTTTTTGTATTTAATACTCATCGAAGCGTCAAAGTAACTTTTTATAAAAGATGTTTTCCTAAGTTTTGAATTTATCTTATAAATCTCAATGACTATGGTCATTATCTATGTTTGCTATATGGTTTAGCTGGTCGAAATGCACATTTCATTTGGTGCTAATACCAAAATCTTTAGTAGGCCTTTAACCAAATTCTAGAAAAAAGCTAAAAAATTGCACATGTTTATAAAAGGATTTTCTAAAAATCTTTGAGAATATATCAGTATTGAACACAGATAGTAATAATGAACGTAGATACATATAATTAATACACCAAATACAAACAAATTAATTTTAAGGCAGAAATCGTGAATGTTGCTCAAAATTATAGGTATTTAGAGATTAATTATGTTATAGTACCCCAGCAAAAAACAATTAAAATTTTGGAAGCAGTATTTGCTTTTTCTGTCTTATGAATGTGAAACATCTTACAATCTCACAAACAAAAAAAGTGCGTCGTGCACCACCCAAGTATTTTTGGCTGACAATTTCGATAAAATAAAATTTTTTTTTTGACGACCCCTACGTCTTGTTAAACTATTCTTTATAGCTTTGGCATTTACAATCGGATCTTAATGAACGATATAGCACTGTTTTTTTTATCGAAAAGGCCAATGTTCTGCACCAATGTCCATTTGAGTTGAAGTATCCAGTATATATTCAGCAGATCTATATTTCTACAAACCTGATGTCAGAAAATTAAAGCTCACAAAAACTCAATACAGTTTTGCTAAGGAAGTAATTCGATAATACGTACAGACACATTTTAGAATTTAATTTTACAAAAAGAATTAAAAAACTAAGGTAAAATAAAATGTTGGAAATTTTAATCAATCGTACTTCGACGCGATTTAAGCCAGCTGTACTTTTGGCGCTTAGAAAATATCTGGTGCAAAGGTTGGTCCTCGGTGACCACCTTGGATGATTCACGTACTATGTAAACAAAACGCTCGGTGTTTTATGCATGGCATGGATAAACTGTGAAATTAATTCTTGGTCTGTTATCTTTGATAACGAAATATTTTGTGGATGGGAAGAGTGCTCGTGGTTGGCAATTCATTTTAGAGAGATCACTTTATCATAAAGCCAATCACATGATGAATGTTCGGCTTGATTGTAAATAGCATTTATATATGTTTGGAAGCGGACGGAGTAGAGAAGCAAGAAGCATATACAAATAGACACAATTTCGTTACATCTTACTTATATATAGATAAAACTACATATATCGAAATATGCACAATTTGTAAGTTTTTTGTGTGAAATAAAATGTTCGCACTATTTTGAAGCAAACTCGGCACAAAATTAAAACTTCAAAATCCCATCACATTATACAAATCATAAGAAGGGTAGTTGCTCATTTCAATGTAAAATTACATTGGAATGTAAGGTGATTGGACCAGTCAATGCGGGCTTTTCAAAATTCTTTCAAATAAACAAAATTTTATGAAATTTTTGATAATCATTTATTTGATTAATTTCTGTATTTTTCTTGGACGTGACAGGTCAGTTAAATTCTTTTAGAATTAAATTCAAACATTTTGCAAGAACTACGAATACCTTTGTTATATGTATTAACAAGTAAGGATTAAATTGTAAATGTAAAATATTTTAAACTTTAGTAACAATTAAAATACGTATGTATGCACAGACATACATCCATTCCAGATATACAAAATATAATATTGTATTTGTATTGACTGACTTATATTAAGTCATTCAGAAAAAATTTAAAAATTTAAGTTTTAACAGTTCTCTATATACACAAAAATCATTATTTACTTTGTATGCGACGCACCATCACCACTTGAGCAATCACACCCGCTTTCCGTCTGCTGATTTGTATGGACTACCAGTGATTCACACCAAATTTAAAAAATTTTGATTTGATCGTTATAAAGATATAAAAAATCAACATTTACTTTTTATGGGAGGAACCATGCCCACTTGTCCTATCCTGCTCGCTTTTCGACTGCGAACCTTACTGTTCCCGTTTTTAAGATATATGAATAAATTTTTATAAATATTTATTTTGTATGGGCGTGGCATCCCCGTGAATTTTTGAAATCAATATAGTCTAGATTTTAATTTAGACAATGTTACATATCTATACGAAATTGCATTCAAATCAATCCAGTAGTTTCGGAAGGTACCCCGGATACAAATAGTGACACGAGATTTATATACCTACATACATATATATATATAGATAAACTACTTTCCTAATAACTGCCTTATGAACACAATTAACACTGTTAAATTAAGTTGACCTCTCTGTCATCTTTAATTTTATTAATTATTATTATATATTATTATTATTAATTTTATTAATTGAGTTATTTTAAAGAAAGTTTCCGAATTTGAAATATACAATGAACTTTTAAGCCAATTATATGTATTAGATATTGTAATAAGGAATTTTGAATAAGTAAGTGCAATGAATTCTTAAGTTTCGTTACAATAACATTGGATCGCCAGGAGACTGGGTCTGCCGTATAACGACTCTGCAGGAGCTGTCGTGATGAGGAGGAGGATCAGACGGTTGAACATTTGCTGTGTCACTGTCCCGCGCTCGCCGTAGAAAGCGCGTCTGCGATGGGGATTCCTGCGGAACCTCACGGTGCTGTCGGAGCGCGATGTGAGGGGGATAAGCTCGTTTATCCGGAAGTCGAGGTGGTTTGGAACCGATGAGGCGGGATGGGAACTGAACCCGGTCAGGCGACACAATGGGACCCGGGAGGACCCAAGTGAGCTGATTCCCTTGGAACTTGGAGGCCTGCTAATCTAACCTAACCTAAGCTATGTTTGTATTCGGTCGCCATCACTGGGATGGAGTAAGTACAGGGTGTCTATTCGGAAATTTATATTTTTAAATACGTTTATTTCAAAAAGTAATGAACGGTGGAATTATTGATTGTGCGGATTTGTCAGTCACGATGTCGCAGTGGTTGAGTGAGCATCGCGCGTTCGCTGTGGATACATTTTTTAAAAGTAATGATTCTTACGTAATTGCCATCGACAATTTTGTTCAAAGTTCGGTATTCGGCGAATAAATGATGGACCGAGTATAAATTTAATTCGTTCGTGGTTGCAGAGATTCCACACAACTGCTTCGGCTATGAATGCCTCACGCCCTGGGCCCAGTCGATCTTCAAGTAACCCCGAAAACATTGAACTGGTTGAAAGCAGTTTACTTGAAAATGCGTGACTTTCAAAACGGAAAAGAGCAGCCTCACTGGGACTTCCAAAAGCGATTATTCATGAAATTTTAAAAAAGGATCTGGATGACATACTATTTAAAAAATAAAATCCGCATTTCCATTCTATCGTTCAATGCTCTTAATAAAACTTTGTGTCCATGATTACGTTTTTTATTTGAGTTTGAAAATATAAATCTTCTACCAGCCATCATGTGTTTGATTCAGTCGATTCATCATTTGTTTTTGTGTCTGCAAAAACACGTACCCGTAATGCAAACGTATATTTGTTTTTATTTTATGCAAAAAACACAATTGGCGCGAACTTTCGTCTGAATTGGCGGCTGAATTGTGTTTATTTTCATATGCACATATGTGTTTTATATCTGAAGACGAAAGTTCGCGCCAATTGTGTTTTTTGCATAAAATAAAAACAAATATACGTTTGCATTACGGGTACGTGTTTTTGCAGACACAAAAACAAATGATAACACATATGTGCATATGAAAATAAACACAATTCAGCCGCCGATGAAATTCGTCGTGCATGAGGAAGTCCGAGATAGATTTATTTCTATTTCATAGTATGAAATTCATACGCCGACGAACAAATTAGCACAGAGTTACCGTTTTTCTTTTTAGTTTTCAAATATATTAGTAAATAAAGTTAATTTTTATTTTAGTTGTTGTTTGATTTTTAAAATAAATAATTGTAAGTTAATATATGTACACAATTATGTAGCATAAAATTGCTTTCTAATTGTTTTCTGTTAATGTTTAATTTTTTCAAGTAGTTTTTTTTATACGGTAACACAGGCAGCAAATAACTTTGCTGATTATGACAGCTGCAATTTTGTCGTGTTTATTGTGTGCCACACTGGGAATTTACGCAACGAACTTTTACCGATGAATTCGTTGAGCACGACGAAGTTCGTCGTTCGTACCAATTGTGTTTCCAGCTTTACTTGGATCTCATAAAAATAGAAGTGTTTTGTATATAATATAAAATATAATAACTTTAAAGTCATATTACTACTAAAGTACTAAACCGATCTGAATCAGATTATGATTGTGCACGGCTCTCCCATTTTTTGGGAGTTATTTCATTATGAAATAACTTCCAATAAAATAACGCCCAAAATCGGAGCACTTAGCAGAAATGAAATAATGCCAAACAAAGAACCCTCAATAAGGAATGATCGATTGTGCGGATTTGTCAGTCACGATGTCGCGCGTTTGCTGTGGAGGCATTCTTTAAGAGTAATGATTCTTACGTAATTGCTCGTCGACAATTTTGTTCAAAGTGCGGTATTCGGCGAATAAGTGATGGACCGAGTGTAAATTTAATTCGTTCGTTGGTACAGAGATTCCACGCAACTGCTTCGGCTATGAATGCCCCACGGCCAGGGCCCAGTCGACCCGAAAACATTGAACTGGTTGGAAGCAGTTTACGTGAAAATCCGCGATTTTCAATACGGAAAAGAGCAGCCTTACTAGGACTTCCAAAAGCGATTATTCTTGAAATTTTAAAAATGGATCCATTGGATTCCATTCTATCGTTCAATGCTCTTAATAAAACTTTGTGTCAATTATTACGTTTTTTATTTAAGTTTGAAAATATAAATCTGTTACCAGACACCCTTTATAAGGTGAGGTCTCTACCTACCTCCGTTTCAGGCACTGTATGTGCTAAGTTTTCTACTCACAGGAGCCCTGAGCAGATGTCATGAACTGCGACCCGTGGCTATCGGATTTACAGTCAGGGGTACAATACTGTATTATAATGGAGCTGATACCTGGATACTTCAGTAAATAGACGGCCTTACCACGGTGTTCGGGGCTATGACGTGGTGAACCTTTCAATCCCTACACTTGTGATAATAATATAGAGAAAGAAAGACAATTTACAAAACCGGACGAAATAAAGAACCACGATGTGACAAAGAAAATGACGTCATGGCCAGCGAGTACCAGTAGAATTCACACCAAGTATCTATAAGACTGCAAAGGTGCGTGCCTTTACGGCAAAACCCAAACCTTCAGTAGATGCTAGTCCGACATTACGCAAAACATTAGCAGGTAATATCCTGGATAAATACGATAAGATGCCAGTTAAAAACCTGAAGAACTATTCTTGCAATGGGCAAGGACCCGCGAGTAAGAGGTTTAAGGAAACCCAACGATCGAAGATGGGGTCATGCAGCAAGTCGCCAAAGGTCATTTTGCGATGGTTAGGGATGAAACGATACCATTAAAGTATTGAACAAAAAGCATCGATACTTAATTGTGATCGTCAAGCTCTCCATATGGTTGCAAGTAGTGAAAACAAAAGTATGTACACAAAACAACTCACATACACACATATCTATGTATACATACGTATGCATGTAATAAAATGTTGCCGTAGCTACAGTATTTTGGTGAAAAATAGTAGTGCAATGTAGTGGTTTTTGCATGCTAAACTTTGATTATTGCACAATTACTGCATTAATGAATGCACCAAAATTTTGTAAAATTAACATCTCCAAAAAAAACTTTGTTTTTAATTGGGCTATACCAATGGACGATCTGCACTGCTCCTGAAGCAGGCGATCCCCCTTTTGGATGACGCTCGACTCTACGTGGTCTCTCTACAGGAGATTCCGCGTCGACCTAGACCAACTGCACGAATTTCGAGAGAACCATCCAGAAAGGAAGAGATACTGGAACTGTTTGTAAACCCCAGTTTCAGAGTCATAAAAACATCTCGCAATATTTCTGATGGGCATTTGTGTGTCTTTGGGTCAGTTGTTGTCGGAAGGTTTCAGTGGCGAAAGCATAGTCACTGGTCACTGAACAGTAACGGCTTCAGCTGTATCCAATCCAGAGGGACATCAGAACGCCCTAATACGCCGGTATTGTGTAGCACCGGCGAAGTAAAATAATTACAAAAATGGGTACTAAAAAACGAAGCTTCAAAATTTAATACGTCTTCTTGACATCAAAGACGCTACCACACTGCTATAAGAACAAAGATAACTAAAAACAACTTAATTAACCTTAATTACCTTCATTACAAATTATTTCTACAGCAAAATAATTTGTTTGATCTTCAAGAATTTCATCCTTTTGTCTTTTTAGAATTAAAAAAAAATACGACAAAACAATTTATAAAAATTCGTTTTATAGTGTTGGAACGGGAAGTAAAAAACGCGCTCTTGCGATTGCAAACAACTGCAATATAAAACGCACCAAACATCAAACATACCTATTTTTTCTTATTATAACAAAAAAGTACAGCTACCTATTGCATTTGATCGTTTCATTCATTTCTTAAAGACTTCCAATAATATTTTTCAATAAATTTCAATTTGCTCCATCAACAAAGCGTGTTTTTTTTCATTTTTTATGAATTATTATCAAACGATAAACGATTTTACACATTCTTCACATGTAAAATAATTCATTACATTCTTCATTTCCTTTTTAAATGTATTTGAAGACACACAATATAAATTCTTCATATTACATTTGAAATAACTGGAAAATAGATAATAAAATTTTACAATGTTCATGCATAAATATTTTATTGTCTACAGGAACTTTTGTAACAAATCTACATAAATACTTACAAGGTCGACATTTATATGCAATCTCAACAAATTTCCGTATCCGTGTACATGGATCTGCTTTCGCTAACGGCTTTGTGCTGGCAGAAAATTTACAATGCCGTTTCTTTTGGCAAGCATCGACAATGGTTTGCAATAGAGTATACTAAAATTAAAGTAGAACATATAAAAGTATTACTACAGTTATGGGTTCTTAAATATGAGTATTTATTATTGAAAATGTTTTTCATTTTCATTTTTAATATACAGAAAACTCATAACTTTATTTTCGCTGATATCTATGTGCATTAGACTGTACACCAAAAAAAAAATTCCCCTAATATAACGTATTTTTGGACAGTAATTTAAAAACTCTCTTTGTATCTTTGGCATTTGCAGTCGGATCTTCAAGAGTGATATATGAATAGCCCAATATTTTGCATCAATGGCCATTGACTTTCAATATCCCCTTCTAGTTCTGTTTCTACCACCCTAATGTACGCACATAATGTCAGATAATTAAAGTTGGCGAAATAACAATATAGGTTTGCTAAGGAAGTAATTCCATAATTCTTGCAGAACAGTCGATTTTTGTATCTGATCTACTAACTATGATGTAACGAAATCGTGCTTATTTCTATATTCTTACTTCTCTATCCCGTTCGCTTCCAAACACTTTTTTTTGCCTGTAAGGTGGTGCGGTCTAATGTGCATGTATGTATATATGGTTAAATTCTTCCCCTAACTTGTTTTGTATTTTTTAAATGTTTTCCAGCCTTAAATTTAGCAACATAGAATAAAGGAAAATATGTAATATTCATGAAATTCGTTTTATTGGAGGGATTATCTGAGGTCATTAATGTTTGAATTTGGTTTGATTTCTGCATTTGGACGCCATGTAAGGGTGGTATGGTGGAAGGTGGCGATGGTCGAAGTATTCTGCACGTTGACTATAAAACGAAAAATTTTCTTTAATTCAACACCAGTTTCAGACATGAAAACATCTAAAAAATTCCATATGTTTATACAACAACGATCGTCCAGCCAAAAACTCATCATCCTCTGTCCACAATGGGGTCCCACACCAGCTCCCACCCCTCTGGATGATTCCGTCCCGTCGTGTCCTTGATCCACCACACCCCTGGCAAAAAATATGTTACACAACATATCACACCTATCGCGAGTAAGAAGTGAAATTTTTGTTCCCATGATATTATCATTCCCCTCGAGGTGAAAATTGGTGTCATGAAGTTCTCGTGGAATTTTATTCCCGTTATCATTCTCAGTGGATGTAGAAAAACAAACCAATTTAACTTTTAATATACACAAAAAATATCGTCGATCTTCAGTGTTTTATTGTTTTTTTTTTAATTAAAAGTACCTGAATGCGTGAATTAACAAAAATGTAAAAAATTAAAGAATTTAAAAAATAAAATAAATAAAACTAAGAGTACTTCTAAAATTTAAATAAAATGTTTACATTTGGAACTATGATGTACTAGCAGTTTAAGTTAATACGTAAGTTGAACTCCAAAATTCTGAAGAAATATCTTTGTATACTTCATCAAAACACACTCCATTGGTCTGTTGCGTTGAATTTTATTTATTATTAGGTAAGTTTCCACAATAACTGGTCAGATATATAGAAAAATTATATTTCTCAAAATATATAAATAAAGGAAGAATTTACTTATGTTTTGTATACAATTCTACATCAAAAGTCAAGTGAATAAATTAAAGCGAAAAGTGAAAAAACTCGCGGGAAAAAATTATTCACAATAAGGAATTTTTTACGATTGCAAATTTAGGGAAAGAGAAAATATTTGTAGAGAAAAAGTATTCGCGATAGGGGTGAATATGTATCATTTATGTCAGGAAAACATCGTTACGGCATTTTTTTTAAACCAAAAACGTATTGCATTTCTTGCTCGATGTTGTCATATTTATTTAAAACATCTGCACTTTATTCTATCACTATAAAGATTTTTATAAGAGTTTAGAAGACAACAATAAAGTGTAAATATTTTCCATAAATAAAGTAAAAAGTGCAATGTACTTTTTGATCTTCGAAATCACTATTAGTTTAGAAAATTAATACTAAAAGAATTAGATTTGAAGAGTTGTTGGTAAGTTTAACATATTTTGTACCATTGTGGTAATAAACACTTGTCATAACTTCTTTTTTTTATTCTTTGCAGGTTTTATTGCGACAGGTGCAACCCTAGAAAAATATAGCAATTTAAACGAAATTTAAGGCATTTTGTTGCTTGAAAAAACTGTGCCAACAATTTTTGTGTAGTTGACCTGAGGTAAGTATTACTTAAAAAGTATGTTTTCATGGACATATACAGTACATAGTTCATGAAAAACAGTCCTGCAGGTGCAGAATATTTGGTGAGGGGTGACTGAAGGTAAGTAAACATGCATTCATAGTGATCTTATTATATAAAAAAATAGCTGAAATGCATAATAATAATAAATGCACATAATCATAATTAATAAATATCATAATCCATCAAAGAATTGATTTTGAATTTTTGTAGATACGGCCTTTAAGGTGATATGTATTTATTTTTATTAATATTTAACATTTTTATAAATAATTTTATGTTATTCTATTCTATTATTATTATTTGCGTGAAAACATATAAAATACAGAAACTTTAACCGTTCTCAAGATATAATGAAATAAATATTCAGTTTGTATGGGAGGTACCACGGGCACTTGTCCAATCCCTCGCAGTTTCTACTGAAGATTTTATTTAATTACGCAGTCATTTCTACAAATTTTAGAAGATTTTGCTTCAACAGTTATCAAGATATTCAGAAATCAACATTTACTTTGTAAATGGGAGATGCCACGCCCACTTGTTAAATTCCGCCCACTCTTTGACTGATGATTTGTACTGACCATTAAGTTACTCAGACCAAATACAGAAACTTTAACCGTTTTCAAGACATACAATAATTAATATTTCGTTTCTATGGGCGCAGTAACGCCCAATTGCAATTTTTTAAATTTATATAGCTTATAGTTCCTTCCAGATATACAGAGAGATACTGTGAAAATTTCAAGAAAATCAGTTCAGCCGTTTAGCTGTCCATAAAGCACAAACACCCATGCATACATAAATACATCCACACATGTAATTTTTCATGTTTCAAAAGCTCCAACTCAGCGTTACCAAGGCCATACAAAGTTAATATTTATTTTTGTATATCTTGAGAACGATTTAAGTAAATGCTTTTGAATATACGACAAATGACTTTGTAGTTAAAACTAATCATCAGTCAAAAAGTGGGTATGTTGCCTCCCACACAATGTAAACCTTCTACTTATGAAGTGTAGTAAATTTTACACTGCTTTTGTAATTTCTTTAAAAACTTTTCTCTCTTGCACGCAAATAATGTTCTATTCTCAGTACCTTCATGTTATTTTGTGCTGTTATTGACAGTGTTGTTTACATTGCTGCAGTAACGCGGAGATAAAGTTGACTACACATCGTCAATTGTGTTATTTTTTTATAGAAAATATTATGCTACCATATCTGATAAATCAGATAATTAATGGCGATTTCTTTTTGCTTGATTTTCCCTTCACCATTCCAAAGAGTTGCACTTTATAGTTTCATTTTAGAGCCATTCTGAAGCACTTTGAAGGAGAACTAAAGTACAAGTATTTCCAACAAATAATGTGAAAAATGCTAAGCACTTTTTGAGAATCTAAATCCCTATCAGAAATATTAAAAAAGTAGATTTACTTAACTTCGCGAGTATTACTTCGAATTCAATGAATCGGCATGAAAAAAGAGAACTTCCGGCAACGAAAACCCCATGTAAAAAGAAGTAGAACTAATCCGATTTTGTACTACTTCCGGATCACCAGTTCAGGATATTAATGCCTTTTTGGCAGCACTTTTCACTGGGAAACCTGTTCCATCTCTAGGCAGACCTGGCCGGTCTATGAGAAGCGAAGAATAGACAACCTTATGAGGATGTCGAGGAACAACATTTCCCGTTGTGTGGCAGTCTGTACTGGCCACTGGGGAGGCATGCCGGCTACCTTAAGATAGGTGGGAATACAAGGTGCAGGAGCTGAGGTGACGACGATAGTGGGGAATCGATTTACCATCTATTGTGCGAGTACGAGGCTCTGTGTAGGGCCAGGCGGAGAATACTGGGAGCCCAGTTCTTTGAGGATCTTAGCGGCATCGGGGACATGGCCCTCACCAGATTGCTACGATTCTTGGATGTGCCCAGATGGATATAGGTGCTGAATACTGCAGTCGATGGCAGCAACTTCTCTTCCGGTTTCGTAAGTTTTGTGGTATCAAAACGGAACTTTGTGCTTGCTTGGAAGGGGGTGACACTTGAACCAACCAACCATACCATCTGTACATATGTCGCAGAAGGCTGTACCAGGTACAGAATTACTGTTAGTTTTTGCGATATAAAATCCTACGTATTTATACATATGTAAGTATATCACATCAAAACGCCCTCCTTCGTCGGTATTGTGTAGCACCGGCGAAGTAAAATAATAATAAAAGTGGCTACTAAACCGAAGCTTTAGCACTGCTACGAGTATAAACACAGAACGTGCAAAAGCAGAGCTGTAAAATTATTAATTAAGCTTCACCTCCTGTCGTTTTTCCTACTATCCTTTTCCTATAGTTCCAGCACAATGCTTCGCATGTGTAGGAGTCATCTCCTGAGTGATGGTCCCAAATAAAAAAAAGAACAATTAAAAGCAGTATACAGAAAAGTTATTATAGTGGAAATGAAACACGAGAAAATTGCTGACTGGAGAAAAAAATGGTAGTACAACCAAAACAGTCATTTTAGGCAGAGCTGCAACTTGCAATAAACCATCTCTCCAAGCGTAGCAAGAAAAATTAAATCTGAGGTGCTCAGGAGCCTTCTTATCAAGGCTAAGGATAAGAGTTAGCATAGTTTTAATTACGTCAAATATACGCTACGAAAAGTGTTGGAGTACATATATATATACAATGAATTAATATGCTAATATCTACGATATCGCAAAGAGGAGTATTACAGGGTAGCGCAGAATGAGCTGTATGGTTTGAATTCTATATAACTTTTTTAATTATTACTTTTTCAGCATTTTGTGAAGAAGATTTGGGGAATTAATTATGAATTATTACACGATCGAACAACGTACAAAAATAATTGAATTTTATTTTTCAAACCAAGTTTCAAACAAACTATCACGCCGGTCGCTGCAGAGAATCTTGTGTACATTAGACTTGTTCCCATATAAAGTTCAACTTGTGCAAGAATTGAAGACGGTGACTACCAGCAACGGTTTGAATATGCCATTCGTTTCCGTGAAAAAACGGAGGAAAATCCAGACTTTATTCACAATTTGGTAATGAGCGATGAAGCCCATTTCCTATTAAATGGTTATGTCAACAAACAAAACTGAAAGATTTGGGTTACGGAAAATCCAAGAGCAGTTCATCAGCGACAATCACACCCACTTAAGTGTACTGTTTGGTGCGGTGTATCCTCCGAAAGGATAATTTACCTATATTTTTTTGAAAATGAAAGTGGTGTCTCACTGTGTCAGCGGTAGTGCATATCGGACGATGTTGGAAAATTTTGTTAGGCCAGCTGTGAAAAACCATCCAAACTTTTGGTTCCAACAAGATGGAGCCACAGCACATACTGCTGGTGCCTCAATGGCTTTGTTAAGGGACATTTTCGGTGAATGCATTATTTCTCGCACAAGCGATTTTGGAACAAATCTAGTTTATGGAAGCCACTCCAAATTTAAAAAAAAAATTATCTTAGGTGATAGAAAATTAAATTCTAAGAAAAAAAAGTTTAGTACAAAAATCTTCGGCAACGCATAGTTTGCGAGTTACGGACCTACAAAATCGTCGATGTATATTGCCATTTTCATTATAAGTCTTTGATTCATTGCAACAATATGGGTATGGCTGCCTTCCTAAACATCCGTATGCAATGTCAAAACAGTGTTTAAGAAAAGCAGTAATATGTTGCCATATTTTGTATAGAGTTAATAAATTTTTTTTTTAGTTTTACAAATTAAATGTAATGTTTCCTTCGGCCGGGCTAAAGGATTTTCTCCTCTATGATATAACACACACCGGCTTCGCTAACTAAAGGTTTTTTACATAGCCGGCCTTGGGCCGGGCTTAAGGATTTTCTCCTCTATGGTATAACACACACCGGCTTCGCTAACTAACGGTTTCACGCATAACAGGCCTTCGGTCGGGCTTAAGGATTTTCTCCTCTATGGTATAACACACACCGGCTTCGCTAACTAAAGGTTATTCGCATAGCCGGCCTTCGGCCGGGCTTACGGATTTTCTCCTCTATGATATAACACACACCGGCTTCGCTAACTAAAGGTTTTTTACATAGCCGGCCTTGGGCCGGTCTTAAGGATTTTCTCCTCTATGGTATGACACACACCGGCTTCGCTAACTAAAGGTTTTTCGCATAGCCGGCCTTAAGGATTTTCTCCTCTATGATATAACACACACCGGCTTCGCTAACTAAAGATTTTCTGGATAACCGGCCTTTGACGGCGCCTAAGAATTTTCACCTCTACACATTTTATCATCCCAAAATGTGAAATTTTACCATCATGTGATCGGCATTTTCACAAGCTTTCCAATGATATCCATATTGACCCAATAAGCTAAGAAATATTAAACACAATGACATTTTTATTGTAAAACTTCCAACATTCGCGTGAAATCATGACCATTAGTTTTACCGGTATTTATATGTACATATTACATAGTATATGTCAAACACAATGCTATATTATATTTTGTGAAAAACACTTGCATACTTAATAACTAACACTTGCAAACAGAATATTGTAGATTTAAATTTAACGTCATTGTAACAGGCTATCGTGTGTACACGTGTGTTCAAGTTATTTTGAACTATTTTCTCTACATTTTACCTTCTGGTGGTAATAAAACTATATAAACATAGGCACTTGCATTGTCGACGTCTACGCCATCATCATCGATATTGTTTTCAATTGAAACGTACTTATTTAAAAATCGGTTACACAGTCTGTGTGTGTACATAGTTATATACAGTAGAATGACAATGTAGAAAGAAGAAATATCGACTATTTAATGACACAAAAGGGATACTGCATCCTTTTTTTAATTTTATAGTTACGAACGTATTTTAAATTATATTGCTTACCTGTAATCCGCTTACTGTACAAAGTTCCGGAGGTTTTACTTCAATTTGAGTGCCACTATGTATGACATCACTACTATTACTGCTGCTGTCAATAATACCAAAACTTCTGCCGCCGATATTAGAACTGCTACTGCCTGTAGTGGTAATTTCTTCTGCAGATATTGGTGGACAAAGACTGTGGTCGGTTAAATCTAAAAAAAAATAAAGGAAAATTAAAACTCGCAACCATGCAATACCAAGCCTAACAGAAAAAACAATGCGTATTTTGAAATATTTTGCTACAACAATTTCCTGAGAAATGAAAAGGAAAATTAATAGGTATATACGAGTACATACTGGAAACCAAACAGTAAAGCTGGGGGCATCTTTGCAATTTATGTATGCCCACTTCCAGTTATAGTATATTGGCGCATTTTGCCCTCTCATAGACGTGTAATTTTGTTAAATACACTTTTTTAAAAAACGAGAAAAGTAGCCATGGCTTTTTCATATGTTCTTTTATGACATTAGCTGCATCAAAGCTAAAAAAAAGAACATTTGTGTAGCGAAATAAAAAGGAAATGCCTTTAAACTGGTAATCTCTAAGGGTCGACTTCTTAAACTTTTCTTTATATCTTTGGCAGTTGCAGTCTGATATTAAAGAATGATATATCAATGTTTTTGTCTCAAGAATGCCAATATTCTGCATCAATTGCTATTTACTTCCAGTATCCCCTTCTCTGTTTCTACCACCCTAATGCCAGATGATTAAAGTTCGCGAAAGCACAATAGAGGTTTGCTAAGGAAGTAATTTGATAATTCATGCAGAACAGTCGATATTTATAGTCTGATCTATAACGAACTATGATGTAACGAAATCGTTTCTATTTGTATAAGCTTCTTACTTCCTATCCCGTTCGCTTTCAAACTAATACAAATGCTATTTACAACCACGGCAAACATTCATGTGAATGGCTTCATACTAAAGGGATCTCTAATGATCACTATAAAATCAAATACCAAACACTGGCCATTCAACGAAGTCGCCACGTTCTTCCATACATATTCGGATTCGTCTATAGCCAAAAGACAGCCCCTTTACAGAGCCTCCATGCTTGCAGTGTTCAAGCAAAATAATCCAATTACCAGGATAGTAAGAAAATAACTTTATTTTGTTAAACGTAATTATTTTGCACAGCTTACTCATGCCACCTAGCGTTTTGTTCATGTAGTACATGAGTCTTCCAAGGTGTTCACCGATGACCGCTATATTTCATCTAAGCTAGAGAGCCGCCAAAAATACAGCTAAATTGAATCACGTCGAAATGTGATTGATTACATAACTTCGTAAAAAAAAAAATAATTTTTTTGATGTACGGTCTAATGTACATATATACTATATGTTATAGTATTGTTTAAAAACACAATTTTATTTATATTGATATTTTACAGGGTGGCACAAAATGAGCTATATTGGTTTGAATTCTTTATAACTTTTTTATTATTATTATTTCTTTGTTTTTTTCAGCATTTTGTGAAGGAGACTTGGAGAATTAATTATGAAGCATTCGAAATGAAATCATGGCCATTACACCCGAAATTTTGCAAAAAGTTATGGGAAATATGCTAAAATGAGCACGTATTTGCGAAGCAGAAAATGGACATCCCTTACAGGATATCATTTTTCAAAGCTAATACAAAAAATTCCCCAATAATATACTGTATTTAAAAAAAAAATTATTATAATCGCATAAATAAATAAGTTATAAACCATATAGCTCCTTTTGTGCCACGCTGTACATGCTTACAGAATAAAAATCATTTAAATACCCCACGCTTAAATATTTTTCACGTTCAATTACCCAATTCGGGTAAATGCACTAAAAATTAAGTTCCCAATATAAAATGTTCCCAATTGTTTCATTACCTTAGTATTAAAGTTTATACAAAATTGCAAAAAATGCAACCAAGTTTACATGTTAATCATGAGTATGGATGTGTGCGTATGCTTTTGTTAGTCGGATACGCCATTTTAGATATTATGAGAAATTAGAAGATTTCAGGAAAAAGTCCTAAAATTGAACATATATAATAGATGTTTTCTCCATGTAAAATATAAAACCGTTATATAAAGATCCAAGGGCTAAAATCGATAACTTAGTATTTCAGAAACTAAGACAGATAGAATAAAAATTACAAAAGCCTATAAATGATGCTCTTTCCATATATGTACTTTTAGTGGGTAAAACTACAAGAAAAATAAATTTTGGTATCTCTCTTTGCAAACATATATGTATCTCCACAAATTATTGTACATAGAATAAAATGTGTTTCCGAATTCTTTTCTTCCACTAAAATTCTCGAGTGTGTTTCCTTCCTTTTTCGAAATTCGAAAATATGTGGAATTAAATTGTACCTCTGTACTTTTATTTCATTTAAATAGTGCTTATAATGTGCATTTTTTACTATTTTTATATACTTCCTTTTTCTGGATATCAAATTAAAGGGAGGTGAACTACGCCAAGTACCATTTTTCCTCTATCGGTAATTAAATTGTAGTGTAATTTTTAATGCATAAATTGAAGCATTTGGGACTTTCAACATTTTTTGGGATCTCCTGTGAAATTTCAAAAATGTGGCTTGGATAGTTTACTTCCCACATACAGATGTAGTATAATGTTGCACAGAAATATAAGAAGCAACTTTCAGGGTACGTTCAATATATATCGTGATATTTATTGAACGTGTAGCATGAAATATTGATGGATCGCGATCCGTATCGCAGAATGGCCTAATATTCTGAAATCTCGCAATACGTAAACAAAAGAAAAGAAGAATAAAAACTACACAAATAAAATAAACACATATATAAGCGAGACGTTGTGGAAAAAAATAAATGAAAAACTTAAATATTTTACTGAATTTTGTGTAGTTTGGTTGTCTCCCATTTCAGACATTTTCTTAAGCAACAAAATAATTTAAATACTGACGTGATACATATTGAACATGTAGCATATGCGAACAATCCATCAATCCATTAAAATGGATCTCGATCCAAATATCACGATATACTTATGTATATTGAACGTGTAGCTGAGCCCTTACAAAAAGTTACTTTTATAGAAAGTTACGTTTTACTACTATATGAAGTTACTTTTACAAAGAGTTACTTTTACAAAAAGAAACTTTTAAAAAAAATATAGTTTTATAAACTAAATTTTTATATACCAATATGCTGGAGGGAATTTAATATTATTTTTAATTCTAATTGCTAGACGTTCCGAGTGGCTTCATATTGTAGGTGTGAAAGCTAATACGAAGCGCTTTTATGCATGCCGTCGTTATTTTTTTCTAAGTTAATTTTTGGAATAAAAATTCAAAATTACCTGTTCCAAAAAATAAACGTATTGAAATAATTACTGTTGTTAATTTAAATAATGAACATTCCGGATCAAATATTTGAAATTCAATTTCAATTCCTCAATTTATAAAGGAAAATTATATTGACTTAGAAATGGTAGATAACAATACCAAAAAAACTTACGATCCCCTCAAATTTAAAGCGTTAAAATCAGCGCTAGATCATTATCGAAAGAAATATGTAATTGTCAGAGAAAGGACAGAAATCTAAACTTAGGGCAGATAATATGAGTTTGTCTAAGTAATTAGATAAATATAAGGAAAAATTGGCATTCGAATTAAAGAAAAAAATTATAAATTTTCTAAAATATCAAATCTATGCCGGTGTTTTTTGAAAATATGTAGTATAATAATTCATAACCGCGGAGCTAAAAATTGTCGATGTACAAGTAGGCGCAAAATTACTCATCCAATTGTAGCATCTCACATTATTTAATTGCTTATTTTAAATATATTTTTAATGTTAACGTATGCTTGAATCGAACTCTGTTCTTAGTTTACATACAACTATGTATATATTTTTAAATTTGACGATCCTCTCGAGTACGACTCTGTACAATTACATACCTATTTTTACCACTCTGTTATACAACTACTAAAATGTAAACAGTTGAAATTGCTAAAAAAGCAGAGACATTTGCATGAAGAATTCAATTGGCATTTGTGACATAAACTACAACTAATTACTAATACATTTTTTTAATAATTGAAAAATTCCTTTTTTCTGTACAACTTAAATTTTGCAAATTATTCAACCATATGTTTAAAGAAACCAATGATGTTGGTTCTTTTAGCACAGGTCTTTTCGTATCTTTTTATTCACTAGCACGTACTATGCTATCACGGCGAATTAAAATGAAACATCTGATTTTTCGTTTTTTGAACTGTTGACTTGACCCCCTCTAGTTGTACTCTATGATTTGTGATTCAATCAGTGAACATCTTGGTCTGGGCTTTTTTTATAAGTTCCAGACTTGTGCACACTGCTTAATATTTATAAATCCAATAAAGTGTAATCAACGTATTATTAATGAAATCAGTTTTTTTCCAACTAAATATTTTTGTGAAAAAAAATCATGGATATTTGTTTACCGGAGATCAAGTCGAGGCCAAATATTTCACACTAGAAAGACAGTATAAAGAAGTCGCACTGAACAACGGCAAGACCGGCCGCAGTAGGCAAACATGTCCTTATCAAAGGTAAGTTTTTATGAACAATTTCAAATTGGCCTATTTCTTTGTTTATAATTTAATTAACGAAATGACAATGTACTTATATATTAGTGAGCTCGTTGAAATTTTAAAGGAGCAAGTGTCATTACACCCAGAATATGTTTTGGATAGTGAAAATGATATAAGCGTCGCGTAATCAACCATACAAGGCTCGGCACAGGAGAGCGAGTTATCTTCATCAGGTGAACATACAACAAATAATACATACATTTATTTCCACTATAATATTTTTTCAATTGAAGATTTGGCATCATAAACATCCAGAATAAGAAAAGTGTAATGGAATTGTATATGAAGAAAGCAGCTAAGTATGCAGAAAAGAGACAAACCTATGATAGAGGAATGCGGAAAATTATATTGGAAAATTTAAAAAAAAGTACGAGCTGAAATTAAAGTTGCTTTGGAAAAGCCAAAGAAGGAACTCCTAGAAAGGCTTGTTAACCATTTGGAGAAAAATTAATAAAACATAATATTATAAAACATATATATTTACTACCGTATTCACAAACATAAATAAGTTTATCACAATATTCAAATAAATTAGACTGATATTTAATAATAATAATAATAATAAATAATAATATATTATTTGAATTGAACATTTTAATGGTTTTATTCTGATTTTACTGAGATATGACGTCGTTGTAAAAAGGTTACAATATTAGTTCATTTAAACTACCTTTGTAATAATTGGCATATAGGATATGTAACTACATTTACATTTGCAACTTCAGCGTGCCATAAAAGTTTATAATTTTGCTCTGGTACAATATCGGAAGAAAAATCAATGTCATTGGTAATATTGTGTAATACACAACAAGCTCAAACAAAGTGGCAAAGTTTTTTCATTCCTCTTAGCCTACAATAATATAATTGCCGAAATCTTTGCTTCAGAATCCCAAAACTATGTTCAATTGCATCCCTATCCGAACTCAATTTTATGTTGAAGATTTTCGGAGGCCTGGTGAAATGACCGTGTTCTTTATATGGCGTAATTAAATATTTATTGCATGGATATGCCGAATCACACAATAAGTAGTACTCTGGAAAAAAATCAATATCATAAATGTATATAATTAACACAATAACATAATATGCACAGCACAATATGCAGGCAGTTTCTCATATATAGGAGAGTTTTAAAAAATCCAACTGTTGTGGCAAGATCCTGCATATCCTATAAAAAAGTTTAGGAATTTTTTTTCGTTGCAGATACCTTGCAAACAAATTTCCTTTCCTGTCGATATATTCATTCATATTCTTGATTTGTAAGGGGGAACCATTAATAACTATATGCGTCCCAACAATACAACCTAAATTCAAAACGGAAGTAATATTACTTTATAAATTAAACAATAGTAACATTTGAATTGAATAAGTAAGTACCCATAGCCTTAGAAAAGAAACATTTGCTACAAAAATACTTGCTGGATTCTAGTTTTTCTGCATCATTTGGCCACTTAATAGTTTAGATAATCAACTAATAAAGAATGTAACTCTGTTTATTATTACGCATATAGTCGACCGATATAAGTAGAAACGATCCGACAAATCGCTAAAGCTACAGGCTTCATGATCAGCCAACCGCAAAAATATTGCCATATTAAGTTTTTCAGACAGTCTTTTATCTGGAGGAAGTTTTTTATAAAAATCGGAATTGGAAAATTTTTTGCTTTTGATCTTGATATTCTAAAATGTACCCAAAACTATACACATGTGTAGTCAGGTAATATCTCATGGAAGTAATTTGGTATCGAATTACGTTGCAATCTGTCATTCTTCATTCAAAGATGAGTCTATTTCTTCTTCGTCTTCGCTTTCAGATGATGACTCCATCAAAAAAGTAATTGCATCGAACATTACAGAACTGATTTTTGTTTCTTGCACAATTGCAGCTAAAATGAAATTTTGATATTATACTATATATTTACATATTAACCCTTAAATTAACATAACACATATCAAATATCACATTATATATTAATTTTATACTGTTCCAAACTGTCACTGCTTGAAGTTGCACCACTTGTCATCCTTTTTATATTTGGTTAACTTTTCGAAGTCAGAGGCTGATGAATTTTAAAATTATTATTCACGTGTTTAATTTTGTGCACGTCGAACACCATTATTTTTACTTTTTGTTACAGTTTTAATTCAGCTTTTCTTTTTTTAAATATTTTTATGAAAAATTGTAAAGTTTTGTTTGCTTAATTAAGATTTTTTATTTTTCAACCATATAAGTTTTTGTTTTCCAGTGGATTCTGTCATTTTATTCTCTCAAATGGTGTTCGTTTTTGTAACGAATGGTTTTCAGTAAAAATAGGGTAAACGAATGCAGCTAGGATTTTTCTCCTGATTGCATGTAAACAATTTCTACATTGGAGTCAACAGCCAGTTAAAGTCGGTTTGTAATAAAACATACTTAGTTTTTGACTATGAGATTGAAATAATTAATAAACTGTTTTTAATTTAAACTAATTTAAAAGAATCCGACTTTACTTTGCGACTACGGTTACGGACCTAGTCTTTGCTTCATTTAATTTTGGGTTCTGTAACTCAAAAAAACAACTTATACTTGCTGTAATTGTTTTTTTTTTTTTCATTTTAATGTTTCTTACCTCCTGCTCTGCCATACTGTGCCAATTCAATTGATATGCTGGTACCACGTGGACAATTGAGCGACAGTTGTTCCGAATCACAGCCAGCTCGTTGGTAAGTCCTGAGTGTCGCTGCCAATAGTGCTGAAATGAAACAAATGAAATTAATTGTATTTCTACTTGAGTTGACTTAATGAAATGTGTGTTGTATGGAGAATTGGCATACAACCATAAGTTATAAATAAATAAATAAAATGTATAACAGATTTTAAAATATGAAACCAATATAAAAAAGTTTAAGTTCGAACCGTTTCAAATAATTAGTTCTATTTTTTTATGTATTGTACAGTATACCGCGTGTAATTACTCATCGCTTATTAGCCCCTAATATGAAATACCCGCTTTTTTCACTCATTCTCATAAAGAATTCCACGCTTAATTGAGTTTTTTTTAATGACCTATTCAGGGTAATTACCCAAATATGTATATTATACCGCCAAATTAAATTTCCTCTATAATCCCTCGTTTATTTGCGCACAACTACCCATCTATTTACTATTGTATTCTATTTATTCATTTTATTTTTGGATATGTTATAGATGTACACAAATATATTCCTAATTTTTCTAGTTTTTTGACCTTTTTTTTTATATTAATAACACTAATTATTTTAAGCCTAAGGTCTTTTTATATATTTTATATTTATTTCAATATTTCGCTACTCCTTTGTGTAGCTTCTTCAGGAAAATTGGTTTTTGTTTATAATAAAAAAATTTTTTTAAAAATTCACAATATATGAAAAGTTCTTGTCAATGAAAATTCAAAATAAAAATATTAACAACCATATTCATAAAAATATTAAAAGTCATATTCGTAAAAATATATTCTGGATTTGAAATAGGTATAAATATTCGATTTTGTATTGAAATTTTTGTTTTTGAACCAAATCCAAAATACATTTTTACGAATATGTTACATATAATAAAATATTAAAAACAATAATTACAATAATAATAATGATAATAATAATAATAATAAAAATCTTTCGTCTATATCTTTTTCAATAATAACCTATATGTTTATAGTTTTAAAAATTTTGTTCTGTCTCTAAATGTAATTCTATGTATAAAAATAAAAACTACAAATACAATTATAATATATTTAATCTCTTATTAACTAAATGTCTATAATTTTGAGCAACATTTGCTGTATCTGCCTTAAAATTAATTCTGTTGGTAATTGGTGTATTAATTATATGTAACATTTCTAACATATATCTACGTTTATAATTATTTTCCGTGTCTAATACTGATACATTCTCAAAGTTTGGATAGTGATTCAATTATATATATTATATTATAAATATTATTATTATATTATATTATTATATTATAAATAAAAAATAAAATATTATTATATTATAAATATTATTTTTTTTTTTTTTTTTTTTTTGGCGTGTGAGGTAGGGTTGAAAATGCCTTCGCACTTACAGAGACCGTCGTCTTCTGCGTCGAGTGGTGTTGCCACTAAAAAATTCCCTCCTCTTCCTCTGGGTAGATTCCTCCCCGGAACCGCTTTCCGCATTACTTCGGGAAGGCCCAGAGTCACGTCCCAATCAGGACCACTCTCAATCACCCACGTCTGGGTCCGCCAAGTTTGCAGCCGGCGCCATGGCCCCGGCCCGTATCGCCTGGTCCCCGTCAGAGGGGGCCCCGCTATGCAGCAGCGCATCGAGGTCCCTCTTCTTCCTCCGCAGAACGTATCCCACGTACTGTGCCACAGCGTCCCAATTGTCTTCACAATCGAGCATCCTCCCTATCACGGTGGCAGGAGCGAACCCGCCAACCCGCTGCGCTATTGCACCTCTCTCAGCATGCCACCTGGTGCAGTCGAAGAAAGTGTGTTCTGCATCATCATCCGTAATACTACAGTAAATGCAGTCGGGACCATCTGCCCTGCCCATCCGGTACAGGTACTTTCGAAAGTATCCGTGGCCCGAGAGGAATTGTGTCAGGAAGTAGTTAACTTCCCCAAATTTCCTCCGAATCCATACTTCCACGCAGGGAATGAGCCTTGCCGTCCACCTGCCGACCGTGTCCGCGGTCCACCTGTCCTGCCATCGCCGGACAGTTTGGGGTCTCAGACCAATAGCACCAACACCAGGGTCCTCCCCCCTCGAGTTCCAAGCCTCCCACCGCTCGCGCGCCAAGAGGTCTATGGGTATTTCCCCACATATCACCAGGACCGCAGCGCCCGAGACCGTGCGGTAAGCCGAAGCAACCCTAAGGGCCGCCGTCCGCTGTACCGCCTCGAGTACCCTGCGTTTGGTTCTCTCACCCAGTACATTTCCCCAAATCTCGCTCCCATGCAGCAAGATCGACTTCGTGACCGCCATAATCAGCCTCCTCTTGCTCTGTGTCGGGCCTCCGACATTCGCCATGAGTCTGCTCAGCATGCCAGTCATCTTCGCCGCCTTAGTCGCCACATGCCGTATTTGGGCCCAGTAAGTCAGCCTACAGTCGAGTCTGACGCCCAAATACCTTATGGCACTCTGGGTAACCAGAGACACATCCCCTATCTGCATGCCGACATCGAGTGGTATGTGTGCCCGCGTCATCAACATCACCTCGGTCTTCTCCCCGGCCAATTCCAAGCCGTGGTCCTCAAGCCACATCCGGGTCCTAATCATGACCCGGTTCAGCTTCCCCCTGGCGTCATCCATATCCCGCGCCAAGATCACCGCCGCTATATCATCCGCGTATCCCACGAGCTGAGCATCCTCGGGCATTTCCACCCCAAAGATCCCATCGTAGGTCAGATTCCATAGGTCCGGGCCCAGCACAGATCCCTGGGCCGCGCCGGACGTGATCGTCCTGCTCCTCCGCCCCGTCGGCGTATCGTACAACAGTACCCGATCGTCCAGATAACTACGGAGAATTCTATACAAGTATCCGGGAATACGAAACCTCCCCCGTAGCGCCTCTAGAACATCAGCCCATCGTAGGCTGTTGAAGGCATTCCGAACGTCGAGTGTTGCCAGGATAACTATGCGCTTCGGATAATAGCGCCTCTCGCTCTGAGCGCGCTCGAAGCACTCAACCACATCAGCAATCGCCCCGAGCGTTGACCTGCCAGGTCTGAAGCCATGCTGTCTATCCGACAGCCCCCCAGCCATCCTCACGGCCTCCGCCAGCCTTCTTTGCAGTAGCTTCTCCAGCAGCTTGCCGGCACCATCCAACATACAAAGTGGCCGATAAGCCGATGGCTGGGTCGGATCGCCCCTGCCCTTGCCAACAAGCACGAGCCGCTGTGTTTTCCAGCGTCTTGGGAAGACGCCCTGGACTAAACAAGCATCGTATACCGGAAGCAATGCTTCCGGCCTGCTCTCAGCCAGGATCTTGAGCACCTCCGACGGTACCCCATCCGGGCCAGGGGCTTTCCCCGTCCTAAGAGCCCCGGCAGCGATCCTCACTTCCTCCCCGGTAAAGGGCGGTGGAACCTCATCATCGTAGGGCCCACGTTCGCCAACCAGCGGAGGGTGTGTGGGGAACAGGCCCCCCACAATCGTTTCGATCCGCGCGCCGTCCAATTGCACCCCAGTGCGGCTCGCGCCCAATTTTCCCGCCACGATCCTATAGCCGAGTCCCCAAGGATCACGGTTCAGGTCGCTCCGAAGTTCTTCCCATTTCGCCCTCTTGCTCGCCATAATCGCGCGACGCAACGCCCCGCGGGACCGCTTGTAATCTTGGGCCTCCAGTAGAGCTTCGCCGGCCCGCCTAGCCCTAGTATAGACCCTCCTATTGCGGAGACAGTCACGCCTGAGTCCAGCAATCTCCGGGGTCCACCAGTACACAGGTCGCCTCCCCGCCCTTCGCGACAATCGGGGCATCGATGCGTCGCATCCACGGACAATGCGCCGCATCATAGCACCCGCCAGGGAGTCAGCGTCCCCCCCACCGTCCAAAACCGTAGTACCGTCGAAACCGTCCAAGAACGACCCGCGGTCTAACCTCGCGACGTTCCATCCACGCGCGCCTCTCCCACCGTGCGACCGCGCGACGCCCGCCTCCGATACTATCCTAAATTCAATATACTGGTGATCACTCCCAGTATATTCCTCGAGTACCCTCCATCCTTCGATCATCCCAGACAGATTCTCGGATACCAAAGTGATGTCAGGAGTGGTGAACTCCCACCCCGGCCGCCTGAAGGTAGTCGCACCGCCAGCGTTCATGACCACCAGCCCCAACCTGGCCGCCATATCCAGGACACACCTCCCCCTCGTGCTCGTCACCGGATCACCCCACTCCACAGCCCTGGCATTGAAATCACCGGCCACCACAAAGGGTCCGGCCATACCAGCCAGAGCGTCCTCGATAGCGGCCATCTTCGCCCTAAATCGCGCCACGTTATCGCTAGGAGTGAGGTAACAGCTCACCAGCACAAAACCGCCGATCCGAGCCCACGCATAGCCGCAGCCGATCCCGTACCGCGCAACCGCGAGTTCACCGCCGCCAGGTAGCCAGAGCGCCGCCGTACCCGTTTCGTCCCCGAGCCAGAACCCCCGGTGCATCGGACCGTATTGTTCGCTGATAACAACCACGTCCGCGCCCCTCTAATAAAATAATAAATATTATTATTGTAATTATTGTGTTTTAAATATTTTATTATGTTGTAACATATTCGTAAAAATGTATTTTGGATTTGGTTCAAAAACAAAAATTTCAATACAAAATCGAATATTTATACCTATTTCAAATCCAGAATATATTTTTACGAATATGACTTTTAATATTTTTATGAATATGGCTGTTAATATTTTTATTTTGAATTTTCATTGACAAGAACTTTTCATATATTGTGAATTTTTAAAAAAATTTTTTTATTATAAACAAAAACCAATTTTCCTGAAGAAGCTACATAAAGGAGTAGCGAAATATTGAAATAAATATAAAATATATAAAAAGACCTTAGGCTTAAAATAATTAGTGTTATTAATATAAAAAAAAAGGTCAAAAAACTAGAAAAATTATCAAATAACGGAGCACGCAATCAATTAAAATAAGGATGTCTTACAGCAGGTTTAAGAAAAATCAACAAGTCAGAAGCCTTATAAATAGATTCAAAACTATGAGGGATAAAATTATTAGAACTAAATCAACTATAACCTTCTTGATACGTTGCAGAAATGCAGGCATCATCCCCAAATTCATTTCAAGTTCCACAAAGAATATATTGAATATCTTTAAAATGGAGCAAGTTTCGGTAATGAATAAAGATATTTATAAGTATACAAATGACATACACAACAGAATTTTAAAATTTACACTAAAACAAAAACACGAATTACTGAAACATTTTCAAAGTGAAATAGAATCAGTGAAAAGAAATTTAAGTAGACATTTTACTAGTATAGAAATGGAGGAGTTTTTACAATATGAGAACAGAATAACAATTTCATTTAATGAGAAGATTAAAAATATACATAAGAGGAAATTTGATTCTTTAAGGAATTTACAGAGGAGAGAACTAGGAATTAGATTGAACGAAAAATGGTTTATAAATAAGACTGATATGGATATACCAACAGATGTTCAGTGGGTTCTTTCTTTAGGACCAAAATATGCTTTACCAGTTAAGAGAGAAGAATTTCCTATGTTAAGAATAATAGCAGATGGAGAAGATTTAGTTCAAACTAAACAGGATAATGAACAACAAGAGATTGCTAGAACTGGACTTACAACAATTATTGATAATCATTTGAATAGGATAAAATTAACGAATAGGGATAAATACATACTGGATAAAGTTAGGGAAACTGAAATATTTTTGAAAAAGAATAGAAATATATTAATTTTAAGGGCTGATAAGGGCAACACTACTGTGGCAATTGGGAAACAGGACTATGATATACGAATTAATGATATAGTAGGAGATACTTCAAAATATTTTTTACTTAGTAAAGATCCCACAAATAGATTACAGAAGATTAATAATGAAATTGTTACCGAACTACATAGGGATGGTATTATTACAGATTTAGAGAAGAATAGATTAAAGACTAATGTTGCTATAGCACCTAAACTATATGGTTTACCGAAGATTCATAAAGAAAATTACCCATTAAGACCGATTTGTTGTTTTGTGAATTCTCCATCATATACATTATGTAGATATATGGTTGATATATTGAGGAGGATTACAGAACATTCAATATATAATGTTAGGAATGCATTTGAATTTAAAAATAGATTAATGAATCAACATGTAAATGTTGATGAAAAATTAGTTTCATTTGATGTAATATCATTATTCCCTAGTATACCTGTTGATTTGGCGATAAATATTATAGACGAAAAGTGGGATATTATTGAGAAATATACTAGGATAAATAAAAGTTTATTTTTACGTATTTTAAAATTTTGTATAGAGGACAACAGATATTTTCAATATGATGGAAAGATATATTTGCAGAAAAAAGGACTACCAATGGGATCTCCAGCTTCTTCTATAGTGGCTGATATTGTTATGGAAGTATTACTTGATAGTTGCATTGAGAAATTAGATATTAAACCTAGGATAATGACTAAATATGTAGATGATTTATTTTGTATTATTTCGGAGAGTGGGATACATAATATGTTAGAAACATTGAATAACTTTAATGATAGTATAAAATTTACAATAGAGAAAGAGTATAATTTCAGAATTTCTTATTTAGATACTGTAGTAATTAGAAAGGGTAATAATTTAATAATGGATTGGTACCAGAAACCAACATCATCAGGTAGGATTATTAATTACTACTCTAAACATAACAGGAGCATTATTATCAACACTGCCAGGAATTTGATAGAAAAGGTATTAAATATTAGTGACAGACAATTTCATTTTAAAAATAAGAGTAAGATTGTGAATATACTTAGGGACAATGATTTTCCAGTTTGGCTAATTTATAGATTAATTAATCAATACAGATTTAGAAGTATGAATAATATTAACAATACGGATGATCCAAAGACATACAAATCACTTACTTATGTACCTGAAATAGCTGAACGTTTAAGAAAATCGGAAATATATGATTCAGGGAAATATACAATTGCTTATAAGACAGTTAACACATTGAACAGATTGTTTAGTAAGACTAAAGATAGAATACAGAAATTGGAAATGTCTAATTTAATTTATAAGATACCTTGTGGTGGGAATGACAATGAAGATTGTAATAAGATATATATAAGTACAACTAAAAATAAATTAAAGACTAGGATTGCAGGACACAGGTCTGATCAAAAATATAGGGATATAAATTCTCAAAAAACAGCATTATCTTCACACTGTTCTATATTGAATCACTATCCAAACTTTGAGAATGTATCAGTATTAGACACGGAAAATAATTATAAACGTAGATATATGTTAGAAATGTTACATATAATTAATACACCAATTACCAACAGAATTAATTTTAAGGCATATACAGGAAATGTTGCTCAAAATTATAGACATTTAGTTAATAAGAGATTAAATATATTATAATTGTATTTGTAGTTTTTATTTTTATACATAGAATTACATTTAGAGACAGAACAAAATTTTTAAAACTATAAACATATAGGTTATTATTGAAAAAGATATAGACGAAAGATTTTTATTATTATTATTATTATCATTATTATTATTGTAATTATTGTTTTGAATATTTTATTATATGTAACATATTCGTAAAAATGTATTTTGGATTTGGTTCAAAAACAAAAATTTCAATACAAAATCGAATATTTATACCTATTTCAAATCCAGAATATATTTTTACGAATATGACTTTTAATATTTTTATGAATATGGCTGTTAATATTTTTATTTTGAATTTTCATTGACAAGAACTTTTCATATATTGTGAATTTTTAAAAAAATTTTTTTATTATAAACAAAAACCAATTTTCCTGAAGAAGCTACACAAAGGAGTAGCGAAATATTGAAATAAATATAAAATATATAAAAAGACCTTAGGCTTAAAATAATTAGTGTTACAAATATATTCCTGTTATGTTTTTGTTTCTCTTTTGTGCCTAATTAAATTTTTTTGATATGATTTCTTTTTGTTATTCAATAAAATATTTTAGTTTAAAAAATACATACGTTTTTTTTTCGACCAATTATGCACTCGTATGTACATACATACATACTGCAATGTATCCGGATAAACGCTCTCTTAAAAGTATTGTAGGGTATTCTCATTATTTCCCATATGAGATAATTAAAGATATTCGCTTTCATATCTTTCCCGTATAATTACTCAAAACTCGTGACAATTTGAATGGAATAATTAACCGGGGTTTACGGTATGTTTTTACAAACCGTTTTGAAATATGTACGTACTCGTATAACCGAATGATATAAATGAATGATCAATCTTAATATTGTCTCAAACTAAAAATTAATTACAAATTCCCATTAGATTTTTCCTACCACAATTGGGGATTTCTTGCTGTAGTTAGTGTGTATAAGAGAGTAAACAGTTGCATAATGCGAAATATTTGGCGAATTCTTGTCAATGGTTATCGCATAAGACTCAAGGTTTCAACAAGTCTAAGGGGAACATTAATTAACTTTACTGGAGAGAAAAAAGATAACAAAGACCAACAACAGTGAGGACACGTAGAGCTCCTTCAGTTTAAAAATAAACGTGTCAACTTAACAACTGAGACGCAATACTAACTAATTTCTTTGCAGATCAGCAAGAATAAAATGAATAGTTTTTAATTGCAATATGCCAATTGCAATGAACAGCTGTCAATTAGATAGCGAAACCGATCTGCTGACGATAGCCGCCGACATTTTCTCTACTTTCTCCAGCATGTTTTTATTAATATTTAAGCTAATTAACGATTTACTATCATTTTCACAATGTAAGATTAACAAATAATTGGAACTTTAACCGGTAATTGTGTTTAACTGCATTTTTTTTTTTTTTTTTTTTTTTTATCTTGGACCAGTGCTCAGGGGCTATCCCCTACATATGCAATGCATTGCACTGGAACTAGAGAGAAGGATAGGGAAGAAATAGACAGGTGGTGAAAGTGGTAGGAAGATAGAGCTTAATCAAAGACTATAAATATATAAAGATATTGCCAAGATCATGTGATTTGACACCGTTGGACTTTTTTCTTTGGGGTTATTTGAAAGAAAAGGTGTACGTCGATAAGCCAGCAACAATTCAAGAGCTAAAGGATGAGATAATTCGGCACATTAACGGCATAGAACCTCCATTATGCCTCAGGGTCATCGAAAATTTGGACCATCGGATGGAGGTGTGCCGCCGTGGTCGCGGCGCCCATTTGGCCGATATTTTGTTCCATGCATAATTGAGTAATACCAATATATCATAATAAAATAAAATTACAATAATTTCCTAAATAGTTTGTGTTTTATTCAAAATAAACATCGGCCCTTGAAATTTAACCACCCTTTACATATTTATATAAATTTCCAATTTTAAATAATATTAAATTCGGTGCGAATCGATGTTCTTGCAATAGTACAACAATAAAATATATATATTTGCCAATCAAATAAGAATCAGCGACATTAGCTTTACGTATCTTATGTCCACATATATTGTGCGAACACAAAACGAGCCTTTGCGGTTTCTGTTTGTTTATATGGATTCTTTCGTTTGTTTATTAAATGTACACACATGCACACATACTTGAGAATGCAAAGCCACAAACGTATGAACACATGTATACATATGTAAATGAATAGTAGAGACATGAGAATAATAAATTCTCTCAGAAAATAAATGACTCTCTTGAAAAAAGTGGTTTTAGCATGGTTTTTCTACTAAAACCATCAGAAAATTTAGCATTGGCAGAACAATGTATGACAGTGCAACATCTTTATATATTTATAGTCTTAGGCTTAATTCTTGCACAACTCTGCAGTTGCGTGTTAATTATAAAGCAAAGTTGCGGCGTCTCTGATGTTTTTTTGACGCATTATTTTTAAGCTAATGGAACCATTTTATTTATTATTTTACTTCGCCGACGTTTTATTGCTCAAATACCGACGAAGGAGGGTGCTGTAGCACAGAAAACTCAGAAAAAATTTTTTTTCTGATTTGACCCGGCTGGGAATCGAACCTGCTTCTTTCTGGTTGCAGAGCCAACACGATGACTACTCGCCATCAGCACAATGAATCATAAACTTCAAAGTATATTTATTAAGTAGAAGTTACTAATCAGGTGACTTTTTTTGTTCGCTTCTTTCACACAACGTAAAAGTAAAACTTTGTTTACATTATGTGTGCGCCAATAACATTTTTACTCATTTCTTTAATTTGAGAGAGCGCGCAATTAATAGTTTTACTCATTTCTTTCTTTTGAGAGAGGGTTGCAAAAGCAATTGAAGGTTGGAGTACACAGAATCCGTCATATTTGAATTTTTGAAAATGAAATTAACGTACCGACGATAAGATAGGCACAATGACTAACTTATTGACGGATATCAAACAACTCATAGCCAGCGTTACCACAAATTGCTGCAAACTAAATTTGTTAAAAATTAAAAAAAAAACAAGAATTAATAAAATATAAATAAGTGTTCCCTTTCTTTTTCACTAGCCACAAATATTATAAAAAAATGTAGATGAAAACATTATGTATATCCATATATACATCATTTCTATTGAAAACAAACAAACCCGTGCAAATAATTTTCTATCTACTTTAGATTTAAATACTGTGTTATTTTATTTTTGTTTCAGCTGCAGCAGTCTTGAATTTTTTTTACAGCAGAAACGGGTTTTAAAATAAAGAATGTTAACAATGTTTCTCATTATAGGGGGTGTAAAACCTGGTTTTGAAACTTTACAAGTAAAATATAAAAGTATTTACATATTTAGTACTACTTAGGCTCGGAAAAAATAACCAAAATGCAAAAAATATTCACATCTACACACTAAAAAAAATTTAACCAATATTGGTTGAAAATAACCTACAACGCTGTTCATAGCTGTCGTCAAAGTACTCAACGAACGTCAAATGTCGGCCAACTTTAGTACTTTGCTTTGACGGAGCCGTACTGAATGTGACAAAGCTCGTAAGAAACCGTGTATTTCAACTTAATTGTCAGTTGAAAAAGGCAAAGTATGCCCCGGCCTTAATGCATTAAGCGAATGCTACACGATCAATGTTCAGCTTCAATATTTGTCATTGTGTGGGTTATTTTATAAAAAATAGTCACACTTATACGTACATATATGTAAGATAAGTGTGGTGTGGCGAAGCGCACTGGGTTGATCTAGTGATATATAATTATGTACGAATATTTTAGGTTAGGTGGCGAATCCTCCGTGAAGGAAAACGCCCCAATTAGGAACATGATGATACCATAAAAACCAACCCATCGACTAGGCAAGAATCGAACCCACACCTCCAAATTTATAAGAGTAATGCTCATGTACTAGGCTACAGAGGCACGAATATTTTATATTAGAATGTTGATTTTCAATGTGATTTACACATTACCACATTCATTTTATCGACAAAATAAACAGAACGCAAATTATTGTCAGTCAACGATAACAGCTATTTTAAAGCGATAGCGAATATCGTTAAAATTTTTACTGAATTGTAAATTCGATAAAATTTCCTTATACTCATTTTAACGATATGATTATCGTAATAAAAATTAGTGAGTCACAGTATAGAAGTTGACAGTATATTAAGGACTCACTAAATTCCGAATATAACTTAATAAATTTGGAAGCAAAGCCAGCTTCAGAAGACCGAATTCAGGTTGTAAGTATATACATATGTATTTCAACTTAAGAGTAGATAGTTAAAACTAACCACTAAAAGATTTTATTTCGTATTAGTGTTATAAAAAAAAATTTAGCCGGCAGCTTAAAATATGTTACATACATTTTGGAGAACGATATAATTATATCGACCCCTGTGCGCGAAATTATCGTATGTTACAAAACCTAAATTTTACATGAGAGCGTTTTTATTCCTTTTTTTTGTTGTTGCCTTACATCATTAGCTGTCACATACGATAAAATGTATATAGTGTTATCTCCATAACTGTAACAATTATTGCTATAATATTTTATTAGCAGATGAATTAATGGATTTAGAACAAATTTGCATGAAAAAGTCGATTTCGAAAAAGATGTAACATGATGGCTAAAAAAAAATTAACTAAAAAATAGGGACACATAGTAAATACAGTCTTTGGTAAGTAAATCAAACGATTTGTTGATTAATGCTATTTTCATGGGCAAAAATGGGCTGGGGTGGGAAAATTCCAGACAGAGATGCTTCTGCCTACACTATATTTTTTAATTTTTTAATTGCTGTTTTCGTACGATATTTTTGTAAGTGAATTGATATTTTCAATAACCGATTTAATATTTCTTAATACATTTCTTTTACATAATTGTTTACTTTATTTTGGATTTATGAAATAATAGGAAAGTGCAAACTGTGGAAATGTGTGGATAAATGCATCGTTTTTATCATCACAACAACAAAATGTACATATTTGCAATTTGCTTCATTTACTCCATTTGCACTAAAAAAACCGTGTAGCATAAATAATTGTGCTCCGTTGAAATTTATAAAGAGCTGCGACACTTTTTATTGAGTATCCATATTTTCTTTTTAAGTTAAACTCTTTTTCACAGGAGTGCAGAGCATATGCACAGCAAATTTTCAAAACCCATCGTGAAAACCCATAATATAATAATTGCATTTTTTATGGATATTTTATAAATCTCATATAATTTTTATAAATACGGCAGTTTGGTTTTTGTTGCATTCATTGGAAACTGAATTTCTGTGGTATATTTTCCACATTTGTTTTAATAAAAACAAATTTCTTTTTGAGAATGCACCACCTATCCAAGTACACCATCTAATATAGAGTTTTTTGTGCAAGGTTAGTTCGAAAAGAATTTTTTTAGCCGAAGTCACATTTTTAAACTTTTTTTTATACATATCTTTCGCATTTGCAGTCGGATCTGAAAGAATAATTTTTTCTTGAGAAGAGCAATGGTTTCCACCAATGGCCATAGAATTCAAGTATACCGTTCGTTACGGATGCGGATGCAACATTCTATATCGCTTATGCAATCGTCGACGATAAGAGGACAATGTGGAGTTATTATTATTGTGTTTATATAGTGTTGACTAAATTATTAAAAAGCATGTGGGGAGAATTCCCAAACTATACAGCGATGCGGTGGTGATACCGTATCAAAACAAAGCAAACAAAAGTTTTGCAGGCTTTGTAAAAATAAACTTTGCACATTGTTTGACGTTTTAGTACAATTAGTTGCATTCAAGATGGCAATCGGTATAGAAAAAAAATTTTTTTATACATATCTCTAAACAATTTAAAAAAAAAAAATTTTATGAAAAAGACGCAACCGGACCGATAAAATTTCGTTGAACAGTGTGTTTATTATATGCGGATCGGTTACTCTTTTGGGACAGATGACATTGTAGAAATTGAATTTAGGAATGTCAAACTTTTTATAGTTGCCTTGCAAATGACATTTTGGAACTCACCCCTCATTGCGAAAAGGTCAACGATAACCTGAGCGACTTATCGCTCTTGTATAACCGCGCCACCATTTTTATGAACATTTCGTCAACGCTGTGTATTGAGGTGTCCTCAAAATGTTCGCTGTTTTTACCCGTCATTAAAGAAGTCTTAAAGACGTTGGCAAGTGGGTAAAATACTGTACATGATAGTATAAGTGTGTGTGCTCCAAAATACAAAAAATTGTGGAGTATTCTTGTTAAGAACACAGAATTAATAGACAATTAACATGTTTCGATTCCAATCTGTTACTACAAGCAATTTTCATGTTTTTTTTAACACAAACATAACATTTCAACAAAAGCCACAACATTAATTACGTTTGAGCGAAATTTTTTGTTCAAATCAGGACTTTCAAGCTTTTATTTCTTTACTACAGACATGCATGTCCTTAAACTAATAAAGGTGTCTTTACATGGTATACAAGGTACGAGTATTACGACACATAAAAAAATGCTGTAGAAAAATCGTATCCTTTAAAAAAAAGTGTATTATGTAGAAGAGAATACGTATACAAAATTTGACAAGCGGTCGGTAAATGTTCATTTTCTAAACGATTTTCGAAACTTACCCAGTGAAAAATATTAGAAGTCATTCCTTAGGAACTACTTTTGATATACTTCCCAAATATCACACAAGAGCTGTATTGTAAAGTAAACATTGCCATCATAAACAGTATGTAAATATTAAAGGTATTAACTTTTTTAATACAATAATAACAAAGCAACCAAAATCAACTCAGAAAATGTTCATGTTGTCTTTCTGAATATTGTAGAACTGTAATCATCAGCTATTTAGTCCGTACAATAAGAAAAGCGAACAAACAACAAACAAACCAGCATTAAAATTTAAATTTTTGGTAAAATTAAATTAAAGAGAACGGGTATTATCTTATTTACACCTTGAAATAAACGCATTTTTTTGCTCTATTTTCGTTTTTAAATTCAAAGTGTTGTCATCGTTTTTACTCCAGAAAAAACGTTTAATTTTTAAGAAAACTTTTGTAAGGAATTTTTTTGAATTACAATTAAATACGAATTGAATTAAATATTCTTTAAACAAAAGTGTAAACTTACTATTATTCAGTTAAGTTTATTTATTTTTAATATTTAACATCTTTTTTTATCTTGGACCAGCACTCAGGAGATGACCCCTACGAATGCGGAGCATTGTGCTAGAACTAGAGGGAAGGGATAAAAAGAGAAATGATAGGAGCTGAAGCTTCACTATCTGACAACACTGCTTTTTTTGCACGTTATTTGTAGCGTCTCTTATGTCAAGGAGACGTATTCAATTTTGAAGCTTCGTTTTGGTAGCAATTTTTAGTAATTATTTTACTTCGCCGGTGCTACACAATAACGACGAAGGAGAGCGATCTGATATGGTTGTGAATTGGATACAGCTGAAGCCGTTACTGTTCAGTGAGCAGTGACTATGCCTACGCCAATGAAACCTTGCGACAACAACTGACACAAAGACACAGAAGTGCACATCAGAAAAAATGCGAGATGTTTTTAGGAGTCTGAAACTGGGTTTGAACCCAGGAAAATTTTTCGTTTTGTAGTCAACGTGCAGACTTCTTCAACCATCGCCACCCTCTGTTACACGCATCTAATAATTCTGAACTTAACCCATTTCGACACAAACATAAATAACAAAGACATGATTTGCTGCCATGGTACAAACGCTATTATCAAGCTATCGCACAAACAAAATTTCTTTCGCTGAATCAATCGATGTAAAGTGTATTTGTGCAAATCTTACACTGCCAATATGCTTTACAACTAAGCTTTAGCCACAAACTAATCCAGCTATAGGTAAATATAACCGACCACCATTTTATGTCTTGTACAACTGATCTATATACTGAAATTGATTAGTCAGCTTGATCGACTCCTCCCATGGTTTTGTTATAGTTCTGGAAGACAAAAGGGACGTTTACATCTACTTTCTTTTTCTATGCAGCTCCATTTTCTCACATTTTTGAGATGATCAATATCGCAACTCCCTGCAGAGGTCTTTCCTGTCACTTTTAGTGTGGGAAAATTAAAGTCAAACTCCATGAACACTACTCCCACTATCCTACTTCCCATAACCTAATTTCCTAGTTCCAGCGCAATGCATTGCATGTGTAAGTGTCTTCCCCTGAGTGATGGTCCAAGATAGAAAAAATGAATTTGCAAAACCATAACCGGTTTTTATAATTATTCGAAACCACCCTAGTATATACATACATATGTACATATAGCTGATTCCTCATAACACGTTTAACAATCTCCCGTGTCATATGATCAATTTATGTATACGTACTCCTCGGGCAGGTTTTCGAGAAACTGCAAACATAAAGTGAAGTTTAAATATACTACAATAAAGAAAATAGCTCTTGAATTTGAATTCAATAAACCTAATTGGAGTGCCATCTTCTATTTATTTCATACACATTCATTTACAAATTCTGCTACGAATTGTGCAACATTCCAATGGAACATTAAATTAAATTATTTATAAATTAAATCTTTAAATCTACTTCAATGCGCACATATAGTGTTAAATTTTCTTTTGTCATGTTGATACTCTAAAGGATTCGAATTGGTATAAGAATTCTGTGTCAAACATCACATTGAAACATAATTTGTGCACTTGGAATCATTCCCAGTATTAACTTTCTATTATTATCTTATTATTATTATTATTTAAAATCATCTACCGCTCATCTTATATTGTGATACAAGTATGTACAAGTAGGTTTGTGTAAGTGTAGTACGTACTCCTGAATGTAAATCCATATACATATTTTGGTCATGGCTGCATTAATTTTGTTTCTTTTTTAATCTCAGTCCTGCGACAAATTACATATAATTGAACTGAATAATTATTAAGCACGTTTTGATATTTTTGGTGCTTTCTTGTAACCAGTAGTGAAGTTATGAGTATTCGTATTCATATTCGCCTATTTCATGGTATTCGTATTCGCTAAATTCAAGCGAATATTTTGCAAATACGTTCAAAAACAAAATACATGAAATATAAAAAAAATACATGAAATTAAAGATAATTATACATTTTTAATAAATTTTATACAAAAAAAACTCCCTTTTGAGTAAAGTAAAAATACAAAATAATATATATTTCGAAACATTCTATAAAATTGAACATTTGGTGCCGTCTGGGCAACCTCAGTCGTCTTTAAACTCAGGGAAGTTTCAGGCAACGCAGAATCTGAACCAGTACTATGTATATATACTTCCTTAAGGTCTTAATATGTCAAGCGCCACCGTTATATGCGAGATTGAGCCACGACATATATTTGTTGTTATAGGTAATGACTGGTAATTCCTCATACCAATCGGAGACTATAGCATCCGAAGACACTTCCTAGGAAACATAATCGCTCTGTTAAATAAATAAATATAGAGCACTTCCTTAATTAAACATACTTGCCCCCGTTACACTGATACCAGAGATAAGGAGCTTTATATGAGTTTTACGGGGATAGAATGTAAGGTTTGATCATCAAACTATTCGTATATCCGAGCTAACGTCCGCGGTGTTGCTACACCAGTAATCATATATGATGCCTTAGGCTATTGGATCAATGGTGTTCAAGTTTAACATCTGCACCTGCCCATAGGGCCTTATCAGACGGTGGTCTCAACACCGAGTAAATTTTTGAAACGATTCACTAGCGCCCCCAGAGCACTGATAAGCAAATGAGCCCGTAGGCCACCTACTTCCAGTGTTAGGTAGCAAATCATGTATAGTTATCCCTGAATTCTATAATGCACCTTGTTGAGGTGTTCGAGCTGTCATGACTCTTGTCACATCAGAATGTTTTTATGTCAAGACCCATTTAACAGTAATACTGTTGGTTCGAAACACATTCCAGTGACTACTGTCGAATGGCAACAGCACCTAGTAGAGTAAAAGTCATATCATTAATATGCGTCACTCCACACATATTTACGATTAGACCAAAAACTCCACTCCCCGCGTAACTTTGGGTTACAACCACAGCCACTACGAGTCCTTACCCAATACCAGCACACACTATCCAACTTTCGGGGTAGACACGAAGTACTCACAAGGAATACATCAGTCTTTAAACCCGTACTTATGTACCTGTACATGTACCTGTACTTGTTGGGAGTGTGGGGCCAAGCTGGTCCCGTAGTGCTAGATTCGAATCAAACTGGTATTAACCAGTCCTTCATCAATCTCTAGTGAGATTTCGAAGAGTCACCTCTTCTGTCATTTTCGAACCTCAGGGAGGAACAAGGTAATGCTGCACCTTAAGCTGGGTACCGCGGGGTCGCTCAGACACCCGTAGGTTCCGAAATTCAAGATTCCAGAACCGCCCTGCGGGAAGGCTATTGGATCAATAAAATTTAAGGCTAGCAAGACACCACAATTACCCATTAATTTTATTACGAAAATGCTATCCGACATGAAGAAACTAATTATCAGCCGAAAAATACTTGCAATTTGCTGATTCCCCTTTTTTGTTTGAATATGTCAATGAAACAGGTATCGTATTTCAGTGTTTCACATTACTTTCAAAAAAGCGCTCAAAAGATAGAAATTTAATTTCAATTGTGTTTCAACCAATAGGAAACATATTTGCCAAAATAATTTGAATACGTGTATCTGCTTGGAGTGCATGCAAACTTTTTCATTATATATTTTGACAGATAAAGCCTAGGAACTAAAAAATAATGTTTTGGGAGAAAGGATAGAGGGAGTAGTGTTTATTGACATTTGATTTAAATTTTCCCACGTCAAAAGTAACAGAAAAGACATCTGCGGGTAGTCCATTCCACATACGTGCTGTTCGGCTAACAAACGAATTCTCCGTAAAGTGTAGTGCGGTTCGCTGTCAAGTCGACCACAAATGGATGAACGCGTCGTGCGCGTGAATATCCAGGTTCCCTGACATCTTTACAATAAATAGTAGCGATAGAACAATGAAACGCATTCCACGTTGCGACGATGCTCAATAGAGTCTATAGAGTTGGCTACTCTATGAGTTTCTTCGCTCTTTCCTGTACACGGTCGAGTAACTTCAAAATAGTCTTTGAAGCACCGGCCCATACATGAGAGTTGTATTCCATTTTTGGTCGGATATAGGTGGTATAAATAGTGAGGAGATCAGATGGGGTGAAGAGATGTCATACACCGTCTTAAAAAACCGAGGCACTTGATTGCTTCCTTAAAGACCTGAAAAATGTGCTCAGTCATGTGTTCATGCCCAGAACATCAAGAACTTCTGATTCCTGGATGTTTATACCGCCCATAATTACAGATAGAGTAGCAATCTGGCATGCGTCGATGCGTAAGCATGAAGCATTGAGTCTTTTGAGCATTGAAATCGACCCTGTTCGCGTGACACCATTCCGATATTCTCGTGAGGTCATCATTTAGCGAATTATTCATATTCTGCCTCGTCGCCGCGATCATATTCGACGTAGGCCTACGATTAAATGAATATGAATAGCAGATACTACTGTCATCTGCGAAAGAGTGGATAGGGTTTGAAGTTTGACGTAGAAGGTCATTAAGAAATAGGGTAGGAGAAAGAATGGAGCCTTGTGCTACCCCTGACTTAATCTTGAACTCGTTAGATGAGATCCCGTCTCTAACAACTCTTATAGCGCGATCCCCGGGAAAGCTCGATATAAATCGAGAGAAGATGTCACCGACACCAAAAGCAATAAGTTTGGATGTCAATGAAGTCATTTGCAGCAATTATTGGAAATACATACTTATGTAAGTGGGAAAAAGACGAAGATTTTTGCCAAACTTCTGCATGTTATGTAGACGCTAGCGAAGAAAAATTTCGTAAAAACCATAATTTTTTAAAACTAATTAAGTGCAGAAACAATATAACTACAAATGCATTTTCTTGTGATGGTATAAAATGTGTATTATTTTATATTTTCTTTAGAAAAAAGTTGCAAGTCTTAAAGTTTACAATTTCATTACAAATATATACGTGCAATAGCAAATAATAACAAACATTTTTAAATGAAAAAGGCTTTTTTGTTTTTCGAAATATTTTCTTGGCGATCAATAGACTTTTGCATTAGTTCAAACCATTTGTCATAGCAGTTTTTCCATTCCTCGAACGCTTCAACTGTTGCTTCGGCGCTCGTAAATCATTAACCACGTAGTTTACATTTGTTATTCTGAAAAAGAAGGATGTATGGAGGATGAGTCAGGAATTCGACTGCTCAAAAATTCACATACATATGATTAAAAAGGAATATTTAAGTAATCTATTTATACAGGGTGTCTAGTGGCAAATTTATATTTTTAAATACGATTATTTCAAAAAGTATTAAACGGTGCGGAAGTAGGGTGGCACCGTTGGAATTATCGATTGTGCCGATTTGTCAGTCACGATATCGCAGTGGTCCAGTGAGCATCGCGCGTTCGTTGTGGAGACATTTTTTAAGAGTAATGATTCTTACGTAATTGGTCGTCGACAATTTTGTTCAAAGTTCGGTATTCGGTGATGGACCGAGTGTAAATCTAATTCGTGGGTGCAGAGATTCCGCGCAACTGCTTCGGCTATGAATTTCCCACGCCGGAGCCCAGTGGATCTTCTAGGACTCCCGAAAACATTGAACTGGTTGAAAGTAGTTTACGTGAAAATTCGCGACTTTCAATACGGAAAAGAGCAGCGTCACTGGGACTTTCAGGAGCGATTATTCATGATATTTTAAAAAAGGATCTGGAGTTCCATTTTTTTTAAATTTAAATCGTTCAAGAACGGAAAGAAAGTGACTTTGATTTACGGAAAAATTTTTGTGAAACGATGTTGGAGAGTTTTCGCACTGTAAATCCCATTTTTTGGAGCGACGAGGCTCATTTTCACTTAAACGGCCACGTCAACAAACTAAACTAACGTTACTGGTCTCCAAGAACCCACAACCCTCGATTGAAACATCAAAAACCATTGCATTGCCCCAGGGTAACTGTTTGGTGTGCCTTATCCACGCATGAGATAATTGGAGCATTTTTTTTTCAAAAATTCTGGAGGCCAGGCGACAAATGTCAACGGTGAAAATTATCGACGCATGATTACGGAACCCTTATAATGATACGGACATGTTATCGTGATTATTGTTAATGAGAAGAATGTTCCGGACTCGGAGTTATAAGATGGCAAATATGAATATTTTTAATGTGAAAAAAAAATTTATACAAATATTCAGCAAATTTCCAAAAAGCATGCACTTCATACAAAACAAATATTATAAAAAGATTTGTTATTCGAACACCATTTTCGAAGGAACCCTTATTTTCAATTTATATTAGATCATTTAAAAAGCATTTCAGAAAAATGTTCTAAATAATATCATAAAGACACTTTCAAAGGTAGTTTATTTGAAAATAATAAAGTTTACTTATATACATATTATGACAGTATGCGGATGAATTTGTATTTCTTTAATTGCTAAATAGCAAAGCTGTAATTGAATCATTTGTTTTTTGATTTTAATTTGTTACGAATTAGCTAAATTTTGAATTAATTCTTATCACAATAAAAAAGAATTGAATGAAATTTGATTCAATTCAAAGGAATTAGGTAGAAATGAATTTAATTTCAATTCTATTCAATTCGTTTGAAAAGAATTCATTCAAATGAATTAGAACAATGAATTGCTATTCAAATGAATGAAATCGAAAATGAGTTTAGTTCCATCAAATTCAAGAGCAGATCCAGGGTGAATGAAAAATGGAAATTTTTTCCTAACAAAATGAAAATATTCAGTAAAAATTGTAAAGCATTGTCTTGGATCCGCGCCTGATCTAAGAAAATATGGTGCTTGTTTGGAGTTTGTTTCTTCAAGAAAAACTGATTTTTATTTTGAAATGCTCTGAACCACATTTAATATTCAAGAAGAAATTAATAATTTTTTAAATTTTGTGACCCACGACCACCCAAAGGCAAATAAAAATTTAAGCAAATAAACAAAATTTTCCGTTTTGATATGATTTTCGACGATAGAAATTCAAATTCATTTGAATTGACTCAAATTTCATTCAATTCATTTTTTTGTGTGAAAATAATTAATTCAAAATTGGCTAATTCAGTGCATGAATGGTTCGTCAAGTAATTAAAAAATTAATGATTCATTTACAGCTCTGCTAAATAGCTACTTCATTTTAATCGTTTTTATAAATATGTATCCTGTAATTTAGTGCAAATAAAGTATCTGGTGTATATGACTTTTTTATATTTATCTAAAGTAGAACGAATTATTTACTGTCTTTTTAGAAGTACATAAATATGTATATTTTTCGTTGTGTATATTACGAGGTTATGGAAATTTTTCTATGTTAGAACAATTTGTAAATTCTTTTTGTTTTTAATTCTTTTGGTAGCATCATTAAGTTTTATTGTTGTCATACATTATGCTGACATGGTATTTATGTATTTTATGGGTTTTCTTTCTTACGCTTATATGATTTTATTATCTTCACAATGTGGGACTTTCATAATATTTAGTACAATAGCATTTCTTATCCCTTTCGCTCCACAGAATTCTAACCCCCAAAATATACACTTTTCAGTAGAAATTTTTCGAACGAGTTTTATAATTTTAAGAATTAAATTGTATGCCTTATAACTCATCATAATTTTATACCAGATATTAGATTTTACAATTTTTATATATAATGGCACATATGCCAATTGACGTACACAAATTCCTCAATACTTTTTTTTATTTTATGCATAAATTTCATGTTTGAATATAATATTGCAATAATAAGTTCAATTTAAAATAAAAAACCTTAACGATTATTTTAATGTGTTACTTTTAGGCAATGTACTGTCATAACATTTTAAATCAAATATGTAAGTCAAAAATCAGAAACCCTGTATATCCTCTAATAAGAAGTATTTTTTCGACGAAGGTACGAATCCCTTTTTTGAACTTATCGAGAAGCCCAATGTTCTGCAACAATGGCTATTGACTTCAAGTATCGCGTTCTAGTATTTATCCAACAGATCTCTGTTTCGACAACCCTAATGTCTGAAACTACAGGATGTCTGCTAGCAGATTTATACTTTCAAACTTAAATAATAAACGTAATAATTGACACAAAGAGCATTAAACGATAGAATGGAAATGCGGATTTTATTTTTTAAAGAGTATGTCATCCAGATCCTTCAAATACTTTTTTAAAATTTCATGAATAATCGCTCTTGGAAGTCCCATTGAGGCTGCTCTTTTCCGTATTGCAAGTCGCGGATTTTCACGTAAACTGCTTAAAACCAGTTCAATGTTTTCGGGAGTCCGTGAAGATCGACTGAGCCCCGGCCGTGGGGCATTCATAGCCGAAGCAGTTGCGCGAAATCTCTGAACCCACGAACGAATTAAATTTACACTCGGTCCATCACTTATTCGTTGAATACCGAACTTAGAACAAAATTGTCGACGAGCAATTACGTAAGAATCATTACTTTTAAAAAATGTTTCTACAGAGAACGCGCGATGCTCAATCTACCACTGCGATAGCATGACTGACAAATCCGCACAATCGATAATTTCAACGGCGCCACCCTACTTCCGCACAGTTTAATACTTTTTGAAATCGTAATTAAGTTTGAAGTCGTATTTAAAAATATAAATTTCCTACCAGACACCGTGTATATACATAGTACAGTCGAAAAAATGTTCCAAAATGTACTTTTTTCCGTAAAATAATTCACAGTACACATCTCTAACTACTTCAAAAATTTCTTTCTCATCACTGTTTTCTTTAACTTTTTTATGTTAATTGCATTGCTTACGCACGATCGACTAAAAAGACCTATTTTTAGTTGCGTCAATGTTCTCAAGAAGTGCTGATTACTTTTGTTACACATAATATTAAATTTTAGCAAAACCTTCTTCGAAATAGACTTCTTTCATAATGGAACCAATTTTATTTTAAATATTACAATCATTTTTGCATAAACAGTTTTTTGCCTCTCCTGAAAATTTGAGAATTTTGAGTTGTGCCGCTTTTGTATTTAGGGTGCGATATAATAATGTCATCAAGGTAAGCCAATCATAATACATTTGGTAATCCAATTTGAAAACTAGTTCCTTAACACAAATATAATTTGATTTTCAGTTCTAATGCATACATGCATTAGACGTACATGTATTTATCTATAGTATGAGGTATTTCATTAAGCGCTTCCTATCTTTAAATTTACAAAGTGTGTGTAAGATATTATCGAAATATTTTATTCGTTTGGAAGACCTATTGATACCATTAGGTGTGCAATATAACACTTTTCAAATGTTCCCAACGGATTCACAAAGAAAAAGTCTAAAGGGGTCAAATCGCACGATCTCATTGGCGAATTCATATCACCTCCACGTGAAATAACCATCCCCTCTTTGTCTATGGTCGTTTACCTTCAGTTCTGTGGCAGTTGAACTTTGTACGGGTGCAGGCCCAAGTTACGATGCAAAAATCTCGATGTGGTCTGCGAAACGCGGAGTCTTTGTGAGCAACGCAAATGAATTGCATCAGATTCTCCTGCACACTATCGCGGACAACGGCGATTTTTTCAGCTTATCTTACGTTTCATCGACGTACATGTGTTGATTGGTTATTTACTGAACTAGTGGACCCAAATTTATCCACCACATTCCGAATAGTACTCTCGGCAAGACGATTTAGCGACAGTAAAATGGGCGAAGCTCGCGGTACGAACAGAACTCCCATTTTGATAAAACAATTTTATTATTTGCATGTGTTATTGAACGCTATATCCGTCCATGGTGATTTGGAAAAACAGCTTGCCTACGTAACATCTAATTTCACTGATGTGGCTTTAACAAGGTGAACGTTATCAACGTTCGGAAACCCCTGTTGGAAGACCCTTTATATGTGTCAACATACTTACTCTTCCATAAGGTATTTACTTCCTTTAAAGGCATGCACATGTTTTATTAGTTGCTACTTTAGAAACAATTTTTTTATAGAAATGTCTGGACGCTTAGAAATCGTTAGGGTGTTGTGCAAACTAAACAGGAACATTTTATAGACAATTTTTTCATCCTATTCATTTAATTTCCACTGTTGTAATTGAAATTTAAGTCATTGTGGGCGTATTTGTGTTTGGAAGGATCTATAAATTATTTTCAAAAAAGATTTATATAAGAATAGTCCTAAAGATAATTGTGTTCTTTAGTAATAAATGATGTTTATCAATAACACAATTTTTCTTTTGTTTTGCTTTTAAACCCAAATGATCAATCTCCGCCAAGCAATATACATCCATACATACCCACCAAAAAAAAATTATTGCGTTCTTTGTTTCTTATGTATTTCTTTATCTGAATTCTTTTTTAATGCCATTTTAAATATTAACAAGATTGTCACTTTTGAACTTATGGTTCTGTAATTCTATTAAATAAATGAACACATACACATAGAACATAATGCATGTAATTACTGGCATAAATATACATATAACTTGTTTTGTAAGCGTTATAGGAGATTTCAAAATTAATTTAATTTTAAATTTTAACTGCATTTAAGCCTCATTCGAAAAATCAACCTAGATTACGCAGCCTAATCTAAATGTGAAGAGCTAAGAATTCAGTTAATAATTAATTATGATGAACTGTTGAAAATATGCATTTGAAAACCAAAACTCACACACATATGCCGTCACGATAGGTCGTGGCGATGCTCGAAGTAGTCTGCCCGTTGTCTGCAAAACGAGAAATTTTTCATGGGTTCAACCCCAGTTTCAGACTGATGTGCATTTCTGTGTCTTTGTGTCAATTGTTGTCGGAAGGTTTCAGTGGCGAAGGCATATTCACTGGTCACTGAATAATAACGGCTTCAGCTGTATCCAATCTACAGTCACATCAAGACGCCCTCCTTCGTCGGTATAAAATAATTACTAAAAATGGCTACTGAAAACGAAGTTTCAAAATTTAATACGTCTCCTTAACATCAATACTGCCATAAAAACAAATAACAAGCAAAAAGCAGTGGTGTACGATAGTGAAGTTTCATCTTCTATCATTTCACCTACTATCCTTTTCTTCTAGTTCCAACACAATGCACTGCAAGTGTAGGGGTCATCTCCTGAGTGCTGGTTCAAGATAAAAAAAGCTGTGTAGCAAAGATACTGAAGCTTCACCTCCTATAATTTTTCCTACTATCGCTTTCCTCTAGTTCCAGCACTGAGTACTGGTCCAAGATAAAAAAAAGGCTGAGAGCAAGAGTGTCCTTCCTCTTCAGCCAAATATGACCTCTATAGTTTAGGAAGTTACGTGCTAGTGGGTTAGGATGTAACTCAATCTTTACATCAGTTGTCACATGTTTCGAAAACAAAGTTTTTACTATCGGTACATCTAGATCTTTGTGGATGCGCGAATTTTCCACATACCAGGGGGCAGCTGTAATTATTAGAAGAATTTTATTTTGTCGCCTTTGAATTGTGTCAATATTTGTTGCTGAGGCAGTACTGAGTATTGGTTTTAGAATCGAGTTATAGAAAAGAAGTTTTTTTTCGGGTAAGTTTTGTTTTCTTTTTCGCACTAACCCTTTGTGCCATGCTTGTGAAACGTCAATAAAGAAGCCAGAACAATATTTCTTTTCGAAAGTTTTTCTGAGTACATTTACTAGCCTGGGATTTTGCTCAATTGTGCTATGCTTTGTTCTGAAGCCAAATTGATGATTTGGGATGCATTCATTTTCGCTTAGTGACGGAGCCAATTTTGTCATGAGGAGCTTTTCAAATAACTTTGACAGATTTGACAATAGACTTTAGGGTCTATAGGACTCTACTTTGGTATGGTCTTTACCAGCCTTTGGTATCATTGTTATTAACGAAATCTTGCACTCAGTTGGATAAAGATGGAGGCGCAAAATTGCGTTGAATATAAATAGAATTATGCAACTCTAGAAGCATTTTGTTGCTAATTTTATCAACACCTGGAGCTTTCTTTGTGTTCAGGCCAGCTAGTGCATTTTCAATTTCACAAAAATTAAATCTTAAGGGAATTGCTTCTCTGCCAGTAACAGGGGGAAACCCTAATGTATCACTAGATGCGTTTGGAATGAAGACTTTTCTTAAATGCGTAACAAAAACGGCTCCTTTTTCGGCATCAGTTCTTGCCCAATCGCCATTCAACGTGAGCATCGGCGACTTGTTTATTGTGGGCCTTTTGAGTCCTCGGGCTGCTCGCCATAACGCTTGTGGTGTTGCATATAGTCCCTCCAGAAAAACTTGTAAGGACGCTGCTTTTTGAATTTCTAATACGCTTTGAAGCTGTCGAGTGCATTTTTTAGCCTACTTTTCAGCTGAGGAGATCTATACCGTTGCCATTCTCTGCGGTCTCTTTATTTTTCTGCCAACAGGCGTTCGACGTCGGCTGAATATATTTTGTTGTATCTAATATGACGATTAGTGGAGGTAGCATGTTCCGCGGATTGCTTTATGATTGCCTCAAACTCCCTAACTGAGTCATCTATGTCTGCGGCCGTTCTAAGCAAAATTTTTTCTGTACAATGGGTACTCAGATATTTTTTGTAGTTCAACCAATTAACAAGTGTTGTTGTTAATGCTAAATCGCAGGTTGGTGATGAATTTTGGTATGATTATATGGTGAGTATTGTTGGTGAGTGGTCTGAGGACCACTAGGTAGTTCACTTGATACAGCTTCTACTACTCCAAAAACGATAATATCAGGAATTTTTTGGCGATCTGTTGGCCAGTAAGTTGAATGTCCGCTTGAAATTACATTCAAGCCCATTTTAGAAATTGTGTTGAATAACGTTCGACATTTCGGGGTAATTAGCCGTGACACCCAGAAAGTGTGCTTGGCATTGTAGTCGCCTGCTGCCAGGAAGCGTGGCCCTAGTGATTTATAAAATGTGCTGTATTGACTTTAAGAGATTGAAAATCTAGGCGGGGAATATATCGATGAGATGACCAGTTTTTGATTAGAATTTTCGATGCAAATATTTGTTGCTGGAAGATAGTCTAATAAATGTTATTTAAGTCCCGACTTTATTAGTATTGATGAACCACCACAAGCTCTACCTCTGGGGTTCTTGGTGTCATATAAAGAATACACATTTATTTTAAAGAAAGTTCGAAAAGTCAGATAGGTTTTAGATATGCGCATTACGTTTTTATGTTGGCGGATGCTGTTTGCGTTCCAGAAACAAATTGTTATGTTCATGGTTCATTAAATACAGCATGCAAAATACATTTCCTATTGTTGGTTGTAAAATTATTTATGTTGCTTACTAAAGACTCAATAGAAGCTTCCAGTCGGCTAAAATTGTAGCCAGGTATCATTTACCATATGTGGTTTTTGCGGTAATGGTTGAGTTGCCTTCAATGCGTTAGCATACGAAAACTGTGTAATAGGTTGATTAGCCTTTAAAACGTTAGCGAATGAAAACTGTGTAGTAGGTTGATTAGCCTTTACAACGTTATCGAATGAAAATTGGTTGGTATATTTCCTGTGTAACTGAGGAAAGTTCTCATTTAGCATGTTTATCGGCGGAGCAAGTGATGTTTTCTCCATTGATTTTTTTAACAATAGAGTAAACTGGGCAGCCCCTGTAATTGGCGGTGTGATTTCCACCGTAGTTTCTGCATTGTTTGGCCTTTGCGTTATCTCGTGATTTGTTGCAATTATCGGTGCCGTGCAGCTCACAACACACAGCACATATCGTGGTTAGTTTGCAGTAGGCCTTAGTGTGGCCGTATTCTTGGCAATTAATACATTGGAAAGGCCGACTTTGTTTGTGTAGCTCTTCTACTGTTACTCTTCGACGCAAAATATATTTCAAATTGCATATAGGATGAATTCGATTTCGCTTGAGCCTCATGTCTCTTGGTTCCATTTCTACCTTAAATAGCGGTTGGGGTATTTTGTCCTTGTTTTTAATGTTAAAAACATATTTGACCTTGAAGCCATTATTTACTAACTCACTTCTTACCTCTTCCGGATCAACACACAAGTCTATGCCTTTTACTACTACTTAAAGCCCTTTGGCACTCTTCAATTGGAAAGAGTGACGTTTTTGTTTTGTTTTTCTAATTCCGTAACAACTTTTCTGTAATCGCCTTCTTCCTTTACGTGAATTTTTGTATAAAAAATATGAGAAGCTTATAAAAGGTTCAGTTGACAAGTTTCTATTTTTGTCGAAAGATCTCTTATAAGCTATAATAATTTTTACACATAAGGCAGTAAATATTTAAAATTAAATAAATATTTTCTAAAATATCTGGTACTAATTAAATATTAACTTAATACAGCTAAAAAGAATCCAGAAAAATTTAAATTTTTTGATTAAAATTATTATGTATAACTAACTAGAAAATTTTTCATTATTGCTCTTATTTGATTTTAAATCTTTATTTTCGGACTTCCAAGCTCCTTACTGATCCTACTAATGCAATTGTGTCAAAAATACTATTTTATACGTATATAATTGTAAGCAAAAAGCAAAATCAATGTAACAGATAAACCAAGTCTTTATTTTAATAAATAGTAAATAGCCAAAAAAGACAAATACATATATCCGATATATCCGAAAAATACCGAAAATATCGTCATTGTAAAACAAAACCTACACCTACTTTCCTTAATACTTACAGCCATACCTAAATAAGATCGGAAAGCGTTTTCTAGCTGTCAAAAATTCTCATGCCCATACAATTTGTATGTAGCATACCGAAATACCACGGCGTCAACGTAATGGCAACGCTTTTTGGAAAATTTCAAAATTCGATTTTGACAGTGCGTTTAATAGTGAAGTAAGTTTCAAATAAAGAAGGTGAAAGAAATAAACATAAAAAAATATTTGTTATTAGAAAATGGAGGTAAGTAAATCCTTTAAATCCTCCATGTAATTCATTGTTTAAACTTTTTTTTATAAAATGCTTATTTAAAAATCGTAAACACCAATAAACTTTATTGTTAAAACAATCAGGGTTGTTATATTTATTTTTTTTATAACCCTGTTTTTATCATTTTGATATTACGTTGCCGCTTTTATTTAGGTATGGCATTTCAGCGTAAAAGCTAAGCGGAAAAAACGTTCCGCTTCCGCTCTTGTTTAGGTATGGTTGTGAGTGTACCAACAACAACAGTTGTATTTGCTTTAACGTATTTGTATTGAGCAACTAAAGTTTGTGTTTGTGTTTTTTTTTTACTTTCCATTTGTTGGCTTTGGTCATCATTTGTATTTATCTTTACACTTAAAATGTTTTAAAAAGTAATTGTGTTTGAATTCAATTATGAATTATTTGATGCTAAGGCCTAATTTGTACTATTTTTAGGTATTGCCCCTGTACTTGTTTTACTTGCGTTCACTGTTGATGTAGTCGTTGTTGTTGTTGTTGAGTTTGCATTCGATGATCTGTTACTCACGTCAACTGTTGTTGTAGTGCTTCTTGTTGGCGCACTTGAATTTATTTTGTTACTTAAGGTATGTACATACCATTGCCATTTACTACAATATTGACAGAAATATTGTTACAAAATGTGCAACAACTGTGTGAACTCACAATTTTTGTGTAGCAACATCGTCACAAAATGTATTGTCGGTGCATTGTATGCCAATAATATTGTCACAATTCTGACAATTGTGAGAACACCCTTCATTTCCATTGACACACAATTTACAGTGATTTGTTATTGCCGCATGTGCTTCATTTAGTGCACCGTACAGTAACACCATTGGCACATAAATATTTTTGTTGGCAACGCTGCCCATAATTAATTATATACAATGTTAAAAATCGGATCTGGCAAGTTTTGCCTTACAATAATCTAACAACCGTGTGAACGGTCAATTATTATTGGCAGAAAAATTTATTTATTGTGTGCCAATGAAATTGTATGGTTTTCTTTCAATAGTGTGAACAGACAAATTACCAGATGGTAACAATTTTCAGACAGATCTTAAATTTCATCAGCTTGTACCATTATCAAGATAGACATTAATCGTTTTATCCTTATTCATTTTAATAATGATGGCATCACGCCAGTGGTAGTGTCACTTCAAAGATAACCTTACTGGGTAAATTTCTGATATTTGCCATATAGGGACTCTCTTCCACTCCACGATTATCTCAGACGCTCTGTGGTGCTGGCAAAGCGAAGAGGGGTACCGTTTTTAATAGGCGCCGATGCAACGACGCATCACTTGATGTGGGATATAAACGAGAGAGGTGAGTCAATTTATTATCAGATATTATTTCGCGTTCTTTAATTCGTTACGGAGAGAGGTTATTGATATAACACTGGGAGCTGCTCTTATTGAGAATCCTTTAGTGATAAGACTGCCTGATTTACTAAACATTACATTATGTATTATATGTACATATGCATTCATATCTCAGTAAAAATTTAAGTATAATATTCGTTTTTGTTCTCTTTTTTTTTTGTTATCTTGGACCAGCACTCAGAAGATGATACCTACATATGCGGTGCATTGTGCTGGAACTAGACGGAAGGGATAGTAAGAGAAATGACAGCAGGTGAAGCTTCAGTATCTTATAACACTGCTTTTTGCACGTTATTTGTTTTTATAACAGTGTTGTAACGTCTGTGTTGTCAAGGAGATGTATTAAATTTTCGATGCTTCGTTTTTAGTAGCCATTTTTAGTAATTATTTTACGTTGCCGGTTCTACACAATCCGACGAAGGAGGATGTTCTGATGTGCCTGTGGATTGGGTACAGCTGAAGCCGTTACTGTTCAATGACCTTCGCCACTGAAACCTTCCTACAACAGCTGAAAAAAAGCCACACAAATGCACAACAGAACAAGTAAGAGTGCTATATTCGGCTGTGCCGAATCTTAGATACCCTTCACTGGCTCCCTTTATTTCTGAAATTCGCCTGAATTGCCGGATAGTCGTTTAGTAGTGTCGAATTTTTACTTAATAGTTGGATCTGGTCCAAAGGACCAGACCTTTTCGATCAATATATAACTTCAAACAGCCAAGTCATGCAAACCAAATTTCACCGTAAAGCTACCAAAAACGAATATTGTGATGCATTTGTGGCTTACGCCATTCTTGCGTGATCAGATCTTTCAAACAGAGGCTTACACTTATATGATTATAGACCCACATACATACAAATAGAGTATATTAATAATACATATGTACATAAATAATTAAATTTCAATACGTAGAATTATAGGAATACACTTATTTTCAAAACTATTGTTTTCTTCCGGCCATATGCTTGTTTTTATTTTTCATTTCTGTATATTTCTATTGAATATATTTTTACAATATATTGGAAACTAAATCACATTGGACGAATGATCTCAATTTTTTAGAAGAATTTTTATGCACCAAACAAGCGCTTTTCATTTCAAATGGAAATACGAAGCAACGAAAAAAAAATTTATTTTCTTTACACATCCTTCCTTACGTTAAATTAGGCACAACTGTTGTTCCTTTAGATTAGCTATGAATGTTTGTTTTCTAAATTAAAAAAAAAATTTTTTGACTTTTTTCCAATTAATGTGTTTCAAAATTATTAATTTCTATAACCAGTAAAAAAAAAGGAGACGCAAGTTCTGAGGGACACCTATGATTCGAACTCATTCAAAGAAATTTGCTACTCTACAACTTGCTCTTTGCTAGCTCATCCATCCACCTCATTAAATTCAGAGTCATTAAATCAGAGAAAGGCCTAAAGAATTTTTTCAGTAGCCCATATGTATACATGTATGTACACAAAATAATAAAACAACAAAGTTATGAACATAAAGAATGCCATAAGCTCCCTATAGGAGTGAGCGAAACAAAATATGTATATGTTTATAGATAAGAATGTAAATCAGATACCGCAAAACACCGCACATGTGCGAATGCTATTACACTAATAAAGAGGGCGTGCAGCCATAATTTTAATATTTTTGAATAAAAACTTTAGTCTTCAGTGATTATTGAAGCATGTGGGTTGTGTATTCGCATGTTACTTGAAAACCAAGGCTGCCACTTTATTATTATTTATAAATATGAGCAGATTGTGTAGTAGTTTTTTACTAGACTCTGCAATGTTGAATGAATATGAAAATGATTTTTTGTTTGCCGAAAATTACTTCGGTAAATCTGAAAGCTTAGTATGCTAACGCACGGAACAAATTAGTGCATTCATTTATTCTAATATTAAAACTAGAATAATAAACTGTAAATATTTTTCTATTTGTGTAGATGAGTGCACTGATATTAATGACAGTATATTTTTCTTCAGCGTTTTTTTTTAATGGAAATAAGAAGGCAAAACTTAAAAAATATAAATATTATACACTTAGTTGCAAAACTTTACATACGATTTAATTTCTTCAATAAATTTTAATTTTTCAGAGAAATACAAAAAAGTTGTTAAACTTTTTTATTTCATAGGATTAACGATCTTTACAGAAAATAAAAAATAAAAATTCACGCTGTTTAATATTATATAATGAAAAAAATAATAAATTTTATAAAAGCAAAAGTCTACATATGATACATTATAAAAACTTTGGGGTGACTTAGAAAATATTCAATGGATTGTATGGTCTTTTTTGCATCTTAAACTTCTTTAAGCCTTTTAGGCATCGAAAAAAATGATTTTTTTGTTATTTCCGGGAAATATTTCCCTTTCGTCTCTTAAAATCATTATCAAGTGAGAAGTGGAGGAAGTTTTTCTATATCTAAGTTTCTGTTTTAAATAAATTAATAAATGTGCCCTGTTAAATACTTACAAGTAAGAATTTTCAAAAATTTTACTTCACATATAAAATAACGATCAGATTAAATGCAATTTCGAAATCATATGTAGAGTTTTGTGACTAAGTGTTTCTTGTATTTCTTTTTTTCTGGCTTTGCTGTCCCTTTCTATTGATAGATTTATATTAATTAATGAAAACTAAATTTAGTGTCATACGGGCTTTAATAACAATTATTATTCATACGAGTATATATCAAAAGTGGGAATTTTTTGGGTATTTTTATTACTTTTTTTTTACATACTGGCAGCATTACTGAAATGAGGGAAAAATAATGACGCTCAAAGACAAACAACAAAAACAAGCATAAAATGTGAATGCTTGAGTCAGAAGCCACACCACATTTTTTTGCTTATTAATGGCGCAAAATGAAAGAACGGTAAACATCAGTGTAGAAAATAATATTTCTTTTTATGAAACTGTCATAACAAGCATAAATGTAGAACTTGATTTTTCGTTGATAAAATTTTTAATTAAAATTTGCAAACATTGGCAATGTTTACACTGAATGCTATTTCTTTTATTATTATTATATAAATTTTATTATAAGTTATGTAAAATCGGAAAATTTTTAATACATTATGTGCTTAAAATTTTGAAAAAATCAAATTTTTTAAAAGTCACACTTTTAAAATTGTTACTATTTTGCAAAATAAACAAATTCCCAGTTCAGTGCGAACTTCATTGTTATAAATTTTTTTAAAACCAAAATTATGTTGTGATTTAATTTTAATGAAAAGCCGTCGATTTCTTTACCCGTGACTGTAAAATTATTTCATTTATTGCGTCTCAAAATATTTTTCAGCATTTCAGTAGTAAGCATGTAGCATTCGCTTTAAAATGGTACATTTTGTTTTTTCTTAATAAACCAAAAAAAAATTCAAATTTGAAGAGCAGCGTTGCCGGGAAATAATGATGAGATAAATTGATATCAAATTAGAATTATTTGTTACAATTTCCGAAAGGCAATGTTAAATCTAGTAGTGATTATGGTAAAATCGAAATAATGTTGAATGTGAGTTTTTATTAGTGAAATGGAAAAGGGCAAATCTTTAAATTTTATATCTTTACAGGAGAGAGAAGAAATTAATAAAATAAGAAATATTGTGATTATTTATAAACATGATTTTTTCACCATAAGAACTTTTCTTATTCTTCAGACAGATTTGCTTTATTTAGTAAAAATAAACTATTTGCGGAATCTTCTACTTCCATAAAATATAAGTAATATTTGAGAACTTCATTTGAATGTATCAAATACTAACAGCACAAAATGGTGTAAGCCTCTGTTTGAAAGATCCGATCACGCAAGAATAGTGTAAGCCACAAATGCATCAAAATATTCGTTTTTGGTAGCTGTACAGCAAAGAAGACACTATTATTGTTCAAAAAACGTACGGCGTAAGTAACTTTTTTTCGTCGTACAAATTTGAGACGCTTATTTGTTTCTGGTAAAAATTATGCCAAAACGCATTTTCGATTTTATTTGAGGCTTCTTCTTTAATGCAACAATTTCTTACTGCCGAATTCATTTAAATTTATTTATATTTTAGTTCATTTCATTCATTAAAGAATTAATAAATAAATTTCCATGAAAAATCAGTTATTATACATTTTTTACATCCAAAAAAAAAAGTTTATGAATTTAAATTGAATAATAATTCATAAAGCAGCAGACAATTCTGTAATTTGAAAGTTTGGCATATTTAGGTTGCTCAGTTGGCGTATTTTAGTTTTGAATAGTTAGCATCTCGATACCACGTATTTATTTGAACATATTTTTAAAATAAAAACTCACATTCAAGGCCATTTGCTCGCATACATAATCCGCCATTGTAGCAATTTCAGCATTTTCACTGTTAGATTTAATATTTTCTTTCGTTAAGCCGATGCGACACGTATTAATATCCGCGGCAATATTTGTATTAGTGTGCGTTAGTGTTCAAAAAACAGTCACACATAGACGTACGACGTAAGAAAACATTCGACCTTTTTTGAAATTTTGTAAAATGTTTTTTAACAGAAATTGTAAAAATAAAATTATTTATTATAAATTTTTTTGGTGTAGCGAAGAACAATTAAGTCTTTCCTACTACTTATTTTAACAATCATACCAATCAATTCAATTCAACTTGTCTCAGTTTTTTGTTTTTTCTTTACATGTAAAATTTTAAATATATATAAATAAAAATCGGATAATCATCTGTATGTCCTCTATCCCAACATTATTTCGTGGCAACACTGTTCGTCAAAATAAGATTTTTTTTGCATACTGAAATGCTCAAAAAGCAATGCTACTACTCTTTCGCATGAATGTACATATTTATAAAATTAGCAAAAAAGAATGAGGAGGTTTGGCTTCTAAAAAATTGTTTATAAAAACTGGCACCATGAGTTTATGAGTGCTAAGAATGTTTTGTTTCATCAGATTCCGTATACATATGTATATGGTAAAATTTCTTTAGATTTATTGTATTTTGAACATATTTGGGGCTACTTAGCGGGTCCAAATAGTATTTAAAGTAAGTAGTCCACCTAGTTACATACACGGACTAAATTTTATTAAAATCGCTCCATCCGTTTCGAAGTTATGGACAATTTTGTACTAAAATTTCAAGAAAAAAACCAAGTTGGTCGTGGATCCGCGGCTGTAGCTCGGAAACTATTCAACCGATTTGCCCAAATTTCAATAGGAAGAGATTCAGGTATACTACTGACGGATTGACACAAAATGAATTTTATGAGATGATTAATTTGGCCACAAACGCCCTTTCAAGAAACACAAACACAGACAGACGGACAGGCGGACATGGCTCTATCAACTTCTCTATTCATAACCTTTCTGAAAATATATAAATTTTTCTTCTGAGACAAATATTAAAAAAGTTTCACACGGAATGACAAACTTATATATACCCTTTACACTAAAAGTGAAGGGTCTAAAAATGTTTTTATGAGTCTAAAACTGGTGTTGAACCCAGGAAAATTTTTCGTTTTGTAGTCAACGTGCAGACTACTTCGCCCATTGCCACTCTCAGTTGTTTTACTTATCTTTTTTAAATGCGATTTTTAATAAAATTATTATCATACATGCCATCTTTGTGTTTAAGGAGCAGCTTTCTTTGCATTTTTTAATTATATTTTCAGGTTTTTATTGCATTTTTAATTCGCATAAAACACATTTTTTAAAGCATATGTTTGTTTTCGCTGTTTATCATTAATATATATTAGTTAATTTTTTTACAGTTTTTAATTAGTAACTAAAAATGTTGTTATTTATTTTCTAATTACTGGAATTTCGATAATTGTTTTGATCATTTCGTTGAGAGGTTCAAAATTAAACATTTTTTTTAATTGTTTCAATAATTATGATAATTAATTATTTTATTTTTGCTGTGTACGTATTCTCGTACAAATGTAGTTACACGCCAAAAATTCGGAAAATAATTCCTCAGGCACAGTAACTTTAAAAAATGTTATTGTTCTCGGTCGAGGATATACGCATTTGTATACTGAAATCCTACTATTCGTTTGATCTGATGTAATAGTCAACATCCTCGGCAATAGTTTCAGACGCTAATCGAGACACACAAATATTTCTGTTTGGAGGTATAGCTATTAAAGGTTTAGCTACCACTCGATTAGTATTTGGGTTTGAAGTAGAGGTTTCAGGGATGGCTGGCTGATTCATTATTGGCGGCAAAGCTGAATATAGCACACTTACTTGTTATTTATGCAAGTGATTTACTATTAATTGGAATACTTTCGTTCACTAACGAAAAATAACACTTCCCAGATTGAAAAATGTTCAGGAAAAATGTGTTACTTCAAAGTGGAGTCTAATTACATTTATATCCCATTAGTTCATTTTTATATCGATTATATCGATATGAAAGATTTGCCAAAAATGTTTACCCAAAACTCAGAAAGTAGTATCCAAAATTAAAAAATGTACCACAAAAAATTATAATACATACTGAGTGAAATCCAGTTTGTACAGAACTATTTCTGCAATCGAATTTAATCGACTAAATTATCTTATACAAAGATTATCTTTGATGTTATACTATTTTTTGGTAGATATTATAGAGTAAAACAACAATCTTGTTTTGAAATTTTCCAAACACCCCGAAAACTATGAGTGCGTGGATTTATAAACCTGTTGCAAACGGTTGAATTAACGTTTTAAACAAATTAAGAAAGAAGAGGCTCAGACCTTTCAAACAATATATGTACATATATTTTATTTAAGTAAACACAGAAAAAAATTAAATCAATTAATTCAAAAGGACGAAGTTTTAATTAAAATAATGATTAGATTTCAACCTATTACGAAAAACGGAGAATCAATTAAACGTTTTAATTGAAAAAAATTTTCAAATTTGGGCATTTGATTGCACTTTCTTGAGAGAACACCAAAATACATCAAAATAAACGTTATTATTAATTAAAAAAAAAAATTAAATGTTTGTGAGCAAAGACTTAATTGGGTTAAATTTAATTATTATATTTTTTTGTGAACTACAGAAAATAATATCACATCCCAGTCACTATGGGCTCGCTAAGTATTAAGAGTCACCAGTGATTTCGATATAGAGTCAAATAAAATCTTACACTACTAAATTTGGTGTTCTAGTGAATTGATTGAATTACATTTATTTATCTATTACAAAGTGCAAGATATATGCGCCTATGTATATGTCTTTAAAATCAAGGCGAAGTGCGGCTTTGTCGAAAATTTTGAAAAAAACACTTCTACACAGAACATATCTTTTAAAGTTGGTCTAATACTTATGTATTTTTATTTGTTGAAATTAATTAAAAAATTTACCTTTTGGAACGATTAAATAAAAAAGTCGCTCAATTATTCATATGAATAAATATAAATGAATAAGTATAAAAGCGATTAATCTTTAGTAAACTAATGACAGTGTTTTAAACAATAAAAATAAATAAATTTTTTTACATTACCTACCAACCTAAACACAATCGTTGAGCGTTGCGGTTTATACCGCATAGCGCTAACGCCAAAGGCGCCATTCTAATCTCAGTGTTGATAACTATATATCGTCATATGAAACGTAAAACTATGTAAGTAACAAAAATTTCAAAATAGTTTTTTATTGAATATTGTGTACCATGTGAATATGCACGTTCCTACAAAAAGCACAAATGAATTTAATTGTTTTTTTTAATTAGTAGATTTTTTTTGATTTTTATTGCATTAACCGCATAAGAAAGCTCAAGCGACATATTTTTCATACAGCGTTTTTTTTTAATTATGACTTTATTGCCTTCATTTGCATCGTCTATAAAAATTTGAAGGTCACACTGTGTACCGTTATGAATTTATAACAAAAACCATACTGTTGCTCTAACCTTCTCCTGTACAATTTCGTTTTTGTCGCTTGAGCGTGAAGAAAATTTTAATTGCTAAAAGTGATAACGCTAAAAAATTCGAAATGACTGGAAACAATGTTGTTGAAAATAATTTATTGAACTGCGAAGTGCACCATAAACATCTTTTGAAAAGGAATAAACAAGAAAATAATAAACAGAACCGTATGTATGGTAAGAAATATGTAGGTATGTGCAAGGGAGATATGTATCTGGGATCAGCACTCAGGAGATAACTCCTACACATGCGAAGCATTGTGCTGGGACTATAGGAAAGGGATAGTTAGAGAAATGACAGGATGTGAAGCTTAATTAATTAGATTACAGTTCTGCTTTTGCACGTTTATAGCAGTGTTGAAACTTCGGTTTAATATACATTTTTATTAGTATTGTACTTCGCCGGTGCTACACAATACCTACGAAGGAGGGAGTTCTGATGTGATTGTGGATTGCTATCAGCTGAAGCCGGTATTGTTCTGTAACGCTGACTATGCCTTCGCCATTGAAACCTTCCGACAACAAAATGCAAAGAAAGTGTCGTTCAAAGTTTTGCGAAAAAAGCACAGTTCGTAACTGTTCCTATTATACAGGTGATAAACGAAAGGAGATATTGATTAATTTTGGGACCAGAAAATGGTTTAATTAACCGGCCTTATTGAATATTCAGACAGAAAACGTGTTGTCGTGGAAAGTGGACAAATATTAAAAAAAATGAAAAATCTCAATCTCTAACAAAAACAACAATCGGAGATTGCATTACCGTGAGTGAATTACATTTTAAAAAAATGGCTTGAAAATATTCCAAAAATTGAGGCTCATTATCGCCCGAAACACACCAAAAAAGTATATTTCGAGGCAGTTTTTAGAAGTTATAGACAATTTTTTGATCTATAATTGCAAGACTGTAAACCAAATATAGAAAATGGAGCTTTTCCAGTGTCATATCCGATCTTTATAAAAATAATAAAAGATGCCAATTACTCATTATTTAGGCCCCGAACCGACGAATGTGCGCATAGAGTTTAAAGCAAAAAACTTATTACAAGATAAATTTGATCATCACAGAAAAGAAATTGATATGATGCGAATAGAAAAGGAAAATGACACTGAAAATCGGTTATATGTATGCTGTTCTGTATAGACATGCAAGCAGTTAAACTTTTTCCTCAACTTAAGGCTAACTCTTCATACAAATGAAACTGCAAATCCATAATTTTACTATTTATAACATAGAATCCCACGATTTTGATAATTATGTTTGGGATGAAACAGAGGGAAGTCTTGTAGCGTCTTCTTTGACAACTTGCATTGCTAACCATCTAATGGAAGTCATTATCCAGAATCCTGATATTAACAACATCATAATCTATTCCGATTGCTGTTGTTATCAAAATAAAAATGTTATGTTATCGAATGCATTACTTTCGTTATGCGCGGAGACAAATGTCACAATTGAACACAAGTATTTAATAGTTAATTACACGCACTCTATCATAGAGAAAAAAACTAAAAACAGGCACATTAACTTGCCGTCGCAGCTTACAGATTTGATGAAAGGCGTCAGAAAAAATCCTGTTCCTCTCCAAGTTCATCATTTGAATCATCAATACTTCCTTGACTACGAATCTATTCCTAACACATATTCCTCAATACGATCAGGTGAAATGTTTACAAGTTTCCTCAAAATATACTAAATTTTATATTTTTCTTTAGACAAAGAAGTTGGTGATCCGAGCTTTGGTATAAGATCCCAGCGGTATTATTTATTATAAAACAAATATAACAGATGAGTAAGAACAGCTGCCAGAAAGGACTGACTGTAAATTTAAAGCTATTCAGCCTTCCCAATTACATAAACATAGAATTAAAATTTCCCAAAAAAGTGGAAAAATCTTCAATACCTTATGTTATTAATTCCAGCGGAATGGCATAATTTTGACGACAGCATTCCGTTCAAAAACTAAAATAAAAAAAATATTTGTCAGCTTTTCTTTTTATCATAACAAGTTTCGCTGTAGTTACATGTTTTTCTTTGATAAAACTTCAATACAAAAAAATGTAAGTAACATAACATGGCGAAAAAGCTTATAATTGTAATATTTTGTCAAAATATAGGTGAGTCTGTTAATTTTATGCCAGTTTTGGAGAAATTTTGTTTTTCAGATTGCTTACTTAAATATTTTATTAAGCTTCTTCCCTCTCCTGTAAAATCGAAAAAAATGTAGTTACATGGTTTTACGTTTCATATGACGATATGTATTTATTGTTTTTTTTTCACTTTCTGCAACCAACTTCACTTGTTAACGCACTGACGAAATCAGATTTTCTAACTGTTTTATTATGGTTGCTCCATAATTTTTGAATTTTTGACAGATAAACTACGCTTTCCGCTTTTGTTTATGTTTGAGCGTTAGTTAACAGAAGACTGAATTTGAGCATTAGTCATTATACAGGGTGGCCAAAATGGCCGAAGGGGTTTAAGTTGAAAGAGCCACTGTGTGCCTCGTAGTGTGTGCTGTGGCTCAATCCTGTTGGAACCGTACTTGCCGATAGTTTTCCACTGCTGGCCTTAAAAAGTTTTCCAACTTTGTCCGATATCTAACACCAGTGATGGAAACAGTGACACCATGTTTATTTAAAAAAAAAATAAGGGGCCAAATATCCTTTCCGACGAAACACTCCACCAAACGGTACAATTAAGTAGGTGTAATTCTCGCTGTTGAACTGCTCTTGGAATTTCCATAGCTTTTTTTGACTATTAACGAACCCACTCGATTTGAAATGGGCTTCGTCGCTCATAATCAAATTATGAATAACATCATGATTTTCTTTGATATAAAGTTCAATGATTTTGGAACGTTGTTCGATTTTAAATTCCCCAAGTCTTCTTTACAAAATCTGAAAAAAAATTATAATAATTAATTTATAAGGAATTCAAACACCTTCGCTCCTTTTGGGGTACCCTGTAGTTAACTAACTTAAAGGGTGAATATGTATGCGTTAATATGGCTAAAAGGATATGGTATAAAGAAAATAAAATAAGCAAACAAAGGAAATTTATAAAACAATACATGAAATAAATTCAAGTTAAGAATTTACCCAAAGGATCCACACGGTAAATAACATCTGGTGAGACAGGATGCAGCATACACATTAAAAATATCCCAAATGTTAGCCAAACTGAGAGCATATGATACCATTGGTGGTACTGTAATTGTTGAATTGTAATTCCGGTATGATGTTTTTTATCCGCCATATTGCAAAGGCAGGTCTTGCTGTTACTATCGTTGCTGGCTGTGTCAAAACTAACAACATCAACAATGGTATAATGTAGCAGGCGACAGATGTTGTGGATGCTTTCAGTTTCCTTCAACTTACCAATGTTGACGCAGCATTTGTTGTTGCACTGCTGCTGATGCCTTTGTCGATTTGTTGGTACTGCTGTTTGAGAATGTTTATTATGTAAAATAATTTTTTGTTGTCTCTCTTTCTTTCTTTTTGTCCTGGTAGTTATAGTTGTTTTTGCTGCAACAGCTTTTGTTTATTTTAATACTTTTTAATATTTATTGCTTTTATTTAAACAGTAAGTTTTTCATTGTGTTGTTTTTTTTTTAATGGCAATAGTAATTGTTGTTTTTGTTTTTCCCTTATTCGTTATTATTTCATTTTCTCATTCGCTTTCTGCTGTAACAGTTTTTTGTGTAAATATGTATTACAGATTCTTTTTAGTTTTAATAATATGTAGAAGGATTTATTGCAATAATATCGTAAGCAACATTGCCATGTATTTTTTACAACTTATCATTTCTAAAAAAAAAAAAAATTTTAACAAAAAAAACCACAAGTGGCAAAGTGGGAGATCACTCCCCATAGTTCCGTTTGGAATTAATTTTTATTACAAATATGTACATATGTACATATAAATAACTTTATTAAAACAAAAGTATAAAACCAAAAATCATCGATTCTGCATCACGATAATGAACCAGCTCACACATCAATTTTTGTTCGGGATTTTTTAGCCAAAAACAACATCATAATCATGCCTCAACCACCTTATTCATCCTGCAACCTTTTCCTATTCCCAATACTGAAGAGACTAATAAAAGGAAAGCGTTTTGCGACAATTGATGAGGTAAAATCAAAATCGAAGAACGACCTGATGGCCATTCCGAAAGGCGTATGGATATTAAAATTTCAAAAAAATTCAAAATTGACCTTTTCTTTTGAATAGACCTCATACATACATCATCTTCTAAAGAAACACTTATTTCTTAAAACATAACAATAAACTTTATATGTTTTTGGAAATACAGGGTGCCTCAAAAGTCACCATGCGATTTAAAAATCTAATGACTTTTTCGTTTATATAGTTAAAAATTTTTTTTTCAGATTTTGAAGTATACAAAATGAAAATTCTTTTACACTATCGGCATTTCCTTTTCAACCAAAAGTGCATTACATTTCTTGCTCGATTTTGCTATATCAATTTAATACATTTGCCTTTTTTGTTCCACTATTAAGCAATTTTACAGGAGTTTAGAAGAGAATAATGAAATGTAGAGCTTTTTAATAAATAAAGGGTAAAATGTAATGCACTTTTGGATAATAGAAATCACCATAAGAATGAATAATAATGTCAATTAAGTGGCTCCCGATTTCAGCTTCGCAATTATAGGCTCTTTTTAGAGTATTTTTCATAACATCCTTCATTTGAATGACTTTGTTAATAAGAAGAACTGTAGGTTCTAGGGTTCTGAAAATCTAAGAGTCTTTCATCAGTGCCGATTGTACCCCATTAAGTGTAGATTATGGTGAGACATTACTCTGAAAATATCATAAGACCATACTTTTTGAAAATGGAAGTGCTGTAACCGTAAATGGAGAGCGGGGCCAGTTTATGATAGAACTTTTTTGATGTCCTGCTCTTGTAAACAGACCTGAGTTGTGGTTTCAGCAGGATTGAGCCACTGCGTCCCCTGCTGGATATACAAATACAATGACTCATTTAAACCAAATTCCAGAAAATCGGAAATTAATTGGGCAGCGCTTTCGTCTGATTTCTCAGCACCCGGCTGTTTAGGGTTATTTAAAGGAGCGAATAATGCGAACAAGCCGGAAACAATCCTTGAACTCAAGGACAACTTTGTTACGCTAAAAGCACAAATTTTTAAAGATATTATAGAAAAAGCGCTAAAACGAGTCCATAAATGCGAACCTGAAGTGACATTCTTTTTCATACTTCGTGTAAAAAATTTCCACTGTGTATATTTTACAATCTGAAAAAGAGAAAAATTTTAAAAATATATAAAAGAAAAAGTTTCTAAATTATTAATCCGCAAGTTTGGCCCACGCTGTATAAGAAATCACATCAGAAATTATTTAAGAACATAAAAATGAAATTTTTATTTTAAAATCTTAAACAGAATTAAAATTACGATTACACTAGTATACAAGGAAAAGTAACCGCAATAATTTTAACTTATTTCTGCTTCTCTGTCCATGCAAAATACGAATTGGTAAGTAAAATTCATTTATTAGTTTTAGTTTTCACGATATCTGATATCTTTCGAATTTTACGAAAGTATTCACATTTCTCTTCATAGTGTTTATATTTACTTAGTAAGTTGGTATCAAATATCCAAAATATTGCGTTTTAGTGCTCTTTTCTCTACAATTAAGAGATAAAAGTGTTAAAAGTAAAAAGTATAATACTATTTTATATCAAAATGTATCGAAAATGTGTTAATAATTCCGACAATTTTTTTAATGTTTGCGGTGAGGTGATATTTAGTAAACAGAGGTGTTGTATATCGCCTATAATAAAAAAGTCTATTTTTACTACTTTAACGAAAAATTCAAACACCAAGATAAAAGCTGTGTTCCACATTTCTACTGCAATTCACGTGCTACAGGTTGGAGAAATAGGCTGAATGGCAAAAAAACATCATTTCGTTTTACAGTGCTCATGCAGTGACGAGAATCGACGAATTACGTAAATAAATATATTTAAATATGTATTAAAGGGTGGTTAAATTTCAAGGGCCGATGTTGATTTTGAATAAAACACAAACTATTTAGGAAATTATTGTAATTTTATTTTATTATGATATATTGGTATTACTCAATTATGTATGGAACAAAATATCGGCCAAATGGGCGCCGCGACCACGGCGGCACACCTCCATCCGATGGTCCAAATTTTCGATGACCCTGAGGCATAATGGAGGTTCTATGCCGTTAATGTGCCGAATTATCTCATCCTTTAGCTCTTGAATTGTTGCTGGCTTATTGACGTACACCTTTTCTTTCAAATAACCCCAAAGAAAAAAGTCCAACGGTGTCAAATCACATGATCTTGGCGGCCAATTGACATCGCCATTACGTGAGATAACACGGCCATTGAATTTGTTGCGCAAAAGAGCCATTGTTTCGTTAGCTGTGTGGCAAGTGGCACCGTCTTGCTGAAACCACATATCGTCCACATCCATATCTTCCAATTCGGGCCATAAAAAGTTCGTTATCATCTCACGATAGCGAACACCATTCACAGTAACTGCCCGACCGGCCTCATTTTGGAAAAAATACGGCCCGATGATGCCGCCAGCCCATAAACCGCACCAAACAGTCACTCTTTGTGGGTGCATTGGTTTTTCGACAATCACTCTTGGATTCTCATTCGCCCAAATGCGGCAATTCTGTTTATTGACGAATCCACTGAGGTGAAAATGTGCCTCATCACTGAAGATGATTTTCTTCGAAAATTTATCATCCACTGTTGCCGTGGTCGCGGCGACCATTTGGCCAATATTTTGTTCCATACATAATTGAGTAATACCAATATATCATAATAAAATAAAATTACAATAATTTCCTAAATAGTTTGTGTTTTATTCAAAATCAACATCGGCCCTTGAAATTTAACCACCCCTTAGTTATTGTGCAATTGCTGCCATTCTTTCCTTTTTCAAATAGGCTTTTGTTCTTAGACCCTATTTCACCAATTCTATTTAAATATCAATTCATATTTAAATGTCGATTTTCATTTTCATCTAGATATACTCATTAAATACTGTTTAAGTAGACAGCACTCTGCATTTAAATATTGATTTTGCAACAGCATGAAACAGCTTTAAAGCAGCTTTTTAAAAAGCTGTAAGTTGACGCTATCATATTAAATATCAGAGCGTTACCATACTTTCTTGTGTTTCATTATATCAGTTGGTGAAAATAAAATTTTTTTAAACATACTTTAAATAAAGATCATTAATTAAATTAAATTGTGTTTAAATATGTTTGGTGAAAGAGACTCTTAGAGTGCCACATAAATTTGAAATTTTTAATTTGTTTCTTTTGTTTAAATTAATTTGTAAAACAATTCTTTCTATGTTTGCTGTAGATATACAATGTGAGCCAAAAGAAGTCATCCGATATTGTTTGGTTCTCATTTTTTTTTAAATGAAAAACTTCGATTCTGTTTATCTGAACCTTTAGAATTTTATTGGTCAAGTCGAGAAGATGATATCGGCCAAATGGGCGCCGCACACTGGGGATTTCGCGGAAAAAAGTCAAATTGTCAACATACTCTTCATGCAATATGCAGTGATATTTTGAAATTTTAGACTAAATGGTATAATCAAATCAAAAAGAAATACTCCGATCTGACTGCTAGTTTTTTTTTATAGCCGTCTCAAACTCAGTACTTGTATGTTTTACCGAACCAACTTAATTTAAACCTAAGAATTTCAAAACGAATATTATTTTATTATGTGAGCTAACGTTTTTCTTTTTATTTTTTATTTAAAGTAGGATATTTCAGTATACTAAAATTGAAAAAATAAACTCTGCAGAGACTTAAGTTTTTTTTTTCGTTTATTTTTATGAACATATAACAAAAATCCCTTTTTTCTCCAAACATTTGGACCTGCAATTTTAGCCATACTTTCCCACAGTTGGAAATCACTACTAATACATTGTCTCATATCTGTTTTTACATTTTTAATAAATTTCAAGTGCCACCAGGTGCCACCTCTCAATTTGTTGCATTACACAGTACAACATTTTTCAGCTGATTGATTCGCGACTCAATTCTGATAAGGCTCTTTTAGTTAACATAACTCAAGAACCACTAGTCGGATTTTGCTTAAAGAAATTTAGAAAAACCAAGAATTACAATTACTTTCATCTGTTTATATAACGTTTCGCTACATAAGCAACAGTTTCGCAGCTATAAATAAATGTATGAAGAACAAAAAATATTTTTTGCCTAAAAAATAAATTTTTTTTTTAATTCATAAAAAATCCAAAACAGTAAAAAAGTGTCAAGTCCTATTACTTTCACGTAAAGTCGCATAACCTATGAACAAAATGAGACATAAATCATGAAAATCCATGAACGCGTTTCGCTTTTATTCACAATTAAGTAAAGGTATGAATTTAAAAAATTTGCTCGAGATATGCACAAAATTCTTTGGAAAAAACATTGAAGACTTTTTTTTTATGATTTTCAGAATTAAAAAAAAAAGTAATAAACAAAAGGTTATTTGATTTTTATGATTGCAGTAGCAAAGTAATAAGCGCTAATAAATTTGCGTGGACAATTAAAAGGAAAAAAGGAAAGTGCACTTTTTTAATTATTTGGGTTTTTCCGTTAGTTACCTGCATGATTTTTTTTACAGAAATTGCACCCACATTTATGAGTGCTCATGTTTTGGAACGTTTCGAAATATGCGCCCATTCATAAGTACCTGTCAGTAAAATATTGAAAAATACGTGGTATTTATAGGTGTTCATTGATCGATTTTTGTCATTCAACAAGTGCTGACGAACGCGAAAAGTCCAAGCGATTTTTCTCCGGTTTTTTAATTATAACTGAAACTAAGGCCCAAGAGTTTTACGACAATGGAAAGTTTTTCTATTTCACATGGGGTTTTATGCTCGAAGCTTCTGGAGTTTGACAAAGACAGAACAAAATTAAAACAGTTTTTGCAACAATCGCACGTTGGCTTAAACGAAACTAGAGCTTGTGAAATTTTGGATACAATATATAAAGGCTTTTACTCTAACTTCAAACAAAGATGGCAGGATTCTAATCGTACGAAGTCGCGATTTGAAAAAAAGAATGTAAATTGGCTTGAACGCACATTTACAATTAAGTTTACTGGGGCTGAATGTTCTACCAGTTCTGCACTTGGTCGGCCACGTAAATCGTTTGAGGAGTGATGTGATCGCGCCAAACGACACAAAAGGGATGGAGTACGTGCTATGTTTCCTCAAGAAGTAATTGATTTTACTTCTAGTATTCCAAAAACCAACCACAAAATTTGTACATTAAAAACTTTGGGGATGTTTACAAAGCTTGAACTTACAAAAGAAAAATACGAGTATCTAATGCATTGGTTATAAAATGAAGGGTACAAAATACTCGTACCATACAGAGAACTCGCGAAAGAAAAAACTAACAGTTATCCTCAAGGAATTTCTATTACTGAAAGTTCAGGTAGTGTACCTCTGCAAAATCTGTTGGATCATACTGCTAAAAGAGTCCTAGAGACCAAGTCGGTAAAGGAAATAAATAAAATTGAAAGCGAAAATCTAACAATGTACTATAAATGGGGATGTGAACATGTTTTATAAAGCGTGAACTTAAAGAGAAAATTGGAATACAGGTTGATACTGTTAAGCAAGGCTTTGGTACCACAAATTCAGGAAATACGTCACGAAGATTCTTTGCTAATCCTGCTTTGATTTCCGAAATCACGGGTCTAGATGAAAACATAATCAAGAGGTTTTCAATAATTCTCGAAGCTATAACAATCACCGAGGTAGTAGATCCAAAAAAATTTGGTGATTTTTGTCTGGAGACGGCAAAAGAGTTTGTTGCACTGTACGAGTGGTACAATATGCCACCTACACTTCACAAAATTCTGATTCATGGAAAAGATATAATTGAAAAGTGTATTTTTCCTGTAGGCTTACTATCCGAAGAGGCTCAGGAAAGTCGTAACAAATACTATAAAAAATATCGCCTTAGACACTCCAAAAAATGCAATCGAATTGCCACGAACGAAGATATTATGCACCGAATGATGGTAACATCAGATCCCATGATCTCACATTTGACTCCTTCCTTTAGCCAGAAAAATCATAGTGTTATAAGCGACGAAGGCTAAGGCTCTTTTAGAATAATAAATTAAAATTAGATTTAAAATAAATAATAAATTAAAAATTAAAAAAATCATTTAAATTTTTTTGTTAGTTAGGGCTTTTTACATTGTAGGTAACGATATACATTTCTCCAACTTTCTTTATTTTGATTACTTTTGTATATTACTATATAAATAAAAGTAAATTTGTGAGGAAATCACTACATTTTTTGACAAATATATTTTTTTCCTCACCTCCATACAGAAATCCCCAGTGTGCGCCGTCACAATTGATTGCTATACGGGCTCGTTTTATGGCATTTTTCATCACTTCGGCGAGAACTTTGGGCGACAGATTCTCGCACTCGTGTCGAATGTTGTCCTTGAGGGCTTCCAGGTTCTCGGGCTTGTTCACGTAAACACGGGACTTCAAAAAACCCCACAAAAAAAATCTGGATCGGTTAAATCGGGCGATATTGTGGGCCAGTGCAAATTGCCAAAACGAGAGATGAGGCGACCCGGGAAAGCCGCCTTCAGAATATCTGTTGTGGCTAGCGAAGTGTGTGCCGTTGCTCCGTCCTGTTGGAACCACATGTCCTCCAGTCCTAATTCGTTCAATTGCGGCAGAAAAAACTCAGTTAACATGGCCCTATAGCGCGCACCGTCCACTGTTGTCGGTTGACCAGCGGCATCCTCGAAAAAAATGGCCCGATGACTCCTCCAGCGTGAACAGCGCACCATGCAGTCACTTTGAGCGGGTATATTGTCTCCTCGTGCATTTTCGGTGCCCCAGAAGCGACAGTTTTGCTTGTTCACATACCCTCTGAAGTTGAAAAGAGCCTCATCGCTCATTATGAGTTTGGTCGAAAAATCGTCCACTTCGTCCTCGAGATTGAGGATGGCCTGGGCGTGGGTTACACGCGTTTGGCGGTCAACAGGTAGCAGTTGATGCACGGATTGGTCATTTTACGGGAACATGCGCAGGTCCTTGACCAAAATTCGCGGCGATATTTTGGCAGAACGGGCTCTCCGGGGCCGGCCACTCTTGGCAGCGTCTCGTGTGGTCCCATACTCATCAAGGTTGTTGGACAAACGGTACAGTGTTTGCTTAGTCGGTGTCGGACGACCGTGGAATCGGCGACGGAATTCGCGTTGCGCCAGCAACACAGAAGAACTGTTACGCAAAAAATAGACACGATTAATCCGCGTTCTTTGGGAGTGTATCGGTCCACGGCTTGTTCACTTATATTCTACATCTGTCTAGTTCACAAATGTCAAAACAGATTTGACATTGGCCGCCATTTGCAAAAATAAGAGCATCTTCCAATAGGGTGATTTCTTTTGGCCCACCTTGTACGTATGTAAATATGTATGCATTTCGCAAAATTAGTATGGAGTAGTTAACACCAATTATCATTACCTTGAGTACGATATTTGGAACAAGGGGACATAATTGATAAATACTAACAGCCATATTCAATATAATAACTTGTTTTATGTTTAAAGTGTACAAAAGTTACCATACGCTATTTGTCTTAATAATCAGTTTTTAAAAATTGTATTCATAAACGAACAATAACAGATCTATAGCAATTGAAGACTTGTAGTAATTTTATGTTTACGTACGGCAACTCTCTTTTTATTTTACGAAAGAAACAATAGAAACAGGATACTAAATTTTTCTAATTTGCTTTTGTTTTGCATTTAGTTAATCTCGTACATACACATACTGACAATTAGCAACTTAATAAAAATTAATTTGTACCATACATACATATGCTATTATTATTTTAATATGGTTATTATTTGCACGTGCGGCAAGATAGCGTCGAAAATAGAAAAAATTGTACGGGAACATTGAGGGTATTTTAATCATATGTTTAAAATTGGGAATTGAAAAGTTTGGGAAATGATCATTACATCTATGCGACGCTATCTTCTCCTGGCCAAACGAGGCTTTGGCATGCATACACACCTATATATTCTGAAAGCTGACATTTTCCCCTTCAAAATGAAGGAACCGTGCTAAAAATCGTTAGAGCCGTTTCCAAGAAAATTGGAGTTCTCGAAATTAGCCAAAAAATCGATAATTTATATAAATTTAAAAAAACTTTATTTGACTTTTAATTCTGCATATGCTGTCAAAATTAATAGAGTCCAAAATTAATATTACGGAAAGTATAATAAAATTGTTACCTCCATATGAACAATAAAAAAACTACCCTGTTATATTAGTGCTAAATTGAGAAAATTAATAACCCATAAACAGACAGCTACGCGACCGAGAAATTTGTCCGCTCATGAGAGGAGTACAAAAAGTTTAAATAGTAATTTGTAATATACGTGAAAAGTAAAGAGACATTTTTTAAAGAAGAGAAACAGAAGCTACATTTATTGTCGAAGGCTAAATTTAGCAATTTTTCATCCCGTTTAGCCAGGAGAAAAGTTAATTTAGCTATTATCCATTTTTGTAGCTACTTTTATTTTATTCTAGGTATTTTTTTTAGCAATTTTTGCATACATGAATTTTTTACGATTTTACCTAAATGCAGAAGTAGAAAATTTATCAATAAGGTGAAAACCCCTTTTATATTGTTATACGTTAAATACATACATAACTAATACTCCACATTTAATTCATATATTATATTTATACGTTTAGATTGGAAAAAGGCGACGTTACAGGCTACCGTCGGTAAAGAGTACATTGTAGCGTCCTTAGATGCTGTATTATCGTCTACTTACGGCTTTAGATTATCTATTGACTAAATAAGGAAAAATATGTACATTTAACGGTAATTTCCGTTCAGAACAAAAATGTTGCAGTGTCGATGGATAACATTTTCTGCAGTTTACAGTTTGCCAATACCCTTACAAATTGATATATTAAATTTATACCACATTGGTATAAAATATTTGAGTCAACTTAGCGCTTCACTACTTTAACGGGTGTTTTTATCTTGGACCAGCACTCAGGAGACGACGCCTACACATGCAATGCAATGTTTTGGAACTGCAGGAAAGGGAAAGTTAGAGAAATGAGAGGAGGTGAAGCTTTACTATCTCACAACTCTTCTTTTGCACGTTCTTTGTGTTGTTCATAGCAGCGTTGAATCACCGCTGATGTTAAAGTAACGTCTTAAATTTTGAAGCTTCGGTTGTAGTAGCCCTTTTTTAGTAATTATTTTATTTCGGCGCTGCTACACAATACCAACGAAGGAGGGCCTCCTGATGTGCCAGTAGATTGGTTATAGCTGAAGACGGTACTGTTCAGTAACCAGTGGCTATGCCTTCGTCACTGAAACCTCCCGACAACAACTGCTACAAAGACACAGTAGTGCAACTCAGAAAAAATGCGAGATGTTTTTATCATTTATTCTGCAAATGGGGTTTTGGTTTTGTAGTCATCGTGCAGACTACTTCAGCCATCGCCACCTCATAACATAATTTTTTTTTTTCATGTTATTTTAATTTTGGATCTTTCAATATGAAATGTACAAAATGTGTTCAGATCTTAATCTAAAAAAATCCATTGTTTATGGCGCGCTAGAGATAATGCGGAATGTAGTTGTTCATTCGGTTTTCTCGAACTATTAATAAACTTTAAGTGGACTTTTTATCTTACCTACCTTTCGTGTATACAATCATAACATAATAAAGAATTTTTTTGAAATCTCCTGCTTTAGCAAATAAAATCACAACAATAAAAGTTTTTATTTATATAAAAAAGTATTTATCAAAAATGTAAAATAAGTCAGTATGTCAGCCCAACTTGAGAGTAGAGGGTCAAATATGTTGCATATTTTGCCAGTTATTGAAGCAACATATTTAGAAAGATAATCCGATACCCAGTCAGCATTTTAATTAATTATTGATCATATTCGAGTCTTTTTTATTCTTCTTCGCGATTAAATTAATCATTTATGCGCACGTTTCTGAATCGAAAACGACTGTTTTGTCGGGAGAAAATGGTACCCTAGATACGACTCTTCAAAACGAGTCTTTTATGACTCGCGTTTCTGACTCATTTTCGCGCTCGTTTCTGAATCGAAAACGACTGTTTTGTCGGGAGAAAATGGTACCCTAGATACGACTCTTCAAAACGAGTCTTTTATGACTCGCGTTTCTGAATCATTTTCGAGGCAGTTTGCAATAGTACTTACAATCAATTACGACACTTTTTCAAGCCATTTTACAGTCATATTACTAGCAGTTAGTGAGTCTTGTTTTATTTGGTATAACATAAAGAAAGTATATTCTTTTATTTTTTTCATTATTTATTTATTACTCTTTAATTTAATCAACTTTTATTGTTCTTTGCACCATGAGCTTACCACACAAATAAACATAAATTCACAATACTCATTTTTTTCAAAATCAGTAAGAAAATTTGTCTCGTTATAAACAGTAGCAAAAACCATAAGAAACAATTTTTCATCGTCAAGATGCGCTAAATATGACTCCAAAATAAAAATAAAAATTCTTAAACAGTTACATTTCGGGCATCTACATGATGAATTTATGATTGCGCACATTCTATACATATTGTTTGCGTTTTTTAAACAAGTCGCTTTCCAAGCATTTGTCGGATTCATTTTCAGGTATTTTTTTAAGCGCACAACTGATTAATCCGTTTTTAGTCATCTGAGGTAGTCTTAAAAGACTCAGTTTGGTGATTTCTGCCAAAACAATCTTCCAAATGCTGACTGGGTAAATTAATACAGTGGACTCCCGATAATTCGTAATCGCAAGGGGCCAGCCATTTCTTACGATTTATAGGGGTTTTCGATTTGACGGGGTTAAAATAAAATAAATACGAATTAACGGGTTTTTTCAATTTATTTACTAAAAAAAAAAGAAAACATAAAAAGCAATTGTTAAAAGTAAAATACAAAATAAATACATAATATAAAATAGCAAATTCATTTACTTAGCGTAAAATGCGTGTAATTTTAATAGCAAACAAAAATTTGTTGTTTTTGTAACACCGACAGAGTTTTATGCGTGCGCTTTGACATTTTTCTTTATTATTCATGTAACAAACTGATCTTAAGAAAATAAACACACACAGAAGCAAAAGCAAAACCCACGCAAAAAAAAATTAGCGGTAAACAAAAAACCTTTCTCTTGTTTCTCTTGTTTTTATTACGAATTATAAGTGTTAGTTAAGGGCGCTTTAAACGATAAGATTTGTCGTACGTAAAATGTGAGAGAAAATAAAATTAAATTCCATGCGTATTTAAAAAAAAAAAGAGAAAAATCGGATGGTTGTTTTCTGGCGTTTACACCATTGGTATGGATAAAATCAAGTAAGATGAAAACATCCTCATTCAATTTAACTACAGCTGTTTGCTTGTTTTCCCCAGGTATGGAGTTCTTCTGCAATTGAATTTTTTTTTTAATAACCTTGAAAAATATTTTTATAACTTTCGAATATGTTATTTTCGTGGTAAAAATTTTTAGTGTACTTTTGGAAAATATACGTATATTTTTATAAAATTGTTCTGTCGTGGTCTAAAATGTACATTTTGATTTTATAATTGGTATAAATTTATGAAACCAGCTTTCCTTCCCTGGCTTTCTCACATTTGTTTACATAAAAATGCATCCCTGATCTAATGGTGTGTGTTGGTTTTTGAAAAAATTTAAAAAATCAAGAGAGCCATACGACTGTCAAATTTTTATCCGTATTTTCTCTCAAAATCTTATAGTTTCATTACATATTACGTTTAGACGATCCGACTTGTGCTCTTCTGCACAAAAATTTGGCATGTTGTACGACTTGTGGGACAATGTAAAGCACCCTTTAGCAAACAATTACGATTTATAAATAAAGATTTTACTTGAAAAAAAAATTACGAATTAGCGAGTGGACCAAAATGTATGGAAATTTTACGAATTAACGAGATTTTTTAAAGGGACCGACGGTTTATTACGATTTATCGGGTTACGAATTATCGGGATTTGACTGTACTACTAAGTATAATAATAATGAAAAAATTGGTTTGTGTCAGGATATTACCGCTTATGTACCATGTTTCTAAGATTTACTGAACTGATTGACAAAATTTCCTTTAACATTTGAAGATTCTCCAGCGATAGAAATTATCAAATCGCTTCCTGTTATTTCTGTATGTACTTTTGTGTCAGAGTTGATCCTTTGATTTCAGAAAGTCATTGAAAAGAGCAACATAATTCTTTTTACGTAACATAATTATTTGCTGCTATATTTATTGATATAAAAAATAAAATTAAAATTCGGTAAAGATTTATGAACATACATACATTTGTCATTGTAGCAATAAATAATAATTTTCACATTTTCAACTAAAAAACTTTCTGGAAAAAAACAAAAATCCACAAAAACCAATAAACAGGCATAGGTAAGACATAAAATAAACTATTATGTACATACGCATGTATGTATGTACATAAGTAATATGAACAAAATTTTAATAAATAATTTATGAAGAAAGTTCCATTATTAATTTACCGCAAGAGCGGTAAAATGTGGTATTCGAAAAATTGTTGCAAAGCCGTTAACAGGTCAGTGCATGATTTCATAATTAAAGTTTCACAAAGAGTTATCGTTACCAGATTTGGCATTCAAGACAAGATTTCATGAAATTTATTACTCAGATGATGAACATTTTTGACTGCAAAATTTGTGGCTCAAAGAGAAAGGCAATAATATAAGTCTCCAGTATAAAAAATCTAAAAGACTACGAAAGCATAAAAATATTTTATAAGTTTCGGGAATGTTTTAATTGTATCACAAGCATCGGATTATTTTTCGTGAAATACTGCTATATAGTCAAATAAACCGAATATACCGTTAACACAATTGAAAATGACCTCATCGTATGCCGGTATAGATTAGGTGGCGGACCCTGCCCGAAGGAAAACGCCCCACTTAGGTCAGAGCTTAGGCACACTGTGATACCACAAGAAACACGCAGGGTCTAGGTGGCAATCGAACGCTCAACTTATAAAACGCTTATAAAAATTTCGTGTTCTTTTTTTTTAAATGCTCAAAACTTCCCCAGGACAATAATTGGTGCGCGTAGAGGGACCTGTTAAATACATTTTTAGTGAATATATTAATATAGAAACGTTTTTTATGAATATGATTAAAAAGTTAAAAAAATTGATAAGCACTGAAAGAAAGCAAATTCTGACTACCAGGTTGCACAGTCATGTGCGGCATACTGCATACTCACTACCAAATCCATACACTGCTGTCTAAATCAACATGATCCTGGTGTAAGGTTGCTATTAATATGTTTTTTTTATGATTATTACTAAAACTAATTATTTTTTGATATATATTTATTAAGCATCAATTAGTTATGCTGGCCGATGGCAAGCCTAGTGTAGATGAGAATAAAAAACTAAAAATAGAAATGTGTGTATGTTATAAAAGTAAACTCATGGATTGTTATGTTTTTGTTTATAGATTTTTTGGTTTGTATGTTTAATATTCAAACTATTCTCGTTTGATTAATTGAATTTTAAACATATAGATCTTGGGTTTGTATTCAGAAATTAGGAAAATCCACTGATGAGCTAAGTAAGCGTTAGCGAAATAGTACTATATGGATATGCTTTCCTCCTCAATTATTGAGTTGCTTTTGTAATGAAATGCTTATGATATTTTTCATACTGTATGAGAATATCATAAAGTATGTAATAATAAATTTCACATATAGTTTATAAGGGAAAAAGCACAATTAGAATCATATATATTTTAAATATATAAATAATATAAATAAAAATATATATGTCGACTCTATCCCAACATTATTTCATGGCAACACTGTTCGTCAAAATAGGATTTTTTTGCATATAAAGGGTGGTTAAATTTTAAGGGCCGATGTTGATTTTGAATAAAACACAAATTATTTAGGAAATTATTGTCTTTTCTTTTTGTTATGATAATATTGGTATAGTTCAATTATGTAAGGAACAAATATCGGCAAAATGGCCGCTGCGACCAAACAGTCACTCTTTGTGGTTGCATCGGTTTTTCGACAATCAGTCTTGGATTATCATTCGCCCAAATGCGGCAATTCTGCTTATTGATGAATCCACTGAGGTGAAAATGTGCTTCATCACTGGAGAAGATTTTCTTCGAAAATTGATCAGCCACTGTTCCCATTTCTTGCCACCATTCTGACCATTGACATCGTTTGGAATGGTCTAGAGGCTTTAGTTCCTGAGTCAATTGCACCTTGTAACCGTGTAAATGCAAGTCTTTATGCATAATGTTCATCAACGACGAGCGTGAGAGGTGCAATTGTTGGGCACGACGACGCGTTGAAGTGGACGGCTCTTCAGCCATACTATCGCGAACAGCAGCAATATTTTCTGCAGTACGAGCTGTATGAGTATGCACTGGTGTTTCCACATCTCCTACAGACCCGGTTTGCTAAAATTTTTGCAAGATTTTTCCGATTTTACGCACATTTGGACGATTAAATTGCCCGAAAAAATCACGAAGTGCACGATATGCATTTTGATGTGAACCCCCATTTTTAAAATAAGCTTGAATAACTTTAACGCGTTGCTCGATTATGTATCTTTCCATGTTTCAAATTGAGTTAGTCTGAAATTGAGAAATGTCAAATGAAATGTAGAAAAAAACTTGACGTTTAGGTGTGGTTCACATTCAACATCGGCCCTTAAAATTTAACCACCCTTTACAACGGCTCAAAAATCAAAGATACTCTTTCGCATGAATCTGAATGGCGAATCATCTTATGTATGTAGTAAAAAGTATGTTTTAATTTAAATGTTGTTCAATTAGTCTAATTCATAATATATAATGAATATTTCATAGGGAAATCACGTGTATTTTAATTTTTTTGTATATTTTGAACATATGTCGAGCTACCTAACGGGTCCAAATGGTATTTAAATTTTCTTATAAGCGCGTCGACTATTAAAAAAAAATATTCAAATAGTTTCAAGTTACCAAAGGGAACAAATTACATGGATTATTTTCAATTTATCGAATGTGTGTCAAGGGACCTAAAGATATTAAAATGAACGAGTTTCAAATTACAAGAGGCGACTGTATTTCCATAATACTTAATTTAAAAACTTTTGAAATATCTTATTGCTTTCACCAAGCAATTTTCTTGCTAAACAAGAATTTGATTTGATATTCAAATAATAGCACCTTATGAATGTCTGCCGTGATTTTAATTAAAAGTAAAGGATTTAAAACATTTAAGATGAGATGATTTCTTATAAATATTTAAAGTCCTTGAATAGATGAGTGAATAAATAATGACACAGCAAATGCAATAATACTGCTGTATAACGTTGAAGTAGACTTAACAATCTTTTAGGTTTCAGACATCCCTTATTTTTCTTTATTACTTTCGCTTCGTTAGGGCTATGACTTTTGCAGTTTTATTTATTGTAAAATGTATATTATCGTATCTAAAAATTGAGTTCTTCTTCTTGGAACAGTGATGCGATAAGCAAGGTGAAGGAGGATATGATGAAATAACCACCTTCTCACAGGGTATCTTTAATGCACTATTCATAATCTTATAGTAATTTATTTATTAAAAATATTTGTACTTTATCTTTTCTTTGCTGTAAAAGGGGTTACAGCAGCAGTGTAAATATTTTAAATTAATAAGGCAAAATCGGGCAAGAATTGATATTAAATAAACAAAAAATTTTCAACTAAGAACGTTTACTCTCAGTTATAAAACCCATAACTTTTCTTAGAAACATTATATAGCCTCCGTGGACATCGATGTACCCTTGTTATATTCTGAAAATAGAAAGTCAGAATTTATGACTCTTGCGATTTCTCATAGCGGGTGGAGATGAAATATTATATAATCATTTAGAAAATATCTCCTTGTAATGCAACATACATATCAAAAGCAACACAAAGTAACATAATTAAATTTTGTCATAGTTTCATCTTACAAATAAGAATTAATCGGCTCTGTAGGCGCATTTGAAGAGGCTTTAATGCTGATAACGTTGAAGTATCAATTAATGCGAAATAGTTATCTTCAATAGTTCTAAAAGCTTTGACAAATTTTTGCCTCGACCTAAACAATTGTGTAAGAATTGGACTAAAAGATTATCTCTGATGTTAACTAAAACTGGAAATGTTAAAAAAAATCTGGCATATTCCCATAAATTAAACACCTCAATTTCTAAAAATAGTGCCAATAAAAAATAACATGTATTAGTTAATCGTTTTTGGGCCGAACAGAATGTACGTAGAATAGACTACCCGCAGAGGTCTTTCCTATCACTTTTGATGTGGGAAGATTCAAATCGAATGCCAATAAACACTACTTCTTCTACCCTTTCTCACAAAACCGTATTTCCTAGTTCCGGCACCGCACCGCATGTGTAAAGGTCTTCCCTTGAGTACCGGTCCAAGAAAAAAAAACAACTAAATTTGTTAAATATAATAATGCCGAAGCAACGTATTTGGAAGCAAAACTTTCTCCACTTTGCAAGACAAGATAGGTAGATCATAATTATTCTGGTTTGCAATTTCCAACAAATGTCCAGGCTTTGGAAAAAAATCTAAGTATGTATTTAGATTTACCTCATCAAAACTCCCAATATCAGTATCAGAGGAGTAGTGTCGTGTCGTCCGTCCGGTATACACGCGTCTTCTGTGAGACGGATAAATTACCACAGAATTGACTAAAAACTAAAATAGCGGAGTGGAAAATAAAAGAAAAAATAAAAAAAAAAAAAAAAAAACAGGAAAATAGTGAGAACAATAGTGAAACAAAATAAACTAAATAAACTTACAAACTTTAAATGCTTTAGATGGAGTGAAATGGACGGTACTTTGGATTGGATGCGAACGGGGAATAAATAAATCATAAATTTTACAAACAACAACAAGAATAAAATTCCAACCAAAACAATAGAACAGAAAATAAAATCCGCTATACCAGTGACGGGCGAACGAAAATATTTACCAGTGCTGGCACCAACAACTAGTGTTGGCACTTCGGGTGAAAGTGACCGGATCAGGGCTTTTATGGCTCTTTTTCGCGTCATTGTGCTAAACACTAAATTTTTTACATTGTGGATACCAGTGGGATAGTTGCTGTTGGACTGTTTGGTGATGAAGGCGTAGCACTGATCACCGAGCAATCTCTCAGGCGGCAACTAGTTCATTGGTGTCGGCAATATAAAAGATAGACAATTGATTTGATTTTTTTTTTGCGTAAAGTATGACAGGCCGTTTCAGAATTGACTTCTGCAACATACGTGGTTTAAGGGCAAATTTTTTCTCTGTATATGCCCACGTTTGTCTCCATCGGCCGGATGTTTTCGCCTTAAGTGAAACCCAGGTGTCTGAGGATGCTGATCCACAGGATTTTCACATACCTGGGTATCACCTCCTATCCCTCTTTATTCTTCATATGGGCCTTGCAATATATATACGCAATGAAGTTGTGTACCAGTGCCAGCAATCCTTAGGCACGAATGATCCTGAATTTAGCTGTCTATGGGTTAAATTTAAAATCAGGGCACATCTTTTGCACTTCGGGTTTCTTTACAGAAGCCCAAATATGGAAAGGGATAAAACTATATACAACTTTGATGCCCTTTCCGACTCTATATCGGAGATCCTCGAAAATTACCCGAACAGTGAAATCGTTATTGCTGGTGATTTTAATGTCCATAACGTATTGTGGCTCCGCCATTCGAGCCATACGACTCCAGAAGACCAATATGTTGAGCTATTCGCAGCGCACAACCACTTTGCGCAATTAGTGAATGAACCAACACATATTCCGTGTGTTGACGGGCGCCAACACAACACCCTCGACCTTTTTCTCACTTCACACCCTGAGAAGTATGAAATGAACACTAGCGCCCCTCTCGGAAATTCGGATCATTGCACAATTTCTGCCTCTATTTCGTTTACGGAACTTCTTAACGTTTCACGTTTAGTATCTGGCGGAATGACAAAAACGCGGATACTGATGCGATGCGCAAAAGGGCGAGATCTTCGTGTGCCAAACTGCTAAGACGTGAAAAAGCTTTGTACGAGCAGCGTATTTGCACCAAAGTTCTTACTGCCCAACTGGTAAAGCTTTTGGTCTTTCGTAAAAAGGGTGAAGGAAAATGCTAGTTCTTCAATTCCGGCTCTTTTGAAGGATGATCAAATATTCACAGACCCGGTTGAAAAAGCTAACCTCCTAGCTGAAATGTTTGCAGGTAATTCTCACCTGCCGGAGAGCAATCAACCACTGCCCGCACCCGAACGTGTATCCGTAACTATGACAAAGATATACTTTCAAGCTCGTGCAGTTAAAAGGGTTCTAACGAACCTCAACATAAACAAGTCTCCTGGGCCGGATGGAATCGCTGCACTGGTCCTGAAGCAGTGTTCTTCGACGTTATTACGTCCTTTGGCAATCCTTTTCAGCACTCTGTACTATACAGGTCAATTCCCATCGTGCTGGAAGGTTGCAAATGTAACGCCGATCCCAAAAAAGGGTGAGGCAAACAAACCTGAAAATTACCGCCTAATCGCAATCTGTTCCGCGATTTCCAAAGTGATGGAAAGTATGGTGAACTTTCACCTAATGAAATATTTAGAGTCCAACAATTTACTGAACGACCGTCAATACGGCTTCCGTCGAGGGCGCTCTACGGGCGACTTACTAGCCTTCCTCTCGGAAAAATGGTGTAATTCTATTCACCAGTTCGGCGAAAGTAAAGTCGTGGCTCTGGATATTTCTAAAGCATTTGATAGAGTGTGGCATGGGGCACTTCTGTCCAAACTTATTGCTTTTGGTGTCGGTGATATCTTCTCTCGATTTATATCGAGTTTTCTCAGGGATCGCGCTATAAGAGTTGTTATAGACGGGATCTCATCTAACGAGTATAAGATAAATTCAGGGGTACCGCAAGGATCCACTCTTTCTCCTACCCTATTTCTAGTCTTTCTTATTTTCTGCTATGTCAAACTTCCAACCCTATCCACTCTTTCGCAGATGACAGCAGCCTTTCTCACTCATATTCATTTAGTCGTAGGCCAACATCGACTATGATCACTTCGCTGAGTCAGAATATGAGTGAATCATTGAATTGTGACCTCATGAAAATATAGCAATGGGGTCAGGCAAACAGGGTCGATTTCAATGCTCAAAAGACCCAATGCAGCATGCTTACACATCGACGCATGCCCGATGACGCTGCGTCATCTCTAATTATGGGCGGTATAAACATCGAGGAATCAGAAGCTCTTTATGTTCTTGGCATGAAAATTCAGTGCGATATTCGATGGACTGAGCACATTTTTCAGGTATCAAAAGAAGCATTCAAGTGCCTCGGTTTTTTAAGACGGTGCAAGACATACTTCACCCCATCTGATCTCCTCACTATTTATACCGCCTACATCCGACCGAAAATGGAATACAACTCGCATGTTTGGGCCGGTGCTTCAAAGACTATTTTGAAGTTACTCGACCGGGTCCAGGAGAGAGCGAAGAAACTCATAGGAGACAGTAGGGTAGCCAACTCTATTAACTTGAGCATCGTCGCAACATGGGGTGCGTTTCGTTGTTCTATCGTTACTATAAATTTTCCCCAGTCAAAAGCGACAGGAAAGACCTCTGCGGGTAGTCCATTCCACATACGTGCTGTTCGGTCAAAAAACGAACTTTCTCTGTAAAGCGTAGTGCGATTCGCTGCCGAGTTGACCACAAATGGATGCGCTATTAATACAGAATGCGTCGTGCGCGTGAATGACCCGTTTTCGGAAAGAAGTCACCTAATTTCATCAGAACATACCCCATTATAGTAATGATAGAACAACGATGCTCAAGAGAGTCAATAGAGTTGGCTACCCTACTGTCTCCTATGAGTTTCTTCGCTCTTTCCTATACACGGTCGAGTAACTTCAAAATAGTCTTTGAAGCACCGACCCGTACATGAGAGTTGTGTTCCATTCTTGGTCGAATGTAGGCGGTATAAATACTAAGGAGATCAGATGGGGTGAAGTATGTCTTACACCGTCTTAAAAAACCGAGGCACTTGAATGTTTCCTTTGAGACCTGAGAAATGTGCGCAGTCCATCGAACATCGCACTGGATTTTCATGCTAAGAACATTAAGAGCTTCTGATTCCTCAATGTTTATTGCGCCCATAATTACAGATGAGGCAGCGTGATCGTGCATACGGCGATGGGTAAGCATGCAGCATTGGGTCTTTTGGGCATTGTGATCGACCCTGTTCGCTTGACCCCATTCCGATATTCTCGTGAGGTCACCTGTTAGCGAATCATTCATAGCCGTGTCGCCGCGATCATAGTGGATGTCGACCTACGATCAAATGAATATGAATGGCAGATACTGCTGTCATCTGCGAAAGAGTGGATAGGGTTGGAAGTATGACATAGGAGGTCTTTAAGAAAAATAAGAAATAGGATAGGAGAAAGAATGGAGCCTTGTGGTACCCCTGAATTAATCTTGAACTCGTTAGATGAGATCCCGCCTATAACAACTCTTATAGCGCTATCCCTGAGATAGCTCGATATAAATCGCGAGAAGATATCACCAACACCAAAAGCAATAAGTTTGGACAAGAGTGCTGCATGCCACACTCTGTCAAATGCTTTTGAAATATCTAAAGCTACTACCTTACTTTCGCCGAAATTGTGGATGGATCGACACCATTTTTCCGGGAGGAAGGCTAATAAGTCTCCCGTGGAACGTCCGCCACGGAAGCCATATTGCCGGTCGTTAAGTAAGGTATTGGACTCCAGATACTTCATAAGATGGAAATTTAGCATACTCTCCATTACTTTGGAAATGGTAGAGCATATTGCGATTGGGCGATAATTTTCAGAGTTGCTTGCCTCCCCCTTCGTGAACATCGGCGTAACATTTGCAACTTTCCCGTCAACATATGAAATATGTGTTGATTCATTCACTAATTGCCCAAGGTGATTGTGCGCTGCGAATAGCTCAGCATATTGGCCTTCTGGAGTTGTATGTTCACTATCCCTTTCGTCTAGTTCAGCACAATGCATCTTATATACGGGTTATCTTCTGTGTGCTGGTCCAAGATGAATAAACAACTAATAAGTTGATTAAGTTTTATAAAATTGATAAACAACTATTGATATCTAAACTTGAGGCCGAACTGCAGCATTAGCAATAAAAATTTAAATACATAAAGGAGAGTTCAGTTATGACGAACACTGGTTAGATTTAAATTTCGATAGTGAAGGTTAACGTCCTATCGTTTCAGTGACGAAGGCATAGTCAGTGGTTACTGAATAGTAACGGCTTCAGCTGTAACATCAGAGATGCTACATTACTGCTATAAAAACAAATAACGTACCATAAGCAGTGAAGCTTCACCTACTGTCATTTCTCCTACTATCCCTTTCCTCTACTTCCAGCGCAATGCACCGCATCTGTAGAGGTCATCATTTGAGTGCTGGTCCAAGATTAAAAAATTAAAAATTCGTTTATAACGAAGTGTTTCTTAATCCCATAAGTAAATATGCATGGAAATTTAATTTAGTCGTAGAAAAAAATTGCGGGTTCCGCAGAGTTTGTTATAACCGAATTCTACTATATTTTAAAATCTTGAATGAGTTGTAGATGCGCTAAGGAACTGTGATGAAGAATATCCAAATCGAATAAAAATATTTACAAATTTGTATAGTACTACTACACGAATATCCCGTTATGCGTCGTTGTGGCTTCGATTTGAGTCGTTAATGTTTGTACAAAGCTACAACAAAAAAAAACCCTAATACACTAAAGCCCCGATTTGCGTCGTTAATGGGGACGGGAGGAATGCGACGCAAATTGAAACGACGCAAATCGAATTATTTGTTTCTATACAAATGTTCTGATTTCGAATTAATTGGGAGAAAAACTAAAAAATTTCGAAAAAAAATATACATATTTAGATAAAAAAAAGTCATATGAATACGTTTTTATTTGTTAAATTTCATTCAATAAACGTTTTTAAAGTTAGAAATAAAAAAAAATAATAAATTAAATTATTAAAATTAATTTTCATATACATAAATACATACATAAATACATACGTATATACGATTCACATAAACATTAAAGTAAAAAATAGTGTTAAAAATGTTATTCAGCAGATAAATCTAAATTAACAACAGTTGTTACCATTTGGTTAGGTGGTCTCACTGTTTTGTTAACAAAACTGTCTAAGGTTTGCTGAATTGTTAAAGATTTCTTTGGCGCATAGATTTCCTTGTAGCAACTGATGGCGTGCTCAACAGATGATGCTACGCTTAAGCATCGAAATCAAAGTGCCGCAAATAGAATCGACGCAAATCGAAATCACAATGACGCAAGTCGGATTATACCAATTTTTAAAAAGCGACGCAAATCGAAAAAACGCAAATCGGATCGACGCAAATCGGGGCTTTAGTGTACAAATCTGAAGGTTGCGTGCTTCATGTATTAGCACATCAAAATAAAGTTTTCTTTTAATGTGTAGTAAGAATTTCTTATCTTTAATTTTAATCTTGATATTTTTCTTATATTTTTTTACGTATTTCTCATGAAATGTTACATTTTTATTTTATAATAATAAGAACTGGTTTAAAAAAAATTGTATTTATATTGACAAAATCATTTATTTCAATTATGAACCTCGGAACGAATTAAATGAAAATCAATACGAATGTGTGAAAAATCGTGCTTTGGTTTGCGTCGACCGTCTCAATTAGCCGTGCAAAGCTGGGTATTGGTGTATATAATAGAAGCAATATTAACAGTATTTTTTAGCAATGTTCTAAACACAAATTTTGAACATTTGTTGTACAATCTAAAACTCCCCATAAAAGCTTCAGCTGGATGCGCGCCTGGTGCTAACCAAATTCTTATGTCGCTATTAGATATAAACGTTGTATTTTGCGAACAAAGCAAAACAAAGTTTAAAAAAAATAATTTAACAAATTGTGTACCTACAGCAAACAAGACCATCCTATTAAACGAATAAATAAAAATAAAACAGTAGAATTTGTCTATTAAAATTTTTTTCCAATCGAATACAAGAATACCGAAGACGTACAGAAAATTTTATGTGTGTTTTTGTAAGTACATACTTTTCTATACAATTTATCGAATAAGTTTATGTAATAAAAAGTCAACAAACTTCATATTAATTTATTTCTTTAAACATGTACACAACAATACAATTTGTTTTTTTTTTTGGCTTACCATTTTTCTTTATATACTCGTACATATGTATGTATGTATTTACAATTTTACATTTCATAGCTTCCGGTTTATCTATGTAACCACTTTAACCAAACTCTCAAACTCAATTAAACATTTATCATTATATTTGACATGTCTGCCTATGAACGGATGTTATAAAACTATTTGTCTTAAATATATTTGATTTTCTTGAGTCAGCAGAACGTGCACTTTAACAAATTGATAATAATCGCTCACACATACGAATATAAGAACGAGACACAGAATTTCATACGAATGTATGTGTTTATGTACAATATTCATATCCATATACATATACTACTAGTATAATTAGTATACTATATTGTTTGTTTTTATAAGGGTGTCCCAAAAATAGCACTACTTTGTAAAATTTTCTAACTGTGGCCGAAAGTAAACATCTAAAATGTCGTTTAACAATAAAAAATCGTTGAATTGCAGTACATACTCGTCTGTAAAATTCTTATATTATGCGCTTCTTTATATATTTTCCTTAATATTATGTACATTATGGTGCCCCGGAAGTCTAGTGAGTAGTGTGCTAGTTTATCAGTTGGGGTTTCTAGGCTCGATTCCTACAATACCCTCTGGTATGTATCACTACAACACGTGAAAGTTTTTTCACAACAAGTATCACAATGGGACCATAATAAATTGGGACCTTTCTTTACCTTTACATCCAGCAACCTGCCGACCTAACCTTATCTGTGTATATTAAGGCGTGCTGCTGACTTAGTAGTTAGCACGTTGACTCTACAACCAGATGGATCAATACGCGCCTGGCAAAAATTTTCCGTCGGTATTTGAAAAAGTGAAATAATAAATAAAGCGACTCAAAAAAATAAAGACAAACATGTGCGCGCAGTTAATAATGAAAAGTAAGCCAAAATATGGCACGGACAATTATAAGTTATAGTTCATTATGGGGAGAAATAACGGGTAAAAATGCAGTTCGATTTACAATTTTTATCTTTGATCTATGTAGTTTGTTTCTTAGTAATTATAACATGTAATCCTAACAACACGTATGTTAACGATCATTAGTCCATTTAAAATGTTGATTAACTACATATGTAAAATGGCTCTCATTTAGCTTAAAAATAAAAAAAAAAATATAATATAAAAATGAGAATTTCGATCGATATCGAACACCGTAATTTGGGTCCTGCTTTATAAATTCACGAAAAACACGTAGAGTTGTGCAAGAATTAAGCTCTATACTATCCTAACACTTCACCGCCACTTCTTTTCTACAGTATCCCTTTTGCACTATGTATGCAGTTCTGCAATGCGACATCGCCTGAGCACTGACCCAAGCGAAATAAAGAGGTAAGAGCAAAATGTTGGTCAGCTATTTCATGTGTTTGATCGTGGAAAAATACACAATCAATTGTGATATTTATTTATGTAAATATAACCAAATATAATGAAAATAGACTGGTGAGACGAAGACAATTATTGACAATTATTTACAAAAAGGAAAAATAAGCAATTTAGAATAACACACCAGTCACACATACTGTTTTAAAATTTCATGAAGTGTACATACATAGTTGAAAGCAATTTTAATCACTGAATGAATTAACTTTCAAAATAATATATTTTCCCAATTTCTGACATTTAAATCTGCTCCTTCCCAAAAAAAATGCATGCTGTAGTATCATAACAATAACCCAAAAAAGATTTTTTTCATAGCAGCACTTTCTTTTTCTAATGAGAGAACTTTATTTCAAATCTCAAATCATTTGCCAAATCATGCAACAAAATGAAATGTACAATTCCTTTCAATTTGTTGTAATTGTATTCTTTAGTCGGATCTCCAGACAAAATTAAAACAAATTGTACGCAGCAACAAAGAACAAAAATACAAATATAAAATTTTGGAGATCAGAAAACAAACTGATTAGGCATTGAATTCAAGAACAAATCTTTCGAATCTTTTTATTCTTTAGTATTTTTTATTATTATTTATTTTTCAAACTTAAATAAAAAACGTAATAATTGACAAAAAATTTTATTAAGAGGATTGAACGATAGAATGGAAATGCGAATTTTATTTTTTAAAGAGTATGTCATCCAGATCGTTCAGATCCTTTTTTACAATTTCATGAATAATCGCTCTTGGAAGTCCAGTGAGGCCGCCCTTTTTCGTATTGAAAGTCGCAGATTTTCACGTAAATTGCTTTCAACCAGTTCAATGTTTGCGGGAGTCCTTGAAGATCGACTGGGCCCAGGGCGTGGGGCATTCATAGCCAAAGCAGTTGTGTGGAATCTCTGCAACCACGAACGAATTAAAATTACACTCGGTCCATCACTTATTCGCCGAATACCGAACTTTGAACAAAATTGCCGACGAGCAATTACATAAGAATCATTGCTCTTGAAAAATGTCTTCACAGCGAACGCGCGATGTTCATTCGACTACTGCGACATCGTGACTGACAAATCCGCACAATCGATAATGCCAACGGCGCCACCTTCCCTCCGCACCGTTTATTACTTTTTGAAATAATCGTATTTAAAAATATAAAATTGCCACCAGACACCCTGTAGTTACAATCATTTCAGAGTCTCTCTGCCATAAAATAAATTGCATCATGGAAAAGTTTATCACTTCCATAGTATAACAAATTGATTTCCTTCATGATTTCTAAATTTCTTCCTGTGTTCCTTTTTTCCAATTTATGTCTAAAATTTTTTCAATTCATTCAATTTCATCAGCAAGTAAAGCAAAACTTGGAAAACATTGTTGATCAATTTAAGTTTGAATGAACAACGAATTGTATTTTGCTAGTATGGGTTTCAGTGCATCCATTACAATTTAAAATGCAAGTAATATTTTCAAAGTCGGCAATAAGAATATTTTTTTTAAACACTGGGGAAATTAAGAAAATTGGGTTTGGCATGGTATTGATATGAAAAGTAGAAAAGAAAAACATTCAAAACGGGAAAGTAAATGCTGAATGCGTATTGTTGACGGATACACAGAATTACTCACGGCAGGATATATATAATTTTATATATGTATGTATACATATACATATATATATATATAAACATATATATGTATATATGTGCAATAAAATCTCGAAAAAGTTAATCAGCATCCACGAGCAGCTCTAAAAATTTACCAGTTCAGTTAATAATACGACAATAGAGAGTACATTTTTTTTCTTTTTTTTAAATCTAGGACCAGCACTCAGGAGATGACTCCTACACATGCGAAGCATTGTGCTGGGAACTATAGGAAAGGGATAGTAGGAGAAACGACTGGAGGTGAAGCTTAATTAATTATTTTCCAGCTCTGCTTTCGCACGTTCTTTTGTTTTTATACTCGTAGCAGTGCTGAATCTTCGGTTTATTAGCCATTTTTATTATTATTTTACTTCGCCTCCTTCGTCGGTATTGTGAGGGCGTTCTGGTGTGATTGTGGACCTTCCGACAACAACTGACACACAAAGACACACTAATGCACATCAGAAAAATGCGAGATGTTTATTTTTATTTTAAAATTTTTTTCTGAAACTGGGGTTGAACCCAGGTCTGTTTTTTTTTTTTTTTGGTTGTGTAGTGAACGTGCAGACTACCATCCATCGTGCCATCGCCATGATTAAATTATATGGTGCTTACGACATTCCAAGGAGTTCAATTGTTCAATATCGAAGGAGACTGTAAATATTGTCAAGTCTTGATGACATTGAAAATTGTAGCGGATAGTATACGTTCGGCGATTGGGAGTTTATATCCGTTTAAGGCTACAGAACCTGTCGACATTATTCCCGAGATATAAGGGGCGTACAAAATTATTGTGGGAAATCAGTAGCAGCAAATAAAATAATTTCAGGGAATTTGGAGGAGAAAAAAAAACAATAAGTTTCCGCAGTTATAGAGTCATTACATTAGACGTGATACTAAACTCAAATATCTGCACTCTGATTTAACTCTTTCAATATTGAAGCAATTGTACACCTGTGAATCAAGAGACTACCAATTATTTAAGACTATAACTTTCAAAATTAAAAAATCTCCAAAGCTGGACTTTTGTTAAACTTGTGGCACATTTCAAATAAAAATTAAGTATGCCACTGGACTTAAAGAAGAAAGTTAGGTATTAAATTAATGAATTAAAGAAACAAAACCATTTGCGTGTACCAACACGCTCTGTAAGAAGTGGACATACAATCTTACAGTTCATGAGACGACAGTGTTCAGTGCTGTTGCTCGTAGAGATGATAATGAACTCGCGTCTTCGGCGTATAGACAATTAAATATGATCGCCAATTGTAACTAAAGCATGCTGTTATAGCGAATTCTGCACAGGAAAAAACAGAAACTAACATATATCTTCAATATTAATTACTTTTGTGAATAATATTCGCCATATTAAGTCATTGTAAGCAGAGTATACTCATACGGAGTGTTATCATGCCTTAACCCATTATTGGCCGCTACCCTAAAACGTAGAAATTTTTTGAATACCTTGCAGAGGGTGTTATTAAGACCCCAATGAAGAATATTTTTCGTAAAATTTTCCCTCCCGATATATAGTTTTCTTTACATGGACTGGTCGAAAAATCGACCACTGGCTGAAAACAGTAAAAAAAAATAAAAAAATAATTTGATATTTCTGAAAGAAAAAATATTGCTTTATTCAAATGAATTTATTACACATTTTTATGGTATTTATAAAAACAGCTTGTATGCAAATATATATTGCACTTTTTGCATGTAAAAATAGTATGTTTCTTACACAATTTGCAGCGCCGATATTTATTTTCAACGCTTCTTATAATTGATTGTACTTTTTCATTGACTCGGGGTTGATTAGCGTTTATATCAAAATCTTCACTGTTTAGCTCACTGTCGTATTTTAGAAGTTGTGTTGTGACTTCAGAACGAAAATCAATTTGTGAAAGGGGTTTTGACTTTTGGAGTTTTGCCAATATGCAGTGCATCTTCCACGCGTTGACCATTGCGTTACCAAGCGCATTAGTCCATATTGGCTACCACCATTTCTTTCCCTTTATACAGACACGATAATTGGCCACGGCATTGTCATGAAGGTCGACACCACCCATACCATGATTATACTCCTGAATTGCTTTTGGCTGTGGAATTGTAACAGATTTTTTCTGCTTACGGCAATAACGTTTAACATTAGCCATTGGTTCGACTGTTGAGTTATTGGTAATTACGTTGACAACAGAATGTCATTCCAGCGCACCAACAACATTTCTTGTTGACTATCGAGCAACTGGTCAAATTCTCCACGATTGCTTTTTTTTTAGATTCTTTAACGGAGCTTTCGCCGTTCGATTTTCTCGTATAGTACCCGTAGCATGAAATTTGCGTTTATTCAATAGACACATGAGATGATAAGAAGAAAAGAAATTGTCAAAAAAAACTATGTGACAATCGGGATCAGGTACGTTTGCCAGTAAGTTCAAAACAGACCGAGAACGAGACCAATGTCCTTATCGTGTGGCGTGGCTGAACCACCATATAAAATACGGTAGAATAAATATCCACTTTCAGAGCACATGCACCATGATTTAAATCCAAAACGAATTGGCTTCCCCTTAATGAACATTTTGCACGAGTGTCGCCCAAAATACGGGATCATCTGCTCATCAATTCATACAATATGGCTAAAAATTCCAAACTGCATAAAATTTTTATTAAGAGCATCAACTAGTGGGCGAACTTTGGCAAATCGATCTGTTTTTTCTAAACGGCTATTATCAGATAGATGTAAATATCTTTTAATTGTTCTGAACCGATTGCGGCTCATGGCTTGCTTTACCATTGGAACTCCCATGTCGGGCTTAGTAGACCAATAATGATCTATATGTGGTAAGGAATGATACCCCGACAAGTATAAAATTCCAATAAATCTACGTAGTTTAATAGGTGTAATACTGGCTGTAGCATTCTTCTGATTTGCATATGAATTTGAAAAATTTGTGATATCGGAAATTATGGAATTATCAAAATATAAAGAAAAAATTTCAAATGGAGATTTAGAGCCTATAAAGAATATATAAATGATTATGTAAATACAAGAATCCAAAAGAGACAAACCGGACCAATTTCTCACCGATTTCTTCCATTTTTCCATTTTAATAGCTTCATTATTTGTTGTCAAACGTCGTGTAGCTAAAGTTTCTTGGCATTCGCCACATAGGTATAGCTAAATCTGATTTCTTTTTAATGCTTCCCCTTTCCATACCATTATTGCGTGAGTTGGATGTTGACGGCTCTTCAATTGTACTTCCATACCCATCACCACATTTCTATATATTACCTCCATCTAGAGAATACTATAATTCTACACTACCAGCAATTTCTTTCATTGTTGTCATTTAGATTAATTTCATCGTCGTCAAAAACTCCTTCATCTGTTATAGATCCTATAGTTGCTGGTGGAATGTAAACTATATCTACATCTTTGGCTGCCGTAATAGCTTGGTCTTCCTCGTCATCTGAGTCTAGCTCATTTAAAATATTAATTATAAATTGGCATTGTAAAATTAGTTTTCAGTACAAGTGTTTGCATTCACCTTCGTACACTTACTGACATTTTACCACAAATATTTCTATAACTAAAGTAAATCAAAATAATCTGGGGTTCGCCTGACTAAAATACGCGATATATTACTTAGCAATAGAAAACTACAGGGTCACAAACAGAAAAACTTTCAAGGAAGTATTATCCAGATTTATTATGAAAATAACAGTTTTGAAATTCAAAAAAAATTTTAAATTCTATTGTAGGGCCACTGGTCGATTTTTCGACCACGAAAGATTGTGCGCATTTAAGAATAAGAAAATGTGTCATATGCAAATTGATTTTCGTCGATTCTTATAATACAGTATTTATGCTCTAAAAATAATGAAAAATAAGAAACAAAAATTTCAATTATTACATACATTTTGTAATTGGAAAAAAGTGTTAAAAATGTTCTTTTTTTAAATCCTCATACCAAAATTTTTTTCAAACTATTTAGAAAATCATTTCACTACAGATATTTTAAAAATTAGTTCAGATTTTATTTTTGTGAAAACAGATCAAAAAAATTATAGTAAACTTTTGAGATATGCGCTCACAAAGTTACTGGTCGAAAAATCGACCGGTGGCATATAATGGGTTAATGAAACGCAAGAAGAAAAAATCGAATGTTGAGATTCCGATTCCTAGAGATTGGTGTCAGTTTGTGACATCGATTACCAAAAAAATGCAGGTAGTTAAAGTGAGATCAAATAATTTTTTTAGTCTCTCAGAATTTTGAAATCAAAGTTTATTTTAAGCCGTTGTAATGAAAACTCGGAAAGATTCATTTGGAACGAAATACGTTGGCATTAAAGTAACTTAAAAAAATATTCGCGATAAGCAACTTAGACTAGCTGCGTATTAAAAATTGCTTTAAAAAAGTAACACCACGAGCATAACATCGGATTCAATGATCGGCATCAAAAAGGAGAACTTCTTGTGAATCACAACTTCAGAAACATCCTATAAAGTCTGTTATGAGAAAATAAAATAGCAAACCAAAAACTATAACACCATATGGAAAAAGAAGTACAACTGAACCGATGTCACTAATTCCGGAAGTTCAGGATTTTATTGACTTCTTTAGAAGCAATTTTTTCACTGCGATTGTTTTGATATGCTAATCTTAGTGGATCCAGAATTTCACTTCTTATGAAAATCTAAATGACAATTCAAATGCCCTCCACAATATTTATCCAGATTTGATAAATGAAAAGAAAGATGTAAATGCTTATTATTTAGCCATTTGTTTTTCTCCACATTTGATTAATTAATATCATAAATATTAATCTTATTTTTAAAATCATCTTATACTTTCCTAATTCTATAAATTTTATATTACGAAGCCTTTGAAAAAAAGTACTTAATTTTTTAACTTTATGTACTAAGGTTTAGATTTTCCATGAAGATTAAATTAATTTTATAATTTTTCAGTATAATCCCTTTAATTAGCTCACAATTAAATACAATTGTTTTCTCTTTCTTGGATCACTGCCCCCCACATATGCAATGCATTGCACTGGAACTAGATAGAGAGGCGGATAGAGTAGAGAATGTACATGTGGTGAAAGTGGTAGGAAGATAGAGCTTAATTCTTGCACAACCCTGTTAATTATAAACCAAACTTGCGGCGTCTCTGCGTCTCGAACCCTACTCCTTATGGTTGCAACACTACTTATTCTACAGCCCAAAAAAAAAAATTGTGTAGGTAAAGCAATATGCCATATGTATGCGGCAGGTGCACTTACATAATAACCACATACATTAGAGTGGGTCAATTTGGTCAGGGAAGAAAAACTTGACAAAAAATATAGCAGAAACCTAATCGGCGGAAAATTTTCCGAAGAAACTATGGTTCAAAATCAAAACGGCGCCCCGATTTTTAACGAGAGATTTTTATTCATTTTTAATAAATTTTTTTATTCTTGATTTTGTGAGCATTAGTTCCGAAATTAATAGCACAATAATGCTCCGCAATAACTATATTTTTTATTGATTTGTGCGTAGGTTCAAGCAATAAGCGTGTTTAATATTAGTGCTATTTGACATCAGTGCTTCTTAAACGTTATATAAAATTTGTTTCAAATATGAATTCGTCAGCAATGTCTTTGAATTCGGAGGTAGATTTTTTACCACCAGAATCCAGATTACGCCACATACGCCTTCAAATTTATAATATTTTATTTATACGTTGACATGATTAACTGAGATGATGATTACACTTTGTCTGCCCCATCATTTGTCTGGTGCATCATTGAAGGTCCCACCAGGAAACTGAGCTCGTCATACAATTGCTAACTAATATTTAGCGGCGTGTAGTACACAGTAATCGTGATGATGTTATACCAGTTACTATTGAAATCCACACCAAAATTCAACAAATGGAAAACAGAAAATATATATTGTTTATTTTAATTTAATTTTTTGTTAAAACCAATTTTAATACTTTTAATAAAAATTGTTCGTTTGTTATAAAAAATAAACAATTTTTTATTATACAAATTTTGATTTTAGAAACACGATTTCTTGGGAAAATTTCTGCGAATTATCGCCAGATTATGTTTCTACTATGTACATATATACTCTTGGTAGACAAGAGTATAACTCTAACAATACATACCCACGTAATTAAAAAACTCAAAGAGGCAGTGTTAATATTAAATTATTCATTTGAAACTTGTACAGGACGATTTTTATGCTAAAAATAACATTTTACAAATTTTGAATATACTGAAATAACATAAAAATTTTTTCAAGCAATAAAAATGTATGTACATATATTCGTAGTCAAATGTAATCCGATATAAATACATTCCAGCTATCAATTGGGTGATTATTTAAAAAAAAAAATTCCTCAATGAGCCTTTCAGTCACTTTTGACGATTAAAAACTGATTTATCAGTAAAGCGATTGAAAAATGATTAATATACGATTTATTTATACGTAAATAAAAGAATATTAAAGCACCCCAAGCTTTTTATTTAAAAGAAATTAGGATAATTTTTCTACCTTATTTAATATTATAGCTTTTTAGTTATTATTTATCAGTCTAACTAAAGTCGCGGGAAAAGCGTTGATTAATTTAAAAAAAGTTTAAAAAAAATTGTGTAAATATGTATATACATATGTATGTATTTAAATTATATCAAGTATATATAAATTTAAACTTTCAAAAAGATTTCATTGCGAGGACAAGACATGATTTAAGGGACCGCAGTATTTCTCAGAGCAACTCTGCCAAAAATTTTTAAGGATGAATTATCTTGCTCATATACTTGGTAGGTGCAAAATCATTTTCAGATACAAAAATAAAGAGTAAGTACAGAGGTATTAACATTACTAATAAATAAAAATAATAAATTGTTATCTCCTTATATATTTGCCACCTGAAGTTTAACTGCAGGAATAAAGATATGAATGCCGTGCTCCAAAAGTATTTCGTGCGTAAAACGGACAGAACAGAGGCAGAAACGTGCATCATAATTTTTTTTACTTTTGATTTGTTATTATTTTAATCATTATTTTTAATTATTGGTTTTATTATAAACAACTTTTATTACATATGTATATACGTAAATGTTAATTTTTTTTACAAAACCTAATAGACTTCTGATTTTTTTCATCTTTTTTTCATACGTTTTGTTAATTATTAATAAAGCTTAAAAAAACATTTTAAATAATTAATTTTTTTATAAAACGTAAAGAATAAATATGATTGTCTAAAGAATCGCAATCGTTCAGAATGTGATTGCAAAATGATCAAAAAATTTCGCCTAAGTAGTAAGAAAATTGTTTATAAAGTCATTTGAAATAGAATCAGAAATTATACAATTTAAGATTAAATTATGATATAAAACAGATTCCTTAATGATTATAATAAGATCAAAAAATAATGAGAAAGTGGTATCCTAAATGAATCTGTGAACTGATACACTTGTAGAGAACAATTTTCTAACGGCTGGGGTATTATTTATGAACGGTTGTTTTCCCATGAAGCTGATTCCTAAAAGATTGGAATATTATACATAATACTAGTTGGCATAAAGCATATAATCAAAAAGTGTAAGTTCGAAAGAATTATGTGTACATAGACACATACTATGAACACAATATTTTCAAAGTTCAATGGAAATGAAATAGTGTAGGAGAATGAAGCCTTGTGGTACCCCTGAATTAATCTTGAACTCGTTAGATGAGATCCCGTCTATAACAACTATTATAGCGGGATCCCTAAGAAAGCTCGATATAAATTGAGAGAAGATATCACCGATACCAAAAGCAATAAGTTTGGACAAGAGTGCTCCATGCCACACACTGTCAAATGCTTTGTACCAAAGGGGTACCACAAGGCTCCATTCTATCTCCTACTCTATTTCATATCTTTCTTATTGACCTTCTATGTCAAACTTCCAACCCTATCCACTTTGAAGACAACAGCAGCATCTGTCACTCATATTCATTAGGTCGTTGGTCGATATCGACAACGATCGCGGCAGAATGTGAATGATTCATTGAATACTGACCTCACAAAAATATAGCAATGGGGTCACGCGAACAGGGTAGATTTCAATGCTCAAAAGGCACAATGCTGCCAGACACCAAAGCACGACAGACAATAACGCACGCCAGATCATCCTCTTTCACCTGCAATTATGGGTGTATAAACACTTAGGAATCAGAAGCTGTCCGTTATATGTGATTCAGTGCGATGTTCAATATACTGAACACATCTTTGAGGTCTCAAAAGAAGCATTCAAATTCATTGGTTTTTTAAGACGGCGCAATACTTACTTCACCCAACAGATCTCCTTACTATTTATACCGCATATATCCGACCGAAGATGGAATATAACGCCGGTGCTTCAAAGGCTATTTGTCACTCGACCGTTCATTCCTCCGCATAACACGTTTATCATTAAGGGCGCATCCATTTGTGGTCGATTTGGCAGCGAATTACACTACGCATTATAGAGAGAACTCATTGTTCTGACGGACAGCACGTATGTGGGACAAACTCCCTGCAGAGGTCTTCCTGTCACTTTCACGTGAGAAGTTTAAAATTAAATGTCCACTAACATTATTTCCTCTACTCTCCTTCCCATAAACTAATCTCCTAGTGTTAGTACAATGCATCACATGTGTCGGGGTCATCCCTTAGTGCGAATAATACCAGGTGTTAACAATTTTGGACCGTATTTTTTCCTTCTATATAAAGGGTGGTTAAATTTTAAGGGCCGATGTTGAATGTGAACCACACCTAAACGTCAAGTTTTTTTCTACATTTCATTTGACATTTCTCAATTTCAGACTAACTCAATTTGAAACATGGAAAGATACACAATCGAGCAACGCGTTAAAGTTATTCAAGCTTATTTTAAAAATGGGGGTTCACATCAAAATGCATATCGTGCACTTCGTGATTTTTTCGGGCAATTTAATCGTCCAAATGTGCGTAAAATCGGAAAAATCTTGCAAAAATTTTAGCAAACCGGGTCTGTAAAGGATGTGAAAACACCAGTGCATACTCATACAGCTCGTACTGCAGAAAATATTGCTGCTGTTCGCGATAGTATGGCTGAAGAGCCGTCCACTTCAACGCGTCGTTGTGCCCAACAATTGCACCTCTCACGCTCGTCGTTGATGAACATTATGCATAAAGACTTGCATTTACACGGTTACAAGGTGCAATTGACTCAGGAACTAAAGCCTCTAGACCATTCCAAACGATGTCAATGGTCAGAATGGTGGCAAGAAATGGGAACAGTGGCTGATCAATTTTCGAAGAAAATCTTCTCCAGTGATGAAGCACATTTTCACCTCAGTGGATTCGTCAATAAGCAGAATTGCCGCATTTGGGCGAATGATAATCCAAGACTATTGTCGAAAAACCGATGCAACCACAAAGAGTGACTGTTTGGTCGCAGCGGCCATTTTGCCGATATTTGTTCCTTACATAATTGAACTATACCAATATTATCATAACAAAAAGAAAAGACAATAATTTCCTAAATAATTTGTGTTTTATTCAAAATCAACATTGGCCCTTAAAATTTAACCACCCTTTAGTATTCTTAAATTATTTTAGAACTGAAGCTGGATTATTTCCGATAGGTAATGTACAAAAAAATTGCACACATTTCATTTAAGGCGTCACAAAAAGACAAAAGAAATGTCAAGTATGTACAAGGCATTAGTATTTCTCATAGTCATAGAAACTATAGTAAAGCGTCGTTAATTACTTCAACTGTTTTGAATGGTATAGATCGAAACTGAAAGCAGAGTATCATATCATATCATATATGATATATTTTTCATATTATCAGGCTAATAGTGTAATATATATAATATTTTTGGAAGAAATCCTTAATTTCTGAAGTTCTTATATGCTTATTTATTACAACTTAAGAATATCATTAAGTTTTCACAAGAGTATATGTTTATAAAAAGCACGAAAAGCGTAACGGAATTCCGATGAGCGTAGAAAATGATCTTCCACATCACCTGTATATCCCCTAAACTATGCCTTTTCAACTATGTAGTTCGTAGGACGTAAAAGAGTGACCTACACAACGTGCTAACTATTTCGATCAATGCATTAGCGAAATTGTTTCCAACCCGCCATCTTATAACATTCATTTATTTTGCCGTGTTATTTAAAACGATTTTTTTTAAATATGAGCCCTCAATTAAATCTGGTACGTTTTTGTATATTTGATAACCTATTGTATTGTAATGGCTACATTCTCTTAAAAAATGGTATACATCGGTTTCATCCACATGGAAAATATATAGATAAATGAAAAAATTCAAAGAAACTCAAAAATATAGAAAACTCGAAAAGTAAAATAATTCGTTAAAATTTTCGTCTTCTCCTTCTCATCCCGATAACTCATCAGAAGTGCAATGTGACAATGACCCATCAGCACTGCCAATATTATGCGAAGTGGTCCCGCCGCACAGTGGGTTAGAATAGCATGTTTTCTTGGATCAAATCAGGGAAGCTATGTTCGGATAATTTTTCTTTATTTTTCAGTTAATACCATTAAAATAAGTAAAAAAAATGTTTTCAAAGTATATTTGAGTATAATTTTACTAAATAATGCCAAATATCAGTGTAGGTATATATTGCAAGGAGTACAGTATGAGAACTTAAACATTACATTTTATACATCTTAAAGTTAATCATAAACATCATCATCATCATCAACATCATCATCATCATCATTATCATTATCATCATCATTATCATCAGCAACTTCAACATCACTGGTCACTGAACAATACCGGCTTCAGCTGATAGCAATCCACAATCACATCAGAACGCCCTCCTTCGTCGGTATTGTGTAGCACCGGCGAAGTAAAATAATAATAAAAATAGCTACTAAACCGAAGCTTCAGCACTGCTACGAGTATAAAAACAAAAGAACGTGCGAAAGCAGAGCTGCAAATTAATTAATTAAGCTTCACCTCCTGTCGTTTCTCCTACTATCCCTTTCCTATAGTTCCCAGCACAATGCTTCGCATGTGTAGGAGTCATCTCCTGAGTGCTGGTCCTAGATAAAAAAAAAAAAAAAAAAAAAAATAGTTCTTGTTCGGAGCTGCAGGTACAATTAAATCAATTGCCTCCTCTGGCAAGCTTTGAACCTTCTTTGTAGGCAATTTTCGCATGCTTGAAATAATTGGGTCAGAGGTTATCAAAAACATTGTGTTGATGTGGTTTCTGTTAAGGCATTGCAAACTTTTCCATCTACCATTGCAAAAACGAATTTGTGGAAAACATGTACAACTTTCTCACCAATCGTGACAGTTGAACAGGTTAAATTCTGTTATTGCTCTTCAACTCTTTTTTTTTCACTAATTGACATACATGCGGTTTCTTTGGTAAATTCAATTTTCAAGGGTCTGCAAAATCTAGGTGAAGACGACCGTGGATTATCCCAAATTACCTTCTCCTCAAACATAAGCCTAAGTGGTACAATTGTGGTTAAAAAAACTGATGAATCACTAGCATCAGATCCATGAAAGGCTTGTTTGTATGAGCTATGGCCAGAGCTTCCATCAAAGCCCCATTTTGAATATAATACTACATTCGAGTTCGTAATACCTAATGAGTCAATAACAGTTTCTTGAAGTTCTATTAGTCGCTCCGCTGTGTGATTAAGAAGACCTTGTAAAGTTACTTCAACGGAGGTCTCGCTTATTTTAAAGCTGGTCGATTCTGGGTAAGTTTTTTCTTTTTCAGTTTGAATTTGTTGTAGGAGGGAAATATTTGAGGAGCAGCTTGTCTAACAACATTGTATTGATTTCGTGTTAGTTTAGCTTCTACAAAAACAGCCAAAGCTTTTGTATTCAATATTTTCAAGGTGGGAAGTGGTTGTTTCAACTTTTTATTAAAATTTATGCCCTTGCAACATTTTTCATATATGGCTCGCAACACTTTTGATTCCTCGACATAACTTGCGCTTTGTAATTGAACCTGTGAAGCATAAAGTAACTCTGGCAATGATATGGTGTCTCTTAAAATCTTTGTTTTTTTATATTTACTCCAACCACTGGACTCGGTAAAACTAATTTCTTTTCGACCACGTTTTGCAGTCGGGGCAAGAGTAAAACCAATAGAGGATTCCAACCAGCTTTTATTTTGAGTAATCAACCTCATTTCCATTCTACGCGCTCTAGTCCACCTAGATTTAAATTCATAAAAGAAAACATCAATTCTTTTATTAAAATCAAACATATTATCCTCAGAGCAGTTGATGCGTTTTTTGATTTCTTCAGCTAAAAATTTCATCTTGTCATTCATTGTTTGAGCGCTTGAATTCATCATAATATCAAATAAGCTTCGACGAGTATAAAAAACAACGGTCGAACTTGTTTCTATAAAAAAAAAATTATGACACGAATGTGTCATGTGTCAATATAAAAATGCTAATTTTTTTGGCATTTCCAATATAAATATGTAACTAAATCTAAAACACTTTCACACACAATTTGATACACAAATGTTAACGAAGTATTTGCAAAATAACCTGAACTTGATGGTTCCATTGAAAAATTTGTTAACTTTTGCAATACTTTTTAAAATAAATAAAATTTTCAACGGGAAAGTTTTCACTTTTTTCAGCTTTTTTGCACAAAAATTTCTATAAAGTTTGATTTTGAAGTTTCACTACAAAAACACCAGAGCACTTTTGACATTTATTTTAACGACAAGTGATGTAGAATTTTATATACTCTAACCGGGAAAAAAAAATTTTGACGATACTTAAAATTTTTTTTTTCAATTAATTCAAGAAAACAGGCTATTCTAACACTCTGTGCGCCGCCGACAGCCCCCGATATGGTGGTACGCCCAAAGTTGTAACGCGGGCAGTTCATCTTAGAGACATAGTGTGTTGCTCTGTGACTGTGCGGTTCTTGGAGTTAAACGGGCTACTGCAATGAGCTGCCCGTTTCTACAGGGCCTTTCGTGGTATCGGGGTGCGGCGTGGCGGAGATAAGTTTATTTATTCGGGATGGTTTGGCACTACATTGGGAAGACGATCGATCCCGATCGGGCAACACGACTGGATTCAGGAGGACTCAAGTAAGCCGATTCAATATAATTACCACCCTGCCAATCTAACCCCAGACCACATTTTAAGTTTTTGATTATTTCATGTGTTAAAGTTGAGTTTTGCATGTTCGGACACTTGTATAATCTTATGGCAAAGATATTCGTTTAATATTTGAACTAATTACATTCCAGTTTTAAATGTGATTTTTTGCCATTTTTCACAAAAAGGAACAAAAGGTCCATTGTTTTAAGGGATAGAACAAACTGTTCTTTATAATATTCTGAATAAATCTTCTGAACACGTCATATAACAAAGATACAAGTATCACACGATTTTCTATACAATGATGAAACCTTAAAACGGTCGTTAAAAAAGTTCCATATGTACATATATCTTTGAAACGCAGATACACGTATTTTTTTAGACCCCTCTACTAATGGGTGATTCAAGTAGAGATACTTTTTTCAATAGCCAGATCACAGATCACGTGTGAGTCGTGTCATGCTGTCATGTTATTTTTGTTTAGTATTGTTTGGCATTTCATAATGGAAAGACTTACGCCTGAACAACGTTTACAAATCGTTCAACTTTATTACGAAAACTCACGTTCTGGGAGGAATGTGTTTCGTGCACTTCGCTCAACTTATGGTCAACATAATCGGCCTACTGAGCGTACTATTCGCAACACCATCACCCATTTTGAGACCCAGCATTCATTATTGGATAATGTTCGACCGATTTGGTGTGGATTGTGGGCCGGTGGAATCATCGGTCCATATTTCTTTAAAAATGATGCCGGTGCGAACGTAACCGTCAATGGCTACCGTTATCGTGAAATTAAAGCTCGTGATCTCGGCGACATTTGGTTTCAGCAAGATGGCGCCACTTCCCACACATCGCATCAATCAATGGATTTATTGAGAGAACATTTCGGTGAGCACATAATTTCACGTTTTGGGCCGGTCGATTGGCCACCAAGATCGTGTGATATCACACCGTTAGACTTTTTCCAGTGGGGATATGTAAAGTCTAAAGTTTATGCGGACAAACCCGCTTCGATTCAGGTCTTGGAGGAAAACATCACGCGTGTCATTCGCCAGTTACCAGTCGAAATGCTCGTACGAGTCATCGAAAATTGAACTCAACGAATGGACCATCTGCGACGTAGCAACGGCCAACATTTGATAGACATAATCTTCAAAAAATAAATCCCAAAGAATGTTCTTTCAAATGATAATAAACATTCTCCATTAAATTTGAATTTTCTGTTTTTTTTTCTTTAAAAAAGTAGAGAACCTCAAAATGGATCACACATTAGAATCAGTTGGCAGAACGTTGTTACTTTTTTTGTGTTGTACAGTGTTATTATATTTGGGAATTATTTCCGAAAAACATATTATTATTTTCAATGTTTTGATATTATTTAATTATGCGCTTGTGAAAATAATATACCGTTCTGCGGTACATACATAAATATGGAACTAAATTCCAGCTAGCATTTTCAATCGTAGAAAACTCTTCCGCGATCGGAGCTTCGATTAAATGCAGCTACCACGATGTCGAATGCCGACCGTGCACGTTCAGAGTAACTGGAGAAACTGTGCCATGATGCCGACTCTTCTATATTAATGGTGTACGATGCTCCGGAAAGAGTCCTGTAAGATTCTTATATTCCGACTGGAGACGAGCCTTGAAAAAGACTGAGTTTAAAAGAAGCAAAAATTACTTCTTTTTGATGTCATGTCGATACATTAATTTTTTAAACTATATAGGGGAGACATTTAATTTATTATTTTCACTGCAATGCAACAAGAATTCGTTGCAAAAATTCACCGAATAATGCCCAAAAGAAAGGCAAAAGAATTTATAGAAATTAAAAAATGCTAGCAATATTTATACCAACAAGTATTAGTTAAAAACAGAATTTTTGGACGGCGGCTAGTGGATAAACGTTAATGTGGATGTGGATTAAAATGTCACATATAAAGAAAAAAGAAAGGCACAAGGATTGGAAGATGAAAAACACCGAAAAGAAATTATGAAAAGAAAAATGCCACTTCAGGTAATTATCATATAGTATTTGAACGCACAGCGTATATTTTTTTTGTACGCTTAATTGCATGTACAGACTTGACTACGGAACGTGTTGAATTTGAGAGTGATGAATGTGGAGCTGATGTGGAGGCGATGAATATAAAAGACACTGGCAACATTCCAAGTTGGTCCAATAAGTCGATTAGAAAACGTCGAAAAAAGCATTTTATTGACGACAGAATGCTAGCTTGTATGGAAGCTTTTAATATGTCATCTACATTAGCTATGCGCTACATCAGTGCAACTGCCAAAGCGTTGGGTTACAATATTAAGGATATTGTTTTGAACTGCACAAGTTCGCGTAGACAAAGTAAAAAATATCATCGCCGTCATGGAAAAAAAATTATGGAAAATTTCAATGTAATTTTTTGCTTTAGCTAAGTTATAAGTTTTTCTTTGAGCTTAAGTTTTTTAAATCCCTGAAACATTTGTTTTGCATTGGGACGGAAAGCTAATTCCCCCAATTGCTAGAAAAGATAAAGTTGATCACTTGGCTATTGTGCTCACGTCGGAGAACATTGCAAAATTGATAGCTATTGGTGCTACACTAGCTCATTCAGTCTACGACTATTTGGTAAAACTAAATATGCTGAATATATTTCGATACAACTTCTGCAAATACTGGCTATCAAAGTGGCACAGGAACTTTATTGGAACGCAGCTTATTGTGGTTATCATGTCGCCACCATACTGCAGAAATTTTTTTCTGAGAGGTGTATTTGATATTAATTTCGGAAAATCAAGTGGCCCAGAAGTGGCGATTTTTGAACGTTTTGCACGGGAATGGAGCACATTTAATTAAAAGGAATACAGCACTTGTATGCTGGATTAACAAGTTTTGAGTGTCCTATCTGGCGAGAAACGCGAAACAACGAACCACTTTTGTCTTGAATATTTAGCGAAATTGCACATTCGGCATGGTTATAGAGAACTCCTACAACTTGTTTTTATTTTTCTTGGTAGTAGCATTCCCAATTTCACATTTCGTGCACCTGGAGCGACCTCTCATGCAACATTCATATCCAAGGCCATCTACTGTTTAAAAATGTATATTTTTCAAGCACACTTAATAACTTCTGCAAGTCAGTTGAGTGGAATTCGTAATATGTGCTATATCTTAATTAGTCTCTATATTCCATACTAGTTCAGAACCGCGAATGCAGTTGAAGCGCTAATAGAGATAAGCAACTGTAAAGCGGACTATTGGTTATTTTGATAAAAATATATCTACAGTGCTGTTAGGAAAAATTCGGAACCATATGTGTTATTTATCAGAGGAAGCATTTGCATTTGCCTTTTTCGATCAACATGTTGACTCAGATGTAAAGAAAAATATCGTTTTGGCATTGCAAATAATTTTTTTCTCGTTTGGAAATTTCTATGGATTTATCACCAAGGCAATGTGTACCGAGGCATCTTCAAACAGATATCATCACTATCAGAGGTGGAGTTTTTGGTTATTTCTTACCAATGTGTAGAAGTGAATTGTTTTCTGATTTTGGTTATATTTTACAGAAACTTTTTCACTGTACATGAATTTGCTTTTTACAAGTAGAGTGGCCCACAAATTTGCAACATAATTGTGGGATTTTTCTTCCTCTCATGGTACTATTTTTGCAACAATATGTAATCTATGTGTCCTAAGTGCAGCCTTATCTATGTTTCAAATTTTATGAAAATCGGTTAGTTAGTTTCGGAGACGCGAAAATAGACCCCTACCTCCCGTGGTCATCCTATTTTTGAAAAAAATGTAAACTCTATGTTTTCTTGTGGTCTCAGATATACCTGAGTTCTAAATTTCTTCAAAATCGGTTCTGCCTATTGTTAGTATGGATGTGCAGGTACGGCATGTGCACTTAAAAAACGAAACTACAAATAGGGACAAGTAAAGTTAATTTTGTACAGTTGGGTCTAGGTGAACTTAAGTCAAATATACTGCACATTGATATCTTCCAAGAATAATTTTTTTTGGGGGCATACTACTCAACAGAAAAAGATTTTCGAAACGTTTTTGTTTCTTCAAAGGCGAGAAAAATTATTAGAAAACTATTGGTAAAATTTTTATAAAATTACACTGAAGTAGTTTATGCCAAGTTGGCGGTGCCATGCCCCCGCATAGTATATATTAATGTTTATTTATCTTGAGTACGCCGATAGAGGAAGTGTCCAAATTCACTCCATACGGAAACATTACTAGTACGCATCATCAGTAATAAGTATTGAATACAATATAATCTCCAATGCAAATCAAAAATACAGTTCTGAATGGCTTTAGAACGTTGACAGCGAAAGTTTTGAAATTGGGTACATATTACGTATTTGGCAATAAATACACAACATCTGTTGGATTAGAGAAATAGGCGTGGTACCTCGCATACAAAGACAATATAATTTTCTCTATATGTAGGGAAAGCCAGTATTAAAAGTTTCCAATTTTGGTTAAAATAGATTGGTACAATATTGTGTATTGTCAAAATTTAGCTGGATTGGATAACTAACTGGACGTGCTACCAGCCCTGCAAAGACAAAATAGAGAAGGGTAAAAGTAAAAGTATTAAAATTTGGTATATATGGTGTGGTTGTCAATAGGCAATATCTATGAAAAGTGGGCGGATTTGGATAAGTCGATGTTGGAAGTAGCTAAGCTAATATCTGAAAAAATGCATATAATTGATGTTTATTTACGTGTCTTTGCACAAATATATGAAAATGTATGTATGTAATTTTAATATATCTTCACTTTTTAAACATTAACTTATTTAATCTTAGAGGAAATTATTTTCTGTTTTTCTTCATACAGTATACAATGGTTAATTACCTCACCAAAAAAGTAATTATGTGGGGAAATCATTTAAGTGAATAGCTTTAACAACCTCAGTGAGGTAATTAAACTTCATACATAGAGAGGAATTTGTACATGCATCTCTAAATCTATAAGAGATACCCGGCTTGCATTTTGTGCCACAAACGAATATTTTGGGAAACAGCATCACAGACAAAATAACCGCAAATGAGCTCATTTTTGATCATAAATATTACTCTCGTTGTGAGAAAATGGTACCCTACGGATGAATCATCTCAAAGAATCATTTATGATACGATTTTCTTATTGATTTTTGAGCAAGTTCTGGTAATATTTACAATTAATAATGTGATTTAAAAATTATATTTCTGTAAATTTTGTTGTAGTATTTTCAAGAAATCATCATTTCATCTTATGGATGAATTACATGTGAATCCTTTTTCAAGTGGTACATACGTTTTTAAGCAACAAAAATTATCTGAGAAGACTCATTTAGGTGATTTTTACAAAAAACAAGGCAATTACCTGAATTAGGTAATTAAACTTATGGCAATTAAACGTGAACTTTTATTTTAAAAATGAAGGAAAAAAAGAGGATTGAAAAGCCGAGGCAAATAAGAGTGTTAAAAACAAAGTGAAGATGTATTCATATAATTCAGGAACATATCGTTATCTTAATACCGAAAGACGCTAACTACTATTTTATTCGAATTTCTAATTTGAGGGTGGCGATGGTTTTGTACAAAAGCGAAGGTCGAACCCAGTATCGGGCTAAAGTAATAATGACACATTTTTCTGATATACATTAGTGTGCTTTTGTGGCATCTGGTCACTGAACAGTAACGGTAACAGTAAAATAATAATAATCGGTTACTAAACACTGCTTCAAAACTGATATCAGATGCGCTCCAACACTGCTTTAAAGAAAAAAAACGTGCAAAATCAGAATTGTACATAAAAAGAGGCGTTTCTCTCTATTTCTATCAGTTTACCACCTGCCATCTCTATCAGTATCCCTTTCATATAGAAGGTAAAAGCTGGTAGTAGACAATCATTGCATGCTTGTTACTTTTCTTAAAAAAAATTTAATTGCATATGTCGAGAGATTACCAACACTGAAAATTACTTTGAGAAATTATGAGAAAAACTACATTACAAAAGTAAAGGGTGCTACAAATCTTTAATTTTGATACACTTTCTTCCTTCTCCTTTTATATGTATTTACGAAGCTATTTGCCTATACATATGTACATATGTATTAAAAGTTCTGAAAGAGGTGAACGCATACTAAAATCGGCTTCGTTATTTGTTTTGTCGTACGCAATTCTATATGTGTATATATGTACATATTGATGGTCTCAAGTAATGTTGGGAATACAATTGATACGAACGACGAATATTTGGTTGCGAACTTGAGTCACCAGAAACAAAACACATTTGCGCATATGAAAATTAACACAACACACCGTCGAGCGAAATTCGTTCTGCGTGTCGAACTCTGTGATAGATTTATACTGTAATTTTTTCCTCGCAATTGAGCGCCACACTGCGAATTTACGCAACGAACTTTTACCGACGAATTTATTGTGCTAGACGAAATTCGTCGTTGGTCCCAATTGTGTTCCCAGCATAACTCGAATTTATTACGAAATTGATTCCAATACATTTCACACAAATACACCTCGTCACAAAAATTTATTGCAATTGTCTCGAAACGGTTTTACAAGCATTGTAATAATAATAGTTTGCATTATGTTTTTACCTTCTCGTGTAAAGTTACAAAATATTTGCGTTAGGGGCCAACGATATGTATATGTATGAGTTGAGCATACATTAGTTTTTTTAACATGTACTTGTATTTTAACAAATAGTCATGGTAAATACGGAATCGAAATTTCATCAAAAATTTTTTTTTGAGATCTGCCACAAAATATCCAGATTTTCTGCTCACTAGTAAAAGGCGTTATTTTCCGCGATTGTTGCTTAAAAGCTACACTGGAAAAAACTGGTCATTCATAAAAAGAATTTTTACAATAATACAATGAAACTTGTCGTTAAAAGTCGCCCAAAAATGCTCTTCATGTTTCATTACATGTTTGAATATCATTTGGGTTTGAGTTCGATAAATGCAACAAAAGTATTTCATTAGTTTAACGAAAAATTTTCATACTTAATGTTATTACATAACATAAACGACTTGAATTCATAAAATTTATGAAAACATTCATATATGACATAATTTTGTTGTCTTAAATAGAATGAAAGTATTTCATCAATACAATGGAATATTGTTCATACAAAATAATAAATTTACTTACGTATGTACATATATCTGTTAGTTGTATCGTTAAGCTGGTTTACATATGTACATATATGTACAGTTGGTTCTACCAACTCATCGGTAGACCTTCAACCAAATTTGTAAAAAGGCTATGATAATATTATAAATTATGAAAAACTTCTGAAGAGCAGAGATAGCAAGAGTTCATGTTTCTAATGTAATTGTTCATTGTATTAATAAAAACTTTCATCATTATAATGAACAACGTTTCACTATATTAATGAAGGATATTTTTTTCAGTGTAGATTTAGAAGCCAAATCCCCAAACTAGAAGCAGTGCCCAGCAATTAAATTTTAATAATCATTTGAAATACTTAATTAATTGCTATTGCTTTGGCATAATAAAACAAATTTTAAAAATCATTTTGTTCACTTTACATATACACAAATTGTAATAATTTCAAGCCACAACCGCCAAAAAGACGTTCATACTCGTATGTGCTATGTACATACTGCATCTAAATTGTTTTCGCTGTAAATCGTAATAGCACACTTCCGATGTATTTTTACAAAAAGAAATCGATAATCACGGAGCGGCGGTTTTGGCTCGATATTTGCAGTTTAAACTATCTCATATATACATTTTTCTTTTTTCTTCTTCATTTATTCAAACAACATCATAACTCAGGCTGTTCAATTTATAGAAAAATTTTTTAAAATTATCAAATCTGTATGATTTTTTGACATAAGACGACATTTTACGCGTTCGTAAATCCTGAGTTATGGCGTTCTTTAAGCAAATGAGCAGGCTTGTACGGATGTGTATATTCAAATATTTTGGGCTTCATATTTGCCTGAATTTAACTTTAACCGATGTATAAGGTTGCAAGTTTAAACGCAAGCTTCCTATATGGGTAATTTTATGCAAATTTTCGTATATTATTCTGGGGGGAAATATAAAATGTGATTAATATTCATACCGCTTTTTTCACTAAACACTCGAAAACGTTAACCGATGGTATATTATACATATCATACATACATACATACATATGTATGTATGTACATTACATATTTTACACAAATATGGCTTTTGCACTCATTTGCCGTTATGAATGACGAACAAACGTCTTGTATCGTTTATGTAATCCATAAAGTTGCTTCAACATAAGTGATCGCACACCGGGAGGAATGCTTTTTTTTAAGAAATGAATAGTTGGGTCGCTAATTTATGGTATACGAGCATTACGTTTATCGTAAATGTATTTTAGAAATAGTGTCAAGTTGTCACGAACTCGCGCACACCGCATTTACTAAAATAGCACTCACATCGGCCTTGATACATGTGTACAGCATCTGTGGCTACATTGTTTGACTAAATCAATGAATATATATGTATATGTACTTACAAACTAACACACACACTTACTAGCAAACACTACCTCTAAAACTTCAAACAAACAACCGAAATGTAAGAATCATTTCTTCCTTAACATCAACACTTTATTGAACTTTTCTATTTTCATTATTTTCCTTAATTATTTAACTTTGTTGTGTTTTCATGAAACCTTTTTGTATTTTTTATAGTTGTTGCTATTTATAGCAACACTATAGATATTTAAGCAAGAACAGAAAAATGTATTTTTATATTCACATAATTTATGTCAAAGCTGGTGCACGTAATCCCGACGTCACGATGTCAACGTATCCAATGAGCCCGTATGACTAAAGGCGCCACCAACAGCTCGACACCGAAATTCTACATAATTATTGATGTTGAGCTCATGCATATTGTGCATATTAGAATGCCATGCAATAGCCCAATTGTCAAGTACAGGGAGAGCACAAGTTTTGCTTCTCTAACACTGTTTGCGCCGGTCTTTGATGGGCGCATCACCAGTGCTGCCACGAACCAAAAAAAGCCGACCAATATTTCCAAAAAAAGTTACCATATGAGAAAAAAAATAACTTTTAAAAAACCGATTTTTTAAATTTCGTTTTTTATTTAAAATTAGTTTTTTAAACTTCAAATGGCAATTAAAAATTCAATAAAAAAAGTAAAAGTACATTATTTTCCAAGAACATAAAATAGTTTTCTATAAAAATAGCATTTAACAGAAAAATTTTGTGTACTTCACAGGTTAATAGCAGTAACAAAAAATGTCTTACATATAAAAATAAGCAATTAAAAGGAAAATGTAATTTTATTAAAATTTGTTGCAATAATTAAATTTTTTTTGTTAACAAAGGTAACAAATCTTAATCACTCATACTTAAAATTTTTTAAAGTTTTTAATTTATAATATTTTATATATGTATATATATTTCTTTTTATTTATTCGACGCGACTAAAAATTAATTGCGATTATTAATTTATGTTTGTTATTTGGTTTAACTATATGCCGCATTTCGGTGCTAGTGTTAGTGCCCACTCATTAATAAACCGTCGACACAATTTTTGAAATAGAGAAGAATTTTCCTATGTTCATACAAAAACTGCTAAAGGGTGTTCCCCCACTATAATATTTTGTATTAAGACAATTACATTATTTACTGCTCAATCGGTTTTTGTCTTTCTACACATACTTTTCATTTTGTTTGGAGTGTGATAGTGCGAAAACAAAATGTAATATTACTTTAGACCAAATGACATTAGATTTATTTCTCACAAAGTATTCTCAAAGTTGTAATAGTTGGATTATAGTCTGAAACGTCTTTAAATAATATTGGAGAAGTAGAAATATACTAGAGAAATAAAAAAAAACATAGGAGCCTTTGCAAATATTTATGCAATGCTCTTATATATTAAAAAAAATAAAAATAATTTTATTACATTTGCTGTTTTAGAAAAAATTTTTGGCAATCCATGCATAATGTGCAATGTTTCGATTTCTGCACAATTCTTTTGATGCCATTATGTTATTAATAGTCTTAAAATCAAGACAATTTCTAAATTCAGTTTTTTTAAATTAAGCTGAACTACAAATGTGGCAATGAACTACATATGAGTACAAAATATACAAAGTCTTCAAACGCTTTTCAATACATTTCTGTATTCCGACACTTAATCTTAAAATTCTGATATATTAAGACAGTTTCTATTTGGAAACTCTCAGTAATTTTCAATGGATTGATTACTGTCACTTAAATTTGGAAAAGAAAACAGTAACGGTTCTGAAACGATTTCGGAACAAAAATAAGACATACACGTCGTGGGAATCGGTTGACCTTGCAGGCCATCTCTGAAAGTTCCTGCTAAGTTTAACTCATTTAAGGGAAACTTGCAGCATTCGGTTTTTAAGTCCAAAAAATTTAATGCGTTTCGGAAAGATATTTGACAAGAAATTACAGAGTAATTAAAAACAGAACACAATTTTGACCATTTTCGACATCAATATCTTTCGAAACACTTTACAAGTTTTTGTCAAATTTACGGCATCCGATACATTTTGTAAGTCCATAAAAATCGGTGAATGTATAAAGCCGATTTGATCCTCTTCGTTAAAAAACGATTTTTTTCGAAATTTTAGTCAACGATATCTATCGAACGAATCGCCCGATTTTAGTCAAATTATCAGTAATCGACGCCTTTTTTGAGGTCAAGAGCGGGTAATTTGGACTTGATCGACTTAGTGGTTTAAAATATGTTACGAAAAATTTTTCCAATTCTACTGAAAACATTCGGTTCATTATCTCACGACATCTAAGTGAGCTAAATATCTTTCGAATGTGACATACATATTTCGTTCTAATTCGTTGCCGCGTTCTTTAGCTATGAAGTGTTTACATACATGCACACGCATACACATACATCCATACTGACATCATTGCGAAAATATCCAGAATCGACTCACAAGACCTCAAAACGTCAAAATAAAATAAAAAAATATTATCAAATTATCCGGATTACGGAATAAAAATTTAAAAACGTACAAATTCTTTTAACACACATATACGGTGACATAGTAGCGGAATTCACGGTTCGTAGTAAAGACCTTTTCGATCTTGCATCTGTAGTATAACAGCAACAAAATGTGTTGCTTTACTAAAGCTACAATATCTAAAAATTCCAGTATGTCACAATAAAAATCTCAAAGCAAATTATGTTGCTTGGTAAAATTGCCATTCACTATTATTCGTCGAGGACAGTCCATACTTTTTTGCGAAATGAAAAATGCTGTCCGGATTACCGAATAATCCTGATTAGCGATGTCCTGATGTTTCACCTTATAATGAAAACTCGATTTTCAAAAAAATTTGGGATTAACATCATTAAGTTTCTATAGCGGGAAGTTAAATTAAATTCCCTTCTACACATTGGAAAGGAAAAACCAATTTTGGTTAGAAATAACTAAAATGGCAGCCCTGTACACCACTCTCTATGACGTTTTGTGGTACGAGTGGTGAATATACAAATGAGTGAAAATAGAAAGTAAATAAATATATTGTCATTTATGTTGTGCTCTTACAGAACAAGGAAATACTTTACAATGATTTCAGTATTGGATTTCTATAACTACAAACGGGCCTGATTATGGTTTCGTTTAGGATGAAGATAGTTTATATAACAATGTGTGAAAAGAACATTTATTTCTTATAACATTGGCAATAGAAGTTATTTGTTGTTAACTTAGGTCTACTGAACACGATTATAAATATAAATTTTACTGTAACAAGAGCCATTTTGAAGTTATGAAAAATATGAGTGTGTATCGAAATGTAGGAGTTTGTCTAGGTTTTTAAACTGCTGTATCACACAGAAAAAACAATAAAATTCATTTTAAATTACAAAATTCATAAATACATACATACATATAGTATTTTTACTGAAATAGGGCGTACCACAGAATTTATAAAATTAAATAATAACTTCGTAAATGTTTAATTGAAAAAATTTTTTTATTAAAATACTATACAATTGATGAATTAAAGTAACTGATATTTATAAAAATTTCAAATAATAAATTTTTTGAAACGGTTTAAGAATTTCATTTAAAAGCATTAAACATTTTTTTTCAATGAAAATATTTTTAATACTTTCTTTTATTTTATACAAAGATTTTATTAACCGAAACTATAGGTAATTTATGTATGTATGTATTTATGTAGTTTGTTATTTACAAAATTTCAAATTTTAAAGTGTATGTTTTCTTATAGACGCTTTTAAATACTTTTTCTTCGGTTGGAATTCCATGTGATTCCATGAAAATTACAAAAAAATTTAACCACAAAAATTTTCTGTAAAATACCAGTTAACTGTGAATAAAATAATTTATTAATGGATTTTAATGAAATATGGTTTGTAAGATATGCGAGTACCAAAATTAATAACAACATTTGTGATTTCGTTTAGATTGCATTTTTAATAAAATTTTTAAGAGATTTTTTTTATTTTCTTGAAAAAAGGGTTTATTTTCTGGAAACTAATTGAATATCTCCTACATTGCACAAAATGTATAATTACATATTTTAAAGGTTATTTTATTTTCGATCCTTCCATGTTTTTCTTAGTTCTATCGACGAGCTAATTATAGAGTAATTGCTAATTACGTGGTGCTACCTTCGCTTTTTCCTATATAACGTTAAATCTCGAGAACCAGAGTCAATCCAAAAAAAATAATTTAAAAAAAATTTCGATTTTGTTGACCTGTGTCATTATTAGAACAACCCATAAATAATTAAGAAACATGAAAAAATCAAACAATGTTCGCAAATATTTAAGTAAAAATAATTCCTGTGCAGTTGCAACTGTTAGCAAACCCGGTCTGTAATAAAAGTGAAAACACCTGTGCATGCTCTCCCAGTTCATTCTGAGGAAAACGTGGCTGTTGTTTGCGATAGTGTGGCAGAAGAGCCGTCAACCGCGAAACGTCAGTGTGGCCAACAATTGAAAATCTCACGAACATCACTGATGCGAATTTTTAATAAAGATTAGAATTTACACGCTTACAAGATTCAATTGTCTCAAGAGCTGAAGCCCACTGACTATTTCAAGCGTCGTCAATACGCCGAATGGTTGGTTGAACAGACAGAAGTGAATGGTGACTTTCCAAAAAAAAAATCATCTTCAGCGACGAGGCACACTTTCATCTGACTGAGTTCGTTAACAAGCAAATGAGCAATCCACGAGTGATTGTTGAAAAGCCGACTGTTTGATGCGGTTTACGGGCGGCGGCGTTATCGAGGTCGAAAATGACATCGGCTATCGCGAGATGATGACGGACCTCTTGTGTTCATAAATTGAGTATATGGACATGGACGATATGTGGTTCCAACAGGATGGTGCCACTCGCCACACAAATTCAATGCATTGTTATCTCACGTCGTGGCGATGTTAATTGGCCGTCACGATCATGTGATTTGACACATTTAAACTACTTTCTTTGGGGATATTTAAAAAAAAGTGTACGTCAATAAGCCAAGAAAAGTGGAAGAGTTAAAGGATAAGATAATTTAGCACATTACTGACATGGAACTTCAATTATATCTCAGAGTCATTGAAAATATACCCCATCGGATATTTTCGTTTTCTATCATAATAAAAAATACTAAGAATATTCTCTGAAAACTTTTTGTTTTATTTACAATTAACATCGTGGGTTTTGGTTGAACCACCCTTTCGAATTATCAATAAATAATTAAAGTAAAAACCGAAATAAAAATACAATGGTTATCGACAAAGTTATACCAAATATGAGCTTCTTATTTCAGAAGAAAATGTCATTCTTGCAGTCTAAAACATAATACTAGCTTTAAAGAAAAATGTTGTTAAAGTTATGAAAAAGAATGGTGAGGGATTTTTCTATTCGTAAATTTTTTTTTCAAATTAAGTGACGCTAAATTAAAAGAAAATACTTTTATCGGGCTACAAATTAGACAACTTATGAATAACGCTGAATTCGATGAAAATTTTGCAAAAGAAAAACTCATTGGGCTTGGTTCTGACTGAAGCATGTAATACAAGAATTTTTAGTGAATCATAAAAATAAGAAAGTCGAATATTTAGCAAAAAAATTAAATATTAGGATGCAGAATGCCTCTAAAAATATATTTTCACGTTCTCATCTTGAATTTACCAAAGGAAATAGCATATTACTTACTACTATTCAAGAAGATTTTAGCAATTCGCTTTAATTTCATTTCAAACTAATACTGTGTTCAGTGTGGAAGGTGGTTACGTAGGCAGATTGCTGATGAAAATAAAAGGAGCATATCACTTTTAACGTAATCGACATTCATTTATTTTTGTAACTGGAGAAATAGTGTAAGTGACACACAAAGTTTGGGAGTGTCCTACGAACTAGTGCAATAAACAATTAAATTTCAATTAATTGAATTGAATTAATTGAAAAGGGCAGTCATTATTTACATATGTAACAGTTGTTTTACATATATAACGTTATTTTGATGTAGAGATGGAACCGTGAATAACTTTTCCCTCACTATAAATTTATTACTGATGCGCGGCTTTGCTTTTTTCTCACTCGCTCATGGGAAAAATTTAAGTAAGTAAGTAAGTAATTTCTATATTTTTGCTATCAAAACTAATCCAAATATTTTATATAAACTTGCTGCCAATAATGCATCACTTTTATTTGTTTTTCATATTTTTCTAATTATTTTCTAATTCTAATTAAAATTAAATGTCCTAAAGTAAAACTAATCTATTGCTTGCCTAAAGTCATTTTATTGCTACAATTAAATTTTCATTCAAAAATTCTGAAGAAAATAGAAAAACATTTTCTGTGGGTTATGTATTTTCGCGTTCAAATTTTATTTTATCGTGTTAGAAATGTAGACGCCAAAATTAACGTAACTGCCAAAAAAAATTTCAATATGGAAAACTTATCGATAATTTGCTTAACATCGTTAGTAGGCTACGTTCAAATTTGTATTAAAAAATTTTGAACAAATAGGCAGAAAACCTTCTGTAAAATTTATTTTTTTTTGGTTTAAGTTATTTTCGGTTAGAGCTCGATATGTACGTATAATATATGTTCAAATTGTATATCATTATGGAAGATTAGCTAATAAGCCAAATGTTTCATATTGTGAATTATAATATTGTTACTAGTTAAAAAGTTTAAGAAAATAAATTAAGTTGATTTGGATTTAATATAATGAGTTAATATAACACAAAGTTTTGAATTTAACACAAAACAAGTAAGACTGCCATATTCGGCTGGGACGATTCTTGGATACCCTTCATCTTATAACCCATATTCATATTTATTTTCTCGTAGTCGTTAGTAGTATCATATTTTAAGTAAATTTTTGGATCTAGTACTTCGGTCCAGCTCTTTGAGACCAATGTATTACTTCAAATAGCCAACTCAACGTATAAAACAAAATTTCACCGAAATCGGTTCAACCGGGTCGCGATGGCACGATGGATGGTAGTCTGCACGTTGACTGCAAAACCTAAAACAGACCACGGTTCAACCCCAGTTTCAGACTAAAATTATAAAAAAAAACATCTCGCCTTTTTCTGATGTGCATTAGTGTGGCTTTGTGTGTCAGTTGTTGTCGGAAGGTTCCAGTGGCGAAGCATAGTCACTGGTCACTGAACAATACTGGCTTCAGCTGATAACAATCCACAATCACATCAGAACGCCCTCCTTCGTCGGTATTGTGTAGCACCGGCGAAGTAAAATAATAATAAAAATGGCTACTAAACCGAAGCTTCAGCACTGCTACGAGTTTTTTTTGTCTCCCAGAAATTTCTAAGCGCCTATCTGAACATTTATATCAAATTTCATAAAAATCGGTTCAGGCGTTTAGCGGGCCGACTTGAACCTATTTTTTTGAATCCGGTCCTACGGACCACATTTTTCAGTTCAAGTAACTATGCGTCTAAAATCAGGAATTAGCTTCCGTCGAGAGATATAAAAATTCACATTTGGGAAATTCCAAAAAAATTCAATGACGGATTTTCTTGTCTGCTTCCGATTTTCATAAAATTTGGTGGCCTTTTTATTCTAGATAAGAAATTTTTGGTTTGGGACAGCAATGGGATCAATGGGAAAAGGTTATTATTTGGGTGACTGCTTTACTTCTTATTGCTTTATCACCAAAATAACATTTTCCCATGATTTGGATTGGAATTACCTAAATGTGAATTTTGTTATCTGTTGTCGGAAGCTAGGTTTTAACTTTTGTGGAGATTTCGATTTTGCTTGTCACGTTTTATCTCATCCTAACAAATTCATCCACCCTATATACTAGTATATAAATATATGATTGCCTGTAAAGAAGACGCATTCAATTTTTGAAACTGCGTTTTTTACTTCGCTGATAATGATACACATGGCCAACACAGAAGAGCACTCTGATGTTACTTGCGGATTAGGTACTGTTTAGTGGCCAGTAACTCTGCCTCCACCCCTGAAACATTCCGACAACTGACACAAAGACACTTCAGAAAAATACGAAATGTTTTTATAATTAAGTGAACAAACGCCTTCAGCTCAGGACCTTTGGTGTTGTCTAGCAACTCTTAACATAACATGGACTAATGAGTGTACTATTTTATACATGCGTGAACAATAGCCGATTTGTGACCATAGAGTATTATTACGGTAACCATCCGTTCTGTAGAAAGTAGAGTAGTGTTCTGTATAAATTATTCATCAGAAGAAGATGTTAAATAATGTATTTTATATACTGTTCAGTATCTGTTCTGTATTTGCATGCTACGAAAATGTTGTAGTTCTATCAAAAGTAGAAGAGTAAGAGTTTTGTTTCCTTTATTGTTTTCTTTTTTACTTATAAGCCTGAATCATGATCCAATTATTAGGTCAGTGCAGGTCAACAACAAACAGCAATACCAAAAACAACAGGCGTTAGCAAATTTTGCACTTGTCAAAAACCTTTGCCTACAAAATAATGAGACTTGTCGTTTTTCTCAGTTGTTTGTAGAAAAAATAAAAATATTAATTATATTAATAATACTAATTATTTAAGCTGTAGGTGTTTTTAATATATGATTCAAAATAAAAATATTAACAGCCATATTCATAAAAATAAAATTAAAAAATACAGCTTAAATAATTTGGGTTATTAATATAAAAAGAGGTCAAAAAACTAGAAGAATTATTAATTTTATTATTAATTGACCTTTTTTATTATATTTATTAAGCTTGAGGTCTTTTTTTATTTTCTTTTGTTTTATTATTCGATATTTCGTTAACAGCTTGTTAACATCATCAGGATATTTTATAAAAAGAACATTCTTAAATTTTATTATTCATATAATACAGGGTGTCTGGTGGGGTTTATAATGACAATCCCCAATCTCTTGTGACTTTAAAGGAAAATATTCGTCGAGAAATCAGCTCAATTGAACCAAGTTTGCTGCAGCGTGTGGCGCAGAACACAAGGGACAGTGTGTTCAACTTGGTGGAAGACATCTGGATGACATACTCTTTAAAAAATGAAATCCGCATTTTCATTCTATCGTGCAATGCTCTTAATAAAACTTCGTGTCAATTATTTTGTTTTTTATTTAAGTTTTAATCAATATTACTCAAATCATCGAACAATAACGTTTGTTTTTTCTGTCGGCTTGTGAAAATATTTTTTAAAATAAAAATAAACTAATAATAAATTTACATTTTTGGATATTAAAACCAAATACCTAATAATAAATACAGACTTAAAGCAAATTAATAACAACTAAATACATTTGAAGAAATGCTGTGAATTTAAACAATTTTGACAATGATATAGGACAATGACGTGCCACTGTAATATTGGTCTGCACGCCAGGAGATTGAGTCTGCCATATAACGACTTCTGCAGGACCTGTCGTGATGAGGAGGAGGAGGAGACGATTGACCACTTGCTGTGTCACTGTTCCGCCCTCGCCGTTGGGCGTGCGTCTGCGATGGAGTTCCCCTTCCAGCGGGACCACACGGTGGTGTCGGGGCGCGATATGAGGGGGATAGTCTTTTTTTATTCGGAACTCGAGGTGGTTTGGAACCGGGAGGACACAAGTGAGCTGGTTCCTTTGGGACTTGGAGGCCTGCTAACCTAACATAACCCAACCTATACACATTATGAGAGCATAACATTTTTAACAAACGAATTAAATAATTTACGATTCACTTAGTATCGATTCCTGTACATATGTATCTATAATATTATTATCTATGAATGTTTCAGCATAAGTATTCTTCACAATTCAACCAAACTATTAATAGCAGGATAACAAGAGGTTACACCCACTGTGACACAGACTATGGGAGCTTTGATGAGCAAAACTGATGAAGCAGATGATTACTTTTGCTTCAAACACACACATTCACCCACACAAAAAAAAACATTATATGTGTATCTACATATTAATAAAAATACATGCGGGATATAGTATGTACAAGGCAACAAATGATTACTCTTAGCCATATTGTTTAGATACGTATGTATATAGGTTTGTTCATTAGACTGGTTCTGATTTTCTCAAACACTATTTTTAAGGCCGGAACCTTTTTAAATTGTTTTGATTAGAAAAAAAATTTGTGGGTACAATAACGGGTCAATAAATCCGTGACTTTTTGATCTTCCCGCATCTTAAAACAACTCCTGTCATCTGCTGAATTGCCTTCTGTCAAAATTTGAACAATTTTAGGCTTTTAGTTAGTGTTTCATAGCCATTGAAAGCAGTGATTTCAGTTGCAGTCAGTGGAATAAAATTAACCAAAGTCAGAAAATAAGAAACTGGCATGTCTCACATTCCGTTCGGAATGGTTTTCATTCCATATTTGCAATTCCGATCGATTTTGTTTTAGGTTGTTCAGTTTACATATTTTTCAAATAAAGTATGGCAGTGTTGTGCATGACAAAACCAAAAAATATAGTTAGTGAATAAAAAGTAGAACAAAATCAAAACAAGAAAAAAGGTATTAATACAATAATTCAAACAAAATAATATAAAAATTTATATATATGATTCTAATTGTGGTTTTTCCCCTTAAAAATTATATGTGAAATTTATTATTACATACCTTATGATATTCTTATAAAGTATGAGAATATCATAAAGTATTTTATTACAAAAGGAACTCAATAACTGAGGAGGAAAGCATATCCATATAGTACTATTTCGCTAATGCTTACTTAGCTCATCAGTGGATTTTTCTTAATTTTTGAATGCAAACCCAAGATCTATATGTTTAAAATTCAACTAATCAATCGAGAATTGAAGTTGAATATCAAACATAAAAATCAAAAAATCTATAAACAAAAACATAACAATCCATGAGTTTACTTTTATAACACACACACATTTCTATTTAATTAGAATCATATATATAAAAGGATATTCCCAGAATAAATTCAGTTAATATAAAAATTTATATGTACAATGCCGGAAATCTCAATTGCGCAATTTAAACAAATTGTTCAAAATAAAACATTTGCTTGACTATTGACTTTCTGATTTTTGTTATACCAGTTCTAACTTTCGTGTCTCTATTTCTAATATTTTATTTTTTATTTCATTCTTTTGTTTTAGTAGTTTTTGGTCTTATCTTTCTGCTCTGGCTCCTTAATTCACTACAATGGTTTTCCATCAGCTTAACAATAGATTTTAAATGTTTGTTTTCTTCAAGTAACTCAATCGTCTCTTAGATATGGTGGAATTTACTGTTCAGTGACCACTGACTATGCCTTCGCCACTGAAACCTTCAGACAACAACTGACACAAAGACACACAAATGCACAACAGAGAAATGCGAGATGTTTTTATGAGTCTGAAACTGGGATTGAACACAGGAAAAATTTTTCGTTTTGTAGTCAACGTTCAGACTATCCTGGAAATTTTTCCAGCTAATCTTTTAAGTAATCTGCTACCTGAGGTTTGTGTTTTAAAAAATGTGAAATAGAAATAAACTTAAATCTTTACTTCACTATCGATCGAATTTACAGCTTTGAACGTTGAAGAATGGAACGAGGATACTATAGAGTGTAACGAGAATGAATTGGATGTAGAGCTATTCTATGAAGATGAATAGGCCTTAAACCACGTATGTTGCAGAAGTCAATTCTGAAACGGCCTGTCATAGTTTACGCAAAAAAAACTCAAATCAATTGTCTATTTTGTCGACACCAATGAGCTAGTTGCCGCCTGAGAGATTGCTCGGTGATCAGTGCTACGCCTTCATCACCAAACAGTGCAACAGCAACTATCCCACTGGTATCCACAATATAAAAAATTTTATATTTCATTGAGACAGTATAGAGATCAGGCCGTTTTAAAGGTGATTGAAAAAAAGAACCAGCAAACGAAAATTACTAATTTTTTCGCCTAATAAATTAAAGGTTTTTTTCTTCGTCCAAAATAAATTGTTGTTTTTTTTTAAATCTAATAAACATTAAATAAAAAATTTAACATAAGAAAGAAAAACGTTTGTAGATGGGAATTAGATGCCTTTCATTAATATGAACAACTTTGCAAATGTGGACTGGCCTGGTTTTATTTAGTTTATATTATCGCGAGTGCACTGTAATTCTAATTCAAATAAATATCACTAAATCTAATATTATTAGTCAGTCATAGCGCTTAATCGTTAATTTTTTGTCGTTCTTAATTTTTATATCCTGTTGTTTTACATATATTTTATAGAAAATTTCTAAAACATGACACCAAATGTTGCATAAATGAAAAAAGAAGCCGATAATAAAATTAAAAGTAATATAATTACTAACGATTATGGTTACTAATCATTTCTTCACAGCTACGGCTACAAGTTTTTGGATACAATATTCTACAATACCTGCATATAATAAGTTTGTACTTTTACATAAATTTAGTTTCTAGAAAACAATCATATATCTAGAACTCTTTGTGTATCAAAAGCACATATTTATAATTAAGATTTCGATTTACAAAGGACGTACACATGTTCTTATATATGTACCTATACATATAAATGAAAAACTCTATGCAATCGTCGGCTCGCAGTCGATTTGAGCCGCTGCTGACAATTTTGCACCTCCGATTTTATATTGGACTAGCAATATCTCCATCGGTTATACAGCTTCTGAGAGACATATTTTTCCCTACGTCGACTCTTGGTCCTATTTAAAAAATACAGGTAGGATATGTGTCCTTCTAGACGCAGAAACAGAGATAGATTTAAATTTCATTAAAATTGATTAGATGGTTTCGAAGGCGGGGGAATTGCCCCTACCTTCCCTCGTAGTTCTATTTTTGAAAGAAATTAATAGCCAATGTCTCAAACTCAAATTGATCCACATTTTAAATGTGTCTTTTAAACTCAAATACATCCAAGTTTTAAAGTTCATCAAAATAGGCTATGTAGTTTTGGAGAGGGAGAAATTTCCTCCCTATCGAGCTCCTGATCCTATTTTTGAAAATGTATATAGCCTATGTGAATTTTTAGATGCAGATCTATCCATATTCTAAATTTCAATTAAATCGGTTTGAACGTTTCGGAGGGTCAGAAATATCCCTCTATCGCCCTCCAGGTCTTACTTTTAAAAAAAGTGATACTCTATAACCTTCCCGGAGTTGCACAGACTAAGTGCACCAAATTTCATCGCGATTGGTACACAAATGGCGAAGTTAACCTCGTTTATATTATAAAATCTGTTAAAAACGATGTGGGAGGAGTAGCATAATTAAAAATGTAGAAGTGGGCGTGATTAAAAAAAAGTACCCTATAATTCATTCAAGAGTCCCAATTATACAAACAAACAACCAAACAAACTAACAAACAAACACACATTCAGATTTTTATATATATGTAGATGTAAATAAATTTTAAATATTTGATTGAAAATTTGTAGAGATGAATTTTTTTTTTGCAAATAACAATTTAAGATTGTCCTGCATTTAAAATTAAAAAATTGCTACGGATGAGGACCAGTCTATTGCACATTGTATGTATGGACAAAACGTTAATAGTCGAACGCACATAACAATCAAAAAAGTTCATGTTACGGCCCATGCTAATACGGATATGGTCATACGAAAGGAAAATAAGCAACATTTAACGGAACAATAACGCATCGCAAGAGTATGGTAATATTTATGAGGCAAAATTTTACGCTCGAAACACATTAATGATTGTTCAAAATCAGAAAAGTATTGAAAAATTAAAGCGATACAAAACAACATCCTCTAACTGTTGTACATTTGGGATAATAATAGCATGATATACACTGGAAGTGTAAATGGGAAATTATTCATACTCTTCGATACATTCCAATATTTTATGCATCATTCGCATACATGTATGCAGATACATATTCAGATGAGCTCCTTTTAAGTATACATGCGAGGTGTGTTCAGGAAGTTGAGGAAATTTTAAAATCTCGTGGGTTAGGATAGTCCGATTTTAACCTTTAACTATTGAGGTGGTGGTAAATTTTACCCTTCCTTAAATTTTTTTTAATTTACCTGGGGGATACACGTTCAAATTTTGCCTTTAAAATTTTAAAATTCTCTGACTTTTTTAATAATACACTCATAATTTTCAAATTTGATGAGAATTTGCTTTCAATTATGTGGACAAGTTTTGTTTTAAATTAAGGGCAAGAAAACAGCTGATACCTATTCTTGTGAACAGTCAAGCCATCTTGATAAATAATTTTAAATTGCTTAAATCAATACAATGAATTTTGAGAAGCTGTATGTGTAAAATACTTGAAAGCAAAATTTGAACGTGTGGCTGCAATGTTAATGTTTTCCGTTGAGCACTATTAATTTCACTTTTACAGTATCGTGTAAGTAGAGATACGCTTGTGGAATGGTAAAAATTACCTTATTTTTTTGGTAACTAAAGACTAAAAAGGGAACGAAGAACTTCGTCTAACACAACGAATTCGTCAGTAAAAGTTCGCTGTGTAAATTCGCAGTGTGACGCACAATTACGAAGAAAAAATTACACCTGTCATAATCAGGTAAGCTGTTTGCTGTCTGTGTTACCTTATAAAGGAATATTATTTGAAAAAATATATCATTAACAAAAACTAATTTTACGGTAAACAATTGTGTATGTTGAAATTAAATGATGTACTCGTATGTTAAAAATTAACTTTATTTACTAATATATTTCAAAACTAAAATGAAAAACGGTAACTTTGTACTACAACTCTGGAATACAACTCTCATGTGTGGGCCGATGCTTCAAAGACTATTTTGAAGTTACTCGACCGTGTACAAGAAAGGGCGAAGAAACTCATAGGAGACAGTAGGGTCTCTATTGACTCTCTTGAGCATCGTCGCAACGTGGGGTGCGTTTCGTTGTTCTATCGTTACTATAATGGGATGTGTTCTAATGAAATCAGGGAACCCGGTTATTCGCGCGCACGACGCGATCATCATTAAGAGCGCATCCATTTGTGGTCGATTTGACGGCGACTCGCACTACGCATTACAGGGAAAATTCGTTTTTTGGCCGAACGGCACGTATGTGGAATAGACTACCCGCAGAGGTGTTTCCTGTCACTTTTAGCATGGGAAAATTTAAATCAAATGTCAATAAACACTACTCCCTCTATCCTCCTCCCCATAACCTATTTTCCTAGTTCCAGCACAATGCATCGCATGTGTAGGGGTCATCCCCTGAGTGCCGGTCCAAGTTAAAAAAAAAAAAAAAAAAAAAAAAAAAAATTTGTTCGTCAACGTATTAAAATAAAAATAAATCTAGTACAGAGTTTGTCACGCATATCGAATTTCGTCGACGGCGGCATTGTATTACTTTTTATATACGCAAAGAAAAAATCGTCGTTCGCCTCAATTGTATAACTATGGCCAAATATTTCACCTCAGTAGTTAATGGTTCAAATGTATTATGAGCTCTACGATTTTTGGTCACCATCCCTCCATTTGGAACAATCTGGCTGTGAATTGGTGAATGCTTAATTAGCGTAAGCATTTCTTTCACTTCTACCAACCTTTCATCTGTTTCTAATGTGCTGATGAACGCCCTGGCAGCGTAACGAAAATCGTCGAGGTCATACCAGCACATCTAATCTTAGTAACTGAAAAGAAAAAGTAAGCCATTAATATAGTTAAAAATGTTATCGTGCTACAGGGGCATGTGTACCAAAAACATAAAACTTTTTTAAAATCGGACTCCCAAACTCACGTAATTTAAAAATCACCGTCTTTCCTGAGCACACCTCGTTCATGTGTATAAATGAAACCATTGTCATTGATATCATTATGTCACCCCTCTTAATAATAATAGGCCCAATGTGAAATTTTGTCTTCTTGTGTGTAATTAAACTGTTATTTTTAGTAAATTATTTCTGTTCCAAGAATGTTGAACATACAAAATTGTCACAGAAAATAGGTCATTACAAACATTAGCTCATCATAATTCCATCATTTTGTGGTAAAATCTGCTGGCTTAATAAATGTTTTTCATAACAAATAGATAAAATTTATCTACATACGAGTATCTTCTTTTCATGCTTTTAACACGAAAACATAAAATGTATGTAACTTCATTAGCTCAATGTTTTATAAAGAGTTTTAATGGATTTGAATTTGATACCTTCAGTTATATGTACTACATATAATTAGATTGCTGTTAAAATAAAATATAAAGTATTTTCCATCGTTTTTGTAAAATAACAATCTGATGTCACCAGTAATCTAGCACAACTAACACGTGCTTTTCGAAGAATTTAATACTGATTTTCGTACAAGACAAATGCCTAATTAGTCATAAACACGTCATACAAAAAATATAATTAATTCCTTTATTGGGGAAAATTTTAATTGCGTTACATTAAAATTCTAGAAATTTCTTCACCTTCAAACCATTAATATAAAGTAGTTAAAGTGGAAATATGAGCAAAATTAAATATGTAGATGCATTGCTCTGCCCGGTCTTTCGTACCACAGTGACAATTGAACAAATATGCTAAAAATGGCATGGCGTTCGAAAAAGAAAATTCGAATAAGCTTTCAAAATCTCAAGATAACAAGAAGGAACAATTTTTTCAATCTCGCGAGAAGGTAATGTTCTGTAATAATTTCACAATCCTTGTAATTAAATGAAGCGGAACAAAACGTGAAAATTTCATGTCGTATATCCATTTATCAAAGCCCTTAAGACACTACATTTTTCCTGCATTGTTCAAATTTTAGAGAAGACCGCAAATATATTGTAAAGGCAAAATAAATCAGGTGCAAAGAGTACAACCCTATTCAGTTAAATGCAAAAACGCCAAATCGTCCACTAGTGTTATCGATAAAAAATGAGGAATGAGTAATGAAAAACTTTCATCTTAAAATCGCTTATATGTTGACAGTTTTTTTTTATCTGGGACCAGCACTCAGGAGATGACTCCTACACATGCGAAGCACTGTGCTGGAACTATAAGTAAGGGATAGTAGGAGAAACGACAGGAGGTGAAGCTTAATTAATTATTTTACGGCTCTGCTTTTGCACATTCTTTGTTTATACTCGTAGCAGTGCCGAATCTTCGGTTTAGTAGCCATTTTTATTATTTTATTTCGCCGGTGCTACACAATACCGACGAAGGAGGGCGTTCTGATGTGATTGTGGATTGCTATCAGCTGGTATTGTTCAATGACCAGTGACTATGCATTCGCCACTGAAATCTTCCGACAACAACTGACACACTAATGCACATCAGAAAGATGCGAGATGTTTTTTTTTTATAATTTTAGTCTGAAACTGGTGTTGAACCCAGGTCTGTTTTTGGTTTTTTTAGTTAACGTGCAGACTACCATCCATCGTGTAAATGTAGTGTCATACGGGCTTACTAAACAGAGATTTAAACACAGTTTGACATTCTCAGCTGTCAATCCATAGTTATCGATATCGATCGTTCTCATGCAGCTAAAAAAAAAAAACAAGATATTATTAAAAAACGACGGAAGAAGTTTAAAGCTGGAAAATAAAATTAATGCCTCTATTATGATTCACAATTCAACTAAGTTGCATTATTGGTAATAATGATAGAAATAAAGATTACGCAATCAGGAAACATAACAAAATTCTTCTGCGCATGTTGGAACTCTCACGTCGCACAAGATGTGTTCTCATTAAGCCAATTCACACTAGCACAATTATGCTGGCATGACATGGCACTTTGTAGGCTAATTCGGTGAAGGAAATGGATTTTGGTTCTCTTGGTTTCTCTTAGAACTTGAGTTTCTTCTTTTTACCAGTTATAGAACTTGACAATTTGGTAAACACATTAATTGGAAAAAAATCGAAATTTCCATTTGAAATGAAAATTTTTAAGAGACACGTACATAGATTCAAACTTGTAATATATTTAATAGTTTATGACCATACATGCGTGCATTTCTTAAAAAAGCCAAACGTAACAACTGGCGACGAGTAATTAAAAAAAAGAGAAAAATTTTGTGTAAATTAGAAGTGAAAAATACAAGTTAACATAGTTAAATAGTGTGTTTTGTTAAAAGCAAAAGACATACATATGTACATACTACAAGAAAGGCAACAGGCAATTACAGCGGTATAGAAATGCTGTTACAACAACAACGGGAATTCACAGAAAATTTGCTAACGCAGCAACAATTGTGGATGCAATCCTTTCTGGAACACAAACCAGAAGCTGCTCCAGTAACGAAACTCGACAACCAATATATGCCACCAGCGTTCCATAAGTTCAATAAAGAACAACAACAATGGGACTCATACTTACAGCAACTACAGGAACATTTTGTAGCATACTCGGTGAATTCTGTGGGTAAAAAATTGTTTGACGTAACAAACCTTCAAAATCAAAGATTTAAAGAACTAACCGAAAAACTAACGGAATATTTTACCGTTAGTCACCACATTGTAGCTGGGCGTTATAATTTTTTTAAAAGACAAATGAAGGCCACAGAAACATACAAAGAGTGGATGGCAGATCTTCGCGGCTTGGCAAGGGAATGTAAGTTTGTGTGCAACTCCAATACATGTGCATCAAATTATGTCGATGACATGATAAGAGACCAACGACGCAGTTCGCTCTGCTGCTTTGCAGAAGCAGAAAACAACGCTCGCAGATGTATTACTTCCCAGCAGTCCGGTTACTCATTACAAATTGAAAGCCATCGGATTGTATAATATTATGTCAATAGGGAAAATAAAACGAAAATAGTTAAGCCCTTACAACTCGCATCTGATTCGGATTTGTCTTTTTCCCATCCAATTGTAAAGTTAAATGTTTATTAGAAATGAAGATCTAAACAAACAAATAAAAATTATGCATCGCATTACCATCTGATTTGGATGGCTTTGTAATGTATCATATTGTCATTTCGTTTTAATTATGAATTTTGTTCCTTTTTCTGAAGTAATTTTTCCGTTATTCTTTCTTTTTCATTTTTATTATTATTCCAAAGTAAAATTTGTATCAAGTTCATAAGTGTTTTTAAAAGTGAAGTGTTGGCGGCATTTTTTGTGATAATATAGTTATAAATTATTAAATAAAAATAATTAAAAAAGGTAAGTGACTGTTTTATTTTTATTTATGTGTTAATTTATATACATATGTATTTATGTTTTGTATTTTGTAGAATAAAATGAGTGGATTTAGTAAAAGAAATTTAAGAAGACTAAAGAAAATAGAAAGTGAACGTTTGAAACAAAATTCCGAATTTACATCGATGGAAAATGCTGAGCACAATCTTTATCAATTATATTCTTTAACTTTTATAATTAATTAATTATTTTTTATTTCTCATATTATAACAATTAATTTAATATATATTAATAATATATATAACAATAAAAAATTAAAATATTGAAAAAAATTAAGTTCCTAATTTAATTATGCAATAGTTAAAATTCATTCCAAGATCAATGGCATTCAGATACATCTTATTGCACTCCGAATTCACCATAATAGTTGGACCCATCCAACATTCACTTACAATGTAATTGTGTTGGACTCATCCAACCTTCGCTTACAATGTATATTGTGTTGGATAAATCTTACAGCATAGGTCATCGCTGTGTAAATGTAAATAGAAATTGTATACAGACATTGGATGGGTCTTGCTTACATTGTCATTGGTCTCAAATCGAAGATGTATGTAGCAAAAAGTTCACTGGGACGCTTGGTTACTGAAAAAGAAAATCAAAAAATGCAAATCGTGTTCGGCACGTTTTAATTCTCATAGAAGAGAAGAGTGTAAATTGAAAAACTCAATTTGCTATAAATATGGAAAAAAGCGCCCGTGTGATTGTCAAAGCAAACAAAAAACAGCGCCCGTATGCATGTCAAAGCACAAAACAGAATACAAAAAAAGTGTATACAAGCATAAAGCAAAACAATAACATTGATGTGGTTGAGACAATCTATGACATCGGGTGGTCAGGTGTGGGTCCATAGGGTAAAGTCAGAGTACGATCCTTATGGAGAAACACACAAGAAGACTTACTACCTCCACGCGGCGGCCACCGTTAACATGCTCGGGTCTGGGTCTTTCTAGGAAACCTCGCTCACCCTACACTGTGGATTGTCCTTGTGTGGTGGGCAGCGTTTTTCCCTTCCTGGAGACCAATACTCGGTCATGGCTAAAGTAAGCAACGATATGGAGGCAGGATCATGGTGTGATGCGACCCGTGCCTGGGATCAGCTTGCCTAGAGGCCCCTTCAGAAAATAGTCTAGTCGCAAACGGAGCTTCACCGATACCTGGCCACCTCGGTGAATAATGTTTTGGCCTTGCTGGGTTATCGGGGGCTATGGCCCGGCTGACCTACTTTCCCCACACTCGTGGGAATTACATGTATACAGATAAAAAAAACAACGACGATGATGAGAAGAAAGACGGAGACCAAAAGCTCGACCCACAAGGGGGGCTTATTGGCTCCACTCCAAAGGCCGACCCTCAAAGGGGCCTACAGCTTCGGTTGGGACGCCACTAGTGGGCCGACCCGACTCTTTTACGGACATCGTTGCTGCGGGCGCAATGTGTAGCGGTGCCCAGGACTCCTCCCCTTCCCGGCGCGGGGTGATTTCCGGGACCACCGAAGGGGGGGGGGGCGATGCGATCTTCAGGAGGAGCGCCCTGGTGCTGAGGTCGCCTCCTGTGAGATGCTCCCCGCCCCCGGTGGTGACCACGGATGGGGCGGCTTCTGCCTCGCCTGTGGATGCGGGATCTTTGGAGGATACTGTCTGCCCGACGACCAACGGGGTCGGCGGCGGTGACGCGCCGCGTGCGGGTGTGTCTGGTCGGGCGGGGGATCGCCGATATGAGGACGTATCCGCGATATGAGGGCGAGGGAGGAGGACGCGATCGCTCAATGCAGGGCTGTGTTGAGCGGGATGCGGAAAGCTTGTGTTCGGCAGAGGAACATCAGTGGTGAGGTGAAGGGAGGCGTGGCCAAAATGGCCGAGCTTCTTGATGTCGCGCTCGATTGTAGGCGTGCGTGGAGGGAAGCTGGGGGAACGGGTCGCTTCCGGGTCCCCACTGGCGGGCTGCGGTATATGATGCTTGTTTAGTCCAGGGCGTCTTCCCAAGACGTTGGAAGACACAGCGGCTCGTGCTTGTTAGCAAGGGCATGGGCGATCCGACCCAGCCATCGGCTTATCGGCCACTTTGCATGTTGGATGGTGCCGGCATCTGCTGGAGAAGCTCCTGCAAAGAAGTCTGGCGGAGGCCGTGAGGATGGCTGGAGGACTGTCGGATAGACAGCATGGCTTCAGACCTGGCAGGTCAACGCTCGAGGCGATTGCTGATTTGGTTGAGAGCTTCGAGCGCGCTCAGAGCGAGAGGCGCTATTCTCCGAAGCGCATAGTTGTCCTGGCAACACTCGACGTTCGGAATGCCTGCAACAGCCTACGATGGGCTGATGTTCTAGAGGCGCTACGGGGGAGGTTCCGTATACCCGGATACTTGTATAGAATTCTCCGTAGTTATCTGGACGATCGGGTACTGTTGTACGATACGCCGACGGGGCGGAGGAGCAGGACGATCACGTCCGGCGCGGCCCTGGGTTCTGTGCTGGCCCCGGACCTATGGAATCTGACCTACGATGGAATCTTTGGGGTGGAAATGCCCGAGGATGCTCAGCTCGTGGTATACGCGGATGATATAGCGGCGGTGATCTTTGCGCGGGATATGGATGACGCTAGCTGAACCGGGTCACGATTAGGACCCGGATGTGGCTTGAGGACCACGGCTTGCAATTGGCCGGGGAGAAGACCGAGGTGATGTTGATGACGCGGGCACACATACCACTCGGCGTCGGCATGCGGATAGGGGATGTGTCTCTGGTTACCCAGAGTGCCATAATTCGGAGGAAATTTGGGGAAGTTAACTACTTCCTGACACAATTCCTCTCGGGCCACGGATACTTCCGAAAGTACCTGTACCGGATGGGCAGGGCAGATGGTCCCGACTGCATTTACTGTGGTATTACGGATGATGATGCAGAACACACTTTCTTCGACTGCACCAGGTGGCATACTGAGAGAGGTGCAATGGCGCAGCGCGTTGGCGGGTTCGCTCCTGCCACCGTGATAGGGAGGATGCTCGATTGCGAGGACAATTGGGACGCTGTGGCACAGTACGTGTGATACGTTCTGCGGGGGAAGAAGAGGGACCTCAATGCGCTGCTGCATAGCGGGCCCCCTCTGACGGGGACCAGGCGATACGGGCCGGGACCATGGCGCCGGCTGCGGACTTGGCGGACCCAGACGTGGGTGGGTGAGAGTGGTCCTGATTGGGACGTGGCTCTGGGCGTTCCCGAAGTAATGCGGAAAGCGGTCCCGGGGAGGAATCTACCCAGAGGAGGAGGAGGGAAAAAATGCGAAGGCATTTTCACCCTACCTCACACGCCAAAAAAAAAAAAATTTATGACATCGGAGGTAAAATGAAAACAGAAAATTCAAAGAGTGTAATCTATGTTGAAATTGAAAATAAAAATTTTAAATTTCAAATAGACTCTGGTGCTTCAGTTTCAATTATTAATTTAATAACATTTGAGAATACTATATAGTTTTGGCAGGAAAATGATACCAAATCTAGGTGAATTGCGAATAAACATGAGATGTGGTAATTGTGAAAGAGAAGTGATTTTAATTGTTGTAAACACCAATGCAGGTGATAATTTGTTCGGGTTTGATTTATTCAAAACATTTGGATTTCAAATTACACAAATAAATTAAAATTCGGTTTCGGAAAAAAACAGTGGTCGTTTAAAAGAGCTTTGTAAAAAATTTAGTGATGTTTTCGCACTTTCTTTAGGCGCGGTAAAAAACTTTGAAGCAAGTGTTCGTTTAAAACCGAATGCGCAGCCAAAATTCGTTAGAAGTCGACCACTTCCGTTCGCACAAATGAAACAATTTAAGCATGAAATGGAGAGACTTGTTGAACAGAAGATAATTGTTTCGATAAAGTTCAGCGACTGAGCTTCTCCCAATGTACTAGTTAAGAAACCGAATAACACTATACGTATTTGTGGTGATTTTAAAGTGGCTGGCAATTCGCAAATTGACATAGAATAATACCCGCTTCCAACTCGTGAAAGTTTGTTTCATACCGTCCGTCACGGTAAATATTTTTCAAAAATCGACTTGAAGGATGCTTATCTTCAAATGGAGTTGGATGATACATCGAAAGAGATAATGGTAATTAATACACCGCTTGGACTTTTCCAATATGTGGGGGTGCTGATGGCGAGTAGTCAGCGTGTTGGCTCTGCAACCAGAAAGACCCAGGTTCGATTCCCAGCCGGGACAAATCAGAAAAAAAATTTTTCTGAGTTTTCTGTGCTACAGTACCCTCCTTCATCGGTATTTGAGCAATAAAACATCGGCGAAGTAAAATAATAAATTTAGCTTAAAAATAATGCGTCAAAAAACATCAGAGACGCCGCAACTTTGCTTTATAATTTACACGCAACTGCAGAGTTGTGCAAGAATTAAGCTCTATCTTCCTACCACTTTCACCACCTGTCTATTTCTTCCCTATCCTTCTCTCTAGTTCCAGTGCAATGCATTGCATATGTAGGGGATTAGCCCCTGAGCACTGGTCCAAGATAAAAAAAAAAAAAAAAAAAAAAAAATATCAAAGAATGCCGTACGGTATAGCTAGTGACAGCTATTTTTCAAAAGTATATCGAGCAACCTCTTCACGGCATAAAAGGATGCGCTAATTACCTGGATGATATAATATCAGCGCCAACTATAACAGAACAGTTACAACGGCTAGAACAGGTAAAAAAAAAAAATTAAGTTAATAAAGAATATTAATATTTCAAACCACCTTTTCTAGATCATAGGAAACTGTCCAGGCTGGCGCGGTATTTTTGCTATAGTGCTGCTAGTTCCTTTACTAGTTGCTTCAGTTTGGCCAGAAAAACTCATGGGCGTTCTGTTTCAAAAAAAAATATAATTTATCTTTCCTAATAGTTGGGGGTAATCCGTAAAACTAATATTCCGCTGGACTATTGCAAATTTCCAAATTATCTATTGAACTTTGAGTATGACATGTCCTACGCAAAATTGAAATTGCAGAAACAACTAATAGCAAATATAAGAAAAAAGAGAAGTGGTCGCAAGTGTATTAGTGATCGTTTCATAGAAATAATCAATTCGAAAAGCCAATATTTGACCCAGACGATGAAAATACTTATGGAGAATATGAATACTATGAACTATGAACTATATGGGTAATTTTAGTTAAAATAATTTTGCGAGTAAAGGTTTAATTTTAGTTGATTTTATCAATGCACAAGGTGGGCCAAAAGAAATCACTCTATTGGAAGATGCTCTTATTTTTGCAAATGGCGGCCAATGTCAAATCTGTTATGACATTTGTGAACGATACAGATGTAGAATACAAGTAAACAAGCCATGGAGCGATACACTCCCCAGGAACGCGGAATTATCGTATCTATTTTTTTGCGTAACAATTCGTCTGAGTTGTTGGCGCAGCGCGAATTCCATCGCCGATTCCCCGATCGTCCGACACCGACTGCGCATACACTGCACCGTTTGGCCACCAACCTTGAAGAGTATGGGACCACACGAGACGCTGCCAAGAGTGGCAGGCCCCGGAGCGCTCTTTCTGCCGAGAATATCGCCGCTGTTGCCGAGGATGTCGAGCTGTCGCCAGACGCCGTGCCTCACAACTCGCCATCAGCCGGTCGTCCTTAAGGCGAATTTTGGTCAAAGACCTGCGCATGTTCCCGTACAAAGTCCAGTCAGTGCATCAGCTGCTGCCCGTTGACAGCCAAACGCGTGCAACCCACGCCCAAGCGATCTTCAATCTCGAGGACGAAGTGGACGATTTTTCGACGAAAATCATAATGTGCGATGAGGCTCATTTCCACCTCAGCGGGTACGTGAACAAGCAAAACTATCGCTTCTGGGGCACCGAATATCCACGAGGGATGCACACCCGCTCAAAGTGACAGCGCTTTTCACGCATGTTAACCGAGTTTTCTCTACCGCAATTAAACGAATTAGGACTGGAGGACATGTGGTTCCAACAGGACGGAGCAACGGCACACTGCGCAAGCCACAACCGCCTCATCTCTCGTTTTGGCGATTTGCTCTGGCCCGCAAAATCACCCGATTTAACCGTTCCAGACTTTTTATGAGGTTTTCTGAAGTCCCGGATTTACGTGAACAAGCCCGAGACCCTGGAAGCCCTCAAGAACAACATTTGACACAAGTGCGAGAATCTGTCGCCCGAAGTTCTCTCAACGAAGTGATGAAAAATGCCATAAAACGAGCCCGTATAGTAATCAATTGTGACGGCGCCCATTTGGCCGATATCATCTTCTCGACTTGAGCAATAAAATTCTAAAGGTTCAGATAAACATAATCAAAAAACAGAATCGAAGTTTTTCATTTAAAAAAAAAAACGAGAGCCAAACAACATCTTTTGGCCCACCTTGTACATATTGTGGGCCGAATAATGGAAACAAAGTCCATGCTCCTCCTTGATATTAGAAAAAGTGAAAAAGGAATTTATTGACTGGAAAGGAATGCTAATGAAAACTCGAGTGGCACAAGAAAGTCGTGTAATATAATTTATAATCTAGTAGAATTTGAATTACTGCAAGACTTTTATAGAATGTATTAGGAACTTCAATGTCACCTATACGGTGCTATCTTCAGTTGTTACGAATATTATTTACAGTCTGCAGATAAGAGGACAAACTTTTGTGTACATTAAAATCGGAACGAAGTCTTAGAGGAGGATAGAATAAAAAATATTTTAGACGTTGATGATGATGGTGACTCTGATACCTTCGACTCAGGAGATAAATTCTGAAAATTATGGTTCGAAAACAACAGAAATATCCCAATTTAGTTTTGACTCAACATTTCTGGAGTTAAAATCGATATTGGTGTTGATTGTTTTCCGAGAAAAATTTTGAAGAAATTTTTACGTCGGATATAGTTAAAAAATTGGTAACCTCAACAAATAACTTATGTTCTAATAATCGTCCACATACTCGACACGCACGTTTTACTGTTTTTAACCCTACTTGCAGCTTCAATTCCTCGGTCTGTGTTTGCTACAAGTCAAGCAGCTAAGATTCATGACATGATTCAAATGATCAACTTTACTATCATCCGGGATTTCGTAGCACAGCGACTAGTCGCTGATTTGAGCAGTTGTTACGCTGTTTGAGTTGCTCCCTTGACAGATGAGATGAAACAGAACTAAAAAAAAATCAAACCACTACACATCCTACTATCCTGAAGCGTATTTTTCTTTAGACGAGTCCCTTGTTCTACACCGTAGACGCTTTCATTTCAGGCAATATATGAAAGACAAAACGCCAAATATGGGATTAAATTGTATGAGCTTACAGCAAGCGATGGGTATGTTTTAAATATTGAAAAATATCATGAAGCAACACTAACTAATATAAAGTCAAAAGTTGGAGACATAGTATATCGTTTAATGTCGCCCTACCTCAACAAGGCTCTTCATCTAATTATGGAAAAGTTTTTGAATTACTGTTAATTTTTCCCTTATTTGACCCACTAAATAAATACGTTGTTAATTATTTTTGTTATTTAATAATTTTTGCTTCATATGGATAATTTTTTTTAAATTTCAATAAGGATATAGCTTATTATATTAATTGCTATGGTATAAAGTCCTGACAGCATATCCCGCTCTGTGATATTAGACAAATTTCAAATAACTTTGTGGGACATAATTTAAAAAATTTTAAATAACCCATAAAATATAGTTTTAAAAACATATGAAAAGAAAAAAAAGCAGTCTTCTAATATTCCTACATCGTACATTGCACAAAGTAATTGGGGACGCTCGCATATGAAATCAAACTTTGTATTTTTGCCATATGCGGCTTCTTCAGGAAATTCATTTATTTGCTCCCCAATATGTTTACCAAACAATTCATTTGAGGGTGGCGATGCCACGATGGATGGTAGTCTGCACGTTGACTACTAAACCAAAAACAGACCTGGATCCAACCCCAGTTTCAGACTAAAATTTCAAAATAAAAATAAACATCTCGCATTTTCCTGATGTGCATTAGTGTGTCTTTGTATGCCAGTTGTTGCCGGAAGGTTTCAGTGGCGAAGGCATAGTCACTGGTCACTGAACAATACCGGCTTCAGCTGACAGCAATCCACAATCACATCAGAACGCCCTCCTTCGTCTGTATTGTGTAGCATCTGCGAAATAAAATAATAAAAAAATGGCTACTAAACCGAAGCTTCAGCACTGCTACGAGTATAAAAACAAAAGAACGTGCGAAAGCAGTGCTGCAAAATAATTAATTAAGCTTCACCTCCTGTCGTTTCTCCTACTATCCATTTCCTATAGTTCCCAGCACAATGCTTCGCATGTGTAGGAGTCATCTCCTGAGTGCTGGTCCCAGATAAAAAAAAAAAAAATATGTAATATTGTTGGCTGACTTTTATCTTACAGTCAATGGCTGTTTCGGAAAAGAAACAACGTTCGGTTCAGAGACCAACATTGTTTGGGCCAATGTTAAACGTATTCATTTCTTCTAGTTCCAACGCAATGCATCGCATGTGTAGGGGTCATCTACTGAGTGCTGGTCCAAGGTAAAAAAAAATATCAATACACATAAATATATGTTCGTCATAGTATTTTATATAAATCTTATTGATTTTTTTTAAATAATACTTCGTGATTTTATTTGATAATTTTATTGATTTTTTTTATTTACATATTTCCTTAGGAATACATTAAATATAATAATAAAAAGTAAGTACTATTACCAGTATTTTTTTAGTCGAATAACTTTAAGTCCATTGTTAAGTAAATAAAAATAGATAGGCGGTCCGTTTAAATCGATCAAGTTGATCACAGTATGTGTGTCGGTTTCATTGCCGATCAAATAAGATTGAAATCTTTGTGAAAAGTTCAGGTTTATAAATTTCTTACCAACAATCTTTATATTGTTTTCTTTTCATAAAAAATCAACTATTTCATAAATATTTACGGCATTCTCTTTAGTTACAGTGACTATATAATTAACTTTGAACGTTATTCCTCGAAAAATTATTTTATTCGTTCTTTTATACAAATTAAAATCGGTCAATTTTATTGAATACTTAATTGGTTCAATCTTCTCCACTTCTTCAAAACAGAATTCCTGTTGAAAGAATTCGTTATTTAAAACAGAATTTGCGAATCTCCGAGAGGACTTTATGGCTAAAGTCAGTGGGATATTTATTCTAGAAGTAATATTGCGTGCATATTGCTTGTGCAATTGATGTTCAGCCTCGAACCTAAATGACCATAAATATTTAAGAGGACCTAATTTTTTAATTATTGTAGGATAATGGACAAGATTATGTTATTTTGGTTTTAAATTCTCTTTAAATAATGCTTGATACATTTCATTATGTTGTTTAATCAACAATTGCAAGTAATTTAAAGTTGTATTATTGTAATTCGGCAATAGTAAAAAATCAAGCAATTTAACAAACAAAATGAGGAAATTATTTACCATATCATTTGGATCTACTAGATCCCCTATTATTAAAAGAATTAGGTGGAAAAATGTTTTCATCTGCTTAGCGTTCTTTTTAAAGGAAGCGTTCTGTATATGATGTTTCTGAATGGGTGGACTTATGTTTCCAATCTCAGTTTCGCCATACTGACACATCTGCTTTCTATCATTTAAGGTATCTAAAAAAAAAATTTTTTTTTATAAACAAAATAATTTAAAATTTGTGAGAGATTGTATTTACAAACTCCAAGGAACAAATCGTGCATTATATCACACGCAATATTATCAGTAACATGAAAACATGGCAAGGAATTGAAAATTGACACACTTTTTATGCCAGTAGTAACTGGATTATTTAGTAAAACATCGCGATTATAATTATTTTTATTGCGCAAATAAGGAGAAACTTGTAGGCAATCAGTGCGCGTTTGATGTTTGTTCCTCATGCATACCCTACACGAAGAATTTGCTGAAAAAGAACTGACATAACCTAATGCAGTATTTAGGCCTAGATTATCACCTAATATTTGTGCCAAGTTAAAAAATAATCTGTAATTAGTTTCATCTACAATGACTTGTAAACCATCAACTTCTAAAGTCTTCAATATTTTTATAAGGGGTGTCAAAGAAATAGCAATTCCATTATAACGTAAATCTTGACTTTTTATAAATCCTGCAACAAATATATTTGCGAGCTTATTTATTTGAAAGTCTGGTATGCTTGGAAAACTGTAGTATATACCACAAATTTTTTGTTGGCCTGATTTTTAACCCAAAGGGACATTTACTTCAAAATCGTCAAGATACAAAAATAATGGAATTGTTTCATAAAATTGGTTATTACATGAATTTTGCCAGAAATCGCCATTGATAAAATGTGAATAACAATTACTTTTTAAATATTTTGTTATAATTAGAAGGGATGCTTTAAAAACTCCTTTGCTTTCAAAATACTTCTTTATTTGAAAAGGAATGTCTGTTAGGGTAATTTCTGTTTTTCCTGATGTCAAGTCGGATTGTTGTTTAGAACGACTTCGGAAAGTTCTTCACTAAGTATATATTTCTGAGAGTGTTTATACAGGTTAAGATTTTCTATTTTTTTAAAAAAGTTATGTTCAGTACTTACACCAGAGAATGCCTGAGACCATGCATTCATGACTTCGATTAGTGAAGAATTACTTTCATCGATTTTAAATAATGTTGTTATAATATTATAAATTGGCGTTGTAACACACTGTGTGACTAAGAGCCTATTTCACCAATTCTATTTAAATATCAATTCATATTTAAATGTCGATTTTCATTTTCATCTAGATATGTATACTCATTGAATATTTAAATACTGTTTAAGTAGCCAACACTCTGCATTTAAATATTGATTTTGCAACAGCATGAAACAGCTTTTAAACAGCTTTTTAAAAAGCTGTAAGTTGACGCTATCATATTAAATATCAGAGCGTTACCATACTTTCTTGTGTTTCATTATTTCAGTTGGTGGAAATAAAATTTTTTTAAGCATACTTTAAATAAAGATCATTAATTAAATTAAATTGTATTTAAATATGTTTGGTGAAAGAGACCCTAAATTTTGAATTTCAATTATGTCCTTGCGACAAAATTTTTTATTAGAGTGAAGCTTAAGTAGGAATGATATTATAGATTCTTGGTATGAAGAAGAAAATTTTTGAAAAAGTTGTAGTTTATTTTCAGAAAATGTATTCGATTCAGAATTCGTCAAATGTGGTAAGTTACTAAATTTTTTAGTATGTTTTTTTAAATGGTTCTGGTATCTATATATATTCCGAAAAATTTGATCGCAATTTTGTTGAACGCATCGAAATTCATATATTGCTGGTGTTCCGTGAAATGATTTTAAATGTTTTATAAGATCGTTTGGAGTTGTATGACCTTTTGCACAAATAAAGCAAGCAAGTAAGGTAATTTTAAAAAAATAGAAATTAGTATAATATTACTGTAGTTTGCTTAACAAATTTGCAACAGAGGCAAAATCCTCACACTTTAAATCAAAAAAATACTGCTCTAAAAATGACCATACTTGCTTGCTTTTTGGGGAATATTCTATCTTAAAAATGTAAGATAACTTAATAATAATATCTATACACTTCATATACGAAGCGTACTTCCATTTTAGGCCGTCACAAAATACAAAAAATTCGGAAATTTTCGAAAAGTCGTGTCCAATAACCATTATTTTTGGCTGAAGTGTTTCTCTTCTTTCTGCATACATTTTAAAAACTTCCATGATTTATGATAGAATATCATTAATAGTTGGTACTAAAGTGACAAAATCTATTTGTGCTTCCGCTATTGTAGTAAAGCATGAAGAAGTATTGTACATACACAATACTAAGAATCTGAAGAGAAATATAAAAAGTAGTAAATGTTACATATTATATATGTATGTATGTCAATATTTTAAAGAACATTGTACCTTTTGTAATATTTTCATTACGTAAATGTTGTATGTAATATTCTCTTGATGTACGGTCTTTGATTTCGTGGTCAAAAATGTTAAACAACTTTTTATAAAAAGTTTCCAATTTTAAAAATAATTTATTTGTTTTGTCCGCGTATAAAAAATTAAAATCTATTTCGACTTTTTCAGAATAAAAAAAAGATAAAGAAAATTAAAAAAAAAAACCAATACTTACAAATTCATATCCTAAAAAATCATTGTATCGTGGCCATTCTTGTGAAATATGGTTCAAAGAACTGTCATTGTGTATCTCTTCAATTCATTTTCCTTGTTTCCCTCCAGAGAGAAAGTACCTGTTCCCATGGACTACAATTCTGCTGCAACCAGCACTTTTGTTCGAAATATTTATCTTTAAGAGAGAAAGATAATTGCATACATATGTTACTTTAAATAATTTCAAATATTCATACCGCAATGGAAATCTTTAAGAGGATCGTCCGCAGTGGCAGGATAATTAACAAAATTTTCGTTTTCGACATTAGTCCAACGAGAAAATAATTTTCCTGTCGGATTTTTCTTCCCGTCTTTTCGTTTCAAAAAGTATGTTTCCTAGAAGAACCGGAATTATTAAAAAAACAGACATTAAATCAATTTTTGTTAAAATAAAATTTTGTACCGGTTTTTCTCTGGTAAATACTGCGCAGATAGCATAAGACCATTGCTGCATTTCTGCATATGTTAATTTGGCTCTATTTCCAACATATTTTTCAACAATACAATGAACAATGAATGAATGTCTTCTGAGTTTTTGAATCAATATAATTATTTTTTTCATTGAATGTAAGCACTAGCTCTCCTTTCACGGTACTTTTTAGAAGGTTGATAAGACTTGTGCTACATATGGAATTTTCTGCTGACATCTGTGTACCGAGTGGGGAGTCCGTACACCCTGAACTACTAAGTCTATCAGAAATTTTCTCCAGCCACTCCAACCTCCGACTATTTGCCGATACCGTTTCTCTTTCGGATATAAATGGTAAGTTCTGAAACAATACCTAAGTGAAAATATATTTTTTTCATAAAAATTATTTTATACTTACCTGATTACTCCTCTATTCCCTTAAGCCTGCCTTAAACTTTATTAGCTACTCAGTGTACTTTTGGTCCAATTTATTAAATAAATTTTGAATATCTTCAATTTACATTTTTTTTAATATCGTTGTGGAAATAATACCAAAACTTTAAATAATGTGGCACGTTTCATCGCACAGTTCCCACGATTTCAAAATAGGCAAAAGATCGATATCTTGAGTTAACCTTTTTTGGTCCTCCATTATTAAGACTCTTTCAATAATTAAAATATTAAATCTTTCTTAAATTTAATAAATATGCAATTCTACACTATTATTATTCATATTTACACAAAAATACTTCCGACTTCTTCACTTTCCACTGGTTCACTTTCAACTGAAAGTTTAATTTTAATATTAAAAGAATCTTTAAGTCTTGTTCTTTTATTTCAATTAAAAAAACAACGTTGTCAGGAATTCAAAACCAAATAAATTAAAAAATTTATAATCAAAACTATTTTCTTCTTTTTATATCTATTTAAATTAATTGAATAAAATTATATTTATGACATGAAAAATATTGCAACTCATTTTTTTTTATAACAACTGAAAATATAACGAAAAAGATCATGAAAAATTTGTCTATGTTGATTTACAAGCAAGCTAATATAATCAAGAAGATATCCTTATTAAGAAAATTAAGAAGATGTTTTACACATGATCATATAGGAACCTAATGAAATCAATAAAGAATACCTTTTTGAAAAAATCAATTAGGTAGCCTAATAAAATTAATAAGAAATCCCTTTTTTATACAATTCAGAAGAAAACCCATTAGAATCAAAAAGTTTTTCTCTATGGATTGTTTTTTTGGTGCCAAAAATAACGGAAATTGAGTAAAAAAAATGTGAATAACAAGGTTTCTTCTTGATTTGAAGTGTTTTCTTTCTTGATAAAATTAAAAAGATTTACCACATTAAAATAATAAAGAATCTCTTCGAAAAAATCTTCGCTTCTTTCTGCTGGGATACCCCTTAGCCTAAAAACGTTTCATAGAGAAAATCTTCTTGATTCTATTAGGCAGTTTTGGCTCTGTGCAATTGAAAAAATTAACCCTTTCGCTCAATCGTTCATTTTTGAACGGCAGAGCTAAAGAAAAGCAATAAACAAAACAAAAATACCAAAAAGTGAACGATAGAGCGAAAGAAGACAAATAAACAAAAGAAAAATATCATAAAGTGAAGCAACTGTTAAACGTAACTTTTTTAAACTTGTTGTAAACAAAATGTTTAATTATATTAAACATTAATTCAATAAATAATTGTTAAAATCATTGACTAGCCTGTAAATTGCTTAGTCTATGATAAAAATTAAAATTGGTGTTCTATATACATATGTAGATGTGATAGGAAATTTGTCAAATATAATTAGCAAAAAAACTGCAAAAAAACCCACCCTTATTTTTTAAGTTAAAAATAAAGTGAAACATTTTTGTTAATTTATTTCCTTTTCAATTTATAATACAAAAATATGTTTTGAATTTAACTGTGGTAAATGTTGCAATTTTCTTGCGTTTGTTGGCTTTTTTTATTTTATGGAACAAAACGCGAAAATACAGCGTATATGCTTGATGCAACTGAAACGAACGAGATAAATATGAACGGAGAAGATTAGCAAACTTCAAAAGAAATTGAACGACAAGGAGCCAAAACCGCTCAGTGAAAAGAGCGGATCATGTCGTTCAATTGACTGATTAGTTCAATTGAACCCGTTCGTTCGCGAATGATACAGCTCTATTAGCTATTTTGAAAAGCTTGAGCTACAAAAAGTGCGAATAACTCTTTGGTAGTGCTCTCTTCTGTAAATCAGTTGACAAAATTCGTATAAAAGTTACATTTTCTACATTTATTTATGCAAAGGAAAAAAATTACATATATACAATGTGCTGTAAAAGAAATAAAATCACTTAACATGAAATTCATATACGTGTGTACTAAAACACACTCATAAAGAAATAATATTTTATTTGATTTGTGGTGAACAATTTATGAAAAAGCGGGATTTATGTTGAGTTTACAATGTTTGTACAATTTAAAAAGGTCTTACTTTTTCTAATAACTACCCTGAAAGAGGCCTCTAAGGTTAAATTATTTTAAAATAAAAATAAGTGATTTACATAAAACAAGGCAAATAACTTTTTCAATCTGGCAAGAAATTTTGTATAACTTGTGTGAAACTATAAAAAAATACTCGGCCTACTTTAAGGCAATAATTATTTAACAACAATAGTCAGGTTCTAAACCGTTCTCTGTACAATCCAATGATAAAAATGAACAGGGAAGGCAATAAATATGATGTACACAAAAAAAGTTTTTAAAACAATTGATAAAAAAATCACCTTAAGACAAAAAAAAAAAAATGCGAGTCCGATCACAGGCGAGATGTGTAAACATCTAGTAATGAGATTTTTTAAAAGTTATTAAAATTAAATGTTTTTGTATTCATTTTATTTATTTGTGTTTATTTGCCTACGATAACATAATGTACGACAATTAGTGAAAATTAGTCGCTACTACTACTACTATTGCGCACTAGATGGTGTTAGTGTATTTCTACACATTTCTACACAGCACACACCGCGTTATCACAATCTTACTCAAAATTTGTGATTGGATTGTGAAAAAGATTTTTACCCCCTAGCTTATAGATGTTTACACATCAAAAATTAGAATCTAATTATAATAATTTTTTAATTTACATCAACGAACAATTGGTTTTAGTTCATGGAGCTTTAATCAATTGTTTTTTTCTTTTTTTTTTACGAGAAACAAATTTGTTTTTCAATAATTTGGATTTTCTCCTGTGGCAGAATTATCATCGTAATTTTCTTTTGGGTTACCTGGCTACGCAAATATATCAAGTTGTCCCACACTTGATTATTATGGCTCAGGCATAATTATTGCCAGGATTTACTTCCGCTTGACCAGTGATACTCCTTAATTCTTTGGCTTCCTTCATTTTGTCCTTCCTGATGTCAATCCACGAAACGAAAATTGTTCAAACAAGAGAAAACATAACAGATCTAGTTTTTCTTCAAAAATTATTTTTTCTTCTGGTTTTGACTATCTTCGGAATTAAAACCTATCAATTCTATATTTATATAGCATTTGTGTGGCTTTGTGTCAGTTGTTAGCGCAAGGTTTCAGTCGCGAAGGCATTGTCACTGGTCACTGAACAGTAACGGCTTCAGCTGTATCCAATCCACAAGCACATCAGAACGCCCTCCTTCCTCGGTATTGTGTAGCACCGGCGAAGTAAAATATTTACTAAAAATGGCAACTAAAAAAAACGAAGCTTCAAAAAAATGTTATATGTCTCCTTGACATCAGAGACGCTACAACTCTGCTATAAAAAAAATCATCATGCAATAAGCAGTGTTGTAAGATAGTGAAGCTTCACCTCCTATCATTTCTCCTACTATCCCTTTCCTCTAGTACCAGTACAATGCACCGCATTGTCACATGACTGTTGCTCCAAGGTAAAAAAAAAATTATACGTCGGCGAAGTTAGCTTAAAAATTAACATCGGAGACGGCGCAACTTTGCTTTATACTTAACACGTAATTGCTGTACAAAATTTTTCTGTGTCGCGTCTAGTTGTATTTTATGTTTTAGACTATATTTAAGAAACAGACATTCTAGTGTTTAAAACATTTTAGCCAACAGTTTTTGTGAAGTTCACCTGAGGTAAGTATTGTTTAATGAAGTATGTTTCATGTATCTAAAAAACTATCCTGCAAGTTTATATCGGCACAGTGTTCAGTATTTTGTTAGGGTTGACTGAAGGTAAGTGAACAGACATACATACTGATATTGAGTAAAATTGTTAGTATAAGTAATTTTTATGTGGAAGCTAAAATATGCAAGCAATTGATCCAAAGTATGGACTTTAATTTAGTTTACGGATGCTTAATCAAATGAAAAAAAACTACACACGGGGATAGAAAATTGTGCTTAAATAAAGTCTAGGGCACCCTTACCGAAGTGAAAAAGAAATATGGCACCCGTAGAAAATTAAAAATTAAGAAAAAAAATAAAAAATTTGACCGGAAACACTTATTTCCGAGTTATGGGCCTCTGAAGTTCCATTATAAATTTGTGAATGAAGGGTATTTGGAGATATATTTTTAATACCAAAAACAAAATTTACACAATATGAAGTGAAATAAAAAGAATTTATTTAAATTTTTTTGTTCACATTCTGAATCGCGTTCTAGTTTTTTTTAGTTTGCACACATGTATTAAATTATGCCAACAAACTTACATATCGAGCTATAACCGCCCAAAAGCCGTAAGCGCTTTGATTATCGATTATCTTTTTTGATGAAAATCAATAGCGCTCGATTAATCACTTCACAAAATATCAAAGCTGTGAAATATGTCGCTACGTTTTTACAGCGAAAACAAATTGTACGTTTATACGGGTTATACAGGAAGATTGAAAGGAAAAAGCATTCCCCTGTAAAATTTTGTTTTTAGCGCTTATGTCTTTTTGACGGTTATAGCTTGATATATACAGAGCCATTAGTATACGCAATCGAAATTTATTTTTATATGCATATAATTAACGAATCTATTAAAAATTTTACTAAATTGTTAAAGATCGATGGAAAATACATCCTGCATTCACAAGTTACTTTGAAAAAATTTAACAGGAGAAACCAAACACTTTCAAATTAACTTCTACAACTTCTGCAACTGAGACCTTTTAAATTTTCTTGACATGAAGGTTATTTCTATTTGTAGGGGTGCAAAATACTGCATGAACATGTTTTTCGATACTGTGCATAAAAGTCGATTTATAATTTTATGTAGTTTAGGCGGCTTTTGCTATCATATGAATAAAACAATTTATGTTAACAATATTGGAATAAATAAAGATTATGAAAAAATAATTTCGTGTTCTAATTTATATTATTTAACTTCTTTCCTTTAAGGTTATAGCGATAGTGATGTAGATAGTGTATAGATAGTGTGAGCTTGAGAAGTAAACGTAAGTTAGATTTAAGAAATTTAAAGTCCATACTGATAAACTTCTCCTTTTTGGAGGAGTTACAGATTGTTTCTTCAAAAAACGAAACACAAACACTTTAAATGCTATGAGCGTTAAAGATAAATATAATAAGATTGGAAATAATTTAAAGAATAAAAGAAGAATATGTAGTGTGGCAAAGAAGTTGTTTTTTTTTTTTTTTTTTTTTTTTATCTGGGACCAGCACTCAGGAGATGACTCCTACACATGCGAGGCATTGTGCTGGAACTATAGGAAACGGGATAGTAAGAGAAACGACAGGAGGTGAAGCTTAATTAATTATTTTTGCAGCTCTGCTTTCGCACGTTCTTTGTTTATACTCGTAGCAGTGCAGAAGCTTCGTTTCAGTAGCCATATTTATTATTGTTTTACTTTGCCGGTGCTACACAATACCGACGAAGGAGGGCGTTCTGATGCGATTGTGGATTGCTATCAGCTGAAGCCGGTATTGTTCAGTGACTATGCCTTCGCCACTAAAACCTTCCGACAACAACTGACACACAAAGGCACACTAATGCACATAAGAAAAATGCGAAATGTTTATTTTTATTTTAAAATTTTTGTATCAAACTGGGGTTGAACCCAGGTCTGTTTTTGGATTCGTAGTCAACGTGCAGACTACCATCCATCGTGCCATCGGCACCCTCGAGTTAAAAAAACTGATTTAGGCACATCTGAAGTTACCGAAAATATTATTTGTAATATAAGTAATAAGACTTCAGGAAATTAAATAATTTTTGAATATGATCACATTTTGGTTAGTAATATTCAAAATGCACATTTCAATTTAAGTTGTATAGAAAGTTCATCTTCAATTGAAGAATTATGCATATCTACAATGGATGACTTTGTAGTAAATACTTTGAAAATTGGAGGAGAAACTTCATATCCTTCTGTGAGCGAAATTTTAAAAAGTAGCAAAGATTTTCAAGAATTTATGAAAGCAGTAGACGAAATAAAATCTGATATGTAAATATTGAAAAAAGATTTAAAAGAAATTGGACCACGCAAATAATTCAATTATTGAAGTTCTTAAAACTGAGAGAATTTGAAATAATTTCAATAAAATAATATAAAAATTTATAATAATAATAAAATTTGAAATAGTTTCAAAAAAAGAGTTAAAAGTGGAAAATAATAACCGTGACTGGCTCCTTTTCAAATAACAGACGAACAGCAACGCAAAAGGAGAGAATAGGTTGGAATACGCTACAACACATCGGAAGTTCCAACAAAAGCTAAAAAAATGGGGATGTGCTCAAAATCGTGGGAAGAATAAGTTTGTTGTTGTTTAACTTTTTTGTTTGTTTTGTTTATCTTACTTTGAATAAAAATTAATTCAAAATATAAATTTTTTGAAAGCAGAAACATTTCAAAGGGTTCAAAATAGAGCTTTAAAAACTGTTTATAATTTGCAATTATTTTATTCCACCTTAAACTTATATGAAGATGTTGCCGTAACGGTTCTACCTGTTTATGGGCTTTATTAACTGCAACTTTTACTACATGTTTTTAAATCGTTGCATAATATTGGACACCACACAGTAACGTTTGCTAGAAATCAAACTACGTTTAATACGAGAAATAATATGAATCTTCGAATAGATTTATGCAGATTAGAAACTACTAAGCAGCGCGTGGAACACACGGGTAGTTTAGAGTATAATAATCTTCCTCAGCATTTAAAAGACATTGAAAGAATATCTATCTTTAAAAAGAAACTAAAAGAATATTTATTGCAAAATTTTTAAATGCTTCTTTGAAACTTAACATTTTTTTCTCTCGTCGCATACCTACATATGTATATTTGTCGTTTAATTTAATTAAATTTAATTACATATATGAACTTTTCTCCATCCAAAAAATGGAAGTATATGAAGTCACTGGAATTTTTAAGTAATTACAAAGATGCACGACCGTATGTATTACATTGTGACAGTAAAATATTTATTACAGTTTTATTTGTTATTCAGTCGATGTCGGCGTACGATAAAATTAATATGATTGGCAGATAATGCTGTCATCTAAGATAAGAAATAGAATAGGAATCTGAAAGGACTGGAATTTACATATGTACACACAAAGGTAATAAAAACTATATATTATCCATACTTGATATATAAGTAATAGGATTGGTTATGGAATTTTTCTCAAATAATTGTTTTTTAATAATAGTATAATAGTTTTTTTTTAACAATAAGATAGGTTCTGTGGTTTTAATTACACAAAAAATACTTATATAATATAATATACTTAAATATATATGTAGTTAATTAATTGTAAAATTAATTTATCTGAATGCTTTACAGAATATCCCTGTTTTGTCAGTCTGGTGAATAAAGACGAAAACATTTTTTGCGTAACCATTTTTAGGACAGCGGAATTTTGTTCAACAACACCTTAGTGACTTCCCATAACTATTGGCGTTATTTTAAAGTTAACTAATAAGACAGACCTATCAATAGCTTTCAAATTAGGATTAGTTTGATGGCCCAAATTCCAAATAGTACACGTGCAACTGTTTATGCAAAGTACATACATATGTATATAACATTACATTACAATTTTTTTTATGTAAAATATTGTTTAAGTATTGTCTATTATATTTTTTTTATTTTTCCTTCTTAACCAATTTTTTAAATAGATATGATTTTAAAAAAGGGCGTATAATTAATATTAATGAATTATATTAACATTTTAAAACAAATTAATTGTAAATTTTCAATTTAGTAACTATATGGACTGGTTTTAGAGTGCCAGAATGGAATGTGGAAAAAATGGATGTGTTGATGTCATCGCCTCTTATACCCGGCCGAAAAAATTAGGAGACTTTTCAAAGGGCATTTTACAAACAAATGACACGTTGAGAATGCAGCAAAATTATGTTGAGAAGTATAACATGTCCTATTTAGTGATATGCTGTCTCAACAAAGATGTACTGGAGCATTTCTTCGGAGCCATTACTTATAGCCTGTAAGGAGCAAAGGACATCAAATTAAGATACAGATAAGCTGAAACTACTATTAATAACTTTCAATGAAATGTTGCACCAATACAATTAGTCCAACACTTATTAATAATAAAAAACGTATTGAAAGCCATTGGGTTTCCCTTCCTGAACTCGCCGGAATTTCCTCGCCACCGGTACCAAATATTTTCTCATATATCCGTACAACTACGAAGGTCCTTTTTATCCCACAAGTACCGGATAAAATGGAAACTTTAGCATTGGTTTCTATGTGATTCGGTTGGGCTATTAGGAATAAGATAATGGGTTATTTTTCACGTCTTAGATGACACTACGTACTTCAAGTTCGTTGGCGCTACCATTAATTACCCTTATTCTGCGTTTCGGTTACATTCTTGCATTCAGTTACGCACGGATCCAAGAAAGGTATTCTGCAAAAAAACTTAATCGAAAGAAGAAGAAAATAATATGTTTAAACCAGCTGCTTTGCTATGAAACGTATGAAATAGGAATAGAAAAAATAAGCAATTTGGTAACCATTGTCATTCTTAAGTTGTAAAAAGTTAAATTTAGTGAAAATAAAACAATGATAAATATATATGTATGTATAATTAAATAAACATATCAGTTAAGTGCAGTTAAGGTATTTGTGGCCAAACTATTCCAGTGTGAGGAATTCTGTCGTGGCGGAGAGGTGAATAAAATAAATAAAGCTTCATTACTGTAGAAAAGTTTATTAAATAAACACATAACTTAATTACGGAAAGACAAAATATGCCATAACATAATTAAGAGCTATTTGTGTTCGAAATATTTCAGTGTGAAGAATCCTGTAGCGCTGGCAGTGATATGTTAATTTTCTACACATAAAAATAAAGTTTATATTTATTTCGGGTATCGATAGTAGGAGCGTTGTTGTTGGTACGGGAGAATAACTTGCTCCAGAATGCAGAGTAAAGAATTGAAAGACGGAAATTTAAAGACAGTTGTAATCCGTTCAAGATGAGTGATAAATTGTAAGATATTTGTTTTCAACGTGTGTGAAATAATTTGTTTAGTTATAGATTTCAATAAAATTAAATAGATACGCGTTTAATTATGTGTTAGACGAATTACAATCATCTGCTGATATTCATATTCATATTGCGCAGGTGTATTGATTTTGTACCTCCAAAATCTCGAAACTAAATACAGAATAGGGTTGAGTATTTGGCGCCATTTATGTTGCAACTGCAGTGACTTTCTAGCTCAGGTATCTCGAACTACGATCAGAAGGGTTCCAACTCTTTCCACTGTGTACGCAGCACATACAAAGATACAAATCTCACTATCAAAAATTTCTACCATAAAAAAACACAGCCAAACACATTATGAATCTTCGCTTCCCACTCTTTCAGAGGCACCATGTCACACAGATATGAATCCGTAACGTATTGTTGTGACCCATAACAGCACCAACTTTTTCTTCCTTACATTACCTTTATGCCCACACCTTTTTCCGCTTAAACCAAACCTATTATAATTTAGAAATATCAATTACAAAAATATAAACAATTTATTAAAAAAATTATTACATATTAAGCAAGAGAACAATTACAAATTAAATTTTTACAAATTTAATGATTTTTGTTTTTCTAATTACATTGGACAAATTTATAAAAAAAACCATCTAAGCATATGAAAGTAAGTATCCTCGCAAAATTTAACTTTTATAAACGTAGATAAAAAAACTAATAATTAAAATGATAATTAAAATGATAAAAGCAAAAGATCTGACAAAGATAAATTCGCTTCAATAAACATTAAAAAAATATTATTTCTTCACAAAAATTCCCAACTTTAACTTAAAATTCTTTACTTTTTGGGTTTCTCAATTCATAATACAGGATTGGTATGTATTAAAATAATTTTAACTACCCTGAGGAGAGTAGTCCCTAAAGATAGTACTTATTTCCTCAATTAAATTAAATTATTTAAATATACATAAATTTAAATTTTACATAAACAAAGGCAAATAACTTTTCAAATCTGGCAAGGAGTTTTATGGAACCTGTGTGAAACTATAATAAAAATACTCGGCATACTTTAAGGCAGTAATTATTTAACAACAACAGTCAGGTTCTAAACCGTTCTCTCTACAATACACTGATAAATAGAGGAGGCAATAAAAATTATTTATATTATTAAAAAAAGTTTTTAAAACAATTGATAAAAAAAAACTTAAAACTAAAAAAATTTAGAATCTAATTATAATGATTATTTAATTTACACCAAAGAAGAATTTGTTTTCGTTAATGAAGCTTTAATCAATTTTGTTTTTTTTCTTGAATTTAAATAGCCAGGGATTTGTCTACTACTGACCGATTGACACTAAAACGAATTTTGTGTGATGATTATTTTGGAATAAAACGGCGTTTCAACGGACAGACGGACATGGCTTAATAAACTTCTCTATTCATAACATTTCTGAAAATATATAAAGATTTTTTCAGAAAGGAATATTAAAGAAATTTCACACGGAATGAAAAACCCGTTACACTTACAGTGAAGGGAATAAGAAGAAAGCAAAAACCTTTTGGTTTACAGTTATTCTACAATAAACGAAATTCGTAGCTATTGTCTGGTTTTTTATTTTTTGATACAAAATTAGAGAGTTCACGTGCGTGTATTATATACAGTGGTTGTGCGTTTGGGAGGAAATAAGTTGGAGATAATAATGTATAATTTTGATTGTTCTCTATGAAATGGTTTATTGAAGAACTAAAACCATGAACAAATATATATGACGATTGGACTGATGATGTTGATACCATCGATCACTCGAATCAAGTTTTTGTAGATCCTGATGATGAGCATGAAGGAACAAACAACCAAAAAATACAATTAAGGCTGCTGAGGGCATTAAAATGTTCGATAAAGCAATCTATTGGATCGAAAATAATACTAACTCGCTGGAATACATCATTGTTATCAAAAACATCAGAGATATTACTGTGCAGAAAACACTGGAAGCTAAGAAAAAACAAAGTACTATGTTGGGCTATGGGGCTAAGCTAGTTTACTGGCTAGTTTACAACACTCCAGAACAGCTATAGCTAATTTGATGGTCCATCTTAAAGAAAAGACGCGGACAACAGCAAGACGCGGACAACAGCAGCACCAAAATGATTCTGGGATGCGATGGAAATGCCAGGCACACGCTTTGGGAAGCTCGGAGACCAATACCAGAGGTGAGTCAGTTTTTGATGATATTATTCATTATAATTTGGGGATGTGTAATAGGGGTAGCACACCAACCTTTTCCTCCCTTTGTAGTGATAGGTATGAGGGCTGGGAGGAAGTGGTGGACATCACGTTACAGACAAATTTCAGTGACGACAATATTGTCTCGGACTGGAGAGTTTCTGGGCTGAGATCATTCTCGGATCTTAAGTGGATACTCTTCAAACTGTGCATTGATATGGAGGGAACAATGCCTTATCGAAACCCTAGACTGGGCGACGTTCGAGAGGATCTCGAATCGTCTGGCAACGATACAACACCTGGAGTTCCCGGGAGCGGACGACTTGGATAAGGGTCTACAGCTCTTGAAGAATACTTTAGTGAGGTCATTTAAGACAACATGTCCTGAAAACGGCTACCGGTATAGTGAAACGAGGAGCTAATGGAACTCAGGAGGTCGGCTATGAGGGTCTACAACCAGAGTTACTGGAGCAATCGTTGGCAACAGTACAGGGAGGAGCTCAGGACTTACAAGGCTATCAGAAAGGCAAAATCGGAGTCCTGGAGGGGCTTTTGCAGTGACATCGAGAACACTAGGTAAATGACTAGGCTAGCCAAGCTCCTGGCAAAGGAGAAATGCTGTCCTTCGGCCATAAGAAGACAGGATGATACTTGGACAGCCAACCCCTTGGATACCTTAAGTGTCCTCCTCGACACTCGCTTCCCGGACGGGCAATTGGGAAGGGGGGCTGGCTGTCTCGGTAGTTGCACAGTCGGACAGAGCTGACATAAAGGGTATTATATCGTAGGACAAGGTGGCTTGGGCCATTAACTCCTTTGAGCCCTACAAGTTACCGGGTTACGATGTAATACCTAAGATGCTGCAGATTCTGTGCGATACGATAACACCGCGACTGACTTTGATTTAACGCAGTTGCATCTATCTCAACTATGTTCCAGTATCCTGGAGGAGAGTGAAAGTAGTGTTTATTCCCAAGGCGGGCAGAGGACGGCATCATTGGCGGTGACGGCGGCGTTGAGGACCTGCTCTGAAGCGGCCCCGGTTGTCATGCTCCATTTGCTGCCGATTGACCTTCACATTGTGTGCACTGCCGGTTATAGTACGGTACGTCTGAGGGAATCTGAGGGGCAATATTAGGATTTTCACCGATAACCAGGCTGCAATTCTGGCCTTGACCTCGAGGACTTCAGCGTCGAAGCTGGTCACACGGTGCAGGGAAACCCTGATGCGGCTCCACAGGAACGATCAGGTGACTCTGGTTTGGGTACCGGGCCACTGTGATATTGAGGGAAACGAGGTGGCCGATGGTATAGCTCGTGAGCGAACGGCTTTATCCCACCCACAATGTACAGAGATTCCGGTGCCAATAAGTGAGATCAGGCGGGGACTATGGATGAAGTCTTTGGGAAAGGTAGAACACAGATGGGGGGGGGGGGGGGGGGTTTGGAAACCTGCTACATCTCGAAGTAGACCTGACCAGTCTATGACAGATAAAGAACCGGCAACCTCATGAAGATGTCGAGAAACAACATTTCCCTTTGTGTGCCAGTCTGTACTGGCCACTTTGGAGGCACGCCAGCCACCTTGGGATAGGTGGGAAGACAAGGTGCAGGAGCTGTTATGACGACGATAGTAAGGAATCGATTTTCCTTCTATTGTGCAAGTGCGCGGCTCTGTGCGGGTGCAGGTGGAGGATATTGGGAGCCCCGTTTTTTGAAGATCTTAGCGGCCTCGGGGACATGGCCCCCCAGATTGGTACGATTCTTGGATGTAGCCGGCTGGATATAGGTGCTGAATACAGCAGTCGATGGCAGTATAATTGGGTTTCGTGAGTTTTGTGGTATCAAAACGGCACTTTGTGCTAATTGACCTCCTTTCTTGGAAGGGAATGCCACTTGAACCAACCAACCATGTGAGGCTATTTAAAATACATACAAATACTAACTGTACATACATATTATTTGCACATACCAAAGTATTAATAAGCACATTTCTTTTCATTTTCAATATTCTTATTTTCCATCTCGATTGAGGGGGACAGTCTGGGTTGAGGGAATATGCCTTGCACTAATTAGTTCTCTCTACCCCATACTCTCTTCTATATATTTAACTATTGCTATTTTTCATGGTTAAATAAGTACGCAGCTCAGCTAAATGCTTATCCTCAACAAATAATACTTTTTTTTCTTAGTTGGAATATATTAATTTTGTAATTAAAACTTTTTTTAATTTTAACAATTACTGCCTGTTCCGCACATGGTATAGTGCGGTCGCTTTCTTGCATTGAATACAAAATTAAAATTTTTGTTTGGACAATAATTAGGCTCTAATAGATCCACATTGCAGTGGTGGTATCCACATTGCAGATAGGGTATTCTTTCGTCATCATTAAATTTTATGCGGCACACAACTGATATGACGCCGGAGGAAAAAATCTATATGCTCGGATGTGACGAAATAAAGGTAGCGGAAGTGTACGAATATAACCCTATGGATGACTTTGTAAGGAAGCTGTACGTTACGTTCAAGTTGCTATAGCTCGTAGTCTAAGAAAATCCTGGCAACAGCCCTTTTTTTAAAAATTTTACTGCCAAATGTCAAAAGACCAGCTTATAAAAATAACAAATGCTGTTTAGAATGCTGGTTTCCCAGTGGTGGCTACGGTGTGTGACATGGACCCTGCTATGCGTAAAGCGCATGCTACACGATTAATATTTTCGGGTTTTTTTCAAGTGCAAACATATAGAAGTTACCGTCGGCCAAACATTTTTTTAAGTTACCGTCGGCAAAATACATATACATATACGTATACTTATTCCTTTTTTTTTTTAAAAAAAGCGCTGATGATGTCTTTTTTTGTTTTTGCCACTATATTTTTTAATTTGCACGTCCCAAAAAGCCATTAATGAGCGCTATACTTTAATTAAAAAATTTTTTACTCTCTTTGTAATGTGTCACAACTACGATGTGCACGCAAAGTTACCAGAAATAAAATGAATATTGACAAAACGATGCCACACTACGTCAAACTGCTTCAATATTGTGATGAATATCAAAAGCATTTTGATCTTCGTCAATATTACTCGGAGCGTATATGTGTGACTACTTTTTGCACACAATGACAAATATTGAAGATGAACATTGAAATTTGCAAATAGCGACAATAAATGCCGACAATATGGACTATTTCTCTAATATGATTATAAGCGGTAGTGACTATAAACGAAATCTACTGTACAACCAAATTTTTTTTCTTAAAACTAAAAAAAGTTTAAAATCTAATTATAATCATTATTTAATTTACACCAACGGAGAATTAGTTTTAGTTAATGGAGTTTTAATAAATTAAATTTTTTTTTTTCGAGAAACAAATTGTTTTTCAATAATTTAGATTTTCTTTTTGTCTTTCCTGAGGTAAATCCACCAAACGAAAATTGTTCAAACAATAGAAAATATAAAAGAACTAGTTTTTCTTCAAAAATTATTTTTTCTTCTGGTTTTGACTATTCACTCTCAACGTATCTTGGGAATTAAAAACTATCAATTCTATATTTATATAGCAACTAGCTATACCCGGTGTGCTTCGCTACCCCACGCAAACATATCTAAACTCGCCCACTTTTGTATAGATATTGTTATGTTGATCCATCTGCATCAAATGGGTATTCACATTATTGTTATATCAACCAAAAAAAGGTACAAAACGCAGTTTTACCGAAAAGTACCCATTTCACTTTATTTGACGTTTTCTTCTCCACCACCTTTTTCATTTGGTACCATTATGATTGAAGTGGGTAAAAAATAGTCGTCCCCCATATTGTTTTTTCAGAGATATCATTATATTTTATGTTCCCTTCAAAAATCCCTTTAATTAGATACCCATATCATGGTGGTGTTTGAAGATAGTAAAATGTGTTCATCTTAAGCACTATTTAAAATGGGATAAAAGTACAAAGGTACAATTCGCTCCAGAATTGAATTAAGAATGCTTAACCGAAGTAGCTGCGCAGAATCTCTGCACCACTGCGACATCGTGACTGACAAATCCGCACAATCGATAATTCCAACTGCGCCACCCTCCCTCCGCACCGTTTATTACTTTTTGACTTAATCGTATTTAAAAATATAAATTTGCCACCAGACACCCTGTATGTATGTATGTTCTAATACAAAGAAATGTTTTCTATGAAAAAAAACAAAATTACAATTAACTCGCTGAGGAAGCCGATTGAAAATAATCGTTCGCCATTTATATTGAAAACAACAATAAAAAAACACTCACATTGTTGTTTTTTCAATATAATTGCCGAATGACTATTTTCACTCGGCTTCTTTGAACATGCAGCAAAATTTACCAATTCGAAATCAACCATTTTTGACAATCATTCATTCGACCAAGAGATATGCTCTGCATTTATATGGGTGCATTTAAGGTAAGAATAATGTAAAATAACATTATTTATGCCCACAAAAATTTCCACCACAGGATTAAAAACCTGTTAAGCAATAACATAACCAGCGTTAACCATCAGTTGTACTTGTCACACACTCCGTAGAGTAAAGAGTCAAGCTCTATATTAACATAGAGAGTGTTTTGGCATGAGAAAGCTTTCATCGAAATTGAATGCTCTTAAAATTTCTAAGAACTTTTCTTAATTTGTTGTATGTTCTTTTTGTGAGATGAATAAGCAAACAATATATGTACATGTCTGTCCTTTATTAAAATTATAAAGATTGTCAGTTCAATATTAGTCGGTGGAGTAATAAGTAACGTCAGTTTCCTATGAGCGATTTATTACTGTGCTCCTTAACACATCGAAGCAGAACGGAAAACTAAATACAGCCATCAGCATTATGTTCGTGAATTAATCCTTTTTTAACTGTGTTTTTTAAAGCGTAATTAAATTAAATATAAAATTTCTAAATATGTAGTGAACAAGGCGATGTGTTGCCTATGTTGTTTAATTAAAATACTTTAAACTCAGACAGTGAGCCTAAAGTGCATCGGGTTTAAACTATGCAAATTTACCCACATAAATTTTTTGTTGCCGTCAATATAAGACAGGAGCATGGAATATTAATATTTAGTTTATCAGGATAAGATTTAAAATAAAAGCATGTAGTTGTATAGTTAATACGTATGTGCATTTATGTATGTATATATACATGCTTAAGTATATATGGCTGCATTGGTTCATTTAATAGTATAAAAATAACCTGAATGTAATACACACATGCATATGTATGTATCAAGGAAAGATGAATGAGTGAAGTGTAAAAAACCCCAATTTATCACGCAAATAATATATAAATATGTAATGCATGACAGAATATTTAGTAACAAATTTATAAAATGTACTAATAAAAAATTAAAATTTAATATATAAAATGTATTTACAAAATAAATGATTGAATTGAAAATGAATAAATACGGACATTATTAAAATATGCGTAAATAATAAAATAGATTAAGTGGTTCTTAATTGATAACTAATTTCTCATTAGCAATGTATATTAATAAAATTATGTGGATTTAATCTTTGAAATTATTAAATACAATAATTACAGAGCAATAAATGAAATGGAAAATGAAAGGATTCTAAAAGAATATTATCACTGAATAAACTACAATGCTTTTTACAGATACCCGTAACAAAAAATCAAAATCTTGTAAAATATAAAAAATGTTATAAATCCTTATAATAAAAGCAATTGAGGAAAAAAAATTGTATATCAAAAAATATAAATAAAATAAAAATGTTCTTCATTCTGAGAAATCACAATAGGAATAAATAATTATTTAAATAAAAAGTTCAATATTTTTTTTTATTTATAAAAGAACGTATTTTAGTGTCTGGTGTTTGTGTACATAACAATTGAAACAGAAATGGATAAAAATTAATACATATTGTGTAAAAAGTTTTAACAGTTAATGCTTTCGTTAGTGATAATTAATTGAAGAAAAATAATTGTAATAATAAGAAATAATAAATATTGTTTACATTCTGTTTTCTGTTTTGTGAAGTAGAAAAAATTAGCTTTAAGAAGAATTTCATTAAACTTTATCTGCATATGCCTTCTAGAAACAAAAAAGTCGAAAATATATAAAAAAATTTAATTTAATTAAATGCGTTATCCTGCAGTAGGAAGTACTAGTGTGTAAATCTAGTAAAAAGTTTCATAGTGTGGCGTTTTGTGCGCTAGCCTTTCAATAAGGTACTTCTATGTTCGACTTCTTGCAGAGGCTCCATGTCTGATTAATTCTACATGCTTGTTAACCAGAGCTACAGTAATTTTTGATTTGTATGTAAAAATTTTTTTGTTTTAGAACATTTAATTCATAGTGAAGGCCCCAGCCCACTCGGATTTTTGTGATATTTTAGTAATTAAAAATTTATAATTTATAAAATGGATGCAATTACTGTTTTTTCAATCGTAGTAATTATATATCATATATTCCTTTACATCTCTGCTCTTGAGCATGCATTAGTCGTGTTTATATAATTCATAGAAAATTTATTAAAATAAATCAAATTTGCTAACTTCTCGAATAGAATTACGAAAGTGTTCCTGTGTTCATCAGATATCACGTTTATACTACGTACATTTTCATGGCATAAAAATAGCTTTAAACCATTTTGTTCGATAGGTTAAATTAGTAGTTTACGATGACGTTTTTCGAGGCGTTACATTCCAAAAATACTATTTGCATAATCACATTTTTTTTTATCTGGGACCAGCACTCAGGAGAGAACCTCTACATATGCGAAGCATTGTGCTGGAACTATAGGAAAGGGAGAAATGACAGGAGGTTAAGCTTAATTAATTATTTTACAGCTCTGCTTTTGCACGTTCTCTGTTTATAGCAGTGTTGAAGCTTCGGTTTAGTAACCATTTTTATTATTATTTTACTTCGCCGGTGCTAGACAATACCGACGAAGGAGGGCTTTCTGCTGTGATTGTGGATTGCTATCAGCTGAAGACGGTATTGCTCAGTGACCAGTATGCCTTCGCCACTGAAACTTTCCGACAACAACTGACACACAAAAACACACTAATGCACATCAGAAAAAATGCGAGCTGTTTTTTTTTATGATTTTCGTCTGAAAGTGGGGTTGAACCCAGGTCTGTTTTGGTTTTGTAGTCAACGTGCAGACTACTTCGACCATCGCCACAAGAGAGCGAGAAACCAATATTTTTCGTTAACGTGTAAAGTTTATTTTCTTTAATAGCAACGTCTCAATTCTACAGAAATTAAAATTTGAATAATACCCCTAATTGAATATAAATAAAAATTGGCTTTAACTAAAAGTAGTTGTGGTTTTTATTTAAATATCAATATAATGAGGGCTTATATATATATATATATATATATATATATATATATATATATATATATAAAATCTCCTCTCACGATGTTTGTCCGGCCTAATTTCCGAAACTAATGGATTGATTTTAATAAAATTTAGCACATATGTGTAACTTTGTCTAGTTTAAAATGTAGGCTATATTGATTTCACCAATTTCCATTGGGAGATGCTTTGCCCATACAAAATAAATATTTAATAGCTTATATCACAAAAACGGTAACAGTAGGATTCTCCAAATTTCGTTCAAATTGCTTAAAAGCCAATATAGATCATCGGTCATAAAGAAGGCGGAATCAGATAAGTGGGCATGGCGCCTCCCATATAAAGTAAATAATGATTTTTGTGTATCTTGAGAACGGTTAAAGCTTATGTATCTTATTTCGGTCTGAATGGCTATGTAGTAAATTTTTCTGCTTCTGTGACTTTTACAGAGCTAAAATTCAGTATAGGCGAGAGTAAATAATGAGAAAAATATGGAAACTGGCTCTTTTTATTAAGGGACTAGGGTGACCCCTTTGTGAATGTGGAACTTCCATTCAATATACGGGTGCGCACTCTTCATATAACCAGAGAGCTGAAATTACGTATACGGGTAGGCACTCGGCAGGTAGGAAGAGGAAGTTAAACATAGATAGACCTTCGTCTAGATGGACACATAGACTATATATTTTTTCAAACTTCCAAACTAATTAACCGATATGAAACAATTATAACAGCTACAATAACGCATTGGTGATCAGGAAGCAGTGTTCAATATGTCAAAAAATTTTATTCTGATGAAGCTCCCTTTAGTGAGTTTCGTTGGTTCCATGGATGTATGAAAAAAAAAATGTAAAAACATTACATTTAATTGCATGTCTTGTTCAGAGGGCCATAAATATTGATTGTTATCCCTTTCCTCGTTGAGCCTGTAGAGCAGTGGAAAATATTCTCATATGGATCCTTTAGAAGCTTTGAATGCTTTAAAAATTACTTCCATTTTTTGCTGGGATCACACTTAGGCAATTTCAATTACATTTAACTTCAATTACAATTACACGTAATTTCAATTGAGATTTATTCCACCACAATTAATTTGAAATGTAATTGATTTTTTTTCATTTTCTATTACATAAAAAGGTAATTATCCACTCTGTTCTATAAACGAAGTCGATTTAAAAACGAGTGATTTCTCAAAACGGAATAAATACTAATTTGGTGTTCTAAAAATCACACGACAGTCTTTAAAAAATCATATCTGCGCGCATCGGTAGCCTAGTGCATGAGCAATGTGGAGGTTCCGGTTCGATTCCCGCGGGTGTTTCTACAAGCAAGCTATAAGAGATTCGCAGGGTTTTTGTTAAAAAAAATTGTGTTTCTGGTTTTTTTGTTACTCTTAAATAATAGTTTGACAACGTATTGTCTGTTTTCTACTTCATCTGAATATTAGCAAGTGCACTGTCAGAATCTATTTCAGTGTGCCCTTTTCTAAGTTCTTCTATTCAATTATCTTATCATTTTCTATGAAAAAAACGGACAATAAATAAATATTTTATTTCTTATGATAATTAATGATTTTGATAACCGCAACCGTCAGAATATATTAGAATTGATAACGTATCTAACGAAAAATTTGTGATTAAATGCTGTATTATACATGAGATGAATGTCGATGCAGATAAGTCGCCATTAGTTTCGTTCTACCAGTAGAGTAGTTTGTACAGTGATGCCAGATTTAAATTACGAAGTTGTGTACTTGAAGATGCTCTTTATAGTAAATAGAGATGCATTTATATCTGGTAAAAGTTGTACTCTTTGGGCATCCATCTTAATACTGACGTTTTTTCAATTTTTAAATATGTACGTTAAATTTATACAATCGCAATAGTTTAGAACTGAATCCGGCAAACGTTCCACGTTTATCTTTCCGAGACTTTATTCTTCAAAGAATGTATTAAGTTTTAAAGTTCATTCCGGACTAATCTTATTCTCCAAACATTTACATTTGTAGTCCTTATACTCGTAGATAAACAATCGTATTCATAAAATTGAAATTGAGTTTGAAATTAATTTTTTTTTAAAATTTCATAAAAAATTGTCTAAAAATAGATTTCAAACAAATTTTGCTTTATATTCATCCCCCTCACTTAAAAATATCAACATATATTTGTTAAGATCATGATTCACTATCCTACACAATCCCACGATCTGACTAATATGACATTTGTGTAAAAAGAGTTAGGTAGAGTATTTTAAAAATGTATGACAAATTTTTTTGGCAAGTCGTGCGATTTGAAAAAGTTTATGAAAATTTTCAGAAAATGATAATTTTGAAGCGATTTTATCCAAAGAGCTAAGAATTTTGTTGGCAATAAACTAAATAAATCAAAAAAAGGACACAAGTAAAAAAAGTAGCTTTTAATTATACATACTATTATTTATTTATTTATTTTTATAAAGTGTAGTACTTGAAACGCAATTTTTAATGTCGGTCAAAATTCACTATCATTCCTGTGTGAATGAATGGTGCGATTGTGTAGGTTAATGGATCAGGGCCTTATTGGTTGTTTACATTTTCTTTGATCACCGCATCAGGATTGCCAGATGAAATTCTCCAAAACTCGTCAAAATCCTGATAATATAAAAATTCGTAAGATAATATAAATCAATAACATACATAAGGTGTATATTAATTTACACAGAGATTAATATATACATATAATATATATAAAGATAAGTAACACTCAGGCAATGATTGCGTACCACTAGGTGTGACCTACTATTAGAAAGGGATAGCGATGAAGGTGATGATAGATAGAGGAAAGCTTCATTATCTCCCAATTCTGCTTTAGCACGATCTTTGTTAATAGCAGAGTCGCACCGCTTCTGATGTCAAGGAGACGTATTTTATGTTAAAGCTGTGTTTTAGTAGCTATTTTCTAAAATTATTTTACTTCGCTCGTACTACACAATACCGCCGAATGAGAGTGCTCTGAGGTGCCTGTGGATTGGTAAATCTGAAGCCGGTATTGTTCAGTGACTAGTGACTAGTAGGAGATATGATAGGAGTTGAAACTTCACTATCTTGCAACACTGCTTTTGCACGTTATTTGATTTATAGTAGTGCTGTAGTTTCACTGATGTCAATCAAACGTATTAAATTTTGAAGCTTCGTTTTTAGTAGCCATTTTTAGTAATTATTTTACATAACACCGACGAAGGAGGGCCTTCTGATATGCCTGTGGATTGGATATAGCTGAAGCTGTTACTGTTCATTTACCACTGTCTATGCCTTCGCCACTGAAACTCTCCGACAACAACTGACACAAAGATTCACAAATGCACATCAGAAAACCCCAGGCATTTTTCGTTTTGTAGTCAACGTGCAGATTATTACGACCATCGCCACCCTTTGCCTTCACCACTGAAACTTTTCGACAACAACTGGCACAAAAAAACACTTAGGCACATCAGAAAAAAATGCAAAAATGTTTGTTAAGACTCACTCTAAAACTCGGGTCGAATCCAGTATTTTTGCTTTTTTGTATTCAACCATCAGACTACTTCAGCCATCGCCACCTTCAACATTGCTTTCATGTAGGTGGGTAGCTGTTGAAATTATTTTATGTTAACATCGGTTTACTCGACGTATGTTAAGCTAAGCATCGTTTTTCCATGAAGCTTTAAGCTTTTTAAACATTGGTTTACCAAACTGATGTTACGAACACAACCCTCATATCACATGATTGTCGGTGTAACCAACAAGTGGAATACCCATCAGCCATTGAGGTCCGCGCCTATCCAAGCATTTGCTCAGACACTATTGACTTGTGCCAGTCGAGTTGTATTTATCGACTACCAACCTCATCACAGAGTACTTAGTTATCGCTATCATCTACTCCAGAATATGTTCCCCCATCGAACTCCAATGAAGGATGGAATCGCTCGTAGCCCTTAATCTGCCATAACCCAAAGCTGGACATTTACACACAATATATGCCGCCATCTCTGCTACGCGCAGGCATAATATCATCCTCGATGACGCCAATCCGCCTTAGATTATACCTTTAGTACCCATTCCCCGTTAGTAGTGCTGTTATTCAGCTCAAGAGCTACACCTAATTAATCCCGAGACAGGCTCCAATTCCAATACAGAGGACACATTGTCAAGTGCAATGGGAATCTTTTCTCTTAAATTGCATATATAATTTAAAGCTTTCCAAGTCGTGTTATAATTTTAAATACCAAATACCCAAAAACCTACAACTGGCAATCAGTATATTCATCATAGAAAATCATAGCTAATGTCATAGAAAATATTAAAGCTACATTTATAAGAATGAAACATTTAAAGACCGACAAGAAAATATTTCAATAAAACTTTCAAAATGTGAAAGAAAACCAGGAACAAACCAAAAATAGCTTATAAAAAATTTTAAAATAAGAAAATAGGCGGCAACGCATGTGTAAAGTCTTCTCAATAATTTTAAAATGATCCCATATTAACTATATTCTATGAAGAATATATATTTTATTTACGAAATAATATTATAATTTCAAAGAAAATATAATTTCAGAAAATATGTGTTACCGTGAATTTTTTTATTTACAATTTTTTTCTTTTGCTATCCCATGCGTAATGTTTTTAGCTCTTTAACTAAACTGCATTTAAACCGAAAAGCCGTTTTAAACCGCTGTTTAAACTAGAAGATGAAGCAAAGGTTTTATTGACCAACCAATATCTTAACGTTTCCTTTATTATAGCGTGGAATATATACATACTTGTAGTAATTCGTAGTTGTAAGGAAGTTTACACATGAAGCTCGTTTGGCTTCTAGAATTTCCTCCTGCATTCCTTTTTTAGGAAACTCTGTTACGTGGGTCTTTACGAAACTTTCTTAGCTTCCGAGGACATACGTCAAAACAACTTAAATATGCGTTAGTTAAAATTTTTCAATTTTAAATAGTCTAGTGATCGATAACATACAGGCAGTCAAAATTGCATGTCAAACTAAATCAATGACGAAAATTGTCAACAAATAACCCTATCTGATCTCCTTACTATTTATATATAATACAACTCTCATGTATGGGCCGGTACTTCAAAGACTATTATGAACAAAACAGAACAAAAAATTTACAAGGAATTCAGACACCTTCGCCCCTTTTGTATAATTAGATTACATATTATATGGGTAACAATTTTTTATTCACAATTTTATGAAAAAATGTTGAAAATGATTTTTTTAAAAATTAAACTATTTTAAACGATGCTATAAAAAACTAATTTTCCAGAAAATTCCGATAGCACTTTTTTAATATATAAGACGTCGATATGTACCATACTATGACAGTTTTGTAAAATTCTATAGTCCACGATTCGAGTATATATGACCACCTGATGCAGGGCCCTGTACATCCTCATCAACCACGGTATCACCAATTCTGTGTTCTTCCGAAGGGAGCGTGGTAATCATCATGGGCGTTCTCGAAAACGGTCCGAATGGCTAACCTCAAGAGGATCGCAATCCGCTAGTAGTCCAGCTATCACAGAATTTCATAAAAACTCGACCTGGTATCTGTCCTTGACATTATCTTGCGAAGCCTGCAGGTCTCAGAGACACACTTCACGTTGCTGCAGAAAGATGAGCGCTTTGTGCTTTTTATAAAGTACTTACATCTATCACCGAAGCCATGTCCTGCGACCAGTGGCTTAGTCAATTTGACTCGTTGAATAGCCTGCGATACTTTTTTCGGGCTCTTGCGATGTCAGAGTTCTACCATGGTGGTCTGTTTTTACGCATGCAGACTGTCGGCCTGCAAGATTAAGACGATCAATCGCCGATATGCAATTAATGGTCGGCGGAGGTGTAAGGAGTCCAGAGACGATTTTAATTATTCCTAAAGCTTAAACTTTCCTTCATTTATAGTTGATGTTTTACAGCTTTGCGGTTTTGTTGACGTTTTATAGTAGACAATTTTTTTTAGCCAGTAATCTCATAATCGAGAACTTCCTACGATATTTCAGTGCAACTAAGTATAATAAGTAATAAAATATAAACCAATTTTTTATTATTTTAATTTCAGAAAAATAAATTGACTCATGAAAAGGAATAGCAAGGAAAAATCAAGAAGAACAAAAAAATAAGAAAAAGAGTTAATTAAAACCATTACATAATGACATTAATAAAATAAAAAGTAACTTGATATTTTAGCATAAAAATAAAATAAAATAAAAATTCAAGCGAACAACCCTTTTTTACATTTTAATTTTAATTCAAAGTATTAAAAATGTTAAAAAATAGCGAAATACAAAATATATTTACACAGATTATGTCGAGACAATTTAGTAAAAAACAAACTTAATTAAAAGTAAAAAGAAAGCAAATATTTAGGCAAATAAGCGACGAAAACGAAATCGAAGTTAAAAAAAGTCAAAGTCAATTCTTTAAAAATAATAAATTGCAGGGGCATAATTCACAACAACAACAAAAAAAGTAACAAAAACATAAGCATCACTTTCGATTTCGAAACAGAAGGACAGCAAACATACAATAATTTATCTTTAGCGACAGAAATAAAATATGCTTATAGACAATTACAAATTTCAAATAAGTGGAATAAATAACCAAGGCGTATCACATTTATCTGACTGAATAAAAACAATAAAATACCAAAACTATAATGAATAAAAAAATTCCAAGAAATTCAAGTTAAATAAAAAAGTATATTGAACAACGAACTAAAGACTAATTCTCTTCCTAAGAAAATATTTTTTTTCGTTGTGTACCCAAATCACAGAGAAAATTAAACATGAATAGAACTGGAAAGTAAATAGTGTGAAATAAAACAAATTAGATACTTTAAGATCTTAAACTGGGATACAAAAAACAATAATTTTTTCACAGTAAATTTCGTTTAAATCACAATGTTTTTAAAAAATCCTCCTATGAGAAGGCAATTATCTGTAGTATATGGATGTTTGATTCTCTTAGTTTTCGCGCATTTATGGGTGAATGTTTTTTGTGGCGAGAAATTGGGTAAGTATTCAAACAATAACTGTAATATTTACAAATATATTGGTATTGTTTATATATATTATACATACATATGTATCTACATTGCCTATAGGAAATGTCAATAGTGAAACATTACTGATTCATTACTGGCATTGTCACCAGTACTACTGACTTACTATACCCTTTACAATGTTCTGTGCTACAGACATTTAACACGTTCGTGTCATTAAGAAAGCACTAGTTATATTCACTAGTATTAAATATTTAAACATCCTTCGGAAAACATTTTCTGAGTTTCACGAGCTCAGAAGATATTTCAGATATATTTATTTTGATGTAGAACACAAATCTTGGAAAGACTGCACTAAATCTTCAACTGGTTCCATAAAATCATTAACGTTTTAACTTTCATTAAAACTTATTTCATCATTCTCACTATTTGTATTTTCATACAAAATCTATTGCTTTTTCACAAGTCTTTTACAGTTTCTTTTGCTTATGGATATTTATATAATTGCTAAATTTCTGTAATATAATTAACTTTTAATTTCATTCTTTTATGACTTTTTTAATAAAGAAATTTTAATTTTCCGCGTACCACACTTATATTAAACAAAACGAAATAATCGAAAAAAAACAAAAAAAAAAGAAGCACAGTTTTTCAGCTATCAAAAATGTTTCTACTCACAAACGGTAAATGTCACTAATTTATGCGGCAAAAGTGGTGACTAGGAGATACTTCACCTTAGGCATCCTTCAGGGTACAAAGCATATCTGTGTATGTAGTACATATTTTTTTATCTCAGCTTACATTTCGGCGATTGATTTTTTTAAATTCGTGTATTTTTCGTGTTCAAGAACTGATTAGTAGTCACTTCACATCTGTTTTAAAATACCTCAGAGCACTTTGTGCAAAAGAAAACTATTAAAAAAAATTTTTTTTGTTTTATTTATTCAACGTGAGTCGAAATTAGTTACGATTATTCATCTATACAATTGTTATTATTAAAGATTTTTTGTATAAACGTATGGAATTTCTAAGCTTTTTTTAAGAATTTGGTTAAAGGTCTACTGATGATTTTGGGTTTAGCACCAAATGAAATGTACATATAGATTAGCTAAACCATATAACAAACAGAGATGAATATAAAAAATAATGTAATAAAGGAAATTAATGAGGATCAGTACATTATTAAATTTTCGTTGTATGTTATTGGAAATATTCACAATCAAGAAATAAAATAAAGTTTTTGTTCTTTGGGCTTTCCTTCATGGAGTGGGAGCAAAATTTAGAATTATAGAAATTACAAAAAAAATTCTGTCAAAGATATGTACTTCCCAGCAAAAAAGTAGACATTAGCATAAAAAAATACTTGCCACAAAATTACTTTCTTTTGTGATTGCCAAATTTAATTACTCGATTACTAAATACTTTACACAAAATTGTAAAAATCAGAAATATTAATTCAACTGGTTCTTTTATTCGTATTAGAATGTCTGAAAATATTTTTTTATTTATTTCGTATATAGTTATTTAGAAAAAGTATAAAAATTTTCAAAAAATACATATTATTTTATTTTAATTTAAATCAACAAAAAGTATTACTGTTTACAGTAAATACTTTACGAACTATTGCAATCTTTAATTTAAAATTAATATTCTTTCGAAATACGTTAATAACATCATTTTGTTGAATTAAGTAAAATATTTACTATTATTTGAAAATATATATTTATATTAAAAATTTGTTCTATTTATACATATAAAATTAACCTTTTTTTTTTTTTTATCTGAGACCAGCACTCAGGAGATGAAGCCTACACATGCTATGCATTGTGCTGGAACTATAGGAAAGATAGAGTTAGAGAAAATGACAGGAGGTGAAGCTTAATTAATTATTTTACAGCTCTGCTTTTGCACGTTCTTTGTTTATAGCAGTGCTGAAGCTTCGGTGTAGTAGCCATTTTTATTATTATTTTACTTCACCGGTGCTACACAACACCGACGAAGGAGGGCGTTCTGATGTGATTGTGGATTTCTATCACCTGGTATTGTTCAGTGACCAGTGACTATGCCTTCGACACAAAGACACACTAATGCACACCAGAAAAATGCGAGATGTTTTTTTTGTTTTTATTCTGAAACTGGCGATGAATCCAGGTCTGTTTTGGTTTTGTACACAACGTGCAAACTACTTCAGCCATTGAATAATAGGTTTGTCCTTTCCTTTTACATTTCGGTTGCCGGTTATTTGAGATCTGAACTAAAGTCTCTGTGAATATTTAAAATTTTTTCATTTCATTTCATTTATTAATTCGTTTCAAAAAGACCTAGCCTAATAGGCCATAATTGGTCCCACTATTCTACTAATTGTTCATTAATTTTTTTTATATCAATTTAAATTACTTATTAGTCAAATTGTATTTATCGAGTCCATATTATTAATTAGTTATTTTTTCTCTACAATATTGCAATACTATTCCGAAAAATGCTTTTTATATGTAAAAATTTGTTCAAACAAAATCTCTAAAGTGTATTGTTTTATTTTTGGTTTAAAGAGGGTGAATCGGTCAATAAAATTTAATTTTTTATAGATGCTTTATTAAAAGTGTAAAAGCCTATTAATCATTTATAAATACAACTTTATCGAATTTTGCTTATAAACGGTTGAGAAAACTTGTGCAAGTTTTTATGAATACGGCTGTTAGTCTATACCATTTTGTTTATTATATAAATTATTAACATGACTATTGGGGTACAGGGTCATTTAATGAGAAATTAATGAAGAAATTGGGACTACAAGAGGTTCAAGTGTAAATCTTCCACACTTTAAAGGTTCTTTTTGGGAATCTGTATGTGTAAAACATATTTACTTAACTCTCTAGATTCAAATATGTATACGAGAATATCACGATGATTCTAACTAAAAAAGTTACATTCCAAACAGTATCAAATATTTTTCATTGCAATATTACTTCAAATTAATTTTTCTCAATAATTAATATTAGTCACTTGAATCCATTGTAATCTAACACCCCTAATTAAAAACAATAACAATTGCAAAGTAATCATGAGGCGTTCAAACATTTTACTATTTTATCGGTTATTTTTAAGCATCGAGATTCCAGAAGACTGAAAACTTCTTGATACGAGTAGCATGCAAACGAGTATGATGCAGGAGACTGAATACTTTTCATTGTTTGTGATCATAACGACCTCTTAGCGCCAAATGTTCGTAAGGGACATTTAGTAAAAAAAACAATTATGGTTAAAATTAAAATTTTATGAACCTACCCATATTTAAAAATTTATAAAATGTCAAAATTGTTGTTATATAAGTTGTTCCATTTCATCGCAAGTCTAATATTATACCATTTTCAAAGTTATATTGTAAAATGGCAACTTACGAATTTTATGGCGCTAAGAGATAGATATTTTGTAAAAAACAATTGTAAATGAACAACCAAAAAGAGCTGCAGTTAGGGTACCATTTCCTCCTTTACAAAAATATCTTTTATGATCATAAAATGTTAGCACTTTTTGCATATCTAATCGAGAAGAGGTACATTGACTTGATTATAAAACAACGTTTGAAATCGCGTTTGAAATAATAGCTAAAAAATTAAGTTTAAAATTATAAAATAAACCTATTTTTTAATAGTACATCCAGTCCATTTAAAATATATTTTTAAGGCTTCTCAAAGCATCGATAGTTATTGTATAAACAAGCAAACCAAAACATGAAAAGTTGTTCTATTAATCAAAAATTTTATCAACAATTATCAGGTTTGAGAAAAATTTTAAGACTATAGTACAAAAAACAAGAAAAATTGGTGTTGATTATTATGACTAAATGTTAAATATTTCATCACAAGAATATTCGTCTACCTCTGATATAAAATCGTCCTATTATAAATATACTATAAATACTTTAATCCATTTTGTTAATAAGAAGCATCGTTATTTCGAAGTTTTGGTAGCATTTATTTATGCTTTCTAACCGAATTTGTTGTACAGAAGTGAATTCGTGATATGAATCGGATTTGATTAAAAAATGTGCATAAAATTTAGAGAAATGTATGAAATTTTTATTTGGTTAAATTTTGGTATACTCTCTGCAAGTTATCGACCGGTATCTCACGAATAAATTGTTCAATATTGGTTTCCAGTGCGTCAACCGTTGCGGGCTTGTCCCCATAGACACGAGCCTTAACATAGTCCCACAAAAAATAGTATAAAAGCGTTAAATCGCACGATCTAGGCTGCCAATTGAGCGGCCCCAAAACGTGAAATAAATAGTTCACCGAACTCGCCTCTCTTGGGCCTTTGTTTCGCGTGCTGTATGGGATGTGGCACGGTTTTGCTGAAACCAAGTCTACCTCTTCCATTTTGGGCAAAATTTTTAATCATAATATAATTTCAATATTACCGGCCCAAAATCCACACACACCAAACAGTGAATTTTTCGGGATGCATTGGCAGTTTACGATAGGAATATTATTGCACTTTAAATAACTTCTACATATTTTTAATTAGTAAGTTGTGAATCGAGTACAGTTTATAAAAAATGACTATGGCAGAAGCAACAGTAGGGAGTATAAACGTGGGAAACAGAAAAAGTGATCCTATACAGAGAACGAATAATAGACGCGCCAATCGTCATAAAAAGCAGTTTTGATGGCTTGGTATTTTGTCTTATCTAAAAACATTTATATATTTCATAGATATGCTGATAAGGATCCCCTGGCTCTTTCACAAACCGTGCAGACACAAAGAACAAAGCGGTTACAGATGTGAGCAATTCAACACTCAATTGATTATTCTCAATCGTGAATTGTTGTATAAAAATAAATTAAAAATTGACCAGGATCAATTCTTGGCACGGCTAATAGTTCCATATATACCCAAGCACCACAAGTATACACCAGAAAACAAAAAGAAGAATTTCTCATGCAACTATTTTCTGAAACACAAAAAGAAATCAAAAAGGGTGTGTCAAGCCTTCTTTTTGAAAGCATTGTCCGTTACAGGTCGTTGAGTGAATACTATTGCAAAAACTATATTTCACGATAATATTCCTAAAGAGAATAGAGATGGAGATAGGCTTACCGCTAAGTTTAAACAAAAAAAAGAAAGTATATTAAAATTCCTAAAAAAATACCAGAGAAAGAGAGCCATTACAATAGAAATAAATCTCAAAGATGCTATGTTTCACCTGAACTCAATATAAAGAAATTATGGCGGATTTATAATGATTCAGTAGATAATCCTCTGAAAGTTAAAAAAACATATTTTTCGAATATTTTCAACACTCTCAACAGTTTATTAAATAACTTACCTTTGCTGACTTTAAATCCATTTCAATTTCACAATAGAAAACAATTTGCCATCAGTTGATTGATTGATTACTGGGTTGCCATAGTGGTTTATCTAAATTCTGTATAAATTTACAATTATTTCGTGCATTTACCTGAAATTTAATACACTTGGAATGGGGATAATTCACAAGTTAATTCGAATTAAAACTGCTAATGCAAATTAACGCTGTCGAATGTCTACACTATTACATAGGGTTTTCCTTGCAAGATGGTCTCGCTTTTGGTGCACTAGGAACTAGGAAATAAGGTTTTGGGAGAAAGGGTAGAGGTTTTTTTTATCTTGAACCAGCACTCAGGAGATAACTCCTACACATGCGGTGCATTGTGCTGGAACCAGAGGAAAGGTATAGTAAGAGAAATTACAGGAGGTGAAGTTTAACACAAGACTGCTTTTTGCACGTTATTTGTTTTTGTTATAACAGTGTTGTAGCGTCTCTGATGTCAAGGTGACGTATTACATTTTTGAAGCTTCGTTTTGGTAGCTATTTTTAGTAATTATTTTACTTTACCGGTGCTACACAATACCGACGAAGGAGGGCGTTCTGATGTGCCTGTGGATTAGATACAGCTGAAGACGTTACTGTTCAGTGATCAGTGACTGCAACTTTCCGACAACAACTGACACAAAGACACATAAAAGCACATCAGAAAAAATGCAAGATGTTTTTATGAGTCTGAAACTGGGGTTGAACCCAGGAAAATTTTTCGTTTTGTAGTCAACGTGCAGACTACTTCGACCATCGCCACCCTTGTTACAATAAAGAAAATGTTGACACACACATATAAATAGGCCAATAGAAATATTAAATATAATTTTTTTGCATATTACATACATCTATCTGCAGAAATATGTCTCCAGAACACTATTTCACTAGCAAGACGTAAAGGTAGATTTTACTTCATTTTAATTAGTTATGCTTTAACTTCGTGATTATGATGCGCAATACCACGTAATAAGGATTCTAATGCATTTCGATAAAATTTTATATTTTTTACAGTCATAAAAACGACAGTTGCGAATCTGATGTAGTATCGGCAAAAGTTGACGATAATAAACTTATAAAGTTTAATGAATTAATTTGTTTTTCCTTTGTTCCCCTGGAATGCTGCACGTTGACTAAAAAAACCAAAAATGTACTGGGTTCGACCCCACTTTCAGACCAAATCCTTAAAATATCTGGCATTTTTTTCTGATGTGCATTAGTGTGTCTTTGTGTCAGTTGTTGTGTCGGAAGGTTTCAGTGGCGAACAGTGCCTGCTTTAGCTGATATCCATTCACTGGCACATCAGAGCGCTCTCCTTCATCGGTATAGTGGAACAAAAATGGCTACTAAAGCAAAAATTTAATTGCTCTTCTTGATATCAGAGGCGCTGCAGCACTGCTATAAAACAAAAAAAAAAACGTGCAATTTGGTTGGTTATCCTGTGTTTACAGGATAATTTGACACAAAAAGCAGCCCAAAATTATTAAACGTTTTGTTTTTAATAAAAGATAGTTTTAGGATTAATTAGATATAAAAAATATAGTGACGGAGATTTGGTGGGTCCGAGACAGGAAGAAGTACAGGGTGGCACAAATATATGGTTTGAATTCTTTATAACTTTTTTATTATTTTTATTACTTTTTCTTTGTTTTTTTCAGCATTTTGTGAAAAAGACTTGGGAATTAATTATGAATCATTACACGATCGAACACAGCACATGCTGCAGGTGCCTCAATGGCTTTCGGCGAATGCATTATTTCGCGCACAAGCGATTTTAACTGGCCTCCACGTCACTTACAAGATATCAATTTTCAAAGCTAATTGCAAAAAATTCCCCAATAATATATTGTATTTAAAAAAAAAATTATATTAAATTAAATTAAATTATATTATCGCATAAATATATAAGTTATAAACCATTTAAACCATATAGCTCATTGTGCGCCACCTGTTGGTACAAAGATATCTGCAAATGGATTATTGTTCTTCACTGTTTTTGTGCACTGCAGCTCAAAAAGGGTAACTACTTTAAAATAACATAAACAGGACATTTCGAGACTTGCACACATATTTCGGCAATTTTACTTTCATATTCCTCAAAGTTTTCAGTGTCCCCTAATTACTGCTTACAAAATTATATTCAGGCGTTTGATTAATTCATTTATGTCACAATGAATTAATTAAATTTATATCCGAAAAAGATCTTCTGTAAGTGTTGCCACTGAAGATTTATACGTACATATATTTTTATGCGTTACTTAGTCAATTAAAAAAAAATAATAGCGCAAACATGCGCAAACATTTTTTCTTGTGCCTAAAGTTAAGGTTAGAAATTTTATTGTGGTATATAATAATATGTGTATAGTCGCTACCTTCACTTTTAAAAACATTAATATTTTTTTTGCAAGAAAAGTGTATAAAAAAAATTTTTTTAACGAATTGTTTCAATATAACTATTTAAGATATTAATTGTAAAATACCTTACCTCGAACGTTATTTTTCATTGTAATTAATTAAAAATGGGCGGATGATCGAAAACCAGGGAGGCAAACAAGATATTTAATATCCCAGCAAATAAAAAGTGAGAAAGTTCACTATGAATTGGTATTTTCTTGACTTTTTAAGCACTTCATTATCTGAATTCATTTTTAATGTCATCTTAAATGCTAACAAGATTAGCACCTTTGAACTCATGAAAAACATATTCAAATTTTTTTTTTGTAATTATAAGTTAAATAAATTGTTAAAACGTAACCAAATCATGGAACATTCATCGCTCATTTAAATGACGAGATGTTTTATTAAATGTAAACACATGCTCACTAATGACACTCCTATGTTAAAATCATGCGTTCTGCAGCTAAGTTGAAACAGTTCATTTTCAATAGAACCCATGCATTAATTATTTCTTTTGCATGTATTTTTTTGCTGCGATATTTTATTTTAAATATTGAAAGTAGCATTCGATCAAGTCGTTCAGCGAAAAGAAAAACAATGTAATACCTGTATCCATAAACATCTTACAACCGAAAAAATCATTCAAAACGCATGTCCTGAAGATTCATAATATGATGTAGAATTTTGTTGCCTATAGAGTTGCGTATATACAGGGTGTCCGCCGGGAAGGTATACTACTTTGTTTTACAGCCATTTTTGTAGTTCTTAAAATTTCTTTAAATTAATTTTTTTGCCTTTTTGGCCAGCTTTTTGGTAAAATTTTCGAATATTTTTTATATGTGCGATTTTTAGTCATAAATAATAATTCATAGAAATTTACTGCCTGGCACTCGATGTCACACTATATCGTTATATATACAGAAAACCAGCAAACACACAAATCGAAATATATGCTGTTACATCAAGAATTGATTTTTGTAGCGTTTTTATTTTTTAAAAATTTTTATAAAAAAAATTTTAAATTTTTCAAGATATGCCAATATTCTTCATGCAATTGCTCTAATTTTTAAAAAAATGGAATATCTCGAAAATTAGAGTTGTTCCTTACAAATAAACCCCAAACAACCTTAGAAAACAACTTAAAATTTCATGTAATACAACATGAGGGTGGCGATGGCACGATGGATGGTAGTCTGCACGTTAACTACGAATCCAAAAACAGACCTGGGTTCAACCCCAGTTTCAGACCAAAAATTTTAAAATAAAAAAAACATCTCGCATTTTTCTGATGTTGCATTAGTGTGTCTTTGTGTGTCAGTTGTTGTCGGAAGGTTTCAGTGGCGAAGGCATAGTCACTGGTCACTGAACAATACCGGCTTCAGCTGATAGCAATCCACAATCACATCAGAACGCCCTCCTTCGTCGGTATTGTGTAGCACCGGCGAAGTAAATCAATAATAAAAATGGCTACTGAACCGAAGCTTCAGCACTGCTACGAGTATAAACAAAGAACGTGCGAAAGCAGAGCTGCAAAAATAATTAATTAAGCTTCACCTCCTGTCGTTTCTCGTACTATCCCTTTCCTATAGTTCCAGCACAATGCTTCGCATGTGTAGGAGTCATCTCCTGAGTGCTGGTCCTAGATAAAAAAAAAAGCAGTTTTCGAAGCAATAAATGTGCTATGTTCGGCTGTGCTGAATCTGAGATGCCCTTTACCTTCCCATATTCGTCTGAATTACCACTACCACTTTACTAAAAATCGCTACTAAAAACGAAGCTTCAAAATTTAATACGTCTACTGGAACTGAAGGAAAGGTATAGTAGGAGAATTGACATATCTTAAAACTCTGCTTTCGCTTGTTCTTTGTTTTATAGCAGTGTTATCCCCTATAATGTCAAGGAGACGTATTTAATTTAGAAGCTTCGTTGTAGTAGCCTTTTTTAGTAACTATTTTACTTCGCCGGTGTTCTGATGTGCCTGTGGAAGCCTTTACTGTTCAGTGACCATTGACTATGCCTTCGCCACTGAAATCTTGCGACAACAACTGACACAACGCAAAAAATTATTTTAATTTATTTACTTTCATAAACGTTTACTTACTTTTAATTAGCTTATAAGTTTGGCTACGTGCAATTTCCAAACGAAAATTTCTCTATCTTCTTCCATTTCATCATTTTATGGCATTTTAATTAGCAGTATTTTGAGAGAACAAAATTAGTTACAATAAACATTGATTTAATTAAATTATGACAAAAAAAAACGTTACTGAGCAAAGACTTATTGGTAAAAATTAAAACATTATTTTTTCTATGTGAAAGGCCAAAAAAGTGTAGGTTTACTTTCTACTTTTGTGTGTCCCAAGCGTCGTGAAAACCTTTTGACAGCTAATTTTTTGTGTTAAAAATAATGGAGGAGTATTTAATTCTATTAAAATTTTTATTTCACTTTTAATTTTTCTAAAAAAAATTTCAGCGATAAAATTATTTACACTGAGAGCTGGACAAAACACTTAAAAAGCGTTGCGTATATCTTGAATATAGAAAAGCTTAGAACGCGTACAACGTTTGAAACGGATAACACGTGTCAACGTGAATACATAGCATGGACTTTCTAGTTTAGCGTTGGCTGTTAGAACTGCGAGTACTTCTGTTAAGTAACAGAAAGTTTATATGACAAGAACTCTGGTTATATGTCCCAAAGTTAAGGAACTAAAATGGCCTATAAATATTTCGTTATAAATTAAAAAAGGTTACTTGGAACCAAATATGTAATTTTCAAATATATAATAAAAATGTTAAATAACTAAAGTTAATGAAACATTATTTACCCATAAGAAACATACACACATACATACTTACATATATACACATATAAGAAAATTATTAAAAAAAATTCAAAAATTACGATATTGATATTTTTAAAATTCTTAAAATTTAAAAAGGAAACTTGGGATAGTAAGACATTAACATACATACATAGTACATGCATAACGAAACTACCGCACAATATTATCCAAGTATTAAATGTAGTGTATCTCTTATAGCATCGTTTAAAATAAATAAATTTATATCAAGTTTAAATATGGATAAATAAAAAAGAACGTAAACTATAATTATGGTTAATGTCACAATGATATTTTCTAAACTAAAGAAGCTTTAATATTTTATTTTCTTCTATATTAAAAAAGCTCGGACACTATAATTATAGTATCTGTTATAAGGACATTTCATAAACTTAAAAGCTTTAATATGCATGAATAAATTTCCTTTATAATAAAGTTATTTTGTACTACATTTATAATTAAGGACATTTTGGGTATAACAAAAGCTGTTATAATTTAGCGAAACTTTCTAGAAATCGTAAGGATTACTGTAAACACACTACACTTGTATATATAAAATGTATGTTATTAAAGCTTTAAATAAATAACTTACGTCAAATTCTTTCTGACTAAACGTTTGCGAACCTTAGCCTAAGTAGGATTTATTAAAAACCATAAATATTTGAAGCAAAAAAAAAAATTTATTAATATCGCTACAATTTTATACTAAATACTATATCTTAAAATAATTAACATTTGTAGGTGAAATTAAATTTTGAATTACCTTTTCAAAATAACCAAGCATTTCGTTTGTGATATTAAATAATGAGTAATGTTAAAAAAAAATAAAAATTGTAATTTATGAGGGGCGTTGGCCGGACATGCTAAGAAAAAAAAATTTTAATGCATATATTCTAATGTAGCATGTATTATTTTATGTAAATTTATGACAAAATTATAAAAAAACTTGCTACATTTAAAAACTATTTCAATCAGACTTTTATATTCAAATAGACATTATTGCTTTATAAGGAATCAAGAAATCTAGAAAAAAGTCAAAAACTAATTTTTTTAAATCAAAATTTATATGATTAATTACTTGGTCACCTTTCGGCTGCGGGCGGCGAAGGTAGAACACATTTCATTTAAATGTTTTTCAGTTAAATTAATTCGTTCATTACTTACTTTTATGCTATCAGCTTTGGTATTTCAAAATGCTAATAAATTGCAACGAAACATAACTGTTTTTTGAATAAGAAAAGTTTATTTGGCTGTAAAATGCTTAAAATAATTGTTGTCTGTTTATTTTTGAACCCCACGTATATAAGTATGTATTTTCTGTTAAAATTGCTGATGTTAGTAAATCAGTTCACAACTAAGCTGAGAATTTTAAATGCCGCAACCTGCTCAGTTCCATCATATACGCTAAACTCTATGATAGTGCCCCAAAAAGTAAAATGCGATAATGCGAAGAAGAGAGGGAGCGACGCGAAGTGCGCACGATATTGGAGTTTTTACAGGACCCGGAAGACCATGATTTGTGATCGGCCTTAGGCACATCGTGGTATTTAATCTGGTGAAAAGTACGATTTCGTAATTCTCAAATATTTTTTGGGAGTTCTTGTATAAACATGTGAAATTTCTTAACTTTTTTCTAGAATTTGGTTAAAGGTCTAATGAATATTTTGGTATTAGCAACAATTGAAATGCCGCATATAGACCTGGTAAACCATATAACAAACATAAATAAATAACACTATGCAACACGAGCAAATTGTTTTGATAACCGAGCATAACTTCGCCATTTGTGGACCTATTTTTCCAATAATTTTTGCATATGGAAAAAGTCCAGAATTTTTTTACTCGAACTATAAATCGATTATCAACTAACATCGTTATTTTTAAATTCTATTTTGCATATGAAAAAGGTCCACTTAAATTTTTTTTTAATAATGGGTTTTGGGGCGAAATGTGCTCACCAAAAAAATGGATTATCAAATTACTTTGTCGTTTGTGGACCAATTTCCAAAATTCTTTTCACATATGGAAATATTTGGCTGGGGCGGGGCAAAGGCAGAGTGCCCGCCAAAAAATGGCCGATTGATTGGTGGGGGTAGCGAAGCGCACCGGGTTAATCTAGTATACGTATACATTTTACGATAACAAAAAAAATTAAATTTTTCACTTATAAATTTTACTACACTTTTGTAATATTAAATTTAATTCTAAATATGCATATTTATTATACTTAATTCATTATTTTATTACTTATATTCTAAATGAATATAAATTTTAATTTACACGCGAATTATAATTTATTTACGAATAGGCATTCAAAGAGATAAAGAAAGAACATTTGAATGAGGGTTTTATTATATATTCTTCTTGGTTTTGTCATATATGAAATAACAAGCAAGCTTATATAATGAAGAAGATGTCCTTAATAAGAAAATTAAGATCATGATTAACGCATGATCATGATCATGAGGAAACCTAATGAAATCAAGAAGAAATGCATTTTTTTTTATACAATAAAAAAGAAAACCTAATAAAAATAAAAAGCTTTTCTCTATGGATATTGAGTAACAAAATTGTGAATGACAGGTTTTGTTCTTGATTTTATGTGTTTTTTTTCTTGATGAAATTAAAAGGATTTATCACATGAAAATAATAAGGAATCTCTTCGGGAAAATCTTCCCTTTTTTCTGCTGAGAAAATCTTCTTGAATCTATAAGATAGTTTTGGATCTGTGTATATAGTACATATGATATATGTTTTTATATACCAAACAAATCATTGACACTTTATTGTATTCTTGTTTTTTTTTTGTTCTTTTGTTCTTCATTCTTTATATGAGTATGACCATAGTAATATTTAATTGCTAGGCATGATTTATGAACTCACCAGTTAACAGTTTAATGATGTGAAGTCCTCCAAGAGATCGATAATTTGTTGCTGATGCTGGGAAGTTTACAGACTATTAATACTTATTTTTCTTTCTGAAAAAGATGCATAGTACACAGTTTTCTCCCACAAGTTGATGGTCAAAAAAAATTTACATCGCTGACATATTCGGTAAGAGTTACAAAATTTTATATGAAAGAAAGAAATTAACTAATGTTCGCTTTTGGACATTTGTAAGGTATGTACATCGGATTCGGATTAACTATGCACAGATTACTATCACCTTGGTCTGCTATATATGTTGACGGTCAGGTTGTTACCGACCAATGCTAAATCAGTCGCTCGATCGAAGTTGTGAAATAGTTGGCGTTATAGTTTCAACCTCAGCTCGTATCCCCAATAATGCCCCAACTGACACATTGGGCATATGGATCTTAAAGTAACTTTTACTGTTGTACTCTAAGGATATAGAAAGTTCCGTGCCTCTTGGTTTTCTCCTACTTTTTTTAATAAACTGCAGTTCAGGAACACACCCAAAAAGTGGTCCTAATCCACGTTCAACACCGATAATACACTGTAGATAAAAATAATAGGCTTAAAAATAAAAAACTTTGTTATTATTTTTTTAAAACGCCGTGACAATTAAATTTAATTTTAATTATTTTATTCTTACTCTGCAATAAAAATACTAGGTTTAAATAAAATATTTTGCTGCGTAATGTTTTTATTAACGTAAAGAAAATTAAATAATAGACTAATTTTAAAAAAGTCTTAGTTCTTTTTAAATAAAAATAAGAATTTATTTATATCTTATTTTATTTTTAAGGGTGATTATGTTTAGTTATTAAATAACCAGAATGACTACCATTACTATTTATTACAGCTCCAATTCGTTTGGACACTGATTCTATCGACTTTTGACATTTTTCCAAGGATATGGCTTCCCAAATGCTCTGCACAGCTTCGCAAAGTTGATTTTTGTTTGTAAAAGCTTTTTCTCCCAAGCTCCTCTTGAGCTCCATCCACATGTTCTTAATCGGGTTGAGATCAGGAGATTGAGAAGGCAATTCCAAAGAGGAAACCTCGTGTCCACTCAACCAAGATTTAACTAATTTTGACGAGTGTTTTAGAGGATTGTGCTGTTGGAAGCACCATTGTGTAGATTTCCTTATTCATGATTTGAGTTATATTATGTAAAGGTCCTACACCATGCCATGAAAATGCGCCCCAAACCTGATATTGCCTCCACCGTGTTTAACTTTTTTTTTTTGGTGTAATGGTCATGCAGTTCTTTACATTTAGGTCTTCTCGTATTACGCCGACTGTCAGAGCCAAATTAATTTATTTTGGTCTCATCGCTCCATAAAAGTTTTTTGAAATCAACAACGCAGCTGTTTTCAAATTTTTTAGCAAATTGAAGGCGAGCTTTCTTATTCTTTGCACTTAATATTGGAACCTTTCGGGCGACTCTTCCTGGCAAACTGTGAGCACTAATTTCATTATTAATTTCTGCAGAAAATGATTTTGAGGACATGAATGGATTCTTTTTAGCTAACAATGCTAAACGGGAATCAGTCGTCGACGAGGTTTTTAATTGTCTACCCCCGTGCTTTTTTACTTTTTTGATATTTTATATATATATATTTTTTTATTTCTAATGCAATGTTCGGATCTCCCAAGTGCTCCACCTATAAGGTCCAGAGTTTTTCCATACTTTCTTAAACTCTTAGCAACTCGGCGTTCCGCAGTAGTGCAATGTTTATATCTGCCCTTCCTTTATAAATATTTTTTAAAATTTTTTTAATTTTACTTACTTTTTTACTGTAGTTATTCGGAATATATTTTTTTTTGTAAAATGAACGATAAACGGAAGTTTATATTTTATCAAAGTTCACGACGTATGTCAAATGTCAAAATATTTGGTGAAACTTCAATGGTCACCGTTATGACAGAGTAAAAGAACTCCTGGATGTGAACACCTGATAGTGCTAAGTCAGTAATAATACTAATTGGACAACTTGATTGCAAAACGTTTAAAAAATGTTTGAAAATACCATTTGAATTTCTCTTCCTTTTTTGATAACCGACAAAAGTGAAGAAAAATATATTTATTGACGAACCAAAAGAAAAAGTATGAGCCAAATGGCGCATTCACTACAATGTTAAAGCTAAAAATATTTATTACAAAAAAAGTACTAAAACCGCTTTAAGAAAATGTTTGCCCTGATCATGTATACACTACATCCGCCATAAATGGGAATCAATAAATTAAATTCCCATATAGACTATACCGCATAAAGCTGCAAATTACCCTTCACCTATGGCTAATATCCTTATCCTTTCATTTCTTTAAATGGTGATTTTTGATCCTTAAAATCTCGCTATTTATTTATTTTACTTATGTATGAGTGTTTTGTTTTAATTTTTCAAGTTTTCATGAACTCTAAATCTGTTATGGTCGAAAATATAGCATGAAATATGAAGACATTAACAGTTTAACTGTATAAAAATGATATTTCTTAAAACTTTTATTAAAGTCACATGTCATTTACTCTACAACTTCGAAAGAGGAAACCTTATCTTGGTGTTTAAGTTGGCAGGAATGTGATGTTGGCATGAAATGCATACTCACATATTTGTTCCGAAAGGAAGCCCACAAATAAAATTTTATTTCTAACTGAACATGTGTACGGTTTGTTGAGTTTAATCTAATGTCCTTTTTATATGCACAGATTTCTTGATGCTGCTGTTCTTCTTCTTGTGCTTGACCACATTGTGACACTAAGAGTTTATAACAATAAAATTGTTGGCAAGATTTAACAACCTGCACAGGAAAAAAACAGTCAGACATGACCGCAACGGATTACTACGTGAAGTAATCAGCACATGAATGAACAAACAAACAACCTTACAAGCCTTTATACAGACCCAACATCATCTACACACCTATTTAAGCAAACGTAACGTCAACTGGAATGATATAAGTTACAATCTAAATTCCAACAATATAAAAGTTGAAAATTACAGAAGTATAAAATATCACCCATAACTATGTAAACTGAGTATGTGTAGCATAGATACAGGCAAACAAATCCTCAAATCACAGAGGGAACAAGAGAAAAATAAAATAGAAAATAACAAGCATCAGTGCTGAAATGTCTATATAAACTGACCCAAGTGTTCAGAAAGAGCATAATATTAAATGGCAAATACAAATATGTAGAACATACATTTATGCATGCATACTAATCATTAGTATATAATGTATGAACAAATGTTCACATTATGAGAGAAAAAAATAATAATTTATTCTAGGTATGACACTCGTAAAAGTCCTTGCTACCCAGTTGGCAAAATTGTCTTAAAGTCTGCAGTGTTCGATCATGCGCGATTTGTCCTTTTTCGTCCTTTTCGACAATATGAGTGACAGTGTCCTCTATACAGTCTTCTATTGAACTTTGTAAATGCAAAGAATCAAGACATCATAGCAAAAACTTTGCTGGTTATTTAACTTATCTGGCAAACATAGTTATTTCATATTAAATCAACTAATCACTTTAACATGGCGATATCATTGGAGGCAAGAACTTACCACTCTCGCTTGTGAATAACAACTTCTGGCGAAACAACAACCAAAAGCAATGTTGTTTTTGAAAAAGTTGTAGTTGTAATAATATTAACCTTGGTACCTTGGTATATGTTATTGAAAGCGTTCAAAAATAAATAATTAATGTTTTTGTTACTTTACAAATCCTTTTTGATCGACTTAAAAAAGGAGTAGGTTCTCAATTTGTCTGCATTTTTTTATATGTGAACTCTTTACTGAGTGCGCCGATTTTGATGATTCTCCACTCATAGGAAAGCTCGTGCATCCCGTCTGTTGTAATAAGACACTAAAAAGTGTAAAATAAAAATTTTTTAAATAAAAATTTAGCAGACTTAAGTTGATTTTAACCTTTTTAGAACTTTTTTATAATAATTTTTATGACTTAGTGATTTTGCAATTATTACAAATGAATGAATGAAAAATAAATTGTGTTTAAGTTCATAGTTAATTATTCAAAATAATGTGAAAATTACTTTTGATTTTAGAATAAATTAATAAAATTTGTATTTGACAAGAAAAGTTTGAACATACATGAGTTAGAGCTTTTTTATTTCAAAATATTTTTAAACTTGAGAAACAATTAAAATTAAATGCTTGAATTTTTTTTAATGTGCCTTAAAAATTTTACGATATGAGAATAACATGATAAACTACCGAGCTAGCTTTTGGTTATGTTAGGCTTAGGTCTTTTGTAAAAACACCCAGGGTCTAGGCGGTAATCGAATCCGCACTTCCAGATTAATTAGACTAATGCTCATGTACTGTACGGAGGTTGAGAAATATAAAAAAAATAAGGATTGCATACCACTTTTCACATTATTTACAAAAAATGCGTGCACTTTATTGTTCTCTTTTAAATTTATGTAAAATGGCGTTATAGCGGCTCTACTATAAAGTGCAAATGTTTAAAAATCTGTTCTAAATGCAACACACTTTCATTCCATTGCGATTCAATCATACGTAATACAACAGAATTTACATAAAAATTGACATATCACGATGTTTCAGGATGGCTTGGTTATGATTTGGTTTCAGTATTAAAAGTAATTCTGCATTTAGAAAAAGTAGGGATTTTTTGTACAATAATAAATATTTCTTTATCAAGTGATAATAATACATAACTGCTTCTAAGTTATACACACGGTATGTAGTATTTGGCTGAAAAGTATGAGGTTTGGTAGCTGTAACACATTCTCTAGTTTTTGCTGTGTTTGGCTTGGAGTAAAACCTTTTGAGGATATGGTGAAGGACAATTTTTTTCTTGAACGATTGCTTAGGAGATGTTCACTACGTATGTAATTCATACTCGGAACTACTTGGGAAGGATTAATGTAGAGCAGAGACAGGTGGGGAAGATATAAAAAGGATAGAAAGAGCTTATTTCTTACACAACTCTGCAGTTGCATGTTTAAGAGACTTTGTCAAGCAGAGTTGGTGCGCCTTATTTTTAAGTTAAAGAAGAGCTATTTTTTAAATTTTCCTTCACAGACGATTGATTGCTCAAATACCGACAAAGAAGGGCACTGTCAACATAGATACATTATAAAAATTATCAGTCCGACGGCATTTCAACAGCGGTTGCGGAGTCACCACGCTAACTTCTCGCCCAAAGGTACCCTCAATCTTATTTGTTATCTTTTTTATCTTGCACCAGCACTCAGCAGCTGAACCCTGGAATTAGAGGAAAGGTATAGTTAAAGAAATGGATGGAGGTGAAGCGTTACTATCTTACAATACTGCTTTCGCACGTTCTTTGTTTTTAAAGGAAACGGCGACACCGTGTTGATTTTCAAAAAAATGTGGGCCAATTATCTATTCCGACGAAACACCGCACCAAACGGTACACTTAAGTAGGTGTAATTCCGATCCCTTGAACTACTCTTGGATTTTCCGTAGTCATTTTTTTTTATCTTGGACCAGCACTCACAGGAGATGACCCCTACATATGCGATGCCTTGTGCTGGAACTAGAAGAACGTTCTTTGTTTTACAGCAGTGTTGTAGCGCCTCTGACGGCAAGGAGGCATATTAAATTTTGAAGCTTCGTTTTAGTAGCCATTTTTTCGGTCGCGATGGCTGAAGTAGTCTGCACGTCGACTGCAAAACCAAGACAGACCTGGGTTCAACTCCAGTTTCAGACTAAAATTATTAAAAAAAAAAAATTTTTCGCATTTTTCTGATGTGCATTAGTCTGTCTTTATGTGTCAGTTGTTGTCGTAAGGTTTCAGTGGCGAAGGCAGAGTCACTGGTCACTGAACAATACCGGCTTCAGCTGATCACATCAGAACGCCCTCCTTCAACGGTATTGTGTAGCTCCGGCGAAGTAAAATAATAATAAAAATGGCTACTAAACTGAAGCTTCAAGACTGCTATAAACAAAGAACGTGCAAAAGTAGAGCTGTAAAATAATTAATTAAGCTTCACCGCTTGTCGTTTCTCTAACTATCCCTTTCCTAAAGTTCCAGCATAATGCATCGCATGTGTACGGGTCATCTCCTGAGTGCTGGTCCCAGATAAAAAAAAATTATTTTACTTCGCCGGTGCTACACAATAACGAAAATCACAAAGTCTCCAAAATATTCCTTTATATATTTAACGACGTTCATTAACAATTAGTCGTTATACAAATGCAATCAAGCTAACACTGTTAGCTACAAAATGGGCGACAAAGTCTTTAACTTAGTAGGTCAGTTGTTGGTTACATATGAGGAATTTCGGAGACGACAAGCTGAAGGAAATTGTCTCTTTTGTGATCTTGCATGAATTTCGTCACGATTTGTTCGAAAATTTGGTCATCGATTTATTGGAGCTGTGCTCAACATTTCTTAAACGATATATGTGACAGCGCATAGAGAAAGGGACCTAAGGGTAAAAAACCAATTTTCACTTTTTTTTTTTTTTTGATGTGGACTACATCTGAGCATCGAATGAGACCGATCCCATGCCCCAAAAGTGTTCCCTCCCAGAGATATGAGCATTTTATGAAAGTGAAGTACACCAAAAATACACGTATTTAAATCTTTAAAATAAAATCCTGAACAAAACCGGTTTTTACCCTTAGGTCCCTTTATTTTTGCGCGTCACATATATAGTATAGTCTTCTACCATCCGTTAAAGGTGACTTGAATATATGGACAACTGTGTATATGAATTCTAACGCATATGCATCTGTATGGGAGAATACACATAAATATCCTATATAGTTCTTCGAAAACAAAAGTTTTTTTTAAGGGAAACAAAAAAAAACCATTTTAATTATAATCGAAGAATTCGTTATTAGAATTAGAATTTTCATTTACTTATATTTTAATTACACTGGCCAAAATTTTTATTTTATATACGGACAAATCTTCAAAGAAGTTTTGTTATTTTTATTTACAGGAAGAATATTAAAAAAAAATTTTGCTGCATAATACGTATCGAAAATTTAATTTAAGATTTCGAAAGAAAATTAAAACAGAAAAATTATTTTGAAAAAATTTACAAGAATATGATGATGAATTACAAATTAATTAACTCGCAACTTTGGTCACCAACAAAGAAATTGGTCGGCATGAATTTCTTGTCGTATTCACATATTGAAAGCCAATAACTAATGTATTCTTTAAGCAATTGTCAGTCTGATTACACCAATTTGTTTCGAAATATGTAACATGATTTGAAATAAAATATGAGATAGGGCCTTCTATATTAATGTAACAATTTACACATACTATGTATGGTTGACATACTTTCGGTCTGGTAAAGTGAGAGTAAACTAAAAATTCTTTCAGAAGATCGAAAATTGCAGGAACGTAAAAAACAATAAACCATTGGAACTCAAACAATTTTTTTTGTCAAATTTATTTAAAAATTGGTTATTACCCAAAAAATGGATAGTAAGCTAAAATTAATTCAAAAATTAAAACTACTGATTGGTTTATTATATTTTACTTTTTAATTCTTTACTTTTTAAGGCGAAAACTAAATACTAATTTTTTTTATCTTGGACCAGCACTCAGAACATGAGCCTTACACATGCGGTGCATTGTGCTGGAACTTGAAGAAATGGATAATATGAGAAATGATAGGAGGTGAAGCTCCACTGCCTACAACACTGCGTTTTCCAGGTTATTTGTTTTTTTATAGCGGTGTTGTAGCGTCTCAGATGTGAAAGAGACGTATTAAATTTTGAAGCTTCTTTTTTTAGTAGACATTTTTAGTAATTATTTTACTTCGCCGGTGCTACACAATACCGACAGAGATGGGCGTTCTGATGTGCCTCTGCATTGGATACATCTGAAACCGTTACTGTTCAGTGACCAGTGACTATGCCTTCGCCACTGAAACTTTGCGACAACAACTGACACAAAGACACACAAATGCACATCACAAAAAATGCGAGATGTTTTTATGAGTCTGAAACAGGAGTTGAACCCAGAAAAATTTTTCGTTTTGCAGTCAACGTGCATACTACTTCGACCATCGCCAACCTCATCTGGAATCATATGCTATTTCTGTTAGTTTTAGTAGGGCAGACAGACATCTTTAAATTGACTTAGCTATTTATAAGGATCCAGAACATACGAGGTTTGTTCAAAAGAAAAGGTGAATTTTGTGTTCTTCGATTACAATGGTGTGGTGCATCATAAGTTCTTGCCAACGGGTCGTACGATTAATAAAGAATACTACCAGGAAGTTATGCAACGTTTGTGTGAAGCAATACGGCTCAAACGATAGGAATTGTTGAAAAACATCATGGATTCTGCATCACGATAATACACCAGCTCACATATCAATGCTTGTTCGTGATTTTTTTGTACAAAAACAACACCCTAATCATGCCTCAACCACCTTATTCACCAGATTTGGCTCCCTGCGAATTTTTCCTATTCCCAAAACTGAAAAGACTAATGAAAGGAAAGCGTTTTGCAACAATTGATGAGATAAAGTCAAAATCGAAGAACGACCTGAGGGCCATATGAAAAGCGAATTTCAGAAGTGCTTCGACGATTCGAAGAAGCGTTGGCATACATATGTGAGGGGGAATGTTTTGAAGGAGATACAATGCATATTGAGGAATAAATAAATACTTTTAAAAAAATTTCAAAATTCTCCTTCTCTTTTGAACGGACTTTGTACATATGCATGTACACAGTATAATAAAACTAAATAATGGACATAAAAAATTCCATATGATCCCAATAGAAGTGAGCACCCATAAATAAAAAGAATATGTCCGTTTCACCAAACAATTGTTTAGAAACCACACCACATTTTTTTGCAGTTCTTCAGACAGGGAGGAGTAAACAAGCTAAATAACTCTGTTGAAAATTTTTCAAATACAGTGTAGGAATTAATATTCCTTTTAACGAAACTGCAATAAAAAAACTTGAGTTTTCGTTGATAAAATTTTTAATTCCAATTTGCATACTGTATGTATTGGCACAGTTTATACTGAATTTCGTTATTATTATTATGGAAATTATATTATAAATTATATAAGATCGTAAAATTTTCTATACATTATGTTCCCTAAAAATTTTATAAAGTGAAATTTTTAAAATCTTCCTATTTTGCAAAATAAACAAATGCCAGTTAAGTGCGAACTGCATTATTATAAATTTTTTTAAAACCAAAACTATGTTATGATTAAATTTTAATGAAATGCTATAGATTTCTTCACTGTAAAATTCTTCCAACAATTGCGTTGCAAAATATTTTTGACCATTCCTGTATTAAAATCATTTCATGTTGTTTTAAAATTTAAATAAAACTTGAGTTTGAAGAGCAGTGTTGCCAGAAATTAATTTACGGAAGGCAATTTTAAATCTACCAGTGAAAATATTAAACGTTGACGAGTGTATGTGAGTTTTTATTATTTTAAGAACTAAATATTTTAAGAATTAAAGTATTAATAAATAAATTTCCATGAAAAATAAGTTATTCTACATTTTATACATCCCAAAAAAATTTTATGAATACGGCAGTTAACTTATAAATTTAATAATAAATCATAAAGAAACAGAAAATTCTGTAATTTGAAAGTTTAACACAGTTTAGATATTTTTGGTTGCTCAGTTGGCGTATTTTGGTTTTGAATAGTTACCATCCATTATTACCATGTGCTGTCACATATTTATTTGAGCATAATTTTAAAATAAAAACTCACATTCACGGCCATTGGCTCGCATACATAACCCATTCTCTGTTAGATTTAATATTTTCTTTTGTTAGAAAGCATTCTACCTTTTTTAAAATTTGTAAAATGTTTTAAACAAAAATTGTAAAAAAAAATTTATTTGTTATAAATTTTTTTGGTCTAGCGAATGATTCTATTTATAAATGTAGATGTTTGTACAATTATGTCTTTCTTACTATGTATTTTAACAACAGTCACTACAATCAATTCAATGAAACTTGCCTCAGTTCTTGGCTTTTTTTAAATGTGAAATTATAAACATATATAAATAAAAATCGGATAAAAATCTATATGTGGACTTAGCTCTATCACAACATTATTTTGTGGCAACAGTGTTCGTTAAAATCATATTTTTTATTGGATTAGTAAAAGAAACAACACTACATTAACTCCATACAGAAATGCTCAAAAAGCAATGTCACTCTTTCGCATCAATGTACATATTAGGCACCTGCAAGAATGGTAGAAATCAGTAAATATGTGCATTCATACTTTGTATGAATTGTGACTGTTGACTCAATAGCATTTTTCAACAACTGCGTCTATATATATCTCTCAATATAAAAGTCATTGTATTCGTCCATTCATTGTTCTGAGCATTCAGTTTATGGTTGATTGTTAAATGTGAACAATGAATTACAATATCAGTGAATGAATGAATGAATTACTAGGCACAGTGAATGATGCTGTCTTTTAATTTTTTTTTCTACCAGATTTAACATAGTCATCAGTGTTGCCGCATTGCTAACACTTAGATAATAAAATACGTCAATGATTTTGTCCGAGTTTTTAAATTAATTTTATTTTCTTAAAAATATGATAAATACATGGTTAAAATTAAAACAAAAATAGAAAATCACGCACACACATAAGTAAATACATAATTATACCAAAAAAAATATAAAAAAAAAAAATCGGCATCACTGATATTGCTCTCGTTCTTTAACTTAGACTGTGTTCAAAGAAGAAAAAGCAAGAATCATGTCATTAAAACATGAGACGTGTTAACTCAGAATTAACAAAAATTGTCTTTGCTTTCTTGAAAACGCTAAGTAAAAATATGAACTCTGTTGATTTCAGTGAATCAATGAATGAATTTTGTTGTGCTGGTTATTGCGCAGTGAATGATGAATGCATGTTTAAGTGAATGACACATTTTTTATGTGTATGATTCAATTGTGAAAATGTGTATATTGTGAAGTGAATACCATCACAGTATTAAACTGAATTCATTGTTGTTAATAGAAGTGAATGATCTGTTGCATATTAATAAAAACAGAAAAGAAGAATGAGGTGTGTCTTATAAACAATTGTTTGTCAAATCTGGCAACATACTTTATGTTTATGAATGCTAAGGATGATTTGTTTTCAGACCATCTTTAAATGGATTGATAAAAAATGTCGTTAACCGACTTGGATTAGTGTATTTGATTGGATTAGTGGGAAAATTGTGGCATGATATATTCTTGATAAGTTATAACAAAATCAGCTGTGTTGATGGCTGAGTTAGAAAGTATCTAGAAGGCATTTTGGTGGTGTTCTGTTGGTGGTTCGAATCTATAGAAGTGTATGCTTTAATTTAAGTATTGTTCTAACATTCTAATTCATAATTTATAACGCATATTTCGTAAGTAAATGGAGTATTTCTTAGTTTTTTTGAATATTTTCAATATATCTCCCAGCTACCTAGCGAGTCCAAATGGTATTTAAAGTAAGCAGTTATCAGCAGTCATTGAAATCGTTCCAGCCGTTTCGAAGCTATGGAAGTTTATATACTAAAATTTCTGGTAAAAAAACGAATTGGTCGAGGTTCTTCGGCTGTAGCTCGACAAATATTTAACCGATTTGTCTGAATTTAAATAGCAAGAGATTCAGGTTTACTACTGACCTATTGTAACCAAAACAATTTTGTGTGATGATTAGTTTGGCCGAAAAATGCATTTCAACGGGCACACAGACAGACGGACATGGCTCAATAAACTTCTCTATTCATAACATTTCTGAAAATATATACATTTTTCTTCAGAAAGGAATATTAAAGAAATTTCACATGGAATGACAAACTTATATATACTCGCTACACTTAAAAAAATAAATAAAATAAAATCGATAACAAATTAATTGAAGATGTTTAAATGTTTCTTTACCTGTTTGACAAAAGCAAGCAATAAGTTGAAGAAGGAAAAGTCGCGGGCTTCTGTAGATATTGCAACAGCGCAACAGGTAAATAATGTTTTTATATACATGTTAAATTGCTGCTTCAAAATTTCACAAATTTTTAGATCCCTTCGTGAGAACCCTGTAGAACAATTTTTCTTATAAGCGTTTTTTTTTCAGATCTAACTATTTTCCAATTGAATGATACTGAAATGGACATGGTATTTTTGAAATACTTTCTTATAAATTGGTTTTTTTTTATATGTGATGTTCTTATATCGTTATGTACAATCTCGCTTTTATTGCTTCAAAGTCCGCAACATTGTTTATCGTCAGTCACCCTTTCTTTAATTATATCATTTAAATAAAAAGAAATAAACACATTACATACATATACACTAGAGCCCCGATTTGTGTTGCTTGCGTCATTACATGTGAAGAATTTGTCAGTTTGCATGTACAAATTGTGAGCACCCCTTATTTTAATTATCCTAACCATTGTTGTGTCAGGAAGTAGGAATTCAATTCGCAAGAAGAGCTGTGGTTGAGACAATAAACAACTTAAGAGAGTAGAAAAATTGGGAAATAAAAGAAAATGTATACAGTTTTCCACATTTATTTATATCTTTTCAAATAAATATATTTGTAGTTATTTCTTTATAATAATAAAACCAACTTGCTGAAATAAATAGCATAAAATGTATCCATAAAAGTTTTTTTTTAATACAATTTCTGGGTAAATATTTACATTTTTGGCCCAATCAATAATAAATCAGTGCATTTATATAGAAATGATCCGATTTGCGTCGTTTCGCATTGCGTCACATTTCGTCGGTCCCCATTAACGACTCAAATTGGGGCTCTAGTGTACTTGTATTTATGTTCCTAACATAACAAATTCAAAAACTAATTAGCTGTACTGAGAATTTCGTGCGAGAAAAGTTCTGCTCATGTTTTATCAAGCTGAAAAAAATTATGCAAGAAACATTTTGCAAGGAAAAAACATGCTTTGCAACATTATTTCGCAAATATTTCATACGAAACATTTTTTTATGTAGTTAGACTGCATTAATAAAAAAATATTAATTTCTTTAAAAAATACATTTCCTGGAAAAACAACGAAAAAAGGAACTGAAGAATTTTATATTGAAGCCTAAATTTTTTTTGGGGAATTCCTGTTCATGAACTATGTTTGCTATTGTTTTTCCATAAAACTTCTTATTTATTTTAAGTGTTTTACAACTAATTAAGTCATAATAAATTTATATTAAAATTTCAATATATATTTTCATATTTAAATTTTTTGCGCTTGTTATTCTTTATTGAATGCAAATTTTTCCTTTGCTAATGTGTTATGTGCAAAGCAAACCAACACAAATGAAACATTTTTTACATTTTCTTATTTTTCGCCCTTTCGTCCGTATTTTTTAACTGCTTTTACTATTGTCCTGCCGTTATGCTATATTCTTTTATTACTTCATCAGTTTCATAGATAAATAGTCCTGTATGTACCAATGTTCCCAATTTAGCCATTTTCCGGCTAGAAGTTTTAGCTAGATTTTTTTTTTCATCTAGCCATTTCTTATTTTCAGTTTTCTAAAATTATTATAACCATTTTTTGACGTTTTTTTTTAATGCCTTGGTATTATTTTGATCTGTATTTACCTGTGGAAAGATTAACCGTATATAGATGGACCGATAGCACAAACAGTTTAGAAGTTTCTTTGCAGTCTACTTTAAAATTCATTTGCAATCACTTCAGTTTAAATTTTGTACTGAATTCTATATTTTACATTTGAATTTCAATATTCAATATAAAAATTAAGGCTTATATTAAAAAAAAATTTTCAAATCAATCCGACCAATTAGCATCGTAGGTGCCGTTTTGTTACCCTAGCCCCGTAGAAATCAGAGGACGTCACAGCCACCCTGTGCCGTTCAAGTACCTCACTAAGTTCGACCGAGAGCACAGCCCCAAGTTGTCAAAGAAAGGCGTCCGTCAAACTTGTTTTAAATTTTATGAATATGCCTTAATACTCTACTTTTCCAGAATATCAATAATGAAGTCTTCTTAAAAAAGAATACTTTTCAAATCTAAATTTCAAAACTTTTCTACATCATATAATATACAGCATATGCATATGTGTACATACATACATACATTGTAGTTTCTATTATGAATATTTATTTGACGGCTTCTTATTTATAGCTTGGGCGTAAGCTGCTTTGTACAAAACTAGGAAACTATAATATAAAGAAAAAAAATTATTTGTTTATTCGGCCAGGGCGAATGCGTTAACTATGAATTGGTATTTTAATTACTTCTTAAACACTTCTCTGAATTCAAGCTTAATGTCGCTTAATGTCGCTTAAAAACGTTTCAACTCTACCCATTTTTTCATATTTCATATACTTAGTTTTATTAATATTTTGTACCTTGCGCTGTAGACATACATACATACATACATACATAAAAAAACATATTATTAGTGTTATGGCGATGGTCGAAGTAGTCCGCACGTTGACTACAAAACGAAAAATTTTTGCACCTCATAAAACACATCTCGCATTTTTATGTTGTGTATTTGTGTCTGTTGTTGTCGGAAGGTTTCAGTGGCGAAGGCATATTCACTGGTCACTGTACAGTAACGGTTTCAGCTGTATCCAATCCACAAGCACATCAGAACGCCCACCTTCGTCGGTATTGTGTAGCACCCGCGAAGTAAAATAATTACTAAAAATAGCTACCAAAACGAAGCTTCAAAATTTAATACGTCTCCTTGACGTTACAACACTCTTACAAAAACAAATAACGTGCAAGAAAGCAGTGCTGTAAGATAGCGAATCTTCACTTCCTATCATTTCTCCTACGATCCTTTTCCTATACAGTGGACTACCGATAATTCGTAATCGCAAGGGAGGCCATTTCTTACGAATTATAGGGGTTTTCGATTTAGCGGCGTTTCGATTTAATGCGGTTAAAATAAAATAAATACGAATTAACGGGGTTTTTCAATTTATTTACTAAAACGATAAAAAAAACATAAAAAATAATTGTTGAAAATAAAATACAAAATAAATAAAATAAATACATAAAATAAAATAGCAAATTTATTTACTTAGCGTAAAATACGTGTAATTTTAATAGCAACCAAAAAAATTGTTGTTTTTGTAACACCGACAGAGTTTTATGCGTGCGCTTTGACATTTTTCTTTATTATTCATGTAACAAACTGATCTTAAGAAAATAAAAACACACACAAGCAAAAGTAAAAACCCACGCAAAAAAAATAGCGGTAAATAAAAAATCATTCTTTCCATGTTTCTGCTGTTTTTATTACGCATTATAAGTGGTAGTTAGCAAACAATTACGATTTATAAGAGGTAAAGAAGATTTTATATGAAAAAAAAATTACGAATAAGCGAGGGCACCAAAATGTATGGAAATTTTACGAATTAACGAGATTTTTTCAAGGGACCGACAGTTTATTACGAATTATCGGGAATTACGATTTATCGGGGTACGAGTTATCGGGATTTGCCGTGTAGTTCCAACACAATGCACCGCATGTGTAAGGATCATCTCCTGAGTGCTGGTCCAAGATAAAAGAAAAAAAAAACATATCTGACTAACTGGAAGTTGATCTCATTAAACAGCTTTATTTGATATGTATACAAAAGCATTAAATGAAGTGAATCCATGGTTTATAGCAGAATAAATGCATTCTTGTGCGTTTGTCTTTTTGAATATACAAAGTAATGCTTTTAAGCGTCTAATCGCGAAAAAAATATCATGCGTTACAAAAGCGCAAATGCAAGTGATTCCGTTATGTTGTCTTCCTAGGGTTTAGTAAGCATTAAATCGTTTGTTTACATAAGGAAACTTAAAATTACTCGTATTTAGTGTTATTTTAATTAAATTAAAAAAAATAATGCGACCTTAAGAAAAAATTTTAAAGTGTGATTTATAAAAACAAAATGAAATTGTACAAAAGATTGAATAATGCTTGCTCCTACCATCACAATTGTTTCCAGTCAAATGTCAACTTTTTGGAAAGTAAATATTGGTGTAGATTTTGGAAACATTTAAATTTGTCTTTAATGCAATGAAATATTCTTCATATAAAAAAATAAATTTATTTACGTAAGTGATTGTTCATTATTATAAAGAAGAACATTTAATGAAACAGTTTCCTTATATTAAAGAAGAATTTTTTAGCGAAGACAATTATAATTAAAAGAAAGTCTGCAGATACTATTTCTAAACCTACAATTTTCAAATCCTTAACATATGTACCAGGGATTAGAAAAATGGAAATTCTTTGATTGAAACATAGAATTGCCCATTAGATGATTAATACGATAGATAAATTACTTAGAAAAACAAAGGATAAGGTAAAAAATGGAAAAGATCTAATATTATTTACAAGACACAATATAGTGGGAATGATAGAGAAGAATACGTTGGTTTGTATAGGCAGAACCAGTGTTACCATATGTAAAGATTTATCTGATTTTGGAATTTTTTTGAGATATCAAAAAGATTTAAAGATTTTTTTTTAGCAAAAAAAAAAGGTTTTTAGACTTCGTTTAAAAAAAGAACATAATTATTTTCTTTTTTACTTCTTTAAAACTACTATACAATACTATTTAGATCTTTTCATTAAATTGCAAAGATGTTTAATTTTTATTTACTACCTTTTGAAAACAACTTTATTCACATCCTCAAGTTGAAAGCTCCGGAAAAACGACGCGTATGTTAAAATAAATTCATCTGCCTCTTTTGCCTTCCGTTTTCGGATTTGCCACCGCACTGTAGACGACGTACATTCATTTTGTCCAAAAATAAACAACACATAAATTATTATCGCAAACTTAACGATAACAACTGACTTGAAGCGATAGCGAATATCGTTAAAAATTTTACTGAATTGCAAATTCGATAAAACTTTGTTATACATAATTTTTTCTCTACATTTTTATTGGAAAAATTCTGTGCTATTTAACTTTTTTTTATTTTATGGGTTCCATGCTCCTTGCGGATGTACATATTGACATTTCGTTGGTGCTTATACCAACTCATCAGTAGACCTTCATTATATAACTGTGTTCTTCTTAATTGTCGACCTTGTAAATATGTAAAAAATAACAAAAAATATTGTTTGTTATCTTTTCCAAATTGAATTTTGTATAAGCGAACAATGCTTATTATTGATTGATTTTGTGCATGTGAGAAAATTAAAAAGTTATATACGAAAAGTGCAATTTTTCCTTAAAGTGCTTTTGATATGTACTACAAGGTACTAACAGGTATGTATGTATGTATAAAAAAATATGTACATCCTACTTTGTAAATTTAAATATTTCAACAGATTTTAATTATAAATAGATATTATCGACCGAGGGTCGCTTCAAACGCTTTTGATTTTTCTAATGTTTCATAGATACTGTGTTAGTGTAAAACAAAAAAATTGTATTTTTTAAAAGTTTTTTAACCCTGACTGTCAACATGCATACTTACACGTAAACACTCTGTTTAACTTATTTTCTAAAATTGCTCTGTAGACCTTCTCATCATAAATTGAAATGTTGAACATTTAATTTACCAAATCAAAAACTGATACATATCCAAAGGAATAATAAATGTTCTTGATTCGTATGTGTCACTGACAACCATCATTGTCCAGTAAATATGAATGGACATATGTATGTATGGATGTGCTATGCAGTGCAAGCAAGAAACAGACGCAATATGGGCAATGTGTACAGTTATGTACTTACACTGTGTAAATATGTACATATGTGTGTACATATTAACCCAGCAAAATGGATGGGAAATAAACTTTAGTAATACTAGTGCTTAACAGCCATACTTAAATTAGAAAGCATGCGCATGAGAACTTACGAAGAACAATTTGTATGGTAATGAGAATTTTTGGCAGATTGACAACGCTTAGCGCGGTGAGTTAGGTATGGCTGTTAGGCCCTTATGACACTTAATTTTTTCTGCATTGTTAAAATTTTAGGGAAGAGCGCAAATATATTCCCAGTGAAATTTTTGCTACATACATCTTCGATTTGAGACCAATGACAATGTAAGCAAGACCCATCCAATGTCTGTATACAATTTCTATTTACATTTACACAGCGATGGCCTAGGCTGTAAGATTTATGCAACACAATATACATTGTAAGCGAAGGTTGGATGGGTCCAACACAATATACATTGTAAGCGAATCTTGGATGGGTCCAACTATTATGGTGAATTCGGAGTGCAATAAGATGTATCTGAATGCCATTGATCTTGGAATGAATTTTAACTATTGCATAATTAAATTAGGAACTTCATTTTTTTCAATATTTTGTAATTTCGGAATTTTGTTTCAAACGTTCACTTTCTATTTTCTTTAGTCTTCTTAAATTTCTTTTACTAAATCCAATCATTTTATCTTTACAACAAATAAAAATACAAAACATACATACATATGTATATAAATTAACACATAAATAAAAATAAAACAGTCACTTACCTTTTTTAATTATTTTTATTTAATAATTTATAACAATATTACCACAAAAAATGCCGCTAACACTTCATTTTTAAAAACACTTATGAACTTGATACAAATTTTACTTTGGAATAATAATAAAAATGAAAAAGAAAGAATAACGGAAAAATTACTTCAGAAAAAAGAACAAAATTCATAATTAAAACGAAATGACAATATGATACATACAAAGCCATCCAAATCAAATGGTAATGCGATGCAAAATTTTTATTTGTGTTTGTTTTGATCTTCATTTCTAATAAATATTTAACTTTACAATTGGATGGGAAAAAGACAAATCCGAATCAGATGCGAGTTGTAAGGGCTTAACTATTTTCGTTTTATTTTCCCTATTGACATAATATTATACAATCGGATGGCTTTCAGTTTGTAATGAGTAACCGGACTGCTGGGTTGTAATGGAAAAATTAATCAGCTGCAAAGAGTACAACCGTATTAAGATCAATACAAAAACGTCAAATCGTCCACTAGTGCCATCTATAAAAATTGAGAAACTGTCAAAAAAATATTTAAATTTTCAACTTAAAATCTTTTATATGTTGACAACTTAACGATTAATGCACAATGTCTGCGATTTTGAGCTTAGTTTTAGATCATATATTTTTCTTTAGCGTTTTTGAAATAAAAATAAGCAGTCAACATTTAAAAAATGTAAATATTACCCATGGACAACTATTTTGTGCTATTAAATATAAAATGTAGTATATAATAAATATTATAAATAAATTAAAAGTGATTTTTTCTTATAAATTTTTTTATATCTTTCATTTACTTTTTAGCCTTGTGAAATGTAAATTATGTATGTATGTATATTTAAGAAAAAACTTTTGTTTACATTTTTATATTTGTTTCCTTCTATAAATTTTATATCAGTTAATCAAATATAAATGAACTGACATAAGGGCTTTAGGGTCTAATTCGCCATCTGCCAAATCCCGCTTGACCACAGCAGAGGAAAGTAATATCGACATCAAACAATTAGCAAACTTTCTCGGATAAAATATTCGAGAATGACTATTGCTAGTGAAACGAAAAATAATTCGTAGAGTTCACCCGGCACTATGTGTGTGGCAGCAAATGTTTCGTCCTCGAAGTTTTGATTTTATATTAATATGGAATTTTAAGTAATATCGAAAATGAACATTGTGAACGATATTCGCTAAAAATAAAACGAGACTGACTCATTTTTTTGTTTTTTAATATTTTTTCTACTTTGTTCATATCACGTTGATTTTTTTTTAATTTTTCTGCTTTAAGGAAACAATCAGGATTTTCTCAGGCGGGAATCAAACACGCACAACGTACAGATTGATAGTTCAATGCAAACGCACTAACCTACAGAGGAAAATAGAAATGCAAAATAACGTTGATATTTATTCTTTGTACACCATTCGTATTTTCACCAATTCCGACAATTAAGCGAGTGTTTATTTCCAAGCAATCATAGCTAATCGATAGTTTTTGAAAAAGTTCATATTTTTAAATATATCCGACAATTTAGGGACTTTTGTGGTCTAACTATGAGCTAGTATAGAATGTAGTGCAGAATTTACACCAATCAAAATAAGTATATATTGTGCAATTATTTCATTTGTTTTGGTTCACTTTTATGCGTTGTTTTCATTTTGTTTCTCCATTCGCCAATTGTTTGATTTAATTTATATAATTATATCAATATTTTTCTACTAAGGCCTCGTTTATTTTGCCCCTACCTTCCCTCGTGGTCTTCGTTTTAAAAAAAGTAATACCCTATAATCTTTCCGGAGTTGCATAATTGCCAATATGTCTTTTAAGCTCAAATACATCCAAGTTTTAAAGTTCTTAAAAATTTGCTATGTAGTTTTGGAGAGGACGAAATTTTCCCCCTATCGCCCTCCTGGTCCTAGTTTTGATAATATACATATGAGATTTTTTAGACGCAAATCTATCTATGATCATTCATTAAAATCCGTTTGAACGTTTCACCAAATTCCATCGCGATTGGGTCACAAATGGCGAAGTTAAGCTCGTTGATATTATAAAATCTGTTAAAAACCATGTGGAAAGAGTAGCATAATTAAAGAAGTAGGCGTAAAGGTGGGCGTGATTAAAAACAAAAGAAGCCTATAATTCATTTAAGAGTCCCATTTATATGGTGTGAAAATTTCAGGAAGATCGGTCCAGCGGTTTGGGCTCCTATAACGTACAAACCAACAAACCAACAAACGATCAAACAAACAAACAAACATACATTCAGCTTTATATATATAGATTATGTATTTATTTATTTGTATAATAGTGTTCCCGCATGGGCAGATCATTAGGCTAGCTATATGAAGTTACAGGTGTGGCAATCTCACGGACCCAACTGCGGTATCAGGAGTTGGGAAGCTATACCTTGTAGTAACCTTTAATGACTGCTCTTAGAATGCGCTAGTCTCTAAATCTCATATGGAATTTCTAGCATTACCTTATATTTATGCCAACAAATATATGTATATCGAGAAGCAAGCTCTGACATGACAGTGTAACTAGTCGTAGGCATATTGGAGGACTCCAAAGGGAGTATGTCAAGTCATGATAGATAATATGGTGCATCGCCTGTAAGTCGCTGAGTTCGATGATTGCGTGGAAGATATATGCCGACTTCTATTCGAGGTCACAGCAGAGACTTAATGTGGTGTCACGGCTCCTTCATACCACTGGTTTTATGACTGATGTTCTACCGCAGGGCACGATTTTGAGGACTAGGACTTCACGGCTATATCGTGAAGTCGAGGTCCGATAAAAATGTGCTTCGTGTCGGATGGTGCTTTCTGATGTAACAAAGGTTTAAACAGCGCAAAACAAATCAGGAAGGTGTTTATCATAGGCAGACATAACTATGATGAGTATTGCAATTTATGTGTACTAGGTAAGGCACTAGGCGCTTGCTAGGTGGCGTTGCTGAACGTTTGCTATTTTAGCCTTTGTTGGGAGCAGCGTCAGGTTAGACACCATGTGCAGTTACTGAAGGCAGTAATGACCATAATCTGTATAATAGAAGTCGTTCAGACATACAGAAATAAGATTTAATTTAATTATGCTTAAGAGGGTGGCGATGGTCGAAGTAGTCTGCACGTTGACTACAAAACGAAAATTTTCCTGGGTTCAACACCAGTTTCAGACTCATAAAAACATCCCGCATTTTTTCTGATGTGCATTTGTGTGTCTTTGTGTGTCTTTGTGTCAGTTGTTGTCGGAAGGTTTCATAGGCGAAGGCATAGTCACTGGTCACTGAACAGTAACGGCTTCAGCTGTAGCCCTGAGTGCTGGTCCAAGATAAAAAAAGAAATTTAATGTGCTAAAACATAAAATTTCTGATTTTACTTAAAAATATTACAGAATTTTAATTTCTAAAATTCTTTAAATTAATAAGTTTGAGAATTTTAAGTTGTAATATTTTGAATGACATCCAGATTTTAATATATATAAGATACTTTAAAATTCAAACTTTCAACATTTTGTTTGCTGGGAAAAAATATTGTTTCGCAAAACAACATATTAAAAACACGATTGCTTTATGTTACATGTGTTGCTGTCATCATTAGTGTTACAACAGACACTCTGAGAATTACTGTCTGACTGACATCTTTGTTGTATTCGTTTTGTAATCAGATATATTTGTATGAATTAAAAACATTTACAATATGATAGTAAAATTACACAATATGAATGAGAACTTTTACGTATCACAATCAAGGTATTAAATCGATTAATCGTTACTCTTTTAAGTAACTATTTTTTCAATTATTCAACGTCAGTTAAAATTAATTATGATAATTTATCTATATTTGTCATATGGTTTCGCTGGTCTATATGCACATATTATTTGCTTTTAATTGAACTCTTTTTAACTGAATTCTTGAAAAACCTAAGCAAATTCACACGTTTAAACAAGAACACAAGAGAATTGGGAAATACACAAACAAATATCTTCTTTAAAAATTTTCTTTATATAACAAACATTTTATTATTCTATTTAAATACACTTAATCTTTCTAAACATAGATATATAATCGTAATTAATTTAGAATAACGTTAAATAAATGAAAGAACATTTAAATTTCTCCAACAGCCACAATAAACACATGACTTTTAGAACTGCATCTTTAAGAAATAAGATCTTTTAAAACTTATACAAATATATATACGAGTACATATATAAAACAAATTCGATTTCTTTCGAACACTTATAATTGTAGAACGGCTTGACCGATTTTCGCGGATATTAGTACATATATGTAGCTTTGCCCTACCTAACTATACGCTATATTGATTGCAAAAATTCTCATTGAGAGATGCTACGCCCATACAAAATAAATACTTATTAGCTTATATCCCAAAAACAGTAAACTTCTCTTAATTTTGTCCATATTAACCAGAACGGTTAAGCTCAATGTTCTAAATTTGGCCTGAAGATCAATGCAAATTATCTTCGAAAACGTAGTCGGTATTAGACAAGTGGGCATGGTATCTCCCATACAAAGCAAATAGTGATTTTTGTATATCCTGAGAACGGTTGAAGATAAAGTTTTTCAATTTGGACTGAATGACTTGGTAGTCGGTACAAATCAGCAGTCGAAAAGCGGGCGGGATTAGAGAAGTGGGCATGGTGCCTTCCATTTAAAGTAAATGTCGATTTTTTGTATATCTTGAGAAGGGTTAAAGCTAAAGTTGCTCCTTTTGGTATGATGACTTGATAGTAAATTTTTTTTTCTTCGGACACTTTAGTTGTAACTACACAGTTGAAATTCAGAGTACGGGAAAGTAAATAATGGGAAAAATAAGAAAACTACTAATTTTTACTAGGCGGACTGGGCTGATCCCGTTTTGCATGTGGCACTATCGTTTGATATACGAGTGCACACTCTTCATACAGCAAGAAAGCTGAAAATGGGTATACTTCAATGAAGATAATTAGACCGATTGCATCCGCGATTGGTATACTTAATTTTTGTACTTTTTTAATTCTTTTAATTACTATCATAAAAACATAAATTAAGTTCAGCTAATCTGTAACAATGAATGTCATTGACTGTTAGGCGGTAGGAAGTTCGCCGGAAAAAAAGATTGAGAAAATTGCGCAGAAAATAAAAAATTTAAATAAGCTTAAGGACTATTATCCAGATTTCAGCTTGTTTTTAAGAACTGTGGTCCTTATTCTATATTTAATTATAACAGTTTTACATACTAAATTGTTAAGTCTATCTTGAGATGGGCAAAACGAAGATTGCCTGGTCCTCTAGTTATTAATAACGTATAAACGTAAAAAATATATGAAAAATTAACAAAAAAAAAATCCATTAATTATTCACTTTTAAATTAACCAGTTATAATTTATTTCTCTGATTTATGAACCGATTAATCGGTTGAATAAAAAGCTCCATTAATTGCGTTCACTAAAACATCTGTTACAATACTGTACAAACGCAGAAGTTAGAGTTGCTCCTTGATGATGCATTCAGAAAATTATTAATATGAATTTGAAAAGAGTGACATATGTGGTGTGTTCTTAGACGTGTACGTATATATGTACATATATATGTACATCAGTTGTGGTATACCATATACTCGTATGCAAGTTCACATGCGAGTATGTATGCCTCAGCAGAATCATGATGGTGGGTATGACAACGAGACTGCACTTGAGTTTTTAACAAGTTCTAACAAATGGAAAAACTTGCGACTTTAAAAGGACAGCACAAAACATGTAGTTAAAAGATATACGATTTTGCCAGCAAAAGAAGGAAATGTTATTTAATGCAAATAATATGCACAAATAAACTTGAAAAAGTAAAATATACCAACGAAAATGAAGATGACGTTATTACTGACAGGTGACGTAGTTAGTGGCATGTGTTTATTTATGTGTGGACATTCTAAATGAAATTAAAAAGCTATGTATATGTTTTACACTTATGTGGTTTATTATAATCAAAATTTCTATATATTATTATCAAGGTCTTCAATATTATATTTCAACTAGATTAAGCTAGTGCGTTTCGCTACCCCACAACAACTTATCTAATCTCGCCCACCTTTGTATAGATATTGTTTCGGTAACCAAGCCATCTGCAGCAAATTTGGATACCTTTATTGCTATATCACTAGTCTCTTTTCCAAAAATAAACAAGGTGTCATTTAAAAAAAACGCAGTTTTTCCGAAAAGCACCCAATTCACTTTATATTTATTTTTTTTTCCTCAAAAAAGCCTTTCATTGGATAGCCACATTATGGAAGTGGACAAAATAGTCGTCCGCCATATTGTGCTTGCAGAGATTTCATTACATTTTATACACCCTTCAAAAAATCCCTTTAATTTGATAACCATATAATTGGTAAAAAATGTACATCACAAGCATTATTTATTTCTCACAAAAGTACAGGGGTACAATTTTACCCCATATAAGTTGGAATTTCAAAAAAGGAAGAAAACACATTCGAGATTTTCCTAGAAGAAAATATTACGAGAAAAGCTTTGTATTATGTGCAATATTTTTTAGAGATATATAGTTGCAAGAGAGGTACCAAAATGCAGTTTTTGCCTGTTTTACCCACTAAAAGAACAATGGCTGAGATAATTAGCACATCGGCTACAAAGCTAAAGTCGTGGGGTCGACCCAGTATCACAGTATTGTGTGCCTTTGTGCCAGTTATTGACGGAATGTTCCAGTGGCGAAGGCATAGTTACTGGTTACTGAACAGTACCGACTTTAGCTGATACTAATCCACAAATAACATCAAACCACCCTCCATCGTCGGTATTGTGTAGCAATAGTAAAATAATTACTAAAAATCTTCTTTTGCTCTTGAATTGTTCTTGGCTTATTGACGTACACTTTTTCTTTTAAATATTACCAAAGAAAAAAGTCCAACCGTGTCAAATCACGTCACCGTGACGCCCAATTAACATCGCCACGATGTTAGATAACAGGGCTATTGAATTTCTCGTGCTACAGAGCCATTGCTTCGTTGGCTTTTTGGCAAGTGGCACCATTCTGTTGGAACCATGTATCGTCCAGGTTTATATCCTTAATTTCTGACCACAAGAAGTCCGCTATCAATTCGCGACAGCGAAGACTTTTCAAAGTAAGTGCTTGGCAGACCTCATTTTCGAAGAATCGCGAACAACAGCAATGTTTTCTCCAGAACGAACTTGGTGAGCATCCACAGGTGTTATCACATTTTCTACAGATCCGGTTTGCTGAAATTTGCGCACTATTCTCCTGATTGTGGGCACATTTGGTCGATTATGCTGACCAAAAAAATAACGAAGTGCACAAATTCACAAAATGCATTTTAATATGAACGCCCATTTTCGTAAAAGACTTAACGCGCTCCTTAATTGTGTACCTCTCCATGGCTGAATTTGTCAAACACTGAAAAAAAAAATATTAAATTAAGTTGGTCAAAAAACTTGCCGTCAAGTGACTCACAATCAACATCGTGCATAATGGTGGGACCACCCTTTAGAAGATTAGAATCCATATAACCCGTGATTTTTTTGGCGTTTATTTCTAAGTTAAAAATTAAAGGCAATTTTTCAAAAGGTACTTTACGAAAACTATATTTTGCAAAATTACGAATAGGTACTCCTTGAAATATTTTTTTTTGGGAAAAGTGTTTTAGTAAAATATAAATTAGAAAGCGTTAATTTTTTGAAAATTCTTGGAGAAGGTAATTGTTAAAGAAGGTTCATTTTGAAGTGCCAATTTATGGAAGAAGCCCGCTTTGGTAAGGAATATTTTCGAAAAAGTATTTGGAAATAGACTTTTTGTGAAAAGCACTTTTTGGGTTGTGCTTTTTAGGAAGGTCATTTATTTAAAAAGAAACCTTTAGCAGAAAAGTGTTTCTTTGAAAGTGTTGCTTTTTGCATAATCCTCTTTTGCAGAATGTATGAGCAACTCTACTAGCCAAAACAAAGAAATTTTAAATGCCGTAAGAGAATACAGCGAAAAAAATTGCCAGTGAACAGTTTACTGGGACCCAACATAAGTATCAAATAACCGCATTCTTTGAAAAAATATATTGAGAATGTTGAACCAGCTGGTGATTGAGCAAAACACGATATCGAAAAAGGAAATCTGTCGTAAAACATTTTGAAAATGCATTTAGTCTCAATTTTATTAGAGATTCATTGAAACTGCCACAGCCTGATTGTGGAAACAAATTTGCTGACACTGACGTGTTAATTTTTAAGCTAAAGAACAGTCTTTTTATTTATTATTTTACTTCGCCAATATACCAGTACATTTATAAGCAGAGTTGCGAAGGTACATGTCTGTAGCCAACATTACCCGTGTGGAATTTAAATACTTTCGCAGTCAAATTAAGTAATTGTTCTTCATTTTGCTGAAATTAACTTAAATTTACACCTCTTTTGTACTACTAACTCTTACATCGCTATTTAACTGTTTTGCAATTTGTTGTCAAGATGACTGAAGATGAATATCTAAGCTCGTTAACAACATATAATGGGTCCTATATCGTATCTGATATACATTTCTGATATACTAACAAATAGTCGCATTCACACATCAATATTTGATAAGGTTGTGGCTAACCGGTTAAGCGCACTGAATATTCGTTCCCTGTCAAATTAAACTAATTGGACATACTTAAAGCGGTCGTAAAAATGCTAAAATCAATGTTCTATATTATTGTGTGACTCTTAATGTAAATACATATTTATAAATACTATGTATCAATATTAAGTTCAAGCGCTTTTATTATCGCATATTTAATATATACATTTCATTAAGATTAAGCAACAATCTCATCAATTTAAATCAATGTACGTGTCTTACTTTTCTCTATTACGTCCTCTTGATTTTTAAGACCCTACATGTTCGGAAACAATTTCATACAGCAACAAAGCAATTCCACCATCATGTACGGACGTATAAATAACATAAATACAGATACAAATGTTATCATTTAATTTTCCTCTTCCATTTAAGAGCCATTTGTATTGTTGTACACTTGACCACAAAATTCCTGTAATTGGTAAATACATAAAATGAAACCTTTTCAGAAGAAGAAGAAATGAAAAAGACGTGCTAATTTAACATTCTAAGGTAATGATCCAGTTAGATATCATTTTCTTTATCATATTCTAAACGAATTCCAAACTATTATTAAGTGGTGAGAGATTACAATGAGCTATCATCATGAGCCATCGTCATCAAACTAAATATGCGATTAAACTAATATAATAGTATGAATATGTTTCATGAATTTTTCTACACAAAGGAAACTAATAATGTAAGGGGTAATCTGTTATGCAATTGTAGTAAATCACTGCTGGTAATTCAAGATCTACTTCGTTTAAAACTGATATATTACTACAAATTATTTTTGTCGTTTGATTTTCGCTAGTCTATACCCAGCATTGCCATAATTGGTTTATAAAAACTGCAAATTCAAAAGAAAAAAAAATAATTTGCACTTGAAAAACTGGATATAAAAAAGTAAAAAAATTTTAATTTTTTTTTATATATTTCTGTTTTTTTTAATAACACTTTCTAACTCATGATCATAAAAATCTAAAATAATATCGACTTATGCAAAAAAGCAAATATATATTTTTCAGAATTTTAAAATTTTTATTTAGATTTTTAAGGATTGTAACATTGAGTTAGAATTTCAAAAAAAATGTTAAATAATATGAAACAATTTTGTTTGTTGTAGCGATACGCCTGTGCACTGGGTAAATTTGCATGTACTCTCAAGGAGACGTATTAAATTTTGAAGGTTCCTTTTTCGTAGCCATTTTTAGTAATTACTTTACTTCGCCTGTGCTACATAATACCGACGAAGGAGGGCGTTCTGCTGTGCCTGTTGATTGGTTACAGCTGAAACCGTTACTTTTCAGTGACTAGTGACCATACCTTCGTCACTGAAACCTTCCGACAGCAACTGACACAAAGACAAACAAATTCATATGAATCTGAAGCTGGGGTTGAACACAGAAAATTTGTTGTTTTGTAGTCAACGTGCAGACTACTTCAGCCATCGCCAGCATCACACATTACAAAAATGCGCTAAAATTCTACTTGATTTTTACTTGACATGATTTGGTGATAATTTTGGAAAAAGTCTTGTATTAGTTGTTGTAATTTGTTGTTGTGGGTTTATATAGTATGACAATTCACAAAAGTTAATTACTATGAATTTATAAGGCAATCCAATTTCATAACAACATAAATCTCTTTAATCGGTCCTTTGAGCAAATGTTTGGAGACTTAGTTACTTACTTTTTTCCATGAGCAGTGCTCAGGGGAAATTCCCTTCGTATGCAATGCATTGCATTTTAACTATATATAGAGAGGAATAGTGTAGAGAAGATAGATCTTAATAGTTGCCCAACTCTGCCGTTACCGTTGTTAATTATAAACTAGAGTTGCGGCGTCTATGATGTTATTTATGACAAATTATTTTAAAGTTAATGTGAATCATTTCATTGCTCAAATACCGACGAAGAAGCACAGAAAAATTAGAAGTTAACCCGCCCCCGAAATGACTACGGGTCTTTCTAGTTTAGCAGAGTCAACACGCTAAATACTCAGCCACCAGCATCAGTGAAACGACACTACATATTTGCCTGTTCACAAACACATAAAAACATATCGATTAGCTTGACTGAGCTTGTGAATTGAGTACTGATCCAAAAAGTTGTTTGTAATGAAATGTTTCAGAAGCATAATGGAAACTGTATACCTTTGGCTAAAACTCTTGCATTCACAATTAACAGAACAGAGATGGTAATTTAGCTATTCTTTCGTTAAATATAGTAGTTTTTTAATCCAATATTTATATATTATCGAGAATTTTGGCGATAAATAGTTAATAAAAAAACTTATAAATTTTTAAACAAACATGCTATTATAAATATATCCAGAATATTTAGAATTTAGTTATTACAAAATAATAAAATTTTTCTGTCGTGTTCAAGTTTATAGTTAATTTATTACAATATTGTGTAAAATTACATTTTTGATTAGAATAAGGGAAAAAGAACAATTAATCTCCAACACCAGTTGAGTAGAATACGTATTTTCTATGCCACTACACACGTCATCAGTACTCTTTGTGTCAACAGAGAGGTAGTTGTAAAGTCATTAATATCATATATTTAACCCGTCAGAGCTGAGGAAAATGCATGCGAGAATAATCTTTACTGTCCACATGCAAAACAATGGTAGCCAGCTTTGTTGTTTTTATGTTTTTAGTAAAGGTTATACTGCATATATTCCCAAAGATCAAAGCTTCTGTTTCCAGTACAGGTGAGATCGAAATTAGCTTTTTACAATTTTTTAACTGTCTTTCCTTATTCAAATTTTTTTGGTTTATTAGACCTCCATCGGATGGCAATGGAAAACCTTATTTTGTCCTTTCATTGAAAGGCTAACTAACATGTTTCGCCGCACACATCAGTTTTGCATATTCAGAATATTTAGAATTTAATGGAACTACAATCATTACAGTACATTACAAATTAATGAACATTTTATGTCGTTTTCTAATAATTCTAAATAATTTTCACCCCAAAAAATTCCCATAATATTTATTGAAACCCCCAAAAAAATTCCGTATCCCCAAAACTGAATTTTTCGTCCCCAAAAAAGTTAGCAAATCCAAAACGTTGGGGATAAATCTCCAATACAGGAATTTTTGAGTTAATAATACAAAATAATAATTTATACCGTGTTTCATCTTGTGGAAATTCATGCAAATAGCTTCAAAACTTAGCTCGTGCGAAAGAATATTAATCATTTTTCATTTAACTTTAAGTAAATTTTCTACAGAACAATTTTTTTTTAATTACGACATTGTTGAAGTAAACGAGCGGTATTCGATTAGAAATGAGGGTGGCGATGGCACGATGGATGGTAGTCTGCACGTTGACTACACAACCAAAAAACAGACCTGGGTTCAACCCCAGTTTCAGACAAAAAATTTTAAAATAAAAATAAACATCTCGCATTTTTCTGATGTGCATTAGTGTGTCTTTGTGTGTCAGTTGTTGTCGGAAGGTTTCAGTGGCGAAGGCATAGTCACTGGTCACTGAACAATACCGGCTTCAGCTGATAGCAATCCACAATCACATCAGAACGCCCTCCTTCGTCGGTATTGTGTAGCACCGGCGAAGTAAAATAATAATAAAAATGGCTACTAAACCGAAGCTTCAGCACTGCTACGAGTATAAAAAAAACAAAAAAAAAAAAAAAAAAAAAGAACGTGCGAAAGCAGAGCTGCAAAATAATTAATTAAGCTTCACCTCCTGTCGTTTCTCCTACTATACCTTTCCTATAGTTCCAGCACAATGCTTCGCATGTGTAGGAGTCATCTCCTGAGTGCTGGTCCTAGATAAAAAAAAAAAAAAAAAAAAAAAAAAAAAAAATACATATCACATCATATGATATACAGCATATACATATGTGAGTGACATACACGAATACAATCTCAACATACCATAATTTTTTAAACAATAATGACAATAATTGTATCCAATTATTGTATACAAACCAACTCAGCTTAAATAATTTTCACACAAGATATTTTTTTATTTCTTCTTTTCATTATTTCCATGGCTGTGTGAGAATAATCATAAGATTCATATTTCACTGATATTGAAATGCTTTAATAAACAAAATGTTGAAGTAGCTTTAAGTAGAATAAATTTTTATGAATAAATAAAGTTTAGTTTAACATCAACTCCAAATTAGAACACAACAGTCTTTTAATTTGTCATTTGTGTACATACATACATTGTAGTTTCTATTATGAATATTTATTTGGCGGCTTCTTATTTATAGCTTGGGCGTAAGCTGCTTTGTACAAAACTAGGAAACTATAATATGAAGGAAAAAAAAATCATTTGTTTATTCCAGCAGAGCGAATGCGTTAACTATGAATTAGTATTTTAATTACTTCTTAAACACTTCTCTGAGTTCAAGTTTAATATCAGTATAAAACGATTCAACTCCGCTGATTATTTGATATAGTTTTATTAATTTTTTGTACCTTGCACTGTAGACATACATACATACATACATAAAAAACATATTATTAGTGTTGTGTAATATAAAAGTAATCATAACAAGTATCAACAACTGAAACAATCTGAAGGAAGACGATTTTTACCATGATAATAAGTCTCAGTTCCTACGAAATAATTTAGAAAAGTGGTTTACTAAGTACCTACTATCTGTGAAATTTTGCAGTTGTTGGCTAAAAATTTTAAAATCAAAAAAATTTGATGTCACTCTAAGTGTTACTAACCATTTGTCTACGCAACTGGATTTTAGTATTGATAGTTTACCACTCTAGTAGAGTTCTGCTGTGGCATTGTGGACAATTTTCGGAAAACTTGTTAATAATCCCCGATTGGATGTATTTCTAATTGGAACTTTTATGGAAAAGAGTAAACCAGCCAACGCGAACGTTTTCCTTTATGATTTTGCCGAGGCTAATAATATGAATGTTATATTTGGCGAAAAAACGTTTCAAATCAAGACTAGGGCTTTTTCACACCAGCAAAATTTTTTTTTCTGTCAAACAAAATGCCGTAATGATTTAATAGATGTCACCGGTGCTACGAGTAACAAGCGGGATCAGGAATTGCAGAATGCGCCATACAAAATTATTTCCAATTTCTTTGTTAAATGACTTTGCAAACCGGGAGGAATCGATTAACGAAACCAAAGGATAATTTTACCTCTCCTAAATTTTGTGATTATCTATATAATTGTGTACTTAGATTATGCTTGTAAGCGCCATATGTGGACACCGAAGTTCTAGATTCTAGATAGGGTAAGTTTTAAAACACATATGTATGCACGCTTTATTTAGTAAGTATTATATTTATTAAATAGTTTGTACATATTAACTTATACGATATATATGCATATATATATATAGACGCTTTAAATATAGCCAAAAATCAACATTACAAAGATAGAAAGAAACGCAAAGAAAATGTATCCGAGTCAAATAAAGGAGATTTCTTCGAGAAGAATTATAATTTATTAATTAATTTTTATATTTTTATACATTTGAATATTTGTACTATTTTCTTAAGACTGAAGTTTTTATGTTCTTTTTTTTGTTTATTTTCGTTCCTTAAAATACTCAAACGTTAATTTTGTTATTTTATATTTATCGTAAAATAAAATAAATTACTGTAATTATTTTATTAAATGCATTGGTAAATATGTTTCAGAAACTCATTAAAGCTGCATTCTACAGGGTGGCACAAAATGAGCTATATGGTTAGAATTCTTTATGACTTTTTTAATTATTATTTTTTCAGCATTTTATGAAGAAGACTTGGGGAATTAATTATGAAGCATTCGAAATAAAATCATGGTTATTACACCCGAAATTTTGCGAAAAGTTATGGAAAATATGCTAAAAAGAGCACGTATGTGCGGTCATTTAAATGACCAGCTGTTTTGTTAAATATGAACACATGCCCGCCAATGTCACTCCTATGTTAAAATCATACGTTGTTCAGCCAAGTTGAACCAGTTCATTTGTAATAGTGCCCATGCTTTAACTATTTCTTTTACATGTCTTTTTAGTGATGTAAATACAATATATCATAGTAAGTTTTAAGCAAACTTATGTGCAAACAGTACTGCTGTATTTATAAAATATATGATCATTATTACACAAAATATGCCTCTGAGACAATTCTTGGCAAAATGCCTTTAGAAAATTTGGACAAACTGGAGCAATAATAACTACAATTAAAAAGCAGCACTCTTTTGTGAACAGACCTCTTCTAATTATGCCTTAATGTGTATTTAATAATGTGTCTATATATATACTTATGTATGTACACACAGAAAAAAATACCATTGCAAAATTAACATGACGAAATGTTGATTAAAATCATATTGAATTTCTGGAAAAATAATGATTTAATTTAAAAGTAACAATATTTTCAATATTGAATCAATACTTTTTGCACTAAAACTTAAATTACACAATGTTAAATGAGTTAAATCCCGATTTATTGGAAAATTACAGTTTTATCATTGTAAAGCAACGCACAGTTCGTCGTTTTACATTTTCGTTGCAAAACCATAACTTTTGATTTCATGAAGATATTTTAAGAATTTTAACATTTCAGTTTTGAAACGGTGTATACATATGTATATGTTATCAAAACTACAGAGTGCTCCAAAAATTGCAGTCAAATTTAAAAACATATTTAGCGTGCAAAATTTTATAAGTTTAACTTATATTGTTTTATATATTTTTAATACTAGCAACTTGGCTATAATTATTTTTTGTTGTTTGTGTTATATAAAATGTCTTTTTTACTTTTAATGGTGGCAAAACATTTTCATTATAAGATAAATTTACTGATTAATTCTTTACAAAATATTAATCTACATTGCAAGCGATATCAAATAAATTTAGCATTTCCGAATTAAAACTATTTTCTTCCAAACCCTTTTGTGATATAACATGTCGCCGTGAAGAAGTAAGTGGATCTGATGAAGAATGCTACATGTTAAAGACGTCTTCATTCTCTCTAATTGCGTGAAATCTTGTAAGTATTTGGGCATCTAAATATTTCATATTTTCCATTTTGAGCTCCTGAGATTCTTCTGACAACCCTCCAATTGCACTGATATTCAATTAAATTTATCCATTTAGCCAATTAGCAATTTTTTTACGGTTTTACTGAATCGTTCAATTGAGGTAGCTCCGAGCGGCACAACTCTAAAAAAATATAAAATTAGCCTTGTTTTCTAGGTTTTCAACTTGTTTTTTCTTTAGTATGTATGTATATTAGACCGTGCCACCTTACAGGCAAAAGAAAAAAGTGCTTCGTACACCTCCTAACATAACGTATTTTTGGACAATAATTAAAAAAAAAAATTTTTTTTTTATGAAGATCGAGGTCGCTACTTTAAAAAATGTTCTTTATATCTTTGGCATTTGCAGTTGGATGTTAAAAAATAATATATCAATGTTTTAGTTTCCAAAAGCCGAATATTATGCATCAATGGCCATTGACTTCCAGTATTCTATTATTTCTCCACCAGATCTCTGTTTCTACCACTCTAATGTAACCCCCTAATATCAGAAAATTAAAGCTCTTAAAAACCAATAGATTTTTGCTGAGGATGAAATTTGATAATTCTTGCAGAACAGTTAATATTTGTAGTCTGATCTACAACTAAGTATGATGTAAGGAAATTGTGTCTGTATGTATACGCTTTCTTTTCTATCCTTTTCGCTTCCAACAAATATAAATGGTATTTACAATCACGGCAAACATTTTTTTATCGAGGACCAGCAGTGAGGAGATGACACCTACACATGCGATGCAATGTGCTGGAACTAGACGAAAGAGATAGTTAAAGAAATGACAGGAGGTGAAGCTTCACTATCCTGCAACTCTGCATTTTCACGTTCTTTGTTTTATAGCAGTGTTGAAGCGCCTTTGATGTCAAGGACATCTATTACATTTTGATGCTTTTTTAGTAGCCATTTTTAGTAATTATTTTACTTCGCCGGTGCTACATTATTCCGACGAAGGAGGGCGTTCTAATGTAACTGTGGACTGGATACAGCTGAAGCCGTTACTGTTCAGTCACTAGTGACTATGCCTTCGCTACTGAAATCTTGCGACAACAACACAACACAAAGATAACGATAAATAACGAGTGAGAGAATCGCAAAAGTAAAAAAAAATGCAACTTCGAGTAAATCTCGCATGAGATCGACTGCGAGAATTAACACCCTGGAAGTGTTTGTCCGCTCCCAGTTTGTTTTATTTTAGGACGGATTCTGCAACTTTCTAGTATTAGTTTCTTTTACACGAACACAAACTATTGAAGCTATAAACAGAACATAAAATTTAATATGCCAAACAAATACGGTTAACTTACTCCTTCTCAAAATCTATCCAAGCTTTCTTCTTAGTTTGATTCGTGTCAGTGCTTTTATTTTCGATTTCCTTGACTTCCTTTTTGATTATATCCTTGAATAGGTCCTACAGAAACAGTAAGATTGGCAAAAAAAAAATTATATTTATATTTGATGTTCATACCATCCGTATCATCCAGTTTTCAAATCTTTACCCTTTAATAACACTTTTTATTTCCTGTAAATATGAAAAATGAAATTCAATTATCCTGTTGTAAGCCGTACACTTTTTGTAACTACTGTTCAGGTAGAAAAATTTGATTAAAGCGACATTTTCTAAATCATGAACAATTTTAATCATATCGAGCCTTTGGTGCAATACCGCAGTAAATCAAAATTTGAATTTTTTGAGCTGGGTATGCAGAAATAATCTTTGGGGAAATATATATCTAAAGGAAAAAAGATTATGGTTCTATCTCTAAATGTTCAGATTCTACAGCTACAATGTCTTTATTGCCTCCAGCTATTTTCAACAATATTTATTTGCAATAATGGAATATTTCCTTTATGACAAGAAATTTACAAACAGAAAACATTACAAAACATGCCTCTTTATTTAAAAACTTTTAAGAAAATAACTTTAGTAAACGAAAATACTATCAAAAAGATGGCTCAAAACTTCAACTGCATTTTTCTCAGTTCACGATTTTTTGAATTACGCCGGTATTGCACCAAAGGCTCGATATAGAAAAATATTGTAATTAGAAATGCCGCCAAAATAAATTTTTTCCACAAATTTGTTCCACAAAAAGTTCACAATCACGTTGATAGTATCAACACGTATTTGAATAATCCGTACACATATTTACATATGTATGTATATTGATTATCGGTTTAATGGAACTGTGCGATATTGCATCAATAACAATGCAATGACAACCAAATAAAAAGAGAGTTGCCGTACGTAAACATAAAGCCAGTACAAGTTTTCAATTGCTACAGAGCTGTTACTGCTAGTCATTATAATAACAAATAATATGATTAATAAGACAAAACTTCGTCAATAACTATTGTACTTTGTTATTTTATAATTCTTAAATTTTATTATAAGAAAATTTATGTTTTCTCCCCTGATATTGATACAAATAATCGGTTTATAAAAGTATACGCAAGTAACTTCGTATTCAGAAATATTCTTGCATAAGTTTACGAATATAACTTTTTTACTTTAAATGTTTTTTTTGTGTACTGCATACTTACTTGTACTTACCAGCAATTTATATTTAATCCAAATTGTAAAATGTATGAATCCCACAAGTATTTTCATTTCTTTAACCGGTATTGAACAATACAGTGGTTGTGGGTACGGATCAGCGTTACCATATATTTTTTAAGAAAAACTTTTTATTAAAAAAAACACACATAATTTTTTAAAAAAAAACTTTTGCCCACAAAAGTGTTCAAATTAGGAAAAAAATCAGAAAAATATATATTTTGATTTCATTTTTATTGAAACAAGAAAAAAGTTAAAAAACAGCAAACTTATTCTTATTCTTCCCACGCTTTTGAGGTGTTTTCCATTTTTTTGTAGCTTTTGTTGAAGCTTCCTATGTTTTTATTACATATTATACGCTATTTTCTTCACTTCTTGTGCTGCTTAAAACTAATAACAGCAAAAGAATTACCATTTCTCTTTAAATATTTATCCATGCTTTTTTTAAATAGAAAAGCGTTTATGTAAAAACCACAGGAATAAAAAAACTATAATATTATTAATACCGCACAGTTGTACTAAAGAGGGATAGACACACTGAACACTGTTGCAATAATAAGGAATGCATAATTATAAGATCGTTTACAACATCAAATAATCTTTCTTCATATATATTGTAAATTAAAAATTAATAAACAAAATTTGAAATTTTGCATGAATTTCATAAAAACTTATTTTTGAAACTAAAAACTTGAAAACTTTTTGGCATTTCAAAAAAATAGGAAAAAAGGGTAAACTTGAGAAATGGTAACACTGGTACGGATGTATGTGTAATGTATTTGTTAGACAAACATTTACTTAAGTGTTATATGTGCACGTGTAATAGATGCAATGGTAAAAATATCAACAACACATACGAAAAAAATTACTTTCCCTGTCAAGAGTAAACTCGTTATTTTAAGAACTACACAAGGTATGGTGAGTGCTTGCAAACGTTCATATAGATATGTTTGTGTTTGCACATTCAAGAAGTTTATTATCGCGATACTAATAGTTACATATACAATATACATACAATATTATCCAGTTTAATGCCTTCTTTCAGTTAGTCTTACAATGTCAAACGTTTACAAATACATAAATACATGCTTAACTTTGGATATATAGAAATTTTTCATGTTTCGCATCTAGAAATTGTAAATTAACTAAGTATTTTCTTGGCAATATGCAATATACTTGTTCTACGTCTCTGTTTCTACATACATATATATTTTAGAGATGTGTCTGATAATCAGTTATATTTTTGTGCATTGCCACAACTATTTTTCTTCATCTTTTTCTCGTTTACCTTAAAAGCAATTTCACATTATTGCTTATTGTTCAGCATCGCCACCAATATCTACCATTTATAAAGGTATGGATGGATGACTAGTTGTAGCTATTGACGCAATTTAGTATGTTCTATTTTTTCTTATTTTCTCTCCTTTCCTTATATTTATCATTATTTTTTATTGTATCGTCAAAATATGTAGATATGAACTAATAAAAAGTCTTGATATCTTAAATCTAAATTTTATTAGATTCAGTAACATATACATACATACATAAATTTAGTTTTGATTGTTTTTATTTTCAGAACCATAATAACTACTCTTAAGAATTAAGATCTCCGCGTTAAGGATTAAAGATGCAGTGTGCCCCTCTTTATTAGGCAAATGTGTTCACAATAGTTGAAAATATAGCGAACAAGTGAACTATAGTGGAACTCGAGCTTTATTAACTGTTTGAGAATGTCCGAAGTTAACGATGGCACGTGCAGGTTCTCGTCAAGTCAAGTCGATTCTCTATATAGAACAAAACTGCTGCGGTCAAATGTTGAATTAGGCTTCGGGGTGTCTGAAATTCTACTTTGTTATAAGCTTAGACAGAAATATTGAATTCTGTGGTATTTTTTTCTGCGTAAGTTAAATACGATGTGTTGAAATGCTGCTCTTTATCTTATATTCTGAATATTGTTAACCATTCTTTCAGTAGACATACGCGATTCTCTAAGCATCGGAATACCTGATTTTCGCAGCCTTCAATCTTCTGATGATTGCACATTAGCATCTTTGGATATTTTAGCGGGATTTAACTATGAAAAAATTTACTCCTCTTTTAAAAAAAAATTAATATAATAGTTAAACAAGTAAGCTTGGTATTAAAAAAAATAACTTTACAAGCGAAATATGTGAACAACAAAATATATAACGGTATCACAATATGAAACTTTTTATTGGCAATTTACATTCTTTGTAATTATTTATATATGTATGTATATACTATTGGTATGGTTAACCTGGTATGTAAATTTTGTTGCTGCTTATACCAACTTATCAGGAGCCCAGCTGGACGACTACTTATCACTGTGTGATGGAAAATTGTATGAATTATTTTGACAACGTACATAATATGTATATAAAAAATTCTAATTCATTTTGACTCGCATTGAATAAATATAAAAAAAATTCTATGTTAATGAAAATTACTAATTTTTTAATATTAATAACTTTTCTGGTTTTAAATATATTTTCATAATAATAGTTAAATTGATTTCTAAAATGAAACATCTTAAGTTAAATTGGAAGCAATATTCCTGACGTATATACATACATACATATGTAATTCAGTAAAATTATTTTTGCAACACAATTGACTTGGTGCATATTTGTGAAAACGCAAAAACAAGTTCTCACAATTTTCACGCGGTTGAAAAAAGTCCATAAAAATACTATGACCAAAGAAATTTCTCATGGAGAAATTTCCGAAGTTCGGCCTTCAACAAAGCAAGACGATAGTTATGATCATATTTTTGAATGCGTATGTAGAAATATTAGAACTCGAAGCGATAAAAATGTAATCATTTCTACATTAAATAGTTTTGTAACAGGATTTGGACATGAAATAAACGATAGGTGGAAGAAAGAGAATTATACTAAATAGAGATTCTTGAAACGTAATGATGATAGGCTTAATATAAAAACTGATGTAACTGAATTTATTTGTGATACCAAAACCAAGCAACAAAATTAACTCTGATATAATATCAGAAAAAACGTCGGTAGAGTAAGAAAAAAAATGTTCATATCAGTAATAATAGCAAGCATGTAGAACACATATTTTTGTAAATTTGCAAAATATTTCATAATACTCTGGCAGCCGAACGGTAAACATCTTTGTGTAATTATAATAGTCTGTTTGCTTTATTATTATTTTGTCATTTTCCTTGAAAATTGTGTGCAATTTAAAGAAGAAATTAATTATGGACCAAAAATTTTGTGCAAAATGTACCAATGCGCAATACTTTCTTTGGTCAACATTTTTGTTCGGAAAAGAAAACATCATAAGTTTTTCAAGAGATTTTAAATTAATACCGATTATTAAGAAAAACGCTAACACAAATTGTGAAACGTCTAAGAGTAGTTAATGATGCAGGGTAGAGATACTGGTAAAATTAATCCAAGACTACATACAGTTCACTTTTTACAAAAAAACGGAGAACAAAGACAGCATCTTTGTTGACAAGTTGACAACCACCAAAAAAATTTAATTATTATAAACTAATCCAAAATTAATGGTTTTCTGGTGAGACTTCATATCGCACCCTAAATACAAAAGTGACACAACTCAAAATTTTCCAAAATGTACTTTTTTCCGTAAAATAATTCACAGTACACATCTCTAACTACTTCAAAAATTTCTTTCTCATCACTGTTTTCTTTAACTGGAAAAATACCGTTATGTCTGTTTTTATGTTAATTGCATTGCTTACGCACGATCGACTAAAAAGACCTATTTTTAATTAAAAATATATAATAATTTAAAATTATACTTTATTTCCACAAATATAATATAAAATTAAAAAAATTTTAGCAAAACCTTCTTCGAAATAGACTTCTTTCATAATGGAACCAATTTTATTTTAAATATTACAATCATTTTTGCATAAACAGTTTTTTGCCTCTCCTGAAAATTTGAGAATTTTGAGTTGTGCCGCTTTTGTATTTAGGGTGCGATATATGTACATAAAACTAACCCGATCATAATATTGTTACGTTTTACCCTTTTAAAACGGGTGTTTTACTTGAATTCGTGATTGCAAAATAAAACAACGAATTGTTACGTTTTACATTTTAAAACTTGTATTCTTTTATTTACTACAACTTACAATTTTTTACCAGCACTCAGGAGATGCACCTTACGCATGCGGTGCATTGTGCTCGAACTAGAGAAAAGGGATTGAAGGAGAAATGATAGGAGGTGAAGCTTCTCTATCTTACAGCACTGCTTTTTGCACGTTATACGTCTCTGATGTTGAGACGTATTAAATTTTGAAGCTTCGTTTTTTAGTAACTATTTTACTTCGCCGATGCTACACAATACCGACAAAGGAGGGCGTTCTAATGTGCCTGTGGATTAGATACAGCTGAAGCCGTTACTGTTCAGTGACCAGTGACTATGCCCTTCGCCACTGAAACCTTTCGACAACAACTGACACAAAGGCACACAAGTGCACAACAGAAAAATGCGTGATGTTTTTACGAGTCTGAAACTGGTGTTGAACCCAGGAAAAATTTTTCGGTTTGTAGTCAACGTGCACCCACTAAGTTTGATGAACTTTTATTAATTTGTCATTTTAGTTAATAATTTCTTCACAATGCTACTTTAATTGAATAATGTTTACAATCTATAGTTTACTTTCGGGCACTTAATTTAAAGGTTCGCTTTAAGAGTGTTTTTACAACTGCTTAGTGATTGCTCACAATAACCTTTATTTATACTCCAAACAGATTTGCCACCGGAGGCTATTAGAACATTGTAGCAGTTTCTAGCAACTTTGACATTCTTGTATAATATTCCAGAAATCCGTTAATTTGAATTTAGATTGTTATTTGTGCGATAATTATCTTTATCTTTTGCTAATGTAAGCTATTGTTGTATTAGAGAGAATGTGTGTTTGTCAGGCTATGTAATATTTTATTGTTTTGTCTTGCGTAAGTTTGGTATGTATGTGCGTTGTGTGTTTGTTTATTGTGTTGTCAGTCGATGAAAATTCAGAACGATCTATTGAAATACGTTTATACGAGAGTAATTCACAAATTGCTGTTAATAAATGTTAGCGGGATAGCAAAATGTGTAATACATATTAGTAATGTTACGAATACCAATTTATAATATTTGGGAATACGAATATCTGAAAAATTTAGCGCCACTCGATATTTCAAATCTAATTGAAAAAATCTCTCCTTTGCGTCAATAGCAATCACATAATGATGGCTGAATTTAAGGCAGTAAATATGGAAAAATGCGATACATCGGTTATACAGTTTTGGAAAGGCATATCTTATACCTACCATATATTACGGATTCGTACTCGGAAATACAACATTTCTAGACTAAAGTCTTGCCAAAATACAACCATTTTTCTTCAATCTACGAGAAAAATCGACGTCAACGGTAAAATTTTGAGAACAAGAAAACAGAAAAGTGCATCAACTACCACACTCCTGTATTTCAATTAAAAAACAAACAAAAACGATTTCAACTTTCAGTTCTATATTCAACCGTATGGTAAAATTTGATGAGAGAAATTCCTCTACGTATGCAGTACGGACTGGGAAATAGATTATGGGTAGGAGAATAGAAGTAGTAGTGTTTGTGGACATTCGACGTTAGCTTTCCAACATAAAAATTGACGGGCAAGACGTCCACAGAGAGTTTATTCCAACTACGAATAGTTCGGGTAACAAATGAATATGCTCTGTAATAAGCAATTCGCTTTTAAATCGAACGCACAGATAAATCGCCAAGTTTCGGGAGCGTGTTCCCTGATATCATTATGGCACATTCCATTGTAGCATTGTAGCGACGATGATCTAGCAAGTGAATTGAGTTAACTATTCTACTGTCACCGATAAGCATCTACTTTAAAGCACCACCCCATACATGGGAATTGTATTCCCTTTGTATTGACGTCGAATGGGACCCATGTCCCACCGCATTTTTAAACCCCCGGAGAAAAGCTTAGAACCGATTCAAAATGCTTTAGTCGACTAATTTACATAAGTTATTGATGAGTCTAATACATACTAAAAATTTATAGTAGCAATTAGATCCCGGGATATTATCAAACTATAATTATTAAAACAATAATACAAATTTTTGAGTTTGAGATGCTCTTATGGCTAATTGAAACAATAAAACTTCACTTTTAACACGAATACCAAAAAATGCATTTGTTTTTCATTGAACAACACTGATTTTGTCAAAAACCATTGAAAAATGTGGCTGTAATGACGAAAAAATCAAATGCGACATACTCTGATATCAAGGAGACGTATTAAATTTTTGAAACTTCGTTTTAGTAACATTTTTTGTAATTATTTAACTTCGCCGGTGCTACACAATACCGACGAAGGAGGGCTTTCTGATGTGCCTGTGAATTGGACTATGCCTTCGCCACTGAAACCGTCCGACAACAACCGACACAATGACACCCTATTGCACATCAGATCAATGCGAGATGTTTTTATGACAGTCTGAAATTTTTGGTTTTGTAGTCAACGTGCAGACTACTTCAGCCATCGCCAGCCACTAGTCAAAAAAAAGTTTTATTAGATTTTATTGTGTAACTATTCAATTATTCAACGGTAGTCAAAATTACGAGTAATAAAAAATTTGTAAAAAATTCATGCAAATAGCTTCAGAACTCACCACGTGACAGAACAATATTTTAGTCATTTCTCCATTAAGGGGCATGTAAATTGAAAACTTTAAGTACGTTTTTTACAAAACTACTTTTTTTTGAATTATGACGTTGTTGAAGTAAATGGGCGATATGTACATTCTTTTTATTTTATATCTGTTATTGGGCAACACTGGCAACACTGCTTATTTTTTATTAAATTGTACATATATAAAGTAATTTTTTAACAAATTTATAATTTTTTAATATTTAAAAATAATCTTATAAAAGAAATTAATTTTGATATTATTATATTTGCAAAATTAATCGGGTTTTAGATTTTACAAAAATTGCAGCAAATTTACTTGAGATAAAATTTTCATATTTTTTACAGCTATTACAAGTTTTCGTAGATTATATAAATAGTTATGTTATATGCAAAAATATATGAAAAATAATTATTTAATTTATATTTCACGCAAATTGCACTATATTTACAATAAATACACGTTTGATTCGAACATGCTAAATTATATAAATTATATATATTTTGGTTACTATTATATCCAAATTAGGCTAAAATTCGTAACGGTTTTTGTCGGGAAAAATTTGACATGAGACAGCATTCCAAGGAAACCAAATAAAAATTAATTCAAAAAACTTTAAAACTTTATTATCGTCAACTTTTGCCAATACTACATCAGATTTGCAAGGTGATTGGTTGGAAATGAAATCTTCATTATAAAATTTTACTACTCCTACTGCTAGTAAACAATCATTATTTCTACAAATTGACTAAAAAATTACTCTATAACAATGCGGATGACTTTTCTATGGAATTTGTAATATGTATATATAAGAGGAAGACTCCAAAATAAGAAAACGACTGATAAATGATTCGAAAAATACAAAATTAAAATTTGGCATATATTATTTGTCGCTGCCCGTGTATCTAAATTGGAGTGCATCAGGTATTCCCATAAATGTTTTGAGTAACCACATTAAAGGCATTTAACCCAAATTCATTAATAAACAATACACTGACCTACATTAAATACACATCAACAATAACCACAAATAAATAAACATATTGCGAGGAGTATTGTATAAACCTATTTCAATGCTCTTCTCATTTAAAATCGGTCCTTTAATGCAATAACAGAGACACACCAAATGTATCTTGTGGTTGGATTTAACATAACATTTTAAGAGAAACTATCTTGGAGTCAACGTTGCCAAGAAATGTTTCAAATTGTCGGTCAATTGCGTCCTATATGCTATATTTTACTGACTGGCATTTCAATCATAAAAAATCCTGTTGTGTACTTAAACATTTATTATTTATTTTAAGTAAGAAATTTTATTATTAATATTATCTCATTAAAAATTATTAACAATATTAATGATTTTTAAGTACGCTGCTTTGAATTAATACACATATGTGCTCGTATGCACATATATGTTACTGAAGTAGATGAACAAAGTAAATTGGAGAAATAAGTATTAATGTGACAACTTTTGTCTTAAATAAAAATATTGACATTTCGACAGGAACTCAAAATTTCCAAACTCTATCAGTGTTATCTTTTTTTTGGAAATTTTGGGGGATTTAAAATTTTAGCAACAATGCATTTTTTAAGAGATCAATCTGTATAATGGGGGGCATATAGACTATCAATAAATAAGTTAACATATGAGGTGCACTCGTTTTGAGTGCTTACAATCTATGGCGCAATAATAAATTTTCGTTAACAATTATTTTTTTATCTTGGACTAGTGCTCAGGGGCTATCCCCTACATATACATATTGCTTATATAAAACGTCAAGTTGGGTTGTCAAATGAGTTAGTTGAGTAAAAATTTACGCCAATAAAAAGCAACAAATTAAACTGAAATTTTATGTGTTGTGTTTTTGCTAAATTTGTTTTTTTACTGTTGACGCCATAAGATGAAAGAGAACTTTATTGTATACGTTCTTACTTGATTTTTCTTCAATTCTAAGCTAACAGAAATACGTGCTCTCATACCCTTGTTAATGTATTACATTCAGTGTTCCGAGCTATGTCGTTTTGTCGCCAAACGTGGCAATAAAAATTTTAGAATTTTTATTGGTTAGACATTTCGCGATATTTTAAATACTTGGGTATATTTTTTATGATTTACCGTGCAATAGCATTGCGTTGAAAAAAGTATGAAAACACTGGCGGCTATTTATTTATTTGCTATGTATAAGGTTGGTTAAGAAAGTATGTACAGTGATGAATTAAAACAGACTTGCTATGACTCCCATTTTTATACATATCAGGTTATTCTGGCGTCATATGATAAAAGGATCGATTATGGATGGCAACCAAACTTCAGTTACGTTGAACACTGGCAACTAAAAATTTGTAGTTGCCAGATAGCCACTAAAAAGCAATTGAAATGTTCGGTTGTTATCCTTAATCGGGACATAAATATCAAAGGCGCTTAAAGTAGTAAAATACAAAATATATAGAAAGTTATTGCAAGTTATAAAAATTTTCTTATATATCTTATTCTACCTTATTTATTATTGTATTTATAAATAAATTTAATTTAAGCGTAAGGTTTATTTTTACAATTAATGCGATTGTCTAAAAGTTTTTTATTTTTTATTTAATTTATAATTGTTATAAACAATGCAACTGTATTGTTTTATGACAAGTAAACTAATTTAAATTTTAAAATTACAGTATTTGAAATGATGAAAGAAAAATATATTTACAAATAAAACTAAATAATTTTATACATTGGCGATATTTCACCCATTTAGACCATATTGAACAAGCCATTTGGCGAGAAATCTAAAAACGAAACTGACAACACTGATTACATTCTCTAAAATCTTTGCAACAAAAAACTAATGTTATCTTTAAAAAATTATGTTATTTAAATGAGAAAATATCTCTGATATTAAGAGTGTCCTTTGTGAAACAAACACAATGCCTTAAACAAATCAACCGTTTTGCCGACACACACCAGCAAAAGGTTCCTTATTTCCTCCAGTACAAAATTAGAGTTTTAGCTCAACGGTCGTGTTCGCGCACGCAAGAAGTTTTTTTTTTATTAAAAAAGGAAAATTAAGCAACAGAGATAAAGCTTAAATTCCTGTTTTTCACAGACTCGGTTGCTTAACGTTGAAATGCAATGAATTTACATCGCCGAAGTTGTGTTACTAAGAAGAAGTAAATTCAAAATAAATGCAACAAAAGGATTAAGAAAAAATGAATAATACAAGTGTATATAAAAAGAGAAAAGTTTTAGTGCAACTGAGTCAAAATAGGTGGGATTGTTGGCACACAACCGTGGATTACTGTGTTTAGCCAGCTCTCATCTCTGCAGTATATTTTTAGTAGTCATTGTTGCTGAAAGAACCTTAAATGTATAAAGCTTTAAAGTTGTATTTCAAAATCGTTTGATTATTTCTTGGTTTCCTGTTTCATTTTATTATTTTTATACATATATGTATGTATTATTCTGCCCAGCCATATCGGCTTAATTGTGTGTGGTAAATAGATTGATGCCTCACTATTACGAAACATAAAATCGTTCAATTTTAAAATATGTACATTGAAATTTTGAATTTTTTTGTAGTTATAACAAGCATACTTTTGTGTAGATATTTCATTAAAAAAACTTTTATACCCAAACAGAGGTTTACAACAAATTTCTATTTTAAGAAAGGTATTAGGCACTCGAGTATCTAAATGTTTATTATTTTGTTGTATTTAGAAACACATACTTATGAACATATACATACATGCATACATATGTATGTACCTACTCATATTATAATTTTTGACAAAAGTAAGTCTAACATACGACTATATACGAGTACATATGCTTGTCGGTGCGTGTGAGATCGAAATTATCTTGTTGCTACAGATTATCATGTCAAATATGCTATAAGTAATTTTTTAAAATCGCAGTAGAATTACAATTTGTGCTCAGTGTGTAATTACGAGAAATTAATTAACATATCTGTGGGTCGTACTCATAAAATACAATATGTACATATGTAGTGTTCAATATGGGCCAGAAACAGTCCACCCACCAAATATGTTTGAAATTAATCCAACTTAATTTTTTTAATGGATTATTATACTATACATACATATCCATATATACAGAAAAACCTTGATATCAAGCTAATCAGTATTATTCGGTAATCCGGACAACATTTTTATTGCACTGCGTAGTCTATAACCCGGATTGATTGCAAACTGTTGTGTAATGTTAATCTCTATTAATAGCAATTTCTATTACATAGTTTTTTCTGCTCTTTCCATTGCTGGAAAGTCAAATTAGTTTGCTATGAAATTCCATGTTTTTGATTGGATACATCAATAAAATGGTCAGAAGAAGATCATGCCAACATTAAAAAGATTTCAGTGCTTGACAAAACAGTTGGAATGGTTCTCGACAACCAAACGTGAATGGATATTATGCCAAACAAAATAATTAGCTTTGAGATATTTATTGTGACATATTGGAATTTTTAGATGTTGTAGCTTTTGTTGTTTTTATACTACAGCTGCAAGATCTAGAAGATCTTTAATGCGAACCGTGAATTCTGCTAATATATCATTCATTATGTTTTTCAAAAGCAATTGTAATACAATGTTTTTAAAATTTTATTCGGTAATCCGGATAATTTGATAATCCGGATCTGCCATCAATTAGGCGGATTATCAAGGTTTTACTATAATTTTAAAATTAAAAAAAAAAAATCATTTCGGTGATCATTAATATAAAAATTATTACCAACTTCTATCATACCTCAGATCTTTTAATGTTATGCAATAAATTAAAATTTGTTAGATGTTCATATCAATACTTCTGCTGATTGCTGATATAGATGGTCCATGTATTCATTAAATTCTCCTCAATAAGAAAAAAACTTTTTTTTATTTAAATATGTTTGTTATATGGTTTTGCGGGTCTATATGTAAATTTCATACCAAAATCGTCAATAGATCTTTAATCAAATTCTTGATAAAAGCTAAGAAATTTCATATGTTTATAGAAGTCCCAAGAATTTTTAGGGACTTACGAAAAATACAAACAAAATCTACTAAATAGCTTCTTAAAAAATTTTGTTTGTACAACAAACATTTTATCATTCGACTTAAATCCATTTTAACTCGCGTTGAATAAATAAAAAAATAGTTAAACAATTTTTTTGTTTACTATTTCGGAAAGGAAAATAATGTTTATTAATAATGCGAATAGAATAAAATTTTTTCGTCTATAATTTTAAATAAATTTCATGTCATGATTTTAAGGAAATCTAAAATTTAATTTTTGTAACAAAAAAAATTTGTTTTCTTTCCAATTTTTATTTTGGTTTTTCATATCTTCGTTTCTAATCACAATTCTTCGCCGATACCAATATGACGTGAGCCATTTTAAATGGATTTTTTTGGAACTTCTCATACAAAAAATGCAGTAGTCGGATTTGAGGCTGTTGTGAAGAGACAAATTTGGCAGAAGGGTAAAGCTGAAAATCTTATACTCAATAACGCCAATGAATTTTATAAATTGGCAAAAATTAATATAAATGGCATTTATATTTTATAATGAGTTTATAGTGATTCGATTTGCTTTTGAGGTCCCTTCTTAAATATTCCATTAACTTGACACCAATGTCACGAGGTGTATACAAAGTAGTGGACCGCCATTTTGGGGTTGCAGAAATTTTATTATAATTTCTGCTCGCTTCTGAAAAATCGTTTTAATTTGATAACTATATAATAGAAACAAAGTTTACATATGTCTGTATTTGAGCACTATTTAGTCCTAAACTGGGGTTGAACGCAGAAAATAGTTTTCGTTTTGTAGTCAACGTGCAGACTACTTTGACCATCGCCACCCTCAATTGTCTAATGCGTGATTAGACAAATTTTCATGAAAAATTCAATCAATATACCTTCTATAAATACACACTAATGTATATCAGGAAAAATGCGAAATATTTTTATGACTTAGTCTGAAACTGGGCTGCAAACCACGACTTTTTGGTTTTGTAGTCATCTTGCAGACTACTTCAGCCATCGCCAAAATGTAAATGAATTTCCATAAATTTTATTTGTATACATTTAGAGTACACACCTCCAACGCATATATTGATTTGTAAATCGGTTGACTGCTTCTCACGTTATAGAATGACGAATAAAGCACAAACATTTTTTATATGATGTCGGTCAAATGTTCACCTCTACCACGTCGGTAGACGTCATCACTTTTCACAAAATTTTTAACCACAATTTGTAACAAAACTTCGCTTCTCTCGACAATGCTGCGTTGAATTTCATCTTTGTTTATGGTTTGTTCACGTAAACCCGGGTTTTCAAATGGCCCCGTAGAAAATAATTTCTCATGCAATAACTGAATTGTTTGACCGGCTGTGTTTCTTATGGCCCTGTCTTGCTGAGACCAAAGGTCTCTGATGTCAACATTAGGCAATTGTGGCCTATCTTGGTAATAATAAGATAAAAAATCGGTTATCTTGGTTTGATAGTGTAGACAATTCACGGTGACGGCGTTTCCGTGCTCAATTTCGGGCGAAGATGCCGCCTGACCACAAACCGCACCATAAGGTAATTTTTTTTGGATGTAATTGCGAAAATTTGAAATGCGCCTCATCACTAAAGATGATTTTGTTGAAAAATGCACTGTTTTTTTCGGTCAAGAGTATAGCGTTGTATGGTAAAAATTTCCCAACTTTATACTAAATAAATGTCAAAGGATGACAGCTTAATTCTTGACATTTCATTATTTAACAGTCAATTTACTTCATAAGCTCAAATTTGCCCACAATTATATATCTACATTTATAAAGCTGAATGTGTGTTTGTTTGTACGTTATAGGAACCCAAAGCGCTGGACCGATCTTCCTGAAAGTTTCACATCATATAATTGGGACTCTTGAATGAATTATAGGCTACTTTTTTTAATCACGCCCACTTTTACGCCTACTTTTTAATTATGTTACTCCTTCCACACCTACGCATAGCATCTTATTCTACGGTACTCTCAACACTGAGTAAAATTAAGACGACCACTACCGCCCCCATGGCACTCGGAGATACAAAATCCTGTAAGAACTCTTAATCCAGTAATACTGTTTGTTCTAGACACACTCCGGTGACTACTGTTGAATGGCAACAGCACCTAGTTAAGTGAAAGTCGTATCAGAACATTTATGCCTTTACGCACATTTATCCAGAATAGACCAAAAACTTATCTCCCAGCGTATTTTTTGGTGGCAACCACAGCCACTACGAATCCTTACCCAAACCAGCACACTGACTCCAACTTTTCGCGGTGGACACAAAGTACTCACTTAAGAGTACATCAGTCATTAAACCCTCAGCGTTACTTAGCGTTAGAGCTGTGGGGCTTCGCTGGCCCCGTAGGACTAGATTAGAGTTGAACTGTATTTCTACAGTCACACAGAAATACAAGCATAACCTCCTTAATCGCTAGTAAGATTTCGAAGAGTCGCCTCGTCTGTCATATTCAAACTCCAAGGAAGTTTAAGGTAATGCTACCCCTTTAGCTAGGGACCGCGGGATTGCTAAACACCCGTAGGTTTTAAAACTTGTCCCAAACCCCCCTGCGTGAAAAATGTGTTACTGCAGTTGTTGTTCCGACTAGAATTCTTCATTGTTACTTAAAACTCTTTTTGCTTGTTTAGCACAATGCTTCGCAGGTATAGGGGCGCTGGTCCAAGATGATGATATGATTTTGTAATTAACAAAGTACTTAGTATACCTACATATGGATATATTTATGTACAGTTTTTTGTTTGCTTCTTGAGTAGCTGAAGAAAAATTATTTTATTTATTATTTCTATTTACTTTAAAAAACTTTCCGATTTGCTAAAAAAATATTATAAATTTTGTTTAAGCCAACTCATAATTTTTGCCTTCGATGTTGTAGCCATTTTTACCTAGTTTTTAACCATTATTTTGTCTACATTTAATCATTAATGGTGAAAGAATTCTTGCGTCACTGACGCACACACACATTCATAAATACATCCATACTGATCAGTATCTTCTTATAGGGGGAAGTAAAAAATTTTTAGTAATTTCCATAAAAAATTTTTAAACAAGTAATGTGAAAGCAGGAGATATCCGTTGCTATAAATATTTCAAGGGTTCAATTGCTGTATTATATTGTTCTGTAAACTTCATTAAATGTCTAACTTCTAAGACTTTTTCATAAAAAGATTTTTGGTTAGGATCTGCCTATACGATACGTATATCATTATTTTCTTATGAGCTTGATTCCACTTCAGCAACAGAAACTTCAATGTAAAAGAATAGATAAAGCGGTATCATCCTCCGCATCTAAATCTGCATTATCAGAAATTTTCATAAATCCTGCTTTTCCAAAACACTACTTAATGGTTTAGTGTGCTGCTTTTTCCCACGATTGTTTAATAAAATATGAAGCATCAAGAACATTTAAAAGTTTCTTTAAGGTTTTCGCAGTATCACTTCGCATGTATGTATGTATGTGGCTGTCACAATAGTAATGACAGTCACGATGAACAACATTTATTCTACAATTGTTAAAATAAATACAATTGTGTTTATTTATATGCTGTTGAAAAATATATCGTGCGATGTAATCAATTATTTTGCAACAAATACCTGTTTATGTCATTCGAAAGTACACCTAAATCCCACTAAACATTATGTATATGTTTAAGGTATCTCTATTGAAAGCCCAAACATTTTTTATATTTTTATCCTAAAACGCGTATGAATGTAACTTTCGTCACGGAAGACTTGCACGTATAAAAAAATATAAATAAATGTGAATAAACACAATAACACACTGCAATCAAAAATTAAATGATTTTCAATATTTAGATCAAATTTAATACAATGTAAACAAAGTAAGAATCACTTATGTATATTAAAGTATTCCCAGCGAAAAATTTCATAATGAATATCATTTAAAGTTAATGGTGGACGCCAAAAGATATAAAAATTGTAATACAAAAAAATTTTATAGGACATTAAAAAAGATTGGAAATAAAAAAACAGACTCATTTTGCTTACTTAAAAGGCGTATTAAAATACTTACATATATAGTATGGATTCTCGCGGATTTCATTTTCCACAAAATACATTTTTCTAGAGATTAAATTTTCGTGGAGACTTTTAATTTTTTTAAATGTTCAAATGTAAAATTTATTTCAATTTCCATTGACGAAAAAAGTTTAATAACACTGATACACTGATACAAAAGTTGAGAGAGAATTTCTGCAGGTGTTCTCATGTACCAATTCTGTTGGAGTTTTGGAGTCCACAGAGAACGAAAATACCTTTAGTTTTTTTATGGCACTTCGAAAAGTGATTTTATAACGGTAAATGTAGTGAGAAGCGTATTTTTTAGAGTTTCAAATTGAAAGAGTCATAATTTCTTTGTTTCCGAACCGATTTCTATAATTTTTTCTTCTTTTTGAAGGATCTGATATTATCTTTCAAACCATGCATACTAAGTTAAAGTGTAAAAAAACAAATTTAAAAAAAAAAATTTTTTTTCCTCAGGCTCTAAGTTGCTTATGAGATTCGAAACAATACATAAATTTCTTATTCTGAAAAAAAGAACACTAAATTAGCTTTCCAAAATGGGTAATTACAATTGAATCGGATAAAAAATAACTGACATGCAATTTTTTCCAAACACATATCACATTCCAAAGCCACCAACTTTTTACAACTAATTTAATACAAATTTAGTTATATTTTTTAAACTTATTTAATTTATAAATTTAATATGTAGAAACAGAATTCCAAAATTAGATTTAGGCTACTAAAAAGAATTCTTCCTCAAAAACAATTTGATTTTTTTGTTGTTGTTTTTAATACATGGTGCCTGGTAGCAGATTTATATTTTCAAACTTAAATAAAAAACGTAATAATTGACACAAAGTTTTATTAAGAGCATTGAACGATAGAATGGAAATGCGGATTTTATTTTCTAAAGAGTATGTCATCCAGATCCTTTTTCAACCAGTTCAATGTTTTCGTTAGTCCTTGAAGATCGACTGGGCCCTGGCGTTGGGGCATTCATAGCCGAAGCAGTTGCGCGGAATCTCTGCACCCACGAACGAATTAAATTTACACTCGGTCCATCACTTATTCGCCGAATACCGAACTTTGAACAAAATTGTAGAAGAGCAATTACGTAAGAAAAATGTCTCCACAGCGAACGCGCGATGCTCACTCGACCACTGCGATATCATGGCTGACAAATCCGCACAATCGATAATTCCAACGGCGCCACCCTCGCTCCGCACCGTTTTTTACTTTTTGAAATAATCGTTTTTAAAAATATAAATGTTACACCAGACACCCTATATAAATGTTCAAACGATTATTTTCACTCGGCTTCGTTAAATAGGCAGTTAGATATTTTTTTTATCTTTTTACCTCTAATGTGGTTCTTTTTGATGTGGTCAGTAAGAGCGATTGTTCTCTCGAATGAACTCACTTGCAAAAATGTCGACTGAGAATTTCGGAGTTTTCATTAAAATTAAAAGAAACATCAAAGTCACTCAAGAGATACATATGAATGTTCGAAAAAATTTTGGAATTAATTAACTGCGTTTATATATCAAATTTCAATGTATGTATAGATAACAATAATGTTAGTAACAAATAAAATAGTAGTAGCAGTAAAATTAATAGTAGCGTTAATTGGTAGTATTATCTGAACTACGAAACTCATTTTTGAGGGTGGCGATGGTCGAAGTAGTCTGCACGTTGACTATAAAACTTAAAATTTTCCTGAGTTCAACCCCAGTTTCAGACTCATAAAAACATCTCGCATTTTTACTGATGTGCATTTGAATGGCTTTGTGTCTTTTGTTGTCGGAATGTTTCAGTAGCGAAGGCATAGTCACTGGTCACTGAACAGTGACGGCTTCAGCTGTACCCAATCCACAGGCACATCAGAACGCCCTCCTTCGTCGGTATTGTGTAGCACCGGCGAAGTAAAATAATTACAAAAATGGCTACTAAAAACGAAGCTTCAAAAATTTAATACGTCTCCTTGAATCAGAGACACTACAACACTGCTATAAAAAAAAATAACGTGCAAATAGCAGCCTCCTATCATTTCTCTTACTATCCCAGTGACTTTACTGCTAAGAAGCAACAACGGAATATTGATGGTTGCTACTTCTTTACTGTACAAGCCCAAGGATTCAACATAACTAAATATGAACTAAATTTTAACTGGGAGTTTAACATTTTCATGTTAAAGAAAAAATATAATTTATAAATTGATATTGGAGTAGGAGAATTTACCTATACCTCGGTATAACGAACGATATGACATTATAAAAATTCATTAGACCGAAAAATTCGGTGCATCGCGAGGTGGAATAGGCAACTAACGGTATCGTAATGTGTTTTACAGCAACTTAAAACTAACGAAACGCAATTGATGCGACCGACAAGGTTGGTGAATGGAGTTGTTGTACAACAATACAACAACCACACACATTTTTTGTCTGCGATAGATCAAAAACAACTGATGAAAATATTACAAATGAAATGTGTTTGGGTGCCTTCGTAAACATCTGTATGCAATGTGTTTAAGTAAAGCAGCGATGTTTTGCCAACCTTGCGAATCATGCATTGTCATTTTAAACTTTACAACACCGTCGACGTTTAGGAACAGTTCTTGGATTTGCATCATAAAAAACAATTTCTGCGACAAAAATAATTTGGGAAAGCAATTAATAATAATTAGTATTTAAAAAAATCATTTTTCTGAAGTCAAAATTAATTACGATTATTTATTTAGCAAAATTATAAAATGTTTCTTGTATAAAGAAAATTTTTTTAAGAAGCTATTTAGTTTATTTTTGTTGTAGTTGTCAATAATTTTTTGGGGAGTTCTTCTATAGATACTTATATGAAATTTCTTAGCTTTTTCGCGAATTTGGTTAAATGTCCACTGACGATTTTGGTATTAGCACCAAATGAAACTTGTATATAGACCAGCTAAACCATATAACCAATGTAGATAAATAATCGTAATCGTAAGTATTTTTTCATTGAAATTTGTTACCATTCTTGTTTAGTCGTCATAATTTATAAAAAGCATTATTGTTCTAAATTGTGCTTTTGTTACGTTTATTTGCGCATCAACTGTGTATCTGATGATTTTAGGAATGCCATGCATCGTCAAAGTTTGCACGGTTGCGTTTAGGAAAATGAGACATTGTCACACTACAAAGCAGCTGACGTTTAGGAAGGCAGCCTTTTACTTATAAACTTAAAAAGTGTGTAAGAATTTACAATTTTTTAATATCATTTGATGTTAAATACAAAGTTTTTTCTCACCAAAACACAATTTTAGCGACACTTGTAAATAAATAAACATAAACAATTTTTTGACGTTTGAAGCACAAATGTAGATACAGAAAAAAATTGCCACATGTATTGTAGCACAAACGTCAAAAAGTTGTTTAAAAATTAAAAATTTTTTGTGAGAACAAACTTTGTATTTAAAATCAAATGACCTTAAACAATTAAATCGATTCTGAATACATATTTTTATTTAAATTTTTATTTTTTATACAGATTTACATTGATTATATGTTATTATAAGACATGTAAATTTTACTTTAGAAATCAGATATGTATGTTTTTATCTAAAACATATTTCTTGTTTCGTTTTAATCCAGATTTGAAAGTGTTGTTTCAATATTTCAAGCAGTTTACATTTCATATCGTTCTTTTTTCTCCTGTAAACTTTTGAAATGTGATGTTAATATATTTTGAATTTTAGGTGCGCCTTCAAACAAATTTATGTTTTTTAAAGAAACTTATGGCATGTTTTTTAGTTTACGCCGCAATTATAAAAATTTTCTTTGCTTGGTATAATAAGTATCTACATTTTTAAATTTTGCAACTTGCAAAATTTATAGAATATTTCCAATATATTTTTGTTTTGAAATTCAACTTATCAGTGTGTAACAAGACCAGATTTATATGTATGTATTTGCTAACTACGCAAGTTTAAAAAAAATACAAATATGAAAAAAGATGTACTTCTTTAACAAAGAACTAGGAAAATTATTTTGTGGTCCCATGGTTCACTAGAAAGTTCCTTTCAATGCAACTATGGTTTGCGCATAAACTTATATTTATGTTAACCATTGATATTCAAATCCTTTGAATGCATTTTTGTACCAGTTGCAAATTAAAATCTTATGATGTTTTTAGAAGATATGTGTAACTCTTTAGCTACTATTACTCATAGCAGAAAAGTATAAACCTCTTATATTCAAAATGAAACAAAAACATCGAACTGGTAAAGTTTTACAAACTTCTGATTTTTTTTTAACAAATAAATATTTCTACATCTTTATGCACAGCATCGCAGCAAAAAATATGAACGGGTTGGGAATGAAGTATTGTTTTCATGATTTCTTGAGCATTTGTTTGATTGAGTGCATTCTTAACAATATTTCAAAACTGTTTAAAATTATAATTTTCAAACTTCGGAATAAAGCACTCAACTTTTCTAGTAAACCATGCCAGAAATATGTATTATTTAGATTAAAAATCCGTCATAAAGATGCATGGAAAAATTAGTTAATTCATGGGTTCCATTATAATATAGTTACTATTTAAACGTTCCAAAGGTTTGAGAGCTTTTGAGAGTATAAAAATTTTATTACACAAAAAATAATGTTTCTTATCGCGTTCATAAAGTAAAATAAAGTTGAAAGAATTGTGCAATATAAATAAATAAGTAAATAAATATTCAAATTTAAATATTTGTATTAAAAATAAATATTTAAACATGAATAAATAGGAAAAGTACAATATAAGTAGCAAACGGTCTTTTAAAAGGGATGTAACTGGCGGAAGAAATAAAATTAATTCAAAACTTAAATTAATATCAAAAAGCTCAACAAGTTCGTTTAAAGAGGCTGCGCGTTCTACTGATACAAGTCTGATTTTCAATCGGGCAAGGAAGACAATTTTTAATAGCTGTAATTTGTGTTAGTTAGTTTATAAAAAGATTGTCTTTTTGTTTTATTTATTGTTTATATATTTTATATTTTTCTATATCAAATTTTATTAAAAATTTAATAAAATTTTTCATTATAAAAGTAACGACAATAACCTGCGTTTAATTAGAAATTTCAATATTTTAGGAATTCATTAAATAATGTACTTCAGCAGGCATATAAAAACTAATGCCTCGCATTAGTGAAGAAATGTCGTATGTTTGTTCACATTAGTCATATGCATTTAATTGAATGACGAGTCGTTCATAGATATATGAATACAACAAAATCAAAATAAGTATATAAATTCGAAAATAATATTTATACGGATGGACATTAAAGAATGTAGGAATTACATATATGCAGTTTCCAAAAATGGACCTTCATCGTCTTGGTGTTTCTACCATCATAATGTTCCCCCTAATGTCATAAAATTAAAATTCGCAATTAAACTATAGATGTTTGCGAAGGAAGTAATTCGATAATTCTTGTAGAAACAGAGATATGGTGAATAAATACTAGAAGGGGATACTGGAAGTCAATGGCCATTGATGCAGAATATTGGGCGTCTCGGCACAAAAACATTTATATATCGTCCTTTAACACATTAATGCCCAGACCTTTTTTTTTTGGAATTTTGAGATGAAATTTTCAACACGTCGTCCTTTTTGGATAAGAAACTTTTTTCAGCAACTTTGCGGAAAGAAATTGGGAAGGGTGTGTTTTGGGCGGGCAACTTAAGATGCCACTGGGCAGTTAGCTAACAAATTGACAACACTTATAGTTTCATAAAAATATATTGTTTTTCAATAAAAATATTGTCATACATATTTATTAAATTATTTATTGTGAAACTCTGCAAAGCATTTATTTGGATGGAGGGAAACGTCGCATTTTTTGCATATAAATATTGTGCGGCCACCGCAGTATTTACATTGATGGCATTTTGATTCTCCTTTTATAATTATATGGTACTTTTTGTCTAGGCGAATAATATCTATAACAAGTAGAAGATGGACCTTCCTTATCTGGTAATTGTTCAAATGATTTTAAAAGGAATATAGCACATTGTCTTCTAAATTCTAAGTAAAGTAAATTGTGTACCATCTTTCGAAACAACAACCATCCTTGATCACAGCATATATCAATTGCCCATGCAAAAAAAGGCCACTACCATTTCTTTGTTCGAATAGTGCAGCGATAAGTTGACACAAATTGATCACATAAATCAACACCGCCCATTTATTTGTTATATTGTGTAATAGGAAAAGGGATTTTGATATTTATCCGCTTCTTTTGTTTCCGTGAATACCTGGATACTGTTCCAATGGGATCTATAGGGAAGCAATTTGTAAGAACAGTTACAACAGCATTATTTACCCATCTAATGACAAGAAAATTTTTTGTGCAAGCTAGATCATACGTGCCTCGTGGTTCTTTTGAAAACTTGTGCTTATGTTGAACATCATTTCCTTTGAAACACGATTTTCGCGTAAAGTGCCAGTGGCACCAATATTTTTATTTTGCAGTTCTTCAAGTAATCTTACGCTAGTAAATAACTTATTAACCCATTAAACGCCAAGATCATTACACATAAAAAAATATTGTAACTCATTTATTTTTTAAACTTTTTTACAATTAAGATATATAGAAAAAACAAAAAATTTTAAAAAAAATAATTGGAAGTGTACTTTTAGAGCTGTATTCGGGCGAGTACAGTGGCGTCATAAGTATGCTATTTTTTTAAGGTATGAAAAATTTTAAAGCATACTTTTTAAACACATAGAGCTAAATCGCATTGTTCACATAACCATCTTATTCTGTTATGACATTCACGACATCGTAACTGATATTTTACCCTCTTAGGAAAGTGGTTTTCACCACTAAATGCAACACCAGGAGCCAGCGACCGTTTCGAAATATTCGTTTTCTGGGTATAGCCAATACATATCCTCTTTAGGCATTGAGTGATAACCACTGTATAATAAAATTCCTTACTTTCAAGTCTTCTGCGTTGAAGGAGAAATTGTGCGCGTTAGCTTGTGACGCATAAATACAAGTTTGCTCAACGATTAAATTAACCACTTTTTCATCAAATAAGACTTCAAAAACCTCAACCGGCGATTTTCCACTTAACTCTGCGATCATATTGAGCTCATTGTCCGAAAAAAAATTGGTTTGATGCATTTCAATATCCCAAGGTCTCTTTGTACACTTAGGAGCTATTTCGCGTGATTTTGAAGACATCATTGTCTGCCGCAACTGCTCAAGTGGAATAACATCTTCGCTATCGCTGCTGAAAAATACTTCGACTTCACCTGGTACATCATTTGGCATACGATCAAAAAGAATATCATCAGCATTACCCTTCTCTTCGTCTGTGTTATAGTCCGGATCTGGTGGAATAATCGCTATATCGAAATTTTCGTGTCCACCTCTACCCACAAAATCAAGAGCCATGCTTAAATATGTAAAAGCTTTACCATAAAAACTTGACGGTTTGATAGCTGTAAATTCCATTTTGGTCCAAGGAAAATTCTAAAAAATTTATACATATCAAGCCATTGTACTCGATTGGGTACACCGATTTTGTTACTCACATAAGGTGTCCAAAAAACAATTTTTGTCCTGTAACTTTCTTTTTAACGTACACACAATCACTCTTCTACAGAAAACTATAAGAAACTCTTATCTGGACGAAACAGTATTTACTCTACGCAGTTCAGTTGTTACTGATGGTAAAAATCACAAATATGATAAAGTGATACACAAAAACAAACAAAAAAAAAGCAATAACGGTATATTTTTCAAAATATTTTTTATTTGTATTTTAAAGCACAATGTGACAAATGCAAAACCAGAAGAAACGTTGCATAATTTTTTTTGCAAACAAATTTATACGTACTTAAATATTGCCTCAATAAACTCAAGCGAGTACAATGGCTGGGAAAGGGTTAAAGAATAATTGAGTTCCAGCTGCTATTTGGCAATGCGAAACTAGCCCTAGCACAACAAACCAAATCCAAGAGGACTTATATTTGTAGATGATCCGCAATAAGACTTTGAGTGTATCATATATCCATTATGATCAGCCATGCACCACAACTTGAAGGCATAAAATTGCATCGAAAGTTAGTCAACGTTTATGAGATGTCCTTCAAATCAAAAAAATATATCAATCCACTTAGAAAAGCAAAAGTAACACAGATATCGCCACAAATTCATTTTCACAATACAGAAACAGAAAAACATAAGCGATAAATGCCCATTGGCATCTTAAATTGCCACGTAAATAAATCAATTAATTTCTCCTAATTAAACATAAAAAATTAATCAACTTTAACTTCAAAACAGTATATGGACTTTATTTCTAACTAAAACAATTAATTTTGATAATATAATAAAATATACTATACTTATATTACTTATATTTAATATCAACAACCCCGGCCAAAAATCAATTTCGAAAAGTGCTTAAAAATCAAATCTTTATAACATCCAAACGAATAAAGCAAATGAAGTGAAATAAAAAGTAGTAGACAAACAAAAATGATTTTGCAAGAACCAACGGTTCTTTTTATATTTTTTTATTTTCGATCTGTCTCTCAGAGTAAAAACAAATGATGAACTTTGCTAGCAACGTAGGTTGCCAACGGGCATTAATGGGTTAAGATCCGACTGGGAATGCCAAAGTTATAGAGAAAAGTTTAAAGAGTTTAATTACTGTCCATAAATACATTATATGTATTAGGGGTTGTACGGCGCACTTTTTTTTTGCATATAGAGTGGTACGGTCTAATGTATATATGTATGTATGTATGTATGTACTACGCACTTATTCTCTTTTTTATCGTTTTGTCTCGGTGTCATCAGTTGGTATTTCCGGAAATTAAACGAGCTGATTTACAAATTCTATTAAATAAGCGTAAACACGCAAACGCAAAATACATTTGTAGTCTCATACTTATGTATGTATGTATTTACATACATTCGAATATTATCCCTCCCATTCGTGCAAACTTATGCAATGAATTAGAAAACTTCATTTATTTCCTCACAAAAATAAAAAGTGAATTGAAACAGACCCAAACTCGACAAATTGTTTGAACTTAAAAACGCAAAGAAAATGTCGCTAGGAACTTCTGACAGCTAAAGACTGAAACTTAATATGAAATATAACCATGTTTTACTTTACAAAAGGAAAGTTAGTATTTATGTAAATCTTAAATCTAAAAATAAAAATAATGAAAGTCCGTAGTAATTCAAGTAAAAAATAAAAATATTTATACACATAAAACAATAAAAACGAATTTCTTTCAAATTTGAAGATATATTTACGGGAATGCTGTTGGTGGTACGTAGGTATAATGCCATTTGTCGGTCGGTCACGTAGTAAAAAGTTCGTTTTTACTTTAAGAACTCTTTGCTTTACTTCCAAATATGTTAGTATTTGCGATATTAATTACCCCATTGTTTAAGTGGATCTGTTGATGAAAATTGATGGCGATGTATCAGCTCAAATAACACATAATGTGAAAAATCACTGCCGCCAACAGCACCATCAAAACCAACACTACTAACCTGTGTGCAACGAATATTCATAAAAGATTATTATGTTCCGGCAAAATTTTACATACCAAAGAATTTGAATTTTGAGCTTACTACGCGGTTTCTCGTATGTATAAATGTATAAAATTGATGCAATATCACCAACGCCATCATTACCAAAGTTGTTGGCGATTTCGACATACTTACAAACACCACCTATTTAATCGCCATCAAATAAAATAGTAACAGCAGCACGGTCTACAACGGCAGCAAAAGCATCAGAAAATAAAATTCCATCAGCAAAAAGAGCATTTACACCGGTAGCTACAGTGCGGATGTAAATTCATCGGTATCCGCTTTATAGTTGGCGGTACATGACCGCAAGAATAATGGAAATTTCACAAGCAAAATTTTGGATTATTTTAACATTATTCCTTGCAATTGATGTTGTTGCTGATGAAGTTATTTTGCGCATAGATCCTTTGGGTAAGAGAAAATTTCTTTCTGACTTTTCCATTATTTTAACTTAATTTTTTTGGCAAATACTTATAGATAGTTTTTGCTTTATTGGTAGTTATTTTTTCCTTTATTTAGTTTTTGTATTGAATCCTAATATTTTATATGTTTAAGTGTGTTTGTGTTTGTTCTCAATGCTTAGATTGTGCCCTTAATGCAATTTTATAATCAAATCTTTAACGTTACTTATTTTGTGAACACAATGAGATTTCTGCTTTCTAATATTTTACGGATTTCCATATACTGAGACGAGAACAATTTTATCAAGTTAGAAACGTAGAATAATTTTATCAAAACAAATTTTCTTACAAAAGGTTTTCGTTCAATAAATGTGAACAAATTATGAATCACATTACAGCGCGTTTAAAATAGTTCATATTTGGTCACTAATTTGTATTAACGATAATTGAATCGATAGAACATTTTAACATTAAAATCGATTTTATTGTTTGGTAAAATTTCAACACAATATTCTTTAACATTAAATAAATTAAATTATAAATTATTTTTATCTGGTAGAGCTAAATGCATTTATATGCATTTGAAATATGCCATTTTAAACTAAAATACCAGTAAAGAGAAAGTGTGCTGTAGACTTTTCTTGAAAACGAAAATGTAAAATGAAAATGATAAATGATGCAAATGGAAATTTTACATTAGTTTTAAAAATTTTGCTAAACTATAAATTTCTCTATTTCATTAAGGTAGTGTTTTTACAAATGTAATTAAATATGTACCCCCAACTCTATTTTGCGATCTTTTTTACACGGTTCCACGGATGTTTTTAATTTGCTTGATTTTTTTTCCAGTTCTTATTACAAATAATGTGTTAGGAACACACTGATTAAGAGTTAGGTTTCTTTCGAGCTGGTAACTATAGACTTCCATTACATTTTTTGCTTTCTTTAGGTATTTTTTCAGGAAATGGACTGAGGAATCAAGTGAAATTTTTGTTTTTCGATATCATTATATTTTATGGTCTTTTAAAAAATCTTTTTATTTTGATGCCCTTATCATGGCGGTGTTTAAAGATTGTAAAACATGTGCATTATAAGCACTATTTAAATATAATAAAAGTAGGAAGATACAATTTTACTCCATATATTTTCGAATTTCGAAATACTAAGATCGCACGCTAGAAATTATTTATAGAAGATAACATTTCGGAAAACATCTTTGTTCTATGTTAAATACTTCTGGAGGTATATGGATCCAAAAGGAGATACAAAAATCAATTTTTTTTGTGAGTTTTAGCCACTATATGGAAAGAGTACCAAGAACATGTCCGCTTATTTTTCAGCATCATTATATATATACTTTTGTAATTTTTATTAATTTAATTCCAAAAATGGCCGATAAGTTGGTGGGGCCTAGCGAAGATCACCGGATTAATCGAGTTACATATTAATATTAAAATTTGCATATTTGACAATTATGCGCGTCAAATTTTTTCTTATTTAAAAAAAAAAAAAACAATCTTTATTTTTAATTTAATTCAACAATTATTTATTTATTACATCAAAGCAGAATGGAAGAACTAAGACTAATTTAAAATTTTTATTTCACTTAGCATGCACCTTTCCCATCCTAAACTGTAAGGCCTATTGTTACAATATTCCGATTTGCACACTTTGGAATTGACTAAAAAAATTCGGCTGCCACCCTAATATGCATATTTAATTTGTGTATAAATAATTTTGTAAACAAAAAAATCTTTTATTCACTTTTATTGCTAAATTTTGCTTCCAATGTATAGTTTTGAATATTTTCACTCTTAATAATCATTCAAAAAATGCGTACGATCGTTCGAGAATCTTTTGATATGTACAATGCACATGCATAAATATATACTGTACATATAGAATAGTCGACTCTTGATAGTTTGAAACTCGTAAATTTAAATGTCGCTATAATTTAAATTGTTTTCCAGGTCATTTGAAAAACATTAAATAAATTGGAAAAAAAATCCATGCAATTTGATTTTCTCGGTAACGACGACGGTCTATAATTTGAATTTTTTGGTTCTATGCTCTATGTGTTTGTGTTTTTGAAACAAACTAAAATTTAAATATGCAATGCTTTGTTGTATTAATGAGCTTTCTTTTCAATTAAAGTATTGTTGATTTCAAATTACGATAATATAAACTTTTTCTTTGGTTCGCTGGAGTTTCAAGTTATTGAGAGTCGACGAATAATTAATAAAGAATTGTTACGTACACATTTACTTTCTAACTTCAAATTAAACAACAAGTAGATAAACAGCCTACATTTTAACAAATGTTTGTACAAATGGAAGAGGATAAAAAGTTTATTTTTTATTTTCCGCCGTCGTGGAATCAGAAACAAAATAGAAACAATTCCAAAAATTGTATTTATCTTAGTAATCCACTAACCAGTTCTCTTAAAGCGGATGATAATAAAAATAAATATGAAATTGTTAGTACCTAATAACATGTTTCTATGTATATACAATGTACATGTACTAATATGTTTGCAAGAAGGCAGAAGATATTAAACTTTTTATAATTTTCTATAAATGTTTGTATATAGATATAAATACTAGGGTGATCAATTATGCGATATTTGTTAAAAACCGGTTTTAGAATGGTTCGAATATTAAAAAAAAGCGGTTACGATTTTGCAAGTTAAAAAAAAACTGATAACCGGTTTTGTTATTAAAAAAAATCAAAGTATTATGCTGTCTTTGATTAGTTTTATTAAGGAAAAACGTTTATATTTCAGATATGTACATTGAATTTTTATAATGTTTATAAATACTTATGTTTTTCATACATATCCATTAACTAGATTCGCTACCACCACACCCAAACCACTTAGTTCTGCCATCTGACGCGAAATGGCAGACATTCATAATATAATATTTAAACATTATCAAGATCTTTGATCTATTTTTCCCCATGGAAAGTACCTTATATTTTAAGTTGAATCGTAAATTATCCGTCTACCGAATTTCATAAAAATCTGTCCATCGGTTTAGGGGGTATGGAACAAATATCCCAACATCTAACCATACAAACATTCACATTTATAATATTAATAGGATATGTGTATGTAAATACATATTTAATTGAGAAAAAACTGCACTATTCCGTGTTCGAGAAACTAACATTTAAAAAAAGAAACCGGCAGCGAAAGCATTGAAAAAAACCGGTTCGAAGTCCGGTTGGAAAACCCTAACAAATATGTATATATATATGTATATATATATAATAATTATTTACATACTTTTTAGAAGATTGCGCAAGAACAAAATATCTTACAAAACATTGTAATGTTTTCAAGCGCTGCACATCACCTTCTTTAACCTATCAAAACAAACACTTCAATGACAAAATGTTTTATGTATATAAACAATACTATATTATAATACTAGAGAACGAAATAAAAGTAGAACCAACTAAAATAGAATAAAATTAAGTAGCATTTCGCTAAAGTAATAACAATTGAAGTAGTATCTACTTCAATTTGCTTACAAAGTTTGTTGGTTTAATTAATTTTTTTTTTTTTATCTTGGACCAGCACTCAGGAGATGACCCCTACATATGCGGTGCATTGTGCTGGAACTAGATGAAAGGGATAGTAGGAGAAATGACAGAAGGTGAAGCTTCACTATCGTACAGCACTGCTTTTGCATATTATTTGTTTATAGTAGTGTTGTAGCGTCTCTGATGTCAAGGAGATGTATTAATAGTTACTTTACTTCGCCGGGCGTTCTGATGTACCTGTGAATTGGATACAGCTGAAGCCGTTACTGTTCAGTGCCCAGTGACTATGCCTTCGCCACTGAAACCTTCCGACAAAAACTGGCACAAAGCCACAAAAATGCAAAACAGAACAATGCAAGGTGTTTTTATGAGTCTGAAACTGTGGTTGAACCCAGGACAAATTTTCCGTTTTGTAGTCAACGTGCAGACTACTTCGACCATCTCCAACCTCGTTCTATTGAGTACCAGTGCTTCATACCAGACACCGTATTTAGCATTAAAATTATTGATATGAACACTATGTTGACAACATTGTGCCTGAATTCTCATCTTTGTCAATATTTTACTGCACTCCCTATGCTTACTACTGTGTATTTTAGAATATTTTGTGCAGGCCTTTAATACTTATGTAAATACATACATATTATACTCGTACATTGTATAATATTTACGTAACAGTTATTAGAAACTTAAGGCTCGCTATATATACATACGTATGTAATACATGTATATACTGAGCATAGTCAGCAGAAAAAAATGTAATTTAATGTTGAATAACTGGGGACATAATCGACATGAAAATAGTAAATAGGGTAGAACTTTATGTTTTACAAACATAAACATAATCTTTTAATCTGTTTCACTTGTTCTTTCCCTTTTAAGTCTCTAAATATAATAAGAAAGAAGACAACTATCCGCTTAAGATATTAAATTCATTACATTATTCCTTTAACTCTTCCTAGCATGAAATTTCAGCTTTGCTTAATTTAAATTAGAAAGGAATAAGTAACATAAAACAAGGATGTAATAAATAATAAGATGGTTTATTCGCCATAGTCCAATGAAAAAATTAATATGCAATTACAAAACAGCGGCATATTAAAAAAAAATCCCACTGACAGATTATTCAATAAGATAAAAAACATTTTGACTAGAAAGTTCTTCTCACTAGTAATAATACCAACGACATGTGAATTGAATGTGTAGGCTAAATGAAAAAAATTCGTATATACACGGTGGGCCAAAAGTAATCACCCGGGGCATAAGTAATCACCCGATGTCTTCTTGCTGTAATTTTATTTAATAAAAACCTTTGGATCTGCATGTATGGTCATCAACTCTGGCGGCGGTCACTTAGCCCATATCATGCAGTGCCAAAATTTGTCTTAAAAAAAAATTACTGAAAAAGAACATCGGGTGATTACTTATGGCCCGGGTGATTACTTTTGGCCCACCCAGTATGTATGTCCATATATGGTTTGGTAGTTATTTTTAAGTGATTGGTAAGCGCCATAATTATCAATTTTTCTTTATAAAAATCGATATTGGCCCTCCGCAAACACCAACCGAAGATACACAGTTTTACCCTGGCAATCGGAACACCTATGGCCGTCAATAGTTCAGAAATTGTGAGCTCTGTGCTAGCAAATCAGAGTAAATTCGCAGATTCTCAGCAAATATATATTTATATATACCACGGCCTACTTTGTCCAGCAGTCTGTAGCCATCGTTATAGACTGACATTATCAGGAAGCTTCAGATTACCAAATGTCCTATGAAGAAAGCTATAAGGGACCATGTAGTCGACTCGAACGTGTCTATGTCTAAACCATATAACAAACGTACTGGATCAAAAATATAACAGATATAAAAATATATATATATATACGTATATGTACATTGTATATATTCCGAGTTTTTACTAGTAAGTACATTTCATATTTAATCATATAATAGGTATCATAATTTCCTCATCGCCAGAAGAATCGAAGCTACCATTCCCATAAATATCACGAGGGTCTAATAATTCTATTAAATCGTCGATAAATACAAAATCAAGCCAACAAATTAGTACGGTTATAGCGAACTCCGGTTATAGCAAATTTTCATTTAGTTCAGTTGTTCACGTATTTAAAAAATAAATAATAAATTTAAACTTATAGCATGAAATACATTCGCCACAGTAAGCTACGAGCTACAAATGTAGTTGGCTCCATCGTTGCCTTGTAGTCGGCTACTAAATTCTTTTGAATACGTCAACTGCACCATTCTTGTTTTTCCAAAATCTTAGAGTCTGGGTGTACCAGATCATACAAAATTTTGTTGTTGTGCGCTTCTTCAATTATACCTTCATTCATTTTACCTAAAATGTATATGTTCATACTATTTAAAAGCAAGTCCAACAAACCATCTATTTTTTTGTGTGAAACGAATAAAATGCGGCAACATAGACGAAGTCTAAATGCAATTTAACGATAAAGAAGTAAGATGAACTAGTTAGAGCTTTGATACTAAATCCGAATGTCTTTAGTGCTACCTACGCTTGCCAGGTGGGCTTTATTTTCAAGATATTTTACGTGTTGTCAAGTACAAGCTCAAATACAATTTGTCATAACTAAAAAGGAGTAACTTGAAAAATTTTATGAAAAAATATTTCACAAATCTTTCGTCATTACAGTATTTACGAGTACATTATTATAATAGTGTCACAGTTGTTATATGTACATATGTATATGTATGTATGTACAATTGCAAATATTAAATTTTATGTGCACTGATAGGGACTGAATTTAATTTTTATTTAATTAGCTTACATTTTCAAATTTTAAATAGGCTAATGTTCGATATTCTACAGGAGTTAAAATAACATGTAATAGTAAGAAATAAAATAAATCATAGGGAAAAATTTTAAATCACACTGACAAACACTAGCGGAATGGAACAACATGCTGTTTTCTTCAGAGTTATTCGTGTTTTTCCAATATGTAGATGTATATGTAAATTATTAGTTTTTTAATACATATATTTAATACTTTTATATGTTTATGTTTTCATGTATATCATTTTGACTGTTTAATAACATTAAAATGAAATAAATTTTCAGTGTGTCAAGTTCTTTTTTGAAAATTAAGCTAATTTTAATAGAGTGTCTAGTTAGAGTACTATATAAATCTGACAACCGTAGTTCTAACATACTTCAGTTATTAAAAAGTCATGTGTATACATAGTGCCTTCTTTCTTCGGTAGTATACAATTAATAAAAATTAATAATTCTAAAAAGGCAAGATGGATTAAATCGGTAAATTTATATCTTCAAAACTAATTAAGGTGCTATAGTTTATCTAGAAATCTAAGCGAACAGCTATTTCCTACTTTTTAAATATTTTTCCTTTGGGACAAAAAAGGGCATTATGATCCCTTTTTTGTACTCCATTTATGTATCTCATAAAGTACTGAATGTAGTGAAGAAATTTAACTAACTTTCTTCTCTTCCTGAAATAATTTGCAAGATATTTTCTCATGCGGAAGTATAAGCACAATTTTTGCCTCGTCAAAATTATTGCATAATTTCAATGAAATTTAAGTCATTGATATGAAATTAAAAAAAAATAAAAGTAAGCTTTCGAATTTCTAGATTTAACAATTTTTTTTAAAGGTTATTCCAAAACTGCAATGGTTGTAGTAATAAATAATAGATCTTAGCATTATGCAAATTACTGTGATTGAAAAAAGTACAGTTCCATTAATAGATCTTCGTTAAAGCTTTCATATATTAAACTGCAAAAAAAATATGAAAGTAAGTTAAATAATTATTTTTTTATTCTCTCTCTTTTCATATATTCAATTTACGGGTCCTATGTATTCCTGCCAACGATTGTATATGTGCAACAACAATTCCCTACATTGATGTATATTTCCATCCTTGTCGGCAAATGTCGCACTAACTACATCATTTATTATGCCAAATCCATTGACACTGATGCTGATGATTTCCCTTGACTCAACTACAAAATACAATGCTCTATGCTGAAATAATTACACAATTATTCTGCAAAATCTTTGCTGCAACTATATATTTTTTCTTCTTCTTTAAAAATCGTTTTAATAATGGTAATAAACACGAATGATTGTTCACATTTACCATACACCACGGCACATTGTCGTCGTTGGTATAATTAAACGAACATCGTTTATGGGCACTGCTGTAATGACGTCTTCTGAACGCACCGACTGATGCTGTTTATCATGGTGTTAATAAAAATATATATATACAAAATATTGGCTGTATTATTTCATGCTGCATTATTGTATTTCATTTTGTCTTTCTATAAAAAATAAAAAAAACTATAAATTCACATACAAACACCTGTGAACATATTGACAAATATAATTGCCTGGCAAATCTTGTATATTAAATAATTTATTCAATATATGTTTGTATATACACTTCTATAAACACGTATATACATTTTACAAATAACAAATTCAATAAAACATCGATGACCTTACCGGCTGTTCGCTGCAGCACTTTTGTCAGCTACACTGCGCACATATCAAAAAGCAGCCTGCGGCACAGATCAAGTTGTAATTACATGCCCACGTGGCACTAGTATATCCATAGAATTTGCACAGTACAATAAATTTATAGCCATAGGTAAGTACATTATCCACAAAATCTCTCCTAAACTTAAGCTACGTCAAATTCAATAATTTGATATATATTTTTTTCATACATTTATTTGCAATCTATACATTCACAATGTTAAGGATAACATTAAACCACAACATTTGATTCAATCTCACTGGCGTTTAATATATATATGTACATACGTATTTACATTTTTATATTAATTAATAATTAAGAATAAGATTTACATATTTACAAATTATTAATTCGTTACTTTTTTAAAGGCAGATCTGAAACATGAAACCTTTTTGACCTTTTTCTAACAAAGAAATTACCAATGCATTACTAGGATTACTAAACCTCTCACCGTAAGACGATGCGAACTGTATCGATTTCTATTGAAACTTTTTGATATGAGATTTAGTCATTAAATATTTTTTAATTCACTTTTTCCGCCATGCCACTGCTGAAATTTTTGTTGCATACTGTGCATTTGTCATAAACAAAATTTTTCCATTTTTAACACCAATTATCTAATTCTCAATTGATATTATATTTAGTTATCTTCTCAAGTTTTGTTCATTGCAGTTTTTACATTTTTATACCCTTCACTTTAAGTGTAAAGAGTATATATATATATATATATTTCTCTTTCGGTGTGAAATTTCTTTAATATTCCTCTTTGAAGAAAAATTTATATATTTTCAGAAATGTTATGATTAGAGAAGTTTATACAGCCATGTCCGTCTGTACGTGTGTCCGTTGAAATGCCGTTTTTGGCCAAATTAATCAATACATAATATTTTTTTTGTGGCCATCGGTCTGGTCTGGGGATTGAAACTCAGGCAAATCGGTTGAATAGTTTCCTAGCTACAGCCCAAGAACCACGACCACCTCGTTTTCTTACTTGAAATTTTAGTACAAAAAATGGCTGAATTATATATTATGAATTAGACTAATAGAATAACATTTGAATTAAAACATACTCGTACTTTTTACTTACATACATAATATGATTCGAACCACCATCAAAACATCACCGAAACGCCATCCAGATACTCTGCTCCTCATCTATCGACACCGCACAGTGGGTTGAAATGGGTCGAAAGTGACGCTTAATTGAATTTTTAAAATTTTTGCGATTTTTTTAAAAAGCGAAAAAAGTAAAATTTTGCATTAAACGAGTCCGTAATTTCCAAATTTAACGTTAACAAAGTGTTATTTTAAGAATGGAACCTTCAACTTCAGGTATTTAAGTGTATAAAAATGATGTAGGGTTTTATGTTATATGTGTGAAAATATTTTTGACGATTTTTTTTTTAAAAAAGGTCTAAAATTGGCCTATTTTTGATGTTTCGTTAACCATAACTTCTAAGTTAGTTAAGTTTGGGTTTTGAATCATATATTTTCTAAAAGTATGGAATCTTAGCTTGATAATACAAGCAAGAAAATTTGCGGTAGTGTTGCTCCATTTTTTGCTATTAACATTTTTCTGTTTGAAGTCGTGTTTTTTCAAAGTCATGTATTTAACAAAACTAACGTGTATTTTGTTTTGCTATAGTCATTCGTTCAATGTTTACTATTGTTGTCGGAGAATTTTAATTTAAATAGAGATAGGTGCGTGAACAAGTTTCAGTCATCTTCATTCACGAGAGTGTTAAATTAAAAAAAAAAACATTATAACGAAAATTTATAACAAAAAATGGCTTGCTAATAATTTTAACAAATGAAACTGATTGTTTTGCATTAAAATCAGTATTATGGATTAAATAGCCATGCTGAAAATATCATGTTTAAGAATTCACAAAAATAAATCCCGGTTCACGAGCTGATCTCTATTATGATTGTTATTATGTTGTGTTTTAATATTAATATTTGTTGTTTTAAAAGAATTGTTTATAGTGTTTTACTTCAAATAAAGTAATCGGTATTGGGTAAAAGGCTGAACAAATAAAACATTTAAATTATTTTAAAAAATAATTTAATATATTTTAGGGACAAGCCCCAATACTACTTTTATTCCTCGCCTTGAGCTTTATAATTTTATGAAAAATATTGAAGTACATGACTGGAAAGGTAAAATCAGCATATTAAAAACGAAAATAATTAAACGAATAATCCCCACCAATATGACTGATTTTGAACAAAATGAGCGGAAAGAAAAGCAACAATTATCAAATTTCGAACTACAGCTTTTGCTATCGCCTATTATTTCTCAAGAAATACATGATAGTGAGAGTAATGATAGTGAAGATTATGATGATGAAGGTGAGGATGAACATAATGATACAGATGAGGAAGATTATGATGCAGATTGTTAAAACAATTAGTGTATAATATATAATTTTTTTCTTAAATACAAATAAAATGCATAAAAAAATTAAAATGTTTTTTATTAACATTTTATAGAAATTTTAGAATTCATGAAATTTTGTCGTAAGGACAAATAGGAGTTTAAATCAATTATGTAGAAATATTTATATATGTATATATTATTTTTTATTTATCTTTTTAATAATATATTCAATATATTTTAATTTTAAATTTTATTTAATCATTTATAGCTTTCTATTTTAAATTTACAATAAAATTTGTAAATTAAGCCCATTTTCCACAAATTTGAAAAAACGTTCCCAAACAGACAAAAAATTTTTTTTTTAATTTTTTTTGTTTAATATGGTTTCTTTTTAAGTGTATGACAATTATTGATAAACAAAAAAAATTATAAAAATTTATTTCGTTACTTTTTTAAAAAAGTTGTAAAATTCTCGAAATCCTTCAAAACCCAAATTCAGACTTTAAATTAAACTTATGTTTATGCAAAATATATATTTATTTTTTTATTTTTTAGAAAGAAGACAATATAAGCTTTCGTTTGCTTCTCTTTTTTTAAAAAAATCACTTTCCATTTTAAAATTACGGCGAAAATTCTGAAACAAACTATAATTTTCCGAAAAATAAAAATGTCTATAAAATCGTAAAAAAAAAATTTTTTTCCGTGTATCTTTTTTTCAGAATATGCCTTTTTATGTATATTTAACGATTTGAAAAAACAAATTTCAAAAAAATATAAATTACGGCTCCCATGAATTAATCGCCACTTTCGGTGTCACCGAACCCACTGTGCACCGCAGAGTTTGTTATAACTCACCAAGCCAACATCTTAACACAATTTTTCCACTAATACTATCAACTACACTAACACAAGTCGACACTTTTAGCAATACATCTAAAGCATTGGTGTCCAAAAATTAAATGAGGGGGTATTGGTGAGAGAATTTGCCCAGCAAACATAATGTCAAACGTTTTAAATTAGAAAGAAAATGCCAGCTATATACAACTTATTGAATGAATGTAATTTAAATTTTAAGAAAAAGATAAATAGCAGTTATCAATTTCAATAAATAATTTTAGAACACTTATTTGGGGGGAAAAAAACAAAAATAAATTCATATAAAACAGTTTTTTTGGGCTTAAATATTATACTAAAAAGTTGAACCATCTGTCATTCCTCATTATAATTTTTAAAATCGCTTTGAAAATTTTAAATTAAACATTCCATATTAATACTTGCATGGCAATTGCGAATTAATAAAATATTTTTTAAATTCAACGAGGTCATTTTATTTCGCTGCTTGGAACAAACGTTTTTCATGTCTGAAAATATTTGTTCGCATAAGTAGTGGAAAAAAATGATAAATATTTTAAATACATTTTTTTGAGCTGGGGACATATCGCAACATCAAAACTTTTCCAAAACTCTACAGTTCTAATTTTATCGAAATCTTTTACCTCAGATCTAAGTATTATTAGCTCTGATTGAAGCGTGTTCATTACCCGCTTTTAATGTTTTGTAACATAAAAGGCATTGAATGTTTTGAAAAGCATAGTTTACCATAAAATACTTTTCACATTTCATTTCCTGAACTTTTATTATATTTGAATTTTTTTCGTATTCAATTCTAATTGAATCGTGTGTGTTTACTGTGTTTCGTCCAACAAGAAACAACAACAATGCTTAATAAATTTCTGAAAAAAATAACAACAACCATGCGCATGTGTATTCATCGCTTGCTCAACGACGACTGAATGAAAATTTTAAAAGAGAATAACTACTGTCTATGTAAATTTTTCAACAATTGTTGTATGGGACGTACATCACTGATCTAAAGAAATTTTATCATATATGTATACGGTCTGATGAAACAAATACATCTTTAGAACTCATAAATATAAATCATGGTGTCAGTTTTTTCAAACAATTTTTAGAAGCCAAACCTCCTCATTCTCCTTTGCTGTTTTTATAAATATGTATGTAAATTCATGCGAAAGAGTAGCATTGCTTTTTGAGCATTTCTATATGGAAAAAAAACTCATTTTGACGAACAGTGTTGCCAGAAAATAATGTCAAAACGTTAAATATTCACCACAATCGAAAAACTTGTTTGAAATTAAAAAAAATTCATAAAACATATAAGTGGCCAAAAAAACTATTCGACATAGGCCGTAAACTTTATATATTTATCAAGAAAAAAATATGGAATGTTGTTTTTAACAAAATAAACTTATAAAAGTCTTTATTAAGGAACACAAAGTTATATTCAGTAAAAAAAAAGAGATCTCAAAGTAAAAAACGCAAAAAACACATGAATTAAAATATTAATAACAAAAAACAGGCAAAAAAAAGTATTCGACATTGGTAACATTTTTAAAATACATGAATTGAAATACAAGCTTATTTCTACTTCAGTAGCGAGTTGCTTTTCCTTGCCTACGTATAACCTCTTTTAAACGATCTGGCATAGATTTTACCAACGTTTTGGTATATTCTGGATCAATTTGGCTCCATTCCTCCTGCAGGACAACTTTCATCAGGTGTTTGTTCGTAAATTCACGTTTTCTGATTTTTTTTTCCAAGTGACCCCAAAGATGTTCAATAGGGTTAAGGTCTGTGGACTGTGGCGGCGTTTTTTTTTATTAATTTTGGGCAATTATATAAAAGAAAAAACTTTGTATTAGTGGCACAATGTTTGGGATCATTATCTTGATAAAACTGAAATCTATTTGCCAGACCCAATTTTTCAGCACTTGACCTCAAATTTTGCTTTAGGAGGTCAATGTGATATGGTGATCCATAGTCCCATCAATAAACGCAATATTTCCCACGCCTGATGCCGCCATACATCCCCATACCATAACACCACCGCCACCATGTTTAACTGTTGGTACCATATTCCTTTCATCCAATTCTGTGTTAGACTTGCGATGTACCAGAACTTTTCCATCACATCGAAAAAGGTTATATTTACTTTCGTCTGCAAAAATAAAATCCATCCAGAACTCCATTGGCTTATTTACATGCTCTTTCGCAAAATCTAATCTCAACTTTCTATTTTTCTTAGTAATGTGTGGCTTCTTCCTGGCTGATCGTGCATGGAAATCGTTCTTTTTTGAGACGTTTCTTATTGTTTGAGGTGTAACGGATATACCTAAGTGTTCCTCAGTGTTTTTAGCTAAAGTGTTAGCAGTAATTTTTGGATTTTTTCTTAATTCACTAACGATTCGCCGTTCATCTGAATCTGTAAGTTTGCAAGGTCGCCCAATCCTTACCTTGTTTATCACAGTTTTACTTGATTTGTACATTTATAATGCAATATACAGTAGTTCTTGACCTTTAAACGATTTCTGATATAGTCTTTTCCGTTTTTCCTAATTTAAAATGATGTATTATTAAATTTCTTACATCAACAGAAGTTTCTTTCCTTTTACGTCCCATCGTCGCGATCACTTGCTCATAAATAAGAAAAAAGTTCTTGTAAATGATAAACAAGAAACATAGCGATATTTTTACCAACAATGACATGAAGTAATAAGAAATACACAATCAGAATAAGGGAAAAACAATGCCAGTCGAATACTTTTTTTGCTTTGCAATTTTTGTTTTTTCGTTCAAACAGATAGATGAGTTAAAAAATGTGCAATTTTTATTATTTTTAGGACCATAAATTATTAAATACATATAATACAATGTGATCTCACGTTTATACATATAAAAAACAAAAGGATACTAGCGTTTCCAATGAAATTTAAGAAAATAATTGCAATGTCGAATAGTTTTTTTGGCCACTGTACATCGTAGGAACGTGGTTTTAAAAACATATTTTTATGTTTTCTCGCGTTATATGTATATCTATATATATAAAAATGAATGTGTGTTTCATTATTTGTTGTACATTATAGGAGCCCATGGACACCTTCACACCATATAATTGGGACTCTTGAATGAATCATATGGTACTTTTTTTTCAATCACGCCCACCTTATGATGCTCCTTCCACATGGTTTTTAACAGACTTTATAATATAAACTTAGTCTGTGTAACTCCGGAAAGGTTATACGGTATTCCTTTTTTTAAAACTAGGCCCAAGAGGGCGATAAGGGGGAAATTTCTGTCCCTCCGAAACGTCCAAACCGATTTTACCAAAACTTAGAACTTAGATAGATGTGCATCAAAAATGCTCATAGGATTTATATATTTTCAAAAGTAGGATCAGGAGGGCGATAGGGGGAATTTCTGCCCCTCCGAAACATTCAAACCGATTTTAAAGAAATTTAGAACATAGATAGATTTGCGTCTAAAAATACTCATAGGTAATGTATATTTTCAAAACTAGTACCAGGAGGGCGATATGGGGAAAATTTCGGCTTCTCCAAAACTACATAGCCGATTTTGATGAACTTTAAAACTTGTATGTATATGAGTTTAAAAGGCACATTGGTAATTGTGCAACTCCGGGAAGGTTATAGGGTATTAATTTTTTTAAAATTAGGACCACGAAGGAAGGTAGGGGCAATTTTCACGCCAGCGAGACCATCTAACCGTATATGCCACGTATATATTTTTTAAATAGAACCAGGAGGCGACGTAAGGGGTAAGATATGCCTTTCCGAAACTGTATAACAGATGGAGATAATAACGGGACGGAAGCCGCGGGTAAAAGCTAGTTACCTATAAATAATGAATAAATAAATATATCCTTCTAAGTCTATAATAGCCAATGTTTCTGCGGTTCACAAAGCTAAATGAGAAATTTTCTATGGCAACTAAATGTTTCTTTTATTCTTCAGACAGATTTGCTTTATTTAGTAAAAATAAACTATTTGCGGAATCTTCTACTTGCATAAAAGCTAAGTAATATTTGAGTTTTTCATTTAAGTGAATGAAATACTTAGAGCAATAATTGGTGTAAGCCTCTGTTTGAAAGATCCGATCTCGCAAGAATGGCGTAAGTCACAAATGCATCAAAATATTCGTTTTTGGCAGCTTTGCGGTGAAATTAGGTTTGCACGATGAGTTGGCTATTTGAAGTTATATAGTGATCAGACAGAGCTGGTCCGAAGCACCAGATCGAACAATTATGTAATAACTCGGCAGTACTAAACGACTATCCAGGAATTCAGACGAATAAGGGAAATAAAGTGAGCTAGTGAATGATATCTAAGATTCGGCACAGCCAAATATAGCACTCTTACTTGTTTTCTTATAATCCACTCATTTGTGCGCTTTCTTTTTCAGGATTAGAAAATTTTCTTATACATATAAAAATGCATGTAAAGCGGAAGTGTTAAATATCGCATCATTTTATTGTAAAACACTGTAAAATCCCGCCAAAATCGGTCCAACTGGCAACGCGAACTACAACACCAAAAATTCCTGTGTTCGAGCCCAGTTTCAGACTAAGTCATAAAAACTATTCGCATATTTTCTGATGTCTATTAGTGTGTCTTTGTGTCAGTGGTTGTCAGGTTTCAGCGCGAAGTCACTGATCACTGAACAGCACCGGTATCAGCTGATACCAATCCACAGCACATCAGAGCGCCCTCCTTCGTCGGTATTGTGTAGCACCGGCAAAGAAAAATAAAAAAAAAAATACAATAGTTCTTCAACCAAATTTTTGAAAAGGGTACTTAGTTGTTTGTATGTTAATAATTCTTAAATAAATTTTATGACTTTTTATATAAACATATGAGATTTCTCCAAGGAAATGCATTATATAAATTAATAATTTGCATATTTTAGATAATATTAACTTTTAAATTAGTCCAACATCGTATAAACCGTTCAAAGCTAGTTAAAACTTCACAATGTGTCAATATAAAATTTTTTGGTTTTTTTTTTTTTATTAAGTTAGTAAACTCATCCTTCATTCAACAAACACAGGGTTGATAAAGTCAGTAATATTGTACTCCAACAACATGTGCAGTACAATTTAAAATTTGTGCTTACAGATAGTTTTTACGTAGGTAACGTATATCCCTCACTTCAAAGAAATATTTTTACTAACATTCAGTTTGCAGCCATGTGATATTATTTATTTGTGAATGAGTTATTGCAATGAGAGGTTTTTATAAAAACAAATTACTGTTCGCTAGTATTTGACAAATGTACGGATTGCTCAGTTTCTAAAAATTTGGATATTAGTCATGGTTTAAATAAAATATACGTATGTATATATAAATTTCAGATAAAATATATTTTTAAGGAGTTTTAAAAGTATCGATGGTTAATATATTAACGAAAAACAGAAACAAATAAAAACATAAAGAGTTGTTCTACTGAACTGATAATCAATAGAAAACTTTTAATTTGTATGTTTTTCATTGGAGTGTTTCAACATTTGGTTGCCAATATCGAATGAATTGAAATTTTTATCAATAAAAATATTCATGTTATGAACTAAACTAAAAAATAAAGTATTTATGTGGCAAATATAAATACAATTTAAATGCATTTTTAGCAAAGACGAATCAATGTTTTATTGTAGTTTTCGATTCATATTTATTATAACAAACCATGATTAGAAAAAGAAATGTCAGAATGTATGGAAAAAATATAGTACAAAATAAATAAATTTATTAATATCTTCACTATATTATTTGTGTACTATTTTATTTTTGTTTTCATTTCAATTGACACAGATGGCATTACTATTGAAGAATTATGTCCAACGAATGGTGACGGAATTGAAAATCGCACTAGAGCTAAACACTTACTGCGTGGTTCAACGTTTGGTTCACCCACACAAAAAGTATCCACAAATCGTTATATAAATAGTGCACATTTATCTGAAGTGTCGAACATGAGTGGAGTTCCAGCATCGGATGCAGAAACAACCGCCAGCAGTGCTGGCAACGATGATAGTTCTCCAGAGAGCTGCATGTGGCCAAATGCGTTGCAGGTATTGTAGCTTTTTATGTTAAACTAAATAAAATTATATTCGCACGCACTTGCTCTTAAACATTTATTACTATAAAGGCTCTAATATACATAATATGCACATGCATACATTCTGACACACTTACATGTTATGCATCCACAGTAGCGAGCATAATAAAGCAACGCAGACTTTTTTTATTTGGGATTATGATATTAGGCGTAACTTTGTTGGCGTTTATATTGATATGAAAACGAAAATGAAGTTAAGTTCTGTATTAAACCGGTGAAACCGGAAATCTTGCAAAATATTAAATGCAATATTAATTTATTTAAACATACTCCTTCTTAAGTTTATCAGTTCGCGTGGGATACTGAATTTTAAAAAACCTTTTCGAATTTCTTTTTATTATTATATTTCCCAACCATATCATAAATTACACATAAATATATATGTATCTTTTGAAAAACTACTGTTTCTTCATACCGCAATTTTTCTATTCTATTAATTTAGTCAGTCTTTCCAGTTATTGTTTGATATGTATTACTTCAAGTTTGCAAGTTGCACGTCCTGCGTTCGACTCAAGTTTCATATTGTCATAAAAATATTTCGCATTTTTTCTGATGTGTATTAGTGTGTCTTTGTGTCAGTTGTTGTAGGAAGTTGTCAGTGACGAAATCATAGTCACAGGTCACTGAACAGTACCGGCTTCAGCTGATACCAATCCATGGTAAATTGGAGCGTCCTCCTTCGTCGGTATTGTGTTGCACCAACAAAATAATTACTAAAAGAGGCTATTAAAAACAAAGTTTAAAAATTTAATATGTTTCCTTGTCACCAGAGGCGCTGCAACACTGCTATATAAAGAAGCAGAAGATAGCAGGGTTGCAAGATAGTGAAGCTTCACCACCTATCATCTCTCTCACTATCCCTTTTCTCTCATCCTCTAAAATATAATTAACAAAATAAATTAATAATTTTGGTATGCTCCAACCAAAATAACAAAATAGTCGCGACAATATTACATTTGAACCTATTTTTAAACATCATCTGTTCGATAAAATATTCGACGCACAAAGAAAATTTCAACAGAGTAGCCAATTTATAATACAAATTTAACATTTGCTATTGGATGTTACATAGCCAACGAATATCGAACATCGAATATAACTTACAAGTAGAAAAAAAATATATCATTAAATAATTGTAAAAAACCTATTTTTTTTTGACAAAAAATTAGAAAACTTTATGGAACTTCAAAAGACTGCTAAAAACAGATAAAACTGCACAGTTGGCAACGATGGCTACAATGGGTATTAAGTGGAGTAAAGAATATTAGGAGGTGTGAAAAATTATGTAGGCATGGTGTTTTCTTTCCCACCAAAAGTGTACTGCTTTTGTTGTACAGTTTGTGCTATTCATTTAAAATATATGTTCCGCTTTAAAACTATTTTGCACTACTTCCAAAGAGAACAAGAAGAAACTTCAAATATTGCTAATAAATTTTCACTTTACAACACATTTTTCGAAAATTTAATGCAAAACGAATACAAATCTGGAAGTATGTAATAATTTGTAATTAACTTAAATAACAGACATATAAAGAGATACAAAGATACATTTTTGCGTTGCTTAGGGAAAAATAAATAACTCGGTGGATTGCAAATGTCATAATTCTAATGTACATACAAAATGACTTTTTTGAGTATCTCTGAAAAAGCAATGTGGAAATAGAATAGTGAGTGGCAAAATCATCCAAATTCACTGTTCTTTCTTTGTTCTTACGCATAAAATATTGGATACTATTAAAGATTAAAAGTTGCAAATGTCAATTTTAAGTAGAAAGTGGTTAAATTTTATTGACAGTCACTCATTTTTTATGGATAACATTAGTGGAAGATTTGATGTTTTCATATTTTTTTTTATCTGGGACCAGCACGCAGGAGATGACTCATACACATGCGAATGCGAAGCATTGTGCTGGAACTATAGGAAAGGGATAGTAGGAGAAACGACAGGAGGTGAAGCTTAACTAATTATTTTTGCAGCTCTGCTTTCGCACGTTCTTTGTTTATACTCGTAGCAGTGCTGAAGCTTCAGTTCAGTAGCCATTTTTATTATTGTTTTACTTCGCCGGTGCTACACAATACCGCTGAAGGAGGGCGTTCTGATACGATTGTAGATTGTATCAGCTGAAGCCGATATTGTTCAGTGACCAGTGACTATGCCTTCGCCACTGAAACCTTCCGACAACAACTGACACACAATGACACACGATGACACACGCGAGATGTTTATTTTTATTTTAAAATTTTAGTCTGAAACTGGGGTTGAACCCAGGTCTGTTTTTGGATTCGTAGTCAACGTGCAGACTACCCATCCATCGTCCCATCGCCACCCTTATCTTAATATAGTTGAACAACTTGGTAAAATTTTCTGTTACAATATATTTGCCCTGTTCTTCAGAATTTGAACAATGCATAAGGGATTTACCATATGATTTCAACTACTTGTTTTAGTTTTGGACAAACAATATGTTATCAGGCAAAAAATTATTTTCTTTTGAATTCGTATATACGCACATAAAACCGCTCGTTTATTAAAATAGAAAAATTATATAACCAATGGAAAGGTTTTTGTTAATTTTTTCACTTAACAATGTGTTTTTCAGTATGCCATTGCTAAACGGTGTTGTGTTTGAAAACTACATATAATTTCATAGTGCTATTATACTTTTATCGTATTTTAATACGAACATTTAATTAGCGCTGAGAAATTTAAGCTGTATTTAAATACGTCTTTAAATACCAACTCAAAAATTGAGCCTTAAGGATCATGCAACTCTTCTGTTGGTTTTTGTTATCAGCAACTGTGCATACTGTTACCCACAACTGTAATTGTACATCAAAATATTTTGACATGGCATTTCCACTAACAATAACATCAACGCATTTTAATCAATTTAAAATCACAAAACGTCACTTGCGAAATCAAGTAAATGTCATTCAAAAATATTGTAACACAATTTAAGCATGTCATGTCATAAGAATGAATACAACAACATAACAACTTTGCTTTTAGTTCTTCATTTGTGAATTTGTTAGAACTCATCAGGTCGTGCTGATAAAACTATGATTATTATTTAAACTTATTTACGACCTTTAGAATTTGTGATTTGAACTACAATTAATACAATGATGAATATTTAGTTGTATATTAAATTCTTAGATAATACCTAAGCGTTTCGGAATGCCATTCGGCGAACCGCTGAGAACCAATAAATTTGAATACAATTAAAGACATTTAAAAAAGTGGTATATATAATTTCGTTCCCACAATTGCTTTGTTCCCACATATACTAAATAGAAATATGCACTGTGGTTTTATTTTTAATGAATCACGAAGAAGGAAAAACAGCAAACAGGATAATTATAACTAAGTATCGGATACAGGAATAAAATTGGAAGAAAATCAACATCATCAATAAAAAAACCATTTTTTCAATCTCTAAATATTATTTTAAAATGAGTCATAATATAAAGATTAATACGCCTATAAATTGTGTCATTAAACAGATAGGCTCAATGAGAATCAACACTTCTTTTCCTCGAGTAATACCAATATATCATAATAAAATAAAATTACAATAATTTCCTAAATAGTTTGTGTTTTATTCAAAATCAACATCGGCCCTTGAAATTTAACCACCCTTTATATTTAGTTTTATGAAGTTTGAAACAAAAAAAAAACGCATTCCAGATTTTATCCAGAAGAAAATAATACGGCAAAAAGCTTTTTTCTATGTTCAATACTTGAGAATATATGTGGTCTTAAAAAAAGTGCCAAAATCCAGTTTGTTACGCCCTAAATGTACATACATATACCAAAAAAATGTCAACCATGGTCTGATTATTTTTTATCAGCATTTATATGCTTTTTGCATTTTAGTTCTATCTGCTTGAGTTTCGCAGATATTCGTGTGCCGATTTCATCCATTTTTCCCTTTTTATCCCCTTGTCGGTCGAATTTCAAAAAATCTGCCGGTGAGTCAGTACTTGTATTTTTATATATAGAAGAGATGAAGCGCGAAGAAGCAAAATAACAACGGATAATCATAATTAAAAATTTATTTCTTTTATTTGTTGTATTTTATATTTTATTTTATATTGTTTTTGAACGTATTCGCAAAATATTCGCCTAAATTTGGCCAATACGAATATCATGAAATAGTTGCATATTCGGCTATACGAATACGAATATTCTTAACATCACAAATATATGTACATCACGTTCATACATATTTCTACTACTGCTTGCACATAAAACTCATTTACAAACTTAATAGAATTTAAGTAATTGACCCATTTGAAGCTTTGAATTTGCATTAAATGTAATACAATAATAATAATTTATAATGTCGTTTCACATTGGTAGCACATGAATATGTGAAAATGAATATGAGGAAAGTTTATAAATAATTTTATGGTCAATTAACACATAAAATGTATAAAGGTAGTAGATTTATTTGTTAGAAATATACATATGTATGTATGTATGTATATACATTTGGGTTGTAAGTTATTTTTTTCAAAAATTTTACCTATCACCACGTGATAGGCAATAAAAAATTAATAATGAAAAACTTGTTTGCGGATCATTTACGCACAAAACCCTTCCGTGTTTATTATACTATATACACAAACAAAAAAAATAAAATAAAAATTATTTAAATCAATGCAATTTACTCTCAAACTATTCTGTAAGTAAAATTAACTAAAATTGCCTTTTAAAATAAATGAAACTTTATTTAAAAGCCGGTTTACCTTTTTTCATTAAATTTTTTTTTATCTTGAACCAGCACTCAGGAGATGACTCCTGCACATGCGATGCATTGTGCTGGAACTAGAGGCTACACAATACCGACGAAGGAGGGCGTTCTGATGTGCCTGTGGATTGGTTACAGCTGAAGCCGTTACTGTTCAGTGACCAGTGACTATGCCTTCGTCACTGAAATATTCCGATAACAAATACCTCAAAAGCACACTAATGTACATATATCAGAAAAGTGTGTCTTTATTACTTTAGCCCGATACTGGGCTTGACAATCGCTTTTGTACTCCGACAACAACTGACACAAATCCACACAAATCCACACAAATGTACACCAGACAAAATGCGAGATGTTTTAAAGAGTCTGAAACTGGGGTTGAACCCAGGACAAATTTTTCGTTTGGTAGTCAACGTGCAGACTACTTCGACCATCGCCACCCTCAAATTTAAAGAAAAGTTTTTTTAATTTTAAGTCTTAAAATAATAATAAATTATTTATCTCCAAAAATATAATAATTCAATATGGATGCCTCCGTAGTCTAGTGCATGAGCATTAGTCTTATCAATATGGAGGTGCGGGTTCGATTCCCGATTAGACCCTGGGTGTTTCTACAGACAAGCTTAAGAGCTTCGTAGAGTTTGTATTGTCTTTAAAAAAAAAAAAAAAAATGAAAATTATATAAAATAAAAGTATAAGGCCATTCTTTTTTATTATTTATATTTGTTGGTTGGTTAAGCTAACCTTATTCAGCATTTCCTCGGTAATCTGTGACCCTTTTGAAAAAGTATATAAATTTTAGGTGTTTCTGTAAAAATTCCCAAAAACTATTTGAGAATTAGAAAATAGTTTCCCGTACCAAAACCTAATTAACTGATTTAAACCCCAATTTTTTTATATTTATTTCACCGACCAAAATCTTCTAACATAAACAAAGAACAATTTTAGAAGCAAAATCCATATTAATAACAGAATCAGTTGAAAATAAAATTGCTTATATTTGAAATGATTATTCATTTAAGAATTACTGAAATGAATACTTCATACTGTAATAATTTTATGAACGTATGAATGTGCTCGTAAGTTAAAAACCATTAAAACGCTGCAGCACCTCATATGATGCATACAATTTCCTGCATCACTTCGCTTGTATACATTGACATAGACACTCCATTCTAATGTTGGTAATGCCCCAGACTAGGTGTTGGCACCTCAAATTATTAAAATATATTGCGCAATAGTGATATTACGAATACCCATTACTAATATTTGCGAATACGAATATCTGCCCCAATATACGTCGAACGTGAATATGGAATTTGAAAATTAGTTTCCCACGATATTTCAAATTTAATTGAAAAAAATCTCCCCTTTGCCTCAATAACAATGACATACCAATAACTGAATACGAGATTATCAGCTTCGTAACTGCATGCCACTGTTGAACATTTCTCACCTTAGTTTCCAAGCTACTACTCATTCTTTAATTCGAAAAGCTATATAAAACTATTAGGGTGAAAAAAGAGAGGCAAACGACGTGAACCCACAGGCATGCTGGAAAATAAATAAGGAAAAAACGTGCATTTTTCACCTACTTGTTTAGGGGGACGGGTCTTATTTAGCCCTTTAACCACTGAAAACCAAATAGGAATTATTTTGTTGTAATAACCTTACTTTTAAAACACGAAAATTTAAGTCCGTTAACCTATAATATTCCTTTTTGTAGTACTAGCTGAAAAACACGTCTTGGTGGTGAAGTGAAACAAAATTATCCTTCCATATCCTTGAAAGTTTCCGCAAAAAAATTTTTTTTTTAATTATGTTGTAGCCGTAAGGCAACTATCGAAATTTTATGGTTCTCGTAGTTCGAAAGCTGTAATCGTTTTTCTGGTCGTACAAAAACAATTTCTATAGACATTTAATGTAACGGAAAAGTAACCAATTCGTTATACACTTGTAACATACTTGTAAGTGTAACGTCAGTTTGTCATTCTGTGTGCAATTTCTTTAATATTAATTTCTGAAAATAAATTTATATATTTTCAGAAATGTGATGAGTAGAGAAGTTTATTGACAATGTCCGTCTGTCCATGTATCCATTTAAATCAACTTTCCGGCCAAATCGGACAGTAGTAAACCTGAATCTGTAGCAATTTAAATTTAGCGAAATCAGTTCAATAGTTTCCGAGTTGAAGTTGAAGAAGGTCGACCTCTTTTTTTAATTGAAATTTTACTACAAAAACTTCCATCACTTCGAAACGGCTGGTTTGATTTTGGTAAAATTTAGTTCGTATATGTAACTACGTGCACTGCTTACTGTAGTAAATTTATAACCTTAATGTCTTATTTTTAAAAGGGCTTAACCGATTTCAATGAATTTTCAGATAGGCGCTTACACAGTTATGGGGGACAAAACAAGTTGATCTGTGTTACTAAACTAAAACACAAAATTGTTTCTTATATGCGGTTCTTATATGCGTATTGGGTCAATGATGGCTTGAATATTTGTTTCTAATGCTTCAAGAGTTCCATGGTTAGTCGCCATAAATCAATGACTTAATATAGCCCCATAAATAGTAATTCAGGGGCGTTAAATCTCACGAACGAAGGGCCCAGTGAACAGGACCACTTCTGAAAATAAAGTCTTGTTGAAACCTAATGTCGTTGCTGTGTAGCTGCTTAATTTTTGAAAACAAAAATTCAGCCAGAATGGGTCGGATGCTTTCGCCATTCACCTTAACAGCGGCTACTACCTCATTTCAGTATTGCTCGTCTGGCTTTGAATCAATAAATGCACGAACTGTTTGCTCACTAGGCCGGATATGTTGACTATAAAAGTTTTTTTTTTTTTTTTTTACACAATATATATTATTTATTGACCCTTCAAAATCAATTGAACTAACAATAAGTATTCAAATCTTAAGAACTAATTGCTAATTATTATTAAGTACAGCCTAGCTGTACAAAATTATTTATTGCTCGTATAGTTTTATTTCCGCGTCTACTACGTTCGGGCTAGGGAAAGAGTATCCCTTCTTTTCAGTCGAATGAACCCTCTTTCGCTTAAAATATTTCGGGCTAGTATATTTGGATGATCTTGGAGTTTAGTTAGGTATGACGTTGCGTATGTTGTTATCTCTTGTTTGACTGTCGGAATATTTAAATCCTTGTGTATGTTAGAATTTTTTATATACCACGGCGCATCTGTTATCATTCTCAGTATTTTGTTTTGACACCTTTGAATTTTTTCTATATTGGAAGCTGAGGCAGTGCCCCATAGCTGGATACCATAGCTCCATATTGGTTTTAAAATTCCTTTGTAAAGCAAACACTTACAGTCCAGTTTTAGCACAGAATTTCGACCAATAAGCCAATTTAGTTGAGTTGCTTTTAAATTCATTTGAGTTAATTTTGCATCGATGTGCTGTTTCCATGTTAGCCGTCTATCAATGTGCATCCCTAGATACTTGACCTCCAAACGTTGAGGTATTAACTGGTTGTTGATCAGAATAGGAAGACATGTGTCTCTGCGCAGGGTGAAGGTTATATGTACGCACTTATTCTCATTAACTTTGATTCGCCATTTTTTTAGCCAGCTTTCCAGCTGCGAAGTTTGGTGCTGTAGGCGACGAGATGCTTCGTCAGCACTTTCGTGAATGCTTAAGAAAGCTGTATTATCGGCAAAAGTTGAGGTATGGATGTTCGCGACTGTTGGCAAATCTGCGGTGTATATCAAGTACAGCAATGGACCTAATATGCTGCCTTGGGGAGCTCCAGCTTTAATCGGCTGCGGTGATGACAGCCAATCACCTTGTTTTAAAATAAATTTGCGACAAAGCAGGTAACTTTCCAGTAGCTTACAAATATTTTCAGGAAGGTACTGGGTCAGTTTATATATTAATCCCTTATGCCACACTTTATCAAAAGCTTGGGAAACATCGATAAAGAGGGCTGAGCAGTACTTTTTTTCTTCTAGGGTATGCTTTATAACATTCGCAAGTCTATGTGTTTGCTCAGTTGTGCTGTGTTTACTTCGAAAGCCAAACTGATGGTCTGGAATGCAGCGCTTTTCGCTAATGATTTTATTTAACTTGATAGCTAATAATTTTTCAAAAAGCTTAGATAAATTTGGCAAAAGGCTAATTGGCCTGTAGGACTCAACTCTGGTGTGGTCTTTACCTGGCTTAGGTATCATAGTTATTAGTGATATCTTCCATTTAGATGGAAAGTATTCAATGAACAATATCGCGTTGAAGATGTGGAGAATTCTTTTAACTACTGTAGTTGGGAGCTCTTGGAGCATCTTGTTGCTAATTTTATCGATGCCAGGAGATTTTTTAGGGTTCAAGTTGGCGATAGCTTCTTCGACGTCTTTCAATTTAAACTTTATCGAAACTGCTGCATCCGTAACTATCGATGGAACTTCTTCACGATCGCTTGGTGCATTGGGGGTGAAAACATTTTTTAAGTGCTCAACGAACAACTTGCCTTTTTCTGTGTCGTTTCTTGCCCAATCCCCAGTTGGGGTTCGAAATGGAGGTTTACGAATAACCGGTCTTTTGAGATATCTGGTAGCACGCCATAGTGAATGATCGGATTGCGGTGTTGCATCAAGACCTTTAAGATACTCATTTAAATAATCAGTTTTTTTGGATTGTAACATCTCTCTTACTCTTTTTGGTACACTCTATTAGTTTTCTTTTGAGTTGAGGGGATCTATGAAGCTGCCACTCTCTTCGAGCTCTTCTTTTTTCAGTTAATAATAATTCGATGTCTGTGGAGCAAATTTTGTCTTGCCTAATTTTGCGTGAATTAATAATAGCGTGCTGTGCCGCCAGCTTGATACTTTCGTCCAGTTGTGTAAGAGATGCATCTAGATCGTCTGGTGTACGAAGTAATACGTTTTGACAGCAGTGAGTAGCAAGGTATTTGCGAAATTTCAACTAATTTGTATATGTTTTTATTTTTTCAGCTCTCTCAGTCGCGTGTGTGTTTTGTGAGAGTGATATTGTAATTATAGTTGGTGAATGATCTGATGATAAATCAACAGAAGATTCAACAAGAATGGATTTAGCTGCAATGCCCTTTGTGATTGCGAAATCTATGACATCAGGTATTTTGTTACGATCAGTTGGCCAATATGTTGGTTGTCCGCTTGAGGCCACCGTCAAACCCATTTTGGAAACTACGTTGTATAAAACGCGACATTTTGGGGTAATCAGGCGTGATCCCCAATACGTGTGCTTTGCATTAAAGTCGCCAGCAGCTAGGAAACTATTGCCCAACGATTTAAAGAATTCAGAGTACTGATCCTCAGCAATTGAAAACCGCGGAGGCGAGTAAATTGACGATATAACTAAGCCTTTAAAAAATTCCTCAAGACAGATCGAAGTTGCTTGAATATAGTCTTTGCTGACTGCACCCACTAAGTAGTGCTTTATTCTGTTCTTTATTAATATAGCTGAGCCCCCACATGCTCTACCACGGGGATCTTTGGCGTCATAAAATGTATAGCCTATTACCTTAAAAACACTTCTAGGTGTTAAATGAGTTTCGGCAATGAGCATAACATCGATTTGTTGATCCGCTAGGAAGTGCTCAAGTTCGTTTTTTTGTTGGCGTATGCCGTTAGCATTCCAGAAACATAACCTTAGGCAGTTCATGGACTTTTTGTTACAGCCTGCAAAAGAGCAGTTTGCATATTTATCAGTGTTTGCATCATTGGCAACATGGTATTAACGAAATTTTGAACTGTTTGCACCAACATTTCTATTTTGGCTTCCATTTGGCTGGAATTTATGGGTTGTGGCTGCACTGTAGGCTTGGAGCTGATGTTTGGGGTGGTATTGTTTGTCTTCAGGGCACTGCGCGTTAGAGGCGTGGCTATAAAAGTGATCTGCGAACTTCGGCATCAGATTAAGTTTCTCAAAGTAAATTTCCACAATTTGGAAGCGTTGTTCTGGCTTTAAACGATTTATGATGAGTTGCCAAACCTCGCTGACCAGACGTGTCAACACAATTTGACTCTCTCAATTGTCAAACCATAATCGACCTCATGCAGCTCAAAAAAAAATATCCGATATATATATTTTAAGTTGATATCCAGCAAAAAATTTAAAAAAAAGTAATCGAGTTTGGAAATAAGCATTTTTGGTGGAATCACTTCCCAACTATACTATCAACATAATGATTTTATCAAGGCGTGAGACTAAAATAAACGATTGTTGAGAAGTTATTACTTTTTTATTGTGTGAAATCGTTATTTTTTTACGCAGGAAATTCTTATAGCTAAATTTACTTTTTTCATCTTTGAGTTGAAAAAGTTCCGTTATTTCTGTATTCTGAACCAAATTTGAATTGCAGACTTACAGCCGTATTAATAAAAAAGTCTTAAATAATGTTTAAAATACATTTTAGTTAAAACGCTTTTTAATCCTAAAACACGTTTTTTTAAAATTCATATTAATAATCAGTATTTTAACTAACATACGTTTTAAGGTTTTTCAAAAATGAGGATGGCAGCCCTAGATTTTTTATTTACCACTTGACTCCTAATGATGCAAAACCGTGATTATTAATTCACGCAGTAATCGTATCTAAATAGTTTTATTGTCGTGTTTAATAAGAATATTGTTTTTTATAGAATAAAAAATGTATGATAAGTTATATATTAATCAAAAAACTAATAACAGTAAAAATATCGCTTGGGAAGATTGCAATTTTAGTGACTTATTTAATTGCAGTTAAAAGAGTATTTGAATAACGAGTTTCATACTATTTGTTTTGATTGTTTACACATCACTACTTAGTTCTGTGCGGTCAACATTGGTTTTATTTGAAATTTGTGTAAATTCCTTATTTTCAAATCGCTCTTTTATTTCAGACTCTTTAAAAATGCGGCAGTCGTGCGTACTCCCCCTCCATCATGCCACTAAATCTAAAATTTTTAGCTGGGCATCGCAAACAACCTAATTAATAAAAACATTAAATTTGAAATTACAAATTACAATTGTTGTTACCTGCACATTCAACGAATAAAATCTTCTTTGATGTAATTTTGTGCTAAGTCACCTCCAGTTTTTTTTAATTTTAATATGGGTTCCATCTATAGCGCCAATAATATCAGGGAAGTTTCTTATTTCTCTAAACTGTTTTGCTAGTATTCTTATCAAATTTTTGCCAAGTTTAGCAAGAGCACGAGCTACTTTTTTACAAATCAAACTCACACTTGGCTGTGACAGACCATGAAGATCTCCAGCATCATCCTGAAACTAAAATCATGGTTTTGTGTCATTATTAACATTACTATCACTGAAGGCAAACATATATACTTCTCTTCGTCCCCAGCATCGTAAAGATACTAGAACCTGTAGTTCATGAGACGTTCCGCAACCTCTACGCTCTACAGATATATCCGTTCTCACCAAATTTACAATTTTTTTAACCGTTTGTTTATTAAAGCGGTACTTCTGCTTAAATTGGTTGTCCGGAATAGAAAACGGATCGCTTCTTGGTTTGTAATTTTTCTTTTGACGGTTTCTTGAAATTTCATCAATACGTTCTATTATAAATTTAATTAAAATTATAAAATTTTTACTTTTGTTCATATTACCAATTCTTTTGATCAAATATAGCGTGTCCATTATTTATTCGAAACAAACGGCTTACTTTTTTGATTAAACGTTTTTTTCACAAATAACAATCAAACAATCACAATGAAAACAAACACTGCACAATATGACATCTTCTTAAAATAGCTTTAAAACAGGGTAGAACCAATTTTAAAATTTCCATATTTACACAAGGTTTAAAATGTGCATTTTAAGCTAAAATTCGTTTATTAATACAATTTTAATGAATTTTGCTTAAAAATGCTTTAAAATGCGTTTTAAATTTTTATTAATACGGCTGTTAATGTTCAAGCTGTAATCGAGATACCTTAATTTTATGTGCGTCAATAAAACAAATTTGGAATATAAATATTTATATATTTTTAAATACTAGTAAATATTTTAATTATATTATTAATTGACCTTTTTTATTATATTTTTTGAAATATATTTATTAAGCTTGAGGTCTTTTTTATTTTATTTGGTTTTATTACACGGTGCGACAGTCCAAAAAACCTGTGACCGGATATTATTTTTCTTGTAGGTCTTGTCGAGTTAAAGAAGAATCCAATAGTGAAATAAGCCGGACACCTCCAAAATCCGGATTTTCAAAAATTTTTCAATTTTGGTGACGTTTTTATACATTATAATGTAATCAATTATAATACTATTGAATTTATTTAAAAAGTACGTTTATTAACGATTATAACGCATATTTGGGGTTAAAAATAGATAAATAATTGACTGAGTTATTAAACTTTTTATGAAAATAAACTTTTAAACATTTTATACAAATTTTATTTTTTGGTCATTTAACTCAAAAGTGTTTGCTTGACCGTTTTTTTTTAAATCATCAGGAATAATAGGAATAATAAAAAAATAATAATTTCCTATTATTCCTGACGATGTTAACAAGCTGTTAACGAAATATCGAATAATAAAACCAAATAAAATAAAAAAGACCTCAAGCTTAATAAATATATTTCAAAAAAAAAAAAAAAAAAAAAAAACAAGTAAATATTTTACTTAATTCAACAAAATGATGTTATTAACGTATTTCTTATGAATATTATTTAAAATTAATTGTTCCAATAGTTCTTAAAATATTTATCGTAGAGAATTAGAATTAAAAAAAAAATAATGGATCTGGTTATACGAGTATATTCATTTTATTTCTCCAAAAAGTAACTATTTATTTTTTTTGGTTTAAAATAATTAAGATTGTAATTTATATATTCGTACTTTTTTTTTAAATTACTATATTTTTTGAAAATTTTTTCAGACATTCTAATACAAATAAAAGAACCAATTCAATTAATACTTCTGATTTTTTTAATATTGTGTAATGTATTTGGTAAAGGCCCTTTTACATTGTAATACTGAGTAATACGACATGTCAAAAACTTAAATCAAATGGGAAAAGTCATTTGGTTCTAAACTGGTTTTGTTCCTACTACTTATACTTTTCATTTTATTTCAAGTCAGATAGTGGGAAAGCAAAATGTAATATTACTCGTATTATAGTGTGAAAGGGCCTTAATCGAGAGTTAAATTTAGCAATCACAAATATTTGGTTATATACGTTGCTTTGAGAATATCAAAATATTAAGATTTGGGTATTTTTGTGTGGTTTGTATCATGTTCCAGCTGTCATTTATATTTTTAAGGGATATGTGAATTGGAGTGCTAGTGAAGAATGAAACCAGATCAAGTGAAACAAGGGAATCACTTGATTCTAATTCCAATGTATTGAGTTTATTCTTCAAATCAACGGCATTTTTTATATTATATTCAGGTGACACTATATTTCAAAGTAGTTTTCCTATGTACATATTTGCTAAGTTGATAACAAGATATTTGGACAGATGACACTATGGGACGTTTTTATAGACCATCTTTGTGTATATTGGGTAATCCGTAAATTATTGGTGCCGTCGCGGCTGAACAAGTGAGAGTACTTATAAGTTTGTTGTCTACGAAATTCTTCTGGTATAAATCATGTATGATATTGTTGTTTGTTTTTATTAACTTGATAGTTTCAACTGTTCTCATAACCCTGTAAGTATTTTTGTTGCCTATTAAATATCTCATTTTGTTGGCATATTCATAATTTAGTATCGTGTTGTAATTATATTTCTTCAAAACTTTTTTAATTTTTCCAAAAATGTTAAGAATCAAATTTTTTTTTGTTGTATTTTTTAATCTCCCTTTAAATAGTTTGGTGATTTTGGTCACGAAACCTCTGTGTTTTTATTAACATATAACTTATTAGTCCAGATATTTATAAAGAATTAACACAAAAAAAAACATTAAATTATGTATGTAGTTATTTTACTTTTTAATTTTAATCGTTGTTTTCTTAATGTTTTATCATTTCATAACAAAAAATTCAACAACCAAACAATCAACAAAAAGTATTCACTGTTGCAAACGGTTGTCGAAGCATGCCAGAAAAAGAAGCATTGTAAATTTAATGGACGCCCACAATTTTATGGACTGGGTGCTAGTGGAGTAGGTGATACAAGTGGATCGAGTAGTTATCACATCAGCAGCACTATAAGTTCGAGTTTGATCAACTCAGATCCTTGTCCTAAGAGAAGAAAAATAGTTGAAGTTGCATATAAATGCCGTCCATGTAAGTACATTTATACATACTTATTAAATTAGTGCGCTTCGTTGCCCTCAAAAATTCTTGAGGAGAAATTATTTTAACTTTACTACAAATTTTTTACCTCAATTTGCACTCCCGAATAAGAATTAATATAATGCCTACATACATTTAAGTATGTATGTAAGGCTTCACTTTTTTATTTACATAAAGAAAGGGAAAAACTCTATATACAGGGTGACCCAAAATAAGAGTAGGTGTTTGAATTCCTTATTACTTTTTTATTATAATTTTTTTGTTTCGTTTATTTTCAGTATTTTGTTAAAAAGACTTGGGGAATTTTAAATGGAACATTACACAATTGAACAACGTGCCAAAACCAAAATTTTCTTGGTATCTCTCATTTTTTCTGATGTGCATTAGTGTGGCTTTGTGTTACTTGCTGTCGGAAGGTGTCAGTGGCGAACTCACTGTTCACTGAACAGTACTGGCTTTAGCTAATAATAATGCACATACACATCAGAGCGCCCTACTTCGTTGGTGTTGTGTAGCACCAGCTAAGTAAAAGAATTACTGCAAAAGGCTACTAAAAAAAGCTTCAAAATTTAATAAATCTCCTTGATATGCTAGAGGTGCTGCAGCACTGCTATAAACAAAAAAAAATTTGCAAAAACAGAGGTGTGTGTGTGTGGGTGTCATCTGCTGAGTCCTGGTCCAAGATTAAAATAAAAAGATTTGTTAAAGAGATTAGAGATATTGAAACACAGAAACATTTTGAATTCTCCTTTTAACTGTCCTAAAGCTTTTACATTTCGGATATTAGCAAGACAGACCCATTTTGTTTCACTCTCATTTTCGTATTCCATGCATTTAAACATATCAAAATTGCGAAGAAAAAGGAAAAAATATCGAGTACAGTGTTTCATGTATTACACACTGTACCTCTCACTACCGTTGCCAACAAACGTCGTCTATCTGTCTGCCATACACGATACAACCGTTCTCATGTGCAATATCATTTTGTAACGAAGTTCTCATGAAGTAAATATGACATTAAATATTATCGCGTATGCTATCATTACGAGGAATTCCGGCAAGAAGAACCATCACTCTTAACTTGTTTTGTATTTAACTAAGTAACTTCTGTGGTTGGAATTAAAAATGTTTGCTTGGTAATTCTATGTGTGAAGTTATGGGATATTTTCGAATGTCTGATATATTGTTTTTTAAGAGAACGGACTGTGGTTGAAATCAAATTTGCGGAAGGAATGGGAGTCGGCTGAAACAGCAGTGGTGTATTCTATTATAATTTGTTATTGCTAGGGATTAAGTCAACAGTTGTCGTATTGCAGAATCGGGAAAAATATGAAGATCAATCGGTAAGAGATTCTAAATCGTGTTCACGGCCGCTTCGGGAACGTTATGAATGCTCCGCTACCGTACAGTCGTATAAGGGCACACAAGCATTGTTCACACGCTCCTCAATGTACCCCGTCCAGTTTAGTCTGGGGTCCAAGAGCACCCCCAAAAAAAAAATTAACAGTCAAGGTGCAGGACCTGTCACTCAAGGTGATGGAGGCAACGAGCTTCTATCTCCTGGTGAAGAGGCTCCTCTCCGACTTACCATGATTAAGACCGCAGTGTCCGCATACCTGGCAAGCTTGAGTAGTAACGTACCACAAGACTTTACTCAATGTTAGGGGAAGAGTCACCACCAGATGTACGTCAACGAGAGAAGCTTGTGCAGAGCTGTCTCGGTAGATTTGCCTTTCAAGTACTTATGCTGCGACGAAGATAGTGGTTCATCGACACAGAGCTCCTGGATATGATAGTCAATCACTCTCTCGTTCACTCTGAGTATAAAGGATATAATACTGATCGGTGCAAAATCTTTCAACAGTTCATAGTCCCGTCTGCCTACCTTGGGTATGAAAACCACTAATTTTCATCCTAGCAAAAACTACTGCATCGCAGGAAGCTGGCTTATAAGGATATATTGAGGTAACATCTCCTTTCAAACCTGTTTACGAATATCCGTTCGCAATGTCACACTTTGGATTGGACATTAAATGCATTTTTCAGGGCAGGCAATATGTGGGGATATCATTGAATCTAAAAGCATTCATCCGAATTCGTTCCGTCGGTTCTTTATGTTCGTTACACTTCGTAAAGTTTATCATTTCCTCACTAGAGTGCTTTTTAGTATGCAGCAAGGTAAAGGGATATAAGGAACAGTATAGTATTTGTTTTTCCTTTTAGAAATTTTTTTATTTTCCACTATACATAATTGCTCTGGTTAATGTAATACATATGTATGTGCTTACTGTAAATCAGATTCATAAGGCAGAAAAAGTAAACACTCCTTCCAAAATTGTAATTATATTTTGCTGGGATCCAACTGGCAAGTAGATATATGGTTGAATGTTAAACTTGCACAATATATAGCCTGCAAGGTAGAAATCACAGATATCTGCGTCCTCTCTAGCATAATTGGCAGAATTCTATCCAAGCCGGGGGCTTTGAAAGTAGCAAAACTATCCTAGCTATTCTATCTAATGACAGGTTGGACTTGAGAAGCACAGTTGATGACTCCCACACCCAGATTTGCACAGATTCTTAGGAGTGGTGGGAAAGTGTGTGCCCATAAGGACTCCCAGTGACTCCCGAGATATCTCATTACCAAAAGAACCAAAGGAACCAATTGAATTTTGCCTTCCTGCCATAATCTTAAATTACTGACCGAACTGGGCTCAGAACTAGAGTGAAAACAGAACTGTTGTGTAGTTATGCGTATAAGAGAGGTTGTGAAATTATAAACATATCGGACGATATTTTAAGAAAAATCGGCTCATCTGAAAAGTAGCAAAATGAAAATTTCGTGTTTATTTTAGACAAAATGGATTTTATATAGCAAAATTTTTACAACAAAAGGTAAATTTTGATTTTGTGTATATGTATGTATATGTGTAAAATATGACAAAACCTGGTTTAAATTCCCTAAAGATAAATATGTAATTTTAAAATATGCCCTGTTGATATGATATTTAACGTGTAAACTGCTTCTTTTAATTATATTCAGTTTTGACTGTAGAACATTGCAGCACATGTTTTTTTTTTGGGATTTACCACTTTTCTTTTGTTTTTTCCTTGGAATCCAGTTTATGGCTATGTCTGGTTGTATTGCTTTATCGTTCTTTAAAACATTGATATTAAAAAACATCGCTAATAAGAACGATACATTAATGTTTCCTTTTACTCATCATTGAGGGATTTAATACGCGTGTATATATAAACTAGGTTATTCTTTTAATCGTGCTTCTGCTTTAATCGGTTGATTAATTAATCGAGGTTTTGGTTTAATAAGCAGTTAGAGATGAAATTTTTGGTTCAGCCATCGCCACACTCAAATTGGACTTTAAAAGTAAAGTGGTTACATTTTAAGGGCCGATGTTGATTTTGAATAAAACACAAATTATTTAGGAAATTATTGTCATTTCTTTTTATTATGATAATATTGGTATGATTCAATTATGTGTGGAACAAAATATCGGCTAAATGGCCGCCGCGTCCTCTGCGGTACACATCCATCCGATGGTCGAAATTTTCGATGACGCTGAGGCATAATTGAGGTTCTATGCTGTTAATGTGCCGAATTATCTCATCCTTTAGCTCTTCAATTATTGCTGGCTTATCGACGTACACCTTTTCTTTCAAATAACCCCAAAGAAAGAAGTCCAACGGTGTCAAATCACATGATCTTGGCGGCCAATGGACATCGCCACAACGTGAGATAACACGCCATTAATTTTGTCGCGCAAAAGAACCATTGATTCGTTAGTTGTGTGGCAAGTGGCACCGTCCTGTTGAAACCAGATATCGTCCACATCCATACCTTCCAATTCGGTCATAAAAAGTTCGTTATCATCTCACGATAGCGAACACCATTCACAGTAACTGCCTGACCGCCTCATTTTGGAAAAAATACTGCCCGATGATGATTTTCTTCGATCATCCACTGTTGCCATTTCTTGCTACCCTTCTGACTATTGACGACGTTTGGAATGGTCAAGAACCTTTAGTTCTTGAGTCAATTGCACCTTGTAAGCGTGTAAATGCAAGTCTTTATGCATAATGTTCATCAACGACGAACGTGAGAGGTGCAATTGTTGGGCACGGCTCTTCAGCCACACTATCGCGAACAGCAGCAATATTTTCGCACATTTGTGCGATTAAATTGACCGAAAAAATCACGAAGTGCACGATATGCATTTTGATTTGAACGTCCATTTTCATAATAAGGCTGAATAACTTTAACGCGTTGCTCGATTATATATCTTTCCATGGTTCAAATTGAGTTAGTCTGAAATTGAGAAATGTCTAATGAAATGCAGAAAAAAACTTGACGTTTTGGTCTGCTTCACATTCAACATCGGCCCTTAAAATTTAACTACCCTTTACAATGGTACACCAATGGCTTAACCACAAGAACATAATAAAATTCAGTTTATATTCAATAAAAAAAACCAGGCAGTTTTCTTTTCATTTATAGTTCTATAATTTCTATTATTTATTAAAAATTTAGGTAAATAATACATATATTTAGTATAATAAAATTTTTTTCATACATATTTTTAATTAAAAAAATTTATATATGGTAAGAAAAAAATTAGTAAAAAAAATGTATATACACGAAACAATCCCGAGCAGATTGAATGAACGCTGTCGATGATTTTATGTCACGACTTATTTAACCTTTAAGAGATGTCCGCTAACGTGGCATTATTAGGTTGAAAACAGTCATACTTTTGTGCATTAAATATTGTGAGCTTACACTAAGCATTCGAAACGGTTTTATTTTTGGAACGATTATACACTTGGTAGAAAAAGTCTGTGCACATAATATAGTATGTTAGAAAAAAAGAAAAAAGTTCCACTAAAAATTATTTTTTGCCCAAAAAATTTAGGTTTTTCAAATTTTCTGAAATAAAAATAGCTGATCTTTAAGTATTTTCATCTGCAGGTGACGATGGCGTCCTTAGTTTTTCCCTACCTGCTCTAGTTTTAAAGATGTAGTGACATTTATTATTTGCATATTTTGCACAATGTTTTGTGTTATTCGGTCAATATTTCGCCAACGGCCCTCTTTAAAATACTTTTTAAATTATTAATCCACTCAAAAATCTTTTTCAGTTGAGTAGAGTTGCATTTTTGAAAATATCTTGATATCTTATGGCAAAGATGTTGAAATTCTTGTGTTTCGGATTTAGTTTTTAAAACTTGTTTATGTAAATTTCCTGAAATCAAAATAACTGATCCTTATGTATTTATGTTAATTTTTTTTTTTTAACAAATAAAAACGATATATTTTACGTATTATTATTAATTTGTATGCAGATTAGCTTTGTACATATAAATGAATTACTCCTATTTAAATATTTGCTTATTGAGAAAATTATGTTTCTACGAGCTATGTTTATTATTTTGTATTCTAAATGTTCTTTAAATTTTATAGATGAATTTCGCAGCAAGGTTGCCTGCCACAATGATGTTGCACAGTTGGAATGTAATCCATATTCTCGTATTGCGGTCTACAGTGCCAGTTTTGGACGAACTGAATATGAGAGCATACAATGTCCCCAGCCACAGGGTGTACGTGAGGAAAGTGAGTATATACTGCTCTATTTTGCTTAATATCAATACGTAGCTTTTGTAATTGCCTTAGAATTTAGGTATTTCTCGTCAAAGAAATGTAGGCAACAAGAAAAAAATTGTGATTGTAGTAGTTGTTGTGGTCTTGGTATTGTCGGATACACCTGGTGATTGTGCAAAGTTCATTTAAAAGGAAGCTTAATCACCTAGTTGTTTAACTGCGCCCATACCAATAAGACTACTACAATGAAAAAGCAAACAGAAATCGAGCATAGAATCAGTTTAATTAATTCAATTTTCTCGTGGTTTCTTTTCCTTTCCCTTTCACTTTTTTTATTGCATTTTTTTCATTTCATTTGTATGCTGATTTTGTTTTACCATTGCATTTTCTTTGCACTACCATATTGGAATTTAATTTAACAATTGGAACGTTCAGCTTGCTTGGCTTCTTATGCCACTGAAACTGTTATGCAAATCTGCCATGGACGACGACGATGCAATCTGGCCGCAGATGCCAATACGTTTGGTTCACCATGTCAACCCAATTCACGGATGTATCTGAAAGTTGTTTACACTTGTGGTAAGTAAATCGTGACTTGTGCACAATATGAACAATTGTTATTAAAGAATTACACTCTTTTGCCACAGTTGCCTTTGATTTATTGTTGTTTCTATAACATATATACGCTGGGTATAACATACATACGCACAACTATTTACTTGAAATTTCTCTACTGGCAACTCAGTTAATTTGTAAAGAATTTTAAGCTAATTTTTTTACAAGTGATGATGGTTGACACTTATATTATTTTTATTCAAGATAACAGACTATTTTACGATTGCGATGTCCTAAGAAGTAGCTAATTTGTCCGCCTCTGCATTACTTTTCTACTAACTTCTTCTTAATTACTATCCAGAAGTTAACTGTTTATCACTTCCATAATTATAAGTGGACTTTTATAAGTTAACTACTTAAAGTCGTAAACTTTATGTTAATTGCAAGTTGATTTCTTTGCTAACTATTACATAACTTCTTTGCAGTAAAAATTTGTAACATATTCGTACATATGATTTCTTAAAAACTAAAAATAATAATTAACCTCTTTAAAAAAAGATGTTGTATTTCATTGCTTATATCATTATATGTAGTTATCACAAGGAATGTCATAGTTTTATACACAAGTGATTTTGCCTCTACGTCAAAAACTGCGTTTTAAAAGAGGTTTATAATTTCATTGTTTAAAGGAGTCCAGACTGTATGTGCAAATTTAACATGTTAAAAAGTGACATTCTATATATGACAAGTCTATATAATGTGAATAGAGCTTAAGAAGATATGTATATATGCAAATTAAAATATATTTTGATTACTGACAACGAGGACAAATCGAATAATTTAAATAAATAAATATTTATAATTCAAACAATATTTTCATTGCAACTGATATTGGTAGGGAAATTAAATAAGCCAATTGAAGCCGTCGTGCAGTCTCTCTATAAACGATGACTTAAAAGCAAAGAAAAATATTGATCTAAATAAGTAAAGTAAATCAAGTAAAACATGATGAATGGAGATAAAAAAGGGAAACAACGCATAAAAGTGAACCCAAAGCAAATAAAATAACCGCACAAAATATACGCACTTTAATTCGGGAAAATTCTACATCACATTGTAGCTGGCTTGTACATAGTTACACCATAAAAGTGAATTACAAGTACGGTGACCATAATTCTGAAGCCAAAATACAGAAAAGACATATTTAACTAATAACAACTATAAACTACAAACATAAAATAAATCTTACATACATATTAACCACATTTAAGTTTGTGAATTTGTTATATTTTTAACAAACACAAAATATAAAGAACAAAAATAAAATTATAAAAAACTAATCTAAAATTTTACAAAGTACAATTAGTGTTTTTCTGCTGGCACTTCATATACAGAAAAATAAGCCAATCATAGTGAGTTACTGTGGCTTAGTAAAATATACAATACACATACATATCAAATTAAATAATATCACTAACAGTTTTCTTAAGACGTTAATTTGTTGAAAGCATTTTGAGACATTCAAATACTGAATAGTCAATAAAATACTGAACATTTAAAGGTTTTTTTCTAATTAATCTAATTAATTTATACAGAACAATACTCTTGAATGGATGGTTACCGGAACTATAAGCCAATTATTGTATTTGTAGTCGACTACTAATTTGCCGGCAGGGTTCCTACTAACAAATATTTACAACATTCTATATATTAGCAAATTAAAGTAAATATAAGTATATAAGCCAATTTGCAATTGTGTGGAACAAAATATATTCTTATTGACAATGGTAGTAATCTTATTTTAATAAACAACTTATTATAACTTGCGTACTGTATTCTTTCCAATATTATTTAAAACTAAATATTACGTGCTATCGTAAATATAAAGATATTTTAGTCAATTACTTGACAACGTGGAATATAAATTGAAAAATTATTGGTTACGATAAATTTGTTAATCTCTCCTCCAACAGTAATAATTTTAGAAACCTAGAGCTGCTCAACTTTTTTTTCTAAAACCTAACCGCGAAATACTAATTTGAATTCATTTTTTTTTTATTAGTTTTTAAGTACAGCGGAGTATAAACTGAAATTAGTGCTACCAAGTGACATTTGAGGTAATTTCCTTAAAATGTTTAAAAATAACTACATACTTCAATTGTCAGTCAAATTTTTCTCTGTATGGCTTGAAATATTTAATATTACACTAAAGCCCCGATTTGCGTCGTTAATGGGGACGGGAGGTATGCGACGCAAATTGAAACGACGCAAATCGAATTATTTGAAAAACTAAAAAATTTCGAAAAAATATATACATATTTAGATAAAAAAAAGTCATATGAATACGTTTTTATTTGTTTAATTTCATTCAATAAACGTTTTTAAAGTTAGAAATAAAAAAAAATAATAAATTAAATTATTAAAATTAATTTTCATATACATAAATACATACATAAATACATACGTATATACGATTCACATACACATTAAAGTAAAAAATAGTGTTATAAATGTTATTCAGCAGATAAATCTAAATTAACAACAGTTGTTTCCATTTGGTTAGGTGGTCTCACTGTCTAAGGTTTGCTGAATTGTTAAAGATTTCTTTTGCGCATAGATTTCCTTGTAGCAACTGATGGCGTGCTCAACAGATGATGCTACGCTTAAGCATCGAAATCAAAGTGACGCAAATAGAATCGACGCAAATCGAAATCACAACGACGCAAGTCGGATTATACAAATTTTTAAAAAGCGACGCAAATCGAAAAAACGCAAATCGGATCGACGCAAATCTGGGCTTTAGTGTATTGTATATTAACTGAATTTATTTTGGGATTATTTCTTTATATATATATATACATATATACATATATATTATAATTTCAAAATGATGAGAAAAAATAGAAAAATCTAAAAAGAGAAATATGCAGGAGTAGTTTAATAAAAAAAAGTAAACTCATGGATTGTTATGGTTTTGTTTTATAGATTTTTGGTTTTGTGTTCGGTATTCAATTTTAATTCTAAAGTAATTAGTTGAATTTTGAACATAAGAATATTGAATTTGTAGTCAGAAATTAAGAAAAATCCAACGATGAGTTAAGTAAGCTTTAGCGAAATAGACCGATCTCCCTGAAATTTTCACAGCATTTAACTGGGACTCTTGAATGAATTATACGCTACTTTTTTCCCACGCCCACTTTTATGCAGTGTTTTTTTTTTTGCTTCTTGTACAGCAAGAGAAACGATTTTTTTAATAAAATAAAAGGGCGCAATATACAAGTAACAACAAATAACAAGTAAAATATAAAAAAATTACACATTTAGTATTATTTAGGCTGAAAGAAGTAACCAAAATGCAAAAAATATTCACATCTCCGGACTAAAAATTTTTTACCAATTTTTGTTGAAAATAACCTCAAACGGCAACGCTAGTGATAGCTGTTAAAGTACTTAACGTACGTTAAAAGTTGGTTAACTTTTGTACTTTGTTTTGAAGGAGACGTATTGTATGTGACCACCCTTGTAAAAAGTCATGTATTTCAACTTTGTATGCGAGCATTAAAAAAATTATATTTAATTTTTAGATTAATTTAAACCTACTGAGGGGCAGAAAGAGGCTTTTTCAGACTTTGACTGTGATAGATGAGGAATTATTTTTAAATAATTTTTTACATCTTTCCGGTTTCAAAAGAAACTTCAATTGCCTCGGTTTTTTAAGACAGTGCAAGAAATACTTCACCACATCTGATATTTTTACTATTTATACTATTTTTACTATTTATCCAACCGAAAATAGAATACAACTCTCATGTATCGGCCGGTGTTTCAAATACAATTTTTAAGATACTTAACCGTGTACAGGAGTGGGCGAGTAAACTCATTGGGTAGCCAACTCTATTTCCTATCTTGAGCATCATCGTAACGTGGGGTGTGTTTCGTTGTTATATCGTTACTGTAATGGGATGTGCTATAATGAAATCAGGCAACTTGTTCCCTAAACCCGTTCAATTCTACGTACAACGCGTTCATGGCTAAGGGCGCATCCATTTGTTGTCGATTTGCCGTCGAATCGCACTACGCATTACAGAAGTAAATAATTGTTTTCCTGTAATATCTATAAAATTTTAAAGAATGATTTGGATTTTAATGAATTACAGGCTACTTTTTTTAATCACGCCTACTGTTTTAATTATGCTACTCCTTCCACATGGTTTTTAACAGATTTTATAATATAAACGAGCTTAACTTTGCCATTTGTGGACCAATCGCTATGAAATTTGGTGTACTTAGTCTGTGGAAATCCGGGAACGTTATAGGGTATTACTTTTTTTATAACTAGGACGAGAAGGAAGACAGGGAGGAATTTTCTGCCCCCCGAAATGTTCAAACCGATTTTAATGAAATTTAGAACATAGATTGATCTGCATCTAAAAATGCTCATAGGTAATGTACCTTTTCAAAAGTAGGATCAGGAGGGCGATAGGGGGCCGAGCCGATTTTGATAAACTTTAAAATTTGGATGTATTTGAGTTTAAAAGACACATTGGCTATTAATTTCTTTCAGAACTAGAACCACAAGGAACTTAGATGCAATTTCCGCCCCTCCGAGACCATCTCACCGATTTTTTTTTTTTATCTGGGACCAGCACTCAGGAGATGACTCCTACATATGCGAAGCATTGTGCTTGAACTATAGGAAAGGGATAGTAGGAGAAATGACAGGAGGTGAAGCTTAATTATTTATTTTTGCAGCTCTGCTTTCGCACGTTCTTTGTTTATACTCGTAGCAGTGCTGAAGCTTCGGTTCAGTAGCCATTTTTATTATTGTTTTACTTCGCCGGTGCTACACAATACCGACGAAGGAGGGCGTTCTGATGCGATTGTGGATTGCTATCAGCTGAAGCCGGTATTGTTCAGTGACCAGTGACTATGCCTTCGCCACTGAAACATTCGGACAACAACTGACACACAAAGACACACTAATGCACATCAGAAAAATGCGAGATGTTTATTTTTATTTTAAAATTTTAGTCTGAAACTGAGGTTGAACCCAGGTCTGTTTTGGATTCGTAGTCAACGTGCAGACTACCATCCATCGTGCCATCGCCAATCTGTGTCTAGAAGGACACATATGCTACATATATATTTTTAAATAGGACCAGGAGACGACGTAGAGATAAGATATGTCTCTCCGAAACTGTATTACCGATGCAGCTAGTATATTATAAAAGTTGCGTTTGCTATTCTCTTTTTATAGTATTTAAAATAATTTTTAATAGCTTAATAGCGATGTAACACGTTTAGTATCCTTATTGTTTATATTCCATTTTATTACTGGATTTTTCAAATGAATGAATTAATATTTAGTTGTGTTTAAGTTCATAGTTAATTCATAACAATAATGTGAAAATTATTTTAGGTTAAAATCAAGAAAAAAAGAACAATTAATCTCCAACAACAGTTGAGAAGAACACGTATATTTATATTTTCTATACCATTACACACATCATCAGTAGACTTTGTGTCAACAGGGAGGTAGTTTTAAACTCATTAATATCGTCTATTTCACTTGCTAAGTTTAAGAAAAGAATACGCGAAATGCTTATTACTATATCGACAAAAGCTCAAAACTTTCTGTTTTTTCTGTTTTTAGTATAGGCTTTGAATTCTGAACTTAAAAACAATTAAATACACAGAGTCAAAACTGCCTTAGAGATTCAAGAAACGTTTTTAGACCAAGGGGTATCACAACAGCAAACATTTTTCCCAAGAGATTCCTTATTATTTTCATGTGATAAATCCTTTTAATTTTATCAAGAAGAAAAGGACGTTTGTATCCAATTTCCGTTTTTTAGCACCATAAAAACAATCCATAGAGAAAAACTTTTTTATTAAGTTTTCTTCTGAATAGTATAAAAAGGGATTTCTTATAGAATTCATTAGTCTACTTAATAGATTTTTGATATATTATATATTAAAGAGCTGCATGAACAAAAGAAATAGCATGTTTAAACATGAATGGCTTGTTTTTTGTATCATACTCGACTGTGTTCATTGTATTGAAGCAACGATGAGTAAACATGTATGAACTATAAACACTTGCGAGCAAGCATGAGCTGAACATGAACATAAACGAGCAATTGTGTTTATGATCATGATCACAGTTGCAGACAACCATAATAACTATGAGCAAAAACAAACATGATGACATGTTCGGGTAATCAAATAAAATACGCGAAAATAAAGTTTTTTTTATTAACATAACGAACAAAATTCTCTTAAATTTTTTAATACAAAAACAAACTAAAATAAGAATTGAATTCTGTAAAATCCTAAATTACAAAAAAAAAAAAATAAATAATAAAAGAATAAAAAATATTAAAATTTACTTACAGTCATTTTGTAGTTTCTATAAGTATACAAATGTTCCTTATAGTTTTGTAGGCGGCATATCCATACAACAATGAAATGTAAAAAACAGATTATAAATCTAAAACTTATTTCAAATGCAATAACTTTTAAAATCCTTTGTTCGAACATAACCATATAATCACGAACACGGGCACATGCTCAAGATCACAAGAACACATTCAATCAGTAACAAACAGAGTTCATGTGTTGATGGTATGAACAAACTTTTGCTCACTGACATCGCAGTTGAATAAAACGTATGGTCAGTAAGTTACATTGTGTTCGAACATACGCAATTTATAATGAACACATGAGCATGCTCATCTATAAAGCTAGATCATGCAGCTCTTTATTATATATATTATATATTTTGAGATATTATTTTTGAAAATGTTTTCATTTATTTAATTTTACACACTTTTTTCCCTTTTTCTTTATTTATACACTGTATCTGGTAGCAGATTTATATTTTCAAACTTAAATAAAAAACGTAATAATTGGCACAAAGTTTTATTAAGAGCATTGAACGATAGAATTGAAATGCGGATTTTATTTTTTAAAGGGTATGTCATCCAGATGTCTTCCGTCGAGTTGAACACACTGTTCAACACGGAGTCCCAGTGAGTCTGCTCTTTTCCGTATTGAAAGTCGCGGATTTTCATTCAATTCCAACGGCGCCACCCTCCCTCCGCACCGTGTATTACTTTTTTAAATAATCGTATTTAAAAATACAAATTCGCCACCAGAAACCCTGTATTTTGTTTTGTTTAGTTAGTTCAGAAAAACTTGCAATAATTTGTTATCAAAATAAGAGATGGTTCTAATTTGTACACGGTTCATACTTGATTCAGATTGAACCAACATGGTTCGCTATCAAAATTTTGTATGGCGAACAAATTAGTTTCAATCTTGATTGGGGTACGATTCACGAAAATTTATGTTCATATGAACATGGTATTAGATCAGAGTCAGGCAAAATGCCGCCCATGGGCGTTTTGTTATTCTCTTATTTACCCGTAGTTAAACATACATATTGTAGAGAATTAAACAATATTACTCACTCTGGCTTGAGAATTCAAAGAAGCAGGCTGTGTTATCGCTTGTTGCTTCAAATCAGTGTTGCCACAAATAAAATTTCTTAGAGGAAATGGATTGTAGGAGAAATGATAGGAGGTGAAGCTCCACTATCTTACAACACTGCTTTTTGCTCGTTATTTGTTTTTAAAGCAGTGTTGAAACGTCTCTGATGTCAAGGAGACGTATTAAATTTTGAAGCTTCGTTTTTAGTAGCTATTTTTAGTAATTATTTTACTTCGCCGATGCTACACAATACCGACGAAGGAGAGCGTTCTGATGTGTCTGTGGATTGGATACAGCTGAAGTCGTTACTGTTCAGTGACCAGTGACTATGCCTTCGCCACTGAAACCTTCTGACAACAACTGACACAAAGACACACAAATGCACAACAGATAAATGCAAGATGTTTTTATGAGTCTGAAACTGGAGTTGAACCCAAGAAAAATTTTTCGTTTTGTGGTTGACGTTAAACTTTATTTCTTCTGCGGTGACCACAACCATCGATTTATTGAAATCATAATTTAACGATGAGTTGATTTGGAGAAATGGACAAGCCAATTGGCTGAAGGTCGTACAATTTGATTAGTTTTCGCTTAAAATGTATTTTTCACATTTAAAGTTTTATAGGGCTTAAAAATACCCTTTATATTGTACATTTGCATTTTTTTATGCCAGTCTGCAATCAATCTATTATAAGAGCACTTCTGTTTTATGTGATTACAGTGCCCAAGCAGGTACTTATGGAACGCTACGAATCTGAAGTGGAAGCTGATGAACCAGAAGACTTTGAGGGTGATGTTAATGATTTATACGATGATGAATTATTCTACAAAGAATCGGAAGCAATACCAAAGTTGTACAGCAACACAACAGTGCCGGCAGCTCGCAACAATGCGAACTCAACAGCAATAGCTATTAATACAACATATAACAATGTCACAAGTGCTAATAGAGCTTCTAATGGTTCTTTGGGTTTTGAAGGTGATGTTGCTGGTGTAAATTCGGTCATGACACACAGCGCCGATATTAATTTGGAAGGTAATTAAACTAAAAGAAAGACACATACAATACCAGCAAAAAAAATATGAACGGCTTCGAAATGAATTATGTATTGTTTTTATTATTTCTTGAGCACTTGTTTGATTGAATTCATTAGTCATATAATTTTAAAATTAGAGTTTATAACTCCTGAAAAATGCATTCAACTTTGTTAGTTAAGATTAAAGTACATGTTAAAAAAGACATGCAAAAAAATTTATTAATTCATGGGGAAGACTCAGGAGAGGTGGGATTGTAACAAATACTGCACCATAGAAATAACTCTGTAGCCGCGTTGTGATGGGTATAGAACTGAGCAATTCCTAAGCACGAATTGCGTGGGCAATCGGCACCATTGCTGAGAAGATGGGCATTCCTACATCGGGTAGGAGCTATGGGAACGCTTCGGAGAAGAATACTCGTGCGCAATTTCTCTGTGAATGCTGCGGTCTGTCTGAGGCGAATTTTTTGCGCAAATTGGGGCTGTGTTCTAAGTTGGACCTGACGTATTGAGGTACGTGAACGGCAAAGGGTGGCTACTTCTGAAATGAATAAATTAAAATTAAAATTTTAATAAACAATCTAAAAAAAAAATAATAAAAAGGAACCTTCGTTTAATTAGAAATTTCACTATTTTAAAAATTCATTTATAATGTATTCAAGCAGGTACATTTAAACTCGCATTAGTGAAAGAACGTTGTATATAGAAGGTGGGCCAAAAGAAGTCATCCGATGTTGTTTGGCTCTCATTTTTTTCTAAATGAAAAACTACGATTCTGTTTTTTGATTAGAACCTTTAGAATTTTATTGGTCAAGTCGAGAAGATGATATCGACCAAATGGACGCCGTCACAATTGATTGCTATACGGGCTCGTTGTATGGCATTTTTCATCACTTCGGCGAGAACTTCGGGCGACAGGTTCGCGCACTCGTGTCGAATGTTGTCCTTGTTGTTCCAGGGTATCGGGCTTGTTCACGTAAACACGCGACTTCCAAAAACCCCACAAAAAAAGTATGGAACGGTTAAATCGGGCGATCTTGCGGGCCATTGCAAATCGCCAAAACGAGAAATGAGGCGACCCGGGAACGCTGCCTTCAGAATATCGGTTGTGGCTCGCGGAGTGTGTGCCGTTGCTCCGTCCTGTTGGAACCACATGTACTCCAGTCCTAATTCGTTTAATTGCGGAAGAAAAACTCGGATAACATGGCCCTATAGCGCGCACATTCCACTGTTGTCGTTTAACCAGCGGCGTCCTCAAAAAAAATTACCCGATGACCCCTCCAGCGTGAATAGCGCACCATGCAGTTACTTTGAGCGGGTGTAATGGCTCCTGGTGCATCACTCGTGGATTTTCGGTGCCCCAGAAGCGATAGTTTTGCTTGTTCACGTACCCGCTGAGGTGGAAATGGGCCTCATCGCTCATTATGATTTTGGTCGAAAAATCGTCCACTTCGTCCTCGAGATTGAGGATGGTTTGGGCGTAGGTTACGCGCTTGTTCACTTATATTCTACACCTGTCTAGTTTCCAAATGTCAAAACAGATTTGACATTGGCCGCCATTTGCAAAAATAAGAGCATCTTCCAATAGGGTGATTTTTTTAGGCGCACCTTGTATTTTTACAATGGTCATATGCATTTAATTGAATGACGAGTAGTTAATTGATTTATGAACACAAAAAACCCATTTAAATGAAGAACCGTTTTGTTAAAAGTGGACACATGACTTCCAATGACAACATAATGTAGAAAACATGCGTTATTCACCTAAATTCGTTATTTGCTGGGATATTATTTACACACTTAAATAAAAATTACTGCAAATGTTTTTGTAAGAAAAGAACACAAAAATATGTTTGCTTACATTCAACCACAAATCATATTAAAGAATGAAAAACAACTGACTAAAAGTGGCACTTAACAAACGACATAGCAATTAAATAGAAAATTTATTACCAGTATCACATCTAATAAATATGTATGTACAGAGATTCATACGTACGCACGCAGCTAACAGCCACTAGTGTTCATTTAAGGACATAAACAACTGTCGTGGTCATATTTTAGCAGTTTTATTTCTTGTTCTTGCTTCTTTTTTTCTGCTAATAAATACATATGTACATGTTTCTAACTTCCCATTTTCCACTTCGAATTTTGTTCACAATTTAATTGCACAGGCCAACAAGAACGTTTGTTTGTCTATCTTCTGACGATGGGTTCAGTTGGTGTTATACTTTGCATAGTTGCTATTGCGGCGAGAGTGGTTTTGCTGAAACGTCATGAGAGCATTACTGACACCCATTCAACTTCGTCCGGTAAAGGAAGTATTGGTGCCACGTTAGCACATGGAGCAGCTGACGTAGTAAATGTAGAAGCAATTGTAGAGACTTCAATACCAAACGGGTTTAACGACACTATTTCTGAAGTGGACGCCGACATCGACTTACAAACGCCAATTCCTGTGCCAAGTGTGTCAAAAAACGAGGTAAGTAAATAAACTCACATTACCAAAAGGAACAACGTTTAAAATTCGCAAAAAAGCAAGACAACTACATTTGATATTTTTTAATTTTGTTGTTGAAAATTTATGATTTTGGTTTTCTTGTTTATTTCTTCTTTATTTTTTTTCCGTAGTACTTGGCACATGCCGTTTGGTATAAACTCATAAATAAATTGTAGAATTATATTTCTGTTCACTAAGTTTGTAATAAATTGATTGAAATAAACTGTTTATGAAATTGATTTTGTACATTTTTCTTATTTAATTTGGGTTTGCAAATTTTTTCTCTTCCGAAGAACTACATCAGTTATGCACCAACTGCAAATATTTACGGTGTTCTGGGTTCATCAAATACGCAAATTTCTCATAGCAGCACGGTAGGATCTGTATCGTCGAGCTTAATGAGCAACACAACGATTCCCTGTGGTCCTCGACAATCACCAGATATTTTGGGAATTACGTCCCAGGTTTATGCACCTACGAGTGTCTCCAGCACGGTATCACCAGCAATTGGGGGAATTTTAGCACCAGCTATTGTTCTCGGCGGTGCCAGCAGTTGCAGTAATGTGATCGGTGAGTCGTGTCATATCATACGTTTTTTTCTTCAAAAATACTTAACTCTAATTCGTTTAGACGTAATAAAGTAAATAATTATGAGCAAATATAACATTTATTTCTTTTTCAAATGATAACTATTCGAAAAATATTTTCAGATTTAATCTTAAATAGTATCAAATTTGACAGAAAATCAAAAATTTATATGAAAATGTAGGAATGAATAATATTAGAAAAAAAAAATAGTGTCTTATTAAGTGTTTCACTTAAAGATATAAAATGGATATATATACATATGTAAGTATAGATTTATTTTATGACAACGAATCCGTCATAGATGTGCTACGTAAAGAAAAAAAATTCGTGATGATTCCAGCAGTCTTGAACTACCCAATGGAAGGTAAGGAGTATTCGAAATATGTAAGATGTAGCAATTTTACAGGAGTTAAAAGATAATAATAAAGTGTAAACTTTTTTAAAAAATAAAGGGTGAAGTGCAATACACTTTTTTAGAATCGAAATGTTATTTGCTGGAAGACATAAAAACTTATTCAAAGAAATCTGTGCGTGTGGGTGCTGTACCGCCGATACTATAATTTTGTGTTGGGTTTAAATCTTTTAGTGACGAGAACTACCAGAAGTGCAGTGTCTACGTCTTCAATGTACATATTACTCCATAACTTTATTAGTTATTAAAATTACTTAACATTTGTTAACAAAAACTTAATTGTGCAAAGTACAAAAAATTGTAGTAAAATTAGTTTTTTTTATTTTTTTTTATCAATTATGTTATAGTTCTTAAACTGTGAACTCCATACAACTTGTTTAAATTATTAAATAAAGGTAGTTTGTTGTTGGAAAAGAATTAAAATTTGATATTTTATTGTATTTTTAAATTACCATTTAAGCTTAAAAAAAATTTTAAATAAAAAAAGCAATTTAAAAATTGTGTTATTTTTACTTTTTCTAACTTTTTTTGGAAATATTGGTTGGAAGTTTTTTTTTCATAAAGGTGGCAGCATTAAAGCTTTTACAGGCGTTCGAGTGTTTATGCTTTGCGACATAAAATGTCAGAAAAAATTTTCACTCGCAATATTTTAGCACAAATAATATATTTTTTTAAACAAAATACCGATTACAATAAAATTACGCAAATTGAATTGCTTTTCACGAAGAATGATTTTATCTCTTTTTGAGTTTTCGGAATAGGAAAGTTTTTTACAACGTGAATTTTTCCAGGATTTTGCTTTATTGCTTCGGTGGAAATAATATGTCCTAAGAACGCACACTCTTTGTGTAAAAATTCAGAATTGTCTAACTCAATTTTTAAGTTTGATTCTCTTTGCCTTTCAAAAACTTTCTTCAAATTTAACATGTGTTCTTGTAGTGACGTAGAGTAGATTATTATGTCGTCTAAGTATACAAGACAAACTGCACCTCTTAGGTCTTTCAGCACATTATCCATTATTCTTTGCAATGTAGACGGTGCATTTTTTAAACCAAAGGGCATTCTGACAAATCCAAAATGACCTCCATCTACGGAAAATTCAGTTTTTCCTACATGGTCTGGATGCTTTTCTATTTGGTGGAAAGCACTGGCCAAATACAGGGTAGTGAAGTACGTGCTTCTGCCTAATTTGTTTAATATGTCTGTAATATTGGGCATGTGGTATTTATCATACAGGAGCACTCCATGGTGAAAAACTTGGTTTTGTAATGCACTGTTGTAGCATTTTGTTTATTTGTGTCCGCACTTCTTCCTTATGAACGTAAGGGTATCTATAGGATTTTGTAAAAATAGGGATGCCGTCCGTCATCGAAGTCTTTACAAATTTTTATTAACGCTTTTTTTCTTCGTTATTTAAGTGGTCAGTTCTTAGAAATTTAGTTCTATTATCTTCTTGATGGGCGGTGTCTGAATCTATGGTGAAGTTATTAACTTCAATGGCATACGGAATAGTTTTTACGCGTTGTTCAACATAGATAGCCCTTTCTTGGTCGGATATGATTACATCAACAAAACTATACCATTCTCTGGAGGAATAAATTCCTTTTGAAATTAATAAGTCAGGTTCTAAGTGTTTTTTGTATGAAAAAATTACCGTTTCGAGAATCAACTGGTATCTTGATGACAATTTTTGAACGATGTTGAATTATAAATTTTCCTGGAGTCAGATTAGTTTTAAATTGTAGTGGTATTATTGAATTATTTGTGATTAGAGTTTTACTGCGCAAGTCTACTTTGGCTTTCAGTTTGTTGAAAATATCAAGTCCTATTAATCCATCGAAGTAATTGTGGAATCTAAATACAAATACTTCCATCTTGCCTTTCTCTTTCAATTCCACAAAGTATGGTAAGCTGATTTTTCTGTTCAAGGAGTGTTTATCTAAAATTGTGGTAATCGTAATTGGTTCACAGTTCTGACATTGGTTCTGATCAACAAATTCTGGATTTATAAATGATGACGAGGCTCCAGTATCAACTAGAAATTTTAAAGGTTTACCGAAAGGGCAGGATATATTTATGTATGGTAATGTATGTCCATGTTTATTCATGTCTAAGTATCCGGTTGGTCTGGGGAGGCATGTACTAGAAACTTTGCACTGTCATCAATTGTGTTACTACTGTTTTGGTCGTATTCATTATTTTGTCCAAAGGTAAAGTCTTCATTGAAATCGTTCAGATCATACATATTATCCTGTTGAACATAGTTGTTCTGGTGATAATAGTAATATTGTTCTAAATTTGTGTAAGAGTACTTTCTGTGTTAATGTAGTGTATTTCGTGGGGCTTAAACCCACTTGTTGCTCTTTGTGTCTGCATGCCTAGTGGTTTCCTGAAATGAGTATATCCGAGCTTACATCCATTGGTTCTGTCGGTGGTAAATTTTTTGGGCGATACTGTTACTGTCCAGAGTTAGGATTTTTGTAAAATGTTCTGTTTTGTGCAAATCCGTTATTTGGTATGTATTAAAATGTTTGTTCTGTCCGAATGTATTTATAGGTGCACTAATTTGGGGTTTTTTGACCGTTGTCGACCGGATTCTGATATCTAATCATATTGTTCCGATAAGGGGTACAGTTGAGTAGTGTTGTCTCGAAAATTGCCGTGAAAGCCTGTTTGCATCGTTTACTATTAGTTGGTAAGGTTGAGAAGATGTATAACTCTGACAGTTTGGTGGGAAGTATTACATATTCTGTTGGAGAACGGGATATGCGTTTGAAAATGGTTTTTTCGTATAATATATATTCTGTTCTTGTATACAAAAGGAAAGAGCTCCGGCAATTGTTTTAGGTCTAATTGATCTAGTGTTTGAGCCTAAGGGTTCTTTAAGCCTGATAAGAATGTATTTAAACACATTTTGTCGTATAGTTTTTGTTTTGCTTCTATGACATTAAGATTAGTTTCATGAATTAGAATGTTATTATTGATAGACGACTGTATTTCTATAATCGAACTGTAAAAGTGTTGCACCACCTGATTAGTTTGTTTTAAGTTATGTAAGTCCCGTTTCTCTTATCGGAATAATGTAAAATTAAGTTACTTTTGATATAGATACGGCTGAAGTAGTCTGCACCTGACTACAAAACCAAAACAGACATAGGTTCAATCCCAGTTTCATGTTAAAATTATGTTAAAAAATATCTCGCATTTTTCTGATGTGCATTAGTGTGTCAGTTGTTGTCCGAATGTTTCAGTGGCGAAGGCATAGTCACTGGTCACTGAACAATACCGGCTTCAGCTGATAGCAATCGACAATCACTTCAGCACGCCCTCTGTCGTCGGTATTGTGTATCACCGGAGAAGTAAAATAATAATAAAAAAATGGCTACTAAACCGATGCTTCAGCAATGCTATAAACAAAGAACGTGCAAAAGCAGAGCTGTAAAATAATTAATTAAGCTCCTGTCGTTTCTCTACCTATCCCTTTCCTATAGTTTCAGCACAATACATCGCATGTGTAAGGGTTATCTCCTGAATGCTGGGTCACAGATAATTAAAAACAAAAAAACTAGAGGCGTACCATAGACGTTGAGTACTTCGTTAGCTGACCTTCATATAATTTTCGCATAGTTCGTTCCGTCTACATCAATAAAATATCCTAAAATTTCTTCGACATTTGTCAAACATTCGTACATTCTTGGGTTTCCATTAAATTTTTGGTAGGTATTTTACTGCATCTGAGACTCTCAATGAGTTATATATGTCATTCTGATATGGAACTAGGGTTGGAATTTGAGGAGTGGAACCTGAGGGGTTATTGTTATGGAATGGGCGTTAGGTGTCTCAAAATGTTTGTGTATTGTTTGACTCGATATATTTTTCACATGAATGAAGTAGCTTTTATTTAATTTTATATTTATACTTAAACTACTTAATTAACATATTTACCCTAGTATTATTATTAGTAGCTTCTTGATTTGACGTGCTGTGCTTTACTTTCTCTTACTTCAGTTGATGTTCCTGTGGGATGATTTGATGTCTGTTGTTGATGTATGTTTTATGTACATATATTCGCTGCTGATGAATATTTTTAATTGATGTCTGAATTCATTATTTTAGTTTTTTTTTTTAGTAATTAGTTTATTATACTTTCCAAAAGTTATTTTCACTAACTGTTTGTCCTTGACAGTGAACAGGGCTTGTATATTGTTTCACTATTCTAAGAAGTTTTATTATTATGTTTCTTAACAGTTATTATCCTTAGCTGTTTTTTTTTTCAATTTTGAAGTGCTTAGTCTTATGTATTATTTTTACTAAATTCAATATTTTATTTCTTAAATAATTATTTTAATGTGTTTACTAACAGTAACTTTCACTTTCAATTGTTTGCCTTAATTTTCCGCGGGTTCTCACTATTATGTCCTTTAATAGTTTTATTTGGGAGCGATAATAATTGATAAACCGTCAATTATTTTTTTTTCGACTGCGCCAGTTATGGTCTTAACCGAATGATTACATAAAAACCAACTTTTCTTTTCCGTCAGTGAATAATTACTGATTTGATTTTTCTTTTAACTTTATAATGAAGCTTATGAACTGAATTCAAAATTGCTTAATATAATAATTTTTATTAATTTTGTACATTTTGCAGTTTAATAAATTTCGACATGCTTTTTATTGAGTTCTTATTACTTTTATGTATTTTTGCAATAATTTTCCAAATAATTTTTATTATAATATTTTATTGACTTCCCGCCTTTAATTTATTTGGAAGTGGAAGGTTAGGAGAGCGCTTATTACTGCCTCAAATAAATGTGCCAAAGATCCCATAGGTGAAATCAGAAGGTGGAATAAAAATCTTAAACGGCGTTGTAGTGTACAAGTACCCCCATTTATTAAGAACTATAACGCATTTATGGGTGGGTTTGAGTTGTGCGACATTGAAATGAAAACTAAGAAATGGACTGCCAAAGTATTTTTCCATTTTTTTGTTCTTACAATATATAAAATATAAGTCTTACATGGAGTACAGAAAAGAATGTAAGGTTGTCAGATTACAAAAATCAAAACTCCTTTTTAACTTTCAAAAGGGAGATTTGTACTTTGTCAGCATATTCTTTGGAAGCTCCATATGAATGTTGAAAAATATCAGTTATCTAAATATCCAAAAGGCCATCAAGAGCTTCTGATTACTCAATGTTTACACCGCCCATAATTACGTAAGTGAGCATGCAACATTGGGTCTCTTGGGCATTGAAATGCAACCTGTTCGCGTGACCCCATTCCGATATTCTCGTGAGATCAGCATTCATTTTCTACCTCGTCGCCACGATCATACTCGATGTCAAATAATGATGAATGGCAAATACTGCTGTCATCCGCAAAGGAGTGAATAGGGTTGGAAGTTTGACATAGAAGGTCATTAAGAAAGATAAGAAATAAGGTAGATAAAAGAATGAAGCCTTGCAGTACCCCTGAATTAATCTTGAACTCGTTAGAAGAGATACGGTCTATAACAACTCATATAGCGCAATCCCTGAGAAAGCTCGATATAAATCGAGAGAGAATGTCACCGACACCAAAAGCAATAAGTTTGCACAAAAGTACTCCATGCCACACTCCGTCTAATCGTTTGGAAATATCTAGAGCGCCTACCTTACTTTTGCCAAAATGGTGAATGGATCGACACCATTTTTCCGAGAGGATGGTCAATAAGTCTCTCATGGAATGTCTTCACTGGAAGCTTTAATGCCGGTCATTAAGTAAGCTATTGGACTCCAGATAATTCACCAGATGGAAATTCAGAATACTCCCCATTACTTTGGAAATGGTGGAGTATCGAACATAACAACTTTCCAGCACGACGGGGATCGACCTGCGTCATATAGGGTGGTGAAAAAGATTGCAAGAGGGAGTGATAATGTCAAAGAACACTGATGCAAGACCAGTGCAGTGACCGAGAACGGGCAGTGTTTAGTTGCTTTCCGGCAAGTGATAAATACTGGCAAATATTTCAGTTAGAAGGTTAGCTTTATCAACCGAGCCAGTGAATATTTGATCATCTTTTAAAAGGGGCGGAATAGAAAAACTAGGATTTTTCTTTACCTTTTCATGAATGACCAAAAGCTTTTACTACCACGTGGGGATGTAAGAACTTTAGCGCGAAGACGCTGCTCGTACAAAGCTTTTTCGCGTCTTAGCACTTTAGCACATGAAGATCTCGCCTTTTTGTTAATCCTCTAGATACTAAATGCTTCCTCTCTGGATTTGATTGCAAGTCTGTACTTCTTCAAAATGTTTTATTTTGTTAATAATTTTGTATGTAATGAAGTATCTGAATATTTTTAGTTTAAAAAAGCATATTACAAAATAAAATCTTGAAAGAAACATTTAAAATAAACAAAAATATTAATTTTTTTGAGAAACTATTTTACATTTACATTTTACTACACATTTGGAAGATGTTCCCTTCACTAAAGAGGACCTGCAACTACAATTTTGTAGACAAATAAAAATAAGAAGGAATGGTTTTAATATCCATGATTTAATGCATTTTATGCGCAACATAAGCTTCAAGTCTGAAAGGAATAATTTACTACTGTTCATATCCCACAAAAGTTGATGCGATCGGTATAAATTTATTAATATTAAAATATTTTGCGTGCTCTATTTTGCTTCGATTTTACCTGTTTGTGTGTATTTTATAAAATGGAGTTACTACGTTCATCAGATGAGAAACTATTTTTTGCACTTATACGCTTTTTCAAATGCTGCAAATTTTAAATGAGATAAACTTAGCTGGTACTCTTCACCAGAAGGGACAAGCCTGCTGGTTTCAGCCGTCCTCGCCTTGAAGGACAGGTCCTCCAACGATCGACGAGTGTTAGGTATTTGGGGGTGATACTAGACTCCAGGATAAACTGGAGGGAGCGTGCAAGGAAGGCTTGTGTAGCTTTATATGCCTGTAAGAGTATGTTCGGAAGGAGGGGGGTCTTAAGTCTAAGATGGCTCTCTGGACATACAGTGTCGTGGTTAGACCGATATTAATTATCCTCTGGTTGCCTTGTCTGGTTAGGAGCGCTCAGCACGGCCAATAATATGAGTAGGCTGGGTAGGATTCAGCAATCTGCGTGTGTTGGGGTTACTGGAGCGGCCTTGAACACGATTCTGAATCTGTTGCCGATTGATCTTCATATTTTCTCCGTTTTAGTTCAGAGTGCTAATAGGCTAACGGAAGCCGTGTTCTTCAGGCCACAGCAGCATTCTCTCAAACCTTCGGGGCTTCATTAAGGACTTTCCGTTGTATATCTCCACTCGGAGACTTGTCTTCGGTTCGCAATCTGCTGCTATTAATTCTGATATAGGAGTTCCTTTCCCTGTCGTGAGGGGACGGCTAGGGGAGCTGTTCATGGCGAAGGCTCAGGAGAGGTGGGGTTCTATCCTCGGCTGCGCCATAGCAAGAGCTCTGTGTTCGCGGTATGATTTACGTAGGACTCGGCAACTCCTGAGCTTTTCCTGATTGTCCATTAGTACACCCGCGCCCGTCTGCACGGGCCACATGTCAATCGGCACGCATGCTAAAAGGATGGACATTCCGTTCAATGTCCTGTGTAGGGGCTGTCAGGAGGATTCGGAGAGGGAAACTGTTGTGGACTTTCTCTATGAGTGGCGCCGGGGTGTGGCTAGGTCGAGGAAGAAGTTCCTTGGGGTGCCTTTCTTGGATCTGACGGACTTAGTGAGGCACATGAACGGTTTTTACGAGGCTAACCTAACCTAACCTCTAACCTAATCTAACCTAGTTTAAAGAAGTATCTGGAATGGCCTGCAAGATATACCTATATTTTTTTAAATTTATTGTATACTAGTGTACCCTTGCGCGTTTTACTGTGTAAAATAAAATAATAGAAAACAGTTTGAATTCTAATACTCTATGAGAAATAATTTTTTTTCGGTTTTTTAAAATTTTTCAATATAAAGAGGCTAAAACTAATAGCACTGGTCAGCAAAAATTAATTGGCCTCAGTTTTCTTAGTCAATTTGAATACATATGGTACAATGATTCAATGCCTATAAATTACCTTTTTGGATTGAGTCTATTTCTCCAGATTTACCGTTATATAGAAAACATAATTTGCAATAACTCGAGAACTAGTTCTTCGATCGAAATAAGAAAAACACCGAAGAATCGAGAACGAAATAACTTTTAAAATATCTTATATATGTTATATATTTTTAAAAACCCTTATAGTTTAGGACATATTTAGAATTTTTAGAGCAAATTGTGATTTTATTCACAATTACCTGGCAGCACTTATTTTACAGAATATTTTTGTGGTATCAGTATAGCTTTATATATATATTCTATTAATAGAATACGAGAAATATTTCTCAGTTACTTTTTCTCTTCTAAAAGAAGATCTAAATTTTCCATCTCTAACTTATCATAGTCCTCTTCATTACTTAGTTTTTGGGTCCATTATTAACAGTGCACAGATGTTTTTTGTTGTACTTGAAGCAAACTTTTTTCGTTAGTTTAGTCAAATATAATTTGGGGCTATAATTTGGTTTTCAATTTTTTTGGCAATGAATAAATAATACTGATGGTTTGTCGACACATGAATTGGCAACGTACAATTGGCCGTAAGAGGTTTATCCTACAAATTTGCAAAACCGGGCCTTAATTTGTATTAATGGTAATTAAAAAGACAACACACACTGGAAATTTTACACGCGTGAACTGATTTTAGTTTTCATAATAGTTTCCCTGCTGTTGAGCATTCGGTGAGATACTTTAGTTATTCCAAATCAATTTCTCTCATTGTGTAGCATGTTGCTGTGTTTTTTCAGTGCCTAGAATATATGGCTTTAATTTGTTTTCTGTCACATCTACAACATGTAGTCACCATAGTATCTGCTGAGAAAATATTCGAATTGATATACGAGTACAAAACTATCTATACAAAAATGGAAATGCCCGTAATCTTCTCTAAATAAAAGAACGTAATAAATTTTTAAAAAGTTTAAAAATTTCACATTTTTATATAAAAACTCCCCTAAATATATTTGAGAATTTCTAAATATGTATAAATACAAAAAAATAAGTACCTTTCACAAAAATTATTTTATACAACAAATATTTTTTTGCTTTTCCAAAAATTTGGTTGAAGTTCTACTGATTAGTTGGTATAAGTACGAATTAAATGTATATTATTAATATAATAAGTTTCTTTGCAGAAAAAAAAGTTTTCACAAAAATTTAAGTATTGCAGTCGCTATTATATTTCAGTGTCAGTTTCTCCCTAAATTATTTAAGCAATTCTCTGTTAGGAACACACCAACTTTTTTTTATCAATTCTTTTTTAAAGTGTTATCGACATATGAAAATATAGAAAACTCCGAATTTAAAAACAAAAATTAGTTAGAATTTTTCTATATTTGGTCTTTCTATAATTGACCATACAGTACTTATAACTTAGCTGCCTTTTACTTCAGTTCACTTTAGACTTAATTCCGAAAAATTTATTTTTCTTGTTACTATTTCTAAAAGTTTGACTACAAATTGTTGTAAACAATTTGGGGCGATTGTTCATTGGCTTTGGGTGATTTAGCATTTTGAAATATTTGGGTCTTTGTTTATAATACCCAAATGTCCAATTTAAATTTAAAAAATTGTTGGGTTAACCATGTCAACCACAGTGAAGAAACACCAAAAAAAAAACACTACCAAATCACCCAAATATATGTGGCTAAAGTGCAAAAAGAACAATGGCCCAAAATTTTGGGCAATTAATCATTATGAAAAAATTCCCAAAATACGAAGGATGGATCGCCCAAAAATTTTTTTTTCATTTTGAGTATCTCAGGCGATCTTAGATAGGCTATTATTCATATATTTATAGTTTTTGGCCGGCCATGCTAAGAAGCCTTAGTTAGCGAAGCCGGTGTTCGTTATGACATGGGGGAAAAAAACGTTAAGACCGGCCAACCAACGCCGGCTTTGCTAACTAAGGCTTCTTTACATAGCCGACCGTCGGCCTAATGATAAAAATTGCTGAACATGCATGTATCTGCTCATTTAGACAGGTAACAGCATTTTTGACTTACCCGCACTAAAAATCGTGTAAAGTTGATTGTGCAAAAGTCAAAATTATTGTACAACAAACATACAAAATTAATTGAAATTTTTTATTTATTAAATTTAAAATTTTTATTTTTGAATTTGAAAAAAAAAAAAAAACTTCAAGTTGTTAAGCGAGAAATTTGTGTGTATATAAGAAATTTTGATTAACTGACACCTGAAGACAATTTCAAAGCAAACAGCTTGGGAAATCTCAAAACTATTATGCAGTTGAATTACTATTTCACCACTGCCCTTTTGATTTAGATGTCAACACTGTATAAATAGAATTCGTTAAAAAAATACAAACATAAGTTATTCATATTTTAAATGTTTTACACTGAGTTCATATGTTGGAGAAATTTAAAATAAATTTTCAAAGTGACAAGTAAGAGTGCTATATCCGACTGTGCCGAATCTTAGATAGCCTTCACTTATAAAGTGGGATATATCCCATATTCGTCTGAATTTCCGCCTAGTCGTTTAGTAGTACTGTATTTTTACATAATTTTTAGATCTGGTCCTTTGGACCAGCTCGTTTAGACCGCTATATAACTTCAATTCGGTTATCCATATGTATATCTGAGCATATGTACCAAATTTTTTAAAAATCGGTCAAGCCGTTTAGAAAATACGAATTTAGCTTATAAAATGGCAGCAGCGCCAAATGATACTTGAAGTAAGCAGACCACCCACCTATTTATATAGACGGACTAATGGCGCCAAAACCGATCCAGCTGTTTCCAAGTTATGGAGGTTTTTATACACGTACTAAAACTTCAGACAGACATGGTTCATTAAACTTCTCTATTCATCACATTCCTGAAAATATATAAAATTTTTTCCTGAAATGAGTATTAAAGAAATTACACAAACTTTTATATACCCGTTACACTTAAAGTGATTGGTACAAAAATAATAGCAAGAACCTTGTGATAGAAGAGTTTTCTATCACATTATTTCATTCGCCTTAAATTTTTCCTGCTGTGTGTATTTTTTAGTACTTGGTTTTCTTCAGTGATGGTAGACTGGAAGAATAAAGCAATTTAATAGGCATTGAATGCGACCAAGAAAAGGAGGGGATGTACCGCATTCGCCTTAACGTGTCTTGCAATTTATTTTTTTTTTTAAAACCCATTTATTAAATTGTTTATACGATTTTGTATATGGGACATATTTTAACGAATAATATCTCGTTTAGTATTCATATAAAATATATAATTCAGAAAGAATTTAAGTCTTACTTTACTAAATATTAAATCTTGTCAAAAATCTTTAGTCAAATAAAGAAAAGTACTACTTAGAACATGCTAAGATCACCAGAATATGGGGAATTTTATAATTTAGATGCTACAAATTTGTATGTTGCAACAAATGAAAATGCTGTTACTTAATTTTTCAAAACTTTCTAATGTTTTTAAAGCCCGATTTTTGTAATTTTAGATTTTTTGTTATTTTAAGATTTTGTTGCACATAAAGTTTTTAAAAAGAAAGAGTTTTTATTTATTTCTTATTTATTGCATTAAGCCGTTTAAAGTATGAAATATTTAAAATGAAAATTAACTAACTAAATTAATTCAAAAAATCATACTTCATTATAAAAGAAAGAAGAATGTGGTGCATCCATTTTCCTGTTAAGGGATTTTGTATTGAAAACGTTTTTATTTGTGTATTTTAATGTTATTTGCTTATTCAAACATTATTGGTCTCTCTTTTATGTCTTCTATTTCTTTTGTTATAATAATGAAGGTACTATGGTTCCGATTTCATCACTGGCACAATACACGACAGCGCCAACTTTTCGTTCCGGTTATGTACTGAATGCTGAAAACGTAGTTCAAAGGCCACCAAGCATGGGCACACCACCAACATCTATGTCTAACAACAATGAAACATACCTTTACCAACATCAGCACCAACCAATGATTACAATACAAACAACTAGCAATAGTGGTTTAACGTCAAAGACTGCAACACTCGGGCGTATGAAACAATCGAATATAGCATCTCCACCGCCATGCTCCTCAGATGCTGTTCATCGCCAGCAACAACAACAACAGCAAACGATAGGAAAAAGTTCAGCGTCAACTTACGATGGTCTGGCACCACGTACTTTATCAACTGGGGTGGCTGTAAACTCGCAATTCTATTACGGATGACAAAACGCTCAAGACAATCAAGGTAATCACAATACAATCCGCATAATTGCCGGAGGATCCAAGACATCATCTTCGCCTTTACAACATTAGCCTTAGCTAAGTATAACAACAGTAATGACAACATTTATCCCGAACTTTGAAAATTGGCGTAAACATTGAAAAGAATAGTGTGTATGCGAGCCAATTGAATTGAAATTAATATAGAAGCAAAAGAAAAGTAATTAGTTTAAAAAAATATGTAATCAAATTAGAGAACTGAAACTACAGACAAACAAACAATAAAGCAAAATAAATGTGGCTAAATTTTGTACCAATTGTTATGCGATGCATATTATATATGTATGTAAATAAATAAATAAAAAAATATTCAACATTGACTATACATATTTTATATGCATGAAAAACGTACGTTTATACAAATTTGAGAACAGTTTCCGCAAAGATTGCAAAATTTGTTCACAACAAAAAACGTAATTTAAAAATTTTTTTGACGCTGCGAACATCTATTGTCGTACAATATAAGCAAATAATGCGTATAAGATTATGTTAATACGTTAATCAGCAAAGAATTGACAAAGATGTTCGTAAACCGTCTGCTAGCGACAGTTCTTTCTGTCATTAGCAAGAACTTATCTTCTTTTTTTAATATTCCCTATGTTTGCATTGCAATTTGTCGAGTTTCCGTAAAAATACTAATCCACAGTTAGGGCAACACTTAAACATACTACCACCAATACGACCATCATGAAAGTAACTTAAGAGTGATGAAAATTTTGCTTTTTAAAAATGGACGAGCTTCCGGTAATGTAAATAATATATAAACAAATTAATGAAAATTATATAATATATAAAATTTATATGTAAGCAAAAAATTAAAAGAAAACAAGGCCTATTTCCACATATGTGATATACATATGCTATATATACTTACGTGTATACATGCAGCATTTGGAGTACTGTTTTGGTATAGTTATTTACATTCACGCCACATCCGTCAACTGATTACACTTGACATTCACTCCAAGTTTCACTGTTGCCAAGTTTAAAGTTAAATATTGTTAGTTGTTTTACTCACACACTATTTCAGTAGTGCTGATGGCAGTGTAGTTAGTGTGTTGACTCTGCAACCAGAAGGATCTGGGTTCAATTCCCAGTCTAGTGAAAAATTTGTCTCATTTTTCTGTGCCATAGTACCCTCCTTCTTATTTACTTCTGCAATAAAACGTCGGACGGGTAAGATGATAAATAAAATGGCAGTCATGATCTTAAAAATAAAGCGTCAAAAACAACAGTAGAGACGCCGCAACTTTGCTTTATAAATAACACACAATTGCAGAGTTGAAAAAGAATTAAGCTCTATCTTCCACTTTCACCACCTATATATTTTCTACACTATCGACATTACATACATATATATTTCCAGTGCAATACATTGCATACGTAGGGATATCCCCTGAGCACTGGACAAAAAAAAGTGCGAATATCATAATAATACAATTCCATCTGTATATTTTTTTTGGGAAAAAACTCAATTTGGAATTAGAATCATATATATATAAATTTATTCCCAAAATAAATTCATTTAAAGTTTATGATAATTAACATATATTTCGAACATTTAGTTTATTATTAGTATATTTTTTGGGTTATTATTAAATCCAAATCAGGCTAAAGTTCGTAACGTTTTTAGGCAGAAAGAATTAGACATGAGATAGCATTCCAAGCCAAACAACAACGTCAATCAATACCAACTTAAACAGGCTAAACAGAAAGTCGTCAAATTTCAATTACATATGCTCTTATGTATTTGTAAATGTCAGTACTTTTCAGATGAGAAAAATCAAAACATAATTAAGTATAAAATTCAAACCAAAAAAGTGTGACTTAAGTTATAAGCACTAGTCCCAGAAAAAAAAATATAAGAAAATATGCATACAGTAAATGTAAATTTATTTATTAATAACAATACATTTTTTTATCTTGGACCAGGACTCAAAGAACTAGAGGAAACGGATAGTGAGAGAAATGACAGGAGGTGAAATTCCAGTATCTTACAACTCTGCTTTTGCATGTTCTTTTTTTTTATCTGGGACCAGTACTCAGGAGATGACTCCTACACATGCGAAGCACGTTCTTTGTTTATACTCGTAGCAGTGCTGAAGCTTCGGTTCAGTAGCCATTTTTATTATTATTTTACTTCACCGATGCTACACAATACCGACGAAGGAGGGCGTTCTGATGTGATTGTGGATAACTATCAGCTGAAGCCGGTATTGTTCAGTGAACAGTGACTATGCCTTCGACACTGAAACCTTCCGACAGCAACTGACACACAAAGTCACACTAATGCACATCAGAAAAATGCGAGATGTTTTTTTTTTATAATTTTAGTCTGAAACTGGGGTTGAACCCAGGTCTGTTTTTGGTTTTGTAGTCAACATGCAGACTACTTCAGCCATCGCCATCCTTTTGGAGCAGCACTCATGTGATGGCCACTACACATGCGATGCATTGTTCTGGAACTAGAGGAAAGGGATAGTAGGAAAAATGATAGGAGGTGAAGCTTCACTATCGCACAATACTGCTATTGCACGTTATTTGTTTTATAGCAGTGTTGTAGCGTCTCTGATGACAAGGAGACGTATTAAATTTTGAAGCTTCGTTTTGAGTAGCCTTTTTTAGTAGTTATTTTACTTTGCTGGTGCTACACAATACCGACGAAGGATTGGTTACAAATCCACAGTAATGCACATCAGAAAAAATGCGACTTTTTTTTATGGTTTTAGTATGAAACTGGAGTCAAACCGAGAAAAATTTTGTTTTTGTAGTCATGATTTAATAATTTAATAATATTACATTCTAGAATATTATACGAGTAAAATTCTTATAAATTCATTATTCCAATTTTTCGCCTTCTAACTTTGCCTATTCTATCCTTAGATGAGTTGAAATTTTTTTTGACGAAATCTAATAAAATAAGATTATTCAGAATTACATATTTGCATTTTGTTACTTGAAATGTAAAAGCACGTATCTAACAAAATTGTCAAAATTGCCTATTACAATACACGCTCATTCTTCGGGACTAAGTAACAACATAGACCTGTCGTGCAAACTGAATGTTCGCGATAACCGTACCTAAAATTATATTGAAAATATATTATGAAATTCTTACAAATTAAAATTTTTTATTAATAATATTCCTGATAAATATAAATTTTATTTGGAGATTTTAAGTTGGTTTTTTGGAAAATTATTCTTCAACATAACGGCTGAAACTCGCATTTCATTTAGTGCTGTTTTCGGCTTGTTATTTTGTAAAACCCATTGTAAGCATAAAAACATACACCAATAAACTGGTGACATAAAATAGATCAATTAAAAATTAAAAACTAAAATTCTTCAAAAAGACTCGTGCGAAAAGAAAGAATTACGTGATTTTACCTTTATACTGCTAAGAAAAATCAAAAGTCGTACAAACAGAATCTTTTTTTCTGCCAACTGACGCAACCTTCAATGCTAAAATTAGGATGTCGCTATAATTAGACCGTCGCGATAATGGGTAGTCAGGAATACCGAGCGTGTACTGTAGGAGGTGTTACCTTCTATAGGATAGCGATATAGATGAGGGGTGGTAAGAGGTAAGATAGAGTGAAGCTTGATTACCTTTACAACGCTGCTTTTGTCCGTTTTTTTAATAGCAGTGGTGCACAGTTTCTCGTGTCAGAGAGATGATTTAAATTTTTGATGATGTGTTTGGTAATTACTGTAAATCGCCGCTGATGCTTCACAATACCGACGAAGGATGGCGCTCTGATGTTACTTTAAGAATGTCAGGAAACTGCATGTCCTCACAAATTTTTAAATTTGTATATAAAATTAGATACTTTTATAAGCGAAAATCAAATCGTCAGTATTGCATAACAACGGCGAAGTAAAATAATTAATAAAAATAGCTAGCAAAACAGGTTTAAAATTTAATACGTCTCCTTGACATCAGAGGCGCTGCAACACTGCCATGAACAAGAAACGTGCAAAAGCAGGGTTGTAAGATAGTGACGCTTTCCTCTGGCTTTCCTCCGTCATCACCTGTCATCTAATTCACTTTCTCTTACCTAGTAGTATTCAATCATTGCCTGCGTGTTACTTCTCTTTTAAAAAAGGAGTTTTTTCTTCCTCCTGGTTTTGCATTTCATCTAACGGTACACTATTATTTATCACGAAACATTTAAACCACAATGACCTTATAAAAATATATATAAAAGGAAATATCATACTTTTTAAAAGTTTTATAAAGACAAAGTCTTTAACGCCTATATTTCGCTTCTACGTTTATGACCTGTAATGCTTAAAAATGTTTCGCAAATTTTATTTTTGTATTGTTATTCGATTAACCCGGTGCGCTTAGCCCACTTTTGTATGGATATTATTACGGTAAGCCATCTGCATAAAATTTGGATACTTTTATTCATAAAACAACAGTCCCTTTTCTAAAAAAAAGGTTCCTTTTTCAAAACTCAGTTTTGCCAAAAAATACCTTTGTTTTTGTACTTTTTGTTTGGTTTTCTTCTCAAACATTTTTTTCATTTGACACCCATATTATGGAAGCGGGTAAAAAATAGTTGTCGCCAACATTGTGTATGCAGAGATATCATTATATTTTATGTTCCCTGCAAAAATCCCTTTAATTTGATACCCATATCAAGGGGGAGTATAAAAATAGTAAAAATGTACATAATAAGCACTATCTAATTGGAATAAAAGTACAGGATGGGCCAAAACGACCGAAGTGGTTTGAGTTCAAAGAGACATTGTGTCCCTCGCAATGTGCGTTGTGGCTCCATTCAGTTGGAACCATACTTGTGGATGGTTTTTAAAGGAAAAAGCACAATTTTAAAACCTCCTCAGTTATAGAGTTTACCTTTTTAAAAAATACTTTATGAGAATATCATAAAGTATGTAATAATAAATTTGACATATATTTTTTTAAGGGAAAAAGCACAATTTTAAAGTTAGAATCATACATAAAATTCTTTTAATTAATATTAACAATTTTCGAATAGTTTTCAATCAAATCACGTACGGTTTCTTTGTAATTTGGACTTCTGATGTTTCCTAAAAAGTTAGAAACAATTTGTCGAAATGAATTCCAGGCAGCTTTCTCATCTGGTGATAATAACTCTTTAAAAGTAGGTTTTAAAAGCGGTTTTCGAATTTGAGGACCGTCGAAAACGCCTTCACACATTTTTGCAAATGAAAGATTTGTAAACAATACTTACAAATCTCTACTTTCTTTGTCTAGTGCTTTAACAAAATTTTTAACTAATCCCAGCTTAATATGTAGTGGTGGTAAGATTACATTGTTTTTTTAATTAATGTAGGATACTTTGCATTATATAGGCTTTCGAATCTTCTTTTCCAATCTTTTGTGATTTAGTTATTTTTCCGATCTCGGCTATCCTAGAAGCACAGAATACTGTAATATTTTGTATAGCCGCCTTAGAGGACTGTTGAAATAGCAACAATCTTTAAGTCGCAACACACTTCCCAGTTGTGCTTCTAATAATTTAAATTTTTTAATAAAGTGGCCATAGTTTCAAATGTTTCTTTCATGTTCACGGCATGAGCAATGAGTATAGAAGGCTTCTCGTTGCCAATATGTAGTAAAACAGCCTTAAGGCTAGCTTGACAAAAAAACAATTGATGTCGTAACAAAAACACATATAATCCTTTGTTGGATAAAATTTCGCATATGGCTTTTGTCGGTTCCGGTACGTAGTTGACTTGACGTCTTTTTCTCTAAAGTTTCGCTGTCTTTTTTTTAAAGATAATACAAACTCTACGAAGCTCTCAAGCTTGTCTGTAGAAACACCCAGGGTCTAAGCGGGAATCGAACCCGCACCTCCAAATTGAAAAGACTAATGCTCATCCACTAGACTACGGAGGCGAAATGTTAAAAGCTCCGACTACTCTTTTGTTAGCTCGAGGTCTCTTATATGATCATTGAGCTCAAGTTGATTATAAAGTTTCGGTCTGGAAGATAAAGGTTGAGAGGGGGATAAAATTTTACCATACGGTCTATCAGATGGATTTTCAAGATATGACTTCCTATCGTGATTCAAAACGGGAAGTGTATGTCCACCAGGTGAAGTGGTGGGGTAAGAGCATCGCATATGTTTTCCAAAACCCCTTTTAGTACTTAAACAAAAATAGCAATCAGATTCATAACTCGATGTTTCTCTCCACGGCATATATTGTACCATTTTCTTGAGAGTTCTGTAAGTAGAGAAAAAGTTGCTGTGAGAGAATGTATAGATACACGTATATATAATACTTCATTTAAAAGTACGTACTGATAGTTCGATGAAGATAGATATCCAACTAAAACTTGGTAATTCCCACATATTGAACTATGTGTCCAGTACTGGTCAATGTTATCTACTTTTATGTTAAATAATCTTTGTATTTAGTTTGGTAAGAAATTGAGAAATAGTACCGTTTGTTCTTGGTCATAAATTTGCCACACACATAGAAAAAAGTATTTGGCTTATTTTTACAAAACATTTTTCTAAGTTTTTCGCTCATTTATTGTTTTTTGTATCTCAAATAAACACTTGTCTCCTCGGAATTCACTTGTAGACTAATGCTTATTGTGCAAAGTAAACCCTTTATATACCTTTTTAAATGCCATTAGTCGTTTACTTAATTTTTTTAATAAAAAAAAAATAAAATATGCATGCACGCAGGAAGACACAACAAATAATACCACCGTTTTCGGTTCTACACAAATTTTAGATAAAAAAATGTCAAAAGTAGGTACTTTCACTTAATCGGGAATAAAACACGCATTTATCCATGCATTTTTATGAAGTAAAGTTTATTTTATTTCTATTACATTCACCTTTAAGAATAAATAGTAAAACTGGTAACTATTTTGTGCTTTCTATTTTTTATGAATATTTTGGGTTATAAAATTTGGTAAATTTTCAAAAAAAAATTTTCTTTTTCATCAACAACTCCAAAACTAATGGCTAAATACAAAAATGATATAATGAAACTTAAAGCTGGCGTAATTCAAAATTTGTTGATGTATTAATAATAAGTTTTACCAAAGTTGTGACGAGAGGTAGGGAGCAGCCTCTTCAAAAAATCCCAATTTTAGAAAAATTTTTTTTTAATAAAATCTAAACTAAACTACTAAACTAGAATTTGAAATAATGATGATTTTTGTAGCTACGTGACCACAGCGGATTAAAAAAATAGTGGTTCTCAGTGCAATTTTTTTGTGTTGCGTAGTGTAATTACATTATGAATAAAATCATGATTTTCTTCTGAAAGAAAGTTCAACGATTTTGACACGTTGTTCATTTGTGTACTCTTCCATTTTAAATTCCCCAAGTCTTCTTTACAAAATTCTGAAAACAAAAAAAAATATAATAAAAAAGGGATAAGGAATACAAACACCTTCGCTCCTTTTGGGTCACCTTGTGCAAAGGTACAAATTTACTCCATATATTTTCGCATTTCGAAAAAGTAATAAAACACATTCGAAATTCTTTTAGAACAAAAGATTACAGAAAAAAGCTTTGTTCTATTCGCAATACTTTTGGAGATATATGGTTTCAAACAGAGATACCATGAACCTTTTCCATATGCAGAAATATTTTCAAAATTGGTCCACAAATGACAAAGTTATTTGATAATCCATTTTTTTGGAGGGAACATTTCGCCACCCCCATTCAAAAAAAATTAGTTGACCTCTTTCATATGCAAAAGAATTTTGAAAATTTGTCTTCAAATGACAATATTATTTATTAATTTTTTGAGGGTGCAATTTGGGACAACGGAACCCATCCAGCCCCAATTTCCAAAAAAAAAAATTTTGGGGACCATTTCCATATGAAAAAGTAATTTTGAAAATTGATACACAAATGGCGTAGTTATGCTTGTTAATATTACAAAATCTGTTAAGAACTATGTGGAAGGAGTGACAAAATATTCGTATAAAAAGTGGGCGTAAAAGTGCGTGTTGTAAAAAAAAGTATCCTATTATTCATTCAAGAGTACTTTGGTACTGCATGTGAGATCGGCCAAGTGGCCGCCGCCAGATTTCATAACCATACAAGCAGAACCAAAGCTGTTCATTAAAAAAGAAAATCACATCGGGTGATTACTTGTGTCCCGGATGATTACTTTTGCGCCACCCTGTATCATACTGGCGAAATATTGTAATATATATGTACTTTAAAAATTAAGTATTTAAGACCAAGGAACATATTCAACTGATAGTAAATAAAGTAATGTCGGATGAGATTGAGACAATAAATACTTTGTTGAGGGATATTAAATCAGGTATCACATGGAAACATTTCAACAGTTCCAATAAGTTTCTTCTCCATTTTATCTATTTAGCTTTAGTTTTGTTATTTTATTTATTTTTATTTTATTTTCCTTACCACACAACACAAAAGCTAAATCTAAACAAAAGTAAGCATCAACTGACAGCTGCCATACTACTCAACGTAATTTAAAAGTTGTCCACCTTTAGTACTTTGCATTGACGGAGACATACTGAGTAGGACAAAGCTCATAAGAAAACCTATATTTCAATTTACTCCCCTAGTACAATGTTGAAATTGAAAGGCAGGCAGACGAAGTTTGTATGCTAAGTATTGAAAAGGTAAAGATTGTAGTACACGACTATCTGTACTAAACATTTTTTTGTTTTTCTTTTCAGTTTTCGCAATTTTCATGTTGTTCCTTTATATACATTTTCTCACATCAATCATGTTGACAATTAAAATGTTCATACTCACCATCAGCGAAAATGAATGAAAAAGAAAAATTTATACTCGCCTTTCAATTTCGCGATTGTAAAAGGTTTTGGCGAGTTCAACTGTCTGCCTTCCAATTTGAACATTGTAAAAGAAGACTTGGTTGTCAGTCAAAGAAGGCGATATATAAAGTACAATGAATTCTATGTGCCTCGAACGTTATATATTAATAAGATATCAAATATAATATCATTTAAAAAATTAAAAAGAATAAACAAAATTACTTTTTTCTTTAACTCATAAATTAATGTATGAACTTAATACTAGAGATTAGGCAATTCTGCTACAAAATTTAATAAAACTTCCAACAACAGATTTGTGTTATAAGTAAGCTCTACTCTATCACTTCACCACATGCCTCTCTCCTCTCCAAAAAGAAAGTAACATACAATCCAAGTGAAATTTTTGTTACATAGATTTTCGATCTGAGATCAGTGACAATATAAGCGGAACCTCCAAAAATCTGCATACAATTGCTATTTACATTTACACAGCTATAACGTAGGCCGTAACCCAGCTATTATCAATCGTGGAAGGGTTTCCTGGGAATCTCATGAAGAGTGTTTTTGCTCGAGCGCATTTTTTAATCGTAGAATATTCCTCGTACCGGAGAAACTGTTACACGTGCTGATTGGTCAATGAGAAAATGTGTAAAAAGAAATAATATTCCAGATTGGGCCCTCAACGGTACTAGAGATCCCGATTCTAAATTGCTAGAGTTGGTCCTCCAGTTCTCACGGTCCTTGATTCCCATCCCGAAGCTTCTGATGAAACACTATCTATGAAGAAGTGGGACACCATATTCGTAACATCTGAAAATTTAATTTGTTTGCATAAATCAATTAACAAATAGACATGAAAAATAAATCAGAAAACGAAGATATTCCAATAGTTGATATATTGCAATTCAGGAAAATATACGGTTGCGGCAATATACATATTTTTCTTTAAAACTGTTCATAAATTTATTCAGTTTCTTTTTTCATAAACATGTAAACAAAAAAACAAAGTATCAGACTGTTGATTTATCGAATACCAGTTTAAACGATTTTTTTAAATAAACTTCTTTCTAACACAGAATCCCCTTACATTTGTTATCGCTGACAAACCACCATTAGCAATATAATATTTTCTTATATTTATTCTATGAAAAATATTAAGATAAGCGTAATTTTTATTTTTTTAAACTCAGCGTTTATTTGGTAGCCCTATGAACTTAGTCTGGTAGCGCTCTTAATACACAAAAAACACATTTTTTACCTGGCATTCTCAACACTACAGATTTATATCATGTATAAAGGGTGCTTAATATCTACGGCTGATTTTGTGGAGCGTAACATAATACTCTGAGAGCAAACCATTCTTAAGAAACAAACACCAAACTACATGTTTGAAAAAAATTGCCCATTTTTTTGTTGAATGCAGATTGAAAATAGAATGTCAGAAAGTTCATGCAGAAAATTTTTCATAATCCGGACGGAAACTTAGCATTTAGTATGGAAAAATTAAAAAAAAAACTGTGGGTCTACTCTGCAATGTGAAACGAAAGAAAATTCTTTTGAATTGTATATTAGTAACATGGAAATTCGAAAGAATTTTCTTTCATTCCGAATATAGTGTACCCCATAGACAGGAGTTAAGGGAACCTATATCAAACAAAATATTTAAAACATCTCCCTTTAAATTTTATTTACCTGTTGTGATGTTTCTTTGACAAAAGAAGATGTAATTTATGCAGTTATCTCCACGAAAATAACTAAAATTTTAATAAGAATCCATATCCTGTAAATGTATGTACATTAGGGGGAAGCTATTTTGTCGAATATCGAGAACTACGCCACTTACACTTGTTCCAAGTATTGCATGGTGAAAATTTAACCCCAATCGAATAATTCTAAACTGCGCCACACAGAGGCCAAATGCGCAATTTTATTCAAAAATTTTATATAAAATGCGTATTTTTTCGACTTTAACAATAAAAATTGTCAATGTTATTTTTCTATCTGAAATTATTAACACTAATAACGCCTTGAGTGAGAAATGGCCCATTATTCATAATTTGCCCACATTTCCTTATTTAGGTGCATATTTAATAAAAACATAACATTTTTTTTTATCAAATTGCGACATAATTTAAAATTTTCACCATGTAAAATTTTAATCAACTGTAAAAAATCAAGGGAGCGCAGTTCACGAAATTCTATATTTTGCAAAATATCTGCCCCTTAATGTACATACAACAATACATATTGCATTTATTGTGTTTAATTAAATGCTGTGAAAACGTTACCATCGCAGGGGTAGACACAACAATATTCAGCTTCAATATCTGTAATTGATTGTGTTTGTCTACAAAAAAATAGTCAGCAAAATGCTTTAGATTTTCCTAGATTGATGTAATGTTGCATTATTATTGTCTGTGAGTCAGAGTTGCCAGGAACTGCCTAGAAGACTAGAAAAAGCTAAATCGGCCAAAAAAAGAGCTAAGAAAAGGGTACAAATTTCTTATACATAATTCAACGTTTTGCATTAGTGCATAAAACATGTAAAAAGTTCATACATACAAAAAAAAGTTAAATATACAAAAAGCCAGTCCAAATTCATAAACAAAAAAGAAACAAGAACAATATTTGCAATCGGTATTTTGTTTAAAAAATATGTATTATTTGTTCTTAAATATTGCGAGTGAAAATTTTTTCTGACATTTCATGTCGCAAAACACAAACACACGAACGCCTGTAAAACTTGTAATGCTTTCACCTTACTAATTGCATCATGGGTTATATCTAGCTACTGTAAAAATGTTACATCATTTTCTCTACACTTTCGCGAAAAAAAAACACAGTTGTATCCCTCTTTGTTATATAAGAATAGCTCCTTAAGAGGCAACTAATGAGAAATATTTGGATGTGTCAGAAGCTAAAAGGCCTAACTCCACAATACCAAAAGTAGAGCAATTTAGTAATTGTTAAAAAATTGATTTCTAACATTCATGAAAATGATATTAATTTAAATAAACGGTTAAGGGGTCTCTTCAAAAATTAAATTATCTTTTAAAGTCAAAATTTGTGAAAGAAAAAAATTTTTTAATAAGTTTTGTGAACATTAAATATAATTGTTTGGAGTTATTTTGGTTTAGCCACTGAATTTTTTTATTTTTTTTATTTATAAGTAAATTTATATAACGTAACATTGTATTAATTCTAATACATCAATTTAAATAAGCATGAAAAAACTAAAACAGAATTTATTTAAAAATAAACATAGGAATATTTTTAACTTTTCTAAGTATTAAAATATTTAGTCATCATATAGATAATCGTAACAACCAGATGCATCTGACGTACTGCAATTTCTATAAGATGTCTTTTAATAGCTCCATCATGTCCTTTTGTAATTATTCTACTGATGGAATTTTCTATAGTTTTGTCGATCGATTGTAATGTTTTTGTTATTTTTATTGTTACCTAGTATTTCTAAGGAAAATTTATAAGGGATGTGATTCCAGCGACACAGGTGTATTGTTTAGTTTTCAAAAATTTAAACAAACATGTGAAGTTTCGCTAGATTTAACCAATGCGTTTAACCCTAGAACCATAATGTACGTAAATTTTACGTACAGTTTCTTTTCACATGTATATAAAAGAAGTGATCGGCATTCTAACGCCAATTCATTTTAGCTATGCTCTCATCAATTGTACTGCTATGCTTACAAGTGTTAAAGCAACACATATTTAATGTTTTATAGGAATTCACAGTATGCGCACTTAGAGACTGTACGTAAAACTTACGTATCGTTGGTAATAAAGGTTAAATTCTTGTACGTAATTTTTTCGTAACGTTAGCACACTACGAAAGAACAAGGCTGAGATAACTCCCGAGCTACTCGGTTTGCAGCGTTGTGTTTATGATGAAAACATGACGTTAGTCTCTTTTATGCCGATGAAAAATAAAAACGTGTTATTGCTGTCATCAATGCACTATGAGGGATTATTTAGAGAAAAATGTACATATTTGCAAATTATTTTACTTTTTATAATAAAGTAATTTCAATATATATTTTTAATGAATTAATAAAAAACAATTGAAATGAAATCCTAGCAAAGATTTGTCATTTATTGAAATTTATCAAACAAAATGTATATATACGTACAATTTACGTATCGTTGGTATTAACGTATTATAAAATAGCGTTATGGTTCTAGGGTTAATTAAAGTGGAGATAATTGTAATACTTTTTTTTTATACTTTTTAATGAAAATTCATTAAATAATGGAAAAACAAAAAAATTTGTAAAGAGTTCACAGCTAATAAGATAGTAATATAACAAAATTGAGAAATTTTTGAAAAATGGAGTTAGGCCTTTTAGCTTCTGACACATCCTTTTATTATTGTCCCCAAATGCAAGCTCAATTTATAATTGTTTTGTTACAACTAAAAGGAATAATTTTATGCTGTGCCTGCGTTTACGGTTGTTAAAAGTAAGTTTATTGTGCTGTTATATTCCGTTGTGTTTCAATATATATGAAATTAAATTAACCAGTAAATTAAGTTTATTTAATAAATTAACAAATAAATTAAATTTGGATAATCAATGAAAAAATTGTTAAAACAACTGCGGTTGTATATTTCTTACGTCCGTTTTTATTTTGGACCAAGAGATAACCCCTACACAAGCATTGTGCTGGAACTAGAGGAAAGGGATAGTAGGAGAAATGATAGGATGTGAAGCTTCACTATCGTACAACGCTGTTTTTGCACGTTATTTGTTTTATAGCAGTTTTTGTAGCGTCTATAATGACAAGGAGACGTATTAAATTTTGAAGCTTCGTTTTGAGTAGCCATTTTCAGTAATTATTTTACTTCGACTGTGCTACATAATACCGACGAAGGAGGGCGTTCTGATATGTCTGTGGATTCGATATAGCTGAAGCTGAAAGAAAAAAATATAATTTACAAAAATATTTGGATAAATTTCGGTTGAAATTTCTCTAGACATTGTCTGAAATTTTTGTAAAAAATCTGTACTATTTGTCGATTAGAATTGCATTCGACATTCTTCCAGAAAACTTCCCTCAGTCAGAAATATGACAGAAATCGTATACGATTCTGAATTTTTATCGACATTTCTCTCAGATATCTGACAGACGTCAGACTGTTTTGCTTGATGGGTTTATACGTGAATGCACGCACATAAGTATGTACATATGTATGCATGTGTATATGTATTTATATATATAAGAATGACGGCTGAGAAGAAATTGTAAATAAAAGTTAAATACTTAAGTACTTAAAAATAAAACAATTGTTTTGTTTTAGCTTTAGAATGAAAAATAATATAGTACATACTTACATATAGGCGAGTACGATTATGTAAAAAAACAATAAAAGAAGAAAAATAAGTGTGAAATTTAATTAAAGCACATACATCTGTCATTGTTTTCCTGATTGAATAAAATCGTTACTTAAAAATTGTATGAAAAAAGTAAAAGAGAATGTTTGTATTATAGCCAAATGACTTCATTCTTTTGTAATAAATAGTAAAAAATGTAAAATAATGTACCTTTTGTAATATAAATTCTTTAGTAAATAACTGAATAAAAGAAAGCCAATATATTAATATTCTGACTAATAACTTTATTATTATTTTGTTTGTTTTCCTACATGCTAAAAAAAATAAAAAAGGTAATACAAATATCGTACAAATATTTAGAAAATTCAACTCAACACACAACTTATTAATGGTGGATTTACGCCTATGTCTGTAAGGCCCGGGTTTCAGACGATTTTTTATTGGTAAAATAATGTAAGGACAATTGTTATTCAGAAATTAATTTGGTTAAATTTTGCTGGTGGAAAATTTATATTTTTAAATACGATTATTTCAAAAAGTAATAAACGGTGCGGAGGGAGGGAGGCGCCGTTGGAATTATTGATTGTGAGGATTTGTCAGTCACGATGTCGCAGTGGTCGAGTGAGCATCGCGCGTTCGCTGTGGAGGCATTTTTAAGAGTAAGTTCGGTATTCGGCGAATAAGTGATGGACCGAGTGTAAATTTAATTCGTTCGTGGGTGCAGTGATTGCGCGCAACTGCTTCGGCTATGAATTCTCCACGGCCAGGGCCCAGTCGATCTCCAAGGACTCCCGAAAACATTGAACTGGTTGAAAGCCGTTTACGTGAAAATCCGCGACTTTAAATACGGAAAAGAGCAGCCTCACTGGGACTTCCAAGAGCGATTATTCATGGAATTTTAAAAGAGGATCTGAAGTTCCATCCTTTTAAAATTCAAATCGTTCAAGAATTGAAAGAAAGTGACTTTGATATACGCAAAAATTTTTGTAAAACGATGTTGGAGCGTTTTCGCACTGTAAATCCCATTTTTTGGAGCGACGAGGCTCATTTTCACTTAAACGGCCACATCAACAAGCAAAACTGCCGTTACTGGTCTCCAAGAACCCGCAACACTCGATTGAAACATCAAAAACCATTGTATTAACCCATGGTAACTGTTTGGTGTACCTTATCCATGCATGAGATAATTGGACCATTTTTTTTTTTTCGAAAATTCGCGGGGCCAGGCGACGAATGTCAACGGTGACAATTATCGACGCATGATTACGGAATTCTTTTTGCCAAACCTGCGAGCTCAGGATGGGGCGCCTGCACACACAGCCAGAGCTTCGATGAATTTGCTTCGAGAAAATTTCCCCCAAAAACTGATCAGTCGCTTTGGGGACATCCCATGGCCACTGCGAAGGATATGTGAAAATTTCATCGTTATATTTTAATTTGGTTTTTTCGGGTATAAATATTAATGTTAAAGAAAACTAATACAGAGCAAAATTGTTCATCAGATATAGCCCTAGAATATTTGTGAATAAGGTTTTTCCCTAAAATAAATATTACTGAAGTTATGAACAATTAAAGCGAGCCATAGTGAGAAAAATAGCATTTTTAGCAAACTTTGTGGGCTCAAGGCACGCCCAATAATTATGCAAACGATCTAAAATTGTTTATATATTTTTTTTTCTACTTTGGAATCAATCTAAGGGGTTTGCCAAGTGAAAATACGAAAAAAAAATTATCCATATAACTTGCGGTCACACTAGTCACTATGCATGTAAGTAAAATAATCCAGGATTAATTTTAAATTTTTCGCGTATTTAGCTACCATTTTTTTATTGTTTTATTTATGTATATATGTAACTCACATAAGAGATCGGTAAGCCTGTCGGAGATTTTAAAGAGACATAGATGATGTACCTGAGGCATCGACCTCTATGGCCGGTACTATAAGTGTGGTTGGAAAAGAAAAACAGAAAAATCAAGCACTCTTCGCCGAAATGTAGACAATATTACTGTCTTTAACACTATCGTATTGCAGCAGCTGTTTACCTGCAGAACTTTAGTTTTTGAGATGTAGTATGTTTTTTTTATTTTTTTTATTTGTTGTTTGGAAGGATATAATTTTTTTTTTTCATTTTGTAAAAGTTCCGAATGTTGAAGGACTAAAAATCGTCACTTTCCTTTATGAAATTTGATTTTTAACATTTTTTTTTTAATTTTCAAAAGTGTATTACTAAAAACATTATTATTTTTAACGCTCTAATTAAAACATTTTTTGAATTTTAATATTGAAATAAAAGGTTAAATTGGTTTTTTTTATCTGGGGTCAGCACTCAGGAGATGACCCCTACACATGCGATGCATTGTGCAGGAACTCTAGGAAAGGTATAGTTAGAGAAACGACAGGAGGTGAAGCTTAATTAATTATTTTACAGCTCTGCTTTTGCACGTTCTTTATTTTTTAGCACTGTTGAAGCTTCAGTTTAGTAGATACTTTTATTATTATTTAACTTCGCCGGTGCTACACAACACCGACGAAGGACGGCGTTCTAATGTGATTGTGGATTGCTATCAGCTGAAGCCGGTATTGTTCAGTGACCAGTGACTATGCCTTCGCCACAGAAACCTTCCGACAACAACTGACACACAAAGACACAGTAATGCACATCTGAAAAATGCGAGATGTTTTTTTTTTATAATTTTAGACTGAAACTGGGGTTGAGCCCAGGTCTGTTTTGCTTTTTGTCAACGTGCAGAATACTTCAGCCATCGCTTTGTTTCATTGACAAAGAGCACAGATTAAAAAAAAAACATCAACTATTAGTAACATGTTTTGAAAGCTTGGTGCGAGAGGCCGTCGTCACCATTGATCAAACTCAAATTAGCGTCTCCATTGGCGGGTTAAATAAAAATTGTTGTATTTGCCAGAAAAATAGCGAAATTAGCATTATGTCTGGAAAACGGTACGTTCTACTATACCCTGGAATGACATTACCAACAGAAGATTAGTTTTAAGAAAACAAAGAAAATAACAAAACAACAAAAAGTCATTTACTAAGCCGGTTTTGTTCTTACTACTTGTACTTTACATTTTATGTGTGAAAGCAAAATATAATTGGGGTATACACAAGGTAGTCATAAAGTTGTATGTTGTAAAATAATAACACGAAAAAATATGACATCATAACTTAGTATGTTATTTCAAAAACATAAAGAGCTGCTGTTATAGATTTCAGCCACCTTATTTTGTGAACGGCGGCTAGTTACAAAAAATTCGCGGCGGCTTGAGTTCTGCAATTCGGGAAAAATTAACAAAAATAATGTTATTTTTTCTAATTACTTATAACTGAATTTAAGCATTACAAATTTCAGAATTTGATGTACATATCGTCGTGTGAAATGAAAAACTCCTAATATGAAAAAAAACTATAATAATTTGTATTAAGGCATGTCAAAAATTAACGTATTTCGTGCAAGTGATATAGTATGAATGCAATGACGAAGAATCTTATATATAAAAATGACATATTTGGATGTATGTATGTATGTTTGTGCCTTATAGACAGCTTAACGGCTGAACCGATTTTCTTGAAATTTTCACAGTATCTCGCTGTATATCTGGAAGGAACTATAGGTTATATATATTTCAAAAATTCAAACTAGGCGTTGCCATGTCCATACAAAGTAAATATTTATTTTTGTATATCTTGAGAACGATTGAAATGAAAGTTTCTGTATTTATTCAGAACGACTTGATAGTAAATTTTTTTTTCGGGCACTTTTCGTATAGCTACAGAGCTGAAATTCGGTATACGGGAGAGTAAATAATGGGAAAATTATGAAAACTGGCAATTGTTATCAGGGAGATAGGCTGATCCTTTTTTGCATGTGGCACTCCCATTTGACAGTCGTATCAAATCTCAGTAGATTTCTTTCTCACAAAGTATTATAAAGATCGTAAAACTCGTATTATTGTCTGTAGCCCTTAGGTTACATTCAACAAATTTACAAGGAGAAGCAAAAATTTTTAATTTCCTGTAACTAAAGCCTTTTTTTTGTTTTTTTTTTTTGGCGTGTGAGGTATGGTTGAAAATGCCTTCGCACTTACAGAGACCGTCGTCTTCTGCGTCGAGTGGTGTTGCCGATAAAAAATTCCCTCCTCCTCCTCCTCTGGGTAGATTCCTCCCCGGGACCGCTTTCCGCATTACTTCGGGAAGGCCCAGAGCTACGTCCCAATCAGGACCAATCTCACTCACCCACGTCTGGGTCCGCCAAGTCCGCAGCCGGCACCATGGCCCCGGCCCGTATCGCCTGGTCCCCGTCAGAGAGGGCCCCGTTATGCAGCAGCGCATCGAAGTCCCTCTTCTTTCTCCGCAGAACGTATCCCACGTACTGCGCCACAGCGTCCCAATTGTCCTCACAATCGAGCATCCTTCCTATCACGGTGGCAGGAGCGAACCCGCCAACCCGCTGCACCATTGCACCCCACTCAGCATGCCACCTGGTGCAGTCGAAGAAAGTGTGTTCTGCATCATCATCCGTAATACCACAGTAAATGCAGTCGGGACCATCTGCCCTGCTCTTCCGGTACAGGTACTTTCGGAAGTATCCGTGGCCCGAGAGGAATTGTGTCAGGAAGTAGTTAACTTCCCCAAATTTCCTCCGAATCCATACTTCCACGCAGGGAATGAGCCCCGCCGTCAACCTGCCGACCGTGTCCGCGGTCCACCTGTCCTGCCATCGCCGGACAGTTTGGGGTCTCAGACCAGTAGCACCGCTCCCACCGCTCGCGCGCCAAGAGGTCTATGGGTATTTCCCCACATATCACCAGGACCGCAGCGCCCGAGACCGTGCGGTAAGCCGAAGCAACCCTAAGGGCCGCCGTCCGCTGTACCGCCTCGAGCACCCTGCGTTTGGTTCTCTCACCCAGTACATTTCCCCAAATCTCGCTCCCATGCAGCAACATCGACTTCGTGACCGCCATAATCAGCCTCCTCTTGCTCTGAGTCGGGCCTCCGACATTCGCCATGAGTCTGCTCAACATGCCAGTCATCTTCGCCGCCCTAGTCGCCACATGCCGTATTTGGGCCCAGTAAATCAGCCTACAGTTGAGTCTGACGCCCAAATACCCTATGGCACTCTGGGTAACCAGAGACACATCCCCTATCCGCATGCCGACGCCGAGTGGTAGATGTGCCCGCGTCATCAACATTACCTCGGTGTTCTTCCCGGCCAATTCCAAGCCGTGGCCCTCAAGCCACATCCGGGTCCTAATCATGACCCAGTTCAGCTTCCGCCTGGCGTCATCCATATCCCGCGCCAAGATCACCGCCTCTATATCATCCGCGTATCCCACGAGCTGAGCATTCTCGGGCATTTCCACCCCAAAGATCCCGTCGTAGGTCAGATTCCATAGGTCCGGGCCCAGCACAGATCCCTGGGCCACGCCGGACGTGATCGTCCTGCTCCTCCGCCCCGTCGGCGTATCGTACAACAGTACCCGATCGTCCAGATAACTACGGAGAATTCTTTGCAGTAGCTTCTCCAGCAGCTTGCCGGCACCATCCAACATGCAAAGTGGCCGATAAGACGATGCTGGGTCGGATCGCCCCTGCCCTTGCTAACAAGCACGAGCCGCTGTGTCTTCCAGCGAAGACACCCTGAACTACACAAGCATCATATACCGGAAGCAATGCTCACAGCAGGATCTTCAGCACCTCCGACGGTACCCCTTCCGGGCCAGGGGCTTTCTCCGTCCTAAGAGCCCCGGCGGCGATCCTCAGCTCCTCCCCGGTAAAGGGCGATGGCACCTCATCATCGTAGGACCCACGTTCGCCGCCCAGCGGAGGGTGTGTGGGGAACAGGCCCCCACAATCGCATCAATCCGCGCGTCGTCCAATTGCACCCCAGTGCAGAGTCCCCATGGATCACGGTTCAGGTCGCTCCGAAGTTCCTCCCATTTCGCCCTCTTGCTCGCCATAATCGCGCGACGCAACGCCCCGCGGGACCGCCTGTACTCTTGGGCCTTCAGTAGAGCCTTGCCGGCCCGCCTAGCCCTAGTATAGACCCTCCTATTGCGGAGGCAGTCACGCCTGAGTCCCGCAATCTCCGGCGTCCAACAGTACACAGGTCGCCTCCCCGCCATTCGCGACAATCAAGGCATCGATGCGTCGCATCCACGGACAATGCGCCGCATCATAACACCCGCCAGGGAGTCAGCGTCTCCCCCACCGTACAAAACCGTAGTACCGTCGAAACCGGCCAAGAACGACCGGCGGTCTAACCTCGCGACGTCCCAACACGCGCCCCTCTCCCCCCGTGTGCCCGCGCGACGCCCGCCTCCGATACTATCCCAAATTCAACATACTGGTGATCACTCCCAGTATATTACTCGAGCACCCTCCATCCATCGATCATCCCATACAGATTCTCGGATAACAAAGTGATGTCAGGAGTGGTGAACTCGCACCCCGGCCGCCTGAAGGTGGTCGCACCACCAGCGTTCATGACCACCAGGCCCAATCTGGCCGCCATATCCAGGACGCACCTCCCCCTCGTGCTCGTCACCGGATCACCCCACTCCACAGCCCTGTCATTGAAATCACCGGCCACCACAAAGGGTCCGGCCATACCCGCCAGAGCGTCCTCGATAGCGGCCATCTGCGCCCTAAATCGCGCCACACTATCGCTAGGAGTGAGGTAACAGCTCACCAGCACAAAACCGCCGATCCGAGCCCACGCATAGCCGCAGACGATCCCGTACCGCGCAACCGCGCGTTCACCGCCGCCAGGCAGCCAGAGCGCCGCCGTACCCATTTCGTCCCCGAGCCATAATCCTCGGTGTATCCGACCTTATTGTTCGCTGATAACTACCACGTCCGCGCCCGTCTCGGCAACCATCTGCCATAGCAAAGCATCTGTCGTCCTGCTCATCTGCGGGATTGCGGGCAGCCCTTCGAGCCCAGCTGGTGGTCAGTCCTACCGTGCTCCGCCCCCGAGCACAGAACGCACTTGGGGACCGCTGTGCAGTCCCTCATCTTATGTCCTGCTCCTCCGCACCTGATACACAGTTGCCTCCTGTCTGTCCCAGTACACTTTGCCTGGGTGTGTTCCGCCCAAAAGCATCGATAACACCTACCGACACTCTCGGACATCCGTATCGCAGCCCTGATCCATCCGACACGCACGTAGCCAATATCGAACAGTTTCGCGGCGCCCTCCACCGACAAAGTAACGTACGCCCGAACCTGTTCGCGCACGTCCGCTGCCGTCACCCTCACGCGTAGCTGCTCTTCGCACCCGGCGAGCAGACCACGGACCGCCATCTCCACCTCCTCCACGACCGTCAAGGAGTCAAGACCCCGCATCTCCACGGTCGCGCTCGGTCTCAATTCCGCCTCAGACGCCGTACAAACTCCGGGTCAATCCTGTCCCCCTCCCAAGCTCCAACAGGATGTCACCAGCCCCCGTCCTCCTGACGGACTGTACCCCCTTCGCGTCGCCCGTCACGCTGCCACGCAAATCCTTCAGCACCCCCGCATAGGTGTGCCCAACCGCGGGCTTAATGAGCACCGCCTCATGCTTCGCCGACTCCGTTGGTCGTCGGGCAGGCAGTATCCTCCAAAGATCGCGCATCCACAGGTGAGGCAGAAGCCGCCCCATCCGTGGTCACCACCGGGGGCGGGGAGCATCTCACAGGAGGCGAACTCAGCACCAGGCCGCTCCTCCTGAAGATCGCATCGCCGCCCCCACCTTCGGTGGTCCCGGAAATCACCCCGCGCCGGGAAGCGGAGCAGTCCTGGGCACCGCTACACATCGCGCCCGCAGCAACGACGCCCGCAAAAGAGTCGGGTCGGCCCACTAGTGGCGTCCCAACCGAAGCTGTGGCCCCCTTTGAGGGTCGGCCTTTGGAGTGGAGCCACCCTTGTGGGTGTAGCTTTTGGTCTCCGGCTTTCTTCTCATCACCGTCGTTGTTTTTTTTAATCGTATACATATAATTCCCACGAGTGTGGGGGAAAGTAGGTCGGCCGGGCCATAGCCCCCGATAACCCAGCAAGGCCAAAACATTATTCACCGAAGTGGTCAGGTATCGGTGAAGCTCCGTTTGCGACTAGACTATTTTCTGAAGGAGGCCTCTAGCCAAGCTGATCCCAGGCACGGGTCGCATTGCACCATGATCCGGCCCCCATATCGTTGCTTACTTTAGCCATGACCGAGTATTGGTCTCCAGGATGGAAAAAAATGCTTCCCACCACACAAGGACAATCCACAGTGTAGGGTGAGCGAGGTTTCCTAGAAAGACCCAGACCCGAGCATTTAACGGTGGCCGCCGCGTGGAGGCAGTAAGTCTTCTTTGTGTGTGTCTCCATAAGGATCGCACGCTGATTTTACCCTATGGGCCCACACCTGACCACCTTTTTGAATTGCATTTGACGATATGTATGCATTAGAATATATGTTTAATACTAAAATATATATTCAATTTAAATATGCGGTTTTTAGTTTCATTCCTATTTAAGACCATTTTTACTGACGTTAATAGCGGCGTCTTACAATTCTCATCAGCCGCTTGACTAAGGCGACTCAACATTTCGGCGCCGGTTTCTAAATACGAGACATTGTGAATACCCCAAATATTACTTTAGATTTTTTTGGCAGTCGCATCAAATCTCTTTGGATTTCTGTCACAAAGTATTATGAAAGTCGGAAGACTTGTATTATAGTGTGAAATGGCCTTTACAATTTCTTTATTTACTTTTGTAATATTACAACCCTGCTAAAATGAAAAATGTTATCGTTTAGAAAAATTTCAAAAACGTAGAAATCTTATGGGATGGTAAAAGAATTACCGCCTTATTTGTCATTTTTATAACACATTACGTTCACACTATCACATCTTAATGCAAAATATTATAGTCTGAAAGGGCCTTTGACAATATATTTTCTTTGAAATCTTTTTTCGCACCTATTGATTTTAGAGTATTGCAGCCTATAATGCCATCAAAATCATTACATACATTTCCGTTTCTGGCATTTCAGTTTTGCAAAGAGGAGCAGCAACGACGCCCGCAAAAGAGTCGGGTCGGCCCACTAGTAATTGACAATAACTCGAGAACTAGCTCTTCGATAGAACTATGAAAAAAACGGAAGGATAGATAATAAAATAACCTTTTAATTACCTTATTATAAATATTGAGAATGTTTTGAGGAAAAACCTGTTTTTTTCAAGAAAATTTTATTATTAATTTTGGTACTTGCTTATGTCACAAATAAAATGAGCGATGTTTCATTAAACTATATCATAAATTCTGATTTTATTCACAATTAACTAGTAGCACCTGTTTTACAGAAAATTTTTGGTGTTTAATTTTTCTATCAAAATTCAGTTCTTCTTTATTATTTCTTTCCTTTTAATTATTGATTTTATATTCAGATACCAACTTCTGGTTTATTTATAATTTTTAGTCTTTTTTTATATTATATCTCACCACGCGTTGCCGTAGGAACCACCTGTCGTGGTCTTATCTTTGAAAAAATATATATAGCCTATGTGTCCATCCAAAGCAGACTTATTTATGCTTTACGCCCCGCCCCCTTCCCTACCTTCCGAGTCATTGAGACAAAAATGTGAAAATTTAGATTTAACCGATCTCAAGATATTTACTCTCTAACAACCCTGTTTTTTGCACGTTCTTTGTTTTATGGCTGTGTTGAAGCGCCTCTGATGTTTTTTGAAGCTTCGCTTTAATAGCTATTTTTAGTAATGATTTTACTTTGCCGGTCTACACAATACCGACGAAGGAGGGCGTTCTGATGTGCTTGTGGATTGGGTTACATCTGAGGCTGTTACTGTTCAGTGACCAATGACTATGCCTTCCCCACTGGAACCTTCCGACAATAACTGCCACAAAGATACATTAATACATCAGAAAAAATGAGAGATGTGATAGTCTGAAACTGGGGTTGAACCCAGGAAATTTTTGGTTTTGTAGCCAACGTGCGAACTACTTCAACCGTCGCCACCTTCAAATTCCGCCCACTTTTCGATTGACGATTTTTACTGACTATTAAGTTAGTCAGACAAAATACAGAAACATTAAATTTAACCATTCTCAGGATATAATGAAATCAGTATATAGTTGGTATGGGAGGTTCCACGCACACTTTTACAATCCGTCGCAGTTTTTCACTGACGGTTTGTTTTAACTATCATATTCAGAACCGTTCTCAAGATATAGAAAAATCAATATTTACATGGTATGGGCATGGCAACGCCCAGTTGGAACTTTTGAAATTTATACAACCTATAGTTCTTTCCAGATATACAGAGAGATACTGTTAGAATTTCAAGAAAATCGGTGTAGCCATTTAGCTGTCCATAAGGCACAAACCCACATGCATCCATACATACATATAACCATGTCATTTTCATATATAAGACTAACAGGTTCTTATTTATCGTTGTAAGAAAATATATATTTAGGAAAAAATTGCACTTTTTACAAATAATTGTAGTAAGTATATTGTTTTTAATTCTTTTGTTAGTGATTCGTAAAAACCGACTGCGACAGTTAAATTGATGAAGAATAATGTTCATTTTTTATATTAAAAATAAATATTTTATTCATTTATTCAAGTATAATTTTTTAATATTTTATTTTTAATATATATATATATGTATATTTTTTAATAATAAAAATTTATATTGATAATAATCCTTACGAAAATTTAATAATGAATAATAATAAAAAATAAGTATTTGGCAAAAACCTGATATATGTATAATATACATATATACTCGTATATTACAGTTTATATAAAGTATTGTATTAAAATATATTACACATGTAACGTATAGCATAAATATGTATGTACCTAATACATAACTCCTGGTACCGCACCTAGGATCCTGCCTTAATTACCCCTACTCCTCTAAATTCGTTGGGGTTTTGTTTTTTGTAAATAGCCAGTTAATCACCAATACAATGATCATAAATTTATCTCAAATACAGGGTGGTGCAGAATGAGCTATATGGTTTAAATTCCTTATAACTTTTTTAATTATTATTTTTTTTTGGTTTTTTTTCAGCATTTTGTGAAGAAGACTTGGGGAATTAATTATGATTTATTACACGATCGAACAACGTACAAAAATAATTGAATTTTATTTTTCAAATCAACAGTCTATTGTGTTGACCCAGCATGCATATCGTCGTCATTTTAATGTACGCATTGCACCCACAGCGTCAGCAATAAACCGTTTGATTGGAAATTTTCGTCAAAATGGGTCTGTAAGAACCCTTCCTAGTGCCGGAAGAACACCTACAGTGCACACTGGTCAAAATATTGAACATATACGGGAGAGCGTGCAGCATAATCCATCAACATCAGCAAGGAGGCGTTCGACACAATTTGGACTATCACGGCGGTCGCTGCAGAGAATTTTGAGTACATTAGACTTGTTACCATATAAAGTTCAACTTGTGCAAGAATTGAAGACGACAGACTACAAGCAACGGATTGAATATGCCATTCGTTTCCGTGAAAAAGCGGAGGAAAATCTAGACTTTATTTACAATTTGGTAATGAGCGATGAAGTCCATTTCCTATTAAATGGGTATGTCAACAAGCAAAACTGCAGGATTTGGGCTACGAAAAATCCAACAGCAGTTCATCAGCGACAATCACACCCACTTAAGTGTACTGTTTGGTGCGGTGTATCCTCCGAAAGGATATTGGCCCATATTTTTTTGAAAATGAAAGTGGTGTCTCAATCTCTGTTAGCGGTGGTGCATATCGGACGATGTTACAAAATTTTGTTAGGCCAGCTATGGAAAACCATCCAAACTTGTGGTTTTAACAAGATGGAGCCACAGCACATACTGGGGAATTAATTATGAAACATTCGAAATGAAATCATGGCCATTACACCCGAAATTTTGCGAAAAGTTATGGAAAATATGGTAAAAATTGCAAAAAGTTACCCAATAATATACTGTATTTAAAAAAAAAATTATAATAATCGCATAAACAAAAAAGTTATAAACCATTTAAACCATATAGCTCATTCTGCGCCACCCTGTATATATTTAAATTTTCTATTCTAACATTTTATTTTACTTCTTTATGATTTATTATGTGGGTATTACAGTCTCCAGTTTTCTTTTTATTCTTAATTTTTTCCTCTATTACTCTGTAACACTGTGTAAACAGTTGTGCGGAATTTTTCCCTCTGATCGCAATCTCAAATATACAAATAGACAAAATTTTCGTCCATTTTCCAGCCGACATTTTAAAATTTTTCCAACTTCAACTTCCATTTTTTTTGTGGCATAAAAAAATTTTTTTCCATTCTTTTTCTCTCATAGGACGATACTATCCTTTCTTATTTCATTATGTGGTTTTTCCTAAACCTGAGCGTCACATTAATGAACAATCAATAAAATTTTCTGAATTCCTCTTGCTTTTTCCCATCTGGTGGTGAATATTTATTCTGTTTTAGATGCCTACTTTAAACACCGTAGAGCCTGCACTACGTTTGAAAAACACTGCCGAAAAATATCTTTTGAAACACAAAGAAATCTGCCTTCAATGCTCTAAGCAGTTTTTTCTCTTTACAGGCACTCAAGGGATGATCCTTACACATGCGATGCATTGTGCTGGAAGTAGAATACAAACAAAGGAGGAGGATATGGACACGGAGTAGGGTATATGGATATTTGATTTGAATATTCCCACATCAAAAGTACCAGGGAAGACATCTGTAGGGACTCTGTTGCCCGGCAGAAAAAAAGGTTCTCCCATTAATGCGTAATGCGATTCACTGCCAAATCAACCACAAATATATGTGCCCTTAATAGTAAACGCCTTGCGCGCAGGAATGAACGGATTTCGGAAACAAGTTCCCTGATTTCATTACGGCACATCTCATAGTAACGACAGAACAACGAAACACACCCCACATTGCGACGATGCTGAAAAGACTCAATCGTTCCCAATGATTTTCTTCGCCCTCTCCTGTACACGGTCGAGTAACTTCCAAATAGTCTGTGAAGCACAACAAGAAACACTCATTTGTATTCTATGATGACGTATTTGCGAGGTAGAATATTTGTTTGGAGAGCTGAATGCGAATTCTTGTTTTGTTGATTCATGCAACATACAGTTTGTAAAAAAAATGTTTTCAAAACTTAGAAAAATTAAAAAGTTTAAGAGAAACTCTTATTTGCAAGTAAATTATATAACTTTTATTAAATTTTTTTCTTCATGTATTCAATTGAAGATGTTTATAAACACTTTGCACAAAAAAAAAACAAAATTAATTTAAATAACAAAATAATAATCGTAACTTAAAAAATACTTCCAGTTTCTACGCTGTAAAATAAATGTTTTCAAAATTGTGTTAAATTTAATTAAATTTATTCTAAATGGTAAAAAAAAAAAGATTTCAGGATGCTAATACTTGGTGTGCCCTCCTTTAGCTTTAATTACAACTTCTAAGCGTCTAGACATTAAATGGATAAGCTTTTGTATATCATAATTTTCAGGTATTTCTTCCCATTCTTCTTTAATAAATGTTATTTGTTTTTTGGTGACCTTTTTCCGACTTTTTTCTTTGGGTGGACCCATGAATTTTCTATAGGGTTTAAGTCTGGGCTTTGTGCGGGCTATCGATCACTTTTGTACAATTATATAACAACCAGGATCTACAAATATATGCCTTATGCTTCGGGTCATTATCCTGCTAAAATTTATATTTGAGCTTTTCTGGGTCAACAAAACCGAATTTCCGAGCACTTGCACTCAATTGCTTTTTTAAAATGTTTAGATAGACTTCCTTGGTCATTATATCCACTAATATTCTTATTTCGCCAACACCCTTGCTCGAAATACAACCCCACACAATAACAGATAGTTTACGGAACATTACAGTGGGTATTATATTTTTATTTTCTAAAGCCGTCAGGGGTTTTCGCGAAACTTTTTGAGGTCCATCATGGTAGTAAAGCATCACTTTCATTTCGTCACAAAAAATAACATCATCCCAGTGCTCCGGAGGAAAAGAAATGTGTTCAATGGCAAACTTATACCTTTTTTCAATGTTTACCGCGGATAGCAAAGGTTTTTTCCTCGCAACTCTTGAAGAGTATTTATGGTTTTGTAGCACATTTCTAACAGTCTGAGAGCGATACTTACTCCACATTCATTACTGATGTCAAGTGCAATTCCTCTAGTGGATTCTAATCAATCATTTTCAAAATTTTCTTTTCAATTCGCCGAGTTACTTTTTTTGGTCTGCCTGGTGTTTCTTTTGGTTCCAGTCTACCTTCTTTTTCAGCACGGTTAATAACATTATATACCGTCCTTAGGTTAAGAGAGAACATTTTAGCAATTTCTCTGTGAGATTTTCCTTTATAGTAATTAAAATACACCAGTTGGGTAATGTCTTTGTTCAGTCGCTTTCCTGGCATAGTTTATATATAATTGGGTAATCATTTGTTTATTCTATGAGCTTAAGTTAATGAATAAAAGACAACTGCTACTCTTAGCGTCCATATAAAACTATTATACGCAATACATATGCAAAAAACTAACGGTTCCTTCTTGTCTTTGCATTTTTGAAAACACTTTTTTTACACTGTTTAAAGTATGCAAAATTATTTTGTAGCGTTGTTGTTGTAATATGTTCATAAATTTGTCAAAGTTTCGACGCCTGCTTGTCGACAACATACAAAACAACAGTTGTAAAAAAAAAATTCACAAATATACTGAAATTGTTGTTGTAAATATTTATTTAAATTTAAATTCTTAAAAATTTTTTGTTTTGAAAACATTTTTTTTACAAACTGTATGTATACATTTAAAATATAAAATACATATTAACCAGTGCTGTTAACATACATAGTTAACTACAGAATGTAAAATACTTTTTCCACCTTAACGTTTCTCTGTCTTGACAATCACTATTAAGCTTTCACCATTAAAATACAATATTCGAAGTGTTTATCAGTATAACCTTCTAATTTAGTAAGAAAAAAGGTCTGCATGCTCTTTTCTAATAATTGTTTGTTTGATTTTCATTCACTCTAACTATTTAAAATTTTTCCAAGTAAATACATAGATGGAATTCTTAAATATTTCTTCGAATGCCCTTTTTAATTTAACTCATCTAATTCATCACTAAAATGTTTTAATGACACCAATTATCATTTATTACTGTAAGTACTTTTATTCACGTCGATATATTTTGAACGACGGATCATTCAAGTATTTCAATGTAATGTGAAAAGTAAATTCAATGTCTGCATATTTACTGGAAGTTGTAAAGCGGTAATTTCGCACTAGTCCAGACAATATTACTTTCATAGCAAATAAAGCATAGCGCCATCCTGTAAAAAGCACATATTGAAATAATCACAAATTCACAGTCATTAGTTAATTATTAGTAAACTAAAATGATAACTATTGTTTAAATAATCATTGACATTCACAGTATAAAAAGAATGGTAACCCTAACAATCTTTTAATTGTCAATATTGGTAGCACTGTTACAGCATATGGTTTATGTTTACATTTGTTATATTATTTCTTAAAAATTAACTAATAGCAAACAAAAAGCTGTGAATCAAATATTATTTGTTAAACTATTGCTATTAGCTAACTAATAACTGTGAATTTGGGCATTAGAGTCTTACCAATACAATTTCGTATTCCTTTTGAAAATGGTATATACGCATATGGATGTTTTGTCGCTATATTTTCTGGTAAAAAGTTGTCGGGGTCGAAATTGTTCGCATTGGATCCCCATATATCTTTCCGTCTATGTAAATGAAATATTGATATTATAACTTGTAAATCCTTTGGCAACATAAAATCATTCGACAATAGTAAGTTCTTCGTAATATGTCGTCCAATCAGAGGTATCGACGGAGCCAAACGTAGTGTTTCTTTTATAACCATGTCTAAATATGGTAATTGCTCGAAATCTGTAAAACCCATTTTAAAATTTTTTTCCGGAAAAACGTTAATAATTTCTTCGTAAACACGTTCCTGTATATCGGGGTGCATAGCCAACATAACAAGGGTTGAATGTATGCCATTAGCTGTGGTTTCAAAGGACTAAAAAATGGAAATTATTAACAGAAGAAAATGTGGCAAATTATAAACTTACTGCTGCTACTATGTTGTTTGATTCCACAACAATGTCCTCATAAGAAAGTTGTTGCTTACGAAAGTTTTCTATTGCCTGATCAATAAATATATTAGGAGATTTTTTTATTGATTCCAAAGCTTTTTCTCCACTAACTTCAGGTCGATCATTAGTCGAATTATTTCTGCCTCTCAATTTCTCGATAACTAACTAAAATTTAAAGAATAAAAGCGAAATTCATCTCATGTATTTGGTATTTTGAATTACCTCCAACACAAAATTTCTTAAGTGTTTTGCTAATCTCTGAAATTTGTAGTGCAGCATGAAGAGCGGTTCCAAATTTAGGGATGACAACATAATGTCATACAAAATATTCGCGGTTACACTGAAAAATATTAATATAATAAGTATGTTATGGTTGTTGTTTGGTTAAGCAAGCCTATAAACGGCATTACGGTACCAGTAGACTTTTTTTATATAGTCGATTTCAAAATTAGGTGTTGGAAGTTGCCGTAAAATTGGTAGTCGTCTGGCTAAAACCTAGCAAAAAAAGACATGCAAATGGACTGGAGCTGAAGAACTCATAATTTTAACATAAGGTTATAAATGGCGAGCACGTGTTCAGAGTTAACAAAACAGGTCATCATTTTAATTAGTGCTTAGAACACATGAATGTTCCACGATTTGGTTATATTGTTATCACTTAATCTGACATGAAAAGTGAATTCAGATAAAGAAATGCTTAAGAAGTCATGGTGTCATGAGGGTGGCGATGGTAGAAGTAGTCTGCACGTTGATTACAAAACGAAAAACTTTTCCTGCGTTCAACCCCAGTTTCAGACTCATAAAAACATCTCTGTGCATTTATGTGGCTTTGTGTATCAGTTGTGTGGCAGGGTTTCAGTGGCGAAGGCATTGTCACTGGTCACTGTACAGTAACGGCTTCAGCTGTATCCAATCCACAAACACATCAGAACGCTCTCCTTCGTCGATATTGTGTAGCCCCAGCGATATAAAATAATTACTAAAAACTGGCTACTAAAAATTAAGCTTCAAAATTTAATATGTCTCCTTGACATCAGAGACGCTACACTGCTGTAAAAACAAATAACGTGCAAAAAAAGCAGTGTTGTAATGTATAATTTCTCTTACTATCCCTTTCCTTTAGTTCCAGTACAATGCACCGCATGTGTAGGGGTCATCTCATCTGCACTATATGAAATGTTTTGAAAATTTATTGATTCAACTTTTGAAAGCTCAAGTTGTTCGAGAAATGAGAAAACAAACGTTATCGATAAACTCAGCGGGATATTAGTTATCGAAAATACCAAAAAAAAATTCGCAATTCCACATTTCAAATTTTAATCAAATGACGCTAGATTAACCGTTTCGTACACTGTGCAGTTGTCTGAAATTCTGACTACACCAAGCTGTTAATTCGATCCGTCGAAGTAAGCGTACGGTTAAAAATGACTCCTACGTTTTTCACAGTGTTTGTCCATACAAACGTGTTTTTAATAATAAAAGTTGCTTATCTACTTTTAGCAGGTAAGTGCTTTAGACCTGCGCAAAACATCACGCAAAGTTTATTGTACTGTTATGTCAAAATTACTGCATTTCTAGGGAATATCTACAAATGGCATTCCTTCCATCACTAATATGTAATATCGCTGGGTTTGTTCTTGATAAATTAATTTACTTACAATTTAAAACAATGTATTATTTCTTCGTCGACTTCATCTCCCGGCCTCATTACTTTACCCATAGTAGTTTCTGAAATTTAAAAATTTTTTTATAAATATTTGGTATTTATTGCGTAAAATAATGAAATTCTTGAAATAAATAATAAGGTTTTTCATTCATGTATCCTGATGTTTTTGTTCTTACTAACCCAGTAAAAAATCCGTATACATACATATACAATCAGGTCTTTTTTTATGCGGTTTTTTTTATGCGAATTTGAATTTATGCGTTTTTTTAATATTAAAATTTTTTTTGCGTTTTGCGAATTTTTTCAATATTAAAATTTTTTTTTATGTTTTTTTATATAAAAGTATGTATGTAGTATGTACTATGTAATATTTAGATAATTGATAACACTGGTATGTATGTACATACAAGTTTTTGACATAAAATGTGTGCTTTCTGTAAAGCTTTGAGATTTCTGTTAAGCTTTGTGCTTTCTGTTAATTACATAATGCGTTTAACGTGATGGCCAGAATAACTTATTTGAAATTGGGGATTTCCCTCCTAGATTTTGTTAACATGCGACGAAGAAATATTCTTACGTACGTTTTCAGTTTAGCCATTGCCCTGCAAAGGCAACAGTTGCATTTTGTATTAAATTTAAAATATTTATTGTGGTGGAATTTTACACAGATTCTTGAATTTTAATTATCGAAGGTGTTGAAATTTCGTTCCATAAAATTTTCGGATTCGATTTTTAAGATCGTGATATGGAGAAAAATAAGAAAAAACGACATACGATTTCTTTAGAGACCAAAATCGAAATTTTAGACCGCTTAGGAAATGGAGCTAAAAATAAGGCGCTGGCTGATCACTTTAAACTAGGCATATCATCAATCAGAGCCATAAAAAAAAATTAAATTTCCATAAGAAATTCTGTAATTTCAGGCACACAACTGAGCAACAAATATTCATTTTATTCAAGAGACCCAATTATTTTTACACATATATGTAATTGCATTTATGAATATAATGTTTTTTAAATTAAATTGAAAAAAAAACTTTTTTTATGCGAATTTGGTTCATTTTTAATACTTTGATTTCAATTTATGCGATTTTTTAAAATTCCGGAACGTAACCCTAGTTTTTGTATGAAGCTAGACTCTTTTTTTTATGCGATTTTTTACGGAACGCATCTACCGCATAAAAAAAGACCTGAGTGTACATATGTAGATGATTATCCGCTTTTTTGCTTATATATGAAATTTTACATTTAAAAATAAAACAAAGAACTGAGCTGACAAATCTAGTTGCATTACTTGTAACAGGTACAGTTGATATATAATAAATACCCTGCAAATAATGTGACTAGTTCACACATGCACGTATAGTGTAGTACACAGGGGTCGAACTAGTCCAAGACTAACCGAAATGTATGGAGAAAACATGATTTATTTAACATTACGATGTCCTATTACTCCATGGAAGCACTTCATGGGGCACCTCAGAGAGTCATTTTAATGAGACAGAGTTATCATAAATATGAAAAAAAGCATAAACATTTGTCGTATAACAATAAGCTGTTGTTTCCAATGACATGGTCCATGGTCCATGGTCCATCCATTATATAGGATCATATTGTAAGCAGTCCAATTCACCTAAAATGGACCACTTAGACCTTGATTATTTGCACGGTATATGTATGCATATAAGTACATCCATAGTTGGCAAAACATAATTGTAAAACATCTGCATATGTGACAGCGCATAGAGAAAGGGACCTAAGGGTAAAAAAAAGCGATTTTCACTTTTTTTTTTTTTGATGTGAACAACGAATGAGATCGATCCAATGCCCCAAAAGTGTTCCCTCCCAGAGATATGCGCGTTTTATGAAAGTGAAAGTACATGCGCGTCACATATATTTATAAAAGAAATTATACTATACTCCAAAAAATTTATAACAAATAAAATTTTATTTTTGTTAAATCTTTTTTTAATCTTTAGATCTCTTTTTTATTTTTTTTAAATTGTTAAAGACAATATAAACCTACAAAGCTCTTACACAGCTTGTCTGTAGAAACACCCAGGGTCTCAGCGGGAATCGAACCCGCACCTCCATTTTGATAAGACTAATGCTCATGCACTAGACTACAGAGGCACCGGAAGTAGATAGCGTTTTACTGAAAAAAATATTAGATCTAACAGTGAAAATGATACAGTGGCAACAATGTTGACGAGTCGTTTGATGGTTGGCCAAAGGCCATGAATGTGGGTTTTTCTTTCATCTACATATCGTTACCTAAAATCCCAAAGTCCGTAAATTCACATTTTACTTTTTTATAGAAGCAAAAAACGTTATAAATTTAAGCCTATTTAACTCTTAGAGGCCAAATTGGATGGTTTAATACAAGAATGTAATAAAATAATAGCAGTTTTTAGTAATGGTACTTACGGTCCTTTGGAATTGTGTTTTCTGACATCAAAATGCCATAAGAACACAAATTTTTTTATAATATATACAACTGAACAAGCGCGTAACCTAGGCCCAAGCCATCGTCAATCTCGAGGACGAAGTGGACGATCTTTCGACCAAAATCATAATGAGCGATGAGGCTCATTTCCACCTCAGCGGGTACGGAAACAAGCAAAACTATCGCGAGTGATGCACGAGGAGCCATTACACCCGCTCAAAGTGACTGCATGGTGCGCTGTTCACACTGGAGGAGTCATCGGGCCATTTTTTCGAGGACGCCGCTGGTAAAACGACAATAGTGGACGGTGCGCGCTATAGGGCCATGTTAACCGAGTTTTTTCTGCCGCAATTGCACGAATTAGGACTGGAAGACATGTGGTTCCAACAGCACGGAGCAACGGCACTTACTGCGCGAGCCACAACCGATATTCTGAAGGCGGCGTTCCCGGGTCGCCTCATTTCTCGTTTTGGCGATTTGCACTGGACCGCAAGATCACCCGATTTAACCATTCCACACTTTTTTGTGGGGTTTTTTGAAGTCCCGTGTTTACGTGAACAAGCTCGTGGAAGCCCTCAAGGACAGCATTCGACACGAGTGGGAGAATCTGTCGCCCGAAGTTCTCGCCGAAGTGATGAAAAATGCCATAAAACGAGCCCGTATAGCAATCAATTGTGACGGCCCCCATTTGGCCGATATCATCTTCTCGACTTGACCAATAAAATTCTAAAGGTTTAGAGAAACATAATCAAAAAACAGAATCGAAGTTTTTCATTTGGAAAAAAAATGAGAGCCAAACAACATCAGATGACTTATTTTAGCCCACCTTGTATATATATATATATATATATATTTTTTTTTTAATAATTTGATGAAAAAGGTCGGTTTTCAGCCTTAATAAATACATATGTATGTATTTAGTCAAGCAACATTTTCTCTTTGTGTTTTTAATACAAGAGGTATAAAATTTATTACAGCTAATTTTGCAAATTTGAGAAAAGAATTTTGACTAACGTTAAATAATTGAAAGAATAGTTACATAGTATTTTATTTAAGAAATGAAAAAAAAGGAAAATTAATTATTGGTTACATGGGAAGAAAAAGAGTAAGGTTATATGTGTTTAATTTTAGTATGGTATAAATATTATCGTAAAAACTATGGGAATTAGACGGAAGTAAAAATTTAGGTTCTTAAAGATGCTTCCATTTATTTTTAGATATTTTTATTTTTTCGGTATGTAACTGTATAAGTTCGACATCTTTAAACTTTTGTTGTGTATGTTGTGACAAAACCTCATATTTGTCTTTTATATTTATTTTATAAAAAATTGTCCCTGAAGTATCATATTCCAAGGCACGAATCATATTAACAGCAGGCTCGCCAATTTTTTTGGCTGCAATTAAGAAACTAATTTTTTTGTAGATATGTACACATAAGGTTTGTTACCTGATCGAATGGAAACATATCGCTTATGAAGATTGTCATAGTCAAGGAAGTATTTGTAATCGAGGTGGTGAATCTTTAGAGGAAATGGGTTCTTTGTAATTTCCTAATTAAATTTGCTAGTTCAGATTGTAAATTGATTTGTCTCTTGTTGATTTTCCTTTGAATGAGAGATTGAGTGGAACCACACTCCATTTGTGTGTGTTCCACTATTAGATATTTATGTTCTATTGTTATGTCTTATTGAACACATATTGATAATAAAGCGTTAATAAGAACTGTATTTCGGTTTTGAAAGAAACAACCATCGGAATATATAATTATTTGCTTATTTGGAGACATTAGAATGACACTCTTTATGTAGTTTATTATACATGTCGCAAATGTAGATGTACAAGGGTGCCATCTGTTTCGTCCCAAAAAAGTAGTCTGATTCATGCGATATAACGTTATTATTTGTGAAATTGTGCACTTGTAATTTTATTTTATACAGTGTGGCACAAAAGGACCTATATGGTTTGAATTCTTTATAACTTTTTGAATTATTATTTTTTTTGTTTTTTTTTCAGCATTTTGTGAAGAAGACTTGGGGAATTAATTATGAAACATTCGAAATGAAATCGAGGCCATTACACCCGAAATTTTGCGAAAAGTTATGGAAAATATGCTAAAAAGAGCACTTGTGGGCGAAGCAGAAAATGGACATCACTTACAGGATATAATTTTTCAAAGCTAATTGCAAAAAATTCCCCAATAATATACTGAATTTAAAAAAAAATTATAATAATCGCATAAATAAAAAAGTTATAAACCATTTAAACCATATAGCTCCTTTTGTGCCACCCTGTAATACGTTGCATTTACATTTATCTGTGGAATTAATTGCTTGCATGTCAATGCATAACAACAAATATAATCTTGACTTGGCGTGTTCTATGTCGTTAAGCTTTTCCTCTCTCATATTTTGAATTGACTTCCTATGGTTGGCATATTGGTCTTGAGATAAGTTAGACCATTGGTATGATATAGGAATGTCACAAATATCATTTCTTGGTTTAAATATGGAAAAATTTTCCTTATTTATTACGGCCATAAATTTAAAAAAAAAATACAGGAGTTACAGGAGTTCTCTTTATTACACTCGCAGTACTTACAATAAACTTCATATGCATAGAGTGTAGCTTTTGAAATCGGATTGGATATAGAAAAAATTTATTAAAATTTTTGGTTTTCTTACTTCCATGATATGGGTATCAAATGAAAAAAATGTTTGAGTAGAAAACAAAAATGAAGAGAAATAAGTACTTTACGGCAAAATTGGGTCTTGAAAAGAGCATGTTTTTTTGTTTTTTGGAAACGGGACTGTTGTTAAGGCAATAAAAGAATCCATATTTGATGAAGATGGCTTACCGTAACAATGTCTATACAAAAGTGTGCGAGATTAGATAAGTTGGTGGGGTGGTAGCGAAGCGCACTGGGTTAATCTATAATATATTTCTCACTTTCATTGGTTCCCGTAACCAAAATTAAATATATAAAATGAATTTACTTTGGGGATATCTTTATATAAGAGTATATATGATTCTAATTATTAATCCTAGATAAAAAATGGCAAGTTTGTATGTATGTGTGTATGTAGGTATGTATGTAAGTACGTATGTATATATGTATGTTACTGCTAAAGGACTGTACCGATTTTCTTGGAAGGAACTGTAGGCTGTATAAATTTCAAAAATTGCAACTGGGTGTTGTAACGGCCTTTAGCCGTTTTTGAATATAAATAGTCAGATACATACATATGTAAGCAATGACATATTTCGAAACCCATTTTGATGATGAAAGTGTACCAACCGAAAACGGCATGTTGTTCAGTTCTGCTAGTGTTGTTAGTGTGATATACAATTTTGTTCTCTGAGTTAATTTGCTTCTTAGTATATAACTATCACATGTAATTTTGACTGTCTGTACGTTATCGATCATTAGGCTATTTAAAATTTAAAAAATTTTAACTAACGGTGAAAGTAAATGTTTCTATATTTGGTATGAGTAACGTAATGGTCAGTACTGTAGCGACGGTTTTTGCCTGGCTATACTTAGCCGGGTGATGACAGGTCGCCACAAGAAAATAATACTTTAACTTTGTGTTGTGCTTTGTCTTTCTTTCTTAATTATTTGTCTTTATGCAACTTGATTTTTTCTTATATGATAATTTGGTATTAAAATTTGTAGTACCTTCAATATACATGAGTGTAGTTCCTGGTCCGTGCCTTAGTTGCCTGCCTTGCTTCCGTAGAAAAAAGGACTACCTACAGTTGACTCTCTCACTAATGGATATATCAATCACTTCAACCTCAATTTTTTTTAGTGATTGGAAGAAAACTTCGTCGTTATTCCAAAGAAAATCAACGACAAAAAAATTATTAAAACTAGTTATTTTTATTTTGTCTTGGCGTCAGTGAAAGTGTAATTTTTAGTGAAACACGTTTTTTTAGAAAGGTAAAAACAGCAGCAGAAGTCAATTAAAAATGGCACATAAAACGAGAAAAAGAACAATTTATTGTAAAATTTATTAATATTGAAAAAGAAATTTGTGAGAAAAAATTTTTGCAGTGTCATTGAAATCGCACATCGCATGATCACATGTAAAAGGTTATGCAGATGGAGGCAATTGACTAAAGTCAATGTAATTCCCATGTTAAAATCGTCAGTCCTGTGTATTGCTAGTGCAGGGTGGCCTAAAATGGCCTATAGTTAAGCTTGTAGTTAATGGTAATGATTGGTAGTTCAGGAAATAGCTAGACATTCGCTAGCTAGCCGACTACAAGGTTGTTATGTTTACGTTTAAAAAAGTTTTGGTTATGTGTTCGGCATTCAACTATCTATTCTCGATTGAATAGATACATTTTTAGCATAAGAATCTTTAATTAGAAAATAGGAAAAATCCACTGATGAGCTAACTAAGCATTAGCGAAAAAGTACTATATGGATATACTTTCCTGCTCAATAATCAATATTTTTGATTTAATTTTTAAAAATATACTTTACTTCGGAAAAAGGCCAATTTTTAAAGTAGAATCATATACAAATTTAATAAATGCATTAATATAAATGATTAAATATGATCTTTTTTTATAACTGTTACGTTCTAGAAAATATTTTCCATCTGAGTTGTTGTAATGATATTGAAATAAGTGTTCACTGAGAGTGTTAAGTTTATATTATATATGCACCAAAATTTTAAATCGCCTAATTTCAATTAAATATTTACAGTGGAACTTACCCACAGTAATTCCTAACGTCATGTTGTGTATCATATCACATAACTTGTATTCTCCGTTATTAGCCATTTCATCGAATTTGGAGAGAAGAGTATTTTTTGCTGTATGAAAAACTGGCGTAAAACTTTGCAAAACTTTGTAATTAAAAGATGGATTAATAATTTTCCGCTTGTGACGCCAAACTGATGCTAAATAATTTTCAATGGGACAAAAATATAATAAAATAAGGAATTAGCAAGCTTCCGTTTCAAAACTAATTTACCACCACTAACCCGGACTAGATATAATACCACCTCCGAATGCTTTATAAATCGGAGTATAAAAAGTTTCACTCTTGTCAACAAGCTCAGTAGATGAAAGCACTTTTTCAATAATTTTAAGATCTGTTGAAATAATATGCGGATGAATCCCGAACCAAATGCACATAGTATTAGATTTGGAACGTTCAAATGATATGCCAAAATATTTAAGAATTCCTGTAAATATTTAAAATAATTCATTTTAGTGAATATGATTCGGGTTTCCAATCTAAATTCACCCTTAAAATCTCTTATCATTTTCACTGACATTCCAATTGATAAATCAACACAATTGGGAAATTTTGATGAAAATTTAAATAAAGCACGTCGTAACCATAACCAGTAGAAACACAAACTGATCAAAGAAATGAGAAGAAAAGATTTGATTAAATCCGTTCCCTTCTGAACTTGATCCATAATTAATGCTCGTATTTACTGACTGACTTGACGGATTACATTTAAAAAACTGTCAACGACTGAAGGTAATAAATTTTGAGCCCGCACTTTTTATATAAATATGAATACATACATGCAGATGTACATAAATATGATGTGTATACATATCTACATACTCGTAACGACATATGCACATAAGTATGTACCTAAATGTTTGTACCAAGAATTTTTTTCTAATAGTAATGTCATTAAAAAGTAAACTTTGAAATTTGTACGAATATACATACATACATACTTATGTATATACATAAGTACTAAAATCTATTAAAACACCACATTAAAATTTAGCATGAACATACTGACTAACTAACTGACAACTAAACCTAAAAAAATGTTTAGCTAACATAAAATTCCTTTCCTTGGCTCACTAAAAAAAATACACAGTATTTACATTAGGGTGGGTAAATTTTTTTGGTCAACGGGCGTATATCAAAATTGAAATCTGCACAAAATTCTAAGGAAATTACCAGAAGAAAGTATGGGTATAAAATCGAAACATAGCTCCCGCCGAGAGGCATCAAAACTTATATTTGCTAAAATATAAAAATTTCCATTTTTTGTTTTCTTAGCGAGAATAACAAGTATACCAAATTTTATTGATATTGGAGGCAAATGGTTGTCTCTCGGCGGGAGTGGCGGGTTTTGATTTTATACCCTTCTGGCAATTTTCCTATATTTTTGTGCAGATTTGGATTTTGCTATACCATTGTTACGATTTGTCTTACCCGAACTAATTGGCCCACCCAAATATACATGTATATATGTTGTGGGTCTGGGTGTAAAAGAATCTATGCAAAATATTCATTTACTTTTCATATTTACAAATAAATGTATGCCTCTATTTGTGGCTACAAAGTCGAAAAGTGTAAAATATTTTTTACAGAGCTCTCCGATTTTATAATTTTATCAGCTTTTTCCCGCGGCTTCGCTACCGTTATTATCTCCATCGGTTATACAGTTTCGGAAAGGCATATCTTACCACTACGTCGCCTCCTGGTTCTATTTAAAAAATATATATGCAGCATATGTGTCCTTCTAGACGCAAAAACATAAATACAATAAAATTTAATAAAAATCGGTTAGATGGTCTCGCTGGCATGGAAATTGCCCCTACTTTCAATCGTGGTCCTGTTTTAAAGAAAGAAATAGCCTATATCCTTCCAGCAGTTGAACTATTGTCAATGTATATTTTAAACTCAAATACATCCAAGTTTTAAATTTCTTCAAAATCGCCTACGTAGTTTTAGAGAGGCCGAAATTTCCTCCTATCGCCCTCCTGGTCTTAGTTATAAAAAAAAAGTAATACCCTATGACCTTCCCGGTGGTGCACAAACTTAGTGTACCAAATTTCATTGCGATTGGTCCACAAATGGCGAAGTTATGCTCGTTTATATTATAAAATCTGTTAAAAACCGTGTGGAAGGAGCAGCATAATTAAAAAAGTAGGCGTAAAGCTGGGCGTGATTAAAAAAAAAAAGTAGCCTATAATTCGTTCAAGAGTCCCAATTATATGGTGTGAAAATTTCAGGAAGATCGGTCCAGCGGTTTTTTTTTCTATCTTGGACCAGCACTCAGGGGATGACCCCTACACATGCGATGCATTGTGCTGGAACTAGGAAATCAGGTTATGTGAAAGAGGATAGAGGGAGTAGTGTGAATGGACATTTGATTTGAATTTTCCCACGTCATAAGCGACAAGAAAGACCTCGGCAGGGAGTTTGTTCCACATATGTGATGTTCGGCCGAAAAATGAGTTTTCCCTGTAATGCGTAGTGCGGTTCGCTGCCAAGTTGACCACAAATGGATGTGCTCTTAATGATGAACGCGTCGTGCGTGTGAATGATCGGGTTTCGGGAACAAGTTCCCTGATTTCATCAGAACACATCCCATTATAGTAACGATAGAACAACGAAACGCACCCCACGTTGCGACGATGTTCAAGAGAGTTAATAGAGTTGGCTACCCTACTGTCTCCTATGAGTTTCTTCGCTCCTGGACCTGGTCGAGTAACTTCAAAATAGTCTTTGAAGCACGGGCCCAAACATGAGAGTTGTATTCCATTTTCGGTCGGATGTAGGCGGTATAAATAGTGAGGAGATCAGATGGGGTGAAGTATGTCTTGCACCGTCTTAAAAAACCGAGGCACTTGAATGCTTCTTTTGAGACCTGAAAAATGTGCTCAGTCCATCGAACATCGCACTGAATTTTCATGCCAAGATCATCAAGAGCTTCTGATTCCTCGATGTTTATACCGCCCATAATTACAGATGACGCAGCGTCATCGGGCATGCGTCGATGTGTAAGCATGCTGCATTGGGTCTTTTGAGCATTGAAATCGACCCTGTTTGTCTGACCCCATTGCGATATTTTCATGAGGTCACAATTCAATGAATCACTCATATTCTGCCTCAGCGAAGTGATCATAGTCGATGTTGGTCTACGACTAAATGAATATGAGTGAGAAACGCTGCTGTCATCTGCGAAAGAGTGGATAGGGTTGGAAGTTTGACATAGGAGGTCATTTAGAAAGACTAGAAATAGGGTAGGAGAAAGAGTGGAGCCTTGCGGTACCCCCGAATTTATCTTATACTCGTTAGATGAGATCCCGTCTATAACAACTCTTATAGCGCGATCCCTGAGAAAACTCGATATAAATCGAGAGAAGATATCACCGACACCAAAAGCAATAAGTTTGGACAGAAGTGCCCCATGCCACACTCTATCAAATGCTTTAGAAATATCCAGAGCCACGACTTTACTTTCGCCGAACTGGTGAATAGAATTACACCATTTTTCCGAGAGGAAGGCTAGTAAGTCGCCCGTAGAGCGCCCTCGACGGAAGCCGTATTGACGGTCGTTCAGTAAATTGTTGGACTCTAAATATTTCATTAGGTGAAAGTTCACCATACTTTCCATCACTTTGGAAATCGCGGAACAGATTGCGATTGGGCGGTAATTCTGAGGTTTGCTTGCCTCGCCCTTTTTTGGGATCGGCGTTACATTTGCAACCTTCCAGCATGATGGGAATTGACCTGTATAGTACAGAGTGCTGAAAAGGATTGCCAAAGGACGTGATAACGTCGAAGAACACTGCTTCAAGACCAGTGCAGGAATTCCATCCGGCCCAGGAGACTTGTTTATGTTGAGGTTCGTTAGAAGCCTTTTAACTGCACGAGCTCGAAAGTATATCTTTGGCATAGTTACGGATACACGCTCGGGTGCGGACAGTGGTTGATTGCTTTCCGGCAGGTGAGAATTACCTGCAAACATTCCAGCTAGGAGGTTAGCTTTTTCAACCGGGTCAGTGAATATTTGGTCATCCTTCAAAAGAGCCGGAATAGAAGAACTAGCATTTTCCTTCACTCTTTTTACGAAAGACCAAAAGCTTTTACTGCCCCGTTGGGCAGTAAGAACTTTGGTGCGAATACGCTGCTCGTTTAGGCTCCTATAACGTACAAACAAACACACATTCATTTTTATATATATAGATTTTATGAATTATTTCATAAAATAAAACTCTTTTATGCGATTAGAGTAAAATTTTTATATGGATCAGAAATATGTGCGACATGTGGCGTAGTGATGTTTGATGAAAAATTTATAAAAAAAATAGAAAGCATCAAATAGTTACCAGTTTTACTAATTAATCTTAAAGCTAAATGTAGTGGAAATATAATAAACTTTACTTCATGAAAATCCATGGATAAATGCCTGCTTTATGCCGATTAAGTGAATTCCCTCATTTTCACAAAATTTGAGTAGTTAATGTTCTTCTTTCGATTGATTGAAATTTGCAAACATTTTCCAAATGCTATGTATAAATTTTCACATCGGTAGTTAACAATAGCGATTCTATTCTTCGGAAAAACAAATGGATGAGTTTAAATGTATTAAAAAGTAGAAAACACGGTTCCATAGCAAAATTAGATATGGATCATAGAAATCGATGGATGCTTTACGGTTTTATTTACAATTAATTGTAAATCGCATATTTACAAGCACTGTAGATAATGGTATAATGAAAATGCAGAACATAGCAACACAGCTACATGTAGAAAATTGTTTGGAAAAACATTTTTATGATTCTCAGAATTAAAAAAAATAAGTAATAACCAAAATGTTGTTTCATTTTAACGATTGCTAATAAATAAATAAATAAAAACTAATAAACGCTCATAAATGTGCGTGCACTCTGAATTGGTCTTCTTTTCCGTTCGCTACCTTTAACCGAAGATATTTTTGCATAAAATTTCTTAATGTTTTTTGTATTCTTGGGAATAACAAAAAATTTGCAGCACTCACACACAAAGTGTTATCCCAAATTATAGTCTCAGTATTTATAAGACTACGGAAGCCGTTTTATTTCATTTAAGGAGTGTTTGCGATAACGGAAACATATTATTTCAAATTACTTGGTGAAACCTCCGCTTTTTTCTATAGAATGGTAAATAAACTATAAAATCTTAAACCACTCAAAAAAATTTGATTTAGTTGACCTGTGCAATTGTTATTATATATTCAGAAAAAGTATAAAAAGTTTTCAATTTTAGATTGGACAATAGACTTATATTTTTATATTTATATATTTACGAGATGAAATTTTTCGTGGCAAGTACTTTTTATGGCAATGTCTAATTTTTTGCTGCGTATTTAGTAATTTTTGTTAGAACTTTTCTTATTGGTGACATTTTAAAAATTAACTTGCACTGTGCTGTTTAGCCACTTAAATAATTGTTTTGGTTTTTAAACATTTTTAATGATTATATATTATTTGCTTGTGGCAACGGGGGGTTACAAGAGAAGTTTCTTGTAAGTAGACTCTTGATGTCCTGAGTAGACTCACAGGTTGGAAAAATGTTACTGCATTGGTGAAAAACTTTGAGTGCATTGAGCTTTTCAATTTTAATTTTAATTTTTGGAAAATTATTATATGTTAAATAAATAAAAAATACTAAGCCAATCAAGTTCAAAATCTAAATTTTAACCAGCAGCTAATCAGTTTTTATTTGAATTTGTTATGTTATGAACATAAGTAAAGATTATATAAAATCAATCTATATTTGTATTGCTTAATCTATTTATTTAATAGTTTATAGTTTTGTTTTGCTTCTTTTGATTCTATCAACAAAAACAAAAAGTAAAAAAAATTTTAATATAAATACATTGTACATTGTGTACATACTATTAAAAAGTACTTAAATAAAATAAGAATTTATATAAATTTCTTTAATTAAGCATACACTTAGTATTAATTTCCAAAAAGGGTTACCCAATATTGCATACTTTGAGGCAAAACCGAAAATTTTGCAAAATTGCCTGATGTGCTAAAAATCAATCTTGCTGAACAATAATAAATAATACGTAATTAATTAATATGGGTTAAGATCGAAAACATTCAGGGAACCGAAATTACAAGTCATTATTGCAAAGAAACAAAGACAAAAATGGTAAGTCACACTGGCAGTAGTAGAACGGAACAAAATGCTGTTTTCGAACGCTGCTACTCCTTCATTTCACCATTCATCGCGTTTTGTCCACTTTGTGTCGTTATTAGTAAAAGTAAATTACTTGTTTTATATATTTATTATTTCGTATTAGTAGAATACGAGAATTGCGACTCCGTTATTTTGCCCATTATGATGCACTAAATTTTATCATCTATAACTTACATTTGTCCTTGGTATTTTTGCGTATGCTTTCCTTACTAACTTGTCACAAATGTTTCTTTTTGTTATTGGGTTTTATTTTGAAATAAAAATGAGCAAAAATATTGTCCTATGAAAGCAGTTTCGGGAAAAAATGTTCTGTTATTTTCTTTTGTACATCACTATCCAAAGTATCAATACAACTCGTTATGATTTAAAATGCAATATACGGGGCTGTCACAGAAACAAAACGTTTTTAGCTTCTCCAGACAGTGAAAAACGACAAAATTTTTCGTTTTAAATCCACTTAAAAATTTACAAGTGAAATTGATAATTTGAGAGTATTCACATAAAAAAACGTTCTAAACAGATTTTCAATTATAGAGAATATCAATTTTACCTAAGTTGTGACTTAAAATAAAAGTAAAATTAATTTAGTTAACAAATTTTACGAATATTATAAAAATTATGAAATCAAGAAAAAAAACAATGTGGAAATGAACAAAAATTTGCTTTGCCATATTTTTCTCGAAAGTTACCATATCCTTTTTAAAGTAAATTGCCAGATATGCAGCTTGACATCCTAAGTAGCATAAAAGAAATTAGAATAGAATTAAGGAGAATTAGGAAAAACAACGATTAGTTTCTTATTTAAATATCAATATTTTTACTACCTGTCATTTATATTTTGAACAAGTAAATCAATTTGACACAAAAATGTAAGTAAATTTTGTTAAATAAAAAAAAAATGTTTGTATTGACTCTAATTCGTATTCATACATACAAATGTATATATTGCATATTTCAAGGAGTAAACATAAGAACTTATTGATAGAGATACCATATTTATTCACAAAAAAACAATGTTTTGATTTTTTTCGTATTTATGAAAACGTATGAAAGCTGAAGCACCAAAACAAAAAAGTGAAAATTCCACTTCCGAAAATTTTCCGTGACACCACCGATAGTTTATGCAAAACCAAAAAAAATGTATACATATATTGAATTCTTTTTGCCAACAAATACACAATATAAATTTATTTAAGTGATAAATAAATATCCATAAACTAAAGGTACTAGTGATGTGATCGTGAGTGATTTTTCACCCGGGGGCGATGGTCGAAGTAGTCTGCACGTTGACTACAAAACCAAAAAAAAATTTTTTTTCCTTGGTTCAACAAAACTAAACAAAGAACGTGCAAATAGCAGAGTTGTTTGCCTCCTATCATTTCTCCTACAATACCTTTCCTCTAGTTCCAGCACAATGTAGCGCATGTGTAGGGGTCATCTCCTGAGTGCTAAAAAAAAACTACTCAAGCACGGCCGAAGTGGCGGGCTAATCAGTTTAATATCTCAATATGGCGTGTGTGAGGTTCTTTTTATTGAAATAAATATTGGTGCGACTGTAATATTATTTGGAGCTGTGTATTTACCAAGGGGTAATTTAGAGGCATTTGAGAGCGTGGTTGGCGATATTTTTGAGAAATATGAAAACATAATAATTGTAGCCGACTTTAATAACAATTTATTTAATCCCCAGAAATCAATTAGACTGAGATCTTTGTGCGAGCGCATGAATTTATCTATATCTCATAACTCTGCTCCAACTTATTTCGACACACAGCATAATTCTACGTCTCTTCTTGATCTCTTTATGGTAAGCAATCTCTCATATATAAATAAAACCGGCCAAGTACAATGTCCCTTTTTATCCCACCACGCTTTAATTTATGCCAGCTTACGCAACTCAATGCATGAGAATCGGTTTAGGGAATATCGTAATTTTTCTCGCATAAATATGATGGCTTGGTTTCTTGCTTAGCTGATCACGATATGTCATCGCTTTATGATACAATTGACGTAAATCATCAAGTTGATGTGCTGAATACTTTGATTTCAAGAATGTTTGCCTTTGTGCCTATATCGAGGGCTATAATTAGGAAACCTGATAATTGGATGAATTCAAGGCAGATCGTTTACGCAAGCTCTTTGAGAGACATTGCATATTGGGCATTTATGAGGGAACGTTCCAATGTCAACTGGAGAGTGTTTTGTCAACTCAGGAATAGGACGAAAAGGGTTATTCGCAATGTTAAAAAGGGTCACTATTCGAAGGCGTTTGAAGAAATGAGCACAAGGGAGATGTGGAATCGGCTCAGAACTGAAGGAGTGGGTAAATCCTTGTCTGTTCCTCATGGGGTGGATGTGGACACTATAAATAATTATTTTTGTGATGGACTGAACATATCCCCGGATACGAACTCTGATATAGGAGCCGAGTTATCCAGTGTTCACTTTGACGGTTTTGCTTTCAACCGCGCTTACATGTCTGATTTACTTATTGCATTTAGGATGATAAAATCGAATGCTTGCGGTTTAGATGGAATACCACTAAGATTTTATAAGATAATCCTTCCTCTAATTGCTAATCATATTTTGCATCTCTTTAATTCCATTATAACGACCTCAACATACCCCGAAAAGTGGAAGTGTGCTAGGATAATACCGATTCCAAAAGCGGGAACTAGCTCAGCTTTAACCAACTTGAGACCAATTAGTATCTTACCTGTACTGTCTAAAGTTTTTGAACATATAGTTAAAACACAGATCTATGAACAAATTTCACGCCTTTCGCTACTGAATGACATGCAAACTGGTTTTCGACGAAATTGTAGCACTTCGTCTACATTATTGGGTATTACCGAAATGATAAGGGGCAAGATGGATACGGGTAAATCATGCACCTTGTTTCTCTGGATTTATTATAGATCATGCTAAGATGATAAATAAACTGCATTCTCATTTTAATTTCTCCCGAAGCTCTTGTTTTTTGATACACTCTTATTTGAGTAACCGTAGTCAGTTTGTTTCGCTCAATAATAATCAATCACGGATACGATCAGTGTTTTCAGGTGTGGCCCAGGGCTCCATTCTGGGGCCACTACTCTTCTCTATGTATATTAATGACATTTTCCATGTGACTAATGGGGAATATTGTGAAACCTACGCATACGCTGACGATATTCAGTTTTTATTTTTTGGGGAGCGATCAGGTAATCTACTTCAGACCCGAATTAATAATACCTTGAGCGGTGTCCAAGCATGGATGGAATCTTACTCTCTTAGAATTAATCTTTCTAAAACTAGTGCTATGAGGTTCGGGACATTGTCGGTACCGGATTTGTCGGTTCATATTCGAGGGGTACCCATTGGTTGGGTTGACAGATTGAAAGTGTTGGGTGTGATGCTTGATTGTAAGCTGAACTATGCCTATCATATTAATAGGTTATGTTCGAATATCAACTTCACGCTTCGTCGTTTATACTCCCTGAATGTTTATTTACCCTTTCGAGTAAGGTTTAAGTTAGCTCATGCCTTGCTATTTTCTCAGATATCTTATTGTATGGAGGTGTGTTTATGCACAACGAATGGTAACATTAATACAGGTTAGCTATTGGTCAATAAGATAACGCGATTCGTATTTCGGCTAACATACAGGGATCATGTTTCGGAGTATGTTGCTCAAATGTTAAAGTGTAGTTTCTCTAATTTCTTAACAATTAAGCTGCTTATGAGCCTTTATAAACTTGTTAGAAATTCTACACCTGCGTTTTTAGTTCAATGCGTTCGATTTTGTCATTCATCTAGAAATACACAAATTTTCATTCCCAGAATACACACTTCCCTCCTGGATAAGTCTTTCCTCGTAAGTACAGCTCGTGTATGGAATCGCTTGCCAGCTGTTTTAAGATCTTTTCAGTTTCCCCCCAAGACCTACCGAAGATTGCTCATTGCTCATTTTAATTTTGTTGGCAATATGACATAGTTTATTTATATGCGACTCGCAGGAAGTTGGTGTGATATCGCAGCCATCGGGCTTACAATTTTTCGCTTACTTTTTTTGATAAATTATACTTTTAACAAATTGATGCCGTATTATGATCTTTACCTTTTAAATTCTATGCTGATATTAAAACGATTGTTATCTAGTTATAAATTTAGGGTTACTTTTAATGTTTTAAGAATCTATGTTTTAAATCTATTGTAATATTCTTTTGGCCAGATGAGGGCTTTTATTATTACAAAATTCTAAAATAAATAAATAAATAAATAAATTTAATTACTAGCATTCATGCTGGCTCACGTGAATAAAATTAAAAATAACTAAAAAATTTATTTTCTTAAACTTTTTTCTCAAAGAATTCAGTTTATTATTAAGCGGAGGTTAAATTTTTTAAATTTCTCACGCACTCAAAATGATCAAATGTTAGGGCCCCAGCTGATAACAGAAATTTATTTTATATACATATATGATTCTAATTGTACTTTTTTCCCTTAAAAATTATATGTGAAATTTATTATTACATACCCTATGATATTTTCATACTTTATGAAAGTATTTTATTACAAAAGCAACTCAATAACTGAGGAGGAAAGCATATCCATATAGTACTATTTCGGTAATGCTTACTTAGCTCATCAGTGGATTTTTCCTAATTTTTTAATACAAACCTAAGATATGTCTAAAATTCAACTAATCAATCGAGAATTGAAGTTGAATATCAAACATAAAAACCAAAAAATCTATAAACAAAAACATAACAATCCATGAGTTTACTTTTATAACACACACACATTTCTATTTTAAGTTTTTTCTTCTCATCTACACTAGGCTTGCCATCGGCCAGCGATAAAATTGTTTGTAATTTAATTAGAAATTTTTTTTAATTCTCTAATCGTGGAGCTTAACTGTGCTGTAGATCAGAAACGTCTTGTACTTTACTATTTTGGACAACAATTAAAACAAAAAATTAAATTGATTATGTATTTACAAAAAAAAAAAAAAAACTCGAATATAATTTTCTTAATACCTGAACTTCACTGTATTTAAATGATATGGAAATTTTTAAATAATTTTTCAAATTCAAAAATCACTGAAACATTAAAAGCTAATGCGAATTTGTTAATATTCTATGAAAAATGAATACTACCGATGTTCGCAAAAGCGATACTCTACCGTGTTTCCTTAAGAAAAACTGAGCTGGAATTATTTAACTATTTTTTTCGAATACGACAGCCCCATATAGACTTGCCATCAAATAATTTTGCCCCTTTGTGCGCCATATATATTTAATTTTAAACCGGCGTGAATGAGGTGAACAATTGTTACACTATCTATGAGGTGGGGTAAGACATTTTTTAATTTTTATAATTATATAATAAACATTTTTTCTTACCATATATCAAATATTAGCATCTGCTTGATAATATTGTTAATTTAATAATTATTAGTAATAATGTTAATGACTAATAATAATTAAAATTGCATATATTTTCTTAAAAATGTGCTTTTATAAAATATTAGGGTTCTGTTGGCTGAGTTTTGACTTTGCAACCAGAAGATTCGCGGTTAGAATCCCCGATCAGAGCAAAAATTTGTCACATTTTGAATAAAATCTGATCGTAAATGTAGAAATTTTTAACAATAAAAAAAATAAGTAAAAAAGTTGAAGAAACAAAAGGTATAAAAAATTGACAGATGTAATGTATGTAAAAAATATATTTTTTTTTTATCTGGGACCAGCAGTCAGGGGTCCTACATATGCGATGCATTGTGCTGGAACTATAGGAAATGGATAGTTAGAAAAACGACAGGAGGTGAAGCTTAATTAATTATTTTACTTTCTGCCTTTGCACGTTTATAGCAGTGTTGAAGCTTCGGTTTAGTAGCCATTTCTATTATTATTTTACTTCGCCGGTGCTACACAATACCGATAAAGGAGGGCGTTCTCATGTGATTGTGGATTGCTACCAGCTGAAGCTGGTATTGTTCAGTGACCAGTGACTATGCCTCCGCCACTGAAACCTTCCGACAACAACTGACACACAAAAACACACTAATGCACATCAGAAAAATGCGAGATGTTTTATTATTTTTATATAATTTTAGTCTGAAACTGGGGTAGAACCCAGGTCTGATTTGGTTTTGTAGTCAACGTGCAGACTACTTCAGCCATCGACACCCTCAGAATTTGATTTTAAAAATATTTATTTCGATGAAAAATAATTTTTGATAGGAAAATTAAATTTTTTTTGATCAATAAGGTTTTAGAAAAAGAAATTTGTAACACTGGCCCGAGAATAAGTGCATTATATCTGTGGGGGATTACTTTAAAGGGGACAAAATGGATAAAGATGAATAAATAAATACTTTTCAAAACAAATTTAAATTCATCTTTTCTTTTGAACAGACCTCGTAAAGTTCTTTCGAAAGATGCAATTGAATATAGTAATAATAATAATTCTAAAAAATTTTTAATTCCTACCAGCATTTCTTCTTTGCCGAACTTTATACCAAAATTTTTCTAAGGAATTTAAATTATTTTTTGATATATATTTATTAAGCCTGAGGTCTTTTTTTTTTTTTTTTTTTTTTTTATTTTGTTTTTTATTATTCGATATTTCGTTAACAGCTTGTTAACATCATCAGGAATAATAGGAAATGATGATAAAAAAAAAAAAAAAAAAAAAGACCTCAGGCTTAATAAATATATATCAAAAAATATAATAAAAAAGGTCAATTAATAATATAATTAGAATTTAAATTATTCCATTATAGAATTTTAATCTGTAAAGTGTTGAATAACCAAGTTATAATACCAGATAACTAAATAGAAAATCCGCTAAAAAAACACGAAATATATTTTAGCGCCTAAAATTTCCCCCTAAAAAAAAATACTCCTAAATGTAGGATGAAAATTTCTAACTTGACAATTGTGAGTCTTTTTGAAAAGAATTAATAAATGAAATGAGCTGTATAGTATTGTCTTAGTATACGATCGAAAGCCGGTAAGTTTAGGAAATATGTATTGCGATACTTTTGTTTGATTCTTTGTTTTAAGAATAAATCGCATAGACAATTTCAATGAAACACACAAGTCGATCTGCATCGAAATAAATGGAAATTATTAAAATTATGTCCAATAAGTCTTTTGGGATTTGTTTTCTGCTTCGCGAAAACTATCCAATCGATTTTTTTTGGTGTATGAGGTAGGGTTAAAAATACCTTCGCACTTACAGAGACCGTCGACAACTGCTTCGAGTGGTGTTACCACTAAAAAATTTACTCCTCCTCCTCTGGGTAGATTCCTTCCCGGGACCACTTTCCGCATTACTTCGGGAAAGCCCAGAGCGGCGTCCCAATCAGGACCGCTCCTTAGTCATCCACGTCATCATACCGCAGTAAATGCAATCGGGACCATCTGCCCTGCCCATGCGGTGCAGGTACTTTCGAAAGTATCCTTGACCCGAGAGGAATTGTGTCAGGAAGTAGTTAACCTCCCCAAATTTCCTCCGAATCGTTACTTCCACGCAGGGAATGAGCTTCGCCGTCCACCTGCCGACCATCTCCGCTCGCACGCCAAGAGGTTTATGGGTATCTCCCCATAAATCACCAGGACTGTAGCTCCCGAGACCGTGCGGTAAGCCGAAGCAACCCTAAAAGACGCCGGCAGCTGTACCGCCTCGAGCACCTTGCGTTTGGTTCTTATACCCAATACATCGCCCCAAATTTCACTTCCCTTGTCTTGTGTCGGGCTGCCGACATTCGCGATTTTGGTCTGAATGACTTGATAGTATTTTTTTGTTTGGGGCAATTTGTAACAGATGGACTAGGCTGATCCTTTTTTACATGTGGCACTACCGTTTGATATACGTTTGAGTTAAAAGTGGATATATTTCAATGAAGAGAATTAGACCAATTGCATTCGCGATTGATATACTTCATTTTTGTACTATAGCATTACTTTCACAAAACCATTTATTAAGTTTATCTAATCTGTAACATGATATTCATTAACTGTTAGGCGGTACGAAGTTCGCCGGATCAGTCGTTGCTTACGAAAATAAAATTAAGAAAATTGCGTAGAAAATTACAAAATTTAAGAAAGCTTAAGGACTACTATCCAGTTTTCAGTTTGTTTTTACGAAGTAAATGCATAATGAATGAAAATTTTTAAAACTAACAAACGTTTAAATTTTACTAATTGCTTCTTTGAAATATTCAGAATCCAAGCACTAAATCGATTGAATGTTTCAGATCGCGAATTTAAAAACAAAAATTCATTAAAAATATATAATGGTTACTCTTTAAAATGTACGATATACTTATATTTATACTTGGAATGTCAGATTATATTGTTAAATATATAAACATATTAAAATATTATAGTTGCACTGTCTCCTCTCCATATATGTATGTACATTAGACCGTACCTAAAAAAAGAAATCACAGTACATCCTCTAATAAAAAAGTATATTTGGACAGTAATTTAAAAAAAAAATATTTTTGTTGTGTTTTCTTTTTTTTTATAGCACATCAATGGGACTAAATCGTGCAAAAGGTAGATTTTATCGATTTTTTGTTTCTGATGCAGGGTGGCCTAAAAGAAGCGAAGGTGCTTGAATTCCTTATAACTTTTTTTTGTTTTCAGTATTTTGTAAAGAAGACTTGGGAAATTTAACAGTACACAAAACAACGTGCCAAACTCGTTGAACTATATTTCGGAAGAAAATAATGATTTTATTCATAATTTAATAATGAGCGACGAAGCCCATTTCCAATTGAATGGCTTCGTTAATAAGCAGAAAGGGCTACGAAACATCCAAGAGTAGTTAAACATCGGGAATTACACCCACTTAAGTGTATCGTTTTGTGCGGTGTTTCATCGTAAAGGATAATTGGCCCATATTTTTTTGAAAATTAACACTGTGGTCGTTTCCATCACTGGTATTAGAAATCGGACAATGTTGGAAAAATTTTTAAGGCCAGCCGTGGAAAATCATCCGCAAGTACTGTTCCAACAAGAGGAAGCCACAGCGCACACTGCGAGGGACACAATGGCTCTGGGAACTCAAGCCCCTGTGATCATTTTGGGCCACCCTGTATAAGCAATAAACATGGTATCACGCACGGCACACAATTTAGAACTTGCTTCCGGCTGCATTTAGAAAATAGATAAAAATAAAATTAATTGCGCCGGTGATTTTGAAATTAAGACAACTCAATTTTAAAAAAACACATCTGAAACATTTGAATTCTTAAATATTTATGTTGTCTTTTCTTCTTATAAATATTATATTACGAAGTAGACTCATATATTTTATATATTCTATATATTTTTAATAAATTTTCAGTTACTAATTTTCACAAAATGACAAACACGACAATCTGAAAACACATTATATTCTTAACATGTTACAATTTTTCGATAGAATTTTAGAAAAAATTCTTGATATTAATTTTTGATTCCGGTAGACCTTTTTGTAGAAATTCCCATGGATAGGACATGGTCTATTTAAGATTACGATGTCGTGGTGGTCCACTATTACATCGAACTAACCCAAAAACTAATCCATGTAACCATTCAAACGGAGCACGGAGCAGATAGTAATTTTAATGCGAAGGAGTAATCGTAAATACGAAGAAAAAGACGAATACTTATCGTATAACTATATGCCAGTGTTGAAATTTTGACGATTTTCCGGTATTTTTTAAAAAATTAAAATTAAATTTTTTGACAATTTTTCCTTTTTAAATGGCGCTTTTTTGATTTATACTCGTAACACAGTTGAAATAGAGAAAACACCTGTGCTCGTGTAATTTCCTCGAGTTAAAACCACAAAAATATTGTGATTTACAAACAGCACAAAATCACAATGTGATTTTAAAACGGCTTGTTATAAGAAATCTAATGATTTCATGACAGGGTTGTATATAAAAATTTTTGATATCAACATAAAAATGTAATTAAAACCGCATGTATTTTAAAAAGTGTTGGGTAAATTGCCGGATGAAACATTGGGTAATAAATATAATGCCAAGAAACCGGAAATAAAACAAGGCAAATTGTTAGCAAGAGAACACGCTAGGAAATCAGATGTACATATAACTTGTGTTGACTTCTTTCTTGCTCGCAAATGTACATACAACATTTTTATTTTCTGTTTTTAACATGAATTCCAAGGTTATTGGTTTGCGTAACAGCTAAGCTAAACAAGATTATGGATTTTTAATAAGCCACAGCCTCATCAACTATAGCGTCAGCAGATATAAAATATGGATATTGATTAATACTAAATTACATTAGCGCGCTTCGCTGCCCTCAAAATTATTTTAATTTTACTATAAATTTCACTTTCATTATGCACTCCCGCATAAAAATTAATACAATGCGTTCATACATATATGTACATGTGGATATTTAAGGACGTATTTATGGCTTGATTTTTTTATTTACTTAAAGTAAGAGAAGAACTCATTACCTTTGATTCACTTAATTTTTCCTTTGTTTTTGTTTGTGCAAAACACGTATATTTGTTTTGTTTTGTTTTTACTTGCATCTAATAAGAATAGAAGGGCTTTGTTTAATGGTGTGAGTAATAATTTTAAAGTGCTATTACTACTAAAGTACTAAACCGAAGTGAATAAAATTAAGATTGTACACATCTGTGCCCATAAATCTTTAAAACCATATATATGTACATATATATATTTCCAAAATTGGCGCAGTACAAAAATGCAAAAACTTAAATTCTGTTCAATAATTTAATTTTGAATTTTTGGCGACGCCCTAATGTTGTTTTTATAAGTTGAACAATTAAAATTGTTTGTGTAAATGCTTTATATTCCTTTTGTGTCGCATTCGCACTTGACCATTTTTTTATTATTGGAAAGTAGAATAAAACCGTTGTACAATAGCAATTGAATTTTTTTAGTCATTCGTGTTTGTTGTTCTTTTACGGACCACATATGTATTTGTTATTTACATATGTATATATATTAAATTTTTTGTGGTCCAAATTAAAATTGTAATAATTTTTAAGTCAGTTGTTATTGAACAATCAATAAACTCACCATACAAAACCAAATATCACATTTTTTTTTTTTTTATCTGGGACCACTCTGACTCCTACACATGCGAGGCATTGTACTGGAACTATAGGAAAGGGATAGTAGGAGAAACGGACAGGAGGTGAAGCTTAATTAATTATTTTACACTTCTGTTTTCGCACGTTCTTTGTTTTGTTAATACTCGTAGCAGGGCTGAAGCTTCGGTCTAGTAGCCATTTGTATTATTATTTTACTTCGCCGGTGCTACGCAATACCGAAGAAGGAGGGCGTTCTGATGTGATTGTGGATTGCTATCAGCTGAAGCCGGTATTGTTTAGTGACTATGCCTTCGCCACTGAAACCTTCCGACAACAACTGACACACTAATGCACATCAGAAACATGCGAGATGTTTATTTTTATTCTAAAATTTTAGTCTGAAACTATGGTTGAACCCAGGTCTGTTTTTGGTTTAGTAGTCAACGTGCAGACTACCATCCATCGTGCCTTCGCCACCTTCGTTTATATTGTGTTTATGTAACTTAATTAAATATAAATTAATTTTGTTACCCAACATTTTAGCAACCATGACAGAACGGCAGCTCTAAAGTTTAATTTAAATAAAATTTAAATCGGGTTTTCGGATTTTTTAGATCCTAAAGTTACATTAAAGATATTTTCGTTCTTCTACTTTCTAATAGTTAAATTGTAGTTTACGCTTGACTTATTTCGTATCACCTACTGCATATATTTTATAGGTTCGTGGCATCTATTACAAAATTTCGCTATTTTTTGTCCTTTTTTTCATACGTGGTACAAGTGCATTTTCGAAAAAATTCATAAAACCAACTTTAAGTGCTACAGCCAATTTTGGGCAAGTAAAAAATAAAAAAAAATTCCGAACAATGATGACGTAATTCCTAAAGCGAATATTGCTAGTGGGTCAAGATTATGGAGCCGCTATGAAGCGGAACATTTCCACTATCCAGAAAAAGGTAGCAAAAAATTTGATTGGAAATATTGGGATCGTACTTCCAGAAAATTTGTCATATACAATATCAAATTGAAGAACAATATGACCTTCGGATGCAGTAGAAGAGATTTAGAAGAAAATTTATATTGCTGCAAAAGCAAAAATGTTGTCCTTCATAAATAAGACTCTTTGCTCAACATTGATGGAACAAATCTTGTTCAATTCATCACTTGCACTCTCCAACCAAACTCTTTTGCCCTCGTTGAAGCTGCCTCGAAGGAAAACATGCTGATTACAAAAGGTTCATAACACCTTTGAACAACATTGTGCATGATAATTCTTCGATAACTTCAGTCGAAAAAATAAACTATTTATTAAATTGCCTCTCTGGTTTCGCGTTAATATTGGTCGAACCTTTCCAAGTAACGGAAAATTACAAAAAGGCTCTTGAACGATTAAGGAACGGTATGACAACAAGGTGCTTATATTTTTGGTTCATATTAGAGCAATTTTTGCTATTCCTGAGATGTTTAAAGTAATAATTTTTCAAACACCTTTATTAATTCGAATATAAATGAAAGCTGCTCATATTGCAATAACTTAGAACATATTCTCGCTAATTACTCTTCGTTTTTGTCGCTCTTAATTTCTGAACATTTTAATTTCATAAAAGTATTGGAAAAAGACAATTTGTTTCTAAATGCCTATTAAAATGTCGATACAGAGGTTGAAAATCTGCACTCATTCCTTGCTGCACTTGAACAGTAATCCTGAAAATTCTGTTTTTCAACCCTCTCGTCACGTAAATCAAAGTCTACTGTCTGGCTATCCGGTAAGCACTCAAGTTCAACATGAAAATAATCATTCTGCCACTTTCGTTACCTGGGGTTTTAAAAGATCGCTCATCCCAAGAGCTATGGTTCTTATCAAATATTTCAACCAATTTCTTTATTCTTGTTCAAAAATTAATTTCATTTTAGAAGAAACTGATAAGAGCTTCAAGTTGGGTTTCCAGCCATACACCGAAGAAATTTCTGGCATTGGTGAAGTGCGCACAAAAATCAAACAGTTTGTTGAAGGTACAATAAAATCTCGTTTCAATTCTTTTGAGTGGTCTTCAACTTTTACAGTTACTAAATCGATTTTATTGCGGCAGCCCGGTGAATCTATTGAGATGTCTCAGTGGAGGACCCATCTTTAAAAAATACTGTGTTTGGATGGATTGCTGGCGGTTAGTTTGCATCAAATTTGCATAAGTCCCTGATGACTTGCAATTTAGGCATTGGGACGGCTGAAGATTCCATTGACTTTATCTTGCAACGGTTTTGGGAAATCGAGGACTACGCCAACACGCATTTGAAATTCTCTGAAGAGGAGGAAGCTTGCGAACAACATTACATCTAAAATGTCCTCATCCGAGAAAAAGGTAAGATTCGCGTTCGTATACGATTTAAAAATTCACCAGAAGTTATTGGCAATTCGTCTGATATGGCTTGCAAACGCTTTCTGTATTTCGAGAGGCGCTTAGATCGCAATTCAACACTCAAATCTATCTACATTCAGTTCATGAATAAATATGTGTCGCTCGGACACATGTCGCTGCAGAATCATTCGCTATATTTTCAAAATTTCGTCATTCCACATCATTGTGTACTTCGTCCAGATAACACTACAACAAAACTTCGTGTCGTCTTTAATACCTCAGCTCACAGCTCTTCAAACATACCTTTGAACGATATCTTAATGGTTGTCCCTACAATTCAGCAGGATCTCATCACCACTCCTTTTTCGTTTCATTCGCTCTCACAACTGACATCTGTAAAATGTATCGGCAATTTGAACAACATCAATGACGAAAAATTTTAATTTTAAATTTTAATCCAGTCACATAAGGTTTATCGTCAGCCCCATTCTTAGCAATTCGTAGTTTCTTTTTCATCGTAAATAAATAAAACTCATCGTTGGAGCAGTAATAGTTTTGAAATTATATCAAATAATGAAGCTGAAGTCCCGATAAAAAGTTCAGAGGATTATATTAGAAAAGCCTTAGGCATGTTCACACCCAGATATATACTCGTATTTTGTTATCATTTTGGTTTGCCTGAAGTAACAAGCCGACAAAAAGGTAAGTTTTGTTTCAAAACCTTATGATTTTCGGTCAAAGGCAAATTCAAAACAACTCCCATGATTGCAAAGTCTAAATTAGCTCCTATCAAGGCGCAATTACTACCTCGGCTTGAACTTGTGCTGCTGTTTTGCTCAGTAAAATATGGGAGAAAATAAATTAAAAAATGGCTAATTTCGTATCGAAAATAATTTTTTGGATCTAAAATTCTAAAACTGTTCTTCAGAGGCTGAAGCTACACTCATCAACTTTAAACTGTTTCATCGCTAATCGTGTCTCGGAACTTCAAAACAATAGAAGAGGTATTCGTTGGATGTACGTCCCATCTAAAAGTAACACCGCTAACATTGTTTGCCGAAGGTGTAGCCCACACGAGTTACCAACAATAACTTGGCTTAATGGACCTAGTTTTCTTCTAGATCATCAACCGACTTGGGTAAAAAATGATGAGGCAGAAATTTGCTCAGAAATTTTGGAAAGAAGAAAAGCGACTTTTTTGAAGTGTACTGACGTCCCGAAATCAATAGTCGAGGAGTAATCCATAAGCATTCATCTTCTAAAATTATTCGTATAATCTCATTTGTTTTTCGTATTTTCCACAGATACAGAGTAGACCGCAACATGAAACCAAGAAGCAGCTCATATAACGCAGCGGAAATGGATTACATTATTTTGGGTGTTTATTGACCATATTCAAAATGCCAATTTCAAAAAGGCTATAGTCGCACTTTCCAGTATAAAATTGCTCCATCCGTCGCTACAGAAAGTGATTCCATTTCTAGAAAACTTGAAATTAAATAATGGTTTTGCTGTCACAATTCTTCGTGTTGGTGGTCGTCTTCCTACTTCAGTTCCCAAACGTCATTGTTTTATATTATAATACATCGAATATTTGCATCGCCTCTATTTACACGCTGGTCCAAAAATTTTACTGGGTTATTTTCGTCAAAAAATTTGGCTCATTAACATCAGAGAAGTGGTTCGCAAGGACGTTCGAAATTTCTTCTATTGCTTCCACTACAAGCGTAAGTTGATGAACCAAATCATGGGTAACTTGCCAGTTGATCGACTTCGAGTTAATCGACCGTTCGTAGCTGCTGGTGTGTATTCTTGTGGTCCATTTTCAACTACCTTTCCAGTACCTTACAAATATTATATAGCAGTCTTTGTTTGTTTAAGTCGAAGAGGCACTCCCCAAAAAATCTACTGTGACAACGCCACAAATTTTGTCGGAGCTCATAACAAACTCATTGGCCTAAAAAATTTGTTGTTTTATCAAGATGTAGTTTATTAGCTCAAAACGTATTCCACACAGAAAGGTTTTGAATATTGTTTTATTCCTCTCGTGCTCCACATATCGGTGGTCTATGTGAGGCAACTGTTAAATCAGCTAAGATATTGCTCGTCAAAAACATTGGTCCACCGCATCTTATATTTGAAAGGTTGCAGACGTTTGTAACTGAGGTAGAAGCAATTTTAAATTCTCGCCCATCGCCCCAAATGATTATAAATATAAATAAAAATGCAAAAAACTTTGAAACAAATGGCAACTTTGTGCGTTTTACTTCCAAGTAGTTGAATTAATCGTGAATAGCTTTCGTGAGTTAATAAGACGCTTAAAAAAATATACGGCAATATTTTACGTTCTTATTTTCAAACAAAATACTGCATATAAACATAGGACGTATTATTTCGTTGCAAAACTTTTCGTCAAAATAAGATTTTTTTGCATATAGAAATGCTCAAAAAGCAATGCTACTCTTTCACATGAATGTACATATTTATAAAAACAGCCAAAAAGAATGAGGAGGTTTGACTTCTAAAAAATTGTTTATAAAAACTGGCACCATGAGTTTATGAGTGCTAAGAATGTATTTGATTCATCAGACCGTATACATATATGGTAAAATTTCTTTAGATGTATTACTAAAATAGGTCGTTACACGACTTGTATTAGTGTATTTGATAGGATTAGTGGGAAAATTGTGGTAAGATTTAGTCTAAATAAGTTGTAACAAACTCAGCGGTATCGATGGGTGAGGTAACAGAGTATCTGGATGGCGTTTTGGTGAAGTTTTGGCGGTGGTTCCAATCATGTTATGAATGTAGGTAAGATGTATGTTTTAATTTAAATGTTGTTCTATTAGTCTATTTCACAATATATAATGCATTTTTCATAAGGAAATCACGTATTTTTCAAGTGTTTTTTTATATTTTGAACATATCTGGAGCTACCTAGCGGGTCCAAATGGTATTTAAAGTAAGTAGACCACATAGTTACATACACGGACTAAATTTCATTATAATTGTTCCAACCGTTTCGAAGTTATGGACAATTTTGTACTAAAATTACAAGTAAAAAAACGAGGTGGTCGTGGTTCTTCGGCTGTAGCTCGGAAACTATTCAACCGATTTGCCCGAATTTAAATACGCAGAGATTCAGGTGTTCTACTAACAGATTGGCACAAAACGAATTTTATGAGATGATATATTTGGCCAAAAACGGCATTTCAACTGACACACAGACAGACGGACATGGCTCTATTCATAACATTTCTAAAAATATATAAATTTTTCTTCTGAGAGGAATATTAAAGAAGTTTAACACTGAATGACAAACTTATATATACCCTTTACACTTAAGCCAATCTCCTCACAAAGCATCGGCTTTCCAACGGTCCAATCCGGACCGCCGCTAGATCCTCAGAGCAGTAAAAAGGCAGGAAGGCATTGATGGTCTTCTTAAGTAAAATACGCGCCATGAGAGCCATGACTTTTCGCTGACGGATCCATGGTTCTTGGATCAGACAGACATTAACAGCCGTATTAATAAAAATTTAAAACGCATTTTAAAGCATTTTTAAGCAAAATTCATTAAAATTGTATTAATAAACGAATTTTAGCTTAAAATGCACATTTTAAACCTTTTGTAAATATGGAAATTTTAAAATTGGTTCGACTCTGTTTTAAAGCTATTTTAAGATGTCATATTGTGCAGTGTTTGTTTTCATTGTGATTGTTATTTGTGAAAAAAAAATCGACCCAATTTTCCGAACGTTTGCGTTTGCAGTGCTCCTTTTTTCCATTTTTATTGCTTTTTTATATTATTATTAATGTTACACAAATTTCAAATAAAACTAATGTTGACTAAGTAGTGATGTGTAAACAATCAAAAAAAATAGTATGAAACTCGTTATTCAAATACTCTTTTAACTGCAATTAAATAAGTCACTAAAATTGCAATCTTACCAATCGATATTTTTACTGTTATTAGTTTTTTGATTAATATACAACTTATCATACATTTTTTATTCTATAAACAACAATATTCTTAGTAAACACGGCAATAGAACTATTTAGATACGATTACTGCGAGAATTAATAATCATGGTTTTGCATCATTAGGAGTCAAGTGGTAAATAAACAATCTAGGGCTGCCATCCTCATTTTTGAAAAACCTTCAAACGCATGTTAGTTAAAATACTGATTTTAATTATATTATTAATTTACCTTTTTTATTATATTTTTTGATATATATTTATTAAGCCTGAGGTCTTTTTTTATCTTATTTTGTTTTTTATTATTCGATATTTCGTTAACAGCTTGTTAACATCATCAGGAATAATAGGAAATTATAATTTTTTGAAATATAAAAATATTTTTGAAACATGTCACAAAATTTTTATTATAAAATTTGATTGAAAATTAAAAAATGTGTAGTAGTAATATAGGCGCATATAAATATAACGAATTCTAAACCTAAATAAATATATATACATATATACATACACATATATACATATACATACACACATACACACATACAATATAGACCGACTAACATGTATATATATATAAACAAATATGCACATACGCACACATATATAGATACATACACAAATATAAACTTTCTTAACAAGTTCATACAAATATATATATAAATACATACATACAATGCACACACACGCACACATATACATATCTCAGCCTTAGATCCTCCAGGACCTTACCTCTGCCACTGTATCACTGGCACTGCCGGGATAACCTTAACTTTCACGGATTTAATACCAAAGCGAAGTTTGCTTTGGTGCTACTGGAGTGCCCCCAGGGACTCTTCCGTTATTAGCAGCAGAGTGGAGGTTTCGGGGTCTTCAATCGTTATGAACGCCCCATCCATCTTAACGTTGGGCAACCCAATGCGGCTGTTAGTCTCTTCGGAAGTCTGGATGAGTCGCATACTGAGACCCTCCCATGCGTGCCGGTTTGCTTCACGCATTTCTTCAAAAACTCCTTAATCACCCTGCAACCGCGGTATATCTCATCCGAGCTGCGACGTGGGCCGTTCTGACACGTACTTCTCGTAGTCTTTAACTACGCCCTCCTCTGTACCGGCAATATTTGCGAGCACGAGACTACGCTCTTTGGTACTGCAACTTCAACAGCTATCCCGAAGAGTTCCTGTTCCTCCTCTTGATCACCGCAGCCTCCTTGTTCAATTGGAGATTTTGGGTGGAAGTGCTATATCGAGCACTCTCCACTCCACTGGTCTGTATGATAGTATCCTGGCTGGAAGCTAGGAGATCATCCTCCAAGCACGTGCACATCACACCCTGATTTCCAGTTTTCTTTCTTACCTATTTATCCATTAGAGTTCCCACGAGTATGCTCGCAAGAGGTCGGTCAGCTCTCGGCAGAGCCGGCATACCGGAAGAAGGTACTTCCGCAAACGGCCTTGCCCGGGTAGGGTAGCGGAGGGGACCGTTTTCGATTGACAAATTTTACTACCCGTTAATCATTCAGACTTCGGCACGGGTACCTCAACACCTTGAATTAAGGTACGTTGGTACGGTAATCTTCACATTGGAGCCAGACGCCCTGGTGCGACGTACGCCCAGGGAGCATCTGAATCCTAATGCGAAAGTTCCCTCTTGGTCCATGACAATATAGAACCCCGCTACCGAAGCCCTATATCCCCATTTAAGGCCTCCGCCTTGTCAGCTTCGATCAAAGTGAATGAAGAATTGGAATTTTTATACAATAGACGACTTTCCAGACATTTTGATATAGATGTTTACACCCGAGTTTTCGAGACTTTGGCGTGAAAAAGTTGTTGAAGCCGGAGAACATGAAAACGTCGATACAATTGAGGAGGAAAATTATGAGAATGGTGTAAATTATTTACCTAACAAAATAGACAATGATTAATTTATCGAACGAAATATAGAACAGGACACTGATGCAAAGTGTGATTCTGAAATGATGAACAATATGATGTCAATAATTATTTCTTTGGAAAAGAAGGTACTACTAACTGCACCTATCCGAGACATATGGAATTTTTTCAATAAAAACACTGCCAAAATTATAGTGCCTATGAAAATATAACAATTGACGAGCAATTGTTCTATATTGCGGGTAAACTAAATTTAATAAATATACATATACGGTCAAAAACCAGCAAAATACGGTATATAAATTTGGTGGACTTGTGACTCGAAAACAAAGTATTTATTGCAAGGAAAATTATATACAGGTCGACAAGATGGAGAAGGCTGCAATTACAAAACAATAGTGGCCGTATAATCATTGCTGACAATGAGAAAACATCCTTCGCGACCTTCTCTTTCCTCTGTTTTTGCATCTAATGAAACTTTGGACTTTCGCATTCTTTTGGAACTTGTTGTATGGTATTTCGCTAGCTGGATATTATATTTGCAAGGAAGTCATTGATATCAAACGAAATGACGCAAAACGAAATTTTTTAATTGTTTAGTTTTACATCGAATGAGTAATATTCGTATTATAAAACAATCTTTTTTTGGAATCCAATGAACGTAAGTTGCATTTAAGTAAGTATGCATTTTCACCTTATTTAACATCAGTCATATGAATTTTTGAGATATCCAAAGTAAGAGCTGCCACCAGCGGAGCTGATATCCTGGTGAAAGATGAAGGTGGTAAAGAATGCACGATAGCTAGTGAAAAAATACGCAGAAAGACAAAATTTTTTTTGTTCAAAATGATCAAATGCAGTATAACAGCAACATTCTAAAGTATAATATATATGTTTTAATTGATTAGATTCATAATATAATAATTTGTTACTTAAAAACAATTAAAACGTAAAATAAGAAATTAATTAAATAAACCATTTTTTAACTTTTAAATTTTATTTGCATGCAAATTACTATTTATATACGTAATTATATTGATATTGAAATGGGTCTGGCCAGGCCTCATGTGTGTGTTACGAATGTGAAAAAAGAATCATGTGTATAACGGAAGGTTAATTAAGTAAAAAAAATAAACCCATACTTACTTATATATACATATTGTTCCGCGTTACCTTTTTAAAATGTGTATTTTACTTGAACTCGTGAGTGCAAAATAAAACACCAAATTATTACGTTTTATCTTTTAAAACGTGCATTCTCTTATTTACTATAATTTACAATTTAGTTTGATAAGCTTTTATTTATTTTTCCTTTTACTTAATAACTTCCTCACAATGCTACTTTAATTCAATAAAGTTTAAAAATAAAATAAAAATAAAAAATAAAATAGTTTAATTTGAGAGACTTAATTTAAACGTTCCCTTCAAGAGTGTTATTACACATTCTTATCGATTGGTCCCAATCAGCCTTCAGACATTTGCCAATAGAATATTCTATTTATGTCCACCAACTTTGACATTTGTGTAGAATGTTCCAGAAATCCGTTAATTTTTAATTTACATTTGTATTCGTTCGTTAATTACCTTTATATTTTGCTTATGTTATCTTACTATTGTTGTTTTAGTGTGAATGTATGTTTGTCACTCTATGCGATAGTTATATTCTAAGAAACAAACTAAATCAAAAGAAAGAAAAGAAAAGAAAGAAATAAATATATTTTAAGTTAATAAATAGCTTTTGCCATCCAACGGTCGAGATGAAATGCTCAATGCTTTTGAAGGTAAAGTTGTTTCTTCTTTATTGTTTCGCTTTGCGTAGGTTGGTATGTGAGTTACCTGTCGATGAGAATCCAGAACGGTCCAATAAAAAAACTTTTATACGATGGTGATTTAGAAATGACCTTCAATAAATGTATTTCCGCAAGCTACATATACACATTATATTAAATTTTATGCGGGAGAGTTAAAAATTTATAGTAAAATTAATAATAATTTTTCTTAACGAATTTTTGAGGGCAGCGAAGCGTACAATTTAATCTAATATGTATAAATAAGCAAACATGTTTTTTGTAATCACTTTTTCAGCCATACTACTGTGCCGATTTTTAAAAATATTTGTGGTTTTAAAGATTTTTCTGCACAGATGTGTACAATTTTATTCAGATCGGTTTAGTACTTTAGAAGTAATAGGACTTTAAATTTATTAGTCACACCATTAAACAAAACACTTTTCTTCTTATTAGATCAGAGATAGGCAAACCTATACTAATACCTTTTTCGGTTTCATGCAGCGTTGCCAGAAGCTTTGAGAAGAAAATCATCATATGCCGAAAAAAAGTCATATTTTATGGAAAAAAATCATAATTTTCACGGCGTTTGTTATTTCCATCGGTAAATAAATAGATTATATATACAAGTAAATTGATAATAGAAATATTAATTTTACCTTTTCGTACTAAATATATTGCACATTACTTTTTTTTTGCTTAAGAAAGTTTATGCTTTTCATTTGTACAACAGAATATAATTTGTACTTCCCAAGAAAATTACAGCTTTGCAGAGATACTATTTAAGGTCTTTATTTCTCAAACAATGATGCATTTATATATATATACAGACCAACCTAAATTACGACGCAAAGTGCTGTCAAAATTTCTAATTGCCTTTACAAAATGTATGCAACCAACCGAAGTAACGCGGCGTCAACGCTTTGCAATAGGAAAATCCAATTTTTACAGAGCGTAAAGTGAAGTATGGTGCAATTTAGTTGTTTTCAGGTCAATTAAGTGATTTATCTCTATTTCTTATTTCTGTTTAAAGTTTTTTATTAATCGAAGTGAATAAACAGCTTCTGGCGCAACGTTAACACTCTAATTTAGGTCACTCATTGCAGCGTAAAAGCTAAGCGCTAAATTACGTTGCTCTTTGCGTCGTAACAGGGTAACAAATGTAAAGTAAATAAAAGCAACCAATAACAACATGACACAAAATTTAAAATTCACAATGAAAGTTGTACACAACTGAAATAAAAAAATCATAATTTCTATAAATTAAAAATCATAATTTGACAAAAAAAATCATCAAATCATATTTTGGTTAAAAAATCATCATAAATATGATAAAATCATCATTCTGGCAACGCTGGTTGCATGAGTTACATATACATATCTCTTTCTCACCAAGAGCCGGTGTTGCCAGATTAATTGTGTTCCATATACCCAATTTAAAGGCAATTCAAAAAAGTTACAAAATCGGCCTTGGTATGCATCTTCAATATTTATTTCGTATGGACTACTTTTTATGCTTAATAAATTTTCGAATTATTTATCTGTCAAAAGAATGCGACTTTTGTTTCAATAAAGAAAATACTAACACACAAATATACATAGGTCGATACAAATATTGAATATAATTTCAAAATTTAATTTTCTGCTTGTCTGTCCAGAACTCTATTTCTGGCATGGAGTAAAACTAGACTGACCTTAGCTCATTTTAATTAGTTTTGGCTTTACCTTTGTGATTTTGATGTGCAGTCAGGTAACAAGGTATTGTTATGCATCCCGATAAAATTAAATTATTTTAGTCATAAAAACGACAGTTGTAATTAAATAATAGAAATTTAATTTGCGTGAAATAACTTTTCATGTTATATTTTTTCATATTCAAAAGTCGAAATTATTTTTAGATTATGCTTTATTTTTTGATTAAAATATAACTAGTTGTTAACTTTGTTTGTTAAAAAATATCTATTAAATACTAAAAAAAAAGTGAACTGTTCTTTAAATTTGTGATAGTGCTAATAAAAAAATCGCTTTTTTGAAAACATGCATTTATCCATGGATTTTCATGTAATAAAGTTTATTTTATTTCTATTACATTAACCTTTAACATTTAGTAGTAAAACTGGTAACAATTTGGTGCTTTCTATTTTTTAAGAATTTTTTCAATTAAGAAATTTGGTAATTTTTCCAAAAATGAAAATGTTTTTCAATTTTTCATTAATAACTTCAAAACTAATGACTTAATCAAAAAATAAAAAAGTAACAAAACTTAAAGCGGGCGTTATTCAAAATTTGTTGACATATTGCTTAACACGGTTGAATAAGTGTTTCTAAAGTTACGAGCTGCCTGTTCAAAAAACCCAAATTGTAGAAAAAACATATTTTTACTAAAACCTTAAGGTAGAATTTGAAATAATGATGATTTTTTTCGTTAGGTGAAAACAGCGGTTTAAAAAAATTGTGGTTATCAAAAAAAAAATTTTTTCTCATTTGTTGCATAGTTAATTGTTAAAATATTAAAATTCTTTGGAAAAGGAAATATCGGGTGGTTTAATTGTAAGGGCCGATGTTGAATGTGAACCACACCTAAACGCCAAGCTTTTTTCCGAATTTTATTTGACATTTCTCTATTTCAGACTTACTCAATTTGAACCATGGAGAGATACACAATCCAACAACGTGTTAAAGTTATCCAGACTTATTATGAAAATGGGCGTTCAAATCAAAATGCATATCGTGCACTTCGTGATTTTTTTGGTCAATTTGATCGTCCAAATGTGCGTACAATCGCAAAAATCGTAGAAAAATTCAAGCAAACCGGGTCTGTAGAAGATGTGAGAACACCAGTGCATGCTCGTACAGCTCGTACTGCAGAAAATATTGCTGCTGTTGGCGATAGTGTGGCTGAAGAGCCGTCCACCTCAACTCGTCGTCGTGCCCAACAATTGCACCTCTCACGCTCGTCGTTGATAAACATTATGCATAAAGACTTGCATTTACACGCTTACAAGGTGCAATTGGCTCAAGAACTAAAGCCTCTTGACCATTCCAAACGTCGTGAATGGGCAGAATGGTGGCAAGAAATGGCAACAGTGGATGACCAATTTTCGAAGAAAATCATCTTCAGTGATGAGGCACATTTTCACCTCAGTGGATTCGTCAATAAACAGAATTGCCGCATTTGGGCGAATGAGAATCCAAGAGTGATTGTCGAAAAACCAATGCACCCACAAAGAGTGACTGTTTGGTGCGGTTTATGGGCTGGCGGCATCATCGGGCCGTATTTTTTCCAAAATGAGGCCGGTCAGGCAGTTACTGTGAATGGTGTTCGCTATCGTGAGATGATAACGAACTTTTTATGGCCCGAATTGGAAGATATGGATGTGGACGATATGTGGTTTCAGCAGGACGGTGCCACTTGCCACACAGCTAACGAAACAATGGCTCTTTTGCGCAACAAATTCAATGGCCGTGTTATCTCACGTAATGGCGATGTCAATTGGCCGCCAAGATCATGTGATTTGACACCGTTGGACTTTTTTCTTTGGGGTTATTTGAAAGAAAAGGTGTACGTCGCCATTTGGCCGATATTTTGTTCCATACATAATTGAGTAATACCAATATATCATAATAAAATAAAATTACAATAATTTCCTAAATAGTTTGTGTTTTATTCAAAATCAACATCGGCCCTTGAAATTTAACCACCCTTTAGTTATGATTGGTAAGATATTAAAAATGAATGCAAATAAAAAATTAAAAATTTTTATGAAATGAAAATAATTACAATATTAAAAATGCATATTAAAATTCTTTGGAAGTTACGATAAAGTATGGCAAAATGTTAATTAAGGGAATAATGGGAGACACTATGAGAAATATAATTAGTGCGAGACACTATAACAAAGTAACTCGTGTGTCGGCCAGCTACCTGTTTCCTGTGGTGTGCAAGACCTTTAACAAACTAATTGCCATGGTTGTTTGTTATGTGAGCATTTTTTCCCCCTTTTTCCTTAAGTTTAAAAAAATCCGTTGTCTTTGATCGTTTATTGTTTTTTACGGTTTTGTGCCCTTTCATATGTTATGCATTTCGTTTAGATTTATTAAAATATTTTATATGTCTGATCTTTTACAACAAAACTTAAGTTTTAAAATAGCAGAAATTTGCAACTAGTTAAAAAAAGGAAGATATTTGTATTTTTACTTGGAGTCCGGAAGCTTCTAAGCTAAGGGAGTCCGACCAAAAATTTCTGGATCATTAATATTAATCATACAAATAAAAGTTTTCAATACAAACACAGGCCTAAATGATTTGGAAATATCGAGAATAGGCAACCCTTGCTTGGGTTAAACTACAGGGTGGCGCAGAATGTGCTATATGGTTTGAATTCTTTGTTTTTTTTCAGCATTTTGTGAAGAAGACTTGGGGAATTAATTATGAATCATTACACGATCGAACACAGAACATACTGCAGGTGCCTCAATGCCTTTGTTAAGCGACATTTTCGGCGAACACATTATTTCGCCCACAAGCGATTTTAACTGGCCTCCACGTTCACCAGATTTAACAGCTCCTGACAGTTTTCTTTGGAGATATTTGAAAGAAAGAGTGTACGTTACAAACCAAGAACCATACTCCAACTATAATCCAACATTCAAAATGAAATCATGGCCATTACACCAATTTATCTCAAAAAGAGACAGAAACGAACAAAAGTAAGTAAACGGAAAAAACCATAAAAGTTACCACAAAAGAGGTCTGTTCGACGTGCATAACAAAAGTGCCAAAATAAATTTTATTTTAGTGATTTTAGACGCTACAAATGCATAATATTTGAAAAGTAAAACATTCGCATCGTTGGCAAGGGCTGTAAATGTGGACAAAAATAAACTGAAAAAAAAATAAAAAGAATATTTTTTTATTAAATACAGTGCTAAATATACACAAATATATGTATGTGTATATTTAAAAAAAATTTTTTTTATTAATTTTAATTAAATAAAAACTTTTGCCGTTTCTTAGTATCATATATAAATTTCTAAGTATCATATATAAATAAAAAACAGTGGAACATAAGATGGAATCCTCTAAATTTACCCAAAAGCGTGCCAGCTATTATTAAAAATTTTTGTACAATTTTGAAATAAAATTAGAGAGTAAAATTTTTAATTTTCTGTACAAATTTGCATGAACTTTTTCTTTGGGTAAGTTCGGTCTAGAATTAAATTATCGGCTGTTTTTTTATTTATATATGATACTAAGAAATTAATCAGAAAATTTGCAAAGAAACGGCAAAAGTTTTTAATTTAAAAAAGATTTTTTAAATAAATTTCAAAATGTAAGTACATATATTTGTGCATATTTATCACTTTATTTAATAAAAAATGGCTTTAACTTTTTTTTCACACCCAATTTAGAATAAACGAACACACCTAATATGTGTGCATATTTTTTTACATTTAACATCTGTGTATCAATCATTAACTGATTTTATATTTTATCATTTCAAAATTTTTTATTTTTGTTATACATGTGGTAAAATATGTTCAGCATTACTTTTTCATTAAAAAATTCTATTTATAGAGGAAGTTAACAATACAAACAAACATAATGAAATAAAATTAAAATAAATAGATCAATACATACATATTTTATTATAACATTTATAATTTACCAGTTTTATTTTAGAGTATATTTTAGTAAGCATGTTAACGAAAAATAATAGATGCAGTACCTCGTACAACTTAATACAACGTCACAATTACTAAATATTAGAGGTAAAAAATTTGTATATACAGTTTGTAAAAAAAATGTTTTCAAAGCAAAAATTTTTTAAGAATTTAAATTTAAATAAATATTTACAACAACAATATCATTATATTTGTGAATTTTTTTTTTACAACTGTTGTTTTGTATGTTGTCGACAACCAGGCGTCGAAACTTTGACAAATTTATGAACATATTACAACAACAACGCTACAAAATAATTTTGCGTACTTTAAACAGTGTAAAAAAAGTGTTTTCAAAAATGCAAAGACAAGAAGGAACCGTTAGTTTTTTGCATATGTATTGCGTATAATAGTTTTATATGGACGATAAGAGTAGCAGTTGTCTTTTATTCATTAAATTAAGCTCATAGAATAAACAAATGATTACCCAATTATATATATATATAATATACATATATAATATAACTATGCCAGGAAAGCGACTGAACAAAGACATTACCCAACTGGTGCATTTTAATTACTATAAAAGAAAATCTCACAGAGAAATTGCTGAAATGTTCTCTCTTAACTTAAGGACGGTATATAATGTTATTAACAGTGCTGAAAAAGAAGAAAGACTGGAACCAAAAGCAACACCAGGCAGACCAAAAAAAGTAACTCGGCGAATTGAAAAGAAAATTTTGAAAATGATTGATTAGAATCCACATTTCAGTACTAGAGGAATTGTACTTAACATCAGTAATGAATGTGGAGTAAGTATCCCTCTCAGACTGTTAGAAATGTGCTACAAAATCATAAATACTCTTCAAGAGTTGCGTGGAAAAAACATTTGCTATCCGCGGTAAACATTGAAAAAAGGTATAAATTTGCCATTGAACACATTTCTTTTCCTCCGGAGCACTGGGATGATGTTATTTTTTGTGACGAAACGAAAGTGATGCATTACTACCATGATGGACCTCAAAAAGTTTGGCGAAAACCCTTGACGGCTTTAGAAAATAAATTTATTGTACCCACTGTAAAGTTCGGTAAACTATTCGTTATGGTGTGGGGTTGTATTTCGAGCAAGGGTGTTGGCGAAATAAGAATATTAGTGGATATAATGACCAAGGAAGTCTATCTAAACATTTTAAAAAAGGAATTGAGTGCAAGTGCTCGGAAATTTGGTTTTGTTGACCCAGAAAAGCTCAAGTATAAATTTTAGCAGGATAATGACCCGAATCATAAGGCATATATTTGTAGATCCTGGTTGTTATATAATTGTAGAAAAGTGATCGATAGCCCAGCACAAAGCCCAGACTTAAACCCTATAGAAAATCCATGGGTCCACCCAAAGAAAAAAGTCGGAAAAAGGTCACCAAAAAACAAATAACATTTATTAAAGAAGAGTGGGGAAAAATACCTGAAAATTATGATATACCAAAGCTTATCCATTCAATGTCTAGACGCTTAGAAGTTGTAATTAAAGCTAAAGGAGGGCATACGAAGTATTAGCACTCTCAAACCTTTTTTTTACCATTTAGAATAAGTTTAATTAAATTTAACACAATTTTGAAAACATTTATTTTACAGCGTAGAAACTGAAGTATTTTTTAAGTTACGATTATTATTTTGTTATTTAAATTAATTTTTATTTTTTTTTTTGTGCAAAGTGTTTATAAGCTTCTTCAATTGAATACATCAAGAAAAAAATTTAATAAAAGTTATGTAATTTACTTGCAAATAAGAGTTTCTCTTAAACTTTTTAATTTCTTAAATTTTGAAAAGATTTTTTTTACAAACTGTGAATATTTTGCGCATGGTTCCAAAACATAAAATACGTAAAGAACAAATAAAACAAAAATAATTTTTTCAGAATGAATTACGATTATTTATAAATACTTCTTGAATACTTAAGCGGTTTTGACCGGAATTGAAAGGTTCTGGAAAAGTACAAAAACCAGATTGTTATTGTATAAGACAATACTTACCAGCAAAATTGTATCATATCCCAAGTTATTTTTTGTCACCTGTGTTATATTTTTTAAATAAAATGTCGGGGCGAATTCATATCAATTTCCTCCGAATCCATACTTCCACGCAGGGAATGAACCTCGCCGTCCACCTGCCGACCGTGTCCGCGGTCCACCTGTCCTGCCATCGCCAGGACAGTTTGGGGTCTCAGACCAATAGCACCAACACCAGGGCCCTCCCCCATGGAGTTCCAACCCTCCCACCGCTCGCGCGCGAAGAGGTCTATGGGTATTTCGCCACATATCACCAGGACCGCAGCGACCGAGACCATGCGGTAAGCCGAAGCAACCCTAAGGGCCGCCGTCCGCTGTACCGCCTGGAGCACCCTGCGTTTGGTTCTCTCACCCAGTACATTTCCCCAAATCTCGCTCCCATGCAGCAAGATCGACTTCGTGACCGCCATAATCAGCCTCCTCTTGCTCTGTGTCGGGCCTCCGACATTCGCCATGAGTCTGCTCAACATGCCAGTCATCTTCGCCGCCTTAGTCGCCACATGCCGTATTTGGGCACAGTAAGTCAGCCTACAGTCGAGTCTGAAGCCCAAATACCTTATCGCACTCTGGGTAACCAGAGACACATCCCCTATCCGCATGCCGACACCGAGTGGTATGTGTGCCCGCGTCATCAACATCACCTCGGTCTTCTTCTCGGCCAATTCCAAGCCGTGGTCTTCAAGCCACATCCGGGTCCTAATCATCCCCCGGTTCAGCTTCCCCCTGGCGTCATCCATATCCCGCGCCAAGATCACCGCCGCTATATAATCCGCGTATCCCACGAGCTGAGCATCCTAGCCGATGGCCAGGGGCCTTCCCCGTCCTAAGAGCCGCGGCGATCCTCAGCTCCACCCACCTCATCGTCGTAGGACCCACGTTCGCCGCCCAGCGGAGGGTATGTGGGGAACAGGCCCCCCACAGTAGAGCCTCGCCGGCACGCCTAGCCCTAGTACAGACCCTCCTATTGCGGAGGCAGTCACGCCTGAGCCCAGCAATCTCCGGCGTCCACCAGTACACAGGTCGCATCCCCGGCCGCCGCGACAAATGGGGCATCGATGCGTCGCATCCACGGACAATGCGCCGTATCATAACACCCGCCAGGAAGTCAGCGTCATCCCCACCGTCCAAAACCGCTGTACCGTCGAAACCGGCCAAGAACGCCCCGGGGTTCAACCTCGCGACGTTCCATCCACGCGCGCCCCTCCCCCCGTGCGCTCGCGCGGCGCCCGCCTCCAATACTATCCCAAACTCAACATACTGGTGATCACTCCCAGTATATTCCTCGAGCTCCCTCCATCCTTCGATCGTCCCAGACAGATTCTCGGATACCAAAGTGATGTCAGGTGTGGTGAACTCGCACCCCGGCCGCCTGAAGGTGGTCGCACCACCAGCGTTCATGACCACCAGGCCCAACCTGGCCGCCATATCCAGGACGCACTTCCCCCTCGTGCTCGTCACCGGATGACCCCACTCCACAGCCCTGGCATTGAAATCACCGGCCACCACAAAGGGTCAGGCCATACCAGCCAGAGCGTCCTCGATAGCGGCCATCTTCGCCCTAAACCACGCCACACTATCGCTAGGAGTGAGGTAACAGCTCACCAGCACAAAACCGCCGATCCGAGCCCACGCATAGCCGCAGCCGATCCCGTACCGCGCAACCGCGGGTTCACCGCCGCCAGGCAGCCAGAGCGCCGCGTACCCATTTCGTCCCCGAGCCAGAATCCTCGGTGCATCCGACCGTATTGTTCGCTGATAACAACCACGTCCGCGCCCCTCTCGGCAACCATCTGCCATAGCAAAGCATCTGTCGTCCTGCTCATCTGCGGGATAGTGGGCAGCCCTTCGAGCCCGGCAGGTGGTCAGTCCTACCGTGCTCCGCCCCCGAGCACAGAACGCACTTGGGGACCGCTGTGCAGTCCCTCATCTTATGTCCTGCTCCTCCGCACCTGATACACACTTGCCTCCTGTCCGTCCCAGTACAATTTGCCTGGGTATGTCCCGCCCCAAAGCATCGATAACACCTACCGACACTCTCGGACATCCGTATCATGGCCCTGATCCATCCGACACGCACGTAGCCAATATCGAAGAGTTTCGCGGCGCCCTCCACCGACAAATTCACGTACGCCCGAACCTGTTCGCGCTCGTGCGGTGCCGTCACCCTCACGCGTAGCTGCTGCTCGTTCCCGGCGAGCAGACCACGGACCGCCATCTCCACTTCCTCCACGACCGTCAAGGAGTCAAGACCCCGCACCTCCCCTCAGACGCCGCATACACTCCGGGTCAATCCTGTCCCCCTTCCCAAGCTCCAACAGGATGTCACCGTCCCCCGTCCTCCTGACGGACCGTACCCCCTTCGCGACGCCCGTCACGCAGCCACGCAAATCCCTCAGCACCCCCGCATAGGTGTGCCCCACCGCTGGCCTTATGAGCACCGCGTCAGACTTCGCGGGCCGCGGTCGCAACTGCCGGACCGGGCGCGGTGCCCTCCCGTCGGCCCCTCCGGGGTCCCCAAACCCCGTCTCTTCGTCTTGTGGGAGCCGCAGCAGCTGTTAAATTAGTATGAATTGTTGTTGACAATGTACAATTATTTTTGTTGTTGTTGTACTACCAAGTTTACATGGTATGAATTCGACTTGTAGATACTTAAGGACAAACCGGCATTTTGCTAGTAATTAATTACATTTACATAAAAAATTATAAACAGTACGGTGGCGATGGTACGATGGATGGGTAGTCTGCACGTTGACTAAAAATCCAAAAACAGACCTGGGTTCAACCCCAGTTTCAGACTAAAATTTTAAAATAAAAATCTCGCATTTTCCTGATGTGCATTAGTTTGGTTTGTGTGTCAGTTGTTGTCGGAAGGTTTCAGTGGCGAAGGCATAGTCACTGGTCACTAAACAATACCGGCTTCAGCTGATAGCAATCCACAATCACATCAGAACGCCCTCCTTCTTCGGTATTGTGTAGCACCGGCGAAGTAAAATAATAATAAAAATGGTTACTGAACCGAAGCTTCAGTAATGCTACGAGTATAAACAAAGAACGTGCAAAAGCCTCCAAAGTAGAAACATTAAAAAAGACGCAAAAAATAATTACTAAAAATGCCACTGAACCCTTCCGACACCAACTGACACAAAGACACAGAAATGCACATCAGAAAAAATGCGAGATGCTTTTATTGTCAACGTTTTGTAGTCAACGTGCAGACTACTTCGACCATCGCCACCCGATAATACGATAATCCGCTATACTTTGCATTATCAATTGTTTTTCTTCTTCATTTTTGGATAACACTAAATTGAAATCTTCCATTAGCTTCACTGCTCGTTCAGCGGAGTAATTTATAACATTCATATATCGAACGATATTTAGACCAACGTTAATGCTACGTTAATTTACTCACTTCCTTGGATCTTTTGTTAAAAAATCAGTAAACTAAACCTCTTAAAAAATTTCACTATTTTTGGGATATACATATGTAAAACATTCGATGTTTATTTCTTAAATAGGTTGAAGCTGATAATTGATACCTTTACAGGCAATGAGAATTACATGCGACATGAAGTTGAAAATTCGTTCGTTAATTATCTTTATCTTTTGCTTATGTTATCTGACTATTGTTGTTTTAGTCTGAATGCATTTTTGTCAGGCTATGTACTTCTTTCAAATGATTGTTTCAAATCCATACATACATATCGACCCCTGTGCGCGAAATTATCGTATGTTACAAAACCTAAATTTTACATGAGAGAGTTTTTATTCCTTTTTTTTGTTGTTCCCTTACAGCATTAGCTGTCAGATACGATAAAATGTACACAGTGTTATCTCCATAACTGTAACAATTATTGCTATAATATTTTATTAGCAGATGAATTAATGGATTTAGAACAAATTTGCATAAAAAAGTCGATTTCGAAAAAGATGTAACATACGATAATTTCGCGCACAGGGGTCGATATGTATGCGAAAACTTCAGTTAATGTACATAGTCATTTCTTAAATAGTTTGAAGCTGATAATTCATATTTTTACAGGCAACGAGAATTATATGCGACATGAAGCTGAAAATTCGTTCGTTAATTATCTTTATCTTTTGCTTATGTTATCTGACTATTGTTGTTTTAGTCTGAATGCATTTTTGTCAGTCTATTTACTTCTTTATTTTTGATTGTTTAAAATGCATACATATGTTCATACATATGTATGCGAAAACTTCAGTTAAAGTACATAATCATTTCTTCAATAGGTTGAAGCTGATACTTGATACTTTCACTTCAATGAGAATTACATGCGATAGTTATATTCTAAAAAACAAACTAAATCAAAAGAATAAAATTGTAAATTACACAGACATATACTAGCAGAACGGTACAGCTTTACTTTTTCGAAAGTTGCTACACTTTCATCATCAGCGTTCTTCGTGTTTTGTCCACTGTGTGTAGTTGTCAGTAGATGCAAATTATTAGCTTTATATATTTATTATTATCTATGTATAAATAGAATACGAGAAATAAATCCATGTTATTTTTTTCGTTTCTAAATGAAGTTATAAATTTACCATTTTAAACTTACAATAGTCCTTTTCATTGCCTAATTTTTGTTTCCATTATTAACTGTGCACACATGTTTTTCTTTTTGTTATACTTGAAGCAAACTTGTTTGGTTTGTTTCGTCAAGTTTGCTTCGATATTTTTATTGAGATACTGCCTTATAGTGAGAATAGTTGCAATCAATTTTTTTAATTCGCAATCAGTGGGATTATCCAGAGCTTGTACAATAAATTTCTTCGACATTTGTCACTTTGGGACCAAAAAAAGACAACGCTACTGTTTCTGGTGTTAAATACCACAAATAATTACCTAATTTGCTGAGTTATGCACGACTAATATTCGCAATCAATAGTTTTATAAACGTGTAAGTCTTTAATCAAATTTAAGGCCTGTTTAGGGGCTTTTGCCGCAACTGCTGTCTGTATCCAATTTTTTAAATAATTCCTTACAACAAAAATGCAAACGTCTTGGATGCTATTTATCTCCAAATTTGTCATTTTAAATTCTTTTTGAAATAAATATATTTTAAGATAATAAATAGCTTTTGCCATCCAACGGGCATGATGAAATGCTCCATGCTTTTTTAAGGTAAAGTGCTGAACAGTACCACCAAGAAAAACTATTAAGACTTTGAGATGAAAATTTTAAAATCTCGTAACCATTCCCAACTGCATCGTTCAGTTTCGCATCATTAACTCCACTCATAAATTTCATTTTGTCAATTTTGGTCCACGCGTCTCTAAATCTATTGAATATTTCTGGATTTGGGCCTTTGCTTTTTCCATTTTTTCATCGAAAACACTTCTTAAAATTATTTCATAGATGCTATGGCGGCATTTTAAATATAAAAGATCTTTGCCGATCGCTTGTTCTAAAAGAACGCAAGCAACTTTAAGCCGGTCTACGTTAGATGATATTGTGTCACAACATAAAATTTCTACCTTTCCAATTATGATCCATTCCTGCAGTAGGTCATACACTGTTATCAGTTTTTGTCTTGTTTTATTTGCCTTTTGAGAGCTGATATTTATCGCGTGATTCGCGATCCGACCTGTATTAAAATTTTTGGCTATTCTGCGATATGGATCCCGATCCATCAATATTGCATGCTACACATTCAATTAATATCGCGGTCACAAATATTGTACGTGTGCTAGTACCCAAAGACACTATAAATTTATTACAAATAATATAAATTAAAAATTTGATGCATAAGAATATAATGTATCAGGCATATTTACCATATCAAGGAGAATATGGTTAACATGGCACCCTTACATCGATCCATAAAACGGGCTCTTACTGGCAGATATATAGACCCAACGAAAAGCAACCAGGGCCAGGTGAGGTGTGTTTTAGTAGGACATGCTGTCTAGACTATAGGATGCATACTAAGATTATCAGTCCTATTAGCACATATGCAGCTTTGTTTGCTGGACGAAGGTTGAAAAAGAGATTTCCAAAAGACAAGTAGGTGGCGATGGCTGAAGTAATCTGCACGTTGATTACTGAACCAAAAAAATCTAACTTCGAAAATTTTTTCTGATGTCAGGCAATATCAATGAACAGTACCGGCTGCAACCAATCGACAGGCACACCATCGTGCCCTCCTTAGTCGGTATTATGTAGCACCAGTAAAGTAAAATATTTATAAAAATGGCTACTAAAACAAAGCTTCAAAATTAAATGCGTCTCCTTGCCATCAGGAGCGCTGGAAAACTGCTATAAACAAAAAAACGTGAAAAAGCAGAGTTGTAAGATAGTGAAGCTTCACCATCTGTTATCTCTCCCACTATCGCTTTCCTCTAGTTACAGTACAATACATCGCATGTGTAGGGGACATCCATTGAGTGCCGGTCCAAGATAAAAAAATAAGTAAAATTGCTCTTCTCTTTCTAAAAAAGAATGCGTCAACATAACATAACACATAACAGTTCAGAAAAGGTTATGTTATAAAAACTGCATTATTTTTCACAGGATATATGTAAATATTTATAGGTTTTTTTCAATTTAATGTCATATAGACTTAAAATTGTTTCTTTTATTTACATACATACTTGTGTATGTATGCAATGATCTTAACTTTACCTGAGTAAAGCGTTCTAGAAAAGTAGTAAAATTGGAATTTGGAAAGTAAACTTTTAATTTTTCTGGAAAAGTGGATAATTCATAAAATTTTAAATGGAAAATTTTCTTAAAAGAGATTTTTAATATATTTTATTGATTTTTCAATATAATATTTGTATTTAATATTAAAATTAAATTCAAAAATGATGAAAATATAAAGGGTTAGCGAAATATCGAAAAAACTTATTAATAAATAAATTAAAAATTTTATAATAAAAAGACTTACAGTGCTAAATAATTTATTGCATACAATAAAAATAGAAGGTCGAATAAAAAGAAGAATTAATTGAAATTCAAATGTAAAAAGTAGAATGCAGGACATTATGGCTAGATGAAGAAAAAACGCTAGATATAGTCAAAAAATTATTAAATTGCCGACTTTGCAGTCAACTAATTCCACTACAATGCATTGCATACGTAGGTGCTATCCTCCGAGCACTGGTCTAAGAAAAAACATGTTTTATAATAATTCAATGGATTTAAATAACTCTGTTACATCCGCAACCCCAATCGAATTAGTGCATTTAGTTTCTTAATATGTCTCTTATTTGCCTTTGACAGTAAAAAGTATGAAATTATTGAATGTGGAATTTTGAATGTCTATTTGAGTTTTTGTGTTTAAGCTACCTACAAACTAGTTGGAAATAAAGTTGTTGTCTTGCGAATAAAACCTGTCGAACATCAGTTCAATGGTGATTGCAGCAAGAGAGGTGGAATAGGTGCGATATTAACGCTACACATAGCAGTGATGGGATTTTGAAGTTTCGTGCCGAGTTTGAATCTTAAGCATATCAAAATGGATTAAATAGTGCCAGCACTTTAATAGTTTCATACTTATCTTATTTGAAGGTACATAACACGCAGTGATGCTTTTTTTAGTTTTCACGCTTTAAAAATAGCAACTGGCACACCTCGCCTTTTAAAGCGCCTACTCAGCTGTCAACATCTGTCTAAAAGGTGAAATATGAGCAACTTCTGACCGTTAGAAATATTTCATAGTTTGGTTGTAAATTGCTTTGTGAAAAGGCACTGTTTAAACTTTTTTGGCGGAAGTGAATACATATATAACGCGTTGACGATGCAAAGTGTGTTATATACTATCATCTTAACGTAAAATTATACTTTAGAGTTACTATAATACTTCAATGAAAAAAAACGTATTTTTAATTTTCATTAATATATTTTTTTATATTAAAATAAAATTATTTATCTATGTTTGTTATATGGTTTAGCTGGTCTATACATACATTTCATTTAGTTCTAATACCAAAATCGTCAGTAGACCTTTAGCCAAATTCTTAAAAAAAGCTAAGAAATTTCATATATTTATACAATAACGCCCAAAAAAACTTTGAGAATGACGAATTTTACAAACAAAATAAATTAAATAGCTTCTTCGAAAAAATTTCATTATGCAACAAGCATTAATATAATTCGATTGAAATATATTTAAACCTTTTTAGAATTAATTAATTCGATTAATTTTGACTCGCGTTAAATAATTGAAAAAAAAAAAATAAATAAATAAATATAAATAAAATAAAATAAAAAAATAAATAAAAAAATTTAAAAAAAATGTATAGTTTATTTAAATTAGCTTGAGATCTTATATTATTTTGTGTTTTAAGAACTTATTTAGGAATTTTTTATAAAAATATATTTATTATGTATTATAAAAATATTTTCCCGAAAGAAGTTTTCCATTGTGAAAAAGAAAATTAAATTTTATTAAACTTAAAACACAAAATAATATAACACTTAATATAAAAAAATAGTTAAGATTTATAGATTTATGTATGGAACCTAAAACCGGATATTTTGTAATTGTTTGTAGATTTAAAATTTTAATATATACATAACTTTACAAGTGTTCTGTCTGTTACAATGTGCCGGGACAAGTTAGAGTGCTCGGGCATATTTTAGAGCTTCTGAATTGAATTACTTTTGAAATTTTGCAAAATGAGCTGTTTTTAAAATATTTATTTATTATTTTAGCAGTTTTCTCCGTGATTACCGAATGGTAATCAGCTCTAACTGCAATTAAATTGTTAACGGGCATATTGTTGTTTTAAAAAACATTCTTAAAAAAGGACAATAAAATGGAAGGGGTTCCCGTGGTGCCACCCAGCATTGTGCCAAAAATTACACAATTGTGGCACATTTGCCATCACTGATTCAAAATCACTCTTTAGAAACCGTACCGTTGACATTTAAAGTATGATGAAATATGTATGTATGTATGTAGATCCTAACTACTGAAATAATCAAATGTAATGTTTAGAATAAAAATAATGTTTTTCTTAACTTTCACTGTGTATCTGTGTTTAGTTTGACAGATTGTATGTACATACTAGTTTATTATAGGTTGGTATAAAGACTTTTGTTCCCAAAAACTCGTTGTGAACAACAACAATAAACTTATTTGTCAGCAACTAGAGTTGGTTAAAAGTTCTGCAGAGTTTGGCAGCAGCAGCAGTCAACTAACTAACGAAAGAAAAGCAATAAAAAACCAAACACCCAGACAAGTCGTCAACAAGTGAACCAGTCAAACCAAGTCAGCCAGCTAAAGCAATCATAAAGAAACACGATCGGTACCGTCAGCAGAACTCCACAATGTCGCTTGGTTGAGCGTGTGAGTAACTTAGTGTAGCTATTGACTCAGTTTACTCCAACCAACTTTTGCTATAAAAGTGAAGTATTTTGTTTGCGATACTTTTTGACTTGAGCTCAGTGTTAATTAAGACGTGAACTAAGAGTGTTTTAAATATAGCATTCAAACGAATTAAAATCCAAGTATATACATATAATTAAATTCATACATACAATATAGTAAACGCGAATATAAAACCAGCGAAAATAAAACGACAGCAGCTAAAAATATACAAATAAAACCAACAACAAACGGTAAAATTATAAGAAATTGTAAATTAATAATAAAATATATATGGATGAATGAATGTACCTACATATACCAAATTTATTGTATTTGTGTAACTGATTTTAGCAAAGAAAAAATAAAACTAAATCCATTGGTTGTGAATGCATAAGTTGTGAATGTTACGTGTTATACATATGTATATATGTATGTACATATGAAAGTGTGTACATGCATATTTGTATTGCTAGTTTTAAAAAATTTATTAGTAACACCTAGTATAAGGAATTTATAAAAACGAAAAATGTAGGACCAAGAAATGATTACAATGTAACAAAATTAATATAATTCTTTAGGAATTAAGATCATGATCAACCATTATCCACAAATAAAGAGTGTGCCAAAACTAACGCAAAATTTAAAAGTAAAATTTTTTATATATGTATGTATGTATGTACATATGTACAACACGACTTGTGTTAAAATTGGTAACGTCCTGTAAACATAAATAATAGTTCGATTTACAAAACTCTATTTAATCGTATATCGTTTATTAAAATATAACTTAGGTGCTCACCTTGTGAACATCCAGTTTAAATGTGTATTCATATGCAAATGTTGTATTGCTCGTCTTATAATTTCAAGGCAAAATAGTCAGTTCGACTTGTGCAAATAAATTAAGAGAAGAGGCGCAACTGTTTTAATTTGCATAATTTATTTAAATAACGTTAAAAACGAGAGCGAAGATCATCGCTCAGACCAAAAGATTAACCCCATTTTGCAGAACCGACCGTTAAAATTAATGTCTGCTTGAAGTAGGAATTTTGTATGGGAAAAACGGCTTTAACGTACATACATACACTTTAACTTTAACAATCGTTTTTGCATACGAGGGTAAAGCTGGACTCTAAGTGAAGGAGTTAAAAACAGGTGAAATTAGTAATCTAATACCTCCGGAACAAATATTATATATATTCTAAGCTAAACTAGAATTCAAAATGTACCTTAATCTGTCTAAAAAAGAAGCGGAAACGCATTAGGTGCTTTTTAATATTTCTACTTTTTAGGGGATAAACGAGTAAAAACTGAATTTTGGTACTTTTTTGTACACCATATACATATATTCTAAAGTAATGAACATAGCTATACAATTTAAATTACATTCTATTCTCCCTTCGGTTTCATTTTTAATTTTTTTGTCATTTTTGCTCTAAGAATATGGTCTATATGTGCGTTAATATTTTACATTTACATATTTTATTTTGAGCCCTACCAGTAGATAGAAAATGATTTTAGAAAGTTGTTCTTATTGAAAGTGCCAAATGGGTAAATGCGTAAAATTGAGTAAACTAAAATCACAATGAAACCATGAAAATCATTACGGATATAACAAAATTCAAATGCCTATGACTAAAAGTTAACGGACTTGTAGTTTGGTTGTCAAATAAGTACATTGTTTACCGCTGTTGATTCAATACATTTTAAAAAACTTTGAAATGAACTTGAATTGTTGTATTATCACATTTTTCTATTAAAATTATCAACAAAAGGTATAAAATACAATAAAGTAAAAGTCCAAAGACAACGGATACAACAATACCAGTGAAATGTGAATATAATAAATATATATATATACTATACATAACACATATGTATATGTACATCTATATGTATATTTATATACATATATATGTTCTTATTTAAATATACAAATATAATATTTAGTTGTTTAATACTTGATAAAGTATATTTAAATATTTTGCTTTGCTGATTATATTTTTTTTTTTTGTTTAATTTTTTTTCTTCCTATGTTTGCATAGCACGATAAAAAGATATTGTTGATTTTGAGAGAGAAACAAATTAAAACGAAACAGAACATTAATGCCGGTCCATACAACCCAGAATATACCCTGCTAGTTAAGAGTTGGTATACTCGTATTTCAGTACACAAATCGAAATTTCTATATTTTGTGTGTTTTATCGCTGTGGGAGAAGGTTGACAGTATACAGTGTCAAATAGAAAACAATTTTTGATATGTTCTCAATTCAAGTAAATTATTGAAAAACTTTCATGAAAACCAAAAGTCCGTTTTTTATAGGATTCTTTTTTATTAGCATGGTTACCGTTAAGTGAATCCTTTCAAGTATGAAATTATTTATTCAAATCAGTCTACGGTGATATGTAGACTACGGTGATATGTAGAACAGAGCAATAAAATAATTTATAAACTTTGGAAGAACGAAACAGCTGTGTTTCAATAAATATGCCATGTTCAAGCTCTTTTTTTTGTTGTCATACCTAGTTTTATCATAAGGGTTTTGTAAGCTGTGTTTATAAAAAAGCAAACCTTATGAATTTTTGAGGTTTTATAATGCCATGACGTAGCTGTTATCACCGAATTGAATTTCGGTTTGCTGGCTTGGAATTATTTTCTATATGAGAAGCTGACCCAGTTTTCCTACTCAGTCATATTGGTTTTATTACTAAGTAAATAAGGCAAGTCTTGAGACAGAATTTTGTGCACTCGTAAATAAGCAAACATATGTATGTACCTTAAAGAGTTACAATTTAATTTGTGGTTTTTCCCTTTTACATGTAATTGTCCTGTAAGAGAAGTGTTGTGGAATTAATGAGGAAAATAATAACTCTAAAACATATGCGAAGCAGTTCAATGAAGCAATTGTTGATTTTACCAATATCACTAGTTTCCTTCGAATTTAGCTCAGTACCCTGCTAATTTTGATATTTTAACTAGAATTTGTGCTGACTATAATAAATTTTATCAACACATTTTTGTTGCTCTAAATGTTAATATTGTAAAACGATATATTAATTTCTTTCTAAATACTTAATAATGTGAATTTTATGTATTAAGCATTGTTTTTTCATGGTCTGTAAGGAATATGTATCTAAATGGACCACTTTCAGAATCATCCAAAACTTTGATCGTAGCACACCAGTAGTTGGAAAATCTCTCACAGCTTGTCGTTAAAGCTTTTCTTAAATAGTAAGCAAACAATTTGCTCTTCATGTCACACCAACCTCCCCGTTGATTTACACAATAGTGGCTTACATAAATTGTGTACATTAACAGTTCTAATCTTACGACATTATTTATCGTTAGCACAAAGTTATCAACAGAACATACTATGTACTTATAATTTCCATTGGAGATGGCATTTTCTCTGTAGGAACGTTGTTAATTTTAGAGTATCATCTCCTACAGCAAATTGACTACATACTTAAGTATAAGGGAATATTGATGTAGCATTTTTTTTATCTTGGATCACCACTCAGAGATGACCCCTACACATGCATTGCATTGTGCTGGAACTAGGGAAAGGGATAGTTAGAGAAATGACATGAGGTGAAGCTTCACTATCTGCTCTGATGTCAAGGAGACGTATTAAATTTTGAGGCTTCGTTTTTAATAGCCATTTATAGTAATTATTTTACTTCGCTTGTGCCATGCAGTATCAGTTTACAAACTTGCTTAGGCATGGCATGATATTTATTCGTAATGTCCCAGTTTGCATCCCAGTTTGAAGCATTTCTTTTTAAATTCTTTTTTCAGCGTATGGAATATGTGTAAAATCATGGATTCTAAAAACATTCATAAAAATTCGGTCGTCAGTTAATTATGTTCCTTACACTTCGTAAAATTGAGCATTGCATCATTGCCTTACATGATGTACTTTTTAGTATGTAATAATGTAAGAGAATGCATATCTAAATCACATATTTTGTTTATTGTGAAGGCAATGCATACATATGTATGCGCTTCTTGTAAATCACATGCATAAAGCAGAAAAAATAAATACTGCTCCACAACTATAATAATTTTTTGCTGAGATGTATCTGATTCACTGCTCTGTAGAACTTATGTTACATCATGCAAAAAAAAAATAAGAGCTCTGCTGTCATGAAAATTCTTTATTTTGTAAGTGGTATTCGTATAAACTCTTTGTAAGAAGGCGTAGAAGGTGACAACGATACTCTTCGTCCTGGACGTCTTACTAATTTAACAATAGATGTAGTAAAAATACTGACATGTTAATCGTCTCAGGAAATTCGTTTCGAAATTGCTCTTAATATTGGTGAAAAAATCCGCCACATTTCCGCTTCTGAGATGTTGTTTAATGAAAGCAGCATGCTTATTTACCAGATTTTTTTAAAGGGAAGTAAGTATTCAGGATTGAGCAGGGGAAAGCTGAATTGCTGAAAAGAAACGAAGACCACAGAAAACTGTGTTATGCTTCAAGAATTGGTAGATGCTTAGAAAGATATCTATATCTGTGTGAGAGAACTTTGAAAGTGCAAATTTTATATTATTTATTGAACACACCTCGTAAATTTAAAAAGTTGGAAATTGTTCGTTACTTGGCCAATAAGTTGTTTTGAACCTCTTGTTTCTCTACATCCCTAAGATATTTTTTCTGCTTTTTGGTTTTCAGTTTCAATTTCCAAAGTGCACTTCGTTTGTTTCTTTGTTTGCTTCTGTGTAGCTTTCCCTCGAGATGTTGGTATTCATCTATAATTGCTAGAGGCAATTTTGTTTACTATATGATAAGAATGATAAAGGGAGGCCCTTGATGTTTTTGTACAACTTGTTAAAGTTTTTTTTTTTGTTATTCTTTTTTTCACCAAAAGCAATTAACAACCGACTATTTTACTCTTTATTTTTTATATTTTTCTGTATTGTATTTATCAGCACATCTTCAAATTATTCTGAGAACAATTGGTCGTATTGTATGTATGTACTGTACGTATAACAAAATGCAATTCTAATGTTCTTTAATTAAATTTCTGTATTTTTGTTGAAATTTTAAACTTGGCGTAAAGATAAGTTAACAATAAATGGGCGCCCTTCCAAAAATAAATTGAATAAATAAATACTAATGATGTTACGAATATCAATTATTAATATTCGACGAATACGAGTACGAATATTCAATCTGAAATTTGAAAAAATCTCCCTTATGCCTCAAGAACAATGACATACTGATTTCAGATTATCAACTTCGTACCTTTTTATAACTTTGGTTATAATGTGCATTTCGGTTGCAAAACTCGAATTTGAGGTCCGTTATCCAAGAAAATGTGTTTTTGTAGGCAACATGTGAGAAAAACGCTGTATTTGCATTATATGAACTTCTGATGTATGATATGATATTATGCTTCGATTTTTTTTCAATACACTTCTTGTTTTCTGTTAATTTATCAATTCTGGGTTTTAATTTCTTAGACTTGACCGGAATGTTACTTCTCAAATTTCTTGACATGAGCAATTGTGATGGAGATGGTAACTAATTTTTTTGGCGTACTTTTATAATGCAAAAGCGTTAGCTAAGGATATCTTTCTAATTACTTAATTTTTTTTAATATCGTTTTGATAACTTTAACTGAACATAACAGCCTGACCATTTGATTGTGAATGGTAAGGCCTAGCGACTGTATGCTCCATGTCCCAATTGAATTGAATAACGACATCGGTATGCCATGACGTGCAAAAATCGATTTTAATTTTATAATCACTTTGTTTGCATCTTTGATACTTTGTCTAAAAAGCGATTTCTATGAATTTTGAGTATTAATCTCTTACTAGTAGATTCTCAAAGTGAGTCTGTACTGCCACCCTTTGACCGTAAATATATATATATATTTTTTTTTTTTGGAACAGCACTCAGGAGATGGCCCCTACACATGCGGTGCATTGTGTTAGAACTATAGGAAAGGTACTGTAGGAGAAATGATATGAGGTAAAGCTTCACTATCTTACCACACTGCTCTTTGCACGTTATTTGTTTTTGCAGCAGTGTTGTAACGTCTCTGATGTCAAGGAGACGTATCAAATTTTGAAGCTTCGTTTTTTAGTAAATATTTTACTTCGCCGTGGTTACACTTTACCGACATAGGAGGTCGTTCTGATGTGCTTGTGGATTGGATACAGCTGAAGCCGTTACTGTTCCGTGACTATGCCTTCGCCACTGAAACCTTCCCACAACAATTGACACAAAGTCACACGCAAATAAACAACAGAAAAAAGCGAGATGTTTTGTAGTCAACGTGCAGACTACTTCGACCATCGCCACCCTCGAATTTATTGCATCCGAATTGTATGCCAAAACAGTTCCTTTTCCATCTGCGAGTAATTAGTTTGCGAAGTTGTCAGTGTTATGGAACTGTAAGCTATTGGACGTTGTTCCTTTTCAATATTTGATAGTGAAATTCTTCGTTACACCATAAATTAATATATATTCAACAAAGATCAACACACCCTCAAAGACACCAAAAATATCCTGCAAGACTCTATAGATAATTTTAGTTGCAGCATTTATGCTAAAGGGCAACCTCAGGTACTTATACCTGCCATATGGTGTTTGAAAAATGTATAATCATCTAATGTTATTAACCATAAGTCCAAAAAAGCACCAAAATATGTTTCTTCTGTTAATTTGGGCCTTCATCCATGTTTTGTAAAGGGTAATCACAACTGAACTTATCCAAACTGTTGGTTTTGTAACTTTTTCTATAACCCGTAATTCTTCTGTGCGGTGCAGTTCCTCTTTAAGTTTTTTAAGCAAAGAAAATTTTACTTTTCTAGGTGGATCTATACAAGGAATTACATCTTCACGAAGCTTGAGAAGACAGAGCGGTGGCAGACATCCAAAACCCTTAAAAACATTAACATTTGTCATTGGCATTGATTATGTTTTAACGTGAAAACTCTTTTTAATATGCCTATGTTTTAAGGTGTTATCAATCCAAAGGACAATTTATAATGCATAAAATTTTCTCTGTAACATTATTGAAACTACATTCTAAATTACTTTGAGCAATTATTATAGATATAACTTTGCCAAAAAAAAACCTGAATCTTTGACAAGTGATTTGCATAAATTGGATTTTAATAAGTTTAATTTTGAAAAAGTTTTTAAAGACATTTTATTAACGTGTACGCCAGTATCCAAAATGCAATTAACATCTGAATTATTCACGTCGATATTTTCTTTGCTTTTTTAAGAATCCCATAAAAAAATTGTTCACTAATTTCTATATTATCTGTATCTACAGCTTGTGAATCTAACTGTATTACATTTCTATTCCTAAAACAAAATTTTGTAAAATGGCCAAATTGATTGCATAACTTGCAATTGATATTGATTGCTGGAAACTTATAACGATGCTTCTGCCTGAATCGGCCACATGTTTCCTTTTATGTGTCTGCTGATGAGTAGAGTTATTTGACGAACGGTTTCTTGTTCTAACTTTGATGAAACTTTTGAACGACCATGGCGTTCAACTTGTGAAGCTGTTATAAGGTATTTCGCTCGATATTGTTTCTGCATTCTGTTGTGGAATTATTACAGTCTGGGCTATTAGTTTGGTTGTCTAAAAGGAAAGTTCTGGTTCTTGTAAAAGCTGACATTTGTGTGAAAGACTTGAGCACAGGTTTGCTATAAAAATATCTCTGACTAATGATTCATGCAATTTGTCAAATCTACAGCCAGTACTTACTCTCTTCAGGTTTTTGCTTCCTTGTAAAAAATCGATGCCTTATCATAGTAAGATTTTTTTTGGGACTCAAAGTACGTGTCAAATTTGGCTTTTAATTCCAAATTAAAATTTTCGATGCCTTTTGTGCCCGATTCCTTGCGCCTTTTCCCGATTTTATAGAGTTATTAGAAATGTTTTTTTTTTTATTTTTTTCACTAAAAGTACACAGAATCTTTTTGTCTGTTCTTACCAAAATCTTTAGATTTGGAAATGATAACTTCTCCTACACTAACACACTGACGGTGTTTGGTAAAATACCTGATTAACTATCCTGCACAATCTCACGATCCATTTACGGAGGACTGAAACTGAAGTCTGACCGACTTAAAAAAATCGCTTCAAAATATTTAAAAACTATTTTTATTCTCTTTCGGAAACATGGATTGAGATTTTCTATTTCCGATAACACGAAATTTTTGTTTATTACCTTGATTCGTTACTTGATGTTCTTAGAGTAACAAATATTGGTTTGATTATTTCGATTTGTATTCCGTTGTGTTTATAATGTGTAATGTTTTAATGTAGCGCTCGATGCATTTCACTTCTCTTGTCTTGATTGATATATATCCGTTATTATTCGATAAATCTTGTACTTTGAATATTTGGGCTTCACTCAATCGTCTTCAAATATAGTTTTTTGATTTTTTCCTCAATTTTTTAATTATTTCTATCTTTGTATTTCTTCAGCGGTTTTATTTGAGTTTTTTTTTCAACATTAATTATGTATCACAGGGTATTCTTCCTCATGGAACTTACTATTTATGGAGTTAAATCCCAACTCATTGTCAAGAACAATTTTTTCCTATTTTCCGGAATGTGTTGATATATGGTTAAATTTTGCTTAAAATCCACCTAAGTTCGTCGATTAATTTTATCTTTCTTGTCCTTCCTTTTTTGGTTGGCGTCGTTGTTGTTTAGTGAGTTTTTTGTTCTTTTTTTTATCTGGGACCAGCACTCAAGAGATGACCCCTACACATGCGAAGCATTATGATGGAACTATAGACAAAATAATTAATTATTTTACAGCCCCGCTTTTGCACGTTCTCTGTTTATAGCAGTGTTGAAGCTTCGGTTTAGTAGCCATTTTTTTTATTATTTTACTTCGCCGGTGCTACACAATACCGACGAAGGAGGGCATTCTGATTTGAATGTGGATTGCTATTATCTGAAGCGGGTATGGTTTAGTGACCAGTGACTATGCCTTCGCCACTGAAACCTTCCGACAACAACTGACACACAAAGACACACTAATGCACATCAGAAAAAATGCTTTTTTTTTATTTTAGTCTGAAACTGGGGTTGAACCCAAGTCTGTTTTTCTTTCGTAGTCAACATGCAGACTGCTTCAGCTATCGCCACCTTTTGTTATTTCGTTTTATTTTGATGTTGTTGTTTTTCACTAGGTTGTTTAGTTTAGATTTCACTTTTTCTTTGAAGTCATTTGTTCAATTGTTGCCTTCGTTAATATTGATTTGATTAAATGACCGCTCTAATATTATATATTATTTTGAGAGCAGTTTACAGTATTCCCGTCTTTACAATTTTTCAAATAAAATTATATTAATTTTTGTTTAAAACGTAGTCTTATTTTCAAAAATATACTTGGTTTTTTGGAAGTAAAGTTTTATTTATTTCAGGGGTTAGTTTAAAGGATTCAATAAAAATGGTCTTAATCTTTCAATGATGTCTTTTTTAAACTTTTACACTTAAATAACAGGAGGCATAATCTTTTTATGGTGTTCTTTTCACTTTTAAACTTAAATCCTTTTTTGGTTCACAGTATTTAATTTGTTAAAATACCGCTTAATTTATTAAAATCTCAATAAAAAATCGTAATCTTTTAAGATTATCGTTTTCGGGGTATCCTACCCACTGCGCCACTTTTCTCGAAAAATAAATAACTTGTTCTTTTCTTGATTATCTGAAACTAAATCTTTATTTTTCATATTTCTTTTGTTATATTCTAATTAAATTATATACATTCTTTTGATTATTATTGTTTACGCTTATGTTAAATTTTATAAATTGATTATTATATTTAAAAACAATTCTGGCGAAATACAATTGTGACTTAAAATGCAATAAAAACATACGTGGTACGAAAATACAAAGGTTAATAATTATAAAACTATAGTGGGATACTCTGTAACAACACACCCGATTATAATATGGTTACGAAAATATTGTTAAATATATAACATTATTCTGTCGCTTTATTCTGTAATTTTCATAGTTAAAACTGAAACGATGGCATATAATTTACCAATTCGCTAAATCGGTATTTCGGAAGTCTAATCGCCGTAATTAACTTCCCATCAGTATACTGCACTATATATGTATGTACATATTTTTTTATTGATAAATAATATATGTACATTACAGATTAATGTAAATAAAATTCGTGTTTCACGGGATACGTTATTTTAACGATTGTGGCTCGATATGTATCTAAATAAGTAAATTTAATACGTACATACAACATCCATCAGTTTACATTATTACAGTCAAACTTCTCTATAGCGAACTTCACTATAACGAAATCTTCTCTATAACAAATAAAATTCGTGAACACAACATTTTTGTGAGTATTTTCATACATTTTGATCTCCCTATAACGAACTTCCCTATAGCGAAGTTCTCTCTGTAACGTACAATTTTTTAAGACCTAAATAGAAATTTTCACACTAAATAATCTCTCTATTGCAAAGTTTTTAGCAATCGATTTTTTTCATCAATTTAGTCACATGTATGTATTAATAATAAAAAAATTAATGTGTTCATGTAAAAACAATTTTTTTTGTCTTAATAAATATATTTTCTACACTACATTTAGAGACAGAACAAAAATTATTAGAACTATAAACATATAGTTAATTATTAAAAAGATATAGAAAAAAGATTTTTATTATTATTATTATTATCATTATTATTATTGTAATTATTGTTTTTAAATATTTTATTATATGTAACATATTCGTAAAAATGTATTTTGGATTTGGTTCAAAAACAAATTTCAATACAAAATCGAATATTTATACCTATTTCAAATCCAGAATATATTTTTATGAATATGGCTGTTAATATTTTTATTTTGAATTTTCATTGACAAGAACTTTTCCTATATTGTGAATATAAAAAAAATATATTTTTTTATTATAAACAAAAATCAATTTTCCTGAAGAAGCTACACAAAGGAGTAGTGAAATATAGAATCAAAATAAATATTAAATATATTAAAAAGACCTAAAGCTTAAATAATTAGTGTTATTAATATAAAAAGAGGTCAAAATAATAGAAAAATTATATTTTCTACATAAAAAAATTTAGTCAAAATTTTCTGCAGTTTCTCTGTAACGAATTTTCTCTATAACGTAGAAATTTTACGGTCCCCAACTGCTACGTTATAGAGAAGTTCGACTGTATTTACATTTTATACTTATGTATCTACATACATTGCAACGCTTCAAATTTATATAACACCAATACAAATAATTTTTACAAATTAAATACTGAAGAATAAACTTTCGTCTGAGTCATAAACATTTTTTTCAGATTATTCTTGTCCATATATTTTTTTTATATTTAATTGCTTTTGCATTCGAATCATTAAAATTATTTACTAATATTAAATTTAAATTCTTGTCATGAAAAAGATAAAACCTTCTTATACCGTTAACAAAAGTAATAACAAAAAATACCAATCCGATGAAATAACTTATTTCTGCTTAACATGAGGGTTCCACGTTAAATTTTTACCTTTCAAATTTTAAAATTCTCCCATTTTTTACTAATACACTCATACTTTTGAAATTTGATGAGGGTTTGATTTAAAATTTGTTGGGCAACTTTTCTTTCAAATTATGGACAAGAAAACATATGATACCTCTTCCTATGAACCGGGAAGTCATCTTGATAAATGAATTTGGTTTTAAATCGATCAAAACTTGCATGCAGCCTACGTCACACCTATCGCAATACATGAATTTTGAGAAGGTGTATGTGTAAAAAATTGTAACATGTGGGCTGCAGTGTAAGACGAAGAACTTAGTTTTACAAAGCAATTAAAATACCAGTGTGTTGGTAGTTCGGCAAATATATCGACCCCTGTGCGCGAAATTATCGTATGTTACAAAAAGTAAAATTTACAGGAGAGCGTTTTTATTTATTTTTTTTTATTTTCCTGGCAGCATTAGCTGTTACATACGATAAAATGTACATAGTGTTATCTTCATAACTATAAAAACAATCGCCATAATATTTGATCGAGAGATGAATTAATGAATTTAAAACAAATTTGCATAAAAAAGGCGATTTCGAAAAAAGTGTAACATACGATAATTTCGCGCACAAAGGTCGATATATTAAAATATATTTATTTACGCATATCGTTTAAAAAAACACAATTTTTACAAAAGTAAGAAAACGAAAAAAACCATAAAATTTACCAGAAAAAAAGATATGTCAATTTTTTACAGCCTTGTTTATATCGGAATAATTGACAATTTTAAAATTGTACTTTTTTGACCCCAAATGTACTGAAAACATAAAAGTTGTGTTAAGTTTTACTATTATTAACTATTAGTAACAGAAAGATAAAATAAAATGAGTTCTTGAATATTAAGAATTTGTTTCGAAATCAATCAAATTAAAGTAATACTGAAGGAGTTCCTATTACTCGAGAGACCACCCCGTTGCGAGACAACCAACGTGTTGTTGAATAGTTAAAAATTAATGCAATTCATTACAAAAGTATTCTTGAATTTTCGCAAATTCATCCATTTTACAGAAATGATAATTTTACTCGTTTATAAACTTATAATTCGGACTACAGTTTTTGAAGCTCCGTACGACTGAGTTTAGACGAGATAACATTTAGTTTGGTAGCATGTTACGGGTGTGGAAGAGAGCATCGTTTTTGTGTTCGGTACTCGGCGACACGTTTTAACAACAACATATGTTGTCTTTGCTGATGGATAGAATTAGTTTTTATGCGAATCCCTGAATAGTTTGTTTTAATAATTGTATATTTTAAATAATTGTGGGCAATTATATTAAGAAAAAATTCACAGATGATGGCCCACTCCAAGGTTCTGATGCATATTTCTATTTTATATTATATTATATTTCTTCTTTATATGCATATGTATGTACATATATATTAGAATATTGAAATAAAATCAATATAAAGAATTGAAATAAATAGTGTTTCACTTTAATTGTGATATCTGTTAACAGTGACCGATATATCCGTTAACTCCGACTAGTCAGCAGTGGTCGATATATTCGTCCATGCTGACCGGTCAGCAGAGACCGATTTATCCATCAACGCTGACTATCACATGTAAGCAGAAGTTTCGGTCATTTTTCTCATATTGCCATTGAGAAAATTATAGAAACTTTGTTCTACGCAATAACCTATAATTCTGTCAACAATGACGGTCGTATCACCGGTCAAATGACCGTCACTGTTATTGTAGGGAAGCTAAACTTAAGGGTGCTTTAGACCATAAGATCTGTCGTACGACATGTCAAATTTTTGTGTAGAAGAGCACAAGTCGGATCGTCTAAACGTAATATGTAATGAAACTATAAGATTTTGAGAGAAAATACGGATGAAAATTTGACAGTCGTCTGGCCCTCTTGATTTTTTTAAATTTTTCAAAAACCAACACACACCATTAGATCAGGGATGCATTTTTATCTAAAACAAATGTGAGAAAGCCAGAGAGGGAAAACTGGTTTCATAAATTTATACCAATTTTAAAATCGAAATGTACATTTTAGACCACGACAGCAAAATTTTATAAAAATATACGTATATTTTCTAAAAGTACACTAAAAATTTTGACCACGAAAATAACATTTTCCAAAGTTATAAAAATATTTTTCAAGGTTATTAAAAAAAAAATTCATTTGCACAAGAACTCCATCCCTGGGAAAACAAGCAAACAGATGTAGTTAAATTAAATGAGAATGTTTTCATCTTACTTGATTTTATCCATACCAATGGTGTAAAAGCCAGAAAACAACCATTCGATTTTTACTTTCTTTTTTTGTCGTACGTAAAATGAGCGAGAAAATAAAATGAAATTGCATCCGTATTTCAACAAAAGAGAGTGAAAATCGAATGGTTGTTTTATGGCTTTTACACCATTGGTATGGATAAAATCAAGTAAGATGAAAACAGCTGTTTGCTTGTGTTCCCCAGGGATGGACACAAAAATTTGACATGTCGTACGAAAGATCTTATGGTCTAAAGCACCCTTTATTAGCTACTTCGCTGGTCAGTTCATTCAACAGGCCAAACGACAAAGTTTGTGGAAAAGTTGTGGAAAGTGGTTGTGAATAATTTAATAATTAAATATTATATTAAGAAAAATCGAAAATATATTTTTGCTATAATTAATTTAAATTACTGAACAACATATGATCATATGAATATACCTTGGTACTTAATATTTAGTGGAGTAAAGTAGTACTTTTGCAATGCAAAGTGTACTGATAAAAGTACAATTGTACGAGCTTGATTATCCCTGATTTTCATTGAAAGTTTAATGTGGTTGATGGCAGTTTACCGAAAAAAAACTAATTGTGAAAGAATTTATTTAAAAAAACAAGTATTGAAAAAATTTATTTAATTATATTTATTTTTCAGCGATGGTCTTTTTTATGAAAAGTTTTTAACAATTATTTATTTTTCAATATTTCGCTGCCAAATAGGTAGCATCGTTAGGAAATAATAATTTGTATTAACAAAAATATATATTTAAAAAAATGGTATTTTTTATGAAAAGTTTTTAACAATTTATGGTATAAATAACAAAAATATTTGTAATTAATTATTGTTAAGAAAAATTTTTAACAAAACTTTTTTAATGTCTGTCAGCTGTTTGGGACATTTGTAATTTTGCTTTGTTATTTTCAATGTTTATTATAAACAAACTGATTGCTTGTTCTTCATGCCCAAACTAGCCCGAAGAAAAAGTACGAGCATTCTCGTGCGTGAAGTACAAGAGCATTACTCTCTCAAAACCTCTCCCATTTACTCAATTTTTGCGTAAGAAAACGCTTTTGGGTAAGATTTTGAGTAAACGAACAGATCTATTTTTTCTGATCAAAATAATATATGTATGTTTGCGCGGGCGCCCAATTTTGAGTAAACGAACAGACCTATTATGTACATAATTCTATGCCACTACACACGTCATAAGTACTCTTTGTGTTAACCATAGAATACCTAGAAGTGTCAGTTCGGGGTCTGACAAATTTTAAATCAGCTTTTCTTAAAATAGGGGGAGAAAGAGACAAAAATACAATTTTACTAAAGATGAAAAGTAAACAAAAGAAAAATGTAAACATAAGCCACATTTTGTGCATAAGAACAAATTTATAATTTCTTGAGGTTTTCTTTGTTTTAATTGTGTTTTGTGTTAATATTGTAGTAAAAAAAACATAGTGCAGCTTGTTTTAATGGTGTTTTGTGGTTCTAATCGGGTTTTGTGTTAATATAGCAAAAAAAAACATAGCGAAGCTAAATAATTACCAAAAAGAAATTTGTTGTGCATAAGCCAATAAAATAACATTTTAGTGATCTTGTGATTTTTTGGTATCTATTTGTTTTAATAAATGAAATTAATTTTCATAGTACATAATTTTCATAACACAAAACACCACATTGTTGTGTTCCAGATTCCTATAACCTATGTTTGTAACATTGTCGTGCTAAAAATTGCGAAATTGTGAGCATAAAGTAAATGAAAAACACGTTTAATTTTCACATCTAGAAACTAAAAATCAAAACAAAACAACAATATTGAAGAATTTAGAAGAAAAAGGAATCACCGAACAGAAATAGGGGGTAAAAGAGACAAAAATCTCATGATGATGTCTCTTTCTCTGCTTTGAACTGACGCCTCTGTGTACTTTGTGGTGTTAACAGGGAAGTAGTTGCAAAGTCATTTGCCGCAAAGTGTATGTATTGAATATTAAAAAATGCTCATTATATTGACAAAGGCTCAAAACTTTTATTTTTTCTGTTTATTAGTACATATTACCAAAACTTCAAAATTTTGTTAGTACAGGTAAAGCTGTATTTTCTTTTTCAAAAAAAAAATAAATAATAATAATTTTCAAATTTATATTAATAACACTAATTATTTAAGCCTAAGGTCCTTTTAATATATTTAATATTTTCAAATTTAATATTAAAAGCTCTAAAAAGAAAAAAAAATGCGTACATCAATGTTAATTTATTAAGTTTATATTAAAAAATAAAAATATCGTGCAATTTTTCTGATGTGCATTAGTGTGGCTTTGTATCAAATTGTTGTCGGAAGGTTTCATTGGCAAGGGCATAGTCACTGAATACTGAACAGTACCGGCTTCAACTGATAGCTATCCATGGCCACATCAGAACGCACTCCTTTGTCAGTATAGTGAAGCACAGGCGAAGTAAAATAATTATTGGTTCGTAATTGTTGGTTTTTTCCAAATTTGGCAGAATTTTTGATTCCTTTTTGTTTTTTATTGTGCCATGTTTTTTTAACAATTCGTTATATCCAGTATAATGTTATATATCCAGTTAGAATGTAAAAAAATGTGCACACATTTTCGTTTAAACGAGATTCGTTATTCAGAGATTTACCTGTATTTAAGTATTTAAGGAAAACTAACGATACAAGTTTTCGGTTAAATTAAAAACATAACTTTTTTATTAAAATTTCTCTATATTCGCCAAATTAAAACCAATATGAAATAACTTTTACGTTCGCTGCTTACATTATATAATACATTATATTTCCATTGAGCTTGTTACAGAAAAGCCAGCTTTGGCGATTAGCACTAAAAAGTTTACGAGGACAAAGTTTGGCTTTTTCAGGCAAGATTTAAGGTAAAAAATAGGTTTTACCAGTAAAAGTGACTGAAAAAATAGTGCACTATATATAAAAAAATCTTTTTTAACATGTTTTAAGAAATTACTTTTATACTTAGGGTGTGCTTTGCTACCCTTATCACTTTAAATGAAATTAAAAGTGTTTAAAAAAATGGTACTTAGCCCCTTTAGTGGACTTTTTTCATATGAAAAACCAATTTTGAAAATTGGTCCACAAATGAAAATGTAATTTGATAATCCATTTTTTGACTAAAATCTCGCATACAACAGAAAAAAATTTGTATCAAAATTCCAGTCAATCAAAAGTTGGAGATTTTAGATCGCCTTCTCAATAATTGGTCCACTGTGCGTCCCTCCCTCGCAAGTTCATCCGCCGCATAGTGAGTCCCTGCATGCATCTAATCATAGACACATTGTCATATGCAATGAGAATGCTCTTCCCCTTCACCTAAGCTTCAGTCAACATCTCTGCCTGACATACAGACACGTATGACCCGGCATAGTTCGCAAAAGTGTGACGTCTCATCAGAGAAGACAACCGCTCTCGGCCTGTCATCAATCAGTGACCCATCAGTGAAAATACTGATGTTATACTCCGTGACTGTGATGTGACTATGTAAGTATTTAGCTCCATCTGTTCTTTTCATCCTTTCACCACCTGTCTTTCCTCAACAATATCACTTTTCAACAATATCCGCTGCATGCATGAATGGTCAAAGAAAATTTACTTTTATTTCCGGTACAAAACAAGGATTTTAATTTTTTCTTATGGATGGTAAAAACGCAAAAAATGTGGGTTAAATTTTATGAGCGTGTCGCAGATTGTCATGACCTAAGTAAGTGCTATAGAAGAAATCGCTATGACAGAAGAAACCGATGTTCACTTTGTATTTCATACTTTTCGTAGGAATCTTTTTGATAGCAGTACATGATGTAATAATTTTTTTGGAATCCATGATCTTCCTCTGGACTACGAAATGAAAACAGGTGTTTTATAAAATCGCAAGGCCACTTTTTGCACTCAATTAAATAAAATTATAAAGTTGCCTGCAATATGAAAACAGGACATTAATATCGTACAGAATGTGAGGAACAAAAAAAATTATGCATTCCGAGAATTCTTCATATATGTACATGCATACCTACCACAGTAACCAGCGGCATTGTGTCGAAGGAAAAAATGATACCTTCATTAGTCTGTAAATTTTTAACTGAGCTTTTGAAAATTGTTATATCTGCATTTCATATTTCGCAATTTGTTCATTGTTGTTTCTCAAATTATGCATTGTTCGTAAAATATGGTAGTCCCCCTAAAATTTACATCGTTACCTTTCGTCATAGAGGAGCTAAGTCTAATTTAATAAATTTTACAGGAGAGAAAAAAAACTTGTTAAAATATTATATATTTTAAATCTGTAAATGCAGTTTTTTTATTTATTTCACAGATGCTAGCAACAATTATTAATTTTTTTTCCTAATTTACATATGTACATATTTCCAATGGCTTTTATTACCACTTTTTTTTAACATTATTGGACTACGAACTTTTACATATCATTGCAAAACAACAACTAGAAAACAAATATTAGTGCTTTTTTCTGCAAACAATGTATTTTTATTTACTGCTGCATTAAAAACTGAATTTAAAAATATGTGGAATTAACTCCTTTACGACTGAAGGTAACGACAAATGTACATATACTCGTACATATGTACATATATTTTTAGCTTTGAGTTCTCATCAATTATAGGAAAAATTTCTGCTCAACAGAGACGTGTATGTAATAAAACAAAGTTTGAATTACAACACAATAGAATAAATAATTGTGGTAGTTGCCACGTTAGTTTTTAGTATATACATACATACATGCATATCGAGCCTTTGGTGCAATACCGTCGTAATTGAAAAAATCGTGACTGAGAAAAATGCATTTGAAGTTTTGAGCCATCTTTTTGATAGTATTTTCGTTTATTAAGTTATTTTTTTTACAAGTTTTTAAATAAAGAGGCATGTTTTGTAATGTTTTCTGTTTGTAAATTTCTTGTCATAAAGGAAATATTTCATTATTGCAAATAAATATTGTTGGAGATAGCTGGAGGCAAGAAAGACATTTGTAGCTGTAGAATCTGAACAGTTAGAGATAGAGACATAATCTTCATTCCTTTAGATATATGTATGTATGTATATTTCCCCAAAGATCAATTCTGCATACCCAGCTCAAAACATTCAAATTTTGAATTACTACGGTATTGCACCAAAGGGTCGATATGTACATGCATACATATTTACAATCCTACACTCATTTGTATGCGTGTGGATTATTGTTTGTATGATGTAAGAGCCAGTTTCAAACTTTGTATTTAAATTACATTTATCTTTAAGTGCAGCATTTATAAGAAATTTTGTTACTCAGTCTACTTAAATACAATTAAGTATTTAATTTTTAAGCCTGTTCCAAAATGCATATATGTATGTACATAAATCTGTCATAAAGAGAAAAAAAAATACAACACTACTTAAATACCATTTTCTTCTGTTTTGCACACCTTATAAATTACAAATTGTAGGCAAATGAAAACACATTTCTTTAATTTTAGAGATACATATAGAAAATTCCTAAGTCATATTTCTCTTCAAACATGTTTTATTTTGTATTTTTGCATTGCATCTACTAAAAATTTGGTGCGTTCTGACTAGCAATTGCTTACAAAATTTAATATAAAACTGCTTTCAAAAATAATCCCGACTACAAAACTTTTTTTAAACTTTTTTCCTTCTCGTGTATAATAAAAACCTTTAGTTAGGTCTTCGCTGTATTAAAGTATACAAATAAATATACAGTTTAACAGCCATATTCATAAAGAATTCTTATTACATACATACATATTTAAAGAGTACAAGAGATATTACAGACCTTAAGTCCCGTAAGTAACTTTTTAACAGTTATATTCATAAACGAACAGTAAGGTCTCTATAGCAATTGAGAGTGGCGATGGCTGAAGTAGTCTGCACGATGACTACAAAACCAAAGATTCTCTGATTTAAACCCCAGTTTGAGACTCATAAAAACATCTCGCATTTTTTCTCGTATGCATTTGTGTGTCTTTGTGTCAATTGTTGTCGGAAGGTTTCAGTGGCGAAGGCATAGTCAGTGGTAAGTGAACAGTAACGGTTTCAGCTGTAACCAATACATTGGCCTATCAGAACGACATCCTTCGTCGGTATTGTATAGCACCGCGGATGTAAAATAATTACTAGAAATGGCTACTAAAAACGAAGCCTCAAAATTTAATACGTCCCCTTGACATCAGAGGCGCTACAACACTGCTTTAAAAACAAAGAACGTGCAAAAAGTAGAGTTGTAAGATAGTGAAGCTTTACCTCATGTCATTTCTACTACTGTTCCTTTCCTCTAGTTCATGCGCAATGCATCACATGTGTAGGGATCATCTCCTTAGTGTTGCTCCAAGATAAAAAAAAGATATTTAAGATTTGTAATAATTTAATTTATTTAATCATAAAAAAATTAAGTAATAAAAAATACAATTCAATAGCAGTAAATACAATTAAAATAAATTATAATTTTTGTAGAATTGGTACTTCTCATAAGCTGCTTCTTGTTATACCGTTATAGGAGCTGTATCTTTTGCGAAGTAACGAGTTCAATTGAACGAATCACACAATAGAATGAGATGATCCGCTTTTTTCACTGATATACTCCTTTGTTCTGTAAACCGGGTCAGTTTAAAAACGAGTGATTTCTCAATACCGAAGTATGTGTATGTACATATGTGTAAAAAAAATTTTTGCGGATTCGGTTTACAGAACATATCCGATAGATAGATCTGGGTTGTATCTTCTACCCAGAGCTACCAAATAAATTTCTGCAAACATCGTCAAAATCCCTGTCAAATATAAAAAAATCGTCATTTCAGCTTTGAAAAATCGATCTGCATAAATGCAGAAATATGCCATATTTGTAGCGTTTTGTTTTGTAATTAATATTCTGCATTTATTCTGCCTTTCATATATTTTTTTGTTCCTTTCTGCAAAATATGTTTAACTTTAAAAGTGTAACGCTTTCTGTTGTCATGATATTCCCCTCAAAAGAAAAAATGTTATTTGTTTAATTAAAGGGGAATTAGTGCAGCACTATATTAAAAGCTAGTTCTGTTATTGTATCTGAAAAAAATTATTATTCTTTAGTTGGTCTGTCGTGATAATTATATAGTTTTTGCATTTTATAATTATTGTTACGGAATAATTGTAATTATTGTTTTATGCCGAAACATGTGTTCTTTTGTAAACGTAAGATAAGCAACTCTTAAAAATCCGGTGAGCATTTAAATATGTTGTCAAATCGCATGTAACACTTATTGTACAATTTTTTCAGAAAAGAAAACACCATTAGACTACTGCTAAAAATCGTAATTTTGAAGGAAAAACTCGCCTATTGCTATTCGGAAGCAAAAATCGTCAAAATGACGATTAATCGCAAATCTGGCAGCCATGCCAGTGTGTCAGTTTCAAGGTATATATACACACGATTGTAATATAACAGATTATTGCCAGAAAAATTCTAATAAAATGTTCAACAACCATGTGAACTCACAATTTTTGTGCGACAACATTGTCACAAAATGTATTGTGCGTGCATTGTATAACAATAATATTGTCACAATTCTGATAATCGTGAGAACACCCATTATTTTCATTGATACGTAATTGCCACACATTTTACAGTCATTTGTTAGTGTCACATGTGTTTAATTTAATGTACCGTACAATAACAACATTTGAAGAGAAATATTTCTCTTGGACACGCCGTCCATAAATATTTAGATACAATGTTAAACATCGGGTCTGGAAAGTTTTGGTATACACTAATCTGACAACCGTGTCAGCAGACAATTTTTGTTGACAGATAAATTTATTGTGTGACAATAAAATTGTACAGTTTTCCGACAATAGTCTGAACAGACAATTTATACTTCGATGACAATTTTTCTTTGTGAGTGCATTTCCACCATATTGCATATCCTACAATATAGTAAAATCTGACAATCGTGTGTACATAGCTTCAGTTGTATTTTCTACAAAAAACAGAGGCGCAAATTGCAGTCTTTTCCCGCTAAAAATATGAATATTTAACTTGACAACAACATTAGTACAAATTTACATAGAATGTGTATCGGATTAATTTTGTTTTTTCTTGTGTATACCGATATGGCTGATAGATTTCTGTCTGATTTTGTACAGATGTCTAATGGTGATACTGAATTGTCGAATGGCAGATCGTATGATGTAACTTAATGAATGAATGAATGCGATCAGAATACGTACCTCTTCATATATTTTTCGGTCAGAAGTATGACAGAATACGTACATACTTAAGATTATTTTAGTTGATGTTTTGTATTTTGGGGTTTTCCAGTTACAAATGTAATAAAAAAACTAATTTAAAAATTTTCGAATAAATACAAATGCAAAATATCATAACGGTGAATATATAAAATTTACGCCTAAGCTCATGTTTTTGAAAAATTATATAAAATAAAGTACACATATTTAAAAAATTCGAAAAAATCAGTTGTTGAGTATAAGGTTTTTTTACTATCCACAATTCAGTGGTGTTGGTATACTTTTTTCGTATTTAAACAAAATCTTTTTAAATTAATGACTGCAAAAATTTAATGACTGTATATTTAAATCGTACAAACGAAACTAAAATAAAATATAACTAAATCATGTGCATTTAAATACGAAGTCAAAAATTTACCCTAAATATGCTGTAGAATGCGAGACCATCTGAGCGAATAAAAATTATAATATGATTTTTTACATTCATTCTTTTTTAGCTTCGATATAATTTTTATTTCTTTTGTTTTTTTCAGACTTATTCAACAAAAAATTTATAATAAAATACACAATTTGGAAGAAATTAATTGAAAAAAAAACAGTGTCATTATGTGTGGTAAGTAGAGTGTTATAAAATAATTAAAAAGTCTGGAAGTAAATTTAAATAAACTACAACTATTGTAATTAATGAGAATTAAAAATGCTTTTAAGTACGTATGTACTTAAAAGCGTTTGTGGGAAAATGTGAAAATCAGCTAAGTTGTATCTAATAAATAATATAATTTCCTATTTCAAAATTGTGTTTTTTCCCAAAAAAAATAATATATGAAATGTACTTTTAAATACAAGAATTTAAGTATTTTTCAAAAAATACACTCAATAAAATTGATTATTGAGGGGGAAAGCATATTCATATACTACAATTTCGCTAATACTTAGTTATCTCTTCAGTGGATTTATCCTAAGTTCTGACTACAAACTCAAGATTCTTATGTTAAAAATTTAACGAACCGAAGGAGAATTAAGTAGTTGAATAACGAAGACAAAATCAAAAATTCAAACAAAAACCATAACAATAAATGAGTTTACTTCTTACACATCCATACATATTTTTATATTTTTCTTTTCATCTACATTAGACTGTCTATTGGCCAGCATATATAGTGCATTTAGAATCAAATGAAAAATTTAAAAATAACACAAAACAATATTAAATTCAAACAACGTCCACATGTAATATTGTACATTAAATGAAATTACTATTTTTATATGATTCCTATTTCAAAATTGTGCTTCTTTTCAAAAAAATATAGAAAATTTATTTTTAAATACCTTATTATTATGAGAATATCAACTATTTAAAAATACATTTCCTATATTTTTTTTGGGAAACAGCACAATTTTGAAATAGGAATCATATATAAAGATATTCTCAAAGTAAGTTTTTTAATATATATGATTCTAAGTGCTTTTTCCCTTAAAAATTATATGTGAAATTTATTATTACATACTTTATGATATTCTCATAAAGTATTTTTTTTTACAAAAGCAACTCAATAACTATAATACATATATATAATATAATGTCAATTTTTTAAAATATAATTTAGTTTCCTATAGTTTATTTATTTATTCTTTCAGTCTTGTAATACAAAGCCAATATTGGCCAATGAAATATATTACATAGTGTTATAAAGTTTGGTAATAATCTAACAAAAAATAATAATAATAAGAATAATTCATGTTATTGTACATATAAACTATATACATAAGTTTATAGATACACGACCAGTTAAATCAAAAATAATAAGAAATAATAATAATAAAAGATTTTTGTCACTTCCCAATTTTCCAATTATCCAATTAGCCCCAAAGCGTATCACATCCAATTAATAAGTAAGAAAAAAAAACAATATATTGTATAGGATAGTATTAGGTCCAATTAGGAAATAAGTAAATAAGATATAAGATACAGGTCAGCGAAAAAGCCAAGTTTCAGTCTAAAGACATTGTTCGAATGCGTGAATAAACGCAATTCCAATGGAAGCTATTCGAGTAACCAGTAACTCTGATAATGAAGGATCTAGGAAAATCAGACCGGTAAACTCTCCGACAATTAAGATGAGGGTTCCTAATTCTGGTAGAGAACTGAAAGGAATTGCACAAAGAACGAGGCATGCCGCTTTTCACCATCTTGTGGAACATATATAAGTTACGTAAAACTACGTACTTATCAAAATTACAATGTAAGAATTCAGTCACATAGCTCGAGATATGGTCTCTACGCCGAATCCTATAAACAAATCTGATAATAGCATTAATGAGCCGTCTTAACCTAGCAAGAACAAGACCTACTAAACCCGTTATAACCTGAAAACCATAGACTATTTGTGACATCAAAATCGCGTGTGCAGAAAAATATTAGAGCAATAGAGCCTACGCAGTAAACTAAAAACACGTCCCGACAAGGCGTCAATATGGTTACCAAAGGAGAGTCTGTTATCAACAACAACGCCTAGGCATTTGCGGCAATCAACAAACTCAATCACATCATTATCAAGAATGACCATAAGTTCGATAAAAAAAACGAGAGGTAGGCCCAAATATCATTGCCTTCGTTTTAGCAGTATTGATGGCAAGTGAATTTTGGGAAGTCCATTGCTTATAGGAAAGGTCTTTATGATGGAGTTCGGTTTCTCAACTGAAGTATCTATTCACGTTCTTCAAAGGTTGCCTATTATTTATATTAAAAAATAGACTCGTATATCTTATATATATATACTAAATATATTTTCAATTTCCCGAATAACTTTCTCAAAATAACAAACACGACAAACTAAAAATACCTTAGCACAACTCATAATCTTGGGTCTTGCACCATTGCACAGTAGTCTAATCTGCAAAGTTCGCGGGATATAAATACTTCGGATCTGAAGTCATTGGATATCGTTCGACTTGTAAAAAGACTATGCAAATTCTTCGTATATCTTTGGACTAACCATGATTCGGTAAAATATTTCGGACTATACGGATATAGTTCGACGATCTACTGTTCGGTGAAAATACTCTGAACGATATAAATTCTTCTGATGAGTATGGCGGTTTGATAAAAATTCTCCTTTACTTCCTTCAACTGTCTTCTTGTTTTAATATGTTCTACACTTTTCTTTTCTCAATTTATATTAATTAAGAACAATCAGCAACCGTTACTAAACAATGTCTCATTTTTGGATATGAAATCTAACAATAATTCCAAGGAAAATAAATGTAATTATATTTTTTAGGATGTCACGCAAAAATTATGTGCAGTTGTTATCGATTTGTTACTCAAATTCTATGAATTTTTTAATAAATTACAAGAAAAAATCTTATTTTTGTGCTGATTTCTTTTATAATTTTCGTTTGGTACAACAAATTCTGTCCTAATAAATGCTTATATTTCGAGAAAGCAAATTCCTAATAAAATTACGTTCTTTTTAGAAACCAAATTAAATTTCACATGTTTTCAGGAGCTCATGTGATAACACAAATTATCATACCAGGGTAGTATCTTAATATGGGCATTTGCACAGAAATATGTTAATATCTTACCGGAAAAATGATTTCTTTCTAACATTATATTACAATTTTTTTTTAAATATAATAGTTCAACTCATAATCTTGTACATTTAAAAAGGCAATTGTAAATTGCACTTTTATTTCCCATCTATCTACAAGGTGGGCCAAAAAAAGTCTTCCAATGTTGTTTGGCTCTCATTTTTTTCTAAATAAAAAATTTCGATTCTGGTTTTTGATTATGTTTATCTGAACCTTTAGAATTTTATTGTTCAAGTCAAGAAGATGATATCGGCCAAATGGGCGCCGACATAATTGATTGCTATACGGTCTCGTTTTATGGAATTTTTCATCACTTCGGCGAGAACTTCGGGCGACAGATTCTCGCACTCGTGTCGAATGTTGTCCTTGAGGGCTTCCAGGGTATCGGGTTTGTTCACGTAAACTCGGGACTTCAAAAAACCCCACAAAAAAAGTCTGGAACGGTTATATCGGCCGATCTTGCGGGCCAGTGCAAATCGCCAAAACGAGAGATGAGGCGACCGGGGAACGCTGCCTTCAGAATTTCTGTTGTGGCTGGCGGAGTGTGTGCCGTTGCTCTGTCCTGTTGGAACCACATGTCCTCCAGTCCTAATTCGTTGAATTGCGGCAGAAAAAACTCTGTTAACATGGCCCTATAGCGCGCACCGTCCACTGCTGTCGTTTGACCAACGGCGTCCCCGAAAAAAATGGACCGATGACTCCTCCAGCGTGAACAGCGCACCATGCAGTCACTTTGAGCGGTTGTAATGGCTCCTCGTGCATTTTCGGTGCCCCAGATATTTTTGCTTGTTCACGTACCCGCTGAGGTGGAAATGAGCCTCATCGCTCATTATGATTTTGGTCGAAAAATAGTCCACTTCGTCCTCGATATTGAGGATGGCTTGGACGTACGTTACGCGCTTGTTCACTTGTATTCTACATCTGTCTAGTTCACAAATGTCAAAACCGATTTGACATTGGCCACCATTTGCAAAAATTAGAGCATCTTCCAATAGGGTAATTTTTTTTTGGCCCACCTTGTATGTATATATTTCCCACCAATTGTGAACGACTTCTTTGGTTTAGTTTGCAACAGAAGTACTTACCTATATCAGACTTATTGCTCAGAAACTTCGTATGATTTCTCTTACCTCTACTTCCGGAGCTTCTTGCAATTTAAAATTTTTCGTTATATCGTCTCGCTCCATTTTTTGTTGGAGTTTCCCCTTTTGATAACTTTTTTATTTTTTTGCTTCTTCACTTTTTTTGTATTGTTTGATGTCAATAATGCAACTAAGGGTCTCTTTCACGACACATATTTAAACACAATTTAATTTAATTAATGATCTTCATTTAAAGTATGTTTAAAAAAATGTCATTTTCACCAACTGAAATAATGAAACACAAGAAAGTATGGTAACGCTCTGATATTTAATATGATAGCGTCAACTTACAGCTTTTTAAAAGCTGTTTTAAAGCTCTTTCATGCTGTTGCAAAATCAATATTTAAATGCAGAGTGCTGGCTACTTAAACAGTATTTAAATATTCTAGATGAAAATGAAAATCGACATTTAAATTTTTTTGAATTGATATTTAAATAGAATTGGTGAAATAGGCTCTAAGTGTTGCATACGTATAGTAAATGATATCAATGAAAACCCAGAGTGGTTGAGCTTTAATTAAAGACAGACTTTATTACTAAATAATTATATTCCTAAGCTTATATTACATCATAATATATAATTGAGAGTACTTTATAATAAGAGAACGTAATAATGAGAGAACTTAAATATAAGTACGAGTACATAACATTCTTCCCAACTTAAATTACTCCCCACTAACATCCTCATCTTCCTACTACGCGTAACCACCCACCTATCATGCTCATTACCGAAGATCTTCTTTCCCACAACTTTGCTGATTATGACAGCTGTAATTTTTTCGTCGTAATTGTGCGCTACACTGCAAATTTGTACAACAAACTTTTACCGACGAATTCGCTATTCTAGACGAAATTTGTTGTTCGTCCCAATTATGTTCTCAGTATTAGGCAATCATACTCGTACACTTACAACCAAATGAAAAAAAGGTTTTTGTTTTCAATATAAATGTTCGAACCACTCGAACAAGGGGATATCGATAAACCGGTAGTTAATTCGTTATTATGATTGCGCACTTAGTCCATAATAAATTCTACATAAATTTAGTGTTCAAAAAAGGAACTAAGGCCCCCAAAAAGTGTCAACCATATAAAACTTTCAAGGACTGACTGCCTGTTTAATGAAGACACCTGATAATAATCGACCGGTCATTTATATTGAAAAAAACTTACATACATATACATATAAAAAAAGTACATACATATACATATGTATGTATATATGTAGTTATAAATGAATACAGTGGAAGCTCACAAAAGCGAACATTCTCTATTGTAATTTTAAACCACCTTCCGCTTTTCACTGTCATTGGAAATTATTTGCAGTGTGCTACATATGTATGTATGTATATATTTTATAAGATCGACAATAAAATGCTTTAATTATATATGTACATATGTATGTATATGTGGGCTCTAAAAAACCATTCTTTTGATAATGCAAAAAAATCGTTAATACTAAAATATTTTCATAAATATATCCTTTTCCAAATAGAAAAGTTTATAGAACTTCGCTACAAATTATTAAAAATTTGCACATCGTACGTCCTTCTATACTTCAAATTGGTTGACAGAACTTCCGTACGAACAAACTTACTTTGCAATTTAGTTTATTGATATTTAAATACCATAATGAAGCGCGAAGCAATTATGTGCATATCAAACTTATATATTATATTTTGCAAAATTTTTTTTACTAATATTTTCCAATTACCAAAATATACAAAATAGAGCATGAAGTTGAAAGCAATTTTTTCTGCTCTGTGCTTTGTATTTTAGATTTGTTAGTACAATTAGATATGTACAGCCAACCAATTTTATAGCATTTTTAGTTTATTTACTTTGAAAGTATATGTTTGTATGTATGGATATGTAATATATTATGTATACACCTGTGCATTAGGGTTCGCGATACGGTCAAGTCAAAATTTCCAAATTTCCTTAGTCTGAGTTCACACAATTCATGTTTTAATGACATGATTCTTACTTTTTCTTCTTTTTTTTTATCTGGGACCAGCACTCAGGAGATGACTCCTACACATGCGAAGCATTGTCCTGGAACTATAGGAAAGGGTAGTAGCAGAAACTACATGAGATGAACTCTCTTTGGTGTTCACATTATTCATGTCATGTTGGCGACATGTACATATAGTTTATGTGTATATTCAAATTAAGAATGAGAAAGCAAAACAGACTGACAGTGCATGCACTTGAGTACTCGTTACCCTTCCCCTCTTTACTCTCGCCTATTAAGTAGCAATCATGTCAGTAAAACATGAGTCGTGTGAACTCAGACTTATATACCTAACAATCTTCTAATTTTTAATAGTAATATTACAAATATTTTTTTAAAGTTTGAAGATAATATTCCAATTGGAAGACATTGCTAAAAGAGAATAATAGTGCAATACATTCCACAGTTTACCTACTTAAAGAACATGTAAAGAAATAAAACAATAACAAACAATAAAAATAATATTTTATTTATTAACCCTCTAACCGGCGAGCCTGTCTTTAGGCGGTACATAATAAATACGTTGCTATGCAGTTCCATTTTTTAAAAGCTCTGTTCTAACGGTAAACATCAGCTAAGAAACACACAATTCTCTTATTGAGGCAAATAGTAACGAGCATTTGCCATTTGATTGCAAACTGTTGAGTTCGAAAGTAATTTTTTTTGGCAAAGTGTACAAAATAATTATTTGTTTCAAGTGAAATTTAAAAAAAAAAAATTAAATTCTTGGACCTGCCGGTTACAAGCAAATTTTGCATACACGTTGCTCTGGTTTATAATCTTTAAACATTTTTCGGTTTTAAGCATTCTAAGAAGGAATTTATCTTTTAAAAATGTTTTCACAAAGAAAAAATTTTAATTTTTCAAAATTGACTGATGAGAAAATTTAAGCAGTCATGACGGAATCAGTTGATGCCGAATATTCAGAAGATGATCTTGACTTTGACGACGATGATGATTTGAAAGACACAGCTTTTCAACTACCAAATCCAAGCTTTGCTACATTAGAAGTAGATCGTGATAATGCATATAGCAATAGTTTTCTTTCCGATATCATAAACATCTCTCAAAACGTAGAAAAACATTCTGATTGATGTGAACAACAACGTGGAGCATTACTCAGAGTATTTACAATCGAACACTGGGAAAACAAAAAGAAAGAGTAAAGATCTCTTTTACCACAAGTAGAAACTGGTGGAAGTGTAGTAGGTTCCAATACGGGGGGTTTATTGGAAATATAAAAGATATTTCTCAGCAAAATCCGGAGTTCAAACGAATTTTATGGAAAAAAATTGCTTGAACTTTAAAAAAAACGATGTAGTTTTTCAAGGAGACAAGGAACTGCCGCAAGAATTCAAAGAATTGAACACACCATTCCGTTGTTTTAGTTAGTTTTTCGTATGGTCCACCAGATGACATTCGTTTAGATGGAGTTGGATATATGCCTGACATTTTGGACCGCATTGGTAAAAAAAGTGTGCAAATTACAGGGATGTAAGTCCGAAACAAAAATGTATTGTGTTAAATGTCAACTAAATTTATATTTATCAAATAATAAAAAATAATTTAAAATTTACCATACAAAAAAATAAAAAAAAATTAATATAATTTCAAAATTTCCTTATTTCAAATATTTCATTACGTTACCAGGCAGTCAACATATTTTCTCACCTGTAAGGCAAGTTTTTAATATTTTTAAAATTTGTACATTTACGTATTTTTTATTTATCCAAAAACAACGCTTAAATAATTTTTTCTAATCGAAAAAAAATTCGCCGGTTAGAGGGTTAAATGTTACAAATACATTACATTACATTAAAATTCTACCGTAATAATTTTTATAGAGCATAGTAACATACCAATACGTTTATTATTGGTTTAGCAGCTTGTAGATAAATGTATTCCATTGAAATTTACCCCTTTTTCACTGCACAATTTACACAATTTAATGAAAAAACTTTACGAAACTTGCTCAAAATTTGACAGTAGTCTATTAATAGGTGGTACTTGATGGGAACAGTGTTGCATTTCATATAACTACGGGGGAAGTTCGAAAAGTCACGGACTTATTGTCCGCCCTCGTAAATTTATCTACAAGCTGCTAAACCAAAAATAAACTTATTGTTGTATTTTTATATTATATGCGAACAAAAACTTTTAATTTTTGTAAAATTTACATTTTTTTGGTTTAAACTTTTATGATATCTCTTAATCTACTGATGAAACTTAGATACAATGTTCCACGCTTTCAAGATTATTTTATTGTCGAATTTCGGATGTTTTTTTGTAGAATAGGGAAAACCCTTCCCAAGTTATTTGCTGTATGTTGTCAGAGTGCTTTTATTTTTTACAAACCGCGATATCACGAAAACGAGAGCTGATAAAAAAATTTTAATTACAACTTGAATATCTGTATAGCAAATGCAGTCAGTTACGGCTAAATAATTAGTTTCCTAACGAAATTTACTGTAAATTGGTGTAATTCATCTTCTGATCATTCACTTGGCCGCTTAATTACTTAATCCCAAAAACATGCCGCGAAACTTGTAAATCAGGGAAACTACTGTAATAATAATAATACTTCGAAACTATTACTTGTTATTACCGTTTTCAGGTGTTTATATATTTAAAGGTTTTCTTGTTTTTTAGCTGTCGTATTTATGAAAGAAATTACAGCATTATGTACATATATTGTTGATAATTGCCAGAGATATACATACTATGTAGAACCAATACCTATGTTTAAGTAATTACTAGACTAAGAAAGTTCTGCTGGGATAAAATATTTTCCTACTAGAAAAGTATTCGGATGGAAATGTCACACCACTGTAAAGGGATTAATTTTATTGTAGCAAAATATAACTTGCCGAATAGTTCACATTCTCTTTTGGAGGGTTTCTCATAAGAAAATAAGAAAACATCATTGAAACATGCAATACTATGTCAGACTATTGGATTTAGAGAAGGCAAAAATTTTTTTATTGATCAGAGGACGAAAAAATAAGAAATACAGAAAGTCATAGTTTTATTTCAAATTTAATGATTCAGAATTTCACTAGAAAGTTTTGATTCAGCAAAAAAAAAATCGAAACATAAGCATAAATAATAAGCACTTGTGAAAGGAAACATAACAACTTTGATGTTCTGTTACTCTATAATGCTGTCAATTAACTGTGAATGCAAAATAATCAGTAAACAAAACGAGTCAGTGGTCCCAGTTGTCCGAGTGAGTGTATCAATTAAAATGACGCGAATCAGTTGATTCTACGTCGTTCTCAGAAATTTGGCATCTCTCGATGGTATATTTTGCAAAAACTGTAGGCATTCAACCTTAAGTCCCCGTCCATACTGTGAAGCATATGCTGCAAAACTTTTGAGTTTAATGATGAGAAGGGGAAGAGGAGTGGAAGTATGTACGCTGTTTCATGTACATGCAGTTTTTGTTGAATTTCTTATTTGCATCTTTTGACATGAGGTGTATTTGACGTTTCATTTTATTTCTTTTCGTTTGGTATACTGTTAACATCTATCATAATAATAGCTACCCTGTTTTATTGTTAATTTTTTGTGAAATATAATCAAAAATTTAAAAAAAAAATTTAAATTATATAAAAATTATTATATAATTTTTCTTCTTAGCGTCCATTTTGTTTCAAATTATACCTTGTGCTTCAAATGTCTATCCAAAAAAAATATTCACACCTTCTATCACAGGGTAGTTATTTTATATTTACATTCGGTATTGAGAAATGTCAAAAAAAATTTAAAAAAGAAGATAGAAGGAAGGAATAAAGAGTACTAAACATGAAGCAAAAGATTCATGTATGGACACTGCTGCATTTTCAAAAGAGAATTCAAAAAACTTTTGCAGCAAAAACTCAACAGTATAGACGGGGACTAAGATGAAAAGAACTCCAGAACTAACCCATTGGTCTCAGACCAATAGCACCAACACCAGGGCCCTCCCCCCTCGAGTTCCAAGCCTCCCACCGCTCGCGCGCCAAGAGGTCTATGGGTATTTCCCCACATATCACCAGGACCGCAGCGCCCGAGACCGTGCGGTAAGCCGAAGCAACCCTAAGGGCCGCCGTCCGCTGTACCGCCACGAGCACCCTGCGTTTGGCTGTCTCACCCAGTACATTTCCCCAAATCTCGCTCCCATGCAGCAAGATCGACTTCGTGATCGCCATAATCAGCCTCCTCTTGCTCTGTGTCCGGCCTCCGACATTCGCCATGAGTCTGCTCAAGATGCCAGTCATCTTCGCCGCCCTAGTCGCCACATGCCGTATTTGGGCCCAGTAAGTCAGCCTACAGTCGAGTCTGACGCCCAAATACCTTATGGCACTCTGGGTAACCAGAGACACATCCCCTATCCGCATGCCGACGCCGAGTGGTATGTGTGCCCGCGTCATCAACATCACCTCGGTCTTCTCCCCGGCCAATACCAAGCCGTGGTCCTCAAGGCACATCCGGGTCCTAATCATGACCCGGTTCAGCTTCCCCCTGGCGTCATCCATATCCCGCGCCAAGATCACCGCCGCTATATCATCCGCGTATCCCACGAGCTGAGCATCCTCAGGCATTTCCACCCCAAAGATCCCATCGTAGGTCAGATTCCATAGGTCCGGGCCCAGCACAGGTCCCTGGGCCGCGCCGGACGTGATCGTCCTGCTCCTCCGCCCCGTCGGCGTATCGTACAGCAGTACCCGATCGTCCAGATAACTACGGAGAATTCTATACAAGTATCCGGGAATACGGAACCTCCCCCGTAGCGCCTCTAGGCTGTTGAAGGCATTCCGAACGTCGAGTGTTGCCAGGACAACTATGCGCTTCGGATAATAGCGCCTCTCGCTCTGAGCGCGCTCGAAACACTCAACCACATCAGCAATCGCCCCGAGCGTTGACCTGCCAGGTCTGAAGCCATGCTGTCTATCCGACAGCCCACCAGCCATCCTCACGGCCTCCGTCAGCCTTCTTTGCAGTAGCTTCTCCAGCAGCTTGCCGGCACCATCCAACATGCAAAGTGGCCGATAAGCCGATGGCTGGATCGGATCGCCCCTGCTCTTGCTAACAAACACGAGCCGCTGTGTCTTCCAGCATCTTGGGAAGACGCCCTGGACTAAACAAGCATCATATACCAGAAGCAATGCTTCCGGCATGCTCTCAGCCAGGATCTTCAGCACCTCCGACGGTGCCCCATCCGGGCCAGGGGCTTTCCCCGTCCTAAGAGCCCCGGCGGCGATCCTCAGCTCCCCCCCCGGTAAAGGGCGGTGGCACCTCATCATCGTAGGACCCCCGTTTGCCGCCCAGCGGAGGGTGTGTGGGGAACAGGCCCCCACAATCGCATCGATCCACGCGCCGTCCAATTGCACCCCAGCGCCCAATTTTCCCGCCACGATCCTATAGCCGAGTCCCCATGGATCACGGTTCAGTTCGCTCCGAAGTTCCTCCCATTTCGCTCTCTTGCTCGCCATAATCGCGCGACGCAACGCCCCGCGGGACCGCCTGTACTCTTGGGCCTCCAGTAGAGCCTCGCCGGCCCGCCTAGTCCTAGTATAGACCCTCCTATTGCGGAGGCAGTCACGCCTGAGTCCAGCAATCTCCGGCGTCCACCAGTACACAGGTTGCCTCCCCGCCCGTCGCGACAACCGGGGCATCGATGCGTCGCATCCACGGACAATGCGCCGCATCATAGCACCCGCCAGGGAGTCAGCGTCTTAGGTTTATAGGTTGAGCACAGTTATTTTTGTTATGATGACGACTTGTGTATGTTCATGTTAATATTGGAATCGAGCACAGTCGACTTTCGAGAATTTAAAATTCAAGGGACCAAAGAAAAAGTGCGAATAATCGAGAGTTTATATTAACAAGAGTTTAAATTATGAAGAGAAAGATAGAAAAAAAATTAAAATTAACAAGAGTTTAATTAAAATTTTAGATTTTTTATACAGAAAAAAGTCCGTAATTTTGTTTTGAGTGAGCGATGTCCAATGAATTTTAAAATGTGATGTGAGCTGAAGAGAAATCTTGGTGCTTTTTTAATATGATCTTTTGACTGAAACTTGAATTTTTTTAAAAAACTTATCTTAATCTAAACCAAATTATACATATACAATACAAGGGATATAAAATAGTTTGTTTAAACAAAATTAATATATGTATGTATACATATATACATATATATTGTGTACGTATTTTTATATGTCTACTAGGTACACCCGTTGTGCTTCGCTACCGCACACAAACTTATCTAATTTCGTCCACTTTTTTATATATGTATATATATTATTACGGTAAGCCAATATGCATCAAATGTGAATACTTTTATTGTTATATCAGCCAAAAAATAAAAAACGTACAAAACGCAGTTGTGCTCAAAGTACCCATTTCACTTTCTTTCACGTTTTCTTCCCAACGATTTTTTTCATTTGGTACCCATATCATTGAAGTGCGTAAAACATAGTCGACCGAAATTGTTTTCAGCGGTATCATTATATATTATGCTACCTTCAAAAATCCCTTTAATTTGATAACAATATCATGGCGGTACTTAAAGATAGAAAAAAAAATGTGCGTCTAGCTCTACTTAAATGGGTTAAAAGTACAAAAATACAATTTTGCTCCATATATTTTTTTTATATTTCGAAAAAGTAAGATCGCAAACTCGAAGTTTTTTTTGGAAGAAAAGATTACGAAAAAAACCTTTGTTCTATGCCCAATACTTTGGGAGATACATATATGGTTCAAAGAGGAATCACAAAATATTTTTTTTTAAGTTTTACCCAAATAAATGAAAAGAGTACGCTTATTTTCCAGCATTTATATGCTTTTATAACTTTTATTCTATTTGTTATAGTTCCTGAGATATTATATTATCGATTTTACCTGTTTTTACCCTTTTTTATGCCCTTAACATTTGAATATTAAAATATTCCTTCTTAGTGAATCTAAACATGGAAAGACGAGTCTACATAATGAACTTCAACCGATGATAATGGATGGGCGGGCACTTTGCGTTTCCCCCCAATTGAAAAAGAAATTTTGCGGAACGACGAACTTATTTGATATTCACTTTTTAAAGTCGAGCACTTAGCCCCACCCCTCTCAAATTTCGGCAATAATGGACCTTTTCCATATGCAAAAAGTAATTTTGAAAATTGGTCCACAAATGCCTAAGTTAAGCACGACTATGTTATAAAATCTGTTAAAAACTATGTGGTTGGAGTAACATAATTTAAAAAAGTAGGCGTAAAAATGAGGGTGGTTAAAAAAAGTAGGTTCTAATTCATTTAAGGGTGCCAGTTAAATGTTTGGAAATTTTCAGAAAGATCTGTTCAGAGGTTTGGTCTCCTAAAAAGTACAAACAAGCAAACACACATTCTGCTTTATATATATAGATTACGTGTTTTTGTGTATGCATATATGTACATACATATGTACATATGCATTTATGTACGTTTGTTGACTTAGATTTTGTTAAAATAGATTTTCATTCAGCTGGCGATACATTTCTTTTCTTTCGTTTCTCATTTTCATTCTGGCGTTTTGTAACTATAATACAAGTCTTACGACTTTCATAATACTTTGTGAGAGAGAAATTTAATGAGATTATATTTATTATTATATATTACATTTTGCTTTCACACTATCCCACTTGAAATAAAATCAAAAGTATAAGTAGTAAGAACAAAACCGATTTAGAAGTAAATGACTTTTTGTTGTTTTGTTATTTTCTTTAGTTGCTTACACAAAAACACATCCCTGATAAAATGAAAATTTTTAAAAAATGGTGAGAGCCATACGACTGTCAAATTTCCATCCGTATTTTGATCAGATTCATAACATTTTGTTTTTACACTAGGTGTGTTTTTTTACTTATGTGGTAAAGTTCGGTAAAATGAAGTAAACTATAATTGATCTCAATAAGAGACAAAAATGTACAAAAATGAGAAAACGCAAAAAACCATAAAATTTTCCTTCAAATAGGTCTGTTCCACGTGCACAACAAAAGTGCCCAAATATATATATATATATATATATATATATATATATATATATATATATATATAGAAAAAATACTTTATGAGAATATCATAAAGAATGTAATAATACATTTCACATGTTTTCCTCCTCAGTTGTTGAGTTTGCTTTTAGAAAAAAGGAAAAGTCTAAAAATAGAAATATGTATGTGTTATACAAAAGTAAACTAATGGCTAGTTATGTTTTTGTTTATAAATTTTTGGTGTTTTGTTAATCTCTTAAAGTTTTTTTTTATAAAACCCAAACAGTAATCAGCCGGGGCATAAGTAATCACCCGATGTTCTTTGGCTTAATTTCTTTTTTAAGACAAATTTTGGCACTGCTTATGATATGGGCTAAGTGACCACCGCCAGAGTTGATGACCATACATGCAGATCCAAAGGTTTATATTAAATAAAATTATAGCAAAAGACATCGGGTGATTACTTATGCCCCGGGTGAATACTTTTGGCCCACCGTGTATAACATACGATTTGTAAAAACTTTTGTTTAATAAAATTAATTAAAAAAACGTAATACTTGAATTTCTTTAATAAAAACAACCGGTTACCGGTTTTTTCGAATTGCAAAACCATAACCGGTTTTTATAAATATTCCAAGAATTCGAAAACCGGTTTATAGCATTACAAAAAAAAGCTAAACGAACTAACTATTATAGAAAAAGTATAGCAAAGAATAAGATCGATGTGTTAGAAGAGCGTGAATTGCTTCTTACGTTGCAACGCGTTATTGATTAATCAATCAAAAATATATGTTCAGTAATCTTTATAATATTATCCATATTGCTGTTCGAATCAACGGTCATATAATTTAATTTTATGATGTTTTGACTACTTTCAAGTAAAAATAAGACGAATCTAAATGCTTTTCTGTCTTCAAAGATTCGTTTGAGTGCGTCAAACTTTTTCAGCAATTTGAAATAAATAATCATGTCCTACATTCTGCAGCCATTGTATATTATTTATTTATTTTATTTTCATATTTAAGCAAAATTAAAAAAAAATACAAAATTTAGATTATATGGTACAAGTTTTGCAAGAAGTTAAAACCTGAATTATACGTTGTTGGGAATTTCCTAATAGTCAATTGACTGCCTTCAAAAGCAACTAAAAAATATTTAAAATCGTAAAGCGGTGAAATAAAAAAAGTATCAAGAAACCTGATTGTAAATTATGAAAAGCTTAAAAAAACGTATTGAAGAGAACCACATTTCCAAATGTGGGTGAACTTAATGTTATTTTGTGCATGTAATTTTTTGTAGGAATTATAACTGGAAAAGTTAACACGTGTCTAATAGTTTTATTACATAACAAATTTATTTAAAAATCAAAATGTTATTGTTTTAATTATTATTTATTGGTTATATTTTAAATTCAGGCGTCACAATCGTAGCTAGACTATTATTCTAAGGTGGCAAGTGCACCCGCTGGCAAAAGAAAACATTATTTATATTTTAAGTCAGTTACCTAAAAATTTTTTACTGGGTGGACCGATTTTGATGATTATTTTTTCATTGGAAAGCTCGTGCTTACCGTGTGGTCCAATTTTAATGGTGGGCAGATCGGGGGATTATAGTTTCCCTTCCTCAGAACTTTTTCAGTGTGAACTGATTCTGATGATTCCTTCTGCATTGGAAAGGTCATGGTTACAGTCCGGTAGCATTCTAAAAATAAAAAATTTTTAATAAAGGCGAGGCAAATATGAAATAAAACTTTTAAAAATATTAACGTAATAAGACACTAAAAAGTGTAATATAAAATTTAAAGGAAAGAAAACCAGAATCGACTAAAAAAAGTAACTAGAAAGTAAGAAATAATAAAATTTTTAATTTGTATTCGTTTCTATTGAACAGCTTGAAGTCGTTGCCAAGTACAAAATAAAATATCAGGAAAAATAAATTTATGTACGTATATATGAACATGAAATTCTAAAAGATAAATGTGATTAATTAATTCAAAATTGATATGGTGTTCTGTCCTCTACTTCATTCGAAAGAAAAATTCACACTATTATTATTTCGAAAGAATTTCAGAAAATGTCCGATGAATTTGACTTTTCTGTTTTGTTACATTACATATTTATGTAACTATTATATGAAATGAATTGTTTTGTTGAGTTTTCTTTATAAATAATATATGTTATGTACTTAAAACATTTTAAAAATACATGAATGCAATAAAGATTTTAAATATAAATATTGGTTATTTAAAAAAATTTTGTATGTAATAAATCCCGAGAACGGAAAATACTAATAAATTTATAATTTTCTAATATAAGAATTTTTCTAAAATAACAATAGAAAAAGAAAGGGAATCTGAAGAAAGACAAATGAAAAAGAAAACATTGTTTTTGAACTGAATTTTCATATCTGAAATATTAATTAATTATAATTTTTTTTTTATCTGGGACCAGCACTCAGGAGATGACTCCTACACATGCTAAGCATTGTTTTGGAACTATAGGAAAGGGATAGTAGGAGAAACGACAGGAGGTGAAGCTTAATTAATTATTTTGCAGCTCTACTTTTGCACGTCCATTGTTTATACTCGTAGCAGTTCTGAAGCTTCGGTTCAGTAGCCTTTTTTTTATTTTTCTTCGTTGGTGCTACACAATACCGACGAAGGAGGGCATTCTGATTCGATTGTGGATTGCTATCAGCTGAAGACGGCATTGTTCAGTGACCAGTGACTATGCCTTCGCCACTGAAACTTTCCGACAACAACTGACACACTAATGCACATCAGAAAAATGCGAAATGTTTATTTTTATTTTAAAATTTTAGTCTGAAACTGGGGTTGAACGCAGGTCTGTTTTTGGATTTGCAGTCAACGTGCAGACTACCATCCATCGTGCCATGTAGCTGGGTATGCAGAAATGATCTTTGGGGAAATATATATCTAAAGGAAAAAAGATTATGGTTCTATCTCCAACTGTTCTGATTCTAAAGCTACAAATGTCTTTATTGCCTCCAGCTATTTCCAACAATATTTATTTGCAATAATGAAATATTTCCTTCATGACAAAAAATTTACAAACAGAAAACGTTACAAAACATGCCTCTTTATTTAAAAACTTGTAAAAAAATAACTATATTAAACGAAAATACTATCAAAAAGATGGCTCAAAACTTCAAATGCATTTTTCTGAGTTCACGATTTTTTTAATTACTACGGTATTGCACCAAAGGCTCGAAATGTAAAAGTATTACCAGCAGTTTACTGTGTTATTTTAATATAACAAAGACAATATATAATGTTTTTATTTGTGTTGTTAATAAAAAGTACGAACTAAATTTTTAATCTCATTATTTATCCGTTGCGCTTTGCTACCCCCATCAACTACTTATCCAATCCCGCTACTTTTTGACAGATATTAGGTTTGTACGTTTACTTTCTGGGTAAGTTCGGTAAAATGAGAGTAAGCTATAATTGCTCTCAATAAGAGACCAAAATGTACAAAAGTAAGAAAACGCAAAAAACCATTAAAATTTACCAGAAAAAAAGAAATGTCAATTTTTTACAGCTCTGTTTATATCGGAGATGATATTTGACAATTTAAAAATTGTACTTTTTTGACCCCAAATGTACTAAAAACATAAAAGTTGTGTTAAGTTTTACTATTATTAACTATTAGTAACAGAAAGATAAAATAAATTGAATTCTTGAATATTAAGAATTTGTTTTCGAAATCAATTAAAATTAAGTAATACTGAAGGAGTTCCTATTACTCGAGAGAGCACCTCGTCGGGAGACAACCAACGTGTTGTTGAATAGTTAAAAATTAATGCAATTCATTACAAAAGTATTCTTGAATTTTCGCAGATTCATTAATTTTACAGAAAGGATAATTTTACTCGTTTGTAAACTTATAATTCGGACCATAGTTTTTGAAGCTCCGTACGACTGAGTTTAAACAAGAAAACATTTAGTTTGGTAGCATGTTACGGGTGTGGAAGAGAGCATCGTTTTTGTGTTCGGTACTCGGCGACACGTTTTAACAACGACATATGTTGTCTTTGCTGATGGATAGAATTAATTTTTATGCGAATCCCTGAATAGTTTGTTTTAATATTTGTATATTTTAAATAATTCTGGGCAATTATATTAAGAAAAAATTCACAGATGATGGCCCACTCCAAGGTTCTGATGGATATTTCTATTTTATATTATATTACATTTCTTTTTTTTATATACATATGTACATATAAGAATATTGAAATACAATCAACGTAAAGAATTGAAATAAATAGTGTTTCATTTCAATTGGGATATCCGTCTACAGTGAGCGATATATATGCATCAACGCTGACTATCACATGCACACAGAAGTTTCGGTAATTTTTCTCATATTGCGCTTAAGAAAATGATATAAACTTTGTTCTACGCAATGACCGATAATTCTGTTAGCAATGACGTCATATCACCGGTCAAACGACCGTCAATGTTCTTGTAGGGCAACTAAACTTATTAGCTATTTTGCTGGTCACTTCATTCAACAGGCCAAACGTCAAAGTTTGTGAAAAAGTTGTGAAGTGTTGTGAATAATTTAATAATTAAATATTATATTAAGAAAAAACCAAAAATATATTTTTGCTATAATTAATTTAAATTACTGAACAACGTATAATCATATGAATATACTTTGGTACTTAATATTTAGTGGAGTAAAGTAGTACTTTTGCAATGCAAAGTGTACTGAAAAAAGTACAATTGTACAAGCTTGATTATCCCTGATTTTCATTGAAAGTCTAATGTGATTGATGAAAGTTTACCGAAAAAAAACCATTTGTGAAAGAATTCTTTAAAAAAAACAAGCATTGAAAGAATTTATTTAATTATATTTATTTTTCAGCGATGGTCTTTTTTATGAAAAGTTTTTAACAATTATTTATTTTTCAATATTTCGCCACCAAATAAGTACGCATCGTTAGGAAATAACAATTTGTATTAACAAAAATATTTATTTAAAAAAATGGTCTTTTTTATGAAAAGTTTTTAACAATTTATGGTATAAATAACAAAAATGTTTGTAATTAATTATTGTTAAGAAAAATTTTGAACACACAACTTTTTTAATGACTGTCAGCTGTTTGCGACATTTGTAATTTTGCTTTGTTATTTTCAATGTCAGTCATCTACGACTTATTTTTTCTTACTTTCGATCAACTACTTACCATCCGTACAACTTTCTGATACACTAATACGAGGGCGGATCAATAAGTCCGTGACTTTTCGAACTTCCCTCGTAGTTGTATGAAATGCAACACTGTTCCCATCAAGTACCACCTGTTAATAGACTACTGTAAAATTTTGAGCAATTGTCGTTATTTACTTTGCGTTTAACAACTGTTCAAAATATACAACCTCGTGTATTTTTCTACAAATGGAATAAAGTAAATTTCGAGTGCTCATTAAACCTCGATAAAAACTATGGGGACTCTGTGCCATCGATTTCAATGGTAAAAAAATGGTTTACTGACTTTCATTGTGGTTTCAAAAGTGCAAATGACGCCGAACGTTCTGGACGGCCAATTAAGGCCGAAAATGTCGAAAAAAATCCACGATATGGTGTTGACCGATCGAAGAGTAAAAGTGCGTGAGATTTGTTGATGCCATAGGCATTTCATATGGCAGTGTGGTTTCGCTTCTAAATGATCAGCTGGGTTTAAGAAACTTGTCGGTAAGATTGGTGCCGCGTTTGCTCTCAATTGACCATAAACGTAAACGTGTGACAACTTCAAAAGATTGTTTGGAGTTGTTTAACCGTAATCCGAATGAATTTTGCGGCGTTTTGTAACTGTGGATCCATTACTGTACTCCAGAGACCAAGCAGCAGTGTTTTTGGTATGCGCGCGGGATAATCCACATCGATTACCTTCAAAAGGGAAAAACAATAAACGGCGAATATTATGCCAACTTATTAGATCGATTTAATGAGTATTTGAAAAGAAAATGACCCCATATGGCCAAGAAAAAAGTTATTTTTATCAAGATAATGCACGAGTGCACACGTGTGCAGTGTCAATGGCAAAACTTTATGAATTATGCTACGAATTGGTACCTCATCCGCCATATTCTCCGGATTTAGCCCTTAGTGATTACTTCCTATTTCCAAACCTAAAGAAATGGCTCGGTGGAAAAAGACTTAGTTCCAACGATGAAAACAAATGCCTATTTTAAGGACCTCGAAAAATACTATTTTTTAGAAGGGATACAAAAACTGGAGAAACGTTGGACTAAGTGTATTGAGTTAAAAGGAGATTATGTTGAAAAGGAAATTCTTGTTTTGCAAAAAAACTGTGTCCAAAAAAACTGTTACGGACTTATTGATCTGCCCTCGTACCATGCTGACGACGTAAAGATATTTTTGAATTCGGATAATCAAACGAGTCAATGGAAATTACAAAGAGATTTTGACTCATTTTTTACTTGGTGTAATGTTAACCTATTGGCTTTAAATCTCAAAAAGTGTAAACATTTCCTGCATTTCTCCAGAAGAGTTAACTCTAGTGGGTGTTGCGCCTTAGGATGTTGGAGAGTGTAATTTAATCATTCCCTTATAACCAGACTACTTTATACTTCCTTGGTGAGACATATTCTGCAATATTGTTGTGTCTTCTGGGATCCTCATTATAACATCCACATTGATCGTTAAGAGTCTGTACAAAAGCAGTTTCTACTTTATATATTTCGTAATATATATAACCGTATATCAAACTTGCCATCTTATGAATACATTCCGTAGAATTTGTTATAATTTTAATGAATTTATAATGTAATCGATATGTCTTCTCATATAAATAAAATTAAGTCTAATTAAATTTTACATTTGAATAATTAGTTAATTCTTATGTATGTAATTATATTTTGGTAATTGTATTTTTGTAATTTAATATTAATATTTCAATTTGTTGTCTGTAGGGATTTTGAATCCATAAATGTATGTACGCTTTGGTACGCTTTTTTTTCAATATTTTATCTATTTTTTAAAGTACATAGCTGACAATGTATAGTAGACTTTGAAATTTCAAATATTGCACTGGGCAAAACAACAACTGACATGTGTAGAAATGATAAAATTTGATATGTATTTAATATTATTAAATAAATTCGAAATTTGATTAATAATTATCCTAAGATTATTATATACAATTAGGTTGAAATTTTAAACGTATTGAGACCACGAACAAAAGCAGTGTTGCAGGCATTAAAAACCTGGTCTTAACAAATTAGGTGGGATAATAATTTGTGGGAATACTTACTAAGGACAGGCGGCATTCCTGAATCTTATTAATTAAATAATAGTCAGATTTTTAAGTTGGCAGACACTTCTTAGCGAAATGGATGTTCAAAAGCAAGTGAAAAAAGTAACAAATTTTCAATCGTTCACTACATTTTGGCCCTGTCGCCCAATACTAAATTAAATGCACAATAATTACAATATCGAAATCCAAAGGATGGAATACTAAACAAGTAAATTTGATTACAAAAATTTTTAAAAGTCAAGATTATTTGAAATATTTTAATTTTAGGTTTTACTCAAACATATTGAGTTTGAAAAATGAATATATGTACATAAATATTAATTCAGAATGTGTATCTGTGAATACAAATTAAAAAAGAGTGCAATTATAAATTCAATAATTCAGAAATACAATTAAATTGTTTAAAATTCTTCACCTGATTAAATTACAATTTTGTTATTGTTTTAACAAGTTTAAACATATAAAGTATATACCTGTAAAAAATAAGTATATTTTAAATTTGTAGTAAATACGTATTTATATGTGTATGCATATAAGTATGTACATATGTACATAGAAGTATGTATATACCCAGCTAGCATTTTAAATCATAGAAGACTCAGTTCATGTGATTAAATTTATCACACTCGATATCGCATTCCGATTGTTCACGTTCAGAGCAACAGAGGAAACTGTGTCATGATGGCGACAATCGTGGAGGATTCTAATATTCCTACTGCAGACGAGCCTTGAAAAACCTGAGTAGGAAAGAGGCAAAAATTATTTGTATTTTGATGTTATGTCAATGCATTAATTTCATAAACCACTTTATTTACTATTTTATTGCTCAAATACCATAAACACTTCAGAAGCACTTTTGGTAATATCGTATTGAGTATTTAACCGAGGTCTTCTGGTAGCAGAACCAACACGCTAACTACCCAACGAATAGCAGGCACAATGCATAAATGGATATTTTGAAGCAACATAAAACACTGCTCATTCGTCCAACAATCGTCAAAATTAATCCCAAATGGATAAAATACGATAGTGGTGAAATAGCCATCTTTCAATGGTCGTCAGAATTCTTAAACGACGATTGTTGAGTAACTTGCATAAATATCATTTGGAAGAGTTGAATATGATTGTTCACTACCAATAATCATCCACAGCGGGTAAACGACGATTCACTATTCCAACAATCGTTAGCACGATAAAAGGAGCCGTGGATGATCGCGGTCGTCAAGCAATCTTCTAAATGCTAGATGGGTATGTTCATATTTAGCAAAATATTAAAGGCGTTCATCTACATTCATGTTTATGATGTGCATATATAAACATTGTGCAAGCACACATGCATTAGCGTGTTTTACTAAAGCCGGTTATTTAACATTTACAAGTTACAATTTATACCTGATTGTCCAGAAACGATTAAATTTTTCATGTACAGAAATATGCAAAGTAAATTGCCAACATGACATTTTAGTTTTAACTGCAGCATATTTTTTTGTGCTAATTTTTGTCCCAAAAAATATTTATTTTTCGTTCTTTATGTCTTTTCTTTTTATTTTATTTGGATTAAAATTGCGAGATCATGTTTGAAGTTCTTAATGCATTTATATACATTATTTATTTCATGTTTATAGCAGTTAATATATTTGGATATTTTTGCTGCAATATAAATAATATCTTCCTTTTAAGAAAATGTTTGCTTCCAAAGTCATTCCATAGCAAAATAATAAAAATGAAATAAGTTGTGCATTTTATGTCACTCACATTTTTTTATCTTGGACTAGCACTCTGGGGATGACCCCTTATTTTACTCCACTGGTGCTACACAATACCGACGAAGGAGGGCACTCTGATATGGCTGTGGATTGGTTATATCTGAAGCCGGTACTGTTCAGTGACCAGTGACTATGCCTTCGCAACTGAAACATTACGAAAACAACTGGCTCTAAGGCACACTAATGCACATCAGAAAAAACGTGAAATGTTTTTATGACTTGAGCCGAAACTGTGCTTTAAATAATAAAAAATTCTTTCAAACCATTCTAATACATATTTTAAATCGTGCAATGTATTACAAAAATTCATTATACATTTTACAACAATAATATGACTAAATTAAATAAACAAACTCTGTTTAATAATACACGTTCGTTCAATTAAAGTCGCTAGAAATTTACATTTCCAAAAATTTCGAGTTTAGCATTGACATTTATGTTTGATTTTATTAAATTGTTTTCTCTGTTCAACTCTTCTTGAGGCTGTTGATCTGCTGATGATCTTTTTAGGATCTAATTATTGCTTCATGACTTATATAAATTGATGCCCTTATATAAGTTAATAAATTTTATAAATTTTTTCCTGTTGATGCTGACCAAAGGTTAGTGAAATATGGAAAAAATAAATTTTTAACATTTTGAGTTTTTAATACGTTTTAAGGACCAAATATATATATTGCGATTAAGAAATAAAACAAAAATTTATTGATAATGATGATGTAATTATGTAATAATTTGTGAATTTTTTTCTTCTTAACAAAATTCGTTTTTTGGCCGAACAGCACGTATGTATGTGGAATAGACAGCCCGCAGAGGTTTTTCCTGTTACTTTTGACGTGGGAAAATTTAAATCAAATGTCAATAAACACTACTCCCTCTATCCTTTCTTCCAAAACCTTATTTCCTAGTTCCGGCACAATGCTGCGCATGTATAGGGGTCATCACCTGAGTACCGGTCCAAAAAAAAAAAAAAATTTACACACTAATAACGAAGTAAATTAAAAGCTACCACACCAGCGGATTGTTGCCTCAAGTTAGAACCACCGTATGACAGGAATGCGTCACCAACGTGCGGCAATAAAGTTTTTTATAAAATAGTGCAATCATGTGACTGCAGAATATTTGATTAGAGCAATTTTATTATTGATTTATTTATGATTGTGTGATACCAGCTTTAAGCTATTTCTTCCCACTACCACAGGTATCGTTAGTAAATTGCTGCAAAACAGCGTGCAAATGTGTTCTTCTAACGACCTCTAAAAGAAAAGGGGTTTGTCAAATTGATTTTTATATAAATCCATTTAGCTGATAACAGTAACGGGCGTTTTACTTATTCCAAACATGTAAAATACACTACACGTTTTTCTCTTTTACTTTAATGTAATTCCAATTTCAAGTGAAGGGTCACTATGTGATTACAATATTGATTTTAATTTCTATGCAGTTACGTGAGACAAGCTCTTACATTCATGATCAACGTCACAACTGTTTGTTAATAATTGAAACCTTTAAAATGTTAATTAGTTTATTCTTCGTTTGGAATTATTTTCTTACATTTTTATTTTTTTATTTAATTTGTTTTCTATTCTTTATTTTTTATATACGATCTAGTCACATTAAAGGGATTTAAAAATTTGTCTTCAATTGATTTTTGTTCATGTGGAAATTTCCTTTGATATAAAATGGTAAACTAAATACTGTAAGAATAAAATACTTTCTGGATTTTATTGTAAATGAAGAAAGTTAAGAATTCAATATAAAAAATATTTTAGTCGCATAATTTAATCCTTCTTAATATTACCAATTATTACTTATGTAAATATATTTACATTTCTATATACCATATATCCCACATATACAATGTACTGTTTACAATAAATATTAGTATGTATGTATTTCTTGATTACTGCTGCATATGTACTTTCATTTCAATTCACAGCAAATAAGTTTACAATTTTATGAATGAAAGAAAATTTGTTTAATTTTAATTGTGTTTAAGTTCATAGTTCATTTATCACAATATGTAATATGATGTCAAGATATCAGAAAATGAGGCCTCATATATAGTAGATACATATGTATATTTTGATATCAAAATTAAGTCGTTTATGTATAAACTCATTCAATTTAACGATTTAGTTTAATCCTCAATCTTCTTTACTCAGCAGATTAGCAACTTTCTTTGAAAAACTGCAAAAGTTCTTATAAAAAATTATGAAATTCTACACATGTGAGAAAAAGAACGATGATCACTGAAAGCAGAAATGAAGGAAATGAATTTTCTAATTCAGTTGATGTTCTTAAATAATCTTTCAAAATTACAATTTGCAAAATATGCACGGACAAGTCGTTCGCATTGTTCGTGTAAATTATCTTTAATTGATTATTTTCGTTCTGTAATAAGTTTCTGTAATAAAACAACGCTTTATTACAGAAATTATTTTCTTTATTACTCTATTTCAATTTTGTTCGTCAAATAGATCGGATGTGACTTCTTCGATTTGGTCTTGGTACTTGTGTCGTCCATTTAATTTATTTATTTTTTATCTTGGACCAGTGCTCAGGGGAAATCACCTACATATGCAATGCATTGCATTGGAATTAGGCGTCTCTGATGTTAATTTTGACTCATAATTTTTAATGTAAAGGGAGCCATTTCATTTACTATTTTCCTTCTCCGACCTTTTATTGGTCAAATAACGAGGAAGGAGAGTGTTATAGCACAGAAAAAACTTTTTTACATGAGGCTGGAAATCGAACACGGTGCCTTCTGGCCAACACGCTAACTACTCGTCATCAGCAGAGTAGCATTGCAAATTAATTTTTTGTTTTTATACTGACGCCATCAATTAATTAGAATTGCAAAATTTTATAAGGCCGATTAACTTATTAGAAACTGTATAGCTAATACATAATTTGCATAAAACAAGCAGTTACAATTTTAATACATACAAAATACATATGTAAATTCAATTCATTAAAATGCGTATATTATTACAGGAATTTTCGCCTACCTTAACTACTTGACACCAAAATCACGTGCCGAGGTGCTGGACCTCTTGGTCAATGGCTTGAAACGTTTAGAATATCGTGGATATGACTCAACTGGTGTAGCTATCGATGCGCCCAATGGCAAAGATACTGTTATGGTTAAAAGTGTTGGCAAAGTTAAAGCTTTAGAAGAAGCTATAGCCAAAAGTATGTAAATAAGAATTTAGCAATAGGACTTATCTTTCAATAAAAAGTGTTCATAATTTTCTTAAAAATTAAAGATTTTAGCGGTAAAGCATATGAGGAACCCATAATTACACACGTTGGCATTTCGCACACACGTTGGGCTACGCATGGTGTACCCTGCGAAAAGAATTCACATCCCCAACGCTCTGACAATGACAATAGTTTCGTTGTGGTACACAATGGTATTATTACCAACTACAAAGATGTTAAGACCTTTTTGGAGAAAAAGGGTTATGAATTCGAGTCAGATACTGATACCGAAGTTATTGCTAAGTTGGTGCATCATCTGTGGAAACAGCACCCTGGTTACTCCTTCAGGGAATTAGTTGAGCAGGCCATTCAACAATTGGTGAGTGCACTTAAATAATATAAACCATTTTACAAATTATAAATTGTTTTTATTCGTAAATAGGAAGGTGCCTTTGCCATTGCCATTAAATCCAAATATTTTCCTGGCGAATGTGTAGCATCCAGACGTGGCTCCCCTCTGCTGGTTGGCATTAAAACAAAAACTCGGTTGGCCACTGATCACATTCCCATTTTGTATGGCAAAGGTAAAAGAATCTTTATTTTTTAATAAGTTCTTCCATATTAAAATACTTTTATTTGTATGTATGTATGTGCACACCTTCCTGTTACAAATATTTTTAAAAAATATTTTTTTTTAATTTTTGGTACATTGTTGGCTTTGTGTTGTCATTATTGTACTTACTTATCACTCTATTATTTTTCTTTTCTCTTCTTTAATGGATATACTTTAACGATGGAATGTGTTTGTGTGGTGTGTGTGTGTACATTATACACATTTTCTTTTCTTTAACAATACACCTTAATCATGAGTGTGTTAAATTTATCCTGAAAATTTCCATATTTTTTATCCTATTCTTTTGATTTTCTTGTTTGTTTATGAATGTGTATGATTTGTTTAACGTGAATCTTCCTAAACATCTTGCCATCACTTCCTGTATCAACACCTACTTCTTACAACAATTCCAAATAAATAACTGTTACTACCACGAACACTTTTTTTCACTTCCAACACACCTCTATTACTTTTGTACGTATTCTTCTATAATTTTACACTGTCCTGACTGCCACTGAACACCATACCTCTTTTGACGACATTTTAAAGATGATAAGAAACAACAAACTGAAAAAGGTAGTTTTCTAAAAATTTCCATATTTGTAAATACTTTAATTAACTCGTTTTATATCGGTAAAGGATGTGAAAAAGCTTTTAATAACTTATAAAATCTGACTACATAAATAAAAAGCAGGTGAAGGTTGATGTATGCATAACTAATCCAGTATAATTATACAAGTGAAATATTACTATAGGATAATTGTAATTTATCATAAATATACATTATGTATGGACAATTCCAAATTTACTGCCTGTTTTTTTTTTTATCTTGGACCAGCACTCAGGAGATGACCCCAACACATGCGATGCATTGTGCTGGAACTAGAGGAAGGGATAGAAGAGAAATGATAGGCGGTGAAGCTTCACCGTTATTTGTTTTTACAGCAGCGTTGTAGCGTCTCTGATGTCAAGGACACGTATTAATTTGAAGCTGTTTTAATTAGCCATTTTTAGTAATTATTGTAATTCGCCGGTGCTACACAATACCGACGAAGGAGGACGTTCTGATGTGCCTGTGGATTGGATACAGCTGAAACCGTTACTGTGCAGTAACCAGTGACTCTGCCTTTTGTTATATGTATATAAATATATCGCGGCTTTGCACACGTTGTTATTTATCTCCATTGGTTGGATAGTTTCAGAGAGCCATGTATTAACCTCTATGTCTCGTTAGAGCCATATTAAAAAAAACTATTTATATAGCTTATGACTCTTCCTAAACGTAAACTTATCTGTGTTTTTTAGAATTGTAAAAATTTTCCACCAATTGTGAACGACTTCTTTGGTTTAGTTTGAAACAGGAGGACTTATAGCAGACTTTTTGTTGAGAAACTCATTACAATTTTTCGTTCATTTACGTTCTTGGAGTTAATTTTCGTTATATCCTCCTCGGTTAATTTTTTTGGGATGTTTTTCTCTTTTTATAAATTTTTTTTATTTTTTTCTTGTTTTCTCTCACTTTGCAAATAAGTGTTGCAAGCGTATAGTAAAAAAAATCTATGACTTTCATTGTAGTTTATTTACACCAATGCATATAGCAAATGCTTATCTGTTAATTTTTTTAGTGTAGGTTAAATATTTGCAAATATTTACATTGACGCAAGACCATTTGCACAAGATTGTGAGTTGGGCTAATGTAGTTATTATTATTTTATTAATCAATATGAAATTTCTGCTTAAATTACGAGAATGCTTCTTAATTATTTTAATTCTACGTGCTTCATTAAAAATAAATGGATAATAATTTTATAGCCAAATTCATTTATATTTTGTTGAATATTCTTAAAAAAAAGAAATGTATTTCAATACATTAAATTTAATTTCAACTAGTTTTTATTTGTGTTCCTTTATTCTCTTTTCAAATTAACCTTCATAATATTTTAACTAAACCAAAAAACAAACGAACGAAAAACGGCTGTAAAAAATGCACCAAAAACAATTAAATCAACTAAAGAAACCGAGCAAGGGAAACCACAAGGTAAACAAATCAAAATATCAATAAATGCATCGCTTGTTGAATTCTCTATTAGAACAACAATTATAACAAAAACTAATATAATTCGCAAAGGCAAACAAAATTGGCAAATTGAAATTGGTTTTGGCAATAAACACTTCTCACATATTTTGGATTTTATTTCCCAATACAAGAGCAGAAATCACTCTTCATAACAAATTAGCAATTTTAGTAAATATGCCAAGATTTTATTTTACAAAGACTGAGTGCTAACATACAAACCTAAACAAAAGTTTGAGCGTTGCCTTTTATACCGCCTATCGCTAGCGGTGCACTGACATACATGAACAAAAGCGACAGCGATTTGAAAATTTTTTTTTCACTTATACATATGCAGGTATTCAGTGTTTTTTCTTTACTTTCTGCAACTAAGTTCACTTGTTACCGCACTGTTTTACAACCGCTCTGCGTTGACGGCGCGATATCAAGGTTTTCTACACTTCTTTTGATTTTATAAAAAGAATACGGTAGTTTTGCGTCACAAACATTTAGTGCCTGTTTACAGAACACGAAAAATAAATGTTGCTCCTGATTTTACATTGAAAAGAACAATAAAACAGAAGAATTAGAGCCTATTTCACCAATTCTATTTAAATATCAATTCATATTTAAACGTCGATTTTCATTTTCATCTAGATATACTCATCGAATATTTAAATACTGTTTAAGTAGCCAGCACTCTGCATTTAAATATTGATTTTGCAACAGCATGAAACAGCTTTAAAACAGCTTTTAAACAGCTTTAAAACAGCTTTTAAACAGCTTTTTAAAAAGCTGTAAGTTGACGCTATCATATTAAATATCAGAGCGTTACTATACTTTCTTGTGTTTTATTTTTTCAGTTGGTGAAAATAAAATTTTTTTAAACATACTTTAAATAAAGATCATTAATTAAATTAAATTGTGTTTAAATATGTTTGGTGAAAGAGACCATTAGTTTTTATTTTGAATATAAAACCACAAGTCACATTTATTCTCCGTGTTATACAAACATGCAGTTCCAATTGCAATCTACATAAGTGTAAGAAATCTCAATTTCAAATATTTGCTTGTTTTTTTTTTATAAAATTGTTGTTTTTTTAGAATTAGTAATATTTAATTGAACTACAATTATTTTTTTATATCTTGGATCAGCACTCAGGAGATGACTCCTACACATGCGATGCATTGTGGTGGAACTATAGGAAAGGGATAGTAAGAGAAATGATAGGAGTTGAAGCTTCACTATCTTACAACACTGCTTTTTCCACGTTATTTGTTTTTTTTTATAGCAGTGTTGTAACGTCTCTGATGTCAAGGAGACGTATTAAATTTAGAAGTTTCGTTTTAGTAGCTATTTTTTTAGTAATTATTTTACTTCCTCGCTGCGACACAATACCGACGAAGGAGGGCGTTCTGATGTGCCTGTGGATTGGATACAGCTGAAGCCGTCACTGTTCAGTGACCAGTGACTATGCCTTTGCCACTGGACCCTTCCGACAACAACTGACACAAAGACACAGAAATGCACATCAGAAAAAATGCGAGATGCCTTCATGAGTCTGAACTAGGGGTTCAGAAAAAATTTCGTTTTGTAGTCAACGTACAGACTACTTCGATTTTTCTCAAGAAAAAGAGTTCATTAGAAAAAAATCGCTTAAACTGGGATTCGATAAATCAGGAATCTGGCATTTTATTTTTTTACATTTCTTTTCTAAATTTGGAATAAATCAATTGTTGGATTAACTTCGTTATCTAATTTATTATTTGATTTATTTCGTTCAATAATAAGCAGTATTAGCACTGTAAGCTGGTAACTTGAGGGTTACACGTTAAAATTTTGCCTTTCAAATTTTAAAATTCTCTCACTTTTTTACTAATACACTCACACTTTTAAAATTTGATGAGAATCGCTTTAAAATTGTATGGGCAACTTTTGTTTCCAATTATGGGCAAGAAAACAGCTGATACTTATTCTTATGAAGAGCGAAGCCATCTTGATAAATAAATTTGCTTTTAAATTGCTCAAAACTTGCGTGCAGCCTACGTCACAGCTACCAATACACATTAATTTTGAGAAGCTGTATGTATAAAATTTTGAAAGCAAAATTTTAACTGCAGTGTAAAACATTTTAACAAGTTGTCATTTTTGTGGAAGAAAAGATATCACCATAAGAAACATATGTATATGAAAGTACTTTCATATGGCAGCCAAAATAGGGTGGGGCGATTTGAAAATCTTAATGGGCGCTTCGCGTTTCTGATTCTTGGGATTGTACTAAGCACTTTTTTTATCCAAAAATATAATGTTTTTTTACAGAAAACTAACAAAAATGCATCAAATGAACTGAAAACAATAGAAGAATAAAAAATAAAAAATAAAATAAATAGAATAAATAAAAAAATAGAATAAAAAGTAAGAAATAGAACATTTTTATGATTTTGCACTATGAACAACTGAAAATGGTAATTTATCAATATTGTCACGAAAAATTTGCACTTTCACAAGGCCAAAACTGCCTGAAGGAGCGTTCCAATGCTTTTGCGATGTACTAGAGAGTTCTTAACTATTTGCTTGGCTACAATTTTTGTCTTAGTATAGGATAGAAAATCTCAATGGTTTGGCTGTTATAGGCCAAAATATCCAAAAAAACGTGACAAAAGTCAAAATGAGCCAGCTCGATTTTCACCGTAGACGTATGGTCTAGTGGACTTTTTTGCTTAGTACAATCCCAAGAATCAGAAACGCGAAGCGCCGATTAAAATTTTTTTCCTTCCATACTAATCGCCCCACTCTAAGCCACAACCTTTTCTTCTTCGAACAAAAAGATAGAGTAACTACTGTATAGGAAAATATATATGTATGTCAAATATTTCTTTCACTAAATGCAGTATTTTAATAATATAGCAGTTTAAAGAGAAAATATTTCCAATTTTTCCAAAGGTTTAATTATCTTAAATTTTTTTAATGTTAATCATTATTTACAAATTTTTTTTGTTTTACACCTGTTTGTATGAAAATTTTATACCACTCTTTCTTTTTTTATCTTGGTCCATCACTTGTGTGTTAATGTAGTGCAGGGTGGCCCAAAATGACCGAAAAGGTTTGAGTTCAAAGAGCCATTGCGTCCCACGCAGTGTGCGCTGTGGCTTCATCCGGTCGGGGCAAACAAAAAAAATATTATAATAAAAAAGTTCTAAGGAATACAAAGACCTTCGCTCTTTTGGGCCATGCTGTATGTATCAGATTTTCCAGATTTGCTACATCTGCAAGGTTTTTACCGGCTGATTGTCACGAAGAGTGAGTTCCGCTAATATATATCATACATCATCCATAAAATATCTGAGAAAAATATATAAAGTAAAATTTTTATTTACAAAAAAATTTATTTACAATTACTATTCCATCTGTAGAGTACTTGTATTATATAGATTATTAAGGGCATATGATTATATTTTGTATTAGTTAAAAAGTACTTGTCGCATTATTGCGTAAAAAATGTCAGGAATGAAATCTTGCATAATGTCAAAAAGCTTTTGTAAATAGCACTCAATTCGAGAAACATTTTAACCAGATTTCTTGAAGATATAAAATTACCATAAATTGTAATTTGTAGATAAACATATGTTCTACATTGTATTTGTGTATTTGCGCTTTTATTATGCACGATTTTTGTTTGCGATAAGGCGTTTAGAACCAATACTTCCTTTATCCAAACAGAGATGCCGTATTTTTTTAAGTATCTATGATCGAAGGATATCAAAAGCAGACTTTTGTTGTACTCGACATAACCTACCAGAAAATTAGTATCACATCTTTTATTCCCAAATTCACAGCAATTAGTTAATTATTAGTAAACTAAAATGATAACTATTGTTTGACTAATACTTCATATACACAGTGTATTGCTTAACTAACATTCTCAGTATAACCAAAGAATGGTAACCTAAAAATCTTTTTTGATTTTCAATATTAGCAGCACTGTTATAGCATATGGTTTTTGTTTACATTTGTTGTATTATTTCTTAAAAATGGATAAAACAAGCGCGCGCTCATCGAACTTTACCGTGCAAGATATTGAATTGCTGCTGAAATTGGTTCTGGGAAACCAAAATATTATCGAAAAATTAAAACTGATAGTATTATATATATATACTAGCTTTTACGGTAAAATCGGTTTGAACGTTTCGGAGGGGCAGAACATTCCCTCCTATCGCCCTCTTGGTCCTACTTTTGAAAATGTGTATAGCCTATGAGCATTTTAAGATGGTATGTAGGTGCATATGTAAGTATGCAAAAAGAAACTTAAAATTAAAACTTAAAACTCACTGACACCTGTTAATTCTCGTATGTATGCGTGTATGCGCTACGACGTGTATTTACACTGTGAATGAAGTCAGCACACAGTATACATACCGCACACGCTCATAGGCGCCTACGTATTTGTTGTTTTTTTTATATGGACAAAATCACATGTTGTTATGAAAAGTCATAACTCACGAACGCGTCGACTAATTTCGTGAAACTTTCGATAAACCATCTGCACGACCGTACGAACAAACCATAAAAATCGAATTCGGTTTGACCGTTCGTGATTTATAAAGTCACAACACACTTGTAACCATTTTTTATATATATAGATATTATATTATGATAGATGATATCAAAACAAAATACTAATAATAATTAACTAATCAGCTGTTGCCTAACTATTTGTTAACCAATGATATTTGGGGGTTTAACTAATAGTAAACAAAAAGCTGTGAATCAAATATTATTGGTTAAACTATTGCTATTAGCTAACTAATCGGTTGATAGTCAATTAAGTTACAGGCTGATAAATGCTTGCGAATACGAAAAACCTGTTATTGTTGTACTCCATAATACTTACCAGATAAATTGTATCACATCCCACACACTGTACCCTTTTACAATGTAGAAATTGAAAAGCAGACAGACGAAGTTTTTAGGCAAAGGGTTGAAAATGTAAAGTGTGCAGTGCCCGAATATATGTAATAAAACTTTTTTATTGGGTATGTTCTGCAAATCACTTTGAAGTAAAAGTAATTTGAAATCACTTCAATTTGAATGTTTAGTGTTCTACATTCTACTTTTGACATTTCATTTACTTTTTGTTTTCGAACATTAATTCGTAGTGAATTGCCATGTTCTATAAAATACTTTAATTTGAAAAGAAGTGGGTTAAAAATATTTTTTTGAGACGGTTCCTTTTTTAATATCAGCACTGAATTTTCATTGATCTCGCTATATTTTTAGTTTAAATTTTTATTTTTTTTTATAAAAAACATACTTTAGGATTTATTAAATAATAAAATTCATATAAAAAAATCAAGGATGTATATCTTATTAACTAAAGTCGGTTGGCGATATCATCTCTTATTGAAGTGGCTACGGAATCAGTTATTAATTCATTCCAATCATTGTCATGAATTTCATTTCTTAATATATATACCAAACTTTTGCATAAAATGACGCTTGGACAAATGAAGCTCATCGTCGCTCATGATCAATGTGATCCATCTAGCACAAAATGTGCCTTTCTAAAATGATAAGCACGCGATTTAAAATTTTGCACGTGGTACTTCGGGCTAAAGCCACATAGCTGTCTTTTCCAACACCTCGTTGAAATCCGCCTTCTGCTAAAAATCTTAATGTAGCAGCAAGCTGTATTTGTGCCGGTATGGAAGAAACAGGCAGCCTACATTTTATAGAATTTAAAAGAATATGAAAAGCATCCTTGTTAATGCGGTAATACTGTAAAAACCTAAATACATATATAATTATAATTTAAAATTTTCATTGAAAATATACATATCATGTATGCATGTGTACTTTTTTTTTTTTTTTTTTTGCGTGTGAGGTAGGGTTGAAAATGCCTTCGCACTTACAGAGACCGTCGTCTTCTGCGTCGAGTGGTGTTGCCACTAAAAAATTCCCTCGTCGAGTGTTGCCAGGACAACTATGCGCTTCGGATAATAGCGCCTCTCGCTCTGAGCGCGCTCGAAGCACTCAACCACATCAGCAATCGCCCCGAGCGTTGACCTGCCAGGTCTGAAGCCATGCTGTCTATCCGACAGACCCCCAGCCATCCTCACGGCCTCCGCCAGCCTTCTTTGCAGTAGCTTCTCCAGCAGCTTGCCGGCACCATCCAACATGCAAAGTGGCCGATATGCCGATGGCTGGGTCGGATCGCCCCTGCCCCTGCCCTTGCTAACAAGCACGAGCCGCTGTGTTTTCCAGCGTCTTGGGAAGACGCCCTGGACTAAACAAGCATCATATACCGGAAGCAATGCTTCCGGCCTGCTCTCAGCCAGGATCTTGAGCACCTCCGACGGTACCCCATCCGGGCCAGGGGCTTTCCCCGTCCTAAGAGCCCCGGCGGCGATCCTCAGCTCTTCCCCGGTAAAGGGCGGTGGATCCTCATCACCGTAGGACCCACGTTCGCCACCCAGCGGAGGGTACTTACATGGCGTCATTTATATCCAAAGGATTTGAGTGGTCTCGCAGAATCCTCCTCTGCACTTTTGCTGCCGCGAATTCATTGTTTTGAAGCACCATGGACACTAATATCACATTCATTGTTTAATTATTAATTATTCCTGAATATTTTTTTACAAATTCTTTAACTTTTATGCGAAAAAACATTCAATAATTTAATTATGTATAAAGTAAAATTTTATTTTTAAAATCAGCTGTTATTTTTTTAAATTTTCATGAATAGTCGCTCTTGGAAGCCGCAGTGAGGCTGCTCGTTTCCGTATTGAATATCGCGGATTTTCACGTAAATTGCTTTCAACTAGTTCAATGTTTTCGGGAGTCCTTCAAGATCGACTGGGCCCTGGCCGTGGGGCATTCATAGCCGAAGCAGTTGCGCGGAATCCCTGCACCCACGAACGAATTAAATTTACACTCGGTCCATTCGCCGAATACCGAACTTTGAACAAAATTGTCGACGAGCAATTACGTAAGAATTATTACTCTTAAAAAATGTGTCCACAGCGAACGCGCGATGCTCACTCGACCATTGCGACATCGTGACTGACAAATACGTACAATCAATCTTTTGTATGAGAAATTAATATAGCAAATCTGGTTTTCTCTCTTTACAACCTGAGAGTAAATATTTAAAAAAATTACCAAACACTTTTCCATTTCCTTTAAAAAGATTAAATAATTTTAAACTTTCGAATTTTAAAGAATCTTTAATATTTATTTCATTATAATTCAATAGTTTTCATACAAAAGTTTTCCTAAAAATGAAACGTTTTTTTTAGTAAAAAGGAGGACAACACTTTAAATTTAAAAACGAAAATAAAAGGAAAAAAATTTAACTTTTTCTACATCGCTCGCTTCAAACAAAAAGTTGCATGCAGAACTTGCGGCGTGTATTCTAAGATGTAAATATGGTCGGATTTAAATTTTCTATCTAAAAAATTAACACTATTATTGTTTCCATAATTCGAAAGATCTATTCGTGTAAAAATATAAGATTTTCATAGAAATGTTTCACGCAAATTTAAATTATTGAATTATTTCTATTAATTTGCTTTCTATCTATTTTATTATTCGCATTTTGCTTAAAATGTAAAATAAATATGTAATATACTAAAATATAATATAGTTTTATAATTAATAATATTTTGTTTACGGGTTTTTGGGTAACTTTATTTCGTAGGCAGCTTATACAATTCTATATATCTATATTTAATTTAAATTGGCATTAATACCACCATTTTGTTTTCATTATATATATAAACTGCTATTAAATAAATGCACATCTATTCGACTGCCAATCGATGAACAAAAAATTTATATGTACTTATGGATAAAATATTATAAATTTTTTGCTATTTTGAAATGGGAACACGATTTGACAACGTAATATATCGTATGCTTATCTAATGATGTTTGATGATGTTGTAAATTTTATTTCGAACATTTCGAATGCTTAATGCTTCCTAAAATAAAATAAATAAATCCACCAATCATCAAACTCCAACAACCACAAATGCCTTTTTTTACTGCTACAACACCTCTTTTGAAACATTCATCATCAATTATCATCATATACTATGTACAATAAAATAAAAAATACCTTGAAATCGTTATTAATAAAAAAAGACCATCGTAAACTTTTGCAAAATCGCGATATCTCAGTGTTGCCGCGTTCTGAAAGTACTTCGGAATTTATGCCATTGGAAAAGGAAGTTGAGTATTTCTTTGCTTCGGATGCTTCAGCTGTTATTGAGCATACCAATCGTGTCATCTACTTGGAGGTGAGTTTCTTTCTTGAAAATGATCTCATAATAAAATATGATATTGTATTTTTCAACAATATTTTAGGATGACGATGTGGCAGCAGTGCGTGATGGTGCCTTAAGTATCCATCGCCTTAAGAAGTGCACAGATGATCCCCATGCTCGTGAAATAACAACCTTGAAAATGGAAATTCAACAGATAATGAAGGGCAACTATGACTACTTTATGTTAAAAGAAATTTTCGAACAGCCGGAATCTGTAGTAAATACTATGCGTGGTCGCGTACGTTTCGATACTAAGTCTGTAGTGTTGGGTGGCATTACGGATTATATACCAGAAATTAAGCGTTGTCGCCGTTTGATGTTAATTGGATGTGGTACTTCTTATCATAGCGCAGTCGCTACACGTCAGCTGTTAGAAGAACTTACTGAATTACCGGTTATGGTTGAATTGGCGTCAGATTTTCTGGACCGCAACACTCCCATCTTCCGTGATGATGTGTGCTTCTTTATTTCTCAATCGGGTGAAACTGCTGACACATTAATGGCTTTGCGCTACTGTAAGCAGCGTGGTGCTTTAATTGTTGGTATAACCAATACTGTTGGCAGCAGCATTTGTCGTGAATCTCATTGTGGTGTCCATATTAATGCCGGTCCTGAAATCGGTGTTGCCTCGACGAAAGCTTACACATCTCAATTTATATCATTGGTTATGTTTGCTTTGGTTATGTCTGAAGACCGTTTATCTTTGCAACAAAGGCGTTTGGAAATAATTGATGCCTTGCTCAACTTGGAGCACCAAATTCGTCATGTTTTGCAGTTAGATTCTCAAGTACAAGAGCTGGCCAAGAATTTGTATCAACACAAGTCGCTATTGATTATGGGCCGCGGTTATAACTTTGCCACCTGTTTGGAGGGTGCTTTGGTAAGCTCTAGAACATTTGTCTCTCCAAGTTTGTCGGTTAAAGTACAGACGAGTATGTAATGTATTTTTTGTAAAAGCATAAGCATACTCGTACGAAAAATACATACATAAGTAGCAATTATGTGTTTTAATGATGCGTACGTGAAAGCATTTTAATGATTCGTATTATATAAAAGAAAAACTCACTTTATTTTTTATTTCGCTCTAAATATTTTATTATTTGGTACTTATTGCTTATACATAATAATAACTTTATTATATTATAACAATAAGTGGAGACAATATGTATTTATTTACATTCAGGTCAAATCGAGAAACCAGGGGAATTACTCTGTAATTCGTAGTGAAATAAATCTTATCGTATACTGACGTATATACGAGTAACTTGTAAAATCCAATAATTTTCTTTTTGTTTCGATTTATAGAGTAAAAACCCCACGAGCATGTTTTTTTCTTCAGAGCTCCCCTGCCGGCAAATTGGTAGCCCACTATAAATAAAAATGACTTATAATTCACTTTTATGTCATTTTTAGTAATTATTTTACTTCGCAGGTGCTACACTATGCCGACGAAGAAGGGCGTTTTGATGTGCATGTGGATTGGTCACAGCTGAAACCGTTACTGTTCAGTGACCAGTAACAATATCTTCGCCACTGAAACCTTGTGACAACAACTGACACAAATGCACATTAAAAAAAATACGAGATGTTTTTATTAGTCTGAAATTGGGGTTGAACCTAATGAAGGGGACTCACTATTGTTCACTTCTACTAAGAGCATTATTTCTTTTATCAGCGAATATTTCCAGTAGCTGATCAGGGGATGACCCCTATACATGCACGCATTGTGTTGGAACTATCTTACGACACTGCTTTTTCACGCTTTTAGTTTATAGCACTATTGCAGCGTATTAAATGTTGAAGCTTTGTTTTAGTAGTTATTTGTGGTAATTATTTTACTTTCCTGGTGCTACACAATACCGACGAAGGAAGGCGCTCTGATGCGCCTGTGGATTGGTATCAGTTGAAGCCAGTACTATGACCAGTGACTATGTCTTCGCTACTGAAACCTTACGACAATAACTGACACAAATGCACATGAGAAAAAATGGGAAATATTTTTCTGGCTTATGAAACTGGGCTTGAAACCAGGACTTTGGAGTCAACGGGCAGACTACTTCGGCTATCGCCACCTTTTATTTATGTATGATTTCTATTTTTCTGCTTTTTAAATCCAAATTAATTTGGAGTTATTATTTTATGTTTGGTTAAGAAATAACCAAAATTTTTTTAATACCGGTAATATTGTTATAAGTCTATAGTTATTCATATTGGCTTTTTCATGGCAGGTTGGTTATAACGTTCATCAATTAGTCAATTGTTATATCAAGTGTTATATCATTATTTTTAATATCTTTGGGTATAATACTGTTGATACATGGACCTTTATTAATATATTATAAACTTTATTTTGATTTGTTTGTTCTATATATATAAATCGATATTAATTGTAGTTTGCCGTTGATTTCGTTAATGATTTCCCAAGCTACTCGAGGGTTATTTAGATTTTTTTTTTATATTTATTTTTTACTTAAAAATTTTGTTATTTAAGTGATTTTTAAATTTTTTTTATTCCTGTTGAAAATTCATATAACTTTTTATTACTATACATTTTTTTATTACATACATACATATTACTTTCATTGTTTGTTTATATTTTATACAGTTTATTCCTATACTCAAGGCATTTCACTAATTCATCAATGATGCAAGGATTTAGAGATCTTTTCTTTTATTTACTTTTGATTTTTTTTAAATTTTACAAACTTTTTTTTGAGTAGTTATTATAGAAATTGGCTATGTTATTTTCTATTATTAGATTGTTCCAACTTGTTTCATCGGCTAGCTTTTTTTACAGTTACTTATGTGCATTTCATCTTTAAAGCTGCTTGGGAATTTCTGATAACTATCATCATAATAATTTTTTTTATTATTTTTCATTATTTCCCACAACGATCACACTCTACGAAAAGTTTGTTATAAATGAAACAAATTGGCGACAGATTAGTAAAGCTGCATGCGGTAAATTTAATATGTCAACTGAAACATCTAAGTTCGGTTTAATTTTTGTCCAAGCCGGTTGTCAAACACTCAAACGTTGCTATACACTATACAACAACATTGTACACACCCAAATTTTTGATGGGTTTGGTAAGCCGCTTGTGTAGTCTATTTGGCGCTTAAGATGCCTAAAAATTAATTTTATCCTCATGGGAGAAGAAAATGTGTAGGAAATTATAGTAAAAATACCAAACACGTACTAGAATTTATAACTCCTAAATAAAAAATTTTACTTCAAATACATTTATGACTGTTGCGCATAGGAACTCATATTACCTATACTGTTTTCTGTATGATGTTTTCTTCAAACTGAACTCTTCTCTTAGTTTTACTTTGACGGATAAAACTTATAAAACTCATATCTTAACAATTTAAATAAACTTTGCTTAGAATGAAGACACGTTTTTCATACTTACACAAAAGAAGTTACACGGAATCTTTTTGTGTATAATCCCAATTTTTTCTTTTATACACTAAATGGAAAACACCGTAACACTCAAACCTAAACAAAAGCGGTAACCGTTGCTTAGCTGTCAAAAATTGTCATACAATTATTGCGGAGCTTATGGTCTGCTGCGGTTACCCTGAATGGTTGGAAAACCGCTGTTGGCAGGCGGTAACAAGTGAACTGGTTGCAGAAAGTCAATGAAAAAAGAAACAAAATACATATGTATTTGACTACTATTTAGGTTTGTGTGTAAGGTTAATATATTCATAACTGTATATATAAAAATGGAAAACAGTACTTATTATGGAATTTTTGTATTATTTTTATACCCTTCACTTTAAGTGTAAAGGGTATATATAAGTTTGTCATTCCGTGTGAAATTTCTTTAATACTCCTCTCTGAAGAAAAATTTATATATTTTCAGAAATGTTATGAATAGAGAAGTTGATAGAGCCATGTCCGTCTGTCCGTATGTATGTGTGTCCATTGAAATGCCGTTTTTGGCGAAATTATTCATCACATAAAATTTGTTTTGGTGCAATCGGTCAGTAGTAGATCTGAATTTCTGGGCATCTAAATTCATTCAAATCGGTTGAATAGTTTTCGAGCTACAGCCGAAGAACTCGTTTTTTTACTTGAATTTTAGTATAAAAACTTCCATAACTTCGAAGCGGCTGGAACGATTTTAATGAAATTTAGTCCGTATATGTAACTAGGTACTGCTTACTTTAAATACCATTTGGATCCAATAGGTAGATCAAGATATGTCCAAAATATACAAATAAAAGTAAAAAGCATATGATTTCCTTAAGAAATACACAAATACATCCTTAGCACTCATAAACATTTTTACAAGCAATTTTTTAGAAACCAAACGGCATCATTCTTCTTTGCTGTTTTTATAAATATGTACATTAATACGAAAGAGTAGCATAGCTTTTTGAGCATTTCTATATGCAAAAAAATCTTATTTTGACGATCAGTGTTGCCACAAAATAATGTTGGGATAGAGTCGACATATAGATGATTATCGTATTTTTCTTTATATATATTTAAAATGTTACAATTAAAGAAAAAACAAAGAAATGAGACAAGTTTAATTGAATGGATTGTTAAAATACATAGTAGGAAAGACTTAATTGTTCTTATAAAAGAAATCATTCATAATTTTTTTTAACAATTTTAGAAAATTTTAAAAAAGGTAGAATGTTTTCTTACTTGTACGTCTATGTGTGACTGCTTTTTGGACAGTAACGCACACAAATACAAATATTGCCGCGGGTATTATGCGTGTAGTATCGGCTTAACGAAAGAAAATATTAAATCTAACAGTGAAAATGCTGAAATGACTAATGACGGTTTATTTAAGCGAGTCTCATCGAGCGATGCTTACCATTCAAAACTAAACTACGCCCACTGAGCAACCTAAATATGCCAAACTTTCAAATTACAGAATTGTCTACTGCTTTATGAATTATTATTCAATTTAAATTCATAAACTTTTTTTTTTTTGATGTAAAAAATGTATAATAACTGATTTTTCATAGAAATTTATTTATTAATCCTTTAATGAATGAAATGAATTAAAATATAAATAAATTTTAATGAATTCGGCAGTAACAATTTGTTGCATTAAAGAAGAAAGCTTCAAATAAAATCGAAAGTGCGTTTTTGCATAATTTTTACCAGAAACAAATAAGCGTCTCGAATTTGTACGACGAAAAAAAGTTACTTACGCCGTACGTTTTTTGAACACCCCATTATTGCATGATCGGATCTTTCACACAGATGCTTACACTATTTTGTGCTGTCAGATTTTTGATTGGGTTATAAGAAAAAAACAAGATGAATGATTTTAATACAGAAATGCTGAAATATATGGTGGAAGAATTTTACAGTGACGCGTAAAGAAATCGACAGGTTTTCATTAAAATTAAATCACAACATAGTTTTGGTTTTAAAAAATTTTATAATAATGAAGTGCGCACTTAACTGACCATTTTAAAAATATGACTTTTAAAAATTATTAAGTAACATAATGTATTGAAAATTTTCCGATTTTATATAATTTATGTAATAATAATAAAAGAAATAGCATGTGCCAATGTTTGCAAATTTTAATTAAAAATTTTATCAACGAAAACTCAAGTTCTTCTACTTTAAGGCTTTTTACGGCAGTTTCATAAAAAGAAATATTATTTTCTACACTTTTCTTTACCCCTCTTTCATGATCCACCATTAAAAAGCAAAAAAATGTAGTGTGGTTTCTGTACTATTGTTTGGTGAAACGGCCATATCGTCGTATAAAACGTCAAATAATGTAACTACACTTATTAAGATTTTAAAGGAGAGGGTAAAAACTTGATAACAGGGTTAAATAATCTACCTGAAAAAAGTTTTTCAAAACTCGCATAAAATTAAAAGAATGACTTATATTTTGATAAAATAGTTTATTTTACATGAACATGTATTTTTACACAATATGCAATAAAAAACCCGATTTTAAAATTTTGTTATTTACATGGTTTTACATTTTATATGACCATATACTTTTAATTTGTGAGTGCGTGGATTCTTATCTATGCACATATATATGTTCCGCTCACTCCTATAAGGAGCATATGGCATTCTTTATGTTCATAATATTGTTGTTTTATTGTTTTGTGTACATACATGTGGGATGAGAGGGTAGAATAGAGGGCAGAACAGTACGTACTAGGTTATACAACACAGGACAGTACCTACTGAGTTGTACAACACTTACGGACAAGAGACAGAAGAAAAAGGAAAAGAAGGTTGATTGAAAATAAGTGGAAGAAAAAAGATTATTCTTTCGGAAGTTGTGAGGAATCAAGTTGTGAAGTGTGCAAGGTCGGACGGACATGGTTCCGAGCATTTGTGAAATCTTTTAAACTTAATCTTACATTTCTTTGTGAAATCTTTTAAACTTAATATTACATTTTTTTGAAATAAATAAATCTTTGAATTCTTGAATTGAACATTTTCCTGAGGATATAAAATCCTCAAGGGTTTAATTTAATCATCGCTACATTTGGGGGCTCGTCCGAAGGCCAGATTTCGCTAATAGGCAAAAGTTTGAAAGAAGAAAAAAGAAGTGTATACAATTTATGTATATAACGTTTTTGAGAACTAAAAGTTGATAAGGAATTTACCTAACGGTATTTAATATAAAACTGCATTTATGTACTAAGTATTGTGTATAAAATATATGTATAACTAAAAGAAGAAAATTGAAACGTTTGATATTGAAACATTCAGAGTTTAAATACAACTCGAAAAAAAAATTATCCAAAAAAGAGAGTTAAAAACCCTTTCCACGAATGTAAGTCAATAAGATAAAAAATAGAAAATGTTAAAATTTTGTGCAAACTTTAAAGAATATGTCTAAAAAAAGAGACGATGAAGAGAGAATAAAAACGCGTTCAAAAATAAAAGAATTGAAACTCCGAGGAAATAGTGATCAAAACAAACAAAATGTTGAAGATAAAAGTGAACACGAAACCGCAATGGAAAATATAGAAATAAAAACAAAGTGCTTAAACAATCAAGTAGAGACAAATTTAATAGAACAAAAACTAATACACGGAAAATACAGTGAATGCATTTTTGTAAACAAAATAGAAAAAGAACCCAGAACAATGTCACAAAAAGAAAATGTTCAAGTAGGTTTTGATCAAGTGGCTGTTGACGGAGCAATTCCAGTGTTTGAAGGCGATAGTGGTATGCCCATTAAAATGTGGATAAAGAACTTTGAAGACAATGCAAGTGCTTATGGTTGGAGTGATACACAAAAATTTGTTTTTGCGCGAAATAAGATGAAAAAATCCGCGGAGTTATTTCTCCAATCAGTATCAGTTTTCGATTTTGGAACTCTAAAGGGGATGTTGATTGATGAATTCCACAGGGAATACTCAAGTGCCGAAATTCATTCGCAGCTGCGCGCCCGCAGAAAACGAGATAGTGAAACAGTACATGAGTACATGTTACATATGCGACGGATTGCTACCTTTGGGGAAGTAGATGAACGTTCAATTATCCGATATATTGTGGACGGTATAAAGGGTAAACGCGAAAATAAATTAAATTTGTATAGTGCTAAAAATTACAAAGAGCTTAGAGAGCAGTACGAAATATATGACAGCGTTTTTCGATGTAGCAGTGAAAGAGAAAACAATTATAAAGTTAACAAAAATACTAACGATACAAAAACCGTATATTGTTTCAATTGCGGATCAAAAAATCATAAACGTAGTGCTTGTCCTTTGGAAGGACCAAAATGTTTTAAGTGTAGCAAAACTGGCCACATAGCGAAAGATTGCAAAAACACAACAACTAACCAAGTGAATTGTACAATGAAAAATACTAGTCTAAAGAAAGTAATAATAAACGGCAAAGAATTTGATTGTTTAATAGACAGTGGCGCGGACATTTCATTAATAAAGGAAAGTATTTTTATTAAGGACTTTGGAAAAGGAATTGAGAATTATAAGCGGGAAATAGTCGGTTTCGGTGGTGCAGTGACAATACCAATTGGCATTATAAGGGTGAATTCCAAGTTTGATGAAATATATTTAAAACATAATCTGGTTGTTGTTCCAGACAATGCCATTGGTCATGACTTTGTTATCGGGTTTGATATCTTAAAAAAATTTCGATATTCTTCGGATGAAAAAGGTTATAAATTTCACTCGTTAATTAAAACCAATGTCGAAAAAGAAATTGAAAAAGTAATGAACATAAGTGTTAACGAAGAATCCAGTGTTGTGGCACCAACCGCCTACAAAAGACAAATCGAAAAAATGAAAAACAATTATTCGCCGGTTCGGGCTGTAACAAATAGTATTAAAATGAAAATCGTGCTAGAAAAAGAAGATCCAATTTATTCATCGCCAAGTCGTTTGCCACCACCAGAACAGAAAATAGTGGAAGAGCAAGTAGAAACATGGCTAAAGCAAGGTATTATTCGTAAATCTGTATCCAATTATTGTAGCCGAGTGGTCTTGGCTGATAAAAAAGACGGTTCGAAAAGGATGTGTATAGATTACAGGCGTATAAATAAAGTTTGTTTCAAGGATCGATTTCCTGTTCCAAATATGGAAGAGTTAGTTGACTGTTTATCGGGTGCGTCAGTATTCAGTGTGCTGGACATTAAAAATGCCTTTCTACATGTTCCAGTTAAAGAGGAGAGCAAAAAGTATACAGCATTTGTAACAAAACAAGGAATATTTGAGTTCAACTATGCACCATTTGGTTTCTGCAACTCACCAGCTGTGTTCATACGTTTTATAAATGCAATTTTCGCCAACTTAGTGAATGATAACATAATGCAAATTTATATGGACGATATCATCGTCTATTCTGCTGATGAAAATACAGGTTTGAATTACTTGCAAAAAGTTTTTTCTGTTGCTGCCGAAAATAATTTGGAAATAAACTGGAAGAAATGTAAGTTTTTACAAAGAAAAGTTGAGTTTTTAGGAATTATTATAGAAGAAGGTAAAGTGACTCCAAGTGAAGAAAAACTGAAAGCAATAAAAAATTTTCCAGAACCACGTAATATTAGGGGAATACAATCCTTTCTCGGTCTTACTGGATTTTTTAGAAAGTTCATAGCAAACTATTCAATAATTGCTAGACCTTTGACAAACCTGCTTAAAAAAGATGTAAAATTTCTAATAAATGATGAAGCTAAAAAATCTATATATAAACTAAAAAATTTGCTGATATGTCAACCAGTATTGAAAATATTTTCGAGAGAAGCAAGAACAGAGTTGCATACAGATGCATCAAAGTTTGGTTTTGGGGCCATACTTGTACAACAATTTGAGGAAAAATGGTATCCCGTTTATTATTATAGTAAAAAAACGTCTGAATCTGAATCAAGATTACACAGCTATAATTTAGAAATCAAAGCAGCGTTTTTAGCTATGAAAAAGTTGCGGCATTATTTATTGGGTATAAAATTTGATTTAGTAACAGATTGTTTAGCGTTTAAACAAACGTACGACAAAAGTGAACTAACACACTCAATTTCAAGATACGTAATGTATATGCAAGACTTTGATTATAGTCTAAAACATCGAAAAGGAGAACGCATGAAACATGTAGATGCACTCAGCAGAAATGCAGTGAATGTCGTTAGCTTAGAATCAGAGTTAAAATGTCGCCTCCGGAAAGCGCAAAGTAGTGATGAAAGCATAAAAACTATTATTGAAGTATTGAAAATTCGTCCATATGACAATTATAAATTACTTGGAGGAGTATTATGTAAATCAGTGGAGGGGCAAGATGTTTTTGTTGTTCCCCGTAACATGGAAAAGGAAATAATAAATAAGGCACATGAGTTGGGGCATTTCAGTGTTGCCAAAACTATCCATCAAGTAAAACAGCAATATTTCATTCCACACATGGAGAGTAAAGTTAAGAGGGTTATACAAAACTGTATAAAATGCATTCTGTTTAATAAAAAGCAAGGGAAACTGGAGGGATTTCTAGAGTGTATAGATAAGGGTGATTTGCCACTATGTACAATCCATGTGGATCACTTGGGTCCCATGGATGCAACTTCTAAGAGGTATAAATACATTTTTGCCATAGTAGATGGGTTTAGTAAATTTGTTTGGATATACCCTACAAAAACGACTGGCGTTGAAGAAGTTATTAATAAACTGGAGAATTGGTGTTCAGTGTTCGGTGATCCACAACGCATAATCAGTGATCGAGGGTCTGCGTTCACTTCGAAAACTTTTGAAGAATTGTGTAAATCTAAAAACATAGAACATATCGTAACTACAACCGGTGTGCCGAGAGGAAACGGTCAAGTTGAACGTGTAAACAGAGTAATAATATCCGTATTATCAAAACTTTCTGCAGAAAAACCTGAAATGTGGTACAAAGAAGTGAATAGCGTACAGAGAGCTTTGAATAGTACCTTGCATAGATCTACAAATCGATCACCGTTTGAACTTATATTTGGCGTAAGAATGAAAAATGAGAGCTGCACAAATATAATTGAAATCCTTAGAAACGAACTTGAGGCTGAATTGGAGGATAAACGACAACAAATGAGACATGAAAGTAAGCAGCAAATACAGAAGATACAAGATGAATACAAGAAAAACTTCGACCGAAAAAGAAAGAAGAATGTAGACTACAAAGAAGGCGACTTAGTAGCAATCAAAAGAACACAGTTTGTTGCCGGTAAAAAGCTATCAAATGAATACCTTGGTCCTTATGAAGTTACAAAAGTTAAAAGGAACGGCCGATACAATGTTCGAAAAGCTGCTTCGTTTGATGGACCAAATTTAACCGTCACTAGTAATGATCATATGAAGCTATGGTGTTATTCTGAAGTTGATGACGACTGCAGTAACTCCTCCGGGACGGATGATGAGTCGGATGGCCGAATGTGGGATGAGAGGGTAGAATAGAGGGCAGAACAGTACGTACTAGGTTATACAACACAGGACAGTACCTACTGAGTTGTACAACACTTACGGACAAGAGACAGAAGAAAAAGGAAAAGAAGGTTGATTGAAAATAAGTGGAAGAAAAAAGATTATTCTTTCGGAAGTTGTGAGGAATCAAGTTGTGAAGTGTGCAAGGTCGGACGGACATGGTTCCGAGCATTTGTGAAATCTTTTAAACTTAATCTTACATTTCTTTGTGAAATCTTTTAAACTTAATATTACATTTTTTTGAAATAAATAAATCTTTGAATTCTTGAATTGAACATTTTCCTGAGGATATAAAATCCTCAAGGGTTTAATTTAATCATCGCTACATACATGTATACATATGGACTACTTAAAAAGTTCTTTAGACTTTTATTTGCATTAGTAGAATTAGTAGAATTTAATGCGGTCGATGGTACCTCATCCATCATCATCCATGCAAAGAGCATAGTGTCTAGTAGAAAATTTTTTTGAATGAGTTCGAATCATAGGTGTCCCTCAGAACTTGCGTTTCTTTTTTTGACCGGTTTTAGAAATTGATAATTTGCTAAACACATTAATTGGAAAAAGTCGAAATTTTTTTTTTTTAATTTACAAAACAAACCTTAATCGTAGTTCATCTAAGGGAACAACAATTGTGCTCTGGTGAAAATTTCCATAAAATCGAAGTAATATTTGCGTTCTTCATTTAAATAATGAATTACTTACAGCAAAAAATGTTGTAAGCCTTTGTTTGAAAGATCTGATCACGCAAGAGAGGTGTATTCGTTTTTGGTATCTTTACGATGTTTTTTGCACTTTGAGTTGGCTATTTGAAGTTATATAGTGGTTGGAAAGAGCTGGTCCGAAGGACCAGATCGAACAATTAAGTAAAAATGTGGCACTACTAAACGAATCTCCGAAAATTCAGACGAATATAAGAAATAAAGTGAGCCAGGGAAGGGTATGTAAGATTCGGCACAGCCGAATATAGCACTCTTACTTGTTATATACCCCCTCGATACGGGTATCAAATGAAATGGATTTTTGAAGGGAGCATTTCATATGAAGAAATCTCTGCAAAACATAATATGACGGTCGACTATTGTTACGCACTTCACGGATTTTTTGCGAAGGAAATAAAGGAAACAAATAAATAGAAAAATAAAGTGGAATGGGTACTTCTCTGAGAAGGTAACTAACAAGAGATATAACAAAAGTATCTAAATTTGTTAGAGATGGGTTGGTTACCGTAACAATATCTATACAAAAGTGGACGAGATTAGATAAGTTGGTGTGCGGTAGCGAAACGCAACGGGTTAATCTAGTACATATATAAATATTACAAGATTGGGTCAACGCTGTTTCCACCTAACCTAACCCAACCTATATAAATATGTGCGTATCAATGCATCTTTCATTTATAAAAGGACTTCCTTAGTGAATTTGAGTGTTTTAAATGAATTAGTAAAAATTTAAATTTTCGTCAATTGTTTTACATTTTAAATTGTATAATTTTTACTATATTTTGCTTATAACACATTTCTAATTTTTAATTCAACCTCTTTTTCATTTTCTACTGCTCTATTTAATAGAAAGTAAAAGAACTTACTTACATGCACAGTGAGGGTATTATGGCTGGTGAACTGAAACATGGCCCTTTGGCATTAGTTGACGATTCCATGCCAGTTCTTATGATTATTCTGCGTGATCCGGTCTATGTTAAATGTATGAATGCGGTACAACAAGTAACATCACGAAAAGGCTGTCCTATTATCATTTGTGAAGAAGGAGATGAAGATACAAAACTATATTGTTCTCGTAGCTTGGAAATTCCACGTACTGTTGACTGTCTCCAAGGAATACTAACCGTAATTCCAATGCAATTGCTGTCATACCATATCGCTGTTCTTCGTGGCTGTGATGTTGACTGTCCGAGAAACTTAGCCAAATCTGTAACCGTAGAATAGACCACAGTAGTCTTCGCTGGCGTATTACTTATATTGAGTTATGTTTTTTATATATTTTTATATTTGGACTTGAAGCATATGCAATATATAATCTTAACATATGTACATATACATACATAAATATAATATTTAAAACAGAAAATATATAGTACGCTGATTTTTTATATCATCATCTGTATATGATTGTTATAAAAAAAAATTACAATTTAATGTGAATATATTTTGTGTAGAAATTCTTTTAATTACCTTTATTATTTGATTTTTATAAAAATTAAAAATACTCCTACTTGTATGTTGTAAGAATATCTTTTTGTACGAAAACATATTCATGTGTACTATATATACAAGTGCTCTCGTATTAGAATTAAAAAATATATACTTATATATTTTCATAAATATACATAGATGTAATATTATCGCTTAAATGTAATTTTTTATTTTAACTGACGTCAGGATAAATGCAACAGCTATGTATCTACTTCAACTAGTTTTAAAGCACCGATTTTTTTTATTTAAGAGTACAATTATTGCTTGTATTTACGTCAAACTACTTTATACAAATTGATTTTGAAGGCTGCAATTGCAAGCGGATGTAATGAAACCAATTTTTAAGAACATTCCAATATGTTCGTAAAATATTAAAATCCTGCGAACGATAACGACTTGATACTTGAACCGCTTGGTTCACAGCAGCATTGTTATCGCGACAATGAAAATTGTAGGCCTAACCAAATCAACACCAAATTGAATCTTGAATTATTTACAACCCATGCATTTGAAAATTAATTAATGTCTGACTCTGGCCAGTGGACTACAGATGGTAGTTGCACTGAGTATCCGAGTGAGACCAGTAAACTGTTGCTGGACAATCATTTTGCTTAGCGCTTAGTTTTGGAGAGCGTAGTGCCAACATTAATATAATCGGCTATTTCTGTTGACACGACGGTTATGAGACTGGCAAAGAGCTATTAAATGAAAAATCAGTAGAATTGGCTATATCGACATTTTGTCCATACAAATCTCCGCGACCTGATGGGATATTAGCATGTCTTCTGCTACTGGGTATGGACCACAATGTCCCTACTCTGTAATATACATGAAAAATGGTATTATATAACTAAGACGTTAAACTAGTCAGCAGTGTTTTTTATTGAGCGATTTGAAAATCTCATTATTTTTACTTTTTTAAAGCATCGTAAATTTAAAAAACCAAATAAATAAGCTTAAATAAATAGACGAAAAAATATAGAACTAAATAAACTATTGAGTAGATAAATAGTTTTAAATAACAGTTTAAATGTTATTTTAAATAACTACGTACACTAATCACGAAAGTGAAAATTACAAACGTAAATATATTCTTGATCTGCAAGGAACAAATTCTTGGCCAACAACCGCACACCCAAAAATTGTTCAATGTTATTATATAAGCAGTTGATATAAAGTTTTACTGCTTATAACAAAATATAAAAAACCCAAACAAACTAGAGTTTAACAAAACCTATACGACAGAGAACAAAGTTAACAATTATGGTGATTTCCTTTCTGAACAAAAATGTTGCCCTTTCGATGGATAACATTTTCTACAGTTTGCCCATACCTTTAAAAAGTGATACATTTTTTATTGACACAATGGTACAAAATATTTGAGATTTCACATTAATGTATACTTAGCGTTTCACTGTTTCTACGGTTTTTAGCACCCTTTTTTCAATAAAAATCGTCAGCAACATTGTTTTCTAATCAGCTGCTATTACCTAGAACAAACTGCAAAAAGTCTAAACCAAAAATGTATCAAAAAAGTTTACATTAAAATAAATAACAAATTGAACAGAATCTTCCTCTAACAAAAGTCTGACGAACTCTAATCAAAGTGAAGAATATATTGATTTTCATAATTCTTATTTGTATAAAAAAGTACTTAACAAAGTTGTAAAAAAGGTTAGTATATCACCCCGACTTGAGAGTAGAGGGTCAAATATGTTGCATATTTTGCCAGTTATTTGTGCAACATATTTAGAAAGGAACGAAATAGCTTTTTTTAATGTTACATATATTTTAGAATGGAACAGAAATAGTAACGAAATGTAGCATATATGTAACATTTGTGTCAGAAAAGAAAACACCATTAGTTTTTAAAATTACAACAATAACACAATACAAAAATACGGCTGCAATACACCAGAAACTTTTTGAGATTAATGTCATTTAATTTCTGTAAATACCAAGAGCAACCAATATACTCGGATCATTCTCAATTCACTCTTACATACGAATTAATATGAATTACAAGATGGTATATATCATAAGGACGCTCTAAATAAATATTGGCGTACTCTAATACATAGTATGTAATACAAACTACATATAATCGAAACTATAACACAACAATCAATTATTAAAATAATCAGCTCTATCGCGAATAAATTTTCCGATAAAAAAAACTCCCCAATTTTCTAGTTTGCTATCGTGAATTTTTCACACAAAGCCAACAAGTAAAACAAACGAAAAAAAAATTTAAAACCGAAACCATCAAAGGACAGCTTGTGGACGTTCGAATTGAATTTTCCCATGTTGAAAATGACAGGAATGGCGTGAATGACAGAGCCACGATAAATTATGGACATTGAAATCACCAGCAACAACGTATCCAGAATCGAGTAATTTTCGAGGATCTTCGATATATTGTCGGAAAGGGTATCGAAGCTGTATATAGTTTTTCCCTTTCCGTATTTGCGCTTCTCTAAAGAAACCCAAAATGCAAAAGATGTGCCCTGACTTTGAATTTAACGCAAATTCAGCTAAATGCGTGCCTAAAGATTGGTGGCACTGGTACACAACTTCATTGCGTAAATAAATTGCAAGACCCCTGTGTAGAATGAAAAGAAGTAGAGACGATACCAAAGTATGCGATAATCCTGAGGATCAACATCATGGGACAACTGGGTTTCAGTTAAGGTGAAAACATACGGTCGATGGAGACAAACATGAGCGTAGACCACGTATGTTGCAGAAGTCAATTTTGAAACGGCCTATCATAATTAAACCCAGAAAAGGCAAATAATTGATCCGCACATCACTCCTTTACCAAATTCAGGCTTGTTGCATGCGGTCTAAAATGATGTCCTCTGGCCATCCCCGCACGTAGAATTAAATTATCCAAAAATTATCGAAAAATAAAATTAGCCAATATTATTATGTAACTGTTCCTTCAATTATTCAACGTTAGTCAAAATTAATTACGATTATTTATATATGTTTGTTATATGCATATATATGTAGAGGGTGACCTGTTGAAGTTGTCATTGTGTAAACCTTGTATATAAAGCTGAGACTGTGTTTGTTTTTTTGTTTGTACCTTATAGGAGCCCAAACCGCAGGACCGATCTTCCTGAAATTTTCACACCATATAATTGAGGCTCTTGAATGAATTAAAAGTTACTTTTTTTTAATCACGCCCACCTACTTTCAAATTTTAAAATATTAACGAGCTTAACTTCGCCATTTGTGCTCAATCGCTATGAAATTTGGTGCACTTAGTCTGTGCAAATCCGGGAAGGTATTATTTTTTTTTAAACTAGGACCAGGAGGGCGATAGAAGGGCAATTCTACCCCTCCGAAACGTTAAAAACGATTTTAATGAAATTTAGAACATATATAGATCTGGATTTAAAAATTCACATAGAACAAAAAAAGCATCAGGAGGGCGATAGGGGGAAATTTCTCCCTCTCCAAAACTACCTAGCCTATTTTGATTAACTTTAAAATTTGGATGTATTTGAGTTTGACACATTGGCTATTAATTTCTTTCAAAACTAGAACCACGAGGGAAGGTAGGGGCAATTCCTGCTCCTCCGAAACCATCTTACCGATTTTAATGAAATTTAAATGTATTTATGTTTCTGCGTCACATATGCTACATATACATATTTTTAAATAGGACCAGGAGTCGACGTAGGGGTAAAATATGCCTCTCAGAAACTGTATAACCGATGGAGATAATGACGGGAGCTAACTCGCGGTTAAAAACTCGTATATTTATATAAATCTACACATTTTAAATTATATATATGCATATATGTACATTTATTCTTCAATCCAGAACTCAACATTTGTCCAGTTATAACTTATAAGCTTTCGCCATTGGATTTTTATCAATGTGCTTTTGTCGTCAATGTACATAAACTTTTTAATTTAGCCGTAAATTGAAAATATCCCGTAAATTTCGAGACTAAATAGAAATAGCCTTAAAAAAGCTAAATTTGCATTACTGATTACATAAGCAACTTGATTTAAATAAAAAAAGTTAATATCTTAATTTACAAAGCAACTACATTTTTTCCACATTTATTACAATTTTAACAATTAACTGAATTTATTTTGGCATTATCTCTATATGTATATGATTCTAATTTTAATTTTACACGCTATTAGATTTAAATATTCTTTTGTTTTATTTTTTAATCTTTCATTTGATTCAAAATACATCATTTCATGTCATTTTTAGTAATTATTTTACTTCGCAGGTGCTACACTATGCCGACGAAGAAGGGCGTTTTGATGTGCATGTGGATTGGTCACAGCTGAAACCGTTACTGTTCAGTGACCAGTAACAATATCTTCGCCACTGAAACCTTGTGACAACAACTGACACAAATGCACATTAAAAAAAATACGAGATGTTTTTATTAGTCTGAAATTGGGGTTGAACCTAATGAAGGGGACTCACTATTGTTCACTTCTACTAAGAGCATTATTTCTTTTATCAGCGAATATTTCCAGTAGCTGATCAGGGGATGACCCCTATACATGCACGCATTGTGTTGGAACTATCTTACGACACTGCTTTTTCACGCTTTTAGTTTATAGCACTATTGCAGCGTATTAAATGTTGAAGCTTTGTTTTAGTAGTTATTTGTGGTAATTATTTTACTTTCCTGGTGCTACACAATACCGACGAAGGAAGGCGCTCTGATGCGCCTGTGGATTGGTATCAGTTGAAGCCAGTACTATGACCAGTGACTATGTCTTCGCTACTGAAACCTTACGACAATAACTGACACAAATGCACATGAGAAAAAATGGGAAATATTTTTCTGGCTTATGAAACTGGGCTTGAAACCAGGACTTTGGAGTCAACGGGCAGACTACTTCGGCTATCGCCACCTTTTATTTATGTATGATTTCTATTTTTCTGCTTTTTAAATCCAAATTAATTTGGAGTTATTATTTTATGTTTGGTTAAGAAATAACCAAAATTTTTTTAATACCGGTAATATTGTTATAAGTCTATAGTTATTCATATTGGCTTTTTCATGGCAGGTTGGTTATAACGTTCATCAATTAGTCAATTGTTATATCAAGTGTTATATCATTATTTTTAATATCTTTGGGTATAATACTGTTGATACATGGACCTTTATTAATATATTATAAACTTTATTTTGATTTGTTTGTTCTATATATATAAATCGATATTAATTGTAGTTTGCCGTTGATTTCGTTAATGATTTCCCAAGCTACTCGAGGGTTATTTAGATTTTTTTTTTATATTTATTTTTTACTTAAAAATTTTGTTATTTAAGTGATTTTTAAATTTTTTTTATTCCTGTTGAAAATTCATATAACTTTTTATTACTATACATTTTTTTATTACATACATACATATTACTTTCATTGTTTGTTTATATTTTATACAGTTTATTCCTATACTCAAGGCATTTCACTAATTCATCAATGATGCAAGGATTTAGAGATCTTTTCTTTTATTTACTTTTGATTTTTTTTAAATTTTACAAACTTTTTTTTGAGTAGTTATTATAGAAATTGGCTATGTTATTTTCTATTATTAGATTGTTCCAACTTGTTTCATCGGCTAGCTTTTTTTACAGTTACTTATGTGCATTTCATCTTTAAAGCTGCTTGGGAATTTCTGATAACTATCATCATAATAATTTTTTTTATTATTTTTCATTATTTCCCACAACGATCACACTCTACGAAAAGTTTGTTATAAATGAAACAAATTGGCGACAGATTAGTAAAGCTGCATGCGGTAAATTTAATATGTCAACTGAAACATCTAAGTTCGGTTTAATTTTTGTCCAAGCCGGTTGTCAAACACTCAAACGTTGCTATACACTATACAACAACATTGTACACACCCAAATTTTTGATGGGTTTGGTAAGCCGCTTGTGTAGTCTATTTGGCGCTTAAGATGCCTAAAAATTAATTTTATCCTCATGGGAGAAGAAAATGTGTAGGAAATTATAGTAAAAATACCAAACACGTACTAGAATTTATAACTCCTAAATAAAAAATTTTACTTCAAATACATTTATGACTGTTGCGCATAGGAACTCATATTACCTATACTGTTTTCTGTATGATGTTTTCTTCAAACTGAACTCTTCTCTTATTTTTACTTTGACGGATAAAACTTATAAAACTCATATCTTAACAATTTAAATAAACTTTGCTTAGAATGAAGACACTTTTTTCATACTTACACAAAAGAAGTTACACGGAATCTTTTTGTGTATAATCCCAATTTTTTCTTTTATACACTAAATGGAAAACACCGTAACACTCAAACCTAAACAAAAGCGGTAACCGTTGCTTAGCTGTCAAAAATTGTCATACAATTATTGCGGAGCTTATGGTCTGCTGCGGTTACCCTGAATGGTTGGAAAACCGCTGTTGGCAGGCGGTAACAAGTGAACTGGTTGCAGAAAGTCAATGAAAAAAGAAACAAAATACATATGTATTTGACTACTATTTAGGTTTGTGTGTAAGGTTAATATATTCATAACTGTATATATAAAAATGGAAAACAGTACTTATTATGGAATTTTTGTATTATTTTTATACCCTTCACTTTAAGTGTAAAGGGTATATATAAGTTTGTCATTCCGTGTGAAATTTCTTTAATACCTCTCTCTGAAGAAAAATTTATATATTTTCAGAAATGTTATGAATAGAGAAGTTGATAGAGCCATGTCCGTCTGTCCGTATGTATGTGTGTCCATTGAAATGCCGTTTTTGGCGAAATTATTCATCACATAAAATTTGTTTTGGTGCAATCGGTCAGTAGTAGATCTGAATTTCTGGGCATCTAAATTCATTCAAATCGGTTGAATAGTTTTCGAGCTACAGCCGAAGAACTCGTTTTTTTACTTGAATTTTAGTATAAAAACTTCCATAACTTCGAAGCGGCTGGAACGATTTTAATGAAATTTAGTCCGTATATGTAACTAGGTACTGTTTACTTTAAATACCATTTGGATCCAATAGGTAGATCAAGATATGTCCAAAATATACAAATAAAAGTAAAAAGCATATGATTTCCTTAAGAAATACACAAATACATCCTTAGCACTCATAAACATTTTTACAAGCAATTTTTTAGAAACCAAACGGCATCATTCTTCTTTGCTGTTTTTATAAATATGTACATTAATACGAAAGAGTAGCATAGCTTTTTGAGCATTTCTATATGCAAAAAAATCTTATTTTGACGATCAGTGTTGCCACAAAATAATGTTGGGATAGAGTCGACATATAGATGATTATCGTATTTTTCTTTATATATATTTAAAATGTTACAATTAAAGAAAAAACAAAGAAATGAGACAAGTTTAATTGAATGGATTGTTAAAATACATAGTAGGAAAGACTTAATTGTTCTTATAAAAGAAATCATTCATAATTTTTTTTAACAATTTTAGAAAATTTTAAAAAAGGTAGAATGTTTTCTTACGTGTACGTCTATGTGTGACTGCTTTTTGGACAGTAACGCACACAAATACAAATATTGCCGCGGGTATTATGCGTGTAGTATCGGCTTAACGAAAGAAAATATTAAATCTAACAGTGAAAATGCTGAAATGACTAATGACGGTTTATTTAAGCGAGTCTCATCGAGCGATGCTTACCATTCAAAACTAAACTACGCCCACTGAGCAACCTAAATATGCCAAACTTTCAAATTACAGAATTGTCTACTGCTTTATGAATTATTATTCAATTTAAATTCATAAACTTTTTTTTTTTTGATGTAAAAAATGTGTAATAACTGATTTTTCATAGAAATTTATTTATTAATCCTTTAATGAATGAAATGAATTAAAATATAAATAAATTTTAATGAATTCGGCAGTAACAATTTGTTGCATTAAAGAAGAAAGCTTCAAATAAAATCGAAAGTGCGTTTTTGCATAATTTTTACCAGAAACAAATAAGCGTCTCGAATTTGTACGACGAAAAAAAGTTACTTACGCCGTACGTTTTTTGAACACCCCATTATTGCATGATCGGATCTTTCACACAGATGCTTACACTATTTTGTGCTGTCAGATTTTTGATTGGGTTATAAGAAAAAAACAAGATGAATGATTTTAATACAGAAATGCTGAAATATATGGTGGAAGAATTTTACAGTGACGCGTAAAGAAATCGACAGGTTTTCATTAAAATTAAATCACAACATAGTTTTGGTTTTAAAAAATTTTATAATAATGAAGTGCGCACTTAACTGACCATTTTAAAAATATGACTTTTAAAAATTATTAAGTAACATAATGTATTGAAAATTTTCCGATTTTATATAATTTATGTAATAATAATAAAAGAAATAGCATGTGCCAATGTTTGCAAATTTTAATTAAAAATTTTATCAACGAAAACTCAAGTTCTTCTACTTTAAGGCTTTTTACGGCAGTTTCATAAAAAGAAATATTATTTTTTACACTTTTCTTTACCCCTCTTTCATGATCCACCATTAAAAAGCAACAAAATGTAGTGTGGTTTCTGTACTATTGTTTGGTGAAACGGCCATATCGTCGTATAAAACGTCAAATAATGTAACTACACTTATTAAGATTTTAAAGGAGAGGGTAAAAACTTGATAACAGGGTTAAATAATCTACCTGAAAAAAGTTTTCCAAAACTCGCATAAAATTAAAAGAATGACTTATATTTTGATAAAATAGTTTATTTTACATGAACATGTATTTTTACACAATATTCAATAAAAAACCCGATTTTAAAATTTTGTTATTTACATGGTTTTACATTTTATATGACCATATACTTTTAATTTGTGAGTGCGTGGATTCTTATCTATGCACATATATATGTTCCGCTCACTCCTATAAGGAGCATATGGCATTCTTTATGTTCATAATATTGTTGTTTTATTGTTTTGTGTACATACATGTATACATATGGACTACTTAAAAAGTTCTTTAGACTTTTATTTGCATTAGTAGAATTAGTAGAATTTAATGCGGTCGATGGTACCTCATCCATCATCATCCATGCAAAGAGCATAGTGTCTAGTAGAAAATTTTTTTGAATGAGTTCGAATCATAGGTGTCCCTCAGAACTTGCGTTTCTTTTTTTGACCGGTTTTAGAAATTGATAATTTGCTAAACACATTAATTGGAAAAAGTCGAAATTTTTTTTTTTTAATTTACAAAACAAACCTTAATCGTAGTTCATCTAAGGGAACAACAATTGTGCTCTGGTGAAAATTTCCATAAAATCGAAGTAATATTTGCGTTCTTCATTTAAATAATGAATTACTTACAGCAAAAAATGTTGTAAGCCTTTGTTTGAAAGATCTGATCACGCAAGAGAGGTGTATTCGTTTTTGGTATCTTTACGGTGTTTTTTGCACTTTGAGTTGGCTATTTGAAGTTATATAGTGGTTGGAAAGAGCTGGTCCGAAGGACCAGATCGAACAATTAAGTAAAAATGTGGCACTACTAAACGAATCTCCGAAAATTCAGACGAATATAAGAAATAAAGTGAGCCAGGGAAGGGTATGTAAGATTCGGCACAGCCGAATATAGCACTCTTACTTGTTATATACCCCCTCGATACGGGTATCAAATGAAATGGATTTTTGAAGGGAGCATTTCATATGAAGAAATCTCTGCAAAACATAATATGGCGGTCGACTATTGTTACGCACTTCACGGATTTTTTGCGAAGGAAATAAAGGAAACAAATAAATAGAAAAATAAAGTGGAATGGGTACTTCTCTGAGAAGGTAACTAACAAGAGATATAACAAAAGTATCTAAATTTGTTAGAGATGGGTTGGTTACCGTAACAATATCTATACAAAAGTGGACGAGATTAGATAAGTTAGTGTGCGGTAGCGAAACGCAACGGGTTAATCTAGTACATATATAAATATTACAAGATTGGGTCAACGCTGTTTCCACCTAACCTAACCCAACCTATATAAATATGTGCGTATCAATGCATCTTTCATTTATAAAAGGACTTCCTTAGTGAATTTGAGTGTTTTAAATGAATTAGTAAAAATTTAAATTTTCGTCAATTGTTTTACATTTTAAATTGTATAATTTTTACTATATTTTGCTTATAACACATTTCTAATTTTTAATTCAACCTCTTTTTCATTTTCTACTGCTCTATTTAATAGAAAGTAAAAGAACTTACTTACATGCACAGTGAGGGTATTATGGCTGGTGAACTGAAACATGGCCCTTTGGCATTAGTTGACGATTCCATGCCAGTTCTTATGATTATTCTGCGTGATCCGGTCTATGTTAAATGTATGAATGCGGTACAACAAGTAACATCACGAAAAGGCTGTCCTATTATCATTTGTGAAGAAGGAGATGAAGATACAAAACTATATTGTTCTCGTAGCTTGGAAATTCCACGTACTGTTGACTGTCTCCAAGGAATACTAACCGTAATTCCAATGCAATTGCTGTCATACCATATCGCTGTTCTTCGTGGCTGTGATGTTGACTGTCCGAGAAACTTAGCCAAATCTGTAACCGTAGAATAGACCACAGTAGTCTTCGCTGGCGTATTACTTATATTGAGTTATGTTTTTTATATATTTTTATATTTGGACTTGAAGCATATGCAATATATAATCTTAACATATGTACATATACATACATAAATATAATATTTAAAACAGAAAATATATAGTACGCTGATTTTTTATATCATCATCTGTATATGATTGTTATAAAAAAAAATTACAATTTAATGTGAATATATTTTGTGTAGAAATTCTTTTAATTACCTTTATTATTTGATTTTTATAAAAATTAAAAATACTCCTACTTGTATGTTGTAAGAATATCTTTTTGTACGAAAACATATTCATGTGTACTATATATACAAGTGCTCTCGTATTAGAATTAAAAAATATATACTTATATATTTTCATAAATATACATAGATGTAATATTATCGCTTAAATGTAATTTTTTATTTTAACTGACGTCAGGATAAATGCAACAGCTATGTATCTACTTCAACTAGTTTTAAAGCACCGATTTTTTTTATTTAAGAGTACAATTATTGCTTGTATTTACGTCAAACTACTTTATACAAATTGATTTTGAAGGCTGCAATTGCAAGCGGATGTAATGAAACCAATTTTTAAGAACATTCCAATATGTTCGTAAAATATTAAAATCCTGCGAACGATAACGACTTGATACTTGAACCGCTTGGTTCACAGCAGCATTGTTATCGCGACAATGAAAATTGTAGGCCTAACCAAATCAACACCAAATTGAATCTTGAATTATTTACAACCCATGCATTTGAAAATTAATTAATGTCTGACTCTGGCCAGTGGACTACAGATGGTAGTTGCACTGAGTATCCGAGTGAGACCAGTAAACTGTTGCTGGACAATCATTTTGCTTAGCGCTTAGTTTTGGAGAGCGTAGTGCCAACATTAATATAATCGGCTATTTCTGTTGACACGACGGTTATGAGACTGGCAAAGAGCTATTAAATGAAAAATCAGTAGAATTGGCTATATCGACATTTTGTCCATACAAATCTCCGCGACCTGATGGGATATTAGCATGTCTTCTGCTACTGGGTATGGACCACAATGTCCCTACTCTGTAATATACATGAAAAATGGTATTATATAACTAAGACGTTAAACTAGTCAGCAGTGTTTTTTATTGAGCGATTTGAAAATCTCATTATTTTTACTTTTTTAAAGCATCGTAAATTTAAAAAACCAAATAAATAAGCTTAAATAAATAGACGAAAAAATATAGAACTAAATAAACTATTGAGTAGATAAATAGTTTTAAATAACAGTTTAAATGTTATTTTAAATAACTACGTACACTAATCACAAAAGTGAAAATTACAAACGTAAATATATTCTTGATCTGCAAGGAACAAATTCTTGGCCAACAACCGCACACCCAAAAATTGTTCAATGTTATTATATAAGCAGTTGATATAAAGTTTTACTGCTTATAACAAAATATAAAAAACCCAAACAAACTAGAGTTTAACAAAACCTATACGACAGAGAACAAAGTTAACAATTATGGTGATTTCCTTTCTGAACAAAAATGTTGCCCTTTCGATGGATAACATTTTCTACAGTTTGCCCATACCTTTAAAAAGTGATACATTTTTTATTGACACAATGGTACAAAATATTTGAGATTTCACATTAATGTATACTTAGCGTTTCACTGTTTCTACGGTTTTTAGCACCCTTTTTTCAATAAAAATCGTCAGCAACATTGTTTTCTAATCAGCTGCTATTACCTAGAACAAACTGCAAAAAGTCTAAACCAAAAATGTATCAAAAAAGTTTACATTAAAATAAATAACAAATTGAACAGAATCTTCCTCTAACAAAAGTCTGACGAACTCTAATCAAAGTGAAGAATATATTGATTTTCATAATTCTTATTTGTATAAAAAAGTACTTAACAAAGTTGTAAAAAAGGTTAGTATATCACCCCGACTTGAGAGTAGAGGGTCAAATATGTTGCATATTTTGCCAGTTATTTGTGCAACATATTTAGAAAGGAACGAAATAGCTTTTTTTAATGTTACATATATTTTAGAATGGAACAGAAATAGTAACGAAATGTAGCATATATGTAACATTTGTGTCAGAAAAGAAAACACCATTAGTTTTTAAAATTACAACAATAACACAATACAAAAATACGGCTGCAATACACCAGAAACTTTTTGAGATTAATGTCATTTAATTTCTGTAAATACCAAGAGCAACCAATATACTCGGATCATTCTCAATTCACTCTTACATACGAATTAATATGAATTACAAGATGGTATATATCATAAGGACGCTCTAAATAAATATTGGCGTACTCTAATACATAGTATGTAATACAAACTACATATAATCGAAACTATAACACAACAATCAATTATTAAAATAATCAGCTCTATCGCGAATAAATTTTCCGATAAAAAAACTCCCCAATTTTCTAGTTTGCTATCGTGAATTTTTCACACAAAGCCAACAAGTAAAACAAACGAAAAAAAAATTTAAAACCGAAACCATCAAAGGACAGCTTGTGGACGTTCGAATTGAATTTTCCCATGTTGAAAATGATAGGAATGGCGTGAATGACAGAGCTACGATAAATTATGGACATTGAAATCACCAGCAACAACGTATCCAGAATCGAGTAATTTTCGAGGATCTTCGATATATTGTCGGAAAGGGTATCGAAGCTGTATATAGTTTTTCCCTTTCCGTATTTGCGCTTCTCTAAAGAAACCCAAAATGCAAAAGATGTGCCCTGACTTTGAATTTAACGCAAATTCAGCTAAATGCGTGCCTAAAGATTGGTGGCACTGGTACACAACTTCATTGCGTAAATAAATTGCAAGACCCCTGTGTAGAATGAAAAGAAGTAGAGACGATACCAAAGTATGCGATAATCCTGAGGATCAACATCATGGGACAACTGGGTTTCAGTTAAGGTGAAAACATACGGTCGATGGAGACAAACATGAGCGTAGACCACGTATGTTGCAGAAGTCAATTTTGAAACGGCCTATCATAATTAAACCCAGAAAAGGCAAATAATTGATCCGCACATCACTCCTTTACCAAATTCAGGCTTGTTGCATGCGGTCTAAAATGATGTCCTCTGGCCATCCCCGCACGTAGAATTAAATTATCCAAAAATTATCGAAAAATAAAATTAGCCAATATTATTATGTAACTGTTCCTTCAATTATTCAACGTTAGTCAAAATTAATTACGATTATTTATATATGTTTGTTATATGCATATATATGTAGAGGGTGACCTGTTGAAGTTGTCATTGTGTAAACCTTGTATATAAAGCTGAGACTGTGTTTGTTTTTTTGTTTGTACCTTATAGGAGCCCAAACCGCAGGACCGATCTTCCTGAAATTTTCACACCATATAATTGGGGCACTTGAATGAATTAAAAGTTACTTTTTTTTAATCACGCCCACCTACTTTCAAATTTTAAAATATTAACGAGCTTAACTTCGCCATTTGTGCTCAATCGCTATGAAATTTGGTGCACTTAGTCTGTGCAAATCCGGGAAGGTATTATTTTTTTTTAAACTAGGACCAGGAGGGCGATAGGAGGGCAATTCTACCCCTCCGAAACGTTAAAAACGATTTTAATGAAATTTAGAACATATATAGATCTGCATTTAAAAATTCACATAGAACAAAAAAAGCATCAGGAGGGCGATAGGGGGAAATTTCTCCCTCTCCAAAACTACCTAGCCTATTTTGATTAACTTTAAAATTTGGATGTATTTGAGTTTGACACATTGGCTATTAATTTCTTTCAAAACTAGAACCACGAGGGAAGGTAGGGGCAATTCCTGCTCCTCCGAAACCATCTTACCGATTTTAATGAAATTTAAATGTATTTATGTTTCTGCGTCACATATGCTACATATACATATTTTTAAATAGGACCAGGAGTCGACGTAGGGGTAAAATATGCCTCTCAGAAACTGTATAACCGATGGAGATAATGACGGGAGCTAACTCGCGGTTAAAAACTCGTATATTTATATAAATCTACACATTTTAAATTATATATATGCATATATGTACATTTATTCTTCAATCCAGAACTCAACATTTGTCCAGTTATAACTTATAAGCTTTCGCCATTGGATTTTTATCAATGTGCTTTTGTCGTCAATGTACATAAACTTTTTAATTTAGCCGTAAATTGAAAATATCCCGTAAATTTCGAGACTAAATAGAAATAGCCTTAAAAAAGCTAAATTTGCATTACTGATTACATAAGCAACTTGATTTAAATAAAAAAAGTTAATATCTTAATTTACAAAGCAACTACATTTTTTCCACATTTATTACAATTTTAACAATTAACTGAATTTATTTTGGCATTATCTCTATATGTATATGATTCTAATTTTAATTTTACACGCTATTAGATTTAAATATTCTTTTGTTTTATTTTTTAATCTTTCATTTGATTCAAAATACATCAGCATGCGGAATTATTCAACTTCAATTCTGGATTGATTCGTAGAATTTTGAACATAAGAATCTTCAATTTGTAGTCAGAAATTAGGAAAAATCCACTGATAAGCTAAGTAAGCATTAGCGATATATGTATGTAGTACTATAAGGATATGCTTTCCCCCGCAGTTATTGAGTTTGCTTTTATAAAAAAATACTTTATGAGCATATATCAATGTTTGTGTCTCGAGAAGCGAAATATAAAGCTAATAATTTACTTCTGTTTATAACCACACACAGTGGACAAAAACACGAAGAATGCTGAAGATGAAGCTGTAGTAGCCCTCGAAAACAGCATGTTGTTGCGTTGTGCTAATGTTTGTCAGTGTAATTACTATTTTGCCTTTGAGTTCGTTTTTGTCTTAACAAATATCACATGAAATTGACTGCCTGTATGTCATCACTCACTACTAGCCTATTTAAAATTAAAAAAATTTTAACTATTTAAGGAACAGGATGCATTTATGAAATGTTCGTTTTCTGAACGTACTAGCAGATCTTAGTCTGTTATCATTGATAACAAAATATTTTCTGGATGGGAAAAGTAAGCGTTATTTTCGATGAACGGGCGAAGGGGCTGTTGAGCCTTTCTTTTGGACAACAGACGACTTTTAGATATGTACTGAAACACGTGGCGTCTTCTGTGAATTACCAGTGGTTGGCAATTCATTTTATTGAGATTATTAGAGATTACTTTAGTATCAAGTCATTTACATGATGAATGTTTGGCGTGATTATAGATAGCATTTGTATTTCTTTGGAACCGAACGTGATAAAGAGGGTGGCGATGGCTGAAGTAGTCTGTACGTTGACTATAAAACCAAAACAGACCTAAGTTCAACACCAGTTTCAGACGAAAAATATAAAAAAAAAAAACATCTCGAATTTTTCTGATATGCATTAGTGTGGCTTTGTGAGTCAGTTGTTGTCGGTAGGATTCAGTGGCGAAGGCATACTCACTCGTCACTGAACAATACCGGCTTCAGCTGATAGCAGTCCACAATCACATCAGAACGCCCTCCTTGGTCGGTATTGTGTAGCAGCGGCGAAGTAAAATAATAATAAAAATGGCTACTAAACCGAAGCTTCAACACCGCTATAAACAAAGAACGTTCAAAAAGCAGAGCTGTAAAATAATTAATTAAGCTTAGCCTCCTGTCGTTTCTCTAACTTCTCTTTCCTATAGTTCCAGCACAATGCATCGCATGTGTAGGAGTCATCTTCTGAGTGCTGGTCCCACACAAAAAAAAAAAAAACGAAGCAAGAAGTTTACATAAATAGCCACGATTGCGTTACATCATAGTTTGATGTAGATCAAATGTCGACTGTTCAGCAGGAAAGATCGAATTACTTTCCTAGCAAAATTTTATTGGTTTTTTGAGAGCTCTCATTTTCTGAGAGTTGCATTTTTTTTCTTTACATTATTAGGGAATGTAGGGAGAATTTTTTTTGAGGTACAGTCTATTGTACATACATACATACATACACATGTATTCATACGTGCTTTTTGCACGTTATTTGATTTTATAGCAGTGTTGTAGTATCTCAGATGTCAAGGAGACGCATTAAATTTTTAAGCTTCGTTTTAGTAGCCATTTTTAGAAATTACTTTACTTTGTCGGTGCTACACAATACCGACAAAGGAGGGCGTTCTGATGTGCTTGTGAATTAGATACAGCTGATTCCATTACAGTTCAGTGACCAGTGACTATGCCTTCGCCACTGAAATCTTCCGAAAACAACTGACACAAAGACACACAAATACACAACTTAAAAATGAGAGATGTTTTTATGAGTCTGAAACTTGGGTTGAACCCAAGAAAAATTTTTCGTTTTGTAGTCAACGTGCAGACTACTTCGACCATCTCCACCCTCTTCCTGCTTCCATTTGCGTAGCAGTATAAATGATTTATGATGTAAATTTAACAATCAATTACCAATTTGACTAATGAGAAGCTCATTAGTTTATTTACAATGCTAAGAAAATTAGCTTTACTAATAAACAACGGGCTTTTGTTCCATTGCAAACAAAAAAATTATTGACTGAACGCAGATTAAATTATTAAAAATTCTGACTCTTACAACAAGTATTTTTTAATTTTTTAGTTAATTTTCACAACATTAAATTAAATATCTTTTACGTTAAATAATGTAAAATAAGCTAATTTGTTCTGCTATTTACTGTTATTTTACTGGATAACTATACAATAAATTCCGAACTATAAATATTGAAATTAAAAAAAAAGACCTAAGTGACTTATATATTAAACGTAGCCTGATATATTCAACTTATTAACAGAGGACCGCACACCAAAATTTTCCATTGTCGTGGGTGCCGATGAGGTGTCGGGACGATGCCGATTGCAGTGACATCATTAGTTTTTTTCTAATTTGTTTAATATTTTCATAATTTACACAATTTTTTGTATTATTCACTTCATATTACACGAACAACCTACCAAACTTTATAATATATTCTGCATTCTTTATCTACACAGTTTCTAATTCTTTATCTATCAGTTGAGTACAGACACATTGGTGAGTATATCAGGCTATCTGACCTTGCAACGATGACTATTGATACGATGTTTATGATTATATTTAATTTTCCGTTATTTCTTAAAACTTTGAAAAATCTAATTGTTTTCCCATTGTTCAAAATATGCAAAAACTTGACATTCCTATTTTTAGTAAAAAACTTTAAATCGATGGAAACGGTACTGAAATATTAGGAAAACAACTTCACATTTTATCTAATTTTCTACATGTTTTAAATAGTACCAAAATATTCCAATGTGAATACGTACAAAATGTCCTCTTAAATAATTTTCATTAATAAAGACAAAGGTTCCAGCTGTGACAGGTTTACGATAAGGATACAAACAATACAAAACTGTCTGGAGTATTTATACAACATCATTTCTTCGTAGCCATTGTTCCTGAAACCCGGTCATTCGCGCGCACGACGCGATAATCATTAAGAGCGCATCCATTTGTGGTCGATTTGCGCACGCTACGCATTACAGAGAAAATTCGTTTTTTGGCCGAACGGCACGTATATGGAATGAACTACTCGCAGTGGTGTTTCCTGTCACTTTTAACGTGGGAAAATTTAAATCAAATGTCAATAAACAATACTCCCTCTATCCTCCTTCCCACAACCTAATTTCCTAGTTCCAGCACAATGCAACGCATGTGTAAGGGTCATCCCTTAGTGCCGGTTCAAAAAAAAAAATACAAAATCGCGCCAGCCACTAGCGTACTCTTGTTGGGCAGATAATTCAACCACAGCACTCGGGTCGCTCGCACGTGTCAGTGATTGATGTATCTCCACTGGTGAGTTTTATTCGCTTGTTATTTGTCGTTTAAGTTTAAGTTTAATATTAGTATAATTTACTGTGTTAGTTTGTTTTTTAGTTACAATACATATTTTTCTGATTGTATTAGTTCTTTAATGAGGGGCGGCAGGGGAGAGCCCTGCCGTATTTTCCCTGCTTTATCAGATGCCAGGGAAGAGATTTTACGTCCAGGGTAGATGAGGAAGTGAGATATTACTTCTTTCTAAGTATTTCACGTATATTATTTTACGTTAAACTATCACCAAATAGCGAATAATAAAAATTGATTCTTCTGAAAATAAGGTTTGCTTTCAATTTATCTTTCCCCTGTAAAGTAAGGTATCCTGTCCTTGCCTTCATGTCTTTAAAAGTAGATTACTTGACTGGTCATTATTAAACATGCATTCAAAGTACCTGATTAAATACGATTATATTGAAAGTATTTATTATTTTAAATATTTTTTCACGCCGCCATTCCTAATATCATATAATGTAACGTAACCTAATATCTTAACGTAGATTTACAAAACATTGTGTAAAAGTGGTTAGGAACTGTGATTAACCCAAAATAATTATAATTTGCAACTTTGATATTGTATTGAATTTTTTATCCTTCAAAAATAGTAATATCTCTAAAGTTTGGCCATATATTTTAAAAGAAGAGGGATTAGCGCAGTGCCAATTGCGTCTTAAAAAACTCATGTTTAAAAGTAGAAGTACAAGTGGCCACAAACGACTCGCTTCAATAGTGCACAAGTGTATATTTAAAGTATATCTTATTATTTAAGAAATATATATTTTTTTTTATCTGGGATCAGCAGTCAGGAGATGACTCCTACACATTCGAAGCAGTGCGCTGGAACTATAGGAAAGGGATAGTAGGAGAAACGACAGGAGGTGAAGCTTAATTAATTATTTTTGCAGCTCTGCTTTCTCACGTTCTTTGTTTATACACGTAGCAGTGCTGAAGCTTCGGTGTAGTAGCCATTTTTTATTACTATTTTACTTCGCCGGTGCTACACAATACCGACGAAGGAGGGCGTTCTGATGTGATTGTGGATTGCTATCAGCTGCAGCCGGTATTGTTCAGTGACCAGTGACTATGCCTTCGACACTTAAACTTTCCGACAACAACTGGCGCACAAAGACACACTAATGCATATCAGAAAAATGCGAGATGTTTTTTTTTTTTATAATTGTAGTCTGAAACTGGAGTTGAACCCAGGTCTGTTTTTGGTTTTGTAGTCAACGTGCAGACTACCATCCATATACGTTTATTACACTAAATTCTTCAAACACATTTCTTTATTGTTTATGATTGAATAAAACGAAGAATTTTTTATGTTTTGCTAAGAATTTTATTTATTTCGGCATCATAAATTTCACGTTAATTTAATTTCTTATTTCCCGTGTCGCAAGAATTCAAAAAGTCCAGGATATCCCAAACCCTAATTTCATAACTTCCATTATAGGACACGTATCCATTTAAACACATACACATGGATATGTCCACAATCGTAAATAATCGTATGAATTTTCAAAACAAAATCGATATAAGATTTTTCCCTTTGTCACTTTCCATAAAAAATTTGTGCACTTAAATTAGTACCGAGAAAACGATGGTTCTTATTGCTGTTGATTTAGTGTTTTTTTCATATTGTTGTACTTTTTTCTTTCTTTTACTCTGAATGAAAATCGATAAAGGCAATGTACATATTTATTTTAGGTTGACTTAACTAAATCTGTTCATGTGATGAAAACATAACAAACTCTAACACACTCTGCATATATACATAGTACATACTTGCATAAGTATGTACATACCCTGCAGGAAAAGAAAATAGTAAAATTGTACTGATTTGCTACTAACTTTGTCATCAGCACTAGTGACTTGTTATAACTCGCAAAATGTAATTTACTATAGACATTTAACATGTGGGTGTCATTGAAAATCTACTACTAACGTTGGTCCTATGTATTCAATGGGGTAGTAGGTAGTTCTTGTGGAAACCTGAGAGCAACCACGCCTATTTCCATCACAACAATATGAGACTATAAAAATAGTTTTACAAGATGTAAAGAGAAAGATACGTTCTCGTCTCAGCAAATAATAAAATAAAAAGTGTAGATGATTACTTGCCAATGTCATCAAAAATTTACCAAAACTAATCGACAAAAATGTTGACTTGGAGGCACTTGGGCTCCGGCTTCCTATACGATATGTATAATGGATTGTATGTATGTAATTATGTATTTATGTACATAAATATTAAGAACAGATAGATATACCATCAATAATATTTCTTTTCATTGCAGAAGGAATCTCGTATACGTATGTCCATTTAAAACGCATATGTGTGTGTAAACCATTTCGTATAAGTAAACATGTGTGTTAAAACTCGAGTATTAAACGTAAATTTTGACACATCGACACAAACTTTACAGGAGAGAACAACACTTAATTTCTCCTTTGATACATTAAAAATAATGAATATTTTTATTCATGATGATTAAAATAATTAATATAAGAACTCTTAAATGAACATGACAAGAGTGAAGTAAACTCTTTCCTCTTGGATGACATCATGAAATTTTTTGTTTCCGTAGTTAAAATGGCCATATATGTACGAGTACAAATTTGTAAATGTAATTTAACAACAAACATTGTTACATATGTCTTTACTTAACTATAATGATTAAAACTGACGTTTGCCTATGTACAGTTTTTTTTACTGTTAAGCTATGTTCACATGAGTGTCAGATTGCACAATATTGTAGAATACGGCAATATGGTGGCAATGCACTCACAATGAAAAATTGCTACCATCTGGTAATTTGTCTGTTCACACTATTGAAAGAAAACCATACAATTTCATTGGCACACAGTCCTGCGGCAATAAATTTTTCTGCCAATATTTTTGGCATATAATGCACCGACAATACATTTTGTGACGATGTTGCCACACAAAAATTGTGTGTTCATACGGTTGTTGCACATTTTGTCAATATTGTAGAAAATGACAATCGTGTGTATATACCTTTAGTTTCACAAATTGTACACCGACTAAAAGTTCATTATTTTTGTTTGAAAGTCTATGCTACAAAATTAATCCCATAATTTTTTAATACGAACTTTCTAAAAAGTATGCAATAATTAAAAAAAACAAGTTCCTTTTTAAATATGTTGCACAAAAACAGATAAATATATACAATACAATGTAACGTTTATTACACTCAGCTTTGTTTCACGACTGTTTTAACTTCTTTATTAATAAAAGCAAGAATTTTGTTTTCTGTATATTTAAGAGATTCATTGATTTCTTCTTTGTAACCACTGCTGAAATCGATTATTGGTATATATGGAATTACGGCGTAAAAGTTGTCATGACTTAAAGCTGTTTCTTATTATTACAAATTAGAAATTTTGTTAACGTTTCTTTGTAAAAATGTACTCACATAGTGAACGTCGCTTAAACAATATTATATGTCAGTAATTAATACTTACTATGTACTTATTCTTTGTTATACAACGCTTATACGTACTTACTTAGTTAGAGTTCGGATGCCGAGCGAAAAGAGATCCAGCAAATAAAAACTGCTGGGAAAACTGTAATGTAGATTTCCGAGCTACTTAAGTGTTGCAGATCCAAGATTTACAACGTCCTGGAACACAGCAAGCAATACTGTACCACCAAATATGTCAAATAGCGTCCTGTAACCAGAAAAAACTACACCCAGGGAGGATAGCTTAATTTATAAAGCAGCTGTTAAAGATCATTTCAAGAGATCAAGTAAAATTGAAAATGAGTTTTCCCCGGATTTTTGTATTAATATCGTCCAGGACAATAAAAAGACCTCTGAATGAGAAAAACTTACGTGGGTATATTGCACAACGTAAACCACGGTGTCAAAAATAGTATTAAAACTCGACTAGCGTTTTCAAGAGAACATCTTAATAAACAGATGACATTTTGGGAAAATATTCTTTGGAGAAACGAATCGAAGTTTTACCCCTACAAATCTGGAGCATCACCCAAAGTACACCCTTAAAACGGTTAAGCAAGGTGCTGGCAAATGCTTACTGACAAGCATTATGATATCATTCGCTGAATACAACCTGCCTCTAATGTGGAAATTAATGCATGATAATGACCTTAAGCACACTTCACGGCTAGTGAAAAGTTGCTTCGAGGAAAACAATATCACCGTTCTGAAGTGGCCGTGTCAATCGCAGGACCTTAATCCAATAGATAACTTGTGGAATGATTTTGAGAAGCATGTACAAGCAACAAAGACAACAAATTTTGGCGATGTGTGGAATAAAATCCAAATTCAAAAGGAACGATGTATGACATTAGTTGAAAGTTTACCTAAGAGATGATCTGCTGTGATCCAAAATAGTAAGATTGTTTTATAAAGCTGGAGATTACATTAGTGAATTAACTTTTATTTTGCCTATCTCTTAAAATCATGGCCAGGCTAAAATTAATTTTCATCTGTATAATATGTAAATAAAAATTACTAACCAAATATATATAAACTATGTTAAATTTTTATATATACTTATGTATATATATCGGGTGGTTAAATTTTAAGGGCCGATGTTGAATGTGAACCACACCTAAACGCCAAGCTTTTTTCCGAATTTTATTTGACATTTCTCTATTTCAGACTTACTCAATTTGAATTCCAAACGTCATGAATGGGCAGAATGGTGGCAAGAAATGGCAACAGTGGATGATCAATTTTCGAAGAAAATCATCTTCAGTGATGAGGCACATTTTCACCTCAGTGGATTCGTCAATAAACAGAATTGCCGCATTTGGGCGAATGAGAATCCAAGAGTGATTGTCGAAAAACCAATGCACCCACAAAGAGTGACTGTTTGGTGCGGTTTATGGGCTGGCGGCATCATCGGGCCGTATTTTTTCCAAAATGAGGCCGGTCAGGCAGTTACTGTGAATGGTGTTCGCTATCTTGAGATGATAACGAACTTTTTATGGCCCGAATTGGAAGATATGGATGTGGACGATATGTGGTTTCAGCAGGACGGTGCCACTTGCCACACAGCTAACGAAACAATGGCTCTTTTGCGCAACAAATTCAATGGCCGTGTTATCTCACGTAATGGCGATGTCAATTGGCCGCCAAGATCATGTGATTTGACACCGTTGGACTTTTTTCTTTGGGGTTATTTGAAAGAAAAGGTGTACGTCGATAAGCCAGCAACAATTCAAGACCTAAAGGATGAGATAATTCGGCACATTAATGGCATAGAAACTCAATTATTCCTCAGCGTCATCGAAAATTTGGACCATCGGATGGAGGTGTGCCGCCGTGGTCGCGGCGCCCATTTGGCCGATATTTTGTTCCATACATAATTGAGTAATACCAATATATCATAATAAAATAAAATTACAATAATTTCCTAAATAGTTTGTGTTTTATTCAAAATCAACATCGGCCCTTGAAATTTAACCACCCTTTATATAAGGGAAATGTCGTATCTTAAATTTTTGGTTTGAAATTTGGTTTTCGAATCACTGTTTCCACGAAAATAATTTCCAAGGGTTAAATAAGGCATTAATAACTTTTACGAAAGACCACGAATGTTTCATCAGACATTGGGTAGAAATACCATCTGCAAATCCAAATCAACAATGCAGTAATATTTGCAATGAACGTGCAATTAAACGAGTGTAATACGCTAATACAGGGTGGGCCAAAAGTAATCACCCGGTGCATAAGTAATCACCCGATGTTCTTTTGCTGTAATTTTTTTTTTAAGACAAATTTTGGCACTGCTTATGATATGGGCTAAGTGACCGCCGCCAGAGTTGATGACCATACAAGCAGATCCAAAGCTTTTTATTAAATAAAATTACAGCAAAAAGACATCGAGTGATTACTTATGTCTCGGGTGATTACTTTTAGTCCACCGTGTACCTAGTAATAACCATTTATTGTTATTATTTGTATACATGCAGTACATACATATATTTACGATTATTTATCTACATATGTTTGTAATGTTGTTTAGCTGGTCTATATGTACATTTAATTTTTTAAATTTTATATGTTCATAGAAATCTTTGAGAATTAATGAATACAAACAAAATAAACTAAATATCTTCTTCAAAAATTTTCTTTCAGTGTATTTAATTTTTCTAAACATTTGTACGATTAGTCAACCTTTATACAGGGTAGACCAAAAGGGCTGAATTTGAATTCTTTTTTATTTTTATTTTTTTTTGTTTTCAGTATGTCGTAAAGAAGTCGCGCCGAATTTAAAATGGAACAGTACACAATAGAACAACGTACTAAAATCGTTGAACTTTATTTTAGAAGAATATTCAAATAAATTCGAATAAAATCAAATTCTGGAAAAACTCAAGGCGATGCATCACCTTGCCTATTAAATGCTTCACCGGACCAGAGGCCCTATTATATGAGTACGAAACTATCCTAAGATCGTAACGTACATCTTCATTAAAAAAGTCAAAGAACCATAGGGAATTCCTGTAACTAGTTAGCTAGGTACGCGGGTGTGCTAAATTTCCCGAAGGTTGTGAACAAGTCCATTACCCCCTTGCAGGGGCAACCCTGATGCGCCGCATCATAGCACCCGCTAGGGAGCCAGCGTCATCCCGCCGCACGAAACCGTAGCCCTGTGAAAACCGGCGAAGCACGCCCCGCTGTCCAATCTCGCAACGTTCTACCCAGTCGTGTTCCTTGGCCTTAGCGGACGCGCGGCGCCCATCCCCGACACAATCCGAAACTAAAAATACTGCTGGTCACTCCGCCGATGTTCATGACCACCAGACCCAACCTGGCCGCCATGTACAGAACACACCTCCCTCTCGTGCTCGTCATCAGATCTCCCCACTCCACAACTCTGGCGTTGAAAACACTGGCCACCACTAAGGGTCCGCCCATCCCATCCTCGATAGCGGCCATCTTCGCTCTAAACCTCCGCACACTATCGCTAGGCGTGAGGTAACAGCTCACCACCACACAACATCGCCCACGTGTAGCCGGTTCAGTACTGTGCAGCGATAACACCTCCTGACACCCTCGTACGTCCGTATCATAGAGCTAATCCACCCGAACCGCACGTAGCCAATATCCACGCGGTTCGCGGCGCCCTCCATCAACAACATTACAAACGCCCAAACCTGTAAAATCCTCTCCCCTTTCCAAGCTGCAAGAAGATGGAACCGGCCCCCGTCTTCCTGACGAACCTTATCTCCATCGCGTCGCCAGTTACGTTGCTACGGAGACTCTTCTGTACCCTCCGCGGGTTTGAGAAGTACTGAGTCGGCCTTCACGCGCCGCGCTGAATCTTCCCCGTCGGACGGCGGTGCCTTCTTATTATTATTATTATTTTTTAATCTATCATCATTATAAGTTATAAATATATACATATTTTATATATACATATGTACATATTTTGAGTTGCTACTATTATTAGTACTACAACAAGCCTAAAGTAAATTTTGCATTAAGTTAAAATAAATACTTAAAAATTTTATTTATAGTCTAAGGGGAAAAGATAGATGAAAAATTTGTAGAATTGTATCATTATTTAGGTTTTGTATATAGTTTATCAGTCTTGAAAAATTAAAAAATAATAATATATATATGTAAATATATATGTACATTGGGGGGGGGTCAAATTGTATGGATGAAAGAAAAACTGAAAAGTCGTAGAGCAAAATATATGGAAAATTATAAGAAAATTTTCAAAAGAAACCATACCACTAAAATCAAGTCGGATCTGGCAACGTTAGCCATACAATAATCTGGCAACCGTGTGAACAGACAATTATTATTGACACAAAAATTTATTGTCGCAGAACTGTGTGCCAATGAAATTGTATGGTTTTATTTCAATAGTGTGAACACACAAATTACCAGATGGTAACAATTTTTCATTGTGAGTGCATTGCCACCATGTTGCCATATCCTACAATATTGTACAATCTGACGACAATCGTGTGATATAACTTTAGTTTGTTTTAGAACCAAAAATTCGGGTTGTATATGTATAAAAAGTACCATAACTTTGTCAAAATTCAACCGAAAGTCTCATTTTACTCAGAAAATAATAAAAATATTGTATTGTTAGAATTAGTCATATTAATGAATTGTTCTTTTTCCTTTATTCTAAAATGAAAAGAAATTTTCATACCATTGTGATGAATTAACTGTGAACTCAAACACAACGAAATTATCATTCAATTTATAGAATAATGGTAGCAGAAAATCTTTCGATTTTCGCAGGATAGTATTTGATCACAGACCAATGCTTTCTGAAGAAATTTTTCTTAGGATTTCGCGTATATTACGTTTTTCCTGTACAATTTTTATCGAAAAAAATTTACCCCTAATGAATATATTTTTTTGATCTTGGATCACCACTCAGAAGATGACCTATATACATGGGATGCATTGTGCCGGAACTAGAGGAAAGGCATAGTTAGAGAAATGGCAGGAGGTGAAACTTCTTACAACTCTGCTACTTACAACGTTCTTTCTTTTATAGCAGTGTTCAAGCGTCAAGCCATTTGTAGTAATTATTTTACTTCGCCTGTGCTATGCAATACCGACGAATTAGGGCGTTCTGATGTGCATGTGCATTGGTTACAGCTGAAGCCGGTACTGTTCAGTGACCAGTGACTATGCCTTCGCCACTGAAATTTTCAGAAAAAATGAGATATGTTTTTAAGATTTTAGTCTGAAACTGGGGTCGAACGCGGTAATTACGAAATCAAGGCGACATTTGTATGACCTCTTTAAGGAGCATCGAATATATAATAAGGAATTAAGCTTAAAAGTTTTCGGCATTGGATTTCAATCAATGTAATTTTCTGTTCAGTGTCAATATGAGAGAATTTATTTGGTTTTAGTATTTTAAGTGCATTCCCAACAGATAAAAAATCTATTGGGAATAAAGTTTCTATGTTGGCTGACAATCTTTGGCGTAATTGTTTAACTATTTTATTTATGAAAGTTTGTTATATTATTTTTTTGGTCTATTAATCTAATCTATTTGAAAAAATTTTGCCTTTTTGAAGTTAAATTTGAAACAAAAAACCCTTAAAAGAGCCATGACTCTAAAACGTAAATTTCGAAGATAAAAGACAAAAAAGGTTAAACTGGTCTCACTTATATTGAGTTTAAAAGTTACACTACAAAGCCACGACAAATGAACATAAATATAGACCAACAATACAAATAATTGGTGTCTGCTTTTATTAGTACTTAAACTATAAAAGACATCTATGAGGATACCCACCCATTACACAACAATTGTTGCAGCAAAAGAAGTTAACAAAAGTTTGGAAAACCAAACAAAACTAGAAATAGCCCAATAAGAATAGGAAACGATAAGTGGTGATAATATTTAGAAAAGCCCGGGGAAAACAATGGATAATATTTTCAAATACCAACAAATAAAAAAGAAAAATAGAAATGGAATGTAATAATCGTAAATTGCTTTTTAAGTGACTATTTAACACGTCACTGCAGGGGTAACATGTTAAAACAATTATAAAGTAGAAAATAAGTGGCGAAGTGTCATTGTAGCACTTAGAAAAATATCGAAAAATTTTGTCATTTAGAATGAAGCAAAGTTTTCCGCAACCATGAACTTTAAAGTTTAAACTGTGAAATAAACATTAATATTTTATGTTGAATTTTAGTTGAAACTTTATTTAAATAAAGTTTTAGGTATTGAATTTTGATATTCTTTTGTTTTGTTTCATTTTTTAATTTTTTCATTTGATTCAAAATACATTGGTTATGCTGGCCGATGGCAAGCCTGGTGTAGATGAGAATAAAAAACTAAAAATAGAAATGTGAGTATGTTATAAAAGTAAACTCATGGATTGTTATGTTTTTGTTTATAGATTTTTTGGTTTGTATGTTTAATATTCAAACAATTCTCGTTTGATTAATTGAATTTTAAACATATAGATTTTGGGTTTGTATTCAGAAGTTGGGAAAATCCACTGATGAGCTAAGTAAGCGTTAGCGAAATAGTACTATATGGATATGCTTTCCTCCTCAATTATTGAGTTACTTTTGTAATGAAATGCTTTATGATATTTTTCATAATGTATGAGAATATCATAAAGTATGTAATAATAAATTTCACATATAGTTTATAAGGGAAAAAGCACAATTAGAATTATATGTATAAATGAATATTCCCAAAATAAATTCAGTTAATATAGAAAACTATATGTGCACGGTATTAAATTTTGATATTCTTTTGTTTTGTTTCATTTTTTAATTTTTTCATTTGATTCAAAATACATTAGTTATGCTGGCCGATGGCAAGCCTAGTGTAGATGAGAATAAAAAACTAAAAATAGAAATGTGTGTATGTTATAAAAGTAAACTCATGGATTGTTATGTTTTTGTTTATAGATTTTTTGGTTTGTATGTTTAATATTCAAACAATTCTCGTTTGATTAATTGAATTTTAAACATATAGATTTTGGGTTTGTATTCAGAAGTTGGGAAAATCCACTGATGAGCTAAGTAAGCGTTAGCGAAATAGTACTATATGGATATGCTTTTCTCCTCAATTATTGAGTTACTTTTGTAATAAAATGCTTTATGATATTTTTCATACTGTATGAGAATATCATAAAGTATGTAATAATAAATTTCACATATAGTTTATAAGGGAAAAAGCACAATTAGAATCATATGTATAAATAAAATTTAATTTTTCAGATAACAAGGTTCTACCAAGTGATTCTAATAGAGGGAATTAAAAAAAGATATACCGGCATCGACGTTTTATAAGTCTTGAAAAAATATTTAAAAAAATCCCACAAAAAAAAATAGAAAAAGGGGATGACCAATTATGTATTAATCGAAGCTAATAATAGGGTATCCAATGAAAAATAAATTAAAATATCAATATCTCAAAAACTCGAGCTAATCTTAAAAAACAGTGAACGCACTTTGATTCGTTGGCTCCAAATTATATAAGATCAACTATCAGAAGCTCTGGCCGAAAAAAAAATTTCCAAATCCGAACACAGTGTAATTAATGCATTCTTATATATTAAAATTACTTAATTTATGAAAATCCTTTATCCGATTATTATCCGGTTAAACCAAACATCGATTAGAAGACGTGGTTTAACCCATGCAAGGTTTTTCTATTCTCTATATTTCCTAATCATTTATGGCTGTGTTTGTATTCAAAACTTTTATTTGTAAGATTAATATTAATGATCCAAAATGAAAATATTTTACATCTGGAAGATGAATATGAGTGTCATAATCTGTAGTGTATTGAATTTTAAGGAACTATGTACATAATGTAGATATATTGGGTAGAATGAATTTGGAACCAATCAACAATGTTTGATTTCTTTCATATGAAATAAAATTGATATTGTAGTTACGAACTCACTTAGCTTAGAAGCGCCCAGGCTCGAAGGTAAAAATGCAAATATCTTCCTCCGTATGTAATAAATCAAAACGAAATGCCTACCATATGAAAGGGCACAAAATCATAAAAAACTATAAACGGTCAAGGATAACGTTTTTTTTTACTTTAAGAAAATATAAAATGCCTGTTCACATAACAAACAAGCAAGCCAATGAAGTTCTTCAAAGTCTTGCACACAACAGGAAACAGGTAGCTGATCGATACACGCAACAAGGAGAGAATAAAATAGGTACCTTTATAAAAGAAACCTGTCCTATTCTAGAAGAAAGAGTTAACATAATAAATACTGATGACAACATATAACCCAGGTCAATAATAGCAAACACACTGAAGATAACACATCGCTGAAACCGGTCTGCACTCAATAATAAAATTTGACGAGGGTTGACTGCAACTCACTCAATATTGAAACTTCAATATAATCTGTCGGAAGCCAAGAAGAAATGTTCGATAAAATATATTTTATATCTTTTATTTTATTTGATCTTTTTTATAAAATATCTTATTATTTAATTACTAAGCTCGTGGTCGTTATTCTTTTGGAATTGCATTGTTTGTATTATCGATATTTCGTTAACAGTTTGTTAACATCATCAGGAAATAAATAATATAAAATCTCAAATATTTTCATTTAATTTATTAATTCTTTTCAAAAAGACCTAGCCTAATAGGCCATAATCCGTTCCACTATTCTATTCATGAAATTTTCAATATATATAAAAATATTTTCTAAAAATGTCACAAAATTTTGTTGCGAGTTGTTTTTTTTTATAATTTTAGTCTGAAACTGGAGTTGAACCCAGGTCTATTTTTGGTTTAATAATAATTTTAAACATTTTTTAAATTTCATTTATAATAAAAAGTTAAATAAATAATTAAATTACACATAATAAATAATCACTATCATTAACAACTAAATATAATCAATTATTTTATTAATAATAACAACAATAATGATAATAACCTCGATCTTAATAATTAAGTAATAAGATATACAATATATTCTAGATTAATTCCTAATAATAGTAGCAAATTTGAAGTTTAAACTAGCTTTTTAGTGAATAAAAATTTCAGTAAAACTAGTAATATTTGCTTAACCCATTAAAAACCAAGACCATTGTTTATTAAAATTTTTTAAATTCATATATTTATTTTAACTAAAATGCATTCAAAGGTACATAAAAAATATATAAAAATTAAAAAAACTATTAGGAACTCGTTTTTAGGAGCTCTACTTAAACGAGAACAATGGCTGTTTGCGTATGCTTAATTGTTTAATGTGTGAAATTTTTTAAAGCACTCTTTTTCAACAGAAAGTGTAACATCACACTGTTCACATAACCATCTTATTCTATTATGACATTCGCGGCAACGCAAGGGATTTTTGATCCTTTTAGGAAAGTGGTTACCAGCAATAGTTGCAACACAAGGAGCCAGAGAGCGTTTGGAAGTGTGGAGTTTCTGCGTATAGTTTCGAAAGTAAAAGCGAACAATATTTCATTGAAACTCTAGCAAGTTCATTTTGGAATTGTTTGCTGTTTTATACAACTTCCATGCATTTACCACAATATAGCTTAGCATTTTGGTGAATAGCGGCCACCACTTTTTTTTATCTCGAAATTTTATTCGGTAAGTATTTATAATTTATAGTTGCAATATCAAAATTGTGGCGATATTCCGCATATTTCCAAAAAAAATAAAGTGCGCTGTTCATATTTTTAAAACGTTTGTCGTAAAAACTTGATGTTTTGATTTCTTGAAATTCCATTTGAACGTGAGAAAAATCTACAGAAAAAAAAAATCTTTACTAAAGTGGATACAGTTCTTTTACTACTCAGATAACTATGCCAAAAATTAATTATTTTTCTTGAATCTTTTAACAAAATCATCATACAACTACTAAGCTTTACGATACTTTAAAATCCACTTACTTTATTACAATAAGTTTCACTCTATGCAGCTGAAGTATCACTAACCTAGACAATAATCATAAAAATCATACATGACATAATTCAAAGTAACGGTAAGATATTTTTGCACTTTGCTAAAGTAAGCTTTTGCAGTAAGACGTGTAGATCGCAAATCCAAAAGAAACGTAGTCAAATTTCTCTTCCTATAAAACTTATATACTTTTGATTCTTGCTTAAATTCTGTACTCAAGCAAGTTCAATGGCTGGGAATGGGTTAAAAAGGATGTGAAATAAACCTAGTTAATGCTAATTTATGTTTTGACTTTTGCAAGCATCTAATTGAGATGCTCTTTCCTGTTGAAAAGTGTATTTTTGTGTATTTTAATTTAAAAATATTGATATGGCTCCTTTTATAAACGTTCGTAAAAAGAAAGAATACCGCATGTGACCGCTGGGACTTTGTAAATAAAACTTTATAGTTTTTTTTTAAATTTAAAAATACCATCGAAAAAGAATAAACAACATTGAAATAACACTACAACATCGCTAACGGCAAGCTCCAAGCATTATAATGAAATAAAAGTTTCATCGAAATCATAGCTTTAAGAGTATTTTATTTAATTTTACGTTTGAAACTAAAAAATGGATAACCCTGTATAATTTCAAGTGGCAATAAGAAAGCGTTCCTGTTTGTGAAATAATGAAAAAAATTAAATGGTTTGTTGCTTTAGTATACCCAACAATAACAGTAGCTGTGGAAATTTATATACAAATTAATTTGAAAAATAAGGTTCCATAAATTTGAAATTATTGAGAGTAGACTGTACTACAGACTGTACTACTTTCATTTTCATTATATTTTTTTTTCTGTTATTCCTTCTTCATTGAACAAAATAAATAACAACCAGTACACACACGTCTCCTCAATATTTACTTGAAAATATTAGAAAAGTTGTGAGCGTGTAAATTGCGGAGACGTGAGTTCATTTATAGATTTTTTTTCATTTCAATTTAAAACATTGCAAATTTTCATGTCGTAGATGTAAACAATCCACAGGGATATCAGAGCGCCCACTTTCGTCGGTATTGTGTAGCATCAGCGGAAAAAAAATTACTTAAAATCAGCAACGCCAATTTCTGATATGTGTTCATTAACAAAGGAAACGAGTATTTTGTCAACTATTGATATATGATATTGCTGCATTTTCGTTTGCGGAAATGCGCCCAAAATAAAATATAACAATTCTTTGGAAAAATAAAGACATTTTGCAAAGTATTAAAATTATTTGGAAATAAATATGTTTACAATTGGTAAGAGTGATAAGAGTGCTCCAAGGGAAGTTTTTAAGTTTTCCATGGATTTTGCCGCGTTTTCCCCTAACTTTGACCGCGATGACGACCATTTACCCCATCTCACCCCCTAATTTTTTAGGCTCATGAATTTTTTTTTTGCCAAAATGCACAAAAGTAGAAATTCCAGCGTGTCGAAATCAAAAAGTTGTGCACTATACCACTTATAGGCAACATATTACAGAATATAATCCAACGGATATTTTTGCAGTTTGGAGAAAAACATGTTTAACTTTACGTGTTCGAAAAATAAATCAATATGTGTGAAAACACATAAAATTAAACGTGTGGCTCCAAAACATCTAAAAATTGTTTAAACTCGCAAGTGTGAACACCATATTATTAACTAACTTGGCGATGGCTGAGGTAGTGAACACGTCGACTACAAAACAAAAGGTCTTGGTTTCGAGCACAGTATCCCACATTCATAAAAACATTTTCGCATTTTTCATAAGTGCATTATTGTTCTTTGTGTTAGTTTTTGTCGGAAGGTTTCAGTGGCGAAAGATTACTCACTGATCACTGACCAGTACCGGCATCAGCTTATTCTAATCACCAAGTAACATCGGATTTTTTTGAAGCTTTAAAAAACTATGAATTTTTTTTTAAAATGCCCAGTCTCAGTCATGAAAGTATCCATATGAACATTTATATTAAAACATACAAAAATATACTTTTCAATAGAAAACTAAACAAAAACTATTAATTTTATCCATTCACTAGGTTGTTTTATTCTCACATTTTTTAAGCAAGCACTGGAAAATTTAGATTTTATTAGTTAGCAAAAGCTACTAGCTTTTACTGAAATTTTTATTCACTAAAAAGGTAGTTGAAACTAAAAATTTGCTAGTATTATTATCTTTTTATTAATTCGGCCCATTGTGTAGCATCATCGGCGAATTAAAATTATTTAAAAAACGTCTGCGTGACACCAGACGCTACAACACTGCTAAAAAAGCAAAAAACGTGAAAAAGCAGAGTTGTAAAAATAATGAAGCTTTCCTCCAGCTCTCATCTCTATCACTATCCGTTTTCTTAGTTCTGGTACATGTATTTCATATCTAGGAGATATCCCCTGAGCAATGGTCCCAATAAAAATAGCTTATCGTAAAAAACTCATATAAATAAATAAACATATTAATTTCCACACCTCGTTTAATTTCATGGAATAAAATGAAATGGATATGAATTTCTCTTAAAGAAGAAAATATAAATAAAAGCAAAGAGTATACATATATGTATATTATTTTTAAAAACTATTGTTGGCCCTGCTACGCTTTTATATCGAGTCACAGAAACTAAATAGCATCCTTGATTTTTACCTGAAAATCTTTTTCCATTTGAGCTAATTTTTTTTCGATAAATTGTTTTTAAATTGTTTAAATGTAATATTAAAGCTCATCTGCTTATCTATTGGAGACATAGTTTTAAAATTTAAAATCGGTGCAGACAGTACTTAACTGAAAGTCCAAAAAGCCGTATTTTATTGATAACTTTCAATTTTGGGGGTGTAATCGAGTTTTTAAAAATTACAAATTATGCCCACAATCTACACTAGGGCTTTCCAAAAGCACAGATAATGTAAAAAGATTAGCATGTTGTCATCGTTTATTTACTGCAGTAGTAAAAAAGTAGAAGTTTACAGTCTTCCAACAGATACTTCTGAAATTAACAGTTGATAACGGCCATCTTGTCATTTATTCATTCTGTTTTACCAAATCACCATAAACGGATATAGCATTCAACACACATGCAAATAAAAAAATTGTTATATCACAATGGGTGTTCTGCTACTTCAACGTACCACCCGATACGGCCACTTAATCGGAGAATCCGCGCCAATCGATTTCGCGTCGGTCACAAGATCTCGGTCTTTCTCAGACCACAACGTGGAGAAGATGTGAACTGGCAACCGAGATCGTAAGATGTAATTCAGTTGGCCTTTTTCTTGTAGGGTTTTCTTAAGTCGCAGGGTAGGTGTATGAGAATAAGCCACCAACCACAGCGGTCCTCAAAGTGAACATAACCCATGCCATCGGTCAAATTCAGTCTGATTTAAAGCCAGAGTCATGGAAAAGTAGACATTTCGAATGCGCCCACCCATAGAAACCGTGGCGGACACTTGAACGATATTATATTCCACACATTATGCCATCAATATGTCTTTCAAACGAATAAAATAGTTTGATGATATCTCATACATACTTTGTTTTATTTAAATTTAAAGATAGGAAGTGCTTAATGGAGAACTCTACATTTCCTTCCATTTATAGAATATACGAAGTTTGAGACCTCGTATTCCGTTGACAAATTTAGTTAAGTTGTATTAAGAAAACTTTTTTTTTATCTTGGACCAGCACTCAGGAGATGAACCCTACACATGCGGTGCATTGTGCTGGAACTAGAGGAAAGGGATAGTAGGAAAAATGGTAGGAGGTGAAGCTTCACTATCTTAGAACACTGCTTTTTGCACCTTATTTGTTTTTTTATAATAGTGTTGTACCGTCTCTGATGTCAAGGAGACGTAATAAATTTTGAAGCTTCGTTTTTAGTAGCCATTGTTAGTAATTATTTTACTTCGCCGGTGCTACACAATATGGCGAAGGGTGCGTTCTTATGTGCCTGTGGATTGGAAACAGCTGAAGCCGTTACTGTTCAGTAACTAGTGACTATGTCTTCGCCACTGAAACCTTGCGACAACAAATGCACATCAGAAAAAATGTGAGATATTTTTAAGTAGTCTGTTTTGTAGTCAACGTGCAGACTACTTCGACAATGAAGATTTTAGTTACATTCTTAAGAGATGTTTTCAGTTAAAGTATATAAAATTATGGAAGAAGCTCACCCTGCATATATGTATGCTCCCGTCGTTGCTAGTAGGATGACAATGGACCATCTTACCCCATATTCCATTATGAATGACAACTAAGAAACCCTCAACTTATTTTAATACGTTTATAAATGTAAAATAAATTATTTCCGTTCCCGTTAGTTTAAAATGGCTAAAATACAAATAATAAGTTATTTAAGAAAATGTATCCCTTGCAATAATAAGGCCTGTCACAACAAGCTTACAAATCTCTATTTTAAATAAGCTTACGGTAATAAAATTAAAACAATCTCTTTTTGGTGTGACGAGGATTGAACCAACGATTTTCTAGTTGTAGAACTAACGCGCTAATTACTAAGCCAATACCAGCCTTCAAACAAAATAAAAAAGAATGAATAAACTTCTTAAAACAGACACTTATTCAGACGAAGTGTAATTGAAAAACTATTGCTATTTAAGGCGTATAGTACATATGTATGCTTATGAAAAGTGGTTGAAAATTGCTTATGGTAAGCTTATTTCCCAGTTCAATTACATTTACCAAGCGATATGATTTATTGGTATTGTTTATATTTTTCGTATGGCACACATACTTTTGGATAACTGTATATTTGCATTAGTTCGTTTGCATGTCCCTGTAGATAATATTGGACTACGTGTTCCATAATAGCTGAAATGGACTGGTTACAAACATAGTCCTATGTAATGCAAACGTGGACAATGCAATTGAAATCAACAGCTAGTTGTTTTACGACAAATGTTCGTGTTTTGTTTTTCGTATTTACGTTTACCCCGTCTCATTCAAATTACTCTGACGTTCTTCACAGAATTGTTACATGGAGCAGTTTTTGACTTAGTCCGATGTAATGCAAAGATGGGTTATATGCTCCACCCGTAGGACATCGTAATGTTAAATAGACTAAGGTTTCTCCATACATTTGTGTTAGGCTTTGACTAGTCCTTGTCCTATATGAATTATACTATACATGCATATAAGAACTAGTCACATTATCTGCAGGGGTTGGACAAACAAAAGCTCATGTTCTTCACACTCACACCACTCAGGCACACATCCTAAATAATATTTTATAGTTGACACATGTGCAGCTTATGATTATTTTAAAACGTTATAAGGGGTAATTCCGAAAAGATTTTAATGTACAAAGTTTATATGAAATGAAATTTTATAACCATGTGGGGATATTTCAAAGCACAATCACAGGTACGCAACACTTGTATGTAGACATAATGTATATGTTGATGTTTTTCTTCCAGTTCCAATGAAACTTACATACAAATGTATGTATTTGTTCTTAAAATGCGTCTCTACTAAAGGGCTACACAATCTATATACGAATATGTACTTATAAAGGGTGGTTAAATTTCAAGGGCCGATGTTGATTTTGAATAAAACACAAACTATTTAGGAAATTATTGTAATTTTATTTTATTATGATATATTGGAATTACTCAATTATGTATGGAACAAAATATCGGCCAAATGGGCGCCGCGACCACGGCGGCACACCTCCATCCGATGGTCCAAATTTTCGATGACCCTGAGGCATAATGGAGGTTCTATGCCGTTAATGTGCCGAATTATCTCATCCTTTAGCTCTTGAATTGTTGCTGGCTTATCGACGTACACCTTTTCTTTCAAATAACCCCAAAGAAAAAAGTCCAACGGTGTCAAATCACATGATCTTGGCGGCCAATTGACATCGCCATTACGTGAGATAACACGGCCATTGAATTTGTTGCGCAAAAGAGCCATTGTTTCGTTAGCTGTGTGGCAAGTGGCACCGTCCTGCTGAAACCACATATCGTCCACATCCATATCTTCCAATTCGGGCCATAAAAAGTTCGTTATCATCTCACGATAGCGAACACCATTCACAGTAACTGCCTGACCGGCCTCATTTTGGAAAAAATACGGCCCGATGATGCCGCCAGCCCATAAACCGCACCAAACAGTCACTCTTTGTGGGTGCATTGGTTTTTCGACAATCACTCTTGGATTCTCATTCGCCCAAATGCGGCAATTCTGTTTATTGACGAATCCACTGAGGTGAAAATGTGCCTCATCACTGAAGATGATTTTCTTCGAAAATTGATCATCCACTGGTGCCGTGGTCGCGGCGCCCATTTGGCCGATATTTTGTTCCATACATAATTGAGTAATACCAATATATCATAATAAAATAAAATTACAATAATTTCCTAAATAGTTTGTGTTTTATTCAAAATCAACATCGGCCCTTGAAATTTAACCACCCTTTATAAAGCATAATGTGTGTTTGTTTGTACCTTACAAGAGGCCTCTGGACCGATCTTCCTGATATTTTCACGACATTTAACTGGGACACTTGAATGAATTACAGGCTACTTTTTTTTAACCATGCCTACTTTTTCGCTCACTTTTTTAAATTGTGTGACGTCTTCCGCATAGTTTTTAACAGATATTGTAATATAAACGAACATAACTTCGCCAATTGTGGACCAATTTTAAAGTATATGGCTGCACTTAGTTATACAGGGTGGCGCAGAATGAGCTATATGGTTTGAACTCTTTATGACTTTTTTTATTATTATTTATTATTATTTTTTCTTTGTTTTTTTTCTGAATAATTACACGATCGAACAACGTACAAAAATAATTCAATTTTATTTTTCAAACCAACAGTCTATTGTGTTGACACAGCGTGCATATCGTCGTCATTTTAATGTGCGCATTGCACCCACACTAGGTTTAACAGCTCCTGACAGTTTTCTACCGATGAGAATCTATTTACCGCCATCCCACCTTCTAATTTTTTGGCTCATGCATTTTTTTGCCAAAATGCACAAAACTAGGGGTTCTCGCGTATCGAAATTAAAATGTTTTACACTATTCCACCCCTAATATACATACGAGGTCTGTTCAAAAGAAAAGGTAAATTCTGAATTTTTTTGAAAAGTATTTATTTATTCATAAATATCCATTTTGTCCCGTCCAAATTAAAACCCCTCTGATATAATGCACTTATACCAGCGCTTCTTCCAATCCTCGAAGCACTTCGGTATCATCAGCTTGTTCTTCGATTTTGACTTTATCTCATCAAAACGATGGCAAAACGATTTTCTTTCATTAGTCTCTTCAGTTTTGGGAATAGGAAAGAGTCACAGGGTGCCAAATCTGGTGAATAAAATTCACCTTTTCTTTTGAACAAACCATGTATATACATATGTACACATAATGGAAAAATTTATAATTATTGTTATAACTTTTGCACTTCACTAATTATAAGTCCGCACGCACGAACAGGCATATTATGCATACTGTTTGATTGATAAAAAATATGTGTACATACTGTATATGATAATTTTGTGTCCGTTAAAGCAGGCTACAGACGAGTGATTCGTGCGTGGTCGACGTCTTTTTGCTTGTTAATGGGGTTCTGCGAGTTAAAATCACAAGAAATGGAACACTTGGTAATAATTTTAAGGGGTGGCGATGGCACGATGGATGGTAGTCTGCACGTTGACTACTAAACCAAAAACAGACATGGGTTCAACCCCAGTTTCAGACTAAAAATTTTTAAAATAAAAATAAGCATCTCGAATTTTTCTGATGTGCATTAGTGTGTCTTTGTGTGTCAGTTGTTGTCGGAAGGTTTCAGTGGCGAAGGCATAGTCACTGGTCACTGAACAATACCGGCTTCAGCTGATAGCAATCCACAATCACATCAGAACGCCCTCCTTCGTCGGTATTGTGTAGCACCGGCGAAGTAAAACAATAATAAAAATTACTACTGAACCGAAGCTTCAGCACTGCTAAAAGTATAAACAAAGAACGTGCGAAAGCAGAGCTGTAAAATTATTAATTAAGCTTCACCTCCTGTCGTTTGTCCTACTATCCCTTTCCTATAGTTCCAGCACAATGCTTCTCCTGAGTGCTGGTCCCAGATAAAAAAAAAAAAAAAAAAAAAAAAAAAAGTAGTTAAAATTTTCTAGGCATGAATAGAATGATAAGACTAATCTTTTGCAGTAGGCCACAAAGCATACAAAGCCGTTTCTCTCGCACGGTAACTAATTTTTGTGGTTTCTTTTGCTTCTTAATTATCAAATATTGTTGCTTTGCTTTGATATTTATTTTCTAGGTGTGAAAATTTAACTTTTTTTTTTACCAAGCTTCATTTCTGCGGAAAAGGTGTACCAATCTGACGTCTTGGAAAAGCTGTTGTAGTAGTGGAATAAATATAATTGGAGTTTTTTTTTTTTTTTTTTTTTTAAATATATTTATTAATGAGGTCTTTTTTTATTTTATTTTGTTTTATTATTCGATATTTCGTTAACAGCTTGTTAACATTACCAGGATCTTCGATATTTTGTAATGAAAAAGGTCAATTAATAATATAATTATAATTGGAGTGGTTAAATTGGAAACAGATTCAAATTAAAAAATTAAAAAAAAGAACAAGTGAAAAAATAAATAAATAACATAGTAACAAACAAAGAAACAAAATAAACTTAAGAAAAATTTAAATAATTTACTTATGTACACCAACAAATTACAAAATCAATACGATAAAATAAATAAAATACCAAAAACAATAACAATTGAATAGTGAAATAACTAAGAGAAAAAAAAGAAGGGAAAACCTCTATACCAGTGACGGGCGGGGAATATGAATTAGTGTTGACACCACCAACCACTGGTGTCACTTAGGGTCACGGTGACCGGATCAGGACTTTTATGACCTTTTTCATTGTGCTAAATCTCCTTATCATACCCGACTAAATCTTTTGTATTGTTGATGCCATTGTGTTGGTTCCTGCTAGACTGTTTGGTGATGAAGGACTAACAAGCAGCGATTAGCTCAGAATTGACTTCGGTCGGATGTTTTCGCCTTAAGTGAAACCCAGGTGTCTGAAGATGCTGACCCGCAGGATTTTCACATATCACATTCGACGTAGGCCTACGATTTAATGACATCTGCAAAAGAATGGATAGGGTTGGAAGTTTGACATAGAAGGTCATTAAGAAAAATAAGAAATAGGGTAGGAGAAGGAATGGAGCGTTGGGGTACCCCTGAATTAATCTTGAATTCGTTAGATGAGATCCCGTATATAACAACTCTTATAGCGCGATCCCTGAGAAAGCTCGATATAAATCGAGAGAAGATATCACTGACACCAAAAGCAATAAGTGTGGATAAGAGTGCTCCATTCCACACTCTATCAAATGCTTTGGAAATATCTAGAACCACTACCTTACTTTCGCCGAAATGGTGGATGTATCGACACCATTTCTCCAAAAGGAAGGCCAGTAAGTCTCCCATGGAAGGTTCTTCACGGAAGCCATATTGCCGGTCGTTAAGTAAGCTACTGGCCTCCAGATACTTCATAAGATGTAAATTTAGCATACTCTCCATTACTTTGGCAATCGTAGAGCATATTGCGATTGGGCGATAATTTTCGGGGTTGCTTGCCTCTCCCTTCTTGGGGATCGGTGTTACATTTGCAACTTTCCAGCACGACGGAAATTCGTGCTGAAAATGATTGCCAGAGGACGCGATAACGTCTAAGAGTACTGCTTCAAGACCAGTGCCGGAATTCCATCCGGCCCAGGTGACTTATTTATTTTGAGGTGCGCTATAACCCTTTTAACTGCACGAGCTCGAAAGTATACCTTTGGCATAGTTACGGATACTCTCTTGCTAGCGGGCTGTGGTTGATTGCTTTCCGGCAGGTGAGAATTACCTGCAAACATTTCAGCCAGGAGGTTAGCCTTTTCAACATGGTCAGTGATCATCTTTTAAAAGAGGCGGCATAGAAGAACTAGCATTTTCCTTTATTCTTTTAACGAATGACCAAAAACTTTTAATTCCCCGTGAGGCAGTAAGAACTTTAGCGCGAAGACGGTGCTCGTTCAAAACTTTTGCACGTCTTAGCACTTTGGCACACGAAGATCTCGCTTTTTTGCGCATCACATCAGTATCCTCGTTTTTATCATTCCGCCAGATACTAAATGCTTCCTCTCTAGATCTGACTGCAAGTCTGCACGTCTGATTAAACCAAGACTTTGGTCTAGGTCTAATCGAAATTTGCTTCGATGGTATGAACGTTTTCATAACAAGCAATATTATATTTTGGACCATTTCAGCCATGGCATTGACATCACTGTCAAGGAAGCAGAGCTTTCAATTAAAATGCCGAAGGAAATCGTTGAGATCAGACCAACGTGCCTTTTCTTAAAGCTGGCGGTAAAACACTTCGTTATTCCGCCAACGAAAAGGAGGCGGAAATGGTGCAATGACCCAAATTTCCGAGAGGTGCGCTAATGTTGATTTCATACTTGTCAGGGTGTGAAGTGAGAAAAAGGTCGAGGGGTTTGTGTTGGTGCCCGATAACACATGAAATATGTGTTTTGGTTCATTCACTAATTGCGCAAAGTGATTGTGAGCTGCAAATAGCTCACCATATTTACCTTCTGGAGTCGGATGGCTCGAAAGGCGGAACCACGATAAATTATGGACATTGAAATCACCAGCAATAACGATTTCACTGTTTGGGTAATTTTCGAGGATCTCCGATATAGTGTCGGAAAGCGCATCGAAGTTGTATATAGTTTTCTCCCTTTCCGTATTTGGGCTTCTGTAAAGAAACCCGAAATGCAAAAGATGTACCCTGATTTTGAATTTAACCCAAAGACAGCTAAATTCGGGATCATGCCTGCCTAAAGATTGCTGGCACTGGTACACAACCTCATTGCGTATATAAATTGCAAGGCCCCTGTGCAGATGGAAAAGAGATAGGAGGTGATACCCAGGTATGTGAAAATCCTGTGGGTCAGCATCTGCAGACACCTGGGTTTCACTTAAGGCGAAAACATCCGACCGATGGAGACAAACGTGAGCATAAACAGAGAAGAAGTTTGCCCTTAGGTCACGATCCGGTCACCGTGACACGCAGTGAGAACAGTGGTTTGTGGTGTCAACACTAATCAATATCGTCACTGGAATAGCGCATTTTTCTTCTTTTTTAGTTATTGCACTGTTGTAATTATTATTGTTTTTTATATTTAAATTTCAGTTTATTGTTTGTGTAAGTAAATTATTTCAGTTTTTATGGTTTAGTTTGTTTTTTTTGTTGTCACTCTGTTGTTGATTTAATTTTTTTTTTACTTGTTCTACTTTTTTGTTAATTTGAAATTATTTGTGCGATTTAACTATTTCTGTTTTAATTATATTTATTTTAAGATCGACCAGCGGACCAAAAGAAAACAAGTTTATACAAGACAAACGAATAAACACTACTGGTAGCTTAACGTTAAGTATTTGCACAGTAATAATAATTTAGGTGCAAAGAAATACAGATATCACAATTGTGTTAATCAGGCACGATGCAACAGTTTTTTTATGTTTACATTTGTGCAATTTTAATATTTTATACAAAAATTTTTTGATTTGTACAACGATGAAGGTTTAGGAAAGTGTGCCATTTCCGTATACTCAACTTTCGATATAATAAAATTGGCAACACGAAATTAACATCATAACTTCGTTAGAGTACAAATTGTATACCTAATATTTAATGTATGCGAATCAACGTATTCAGTTATAACAAAAAAAGCGGTGTCGATGGATGAGGTGACAAAGTATTCTGGAGGGCGTTTTGGTGGAGTTTTTATTGGTGGTTCGAATCATGTTATAATATGTAAGTACGTTTTAATTTAAATGTTGTTCTAGTAGTCTAATTCATAATATATAATGCATATTTCATAAAGAAATCACCTAGTTTTTAGTTTTTCTTTTTTGTATATTTTTAACATATCTCGAGCTTCCAAGAGGGTCCAAATGGTATTTAAAGTAAGCAGTCTACCTAGTTACAAACACGGACTAAATTTCATTAACATCGTTCCAGCCGTTTCAAAGTTATTGTAGTTTTTGTAGTAAAATTTCAAGTAAAAAAACGAGGTGATCGTTGTTCTTCGGCTGTAGCGCGGAAACTATTCAACTGATTGGGCTGAATTTAAATATCCAGAGATTCAGGTCTACTACTAATCGCCTATTGTACAAAAACGAATTTTATGTGATGATTAATTTGGGTAAAAACGGTATTTCGACGGACACACACACAGACGGACATGGCTCTATAAACTTCTCTATTCATAACACTGCAGAAAATATACAAATTTTTCTTAAGAGAGGTATATTAAAGAAATTTCACACGGAATGACAAACTTATATATAACCTTTACACATAAAGTGAGGGGTATAAAAACAAGTACTGCTACGACAAGCCAACAGACTTTTTGTTAGAACCAGTTAATTATGTCCATGTCGTAATTATTGTGTTTTTATGCTTACAGGTTTTTATATGATGACACAAAAATATACGTGTTGAGTAATATATTTAAATATATACATATGTATGTCTTTTAAATGTTATTTACTATTTATTATGTGCACTGGTGGACGCGGGAGATTGCTGGGCTCAGGCGTGACTGCCTCAGCAATAGGAGGGTCTATACTAGGGCTAGGCGGGCCGGCGAGGCTCTACTGGAGGCCCAAGAGTACAGGCGGTCCCGCGGGGCGTTGCATCACGCGATTGTGGCGAGAAAGAGGGCAAGATGAGAGGAACTTCGGAGCGACCTGAACCGTGATCCATGGGGACTCGGCTAGAGGATCGTGGCGAGCAATTTGGGCGCGGGCCGTGCTGGGGTGCAATTGGACGGCGCGCGGATCGATGCGATTGTCGCGGATCTGTTCCCTCCACTGGGCGGCGAACGTGGGTCCTACGACGATGAGGTGCCACCGCCCTTTACCGGGGGGAGCTCAGGATCGCCGCCGGGGCTCTTCGGACGGGGAAGGCCCTGGCCCGGATGGGGTACCGTCGGAGGTGCTGAAGATCCTGGCCGAGAGCAGGCCGGAAGCATTGCTTCCGGTATATGATGCTTGTTTAGTCCAGAGCGTCTTCCCAAGACGCTGGAAGACACAGCGGCTCGTGCTTGTTAGCAAGGGCAGGGGCGATCCGACCCAGCCATCGGCATATCGGCCACTTTGCATGTTGGATGGCGCCGGCAAGCTGCTGGAGAAGCTACTGCAAAGAAGGCTGCGGAGGCCGTGAGGATGGCTGGGGGGCTGTCGGATAGACAGCATGGCTCAGATCTGGCAGGTCAACGCTCGGGGCGATTGCTGATGTCGTTGGGTGCTGCGAGCACGCTCAGAGTGAGAGGTGCTATTATCCGAAGCGCATAGTTGTCCTGGCTACGCTCGACGTTCGGAATGCCTTCAACGGCCTACGATGGGCTGATGTTCTGGAGGCGCTACGGGGGAGGTTCCGTATTCCCGGATACTTGTTTAAAATTCTCCGTAGTTATCTGGACGATCGGGTGCTGTTGTACGATACGCCGACGGGGCGGAGGAGCAGGACGATCACGTCCGGCGCGGCCCAGGGATCTGTGCTGGGCCCAGACCTATGTAATCTGACCTACGATGGGATCTTTGAATGGGTGAGAGAACCAAACGCAGGGTGCTCGAGGCGGTACAGCGGAGTGGTCCTGATTGGGACGTGGCTCTGGGCCTTCCCGAAGTAATGCGGAAAGCGGTCCCGGGGAGGAATCAACCCAGAGGAGGAGGAGGGATTTTTTTAGTGGCAACACCACTCGACGCAGATGAGGACGGTCTCTGTAAGTGCGAAGGCATTTTCAAACCTACCTCACACGCCAAAAAAAAAAAATTTTATTTTTGAATATTTAACATTTTGATAACGTAATAAATAAATAAAAACAACATAAAATAATTAAATTATTATTAATTAAAAATAAGAAATTACCCCACAATTGTTAACAAGCATGTTAACCTAACTTTTAAATGTCAGACTGTTTCGTTACGTCATTTGACTAACCTGCGCAGAAAATTATATTTTTGTGTTCGGGGTGGCGTAATCTGTAGTTCTATTATTCTTGGGCTTTCAGTGTGTATTATTTATTTTTTTAGATTTTTAAAATAATACTACCCATAAAATAGGACAAAATTATAATCTCTTGCAATGCTTTGGAAAATTAGTGAAAAATAATTTCTAGTTTTTTCCGTTATATTGTGTGTAAATTAAAAGCTTGGGAGGCAGTTTCTTAATAAAAATTTTTTTGTAATAAATCAGCCGTTGATTCTTTCCCCCTCGCTCATTCTCTCTAAGTTAATTTAAATATATTACAAACTTTTCCATGGTAGCTCGTACACTTTTATGTTTCCTTGCATTTTTCATAAATAAATATTTCCAAATACAATGTAAAAATTTCTTCTCTTCTGTTCTTTCCATTATATCTTAATTTTGGATTTACGTATGGCTCACTTCTTTCATTTGTTTTCCAATTAAAACGAGGTCTGCACGTTGACTACAAAAAGGAAAAAGTAATTTTTAAAATTTTAGTTTACTATTATTAAATTGAACTTAAACTACAATTTGAAATTTCTTACAAATAATAAAATTCTGTTTTTCTAATTAAACTTTCTTCTTCGTTTTTTTGCGCAGGGGTCATATTAACTCAGCGTTGGGAATAACATTAATCTGATAAAGCAATAGAGTGCAAAATATTTTCTTATGAACGTACCGGTTTTCCAGGAGTAATAGATTGAATGGACGGAATCCATATGAAAATAATTGGTCCCTGCAGATGTTCTGATTTAGACTACACCACAAAAGGCTTTTTTATAATAAATACAATGATTGTGAGTACAAGTAATAAATTGAATTGCTAAACTTTCATTCTTTTTTATTTTATAATTAGATTTGCGGTCATTAGATGCGTATAAGATATGTATGTTCACAGGTACTGATTCCTTAATTTGGAATAGTGAAAAGTATGAGTCTGGTGAACGTAATACGTGGATTCTTGGTATGAAATTTCAAATAAAATTGAATCAGTTTAATATAATTATAATTTTAGTTTCAAAATAGAGAATACGTATATATTTTCGATAAATGCTGATAACACCAACAGTAAGGCCAAATTGTCGTTTTTTTCGTTTTCAAACTAAAATGCTAATTAGAAGCAACACGAATAATATCATGCTGAGTAATTTTACTTCATTATATCTGTTTGTACCTTTCAACTACATTAGTATGATCTAATTACCGACAAGGTTATTAGTAAAGGAACTGGCTTCTTTTTGTCTCGGGATTGACAAAAATGCTAGTTCTCCTGTCGATTTTTTCGAGCTAAGCAACGTAAGTGAAATGCAAACAAGATTCTTTCTTCATTCTTCTGTTACTAATGAGCAACATTCTGCAATGAATGTAGAAAAAAACTTTGTCATAACGGATGAAAAAAGGAAAGAGAAGCAGAAAATTGTTCTTAGCGAAAGGAAAATATATAAAATATGGTGAATAAACAGTCATTTCCCATTGTTTGTCAAAGGAAGGTTTAACATGTCGTATGATAATTAACAAACATTTATTAGATATGAGCGCGTAAATATGTATGTATGTATTGACATCCCGTTTTCAAAACGCATTTACTTCCTTTCGGATTCATCCCGTACACATAAAAAACAAAAGTTAGAAAGAAAATCCTGCATGAATACAACTTGTGAAAAGCCAGAAATTAAAAGAGGAAATACTATGAGAACAATTTTAAAAATTATTTAAAATTTAAAAAAGGAATTGAGTCAACATATATACGTATGTATGAAAGACCTGCAAGAGTTTTGTTTTTTTACTGGGACCAGTGCTCAAGAGGTGCCTCCTACGTATGCACCAAAACTAGTAAGAAGCAACAGGTGGTGAAGAGATAAAAAGATTAAGCTGAATGTATATACAAACACAGGACTTTTTGGTTTTGTAGTCAACGAACAAACAACTTGAGCTATCGTCACCCTCAACCATAAACCATTCATGAAAAGGTTGTTGATAACTTTTTTTAAATGTTTTGTAATAACTTAACAGTGACTCTTACTAAACTTAACACTAAATTTTAAAATATATATAAATTTACAGAAATTTTATATATAAATATATTAATATATTAATCATGGATCTAAGTGCATTATCTACGAGGTTTGTCCAAAAGAAAAGATGAATTTTGTTTGAGGCATCATGCCTCAACCACCCTATACACCAGATTTGGCTCCCTGCAACTTTTTCCTATTCCCAAAACTGGAGAGACTAATGAAAGGAAAGTGTTTTGCCACAATTGATGAAATAAAGTCAAAATCGAAGACGAGTTGATGACCATACTGAAAGCGCATTTCAGAGTGCTTCGGTCCCAATCAGGACCACTCTCACTCACCCACGTCTGGGTACATCAAGTCCGCAGCTGGCGCCATGGCCCTGGTCCGTATCCCCTGGTCCCCGTCAGAGGGGGCCCCGCTATGCAGCAGCGCATCGAGGTCCTCGCAATCGAGCATCCTCCCTATCACGGTGGCAGGAGCGAACCCGCCAATCCGCTGCGCCATTGCACCTCTTTCAGTATGCCACCTACTTTCAGTATGTTCTGCATCATCATCCGTCATACCACAGTAAATGCAGTCGGGACCATCTGCCCTGCCCATCCGGTACAGGTACTTTCGGAGTATCCGTCGCCCGAGAGGAAATGTGTCAGGAAGTAGTTAACTTCCCCAAATTTCCTCCGAATCCATACTTCCACGAAGGGAATGAGCCTCGCCGTCCACCTGCCTACCGTGTCCGCGGTCCACCTGTCCTGCCATCGCCGGACAGTTTGGGGTCTCAGACCAGTAGCACCAACACCAGGGCCCTCCCTCCTCGAGGTCCAAGCCTCCCACCGCTCGCGCGCCAAGAGGTATATGGGTATTTCCGAACATATCACCAGGACCGCAGCGCCCGATACCGTGCGGTAAGCCGAAGCAACCCTAAGGGCCGCCGTCCGCTGTACCGCCTCGAGCACCCTGCATTTGGTTCTCTCACCCAGTACATCTCCCCAAATCTCGTTCCAAGCAGCAAGATCGACTTCGTGACCGCCATAATCAGCCTCCTCTTGCTCTGTGTCGGGCCTCCGACATTCGCCATGAGTCTGCTCAACATGCCAGTATTTGGGCCCAGTAAGTCAGCCTACAGTCGAGTCTGACGCCCAAATACCTTATCGCACTCTGGGTAACCAGAGACACATCCCCTATCCGCATGCCGACGCCTTGTGGTATGTGTGCCCGTGTCATTAACATCACCTCGGTCTTCTTTCCGGCCAATTCCAAGCCGTGGTCCTAATCATGACCCAGTTCAGCTTCCCCCTGGCGTCATCCATATCCCGCGCCAAGATCGGATAATAGCGCCTCTCGCGCGCCGTCCAATTGCACCCCAGCACAGCTCGCGCCTAATTTGCCCGCCACGATCCTATAGCCGAGGAGGATTACTTTGAAAGCGACAAAATGGATATTGATAAATAAATACTTTTCAAAAAAATTCAAAATTTTTTTTGCCGAAGGTATATCTTTCTCATTTGCAGTCTGATCTTAAAGAATGAAATTTCTATGTTTTTGTCTTAAGAAGCCCAATATTCTGCATCAATAGCTTTTTTGTTGTTTTGTTATTTTCTTTGGTTGCTTACACAAAAACACATCCCTGTTAAAATGAAAAATATAAGCTTTTTGAAAATTTTTTAAAAATGTTAAGAGCCTTACGACTGTCAAATTCCCATCCGTATTTTGGTCAGATTGATAACATATTATTTTTACACTATTATACTTTCCTATTTGTTTTAAGTTTTTGACATGTCGTATTACAATATAAAAGGGCCTTTAGTATTTTTTTTTCTGGGACCAGCACTCAGGGGATGACTCCTACACATGCGAAGCATTGTGTTGGAACTATAGGAAAGGGATAGTAGAAGAATACACAGGAGGTAAAGCTTAATTAATTATTTTACAGCTCGCCTTTCGCACGTTCTTTGTTTATACTCGTAGCAGTGCTGAAGCTTCGGTTTAGTAGCCATTTCTTTATTATTATTTTACTTCGCCGGTGCTACACAATACCAACAAAGGAGGGCGTTCTGATGTGATTGTGGATTGCTATCAGCTGAAGCAGGTATTCTTCAGTGACCAGTGACTACGGCTTCGACACTGAAACCTTCTGACAGCAACTGACACACAAAGACACACTAATGCACATCAGAAAAATGCAAGATGTTTTTTATAATTTTAGTCTGAAACTGGAGTTGCCTTTGTGTTAGTTGTTGTCCGAAGATTTCAGTGGCGATGGTATAGTCCCTGGACACTGAACAGTACCGGCTTCAGCTGTAACCAATCCACAGTCACATCAGAGCCCTCTTTCGTTGGTATTGTGTAGCAGCAGCGAAGTAAAATAATTTTTAAAAATGGGTACTGAAACAAAACTTCCAAATTTAATACGTCTCCTTGACATCACAGGCGCTGCAACACTCTTATTAAACAAAGAACGTGCAAAAAGCATAGTTGTAAGATAGTGAAGCTTCACCACCTGTCATCTCTCTTACCATCTCTTTCCTGTAGTGCCATCACAGGAGTCATACCGTGTGCTGGTTCAAGATTTAAAGAAACAAAAGAAATGCCAAGTGTGTACTCGGCATAACAAAAAAAAAACACCGTTTTGTGTAAGAAATATGTTTCGTAAGTAATGTCTATTTTATGGTCGTCATAATGGATCCACAGAATAGACTATTTAGCCGTTGCGGCCATATTTCGCAATAATTTTCTTTTATTGGATGTTAATGTCCAAAATGGAAGCATAGGACGACACGCGCTAACGCAATAACATGAATCGATTGAGATGCGAGTTTGGTGAGCAATTATTCCCACGATTTGGAGCAGTCCAATTTGACTCCACTAGATAATTTTCTGTGAGAATACGTAAAGTCTCTTGTGTACAAGGACAAGCCAGTCACAATTTCAATCATGGAAGACAACACTACAGTTACCTTGGCTAGATGTCGGTTGAAATGCTGGAAGAAGTTTTTACAAAATTGGAGCTCACAGACGGACTACCTCCGGCATAGCTGCGGCAACATTTACAAAAAATTACATTTCAAAAGTAAATGGCAGGGCTTTCTCTATACTCCCAAGTAAATATTTCATTCACTTTTGCAAATTTTCTGTTTTCTAGTTTTTAAAAATGTCTCTAATATTCCTGCAACTCATAAAGAAAGTTGAAGAACAATATTATTCTTTAATATCAGCATAAAAATGACAACAAACAAACCTAAAGGGAATAATGTGTCGAAATTTCTTTTTTAATATAAATCCCAAATAGAAGATAAGAGAGAAAATAATTTATGCTGTAGTTGTATTTTCAATTCCACGGCATTGTGCAATTTGTAATTAAAAAACAATTCGAGTGGAATACATTGTTCGCTCATAAAATTTTAATTAATGCGTTTTTACTTCTGCAACAACAAGAGAGCCAGCCAGCTGTCTTCTTCTGTGCATCTGCTAAGAAAATATTTTACCAAAGAAATAAACATAAACAAAAATGACAAATTACTTATAGACAGTACTGCCACGTACTTTTCTCGACATCAACAAACAAGTTTTAAAATATCCCTATATATCAAAAAAAAAGGTTCGTCTAAAAATAAACATAAAATTTCTATTGAATCTATTTATATTTGTAGGAAGTATCAACATATGGTGCTCCGGTAGTCTAGTTTATCAGTTGGGGGTTCTAATTTCGATTCCTAGCAGACTCTGGTCTGTATCAGCACAATACGTGAAAGTTTTATCACAACAGGTATCACAAAGGGACTATAATAAATTGGACCCAAGTAGGCTGGACCCTTTCTTTACCTTTACATCCAGCAATCTGATGACCTAACCTTTCCTAAGTATAAATATAGTTTGTACTAAGTATCAAATTCTTCAAAACTACCCGGGCCCACTATTGCAATTCTTATCGTTCGCTTACGTTCAGTAAATACGCGTCTCCATATTTTCCATTTGTTGATTCAGTAACGCTGAGGTTACATGATCAAATTTTGTTTTAATATTTTTCACACATATTGTTTGCCAAAAATTAATTAATGTGACGGCTGCGACGTAGGCTGCACGCAAGTTTTAAGCAATTTTATTGCTCAAAAATCATCATCAAAAAATAACAACAAATATGTTCATAAGAATAACAGTCAGTTGTTGCAATTAAATTCGTATCAACTTTTAAAATCATGTGCGTTTTAGTGAAAAAGTGTGAGTCCATTACAGTTTGAAAGGCAGATCGAGTTAAAAACCAAAACCAGAAACAACAACGAGAATACACAGAGATGCTGATCGCAAGCAAGTAGTTAAATTCATTTCACACTATTTCTTAACCTTTTAATTTGGTTATCACTCCAGTTTTCCACATTAACTTTTCGGTTTGTACCTCTGTTACACTTATCAATCGCTTTCGGCAATTCATTTCGGATCATTTTGTTATTAACTTACACCGTTCTTCGACAGATTGACTCATTGTAATTACATTTTGACGGCGATAGGATGCATAATTTTGGATGATTTGATGTTTGAGAGATATAAGACAGTAAAGGTAACGGTAAAGAATAGATATTGCAAAATTTTTAACTTGCAACGTTATTCGCGGCTGTGCTTCTATTCATAAACTTCACTGCCATTACTCCAACAATTATCCATACGTCGTTTTTGTATTAAATTTGTTGCCCAATAGTGTCACCCTGCTCATTTCACTCCTCATTTCCCGTTTAGTTTCACAAAATTCTTATGTCACAAGCACACACACTCATGATCATAGAGCCACCCACAAATGTGCTTATTTTTTTATTATTATGAATTTGCACAGAGTACAGAGGAGAAAATTGAGGAATTCGCCAACCACCTGGAAAACGTATTTACACCAAATGTAACCGCTTCCCGTATTGCGCCGATTGTCATAAACGAAAGAGTACAACGTCCACTGAAATTCCGATTTGCTGAAGTCGAATCTGCTATAAAAACGTTAAAAGCCAGAAAAGCTCCAGGCAGTGACAAAATCACAGGAGCAATGATAACTAATCTGCCACAATCAGCATTGAGGCTGATTCTCTTTATTTTCAATTCTATGTTGAGGTTGGGTACGTTTCCGAAAGCATGGAAACACTCAGAAATCGTAATGATTCCTAAGCCAGGTAAAGATGTTACGCAAGTATCTTCTTATCGTCCAATAAGCTTATTGCCGATACTGTCCAAACTTTTTGAAAAATTGATTCTCGAGAAACTACGGCACCACGTTGACACTAATTCTGTTATCCCACATCACCAATTTGGATTCCGGAAAATGCACAGCACTGTGGCACAAGTACACAGAATAACAAACCTTGTCCGATCGGCTTTCGAGAATAAAGAATACTGTTCGGCACTTTTTATTGATATATCTCAAGCGTTCGACAAAGTCTGGCACGACGGTCTGATGCACAAAATTGTAAACTTGCTACCGGAAAACGTTCACAAATTGTTCAAAAATTACATAACTAATAGATCTTTTCATATAAGGTCGAAATCGGTGATATCTTCCATTAAAAATATCCATGCTGGTGTACCACAGGGAAGTATCCTTGGTCCTTTTCTGTACATTTTATTTACTGCGGATATGCCTACAAGTCAATTGACGCATACATCAACTTTCGCGGATGATACTGCTTTTCTAAGCATACACAAGAATGCAGCAGTAGCAAGCCAACATCTTCAAGCGCATTTGAACTTTTTGCACCAGGAAGGCTGTCCTTGATCGTTGGTTATTGCTGTTTCTAATTATTCTTTGGCAATTAAGTTTTAATTAAATTGTGCACTTCTTTCTCCACTTCAATAATTTTCATATCAAGGAAATTTGTTCGTCCTATTTTATATTTGAATGTTTTTCCTACCGCCAAAAGACCTTTCCCCAAAAAAAATGTTCCTTCATCCTCAGCCATTTGCACTCTCCAATAAGACTGGAACTACTGATTTCGTTTATCTTTTCTTCATTTTCCCGTTGTGCGTTGCCACATGAACCGTTTTACTGAAGTACAGGGTGGCTGATGAAATCCGATACCGAAAGAAAACTTGATAACTTTTTTTCTATCTAAGTAATCTGGAATTTTTTTTTTGGCTTTTGTAGATTGATTCTTAGATTTAACGAAAATGAAAAGTGGGACACTGGAAAAAGAATGCCGCTATCACGCATTGGCGTCCGTAGTTTTGGTTCAACTAACTAACAGGCTCATTTCAAGAAATCAACCTCCCATTGTCCCCCCAGATCGCCTGACGTAACTCCACCGGACTTTTTCTTGTATGGTTATTGTAAACAGGAAGTGTACAAATGGCAACAGAGAAATGTGGAAGAACTAAAACAATCAATTCCAGCGATAATAGCTGCAGTTCCTGCGTTAACTTTGCAGGCAGTAATGAACAATACGTAATTTTAAATTACGTAATTAAATTTTTCCGAAATGGACTAGGTGATATATGCATATTTTTCAGAGAAAAGTGCTTTAATAATAGACTTCCATAATTTTCCCCTCTATGGTATAATAAATAGCGGCTTCGCTATCAATATCTTTTCGCATGACCGGCCGTGGGTGGAAGAAGAATCTAGTAGCGAATAACACATTTTTTTTCTTACTTTTAATTTGGAACGCGTTCGTGAAATATTCGCTTGAGTTTGCAGTTAGTAATGTCACGAAATAGGCGAATATTCAGATATAGGAATACGAATATTATTAAATCACTAGTATGGTCGGGCTTTTAGATTAATATGTGAGGTTATGCCGTTATAGTAGTGTGTGTATAAAGCTTGAAGGGATAGTTATCATGAACCAGTTCCCTTTTTAAAACTTTCGTGATATATGTATACATGCATGTACATAGCTACTTTTATACCAAATTTCAGCTCAATACCTTTAGCAGAAAAATACCATAAAAGCCGTGTCAGATACAACTTTATCGCTTTGCGTGACGTTTTGAACTTTAATAGAAAAGTGTAGAGCAAAAGGTGTATGACACAATAAAAACTTTGACAACTCTCGCGCACTGTTTGTTTACCAAAAAAAAGTGGTTGATAATTTTGCTATTTATTTTTTTATTATAAAAATAAAAGTAAATAATGTTATTTGACGATATATTTTACAATGTTCTTCTGTTTTAAAAGGAAAATAATAGAAAGGAAGACACGAAAAAAGAAAATTATTCAAGCTGACTGTCAAAGCACGCAAAAAGTTGAGAGTTGACGTAGTTTTTGCTTCACGCTGCGTTAGAAGTGTTTTATGCGGCATGTTTCGTATATGTATCTACATTTCAACTTAGATGTCAGAGCAAGTCTGGAACGCAACCCGAAGCAAAAGTTTTATCGGACACCTTTGTATAATAAATACCACCTAAAGCGTTACATACGATTGTGAACGTATATTTGTATGTTTGGTTTAAATTTTACCATGTGTGATTACAGTTACAAGCGGTTAAAAACAGCTGTAATAGACGCATCTATATCGAATACAAAATATGTGCATAGTAGGAATTTAATCTGCCTATCGACAGCTTGCTTTAAAGTATTATTGACAAATGTTCAAAATTGGATATATGTAGATTTTACTCGAAAACATGATGTGGTATTAGTTAGACAGTTGCAGCAATTTTATTTAAAAAATACACAACTTTATAGTTTGTATTGGCTGAATTCCCATGGTGACCATGTTCGTGGAAATACCTTAAAGCCAAAACAAGTATCTACCAATAACTAAAAGAATAGAGCTCAAGTGCTAATCGTGCTGTGAAACGGTTTCTCATTAGTTAAATAATGCAAAAATATTAAAAAATTGCCAATGGCAATAATTCATATGACAATATAAATGAAAAGTTTTATATAAGTTAAATTCAGTGATATTATTGGAAATGAGTAACGTCACAATTACAGTGGAAAAAGAGCTTAGGGTATAGAACAAGAAAAACGCAACAAACACGTTTTATTAGAGCAAATACTCAGAGGTCGGCGGTTTGTGTTCCCCAAAATAACTCTTTAGAGACTAAGCAAAATTGCAGAAAGACGTTTAACGCGGTATTTTCAAAAGCGCAAAAAACACATGCATGATTTCACATTTGATTTTATAAGTTGTGGCCGTTTTTTATTGTTCATTCCTCAGCAGTGTTTTTCGTGGCACTCAGTTTCTTATTTCAGCTTTATTCCAGCTAAAATTTAATTAATGCTGTTGCAATGAGTGCAGAAATTGTGAAAGATGCCTCTGGAAATTTTCCATCTACAGACATTTCAACTCGAAACTCCGCACCACCGCCACCACCAACAGCTGCCGGCCGTCCACCCACATCATTACTTTTTTCGGTGAGTTATGAATGTATATCGAATACAGTGCGTATATGGATGTTCCTATATACGTGATAATGTTGAATTTGTGTCGAGTATTTTTTACAAAAACAAAAAAACCTACCATATGTACCCACACAAGTTGCTAAGGGAATTTGTTTAACTTCTTTGTGCAACAAACATTCATTTCAATTTAAAATATTGAAAACTTCCCTCACAAACAATTACAGATATCCACACTAGTTGGAAAATTAATTATATATTTCTTTAATATAAATTTGGTTAAACCCCAGTGTAAAAAATTATTATCCTTATTAGCGGGGAAATTTAGTAAGTAGCCGTTTAGGAGGCGACAAAACGGCATTAGCACGTCCCTCAACCGCTGTACGTGCTGTTGGTTACTCTGCAAACAGTTCTAACTCCGCTGGCCAACGCTTTGATCAGTTGTTCGTGGAAAAAGCCAGGCAACAAACATTGTCCTCAGCTAATGCGGCTGTAGTTCCTACCAAAGAAGTGAGGTAAGTAAATAAAATTCTTGCTTGTTGTTGTCTCTTAAGAAAAACTAAAACTTAGTCCTCAGATAAAATATAAAAACTTGGAAGCGAAAATTGTTAAATTATTGGAATTATCAATTGTTATAGCGGCAAAGGCAATTGCATGCGATAAGCGAACTATACCGTCTGCAGATGGCAATTGGGAGGATGGTAAAATTACCGATCATAAAGCAACATTAGCTGAAGCCTTAAATAAGGCCAAAGAAGCATTTTCACTAGATCGCACGCTGCATCGATTTCGAGATCAACATGGTGAAAATATATTTCACAACTTCGATTTAACCTATGCAGTAAGTAAAATCGCTAATTAAAAAATTTTTATAAACCCTTTTTGTTTCTGAAATACTAGGAACTACCACGCCATATGTTTAGTGTTTTGGCAAAAAATTGTATAAAGACCATATTTTTACGTTTTCCCTTTTTAAAACGTGTATTTTACTTGATTGCGTGATTGCAAAATAAAATAACGAATTGTTTACGTTATACCTTTTAAAACGCGTTTTCTTTTACTTACTACAATTCTTGAAAAAAGCTAAGAAATTTCACATGTTTATAAAGGGTGTCCCAAAAAGAACGCAAGATTTAAATTCGGCGCCATTCGAAGTGTCATTGTTTGACATGTGAACAATTGTTATTGTTTGCTAGTAGAAGGTACGAGGTTAGTGAAAATGGAGCGCTACACGAATGAACAACGCATTCTCATTGTGAAATTGTTTTACCAAAATGGTGAAAGTTTTGCGGCAAATTGCGATCAATTTGGGGTCACACTGTAAAGAGATTAATGGATAAATTTGCCGAAACTGGGTCTGTTAGTGATGTAAAGACAACAACGCGCCTTCGACGAAGTCGATCGACCGAAAATGTCGCAGCTGTACGTGATGATGTCGCTCAAACTCCATTCACCTCAATTCAATACCGAGCTCAGCAAATTGGTGTATCCAAATCCACTATGCAGCGAATTTTGACGAAAGATTTGCATCTTCATGCATACAAAGTTCAATTGACTCAGGAACTGAAGCCATCTGACCATGGACAGCGAAGGGAGTTCGTTAATTGGGTATTGGGGAGACAACATGAAAATGCTGATTTTGCCGATAAAATCATCTTCAGTGACGAGGCCCATTTCCATCTTGATGGCTTCGTCAATAGGCAGAATTGTCGCATTTGGGGTGAGGAAAATCCTCGAGTGATTCACGAGAAGCAAATGCATCCTCAACGTGTCACTGTGTGGTGTGGATTTTGGGCTGGAGGAATCATTGGACCTTTTTTTAATGAAAATGAGGCAGGTCAAGCGCAAACAGTCAATGGTGTTCGGTATCGTGAAATGATAACCAGTTTTTTCGTGCCTAGAATTGAAGAAATGAATGTGGAGGGCATGTGGTTTCAACAAGACGGCGCCACATGTCATACAGCCAGAAAAACAATTCAATTGCTGCATCAGTCATTTAAATCTTACAAGAACTCCCTAAAAATATTGAGAATTACGAAATATACAAACAAAACAAACCAAACATTTTATTATTTCATTTAAATCTTTTTAATTCTTCTAAATTAAAAATTTTTATATTTTAAATATAACAAACATAGATAAATAATCGCAATGAATTTAGACTAATGTTGAATAATTAAAAGAATACTGTTCACAATCTGAAGTTCACTTTCAGGCACTAGGTTACACGATAGCTTCAAGAGTGTTTTTACAATTGCATGACCATTGCTAACATTGACCCCTATTTATACTCCAGAGCCATTTCCCACTATAATCTGCTAAAACAATCTGCATATACATACATATTCCAGAAATCCATTAATTTAAATTTTTATGTTAGTTACACTGTGCTACAGCAAAATTATGCAGGGGTTCTCATTTACCAATTCCATTTTGTTGGAGTCCATAGAGAACGAAAATATATGTAGTTTTTTTAGGTCAAAAAGTGATTTTATAACGGAATATATAGTGAAAAACGTGTTTTTTAGAGTTTAAACTTGAAAGAGTCATAACTTCTTTGTTTCCGAACCGATTTCTATAATTTTTCTTCCGTTTGAAGGATCTTATATACTTTTTGTAAATCGGTTAATAAATGGCTAAGTTATAGTGGTTGAACTGTAAAAAAAAACTCATTTTTCAAAAAAAAAATTATTTTTCCTCAGGCTCTAAGTTGCTTATGAGATGCCAAACAATATACATATATATTTGTTATTCTGAAAAAAGTACACTAAATTATCTTTCCGAAATGGATAACTAAAATTAAATCGGTTAAAAAATAAATGACTTATGCAATTTTTTCCAAAAAATTTAAAAAACAAAAGAGACTTCCAGATGTTTTTCTTCCAAATGTTTTCTCGTCTAAACTCAGTCTAATTCATAAGAAACTGTGTTCCTTGCGACAGGTAGAAGGATAATAAGTATTTGTGAGTTTAGTGATAAGATTCCTAGTATTTACGAAAACTATTCTTGTTATTGGTTAGTGATAAAAGTTCTAGTATATAAGGAGATGATGTTAAAAAATCGAGACATTGATTAATAAATCAATCTGTAAGGAGAACATATCGTTTCTTTTTTTTAAATTCCTGACAGTGTTATTAATTAGTTAACTAATACAAAGTGTTATTAATAAAGTTTAGCAAAAGACAAAAACATAACTATATTAATTAAAAATGTGCGATAAAAGCAACAACTTTTGATTTATATGTGGAATGTTTGTGAATAAACGACATAAAATTGATGTGTCGGTAAATAAGCATTTTATTCCCCTTTATGAAGAATATTTTAATCATTGCTTAGTACAAGGGAATTGGTTTATACCATCGGTTTGTTGTTCATCTTGTTACTCAATACTAAGATCCTCGAAAAAGGATCTACATACATATATGGTTTCCACCACGTGTACGTAGAGAAAATAATTGCTATTTCTGCTTATGTTTAACAAGAAGATATCATTTTAAAATAAGGGAACATATTAAATACGCAAATGTTGATAGTGTTATTAAGACTGTATTGCATCAGAAAAACAACAAATAAAGAACGTTTTGTTTTCCAAGGGGAATTTCATGATCTTGTTCGTGATTTAGAATTGTCCAAAAGACAAACCGAGCTTTTACGTTTCAGCTTAAAACAGTGGATCATTTTGCAAGAGAAGGAAACATCACATTTCGTAGGACCAGGGAAACAATTTTTTTTGATAACTATTCAGCAAAAGCACTTAAGATAGTGATTTGGCTTACTGCAATGATGTAAATACATTGTTTGAAAAACTGGCATATAATCATGTTCCACAAATTTGGCGATTATTCATTGATGGTTGAACAAAAAGTAATATAAAAAGTTATTTTTACTCTTATATTTTCTTTATATATCTTTTGTTGTAAGGCTTGAAAGCAGTGCTTTTGCATAATGATGGATCACTTCTTTCTGCACCGTTGGCTTACGCTACTAACATCAAAGAATCGTATGATAGTATGGCTGTAATATTAAATGCCATAGATTACACCACACAGAAGTGGCTAATTGTAGCTGATTTGAAAGTACTTACAATTTTGAATGGCATGCAACGTGGTAACACTAAGTATCGCTGCTATTTTTGTGAATAGGACAGCTGAGCCTCTTCTAAACATTACATACAGAGAGATTGGAATCATCGTACAACAGCTGTTGTTGGTGAAAAAACTAGCATGAATATCCCATTAGTAAATCCAACAGATATTATTTTACTACCGTTGCACATAAAGTTGGGCTTGATAAAACAATTCCAGAAAGCACTTGATAAAAATGGACCAACATTCAAAAACCTTGAACAAGTTTTTCCAAGAATAACAGGCGGAAAATTAAAAGAAACTAAAAAGTATATAATGAATGCAAGCACAATAAAAACCAAGTTTAAATCAACAGGTCCGGAAATTGGTAAAAGATGACAAATTCATGCAACAAATGAAATTTGGAGAAAAATATGCATGGAATGACTTTGTTTCAGAGTGAAAATTTTCTTGCAAGCACAGAAAGTGAAAATTATGAGCAGATAGTAAACAATATGCTGTCTGCCTGCCTTCCAATGGGTTGCAGAATGTCAATAAAACTTCAGCTTCTGCATGCTCATTTGGAAAGATTTTCATTAAATTTAGGACAGATGAGTGATGAGCAAGGTGAACGATTTCACCAGGAAATATTTAGAATTGAAAAGCGTTATATAGGAAAAAATTAAATCAGTACACTTTCTAACTACTGCTGGTCTTTAAAGCACAAATCATAGCATAAGTCATTTATTTTTCAACCGATTTAATTGTACTTACCCAATTTGGAAAGGTAATTTAAATTTTCTTTTTTCAGAATAACAAATATATATTGTTTGTTATCTCATAAGCTACTTAGAGCCTGATGAAAAAAAAATTGTTATTGAAAAAGGTGTTTTTTACACTTCAACGACTATAACTTAGCCGCGTAAGTTTATTATATGTATGTTTTTAATTCTGACACTTTTTTCGTTCTTTATAAGTTATTCTAAATATTAATCGAAGTATTGTAAATTTTTAGTGAGAAAACAGGATGAATTGGCTTTCATTGAAATTGACTTGCTGGAAGACGTAAATGAAGTAAAAATGGAGCAAAAAGACTCACTCATAAAATCTGGAGAAAATGGTAAAGAGGTATAAAACTTAAAAACAAATATTGCGTATGTACATATGTATGTACATAAGTATATATGAATTATTAATATTTTTATTGGCACTCATGGAGTAATTGGAATCCTGCAAAATTAAGAAGCAAAAAATCAGAAAAACTTAATTTTAAAAATAATGTTTTTTCTAATAAAAACGATGAATTGTCTGCGAAGCAAGCAGTTTTTTTTTTTTGAAAATGACAAGAGAGCAGAAGAACGGCATAAACTACAAGTCACTGAGTTCAATTTAAAAGCTGAATTGCTACAATTGCTCTAAGAGCCTATTTCACCAATTATATTTAAATATCAATTCATATTTAAATGTCGATTTTCATTTTCATCTAGAATATTTAAATACTCTTTAAGTAGCCAGCACTCTGCATTTAAATATTGATTTTTAAAAAGCTGTAAGTTGACGCTATCATATTAATTATCAGAGCGTTGTGTTTCGTTATTTCAGTTGGTGAAAATAAAATTTTTTTAAACATACTTTAAATAAAGATCTTTAATTAAATTAAATTGTGTTTAAATATGTTTGGTGAAAGAGACCCTTAGGTATTACTTTATAAAAATTAAATTGAAAAACTTTAATAACAACAAAAAATTAAGGCACATTACATTTCTATTTAACAAATAAAAAAACAAACTTAAACATTTAATGGTAATGGTGAGAAAATTATTATTATTAGCCGACAGAAAAAATTCAACCTCAACAACATTAGTTGAATGCAATTCGTATTATTGATATTGAATCTTACCTGTATTCTTTTATACGCACATTTTGTATAAGAATGAAAAAGCTTTACAGCCTTATTCATAACGTAAACGAACAGAAAAAACAATTATTGCATTATTTCAATAACAAATAATCAAGTGTTCAGGTAAAAAAATATAATTCCGCAATTGTTATATGAACGGAAATTGAAAAGAATTACATAAATGCGTATACAATTTTTAGGAAAGTTTTTCAATTAAAAATTTTTTTTTTAAGTAATCTCTAACTGTAGCAATTCAGCTCTTATATTAAACTCAGTGACTTGTAGTTTATGCCGTTCTTCTGCTCTCTTGTCCTGATTTTCAAAAAAAACTGCTTGCTTCGGAGACACTTCATCGTTTTTATTAGAAAAAACATTATTTTTAAAATTAAGTTTTTCTGATTTTTTGCTTCTTAATTTTGCAGGATTCCAATTACTCCATGAGTGCCAATAAAAATATTAATAATTCATATATACTTATGTACATACATATGTACATACGCAATATTTGTTTTTAGCTTTTATACATCGTTACCATTTTCTCCAGATTTTATGAGTGAGTCTTTTTGCTCCATTTTTACTTCATTTACGTCTTCCAGCAAGTCAATTTCAATGAAAGCCAATTCATCCTGTTTTCTCACTAAAAATTTACAATACTTCGATTAATATTTAGAATAACTTATAAAGAACAAAAAGTGTCCGAATTAAAAATACATATACTACATATAATAAACTTTGCGCGCATCACAATCGTTCTCATTATATAATCCAGTTGTGGACTTGCCTAATAATGAATTAACTCTCGTCATTGCTGGAAACCTTGCTACAGTATGTACCACGCCCCCCCGTCTTATACAGTTGGTTACGGTCATTTGAGATCGCTATCTTTGCCTTCCTTTTGATGTTCTCATATTTGTCCGTAAGCTGCTTTGACGATCTAATAGTTTGGAACTGTGCTCCAAACTCTGTTGATATTTTTTCCCACATTTGGTTTTTTTTCTGCCAACTCGCTGCATTAGTTTTTTTTGCATTCTACTATATGACAGTATTTCTCGACTAGCGACATTAGCACATCTTCCTCCTGATATGTGAAGTTTGAAGATCTAAAAAGAAAAAAAATTTTAAGATACATATGTATGTATGTATGTAAATTTCTGTGGTAATCAAACATTTACCTTGACCGCTTACCATTGGATAAGTTAGATTCATCAAGGAACTCTGTGCAAAATACATCTTCGCTTTCCATTGTGTATAGGGTTCTACAAAAAAGAATACACATATGTATGAGTGTTACGACTTTCATATTAAACATTTACTTACATAGTTTTATTCAAACACAATTTATTAACTTCTGTTAATTTCTTCTTTTTTAAACAACTTTTATTTTTTTTGTAAACAAAATGAGAGTGTTGCCGTATTTTCTATTAAATTCTTTTGTCAAGTAACCGGAAGATGGTGAAACGTAAAAGAATAACCGCTGGTTAAACAGTGGCTGTTAACCTAACCGAAACTTAGTTAATTATTCATTAAAAATTATATAATCATACATTGTGAAAATGGCCGTTAAACTTTATACGTGCGGTAAAAGTCTTCAGCCGATGTTCTTTTGCTGTAATTTTTTTCCGCACTTTGTAAGGGAACATCTTCAAATATTTCACAAACATTCTGCGTACGACCCGGTGGCTGATGCTCAATTGCGTGGCACGTCGTCTGGTCGATATTGCGGGCTCCTCTTCGACATCTTGGGCAACATCGATATTCTCAGCAGAGTGGCTGCTCCGGGGCCGGCCAGCCTTGGGAACATCACGTGTTGTCCCAGTCTGTTCAAGGCGAGTGGCCAAACGCCGCAGTGTTTGCCCAGTTAGCGTCGGACAGCCACGAAATCCACTCTGCGCGCACACAACCGACAAATTATTTCGAAAAAAAATGGAAACAATTATTCAGCGTTCTGGCGGTGTAAACCAATTCATGGCTTTTCGATTTGTATTCTGCGTTTGTAAAAACTGAATTGACATTTGCCGCCATTTGTTATAGCGTTTTCCTATAGGCTGATTACTTTTTCCCCACCTCGTATATCTGAAAACACGATAAAATGAGATGGCTATTGTTAACCCATTCTGTGTTTATAGCGAAATCATAACAACAGATAGTGGCAACATCATGCAGTAGTTTATTCTTTCCCGATAGCTGACACAATTAGTGCATGTTTTTTCTTCAATTGTAAAAACTATAAAGATTTATTTAAAAAGTCTCAGCTGCCGCATGCGGTATTCTTTCTTTTCTCGAACGTTCATAAAAGCTGCCATATCAATATTTATATTAAAATACCCAAAAATACACATTTCAACAGAAAACATTAACTTCCAGCACCTCAATTAGATGCTTGCAAAAGTCAAAGCATAAACTAGTAATTTTGAGCATTCACTAGGATTTATTCACAGCTCACAGGTCAGCATCGCGAATTTCAATGTTTTCAACTTTTGTGTTTATCCCATATCTTCTTCTTGTTGATTCTGTATGCTTCTTGAAATTCTGACAAAAATTTCTCATTATTGGCCAGAAGTTTATCATGGCCCTACATGTTCCCTTAACTTCAGCTAGAAGTTTCTCATTCTTGGCTGTAGATGTTTCCTGAACTTCTGCTAGCAGTCTCTCATTATAGGCTGGAAGTTTTTCATTATTGGCTATATAGATTTCCAGAACTATATGTTTCCTGGACTTCTACTAGTTTCTCCATCATAGTAGACAGTTTGAAGTTGAGGGCTGTTCGGTGAGTAAATACTTGTATCTCCTCTTTTCCTTCAAACTCCATGGGAAAAATGTCGATACCTCGCTGGCTGCACTCTTCTATCAATCGCTTCTGTAGTTCCACTTTATTGCTAGTAGTTGGTGGATCCAATTTGCCCAGTTGTTTTTAAACTGGTCAACTTTAAGCTCATCAAATTTCATTGTAGTTTTATTTAAATTTTAAATTTACAATCCCACTTCTGACAGCAATTGTTATATTTTACCTTTTTAAAACGTGTATTTTACTTGAATTCGTGATTGCAAAATAAAACAACAACAAATTGTTATGTTTTGCCTTTTAAAACGTATATTCTTTTATTTACCTAAATTTACAATTTAATTTAATAAGGCTTTAATTATTTGTCCTTTTTTTCAATATTTCTTCTATATTCTATATCCCCTATATTCTATAAGAAATTCAAACACATTCCCTCCTTTTGTGCCACAAAAATGAACAAGTATGTTTGTCAATCCGCTTGTGTAGTCTGTTAGACCTTTAGTCTATTCATGGTGAAATGGCAAACCTTACTGAGCAATTTGGCATTGCTATATTTGTAGAATATTTTTTTTTACACTAAAAACCCAAATAGCGAAAAAAAAACACCCGATACATAAATAAACTCTAATGGACTATGTGTTAATAAGAACTTAATAAGCAAAAATAATTAATCAGCACTTCCTTATTGAAATGCTGAACACATCGCCTGCATATTTTCCTCAAAAGAGTGTTATAGTTAATTAAATAAATAATATTTTTTAATAATTTCTGTAAAATTGTACTTAACGATGCAGCTTGCAGTTATCAGAATATTCATAGCGAACCTAAAAATAGAATTATATAAAAAATCCAACAATTTTGTTTGGTTAAAGTAGTATTTTTCATTCATGTTTCCGTTTTTTTTGTTTGCATTGTGCGTGGAATTCTTCTCTATGTGTTTCACTTTCATTAAAAGTTTTCTTAAGCGAAAAGTTTTAGTCATGTTTTTTTTTCATTTGTTTGGATGTGTGTCTGTTTATTCAGTAAAAATAAAATTAATGGAGAATGGCGAAGTATCCTTGTAAAGCAACTGATACCATATTCATATTTAATTATACGTTTTCAAACACGGTTGGGAGTTTATTATTACTACCGAATACGAAAACCCGTTGAATAATACAATGCAATATTTTATTGGAAGTCTGTTCAATGAAATAGCTTTTGGGACAGCATAAAAAAAAAAAGTCGTAATAATAAAACGTGGAAGTAACCAAATACTAAAAAGACATGGCAGACCCAGAAGGTCAGATACGCCAACAAGCATTCATTTTGAACCATGGCTCTTAATGTCCGATTTTTTGAAAAGGAAATTATCGTAATGAGAGGGTTGCTTCACTGTATTACTGTTATTACTCCGACTTCATTAAGAGCAGATTAATTTGTGGGTTATCGGCCATTGGATCGCCCTACGTATGATAGAAATAAAGATTACGCCATGTGCATGATTGCTGTTTCGATGACGTAGTAGTTCCCTCAAATCTGCTTCATATGTGAATGTTTTAATTTTATTGAACACAGTTACTATTTTTTTATCGATAACACTAGTGGATGATTTGACTTTTTGAATTTATCTTAATATAGTTGCACTCTTTGCATCTGATTAATTTTTCCATTACAATATTTTGTAATGTTCTTCAAAATAGGTTATGTTCGAATATCAACTTCACGCTTCGTCGTTTATACTCCCTGAATGTTTATTTACCCTTTCGAGTAAGGTTTAAGTTAGCTCATGCCTTGCTATTTTCTCAGATATCTTATTGTATGGAGGTGTATTTATGCACAACGAATGGAAACATTAATACAGTTAAGCTATTGGTCAATAAGATAACGCGATTCGTATTTCGACTAACATACAGGGATCATGTTTCGGAGTATGTTGCACAAATGTTGAAGTGTAGTTTCTCTAATTTCTTAACAATTAAGCTGCTTATGAGCCTTTATAAAATTGTTAGAAATTCTACACCCGCGTTTTTAGTTCAATGCGTTCGATTTTGTCATTCATCTAGAAATACACAAATTTTCATTCCCAGAATACACACTTCCCTCCTGGATAAGTCTTTCCTCGTAAGTACAGCTCGTGTATGGAATCGCTTGCCAGCTGTTTTAAGATCTTTTCAGTTCCCCCCCAAGACCTACCGAAGATTGCTCATTGCTCATTTTAATTTTGTTGGCAATATGACATAGTTTGTTTATATGCGACTCTCAGGAAGTTGGTGTGATATCGCAGCCATCGGGCTTACAATTTTTCGCTTACCTTTTTTTTGATAAATTATTATACTTTTAACAAATTGATGCCGTATTATGATCTTTACCTTTTAAATTCTATGCTGATATTAAAACGATTGTTATCTAGTTATAAATTTAGGGTTACTTTTAATGTTTTAAGAATATATGTTTTAAATCTATTGTAATATTCTTTTGGCCAGATGAGGGCTTTTATTATTACAAAATTGTGAAATAAATAAAATAAATAAAATGCAAGAAAAATTTTGTGTCATAACGCAATGTGAATATTATATTGTATTTGTTTCTTTCTGTCTGTTGCTGTCCCTTTCTATCAATTTTATATCAATTAATGAAAAATAAATGCGGGGTCATACGGGCTTAATGAATGGTGTATCAATTAAGTTGATATTTATTTCAAAAAGTTTCTATCTGTCTTTTTTTTGATTTCTTTGCAAAATGGCAGAGTAATATGAGAAATATTTTTTTGGTGTTTATTAAAATTTTTTGTTTCACAATCTCATTTTGCCCACGTCCGTCGAAGTTCGCAAAGGAAATTTTTGTAGGATGCATTTAATGAATAACCTACTCAGTAGAGGAGCAAATGCTATATTTTATACATATGTATATATGAAATATTTCCTCAAAATATTGCGAGCTACATGGGAGTTCAGATTATTATCATCAATGTGATCTATTTAGAAAATTAAAAAAAAACATCCCCATGCCTGGTAAAAACAGAAACTTTTCTGCTTAGCAATAATTTCCCTTATTTTTATTTAACTATCATTTCCAAGAGATTGTACAACTATTAAAAATTTTCAAAGAATATGAGAAAAACTAACAAGAAAATAAATATGTATGTAAATGAACGAAACGGGAACATTTAATATTCACACTAAACCATTTTTTGTAGGTTTTCTTTAATCTGGCCGAACAATATGAACGGAATGATATGCATATTGAAGCCCTCAACACATACAGCATCATGACAAAGAATAAAATGTTTCCACATGTGAATCAGCTAAAACTGAATATGGGTAACATTTATTATCGTATGGGCATTTATCCAAAGGCGATAAAAATGTATCGCATGGCATTGGATTCAGTGCCCAATAATTTAAAACAATTACGCCTTAAAATTACTCAGAACATTGGCATACTTTTTGTGCGCATGGGCCAGTATGCAGATGCGGCAGCCAGTTTTGAGTTTATCATGTCGGAAAGGGCGGACATACGTAGCGGAATCCACTTGATATTGTGCTATTATGCCATGGGTGATGTGGAGAAAATAAAGAGTACTTTTAGAAATTTATGTGATGTTCAACCCATGGAGGCTGAAAAAGATTTGGACAACGAAAGCAGTTTACTGAAGCTGCAACAACATGTGGCTAGCGAAAAGCAGCAGCATACACAAAAGCATTCTCAACGTCAAATACAACATCAGGATGAATTCGAACATTCAGCCACACCGGAAATTGAAGTAATCAATAGTGGTAGTAGAATTGGTAGTGGTGTTGGTCGTACCAGCAATAGTTTTGATTTAAATGAAAGTAAAAACACTGAGAATGAAAATATTTCAAGTGTTGATGGTGTTATAATAGATAGTGTTAATGGAACAAATGAAATGAAAGAACAGCGTCCCAAGACTGGCTCCAGACCTGCTGACCGCAATGGCTACATCTTTCAGTCATTAAAGACTGATGAGTTGGCATTTTATATAAAACAACGTAAAAATAATGAAAAACGTGCAATAACTATGATTGTAGACTTAGTTTCTCCCATTATTGAGGAGAACTACAATGACGGTAAGTGTGAGTGAGTAAAGCATACACATACATATTTTTTACTTAATTAAGATTATTAAGATTTAAGTTTTTATTTTAAGAATAGCTTAGGTACAACAGGGTGGTTCCGCAGTATAAGTGCGACACCTCCGCTCGGAGAATCATAGAGCCCACTGGTTATCCCTTCAAGGAAAGAAGAAAGGAAACAGTAGAGAGGAAGAAGAGAAAACCAGACCTCGCCAACATCACCTATCACCTATCACAGCCAACCTATAGCCACAATGATGACTTGATATCTTCTATCCTACGATCCATTAAATTTAATAGTAATTTTGATTTCTGAACAGTGTATTGCACTTTTCACTTATAAACAATATTAAAAATATTTGCACTTAATTATTCTATTTGAAAGGACAAATTGGGTTTAAAATGCAATGCACTTTTCGTTGAAAATAAAACACGAAATTATGATTATGATGATGAGGATATCTGTGAAAGAGTAACGTTGTTGAGTGGATGACAAAATCATCATTGGAATAATTAAAGTTAGAAAGCCTAAATTTGTTATATAGCTTCTTACACGGAAATTTTGAAAAAAAAACAAGTAGTGGCTATAAAAAGTATCAAACATTAAATATAGAAGGAATGAAAGGGGAAACCCTTGTAATAACAGACTTTCTTACTTTTTCGTTCACTATTTATCCTTCAAAAGTAGTTAATACTCTTCATTCTCATCTATGAGAAAAACGTCGATGTTATTTGGAACTATTTAGAAATTCCCATGAATAAAATTCTTATATAATTTGTGTGGTATATCTGAGTCGGTATTCGAGCAACAAAAAACCGTACAGTCTCGATAATCGTTGTGATGGATTTTTTTTATCTTGTACCAGCACTCAGAGGATGACCCCTACACATTCTACTGGAAGTAGAGGATACCTGGTAGCGATGGCAGATGGTGAAGCTTCAATATCTTATAACTCTCCTTTTTGCAAGTTTTTTTGTTTATAGCAGTGTTGCAGCGCCTCTGATGTCAAGGGGCGTATTGCATTTTTAAGCTTTGTGTTAGTAGCCATTTTTAGTAATTATTTTACTTCACTAGAGCTCTACAATACCGCCGAAGGAGGGCCTCTGATGTCAAGGAGACGCATTAAATTTTTTGAAGCTTCGTTTTAGTAGCTGTTTTTTAGTAATTATTTTACTTCGCCGGTGCTACACAACACCAACGAAGGAATGCGTTCTGATATACTTTTGGATTGGTTACAGCTGATGCCGGTACTGTTCAGTGACAGTGACTATGCCTTCACCACTGAAACCTTCGGACTACAACTGACACAAGCACGCTTATGCACATCAGACAAAATGCAAAATGTTTTTATCACTTAGTCCGAATATGCCAACCGCAAATTAAGACAAAGAATGATACCCTTCGCAGAGTTAAATATCGACACCGAATACGCTGCGAAAGAATAAGCAGGAGATTCGCACAAGTCCGTTAACATAAGATGGTATCGAAGGAAGAAAACTGGTTTGCAGTCTCTAAGTACTGTGAAATAATACTTTGGACGAAGATCAGATTTTAATGTTGAGATATTTCTTTTAATAAAAGAAAATCGCCGACCTCGTTATGAGAAGTTTTGAAACGCTGTATGTAGTGGTAAAAAAATATTCTCTGTGCAGCAGGACATATCAGTGGACCTTTGACAAAACAACTTAAGTCGACTAAAGCACATTTTCAAAGTTTAATTATCATAAAGGTAAATTTTCAAAGCTCGTCTAGTGCAAGAAATAGTTTCCAGAAATACTATATATGAAAAATCAACTTTTATGTCGTTTGACTGCTTGATAAAAACTCTTATCATCTATACTTTAAATGTATACACAAAAAGTTTTGTTCATTATTTTTGGTTTCTGAACAATTTTAAAATTAGACTACAGAATCAGAAGCAACTGACAAATCAACAAATACAAACAGAAAAAAGGAGACAAAATAAGGGCTGACAACATACCCAGCCAGCAAGAGTCCGAGTCGGACAATGCTGGCAAACATATATTTATAAGAAATCTGTTCGCTTAATCGATTGAAATTGTATTCGACGTTTTTAAAGAAATTTGTAAGAAAATAATACGGAAAATAATATCGGAAAAAAATCAAATTTCTCTCGACATGTTTGTTGGAGTTCATAAATTTATCGATCAGAAGGGTGACCAAATTCATATACAATTCCGTGTTTGTTTTGGCTACGTTTCTCTCAGATATCTGTCATACATGCTGCACAAAGAACAAAGCTTTTTCCGTAATCTTTCCTTCTAAAAAACATATCGAAAGTTTTTTCGTTTGTAATTTTATGACATTTTAATTGGGGGGTGCTGATGGCGAGTAGTCAGCATGTTGGCTGTGCAACCAGAAGGACCCAGGTTCGTTTCCTAGCCAACTAAAATAAAAAAAAGATTTTTATGGCTGTTGTGTGCTACAGCACTCTCCTTCGTCGGTATTTGAGCAATAAAATGTCAGCGATTAAAATAATAAATAAAATGTCTCCCTTCCGCTATTTTTTTTGTATATTGGACCAGCACTCAGAAGATGCCCCCTACACATACGATGCATTATGCTGGAACTAGAGGAAAGGGATAGTAGGAGAAGTGATAGGAGGTGAAGCTTCACTATCTTACGACTCTGCTTTTGCACTTTCTTTGCTTAAAAATAACGGATTAAAAATTAATTTCATAGACGCCGCAACTTTGCTATACAATTAGTACGCAACTGAAGAGTTGTGAATTAAGCTCTATCTTCCTAACAATGTCACCTCTTGTCTATTGTATACAGTATCTCTCTATATCTAGTTCAAGTGCAATGAAATGCAAAAAAATTTATATAAATCAGCCTTAAGAGGCAGTTTAGGAAAAAAAAGAGAAAAATTACCATTAAAGATTTCTCACAATAATGGTCTACAGGATAGATGTTTTTCTATTTTCGGCACTCATACAAGCGGATGTTTTAATTAAAATGTAAATACCATGAGTGTTTTTAAAAGTTAATCACCCATATTGTGTCTGTCCTGAACTTTCGTTAAAGCGATGATGGGAGAGATCCTGGAACTTTCCACAGGTGAGAATTTACCGGTATCCCAAGAGGACCAATTGGGAGAGATCTTTTTAGTCGATCGCTTTTAGTTCGAGTAGAGTGTTATCTGATACAGGGAGCGTATATTGCTGAAGGCGAAAATTCAATGTGAGGCAGACAGGCTCCTTCGGAGTATCACATCTGCCTACATTGAAAGCTTCTCTTAGGGGATGACGGCGCTACGGAAGAATGTTCCGTGGAATAGTATTCTTGGTAGACTGCGCCATAAGGCTAGGGCTCTGTTCAGCAGGGCCAGGAGGACGTATTACAGAGCTCTCTACAGAGCAGGCTTAACTGACTTCAATAGACAACTGAGGAGGTTCAAAAGAACTACTTGTAGAGTGCTTCAAAGACTATTTTGAAGTTACTCGACCGGGTCCAGGAGAGAGCGAAGAAACTCATAGGAGACAGTAGGGTAGCCAACTCTATTAACTCTCTTGAGCATCGTCGCAACGTGGAGTGCATTTCGTTGTTCTATCGTTACTATAATGGGATGTGTTCTGATGAAATCAGGGAACTTGTTCCCGAAACCCGATCATTCACGCGCACGACGCGTTCATCATTAAGAGCACATCCATTTGTAGTCAACTTGGCAGCGAACCGCACTACGCATTACAGGGAGAACTCATTTTTCGGCCGAACATCGCGTATGTGGAACAAACTCCCTGCCGAGGTCTTTCCTGTCACTTATGACGTTGGAAAATTCAAATCAAATGTCCATTCACACTACTCCCTCTATCCTTCTTCCAATAACCTGTTTTCCTAGTTCCAGCACAATGCATCGCATGTGTAGGGGTCATCCCCTGAGTGCTGGTCCAAGATAAAAAAAAAAAAAAAAAACTCTGCAGCAGGATTTCGAATCTTCCGGCTGCAGTTAGAGTTCAAAAAGGACCACTCGAACGGCATAAGTAACCTGAAAATAATGAGAACTTGTCCAAAGGGTGTGATTTTGGCCATCCCCTTATTTCCGATCATAATCGAGAGGGGGCTCGTTCCGGTACTCTGAGATTGAATGGTGCTAAAGACTGAGGATACTTTTGTGGGTCTTGCGGTACTATCTACATGCCCTGATTCTCCACAGTGATGACGAGGCATCACCGAGAATGGTTCTCTTTGAAACTTCCGGGTGGATCTCAATGACAGTGAGAACTGGAGAACCAACTCTATCAACTTTGAGCCGGGATCTCAGGTATGGTATACTAATGGCTCCAAGCTGGAGAATGGTTGAGAATCACCGGGTCGGAATTAGAAAATCGATTTGAAAGGGTGTATACCCAATAGTTTTAGTGGCAGAAGTTTATGCCAGTGGAATTTGTGTAGGCGAGTGTCTCCATAGAAGCATGCGGGGCCCACATATATATGCTATCAGATAGTTAGGTGCCTCTTAGTGACTTTTAGTCGACCATGATAACCTCGCGAATGGTATGCGAGTGCCTGAATTTTACCGCTGTTACATTATAAGCTGGGGTTCTGAACATGTCTTTCAATTTTGTGAAAGTGACACTGAGTGCTCTGATCACATTATTTGCGATTGTCCTACACTTGGCAGACAGAGTTTTCTCCGCCTGGGTGGCATTGTTTTACCTACACACAAGCTGTGGAACACCAGACCTCAAATAGTGCTTGGGTTATGTAGGACCATTAAGATGGGGATCTATGGAATGGGGATGGTCTTTGCATGACAGATCTTCTTGGCAGCGGTGTTTTCTAGCCCCAATAATGACAATGATGAGCTGTAGAATATTGCAATCAATTTAATTGCAATCACTTGACTTCACGTTAATGATTGCTAATTTTTATATTGCATTCAAAATCGAGAATTAGAGTTCATGATTTCAATTTGAATTCATGCAATTAGTTTGATAAAATTAATTTCATTAATTGATTGCATTCAAATCCAGTGATTGCAATCAAATGCAGTACTTCCAGTAAAAATTAAATCAGAAATAATATCTTCACTATCTTCAAGTTTAACTCCTTCTAGAAATAAAGCTGACTCTGACAATTTTTAATTGCCAAACATGTAAATTTTTCTAATATTGGTAAACATTATTTGTAATTTTTACGTAGAAACATAAAAAAAACTCCAGAAATGGCCAACACCCAACGTTTTTCTTATTAGTTTTACTTGTTATTTTCTAATATCAGAAAATTGTCTTTTGACTCCGTCCAAAAAAAATTGGCATCGAAACTATAGAGTTTGTTGGCGAGAAAGGAAAAAGGAATGTAAAAAGGTATCGTGTATATGAAACTTTTCTAAAAGAGAAGTAGTAGACAGAAATAATGCGTAAAAACTACATAATTTCAAATCATAAGTTGCATAGTATGTACAAGAATGCAGTTTTAAAAGAGAATGTAAGAAAATTTCTGCAGCAAATGTTTCATAGTCTGGACTTTCCACACATTTAACTTTTATTGCAAAAATGTTCCACCAAATTCTAGTGGAAACCGTTACATTCCGAGTGTATATTATTTCTTTCAACTTTGCCTGCAGCTGTGATTGCAATTAAATTAATTACACTCAATAATTTCTAAAAAAATTATTTTGAAAATGATTGAAATTACAAAATATTGCAATTTTGACAAGATTTTATTTTAAAATCATTTTGAAATCAAAGAATAAAATCAGTTTGGTTGCAATTACTTGAAACGCCATCACAATTGATTGCAGTTTTTTATAGGTCTGCTGTGTATGTATGTCGCCAATAACATTTTTTTAAAGTTGTTTGTCCATATCAATTATTATTTCATATTTTTCTTCCATTTACACATATTTGTTATTACAATTTAACTTCAGGATACAACTGGTGCATTGAGGTCATTAAAACATCCAATCTGTCATGCCTCGCTGGTGAACTGGAATTGAATAAGGCTCTAGTATATTTACGACAGAACGATGTCAATCAAGCAATTGAGACATTACAAATGTACGACCGCAAATGTGAAGGATCCATGACTGCCAGTGCTTTAACCAATTTAACTTTCATTTATATTAATGTAAGCAATGCACTTACATTTTATATAAAATATAACTTATATGCACATACATATTTACATACATATGTATATGTAGATACATATTTAATGTGGTTAACCAATGCAATGTAAACACGCACAAGAACTCTTATGAATATAAACTCACTTAGCCATTTGTTGAAAATGACACAAACGAGTACATACATAAGTATATCGTGTGGAATTTAAATTCATTATAAAAATATCAACTAATAATGGACACGTGGCGAATAGCGAAAAATGTATGCATTCTTATATGTACGTATGTATGTATGTATGCATGTACATATATACCCAGTAAAAAAAGTGCTTCGAGAGAAGTCAATAAGGTCCTGAACTTGTGATCTGAAAGTAGTTCAAAATGAGATCAGTTCTACTATGAAAGGTTGCATATCGTGAATACGTAACAATGTGATTTTTCAAGTTGATTTAATCCGTGTTAATTATCTAGATGTTGTTCTTAATATTTTCGTACGAAGTCGAAAATATAGAGTTATTTTTACTTCGGAAGCAGTTCGAAAGTAGTTCCTAAAGAATGACTTCTAATTTAGTTCACTGGGTATGGACTTTCAAAATAAATACTTTTAAAAGGTTGCAATGACGTTAATAAATATGTAGTATGTTGTTTAAAAATTGCATAATATAAAAATCGTGGTTAAAAAAGATTTATAAGTAGTTACATACAAAAAATTATTCTTTATTACCATCGATTTTTAATTCACAGCTGGGGAATTGGGAAATGGCCAGCCACTGTGTACAACAAATGAATGAAATTGGAGCTTTACAAACGAACGCAATGGCACTGGTTAATGCCAGCATCATAGATTATCAAAAACGGAATTATATAGCTGCACGCAATAAACTGGAGAGAGCACTACAAATACAGCCGAATAATTTTGAAGCCAATTACAATTTAGGCTTAGTAGCAATGAAAGAGAGTGACTATGAATTGACAGAGGAACAGTTTGAGAACTTGAAGATGCAATTAATGGTGCCACATTCTGTGCAACATAGTCATGTCCACTATCAGTTGGCTAAATTGCAGGAGAAAATGAATACCACTACCATTGGTGGAGGAAACTTTAAACTTAGAAACACCTCAACAGCTCTCCAATCATACTTGCAAGTGTTGGGCATATCGGCTGGAGAGATTGATTCCCAGCTATTTGAAAAGGTCGGCTCAATTTATGAACAACTAAATGATCATCAAGAAGCAAATCAGTACTACAATGAGGCATATCGTATTAATCCTAGTGACATTAATATTGCCAGTTCCATAGGATCATATTACATTAAATTGCAGGCCATTGAAAAAGCACTGTATTATTATGAAAGAGCGGTTTTAGCTGATCCCAATGATCCTAATCTGATGTTACGCATTGCCAGCTGCTTTCGTAATTCCTATTTACCTCCCAAACAATATTTGGGAATGTTTGAGAAGATCTACAACACGTTTCCCGATAATTTGAATTGTGTGAGGGCATTACTACAGGTAACAAAAAGCTTAGGAATGTCTGAGTTGAATGAGAAATATTCCTTAGAATATGCTAGATTACACAAAGCACAGCAAGAAAGAGAGAATGAGCAACGTCATCAGCAGCAACGTTTGTCATCAGCAGCATCAAGTAGAGTTGGCAATAAAAGAGGTAAGTGGTTCGTAATTCCCTTTTTATGATAAAGTCGCCATTCAATTAATTAATTAATTTCGGTTTACAAATAATTTATTTCCGCAAGATGCTCTGATTGTGTATAAGCCTAATCAAACGCTAATTGTGAAGTGCAATACTCTTCCCAACCATCTCAGCCTTTATCGACTATTTCCACCATTCGTTTGTTAAAATTGTAGGCGGTTATAGTAAGCCTTATCATAAGAATACTTTAAAATTTTGGAAAAAGTGGGGAAATTTGAAATGTTTACATGAAAAACTTAATCTGTACCAATTATGGCATAGATCAGCAAAAATAAGATTCATATATGTATATTAATGAAACATTATTTATTGACACATACATATACTTACATATAATGACAAATTTCATTGATACAATGAAGAAACTCATTGCCTGAATGAAGAGTTTTCTATCAGTGTACAAGAGTGTCTACAAATGATATGCGAAGAAATCACAAGTTTGTGGCCAGCTTTATAAAACATTTGTAAAGCTGTATAAAACTGCAGAACGATGCAATAAAAGAAGGCAAAGTAAACTTTGCGGTTGGAGAAGCAAAAGAGAATTTTAAAAGAAAATTTTTAAAAAACTTTGTCAACTTCGCCTTTCTAAAATTTGAGTGCGAAATTTTTGCTTTGGTTATTACTTGAGTGCCATATTAAATACTTTAAAATTTCACTATAAGAGATTCTACCCATTTACCCGGCCTCATTTTGACTATGGGCAATAAGAATCAATTAACAAATTTAAGTTTTGTACTTCGATTCAAGATATCAAATAGTGCAGATATAGTTCAACTCGAAGTGAATAGCATTTTCTAGGTAATCTTTTAAAGTTTTGTAGATTATTATTACTAGTAGAAATGGTGTAATACGAGTAGTACGTTGAATAAGAATTACTATAAATTTTAAAATTTGTTTTTTTATACGCAGTTTTTCGCATTCAAAGTGAAAACAGTTTTACGGGCAGATTTCCGGGCTCACCTACTGAGAGTATTGTATCAAACACAATCACGACTAATATTAATGGTGATCACTATATACGCTCTAAGGACATGACGTTAACAGGTAAAAATGGATTTGCACAATATTAACACAGGATTGTGATGCTTTTGTATTTAAAAAATTAATTTGAAATGCAAATTATCTGAAAAAAATCGACTACGTAGATTTGCTGAGTAAATTATTTATGGTTTTTCTTATTAATGGGTGTCTCAGTAAGAATGCAGTTTTTAAATTTAGTGTAATTTTTTTGTGCAATTCGCAACATTGCAATTAGGCAGCTGCCACATATGTTTATTCCGATTATTACAATTGTAAAGACTTATTACAAAAATTTGGAAAGTTATGCTGAGAAGAATTCAACGGATTTTCAGTCGAGAAAGTGCAGCTAATGTGAAAACCATTCGAAGAGTAGTCAAAAAAATTTGAAGAAATTGGGTCAGTTATGGTCAGTACGTCAACGTACCGGTCGGTGTCCTTAAAACATTGCTGCTGTAAAATGGAATGTCGCCTAAATCCGAAAACATCAATTCGTCATCGTTCTCAACAACGTCAAATTTAAGGAAAACTACGCAGCAAATTTTGGTAGAAGACCTCCACGGTCATGTGTCGAATATTTAGCTTACCCAAGAGCTCAAACCAGCAGATCATGGAAAGCGCCGCCATGAAAAAGTGCTTTATTACTGGGTCACCCTGTGCATTAATATGCTACAAACATAAGAATAACAATAACATAATTAACCAATTTTGCAGCCATGTGTAATTACTTACCTTCAAAAATAATTATATGTATACATTGGAGTATGTATGTATCTTTATTTATATTTATTATTACTCAAACCAGCTCATCACACAGATCCTCTCGGCCCACCCGCAGAACGACCACGCACTGGTATCATGAAACCTAATCCCAGTCAGGATTCAGATGATGAGGAAATAAATGCAGAAAGTTTGTTACCTATATAATTAAAAAAACAATTACATATTAAGTATGTATGTACATATATTATATTAAATTTACAATACCTTAATTGATATACTCTTATGTTTCAGTCACGTCTATGGTATTCGATTAATCGTGTCATAAATTAATAGAGTTTAAAATGAATATAAAAGGAATTATCCTGTGTTGTCAAATTTGCCATACATTAATTCAATGTACCAACAAACATTGTAATAAAACATGTCTTAGAAAATAAGTTCTCTCTTTTTTTCTATGTTGCAGTATAATGAAAACGTGAAAAACTTTTCATTTCAGAAGAAGTATTATTCATTTAAAAAAAATATTTATCAGTTTATTTAACGTGTTGCCAGCATATTAACTTGAACTATCAAATTCCTTATACATATCGCCCATACAAATAGCTTGAAAACTCACCTCGTGATGAATAATATTTTTTCATTTCTCCTTAATGCTCGTATGGAAATTGAGAACTTTAATTACGTTTTTTACAAAACAATTTTTTTGAATTATACCGTTGGTGAAGTAACTGGTGATATGTACATTAGACAGTACTTCAAAAACAAAAAAATCTCCGTACCCCCTAATACAACGTATTTTTGGACAATAATTTCAAAACAAATTTTTTTTTTTGACGAAGTTAGTGGTCGCCTTTTTAAACTTTTCTCTATATCTTTGGCATTTGCGTGAATATCCGAATGATTTGAGATATAACTGGTAAACAACTTATCAAAGTAAAACGAAAAAGGCAGCTATTTCAATGTATCAGGAAAATCATCATTCTTACTGACCAAAGGAGCGGCGCATTTTCCAAACTTAGCTTCATACTCAATATTCTAACCAGGATTCTTTCCCTAGTAAATTTCGAAGTTCACCAAGTATCCTGATAGAGTGCAAACATACCAAACTTTATAGCTAAATCGTAACGGTTTGCCTTTTATGAATTGTTTACATCCATATCTACCAAAGTATGATATCATACTTTCTCCAAAAGAAAGATTTTGTTCGGCATGAAAATGTTCAAGCATTTTTGCTTTCAAGTGATCAGTAAGAGGACGTAACTTCCACATTTTATCGACATTTGCGGCGTTTTTTGAAGAAGCCTTGGAATTGTCTTCGAAGTGAAGACTTTGCAAAATCTCTTGAAATCGATTACATCGATGCATGGTGGCACTTACAGGATTGCTGCGAATGTCTTCATCCTGACTCCACAGATTTCTGTAATTGGCGTGATAATTGTAGCCAATATGCCGATAAATACGCAAAAATCTGAAGAATTTAAAATTTGAAAATTTTAAATAATTGAGAAACTAATATTGTTCTCAAATATACCTCCAATTTCATCTTCATCAAAATTTTAAAAATATCGTCCACTAGCCATTACAACTTCACAGCCGCCTTTTAGTTGAGCCGAACAAACATTATCTGGGATGCCCCACATTCATCTTCAGCATTATCTTCGCTAGATATGTTATCATCTACAGGAGGCTCGATGTAAATGGGAGTTGGTATATCAGTTAGCTGATTTTCATCGCCTGCTTCATCTAGCTCTTGAATGTAATCAAGCATTTGTTGCAACGATAAACCTCTGATAGCCGTACAATGCCAACAAAATATGAATATATTACATAAATTTACAAAAAATAAAGCAAAAAAAAAAATCATATGAAACGCAAAAAAAAACATGTACCGTACGATTACCATAGGGTAACGACTTGAGTAAAATGTAAAAAAATAATACCAAAAAACCTTTTTGCAAAAAAAAAAAAAATCAGATTTCATAGTTTATTTCATTAGCTACCAATTAGTGTGATTAATATTAAAATAGATTAAAAAATTATTACGAAAATCGTATTTTTTTCGCAAGAGACAAATATTTTGCATTAAATGTGTGGTTTTCGATTTATTTGTGTAAAGGTAACGCCATATTTTGCATTACCATATGGTAACCGTGTGTTATTTCGGGTTAACTGAAATTTTCGCATACATATGTATGCATTTGAAACAATCAAAACATATAAGAATGACCAAGGCTAGTGGCGTTATAATTCATTATACACAAAATACTTGACGAAACAAACCAAAAAAGTTTGCTTCAAGTATAACAAAAAACATGTGTGCACAGTTAATAATGGAAACAAAAATTACGTAATGAAAAGGACTATTGTAAGTTTCAGAAGGTAAATTTATAACTTCATTTAGAAGAGAAAATATAACGGGGATATTTTTCTCGTATTCTATTTATAGATAATAATAAATATATAAAGAGAATAATTTACATCTACTGACAACCACACACAGTGGACAAAACACGAAGAACGGTGATGATGAAAGTGTAGCAACTTTCGAAAATGGCATACTGTTCCGTTCTGCTAGTGTATTTCAGTGTAATTTACAATTTTGTTCTTTGGATTTAGTTTGTTTCTTAGAATATAACTATCGCATGAAATTCTTTTTGCCTGTAAAGGTACATATAAATTTTCAGTATCAACCTAATGAAACATAAGCATTTATATTTGTTTTGAAACAAACGCGATAGAGAAGTAGAAGCGTGTACAAATAGGCACGATTTCGTTACATCATAGTTAGATTGTAGATAAGATAACCAATATCGACTGTTCTGCAGGAATTATCGAATTACTTCCTTTACAAACAACTATTGTTTTTTTGAGAGTTTAAATTTTTTGATATTAGGGGCACATTAGCGTGCTAGAAACAGAGATCTGGTGGATAAAACATAGAAGGAGATACTGGAAGTCAATGGCTATTAATGCAGAATGTTGGGCTTGTGGAGACAAAATTATTGATATATCATTATTTAAGATCTGACAGTAAATGCCAAAAATATAAAGTAAAGTTTAAAAAGGCGGCCCCTACGTCCAAAAAAACATAAGTTTTTTTTTTAAATTACTATCCAAAATACGTTATATTAGGGTGTATGCGGAATACTTTTCTTTTGCCTGTAAGGTGGTACAGTCTAATGTACAAAAAATCTTTTCAAAACTTAGAAAAATTAAAAAGTTTAAGAGAAACTCTTATTTGCAAGTAAATTATATAACTTTTAATAAATTTTTTTTTCATGTATTCAATTGAAGATGTTTATAAACACTTTGTACAAAAAAAAAACAAAATTAATTTAAATAACAAAATAATAATCGTAACTTAAAAAATACTTCAGTTTCTACGCTGTAAAATAAATGTTTTCAAAATTGTGTTAAATGTAATTAAATTTATTCTAAATGGTAAAAAAAAAGATTTGAGGGTGCTAATACTTGGTGTGCCCTCCTTTAGCTTTAATTACAACTTCTAAGCGTCTAGACATTGAATGGATAAGCTTTGGTATATCATAATTTTCAGGTATTTTTTCCCACTCTTCTTTAATAAATGTTATTTGTTTTTGGTGACCTTTTTCAGACTTTTTTCTTTGGGTGGACCCATGAATTTTCTATAGGGTTTATGTCTGGGCTTTGTGCTGGGCTATCGATCACTTTTCTACAATTATATAACAACCAGGATCTACAAATATATGCCTTATGCGTCGGGTCATTATCCTGTTAAAATTTATACTTGAGCTTTTCTGGGTCAACAAAACCGAATTTCCGAGCACTTGCACTCAATTCCGTTTTTAAAATGGTCATTATATCTTCTAATATTCTTATTTCGCCAACACGCTTGCTCGAAATACAACCCCACACCATAACGAATAGTTTACCGAACTTTACAGTGGGTATTATATTTTTATTTTTTAAAGCCGCCAGGGGTTTTCGCCAAACTTTTTGAGGTCAATCATGGTAGTAAAGCATCACTTTCATTTCGTCACAAAAAATAACATCAACCCAGTGCTCCGGAGGTAAAGAAAGGTGTTCAATGGCAAACTTATACCTTTTTCAATATTTACCGCGGATAGCAAAGGTTTTTTCCTCGTAACTCTTGAAGAGTATTTATGGTTTTGTAGCACATTTCTAACAGTCTGAGAGGGATACTTACTCCACATTCATTACTGATGCTAAGTGCAATTCCTATAGTACTGAAATGTGGATTCTCATCAATCATTTTCAAAATTTTCTTTTCAATTCGCCGAGTTACTTTTTTTGGTCTGCCTGGTGTTTGTTTTGGTTCCAGTTTTCCTTCTTTTTCAGCACTGTTAATAACATTATATACCGTCCTTAGGTTAAGAGAGAACATTTCAGCAATTTCTCTGTGAGATTTTCTTTTATAGTAATTAAAATACACCAGTTGGGTAATGTCTTTGTTCAGTCGCTTTCCTGGCATAGTTATATTATATACATATATTATATGTATATATAATTGGGTAATCATTTGTTTATTCTATGAGCTTAATTTAATGAATAAAAGACAACTGCTACTCTTATCGTCCATATAAAACTATTATACGCAATACATATGCAAAAAACTAACGGTTCCTTCTTGTCTTTGCATTTTTGAAAACACTTTTTTTACACTGTTTAAAGTACGCAAAATTATTTTGTAGCGTTGTTGTTGTAATATGTTCATAAATTTGTCAAAGTTTCGACGCCTGCTTGTCGACAACATACAAAACAACAGTTGTAAAAAAAAAATTCACAAATATAATGATATTGTTGTTGTAAATATTTATTTAAATTTAATTTATTAAAAAATTTTTCTTTTGAAAACATTTTTTTTTACAAACGTATGTATGTATGTAAATAAAAATATATACATATGTATATAGCTTAAGTATCTTTCTAGACGTAGAGCTATCTATGTTTCAGATTTCATTAATATGAGTTAGTTAGTTTATACATATATGTATATTTTAAATTTCGTCCAAATTGGTTAGTTAGTTTTGAAGACGCCAAAATTGCCCCCTACCTCATTAAAACCGGTTAGTTAGCTTCGGTGACATGCTAATTGCCCCGTACGTCACATCGTAGTCCTATTTTTGCGAAAGTATATACCCTACGTGTTCTTCTGAACTCAGATCTATATATGTTCTATTTTCTAAATGTCATAAAAAAAACTTACATTCCCATTTATAATAATAGTATGGATTAGTGGGTGCTGATGTCTGAGTAGTCAGTCGGTCCAATCAAATCAACAATTTGCTACAAAATACCCCTTCGCGGATATTTGAGCAATAAATTGTCGGTGAAGTAAAATAATAAATAGAATATCTTCCATTAGCTTAAAAATAATACGTAAAAATCACATTATAAACGCCGCTTTATAATTAAGTTCATATTTACGCCTTGCAATAAAGACCAAGTTTTTTTCTCTATTTTCTTTTAAAGTTGGTTTGAAACTCTTACCGCTTTTACATCTGAATTTTTTCAAAGCATTTACTTCTTTAAACTTTTAAACGTGTTAAGATAAAAATATAATAATAATTAAACGATTAAAAGTTATTTTAAATACAATTAAAAAGGAATTGCAACCCTTTTATAATATGTAATTATTGCTTTTGAAAAATTAACTTTTTGGAAAATATACCTTTTAGCAGTACTACAACGATTAGAAGAAAGCGACACGTGTATACACTTTGAAGATCTAATCACTAATTTGTATACTCATATAAGAGATACAAGCAGCGTTACCCTAAAGGGTTAATTTGACCCTTTTTTACACCCTTGACATTTTTTGAATTTACCATTTTGTATTACACAGCCCGACAAAATTAAAAAAGATTTTTGCTTCTTTGAATTTATCAACTGATTTTAGTTAATTTGGGTGCGCTGAATTCAAATCTGTACTAAGTTTGTCTCTATCAGCTCTAGTTTTCATGATATAGCTTTTTTATACCCACCACTGTAAGTAAGGAGGGTATATATCAGTTTGTCATTCCGTTTTTTCCGAAAATATTATTTTTTGTGTAATTGCTAGCTGATTAACGGGAATTTTATTTGTGCAATAATATTCAGAACGTTATTTTTTCTTTTTGCACTCCAATTGCATATCGAAAGTTAGTTGCTTGTAAGAAATGGTTTATTGCAGTTGGCAAAGTTTATTAAAAAAGTGTTGATCTAAATAGAAATTATAAAATAGAGGATTTCCAATAGAAGACGGTGTAAAAATTACGCTGACACATTTTGTTATATTTGTGGAGAATACACCTTTAAAGAAAACATAAGACCTATTTCGGAATGTGTTAAAAAATCGTATTTAGATTACTTTGGAGTTGATCTTGGTGACCAAGATAAAAGCTGGGCTCAACACATTGTGTGCAATACTTGCTGTGTAAATTTGCGACAGTGAACTCAAGGAAAACGAAATAGGCTTAAGTTTGGTGTGCCGATGGTTTGGAGAGAGCCCAGAAATCATTTGGACGACTGTTACTTCTGTTTAGTGAGTATTGCTGGTATTAATAGGAAAAATCGAAATAAATGGTAGTATCCCGATTTACCGTCAGCGCGCCGTCCAATTCCCGATTCCAAATATGTTCCCATGCCAAAACTGAATGATTCTTCAGAGCTGAGTTTGGAGTTTGAACATAATACCGCTAATGACCTAACTGATTGCGACAGTGTTTTCGAAGACAACGTTTCCTCAACGTTTTAATCAATGCGAGTTGAATAACTTAATTAGAGATTTGGCCTTATCAAAAGAAGCGTCTGAATGTTAGCTTCGAGGTTAAATGAAAAGAATTTGTTAGAACGTGGAACAAAAATAACTTATTACCGCACTAGGGATAAAGCTTTTTTAACATTTTTTACTAAGGAAGACAATCTGGTGTTTTGTAATAATATAAATGGTCTTATGCAGGAAATGGGGCTATTCAATTATCTACCTAGCGATTGGCGCCTCTTCGTGGACAGTTCCAAGAGAAGTTTGAAGTGCGTCTTATTGCACAATGGCAATGTGTATGCATCAATTCCAATTGCGCACTCCACAACAATGAAAGAAGAATATAACAACATTGCATTAGTGAAGAAAAAGATAAAATACCAAGACCAATGGAGCATTTGTGTTGATCTTAAAATGGTAAATTTTCTTCTTGGACAACAGAGTGGTTGTACTAAGTACCCTTACTTTTTGTGTCTCTGGGATAGCAGATCCAAGCAACAACATTGGCGGCAAAAATATTGGCCTACGAGAGAAAAAATGATTGTTGGCGATAAAAATATTCTAAATGAAGCTTTAGTTGCACGTGAAAAGATCGTCCTACCACCGTTGCACATCAAATTAGGACTTATGAAGCAGTTTGTTAAGGCTCTGAATCGCGATGGGGAATGTTTTGCATATATTTGCAGCAAAATGCCTAATCTAAGTAGAGATAAGATAAGAGCAGGAGTTTTTGACGGTCCCCAAATAAGGCAGTTTATGAATGACAACGATTTTGATAAGTCAATGACCGAAACTGAACGAAATGCGTGGACATCATTCGTGCAAGTTATAAAAAATTTCTTGGGAAATAATAAAGTGGAGAATATGCTGGATAAGTTCAGAGACCTTGGCTGCAACATGAGTATTAAAATCCATTATTTGCACAGTCACTTGGACCGATTCCCCGAAAATTTGGGTAATTTAAGCGAAGAACAAGGAGAAAGGTTTCACCAAGATATCAAAATTATGGAGAATCGGTACCAGGGAAGGTGGGATACACATATGATGGCAGACTACTGTTGGAATTTGCAAAGAGACTCTAATCCGGCTGTTCATTCCAGATTGTCTCTTAAAAGAAGCTTTACATCCTGTAACTAGAATTATATTTATATTATGTTTTTAATGCTTTGTGAGAATTTTTTTTATTTTAATAAATCTGTATGAAACAGTTTTACTTCTTTGTTTTTTTTTTTTTAATTCCTATGGAAAAGTTTTACTTTTTAAATACTTAAAAAAAGCTATATCATGAAAACTAGAGCTGATAGAGAAAAACTGATTACAGATTTGAATTCAGCGCACCCAAATTAACTAGAATCAGTTGATAAATTCAAAGAAACAAGTTGAGTGTTGGCCTGTGTTATTTTTAACTACTTTTTTTTTACCGTTTTAGACCCGTTTTGACAATTAATACTTATCGTTTTATTTCACAAAGTGATGATAACTAATACAAACGATCGCGGCAAGTAGTAGACACAAAAGTAAAAATAAATTTATCATATATGTACTTATATTGGCCATGACGCCGAGCTAGACATATGTGCTGAAAAAATATCAAAAAGTAGTGTTCTAGAAATTAAAACCCATATTTTAATTTTTGCCAAAAATTGTGTTACGAAATTGTATCAAGGATCGATATTACCGATAGAGATTAAATGTTTTAAGATTCTTTGATTCTTATGAAGATATTAACTGTTTCGAAATTATTTCTGATATTAATGATATAGTTAGTGAACCAGAAAAAATGAAGAAAGATGAAAAATGAATTAAATATAATTAAAGGAAGAAAGACAAATGGCAAAACTTATGAAGCTATATTTAAAATTTCTAATGCAGAAATATTTTGGTTTACAATCGGTAATTTGAAAAAGAGATATAACGAAACTTTTTATAATTTTGTTGCATCTATATTTACTTTGCCGCTGGTAATGCTTCCGCTGAACGTGTTTTATCAAAATTTACACTACTCAAAAATAAACTTTCTAATAGACTGTATGTAGAGACTTGTGATTCTATGGTTTCACTCAAATCTATATGTGACGCGCAAAATAGAAAGGGACCTAAGGGTAAAAACCGGTTTTGTTCAGGAGAGCCATTTTAAAGATTTAAATACGTGTATCTTTGGTGTACCATCACTTCATAAAACGCGCATATCTCTGGGAGGGAACACTTTTGGGCATGGGATCGGTCTCATTCGATGCTCAAATGTTGTCCACATCAAAAAAAAAAAAGTGAAAATTGCTTTTTTTTACCCTTAGGTCCCTTTCTCTATGCGCTGGCACATATGTAATCCAAACAGACCTGTAGTGCAAGTCAGTAACTTTTAACGATCCGTCTTCTGTTGGTGCTAATAGGTCTGTTCGTTTTCTTTCTGGGAAAGTTCGGTAAAATGAGAGTAAGCTATAATTGCTCTCAATAAGAAACCAAAATGTGCAAAAGTAAGAAAACACAACAACCAGAAAATTTACCAGAAAAAAAGAAATGTCAATTTTTTACAGCTCTGTTTATATCGGAGATGATATTTGACAATTTTAAAATTGTACTTTTTTGACCCTAAATGTACTAAAAACGTAAAAGTTGTGTTAAGTTTTAATATTATTAACTATTAGTAACAGAAAGATAAAATAAAATGAGTTCTTGAATATTGAGAATTTGTTTCGAAATCAATAAAATTAAAGTAATACTGAAGGAGTTACTATTACTCGAGAGACCATTTTACAGAAATGATAATTTTACTCGTTTATAAACTTATAATTCGAACTATAGTTTTTGAAACTCCGTACGACTGAGTTTAGACGAGAAAACATTTAGTTTGGTAGCATGTTACGGGTGTGGAAGAGAGCATCGTTTTTGTGTTCGGTACTCGGCGACACGTTTTAACAACAACATATGTTGTCTTTGCTGATGGATAGAATTAATTTTTATTCGAATCCCTGAATAGTTTGTTTTAATATTTGTATATTTTAATTATATTTATATATATTTTATATTTATATTTACATGCACACAGAAGTTTCGGTAATTTTTCTCATATTGTCATTGAGAAAATTATAGAAACTTTGTTCTACACAATGACCGATAATTCTGTCAGCAATGACGGTCATATCACCGGTCAAATGACCGTCAATGTTCTTGTAGAGCAGCTAAACTTATTAGCTATTTCGCTGGTCACTTCATCCAACAGGCTAAACGTCAAAGTTTGTGAAAAAGTTGTGGAAAGTGGTTGTGAATAATTTAATAATTAAATATTATATTAAGAAAAATCGAAAATATATTTTTGCTATAATTAATTTAAATTACTGAACAACGTATAATCATATGAATATACTTTGGTACTTATTATTTAGTGGAGTAAAGTAGTACTTTTGCAATGCAAAGTGTACTGAAAAAAGTACAATTGTACGAGCTTGAGTGTGAATTGTACCTGTTCAGTCCATTTGTAAAATGTCCTACGTGTTCAAGTTCACAGTTAATTTATCACAATATTGTGAAGAAATTACTTTTTGATTAGAATAAGGGAAAAGAACAACACCAGTTCATTAGAATACGTACTTTGTATGCCACTACACACATCATCAGTAATCTTTGTGTCAACAGGGAGGTAGTAGTAAATCCTTTCACATCATCTATTTAACATCGGAAAGCGGGAGGTTTTTTCCGCTTAGCTTTTACGCTGAAATGCCATACCTAAATAAAAGCGGCAACGCTATGTCAAAACGATAAAAACAGGGTTATCAAAATAATAAATATAACAACCCTTATTATTTTAACCATAAAGTTTCTTGGTGTTGCGTTTTTTAAATAAGCATTTTATAAAAAAAGTTTAAACAGTGAGTTATGTATATGGACGATTTAAAGGATTTACTTACCTCCATTTTCTAATAACAAATATTTTTTTATGTTTATTTCTTTCACGTTCTTTATTTGCAACTTAATTCACTATTAAACGCACTGTCAAAATCGGATTTTCCAATTGCAAGGCGTTGCCGTTGCGTTGACGCCGCGGTATTTCAGTATGCTACATACAAATTGTATGGACATGAGAATTTTTGAGAGCTAGAAAACGCTTTCCGCTCTTGTTTAGGTATGGCTAAAACCCGTCAGAGATTAGGAAAAACCATGATCTAATTATTATAAGGTCAGATCGGCAAATCAGGTTATCAATTTGTTTACAAAATCCTGCTTGTCAAAATGTGTTTACATTCTGATGGCGCCATTTTGAATTATGTATATTCAAAGCTTTGTTTACTTTTGAAAGTGTAGTGTAACTTTTGAAAATTGAAAAACATTATAAATTGAAAGAAAAATAAAAAAAGAATTGTGTAATTTAAAAAGATGAAGTAACAAACAAATAGGTGGTGAAAATTTAAAACAATTTAAATTTTATTTTAAAAGTAAAAAGTAACCAAAAACATACGTACGTGCTCAGTGTGCAAAAAAAATTTAATACAGGTTCAAGATAATCAAAACAATATGATAAGCTGAAATGTAATACAAATCAATTGATCTTCTTTAAATTTATCACTTTAAAAAGATTAATTTTTCGCAATTTTTTTAATTAGTGATAATGCAATAATGATTTCAATCAAAATACACTTTTGGTATGTACAACTTTTTATTAACTTGGGTTTAGTTCATTCAGGCAGATGTAGTATCTGTATATGTATATGTAAGTACATATGTATAATAGATTGATCTTGGTTGTATCCTCACATTTTGTTTAATTTTTCTCGTCCAACAATTTCACTAAATGTACATGTAAATGTAACTATTGCAAATTCACTTTCAAATGAGCAACAATTCTTTTCGGCTTGTGTGAAGATTCATTGTTATTATTCTTTACACTTTAATGCACTTTCCTTTTAATTATATTTATGTATATATTTGTTTAAATCTAAAAGAAAAATATAGGCAAAAGCAAAAAAAATACACAAATGAAATTCACGGTTTTTATAGGATATATATTCAGATGCTTTTGACAAGCAGAACTTCAATTTACACTAACAAATTCCATGTAAACATTTTTGTTGTTTTCCTGAGCTGACGTTATATAGATAGATCTTGGTTACGAGTACTGTGTTAATTAATAACACTGAGCAACACGAAAAAATTGCACTGATAACCACGTACCTACAAAAAATCATTATTTCAAATTCTATGGTAATGTTTTTGTAAAAAAAAATTATTTTTTAAATTGGTGTTTTTTGAAGAGACTGCTCCCTACATCTGGTCGTAACTTTGGAAAAACTTATTCAATCTTGTTATGCAATATGTCAAAAAATTTTAAATTAAGCCAGCTTTAAGTTTTGTTACTATCATTTTTGAAATTAGCCATTAGTTTTGGAGTTATTGATGAAAAGTAAAAAAAAATAATTTTTTTTTTTGGAAAAATGACCAAATATTCCTAAAAAATAAAAAGCACAAAATAGTTACCAGTTTTACTTCTTAATCTTAGAAGTGAATGCAATAGAAATAAAATAAACTTTATTTCATGAAAATCCATGGATAAACGCGTGTTTTATTGCCGATTAAGTGAAAGTACCTTTTTTTCACATTTTTTATCCAACATTTGTGTAGAGCCGAAAACTATATGAATATAATTTTTTCCTCAGTTGTTGAGTTTCCTTTTATAAAAAAAAATACTTTATGAGAATATCATAAAGTATGTAATAATACATTTCACACAATTTTTACGGGTAAAAGCTGTGATTATATTTTTTCGTTGTTGACTGTAATATTTAATTATTATTCCTAAAAATTTTGTATTTGTAAGATCAGTAGCTTCGTCTATTATTAACCTAAATGGAGTATGAGCTATATTTGCTTTTAGTTGGGTTATATAATAAGGCCCCAAACGTTTTCTAAAAATGCAGTACACTTCGTTCGTCCAAAGTTACTCCAGAAGAAATTGGCTCATTTTTACGATTTTCTTGTTCACATTTTATGAGATGGTCCACCGGATTTATAGAAGAATGATATGCGTTTTTTTTATTTACTACACTCATTAAAATTTATTATCCTTTGCAATCCTTTAAGAGTGTTGGAATTGATTTCGTGTTTTTTTTAAGTACCTTTAAATTAAATGTTAATTTTTATTAAAATTTAAAAAAACTGACAAGCAACACTTATGTACATAATAATTAATGAAAATATAGGTTCAGATCAGGTACTAATCGTAACCACTACTTTTACCAAACAATTAGTCAAACCGGCAACTTTTTTTTATGAATACAATACTAAATTGGAAGAAAATAGATGTGTGTTTGGTTTATTTTAAACTTGCTTAATTTTAAATGTACTGAAAACAGAATAAAGTGTCAATTTCGTCAATTATTAGTCTGAACCTATCTTACGTATTGTCAATTTAAACGGCAAACACAATTGCTACGTGTACATACCTTTCCATATTTCCAATAAAATCAAAATTTTTTAAAATATATTTTAGAGTATATTAGAATCTAATATAGTATATGATTAAAACTCACACACGTTTTATATTATATTTGAGCAACGAACTAAAATGTTTTTAATACTTTTTATAGTATTTACTTATATTAAAATGTAATATACATACGTTTATTAAATTTGATTAACGAACTAGAATACTTTTAAATACTTTTTTATAATATACTAGCTTTTAGCCGCGGCTTAGCTCCCGTTATTATCTCTATCGGTTATACAGTTTCGGAAAGGCATAAGCCTCCTGGTTCTATTTAAGAAATATATACATATGTAGGATAAGTGGCCTTCTAGATGCAAAAACATAAATACATTTAAATTTCATTAAAATCGGTTTGAAAGTTTCGGAGGCGCAGAAATTTCCCCCGTATCGCCGTATCGTGGTTCGCTGGCGTGGAAATTGTCCCTACCTTTCCCCGTGGTCCTAGTTTTAAAAAAGTAATACCCTAAAACCTTCTCGGAGTTGCACAATTGCCAATGTGTCTTTTAAACTCAAATACATCCAAGTTTTAAAGTTCATCAAAATCGACTATATAGTTTCGAAGAGGCCAAAATTTTCCTCCTATCGGCCTCCTGATCCTATTTTTGAAAATGTACATTCCCTATGAGCATTTTTAGAAGCAGATCTATCTACATATGTTCTAAATTTCATTAAAATCGGTTTGAACGTTTTGGAGGGGCAGAAATTTCCCCGTATCGCCCTCCTGATCCTAGTTTTAAAAAAAAATAATACCTTATAACCTTTCCAGAGTTGCACACACGAAGTGCACCAAATTTCATCGCGATTGGTCCACAAATGGCTAAGTTAAGCTTGTTTATATTAAAGAATCTGTTAAAAACCATGTGAAAGCAGGAGCATTATTAAAAAGGTAGGCGTAAAGGTGGGCATGATTAAAAAAAAGTACCCTATAATTCATTCAAGAGTCCCAATTATATGGTGTGAAAATTTTAAGAAGATCGATCCAGCGGTTTGGGCTTCTATAAGGTACAAGCAAACACATAGTTTTTATTCAATTTGTTTAACGAAATAATCCCGCACAGAACTTTTTCCAAAATTTTTATACGTATAAATATAATAGTATATAAGAATAAAAATTAACTGTAGTTGTTTCATTGTTGTTTTTATTGTTGTTTTCATTTTAGTATGTTACAGAAGTCATATGCATATGACTTTTTTAAATTCTTAATGCTAAAGCACTTAAAGCACTTAAAGCACTGGCAACGCTGGTCTCAGAAAATAACTCCATTTTACGCTATCAAATGGTGTTAACTTTTGTAAATTTTTGTGTAAACGAATGGTTTAGTACAAATTTCTGCAAATTTCCACTAATTTTGGGGTAAACAAATATAGTATTGTCGTGTGAACTCAGTATTAGGGGTTTTTTATATATGCTTGTGCATGTTGGCAACAAGCCAACATCACGGACGAACATCTCTTGTTTTACACGTGCAAAATTATGAATATTCATCAAAATATAAAATAAAAGAAGTTTAAAAAATTCCCAATACAACAACCGTTTGATGATAGTTTGGGAAGTTGTACTGTAAAATAGATTCCAAACCATAACGACATCCACAATGAATGTGGCGTATATGTGTATTATATGTGCTATAAAATTCATTATTCGTTGATGTCAATTTCGCATCAGATGGCGGTTGTTAATACTAATAAAATAATAGTGGATAGCGGTTGGCGGAACTAACTAATGTAAAGGTATAATTCTTTCATTACAATATAATTATTATTTTCCATAGATGGGGGTTGTGCTTAATTTTACAATCACCTCTAACTTTGTTTTGTTATGATAAATTATTGCAATTATTTTGCAGATTTTGATAGAGGTAATTTAAAAATTTGATATGCAATCAGTAATTTATTTCAACTTTTTTTTAATTTGATTACAACGTAAAAAACTTGTATTAGATTTTGAGCATAAATTGATTTATGAGTATTTTTGTTCACTTAATTCAATAATAAAAAGAAAAAATAATACATGAGAAATAATAAAATTCAATAAAAGGATATAATAAAAGGTAATATCGGTTTATATTTTGTTAAAAATCAGAAATTGATTAAAATTTAGTTTAAAAAAAAAAATCATGCATTTAAGGGTTTACTCCTAATTTATTTTTTTAAAAAATATAATTAAAATAATTTTTTTTAATCAACTGGAAAATAGAAAATAGACCGGGATTCCGTTAGCCTATGCTACGCAATACTGACGAAGGAGGTTGTCCTGATAAGCCTGTGGATTGTTATCAGCTGAAGCCGGTACTGTTCAGTGACCTTCGCCACTGAAACCTTCCGACAACAACTGGTACAAAGTCACACATATATAAGTCTAAAACTGGTGTTGAACCCAGGAAAATTTTTCGTTATGCAGACTACTTCGCCCATCGCCACCCTCAGTTTTATTTATGGTATTTGTTAAGTAAATAGTATATGGTTTTCTTGCAAGCACTTGTAAAAGTTTTGTAAAAAACGTACTTAAAGTTTTCAATTGACATGCCTCTTAATTGGGAAATGAAAAAATTTTCTTCTGTCACGAGGTGAGTTCTGAAGCTATTTGCAAGAATTTTTTACACAAGATAAAGGCCGATATTATTCTGAATTATTAACTCAAAAAGTGTATTTTTTTGAATATGACGTTATTGAAGTAAATGAGCGAGTTTTTACAACTGAATATTATACCCCTGTACCCAGCTATTTGAACTGTGTTTTATCTGATTGCTTTTTTTCGTGTTAGTGTAAGGCGTCTTTAACAATAAACATATTCATAAAAAAGTGTATAAATATTTTATAATATAATATAAAGGGTGGTTAAATTTCAAGGGCCGATGTTGATTTTGAATAAAACACAAACTATTTAGGAAATTATTGTAATTTTATTTTATTATGATATATTGGTATTACTCAATTATGTATGGAACAAAATATCGGCCAAATGGGCGCCGCGACCACGGCAACAGTGGATGATCAATTTTCGAAGAAAATCATCTTCAGTGATGAGGCACATTTTCACCTCAGTGGATTCGTCAATAAACAGAATTGCCGCATTTGGGCGAATGAGAATCCAAGAGTGATTGTCGAAAAACCAATGCACCCACAAAGAGTGACTGTTTGGTTCGGTTTATGGGCTGGCGGCATCATCGGGCCGTATTTTTTCTAAAATGAGGCCGGTCAGGCAGTTACTGTGAATGGTGTTCGCTATCGTGAGATGATAACGAACTTTTTATGGCCCGAATTGGAAGATATGGATGTGGACGATATGTGGTTTCAGCAGGACGGTGCCACTTGCCACACAGCTAACGAAACAATGGCTCTTTTGCGCAACAAATTCAATGGCCGTGTTATCTCACGTAATGGCGATGTCAATTGGCCGCCAAGATCATGTGATTTGACACCGTTGTACTTTTTTCTTTGGGGTTATTTGAAAGAAAAGGTGTACTTCGATAAGCCAGCAACAATTCAAGAGCTAAAGGATGAGATAATTCGGCACATTAACGGCATAGAACCTCCATTATGCCTCAGGGTCATCGAAAATTTGGACCATCGGATGGAGGTGTGCCGCCGATTTCGGCGCCCATTTGGCCGATATTTTGTTCCATACATAATTGAGTAATACCAATATATCATAATAAAATAAAATTACAATAATTTCCTAAATAGTTTGTGTTTTATTCAAAATCAACATCGGCCCTTGAAATTTAACCACCCTTTACTACATAACATAATGCATTCCCAAAGTCTGGATAATGAGTCTACTGAAAACAATGGGATGATAATGCTTTTTTTCTGAATTAATATGTCTATATTTCTGATTACTTTTATGTTCTGTTATCCTAGTTTTTAACATATTCTTTGTCGTACTTATACGAGGTCTGTTCAAAAGAAAAGGTGAATTTTGATTTTTTTGGAAAAGTATTTATATATTCATCAATATCCATTTTGTCCCCTTCAAAGTAATCCCTCTCAAATATAATGCACTTATGCCAGCGATTCTTCCAATCCTCGAAAAACTTCTGAAATGCGGTTTTCGGTATGGCCATCAACTCGTTCTTCGATTTTGACGAAGAGATTGTGGAAAAACGCTTTCCTTTCATTAGTCTCTTCAGTTTTGGGAATATGAAAAAGTCGCAGGGAGGCAAATCTGGTGAATAAGGTGATTGAGGCATGATTAGGGTGTTATTTTTGGCCAAAAAATCATGAAAAAGCATTGATGTGTGAGCTGTTGCATTATCGTGATGCAGAATCCATGATTTTTTGCCACAATTCCGATCGCTTGAGCCATATTGCTTTACGCAAACGTTGTATAACTTCGTTGTAGTATTGCTTATTAACCGTACGACCTGTTCGCAAGAACTCATAATGAGCCACGCCATTGGAATCGAAGAAAACAAAATTCATCTTTTCTTTTGAACAAACCTCGTATATGCCTTACTACAATTCTCAGTGACAACTTGCCACTCACATTACCACTACAAGGTATCTTATAAACTATGTTTGTCATATCCTACTTAACTAATATATCTTTTCCTTTCCTTAGATAGTTAGTTTTATTGAGACTTCATTAATTTCTTATTACAGTATTTGTAAATTTTAAGAGAACTTAAAACTACAAAGTATTATTGTAACATTTTGTTATGAAAGTTGCTTCTCACAATTAAGAAATTTATTAATATAAAATTAACAATAATATTAGTGTTTTTTTAAACAGTGATTGCTCCCGCCACTTAATTTAATTAGTAAAGTCATATCTACATTAATAAACTTAATATTAAAATTAAATCTTACAACTAAATTTACAAACAAAAAACAAATAAAAAACGAAATAAACAAAAAAAAAACGAAAAGAAAAATGTTTACTCATATGGGTGTGAATAAAAGTTTCGACCAGTATACGTACTGGAAGGTTCCTGTAAAATTCCAATATTTGAAATATATAGAGTTTTTGACCTATTGAACTTCTGCTCATTTGATAAAATATCTTCAATTACACTTCCTTCAAAATTAGACAGTTTTTCCACAAAAGTTCTCATTAAATTGACAGCATAAAAAAACAAAGAATATAGTTTGTGTTTCCTTAAATAAATTTTATACATTTTGGTATTGTTCTATGAAATGTTAAAATATTTTCAATTGGATTCCTTAAATATATTTTTATGACACATGTTATATAGAAGTTTTATATTAATTTCAAAAGGAAAAAAAAATTTATAAAATAATAATACTTCCTGAAGATGTTAACCGACGTTTAAAGCAATATTAAAATAAATAGACCCCTTTAAGCTTTATAAAAAATCAAGAAATAATAATTTTATTTTATTTTATTTTTTCGATTGCAAAAAACGGATATGCAAAAAACCAAAATACATACATAAGGCACTTGATCAACAAGAGGGAATAAACACTAAAATTTTTTCAAATTTCACTTTTTGCAAGAAATCAACTAACAATATTAATATCTATTAACTGTAAAAACTTCTTCTTATTTACTTTACTTTTTCATCTCAAAAAAGCATGACGTACATATTTGGATTCTCAAATACAATTCACGGCACGTATATCCATACAAGGTCTATATCAGGTGGTTTTATATAACCTAGTCGTGGAAAAGGTACTTTGTGATCTTCTTCCCAAAGCCGGAGAAGGCGTCTGTCTTCCTTTCCTCCATCTTAGGAGGAAGATAGACCCGTTTCAGTTATCTGCATCTCAGTACGACTATACGAAGCGCCGCTCGGTTCACACCGCGTTACAGACACTTATGGGGCTATTGACTGGAACAGCAGATGGAATATGCATTGCTGGCCTCTCCTGATTTACTTTTTACTTTGCGAAGAGCTACCTTGATGAGGCTTGAAACGGGGGCACTCCTCAATGGTTCTACCTTCCCTGCTTTGAACATTGTACTCAAGGAACTCGACGATATGATGTATAAGTCAGTGGCGAACAACGATGACATTCCGGTGATAGTATCTGGCAAAAATCTTGATACCATTTCATAGCGTATGGGTAAGGCCTTGAGGCTCATCATTAGGTGGAGTACTGAAAATAGCATCAGTATAAATGATCAGAAAACGGACTTGGAACTCTTCAGCTTCCGTCCCTGGAGGGGGTTGAATGTCTCATCTAGAGCGAACAGGCCAGCTGTGGTCATATATACGTTCAGGATGGTAATAGGGAAAGCCTGTGGGCATCAGTCCCAGAAACGCTGGGTGGCTCTTCAACATGCTCATAAAGCCTATACTGACGTATAATGCGCTGGTGTGGTGAACTTTATTGAAGTTATCGTTGTGGAGATTCTGCGAACCTCTGCTATGCCTCTATCGGAGACTCCCGGGAACATCGATTAGTGCTCACCCATACCCTTATCGAACGGGAATAAAATAAATTTATGATTAAAAATGGACAATTTTTGTTTATGGCAAATGCACAGTGTTCAACACAGATTTTAGCAGCCGACATGGCGGCAAAATTAATATAAAAACATTTATTGACTAAATCTTATATCAAGAAGTTTCAATAGGATACCATACTGTTAAGCACCCTCTTAGGTACTACTCTATGGACTGTTTAATTAAACGTACTCCTTATTATCAGACATTACACAGAAATTAGCTTGCCGTAGAACAAAAGTAGGAGCTTTTGTTCATTTCCTGGCTCCACCCTCTGTGTAAACATTGTTAATGATATTTTAATTAATAAACGCTTTTTTTCTGATTTATTTGTACTGCGAAAGTATTGAAATTTCCGCGATTTTCGAACGTTTTTTGAATTTCTCCCGATTTTTCGAAAAATAAAACTGGCAACCCTAGTCAACGGGATGGTTCGATACCGAGGATTATAGCTACGCTGTGGTCTGCCTATCGGGCGACACAATGAAACCAGGTTCTGAATCCAAGTGGGATCTCCGACGACCCGTGATACATAACCTAACCTATCCTAAATCATATCAAAATTATAAAAATTAAAAATCCTTAATTCTTATGGAGTTTCAGACAATTGTCATTTAAACTTGCTTCAACAATAGGTTAGGTTAGGTCGGCAAGTTGCTAAAGAAAGGTAAAGAAAAGTCCCATTGTGATACCTGTTGTGAAAAAACTTTCACGTGTTGTAGTGATACACACCAGAGTCTCTGCTAAGAATCGAACCTAGAACCCACCACTGATAAACTAACACACTACTCACTAGACTACCGGGACACGTGGTTCAAAAATAACAATTTAGAAAAATAAATTAATATTTAAATATCACATCTTAGTTCAGGAATTTTTTCATTCCATAGAATTATGATTTGCATATGCATATACATATAAGTTTACAGATGCTGTTTTTGAAATAAATTATAACATAATATAAATGGATTTTAAAAATCCATTAAAAATTTAAAAAATTAACTTTGAATGGTTTTAATATTATTAAATAAAAAGAAGTAAAACCTGATTTTTAACGCCAACTTCAACAATTTGTGCAATGAAGTCTTCTACTTGTTCTTTATTAAAAAGTGATTTATAAAATTGTTTTAAGGTATGCACATACTCAATATGGATATATCGCACACTAAATCATAAACAGTCACAACACAAAATTTTTCGAAATCGTTTTTATTGCATAATCGAGGTCACAGAACAAATCTCTAATGACCACAAAAATTTTGTTGGCATCACTGTTTTCCTTAACTGGAAAAATACCGTTATGTCTGTTTTGTGCCGGTTGTAAGTAATAAACTAAAGAGCACTATTTTCAGTTGTGGGAGCGCGCTTTTTAGTAACTGAGTATTTTAATTTCACGTTAATAGTATTATTTCGAGTTGTGACGCTATTAATGAAAAAAGTGTTACATTTTGTGGTGCATCATTTAAAGTTCAAAAATTTGTCAAAAAGTTGAATGCAAAATTTAATTCCTTAGTTTTCACTTAGCTGTCGAAAATGTCGTGTCCAAATATTGAACATTATACATCTACACTAAAAATTACAAGTGAAGAAACTGATTCTCGTACAAAAATTGTGATAGTAGTGTAAATATATTTATCGGTTCTGGGAGTGTATTTAGTCTATTAGAATGCTATTAGAATTTAGTTTATTTGCAATTAAAAAGTCATAATTTGATATACTACACACAAATCACTGAAAAAATTGCAATGAAAGAGTCACAACTCAAAATATGTCCTTATTTTCATAATAATAGCACAAAATTAAAAAAATCAAGTTAACTTTCTTAAAAGATAATGTTCTTTACTGTGGAACACAATTTAATTATAAAATTGAAATCATGTTTCTAAAAATAGTTTTTTGCCTCTCCTAAAAACTTTAGGAATTTTGAGTTGTGACTGTTTATGATTTAGTGTGCGATATACTCGTATAGGTATGTTTTAAAGAATACGACGTCGTTTGGTTTTATTACTAGCAATTTATGAATAACATTCTTGATGTGTGAGTTGATAATGTTTTTAATGAAAAAAATATTACTAATACAGTGTGGCCCAAATGGAGCGAAGGTGTTTGAATTCCTTTTATATTATAATTTTTTTATTTTGTTTGTTTTCAGTATTTTATAAAGAAGTCTTGGGGAATTTAAAATGGTACTGTACACAATTGAACGTGTAAAAATCGTTTAACTTTATTTCAGAAGAAAATGATGATTTTATTCATAATTTAATTATGACCGGAGGAGCCCATTTCCAATTGAATAGGCAAAAAGGTCTACGGAAAATTCAAGAGTAGTTCAACAGCTTGCCTCATATTTTTTTGCAAATGAACACGGTGTTGCCGTTTCCATCACTGCTGTTAGATATCGGACAATGTTGAAAATTTTTTAAGGCCAGCCGTGGAAAACCATCCGTAAGCATGGTTCCAAGAGGATGGAGCCACAGCGCACACGGCGAGGGAAAAAATGGCTCTTAGAACTCAAACGATGTTATTAGAATAAATATTTGTTCAAGCATAATATTTAAAATTTCTTTGTTTGTTTGAATAAAATATAAACTAATAATTAATTTTTTTTTTTTAACAATTTCAAACTCGAATTATTTGTAATACAAAATTTTTAAAACGTTATGTAATTACAAATTTATTTCTTTTAAAATATACAGGAGAAAAGACTATACATACAAATAAAATATAAAAGTATATCAAATAAGATTAACTTTTAACCAAAACTAAAAATTCTATATATATACTAAGATATAATAGCTTTTGGAAATATCTTTTTACGTTAATCATATTTGACATTTATGAACCACACAGTTAGCTCAGCCTGAATTTCGTCGTAGATTTCCTAATCTTGTCACGACAACTGGACAAACATTACGCCGCTTAGCCGACTTGAACAGACTGGAACCACAACAAATCTTTCAGGGCGTGGCCGCCACCGGATTGGTCGTTCTGTCGATAATATCGTGGCTGTGGCTACTGATGTTGCGCCTTTATTGCAAAGTTGTCATATCTCAAAAAATAAGATACCTTTAAAAATGTTTGCAGCTTTGGGCTATATTAGCTTTGTGATGGTTATTAATTCGGAATTCAACAATTCTTAAAAACGTTGGTAACCCTACCAAGAAAGTGTGAAAAACTTATTTCTCTGCCAATAATTCAACAAATTAAAATAAGAAATAAAACCATTGTAAATGAAGATAAATTTTATTATTCGATATATATAAAGACAACACTTGTAAAATATATTGTATACATATACATTGATATACATAAATAAACAATATTTTTGTTTTCGAGTTTTTACCCAACGTCGGCAACAGCCTGAACTTTGTTAACATATTATTCTTCAAGTTAAAATGCCACCAAAAATAAACCATGAAGAAGCCTTTGCTCTCCAGCTTGAGAAAGGTATACAAAAAAATAATAATAACATTGATAATAAATTAGAAGACCACCGCTAGCTTACCAAAAACAAATTACAAAGGCCATACAGGAGTTTGAGGTTAAGGTCGATGTTATGATAGCAAATATGAAAAACGAATTTAACGCGAATATAATAGCAGTGAAATCAGAAGTGAGTCAATGCTATGATTTTGCCAAAAAAAATGAGAAATCTACTTCTAACAAATATCATCAAACAACAAAGGCTATACAAGACGTGGAGGAAAAATTTAATGTCACAGCAGCCAGTATAAAACAAGAACTAAATGCGGAATTTAAATCTTTAAGGTCTGAAGTGAGTCGGCAAATTGGTAAAAACACTGTAAGTAAATACGACAAATTTACTAATATAGCTTTGAGACGTATAAATCGACCTGAAGAGTTATATCTGGCTTGCCAGCAGCTGCTCCAGCTCGCTGCCAAATCGACCACAAATTGATGCGCTATATGACGATCACGTTGTGCGCTCGAATGACCGGTTTTGGGGAACAAGTTCCCGGATTTCATTATAGCACACCCCATTATAGTAACGATAGAACAACGAAACGCACCCCACGTTGCGACGATGGTCAATAGAGTTAATAGAATTGGCTACCCTACCATCCCCAGTGAGCTTCTTGGCCCTTTCCTGTACACGGTCGAGTAACTTCAAAATATTGTTTGAAGCACCGGCCCTTACATCAGTCCATCGAACATCATACTGGATTTTCATGCCAAGAACATCAGCAGCTTCTGATTCCTCAATGTTTATACCGCCCATAATTTCAGAGGAGACAGCGTGATCGTGCATACGGCGATGGGAACGTCATTCATATTCTTATATTATTCATATTCTGCTTCTTCGCCGCGATCATAGTCGACGTCGGGATACGATCAAATGAATATAATGACAGATAGTGCTGTCATCTGCAAAAGAGTAGATAGGTTTGGAAGGTTGACATATATTACGTTAATACGCACGTCTTATTTGTAAATAACGTAAAATATTGCCGTATATTTTTTAAGCGAATTACTAACTCATGAAAGCTATTCACAATTAATTTAATTATTTACAAATAAAACGCAAAAAGTTGCCAATTGTTTCGAAGATTTTAGCATTTCCACGTGTTTTTCATCATAGTGCTACCAAATAACCATCAGACAACACAAAAAAGTAGATTCAATTTCATTTATAATCATGCGTATAAACGATAAGTTGCCAAATTACAATATATTTTATTTTCAATTAATTCGTACGTATAAACGTATTAATAGCAAATCATTAAGAAAGATAAGAAATAGGCTGGGAGAAAGTATGGAGCTTTGCGGTACCCCTGAATTAATCTTAATCTCGTTATAACAACTATTAAAGCGCAATCCCTGAGAAAGCTCGAAATAAATCGAGAGAAGATATTACTGACACCAAAAGGACAAAAGTGCTCTATGCCACACTCTGTCAAAAGCTTTGGAAATATCTAGAGCCACTACCTTACTTTCTCCAAAATGGTGAATAGATTGACACCATTTTTCCGAGAGGAAGGCCAATAAGTCTCCCGTGGAGACTCCTCGGAAGCCATGTTGCCGGTCGTTAAGTAAGCTATTGGACTCCAGATATTTCACCAGCTGGAAATTCTGCATACTCTCCATTACTTTCGAAATGGTAGAACATATTGCGATTGGCCGATAATTTTCAGTGTTGCTTGCCTCCTCTCCCTTCCTGGGGATCGGCGTTATATTTGCAACTTTCCAGCATGACGGAAATTCGCCTAGCTGGTGGTGAAAAAGATTGCCAGAGGACGCGATAACGTCGAAGACCACTGCTTCAAGACCAGTACCGGAATTCCATCCGGGCCAGGAGACTAATTTATGTTGAGGTCCGCTAAAACCCTTTTAACTGCACGAGCGCGAAATTGAGAATTACCTGCAAACATTTCAGCTAGGAGGTTAGTCTTTTCAACCGGGTCAGTGAATATTACACAGCACTGGTTGGTAGTGTCAGCACTGGTGTACTTTTATTTTCGTTCCGTCACTGGTAATGGGGTTTCTCTTTTTGTTTTGTTGTTTTATTGTTTTTGTTTAGTAGCTGTGTGTAGTTCAATTTCTTATTTTGTTACTTTTGATTTTTTTCTTATTTTAGTTTATTGTTTTTTGTGTGTGGAAATGACTTGTAGATTTTTTATTTTGTTATTGTGTACCTTGTTTTTTTTAACGTTTTAATATTCTGTTATTATTTTTCCCCTTTTATTTCGCCACTTGTTTCCGCGAACCGCAAGAAGACGCGTGAATTATGTAATTTTAAAATCACAACAAATAATTTTTTTATTTATCAAATATAAATTAAACTTTATTCTTCAAATGTTCTTATATCACTGATTCTAAAACACAAAACTAAAACTTATCAATATAAAAAGTTCTTAAATCTATTTAAACACGTTTGTACCGTTACTTTCCTGAGTAAGAAAGTTAATGATACTAATGAAGAAGAGATTAGTGATGATAAGAACTATTTTTAGTACATTATCATAACTCGTGCGTACCGGACGGACGACAAACTACTACTGACTACTAATGACCAGTGACTATGTCTTCGCCACTGAAACCTTCCGACAACAACTGACACAAAGACAAATTAATGCACATCAGAAAAAATGCGAGATGCTTTTATGATTTAGTCTGAAACTGGGGTTTGAACCCATGAAATTTTTGGTTTTGTAGTCAACGTGCAGACTACTTCAGCCATCGCCTACCCCCAATTTTTATTACACTATATAATACTTTGTGATAAAAAATTGCACCGACCACAGACATATGTATGTAATAAAAATCAAAACAGTCAGTGAGAACGAAGTGTAACATATACATACATATGCACACCGGCCAACACTAAAGATCAATTTACTGTATGTACATATATACATATGTATATAATTTTGTTTTAATTGTATTTTTTTTTTTATTTTTTTTTTATCTAGGACCAGCACTCAGGAGATGACTCCTACACATGCGAAGCATTGTGCTGGGAACTATAGGAAAGCGATAGTAGAAGAAACGACAGGAGGTGAAGCTTAATTAATTATTTTGCAGCTCTGCTTTCGCACGTTCTTTTGTTTTTAACGTCAACGTGCAGACTACCATCCATCGCGCCATCGCCACCCTCATTTTGTATTTAAATGTGTTATTGGTCTATAAATTAAAATGCGAGTAATTATTATAGTATAATAGCTCTTACCCACAGCTTCGCTCCCGTTATTATCTCCATCGGTTATACAGTTTCGTAAAGGCATATCTTACCCCTACGTCGCCTCCTGGTTCTTTATTTAAAAAAAAAATATACATATGTATATATATATTATATTGAACATAAACTGTCAAATATGGTTATAATTTCTCTGGCATGTATTTCTCCGCGAATTACATAGATAAATGAAGCTTGTGCAAACTGTGTAAAAATATAGAATTATTTAAATAATTAAACTATATGGAATAAAAAAAAGGAAATTTATTCATAATAAACGAACAAAGTATTTATACATATATGCAAAAGAAAAAGCAATAAGGAAGGGTAGATTTTCGACCTGAAAAAAAATAATGATAATAATATCAAATGAGCCAAGTGAGTGTCAGATTATTTTGCAACATCAAATAGTATTAAAAAAGGTAGGTTCGTATTAGCCTTTTCATCACTGGTTTGAGAGATAATAATAATGTCGATAAAACAAACAGAGAGGTATTAAAAAAGTGGTACTAATTTAAAATAAAATTATTTGAAGACATTAAAGCTAGATTGTCTTCTAATTTGCAAATTTACGAAAATAAATATGTATTAGAAATGTTTTTTTCACATTTTAGATATGAAGATTTCGATGTCATTGTGCGTTATATTAATTGTATATTAGATTTTAAGAAAATCCTGTAGTTATGCTTTAATTGAAAGTATGATGATGTCAATGTGCGTTTATTAATTCTATAATAGATTTTAGGAAAATTCTGTAGTTATAAAAAGAAATTTTTTTTTTCAATAAATATAATCTACCGCTGAGAAAGTCGTCAAAAAATTAACGAAACGTTGGAAAAAGTTTATCATAAAATTGCAACATATTTAAAAAGAATCGTAATAGCTTTTTAGAATGGAATACGAATTATAACGAAATGTAGCATATATGTTATATTTTTGTCAGAAAGAAGAACGCATTAATCGTTTTTCCGAAAATACGCGCTTTTCTAGGTTTTGGTGTATTTTAAAATTTCAAAGTAGACAACGCTGATAATAATTCTCTGAAATTATAATTGGTATTTCACCAGCGTTGCCATAATTGTTTTTATAAAAACTGCAAGGTTAGAAAAAAAAGAACAGAATTTTCACTAGAAAAACCGCGCATAAAAAAGTAAAAAAATTATGATTATTTATCTTTGTTCATTATATGGTTTAGGGGTTATATATTTACATTTTATTTGGTGATAATACCAAAATCGCCAGTACACCTTTAATCAAATTCTTGAAAAAAACTAAGAAATTTCAGATTAAATCATAAAAACATCTCGCATTCTTTCTGATGTGCTTTAGTGTGTCAGCTGCTGTCGGAAGGGTCAGTGACTATACCACTGAACAGTGCCGGGTTTAGCTGAAATCAATACACAGGCATATCATAACGAACTCCTTCGTCGGTATTATGTAGCATCGGTAAAGTAAAGTAATTACTAACAAGTGGCTACAAAAAAACTTGTCCTTGATCAGAGGCGCTTCAACACTGCTATAAAAGAAAGAACATGCATAAACATAGTTGAAAGATAGTGAAGCTTCATCTCCTGTCATTTTTCTAAGTATGCCTTTTCTCTAGTTCCAGCACAAGCACCGCATGTGTACGTGTCATCTCCTGAGAGAGAGAGTCCAAGATAAAAAAGCAAAATAAACTAAATAGCTTCTTCAAAAATTTTCTTTACACAATCAACAGTTTATTATTCTATTTAAATTTATTTAATTTTTCTAAATATTTTTACAATAACTAATCTTTCGGTTGGCAATGGCTGTATTTAAAAGGCAAAAAAATTAAATTTTTAAAATATTTTTGCTGTCAGAGAGAAAGAATCGGTATATTTTGTGTTGAAAGTTCCAGAGCATAAAAGCGTGTGGAATTTGTGACAACAAATGACAATTTTGGGGGTGCTGATGGCGAGTAGTCAGCGTGTTGGCTCTGCAACCAGAAAGACCCAGGTTCGATTCCCATCCGGGTCAAATCAGAAAATAGTTTTTTCTGAGTTTTCTGTGCTACAGCACCCTCCTTCGTTGGTATTTGAGCAATAAAACGTCGGCGAAGTAAAATAATAAATAAAATGGCTCCATTAGCTTAAAAATAATGCGTCAAAAAACATCAAAGACGCCGCAACTTTGCTTTATAATTTACACGCAACTGCAGAGTTGTGCAAGAATTAAGCTCTATCTTCCTACCACTTTCACCACCTGTCTATTTCTTCCCTATCCTTCTCTCTAGTTCCAGTGCAATGCATTGCATATGTAGGGGATAGCCCCTGAGCACTGGTCCAAGATAAAAAAAAAAAAAAAAAATTAATAGTTTATTTTCCAATGTTATTGTAATATATGGTAAGAGCAATCAAAGAGCGAATAAGTAAAGACGAAATATCTTCCCGCCCAAAACTGGAAAAAATATGTTTCGTTATTTCGCTAATATCTAAACTACTTGCTTATAATAAAATTTTTTAATATCACATTTTTTCGCAAATATGTGAAATTTATATACGTATGACAAACGTTTTACTTAAAAGTGTGTGCGGTTGAGTTATTGTTGCAAGTATATATAAATAATTGTATTCATGCATATTTGTAAACAGATGTATAACGAGTGGGTGGGATATTGAAAATGGGTTTTTTTGTAAATATTGTACATTATTTGTAAATACAATTTCGAACTTCGTTGCTCCATCTAAAATTTCTCTCCACTTAAGCTTCAGCTGGATAAGCGCCTATTGGTTGAGCTTAGACTATTTTATTTAATAAAAAGAGTAAGGATTCTTAAAAACTAATATAATAATTTAACAATTTTTTCATTTATTCAACGCAAGTCAAAATTAATTACGATTATATACTTATGTTTGTTATATGGTTTAGCTGGTCTATATTTATAATATTTTGTTATTAGCACCAAATGAAATGTATATATAGACCAGCTAAACCATATAATAAACATAGATAAATAATCGTAAAAACTTAAAAAAAGCTTAAAGTTTCCAAATGTCCACAAATTCTTTAAAAGTGCAAATCTAGCCACTGTGTTATTAAAATTGTTGCTTCCGAAGTTGTAATTCAAATATCAAAATTTAGAAAAATGTTGAAATGTAAAAATTGCCAAATCTGCACAATTTATAGAAATTCTTACTTTTTAAACAAAAGACTTCACGACTGTTCAATGATTAAAAACACTACAAAATGCAGACAAATCCACCCATTTGGCAACGCTGTTCCTCACTATCTTATTATCTGTATGTGGTGAGAAAGAGCGTAATGCAGGCTACAGATGATGCAACAAGTTTATGCAACACAAGTGCAACACACAAGAAACACATATAGCCCTTATGAAATTACATTTGTTCTGCATTATTCAAATTTTGGACAAGAGCGCAAATAGATTATAATGGGAAAATTAATCAGGTGCAAAGAGTACAAACATATTGTAGTAAATGCAAAACCGTCAAATCGTCTACTAGTGTTATCGATAAAAAATGAGATACTATAAAAAAAATGTAAAAAGTTTGAACTTAAAATTTACGTTTCGAAGTTAAAATCTTTTATATGTTGACAACTTAGCGATTTATGCACAATGTCTGCGATTTTGAGCTTAGTTTTTGACCGTATATTTTTATTTCCCATTTTTTTAAAATGAAAGTAAGGAGGCAACACTTAGAAAAGTAAATATTGTTTGCATTTGTTTCTTTTTGGCTGTTGAAGTCCCTTTCTATCAATTTCATATTAAATAATGAAAAATGAATGTAGTGTCATACAGGCTTAAACGGAACATCAATTCTCAATTCAATATCGCTGGACGAATGTTGCTTGTTTCCACTAAAATGAATAAGTAAAAACACTAAACAACAATTCATACTATGCAACCAACTTCAATGCAACCAGAAAGTATCAAACTATTTTGATGTTTTTGAAACCTCGAATGCAACACGAATTGAAACAATAAACATGACTACAGACTATGCAACAAACAAAGAACTAGACTGATTGTAAATATCTTTCATCGTCTGTAGTCACCATACACAACATACGCAACATATGTGTATACAGTGTTGCTACCTCTTTTTACAAAGAGCTTGTAATTGGAGAAAATAAAACTTTTTTTAAGAGAAAAAACTTTTTTACAAAATAAATTTCGGGCCTGGTCACGTCAAAATTTTTTTCTAATTTTTCTGTATCACAGGACCTTTTTTTATATTGGACCAGCAGTCAGGGGATGACCCCTATACTTGCGTTGCATTGTGCTAGAACTAGGAACTGAGGCTATGCGAAGGAGGATAGAAAGAGCAGTGTTTTTGGACATTTGATTTGAATTTATCCACGTCAAAGAGGAAAGAAAAGACCACTGCATTGAGTTTATTCCACATACACATTGTTCTGTCGAAAAATGAGTTCTCTATTTAATTAGTGGTGCGATTAGCTGCCGAATCGACTACAAATAATTGCTCCCATAATGCGTTGTGCGCAGGAATGAATGGGTTTTGGGAACAAATTCCCTGATTTTATTAGAGCACATTCCATTGTACTAGCGACAGAACAACGAAACACACCTCACATTTTAAATAATTTGTTTACGGCAATAGCAAGTCATAAAGCAATCAAATAAAAAAACACTATAATTCTCTTATTCAATTATGCTTTATTCCATTATAAATACCATTTCATTTTATTTGTTCCGTAAACTATTCACATATTTATTGACTTTTTGACGTTTAGCTTTATTTACTTCTAATTTTAATTAACCCACATACCTTAATTTTAAATTATGTAACTACTTTTTGTTTTATTGAGTGAAAATTAATTACGATTATGTATATATGCTTGTTTTATAGTTTAGCTGGTCTATATACATTTCAATTGGTATTAATACCAAAATTGTCAGTAGACAAGCTAGGAAATTCCATATGTTTATACAAAAACTACCAATTATTAGATATATGTACAAACAAAATAAACTAAATAGCTTCTTTGTAAAGTTTCCTTTATACAACAAACATTTTATTATTCGATTTAAATCTATTTAATGATTGTATCTAATAGCTAAATCATATAACGAACATATATAAATTAATTTTGAATTCGTGTATTTTTCACATTAAAGTAAATTATGAACAATAAATTTTTTCTTGAAATATGTTTAAAAGTTCCATTTTAAAAGAGTTATTAAGGAATTTAAAATATTAAAATATATAAAGAAACCCCCGATTTCCTTTATTCTGTGCTTTATGAAAAAGTTTGCTATAACGGACATTTAAAATGTAAAAACACAAATTAACATCCTAACATATTGGGTATAAACTTTAAAGTACTTTTTATGAAAAACTACAAAACGTTGTCAAATTTTTAATACATATTTGACATTAAATAGTGATAGTTTCCCGACTAGCTGTGCTAGTAAGTTCATCTGTTATGAATTCGCCTTGCTAATTATTAAAAAAATAATAAATTTCGTAATCAATTAAGTAACAACTGCTTTGTTTTTTATAATTCATATATGGGATAAATATGAAATAAATAAAATAAATCAAATAATAATTAAACCAATTATTTAGCTTCAGGTCCTTTAAAAAAAAAAATATTTTTTTTATTATAAATAAAAACTAATTTTTCTGTAGAAGCTACACAAAGGAGTAGCGAAATATCCAAATAAAAATAAATACTATATATATAAAAAGGACCTGCAACTTAAATAATTAGTTTAATTAATAAAAAAAGAGGTAAAAAAAAGTAGAAGAATTATTCAATCAAATAATATTATAATGAAATTCTTCTTGAATTATTAATTTATATTTGTTGTTTGGTTAAATTAGCATATATTCTGCATTTAGTTGGTGCTATGCATATTCATCAGTAAACCTTCAAATAAACTTTTAAAAAAGCTAACAAATTTCACATATTTATATAAAAATTGCCAAAAAATGTTTGAGAATACTTAAATAATTCAACGTACCAAAAAAAGCAACTAAACATTTAAAAAGTAATGAGTGTGTTTTATAACATAATATAATTTTAACTGCAACTGAAAGTCCATGTTAATGTGTACTTAGGTTTTGAAATGAATGTCAGATTCAGTTAAATATAAAATTTGCTTAGAATTTTAAAAATTAATTTTAATTTTTTTTTTCTTGGACCAGTGCTCAGGAGGTATTCTCTACGTATGCAATGTATTGCACTGTAACTAGATAGAGAGAGGGATAGTATATAGTATAGACGGGTGGTGAAAGAAAGTGCAGTTTCGTGGTAATTATAAAGCAAAATTGCGACATCTCTGATGTTAACGTTGAATCTATTTTTAAGCTAAAGGGGTCATTTTATTTAATATTTTACTTCGGCGACGTTTTATTGCTCAAATACCAACAAAGTACAGTACTCAAAATCTGATGGAGAAGAGTGCTAGCGGCCCGGGAATTGAACCAGAGTCCTTCTGGTCGCATAGCCAACACGCTAACTACGAAATACTTCTTTAAAAATCACTGTCATTTACTGTAATAATTGTGTGGGTATACAACCAGAAGGTCGTCGGTTCAATTCAAAAATTAATGCGTCAACAAGATACGTACCAACTCTACAGAGCTTGCCATCGTACTATCCTTCCCTTCGCTTTCTAGCTATCTCTAACAGGTAACACAATGGAACTTTGAAGAGTCAAGTGGGGCGGACGCTATGATATTGTACTTCACCGCCGACGTGACTAACTTAAGCTAATATAATATATAAATAAAAAACCTCGGCGACATAACACAATGAATATGTGTAACTAAGAAGAAGAATTGTTTTTTTAATTTTTTTTAGGATGTTTTATAAATATGAGCTATAAGAGAATTGTCGAACTTACTACTCAATAATTTTAGTTGATCTATTTTTATTGGCCATGTTTTAATTGTGATCGTTTGTCTATTTTTTATTTTATTCGCAATTATTATTTAATTTATTATTTAAGAAAAATTGCAGTCCTCAAATAAAAATTTTAATTTTATTGGAAAATACGCTTTTTCCCGTGGCTTCGCCGCATATTCAAAAATCAAAGTTGACAACGCTGAACATCGCAGTGGAGAAGTAGTTAAGCAACTCATTAAGACGGGCCTAAAGTCGATTTGAACAAGTTGCTTTAAGATACAGTGTATACTGGAGTATTCTTGAGTGAACTAGTGCCGCGTCAACAACGAACATACGGATGGAATAAACGGGCATTTTTAAAAGCTACACATACACACAGATACACTTAAATAAAACTGATAAATAATACTGAAATTTTTTCGTTTCATTTATTATTTATTTTATTCATTGGAACTCGGTTGTGAACCTTTCAAGTAAACATAACAAAGTAAAAATATATTTATATCCAACTAATACAAATTCAAATACTACGTATACCATAAAAATTGTAGAAATGTATTGATTTGGACATCTATACATCTATATAATTGAGATTGTGTGAGTAAAACGTCTTTTGGTATGAGAATTGGTGACGAGACGATGCGATGTGATTACAAAGTGAAAAGTGCAAATTTAAATACATATTTTTGTTTGTTTTTTGGTTTTCTTTCTTTTAACGAATAAATAAATAAGTTTTAAGAGAAATCGTAAAGTTTCTACAAAATATCTATTAAAAAAGAAGATTTTTAATTTAATTCATAAAAAACAGGAAGATAAAAAGAAATTCCATAATTTTTTAACGAACTTCAAGACATTAAAAGAAAACTAAATCATATAAGATTTCTATATGAAACAATAAATGAACAATTCCTTACGCCATTTACAATTTGCAGTTTCTTTAAGACGAAATAATCTTAAATATATTCGAATGGAATGTTATCAAAGTTGTGCAAAAAGAATTTAAAAGGCAAAAGAAAAATAAAATTAATAATAGCAAAGAAATAAAAAAAAATATTTCTTAAACAACAAGAGTTCTATTCTTCAAGAAACCTAGAATTTCTGATACATTCGAAAACCTGAAAAACAACATTTTTACCAGAAACAATAAAAAAATGAATAAAAAAATACGAGTGCATAAAAAGCAAAACACAGAAAGAAAACCTTACTAAAGTTAAATCAAAAGATAAACGGGGTTGTCGTACGGTCGGCCATTTAGTTTTGTTCAATTGTCGTTGAATCGTATTGTTATCGTGACTATTTCACGTCATCGTTTAGTTTCTACGTTATACGGTCTTGTCACATTTTAAACGAATGCTACGTTCTATGCCATCGTTGTATTCATTCTATATATATGTGTTGTGTTTTCTATTTTGTTGTTACTTTTCTAAATTGCATTCTTACGTTATCTGAACATTCTTTTACTTGGTTGGATCGTTCCTTGGTTACCACTTCTCTTTATTGAGCACAATATACGAACAGCAGTAACAACAGTTCTTAGAAAACGTGTTATCGAGGAAGTAAATTTTTACACAACTAAAAAAGAAAAATTGTTTTCATAGAATTAGTAATCCTTCTTTAGCTTTCTGTATATTTTCCTCGAATTTTCTATAAGAACTTTGTTGTAGTGAAATCATCACAATTATCAAAATGAGTGATTCCACACCAATTTGTCGTTGTCGTGTATTGTATTTGGGCAGCGCAGTGCCAAGACAGAGTAAGGATGGGCTGCAAGGCATACAGGAACCATTGCGTAGTCTTTATCCATCAGAAGGTGCTCTTGGTGCCAAAGGAATAGATTCTTGGCTAAGTGTTTGGTCAAATGGCATTCTATTAGAAAATGTTGATGAAAATCTTAAGGAAATTACTAGGTTCTTCCCTATAGAATCATTGCACTATTGTGCTGCCGTAAGGCAAGTTCTTATACCGGAACGCGGTAATTCGAATCCAGAACCAAAATTTCTCCCTCTTGACTCACCGTTTGCACGCATGCCGCGAGCTCAACATCCACCAATATTTGCATCCATTCTACGTCGTACTACGGGCATTAAAGTTCTTGAATGTCACGTATTTATTTGTAAAAGGGAAGCAGCTGCAAATGCTCTAGTCAGATGTTGTTTTCACGCCTATGCTGACAATTCGTACGCTCGACAATTGGAGACGAGCAGTGCGGGCGGCGGAGCTGGTAGCAGTGTATACGGCACATTGAAAAGTAATATGGCCAGCAAATCAAATGGAGACTTAACGATTGTTTCCAATGGCAACAATCATCATCACTTTCAACAGCATCTATCAACATCGTCGGTTAGTCACGCCGGGTGGCGTTCACGCGCTGGTAGCATTACAACACTTAACAGTGTGGGACGTCAATCCAATGGTCATCTAACAAACGGTGGTGGTGGAGACAATACTAGCAATGCTGCTGAGGGGTATACATCTGTTAAAAATTGTAAGTATAAAATAAAATTTCCATTTACACTGTTGTATTTCATTAGTGTTTGTGTCTTGAGTCTTTTGTTTTCCAGTTACTCGCAACTCGTTGCCAATTTATGATGCAACTTTTATTATTGAAACACTAACAACAACAATAATAATAAAACTATTCAATAAATTGTTTTTGTAATTCGAGTGGTTGGTTTTGTTATTAGAAAAATAAGCAACTGTATCTGAAACTATTTTTATGACTCATTTCATTTTTGTTTAAAATAGCAATTTGTTTCTGTACTTTGTTTCTTTTTTGTTCGATTATAAAATATTATAAATTTTTAATCAATGAGTGCAGCAGTTTTTTTTAACATTAATTGTTTTCACGATACCTTTCTTATTAGCATAAATATTCGTACATATTGTATATGTATATCGTTCATTATTGTATGTGCACATAAAGACCTTATGACACTTGCTTTTTTCGCCGTTTTAAGATTTTGGAGAACACTGTAATTATATTCTAATAGAAAACATCTCCAAGAGTGAATAGTTCATCTACGAGCATATCAAATATCGACAAAAAAGGCTAAACTGTCAAAAAAAAATAAATTTAGCTTAACATTGACATTTTGAGCTTAAAACGTTACTGTAGTGTTAATTTTTTCGTTTTTTTTATCTTGGAAGAAGTTGATCCCTACACATGCGATGTATTGTGCTGGAACTAGTGGAAAGGGAATGAACGGGATATAAGTTAGAGATATGACAGGAGGTGAAGTTTCACTATATTAGAACTTTGCTTTTGCCGGTTTTTTTGTTTTATAGCAATGTTGAAGCGCCTCTGATATCAAGGAGGAACTTCGCCAATGAAACCTTTGAACAACAACTGATACAAAGACATATCAAATGCACATTAGAAAAAGTGCGAAATTTTTTTATGATTTAGACTATTTTCCGCTATTTTATTTTCAAACTTATTGTTTTTTTTTTTTGCGGAATGTTGTGTATTTTGTAAAGTATCCCTTTCTAATATTTTCCACTTCACTATATCATTCTTAGATTAGGAAAAGTCGAAAAAAGTATGTGTCTTAAGGGCTTCAGAGAGTTCAAAAATTTACATTGCGTCTATTCTATTTAGTTTTTGTTTTTTTTTTAAATGAGAAGATTCCATTCGAAAATGTGTTTATAAAAATTTTTTTCAATAAATTTACATAAATATATAAAATGCTTAGGATTTTAAAAGCGAACTCGACTAATCATATTGTATTGATAAAACCACATTATCTTTAATTGCATGCCAAAAAAAGTCGGTTATCATACGGTCATAGCGCTCTTATTTAAATTGCATTTTCTATGTATGATTACTAGTTCTAAAAATATTCTCTTATTTATAGAAAATGTCATTGCGAAAAGAATATTGGCGGGCTTCGATTGTAAAATATTGCTACTTATTTAATTTCAAATCTAATCTGAATTTTTCGTTAGAAGTCGTTTTGTTTAATAACCTAAGTCAAATAAAAATTATTTTAGATTGACTCGTAGGAACCAAAAACATTATTTTTTAAATTTTTTCAAGTTCATACTTTTTTTTTTTATTATAAATCAAAAGTAATTTTTGTTAGGATTCAAAATATTACCATCAAATGTCTACCGAACTAGTCTAATTAAAATTTCGTTGACTTTTTTAACATTGGCGCAATTATAAAAATAATTTGTAGATGTAAAAGAAGTGAAGAATACTGAAACTGAAGCAAACAAACTGATTTAACTTCGGTATAAGCCAATAACAAAATGTCCTCATCATTCCATTCCTCATTTTTATTTTTTATATTTTAGTAGCTAAGTAGCTAACAATTGATTCCGACAGTTCTTTTGGCGCTTTATTAGAAGAAACATATAGATTGCATGGATGCATAATCTTTTCTGTTTTGGTTTGACCTAAATTACAGTTAGTAACAAAACTGGCTTGTTCCATTCACCATACATTTGCAAAACTATTTCGTTACTTTCGTAGCAAAACTCGCTGGTTTTAACCTTTCTGTTTGAAATAATTGCAAATATGTTAATTGCTAAAATTATTCTAGTGGGTCATTTTCCAAATTTAATTTTAAAATTTATAACGTAATAAAATTTCATTTCCTATATATGATTGGAGAAGTGCTGTAGCTCCGTTTTGAAAGCACCAGGTTAACTACATTTTAAGTTCAAACCTTCAAAGCGAATGATCACAAAAAAACAGGGAAGGGAATGATGCATCTACAAGGAAAGATTAAATACAGAATTATTTCTTATTGCCTTAAACCATGTTTGAAATGAAATATGAACATTCATGAACTTATTCGAAAACTTCTACGTATCAATGTGGGTACTAAATCTAGAAAGGAAAAAGATATTGATAGCGTTCAAACAAAGCAGTTTTGGAGAAATAATAAAGACTTGCAATTTTAAGTTTTGTTCTTGGTCTACCATAATATTGATCATTGCTTTTTTATTGCAATGGTGTTACCATGCGCTTTGTTAATTTGAAATCATGATTATTTCAACTTTTTCTTTGGTGCCTTGAATTTTACATTATCGATAGTCGACTGTATTATGATGAAACTAATACAGTACTGTAGGAATGCATATTTCACATAAAAAATTTTGTTTTTTAGATACCTTTAGACTTGTGCATTCTAGATAGCGTTTATTTACTAAATTCACTGTGCTGGCGCTATGAAATATTTTCAATATATGGTACTAATTTAAATAACGGTATTAATTAATACCAAAATATTTAACTCATCGTCTGCACCTACTTTTTGTAAATAATAAGTTAAATACATACATTGAAAATTATGAAGCTTGTTGCTTTTATTTACATTTCGCACAAAAATGGACTGGAGCAAACATACTTAAGAATTGGAATAATTAGTACGAGACACATTGTTATTGATGGAAGACAATTGTCTTATATCCAACTTATACATGCTTTTCAATGCCTGGTATTAAAATTACTGGCAATTCTATTGACTATTTTCCAACATTTGAAACGAGTTACGTTATCGTAATTCATACATTTTTGCACAACTGCCCTTTTAACAAGTCAAGAGCACAGTACTTTTTAAACAATTGGTGCAAACTCTCTCACAGGATGTTTGCTTGATATTACTATTAATAAATACATACATACATACATATATACATGTATGTATATCTTGTTTGCCTTAGTAGAATTTTCAATATGTGTGTGCAATTGTTCTTTTTTTTTAATAACCATAAATATATCTATTTTTCCAATTTTTACTTGATATTGTTTCAAAAATATTATGCAATCACTGCACTTAGTTGTGCTACATATTTCTTATAATAACTATTCCAATAGCAATCATATGTTTTAAAATAGTAACACGAAACTATATGACCGTTTGAACATCCCGCTATAATTTAGTCTGATTTTTTTATTCCTTTATATTTTTGGCTTAAATGTAAATATTGTTTGATTTAATACTATTCCTTCTAAAAAGTCAACTAAAAAAAAAAAAAAAAAAAAAAAAATTTTTTCTGATGTGCATTAGTGTGTTTGTGTGTCAGATGTTGTCGGAAGGTTTTAGTGGCGAAGGCATAGTTACTGGTCAGTGAACAATATCAACTTCGATAGAGCAATCCACAATCACATCAGAACGCCCTCCTTCGTCGGTATTGTGTAGCACCAGCGAAGTCAAATAATAATAAAAATGGCTACTAAACCGCAGCTTCAGCACTGCTACGAGTATAAACAAAGAACGTGCAAAAGCTGAGCTGCTAAATAATTAATTAACCTGCACCTCCTGTCGTTTCTTCTACTATCCCTTTCCTATAGTTCCAGCACAATGCTTCGCATGTGTAGGAGTCATCTCCTGAGTGCTAGTCCCAGATAAAAAAAAAAAAATTATCAAATTGTTGTTCGGTTTTTTTAACATGAACATTAGAGATTTAGGTGAGTTTGATCTCTGTTTTTTAGTTTAGTTTTGGTGAGTTAAACGTGCTTGAAATATAGCAATACACAATACACCAACATGTATAACAAAAGCATCTTAAAAAATAAAAACAAAGAAAAAACATACATAAGGCGACCACTCTTTGTTATTCAGTATGACAAATTTTCAACGTTTAAAGCTCTACTTAAACACGATTAATACTCAATTAAATTTATTTGTAGATTAGCTAATTTTATTTTGCAAGTGACTTTAATCTCGAAGTTGAAATATCGTTCAGAATAGCAATTGTTCATTTAGCCATCAATTAACGTCAAAAAAATTTTACGTTAAAACTCTTTTTAGGGGCGGCGTACACGTATGGTGTTATAACATAAAATTTATTTTATTTATACGTAAATAGGCCGTGATATTAGCTTGCTGCCATTTATTTCTGCAAAAAAAAAATAAACGCCTTAGAATTTGACAGCGTATTTCTTAACATTATTGATCTGCTATACTTATATTAAAGCAATGATTGCATAGGTTAGGTTAGGTTTGCTGGCCGCCAAGTTCAAAGGTAATCAGCGCACTTGGATCGTCCTGGGTCCCATTGTGTTACCTGTGCGTTATTGCCAAGCTATGTTCATATATGTTCAAACACTAACAGAAGCGCTCCCCGCGTTAACATTCATTTTAGACAATAAATTTGACAAATGATAACATTGAAAATGCTTCACTTATGTCTCGTTAAAACGGGGCTAAAATCCTGCTTTCAGTGGTTGCCAGGCAGATTAAAAGCACAGACAAAATTTTCTCACATATTTATTTTTAACTGTGTGTGTGAACCATAGGAAAGTGCTATGTTAAAAATAAATTTCTCTGTAGGGAAAAATTTTCATGTTTCTGTTACACATAATGAAGAAATTTTAGTTTTCGAAGTTTTGTTTCGAAGAAAAGTAACAACGAAGGATGACAGCTGACTGCATATTCATGGATTTTCTCAAGAAACTCTTCTGTATTGGTTCATTGAAGCGTTCCACTACTTTTTGCATGAAATAGAATATTTTTGTTCACCAAGCTTATCCCAACGCCCTGCCGCGATTTTTCTGTAAAAAGACTTACTTAAATACTGTCACATATTTACAAAAGTTTTAAATGGACCTACTTCCAGCCCAACTATTTATTTCTATCCTTTTATTCATTAATACAAAAAATACAGAATTGGGGAATTCAAAGGTTCAATAACACGAAAAACTATGACTGCTGGGAACAAGGCGACATAATTTATTGTGCAATTTCACAAAATTCATTCACCTGAAAAGTATTTATTAACATTTGATATAAATGCTAAGAGTGAATGAAAATCGACTTTTTAATATAGTAAATAAGACGTTTCCAGTAAATCTTGTAACAAATCCATTTTCTTTTGGAACACAAAAGTGTTGAAATAAATATAGTTGAAAACAGCTGTTGACAGTTATACGATCTGAACAATTTTTTTTGACGGTGGCGGGTAAACGTTCAGCGGCTTCCTGTCAGATATATTATACAAACAAGATTTCCTCATTTCTATACTTTTAGAAGTCGTAATATTTTCCTTCTTACTTCCTTTTAAGTTATAAAAATGCAATTTAAAAAAGGTATAAAGTGTGAAAAATTTTTGAACCCATTTTTATTGTTATATAATTTAGAAGTAGTGGCCGCTAATAAATATTATAGCCCGGTCGACTAAAGAGTTTCAGACGTTCCATTCAGATTTCTACCGTCATTTTATGATAAAACACGGTTCTATAAGCCTATTATTTTATGCCTTTTTTGTTTGGAGTACAAAAACAATTTTTTTTAGCTACTCTAAAAAATTAAGGCATTTTGACAATACGACTTAATAGCACACCGTTTGTATCGCCAAAATATTAATACAGTCGAACTTCTCTATAGCGAACTTCTCTATAACGAAATCTTCTCTATAACAAATAAAATTCGTGAACACAACATTTTTGTGAGTATTTTCATACATTTTGATCTCCCTATAACGAACTTCCCTATAGCGAAGTTCTCTCTGTAACGTACAATTATTTAGGACCTAAATAGAATTTTTCACACTTAATAATCTCTCTATTGCAAAGTTTTTAGCAATCGATTTTTTTAATCAATTTAGTCACATATTAATAAGAAAAAAATTAATGTGTTCATGTAAAAACAATTTTTTTTTGTTTTAATAAATATATTTTCTACAGAAAAAAAATGTAGTCAAAATTTTCTGCAGTTTCTCTATAACGAATTTTCTCTATAACGTAGAAATTTGACGGTCCCCAACTGCTACGTTATAGAGAAGTTCGACTGTACATACTATAAATACTCACATACATACTTATGTAAATATTTTATTTCAACTTCCCCAAAACAACAATAAATACAACGATCATTAAGTAAAATAAAATATTGTATTTAACAAAATTTGCTTCATTGACTGTTTCTTTTTTTCCTTTTAATAACTGTAAGCATAAGCAGTTTTTTTTTCTGTGGTTTCAAGCAATCGCGACTTTTTTAGGCAACTTTCTTTGTTGGTCAGTGTGACTACAAAAAAGTATAACTAAGAAATTATTTCGAGTTGGCTCTTTTGTAGAAAATTATGCTTCCGTTCGAATTATTTAACACGTTTTCCTCATTTTCTGTATTTTACTGTAATGCAATAATTTGAGCTTGTTTTTTTTTAACAAAATGGTATTAAAATTAAATAATTGTTGGCATACATATGGCAGTTTAGACACAATTACAGTATCTAGATATATGGATATGTATATGTTATATGATTATAGAGAACAAATATTCGAAGAATTTTTTTTTAATTCACTACCTGGTCTAATCGTAGTACATACAAATATGTACGAGGTTTGTTCAAAAGAAAAGGTGAATTTTGTTTTCTTCGATTACAATAGTGCTGTGCGTGCTGAGTTCCTGCCAACAGGTTGTACGGTTAATAAGGAATATTACAAGGAAATTATGCAACGTTTGCGTGAAGCAATACGGCTCAAACGATCGGAATTGTGGATTCTGCATCACGATAATGCACCAGTTCACACATCAATGTCTCTTCGTGTTTTTTTGGCCAAAAACAACACCCTAATCAAGCCTCAAGTGAAGAGACCAATGAAAGATAAAGTCAAAATCGATGAACGCATTTCAGAAGTGCTTCGTGGATTGAAGGTAGCGCTGGCATAAGTGCATTATATATGAGGGCGATTATTTTGAAGGGAACAACATGTATATTGATGAATAAATAAATACTTTTCAAAAAAATTCAAAATTCACCTTTTCTTTTGAACGGACCTCGTATGTGCAATTATAGAAATGTCTTTTAACAAATAATTATTTACAATTTTGCACATTTTAACGCATGAAATTCATTTTAAGAGTTTGAATCTAGACAGCTCAAGTTTGACATCTTTAATAGTAAGAATGATCATGAAACAATTGTCTTGACTACTTTAAAACGTCTAAAAGCATTAAAACGTTATTGGGTCTTTTGTTTTTCATCACTTAACTAATTTTTTAAATAAATGCCAGAATCAGTAAAAAATTTAATTGTTTAGATTTTTAAATGTTTTTTCATTTAAAAATGACTGAACGGAATACCTCCTGAATAAACAACTGTCCGTTACTGTAATAATTTTGTGAGTGCATATCTGTTCCTCATCTTAGAAGTTGTATTTAAGTTACTGGAATATTTTATTGGAACATTTTAAATTGACTTTCATAGTATTTTGATAGCTAGAAAATAGCTTGGCTTTAGATTTTTGATGATGCTGTTTCTTAAAATAGACTCCTCTGCTTCAGTGGGAAAAAGTTGTCGTATTTGAGAAGGTAAATTTTCTATATTTTAGCAAAACATAAAAGTCGATAATTGCTCCTGTTAACTTGTTCTTCTATGTATTTCCGAAACGACCATTTTTATCATAGAGTTACCTAGTTGTTTGACCTCGTAGGTAATAAACTTTTGTTTAAACTGAACTTCTCTTCCTAGTTCTCGAATATGGGGAAAGCTTTCTATTTCAACTAAGTCTTTTTAATAATATCGGTCAAAACATTTACATATGTTATTTCAAAAGACTAAACGTGTATCTCAGTGTTTACTGAGAACACAAAAACTAGATTTGTATGAATGATTTGAAAGTTGGTGGCAGATTGTTACCTTTTAAACAGGAATGTATATAATATTAAGGCTTGTAAACATATTTTTCAACCTAATTTTCATTTACGTTTTCTACACAAAGTTCAACATATTTGTGTTTACATTTACATCTGCATGCAGACGTACATATCATATCATTTCAGCATCATCATTTGTTGAACTGTGCGTCTGGTAAATAAGAACACACAAACATTTTTGCTTCTTTATTTTATTTATTTTCAATGAAAGTGTATTTCTTAGGAACTGTGTGTCGACTTTTGTGAAAAAAATTATTTGGACAAATATTTAATTACATTGTTGTACATACACATGTATGTATGTATGTATGTTTGTACTATTTGAGTTGACGTCATGTAAATTTTGCATAATTTTAAGCCAAATATTTAAATAAAACAAAAAATGATTTTTTTGCTGCTTAATAGTCTATGTGCGAATAAAAAATTAGATAAAATAAATCTTAAAACTTTATAATATTAACACGTTGACTGCCAACTACGAGATAATTCGTAGATTGCGTTCCCTTCTAGGATGCCAACTACGAGTTATCTCGTACTCAATAAACTAGCCATTTTTGTGTAGTTACGAATAATATCGGATTATATCAATGCTAGTATCGATAAATGGCTTCTGGGAAAAGAACAAAAAGTCAATGTGGGCTTGCGTGAACAGAATATTTATTAAAAACGAACAAAAAATATAATGGAAAAATTAATTCAATATAATGGAAAAATTAACTCAAACACAAGACACAAAGTAATATTTTATTGCTTGTGGAACTTCTTAAAACAATCTTCTATACAAAGAATCTTCTCTTTGCAGACTGGACAGAAGTAACGCGTTTCTTGGTGTTTCTTTTCTTGGGTACATATACGACATGGCTTTGTCGTACTCTGTTTTTTCGGTTGGTGGTAAACATTCTAAATAATATAGTACTTGCAATCTAATTTTTTCCAAAACTGGTTGAATCCCTTCTCCAATCAACGCGACGACGTATTCTTCTGTGAACTTTATCAGTTTTATTTTAGATGAAGTTACTTTTTGAAAAATTCTGTGAGCACTTTGTATATGTATTTCCATAATATGTAGTGAAACCTTTTTGGGTCATCTAATAGTCTTTCTTAGAAAAGTATAGTACGAAATCATTTGATCTGATCGGTCAATGCCAGACATTCCATTACTGTAATCTCGAATTATATTCGGTTTCTACCATTTCAACAGCATGCATGTTTGAAATGGTAAGGACATATCGTTTATCTTTCCATTTGCATACAGTAACTGGACCATTTTGCTGCAAAAATTACCCCCTTTTTTCAGTTTACGATTTATCGCATCTCTCGGGTTTCCTTTTCTGTTATTTCGTAGGGTTCCACACACATAACTTATTGGTATATGTAACAGTTTTGTAAGACTAACTGAATTATAAAAATTATCCATGTAAAACGTGTAGCATTTATCGAGATAGTCTTCAAGTAAATGTCAAACAACGTCAGTAGTGTGACCTACATTTTTGGTAGTTTCTACAGATTTTCCGCTGTAAATTTTTATTTTCATTACGATACCGTCGGACTCACATAGTTCATATAGTTTACTACCATATTTGTTTTTTTTTATTTTTTATGTATTGGCGAAAAATCAATCTTCCTCGCCATAGTATCATGGATTAATCAATACAAATTATTTTACTTGGTACATAGTTTTCACGCATAACATTGTTGAAATGATTTAGGATTGGTCTCACCTTGTATAATCTGTCGGCAGATGGTGTTGAGTTATCAACCAAATGAAAATATCGAAGTAACAAATAGAAATAGAGTTTTTAATAATATAATGTGATTAAACCCAATAGTAATTTTTGGCCAGTTTTCTGAAAATTGCCGTGGCAGTCAACGTGTTAAAGATTATTTTCTCTAAATAATTATGCAAATCAAAATCATAAATGCTTCAAAGCATTGGGTATTTACTTTACCTAATAAATTAAAAACTATTCATTTAAAATTGTCAGTGACTTATTTAATTATTTTCTACCGATTCGTATCGAAATGTAGTCAAAAAATATTCAGAATTTAAAATTACCTTATGTATTCCCTCTAAAAGGCAAATTACTAATAGAACTCTATCTAACAACCTTAAGGTGAAATCACAGAGAAACACAATACAAATTAATCGCAAGTAGATATTTGTATATAGTATAATGATTAACTTTAATCGTTTGACATCTGAAAACTAAACATACGTTCCATAAACTTAGGAAGTGTTGAACATATTGGAGTTAATTTTCCGTGATTTGCTTCATCTTTTTTAGGTTTGCTTCATCTTTTGTAGGTACGCACTGCAAAATTTTCAGTGAAGCAGATGGGCGACTCTCTAAACGTATGTTGCAAAGCATTATGCGAAAAACTGCAATGCAAAGCAGTTCTTATATGGAGTCTGCAGTGCCGTCTTTAAACAAGTTTTGGTCTTTCAGAGTAAAACAAGTTGTTTTTTACATGTTTAGGCGTACATACATTTTTTTAAAGTTGTAATATGTACATACCTATTAGAGTGGCAATTTTTGCAATATCACATGATATCAATGAGCACCGGGGAAAAAAAGTTTAATTTTTACCCAAAAACAACATCTAAAAAGTTTAAAGCTAATCTATGAATGATGGACCCACAAATTGGTTAAAGTTTGATGTCAAAATTTTTAAATTTCTTAGACAAGTTCATGTAGATGTCATTATTAATCCAGTACGACCTGTCCAATTTTGTACAAATAAATGTAGAAAAATTTTGTAATTACAATTCCTTTAATCTATTCCTATACTATTTCTCAATATAATCAACATTTTAGGAGTTATAGAACAAATTATGGCGAAAAAACTAAATTTTTGCTTTAAATATAAAAATTTTTTATCCTTAAAAGAGTACCAAAGATTGAAATTACAAAAAGTTACAAGTTTTATCACATTATTGTACATACACATAAAATATGAACAAAATGAGACATGGTTAAGTAATAAACATAACAATTTAGTCGGCAGATCAAATATGAATCGTAGATCAACTCTCGTGAATTACAATGCTTCCAAAATTGAATTGAAATGAAACGAGATAAATTGAGAAGTAGTCTCGATGATCCAATTGTTAAATAGGAAATTTCCAACGATCAATGTGAACAAATCAAACAGTTATTGGTCTTCAAATGCTCCAACGTTAGAGGATTATCTGCGTAAACACGGTCTTTCACGTAGCCCCACAAAAAGTTTAACGGTGTCAAATCGCATGAATGGCAGGCGTGCCGGAAACTTCGCTTGCAATAAAGCAAAAATCAGTCGTGTTGCGTGGCATCGTATGTGTAGGAGTCATTTCCTGAGCGCTCGTCCAAAATAAAAAAAACATATGAATTGATTGAAAAAAATTTACTAATCATTTTTTTCGTATTTTTTTATCTTGGCCATTGTGCTGGAACTAGAGGAAAGGCATAGTTACAGAAATGACAGGAGGTGAATCTTTATTATCTTACAACTCTGCTTTTTGCTTTTCATTGTTTTATAGCAGTGTTGTAGCGCCTCTGATGCCAAAGAGACGTATTAAATTTTTTGATATTTCGTTCTTACTAGCTGTTATTTTAGTAATTATTTTAATTCGCCGGTGCTACACAACACCAACGAAGGAGTGCGTTCTGATGTGCTTGTGGATGGGTTACAGATGAAGCCGGTACTCGTCAGTGACCAGTGACTGTGCATTCCCCTCTGAAACCTTCCGACAACAACTGACACAAAGACACACCAATGCACATCAAAAAAAATGCGAGATGTTGTTCTGATTTAGTCTGAAACTGGGGTTTAACCCAGGATATTTTTGGTTGTTTTTATAATCAACGTGCAGATTACTTCAGTCATCACCACTCTACTTCAGCCATCGCCACCGGTATTGATATCGTAATTTAAAATTGAAAACATAAAATCAATTTATGATTTTGAATGTTATAAAAAAATTAACAACAATTAACGGGGAATCATCCAGAGAGAAAAGTACTTCCAAAAAAGTGAAGAAGATCCTGAACGTGTGATCCGGAAGTAGTGCAAAATCGGATTAGTTCTACATCTCTTTACATTGGGTTGTCGTTGCCGAAAATTGCTTTATTTATGCCGATTCATTGAATTCGAAGTAATGTTCTGATGTTAAGTGAATCTACTTTTATAACCTTATTCTATCAGAGCAATGGAATAATATTCCTACGGAGCTTTAAGAAGTTGCTTATCTCTTTGGTTTAATACTATTAATAAGAATCAGGCTATGACATGTTATAATGCTAGAAAAATTCTAATTTATTTCACTTTATCGAAAAATTCAAATATAATTCATTATCGAATTGTTTTAGAATTAAATAAATAATAAATTTTTTTTGATATATATTTATTAAGCCTGAGGTCTTTTTTTATTTTATTTTGTTTTTTATTATTCGATATTTCGTTAACAGCTTGTTAACATCATCAGGAATAATAGGAAATTATTATTTATATTATTATATTAAAAAAAAAATAAAAAAAATAAAAAAAAAAAAAAAATCCTGATGATGTTAACAAGCTGTTAACGAAATAACGAATAATAAAAAACTAAATAAAATAAAAAAAGACCTCAGGCTTAATAAATATATATCAAAAAATATAATAAAAAAGGTCAATTAATAATATAATTAAAAAATAAATAATAAAGTAAAATGTTTTATACATATGCACAAATACATACATAAGAGAACATAAACGAATTTTGTAGAATAAAATAATTTTTGGACTCATTTTCTGGGTGTTGTTCTTAGTAACTTCCTGAGAAATCGAAAATATACAGTTATGGATATTTCGAAAGAAAATCAAAAGTAGTTACTAACGAATGGCTTCTAATATTTTTCACATATGATTTGTTAAAATTGACATGATTTCACGAAACCATGGCATTGGGAACACACTATATACACAATCATCATTTTAAGAAATACATTCTTATGTTTGCATTTTCGTTAATGGATAATAAAAAACTGTTTCACGTGACAGATTCCTATGTTTGGAAAATTTTCTCTACTACGTGCAAAGTAAATTTACGCGCAGAAACATACTTATAAATACAGGGTATTTAAACAAATAGTTTGTATTGAGTGAATCTTTTAAAAAAACAAGTAGACCCAATCCTGTTTTTACACAATACATACGTTTCAGGGAACACCTTGTAAAAAAATCGTACATATATATATATATGTATATACGTATATATATATATATATATATATATATATATCACTAGATTTACCCGGTCTGCTTCGCTACCCCACACCAACTTATCTAATCCCGACCACTTCTGTACTGATATTGTTAGGGCAAGCGATCTGCATAAAATTTATAAAAATTTACTGTTATATCAACTTTTCCAAAACAGAAATAATCAAAAAATCAAAACGCAGTTTTGCCGCAAAGTACCCATTTGTCTTTATTTTTGGTTTCTCAAAAATTATAAAATAATTACTAATAATGGCTACTAAAAAAACGACGCTTCAAAATTTAATACGTCTGCTTGACATCAGAGGCGTACAACACTGCTATAAAAACAAATAACGTGCAAAAAGCAGAGTTGTAAGATATTGAAGCTTCACCACATGTCATTTCTCCTACTATCCCTTTTTTTTATTTCCATCACAATGCATCACATGTGTAGGGGTCATCTACCGAGTGATGGTCCAAGATAAAAAAACACACTGTTGCTTTTATTTAATTTTATGATATTTGGGTCATGGAAAAAAATTCACATTTTCTCTACTTCAAAACTTAATAAAAAACAACAAATATGTTGGCTACAAAGCAAAGCATTTCTGTAAATCCTTTAACTATTTATACACAAAGAGAAACATGCTACAAGATGACATGTCTTTTAAAGAATAATAAAGTTATAAAAGTTATCCAAAGTACATATATGACAAGACTTACATAAACTGAAATTTATTGTAATATATTTATTAAGAGCCCTATCGCTCAGTTTTCGTATGGACCTTGTTTTATACTTATGAAATTATTCACACACGTGTAGTTCTTATAAAGAGAAAAAAAGTTTTTTCGGCATTATTGGTGTCAAATAAGGTGTTGTTTGTGTGATGTTTTAGTTGTAGAAAATATTTGAAATGTTTTTTCTGTTAATAAAAAGGTTTTGAATAAATATTAAATTAAATTATAATGAACAGGTCTTCATTTTTTATACGCTTTTATGGATTCAAATCACCAAATTAGAAAAAAAACACTCACATTTTTTTCCGCTTAATTTTTGTAATCATTATAATTTTTGTAGCAGTTGCTGACGATGCTGATTTTTAACGTTTATAGAAATTTTTTAAAAGTGTTTAAAGACACACTTCACAAACAGAAGTTTAAATAAAATTAGAATATTTTTACTTTATATTTTGTACATTATTTTTTATTGACAATCAATAAATGTAACTAAAATAATACCTATTATTTTTATTTTAAGAATCGTCAAGCTATTCAATAGCAACGAATACAAAACTAACATTTTATTATTTTTTACTATTTAGTTCGTTTCTTGATTCGGTTAAATTTTTTTAAAAAATTTTATTTTATAATTTTTAGTGTCTCATTACGTTAATCTTCTAAAAATTGTTATTATATTCTAGCCTCGCTTTTAAGAAATAAAAATAAATTTTTGTCCAGGGCGGAGTGTATTCCGCCTACCGTCATTAAAATGAGACCATACGGAAAGAAGGAGATTTCCAATGAAAAAATAATTATCAACATCGGTCCAGCCAGTAAAAAGGTCTGATCTAAAAACATACCTACGAATTGAGAACCTCTTCTTTTTTTGAAGTCGGTTAAAAATATACTCGTGCATACATACGTGATATTACTTTGATATTACAAGAAGAGACGAAAACAAAAACAGAGAAGCAATTATTAATTGAATGAACATATATTTTTTTAATGAATACAGAAATAACAATGTAAGTATTTGTGTGATGTTTAATAAGAAAATAATTCGTTAGCAGGAAAATATATGTCGACAAGTCTGTTAGAACTGGAAAGTATTTCAAAAAGTTTAGAAGTTACGTTGTTTTTTACTTCAATATTTATTTTTATCTCTAGTCAATAATTCGAAATCAATAAAAACTGAAAAGTACAGGAATTAGTTGTGCATGTTTAAGTACATAAATAATTAAATCGTTAAGATGTTAATTTTATATAAAAAAAAGAGCATAGATAACTGAGGAAAACCTGTGGCGGCATAGGTGCCAGCAAATGTTTATTAAATCACATGTTTCATCGGGTTATCGATTTAGTGGTTTCGAAGCCGCCGATCTGGAAAGACTGTCGGATGTTAAATATCTGCCATCTGAAGTGTCAGTTATTTAGTGAAAGGTTTGCCATTTACGAATATGGATCGTTTATCAACCGAAGAACGCGTAAAAATAGGTAAAACGTACTGAACAAAATAAGAAACTAATTAGATAACCGAACCATTCATTGTGTAGTATTTAAATCACATTTTGAAAAAATCTGATGGTAAATGCAGACGTTTTTAACTATAAAAAGGCATCAATAAAAAGTTTAATAAAGAAATCGTTACATTCAGTCGTAAAGAAGCCACGTCCAATTTAATAAATTTTACAGAAGAGGGAAAAAACTTTTGTTATATTTCAAATGTCTTACCACTTCTTCTTCCAACTTTATTGGACTTATTAGCACTTTTACATATGATTGCAAAACAACAACTAGAAAACAAATACAAAATTTTTGGCAACAGTGATCATAACTTAAAAACGCGTTCACGGATCGGAACAAAATGTGTCGATTTTGAAAAATTTGGGAATAAAAATTTTCCTAAAATTGTTTTCTTTCATAAATTACTAAGCCGATTAAGTTCAAAATTTAATCAGCTCTAAACATTAAGCAGAATTATAGATTGCTACCAATTTGACTAAAATCGAATAATTGACGAATAATTTCGACAAATCTTTTTTTTTTAATAACTCCAAAAGTCTTCGTCAAATCAAATTTAAATATTCACCGATTTTTATAGATCCAAATTTAACAAAATCTGTGATGTACCGATTAAAAATTACCGGGAAGTTTCTGGAATAGCCTGCAAGGTCAACCGATTATAAAATTTTTTTTCCTTGTGTAAATTAACTACAGTGTATATGTTAATGTATACCACTGCACACCTCTTTGAATGCACATTGAAAACGTCGGTGAAAAAGATAATACAAAACCGAAATATTATTGGAAAGAAATTTTTTTATTATACTCTGATAGATAATTTCATTTCATTTCCGAAATATGTACGCCGTGGCTACGAGTTACATGGTCCATTCTATCAGTTAAATTTTTTACTACTTACGATTCATGATGTCTTACCAAAACATACTGAACTGAAATGTTAAATCATAGTTATCGTTATCGATACTTCTCATGCAGTTAAAAATCGCCCGGTATAATATAAAAATTTTTAATGAAAGGGGAATTTTTCTAGAAGTGAAAAAGCCATTACAGCCATTGACTTCTTCTGCGTTAATATATGTATGTATTAAAATTTTTGCACATTTTTTTATTGGGTTTTCCTTGGTTTACGGGTTACCAGAAGTTCATGTCAAGTGTTAATATTGGTGACTAGATAGTTATAGGTGAGAGAAAACAAAGGAAAAATCATTAGAAAGCATATAAACTACCGTATGAATAAAATAAAACACAAAATTAAAAACAGGTAAAATATACGAATATCTGAGAAGAAGTTAAAACAACAGCTAGACAGGCAAATGGAGAGGCAGATATTCCTAGACATACCAAATAAAAAACAAGATGTGGTGTTGCACGTGAGAAAATGTTTCTTTTAACAGTCGTAAAAAATATTAACAAAATTTTATGTATGAATTTCTTAATACTCACACACCTATGACAGCTTATTAGGTGGCTGTCTATTTATCTGTCTGTCTGCATATCTAAATAATTTAAGCAGCCCAAGATACAGACTAATGAAATCAAATACAAAAGGTTTTTCATTTCAATTGTAAATATGTATGTCGAGTATTGGAGAAAACTATGTATACACTTTCTGTAAATATTTATTCATGAGACAAAGAAGTTGTATTTTTTACATGTTCGCTTGATTATTGTTTAAAACTCAGTGCGAATGAAACATTAAAATATTTTCAAGATTAAGGTTGATTATAGTGATGTGTGAAAGTTAATTAATTTAATTCAATTTACTCGTACTATTTCGGCAATCGTAGGTGTTGGGAAATTAAATAATAATTATTTACTCATACCCAGTGTTGCTAATTTCTTTTTCCAAAAATCTTCATACTGACGAAAAAATCGTATTTTCCTACTAAAATTTTTTTTTATTGAAATTAATAATTCTTTTAAAGCAAATTCAGTTAAAATATTTATTTACATAGTACATTACATTTGTAAATTGCTTATACTCGGAGTAACATTAAACATCCACATTTTTTTTAAATGCAGTTTCTGATACAGAGCATTGAAATAAACAAAAATATATCGTTTGCAGAAAAATTCATGATATTTGTTTTCTAGTTGTTATTTTGCAATGATATGTAAAAGTGCTAAGTCTAATAAGGTTGAAGAAGAAATCCTAAGAAATTTGAAATATAAAAAATAATTTTAAAAATGTGCTTTTTCACAAAAGAAATATGTGAAATGTATTATTACATGCTTTATGATGTTCTCATAAAGTATTTTTTTTATAAAACAAAACTCAATAACTGAGGAGGAAGCTTATTCATATAAAAATATAAAAAAAAATTTAAAAATAGAAATGTGTATGTGTAATAAAAAAAGTAAACTCATGGATTGTTGTTTTTGTTTATAGATTTTTGGTTTTGTGTTCGGTATTCAACTTTTATTCTCGATTGATTAGTTGAATTGTGAACATAAGAATCAAGGATTTGTATTCAGAAATTAGGAAAAAAAAACATTAGCTACATACTACTATATGGATATGCTTTCCTCTGCAGTTATTGAGTGTGCTTTTATAAAAAAAATACTTTATTCGAATATCAAGGGTGGCGATGGCACGATGGATGGTAGTCTGCACGTTGACTACAAAACCAAAAACAGACGTGGGAGCCCAGTTTCAGACTAAAATTTTAAAACAAAAATAAACATCTCGCATTTTTCTGATTAGTGTGTCTTTGCGTGTCAGTTGTTGTCGGAACAATACCGGCTTCAGCTGATAGCAATCCACAATCGCATAAGAACGCCCTCCTTCGTCGGTATTGTGTAGCACCGGCGAAGTAAAACAATAATAAAAAAGCTTCAGCACTGCTATGAGTATAAACAAATAACGTGCAGAAACAGAGCTGCAAAATAATTAATTAAGCTTCATCTACTGTCGTTTCTCCTACTATCCCTTTCCTATAGTTCCAGCACAATGCTTCGCATGTATAGGAGTCGTCTCCTGAGTGCTGGTCCCAGATAAAAAAAAAAATAATACATTTCACATATTTTTTTCGCGAAAAACCACAATTTAAAAAAAAATTAGAATCATATATAAATATTAAAAGAAAAAATTTTTTTCCTCTCTTGTAAAATTTATTAAATTGGACTTGGCTTATTTAGGACTGAAGGTAACGATTTGTTTATTAAACTTTTTATGATTTTTTTTTTGTTGGTCAAAATTTCTGTATTAACGATCAGATTTCTTCAAAATGTGTTTAAAATACCACACACTGATTAGTTGGGTTATCTAATTAGCTTTTTATTTCGTTCATATTAATAAAAATTCTTTCAAATTGGTATAGGCGGCATATCGCATAAATTATTTTGTACACAAAGAAAAGTTCTGTAGCAATCAGAATGGTTTACATGCAAAATGATATTTTAAAACATTTCAATGCTTCTTTCACCCAATAAATTGTATTCTTTAAACTTGAAGTGGTGCAATTCTTCATAGATTTGTTAAATATTATTCGCATTAAAGATATTTGTGAAGGATTTCGCTGATTGACAAAAAAGAGGTGAAATGAACAGGAACTACAATTAATAGTGTAAAAGTATATAATATGGTATTTAGCACTTATCCTGTATTTCCAAAAAAATAAAACGCATATAACATTAGTGGGTCAATTTTGCCCAATACAAAGTATTCACACATTTATTCAGATTTATTGTTTTTTTTTACACTCTTAACATACAATATGGGTTTCAAAATGAGTTGTGCAAATAAATTTTTAACATTGGCCACATTTATTAGCATATTTCGTGGTGTTGGATTTGAACACAGGAAACAACATCCCCTTTTCAAATTGATTGCTTGTGAAACTACAGCTGTATCACTTAGAAGGCTTTTTACGAATGCTTTAGCAGGACTACTTTTTGGCATGTTGGATCTACGAGATATTTCCCTGCTCATTAATTCCATACCTAACTCTTTCATTCGTTTATACTTTTTATTTTGATTCCAGTTTGGATTTATCTTAAGAAAAATTACATAAGCGTTACATGCGGATATATCCAAAATATTGTCAAATAGCGCTTGTGGCCATCGGTTACTTCTCCTTTTTTCAGGTGTAAGTTTTTATTAATTGATCTAAAGTATCGACCCCGGATATAGTTTCATTATAAAAGTGTATAATTTCTGGTTTTTTGGTGGTAGTTCTTATTTTGTTTGTCGTGGTGTAATGTGCTGAGCAAAAACACAGATCGATTTTTTTTGGTACATATCCCACAATGTTTGCTTTGTTCTCATTATCGAAGAGGAAGTGAGCAAAATTCACCAGTTAATTTTTTAGTTGCAAACCTTTTTCTGGCAAAAAAGTTTTGTTTTTCCGTACAATACCAACCACTGTAATATTTCGTTTTAACAACTCGGTACCCAGTTCATGTGAAGTGCAAAAATTGTCGCAAGTAACATTATCCTTGATTACGTCCAAGACGACACGGCGTCCCTGACCTTTCTCTGGCTTACAGTTCATGTTTTTTGCAGTGTACACCTGTAAAGTGCATAGTGCGTTTCTAAATAGCATATTGCCAAAAAATTGTTTATGCTAAAAATTTTTTTAATCTTGTTGATATCTCAGAAAACTTTGAAATTAAGATACATCTTCACATTTTATTTAATTTGGGCAAACACTCAGTAAATGGTCCATATACATGCGATGGAACCAGAGGTTAGGGATAGTTAGAGAAATGACAGGAGGTGAAGCTTCACTTTTTTAAAACTCTGCTTTTGCACGTTCTTTGTTTTATAGCAGTGTTGAAGTGCCTCTGATATTAAACAGACGTATTAAATTTTGAAGCATCGTTTTAGTAGCCATTTTTAGTAATTATTTTAATGATTTAGTCTTAAACTGGGCCGAACACTGAAAATTTTTGGTTTTGCAGTCAACGTGCATGTAGTATTAGCCATCGCCACTCTTATACTGTAACACTGTTCATACCGTGATATAAACAATGACATTTTACACATGTGCATTTGAGAAAAGGATGGTATGTATATATATATATATACTATATATATACTTATGTGTGTGCATGAAAATGATGCGGTTTTGTGAGTATAAAAAATAAGTATTTCGCTAAACTCTTTTGTTTCATCAATTTTGAAAGAAACTAGTTCAATCTGCAGCTGAAATAGTTGAAAATACTATGTAGTGTACATGATCGAATATTTTGAAATATTACTAAAAACATTAGGGTGTACTCATGAAAACGCTTAAAATTGCCATTTGTGCTATTGGGCAAGTTTGCAAGACCTATTTCATGAAGCCCCTTTTTCAATTGTTGTGCAATTTTAAACAGTTAATCTCAAAGTAAACAAAAGCAGCTGACTTATTCAATGCACAATTAAGCTGTGCAAGTTTACGAGACTAAATTGTTGGGCAAATTTACGAGGTTTGTGTAAATGAATTTTCAAACAAATGTTGACAGTTCATTTACGAGAGCGTAAACTTGCACACTTTGCGCAGTTTACGAGACTTTTACAGGTTTTCATGAGGACCCTTATTATAATTATTTATGTATGTACGTATATATTTACATATGTAAAGTTAAATGTTCCTTGCGCGTTAATACGTATTCTATTCAGTCATTTTATTTTGTTTTGCTTTAATATATATTAGTCCGAGTTTAGAGAGGAGAACATTTTGAAGAAAACCATCTGAAATTCTCTTTTGTTTTCTCTTTCGCGTTCACACATAGAAAATGTTGTCGCGGCATCCCACTATTACTTTTATTATTTGACTTTTTTGGTGAGGGTACTGATGGCTTAAGTAGTCTGCACGTCGCATTTCGCGTTTCGCATTTCTTCTGTGTGTGTTTGTGTGAATTGTTGTCACAAGGTTTCGGTGGCGAAGGCATAGTCACATGGACAGTACCGGCAGTACCGACTGTGACCAATCCACAGGCACATCAGAGTGCCCTCCTTCGTCGGTATTGTGTAGCACCAGGGAAGTAAAATCATTAGTTAAAATGGTTACTAAAACAAAGCTCAAAAATTGCATACGTCTCCTTGACATCGCAGGCGCTGCAACACTCCTATAACCAAAAAACGTGCAAAAGCACGTGAAGCTCCACCTCCTGTCATTTCTCCTACTATCCCTTTCCTCTAGTTCCAGTGCAATGCATCGCATCTCCTGAATAATGATTCAAAACCAAAAATTTTAATAAGGAAAGACGGTTTATAGTTGTTAAAGTTAATTTCGTTTTCAGCTGTACTAAAAGCAGTGCTTTGAGATTTTGCGAACGTGGATTTCTGACCTATACTGAAATAGAAAGAACGAAACTTTGCGCCTTTATTGATATAGTATGTGGATAATAATAGGATTTTGTCGTATACATTTCTTCAATTCTGTCGGGCCAAATATTTTATATTAATATTTTACAACTTCTATTTTAATAACTTTAGAACTTCTTCTTTGTTGACACGTGGAGTTCCATATACATATATGTATGTATTATGTGTTCTTCAACTGGTTTGCCAGAGTAATTGTTTTTTTTTTCCTTTATACTAAAATCAAAAGTATTATTTATTTATTTATTTAAAATTTTAATATAAAAAATTAAATTATAATAACTAATAAAAAAAAAGTGTACTAGCGTCTACGGTTTTCGACTCTATGGTTGGTTTATATATATGTATACGTTATCCATTTAAATAACGTTTTGTAAAAAATTTATAGTTATAAATTTATATATTAATTTAATATTTTTATCACACGTGTCTGTCTCTAAGGAGATCATTTGGTGCATTCTATCCCAAAATGCGTCTTCTATATGAATTTTAATTAGCTGCGTAAGTTCTATAAAGCATATGTTTATGGCGTAGTTTTCAATGGGCGATTTTAGGGGCGAACAAATATATTAATTTCACTACTGAAACAGTTTTTGGGGTATAATGGTACGTCTCCCATTAGGTTGATGCGTTTGTAACTGTGCTGGTAATCGGACCATTTCCATTGTCGAATTTCCGAACAGTATTTTTCATTACATTGCATACTCTATAATCCGGATTGATTGCAACTTTATGATCCGGATGGCACTGCAGTCTAATGCTAATATCTATTAATTGCAATTCCGATAATATAGATTCTTCCCCTTATTTGCTGGAAAAGCAAATTATTTTGCTATACAACTCCATGTTTTTAATTGGTTGCGTCAATCAAATGGTCAGAAGAAAATCATGTCGACATTAAAAAAATTTTAGTGCTTCAGAAAACAGTTTGAACTGTTCTCGATAACCAAACGTGAACGGCTATTTTACCAAAATACAAAACAAATCAATAGGCTATAAGATTTTTATTGTGACCTACTGGAATTTTTAGATCTTGTAACTATTGTAAATCGATACATTTTGTTGTTGTTATACTACAGCTGAAAGATCTACACGGTGGGCCAAAAGTAATCACCCGATGTCTTTTTGCTGTAATTTTATTTAATAAAAACCTTTGGATCTGCATGTATGGTCATCAACTCTGGCGGCGGCCACTTAGCACATATCATAAGCAGTGCAAAAATTTATCTTAAAAAAAAATAACAGCAAAAGAACATCAGGTGATTACTTATGCCTCGGGTGATTACTTTTGGCCCACCCTATATAAGATCTTTACTACGAACCGTGAATTTCGCTAATATATCATTCGATATGTGTTTCAAAAGCATTTTTAATACAGGAACGACGTTTTTAAAATTTTATTCGGTAATCCGTCTAATTTGATAATCCGGTTTGGGGTCTACAATCAATTATCCGGATTATCAAGGTTTTACTGTATTTTGTTTAAAAAATTAAAAGAACTTACATATGTTTTGTTTTTTTCAACTTTACTACACCAAACCTGTGTGCTGCTGTGCGACCTCATTCTTTCTTGTCAATAATCTAAAATTCTTTTAGATTTTTTGTGTGTTTAGAAACTATTTTACATCAGCTAAAGTTTTAATTGCGAATACTTACTATTGTATACGTACAATATTCCTATACTTCAAAAACTATATGCATGCATATTTGTTTCTGCATATGGATATATATTTATTTTCACAGGTGTATTTATATTTGCAAACTATTATATAAAAATTTACACATACCAGTATATATTTACTTAACCAGCAACAGTAAGAAGAAAAACAAAAAAGATTAACAAAGAACTAGTTTTATATACCATTCTCTTCTACGGGTAGCTTTATTCATATCTCAATTATTGCACACATTTTGTTTGCTCATATCTAGGAGTACATTCCTTAGTGCAAACTTAAATACATACAGTAATTGTTGCTAGGAGTTTTGTATTAATTATTAATATTTATTATTAATTTATGTACATCCGTATGTTGCATACATATGTATATGCTATATTAATAATTTTGCTGTTTATTTTTATTTTTCTCTATCGTTCCTTATTTACAAGGAAATACATATTAATGAATTGAAATTATTTAGCCTTATATTATTAGAGTATCCACGGTAAATTTATATCAGAAAAGGATGGGATTTAACAAGTAGCACATTTTCCTGAATAGTTTGTTTATAGTTAAATATTAACTTAGTATACATAATATGATATTTTAATTACAAATGGATTTACATATTCTTCAAAACGGTGCCTGCCAAAATAATATGTCCATTAGGCTCAATGAATTTTTTTTGGTCGACAATAGAACCGAAATATTGAATTTTGAAGTTGCAAAAGTGTGATGTGTTGTCTCTCGGCAGAAGTTATATTTTAATTTTACACCTATGCTATTTTTTTTATAATTTTCTATGAATTTTGTGTTGTTTCTCACCCGAACAAATTGTTCCACATTAATTTATATAAAAACGGAATGTGTTCGTAATTCTCAATGAGATAAGCCGTTGTTTCGGAGCCGCGGCATTAAAAATGTACAGAATAGTGTTGAATATACCATTTGTCATAAATCTTGTAAGAAAGTTCTACAACTTGTAAGAAGTTCTCGCGTAGAAAAAAATTATAATTATATTGGTTGTCCTCTTTTCTGCATAGCGATTTACCTCGAAAATACGACCACATAAGTTACGGAACATACGTACAGAATACGTAAGCATTAGACTGTCAATATTGAGGTTGGGGATTCGATAGTGGTTTACCAAGGCTGTCAGCTGTTATATATCTGTCATCTGAAGTGTCATTTAATTAGTGACAGATTTTCCATTTAGAAATATGGATGGTTTAACGAAGAGTTAAAACTTACTGTACAAATGTGGCCACTTTTTGAGCATTATGGTCGTCATAATCAACCTACTATGCAATTAATTATCAAGATTATTAAGAAATTTTAAGAGAGTGGAAGCATTACAGACGTTGTCAGACCTACCATTGGACTGCTTTTGTGGCACTACGTCAAAGACCGTGTCTATTGTTGGGACATTTGAAAACCAACATTCCTCAAGTTATCGCCGAGATAACGCACGAAATGTGCAAAAAGTACTAGAAAATTGTTTCAAAAGAATCGACTGCTACAACCGATCCAGAGGTATGTCATTTAAATGACATTGTATTTCGTACATAATGGCAAGTTCCGAGCATTGTAATGAAATAAGAGGTGCACCGAAATCAAATCTGTATGTGTATTTTATTTAACTTTATTTTTCAAACCGTAAAATTGATAACCCTGTAGCTTTTTTAACAATTACCCTATTTTATAATGACAATAGCGCGTTCAAAAACTTCATAAGGAAAACTTTTATATATGGTTACTATTTAAATTAAAAATATTATTAATATTAAATAGATTTAAATCTATGGACCAGTTGGCATTAGCGCCAACGAAATGTAGTTTATAGGATAGCTTAACCAAATAACAAACATAAATAAATAACTGTAATTTGTTTGTTATATTTTTTATATTAGAGTTTTTTAAATATTTTTAACTAATAAGAAAAGCTTTCTATGTTGTTTATTTGTTCCCTTTTTAAAATGTTTTTTCGTTATTTGTATGTACAATATGTGTAGTTGTAAATGTCATTGAAAATGTATGGTCGAACATAAAGCGCAAAAGAAATACCGATCTGACTAGAACTAGAGAAAAAATAGAAGAGGTCACAAAGAAGTACTCCGGATCAATTCCATTCCTAATAGGCTCCAAAAAGTGATTGATGCTAGAGGAGGATACATATTCTATTAATACTAATTATAATTAAAAATTCTATAAAACTGAAAGTAAATAAATTTGTTAAGAAGAATGTCAAAATATTTATGTCACTCGCAAAATTTTTATTTTAATAGAAAACTAGGCGAAGTCCACTTTATAAGTTAAGATTTTATGCATTTTCTTTAAATCAATAAAGATTAAATTATGTAATTTGCAAATTTTTTTAAACTTTGTATTGATTAGAAATGTCAAAATATATGTACATAAAGGGTGGTTAAATTTCAAGGGCCGATGTTGATTTTGAATAAAACACAAACTATTTAGGAAATTATTGTAATTTTATTTTATTATGATATATTGGTATTACTCAATTATGTATGGAATAAAATATCGGCCAAATGGGCGCCGCGACCACGGCGGCACACCTCCATCCGATGGTCCAAATTTTCGATGACCCTGAGGCATAATGGAGGTTCTATGCCGTTAATGTGCCGAATTATCTCATCCTTTAGCTCTTGAATTGTTGCTGGCTTATCGACGTACACCTTTTCTTTCAAATAACCCCAAAGAAAAAAGTCCAACGGTGTCAAATCACATGATCTTGGCGGCCAATTGACATCGCCATTACGTGAGATAACACGGCCATTGAATTTGTTGCGCAAAAGAGCCATTGTTTCGTTAGCTGTGTGGCAAGTGGCACCGTCCTGCTGAAACCACATATCGTCCACATCCATATCTTCCAATTCGGGCCATAAAAAGTTCGTTATCATCTCACGATAGCGAACACCATTCACAGTAACTGCCTGACCGGCCTCATTTTGGAAAAAATACGGCCCGATGATGCCGCCAGCCCATAAACCGCACCAAACAGTCACTCTTTGTGGGTGCATTGGTTTTTCGACAATCACTCTTGGATTCTCATTCGCCCAAATGCGGCAATTCTGTTTATTGACGAATCCACTGAGGTGAAAATGTGCCTCATCACTGAAGATGATTTTCTTCGAAAATTGATCATCCACTGTTGCCGTGGTCGCGGCGCCCATTTGGCCGATATTTTGTTCCATACATAATTGAGTAATACCAATATATCATAATAAAATAAAATTACAATAATTTCCTAAATAGTTTGTGTTTTATTCAAAATCAACATCGGCCCTTGAAATTTAACCACCCTTTATATGCCTATGATTGTACATCTTACAAGCAGAAAACCATAGATGCAGAAAAAAAAATTATTTGATAATCATCTGACCATGACGAAAAAAAATGCGAGAGAAGTAAATATTTCTATTTACTACTCGTACTATATTTTATTTCACTTTGATATTGTTATGGTAGGATTGAAGAAATTAAAATACATTTCATCGAACTGCAATGTGGTAACTCTTTTAAGCAAAATTTTTTTACTATCATTATTAACAAGAGCGACAATGAATGAAATAAAAACACGACCACAAATGTAACAATATTTAACATCATCATCATCAACTTTATTACCAACAGTTACTCATTATTAATCCCACTGAAATATTTGCTGTATAAAGTTTGATGATTATTATGATCCAGTAGATGGTGTATGTATATAGTATGTACATACATGTATTGAAAAACAAGTTGAATGATTGATGGTTGTATAAAACGAACCTGTACGTGAAAACAAACAGACAGAGAGACATGCATTATTCTTTCCTGTTTCTATTTCATGTTTTCGTTCAGTATTCAAGTTATTGTGTTTTTACCACTCAGTTATGCAAAATTTATAAAATGCATCTCAAGAAATGTAAAATTAAAATTGTTCTCAATGTTTCCAAACAATGTAACTTAAAAATTGTTATTTAATTGATATAACTGCAAAAGTTTTATTAAAATAACAACATATTTCCGTTGCTTAGCACTCACTAACCGCAAAAATCTTGTTGTTGTTGGGCATAGAGAGAGTACTAAAGTATTTCTATAGTGGAAGGAGCTAATAAATACATACTTTGAAGTTTTACTTTGGCCTTTACTTTTTGGAGCATAACCATGATTTCTCAGGACAAATAACCAAACGCCAAAATGTTCGCGTTCGAATATGCGATAAAATGGGGGCGAATAAGAGGGTGGCGATGACTACATAACCAAAACAGACCCGGGTTCAACCCCAGTTTAAGACTAAAATCTTAAAAAAAAACATCTCTCATTTTTCTGATGGGCAATAGTGTGTCTTTGTGTGTCAGTTGTTGTCGGAAGATTTCAGTGGCGAAGGCATAGTCACTGGTCACTGAACAATACCGGCTTCAGCTGGTAGCAATCCACAATAACATCAGATTGCGTTCCTTCGTCGGTATTGTGTAGCACAGGCTAAGTAAAATAATAATAACAATGGCTACTACACCGAAGCTTCAACACTGCTAAAAGTATAAACAAAGAACGTGCAAAAGCAGAGCTGCAAAATAATTAATTAAGCTTCACCTCCTGTCGTTTCTCCTACTGTCCCTTTCCTATAGTTCCAGCACAATGCTTCGTATATATAGGAGACATCTCCTGAGTGCTGGTCCCAGATAAAAAAAAAAAAGAAAATGTATTGTAGTCACAGTTGGTGTAGAAGATATTACAACACACAAATGGATGTGCTTTTAATGTTGTTCGCGTCGTGCGCGCAAATGACCGGGTTTCGGGAACAAGTTCCCTGATTTCATTAGAACACCTCCCATTATAGTATCGATAGAACAACGAAACGCACCCCAAGTTGCGACGATGCTCAAGAGAGTCAATAGAGTTGGCTACTCTACTGTCTCCTATGAGTTTCTTCGCCCTTTCTTGTACACGGTCGAGTAACTTAAAAATAGTCTTTGAAGCACCGGCCCAAACATGAGAGTTGTATTCCATTTTCGGTCGGATGTAGGCGGTATAAATAGTGAGGAGATCAGATGGGGTGAAGTATGCCTTACACCGCCTTATAAAGCCGAGGCACTTGAATGCTTCCTTTGAGACCTGAAAAATGTGCTCAGTCCATCGGACATCACATTGAATTTTCATGCCAAGAACATCAAGTGCTTCTGATTCCTCAATGTTTATGCCACCCAATATTACAGATGAGGCAGCGTGACCCCATTCCAATATTCACGTGAGATCACCTGTTAGCGAATAATTCATATTCTGCCGCGTCGCCGTGATCATAATTGATGTCGGCCTACGATCAAATGAATATGAATGGCAGATACTGCTGTCATCTGCGAAAGAGTGGAGAGGGTTGGAAGTATGACATAGGAGATTATTAAGAAAAATAAGAAATAGGGTAGGAGAAAGAAAAATTACAATCTTTATGGTATTCTCATAAAGCATTTTTTATATATTTAATAGCAAACTCAAAAATTGAGGAGGAAAGCATATCCATATAGCACTATTTCGCTAATGCAAATTCAAAATTCTTATGTTCAAAATTCAACTAATCAATCGAGAATTAATGTTGAATACCGAACAAAAAACACAAAAATTTATAAACAAAAACATAACAATCCATGAGTTTACTTTTTTTTTATATAATACAGTATAATAATAAAATAATAATAGGAAAAATCCACTGATGAGCTAAGTAAGCATATGTAATAATACATTTCACATATTTTTTTCGGGAAAAAGCATAATTTTAAAATTAGAAGGTCTGGACAGTTAAATATTAGCAAACTTTGCGTCAAATGGAACCAAATTGTTTTTTTAGTTCCTTTCAGTTTAGTTTTTATGGAGCTGTAAAAAGAAAAATTTGCACTGCATAAAAAATTCATGTTATTAAATAAGAGGAGAAAAAAATATTGTGTTGAGAATTTACAGTACGAGTTAAATTTGCTCAATCGATAGAAAATCGATGTTAATTTTTTTTTTACAACTATGTTTCTGATCAAAGATTTGGAGAGGGAAATTGGCTTTCAGTATAATAAAAGTATAGAAAAGTTTTATTATCGGATGTTTTGAAATTGCAAGCAAACTTCATGAGGTGATTTTCTTTATACGACAGTTGCATGTATGGTAAATATCAAGATTTTATCACTTGAATTAATTGAACATTATTAGTTGCGTTCTACAGCAAATCTATTGTCGCTGACAACAATAATAAGTGTGACAATGTTTAACTTTAAGCATAAAATCTTTTTTGGCTGTGAAATAAGTTGTCAGTTTCTCAGCAAGATTGCTAGCTAGCAAAACCAATGTTACGTGTTTGAAATATTACTCGTATAATATTTTTCATGGCCTATTTAAAAAAAGACACGACGAAAATCCTAAACTTGTTTTTCTTATGCCGTTTTATTTTTTGCTTTTGTTTTTCTTAATATTATTAAATTTTACTTACAATGTCTACAAGTTTGTGCAGCTGCAAATATTTGACATTACCAATTTTGTTTTCCATGTTGTGTTAATTGTCTGTCTACTCAACAACAGCAACTGCTAATACTTTGGTACAAACCATCTTTTTCAAATTCCTTAGATAAGTATGTAATATATGGATGTATGTATATGTACATATTTATTTTGTTTAGCTCAAAAATGTTGTATTGTTTTAATATTCATAAAAAAGATTTTATCGAACATACTCGTACATGTAATGTAACACAAAATATTTGCTAAAATGGAAATCAGGTTTCATTCAGCACATAATTTTTTCAGTTGTAGTTGTGGTTTTTGTTATTGATTTTCTAACCGACATTTATGGTAGCAACAAGAACTAGAAAAAAGCCACTCCTTTTGATACCCAAAATCAATTGAAGAATTCTCATTGAGTTGACCCATACCCTAGCATGTCCTTGTAGGAACCCTGCGACCCATTGTCTACAAGTCGACCGTGCTGAACTACTCTGCACGTTGATTACAAAACCAAAAAATTTATGGGTTCTATCCCAGTTTCAGAGCCAATCATAAAAACATCTCTCATAGTCATCTCTTCTCGCATAGTCATTGGTCACTGACCAGTACCGGCTTCAGCTGTAACCAATCCACAGGAACACAGAACGCCCTCCTAAAATAATTACTAAAAAATGGCTAATATAAACTAAGCTTCAAAATTTAATACGTCTCCTTCATATCAGAGGCGCTTCAACACTGCTATAAAAATAAAGAACGTGCTAAAGCAGAGTTGTAAGATAGTGAAGCTTCACCTCCTGTCATTTCCGTAACCATCCATTACATTTCCAGAACAATGAATCGCATGTGTGGGGATCATATCCTGAGTGCTGGTTCAAGTTAAAAAACTCATCACTTTTGTCAATTGTTTTTGGTGAGGTTTTGATAAAACTATCAACGAATCTTCTACAATTTGAAAACGTTTCTCTTTCCTTGTCCGAGATTTAGTCTCAATCTCTCATATTATCTCACAAGAACTACTATTGACTACATAGGACCTACGCCATTAGTAGACGTTCAATGACACGCATATGTATGTATGTATGTCTATTGTAATTTCATTGGCTGCGGATAATAAGCCAATAGCGTTGGCAGCGCTGTTTATATTGACGCGAAAGTCAATATATTCATATGTACACAATGTTTCTTTGTAATTTAAAACTCATATCGAACTTGCAAAAAAATAAATTTAAAAGATTTTACTACAAATATAAAAATATCGCGCCAAAACTGTGTAAGCGCAACGACTAGCAATTTAATTTTTTTAAAAGATCAATTAACTCTGAAATTTGCTGTTCCGATTTTACAGCGAAAGTAATTTAAACGAATGTACAGATTCCTTATTTTTGACGACTGTATCTCGATATGTATGTTCGTATTTAATCAAGTCGTAGCAATAGCTTACAGGGAATAACAGAACAATTAAAACCTCATAACATTACAAAAAAATTCTCCAAGAATGTATTATTAATTAAAATGCTTTTCCACCTAATTGAATTTGCAAAATTATAGTTGAGTCATTTACCAAATGCTTCTTTTCTTCGATGTCGCCTACATATGTACGTGCACAAATTTGCAAATCAATGCACTTTTATTATTGTCATTTCCAACAAGTGTAGTCGTCTAGTGCATATAACACCATTGGTCACACGGACAGCAATATTCATGGTTCGCTATCTCATTCGTAGTTCGTACCCCAACCATGATTGAAACTACTTGGTTCACCATATAAAATTTTGACAGCGAACCATGTTGGTTCATTCTGAACCAAGTACGAACCACTATTACTACTATCACCTCTAATTTTTATAACAAAATATCGATAGTTTATCTGAACTAACTGAAAAAAACAAAATAGAAGAAAAAAGAAAAAAACCAAAAAGAGTGTGTAAATTAAAATTAATGAAAACATTTTCAAAAATAATATATAATATACATATTGTATAAATACATATGTATAAAAAATGAAAAAAAACAAAATTTTGAAAAACGAGGTGACAAACTGACCAAGAACAGTCGTGTGAACACCAGGTTGACAATCGTGGTTCATATTGGTTTATATTGTCGTGTGAACATACGAGTAGTATAAACATGTTTGTTTTAATAAAGAAAAGTACATACATATGTACATATGTATAGATAACAATTCTCTTTTTGAAATTACATGCGATTGGTGCATCCAAAATATTACCATCAGTGCACTCAGATCAGATAGGAAAAAGAATGCAATCTCTATTTAACTTAAATAATTCTGCTCATAGTAGACTCGCCAAACGCCACAGTCAACATTTCAAATGTCCTTGCGCATTTAATTTAATTTTTTACACAAAACTTAATACAGTTTCTTTGATCCATTTTTTTTTCGAATAGTAAACAATCGAAGAGCACACCAAAACACGACTAACCTTTTTATCTGTCAAAAACAAACTGACAATCCAAAATGGCTGATATTACCAACATATATAACAGACATGTGTAGCAACATAACAGAAAAAAAATGCGATAATCAAACATACGTAACTCACGAAATTTTAAAATAACGGTTATTTTTTGATCACACCTCGTATATATATATGTATGTGTCACGGAAATTTAAAAGTATGCTCAGAAAATAAGTCTTTGAAACAAACGACTTTTAATTTTGATGCGCCTGAACGTTTTTAAGAGTTAAAACTCGTTACCTGGGGGGTTTCGGCATCGCTGATTACAAATTTTAGATTTTACAAATCCGAAATGATTTATTTTAAAATCTTTACTCATAGGTTTTTGCGGTCGCTGATAATGAATTTAACGTCGGATTTTTAAAATTCAAAAAGGCAGATCCAAATTGGCGGACTAGTTTTTTAAAAATTTATCAGGATATCTTTTAAAAATTCAAGGTGGATGATTCTAATAGATAAATATCCGATGTTTTTAATAAAACGAACAGCAGATTTATAACTATTTATTTTAAAAAAACCTAAACGCAATTAAAAAAACTTTACTAAAACTAATTCTGCTTCTTACATATTCTTTTCTACGATCAAATTAGATCAATTTCATAAAATTATGTCACATCGGATTCTTTTTTATATTTTTTTTTATCAAAAATGTTGAAGGTAATTTGTGACAAAACTAATGCAGTAAGAAAAGTGCAGTTTGTTGCATTAGAAATAACGTGGTGTCTACTATAAGAATCACAAAAGTAAATATCGATTTTTTCGACCCATGGATCCCTTTTAACTTTCCCTGTTACATATAAATTACTAAAAATATTGTAGATTTATAAGTTTCACATTTTTTGAGATCTACACACATAAATCTATATATATAAATATGAATTTTCACACCATATAATTGAGACTCTTGAATGAATTATAGGCTACTTTTTTTAATCACGCCCACATTTACGCCTACTTTTTTAATTATGCTACTCCTTTCACATGGTTTTTTTTAAAACGAGCTTAACTTCGCCGATGAAATTTGGTGCATTTAGTCTGTGCACCTCCGGAAATGTTATAAGGTATTCCTTTTTTTAATACTAGGGCCAGGAGGTCGATAGGACGGAATTTTCTGCCCCTCCGAAACGTTCAAACCGATTTTAATGAATTTTTGAATATGGATAGATCGGCATCTAAAAATTCACATAGGCTATACACATTTTCAAAAGTAGGACCAGGGGGAAAATTATGCCCCTCCGAAACGTTCAAACCGATTTTATTGAAATTTAGAACATTGATCCTTCTGCATCTAAAATTGCTCATAGGTAATGTACATTTTCAAAACTAGGACCAGGAGGGCGGTAGGGGGAAAATTTCGGCCTCTCCAAAACTACATAGCCGATTTTGATGAACTTTAAAACTTGGATGTATTTGAGTTTAAAAGATACATTGACAATTGTGCAACTCCGGGAAGTTTATAGGCTATTACTTTCTTTAAAACTAGGACGACGAGGGAAAGTATGAGCAATTTTCATGCCAGCGAGACCATCTAACCGATTTTAATGAAATTTAAATGTATTTATGTTTTTGCGTCTAGAAGAATACATATGCTACATATATATTTTTTAAATAGAACCAAGAGGCGACGTAGGGATAAGATATGCCTTTCGGAAACTGTATAACCGATGGCGATAATAACGGTAGCGAAGGCGCGGGTAAAAGCTAGTATAATATATTTTTGATTTACAATTCTAAAAATTCCAAGAATTGGTGATTCGCTAGCGTCTAACCCCTAACCTGGCAACTATGTCATAGTTTCTCTCTAGAATCGAATTTAGTACTTGAAACGAGTTAAGTACAGATACAAAAAATTTATTACAAAAGTAAATTTAAAAAACTGAATATAAAGTTTTTTTGAAAACTTCTTTTTTAGCAATATACATACATATATAATGTGTAGGCGTTAATTTTTTTCTAAATCTCTGGTATTTAGAGACTTGGACACGAAGTAAACATTTTCGTAAACCTTTTATTAAGAGGCGACTCTTGCTTCTGAAGCGATGTGCAAAGGTTTAAACAACACCTAAACTTCCTTATATATGTACATAAATGTTTCATGAATTCCTTGAAATTCTGTGTTAATATTCCTCAAGTATATAAAACGTTGTAAATGTGCATTTAAAGTGAAGCAGTGAAGAACATACAAGTGCTATTTATTTACAAACAAAAATATTGTATATTATGAACAAGCATGTTTTTCGATACGTATAATTTTTTCTTTCGAATTCAACAATGCGCAACAAAATTTAAAACGAAAAGTTAAACGGATTTGCAAAAGACGCAGTAATTCAGCTTAAATATTTCAATGTGTCCGTCTTTAAACGTAGCAGAGGCTAAAACGATTGCATGTTGGAGATACTTCGACTTTAAATCAACTTTTTAGATGAATGTGTAACTTTCAGTAAATATAAAAATAAACATTTAGAAAATTTTAAAATGCAATTATTTCGTGTTGTCATAACTTAAGTACACCAAACATAAAAGTTATTTAATAATTATAAAAATAATGGCATTAGGGAAAACTTTGGGTTATTTCCCTGACGACAAATTGGTAGTCGACGTACTTATAATTCTAACTGGTCTAACTGCAAGCTGGCTACAAGGTAATGCAGAATTTCCCCAAATCAAAGTGTGCAAATTTTCGCAATTGTTTTATTTGCTTTTGGTTGACTAGAAGTGCTAGAATTGTACCAACATACAATCACAACAATATGTATGTATATTAGATCGTACAACGTTACAGCAAATAAAAAAAGTGCTCCGTCCCCCAATGAAAGGTATTTTTAGACAATAATTTAAAAATTTTTTTTTTTTTGAACGAAGGTAAGTGTTGCCTTTTTAAACTTTTCTTTATACAAGGTGGTCCAAAAGAAGTTATCCGCTGTTGTTTGCCTCTCATTTTGTTGTAAATGAAAAATTCTATTCTGTTTTTTGATTATGTTTATCTGAACTTTTAGAATTTTATTGGTCAAGTCGAGAAGACGATATCGGCCAAATGGGCGCCGTCACATTTTTCATCACTTCGGCGAGAACTCCGGGACACAGGTTCTCGCACTCGTGTCGAATGTTGTCCTTGAGGGCTTCAAGGGGCTCGGGCTTGTTCACGTAAACACGGGACAACAAAAAACCCCACAAACATTAGTCTGGAACGGTTAAATCGGGCGATCTTGCGGGCCAGTGCAAATCGCCAAAACGAGAGATGAGGCGACCTAGGAACGCCGCCTTCAGAATATCGGTTGTGCCTCGCACAGTGTGTGCCGTTGCTCCGTCCTATTGGAAGTACATGTCCTCCAGTCTTAATTCGTTCAATTGCGGCAAAACAAACTCGGTTAACATGGCCCTATAGCGCGCACCGTCCACTGTTGTCGTTTGACCAGCGGCGTCCTCGGAAACAGGCGCTCCGGGGCCGGGCAATCTTGGCAGCGTCTCGTGTGGTCCCATACTCTTCAAGGTTGGTGGCCAAACGGCGCACTGTTTGTGCAGTCGGTGTCGGACGTCCGGGGAATCGGCGACGGAATTCGCGCTGCGTTAATACCACTGACGAATTATTACGCAAAAAAATAGACACGATTATTCCGCGTTCTTGGGGAGTGTATCGCTTAATGGCTTGTTCACTTGTATTGTACATATGTCTAGTTCACAAATGTCAAAACAGATTTGACATTGGCCGCCATTTGCAAAAATAAGAGCATCTTCCAATAAGGTGCTTTCTTTTGGCCCACCTTCTATATATCAATGTTTTTGTCTTGAGAAGCCCAAAGCATCCATAGCCGTAGACTTCCAGTATCCCCTTCTAGTATTTAACAATAGAGACTTGCTAAGGAAGTAATTCGATAATTTCAGCAGAAACATATTAAAATTTATTTATACTAAATTAAAAAAACCAAGCTAAAATAATATTTTTACGGAAGTACATTTATTAACAGCAATTTTTAAATAGGTGGGGTGGTAGAAACAGATATCTGGTGGATAATCACTAGAAGGCGATACTGGAAGTGAATGGCTATTAATGCAGAATATTGGCCTTTGCAAGACAAATACATTGATATTCATTCTTTAACATCCCACTGCAAATGCCAAAGATATAAAAAAAATTTAGAAATGTGACAAAAAAAAATTGTCCCTTTATTATCAGCGATTATAATCGTATGATGGGTGGTGTGGATCTCGCTGATCAAAAAACTGCAATATACGATATGAACAGGAAGTCTAGAAAGTGGTGGAAGAAAGTTTTTTTTAAGATCTTAATGCTTTCTGTTGTGAACGCTTGGATCGTATATATGGAGCACCATCACCGTAAGATACCATTAATTCAGTTTGTGTTTCCATTGGGTGAAGCACTTATTGCGGAGGGAATGAAACACAAAGGATTAAAAAGCCGTCGAACTGGTGGTAAGCCTTCTAAGCGTTCGAAAAAATAGCTTTTCAATATCGGCGATCATTTGCCCATTGAAACCACCTCCCGACGTCGTTGCGTGAGATTTACGTTCTTCAAGAAAGAAACGAGAACAAAATTCGTATGCTCAGGCTGCAATAATGCTTTATGCCCCTCGTGCTTTGTATCATTTCACCAATAAATACTTCATATTTTAAATTGTTAAGTGCCATTACTTTCTTTTTTTTTTTCTTTTTTTAAAGTGAATTTCTGATTTTTCTTTATTTTTTTATAAAATTATATACAAATAAAAATCTAAATTGTTCAATTTTTATAATGCTTACTTTTATTGCGACATTATGTCCCACCGTAAAGGCTTATTGGGACATTATGTCCCAGCGTAAAGGGGTTATTGTTACTATATATCCCACGATAACGGTATGGATCCTAGACTTCTCGTATATCACCAACATCTTATATTTGTGCTTTATATCTGAATTGTCTGTCAAAATTAAAAAAAAGCACTAGACTTCGTGAAAAAACTCCGGTGTGAAAGGGTTAAATTTGAAGCTTCGTTTTAGTAGCCATTTTTTATTAATTATGGTGCTACACAATACCGACGAAGGAGGGTGCTCTAATGTGCCTGTGAATTAGTATCGGCTGAAGCCGGTCCTGTTCAGTGACCAGTGACTCAGTGACTATGTCTTCGCCACTGAAACCTTCTGACAACGACTGACAGAAAGGCATACAAAATAAAAAATGCGAAATGTTTTTATGAATTAGTCTGAAACTGGGGTCGAACCCAGCACTTTTTGGTTTCGTAATCAACGTGCAGACTACTTCAGGCATCGCCAATCAAAGTTAATCATAATCTTCTATTACACAAACTATCGCTTATGCCTTTAAGTGACTCTGCATTGAATTGGGCAGCGTTTCCAACAGAAATATTGAACTGCCAATGGTGTTATTGTACGGTTCACTATATTAAACACATGTGACAATAAGGAATGACTGTAAAATGTGTGTCAATAGAAATGAAGGGTGTTCTCACGATTGTCAGAATTGTGACAATATTATCGAGCCTTAACCGCAATAATAGCTTAAGCGACAAAATCCAAATTTTACAGGAGAAGGTTTTTTCTTATTATATCTTGTTTAAACCCAGTTAATACAACCAAATTTTGTATGAAGGTTCTGTTTTGTCCAATTCATGAAATGGAGCAAATTTTTTTGATATATTTGCACAATATCGGCTGTTTTTGGCGCTTAAGCTTTTTTCGCCGTCACCCTGATGACCTACTGAAAAAGATTGTGTCGGTTAAGATGAAATACTCTTATGACGAAGGATTTCTTTTTTTGTGGATTTTTTTATTTAACAAATTTGCTTGTATGTATATTGTGATACATTTACTTATACATACATAGTACATACATATGTACTTATAATATGTACTATAACATTAGGCTTATTCACTTAAAGTCAACAAATTTAAATTCGTATTTTCATATACATATTTGTGCCACAATTTTTTAATTAATATATATAACCGCTCTAGGGAGAATCGTCTTCTTTGTCAGTTTGAGGCAGCAAATCCTTTGTGGAATTATCATACTGTAATTTTGCAAATTCTTGATGGAATTTTTCGGGTATGGTTTTGTTGTCACAGAGTGTTTTTAAGTCTTTGTATTTTGCAGAAGAAATTTTCAATTGAATTTTATATATTTCTGTAGGGCCATTAGCGAGCAATTCAGAGTTTTGTCTGGATCGTGAAATCGAAATTATATTATAATATTTTATTTCAGAGTTTTCGAAATAGCCATACTTAAGGCCTATGTTCGGGTTATCTTTTTCAAATGTAGATTGAACGCAAATTTTTGAATGAAATTTTGGTTGCGTTAGGAAGCATCGCCCACGAAAATGTTTTCCAATCTTTGAATTCAGAGTACTTTATTTCAATGCAATCGTAGCTTTTTGGGTTAGTCCGTGCATTGGATATTAAGGTATACCATTCACTTGGTGCCCAAACAGTTCTATTGCGTGTAAAAGATTCAATGGTGATATGAATTGAAGCCACTGTCATCATTGTATGCCCGGGTAACAAAAACGTAACTTTTATATTTTTAATTTATTTTTTTCGTAAAAGATTTTATTATAGCATGCATACTTTCTAGTATTTTTAGTATTTTATTAGTGAGGAGTGAATTTCGTGATATTTTCAGGGTGTATATGTAGTGAGCTGGTATTTTCAGTTCTTACAGACTTTAAAAGCATTTGAGAAACGTTAATAGTTTTCAATAGAAATTGTTGATATACTTTAAAATCAGTTTTGTTAAAATTTATTACATAATTATAGGTGTACTGTCTTTTGTTGCCATTTGTCCTTCGCCTTTTAACGTTGATTCTTCTAATGCATGATTTCAAGCAGTCTTTTTGCCGTACTTTGCTAATGCCCCAAAAACTTTCATTTATTTTTACTCTGTCAGATTCGGAAAACTTTTCGACGCATGAATTTCCACATTGTTTATTCTTACACAGATTAGGCAGAACACTTGCATCGCGAACTTTTAAATTTTTAAGTCTCTTGGGTAGTTTTCTCTGCCTTTTACAGCCTCTCTGTTCCACACATGTTTCTTCTTCAATCTCATTATCTGAAACTGTTAATTCATCAGAACAAGTGTCTGAATCGCTATATGGACCAAGGGCGTGCTTATTAAACTTCTAAAAGAAAATATGTATTTTCTTTATCAGACACAAAACTTTTAACATTCCACATACAAGATGTATTTACCTCTGTCATATTGCATGATTTTTCAATTTTTGTACATAATATTTTATTTATTTTTTTATATTTTTGTGGAGAATTTTAGCTTAAGCGACAAAGCGCTGTCACAAAAAAACAAAAAACAAATCAAAGTGCACTTAATCTAAAATTGTTTTTGCTATAAATTCGTAACGGTACCTTGTATGACCATGAACTTTTAAAAGATGATGCAAGTGTTGCTAATAAATTCATTTATTAAAAAAAACCAAAATTGATAATTATGTCGCTTAAGCTATTATTGCGGTTAGGGCTCGTTATTATCAGACAATGCACGGACAATACATTTTGTGCCAATGTAGCCAAACAAAAGTTGTGAATTCTCATGGTTCTTAAACATTTTATTGCAATTTTTCTGTCAATATTGTACTGAATGTACATACCTTTAGTTAACACATATTTGAAATTATATTATAAACAAAACACTTTTAAATTACAATATGATTGACAAGCATTTGCTTTGCATTTTCAAAATGATGAACTATTGCACTGTACTTTTAATGGCTTTAATTATTTTAAGAAGAAAAAGAGTATTGGACAAATTTCGCAAGTCATATTTAATACAAAATGTTGTGATGGTTCAGAACAATTTGCAAATCTAAAGAAATTAGTTTACGCAATTCTGTCATACCAACCAGTGTCAACAGCGAAATAGTTTACAAATTCCTACTCCATGTAGAATTTTGCGTACCAAAGACTTTCTAAAAAATTATTTAAATTGCACAAATTTTGTACAAACAAAAGAAATGCAAATTAAATTCATGAAGAACATGTATAATTAAATACTTTATTATGATGAACTAAATGATATATTTTATGTTATGTTTTTACTTATGATTTTATATATATACAATATGATAGAAAATTTGTTTTGTTAATTTCTTCAATAAGAATTAATTAAAAATACGCAAATATTATATTTCTATCTATAATTTATTTTGAAAAATCAGTTTTTTTTCAAAAAACAGCTTTTTTTAAATTGCCAGTTTTTGTGAAAAAATAAGGCATATGTATGGCTCATCCCCTGATTTCTGGTCCTGTACACTTATATTAGTCACGTTCTCTGTACATGAGACCAACGATATAGTATGCTTTAAAAATGGGCAGCTTTAATTAGTTGCAATTTTATATTTAGGGGATGCAATTGGTAGTCGTAAAGTCACATGTTTTAAAATAATAAAACTAAAATAAAAAAACTTAAATTATTCGATTTTTTAATATAGTAAATAAGATCTTACATGTAAATATTTTGCCACAAAATTGTTGAAACAAATATAAACAAAAACAGCTGTTGCCAGTGATATGAGCTGAATAAATTTTTGTGCAGCGCTTATTGGATAAACGTTAAATGACTTCCAGCAAGATAAGTTACACAAACAAAATTTGCTCACTTGTCTATCATTTGATATTGTGGATTTTACCTTCTTACTAATGAAAATGTAATTTAAAGTAAAGATATAAAAAATGAGAAACATTTTTAAACAATTTTTTATTCATATATTTATAAGTAGCGGCGGCGTGTAAACATTAGCGCCGGTTCCACTGAAAAGTTTCAGCGCACAACTCAGATTTGTACTGGTACTTTATGACAAAACAATAAACAATGCTCAAATGTCTTATACATAATTTATTTGTTAGCGGCACATTATTTATAATATGACTTCATAGCACACCGTGTGAATCTCCCAATTTGCGTACTTAGGGACAAACCTATAAATAAGTATGTATTTATTATTACAGTATTTATACATTTACCACTTAAATATATAAAACAACAATACCATTTCTAAAAAAAACATTAGTTAAGAAATGTAAATTCTGTTTTTAAAAAGGTTAATATCGAATGTTGTATGTACATATGTGTGTATATGGAAAAAATTATAAGAAAATGAGAAAGTGAGTATAAAAATATAAAATTTATATCATAGTTTTCGCTCTATTTCATTTCTTTATTGAAAATATTAAACTGTTATTATTAAAAAATCAGATGAACAAATTTCACTAATACAAAAATTTACTTTGTTTATACGCAAGCATGTCATTAGATTTTTCCACTTTACTGAAATGAACGCTTCAAAAATAATGCATGTACATATGTACATATACATATGTAGGATTTATGAATATGTATGTATGTATGTACATATGTATATTGCAGAACACATTGTTTGTACAATTTAGGAATAATATTCTTATACTTGGCATTGTGTACTATGAAATACCTACGACGATTCAACATGAATGGCATAATGTAAACATCTTATATAAATACTAGTATGTACGTACATATCTACATACTATGTATATATTTCTCGAAGTCTGAGAAGCCATACCAGAAGCCAACTGAGTTATCTCACAATTATTGCGTGTTGCCCACGTACTACCCTTTCCCCGATCCATTCAGATATGCGAAGTTACACAGTCCCACACCTGTAGTGCGATTCGCTAACTTTTATTACGATAATAGCATCGTTAAAGTATAAAGAAATATTATCGAATTTGCAATCCAGTAAAATATTTAACGGTGTTCACATGGCTTAAGTCAGCTGTTATCGTAAAGTTTGCGACAATAATTTATATGTTGTTTATTTTGTGGACAAAATGTATGTATGCATGTGCTGTTTAGAATGTTGTTGTTGGACTATTTGGGTGTGCACATACTACATACATACATACATAAATACCATTAAACCATGGTGGCGTGCCTGTTTATTCCATACGTATTTCCAAAAAATTGTACATGTTGTGTATAACAATATAATTAAATAAATATTAGGATTATTTATCTATGTTTGTTATATCAACAAGTAAATACTAAATAAAATTAAATTAATATAAAGAATTTCTGATTTCGTTTTAAATACGAATCATTTATTTGTTTTTTACATGTTTCTCTTTATGCTTTTCGTATATTTTTACAGAGATGCCTCTTGATTTCAATGTTTATATACAATCGTTAACATCAAGTTACAGAATCATACAATCGTTAGTGCAAGCACCCAAAACGTCGAAAAATTTAACAATTGTCGAATCGTTTAAATTTACTCAATCGCATTACTGAAATGTTATATCAAAGACTATAAATATATAAAGATATTGCACGTACAACATTGAATAAAAACAAAAATTGTTTGCGTTTATTGATGCTGTGGGGGGAAGTAGCAAGAAAGTCTTTGAGCAAGAGAAAAGAACACAAAAATTTTAGGCATACATACATATGTACGTACATAAGTATGTATGTAGTAATAAGCATTGGTTTTGTCAAGTTTATTTTGTTGTTGTTTTTGAAATATTTTTGTTTTTTTTAACTCTACTAGAAATTTTTTTTCCACAGAAATTATGGTTTTTTTTGTTGTTTACACATATAAATGATGCTTATTGAGAAATGTGTTTGTGTGTGTTATATTTCTTGTGTAAAGCACATTCAATAACAATATTAACAACTAAAAGCAGTTTCTTGTTTTCATATAAATCATGAGCAAATAAACAGTGCAAAGCCAATGCGACCGATTTCTATGGCTGTAGAGTAAAATTACGTTTTTTGTTATTGTACTATTGCATTTATGTTGATTCGCACCGAACTATGTATACTCATTTGTTTTATTAAATATTTTATTTTAGAATTTTCAATTGTATAGTTAGAATATCTATGTATATGCATAAATCAAATAAAACGTGAGCTTACCTGAGTTCGAAAACCATACAATTTATTATTTTGTTTACAAAACTATTATAAAATTTATTAAAATCTTTTTAATAAGTGATAACTAGCACAAGAAATGTAATTATTTTTGGTGATTGGTACATATTTAATAATTTTCTGAATTGAGCATATGTTTTATTGTTTTAAAATTTTAAGTTTTTCTGCGCTCGTTAATTTGTATTTGTATGTTTCCCACGAGGAATGCTTTCGTAAAAGTAGAAGAATTAATAAATTTAGCATCTCCATTCTGTACTTATAGCATGCGTTGTTTTCTTGAAACCAAAAGGAATATATTGTATTTTTGGTGCAATCTACACATTGCTCAACAATAGTTTTTTTTATGATTTTTATTTCTTTGGATTCAGAAAAATTTTTTTTGAAAACTTTTATATGAATCTTACATACTGCAAAAAATAAGTCTGATGGAACACACAAACTTCCAAAATCTGAATTTGTTTCGTAATTTTTTGCATGTACAAACATTTCAGATGGATATGACAAAATTTGCGCGGGTTTTATTATATCCATACGGCAGCAAGAACAAGAACAAAAGAATAATTTTGAAAATCTGTTTATAAATGACCAGGTTATTCAAAAAGCAATTTTTTCTATTTCAAATTCAAAATAAAATATAGCCTATATTTCAAGTTATACACTGTTAAAATATCTGCGCAAAATTTCATTTAAATCGGTCCAGTAGTTTCGGAGATTAGCGAGAACAAACGTCGTGACACGTTATTTTTATATACATACTAGATATACATAGTTATATAAATTTACAATTTTAAATAATATTAAATTCGGTGCGAATCGATGTTCTTGCAATAATACAACAATAAAATACATATATTTGCCAATCAAATAAGAATCAGCGACATTAGCTTTACGTATCTTATGTCCACATATGTATATTGTGCGAACACAAAACGAGCCTTTGCGGTTTCTGTTTGTTTATATGGATTCTTTCGTTTGTTTATTAAATGTACACACATGCTCACATACTTGAGAATGCAAAGACCCAACGTATGAACACATGTATACATATGTAAATGAATAGACATGAGAATAATAAATTCTCTAAGAAAATAAATGACTTTCTTGAAAAAAGTGGTTTTAGCATGGTTTTTGTACTAAAACCATCAGCAAATTTAGCATTGGCAGAACAATGTATGACAGTGCAACATCTTTATATATTTATAGTCTTTGGTTATATGTATGTTAAAAACATCCCTTCTGAAGCGGCACTTTGCAGTAGTAGTGTGGTACACTTCGAACTTGTATGGTCGCAAATGGCCATTATCAATAACAGCTAGTGATTACAGCGGCGGTCGAGGGCTCAGATACCCGTATTATATGCCCATAAAAGCGACAATGCCTATGAATACCTTCTAAATTAAAAAATTTATAGCTGCGGTTATTCGGCAGTCGCTTCGAGATACATACATGATATCAGTTATCTCCATATCACACACCTTCAAAATTTCCATTGAACAGAGCTTGGTTTTAATGCAAATACATGTTAGCAGTCAGTAATTCAATTGCAATTATGTCCTGCTAATTATCCAATTGAAAGGATTTGCAGCAAAATGGCATCGATTTTTTTTTTATCTTAGAGATGATTCCTACATATGCGGTGCATTGTGCTGGAACTACAGGAAAAGGATAGTAAGAGGAATGACAGGAGGTAAAGCTTCACTATCTTTCAACTTTGCTTTTTGCACGTTCTTTGTTTTTATAGCAGTGTTGTAGCGTCTCTGATGTCAAGGAGGCGTATTAGATTTTGAAGTTTCATTTTTAATAGCCATTTTTATTAATTATTTTACTTCGGCGGTGCTACACAATACCGACGAAGGAGGGCGTTCTGATGTGCCTGTTGGATTGGATACAGCTGAAGCCGTTACTGTTCAGTGACTATGTCTTCGCCACTGAAACCTTCTGACAACAACTGACACAGAGTCACACAAATGCACATCAGAAAAAATGCGAGATGTTTTTATGAGTCTGAAACTGGGGTTAAACCAAAGAAAATTTTTCGTTTTGTAGTCAACGTGCAGACTACTTCGACCATCGCCACCCTCTGGATCTGCATATTTTGTTATAAATGCATAAATTTGCACACTTTTACGTATATGTGTGACTATTTTTTATAAAATAATCGTGTAGCATTCGCATAAATCAATGTGTTGTCAACACAGCATGCTGCATGTTTCAAAATAACCTTTTTTAACACTGACCAACACGTGTTAAAAATAACATTTAATCATACCAGATGAAATTGACAGTACAGCTGAGACTTTTTTCTTTATGCATATTTAAGTAAGTTCAACTGGTGGATGCGCTTTCATTACTTGAACACATTTAATTTGCTTGTTCATAAGTGCAGAGTTTTTATTATATTGGAGCAGCACTCAGGGGATACTCTCTACACATGCGATGCTTTGTGCGGAAAGTAGGAAATATGGTTAAGGGAAGGAGGATAGAGGAAGTAGTGTATATGAATATTTGATTTGAATTTTCCCACGTCAAAAGTGACAGAAGAATGAACGGGTTTTGGGAAGAAGTTCCTTGATTTCATTAGAGCACATCCCCTTATAGTAACGATAGAAGAACGAAACACATCCTACATTGCGACCATGGTCAAGACGCAGCACTGCGTTGAAAACGAACTAGTTCGCGTGACTCCATTGCGATATTCTCCTGAAGTCACTATTCAGTGAATCACTCATATTCTGCCGCAGTGCCACGATCTTGCCTCCGTAGTCTAGTGCATGAGCATTAGTCTTATCAATATGGAGGTGTGGGTTTGATTCCCGCTTGTTTTTCTATAGACAAGCTGTAAGAGCTTCGTAGAGTTTGTATTGTCTTAAAAAAAATGTTGGCCTACGATTAAATAATAAGAGTGACAAATGCTGCTGTCTTCTGCATAAGAGTGGAGACGGTTAGAAGTTTGACATAAGTTATTAAGATAGATAAGAAATAGATTAAGAGAAAGAATGGAGCCTTCCCATGACATAAAGTAAAATGCTTTAAAAATATCTACAGCCAACTCTTTATTTTCGGCAAAATGATGAATGGAACAACACCATTTTAACGACAGAGAGGCCAATACGTTGCCTGTAGAGCGTCCTCTACGGAATCCATATTGGGGTTTCTTTAGTATATTGTATACTGTATATATTTCATTAGGTGGGAGTTCACCATACTTTCCATTACTTGGAAATCGCGGAACAGATTACGATTGGGCGGTAATTTACAGGGGATTGGCGTTACATTTGCAACTTTTCAGCCCGATGGGAATTGACCTGCATGATACAGAGTGCTGAAAAAGATTGCTAAAGGACGTGATAACGTCGAAGAACACTGTTTTAATGCCAGTGTAGGAATTCCTTTCGGCCAAGGAGACTAGTTTATGTTGAGGTCCGCTAAAACACTTTCAACTGCACTGCTTGCTTTCCGGCAAGTGAGAATTACTGGCAAATATTTTCGAACGGCGGCAGTCAATATTTGATCATCATTCAAAACAGTTGAAAAAATACTACTAGCATTTTCCTTCACTCTTTCAACGAATTACCAAAAACTTTTACTGCCTCGTTGGGTAGTAAGAACTTTACGCTACTCGTACTAAGCTTTTTCACATCTTAGCACTTTGACATTCAAAGATCTTGCACTTTTGCGCTATAAATCAGTATTTGCGTTTTTGTTACCCCGCCAGATACTAAATGCTACCTCCCTGGATCTAACTGAAAGTCTGCACGTCTGATTACACAATGACTTCGGTCTGGGATTAATCGAAATTTGATTGGATGGTATGAAAGTTTAACATTTAAGCACGCCAATATAATTTTTACTCATTTGTTTAATTTGAGAGAGCGCGTCATTAACAGTTTTACTCTTTATTTCGAGAGAGGATTGCAAATCATAAATTAAATTAATGTTTTTCTTGCTATTGTAGCCTGTGCGTGTTTACTTTGAGAGAGCCTGTTGTTTTTGGTATTGTTGTTTTGTTGTATAGATGCTGCTACTTGGTAAATATACTTTGCCTTTTTGTAAATATATTTTAGACGTTTCGTAACTGGCCGTGAAACGTTATAAAGTTTCGCAATCGAAAAAGAGCTAATTGCCGCTTGAGACACTGCCCGGTAGTCAGTGCTACGCCTTCGTCACCCAACAGTATAACAGCAACTATTACATCTATGACATCAACAATATAAAAAATTTTTTTATTTAATTTTAATTTTTTTTTTGTAGATCAGGAAATGTTAGCACAATGAAGCGAAAAAGAGCTATAAAAGTCGGGATCCGCTCACCGTTACCCGAACTGCCAACACTGTTTGGTGGTGCCAGCACTGGTATATCATACTATATTGTCGTCGTCACCGATAACGGGTTTCTTTTGTAGTTATTATTTTTATTGACGTATGTAGTCCTCACATGTGGTTGTTTGTGCCCAAAGATGTTTTTAACTGAATTATTTTTATTTTGTTATTGTTGTTTGTGAACGTACATGCTTGTAATATTTTATTTTTGTCATTATTGTTATTGCTTTATTTTGCACTGTCTAATTTATTAGCCCTTATATGTCCACATATTTTTGTTTTCCTATTATTACAAAATTTATGTTCTGAACTTATTTTCTATTTTTATGTATTTTCGTTTCAAACCTGGAACCGCTAGAAATCGCGTGCGTACCGGACGAATGATAACCTACTACTCCTTTACAACGTTTGCAAAATGTATTAATTTGTTTTTTATTAAGTTCGTGAACTTTAATTTTTAATATCATTGTTAATTACTATCATTGTTAATTGTAATATACATACATATGTACATACATACATATGTATAATACATCATTAAATTTATTTTCCAGAAAGTCTGCCAAAAGTAAAGCAGACATACCACTTCATATATTCTGAATAAATTTTTTTTTAAAACAAAATTTTGCTCGGCGTTTCGATTGCAAAACTGAACCCTGCACGTGCTTTTAACGCTATATAAGTTTGTTCCTCAGAACAATAAAATTTGATAAGTGATAAGTTGAAATTGATATGTAATTAGCAAAGTCTTCGCAATTTTTATTGTAACCCATGTGAGGGATACCCAGTAGGATCTACAGTAGAGATGTACTAAATCCAACACGTTGCGTTGAGGTATCGCGTAAGGTCACCCATCCCACGTGCGACACCTCCGATATGTCGTCCAATACACGTTTACCCAAAAGTCAGTGCCGCACCGATTGTTTGTTTATTTTTTCCAAAAGGTTTGAATATATTGTATATAACGGTTATGGTTAATGGTTATCATTTCACGATACCGAACACCATTGACTGTTTGCGCTTGACCTGCCTCATTTTCATAAAAAAAAGGTCCAATGATTCCTCCAGCCCAAAATCCACACCACACAGTGACACGTTGAGGATGCATTTGCTCTCGTGAATCACTCGAGAATTTTGCTCACCCCAAATGCGACAAATCTCCGTATTGACGAAGCCATCAAGATGGAAATGGGCCTCGTCACTGAAGATGATTTTATCGGCAAAATCAGCATTTTCATGTTGTCTCTCCAATACCCAATTAACGAACTCCCTTCGCTGTCCATGGTCAGCTGGCTTCAGTTCCTGAGTCAATTGAACTTTGTATGCATGAAGATGCAAATCTTTCGTCAAAATTCGCTGCATAGTGGATTTGGATTTGCTGAGCTCGGTGTCGAATTGAGGTCGATGGAGTTTGACCGACATCATCACGTACAGCTGCGACATTTTCGGTCGATCGACCTCGTCGAAGGCGCGTTGTTGTCTTTACATCACTAACAGACCCAGTTTCGGCAAATTTCTCCATTAATCTCTTTACAGTTGACTCTTTTGGAGCATTATTGTGACCCCAAATTGATCGCAATTTGCGCACTGTAGCCGCAAAACTTTCACCATTTTGGTAAAACAATTTTACAATGAGAATGCGTTGTTCATTCGTGTAGCGCTCCATTTTTACTAACCTCGTATCTTCTACTAGCAAACAATAACAATTGTTCACATGTCAAACAATGGCACTTCGAATGGCGCCAAATTTAAATCCTGCGTTCTTGTTGGGACACCATTTATGTATGTATGTATGTATGGATGTACATATATAGGTATTGTAATATGCATTATATGCATGGATGCGTAGTGACCAGAATTATTTTGTGTTTCTTATTAATAAATAAAAATAAAAGAATAACATACATACATACCTTTTCAACTTCTTTTTGTTTTAGTGCATATTTTTCAAATTTCAATCCCATATTCTAGATTTTATAGCGCATGTTTTCGATTTTTAAGAGCATGAAATCCAAGCTCTGATCATGACAGATCATGTTTTTGCTAATTGATATTTTTAACATACATACATACATATGTATGTATATTATCCTCGTTAGTTTGTAAGATAGCGAGTAAGATTACTCCATCATTCTACACACAATTTTTTTTATCATTTTTGGAATTTACACAATTTTCTATTATCTGATAAAGTGAATTCATAACGACACTTTATAAATATACATATGTACATACATATGCATATGTATATACATACATATGTTTATATACATAAGTATGTATATACAAACGTGTTTGTGGCTTTAAAATGTTTTTATATGTATGTACATAGATTATGTTCTTGTCTGCCTTCACAAAAAACCATTTGGTATGTATATGTAAAAATGTTTCTAGTTTTCTGAAGTAATTTATTTTTATTTACTCATATAAAATAATAAGTTTTGTATAATCACGATTTGAAAAGAAAATTAAATACACACATACTATGTATGTAGATACCTATTACCGTAAGTTTGTTGTACACCACAGACAACCAATATTATCCTAAGTGTTAAATTTTCTTTATTAAAGGGCGTTTCAGACTATAACAGTAGTCTTACGACTTTCATAGACTTTGTGCGAAGGAAATCTCATGAGATTTAGTGACTGTCAAAAAATCTAAAGTTATATTACATAATACATACATATGTGTGTACATATGCATATGTAAGTAGATAGAAAAAAACCAGTTCAGAAGTAAATAATTTTTTTTATAATTTTGTTATTTTCCATATTTTCTTTTGAAATATTACAACCTTGATAAAATGAAAAGTTTTATAGTTTAGAAAAATTATAAATAAATAAATGTATTACCGTATTACTTGCCTTTTTCATAATAGTTTGAATGCATTACACTATGCCACTTTCACATAATACTTGAATTTTTGACTTCCAAAGTATTATAGTGTTAACCCTGCACCGTCATCCTTCGTCAAAATGACGACACGAGATTTTAAAACTTATTTTTTCTTTGTGTTTTGATTTAATTTTTTGTATAGCGATAGTTGATTGCAAGCTGTGATTAGATCAAGACTTGCAGCGAACTGTGTACATTGCAAGTGTTTGTTTTTTCGCATTTAGTTTTTCACCGTAGTCAAAATGACGTTTGTGTAACTTTTAGGTTTTTTCTGGGACGAAAAATTTTATTGTTTCTCTAAGATGACTAAGCAGCAATCTGTAACAGATGAACAAATTGAACAGTTCCTTTCCTGAACTGACAACAACGATGACTTAGAATGCGATTTTAGTGAAATAAGTTCGGACACATATGTACATAAGTTGACCAAAACGAGTCCGTTGCAAAGTGCGGTACGGCCATATTTTGCTACGACAATAAGCCAAAACCAAACAAAATGTTCTACTTTTTGTCATGTACATCGAACAAGGCACTATAAATCCCAAAATAAATAAACCCAGCATGGTGTAGCAAATGAGGAGTTGGCACTTTCGATCAGATATGTATGTGCAGTTAGTCACTCTTCGAAGCGAAGAATGACAAATATTTTTTGTGGAAAGTGCCAAAAAAGGCTGAGTGGCGAGTATAAAATTTAAGTTTGTGCCTTGTTCTTTATACGAAATAATTTACCTCGAAACTCATGTTCTTTATTTAATTTAATATCTATGTTATAAGAAACTGAAAGACTGAGTTGGAAAAATTTGCAATATGTTATATTTTTTCATGTTTTATTATTAACTGTTTGCAAAACCATGCCTATTAAAGGAAAGGTGTAAAATGTTAATTTTTCGTTAAAGATTAAAAAATATATAAAAGATTTTCTTTAAATATTATTAAAAAAAATTACTAAATATAAATAAAAAATCAATTTTTTATTTTTGCTCGTTGCGTGTTTCATATTCAGTTAAATTATGTGATAGTCAAAATGACAAAGGATGACGTTACTGTACAAAAAATAACGATGACGGTCTGCGGTTAAACGCCCTTCAATAATTGGAATAATTAAAAACTTTTCGAGCTAAGTTTATTGGTTTGTTATAAAATAACAGTGAGTCATACGCTGAAACTCTTTAGTCGTGCCGGCGATAATATTTCAAGCTGATATAAGAATCAAATTTTTTTTAAGTTATTCACGTTTCTATACCTTACATTAAGTTAGATTTTTATAAGAGAGAAAAAACCGAAATTACATTCTAAAAACGACATTTTCAATTAGGCGATCGAACGATGTCGTGTGGTATCGTAGGCGAGACAGTAATAAGCCTTCCACTATAGTATTCATTTAGTTTGGTATGCTTACGACTTATGGTAGCAAGTGTGCTACAAGCTATTTCTATAACGTTTTGGTTTGCTGGGATGTACGTACTTGTTTTATAAAAAAGTAACGGGTGTTTCTGAATTCGTTAACTATTTATTATAAACCAATCACGTCGTTTTTGTCGTACTTGCATTCATTAATGGCAAACGTGAAAATATGAAAAAATTATTGCACCTTGTTCAGTCCTATATTTACAAAATATATACATACATACATACATAATTAATAAATATTTCTATATTCTCTTTCAGGTTGGTTTATATTTAATTTTTTTTTTCTTTTTTCGATATTTCGTCAACCATTCGTTAACATCTTTAGGAAATTTTTTTTATTTTATATATGGATGTATGTATGTACATACATATGTATGTAGATATGTATGTATAAAATTTGTTCCCTTTAATTTTAATTATTTTCATTGCTAATTGAAAGCTAATTACGAACATTTAAGTCCGTTTGTATTTAAAGTAAACAAAATTGAGCATGGATAAACACTTTGAATGAATTAGATGCAGATAATGAAGGCTGGTCGATGCCAAACCAAAATAATACCCTCATTTCAAGCTATTTTTGCTTTAAAAATTTTTTTTATATTTTATTGTGAGTAGCCGAAATTTTCATAGTTCATTGACTCCCTCGCCCACTAGTATCAGCTGCAATAAATTTTTCCTTAATAAAGCAATAAATATTCAAGACAAAAGTAAAAAATGTGCACTTAAAACATTCTTTACGTAAAATTAACTGAAATTGCAATTTAAAATAATTAAAAGTTCATTTAAAGACCGGTCTGTTTATTTTTCATTTCTATTTAAGGAAAAGTTAAGTAAACTATTTAATGTTAAAAAATTAAATGTCTTCAACGCGTAAAAGCAACTGTTTTTCTTTCTTTTATTTTGCTTATTTTAAATTACAAATAAACAAATAACGACTTCCGTGAAAATTTAAAACAACCCATTTTTACTAAATTTTTTTATAATACAATTTGAGCATAAATAAAATAAATCAAGTAAAATTATGAAACAATTTTTTTAATTATTATGTTTGTTATTTGGTTACCGTATGTACATCATTTTGTTGGTGGTGCCCTTCAACAAAATTTTTTGAATAAGTTGAGAAATTTTTGATTTTCATGGGCACCATCTATTCATCATAATTTGTTCTCCATAAATTTGAAAGGAACCATCTATTGATTAAAACTTGTACAGAATGGTTTGCACAGTAGGGTATAGGTGTATTGTTGTAGGCATAAGACTACCTGTTACTCGATTCCCTTTGACGAAGACGTATTGAATGTGAAAACTGTCCTGGGTTCAACCCCACTTTCAGACTCATAAAAACATCTCGCATTTGTTCTGATGCGCATTTGCGTGACTTTGTGTCAGTTGTTGTCGCAAGGTTTCAGTGGCGAAGGCATATTCACTGGTCACTGAACAGTAAATGTAACCTGTAAATGTAGGCTGTAACCAATCCACTGGCACATTAGAACGCCCTCCTTCGTCCATATTGTGTAGCACCGGCGAACTAAAATAATTACTAAAAATAGGCAATAGAAACAAAGCTTCAAAATATAATACGTCTCCTTAATATTAAAGGCGCTTCAACAATGCCATAAACAGAGAACGGACAAAAGCAGAGTTGAAAGATAGTGAGACTTTATTAAGTATTTTACTTCGCCCAATAAAAAATTGTAAATTGTAAAATTGATCTGATCATGGATTCTTACCGCGGAGTCAACACGCTAACTACGTAGCCAACAGTACCCTCATTAATTGTGACAAAAATTAATATCGCTGGTGGCGATGCCTGAAGTATTCTGCGCTTTGACTACAAAAACAAAACAAACCTACGTTTAAACCAAGTTTCAGACTAAAATCGTAAAAAAAACATCTCGCATTTTTCTCTGCGACCAGCACTCAGGAGATGACCCCTACACGTGCGATGCATTGTGCTGGAACTATAGGAAAGGCATAGTTAGAGAAATGGCGGGAGGTGAAGCACAATTAATTATTTTACAGCTATGCTTTTTTACGTTCGTTGTTTATAGCTGAGTTGAAGCTTCGGTTTAGTAGACATTTATATTATTATATTACATCGCCCAAGGAGGGCGTTCTTTAACTTTAACATTAACTGAGACACTAATGCACATCAGAACTACTTCTGCCATTGCCGTACCAAATCATTACACCATAAACAAAGCACAATTTATAATGCAACCGAAAATCCCTATTAATATGTATTTAATTCTTTTAAATAATTGTCAGAATCAGTTAAAAATAAAATTTTTTAGAATTAAGCGAATACTGCTGGAATAAATTACAGCCCATTACTGTAATAACTTTGTAAGTGTGATTTGAAACGTTCCATTGGGTTTAACCCTACAAGCAGTAATAAATTATCTTTATAAGGAATTAATGCAATGGTAATTTCGTTCTAATGTAATAAATATAAAAAAATTATTTACATATTGTATAATTTACATTAAAAAATTAAATATTTCAATTTCTTTATGTAACAAAATTTCATGAATCAATGCATCAGAACCTTTTTTTTTTGGAAAATTAACAACGGTTTTAGGTAGAACTAGTTTAGAGATGAGTATACTTAAGTACATTTGTATGTGTGAATATTTAGCTATTTAATGTGGTTTTAATGAACGAAATCAATACTATGAAGGGCAAATACATAAGTTGCAGTACCTACTATTGCAGCAAAATGATATTGATTTTTAAGGTTGATTTTACGAACATGAAATATATAATAATGCTAAATGAAATGTTATACATACATATACATATATGCACATATTGTACTTGGTTTTTGCTATACGTTTTCGTTATATAATCTTCCGATTAACAACCGCTTTAAAGTACAGGAATTACAAGAGTGTTACCATTTTTAGTGATATTAGAATACCATTTCATTCTGGAAGGGCTTCTTAGTGAATAATATTATTCTTGTCTCTTATTCTTTTTTCGTTTTTTAATAAAGAGATGTACCACTCGGGTAATGAATGCCTACTACTCAGCGTTACTTTCTATGGGAAAGGTATAGTGATAGAGATGATAGGTGGTAAAGGGATAAATATAGCAAAGCTTCGTTTACTTTACAATTCTGCATTTTGCATGTTTGATGTTTTTTTTTTTTATCTGGGACCAGCACTCAGGAGATGACTCCTACACATGCGAAGCATTGTGCTGGAACTATAGGAAAGGAATAGTAGGAGAAACGACAGGAGGTGAAGCTTAATTAATTATTTTGCAGCTCTGCTTTTGCACGTTCTTTGTTTATACTCGTAGCAGTGCTGAAGCTTCGGTTCAGTAGCCATTTTTATTATTATTTTACTTCGCCGGTGCTACACAATACCGTCGAAGGAGGGCGTTCTGATGCGATTGTGGATTGCTATCAGCTGAAGTTGGTATTGTTCAGTGACCAGTGACTATGCCTTCGCCACTGAAACTTTCCGACAACAACTGACACACAAAGACACAAATCCAAACTTTTTGGTTATTGTAGAACAACCTAAGGCATTCTATGGATTAGACCATAATAAACATATTAACACATTTATATTTTCCTATTTTGACAGTCGTTTTCATCGTCAAATACAGGCAACCATCCTACATCTACGTACTACACTATTAAACCGCAAATTTCAATTCGTGTTAGAGTTAAACCGTGTTGTAGGAGGGTTGCATTACGTAAAAACGTTCGTAATAAATAAAAGATGGGTGGCGATGATCGAAGTAGTCTGCACGTGGACTACAAAACGAACAATTTTCCTGGGTTCAACCCCAGTTTCAGACTCATAAAAACATCTCGCATTTTTTCTGACTATGACCAACCTTCGTTGGTGTTGTGTAGCAGCGGCGAAGTAAAATAATGATTAAAAACGGCTACTAAAAACGAAGCTCAAAATTTATTTGTATAAAATAATGAGGAGTGATGATGGCGAGTAGTTAGCCCTCGCAACCAGAAGGACCCGAAATTCGAATCCCAGCCCGGTCAAGTCAAAAAAATTTTTTATGAATTTTATGTGGTACAGCTCCCTCTTTAGTCGCTGTTTGAGCAATAAAACGTTGGCGACCCGTAAATTAAAAATAATGCATCAACAATAATATCAGGAACGCCGCAACTTTGCTTTATAATTAACATGTAACTGTAGAGTTGTGCAAGAATTAGGCTCCATCTTCCTACCACTTTCACCACCTGTCTATTCTCTACAGTGTCCCTCTCTCTCTCTCTCTCTCTCTCTTTCTCTCTCTCTATCTAGTTCCAGTGCAATGCATAGCGTACGAAAGGAATTCCTTAGACCACTGGTCCAAGATAAAACAAATGTAATGAGTTCCTCGATTGCAAATATCCTACACTGTTGTATAGCAATTCAAGTAATAGAAATAAATAAAATAACTTAATGTTATTTCACTAATTTGTGTGTATATTTTTTAAAATTATCTTTCAGTTTATGGCAGTAGTGCAGATCTGACTGTTGGAGTCGATGATGGCGATGCCTCATTATACAACGGAGATTCAAATCATAAAGTATGGAATGGTTCACAAGATCAGTTAGATAGCATAATAATGGAGAGCCCTTACGATATGTATTCAGGCAATACGTCGACTTTAGGCCGACCACAACGGTTGAGACAAATAAGTCAACCAATAGATGTCCCGCCACCACCTATGAAAGAGGAGAGTACTAAAAAGAAAAAAGATAAGAAATCGTCAAAATCTTCGAGTAGTCAAAGTCTATCGGGGACTCTAATACGACCAAAACCAATACATCCGGCAACTTTACTACGACATGGCATACCTATGGGACCCGGTACGGGTAGTGTGATTTATGGAGCTCTTCCCGGACCACCCCCACCTCAACCACCAATGGGTAGAAATTATCATACGATAAGCCATCGAGGTTTTCCATCTGGACCTCCCGTACCACAACATCATCATGGCATGTCGCCACAACTACATGCACAAATGATGCATGCATCACCACATCATATTGGTATGCCAATGCAAGTGCCCGTTATGATGCCACAACACTATGCTACCTTGCAGTCGTCAACGTCAACTAAAAAAAAGAAGAAAGATAAGAAAAGCACAGGCATTCCAGTAGGTATGCCTATTATACCACCGATATATACTTATCATCATGCTCAGCCTATGAATGGACCAACTCCTCCACCACCACCTCAAAGTGTTATGGCTCAGTCAATGATTGGCGAATCCCGATCTCTGGCAATGTCAAGTCGAAAATTAGCTGCATCCATGGGAAATGGTCTGGATGATTCTGGAAACTCGGGAGCAGAGTCGCCCGGTGGCACCGGCATCTATAGACGCAAAGGACACTTAAACGAACGAGCCTTCAGCTACTCTATACGTCAGGAACATCGCAGTCGCAGTCATGGGTCCTTAGCTAGTCTACAATTTAATCCACCTGACATGAAAAAAGAACGTGAAATTGCTCAAATGGTAGCCGGTCTAGATCTAAACGATGGACGCGAAGATCCCCGCTCCATAGGCCCAACTACACTGCAGCGTAAACAAGCCGCTATGATGAACGGCAATGGTGGTATCTATGGCAATGCTGGGGGACAAGCTATCTACGGTAATGGACCATCGAGCAGTTTTGGCAAACCACGAAGATAAAATGATTTCATTTTAATTTGGGTTTTAATGTTGTATAAAAAGAAAATCAATTCGAATTAATTTTAATTTGATTGGAAATATATGTATGTATGTATATTTCGATTTTCTTTTGATTTTATTGTTATCTAGGTTTATTGAAAAAAAAAAAACAGTAACTAATACACCGAAACAATTTGTTTGGAAATAATTTAAAAATGATTTTACAAACACACACACACTCATTTGATTGAACTTTCAAACCGCATACCAAGATAATTGAACTTGATCACAAAACTCAAAGAATTAAATCCATATCAAATTCCATCAAACATTTAATTGTCTGTACGTTTGTATGAGAGACGTTCGCGCAGGAAGAATGTCTGTAAATGTAGCGATGCTTGTCAATAAAATTGCTTATTATTTCTTTTTAATTTCAAATTATATTAATTACAATTTTGTATGTATTTAATAATTTAAATTTTTCTTTACTTACAATTTCTAGTTTCAAGTAATTATTTAATAAAACATCTGTTTATTTAATTTTACATATACCTATGAAAGTATATAAGAAATTCTATAGAAATTTTTACTGACTTCAAAGAATTTTAATTAATGAAAATTTTAACACATTTCATCGTATGTGCCTTACTAGGTTATATTAGTAATTTTTCTGAAAAAAACGAAATAATTTTTGTAAAAACACATTTTTATTCATTTCTTGAAGAATTAAATATAACTTTTAAGTAAAAGATTATTATAGTAAACAAATAAAAAATTTTTATAAAATATTAAGGAAGTATATCGACAATATATTTTATACAAAATTTAATTTTTAAGTTTAAGTCGTTTAGTACGTGTGTATGTTTGTCCATATTAGAATTATATACTTAGCTTTAACTTATTTAGTAAATATTTTGTCGAAATATATATTTAAAACACACGAACAAATACACCACATATATGGTATACACAGGCATGCATTCCATTTACTACTTAAATAAATTTAAATATGAAATACATTAAATTATAGTTTATTTAATTAAGCTTGAGATCTTATATTATTTTGTGTTTTAAATTAAATTTTTTTAAAACACAAAATAATATAAGATCTCAAGTTCAATTAATTAAAATATAATTCAACAGGAGAAAGATCGAAAAAATTAGAAGAATATATTATAGTAATTAACTTAAAATTACATTATTTATGTATGTATATAAATAAATCGAAGCAACGATATAAATAAAAATGTTCAGAAATCTATTGTATAGAAAGGAAATATATTTTGTTTACTTTTTTTCATTAAAGAACGCCAAGGTTGGTACCTTGGTACATTTTAATGCACATACATATATACCCTACAGGAATAGTGACGGTCATTTGACCGATCATATGACAGGCATTGCCGGCTGAATTATCAGGCAGCGCGTAGAACAAAGTTTTTAACACTTTCTTAAGAACAATGGTAGAAAAATGACAGAAACTTTTGTATACATGTGAGTTTTCATCTTTTTCTTACTTATGAATTTTTTCTCCATAGAACGTATATTCGAAATGATCACTCACTGATATAAATATCAGTCAGAGTTGAGAAATCAAACTTGGTGGACATGTCCATCTCTGTGGATTAGTCAACTTGATGGATGTATCGATCACTGTTGAAAGAAAACGATTTATTTCTATTCAATTCTACATATCATCATCTGAAATGCAAAAGGACGTAATAACCAAAAAAGGCAAAATAGAGTTTTTAATGGATATTGGTATAGCACATGGCACACTTCTTCACAAATTTTTAGCTTTCTAATTTTAAAAATAACGACTTTATTAAAGAAATTCAAACGGTCGGAACAACAAATGATTGTTTTTACAATTGAAAAATGTGCCAAAAATGAAAAAAAAAATGTTATGTACTAATGTACTTTATTTTTTGTGTAGAAAAATAAACTCACCATTTTATTTGGATGATATTGATACAACACTTTTCATTTATTAAGTTTTTTACCTCCTGTAAAATTTTTTTAAAGTGATTTTAGGCCCGTTTGCATTTTAGATGACGATATGTATTGAGGGTGGCGATGGCACGATGGATGGTAGTCTGCACGTTGACTACTAAACAAAAAACAGACATGGGTTCAACCCCAGTTTCAGACTAAAAATTTTTTAAATAAAAATAAACATCTCGCATTTTTCTGATGTGCATTAGTGTGTCTTTGTGTGTCAGTTGTTGTCGGAAGGTTTCAGTGGCGAAGGCATAGTCACTGGTCACTGTACAATACCGGCTTCAGCTGATAGCAATCCACAATCACATCAGAACGCCCTCCTTCGTCGGTATTGTGTAGCACCGGCGAAGTAAAACAATAATAAAAATGGCTACTGAACCGAAGCTTCAGCACTGCTAAAAGTATAAACAAAGAACGTGCGAAAGCAGAGCTGTAAAATAATTAATTAAGCTTCACCTCCTGTCGTTTCTCCTACTATCCCTTTCCTATAGTTCCAGCACAATGCTTCGTATATATAGGAGACATCTCCTGAGTGCTGGTCCCAGATAAAAAAAAAAAAAATGTATTGTAGTCACAGTTGGTGTAGAAGATATTACAACACACAAATGAGATTAGGCGACGTTTTGTTATAGCTCTGATCTAGTAGTGTTTTTCGGGAAAAGATATTCCGGAAGAATTGTGCGGTAATCCTCATAAATTTTTTTGTTTTATTATGACAACTTTACGTTGGGAGCACACATTGCTTGATGAATGTCGTTATTAATGTTATAAGTGCATTCAAAACGCAATTTATAACTTCATGACTTCTTTTGTATAGCAACTGTATGAAAGACTTTCAGGATTCTGAATATGCAGTCAATACTGAAAGAGATGAGTGGGGATTAAAAAGTAAAATATTAACATTTGATATAATTTTGAATGCAGCTATTGGTAAAGAAACGCCGATTCGATCTACGACCTAAATTCATAGAAAGTGACCGTTTTTTCTCATAGGCACAACTTTTTGAATTGAAATTAGAAACAGAATATCAAACGATTCCGCAAATGCTTATTCTGTACTAAAGTCCTACTTTCAAAAGAATACTTTGCAATATTGTTTTAATAATTTAATTAGCTTTTTTTGCGCTATATCGAGGCATCCAATGGTTTTACATTTCCATTTAATATTTTTTTATCTTGGACCAGCTCTCAGGAGATGACCCCTACAAACCCGATGCATTGTCCTGCATTGGAAAGGGATAGTAGGAGAAATGACAGGAGGTGAAGCTTCACTATCTTACAACCCTGCGTTTGCCGTTTCTTTGTTTTATAGCAGTGTTTAAGTTCCTCTGATGTCAAGCAGACGTGTCAAATTTTTTTTGCAGCTTTGTTTTTAGTAATTATATTACTTCGCCTGTGCTACACAATACCGACGAAGGAGGGCGTTCTGATGTACCTATGGATTGGTTTACTGTTCAGTGACCAGTGAATATGCCTTCGCCACTGAAACTTTCCGACAACAACTGACACAAAGACCCACAAATGCACATCAAAAAAAAAGCGAGATGTTTTATTGAGTCTGAAACTGGGGTTGAATTCAGGAAATTTTTGGTTTTGCAGTCAACGTGCAGACTACTTCAGCTATCGCCACCCTCATGTATGTTATGTTTGCATTATTAGAATAAAAAGCACTGACATGCTACATATTTGTTATATGTTCAATATATTTACAAACATATTTAATCGACCTCATGAATTATTATGTGTTTTTCTTTCAAATAGATTAAATTAAATAATATTGTGTACCGTTTTGTATTTGACTGGAGCTCCCGGTAAATTTGAAAGTCATTCCCGCTTTCCCGGGAAAATAAAAACTGTTTACTAGTTCAGCAATGGTGTATAGCAAATTATACTCGTGCTCACTTCATAAAGTACAAGTCTCCTTTAATTATTTCATGCGATATGTACATATGTGCTATTTATAGATGGAATTGTATCTCGTCCTGGTTATGATTCGAGGTTGCGCAATGGTGGACTGCCTCTTTAATAACATCAGATTCTACAGGTCAGGCCAGGGGTGTGGCATTAATACCACCAAGGCATTTAACCATTAAATACAAGCAGATGTCTTCTTCATCAATGCCACAAATCTTTATCTATCTGTTTACACTATCTGTTTTTTTATTATTTAATTTTTACATTATCATATCATACCTGAAGCTCTTACTTTTTTATTTTTTGTAAAGCTTAAATATTTTTATTAAATATTTCCTATTTATTTCAATATTTCGTTAACCATCGTTTAACACCTTTTTAATTTTTTTATTTTAATATTAATTATTTTTTATATATTATTAATTAAATATATACGATTCTAATTGTGCTTTTTCCCTTATAAACTATATGTGAAATTTATTATTACATACCTTATGATATTCTCATACAGTATGAAAAATATCATAAAGCATTTTATTACATTTTATTATTATTTTATTATGATATTTTTCATACTGTATGAGAATATCATAAGGTATGTAATAATAAATTTCACATATAGTTTATAAGGGAAAAAGCACAATTAGAATCGTATATATAAATAAATATTCCCAAAATAAAATTCAGTTAATATAAAATATTATTAATTAAAATATTAAAAATTCCTGAAAATGTTAACGAAATAAATAGAAAATATTTAATAAAAACTTTTATTATAAAAATAAGGTTAAAAAATAAGGATTAAAAAAAACCTTATTATTATTTATTTATTTATTTAAATGTAGTCTAATTACTAACACAATTGGTGAAAGTCTAGTTGAATACGAAAGAAGTTGAACGTATCGATTCCATGATTTAAATTTAAGTCGTAGCAAAGAAGTACGGCATAGTTCAGAAACTATATAACTAATTCAAACTGACAGGAAAACCCAAGAAAAAAAGACAAAAGACAATTATCATTCTTATTTCATATGTTAACATTTCTTAGATTTAAGACCAAATGTATATTGCAGCAGTCTTAAAATTTATTTAAATCACGTTGCGGATAACATCTCTGGAAAATATCATTGTAACTTTAAAAAACTTTTCAAGTCGTCATCGTATATTCAAACGCTTTCAAATTCAATGTTTCAATTCAATGTTGAGAGAAAACAAAAGCGGACCTATGTGGCTGTGTTGTTGGACGGTAGATATAACAAAGATATCTTTAGAGATCACATCATTGAATATAATACATTATCTTCGAGTCATTTTGAAGTTGTAATCTATAGTTTAGAAGCCCACCTTATGCTTCATTCATAAATTTCACATAAATCAGTTAAATGCCTTGAAAACTTTCGAAAAAAGTGTTGAACATAGAAGGTAGTTACAGTGATAGCCGGTAAGTTGAAATGTTTTTGTTTACATTAAATTTGAGACCGTCCAAACATTTCGGGAATATGATAGCGAATTTTCTTTAGATATGTATGTATGTCCTCATCCTGTTTTACATGGAGTTTTTGCTTATCCCACTCCACACATGTTTTATTGAGAAGCTTGCAAGAACATTTCCACAATAAAATTATGGATAAATTTACAGACGTAAAATTTTTGTTTTCGTATGTGCTGTCAAAACGTACATTTACTAGAGCGTAGCAAGGCCTGAAGACGATTCTTCGTATTTTCGAATTTTTGGTCCGTAGATATCACGTTCATACATACATATATTGTGAACGTTTCACAAAATTGTTGTTGAATTAAAATCGTAAGCTTGATTTGAATAGAGATTTTAGTGGAAAGTAAAATTACAGAAAAGTTACCTTAGTTATACTAAATTTATAAATTTTTTAAAAGGCAAACAAAAATTAAAAAAATACAAAACGAAAATTACTAATTAAATATGTTTTTCGCTCTCCTGTAAAATGTATAAATTTCTCTGATGATGTTTTGTCAAAAGTCCACAGATAAGTATTCCTAAAAAAAGTAATAACTTAATGTTGTAAAGACATACTACTTACATAACTAAAAGTATAAATGTTGTACTTATAAGAAAACAATTTGCAATTGGAAATTGCACGCTATTATTAATGAACAATCACTTTCATTCAACTCAATGTCGTAAAATGATGGGAAGAAAACCAACTACTGACCTAAAGTAAAATATATGTATATGAATGTACATACATATCTGAATTCGTCTCAAAAAGAGGCTAAGATAATGCTTTAGTATTCGTTTAAATATAGTTGTACATATAAACAGTTTAATCGTGGATCTTTTTAATTGCAAATTTATAGTGCATTTCAGTATGAATTCCCTTGACAGAATGTACTTCATGCCACTATATCCTACAATTCCGTATAAGTACATGTGCCTGTCTGTCCTGTTTGTTGTTTTATTTTCGTTAAACGATCACCTGACCATTGAAAAAAAATCATTTAAGCAGCGCTAACAACTGAAAACACACAATAAGATAAATTTTTAAGACAAACAAAAACAACTGCAACAAATAGCATTGACTGGTTTTTTTGACCTGAAAATTATGCACGAAAACATGTTTGTTGATAAATTTACAACAACGAATAATTTTGCTTTAAATACAGGCAACCTGGTCGATCTGTCGGTTTGATAGTTAATAAATTTCGTCAGTTGGTTCGTAAACAAGGAATTATGCTGGTGAAAAACAGCAGACAATCCCAGAAAAAAATTGCGTAAGAAAAAAATGCAGTCACACACATGCATACACAATCATTAATAATTGCATATGCCTATATACATTCACACTTTTAATACGTTTGAAAGTTCACAGATGCATTTTTTGCACTTGCAATAGTGCACCACAAAACCAGCAATGGTACATAAAATACACATTTTAATAATGTGCGTAAGTGTAATTATTTCCAATAAAAACAACAATAAAAATCTGGTCAGGTTAAGATTGATTTAGTATAAGTTTTCTTTATTTCCCTTTTATTGTTGTTAGGTGTGACGCTTTTACGTCATTTTGACTATGTTTTTCTTTAAATGCGGTAAAATTACTGACCCCGCCACGCGTTGCTGAAGCTGTTATAATAGTTGTATTTAAAAAAAATGTATATGCCTTACGTGGCCTCTATTAAAGTCGGTTAGTTAGCTTCAGAGACGCGGAAGTTGCCCTCATACCACACGTCGGGGTCTTATCTTTGGAAACATATATACCACGCCCAAAATCGCTTCAGCCGTTTAGGTGTCCATAAGGCACAAAAACACATACATACATATATACTCACATTTCATTTTTATATATAAGAAGAAAACATAAGTATGCACAAAATGCTTCCTTAATTTTGTAAAACTTTTTGTTAATAACAGAACCCGTGAATATTTTTCACTTCTCTAAGTTGTAAATACCCAGCAATCACAATGGATCTAATCTCTGGACTACGTGATCCATGGAAATGGACTGTTTATAATGCAGCCATGGACCGTGGACCATGGAAAGCAACAGTTAGTAGTTATAAGATAAGTGCTAATGCTTTTCTTCCTAATTACGATTACTCCTTCGCATTAAAATTACTCGCTGGCGTTCTCCTTGAAGTAGTTATATGGAGCCATTTTTGGATTAGTCCGAAATAATATGGTCCATCCCTAGTACATCGAAATATTAAGTAGACCATGTTCTCTCCTTACATTTGGGTTAGTCATAGTCATCTATGGATTACACTTTATATGCGTGTATAGACTAATCACGTTATTTGCGTGGAATGCGTTGCACGGGTGCTAAATAGTGAATTTACTACAAACAAATTTTGATAAATTTCTGTGCAATTGAGGCCCAAATTCACGGTCATTAGTTAATTATTAGTGAACTAAAATGATACCTATTGTTTAACTAATACTTAACATTAACCGTGTATTGTATAACTAACATTCTCAGTATAACCAAAGAATGGTAACCCTAGCATATGGTTTTCGATTACATTTGTTATATGGTCGTAAAGCAGCTCTGGGTTGAAGAACAACTCACGCGTCATCGTAATTATTTTTTAAATGCGGTCAGGCCTGTTTTTGTTGCTTGGCCTTCGAGAGTTTTGCGTCTCACTCGCACTGGTTAATGGATTTGCCACGGCTAACTGTATCATTTACGGTTGTTGTGGCTTTTCATTATTAATCAAGTGGCTGTTGCTGGTGGAGACCGTCATATTCAAGAATTTTATATATAATTTAACTTTCTATATGAAGGCATAGGTCGTTTAAATATACATATATTGTGTGGGATACCCTGGCAATTTGCGTACTTGCTTCTGCCATCTGCCATATGGCAATTGATAACTACAAACAAACATTTGTTATATTATTTCTTAAAAATGGATAAAACAAGCGCGAGCTCATCGAACTTTACTGCGCAAGGTATTGAATTGCTACAGAAATTGGTTGGGGAAGATCAAAATATTATCGAAAATAAAACAACTGATAGTATTATATATATAGTATATTATATTATGATAGATGATATCAAAACAAAACTACTAATAATAATTTACTAATCAGCTGTTGTCTAACTATTTGTTAACCAATGACCTTTGGCGGTTTAACTAATAGTAGACAAAAAGCTGTGAATGAAATATTATTGGTTAAAATATTGCTATTAGCTAACTAATGACTGTAAATTTGGACCTAAGTAAAATAACGAAATTTGGTTCCGGCCTAATTTTTTTACCTGCTTTCAATGTTACCGGTTGTGTAAATAATGTTTAGATACAAACGTAATGCTGTTTATTTAAATTAAAAATTTTTTAACGGGACAAGTGAATAAATAATACAAAAAGAAATTTAGAATTTAAAAAAAGTTAAGTGAAGATTAATTTTTAATTAGGATAATGTTTAGGCAGCTAAATTACATGTGATAATTACTAAGAAATAAATTAAATCAAATTAGCCCATTTTTATTAATTACATATGTAAAAATTACGTTCGAATTAAGGCACTATTTAACACTATACATATAATAACGGCCAGGAATCCCCAGCAGTATAATTAACTATACACATTAAATACATGACGAATCCAAGAAATTAGTTTGCTTCAAGTAGAACAAAAAACAAAAGCAAACCTTTTTGCATAGTTAGTAATGAAAACAAAAACCAAAAAATTCTCGTATTCTATTAATAAGAAATAATAAATATATAAAGCTTATAATTTACATCTACTGTTAACTACACTGCGAACAAAACGCGAAGAACGCGGAAGATGAAGATTTAGCTGCCTTCGTAAACAGCTTGTTGTTCCGTTCTGCTAGTATTTGTCAGTGTGACTTAAAATTTTGCCTTAGATTTAGTTTCTTTTCTTTCGCAATTATCACTTAATTCTGTTTTCACACGATAGATACGTTTTAAAAGTTAATTGCGACCAGGTGGAAATATCCATTTTTTATCCCAACTTTTTTTGTAAAAATATTTCATTAAACATATCTCTATTTCAAAATTTTTTACTTTGAATTTTCGTCATTCAAATGAAGGTAAATAATAATTGCTTAAACATTTACATGTAAAGTATAATTAATTCTTCTTTATCAAAACAACAACAAATAGTGAAAACAAAGCTGGCTCATAACTTTGGAACATTCCATTGCACCCACGATCTTAAAAATTTACAAAGCCTAAAGCACCGCGACCAATAAAATCTATTGTGCAAAGCCCCTCATGTTAAACACCCATCCCAAGGCTCCTAAGGAATACAAGCACTTTTTGGGGTCTGGTGTTTCACAACTTGTGTGGAGACAGCGTAATTTCACCCAGATGGTGAGACCTTCGTATGCCGAGTGCAGGGCAGTCCCCTATCAGATTTAGGGCTTGGTGCATTCGATCTGAAACCGTGTCCTCTTGCCAACACCTTATGTACACCATAAGATCATCAGCAAAGCTCCGAGTGGGAAAACCCAGGACATTCAGCTTGTGGAGAAGTTCATCGATCACGACAGTCCATAGAAGAGTACAAAAATATTTACTAGTATGCATTTAAGTGCTCCACATGTACGTGCATATGTACACACGAGTAAATTTAAACGTACAAATATAATTTTTAATAACAAATTGTCTATCACGTCTTATGTTTTGAATACTGTGCGATTAATATTAAAAATACTCATACGTCTGAACTAAGAAACAAAAATAACTTGGCGGAATTCGTTTCAATATATTTTTATTATAACGTTTATCGTCTTTGGATACTAATAAGTAGTGGATAAATTTTATTGTTTTGATTTTTATTATGCGGATTATTCATAGTGGTTTGTTTCACTGACGTGGGTTTGCATGTTTTGCATTAATTACAAATCCAATCAACCAGTGTTCATTGACTCTAACAATTCGCAGCTAAAGCCACATTAAAATTTTAATTTTCTTTGAAATCCCCTACCACAACAGGTTATAACGAATATGTAATCATTAACTTTTTGATTAAGCATGCAACATATGAATATAAAATTCTCCCTACAGTTTCACTGGGGTAGAAGTATTGGAAATTCGTTGTCACTGAGAAAAAAAGTTGTATGTATATTTCTATTTCTTACTTATTACAAATTGACATTTTTGCAGGCAGGCATTTATTCTTTGGTGATAACATAAACATATTCTGCTTTCGCGTGTCTAGCAATTGTCGTTGTATTCATTATTATAATAGATATGTATATTTGATAAACTTGCCTATGTAATATTTCCACATTCTTGATTTCTAGACAGAATTTTTGTTCGCAACATTGCAGTCTGCACAAGTGGGCTTGTTCTACAAAATATTGCCTCTGAGTAGAAAAAATATGCATGGACGTATGTACAGCGAACAATTTAGAAATATATACTTACATACATATGTGTGTATGTACCTACCAGGCGCGGATGCAGCTGCAACTTTTGGGGGAATTTTGGATGGTGCAAAAAAAGTTCAAAATTTTAGTTTAGAAATTTATTAAAAAATACAACTAATATTAAAGAAATAAAAATTCTACAATGAAGTAAAACAAAATGTAAAATTAGTTCAATAACTTAATTGGGACTGTTCAAACTCAGGATTTCAAAAATCAATTTCAGAATTCTTCATATAAAATTCAAGATTTTAAAAATCAAATTCGAACTTTTCCATATCAAATTCAGTCGATTATATTGCTAACTGCCACATTTTGTTCGGTTAAATTTAGCAGACACTTTTTCATTAAATGGTGTCACTTGAAAGTAATCATACATTCTGAAATAGATTTTTACCCAACCGACTGTTAAAGTTCCATTTAATTTTAATTGGGCATTTTGAAAATGGCCGTTAAACTTTATTACAAACATTAGAATTGTCATTCGCATTTCCTAAATTTGGTTTCTTTATTAACTGTGCACACATGTTTTGCGTTATTTTAGGTTCGACTCCAGTTTCGGACTAAGTTATAAAAACATTTCTAATTTTTCTTGATGTGCATTATTGCCTCTTTGTATCAGTTGTTCTCGGAAGGATTCAGTGGCGAAGGCATAGTCACTGGTCACTGAACAGTACCGGCTTCAGGTGATACCTTTCCATTGGAACATCGTAGCGCCCTCCTTAATCGGTTTTGTGTAGCACCAGCGAAGTAAAATAATTACTAAAAACAGCTACTAAAACAAATCTTCAAATTTGAATACGTCTCCTTAACATCAGAGGCACTGCAACACTGCTATTAACAAAAAACGGAGCAGAGTTGTACGATTGGGAAGCTTTACCATTTCCTATCTCTCCCACTATTCCTTTCCATTAGTTCCAGCGCAATACATTGTATGTGTAGAGGTTATCCCCTGAGTTCTGGTTCAAGATGAAAAATTCTTTTTAAGAATGGTGTTCTTTTTCGCAGATTTTTTAATTTTTCTAAATGCAGTCGTAAACGAGTTCTAAATTTTGTATCGTTCGTGATACTACGTTCATTGCTTATAAATCAAAAAGAAAAAAACAGGTAAAAGTTACTTTTCTCACTATACATAGTACCATAATGTTCTATGAAAAATGAGAAAAGGCAAAAAAAAATAATTAAGATTTCTTTATTCTCCCCACTTCAAAGGCGAGCGAGTATGCCTTTCTATATGCTGGAACTGCCCCCATCTTAAGGCTAAAGAAATTTGTCGATAAAATTTCGCGATAAATCCACGCTGTGCGTCAAAAATCATGGAATACAATTTAGATTTGAGAATTGTAGCTAAAATGAGACTATGACAACTTTAATTAAGTAGCACTGTATTGTTGTTGAGATATATGAATATATATGTATGTTGCATTTGAAAGACATATTTTCAAACCATACGAAATTGGAAAAACACAAAATACATTCAGAGTTTTTATGTTCGGAAGATAAGAAAGTATTATCATCTAGATGTCGACAGAGGTGTACGAGGTTTGTTCAAAAGATGAAAGGTGAATTTTGAATTTTTTTGAAAAGTATTTCTTTATTCATCAATATCCATTTTGTTCCCTTCAAAGTATAAGGTGGTTGAGGCATGATAAGAGTGTTGTTTTTGGCCAAAAAATCGTGAAGAAGCATTGATGTGTGAGCTGATGCATTATCGTGATGCAGAACCCTTGATTTTGTTTACCACAATTCCGATCGTTTGAGCCGTACGGCTTCAGGCAAACGTTGCATCACTTCCTTGTAGTATTCCTTATTAACCGTACGAGCTGTTGGGAATCACACATGATGCACCACGGCATTGCAATCGAAGAAAACAGTGAGCAAAACCTTCACATTTGATCGAACTTGAGGTGTTTTTTTTGTTCTTGGCTCATCTGGCCGCTTCCATTGGAATGATTGGGCCTTGGTTTCGACGCCATAAGCATATACCCACGTTTCGTTACCAGTTATGACCCTGTTGAGCAAACGAGGATCGTCTTTGACGTCATTCAACAACTCCTGAGTGGTAGTAATGCGACGTAGCTTTTACTCAAAATTTAGCAATTGTGGAACAAACTTCGATGCCACACGTTTCATCCCCAAAATATTCGAGAAAATTGCATGGCATGAGCCGATTGATATGCCAACATTTTCTGTAACTTCCGACGATTCGACGATTTTCCAAAACAATTTTTTTCACTGTTTCAATGTTTTCTTCACTTGTTGATGTGGTTGCAATTCCAGGACGCTCATTGTCATCAACATCTACTAATCCAAATTGGCTGATAATGCGAACATATGACTCACACATGTGTACAAACATAACAAAAACAAATTTCTATAATCGAATGCACAGCCCGCGAAAATTCAAAATTCACCTATTCTTTTGAACCAACCTCGTATATTATGCCTAATAAAAATTATGGTTGTTATATCTGATAATAAACGTTCTCATTTTTAAATTTTTTGTTGAATTTCAGATGTATTTGATTTAGTGTGTCTTCGAAAATAGTTTTCTTTATGGTATAGCAGCGATTTGGAGTAAACCTCTAACACGTTACCAAAGCTTTTAAACTTCTGATATCCTCCTTCATTTCGAGTTACAAATGATGTACAATATTTACAAAAAAATATTTGTTTTAACGAGCCATCCATTATAAGAACATCTGCAACTATATATACCTACAACAATAACTTCAACTTTCAAGTTAAACGTTTGCTTTTTACATGCAAATTCAACATATTTTTGTATTAAAAACTCTTGTTATTTGCAAATCGTCCCCCGCCGAATCCACGACGGGTAATAAAAATATGCAGTACGTACATACATATATTTGTGTACGGTATATAAGCTAAATTTTTAAATAATATATGTAAGCAAGGATTAAATAACATAAATATCATTATAAAACTTTTCTAACGTGAACAAATGTTAACTTAACGAAATAATAGAATCGGACTCTTAGGAATTTGCTGTTGTATGATGGTGGAAGTTGCACTACTGCCTTTGTCGATGTGACCCATGCCAACCTAATTCAAAGCTTGCATATATCATATTATATGCATTCCATGTCAACACATGATTTCGCAAGGTCCAATACAATACTTACTACTAGAGTTTTTATTTCTACCAAAATATTTCACGCCGTTAAAATGTACATAAAACAACAAACTTAATTGTGAATTTACTTATGTAGATTAGTGGTCCCAAGCATAAATTCAAAACTTATAGTATTTTTGTATTTTTATTTTTGAGAATTTTTCGGAAAAGGTTTAGAGGTCGTACAAGCCGAAATCGGTGTTTTTGCCATAAGGTGTAAAAAATATATCTTTTGGCTATGCCTTTGCTTCGTTATATTTTTTCGCAATTTTTCCATAACTTCTATGAAATGGAAAATTTTCTATGAAAATGAAAAAAAGTAATCAATCAATTGGAAAGATCAATTAATTCTATATAATTAAGAAAAAATAATTTTTGAAATTGTTCTTGCCGTGCTTGTCGCTTTGGGGACATCCCATGGCCACCGAGGTCGCCCGATCTAACTCCCATGGATTTTTTTTACGGGGCTACCTCAAAGAGAGGGTTTATAATGATAATCCCCAATCTCTTGTGGCTTTGAAGGAAAATATTCATCGAGAAAAAGTCTCAATTGGACCAAGTTTACTGCAGCGTGTGGCGCAGAACACAAGGCTCCGATTTGAACAGTGTGTCCAACTCGACGGAAGACATCTGGATCACATACTCTTTAAAAAATAAAATCCGCATTTCCATTCTATCGTTCAATCCTCTTAATAAAACTTTGTGTCATTTATTACGTTTTTTATTTACATAAGTTTGAAAATATAAATTTGCTACCAGACACCCAGTACTAAAAATTCACATAATTACATACATATACATATGTATGCATATGTAAAATAAGTTATGAATAATGAAAACAAATGAAAGAATTTACATACATTCTCTTATAAATATGTATATAAAATTAGTAAAAAAAAAATTACCTAACTTAAAAATTCTTTGCACCAACTTATTCAAAATTTCTTATTGCAATATCTAATACACATAGTTAGCTTAAGATTTATTGTACTTTTCAGATTCGAAAACTTGCTTTAAAATAACTCAATAAAAACAAATAGTGGTCTTTATTTCTAAATTAAAGATGAAAGATAATAAAAAAGATGAGAGAAAACGAAGAGAAGAAGAAGAGAAATTTTACAGATGGCAGATAGTTGAAATAGATGATTGTTCTCTAAAAAAGATGACGAAAAACAACTGATTTTTTATTTATTTTTTATCGGACTAGTGCTACATATGCAACTCATTGCACTGGAACTAGATAGAAGGAGGGATAGTGTAGAGAAAGAACAGGTGGTGGAATTGGTAGGAAGATCGAGCTTAAATCACAATTCTGCAGTGCATGTTAATTATAAAACAAAGTAAAGCGACTCTGATGTTAATTTTGACGCATTATTTTCCAACTATTCCATTTGAGAATTAATCATGTGAGAAGAGCTTAGTTGAAATATTAAAATATGTGCATACACAGATGTTTTTACAAAAGTTATCATATACGACATCGTAGCGTTAAATATGCCATGTTTTCTCTATGCATTTCTGTTAAGCTTGGACTAGTCCTAGTCCTCTGTATACAACACTATATATGCATGTGTGTACTATTCACAGTATTTGCAAGATGTGCGTAAATGCAACCCTGAAAATTTTTACAATATAGTTTATTCGCATTTGTAACACTGTTGTTGTTAATACGCAAGAGCGCCATCCAAACAAATTTTGATGAAAAATGAATACAACACACAGGAAGATATGCAAGCGGTTTTTCTTATAATTTAATATTTTTCTGTATTCACTTCGTTATTACAGTAAAAAAAGGACGCAAATTATTAGTATCAAACGTATTAAAAAGTAACTACACAATTGGGGCATTCACAATGTCTTAATAATTTAAAATAATGTAAACAAATTGTTGTTGTTCTTCAAACAAAAATGTCATAAAATAAAAAAACTTTTCGGGCTCAGTTTATTGTTTTGCAAATTACTTCCAAAATAAACAAGTAAACAAGGTAACTAATTATTAGATAAACATATAGACAAGGGTACAATTGTACTTCTATATTATTCAAAATATGCCATCAACATCAAAGGGGATTGTGAGCAGTTTTATATCGGATCTTTTTGATTGGACGACCATTCTCCAATATAACGGAAACAACGGGAACGGCGAGAGGGGCCGTGTGAAAAAGGGGACATTCTTTGGTCGCTGAATTGTTAGCTATACAAAAGAATAAGTTAAGAGGCGGTAAAACGCATAGAAAAAAGGAGGCTGAATTTATCGGGAAATTGGATGATCGTTTTGATACCGTATTTGATGACCGTATTCAAGCTATTTCTTTCGATTTCACGTCAACAAATACTGGCCAATTTCAAGGTGTGTCACTCTTGCTGGAGCATCTACTAGAACGAGATCTTTTCTATCTACCTTGTATACTTCATATTTACAAACTGTCATTAAAAGAAGTTTTTGAATCTAAATTCGGTAAAATGTTTTCGCCAGGAGTTCAAATTGCTGCTCGTTTCAAAGGGCGATGGCAAAAAATTTAAGATAGGCCTTACAGTTCTGGCATAGAAGATAGTAAGGTTGCAAAAAAAGTACCAATTGAAGTCCAATTAGAGATCAAGTTGTATTGCTTAGCGCAACTGAAGGAAAAGTAACCCAGAGATAAATATTAAGAGTTTCTCGAAATCATTTTATTGTTTCTTGGTAAAAATATTCCAAAATATCGTTTTAGCTCACCAGGATCCATTAGCCATGCTTGGTGTGGCATTTGAGAATGAAAATATGAATAATGAATTAAGCCAACACATAAAATGAAACAGCCAAATTTTCTTTGTGCTTTGGCATGTCATTGGCCTTTATAACTACCGACCCTTAAAACTGGGAAGAACACAAAGCGGCAGGAATATTGCGTAAATTACATGTTGTCACTGACGCTGCCGAAAGAAGACTAAATTTATTAGAAGAATACAACAACATTTTGTGCCTCAATGAGGAAAAAAAATTTTTTGCTTTTTGTCGGGGTAACAGAAATTTATGAGAGGGTCATATATTTGGCCCTTCGAGGGGTACTCTGGAGCTAGTTAGGACAGTGGGGCTAATTTTATTTTAAAAAAATAGCACTTTGTATGGGAATTCCCCTAAGGAGGGCAGATAGGAGGTAGGTGTGTTCAGAAAAAATGACGGTTGGAAATATCAGTGGAAGTATGTCTTACATTTTTGCCACGTAAGAGCGATCCAAGTTATGGAGTTTTTCGTGAATTTTTTCGGGATTTGAACCCGATGAGGAGTCATTTATCCCCATTCTACCCCCTTAATTTTTGACTCCTGCATTTTTTTTCCAAAATTCACAAAACTAAGGCTGGAACCCATTGTCGAAATCAAAAAGTTGTGAACTATCTAACCCCTAATATACATAAGCAAATATTATATTGTGTACGAGTAGTAACACCAATAAATCATTTCGCTAGCTAAATGAAATTGAACTGGAAAATAAGCTTAACATAAACGCTTTGTCTAAATAAGTGTCTATTTTAAATTATTTATTTATTATTTGTTATTCTGTTTGAAGGCAAGTGTTGGCGCAGTCGTTAGCTCGTTGATTCTACAAACACAAAATCGTTGGTTCTATCCCTGTTAGACCAAGAACTTTTTTTTTCTTTTTAAGATTTTATTACTGTAAGCTTATTTTACATTTAGATTTCTAATATTACTTTAAACTATAAACAGGATAAATTTGCTTAAGTTATTATTTACAAGCCTATCGCAATAGTTTTTACAACAAAAGAAATATATTACTAAACAGTTTTTGTTTATTAAGACTTTTCTCAATTTCAATAGGTATTGTACGCATTCCAAACATTTCAATAAAGGTGTCACTAAATGACTACAAAAGAAATGTGAAGTCTGTACTAGGGTTAAGTTTAACCCAAAGCGAATTCATAACAGGTGAACTAACAAGCCCAGCTGGCGAATACATATCACTGTTTGATGTCAAAATTGTATTAAAAATTTTACAACGTACGTGTTATGTTAGTAAGTTTACCTGGTACGAATTCGCCTTGGTACGACATTTATTTTTATAAAGGTGAAAAATTCGAATTCTCTTAAAAATTTACTACTAGATGTTGCCGGGAACAATATGCAAACGAACGGTCGTTACAAATAAATAATAACGTACATTTGCAATAATGTCCACACATTGGTAGTCGATTTTCCAACTGCGTTTTTCTTTCAGTGTATGTGTATTTATATAATCAACCTTCATATTGAATGCTTTTAAACAGAAATGTATTTCTGCAAAAAAAATCAAATTGATAAATATGTCGGTGCACATGTCACATATTTGACATATTTTAACGTTGAGAATATGCCGGATAGCAGTCGGTAAATTATTTAAAAAGATTTTCAAGCCCAAAATATGAAGGAATTCATAGCAGAAATCAAGTTTCTAATAAATTAATGCTTTTGCAGTATTGATAACTATAATACGGTGCTAATGAAAGTATGCAATAAGTTTTTCGATCAGGGTATAAAATTGTTGAAGTCTTATTATTTATTTGTAACGCATAATATCCGAAGCCATGACAAAACGTTATAGGGAGATGGTATTATTTTCAATATATAATTTTGATGATTCTAATTTTGTCTTTCGGATTTCTTAATGGAAAGAAAATTATCACCAAATTTAAATCTACCGACCAGCAGAGCGAATCGTTTTCTTTTTATTTCATTCCGATAATTAAACTATTCAAAGCAAATTAGATGAATTCGACACAGGTCAATCAGGTCGGTAAAAGAAATTTAATGAGTATTGAGAATCGATTTGAGAAGAAATTACAGTGTATTTAAAAATTAACAGTTCATGCTAATTTCCGACTTCTTATCAACCATTATACAGATTTTTCTCCAATTCGCGCCATTCGATAAATTTTTTAAGTCTATAAAAATCATTGAATATTAAATCGATTTGACGTAGATTTTCGGAGTTATTAAAAATTACTTTTTCGAAATTTTTCGCCAACGATATTTCTCGAACGTATCACCCGTTTTTAGTAAAATTTTCAATAATCGACGTATCTTGTTGGGGTTAAGAGGTGATTAGAATTATCAGGTTAGTAGTTTAAAATTTTTTAAATCTACCGAACCGAAATGGTTCATTATCCCAGGACATCTAAGTGAGCTCAATATCTATCGAATGCTCCAAATCGTTGGCCCATTCTTAAGTTATGAGAGCCATCATCACGAAATTGTGAGATTCGAATGTCGAAATATGATGAAAACTCGATTTTACAAAATTGAGATAAAATCAGTAATTTCCTACAGCCGGTAGTTAATCAACATCAGTAGTTATCATTTATATATATAGTATATCCACTCACTATTTATCCAAATACAATTAAAACTTTTAACTTTCTTCCACTATGTTGATTAAAATGTAAAAAAACATCAATTGCCGTTTTATCCATATCTGGGTGCGCACGCAACGAACGAAGGATATCGGTAAAACTGCAACAACTGATAGAGGACGTAGTGCTATTGGTTTTACATTATAGGCCAAAGCAGTTTTAAACTACACTAGAACACTAAATTACACTTTTTAAAATAAAACGATAAAAACGAATCCATTCTTTAGAAGAGAAAATAAACGAAAATTTATTTGCAGTTCTTAAATTTAAACAATATCAAAGGATTAAAATTTGTTACAAAAACTTGAACAATATTGTTAGTCTATAGATATGACTACACACGTACACTATGAAATTTTGTGACATCGCAGACAAACATTTTAGCGTTGGCAATTTCCGATAGGTATTGCATACAGTTCACAAATAGCGACCGACTCAAAATGACAACAAAATAAATGGCAAGTAGGCACCGGATTTTAGTTTATTATCTTTAGAAGTTTTTAAATTTAATTAACATTTACATCTAAATATGATTACTTTTTTATTTTTATTTTATTTAGTAATAGCCAATGGTCTATTTTCTTACATTCTAGTGCTTTAAATTATAAAATTTTTTTTCAAGCACGCAGTTTGGTGTTTGTTTTATAAAAATGTTTTAGTCTCAGAAAAGGTATTACATTATATTCAACAAAATCACCCGCAGTAATGGTGAAATGAAACACACTTTATACAAGAGTCAGTACAGTAAACTGAGCGAAATAATCGCTCACTTTTTTTGATAATTTTAGCTCAGCGCTTTTAATTTTTTCACGTTTCTATTAATCAATTTATTCTCAGTGCTACCAGAACCAATATTTTTTTATATGAAAAATTTGAAGTCAGATGCGGTAATTTCACGTCATTCTCCATTTAGTGCAAATATTATTATATTCTTAAATAAATTTGAGTTTATATAAATAAGTTCAAGACATTAACTTTAGCTTTTTATTTTGGTTATATTTTTAATAAATGTATTCCATTCAACTAAATCAACTGAGCTACAAAATCAACTGAGGTACAAAATGAGCTGCAAAAGTCAACGGATACTCCTGAGCTACTGAACGAACCACACGAACCAAACGAACCAGTTCACCAAAAAGAGCTGAGCTGAAAAAGATGCTCATATGAATCTAGAGTGTTGAGAATGCCAGGTAAAAAATGTGCGTTTCGTATATTGAGAGCGCTACCAGACAAAGTAGAGCGAAAAAGTTAAGGTATAAAATATGTAGGATAAAAACTACCATCATTTTAATATTTTTAATGGAATAAAGAAAATAATAAGAAAATTTGGTTTGTCAGTGATATAAAATGTAAATGGATTCGGTTTTAGAAAATTTTTCTCAAGTAAGGAGTTAATTTAAACGTTTAAACTTGGATTCGTTAAATCAGCACTTTTTTTTGTTTGTTTTTAAAGGAAAATATGGATATTGCCGCAGCTGTATTTTTTCCAAAATTGCAATAAATTAATTATTGGATTAACTTTGTTATCCACGTGACCAATGGGGAATATTGTAAAACCTACGCATACGCTGACGATATTCAGTTTTTATTTTTTTGGGAACGATCAGGTAATCTACTTCAGACCCAAATTAATAATACCTTGAGCGGTGTCCAAGCATGGATGGAATCTAACTCTCTTAGGATTAATCTCTCTAAAACTAGGGCTATGAGGTTGGTGACATTGTCGGTACCGGATTTGTCGGTTCATATTCGAGGGGTACCCATTGGCTGGGTTGACAGATTGAAAGTATTGGGTGTGATGCTTGATTGTAAGCTCAACTATGCCTATCATATTAATAGGTTATGTTCGAATATCAACTTTACGCTTCGTCGTTTAGACTCCCTGAATGTTTATTTACCATTTCGAGTAAGGTTTAAGTTAGCTCATGCCTTGCTATTTTTTCAGATATCTTATTGTATGGAGGTGTATTTATGCACAACGAATGGTAACATTAATACGGTTAAGCTATTGGTCAATAAGATAACGCGATTCGTATTTCGGCTAACGTACAGGGATCATGTTTCGGAGTAAGTTGCTCGACTGTTAAGGTGTAGTTTCTCTAATTTCTTAACAATTAAGCTGCTTCTGAGCCTTTATGAACTTGTTAGAAATTCTACACCTGCGTTTTTAGTTCAATGTGTTCGATTTTGTCATTTATCTAAAAATACACACTTCCCTCCTGAATAAGTCTTCCCTTGTAAGTACAGCTCGTGTATGGAATTGCTTGCCATCTGTTTTAACATCTTTTCAGTTCCCCCCAAGACCTACCATAGATTGCTCATTGCTCATTTGAATTTTGTTGGCAATATGACATAGTTTGTATATATGCGACTCGCAGGAAGTTGGTGTGATATCGCAGCCATCGGGCTTACAATTTTCCGCTTACTTTTTTGATAAATTATACTTTTAACAAATTGATGTCGTATCATGATCTTTACCTTTTTTTAGTCTATGCTGATATTAAAACGATTGTTATCTAGTTATATAATTTAGGGTTACTTTTAATATTTTAATAATCTATGTTTTAAACCTATTGTAATATTCTTTTGGCCAGATGAGGGCTTTTATTATTACAAAAAAAATCTGAAATAAATAAATGAATAAATTATTATTTATTATTATTTATTACTTTTCAGATGATACAAATGTGATATCCCACTTGTTCATAAATAGTATCACATTCCCTTCCTATAATAAATATCATTCTAACAGCGCTGGTAAGACATTTTATATATATATGTATATATAAGTATATGTAGATTTTAGCAAGGTTAAATTTTTGTGGGAGAAAAGAAATTACCATAAGATTCGGATATCATGACGGAACTTCTATTACTATATGTTAGGGGTACCTCAAGAATACCATTAACAAATGTTCAACAAAATGTTCCATCTCTGGTTGTCGATTGTAGCGTAATCACTTGTGTATTTCTATTTTTGTTTCTATTCATTGGAACTTGCAAATACATTTAATGTTAGATTTACGTTAGCATGCTTACTTACATATATACAACTATCCATACAAACATTTAATTTTACCACTCGCATTATGTAGTACGTTTGTAGCTGTTAATTTGGTCATTTATAGCCATCCATTCGTCCAACTCGTCATTCAGCTTATAAGTTTGTGTTACTGTGTAATATGAAAAATACATACACACGTACATATACGTTTTTACCCAGCTAGCATTTTGTATTATATACCAATCTTTTAGGAATCAGCTTCATGGGAAAACTAACCGTTTATGTTCTCATTTTTCGATTATAAATGATACCGTCGTTGTTAGAAAATTGTACCCTACAACTGAATCACCACCAAGAATCTTTTAGGATACAACTTTCTTATTAATTTTTGAGCAATTTGTTATTCTTATTATAATCTTCTTTTTGTAATTATTCTTTCAATTATTCAACGTTAGTAAAAAAAAAAGAATTATTTAAAATATTTTCTTAATTTATATTAATAATTAACAATAATATTAATACAAATGGAGAAAATTAGAAGCCTATTCGCTTTTGTAACAAAAATTAACATATGTATGTATGTAATTAAAAACAGTTTGTAATAAAACCAATACAAATTAAAAATAATAATAAAAATAATAAAACAAAAAAAAAAAAAATTATTGTTCACGTTCCTGGTTCTATTCTGTCTGTTGCCATCATGAAATACTTTTGGAGCACAGCATTCATGTCTTAATCCGTGCAGTCAACTTGATCTGGCACACATCTAAGGAGATAACAATTTATTATTTGTGTTTGTTTATAATGATAACTCTTTACCGTTGTAATTGAAAATGATTTTTCAACTTCTAAGGATATGAGCAAGGGAATACATCATTAAAAAGTTTTCGCAGACTTGCTCTGAGAAATACTGCGGGTCCAGCATCTCCTGTCCTCGCAATGAAATGTTTCTGAAGGATTTTATTTATATACATATTCTTGATTTAATTTAATTACATATATAATTAGTTAATTTTTTGGAACTTTTTTTAAATTAATCATCGCTTTCCCCGCCACTTTAGTTAATAGACAATAACTGAAAAGTTATATTAAATAAGTTAAAAAATTTTAATTTTCCTAAATTTAAAATAAAAATTTTAAATAAAAAGCTTGGAGTGCTGTATTATTTTTTTTATTTACATAGTATGTATAATTCGTATATTAAATATAATATAATTATAATTCAGTTTTTATTCATCAAAAGTGATCTGAAAAAATCATTCATGAATTTTTTTAAAAAAATAATCACCCAATTGCTAGCTGGTAGTTGTATTTGTTTGAAATTTGTATGAGTAGAGGCGACTAACTAACTAAATGATATTTGTACAATAAATATTACGGGTTTGTGTGTTTAGTTTATAATTTTTTTGTTCATGCGATCAATTGGAATGCGGACAATCTGGTCAGCAATGAAATTTTTACGCTACCAAAAGTTATGAATGCCATCTATAGAAAGTCAGCCAATCTTATTGGAAATTGACTTAAATTGTATAATATAAATATACAAGATTTGTTCAAAAGAAAAGGTGAATTTTGTTTTCTTCGATTACAATGGCGTGATGCATCATGAGTTCTTGCCAACAGGAATAAGCAATACTACAAGGAAGTGAAGCAATACGGCTCAAAAATCGGAATTGTGGAAAAAAAATTATGGATTCTGCATCAGGATAATGCACCAGCTCACCCATCAATGCTTGTTCGCGATTTTTTTGCCAAAACCAACACCCTAATCATGCCTCAACCACCTTATTCACCAGATTTGGTTCCCTGCGACTTTTTCCTATTCCCAAATCTGAAGAGACTAATGAAAGAGAAGTGTTTTGCCTTTTACTTTTCAAAAAATTCACAATTTTCCTTTTCTTTGAAACAGACTATGTATGTGTATGTCCGTTTATCTGCTTCTCTATTCGGGTAAACACGATTCGTCTTAATACTAAGGGACTTGCTGTAAATTGATTCAGCGGCTGACGCGTCTGCAACGTGCTAGTATAACTCAGCTTAATTTAGATATGTATAGGTATGTACTCGTAAACATTTATTATGTATAGTTTGATTTTGTACGCTGATTGTGGTTGTGTTTGATGCTGCGAAGTTGTTAGCTTGGCTGCAGAAACACCCAGAGTCTAAGCTGGAATCTAACCTACAGATTGATAGACTAATGCTCATGCACTAGGCTGCTCGAATTCTATGCCAGTCATAAAAAATTGATTCATGAACTGTCTCTTTTGTACACCTCAAGTTCCACTAATCAAAATGAGTGCCTGTGTATTACTTCTTTCTAAAATATAGTACAAAAAAACCTAAACAAAGGTTACATATTCCAAAAAGTAATTTATCCGAAAATATATATTCCGTTAACTCTGAAGTTCTAAACTGAAGTTAAACTTTATGTGATTTAAAAAATTAGCTTGAAAGATCTGAAAAATGCAATATATGTACATCTGGAGAGAAAGCCAACGAATGCCGAAATTCAAAGCTTCAAGCTTTACTTGTTTATAATGGTACATATAAAATATGTACATATTATGTACATATATCCTGATTTTTACAAAAACTGTCCTTATAAGAGAAGCGGTGCTTTTCAGAAGCAGTTTTTTGTAACTTGGACCAGCACTCAGGAGATGACCCCTACACATGCTGTGCATTGTGCAGAAACTAGTGGAAAGTGATAATAGGAGGAATGACAGGAGTGAAGATTCACTATCTTACAACTATGCTTTTGCACGTTCTTTGTTTTTATAGCAGTGTAGAACTCTGATGTCAAGGAGACGTATTACATTTTGAAGCTTTATTTTTTAGTAGCCAGATTTAGTAATTATTTTACATTGCCGGTGCTACACAATACCGACGAAGGAGGGAGTTCTGATGTGCCTGTGGATTGGTTACTGATGAAGCCGTTACTGTGCAGTGACCAGTGACTATGCCTTCGGCACTAAAACCTTCGGAGAACAACAGACACAAAGACACACAAATGCACATCAGAAAAAATACGAGATGTTTTTATGAGTTTGAAACATGGGGTTGAACCCAGGAAATTTTTGGTTGTGTAGTCATCGTGCAGACTGCTTCGACCATCGCCACATTCATTATATTACCAGGTTTCAAAGGATTCTCTGGTATATTACTTCACTCCAAGATTTGTTTCTTTGTACAGCCAAGAATCATAAAACTAAAGATTACGGCATCACACGGACAAAATAAAACCTTCCTGTGCATGTATGGACTGGCAAGAATGACAGAAAAGCAAATTAAGCCTTGCGAAGATTTTACTGCTCTCAGTTTTGCGTTTTTTACGCCAATAAGTTTTGCATATATTGCCAACACTGTTTGTGTAATTTTTTTGCTATGAGCTGTCAGGGAGTCAAAATGGGGGCAAAAATTCAAAAGAAAATTGTCATTTTGGAAAATTTTTCTATATAAAGTCATTAGCACCCAATGTATCCGTAAAATTTAAAAATAATTAAAAAAAAATAAAACTATTTTTACATAGGTTATTCTGGTATTAAAATTTTTAACTGCCTGTTTTTAGAAAGAAAAAATTCGTTCGTGTATTTATTTATATTGATAATAGCAATAAAATTTCAAAAATTGATTTTGGTTTCAATGTAAATACAGGAACGAATTGTTTTCTACCGTTTTCTAAAACAAGCAAGTAAGTATTCAATTACAGTCGACGCCCGTTATAACAAACATGCGCTTTAACGAAAATCCGATATAATGAATGAGCATATTTTTTAATTATATTACGAACGGTTAACTAATTTTACGCCCTGTTTACCGACTGCTACAGAAAAAAAGCAAAGACGTTAAAATACCGCTAATTTATTTCTTAAGTGGGTGTGTGCAAATGACTAAAAGTTCAAATTGGTTGGTAAATAATAGGTATGTTCATTTACTTTACTAGTAAAAATTAGCAACGAGAGAGTAACAAGAAATTTTCCAAAATTACTCTCAAATATGTGAAAAAGTAAATGAACGCTTTACTAGCTAAAATTTGCAAGTTAAAGTAGTGTTGTAATGTATAGGTATATATATGAGTACTTAATAACTGCCCCTATATTTTTTGGACAAATTATACATATATGTATATTATTATAAAAATATTGTGATTATGGTCATTTATATTCAGCATGGTCGTGACTGGCGTTTTTCGAGTACGGCTTGTAATAGAATAATGAATAGTTTTGCAATTTTATATGATCTAATACTAGGCGTAGTCGAAATACGCTAAACACGAGAAGGGTGATTAGCTACTTTTGAATAAACGAATGAATAAAATATCTATTTTTAATTAGTTTATACGTTATAACAGCCTGCCTACATATAGCAATGATTTTTACACAAGAATTTGTAAGATATTTCAGTTTTTGCAAATAAAATTGCCCTATTACTTTTTGTAGCATATTCACAAATTTATAGCAATCTGCTCCTAAAGTACTTAAAGCGAATATTCAATAAAAAAATTTTTCTATTAATTGATTTAATAAATAAAATAATAAACAGCCGCCGAAAAACGGAAAAAAGGAGACAAATTTAAGCAATTTTTATTTTCATTGTAATAGAAACTTTATCCAAAATAAAATTTCATGTTGCTGCCAGCATTAAACCCGAAAAGCAGTAAAAAAAGTAATTTAATAAATTATGTGTTAATTTAAATTTATTTGCAAATATATATCTGAACTAATTGAATTATTTGCCTGCTTAGTGTAAAGTACCGATTAGATAGGTACTCATAATATTTACAATACTAAAAATAACAGCTAGTCTCTTTCCCGGAACAATCTTTGTCACTGATGTCCCTGATGCTTAGTTTAATTCCATTAGACATCTTATTATACTTCTGTTGTTCCTAAGTTACACGAAAATAAATTTGTTATCTTTTTAATACTTTTTATCGTTTTAAAAGTTTACATTTACTTACAATTTCTTAAATTTTCCAAAATATTTTTATTTTTAACTTAATTTAGAAATTTTAATTATATTATTAATTGACCTTTTTTATTATATTTTTTTATATATATTTATTAAGCCTGAGGTCTTTTTTTTATTTTATTTTGTTTTTTATTATTCGATATTTCGTTAACAGCTTGTTAACATCATCAGGAATAATAGGAAATTATAATTCTTTGGAATATAAAAATATTTTTGAAACATGTCACATTTTGTTATAAAATTTGATTGAAAATTCAAAAATGTGTAGTAGTAATATAGGCGCATATAAATATAACGAATTTTAAACCTACATAAATATATATACATATATACATACACATATATATATACATACACACATACACACATACAATATAGACCGACTAACATGTATATATATAAACATATGTGCACATACACACGCATATATAGATATATACACAAATATAAACTTTCTTAACAAACTCATACAAATATATATATAAATACATACATACAATGCACACACACGTACACATATACATATGTATATACATACATAAATATGCACACATGTACAAATATACATACATAAATACATGCATAAACACATAAAAATGCATATACAAACATACACACGAGCATATTCATAGGTACACACTTGAATATACATACATATACACGCATACATACATATACTCATAGTTATACGAATGTACGTACACACATGCAAACATCCAGTCATAAACATATACATATGCAGCCACAAATCCATGTACATGTACAAAAACATATATATACTTATGTATATATTAAAAAATTATTAAATAACAACAATTATAAATAAAAAGTTTTTAACAATTAAATGCATGATAAAAATGTATATAATAAAAAAGTGTGCTTTGTTTAACAATTTTTAACATACATATTTACATATGGAAAAATATGAAAAATATTACATAACAACAATTATAAAGAACTAATAAATGAGATATATATATATGTGAATTTTTGAAGAAAATGTTCAATAAAAATAAATATATGAATTTTTAACAATTTTAAACAAATAATAAATTATAACTAACAAATAATCATTATCTTAAGAAATAAACATTAACCTAACAAATATTACGTAAATTTTTACTAACTAAATATCTATAATTCTGTGCTAAGTTATCCGTGTCTGCCTTAAAATTTATTCTACGTGTTAATGGTGTATTAATAACAAATTGTTACAAATTTTTAAAAATTTTTAGTAAGTGAACACAACTAATCATAAATATTTTAATTTGAACCCAGGTGACTAGTTTTTATCCAAAACAAATTTGTTCAGTATATCGAATTTCTCAGTTTAAAAGAACACCTGATATTAAACCATACGTTATATCGAGCTTCCATTGTATACTCTTCTGCAATACCGTAGAAACAAACAAAAAAGTTGCTGTCTTGTTAGCTGAGTCGTTAGTGTGCTAGCTTAACTATTAAAGCCCTTTCAGACTATAATACAAGTTTTACGACTTTCTGATCTAATGAGATATTTAATAATCTAATATCACATTTTGCTTTCACACTATCACACTTCAAGTAAAATCTAAAGTATAAGTAGAAATATAAAAAAAAACGGTTTAGCACATACCTTTTTTGTTGTTTTGTTATTTTCTTCATTTGCTTTTCTACTACTTACTACAAGCCTGATAAAATGAAAAATATTCTAGTTTTGAAAAATTTTTAAAACGATGATGTCTTATGGGATATCATATTTTCATGACGCATTGCATTCACAATATCACACTTGCACGCACTACTTGAATTATTAACATGTCATAAAACAAAATATTATAGCCTTAAAGGCCTTTAATGTGTAACTAGCTCGATTCTCGTCATCTGATCAAACACCTTTTTTCTATATTGTTACTTCGTGCTTTAATTCGAACGTCATTTTTTCATATGTAATTCATAAAATTGGCTAATAATCGAAAACATACAGGCAGTAAGAAATTACATTGATAATTGCTACCAATCAAACTGGCGATGACTACAAAATCAAAAAGTCCAGGCACTCGAACTTGTGCATTCGTGCTGAATTTAAAATTAAATATACAGTCGAACTTCTCTATAACGTATCAGTTGGGGACCGTCAAATTTCTTCGTTATAGAGAAAATTCGTTATAGAGAAACTGCAGAAAATTTTGACTACATTTTTGTTTTGTTTGTTTTTATATGAACACATTAATTTTTTTTTATTAATACATACATATGTGACTAAATTGATGCAAAAAATCGATTGCTAAAAACTTCGCAATAGAGAGATTATTTAGTGTGAAAAATTATATTTAGGTCTTAAAAAATTTTACGTTACAGAGAGAACTTCGCTATAGGGAAGTTCGTTATAGGGAGATCAAAATGTATGAAAATACTCACAAAAATGTTGTGTTCACGAATTTTATTTGTTATATAGAAGATTTCGTTATAGAGAAGTTCGATATAGAGAAGTTCGACTGTACATATAAAGCCTGAAATTTTAAAATAATTTACAAATCAATTTAATAACACATACTGTCTCAGATTAACAGCAATTTACTGATGTCCCGAGATATACAATTATTGGAAGTGAACTCAATTTTGGTTTACCGATGTCGATAATATTCTGTCGTGAAACATTTGGGTCTTCATTTTCTTCTAATGGATTATAGATTTTCATATATTTTATCGAATTCAGCTAAAAATCTCATTATGAAAACATTTACTATATTTTCATGTAGCTTGAGTAATAGAAGGAAAAATAAACAAAATCATCATTCTTTTGTTTAAAAAATCAAACGAACTCGGTTTGTAGGCAATGGTAAAATGGTTATTAATTACAATTTTTTGTGCCCATAGTATTCTTGTTTGGCAATTCCCAGTTTTTATTGTTTATAATAAGGGAAGCATATCTTAAGGCGGAATTTATTTCTAATTAACAGATTAGCCATATTTTAGTATTTATAATGTAGAAGGTATTACTTGTTTTATAATTGAAATCGATAATGAGTAAATAACAATAAATCTAAATTTATATTGAAAAATCACGATTTTATTTATATTTATTCAATATACTTTAGAATTTTATTTTTTTTAATATCATTTTGGGTTTTTCTTTATCAAATTTTCTTTGTTCTGAAATAGTATTAACTCAGTAACAATTTCTGCTTCCTCTTATAAATTTCTATTTTCTCAATATTTTATTATTTTCAAATTATATTTTTTGGTTAAGCTTATATACATACATACATCTATATTTTAATTTAATATATAACACTAACAATGTTCAATAAATATTACAATTTCATAGTCAGAGAGTGATCCCTGATCTATCCCTAAATAATATTAAAGGACTAAGGCCCGTTATTATAACTTACCAATAGTTATATTCAGGATTTTATGTTTAGTGGACTATTGGTTAGATTTTAAAAGCAACCGATAAGTTAACGGTTCAGCCACCTATCCTTTAACTTATGGCTCACTTTTAGTTTAAAGTCTAACAAAAAACAAAAAAATTGTATGCCCTACAAAATTCTGACTTTAACTATTGAGAAGTTTAATAGTGGGTCTATACGTATTTATTTTTCTCATACAGCATACGAAATACGATGACAATAATAAATATTTTAAACGCTCCTGCCGAAACGCATGTGACCGTAATCATCAAATTGTTCTTCTCCACCACGCTTACCAAATCTCATGTGACCGTAATCATCGGAACGCTTAGAGCGATCTTCATCCTCGTATTCTAATAAAAAGTCCATTAAGTTTACAGTGAAAGGAATTTTCGAATGGAATTTCTGTTGATAGTCCTTGGGAACCAATAGCATTGAATGAAGGTTATGTTTGTTGGTGTAATATCCTGATGCAGTGTTGTATTGATTGTTCAGTTTGCCGTTGCTCGATCTCGATGATATAATCTCATTATCTTGTATTTCAGTTTTGGAGTTCTCTAAATTTCTCGCCCAAATCATTGGTAGGCAAAAAATGCAGAATATAAAACTAAAAGAAACCAAAAATATGAAGTTAAATATTCTTTGTTGAGAATACATTTTTCTCCAGTCTATTTGTTAACTTTTGAAGTGCAAAACAGTGACTACTTTGAGACTGTTGCTGACTTATCCTTTTATAGTTCTGTTTTTTACACCACCACAAGGAAGGAAGTAATAAAAAGAAATTACCACATAATTTTCAAGTGATAGGTTATTATGCATTCACGTCAGGTTATAGATTTTGTATTGCTACTTCATTGCAGAGGCTAAAAATGTCAAGTAATATGATTTTATTAACAGTGACTATGATGTCGATATTGACAAGGTGCTGGCGTTGCTAATTGACAGGTGATTTGTTTGAAGATAGAAAATAAGAGCAAGTTAGGATTATCTTAAAAAGTTTCGTCAATTTCTTTTCTTTTAATACTAACAACAATTGCCAGTACTTGATTGAACATATAAAGTATTACTGGTAGGAACAAAGTAACAACACTACATACATACGTGTATTTTGAGGTAGGGGAAAGAACAATGTACATCGCCTTGTTTCGTTGTATCGCTAAATATATGCTTTTTGAACCTAAATTATTTACCTTTTTTCATCCTATAATTTTAAACTTAAATAATTAAGTGGATCAGAAAAAAAATTCTTGTGTCGACTACTAAAGATTTTTTATTGGAAATATTTCTCTATCAAATAAACGCCAAAACCATTAAAAACTAAAAAAAATTTCATTCGTTAATTTAGTTAACTTGTAATAAGGATCACAATCATGCAAATTGTGAATAATTGAAAAAGGAATTGTTGGAACATTCCTTTTGTAGATGTAGCCAAATTGGTACAATTACATTATGTGTATACTTATATTTATGTTTATTGTGTGAAATTTTTTTATTGGCTCTTCCTACAAACAAAGTACTACATTAAATTTTGCACACATACGCTTAATTCTATTAAGGCATTCGCGGCATAATAAGAAATTTTTTTACCTTTTTGGGAAAGTGGTTTCCAGCAGTAGTTGCTATGCCAGAAGTCAGTTACCAATTAGAAGTGAATAATTTGTGTGTATAATTTCGTAGGGAGGACCGAAGAATATTGCATTGCAATAAGTCCTTTTGGGATTTGTTTTTTTGTTGTTTTATACAGCTTGCAAGCATTGACCACAATGGAACCCAACATTTCAGTAAAAAGCAGCCACCGCCATTTCTTTCTTCAGAATATTGTTTTGTAATTATTGATTATTTGTACTTCCAAATTGTATTCTATAATGAGCCGAAACGAACAAAAGTTTCAATTGAAGACTTTCCATTGTCATAAAAAGTCGGGTTTGTGCATATGGATGGTTTTTTTGGAACAAATTTTTATGATAATATTGTACGTCGCAAATGTTGAAGTGGTATGTTGCCTTAACTATTTATTAGTTAAAAAAAAACTTCTATTTCACTCGGTACATCATTTGAATGTGATGAACGTCAGTATCCTTGCAACACTTTCCAATGCATCCGAATTACAATCCAGATCTGGTGGAATAATGGCAATATCAAATTTTGTGTCTTGGCATACATTTAATACGCTGTTTGCCGTAAAAAATTGTAGGTTTTAAGGCTTTAAAAAAAACTACAAAAATCATGAGCCATTGATTTTTCTGCTCACGCAACATTGCCTAAATTAATTTTTTTGCAACTTTTTATGAAATAAAAACGCAGTTTGTTTACTTTACAAATTAATCAAAGGAACTTATTTTAATAAATCAAGTTTTACCTTTCGTCTCTGAATTATTACTAACCTAACTAATATTCCTAACTAATATATTCTAACTAATATAATACTTGATACATTAGTGTAATAACTTTTTTTGTGTATATTTTCTAAGTACAGTATATTTAATACAAAATCAAAGAAATCGTTCCCAAAATCATCATCTGATCATCAATTTTTGAGTATTTGAATATTGTCTTTTTTTCTGTACTCAAGCAGGTACAATGGCTGAATAACCCATTCTTTTTCTTTCTTTTTTTACCAAAGCATAAGAGAGATGCATGCACCGGAACTAGGTGGAAAGATAGTGTATAGAAGATACACATGGTGAAGAGCAGTGTACCAGAACAAGTACTTTTTAGTACTTTTCAGATGAACCGATTTAACATAAACATATCATCCGATATGCCACTTTAGAAAGTAGCAGCAAATGCATCATTTTACACCTTCTCTTATACGTATAAATGAAAACAACAGTTGTTTTTTTAGTACTTTTGCTTTTAATTAGGACCAATCAACTGAATTAACGCTCTATTTCTGCGGTGGTATTCTTTTTTGCATCCCTTATCTGTTCAGTTATATAGCTCCACTGACTGAATTTTTTAAATTTCCCTAGCGGAAATATAAATTATGATATTATTGATTTCTTTCAACGTATTATCTATTGAAAATGTTGAAATTTTCGTCAAAATAGTAATATTTTGGGAAGACAAGATTTTAATTCACTGTTCATATAATTTTCTATAACAAAATATGTGTTTATAATGCAAATCAGTTTTTTATAATTAAAATTCTTGTATGCTGGCCACCCTAATGACTGAAAATGGACACTAGGCATGTTCTGAAAGAATGCCGTGGTAACAAAAACATTATGAGTTGGTCACATATTTGGCCTTTCTAGGAGCATTCTGGATCTATTTAGGGTGGGAAGGTAATTTTATAACAAAATAGCAGTTTATATGGGAACAGTCTTAAGGACGGTGGATAAGGGGTAGGTATGTTCACAAAAAAAAAGGAGGGGAGGGGGGGGGGGAGGGGAATACTAATAGGAGTCGGCCTTATATTTTTCCCCTTAACAGCAACCCAAGGGCAGTTATTTATTTTTTTGCGGATTTCTTCGCATTTGCCATATTTTTGATCCCGATGAGGAGTCATTTAGCCCCATCCCACCCACTTAATTTTTTTTCTCACATATTTTTTTTTGCCAAAATGCACAAAACTAGGGGTTCTAGCGTATCCAAATCTCATTACTAAGCATTTCCACATAATACTATTCTGCCCTAATACACATGCAATGCATTGTGCTGGAACTACAGGAAAGGGATAGTTAGAGAAATGATACGAGGTAAAGCTTCACTATCTTACAACTCTGATTTTCATGTTTTTTTGTCTATAACATCGCATCTGATGTCAAGGAGACGTATTCAATTTTGAAGCTTTGTTTTAATAGCCAATTTTAGTAATTATTTCACTTCGCCGCAGCTACACAGTACCGACGAAGGAGGACGTTCTGATGTTCCTGTGGATTGCTATCAGCTGAAGGCAGTACTGTTCAGTGATCAGTGACTATGTCTTTACTACTGAAACTTTATGGCAACAACTAATGCACAGCAAAAAAATAGCGAGATGTTTTTATGATATTGTACATATTTACACCTTGCAATAAACGCTGCGTTTTTTCTCTATTTTGTATTAAAGTTGCTTTCAAACTCTTGTCGCTTTTACATTTGAATTTTTTAATTTTTTTCATTTATTTTCGTTTAACTTTTAAACGTGTTAAAAGAAAAATATAATAATAAAATGGAATACAAACAACAAGACTGTGTTGCCTACTGAGCGTGTTCTACTGCTATTAAGCTATTAAAAGTTCTATTAAATATTAATAGTAAAAAAAGAATAGCAAAGCAACTTGTAAATATTGCTTTTGAAAGGTTAAGTTTTTGAAAAAGATACCTATGAGCAATACTACAACGATTAGAAGGAGCTTAAGATGTTATTTATTATAAAAAGTACCAAATTAGAGTCAACTTTTCGATAGTGACATTTTAAAAAGTACATGTATTGGTACATTTGTAAGTTTTTCTGGAGAATGCAATACCAGCGTAATATCTTTTAAATGTGTTCAGCTATAAAAAATTGTTTTTATATTAAAAGTGAATATATAGAACAGTTTACTCTTTTCACAACATTAGAGTACATATTTAAAAAAAAATACTAAACACTTGTCCGTTTGATAGGATGTCTACATTAAGAGCTGTAGCAACATACATAGTTTAAACTTTTTAGCTTCTATCGTTTGGACTGGGCGTAGATATATCAGTCAATCATTTAATAATAATTATTATGGTATTTTAATTATATTATTAATAGACCTTTTTTATTATATTTTTTGAAATATATTTATTTCCTGATGACGTTAACAAGCTGTTAACGAAATATCGAATAATAAAACCAAATAAAATAAAAAAAGACCTCAAGCTTAATAAATATATTTCAAAAAATTATTATGGTATATTATTATAGTATAAGTTGTTAAATATTATAAATAAATAAACTCAACTGAGAAAATAGTCAATTTACACTTTTGTATTAATACATACTACACAGATTTTAAAGGATATTTAATTCTATTCGTATTAATTGTAATTCAAAAAATTTCCATACAAAAGCTTTCTTAAAAATTAAACAGGGTTTCTTGAGTAAAAAAGATAACAACACTTTGAATTTAAAAACGAAAATAGACCAAAACAAAAACGAATACAAGTGTAAAAATTACTTCGTCAGGCGTAGCCATCCATCTTCTCTACACCAGTCACTATCAAACAAAAAGTTGCGGCTTTTATTGCAAGGTGTAATTATGGTCATAGCCTTATCTTGAACCAGCACCCACGGTTGTGCTGCTCAATTGAACTATTCAGTAAACTGAGCTCACTTCTTTTCACGATAACAATTGCGGTAAATTCTCGTCATTATCGATTTATTGCAAATATTATTATTTTCTTAAATAAATTACTGTTTATTTAAAAAATTTCAAAACATCAACTTTAACTTTATATTTTGTTTATACAGGGTGGCCAAAAATGAGTTTTACTTCATTCGAATTTCTCATTTAAAACATTATTATTAAACTTCTCTATAACGAAATCTTCTCTATAACAAATAAAATTCGTGAACACAACATTTTTGTGAATATTTTCATACATTTTGATCTCCCTATAACGAACTTCCCTATAGCGAAGTTCTCTCTGTAACGTACAATTTTTTAAGACCTAAATAGAATTTTTCACACTAAATAATCTCTCTATTGCGAAGTTTTTAGCAATCGATTTTTTGCATCAATTTAGTCACATATGTATGTATTAATAAAAAAAATTAATGTGTTCATGTAAAAACAATTTTTTTTTGTCTTAATAAATATATTTTCTACATAAAATAAAAATGTAGTCAAAATTTTCTGCAGTTTCTCTATAACGTAGAAATTTGACGGTATAGAGAAGTTCGACTGTATATTAAAGCAAAAGATTTTTAATTTAATTACACTAATTATTTAAGCTGCAGGTCCTTTTGATATATGTAATATTTATTTTTCTTCGATATTTCGCTACTCCTTTGTGTAGCTTCTCCAGGAAAATTGGTTTTTGTTTATAATGAAAAAATATTTTTTAAAATTCTCAATAAAGAAAAAGTTTTTGTCAATGAAAATTCAAGCATATTCTGCAATTTAAAAAAAAAATATTAATAGTCATATTCATAAAAATATATTCTGGATTTGAAATAGGTATAAAGATTAGATTTTGTATTGAAATTTGTTCTTGAACCAAATCCAAAATACCTTGTTACGAATATGTTACAATATAATAAAATATTTTAAAAAACAATAATTACAATAATAATAATAATATAAATAATAATAAAAATCCTTTTTCTATCTCTTTTTAAATAATTAACTATGTGTTAAAAATTCTAACCATTTTTGTTCCTCCTGTAAATGTAATTCTATATATAAGTATAAAAAAAAATACAAATACAATTATAATATATTCAATCTCTTATGCCTATAATTTTGAGCAACATTTGCTGTATCTGCCTTAAAATTAATTAAAATTATTTGGTGTATTAATTATATGTAACATATATGTACATAAATAAGTGGTGGCCATTTTCTTCTTTGCATATTCGTTCTATTTCCAAAACATTTTCCATAAGCTTTCGTAAAACTTCAGTTGTGATGTCGTTGCTTTCGTCGCGTATATTATTTTTTAATTGCTGTATAGTTCTATGCTTATTAACATAGACTTTTCCTTTCAAATAACCCTAAAGGAAACAGTCTGGAGCGGTTAAATTCGGTTAACTCGGAGGCCAATTAAAAAAAATAAGTTGCCTAATCAATTCGTTGGTGGTAATCTGTCGGTTTTAATTCTTGGGCAAGCTGAATTTTATATTGAAACATTCTTTTTGTATGCACAATTCTCTACAGCGACCCTCGAGAGAGGACGAATTGTGCCGAACGTCTCCTGGTTGATGTTTCTCCTTCTTCGCGAATACTCTCCTGTACCAGTTCTATATTGTCATCCGTATGCAATGTTCGTCGTCTGCCGGCACCAGGAATGTTCCTTACTACCCCTTGTTGAAAATTTGCAACCAGACGGTGACTATGAGGGTCCAACGCGCACATTAAAATAACGACGATATGCACGCTGACTCTAAACAATGGATCGCTGATTTAAGAAACAAAGTTCAACGATTTTGGCACGTTGTTCCATTTTGTACTCTTCCATTTTAAATTTTCAAAGTCTTCTTTACAAAATACTCAAAACAAAAAAATACAAACATTATAATTACCTATCTATTTTTGTTATATGGTTTAGCTGGTTTTTTTGCAAATTTTTGCAGCAGAGTTGCTGCGGCTGTTATGTTGACACATTAATTTTTAAGCTGATATAACTTTATGTACGTGTTTTGGAAACAACGTATAGGAAAACACATAAAATTAAACATGATTATCACCAAAACCCCTAAAACTTGTTTAACCTCGGCAGTGTGAACATAATATAAGAGATAACTGTTGTGTTCTACTTGCGATCAGTGTAGCAACAATTTCTCTTTGGTACAAAATTACTTCTTGAGTTTAACGTTGATTGCAAAACAGGGTAAAAATGGTAATGGACTATCCAAAGCTTTTAATTTTAATTTATAGTAAGTACAATTTTAACAATTTAGACATATTTTAATTAATACACGCATTCAAATACACTATATGTACATACACATATAAACAAAATCTATTTACAAAGAGTAACAACTCGTTTTTGAGAGAACTACTGACTGAAGCAAGGCGAATTCATACCATATAAACTTACTAGTACAGCACTTACCAAAACCATTATACGTTGCGAAAATAATTCATAAAAATTTTACATCACACATTTTTTGGGTGACAAATGAGTAAAAAGTAAAACAGTCCGATAAATATCCCTCTAATTTTTTCCATTATTTGTCAGACCCTTGACCAGAGGGCTCGCCCAATATTTTTCATAAAATTTTTTTGGTAAGAGTAGTCTCATAGTGAACATTAAGAGCTTTAAAACAAATCTAAATTGGCCTATGTAGCTGCGATAGAACCGGAGATATTGAATTTAGAATTGAAAAGTGTAATGATTTTTGAATTTTAGGGGAATTTGTGGTCCCTGTATTGTTCGCCCCAGTAGACCAAGCGGGCTAAAAGATTCCATTTGTTGGTTTCTTAGCGTGTATAATAAGTATCCAAATTTTATTGATATCGGTGGCGGACTAGAAAATTCATGATTGATTTGGCTTAGAATTACCCAAATGTAATAGGCTGATAGTGCATACGGGTACGAAAAACCCTAATCTCAAGATTTGAATGAGTTTTGTAAAATTTCCAAACCTGACTACTATTGTACCCAACAATACCTACTAGAAAAGTGGTAACCTATCTTAGGTATTCCTTTTTGTTACACAGTGTTATATTTTTGTAAAAATTTTGTTTTAATAAAATGTTTAATAACTTTCTAACGGATTTAGAATGACAAACACGGGTTTTTCATGTTAATCATACAGTGCAAATACAGTGTTAAAATACAGTGCAAGGACGTCTCCAAAGTAGAAAACGGTGAAGTCATAGGCATAAATATACAGTGCCTTCCTTAACTAAAATATTTTCGAAAAGTCTAAGTCTCTTTCTTCTAAAGCTTTTTATACATTTAAAATTGGTTGCTATTCAAATAAAGTAGAGGTTGATAAATCGGTTTTTTAACCCGTAACTCAAGATTTTGGGAGTCTTTGGAAAATGTCAAAACTTGTTGTACTCGATAATACCTACCAAAAAAATAGTACAATTTCTTAGCAATTTCTTTTTGTCACAAAGTGTTGTTTTTATTATTAATTGGTACATATATCTTCTGAGTAAAATTTGCATCAATGTTTCAAGTAGATATTATATATCTTACGAACCTTTAAACATTGAAGTTCACTACACGAACTTTGTGAAATTTTAACCTGAAGTATATGTGCTGAAGTAAACAAGTTCTTATACGCTTCTCGACTTCACAGCTTACCTATCTTAACTCTAATGAATATACATATATCCGCATCTTAAAATTATCTGTAAAATACTGATACTAAAAAGGGGTGTTGATGAAAATTAGTTCACGTTATCGCGAAATATCGCAACTTGCCTGGTTGCATAAATATGTTGCCTCGTCTGTAGCCACCATACGGTATGAGAAATAGAAACAGTTTTTCTTGCCAGTTATTTTCAAATAGAATAAAACGTCTCCTTTTATTATCATTTAAAAACTTGCATTCTTCTTTCCACTAAAATAAATTTAATAGTTTAAATATTCCAGTTGACCTCTTTTCCGAAAAAATGAGAAATTTTTATTGCTGTTGTTTTGAGTCTGGATAATTTGACATATTTTTAAGTCTCAATTTCCAAAGGAGGAAAAAACTCTTTTCTGTCTGATATACAAACATACACATGTGCATATTTGTGCTTTCTATTTTGGTTTAATAGCACGAAAAGCAAGTATTATTCAGGTTTAATTTTTTTTATTTTCTGTTCTAAATCGTATTGTAGTTTGTCTATAAATTCATTGAATAATAAGCGCTTACAAAGCCTGATGTTATAATAAATACAGACAGAGGCAGTTGCCACAATTGGTGCAACAGCTTTTCCTTGAATAAACGGGTATATGAGTTCTGGTTAAAACAGTCAATAGTCATATTACCATGTTTGCTGTTAATACTATTGACCCATATCTAAAAATATAGTACACTGGAAATTTCTTTTAGTTAAAATGTAGGAAAAAAATTATGAAAAGAATATATTATTTATTATGCAAGATGCTGAACTATAGTACGCTAGTAGAAATTTGTATACACCACCATTTCGTATATATTCAACTCGGTATTAAAATGACAATTGTTTTTCTTAAGGGAAACAAAATCTTCTGAGCAGAGAATTTTGTAATGAAGTGACAAAGAAAATTAATTTGTTACTATTTTTTAAACTCTTTAATAAGTTAACAACAAGAATTCTAATCAGTTCACAAATCATAATTTTATTAAATTATTCAACCTTCTTTTTATTTTTTATAATTATTTTTATTTAAAAAAATGTTTAAAGTTTAGGTCTATTATATTTTCTTTTATTTTTCTTTTATAAATTTCTCGATATTTAGCTGCAACTTTGTGTAGCTTCTTCAGGAAACAAATATAATAAAGTAATTGAAAATGTTCTAAATTTTGTTTCCATGCATATATAACAAATAAAAATCTCATATTTTCTGTGTAAGAATAGTTGTAATATGAATCAGAATTTTTATTTTCCTTCAAAATAAAGTTTATAAAGGAAAAAAGCTTATTTGTGGATTTGTAATCTAGTTATGGAGCAAAAATGGTGTATTTTTGTGATTTTTAGGCACTGGATGCACTCCTTCAGATAGGTTTGTTCAGCCACTTTTTCTCCTATTCAATATCTATAACTGTACTTCAGACACAAAATAAATATTCCGTACGGTATACCAAGATATAACCGTGTTAAAATATAGAAAAAAAAGAAAAAAATATTTACGTTGTTTCTTTACGATACTTTCACGTTCAGCATTGAGTCCCAAATCAATGAGCTGAAAAATCTTGTACTGTGTAATACTATTGTAATATAAAAATGAAAAATTTTTTGCCAAATTGAAAAATTTTTTTATAAATTCAAAAGTTTATACAAAAAATTTTTATTTTTAATTTTTATTGTACAACTAGCTACACTGGGGTGCTTCGCTACCCCACACAAACTTATATAATCTCGCCCACAACCAAAAAAAAAAGTACAAAACGCAGTTTTGCTGAAAAGTACCCATTTCACTTTAGTTCACGTTTTCTTCCCAACCATTTTTTTCATTTGGAACCCATATCATTGAAGTGGGTAAAAAATAGTCATCCGCCATACTGTGTTTTCAGAAATATCATTATATTTTATGGTCCCTTCAAAAATTCCTTTAATTTGATACCCATATCATGGCGGTGTTTAAAGATTGTATGAAAAAAAAAGTGCATCAGAAGCACTTTTTAAGTGGGATACAATTACAAAGGTATAATTTTACTCCATATATTTTCGAAAGAGTACGATCGCATAATACAAATGTGGAAGAAAATATTACGGAAAAAACCTTACTTTGGGTGATATATAGTTGTTAAGAGAAATACAAAAATAGTTTTTTTTTAGTTTTACCCACATGTCCACACATGTGGACCTTATATTTCAGCTGCATTTATATGCTTTCATAATTTTTATTCTTAGTTTCTGAGATATTATATTATCGGTTTTACCCGTTTTTACACCCTTAACAATAGAATATCAAAAAATCCTTGGTTAGTGGATCTAAACATGGAAAGAGAAGTCTACATATTGAATTTCAACCGATGATGGTGGGTGGGTGGGCAATTTGTCGTGCCCCTCAATTTAAATTTAAATTTAGCGGAATTTTCCATTTGAAAAAAAAATTTGGAAATTAGTTCAAAAAACGACGAAGTTATTTGATACTCACTTTTTAAAATCGTGCACCTATCCCCATCCCTCTCAAATTTCTACAATTTAAAAAAAAAATTTTTTTTGGGGACCTTTTCCATATGCAAAAATAATTTTGAAAATTTATCCACAAATGAAGAAATTATTTAATAATCAATTATTGGGTCCTAGTTAAATGCTGTGTAAATTTCAGGAAGATCGGTCCAGCGGTTTGGTCTCTTATAAGGTACAAACAAACAAACAAGCAAACACACCTTCAGCTTTATATATGTATACATATCGAAGATAGATACTATTATTATATTTATCTCCTGAAGATTCTACACAAAGTTGCAGCGAAATATCGAGAAATTTATAACATAAAAATAGAAGAAAATATAATAGACCTGAAGCTGAAACAATTTTTTAAATAAAAATAATTATTAAGCCTGATCATTGTGAATAAATATAGATCACCAACATTGTTTATTTTTTTTTACAATTGTAATAAGAACTTTTGAGAGTTACATATAATATTTATTATTTCTGATTATTAATTTATTATATTTATGTTTGCGTTTGTAAATAATTTTCATCGCTTCGATACTCATTATTATAAAATTATAATTAAAAACAAGTAGGAGTGGTATATTCGGCTGTGCCGAATCTTAGATACCCTTCACTGGCGCACTTTATTTCCCCTATTCGTCTGAATTGCCGGATAGTCGTTTAGTACTGCCGAAGTTTTACCTAATTGTTCGATCTGGTCCTTCGAACCAGCTCTTTCTAATCACTATATAACTTCAAATAGCCAACTCAACGTGCAAAACAAATTTCACCGTAAAGCTACCATAAACGAATATTTTGAAGCATTTGTGGCTTACACTATTCTTGGGTAATCGAATCTTTCAAACAGAGGCTTACACCATTTTGTGGTGCAAGTATTTCATACATTTAAATGAAAAACTCAAATATTACCTAGTTTCTATGGAAGTAGAAGATTCCGCAATTAGTTTATTTTTACTAAATAAAGCAAATCCGTCTAACGAATAAAATAAACATTTAGTTGCCATAGAAAATTTCTTATTGGTCTGTGTGAACCGCAGAAACCATTATATACTTAGAAGGATATATTTATTTATTCATTATTTATAGGAAATATACATATAACGCCAGAAAACATAAAAATATGTTTTTAAAAATATGGTCCTACGATGTATAGGTTTTGAGTAATGATTTTTTTCTAATTTCAGACAAGTTTTTTGAATGTTCACGTTTTGAGGATTACAGCATTTAATATTTCCTCGAGATATGGATGTACATATTCACATGTATTATAATTAATTATTAATTTCATTTTTTTGAACTGAATACTTTTATAATATAAAAACTATAAGTGTTTTATGTAACGCTTACTACATATTTGCCTATATATACATGTATGTATATATTTATATAGACAAATTATTTCAAGAAAAATTAAATGGAAATATTTACATATTGACACATGAAACGTAAGACCGTATGTGACAAAGATTTCAAAATTAGGGTTTCAATTAATTATTCTATGTTATATGCTTTCCGATGTTATTGTCAACTAGAAATCGACGTTGCAACTATCACTACTGTTTTGTAAATTTTTTTCCTCCTGTAAAATGTAAAAATTTGTGGGTGCATGTTCCGACACGTTATATGATTTTAGACCCACAAACTCATATAGTATATTAATAATATGCATATAAATATTAAAATTTCAATACGTAGAACAAGAGGAATACACTTATTTTCAAAAGTAGTTATTCTTCCGGCCATTTGTTTGTTCTTATTTTGAATTTCTGTACATTTCTATTGAATATATTTTTACATTATAGTGGAAACTAAATCACATTGGACGAATGATCGCAATTTTTTTTGCAGAATTTTTATGCACCAAACAAGCGCTTTTCATTTCAAATGGAAATACGAAGCAACGAAAAAAGAATTATTTTCTTTACACATTCTTCCTTACGTTTAATTATACCAGGGCACAACTGTTGTTCTTTTAGATGACCTACAAATGTTTGTTTTGTAAATTAAAAAAAAAATGTTTGGTTTTTTTCCAATTAATGTGTGTAGCAAATTATTAATTTCTATAACCAGTAAAGGAAAAGAAACGCAAGTTCTGAGGGACACCTATGATTCGAACTCATTCCAAAAAATCTTCTGTTCCATACCATACTCTTTGCTACATCTTCAATCGATCGAATCAAATTCGTTGTCACTATTGCAAATAAAAGACTAAATAACTTTTTTAGCAGTCCATATGTATAAATGTATGTACACAAAATAATAAAACACGAACATTTTGAACATTAAGAATGCCATATACTCCCTATAGGAGTGAGCGGAGCACATATATGTTCATAGATAAGAATGTAAGCACCCATAAATCAAAAGTAAATCGTCATATAAAACGTAAAACCATGTAAGTGACAAAATTTTAAAATCCGCTTTTCTATTGAATATTGTGTACCACGTAAAAATTCATGTCCATGTAAAAATATAAGTGATTCTTTTCATTTTATGCGAGTTTTGAAAACCTTTTTTCAGGTAGATTACTTAACCCTGTTATCAACTTTTTACCCTCTCCTATAAAATCTAAAAAATCTTCAATTATTATTTGATAATATATACATATATATTTTTTACATGTTGTTATTTCATGTTGTGACGACCAGTTTTAATTTAATTTCATTTCAAAAGTTACCTTATGCTTGTGATGTCCAGTTAAACAAAAATATATATAAAAAAATTTTATTATTTACCGATGTAAAAATTAAATAATTTAATTTAATAAAGAAAGCTCCTGAAGAAGTTGGAAAAAAAACCAACGAAACGTTTAGCAAATAGATTTAATAACATCCAAATAATTTGTTTTATTGACAACACAAATTTCTTTTTAAGAAACTGCCATAAAAAGCTTTAATGTAGAAGAACTTGAGTTTTCGTTGATAAAATTTTTAATTCAAATTTGCAAAAGACCGGTAATTCGTAAACCTCCATTTCGAACCCCAACTGGGGATTGGGCAAGAAACGACACAGAAAAGGCAAGTTGTTCGTTGAGCACTTAAAAAATGTTTTCACCTCCAATGCACCAAGCGACCCTGAAGAACTTCCATCGATAGTTACGGATGCATCAGTTTCGATAAAGTTTAAATTGAAAGACGTCGAAGAAGCTATCGCCAACTTGAACCCTAAAAAATCTCCTGGCATCGATAAAATTAGCAACAAGATGCTCCAAGAGCTCCCAACTACAGTAGATAAAAGAATTCTCCACATCTTCAACGCGATATTGTGCATTGAATACTTTCCATCTAAATGGAAGATATCACTAATAACTATGATACCTAAGCCAGGTAAAGACCACACCAGAGTTGAGTCCTACAGGCCAATTAGCCTTTTGCCAAATTTATCTAAGCTTTTTGAAAAATTATTAGCTATCAAGTTAAATAAAATCATTAGCGAAAAGCGCTGTATTCCAGACCATCAGTTTGGTTTTCGAAGTAAACACAGCACAACTGAGCAAACTACTGCTCAGCCCTCTTTATCGATGTTTCCCAAGCTTTTGATAAAGTGTGGCATAAGGGATTAATATATAAACTGACCCAGTACCTTCCTGAAAATATTTGTAAGCTACTGGAAAGTTACCTGCTTTGTCGCAAATTTATTTTAAAACAAGGTGATTGGCTGTCATCACCGCAGTCGATTGAAGCTGGAGTTCCCCAAGGCAGCATATTAGGTCCATTGCTGTACTTGATATACACCGCAGATTTGCCACCAATCGCTAACATCCATACCTCAACTTTTGCCGATGATACAGCTTTCTTAAGCATTCACGAAAGTGCTGACGAAGCATCTCGTCGCCAACAGCACCAAACTTCGCAGCTGGAAAGCTGGTTAAAAAAATGGCGAATCAAAGTTAATGAGAATAAGTGCGTACATATAACCTTCACCCTGCGCAGAGACACATGTCCTCCTATTCTGATCAACAACCAGTTAATACCTCAACGTTTGGAGGTCAAGTATCTAGGGATGCACATTGATAGACGGCTAACATGGAAACAGCACATCGATGCAAAATTAACTCAAATGAAATTAAAAGCAACTCAACTAAATTGGCTTATTGGTCGAAATTCTGTGCTAAAACTGGACTGTAAGCTTTTGCTTTACAAAGCAATTTTAAAACCAATATGGAGCTATGGTATCCAGCTATGGGGAACTGCCTCAGCTTCCAATATATAAAAAATTCAAACGTGTCAAAACAAAATACTGAGAATGATAACAGATGCGCCGTGGTATATAAAAAGTTCTAACATACACAAGGATTTAAATATTCCGACAGTCAAACAAGAGATAACAACATACGCAACGTCATACCTAACCAAACTCCAAGATCATCCAAATATACTAGGCCGAAATATTTTAAGCGAAAGAGGGTTAATTCGACTGAAAAGAAGGGATACTCTTTCCCTAGCCCGAACGTAGTAGACGCGGAAATAAAACTATACGAGCAATAAATAATTTTGTACAGCTAGGCTGTACTTAATAATAATTAGCAATTAGTTCTTAAGATTTGAATACTTATTGTTAGTTCAATTGATTTTGAAGATTCAATAAATAATATATATTGTGTAAAAAATAAAAAAAAAAAAAATTTGCAAACATTGGACATGCTATTGAATGAATGCTATTTCCTTTATTATTATTATATAAATTATGTAAAATCGGAAAATTTTTAATACATTTTGTTGTTTAAAAATTTTAAAAAGTAAAAAAATGCACACATTACCAGATATTGCACTTGATTTAGGTTATTTGACAATTCTTAGTTTAATGTAAATGTGTCGGCATTTATAACTGTTTGTTGCGTTACTTGTATGTCTGTTTTATTGTATATTGTGCACGCTACAGTTGTTTATGCTGACCAAAAAAATCAGAAGTGCACGAAATGCATTTTGACTTGAACGCCCATTTTCGTAAAAGGCTTCAAAAATCTTAATGGGCTGAATGGCACTATGTGAGTGTGTCTTCTAACGGTGATTCCCAGATACTATGCGTCCTCTGGTTGTAATTAGCTTTACTGTGACACTAGGGCACTATCGCGGCTCGACCGACAATTACTTTACTCGTGGGCTAATAGGAACCGAGAGAAGAAATAGAACTTCAAAAGATAAACCAGGTCCCTAGTGACTTTTCGGCAATACTTTCCGAAGAAAGAAGTTCACCAGCATTGCCGGTAAGACGGACAACAAGCTCCTCCGGCAAACAGGGAAGACAAATTTGATGTCTTCAAATAAACCTGCATCACGGCAAGGCAGCTTCGGATGTGCTTGTGAGGAGATTTAACACCGAAGTCTTGGAAGTGGCTTTCATCCAAGAACCTTGGCTGCACAATGTAGTCATCATGGGTCGCTAAGTTGCAAACGGTAAGTTGATTTATAGTAATCGACTGGTTGCAGTATGGGAAAAGGTGAGAATGAGGTAATACTTGCCTCTGCATATCTACCGGGAGATGAGTAGGAAGCCCCGACAACGATGGATCCTCTGCTATGATGCAAACACCTACCATATGTCATGGGGAAGTACGGACATCAATGCAAGGGCTGAGTGTCTTTTTGAATTCTTACTTAGGTTTGACGTGTTTGTCCTAAACCGGGGTAATGAGCCGACTTTTGTTATGCGGCTAGGGGAGTTGTCCTGGACCACACCCCTTCCAGTCGGAACATTTCGTAGGAGATCTCAGACTGGTCTCCCTACAGAATATCCTTAAAGAGGTACAATTGAGAACTGAGGAGGTCCTAAAGGGCTTTTTGGACGGAACACTGCAGCAGGATTTCTGATCTTCCGGCTGCAGTTAGACTTCGAAAAGCCATACTAAAAGACCACTCGAAAGGTATGGGTAAAACCGGAATAATTTCCGAAATCATACGGAATGATAAGAATCAGTTAATTTTTGCTGAAATCGAAGGACCGAAGATATTGGACCGAGACATAAGGGAGAACAGCTTGGTGAACTTCCCACTGCATCGGCTTCAATTTGTCTATCAACGGGGTAAATCTACTGTGACTGCGATACATAGCCTTGTTACCGACATTAAGAAGGCTATCGGGTCCAAACACATGGCTCTATATGCTTTCATCGACATTTCGGGAGCTTTTGACAATACTTCCTATGGGGCAATAGAGGGTGCCCTTTTACAGAAGGAAGCACCTGGCACTATCATCACACGGATTCTGAGTATGGTAAGATCTAGGACGATCAGCTTTGAGTTGGGAGATACGACTAGGGCTATTCGGGCTATAAGAGGCTGCCATCAGAGAGGGGTTCTATCTCCACCTCTCCTCTTCTATTGACTGTCGCTTTCGCTGTATTTTAACTTCAACACAAGCTGAAAGAGCTGGGTTTTTCCCACTCAGAGCTATACTGGTGATCTTGTGGTGTGCATAACAGGCTGGCATAAAAACGCGCTTTTGGACCGCATGCAACAAGCCCTGAATCTGATGAAAGAGTCGTGTGCGGATAAGGGGCTGTCTATCAACCCATCCAAAACAACACTAGTGCGCAATCTCAGATGCTCCGTCGTAGATGGAATGACATTACAATTCTCCGGTGAAGCGATATACTTGGGCGTAACGTTGGATAGGACGCTCACATGGAACACACATCTTAGGAAGGTTACCACTAGGGCAACCAGGGCATTCTTTGCCTGCACGAGGCTCTTTGGCAGAACTTGGAGTCTGACTCCCAGAATGGCTTTCTGGACAGTCAACACGGTGGTGAAAGCCATGGTCACCTATGCTGGGTAACTACATCGAACCATCTGTGTTGACATCACGGGGGCAATGAGGACTTGTCCGACTGTTACAATGGGTGTGCTTTTGGGAATCCCCCCACTTTCGATCATGATCGAAAAGGAGACACGTGCCATTTGATAGAGTGCTCAAGATTTCGGACATCAGAGGACGTATGAGGAACTATATAAGTACCCCAATTTCCCACAGTGATGACATGCCATCACCGAAAATGGTTCTCTCTAGAAACTTCAGGGTTGATATCAACCTTGAGCCGGGCTCTCAGATATGGTATACCGATGGGTCCAAGCTGGAGGATGGTAGAACAGGGGCAGGAATCAACGGGCCCCGATTCAGAAAATCGATTTCAATTGGGGTATATCCAACAGTTTTCCAGGCGGAGATTCATGCCATCCGAACTTGTGTTGGCAAGTGCCTCCATATGAGGGAGGCCCGCATCTACATTCTGTCGGATAGTCAGGCGGCACTTCAGGCCATTCAGTCGGACATGACGACCACAAAAATGGTATGTAAGTGCCTGGACCTTCTCAATGAGCTGGGGAACTTTAACGCCGTTTCATTGGGCTGGATTTCTGGCCATGCGAGGTATAAGGGAATTAAATGGCGGACTATCGGGCAAAACGAGGGGTATATTTGCCCCTAATTAGCCCAGAGCCATTCTGTGTACATTCAAAAAGCACAGAAATGAGATTCTTAGGAACTGGAAAGAAGGGGAATTCGCTACTCACTGGCATGAAAGTGCCGGACAGCGTCAAGCCAAACGCTTTCTGATCCCGAATAGGGCGATCACGAATAGGCTGTTTTCACCGAGTAAACCGTACTTGAGTCTTTTAATGGGGTACTTCAGGGGCCATTGTGGCCTGACGTATCACCTTAACAAAATGGGTCTCTCCGCGACCAATGTCTATCGATTTTGAGAGAACTGAGCACGTTGTCTGCGACTGTCCTGTGCTTCGCAAATAGAGGTTTCACCATCTGACTGAAATTGCGTTGTCTCCACATAAGCTGTGATACACAATAAAAATAATAATAATACACATGCAGTGCTCGACCAAAAATTATTTTTCTCTTCAATCGCTGCTAAGTCGGGCAGAAATGGATGTGATCTTAATGATGATCGCGTTGTGCGCTCGATGGACCGGGTTTCGGCAACAAATTCTCTGATATTATTTGAGCACTTCCCATTATAGTAGCGATAGAACAACGAAAAACACCCCACATTGCGACGATACTGAACAGAGTCAATAGATGTGGCTACCCTACCATCCTCAATGAGTTTCTTCGCCCTCTCCTGTACTTGGTCGAGTAACTTAAAAATAGGCTTTGAAGCACGGGCCCATACATGAAAGTTGTAATCCATTTTTGGTTGGATGTAGGTGGTATAAATAGTAAGGAGATCAGATGAGGTCAAGTATGTCTTAAACCATCTTAAAAAGTCGAACACTTGAACGCTTCTTTAAGACCCGAAAAATTTACGTATCGAACATCACACGGGATTTTCATGACAAGAACATTGAGAGCTTCTGATTCCTCAATGATTATACGGCTCATAATTACAGATGAGGTAGCGTGATCGTGCAAACGGCGATAGGTAAGCATGAAGCATTGGGTCTTTTGCGCATTGAAATCGATCATGTTCACGCGACCCCATTCCGATATTCTCGTGAGGTCACCATTTAGTGCATTATTCATATTCTGCCTCATCACCGCGATCATAGCCGATGTCGGCCTACGATCAAATGAATATGAATAGCAGATACTGCTGTCATCTGGAAAAGAGTGAGTAGTGTTGGAAGTTTGATATAGAAGGTCATTAAGACATGATAAGAAATAATAAGAGAAAAAATGAACCCTTGCGATACCCTTAAATTAATCTTGAATTCGTTAGATGAGACCCTTTCTATAACAACTCCTATAGCGCGATCCCTGAGATAGCTCGTTGGTATTTTAACACTGAAAAACATTGCTGAATGTACAATAATAAACAATATATGGCTGCTCTCTTTTAGCTTTAAAGTCAATACGTCCCACTCTTTCCACAGACATTAAATATTGTCAATATGCGCGGCACCAGAGTTGTGTGAAGGCAAAGTTTTACTCCCTGTAACTTTTACTTTACAACCAAAAGAAGGTAACAGTCAATCTCACCATTTTTGTGAAGCATTTCAAAAAATAACCGGAAATTACAACTAGAAGTTGAATTTGACAGTTTAATTAATGAATCAATTGTTTTTTTGGAAATGAAAAAACTACTACACTCAAACATTAAGGAAAATTTTTAACTGAAGTTGATTTATTTCTCAAATTTATTCGTTTCCCTCTATTTACTACTAATGGAAAAGAAAAACGAATTAATGTGTAATAAACGGAAAAGAAATATAATTCTGCATTTTTTTGATGAGAACTTTGAAATTACAAAACTTTCACGCTAAAATTGCGCTTCACATATGCTGAATTTCTTTAATATTTTAATCAGGTACATGTGAACGAAGTAAATCTTTATTTATAATTACACATATTCCTACCAATCAGATAATCAATAACAATTTGATTGCAGGTAAGAGTTTATGCAATAGGAATAGCAAATTAAATTAATACTGGAAGTAAATGATGTACATTTTGAATGTCAAATTAAACAATTTTGTATAATTATGGTGTATTTCTTTTTATTTCAGTGCTCGTTTTTGAATTTTGCCATAAATTCATTACATTCATCAGTATATCAACGAGTTAGCCAGATACAATATTTTTTTTAACAGTAATACGAGTACAAATAAGACTTTCAAATTTATAGAATGTGCGCACATTGACACATTTTCACCCCATGGTGAAACGTTGTATTAACAAGTTTTTCTTTTTGTTAAAAAAAAAATTACATATCGATCAAAAAAATAAAAACGTGCAAAAAGTAAGTGTGTCAGTGGAAAAACTGGATGACTGTTGGATCAAAATTTAGCACAAATTTTGTTTGTTTTTTTTTTAGTTGAATATTCAAGGTGGATAATAAAATACTCGATCATGCGAAATTTTGGGTCAATTTATAAAACACTAAAAAAAGAGCTGAAAAAGATGAGATAAAACAAAAAAATATTTAATTAAACAGATTGTATAATTTACGATTACTAATCCATCATAATCCATCATACAATTTTTTCTTTATGTAACTTTTCTTTTTGCCACCTGTAGCACACAACATCCATTGTATAACAAAACATGGTCAATTTGAATTTGTAATTGCAATTGTACTCGTATGATTTAATATTTATTTTATGCTTTTCTTTGTCATTTATATTTTCTTCTTTAGACTGTTGTTACTTAAGACTTTTATGTTTCATCGATTGTTTTATTATTGTGTTGAGTTTTTATTTGTAACGTTTAACCTCAATATTATTTTTGCTGACCATGTCAACTTAGCAGTGGCATTCGATTCTTTGTAAATCTGATCAGAACTCTCAACACTAGTAACAATATGCTCTATGCACATACATATTTATTTATTATTTTTGTAGCAAATGCAAGGCATACAAATAGAAGAAAAGCTACTTGTTCTGTACTGGAACCACTTTGATAGTAAATGTTGCTTGAATCATGTGCAACAGGCAAGTTAAAATTTTCTTTTCAGTCACTTCGTAAACTCTAAATGATTTTCCTTTTTCATAGTCGCAATATTGATTTCAAACGGTTCGGTTTGTCAACTCTTGTAGTCACTTTTAAATTCTTTGTAATTTAAACAAGTGCAAAGATTGTCGCTGTAGAGGACAGACAAAAAAGTAATTAAAATAATATTGAGCAAAATCATTTACAAAAAGAAAAGAAATATTTTAAAAATTAAAAAAGATAATTTAAGTGATGACTTTGGTCTGACATACTCATATTTAATTTTCTAACGATCAATAATTACATACGGAAATGCAGGAATTTTTGGATTAATTTATTAATAAAAAATAAAATATACATACAGGAAACTTTGCAGGTAAATAAAATTTCCTTTTTACTTCTCAAAGTAGTATAAACAAGTAAAATTCTTAAAATCATTGTAACAAATTCTATTATAATATTATTTTCCTAGGAGTTCTATGAGAATAAAACCAAACATGTGCGAATTTGTATTAATCGAATTAGAATGCCTTGTACACACTTGGAATTTCTTTTATTGTCATTTTATTTATATATTTATTTCATAGTAATACAAAAGCTCAATTAGAGCAATTAGATCAATATTACGAAGTTATGGCTTGAAAATGTTTACATTAATACTTCCAATGAAGGAGAAAGAAACTATCAAGTGGTTTTTCAATGTCATCCGGTGGAGGGCTAATAAACCAAAAATTTTAAGAAGAAAGGACAGTTATAAAAGCTAATTTGTTCTCTCCTATACTAAAAACGGAGCTTTAAGCTTTTGTAGACTCCGCCCTATACTGAAACAGAAATATTGTATGTGGATAATAAAACGCATTTCCCGAATTCATTTTTTCAGCCGGTCGGGTTAAATGGATGATATTAATGACTTCGCAACTATCTTCCTGTGGACATAAAGAGTACCGCTGGCGTGTGTAGTGGTATAGATAATATTTTTATACTTATATTTATATTGTTCTTTTTTCGTTTATTCTAAACCAAAAGTAATTTTCACATATGAACTTGAACACAATGAAATTTTCAATAATTCATTTGTAATAATTTTGCCTCAAATAAATGTCATTAATTCTAATAATAAATATTTATTGAAGAATATTTACATGTTTATATTATATACATGCATAACTAGTGAAAAATATTAGAAGTCATTCCTTAGGAAAAAGTTCGGGGTTCTCGAGCCCAGTTTCAGACTAAGTCATAAAAACATTTCGCATCTTGTGTGCATTAGTGTGTTTTTGTGTCACTTGTTGTGTTATAGTGGTGAATGCATAGTCACTGATCACTGAACAGTACGAGCTTCAGCTGTAACCAATCCCCTGGCACATCAGAGCGACTTTCTTCGTCGGTATTGTATAGGACCAGCGAATGAAAATAATTACTAAAAATGGCTACTAAAACAAAGCTTCATAATTTAATACGTCTCTTTGACATGAGAGGAGCTGCAACACTGCTAAAAAGAAGTGCAAAAGCAGAGTTGCATGCTAGTGAAGCTTCACCAACCGTCATTTCTTTCACTATCCTTTTCGTATATTTCCAGCAACAACTACGTTACTATTTAAACAATTTTTTGTATGTACATAATACAAATTTTACTAACCATAGAAAATTAATATGAAAGTGATATTGTTCTATAAAATTCGTTTTAGTTTACAAGTTTACAAGGTGGCCCTAAAAGAGCGAATGTGTTTGAATTCCTTATAACTTTGTTTTCATAATTTTTTATATTGTAAAGACTTGGGAATTTGAATTTGAACTTTCTTTCAGAAGAAAATCATGATTTTATACATAATTTAATTATGAGCGACGAAGACCATTTCCAATTGAATGAGTTCGTTACTAGGCAAAAAGGGCAACGGAAAATTCAAGAGAAGTTCAACAGCGAGAATTATGCCCACTTAAGTGTACCGTTTGGTGCGGTGTTTCGGAAAGGATAATTGGCCCATATTTTTTTGAAAATTAACACTATCGCCGTTTCCACACTGATGTTAGATATCGGACAATGTTGGAAAATTTTTAAGGCCAGCCGTGGAAAACCATCCGCAAGTATGGTTCCAACAGGATGGAGCCACAGCGCACACTGCGAGCGACACAATGGCTCTTTGAACTCAAACCCCTTCGGTCATTTTGGGCCACCCAGTACATATATATTTTTTTTATCAAAACATTCTGAATATCTCCTAAACTAGAAGGATTTGCAAAACATGTATAATAACATAATTTAAAGGTTACATTCTTCTCGATCTTTCCGTGTTTTTCTTATTTCTGTCGAAGAGGTAGTTCTCGAGTTATTGCTAATTACGTGGTGCAAGCTCCCTTTTTTTCTATATAACGGTAAATCTCGAGAACCAGAGTCAGTCCATAAAAAGTCATTTATAGGCATTTAATCGCAGTGCCATATCTATTCGAATTGACTATGAAATCCTAGACCACACAAAAAAATTGGATTTTGTTGACCTGTGTAATTAATACGTTTAAGAAAGTTCAAACGCCTGCCCAAAAAGATATCCAAACACATTAACCGATAAACAATTTCTACATTCGGTACACCAATAGTAATTTGAAGATTCTACAAAAGAAAAATAATAAAGTAAGAGCCGTAGGTTTTGATAAATTGATAGATAAAAATAATATAATATAATATAAAGTTATATAATAATGATAGATAATATAGTATTGTGGGATGTTAATTTCGAATCGTCTACCATTAAATAAGAGAAAACCATCATCAGCAAATAAAAGTGATTTATTATCGGGAAGATTATTAAGATAGAGTAAGAATCGGACGTAGGACAGAGCCCTGGGCAGCGTTGCCTTATGACATTAAAGTATCACTTTTAACCTTCTTTAATGGCAATGTAAATTTTTTGGGTCCTTTTTATAATTTCAAAAGTTAAGAAAGATATTTGGAGAAGTTACACTTAAGCAATTCATTCAGACATTATTTCAATTCTCTTTGGGTCTTGCCAAAACATTTTACATTGCGGAAATTAATAGACAGACAGATATTTTCAATTCTGAAGTCCAATGAAGAGACAACAATAATATGAAGTGACAAGATGTAAATTGAGAGAGAAGCAAACAAATTTCCATTGCAGACTTCTGGAAGAGTTACTACTTCGTCCCCTCTCCTAGAAACTTCATCTGCCTGAATTTCAATTGCTTAAAGCATGAAACACATTCCCCACAGCAGGCTACGAGCTACAATATGTCAAAATTAAAATACTCACGTTTATATGGAAACGATTATTTTGATGACATTACTGCTACACGGCTACATGACAACTTTTGTACCTGTCGCCAACTTAAGATAATTTCTATTTTGAAAAGCCACAATATGCAATTATAGTGCCTACGACTGCAATGAGAAATTATTAATATGTAAGAGCTTAAAAATAATTACTTTTATTTGAAAAGAAAAGAACACAAAAAATTAATATATTATATTATTAACTCATATATTAACAGCAAAGAAATTTTGCACAGTTAAGTTGCTTTGGTTTTAAATATTTAAGTAGAATGAGGACATTGGGAACAAGTGTTTTTTTATGGAACTGAAATGCTTCAAAGTGGCACCACTGAAATATACGATATACACATTTCTGTGGTGAGCAGTTGTTCATAGCTGCCGTCTTCAAAATAATTAAGTAGCCGGCTACAAGGGAACGAATGCAGCCAACTACATTTGTAGTCTCTGTAGCTCGTAGCCTGCTGTGGCGAATGTGTTTTATGCTTAAGTGTAAAAGAGCACTAAGAGAAATAGCAGGCGTTCTCAATATTCTCCGTCGTCGGTGGCGGTTTTTGTATGGTACCGTTACAAATCATTACAGTAACAGTAAAGGTCAATCACTTCCAAAAAATAAAGGGTACTACAGTTTCTGTCCACCGAAAATTCGACGAATGCCTTTATTTTGACCAAATAAACATAGCAAATCAAGTACCAAAATTTAAATGAATTTAAAATATTTTTCAAATTTTTAAAACTGAGTTCGATTTTTTTAAACACTGTGAGTGTTATTTTTATAGATTATATGAATTTTATTCCATATTTCAACGTTATTATTAATTCTTAATTAAAAATAAATTTAAGCACAAGAAAAGATATTCAATAATTGATTTCAAATAAAAAAATTTTTTTAATCGTTTCCTTTATTGCCTTAAAGGGTAGTGAATAGACATACGTAACTCAAACGTATCGTTGGCTTTACTGCGCGAGAAAACATAATTTATAATTGTAATTTTATAAATATAGTTAATTAAATGAAGGATTTTAGAATTCATGCATTCTCTTGCTAATTCCAAGTTCTGAAACACTGGACATAAATGTAACCCTTTAATAAAATAATTTTCAGTTTTACATTGTATTAAGACGAAAAAAAAGCACCCAATTTTGAACTTTGAATAGGCTTTTATTATAAAAGTATTATCTAACTCAAAAGTTAAGGATAGAAATAGACGATTCTCTGTTACGGGATTGTTAATTTTGGTATTAATTATACATTACCATTTGGTATATTAAATAACTTTAGATTTTAATTCTGCTAAATAGAGATCAAACAAGGTTAAATTTGTTTCTTTTCATAATTACCCTGAAAATAATGTGACTAACCCACACATGCATGCATAGTGTAATCCACAAAGGACTAGTCCAAGGCTAACACAAATGTATGGAGAAAATATGGTTTATTTAACATTACGAATTTCTAGGGGTGGACCATATAAACCATCGGACTAACCCAAAAGCTACTCTATCTAACCACTCAATGGAGCACCTCAGAGAGTAATTTTAATTCGACGGTGTAATCGTAAATACGAAGAAAAGCACCAACACTTTTCGCATAACGATAAACTGTTGTTTTCAATGACATGGTCCACTGCTACATTACATAAGACGATGTTTGTAACCACTCAATTTCAGCTAAAATGGACCACGTAGTTCAATATTATTAATTGCATGGAAATTGTACTTAGTTATATAGCTAATTACATATAACTATTTACATATACAGCCGACTCTCGATAATTTGAAATTCGAAGCACCAGAGCAAAAGTTCAAATAATTGAGACTTCAAATTAACAAGCGTCTCAAAAACACATTCACATTAGACTGAGTTTAGACGAGGAAACATTTAGTTTGGAAGCATAATACGGGTGGGGAAGAGGCATCTTTTTTGTGTTCGGTACTCGATGACATGCTTTGTTCTCATTTCCGTTGCTTACAAAAATCACAATAACAATGGAACAATAATAATGGAAGGTCACCGGCAACATTTTCGTCTGAGTGACCGCGAATGAAAAAACAAAAGAGAATTTCAGATATTTTTCTTCCAAATGCTTCCTCGTCTAAACTCAGTCTTACGAGTTTAAATTAAAAAGTGCAGTAAAGCCAAACTTCAAGTTATAGAACGTCGGCGAGCAATGTGACATATTCGAGATCTGTTTAAAAGAAAAGGTAAATTTTTAATTTTATTGAAAAGTATTTACTTATTCATCAACATCCATTTTGTCCCCTTCAAAGTAATCCCCCCAAAAAAATATAGTGCACTTATGCCAGGGCTTCTTCCAATCCTCGATCAATTCTGAAATACGTTTTTCTGTATGACCATCAGTTCGTTTTTCGACTTTGACTTCATCTCGTTAATTATGGCAGCCGCTTTCTTTTCATTAGTCGCTTCAGTTTTGGGAATAGGAAAAGGTCGCAGAGGGCCAAATGTGGTGATTAAGGTGGTTGAGGCATGATTAGGGTCTTGTTTTTCGCCAACAAATCACGACCAACATTGATGTGTGAGCTGGTGCTTTATCGTGATGCAGAATTCATGATTTTTTTCCAGACCTCCGATCGCTTGAGCCGTATTACTTCACTCAAACGTTGCATAACTTCTTTGTAGTATTCTTTATTAACCGTATGACCTGTAGGCAAGAACTCATGATGCACCTCGCCATTCTAATCGAAGAAAACAAAATTCACCGTTTTTTTTGAACAACCCTCGTATATATACAGGTGTGTCACAGAAACAAAAATCGTACGACTAAGAAAATGATTACGTTTTTGTTTTCTCCAGAAAACGTGAAACAGAAATATTTTTCGTTTAAAAATTATAAGGTGGAACTGTTAATTTGAGAGCACTCACATAAAAGAAATGTTAAAAAAATATTTTAAATCGTCAAAAATACTGTTGTTTCTTAATTTCTGTCCTAACAAATTGTCAAAGGACTTTCAATAATAGCGAATTTTATATATTATTTCAAGTTTTCAAAACCAACGAGCAAAAATGTGAAAAGTTGGAAAAAAAGCATTGTAAGTTTTTCCTATTTTCTATCAGAACTGCAGCTATGGAACCAGCAAGTGTTAATATTTGATAATTTCTTTAGGATAAAATTGAATTTCAAGAAAGTTTTTTTATTTATTTTTATAATACCTGCAATTATTTCTATATTTTTTCTCTTTTTGTTTACTTTTATTTACTTTTTATTTTCTTATAAAGCAGTTATTTAATAGAGATGTTATATTTAGAAATAAAAAACAGTGTTTTAATTTTTTTTATATTTATAAAAACGAATGAGAACTAAAGAACCAAAATATAAACGGCACGATTTTAAAAATTTTTAAGTTTTCATTTCCGAAGATTTTCTGTGACACACCTGATAGACTCTATATTATAGAGCAACGCATATTAAGTAATATAAATGATGATTATTTGCATTAAACACGTAAAAGATCGTGGGGCCGAAATATGCAAATTATAACGCGTCGGCGATTAAATAATTTTAAATTACCGAGGGAACCAAATTACATGGATTTTTTTTATTTAATTAATGTTTTCCAAGGCATCTGAAAAACAATTAAAATTATCGCGAGATTCAAATTAGCGAATTTAAAATTATCAAGAGTCCACTGTATTTGTAATGTTCAAAAATCCGTAACCAACCACTAGGTGTATGAACTTTAATACAATTCAAAAAACGTGCAACAATGAGCAAAAAAATTACTTCAAGAAATTATTTTTCAATGAAATATGTACAAGAAAGAAAGTTGCAGACTCATAGTGGAGACCTTAGACTTTCTGAGTGTATGAATTAAAAAATATACTTAATTTAATTGAATGCAAAAGCAGAAATAGAAATATTTTATATGGCATTAAGTTTAATCAACTTCTTAGTTGGTCGAATAATCAAATAATAGTCGATAATTAAGATTTAGAAATTATGTATTCAAACTGTTTCATTAGTTATTCTATGAGTTTTTGCTCGTCAAATTTCTCGAGTTAACTTTTTAAAATTTATTCATCATTTATAAAATTACTATTGAAGAACTAAAACAAAATAAACTTTAAGTTATTATGCAAAATAATTTTGTATAGTAAAGCAATTTTTGTACAAAAGTCAAGTGTACGGACGAACCATAAAATCGATAACTGAATCTTCTAAAATTGTCCCTTAAAAATTAAATCCAGATACTATTTCATCGACGTTGGCGGAAGAAAATAAATGTATATGAAGTAAGAAAGAAGGTCACTGTTGTCCAATATAGATGGTACTTTTGAAATGGTTTTTTTTTCCTTTCTTTGGTGCTGAGAATGGTCGATTGGTTCACGTGGCTGCACGGCAGCACTAGAGCGTTTCGAAGATACCACCCACTCATTCGAGCCCAAACCCATGTGAGAGATTCCTCGCTGGATCCATCTGATAGACGATTCATGTTGTGTTGATGTATCGCATAAAGTCGCTTATACCCACATGAACTTTAAGCATCTAAGATTTAAATATTTTCCTGCGAATATAGACAACAGTTTTTTCATTTAAATAATTTCGTAGATATAGTTGGAAGTTAACAATAAACTTCTACTTATTTTTCATTTAAATTTAACGAAAAGTTCATTTAAATTATAACGCTAAAAAATTAAATGACTTAAACCCGCAAAATCAATTGTTCCTTTCCTTCATTTTGTTTAAATTACCTCACAAATAAAAAACTAAAATCAAATTCCGTAAAAACAACGACTATACCTCCTCCAACGAATACCTCCTAGCAGAACTTCGAGAGTATAGGAATCAATTTTAATGGTATTATTGTAGATAGTGTTAATTACTCGTATCAGTAACTTTATTGGTACGCTGTAATAATGCATTTGATAATGACTCCTAAGATTACTTCCACTAAAGTATAAAACATAACTTTCTAAACTTCCTTGAAGTCAACGTTTTTTGATCAGGGGAAATCGCCTACATAGCAATGTATTGTACTGGAACTAGATAGACGGAGGGATAGTGTAGAGAATAGACATAGGTGAAAGTGGTAGGAAAATAGAGCTTAATTCTTGCACAACTCTACAGTTGCGTGTTAATTATAAAGGAACGTTGCTGTAGCACTGAAAACACAGAAAAAACTTTTTTTTACTTCACCGGGTTGGGATTCGAACGCGGGTTCTTCTGCTTGCAGAGCCAACATGCTAACTACTTAGCAACACCACAAATTTTATTTATATTAAAGAAATGAAAATATTTTAAAGTGCAATACAAATAGCGTACAATATAATTTTTTTAAATTTTAATTGAAATTTATAATTAGGTTAAACGATTAATCGACATAAATTACTCGAATAACTTTTTGACGAAACTAGGAATTTCTTTTTGATAGAACATTATTTATCTTTATTATTAGTCATTTAATAGATCACACATATAGTATTTAATTAATTTAAATGATCACACATACCAACCATTAATGCTGAATTGGTAGTTTTACCGTAAAAAATCCATTTATACTGATTTATTATTAATCAACGTACATACTACATAAAAAACACCTCATAGCTTTTACCTTTTCTATACAATGTACATACATATTTGCAACGTACATGCATGCATACATAATGTATACGTACATGCAAATCACTCTAAATAGTTTACATCAATGTTTATGTTTTATGTGTTTGAATATAAACTTTATTTTAATTTATTCATTTTATCCGAAAACAAAAAGTGAAAAATAGCAAAGAATAAAAGAAATGTTTTTTATAGCAAAAAAATATTTTAGAAAAACGACTTTCATCCATGATGTACCGTTTTCTGATAATTCTCTGTGCGAATGCTTGGGTTTTTGGAAATATTATAATAGATGGCTTTTTAGGTCACGGATAATAATCAGAAGTAACAAATAAAAATACATATAAGTATATATATTGGGGAAGTGGTATAATCAAATAAAAACCTCAAAAATTATTTATAAGACACCTAATATGTGTTAGTTAAGTGATAAATTCATTTCGTTCAACTTGCTTCGTGTGTTACATAACCGCATTCTAATTAGAGGTTCCTTTGAAGAAAAATAAGAAGAATAAAATTAGTTAGGAATGCACTTGCAATATGTACAAATTATAAAATACGATATTAATTATCGTTTTCTTCATTTTTTCAAAGCATTTAACAATAGCAAATTGAGAATTCTAAATTCGCAAAAAATGGGGACACGGCGCCGTAGACAGACAGCTCTCTGAAATTTAAAATTTCTGTTCACAATGTCGAATTGTATTTTCACTAACACTCTACAATCCAATCGGACCAAATTACGCATGAATATTTCTCACTGCATTATTTTGTGTTACCATTGCAATATCGTCCAAATTATGACTACGCGTTGTTCTATCATTTAAGGGCAAAATTTTACTTATTTTCTGTTATTATTTGTTAAATTATTTTATATTATTATTACGGCTCCAACTTGTAAACTTTCTCTAAATTTGGGAATTTGAACTATTACAAATTGTCGTAAATGTATATGTATTCACCCTAAGTTATTAAAAAATTTAACTAAATCGACTTCAATAATAAATCGTTATATTGTTTCCCTTACCCAACATAAAGAACTGCAAGTGTTGGAAGTTATAACTTTTATTTTTTCTTTGCTAGTTGCATTTTTTTCTATTTTTGGATGATAGAGGTGAAAGTTAATGTTTTAGAGCCAGCAAAAATACTGTTATAATATTCACTTAGAAATATTTATTACGTTAATAGAAATTTTGTTTGAGCAAACCAAACCAAATGTTTTTTTTTTATATACATATGAGTGCACAAAAGATTTCCTCAGACTACGAGCATATGCTGAATAAGAGAATTCAAAAATATTAAATAGGTTAATAGAAACTACAGCAAATCGCATATATGTATGTACATTCGTACATCAAACTGTTATTGTACAACAGGAAAAGCCAGCCAACTTGCAACTTGAAGACTTTGATACTCACAGAAAGAAAATACTCATATACATTTCCACATAGAAAAATGCGAATGGAAATTGCTCTAAATCCACTTCTTTACAAGTAAAAAAAGAAGTAAAGGAAATATGTATAATAAACAACAGCATCCATATCCAGTTCTCCTAAAGATACTGGTAATGAAAAGAAGACCACAACACTGTTAGAAACTTGTAAGGTAAGCGTTACAGTTTTTAAACCAGTAAATTATTGATTTGCTATCTAGTTCTTCGTCCATACATACTCTTGCCTGATCATAAAAAATCAATTTTTTTGTTTATTAACTAGAAGCATGAAGCAATTATCTACGTACTCTCGTATGTACGTATTGCACTATATTGTTTAGAGTTTAGCAACGACCCACCTCTCAGGTAAACAGCAATTTTTGCATCTTCTTTTCAAATTGATTTGAAAACGTTTATTTTTGTAGACCTGTCACGCACTTTGATAGATGATAGAAAAACAGTTCGCTGCTTAATCTAGTCCAGGGAATTCAAAATCAAAGATACAATTTATTTGAGCAACCAGTTCTTTTCTTATTCAGTTCTTTGCACTTTTATAAATATGTGTTTGTAAAGTTGGCGTTATAAAAATTATAAAACTAAGTAAAATACAATCAATGCTCTTTTATTTCTCTATTATGTTTTTGAATAATCCAAAGATTGATGATTTTTAGAAGGCTCGGTGTATGATCTGGAAAAATATTCAACTTAAATTAATAATACTCGTATAAATAATCAGTTGAACCTGCATAAGCACTTACATAGATAAAATTCACATTTTTGTTCAGTTCTAATTGTTATTTTTAGTTAAATTAACAAAACAAGCATCTAATCGAGTAGCAACTATTGGGCAATATAAGGACAATAACAAATTTTAAAATTTTTTTATTTGAAATCGTTTATTCCTTCTATTCAAATTATTATTTAAATAAAAAGTAATAATAACAAATAAAATAAGCACTGAAGTTCAGGTGGTCTATAAAAATAACTACAAAATCACAGTGTTTCAGAAAGAATCGAATTGGGAAAAAAGTAAAATGCTTACAAATGTTTGCACTTGAATTTATTCATATTTGCAAAAAATAATTTACTTATTTTGCATTTTATAGAAGAGCTGCAAGCTGTGTTTATGTGGATGACACATAGTGCTGTATCATATTGGTGGCATGTCATTTTCAATAGTCGACAAATTGTTGATGGACAGAAACTGCAGTACCTCTGACTTCTCTAAAACTATAACAACTTTTCAATGCTAATAATTTTTATTAGAAAAAGTACTATAGAAATAACAATTTTAAAATAATGCCAAGAATAAATTAAGAGATCGGTAGTTGTACTACTTATAAATTTGACAAAAGAATTATATTATACAAATGTATGGATTAGTGAACTTTGAACTTCTTATGTTCGCTTGGTGACGACTTTTCTGTGGTGTTTGGCTACCCGCAGCAAGAAGTGAATTTTTTTTTTATCTGGGACCAGCACACAGGAGATGACTCCTACACATGCGAAGCATTGTGCAGGAACAATAGGAAAGGCATAGTAGGAGAAACGACAGGAGGTGAAGCTTAATTAATCATTTTACAGCTCTGATTTCGCACGTTCTTTGTTTATTTATATTTTTATTATTATTTTACTTCGCCGGTGCTACACAATACCGACGAAGGAGGGCGTTCTGGTGTGATTTTGGACTGCTATCAGATGAAGCCGGTATTGCTCAGTGACCAGTGACTATGCCTTCGCCACTGAAGCCTTCCGACAACAACTGACATACCAACACACTCATGCACATCAGAAAAATGCGAGATGTTTATTTTTATTTTAAACTTTTAGTCTGAAACTGGGGTTGAACCCAGGTCTGTTTTTGGATTTGTAGTCAACGTGCAGACTACCATCCATCGTGCCATCGCCTTATATAATAAGGCGACATAATCAACTTATTCTTATAACATACCATACACATTTCTATAAGATTTCTTATAAAATTGAGTATAAAAATATTGATAAATTGTTTGCCTCATTGTGTAGTCTTTTGTTGGAAATATATTTATTGTAATCACTGCTGGGAAAGTTATGCATTGCCGTAGCGGCTCTTAGACACTTCTTTTCAAAGATTGTAATTTTTTCCATATACGATGCAGATATGTTGAACCATATGTTTGAATAAGACGTATTAAACTTTGGTGCATTAGTATGTTTACCTCTGTTTTCAAATATGTAGATAAAATCAGTTTCTTATATTTGGATAGTGCGTTTTTCAGCTTTCACGAGTTGAATATTTATGTGGTCTTTAAATTACAAAAACTTATCTAGGTTTGCTTCCAAGTATTTAACAGTATCCCCCCTCGGTATATTTATATTTTCACATTAGTTAATACCAAATGATTTCCAGTTTTTCCTTACTACTCCGGACAAAATATTACTATCCCAATGCGAGATCAAATGAGGATTTTGAAAGACTGAAATGTTGAAATAGAAATTTCTTTACTTTGGTAGTGATGAGTGATCATAATTTGCAACCTATAAATAATATCGAAATTTCTTACAATTTCGTATATACAACTTTTATATTATACACTAGGGGGCGTACGCGAAGTCCTATGAAAAACGCATCTTTAAAAAAAATTATACAACCTAGGGTTAAAAATGTAAAAAAAGTATTTGGCTTTGTAGCCAACAAGAGAATTAAATATCCAGTCGCTAAACTTAGTCTTTTGTGAGATTTTTATTAAGCGTAATTGAGAAATAGCATCAGCTCTTATAAGAACAGATTACATATAATTAGTAGTTTTAAAACATAACTCTATCTTCTTACTTAAAAGTAATTCCGTATATAATTATTATAATCCTATAAGTTTGTCTGCATTCTGTAAAAACTCTTAGTGTCACTGCTGCTGTGTATGTTGGTGTCACTGCATGACTCTATGCTTCCAGCAACTTATGTCCATACATACATGTGTAGATTAATAAGACTGTAATTTGATTTGCAATATACAGTAGTGATCATGAAATACTCGAGGCATAACCATGTGAAAAGTGAACGCATTTATTTGATAAAAACTGTATAAAATTCATATCATCTTCTGTTTTCATTTGTTGATCATAATAAATACAAATTAGCCATATAACGTTTTATTTTCTATTTAAGAAAGAAATATTGAAATAAGTTCAAAATTTCTAGCGCCGCAAAAATGCTGAGTAAAATATTAGTAATAAAGGTGGATTAATTATTATACATATACAGTTTTTAAATTTTATTCATATAACTCTATGATGAATTGGTGTTAATTAATCGGGTATGTTCTGTAAACCGAATCCGCAAAAAATTTTTCGTTTTTAAAACGAATACACATACTTAGGTGTTCTTTAAACCGAAATCGCATAATTTTACTCGGTTTACAATCGAGTAGATAAGTCCGGTCACAATTATATCGAATGTACTATTTTCTTAATAAATAGCTGACGAAACATAAAAAAACAATTACCAACTTTTACTTGAAGTCTTTCTGTTATTAAATTAAGTCTAATTATATACTCTGTAATAGATTTTAATACAAAATAATCAATTTAAAAAACACTGCAATATTTCTCCAAGTTCTTGTTAAAGTATGCAGATAAAGTAGATGGATGAATAAAAGCACATTTTCACTAAATTCATTAGAGAAGATCATAAAAAATCAGAATCAATATGAATAAACATTATTTTGAAAAAATTTTCAGTAGTATAATTTTAATTTATTGTTAAATAAGTTATCTTTAAGTAAATATTTATGAAAATATGATACCAATTTTAAAATTGTGCTTTTTCCCGAAAAATATGTCAAATGTATTATTACATACTTTATAATATTCTCATAAAGTATTTGTTATAAAAGCAAACTGAATAACTGAGGACGTAAGCTTATCGATATAGTACTATTTCGCTAATGCTTACTTAGCTCATCAGTGGATTTTACCTAATTTCTGAATACAAATCCAAGATTCTAATATTTAAAATTCAACTAATCAATCGAGAATTGAAGTTGAATACCAAACACAAAACCAAAAATCTATAAACAAAAACATAACAATTCATGAGTTTACTTTTTTTTTTTTTAGAACACATCGGCCATCGGCCAGCATAACTAATGTATTTTGAATCAAATGAAAAATTAAAATATGAAACAAAAGAATATTAAAATCTAACACCGTGCACATGTAGTATTGTATATTAACTGTATTTATTTTGGGAATATCTCTTTACATATGATTCTAATTATATATATGGATATGCTTTCCTCCTCAGTTATTGAGTTTACTTTTTTTAAAAAATAATTTATGAGAATATCATATTTCATATCATATAATCATATATAAAGAGATATTCCCAAAATAAATTCAGTTAATATTTATGAAAATATTTTATTTATTTATTTAATTTATTTTTCCAATATCACAAAATTTTAAATCAATATGGCGACCAAATTGTTGTTTACTTCGAAAATCAAAGCTATACAACTTTTTTTAACAAGTATATCTCAATGTAACTCTCTGAATAATGCAGTAATAAATAATGTAAACAGTATTTAAAAAAGAAACAATACGATTAAAAATGAAAATTTTTTAAAAATGTGTTTTTTTAAAATTTTTTTGAGTAAATTAAATACATTTTCACCTCATGTAATTAGTTGGCATTGAATGATCTGGCAATACTACATTTTGGTAACATATGTTTACTTTGAAATATTGACGAAAGCAACTTCGAATGTTGGAAATCGTGTGATTTTTAGAACACCAAATAAGCATTTATTCACTCGTTTTTAAATCGACTCGGTTTACAGAACAGCGCGAATTATTTTTTTTTATTTTTTGGTTCTATATGTATAAGTTTGAAACTTGCCCGATCTCGAAAATATCGTCCCATTCTTGCGTGAATGCATTCTATTTAATAAAGGAAAGTAACACTCAGGCAATGACTGCCTAATACTAGGTGTTAAATTCTATAGGAAAGAGATTTGGTGGAGGAATAGACAAAGGAAAGCTTCATTACTTTTAAAACTTTGCTTTTGCACTTTTTTCATAGCAGTGTTTAATCTATATTTAGGAAACTATTTTATTAGTTATTTTACGTCGCCTATAACGGTGCATAACATTGTCGCAAGAGGACGCTCTCATGTTACTTTGGCATTATTATGAGCTGAAAGCTGTAGTGTTCTGTGCGAAGTTATTTTTTTTTTATCTAGGACCAGCACTCAGGAGATGACTCCTACACATGCGAAGCATTGTGCTGGGAACTATAGGAAAGGTAGTAGGAGAAACGACAGGAGGAGAAGCTTAATTAATTATTTTTGCAGCTCTGCTTTCGCACGTTCTTTGTTTATACTCGTAGCAGTGCTGAAGCATCGGTAGCCATTTTTATTATTATTTTACTTCGCCGGTGCTACACAATACCGACGAAGGAGGGCGTTCTGATGTGATTGTGGATTGCTATCAGCTGAAGCCGGTATTGTTCAGTGACCAGTGACTATGCCTTCGCCACTGAAACCTTCCGACAACAACTAACACACAAAGACACACTAATGCACATCAGAAAAATGCGAGATGTTTATTTTTATTTAAAAATTTTTTTGTCTGAAACTGGGGTTGAACCCAGGTCTGTTTTTGGGTTGTGTAGTCAACGTGCAGACTACCATCCATCGTGCCATCGCCACCCAGTCGACATTGCACATATCATTAAAGTCTACACCAAACGATGGTGATAGCACATGTCTGCGTTTTGTAGACGATTGGGATAATGAGGCTGTGTCATGGAGAGCTGTCCCAAAGGTTTGCTTCGACGTTTCATGTTAATAATGAACATAAATAAAAATTATAAAAAAAGTTTTAACACATGTGAAACTTCAATTCATAATAGGAAGTGAAAGAGATTTTGTAATTAAAGCACAACTGCATATTGTAGTCCTGCCCATGTAAAATCATAGTTTGTTCAAATAATAATTCGTAAGAAGACCGTCCTGTCGTTTGAATTGCACAATTAATAATTGGTAAATATTCATCCCATTCACGTTGATCACTACAAATATATGACCGAAGTGCTTCGTTGATAGACCGATTTACCCTCTCACTTGCATTAGACTGTGGGCTATGAACTGGTGTAAATTGACGACGTATTCCAAACTTTTCCAATAAATTTCATAGCTTTTGTTAATTATATTATTGTATAGCCAAAGTCATAACGCATTTTTTTTTAGAAGTTTATTGTTAATTTTCAGTCAATAATAATTGCTTCATAATAAACTATTGGAGTTTAAAATGAGATTGTTTCTCTGGAAATTCTTTTGGCATATGAAATCAATATGTATTACATTTGTATGAAATACCTAACCTTCTCTTAAACATATTTGAGTAAGAAGCTAATTCACCACTAAGAGAAGTATAGATACGAGTACAGTTGAATCGCAATAGAGTGAACTAATTCGTGCAATGTCTGATCACTCTATCGGAAATGTTCACTTTAAAGAGTCTGTTAAAAAAATTTTTTTTTTTAAATCTATATTTATTAAATGAAGTAAAGTAATTGTTAAGAGCTTTTTGCTTTGTATAAGTATTTTTTTACACGCTAGGTCGCGCAATTGATGCAAAACTAAAATGTTTTTGTAATTTTTTGTGCTATTTTCTGCTAATTCAATGACTTTTTCAAAAATCTGCACGGCCATTGGAAATAAACTTTCAGCATTCCTCCATTCCCCTATGATATCAGTAGTAAAAACTTCCTGCAAATATAAAATTTATTGGAAATTTTTAGTGGATACTAAACCAACTCACGTTTGGATTACCAGCTTGAATTTGTTTGCGTTACCAAAGGCTAATGGTTTTAATTTATCGAGCACAGTGATGTTCGCGCATCCCAAAAAAGTTATTCTTGCTTTCTGAATTTTTCTTCCTGGTGCTGTTTTTTCATGTGCACAAACATAGGTCTTTTCGGGCAACATCTTCCAAAAGAGATCAGATTCGTCCGCATTATATATTTGCTCTTCACAAAATCCATGCTCTCTAATCATTTCGCCTAGCTTTTTTTTAAATGGATCGACGGCAGAAATATCAGAGGAAAGCTTTTCTCCACAAATTCTCAAAAATCAATTTCTTGCTTTGAAGTTCTGCAGCCTACCTGCGCTTGCATTGCAACCAGCTTTTTTCTCCAACATTTCATGAAATTTTTTAGCTTTTTCTTTCAACATTTCTCCACTTACTGACAGATTTTAGCGCGTTGACTTAAAAAGCAATTGTAAGTCAATTTTTCAACGCTCGGGTATTCTGCTTTTCTGAACGACTTTCTTTTAAGCGCACTTTTACTTAAGTATAAAACACTTTTAATTTTACATTTATTGTTTTTAATCCCACTCATTGTGGATTTTTCTACTCCATATTTCTTTGCAAGAACCTTAGCTCCCACACAATTGGGTAGTTCTTTAATTTTTTTTTACTTTATTCCAATAGTAATAAATGTTTGACTTTTATTAGAACTCATTTTATTACTTTTTATCTGCACATAAACACTTAACGAGAAAACAAAAACCACTAAAGTAATCCAGCTCACTCTTTTCAAAGATCTTAAAAAAACTAGAAGAAAAACTAGAAGTAAAATAAAAATGATTGCAAATTCAACAGAAATTTAACGGTTTAAAAAAAATTTTGCTTGCTTACGCATCGACGCATGCCCGATTGCATCTGTAATTATGGGCGGTATAAACATCCGGGAATCAGAAGCTGTCACTTTTGACGTGGGAAAATTTATACCATATATATATATTTAAAAAAAAAAACGATTACTTCTGCAACTTTGTCGATTTTGTATTAGAAAAAAAAAGTTCACGCTATTGAGTTGGGTATTGTTCACTCTATAGAGTAACTAATGAAATTGGTAAATTGGTAGTTCGTAATATCGAGTTGTTCATAATACCAAGTGTTCACTCTATTGCGATTCAACTGTATAAATATTAAATGCTAAAAAAACTTAATAATGAGAAATTATACGTTGCAAGATTTTTAAGTTGCTTATATTTTTTTGTAGCTTAGCTAATAGTGTTTCTATTTCATGAAAACAGTGAACTTGACATAGTTTTTCGCGCAACTAACGTAATGTTGTTCAAAAGACAACAAAAAGTAGTAATTTGCTTTTATCCAAATTAAAAAAGAAACGTTTAAGGTCCCATACATATATCTATGTAGTAATTAGCAAATAAATTTTATAATTTTCTGTGGAGAATGGAGTAAATTGTTGTTGATCATAAAAATTATTTTCGAAAAATTCAGGCTATATTTTTTTTTCTCAATTTTTATTGTTACAGTAACATTTACATTTATACAATAATTTAATTTTAATTTTAAGAGATCAATTCTTAATCAAATGTTTCTACTTAATCATTTACAGCAATGTTTTTAATAAGTATATTTTTATTTTATCATTTATACATTTATTTAGGGAAAAAGGGATATCAAAAACCCCATAAGTAGAGCAGTAATGTCAGAGGATAAAAACAAGGGATAAGCGTTATCAAACTAATGCATTGATGTGTAGCTAGAGTATCTACAACGATTTTTAAAGTTTTGAGACAATATAGTAAGTTTATTTTTAACTAATTTTATATTAGACATAGAGTGCAAAGTTTGTGTGGAAAAATGTATTGGCAAATTATATATCATTTTGAGTAGTTTATTTTGAAATATTTGTAGTTTTTTAAGATGACAATCAGAAGTGACATACCAAGCATGCGCCGCGTAAAACATTATAGAATGGAATATTGTTTTTAATAGAAGAAGTTTGTTGTGTGTATTTAGTTCAGACTTTCTGTTTATTAACGGGTACATTATTTTAATTGTTGTATTAATTTTGTGTACAATATATTTTATATGTTCATTAAATAATAGTTTTTTATCCAGCATTATACCAAGATATTTAACCTTGTCATCCCATGGAATAGAGTCGGTACCAACAATAATGTTGGTTTGTGGTAGAAATAAACTTTTTCTTCTTCTTGTAAAGAAGATAGACTGAGTTTTTGAGGGGTTTATCATTATTTTCCATTTCTTAAAATAGTCGGTAACTATTTTACTTGATTCCTCCAAGTTGTGTACGATATCTTCCGGTAATATTTCTGAACTAAGTATAGCTGTGTCATCTGCAAAAATAGATGAATTACATCCATGTAAAGATGGAGAATCATGCGTAAAAAGATTGTATAAAATTGGAGAAAGACATGATCCTTGTGGACATCCAGCAGGAATATCGTAGTTCTGTGAACAAATTTTTCCAGTATGAACTTTAAATGTTCTGTTTGATAAAAAACTTTTTATTATTTTGACAAGCGCAGAATCCAGTCCAGTTGTATATAGTTTATAAATTAGGGCATCATGGCAAACAGAATCAAAGGCCTCTTTTATATCCATTAGGACCATTCCTGTTGACTTACCTTCATTGAAGGAGTTCTTGACAATATTTCTTATTCTAACAAGAGGCTGAATTGTGTTGTGTGCCGAACGGAATCCAAACTGTTGTGGCGCTAAAATGTTGGCTTCTTCCGTGAAACAAACTAGTTTTTCTTTAATAATTTTTTCTAGTATTTTAGACATTGTGTTTAGTAAGCTTATTGGACGATAGCAGTTAGGATTGCTGCTGTCTTTTCCAGGTTTGGGTATTGCGATGGTTTTTGATTCTTTCCAAATTAATGGGAAGTAACAAAACTGTAAGCATAAGTAGTAAATACGACACAGAACTTTTAAAGCTTTCGCTGGAATTTTCTTCAAACTAAAATTTGAGATGCCATCAATTCCTGGCGCTTTTTTGTTTTTTAAATTTTTAATAATATTTTTAAGAGTATTGATGCTAACCGTTATATGACTTAAGTTTGGATCATTATCAATCGTACTTAAGGTACTGCTTACTACAGTTTCTGTACCCAAGTCACTTAAGTTTAAAGAAATATTATGACTCGAAAAGAAATTTTGAGCCAGTATTTCAGCTTTGTCATTATTAGTTACATACAAACTATTATTTTGCTTTAGCGTAGGTATACAATTTGCTTTTTTTTTAAGAACTTTGTAGAACCTATGGGTAGATTAGATAGAACGTTGTTCCACTGCTGATTTTTAAATTCTAGAATTTGACTTTTAATGACATTGTTTAAGAAGTTCATTTGTGCTTTAAAAACTGGGTTTTTTAATCTTATCCACTTCCCACGAGCACAGTTTCTTAATTTAATAATTTTTACAATCGATTCCGGCAATCTTTTCACGTAAATATTTGGTATTGAAATTTTTGGTACACCAGCATCTCTAGCATCTTTCAAAACATTCGTAAATTGTTCAATTAGGCAGTCAATATCATTTTCAGTACTAATATCCATTTGCGAAAGCGAATCAACATTATTATTTACATGGTTTGTAAATATATTCCAGGTTGCGTTTTTGAAATTATATTTTTCAGAGACTAACCGATTACAAGAAAAGTCTATAGAAATGTGTACTGGCATGTGATCAGAGTTCAAACTGTGGAAAATTTGTGCTGAAGATACTTTTCAGGCTATATATATACAAATTTTTTCTATCAATGTTTTATGTAAAATGGAAGTAAAATTTAGAAATTGCTGGAATATTTTAAGAAATATTTAGCAATGTCATCAGGATAATTTGCCTTTTTTTATAATTCATTCTGTTTTTATATTTCTTTTTGCATCTATCTATCTGTCTAAGAAATGCGGAAATAAATAAATTTTTCACATTTTAACACCCAAGTTGTTGTGCCTCAGTGTTAATGAACACTTAAAACCCATCTTTTTTGTGTTTTAGTTGAGCAGCAATTATTAAAAGAAGCGCGTTAATTTTATTGTAACGTGTACATTTAAACAGTACACATTTTTAAAAACCAAAAAATGAGAGAAAAACAATATGAATTAAATTTCTATTACACTAGAGCCTCCATTTGCGTCGTATAGATGTTAGTCGTTTCCAAGAAGCGAATAAATTTTTATACTCGGAAAAAGTTTGTGCTTTCTGAAGTGGAAATTTAAAATATATAATCGAAGCTTCAAGCGCAGGTTAGTAATGTTATAAGTACGTTTTGGTTTTTATGTTCTTAATTTAGTTTCACACGTCACATAATAATTATTAAATAATAATAATTATTAATATAAAATGGGATTAAAAAAGGGAAAAAATATCAACATCGATCAATATCGAGCGCTAAGCGCAAAAACAAAGTACCTGACATATTTTTCGAAATTGACATTTTGATTAGGATCGGGTAGTGCGTCTATATTAGCTGCAGACTACCTTAAGCCATAACTGTATTTCTTTTTTCAATTATATATTGTTAATTATTTCTAATTTCTATTATTAATAATGAAATACTTTTCTGCACTTTACTTTACTTTGTAATTCCTCTGATGTCAAAGAGTCTTATTCAATTCTGAATCTGTGTTTAGTAGCCATTAATATTAATTATTTTACTTCTACGAAGATGCTACACAATACCAATGAATAAGGGCACTTTGATGTTAGTTGTGGGGTAGTATTAACTGAAGCAGGTACTATGTAGTGGCAACTGACTATGCCTACCCCAATAAAACTTACCGACAACCACACACTAAAGCTTATTAGAAAAATGCGAAGTGACTTAGTCGGATATTGTGCTCGAGCCTAGGACCATTGGTTTTGTAGTCAACCTGCTAACTACCTCAGCCATCGTTACCCTTAAAATAAGAGGAAGTCATATGACTTTTTTTAATCAAAAATGTATTTTATTTGCTAAATATTAAAATTTTTTACCCAACCAGTAAAAAGTTAATGCATTTATATAAAAAAACTTATTCGATTTGCGTTGAATTTCGCCGGTCCCTATTAAAGACGCAAATAGGAGCTCTAGTGTAATTTGTTGAATTTCATAAAACATAATATTAACATCACATTTAAGGTAATTTGCCTAGACATCAGTGATAGAAAAAGTAGCAAAAATAGTTTGAAGAAAGAAATTCAGAAAATGTTAGTTTCGCTTTTAATGTGGTACTCATGCGTGAGATGAAAAAGTACAGTGGGTGGATTTAATATGCCAACAATATTTATTTTATAAAAAGCTTAAATATACAACAGTTTGCTTCAAGTAGAACAAAAAACAAAAACAAACATATGTGCACAGTTTATAATGAAAACAAAACCAAAAAATACCAAGGACAAGTGTAAGTTATAGATGGTTAAATTTAGAGCTTCATTATGGGGAAAAAATAACGCAGAAAAATCTCATACTCTATTATTAAAAAAATAATAAATATGCAAATATGTTCTGTAAACCGAATCCGCAAAAAATTTTTCGTTTTTAAACCAATACACAAACTTAGGTGTTTTGTAAACCGAAATCGCATAACTTTATTCGGTTTAAAATCGAGTAGATAATTCCGGTCGAAATTAAATCGGATGTACTATTTACCTAATAAATAACTAATTAAACAAAAAAACAATTGCCAATTTTTAGTTGAAGTCTTCCTTTGATTAAATTAAGTCATATTATATACTCTGTAATAGATCTTAATACAAAATAATCAATTTAAAAAACACTGTAATATTTCTCCAAGTTCTTGTTAAAGTATGCAGATAAAGTGGATGGATGAATGAAAGCACATTTTCACTAAATTCATTAGAAAGATGATTAAAAATTTACTTTTAAATAGAATAAACATTATTTTGAAAAAATTTTCAGTAGTTTAATTTTAATTTATTGTTAAATAAGTTATCTTTAAGTGAATATGTATGAATATAGTTTAAAATTTGTTAATTTTTCCAAAATCACAAAATTTTAAATCAATATGGCGATTGTTGTTTACTTCGAAAATCAAAACTGTCCAACTTTTTTTAACAAGTATATCTCAATGTAACTCTCTTTGGTAACATATGTTGTCATTGAAATATTGACGTTTAAAATAAAGCAACTTCGAATGTTGGAAATCGTGTGATTTTTAGAACAACAAATTAGCATTTATTCGGTTTTGAGAAATCAGTCGTTTTTAAATCGACTCGGTTTATAGAACGGGGCGGATATACAGCTAATTATTTACATTTACTGATAACCACAAACCGTGTACAAAATTCGAAGAACTATTAAAGGCTGACGATGGCTGAACTAGTCTGCACGTTGCCTACAAAACCAAAGAGTCTTGTGGCCGAGTCCAGTTTCAGACTAATTCAAAAAAGAAAATAAAACATCTTGTACTTTTTCTGATATGCATTACTGTGTCCTTGTATCAGTTGTTGTCGGTCACTGAACAGCAATTATAAATAAAAATTTGAAATGTATTATTACATACCTTAAGATATTCTCATAAAGTAAATGTGAAAATAAAATCCAATTCTTTTATAAAAATTTCGGCCAAGAAGTAGATGCAATAAATATGGGCGATAAGGATATCTTCGTCGAGTGTATTTAAGAACTGCGCACCAGCTATCTTATAGCTCTGTAGCTCCATTCGAAAAAGGGGCAAAAAAATAAAAAAAAAATTCGAATATAAAAATTTCAGGTCTCCAGCTATAATGCAAGTACCTCATTTAAATAAGAGGGAAATCTATTATTTACTCCAAGATTTAAATGTCCCGTTTACAGATTTTTCTTTTTATAATTAGCTCATTATCTGTATTCCCAGTTTAAAATAGCTTTCTACTTATAATGGAAGCGTCCCATACAAATAAATGTGAGATCTCTAGCTATAATGAAAGTGTCCCATACAAATAACGGGAAAACTTAAACTATGCCTAATTTTAGATATCTAGCTATAGTGGAAGTGTCCAATAAAATAGATGAGTAATTGGCTACCAAAATATGAATTTTCTACGCCCTCATATCTAAGAAAGCTTTAATGGTACAACTTGCAAATTTCTCACACCGGCTTCGTGGAGAGTCCTTATGTTTAAAGTTTCATAATTTTATGGTAAAGGAACCAAGGTTATGAAGGAGATAAAAATAGGCCGAAAGGTTTCGTGAAAATATACAGCGTGTGTGCTACGCCCTAAACTTGGCCTTATACAGTACCGTTCGTTTAGATTTTGAAGAAGGTGAAACTCAGCTGCGATTTTTTAATGAATGCAGATTGAATTGAAATCCGGACTTCTAGCCCAAAGAGTGCCAAAACATATTTATCATTTTCATTGCTCAACTCACAATCTTTTGCAAATGATATTGTATCATTGCATTTGCAAAGCTGTGTTTTACTCTATATTATCAAAATAAACCCATATGCGTCTGCTACACTGTTATAAACTATTTATTATACATACATACAGCAAACAACAACAACAAAAGAAAAAATAAATAAAATATGGAAAATCAAAAAATAAAACGTTTAAAAAGAGAAAATCCAAGAAGCGAAAAGGATATATCGGAAATATTAAACTGTATGAAAGTAGATGTAAGACAAATCATAAGAATTTCCTTGGCAAAAATCAATGTTTTACACAATTGGTGGAAAATTTTAACAATTGCAAAACTTGCACTATCAAATGCACAAGATTGTAAGTGGTGGTATTGTTTTATTTATATTAATTGAGCTTCAGACCTTTCTTTTTTTTTTTTTTTTTGTCTTGGACTTGGCAAGAACTAGGAAATTAGGTTATGGGAAGGAGGATAGAGGGAGTAGTGTTTATTGACATTTGATTTAAATCTTCCCAAGTTAAAAGTGACAGGAAACACCTCTGCGGGTAGTATATTCCACATTCGTGCCGGTCGGCCAAAAAACGAATTTTCCCTGTAATGCGTAGTGCGAGTCGCCGTCAAATCGACCACAAATGGATGCGCTCTTAATGATGATCGCGTCGTGCGCGCGAATACCCGGGTTTCGGGAACAAGTTCCCTGATTTCATTAGAACATCTCCCATTATAGTAACGATAGAACAACGAAACGCACCCCACGTTGCGACGATGCTCAAGAGAGTCAATAGAGTTGGCTACCCTACTGTGTCCTATGAGTTTCTTCGCCCTTTCTTGTACACGGTCGAGTAACTTCAAAATAGTCTTTGAAGCACCGGCCCACACATGAGAGTTGTATTCCATTTTCGGTCGGATGTAGGCTCAGTCCATCGGACATCACACTGAATTTTCATGCCAAGAACATCAAGAGCTTCTGATTCCTCAATGTTTATGCCACCCATTTTTACAGATGAGGCAGCGTGATCGTGCATACGGCGGTGTGTTAGCATGCAGCATTGGATCTTTTGGGAATTGAAATCGACCCTGTTCGCGTGACTCCATTCCAATATTCTCGTGAGGTCACCTGTTAGCGAATCATTCATATTCTACCGCGTCGCCGCGATCATAGTTGATGTCGGCCTACGATCAAATGAATATGAATGGCAGATACTGCTGTCATCTGCGAAAGAGTAGATAGAGTTTGAGGTATGACATAGGAGGTCATTAAGAAAAATAATAAATAGGGTAGAAGAAAAAATGGAGCCTTGTGGTACCCCTGAATTGATCTTGAACTCGTTAGATGAGATCCCGTCTATAACAACTCTTATAGCGCGATCCCTGAGAAAGCTCGATATAAATCGAGAGAAGATATCGCCGACACCAAAAGCAATAATTTTGGACAAGAGTGCTCCATGCCACACTCTGTCAAATGCTTTTGAAATATCTAGAGCCACCACCTTACTTTCGCCAAAATGGTGGATGGATCGGCACCATTTTTCCGAGAGGAAGGCTAATAAATCACCCGTGGAACGTCCTCCACGGAAGCCATATTGCCGGTCGTTAAGTAAGCTATTGGACTCCAGATATTTCATAAGATGGAAATTTAGCATACTCTCCATTACTTTAGAAATGGTAGAGCATATTGCGATTGGTTGATTGCTTTCCGGCAGGTGAGAATTACCTGCAAACATTTCAGCAAGGAGGTTAGCCTTTTCAACTGGTCAGCCTTTAAAAGAGACGGAATAGAAGAACTAGCATTTCCCCTAACTCTTTTAACGAATGACCAAAAGCTTTTACTTCCCCGTGGGGCAGTAAGTACTTTAGCGTGAAGACTCTGCTCGTACAAAGCTTTTGCACGTCTTAGCACTTTGGCACATGAAGATCTCGCCCTTTTGCGCATCATATCAGTATCTGCGTTTTTATCATTCCGCCAGACACTAAATGCTTCCTCTCTGGATCTGACTGCAAGTCTGCACGTCTGATTAAACCAAGACTTTGGTCTAGGCCTAATCGAAATTTTCTTCGATGGTATGAACGTTTTCATACCAAGCAATATTATGTTTTGGACCATTTTAGCCATGGCATTGACATCATTGTCTAAGAAGCAGAGCCTCCAATTGAAATGCCGAAAGAAATCGTTGAGCTCTGCCCAACGTACCTTTTCGTAAATATATTTCGAACGTTTCGTAGCTGGCGGTGAAACGCCTCGAAGTTCCGCAAACGAAAAGGAGGCAGAAATGGTGCAATGATCCGAATTACCGAGAGGTGCGCTAATGTTCATTTCATACTTTTCAGGGTGTGAAGTGAGAAATAGGTCGAGGGTGTTGTGTTGGTGCCCGTCAACACATGAAATATGTGTTGGTTCATTCACTAATTGCGCAAGGTGATTGTGCGCTGCGAATAGCTCAGCATATTGGCCTTCTGGAGTTGTATTGCACGAATGGCGGAGCCACGATAAATTATGGACATTGAAATCACCAGCAATAACGATTTCACTGTTCGGGTAATTTTCGAGGATCCCCGATATAATGTCGGAAAGGGCATCGAAGTTCTGTATAGTTTTCTCACTTTCCGTGTTTGGGCTTCTGTAAAGAAACCCGAAATGCAGAAGATGTGCCCTGATTTTGAATTTAACCCAAAGACAGCTAAATTCGGGATCATGCGTGTCTAAAGATTGCTGGCACTGGTACACAACTTCATTGCGTGTATAAATTGCAAGGCCCCTGTGTATATAGAAAAGAGATATGAGGTGATACCCAGGTATGTGAAAATCCTGTGGGTCAGCATCCTCAGCCACCTGGGTTTCACTTAAGGCAAAAACATCCGGCCGATGGAGACAAACGTAAGCATAGACAGAGAAGAAATTTGCCCTTAGACAACGTATGTTGCAGAAGTCAATTCTAAATCGGCCTGTCATGATTAACGCGAGAAAACCTAAATAAAATGTCAATCTTTTGTATTGTAGTTGCCACTGAGCTAATCGCTGCTTGAACGACTGCCGGTGATCAGTGTTACTTCTTCATCACCAAACACAATGGCACCAACAATGCAAAAGATTTAGTCGGGTATGGTAAAGGGAATTAGCACAATGCCACGAAAAAGGCCATGAAAGACCTCATCCGGTCACCGTGACCCGAAGTGACAACAGTGTTTGGTGGTGTCAACACTGTCCAATATCGTTCGCCCGTCACTGGTATAACGGTTTTCTCTTTTTTTGTTTTTTTTTCTCCTAATTATTTCACTGTTCAATTGTTATTGTTTGTTGTATTTTATTTAAGTTTATTGATTTTTGTTATTTGTTGGTGTACATAAGTAAATTATTTAAGTTCTTTTTTTTAAGTTTATTTTGTTTCTCTATTTGTTACTGTTTATTTATTTTATTTTATTTATTTTTTCACTTGTTCCTTTCCTAGTTTGAATCTATTCTGAATTTAACCACTCCAATTATATCCATTCCACGACCAAACAGCGGACTAAAGGAAAACGCGTGTCAACCAGGCAAACGAATAAACACTTAAACAAAAGAATTTTTTAATTCCAATATTTTAATAAATTTATTGTGGTCTTTCTACAAATGTATGTATCAATATATCCTGATTACGACAAAAGTGTACAGTAGATGTGGTATGAAAATGAATGCGTATAAAATCACTCGAAATAATTGATACGCCTAAGATTAAAATGTGCGCTCGTATATTCACGCATTTATAAAAATTAAAAAAATCAGTTGTCTTTTCTTAGTTTTCTTAAACTTTCACAAAAAAAATTTTAGAATCTAATAAATCGATTACAACAAATCTGCAAATTATAAGATAGTCTAATATAATAATATATTTGTATTATAAAAGGTGTAGGTGTACTTTTGTCACAACTTGTACATAAAATACCTTAATTTTTTGCCTACTTGTCTGCAAAACATCATTAATTAATTTTGAAGACAGTGTGCTATGGTTTAATGATTTCTTATGTATCCATTTCGAGTTCAAAAAACCAACATAATAATTGGAAAATCAAGTTGTATATATCTATGTACAAGTGCACATACATATTCGCCACTATTTTGTTATATTTTCATATTCACAATGTTGTCAATTATCCGAATAAACGTTCATGACCTATTGTGCCAGCGTGCACAATTTATGGGATTTGTTCCCAAATAGGAATTTTGTCGTGATTGTAGATAAACATTTCACGTAAAACCCCTGGTAATTTTTTTTGAGAATAACGCGCTGATATAATAAATCATTATAATCCATATTGTTCCAAGTTGATTACTAATACTTGTTTCTTTTATAAGTAATGACAACATATAAAAATTTTAAAAAACCAATTTGCATTCATACATAGCTGTCAAAAATATATTTTGCAGCGAAAACAATTTAGACATATGAGACCAGGTTTTTTTTTGGGTGACAAAGGACTGTTTCCCTTTGCTGTGCCCAAACAAAAATGTCTGAATATGCGGTTTAAGACTTACCGCGTTATGAGAAAACGACTGTTAATGCGTTAAAACCGGTTTACTCAAACAAAATTCCTCTTTGAAGGCGACATTAATTTCAACAACCGTTTTTGATTTAGAGTTCTCAGCCCTACTGGGCTAAAATTTTATCATTTTTAGTTTCTTGAATAGAATAACAAGTTCACTAAAAAATTCATGATTGATTTGGCTTGGAATTGCCCAAATGTGAATTTAATGTCATTCGGCCACCCATACTTTGTTTCGTTAATTTTCTTAACATTTTGTGTATATATTAATTTGGATACGCCTATCGTGTTTTTTTTCCTCCGCACAAATTGACCCACCTTAATGTGTATTCCATATATGGCATAATTTGCAATAATAATGCTTTCTCTTTTCATCCATTATTAACATGCAATCTCCGCAAATAATTTCAAATATGTGCCTGCATACCTAAAAACCCGAGGATCTGTTCGTAAATGTATCATGTCCGTAAATGCAAACAGTGGCAACTGTGCAACTACCAAATATTTGTAAATGTAACATAGCAAAATATTTTCCACAAATAAATAGAAAATACTAGATGTTTTATACGATGGTGATTGTGCACATTGTATTAGTTCTTTTCGAATACATTGCAATATTGTTAAAAAAAAAAGAATAATTTTCTGATAAAAATATAGCAACGCAATAAAAAGTGTGGCATCTCTTTATATGTTACAACAGAGCATATATTCGCAACGTTTTTTGCTCAAGGTTTTCTTTAAATGCAAACCGAGTAAATTGAAGCAAATGGCAAACACGTACATTTTGTTGTTGTGTAGACGATGCATTTTTGCACACATTTGCAGAGTGTTCACAGTTTTCACAGTTTTCACTACCGAACGTGAGAACCACTATTAATCACAAAAATAGATAAAGCATTGGTTTTGAAAATATTGTTTAAATTTTTAAATTACTTTATATGTACATACACTAATTCAGGCCATTAAGGATGCTTGGAATCAAATTTCGTTGGATTACATATGTAAATTCTCTTCATCTGCCAATGAAAACCCGTGTATTTGAAGTTATTAAAAACAAAGCGGGTTGTACCCATTACTAATACTTCTTAAATAAAGTCAAATAAATTAAAAAAACAAGAGTAACTGTTTTTCATTAAAATTAGTTAAAGTGCCTTTATTCAAGTGAACCAGAAAAAATAGAACATTATTGAATTTTTTTTTTTGATAAACTGCTTAAAAAAGTTCTTCAGTAAAGAAACCATTATTGTCATGATTTGTTTTATATCTCAATATATCTAATTTCTATTTCTATTTTAAAATTCTGCAACCGGTTAAAAATTGCAAAAGATACAGGCTGCTGAATATGGAATTTTTAGTGCCTTTAAATAAGTGAACCGGAGTGTATATACAGAATTAAATTATGATGTCAAATGGTAGAAAAATGTTTTCTAGATATTTTTGTATAAAGAAATATTAATACGCTTATTGTTCAACAACAAAAAATTGTGCAACTGCATCGAGACATTACCGCCAGAAAGATGTAAGCGGTTTCAAGGAGGTCTTTACTTTCGCTCTTTACATAGTCTTAATATGTTTTCACTCCGAAATGTACCTACAGCGAAAGCTAATTGCGCGTATGTGCAAACTATACGTATTTTTCTTTACTCTAAACTGGGCACCTGCGGGTAAATTTGAGACGTTTTGAGAGAGTAATGTTCTTGTTCTTCTTGCACGAAACAGCTCGCACTTTTTCTTCGGGATAGTTTGGGCAAGTAAGCAAGTGTTAAAAAAATAAAAAATGACAAATTAACCAAATTAAGTGCACTCGCGATAACGCGGACAAAGAATCCATATTTATGAAATTGGCTTTTATTAAAATATTTATTTATACATTAAATCACACAACATTATATAATAATTTTGAATTATTCACTTATGTTTGTATGGATGTATATACATACATGCATCCCCATCTTAATAAGTAACTTTACAAAAATTAGTTATGTATTAAATGAAGAGATCGATTACACTGCTTTGTGCTGCTTTTCCTTTGCAAAATTTGTATTAAAATACCAAATGAAATTAATTCTCCAAAAATACAATTTGTCATACGAATTTTCTTAAACCAGCGCAAAATCACACTATGAGATGCAGTGAATCATTTACTAACAGACCCATATCAAAACATAATCACTCGCTGCTGCACTACTTCTACTTTGCTTTTTAACTAATTACTTTAACATAGCGATATCATTGCAGGCAAGTACTTACCACCCTCGCTTACGAATAACAAGTTATTGAAGTGGCGATGACTGAAGTTTTCTGCACATTGACTACAAAAGCAAAAATTTTCTGGGTTCACCGCAGTTTCAAACTAAAGATAAAAACATCTCGAATTTTTTCAGATGTGCATAAATTAGTGTGTCTTTGGAGCAGTTGTTGTCGAAAGGTTTCAGTGGCAATGGCATAGTCACTGGTCACTGAACAGTACCGGCTTTAGCTGTAACAAATACACAGGCACATCAGAACGCCCTCCTTCGTCGGTATTATGTAGCACCAGCTAAGTAAAATAATTACTTAAAATGGCTACTAAAAACGAAGCTTTAAAATTTAATACGTCTCTTTGACATCAGAGGCGCTTCAACACTGCTATAAAACAAAAGACGAGCAAAAGCAGAGTTGTAAGATAGTGCAGTTTATTGTTCTGTTTTAAAGTGATATAAAATGGATTTATAGCGGCTTCACCATAAAGTGCAAATGGTTAAAAATGGGTAGTAAATACAAAAATACTTGCATATACATATATATATATATATAAAATACATCAGAATTTACATAAAAATCGACATGTACATGTGCATATCGGTATTAAGAGTATTCCTGCATTTAGAGATTTTTTGTACAATAATAAATACTTCTGTATCAATTGACAATCAAGTCCCTACATAACTGCTTGTAAGTAATGCAGACGGAATGTAGTTTATGGTTGAAAAGTATGCTGTTCGATAGCTGTAACACATTCTGTACTTTTGGTATTTGGGGTTTCGGTTTATATGTTTTATATGTTCACATAAAAATTTAAAAAAAAATTATTGAGAATAACTAAATATACTTGATTATCTATCTATTTACTTTGCCCACACATTTTTTACCATTAGATAATGGACTCTATGGGTTTCCGAGTGAATGTGTCCTAATGATACTGGGGAACCAAGTTGTGAACCTTCCTGTACCTAACACGTTTCTTGACAGTAATTCATGTATGTATGTATGTATGTATGTATTTAAAAAAAATTAGAAAAATTAAATACAGAGAAAAACGTGTAATTTTTTGATGCTATTGGCAAGACAACTGCTAAAGTTTAGCCCAAGCCCTGCTAATAATATTAGACAATGTAGTCCATTTTAGCTGAAGTAGACTGGTTACAACATAGTCCTATGTAATGCAGCCATCGACCATGTCACTGAAAACAACAGCTTATTGTTATGCGAAAAGTGTTCGTGTTTTTCTTCGTATTTACGATTACTCCGTCGCATTAAAATTACTCTCTAAGGTATTCCATTGAGTGGTTACATAGAGCAGTTTTTGGCGTAGTCCGATGGGTTATATGGTCCATCCCTAGGACATCGTAATGTTAAATAAACCATGTTTTCTCCATACATTTGGGTTAGTGTTGGACTAGTCCTAGTCCTCTGTTCCCTGCAGAAGTTAGTGGATTACATGATCCATATTAGTTAAAAAGGAGTAGTTACAAAATGGTCCCATGTAATGCAGGCATGAACCATGTTATTTTCAAGCAAGAGCTTATTGCTGGCCAACAAGTGTTCCTATTTTAACGACCGCAGACATTGCTCTTTAACTTTTGGCAACACTGGCCAAAAACTGTATGCTTTAAGGAAAAAAATTACCACAATTTTGGTTTCATTCGTGTTTAATTTTCTGCTGATAATGCGCGGAGTAGTGACATAGAGTAGTTTTGGGATTACTCTGATGTAACGCATCGCTGGAGTATATGGTCCTCACTTAGGACATCGCAATGTTAAAGGGAACACGTTTATTTCATACATTTGGGTTACTTTTGGACTAGTCGTACTCCCGTATACTCCAATACTTTACAGGCGTGTGTGGAGTAGCCGCAATTTCTGCAGGGATACTACACTATAAATGCATGTGTGAACTAGTCACACAAAGAGCAACTAAAATTCAATAATAAAATACATACGGAATTGCACAGAATTTGAACACATACGAGTATATACAATCTAAAAAAGCAGAAAAAGATCGTACGATTTGCAAGCAATAACAAGAGCATTTGAAGGAACACAGTTTAAAAAAAGTTTCGTCCGAATATATACATATGTATGTATGTGTATATATACATATGTTATTCGAATAAATCAAAAATATCTTTTGCTGGTCGAGGGCACAAAGAAAGTACTTTTTGGCTGACAACGACATAATTTATTTATTAAGACAAAAATGCAATAAAGACAAGAAAAATATTAATGCACTTATTATATTTAATTATCCGCATGTACTTTTATTAAATTGTTCAACGTCGGTTTGTAGATAACGACAGTGATAAAAATGTCATAATATACGAGTAGTTGCTGGTTTTATTCGAAGTTTTTTTTAATAACAATGTAATTAAACCAGCAATAAAAGTGAAATAATTAAATAATGCTGAACAAATAATCACTCATGTGTACAGAATTGAAAAATATTTGAAAAAAAAAGCATGAGTACGAGCTTGAATTTGTTATGTTACCTTCATATGAAAGTCTTCAAGTAAAAAATACTATCCGGGCTGTTTACTTCTTTCCAAGTTTCTTTATTAATTAATGACAATTAAACGAGTTTTCAAAACTCAATAATGCCTTGTTGAAATGCATATATAGCATTTGGTTTACATGATTTATACACCGAAAAATATGTAAGTACAGCGAAGCATCAATTCGGATTCGGAATATATAGAAGATGCGCAGGGTAAGGACAGTAATAATAAGATAAAAATTTATTCTTGAATTTTTTTTACGTGTGTTAAGTATGGCCCAGAGACGCACTATTTTGGAGGTTCTGTGGTACGTCATTATCAAACAGAAGGAAAATGAGAGAAAAAACACGCGCATAAAATTCACTACACGCAATGAGTAATTCGCTCCCTTCCAGAGAATTGCCTGTTTGTGATGCGCCACTACTCGGGATTAAAATACCTCTACATAAATTTAGATCGATTTCTAACAGGGAAAGCCTGAGTTGTCGAAGGTGGTAACTGAGTAATAAATTAAATTTTCTAACATGAATTTAAGATGCATTAAAATAATGCGCTAAAAAGGGCAACAACATTAAAATTGTTTATATAGTAGCTCCGGGTGATTCACTTTCCATAATATAAAATGTGAGCATTTATTTCTTATTATATTTATTTATTATTATATATTTATATATTATTATAGTCCGAAAAGCCATTTGGAAATAGTAACGTTCCAAGTACAACAAAATTATGTTTTATATCGGATGCGTCATATTTTATGTTGGTTTGGCAACATTTAATAATTTTGACATTTGTTAATCAAATAATTGCTCTTTAAAAAAAAAAAAAAAAAAAAAGCTTTTTAAAATGTTAATTTAGTAAAATTTTTACAATGTATCGCAATACACAAAAGAAAAGCAGCCGAAGTAGTGACGTTGTATGTTGGAAAAGTCGGTCTGTTGTATTGACATGGCGTTCTTCAAGATGTTTCATTGATCTGATTGGAAACGATAAATCAACTGAGCCATGTTGTCACCGCAGTTAGTATTTTGGTGTCAGTGACCACTAAGCATTTTGAAGGATGATTTGCTTCCGTATAAAGTGCAGTTGGGTCAACTAATTTTGCTTCATTATCGCCCACGCAATTTTATGGCGTTTGTCCGTTGCGCGAATGGTATATGTAAAAATTTTAGCTCACAAATATTGATGTCCAATGAATCTTATGCACAAAAAAGTATAGTGCAGGTGTTGCTTGAAGCCACCATTTGATACATGTTGTTTTCAAAAGTTAACTATAAGAAAAATTATGTAAACATTTTTTCTTTTAGTCAAAATTAGGGTCTAAGTATCGTGATGCTTCTTATTTAGGGGCAGAACATACAGAGGCATGCGACAGTAATCGTCAATTGCTTAAAGACCGACCATTGTGGTTATTTGTTACTACTGCACAAGGTGCCCCTACTTTTGCCTGAAAATGGCGGATATGGAGAGGAATTCTCCATACAACCCGTAACCCCATGTGTCATACGTACCGTGCGTGGGACGAATGGCAGTTTGTTAGTGTGTCTTATAACGGTGACCTCCAGACACCGGGCGCCTTTTGGTGTTATTTAGTCTTACCGTGACACCGGAACACTGTCGCAGCTCGAACAAACCGTTCCCCATACTCATGGGATCTAAGGAAAAGAAAAACCAAGCAAGAATAATAAAATAGGGTGGCGATGGTCGAAGTAGTCTGCACGTTGACTACAAAATGAAACATTTTTCCTGGGTTCAACCCCAGTTTGAGACTCGTTAAAAAACATCTCGCATTTTTTCTGATGTGGATTAGTGTGTCTTTGTGTCAGTTGTTGTCATAAGGTTTCAGTGGCGAAGGCATAGTCACTGGTCACTGAAGAGTAGCGGGTTCAGCTCTATCCAATCCACAGATACATCAGAGCGCCCTCCTTCGTCAGTATTGTGTAGCACCGGCGAAGTAAAATAATTACAGAAATGGCTTCTAAAAACGAATCTTCAAAATATAATACGTCTCCTTAACAGCAGAGGCGTTACAACACTTCTATAAAAACAAAGAACGTACAAAAGCCGGGTTGTAAGATAGTGAAGATTCACCTCCTGTTATTTCTCACACTATACCTTTCTTCTAGTTCCAGCACAATGCATTGCTTGTGTAGAGGTCATCTCCTGAGTTTTGGCCCAAGATAAAAAAAGAGGCAGCAGTGTCGGACAAAATGGCAGACGGGCTTCTTGGGACCATTGCCTCTGCCTATAATGAGAGGTGTCCACAACGGGTGAAGGCGCCACGGACTAATGTTCCTTGGTGGAACACTAGACTTCACGTCCTGCGCCGTAAGTTTAGGACTCTGTTCGAAAGGGCCAAGGTGACTGGGACTGGTTTCCCTACAGAATATCCTTAACGGGGTACAATAGAGAACTGAAGTGGTCCAAAAGAGCTACTTTGAGGCAACAGTGCAGCAATTTTTCTGATATTCCGGCTAATAAAAGATCATTCGATCGACATATGTACCCTAAGAAGGCCGGATGGTAGCTACACCAGGAATCCGGATGAGACTAGCAAACTGTTGCAGGACACTAATTTTCCTGGGTCCTTGGTTTTGGGGAGCGAAATGCTAAAATTAATGGAATCGACTATCTCTGTTGACATACTGTACAAAGGTATGTAGTCTGGTGGGACATGCACCTGAAAATTGGACTGCGGCCAGGGTTGTATTTATTCCAAAAACAGGGGTAAAACCTGAATAATTGCCTAAACCATACAGACCGATAAGTCTTAGTTCATTTTTCCTGGAATCGATGAAGAAGATATTGAACCGATATATAAGGGAAAACAGCTTTTTTTTTTTTTTTTTTTTTATCTGGGACCAGCACTCAGGAGATGTCTCCTATATATGCGAAGCATTGTGCTGGAACTATAGGAAAGGGATAGTAGGAGAAACGACAGGAGGTGAAGCTTAATTAATTATTTTACAGCTATGCTTTCGCACGTTCTTTGTTTATACTTTTAGCAGTGCTGAAGCTTCGGTTCAGTAGCCATTTTTATTATTGTTTTACTTCGCCGGTGCTACACAATACCGACGAAGGAGGGCGTTCTGATGTGATTGTGGATTGCTATCAGCTGAAGCCGGTATTGTTCAGTGACCAGTGACTATGCCTTCGCCACTGAAACCTTCCGACAACAACTGACACACAAAGACACACTAATGCACATCAGAAAAATGCGAGATGTTGATTTTTATTTTAAAAATTTTTAGTCTGAAACTGGGGTTGAACCCATGTCTGTTTTTGGTTTAGTAGTCAACGTGCAGACTACCTTGGTAAACATCCCACTGTATCGGCTTCAATTTGTCTATCAACGGGGTAAATCTACTGTGACTGCATTACAAAGCCTTGTTACCGACATTAAGAAGGCTATCGGGTACAAACAGATGACTATGTGGCTTCATCGACATTTCGGCAGCTTTTGACAATATTTCTTATGGGGTGCCTGGCACAATCATCACATGGATTCTGAGTATGTTAAGATCTAAGATGATCAGCTTTGATTTGGGAGATACGACTAGGTCTATTAGGGCTACAAGAGGCTGCCGTCTGGGAGGGCTTCTATCACCTCTTCTATGGACTGTCGTAATCGATGAACTTCTTCACGAGCTGAACGGCCTGGCTTTTTGCCACTCGGGGTAATTCTGATGATCTTGTAGTGTGCTTAAGGGGATGGCATGAACACAAAGTTTCGGACCGTATGCAACAACCCTGAATCTGATAAACCCATCCAAAACAACACTAGTGTCGTTTACTAGTAAGAGGGGGGTCAATAACAGATACCCTGTCCTAGATGGAATGAGAATACAATTCTCCGGTGAAGCAAAATATTTTGTCGTAACGCTGGATAGGATGCTAACCTGGAACACACATCTTAAGAAGGTATTCTTGACCTTCTGGACATTCAACACCGTGGTGAAACCCATGGTTAACTATGGATCCTTGTTGTGGTGGCCGATGGTGGCGCAGAGAAGGGCTAGGGACATGTTGGGTAAACTACATCGAATCATCTGTGTTGGCATCACGGTGGCAATGAGGACTTGTCCCACTGCTGCAATGGGTATATTTTTGGCATCCTGCCACTTTCGCTCATGATCGAAAAGAAGGCACGTGTCGGTGCGTTGAGATTAGAGCGCATTTCGGAGCTCAAGAGTGGATTACATCAGGGGCGTATGAGGGTCTTGAGAGACTACCTACGTACCGCAATTCCCCACAGTGATGACATGTCACCACAGAAAATAGTTACCTCCAGAAACTTCAGGGTTGATATAAACGACCGTGCGGACTGGAGGACCAACTCTATAAACTTTGAGCTGGGATCTCAGGTATGGTATACCGATAGGCCTAAGCTGGAGGATGGTAGAAAAGGGGCGGTAATCAACGGCCCCGATTCTCAAAATCGATTTCACCAGTATATCCAACAGTTTTCCATGCTGAGATTCATGCCCGTGTGTGGCCGAGTGCCTCCGTAAGCATTGAGGGAGGCCCACATCTATGTACTGTCGGATAGGCAGGCGGAGCTTAGGGCCCTTCTGTCGGCCATGAGGACCTCAAAAATGGTATGTGCGTGCCTCGACCTTCTCAATGAGCTGTGGAACTTTAACGCCGTTGCATTGGGCAGGGTTCATAGTCATGAGGGGGTAATGAAATGGCGGTCTATCTGGCAAAATGAGGGGAAAATTTTTTTTATCTTGGTCCAGCACTCAAGAGATGACCCGTACACATGCAATGCATTGTGGAAATCGAATACGGAGATTTCTAATGGGCTGCTTTCGCTGAATAGAGCGGACTTGAGCCTATTAACGGGGTACACAGACAGACGTTTTACCATCTGTGTGAAATTGCAATGTCTTCGAACAAGCTGTGAACTCCAGACTCCAAATAGTTGTTGGATTCCTTAAAAGCCTTAAGATGGGGTGTGATATAAGGGGCTTTATACAATAGATCTTTTTGGTCGCGGTGCTTCGGGCCGAATAATAATAGTCAAAATTGTAAAAAGGTTTAGAAAAAAATTAAATAGATGTAAATCGAATAATAAAATATTTGTTGCGAAAAGAATATTGTTGATGAAGCTTTTTAGCTTAATTTGATTGTATATTTCCTAATTCTGAAATATTTTTTTGGAGTTCTTGAATTTGGTTTAAGGTCTACTGACGATTTTGGTATTAGCACCAAATGAAATGTACATATACCCCAGGTAAACAGTACAACAAACATAGATAAATAGTGGTAATGTAAAAAAAAGTATTGAAAGAATCTCGTAGTTTTATTTTATTCAATATTCACACAAATTTCGTTAAATTCCTTTAAATAGCTTCCTAATTGTTCTCATCTTTTTGTGTTTATATACAATTTGTTTTACATACTTTATTAACTTCATTATATAATCGCTTAAACTTGATAGTCAAACTGCCCATTCATTTATTTCAGACGTCTCCTTGAAATTTATTCATGTGTGAATGATGTTTACAGATTTTTGATAATGTATCTACAACAGCATCAATAAAAATGTTTAATTAATTTAACTGTTGCTGTTGCAGACAAAAATTTCTGAGAATCGTAAATAGTTTTAATTGAACAATTTTGTTAAATAATTGGCATGTGTACTCAATCATAGCAAAAAAACGCTAAAAGCTAATTTTGGTTTAACTCTCGCAGTAGCAACAATAACAAATATAAGTTATAAATTTGCAAGAGAAAGTATGCGTTTTTAATTGTGTTTTCTTATCTAAGAAACTTTTTCTTAGTAATATAATATTGATATATATAATTCATTTTAAATGCAATAACTATTGTATGGTTTACTTCATAGCTTGTTGGAAATTGAGGATATACATATGTACGTAAGAAAATTAATTGAACGATACGAAGTGTGATAAGTATGTAAATATGTCCATATGTACATATGTACATATTCCCCGAGAAAAAACTGGATTCTTTTAAAAAAATTTATGCTGATATATCTCAAGTTGCATTATACAAATTTAAAAACTACTTATGGTACTTGAGTCCTGAATGTGTGGCTTTAGCATTTTTTTATAACAGTGTTTCTTTTGAGTCAAAAAAAGAGATGGTGAAGGCATTGAGTCGTGAGGCTTTAGATGAAAACGTAAAACGCGCCTCAATTCAAAATTTAAATGTTATGCATGTTATCGAAGGCGGAATGGATCAGTTCATTTCTTCTGAGACAAACAATTTTTTTCTTCGCTTTAAAATCAATACAGCATTTTTGAAAAATGATCCAACTGATAATAATTTTAAAACTGCTCTTCAAATTGTTAATGACATTAACGTGGTAAATAATACAGCTGAACAAGCGGTGAAATTGATGCAAGACTACAACACAATGCTCACAAAAGACGAGGAACAAAAACAATATACTATATTGCAAGCAGTCAAAAACTATCAAAAACAATTTCCTATGACCACGAAGGACATTTTATCACAAAACTTTTTATAATTACACCACTTAATAAAACAAATATTCACCAGGCAAAGAATGCGAAGATATGTGAAAATTTCGTTGTTATTTTTTTGATTTGTTTTTTTCGGGATTAAATATTAATGTTAAAGAAAACTAATACACAACAAAATTGTTCATCAGATATAGCCCTAAAATATTTGTGAATAAGGTTTTTCTCTAAAATAAATATTACTGAAGTTATGAACAATTAAAGCGAGCCATAGTGAGAAAAATAGCATTTTTAGCAAATTTTGTGGGCTCAAGGCACGCTCAATAATTATGCAAACGATCTAAAATTTTTTATATATTTTTTTTTTCTAATTTGGAACCAATCTAAGGTGTTTGCCAAGTGAAAATACGAAAAAAAAAATTGTCCATATAGCTTGCGGTCACACTAATGTATAAGTATAGCATTCGCTTTAAAATAAAAAATATGTCTTTTTTTCCCTATTGATTCAACCGAAGCAGGTTTGTAACAGAGAGATGCTGGTTGTTGTTGTTCCTCCTGCTTCGAAATGGCGTAATTTTTGTTCGCGATGTTCCACTTGGGATCTCTTTTCATTTTGCAATAAAACAGAGCTTTTTTAAAAGCTTCAAAAATGCGCTAAATTCAAGTCCGTTTCCTGAACTTTTGTTATAAATGGGTATATACCATGTTTATTCATTCATTATTTTAATGTTCGTAAGCGACCAACTTTTTTTTGCGCATACTCGGAAGCGCTTCAAAATAGCGCATCTGGAAAGTATGAAATTTTTCTACAGCTTTCACAATCCTACTGATTCTTTGCTGGGTGATATCACTTCGCAAGCTGATGAAAAAGTGTGTCAACATTTGTTATAGAATAAGAACAAAGGCACCGTAAATACTATTGATCAACTGGTACACAGTTTTTCTACCAAGCGTAAAGCAAATCATTGAATACTTCTGTCTTTCTAAATTGGAATTAAAGTCCAGAGCAACTACGGAGGAAAATGTTCCTAGAGGATTTAATTCAGGAGCTTGTGATTGCAAACACAAAACATCATAGTATATTATGATTAACTCAAAGTATTGTTTCAAGATTCGACGAAAACGACGGTAGAATTCATCCATGCAGGCGACGTGTGCGACGCAGATGTTTTATGTGCCCACCAAACTTATCCCGAATGACTAAGCAATCTTGAAATATTTGCCACAAAAATTCTTTAAAAAGTACTCGTTTTCTTAAAATGCGAAAATGAATAAATATTTGCAGATTATGCAATATATACCAGGAAGAATGTTTAAGTGTAAATCTTTGGACCATAAAAAAAAAATAAGAAGAATGATTTTAAGGTAATCACTTAAACTATGTGTAATATTACCTAGGAGGAGGACTGTCGGATATTTTAACTATTTCTTTAGCAAAAGTACAACGAAAATCACATTTCTGCCGTTTACCACACAAACCGTTAACATTCAGAAATGAAAAATGAGGAAAACAAAGCAACAAGATATATAAATGCACAGAAAATATAAAACCTTTTATACCAGACAAAAAATAATAACCATCGTAAAATAGGGTAAGCAGTTTTCTGCTGGTGGCAGAAAAGTTTTACTGTTGCATTCATAAAAATTTTTTTCGATTTATAGAAGGTATATTGATAGAATTTTGCATAAAAATTTGTTTAGGAAACCTTTTATAAATACGGCAGTTACTCTTTACTAATAGACAGACAAAGTAAATTAAAATCCATTGACCTGGTATATCTTCCCCCATTCATGTATCTAATTCGATAATAGAAAATTCATTATCGAAACAGAATAGTAAACTAAACTTACAGTACTGCGCTGCGTTTGCATTATAGTAAGAAAATGGCACATTGATGTCGCTCGCCAGACAATGTCGTATAACTTTAAAAAGTCAGACTTTGGTTAACATTCCACATGCGACGATGGAGATGATATGGCTTTTATTATTACTAAATGCTGTTAATTAATGCCGTTTTAATCTGCTTACATAAAATTTCTCACTATTTTAATAAATTAGAACTTACGAGAGACTTTGGTTGTAAAAATAAAATTAATAAAGGTTTCTTTTGTTCAAACATTTTTAAAACTAACTCCACTACTTGCAGCCAACATTAATTTTTATTATATATATTTTTATAATATCCCAGCATACATATCTGTGGACTTTTCACAAAACAAATTAAGTGAAATTTAAAAATTTTTGAGGAGAGCAAAAAAAATATTTAATTTTTCGTGTTTATTTCGTCTTTTTTAAATTGCTCTTTACCTTTTAAAAATATTTAGCTGAAGTTTTCACGTACAGTTGTTTTAAAAAAATTAAATTTATTGTTTGATTTCAGAATATGGACTACTATGTAGTAAGTTTTTTAAAACATAAGTAAATTCACTTTCTCTATGTGCAAAGAAATGTCACTTTCATCGGGTGCCTGAATTAAATTCAATTATAATAGATATGATTTCGAACATATTAAAATAATTTACCAGCAAGAAATTGTGTCGAACAACGAATTCATCAATATAATAATAGAAAACAATAGAGTTAGTTCGATTGATTTATTAATTAAAACTAATATGTTATTTTTTATCTTCAAAACCAAATTTTCATTTGAATAATTTATGTACATATTTCTAAGCAAACCAAATAAATGAAAGTTTTTTTTAACCAAAGCACTGATAAAAAGAATAAAACTGGTGTACGGTTTTAGTATTGAAAACATTCTGGCAATAAAAACCAAATACACAATCATACAATAAACAAGGTGGCATTACTACGGTAACAAATACAAGATATTAACAAAAAAAAAGGAATTTTTGCTTTTGTAAAGAAGCATGTGGTGCAGTATCTCCTAGTCACCATAACTTGGCGACATTGTCGACAAGCCGTTTACATTTTCTACTTTGCCGGTTGTGGGTAGGAAGTTTTAATAGCTTCTTCTTTTTATTATTGTTTTGTTTTGTTTAGAATAAATGTGATAATCGCAAAATTAAAGTTTTTTTATTTATAAATGTCATAAAATGCCATTTTGTAAAAAAATAGAAATAGTAAGAATAATAAAGTAAATTTTAGAGAGAGTTAAAACTTTAGAGATTTTGTGGAACCAGATAAAGATTTTGTACAGTCTTTTGAGGGTTTGCCGACGATAAAAATTTACTTTTCGGAAAAACAAGTTTGCTCAAGTAGAACAAAAAAGAAAAACAAAACATGTATGCATAGTTAATATGGAAAACAAAACCTATAAATACCGAGGACGATTAAAGTTATAGATGGTAAATTTAAAGCTTCATTATGGGGAATAATTTCTCGTATTCTATTAATAAAAATAATCTAAATATTGCAGGCCGCAATTCGCTGTTCGCCTTACGAGAGGCATACCGCTTGTCGCGGGTGTCTTTTCGGGGATATCGCTTTGGGTGCCTGGCTCTGGCTGGTTTTACCAAAGCTGGCCCACTGTGCTTCTGCGCCACAGCGGGTACATTTGGTTCGGTTGGCTTTGACGCCACCGGGTGGACTAGGGGTTTCGAACTCTTAGCCAGTTTAGTTTTGCCAAACTGGCTGGTGCGGTGCACGTGTACGAAGAAGCTAGTTCATCCGTAAAAACTTTTCGCACAGCTGATCTAATTAAGATTTATAAAAAAAAAAAATTAATGTTTATGTATTTAAACTAGCTTTTACCCGCGGCTTCGCTCCCGTTATTATCTCCATTGATTATACAGTTTTGGAGAGGCATATCTTACCCCTACGTTGCCTCTATTTAAAAATATATATGTAACGTATGTGTCCTTCTAGATAGATATAAAATTCATTAAAATCGATTAGATGGTCTCGGACGTGCGGAATTTGCCCCTACCTTACCCCCTTGGTCTTAGTTTTGAAAGAAATTAATAACTAATATGTCTTTTAAAATCTAATACATCCAAATTTTAAAGTTCATCAAAATCGGATAGGTAGTTTTGAAGATCGGCTAGGTAGTTTCCCCCCTATCGCCCTCCTGGTCATACTTTTATAAATGTATATAGCCCATGTAAATTCTTAGATGCAAATTAATCTATGTTCTGAATTTCTTTAAAATCGGTTTGCTTATTTCGGAGGCAGAATTTCCCCCTATTGCCCTCCTGGTCCTAGTTTAAAAAAAAAGTAATACCCTATAACCTTCCCGGAGTTGCACAAACTAAGTGCAGCAAATTTCATTGCGATTGGTCCACAAATGGCGAAGTTAAGCTCGATTATATTATAAAATCTGTTAAAAACCATGTGGAAGGAGCAGCATAATTTAAAAAGTAGGCGTAAAGGTGGACGTGATTAAAAAAAAGCTAGCCTATAATTCATGCAAGAGTCCCAATTATATGGTGTGAAGATTTCAGGAAGATCGGTCCAGCGGTTTGGGCTCCTATAAGATACAAACAAACACACATCCAGCTTTATATACATATGTATATAGATGTTGAAGGTATAGATTCATCGAAAGTTAAAAAGTGTATCATTATAAACAAAAGCAACAGAATAGCAAGAAATTCTTCATTGTCCAGGTGGGAAAAATATAATTTAAATATGATGTTTATGTACATTTTGTTTTTGTATTGTAAAGAAATCATCATTTGGTCATATGGATGAATCGCATGTGAACGCGTTTTTAATCGCTCAAGTTATAAATCTGTTTTTAATCATCAAATGTCATCTGAGAAGATACATTTTTATTGCAAAAAAAAATCTCCAAAATGGTAAATGGATAGGTACACAATGCCAGAACAAAACATTATCCTCTGCCATAGCACGTTGTACAAAAATCCATTTTTTTGGCCAAAATGTAAATTCTTTATTTTCTTATTTGGCATTTTTTATATTATAATAAGATTAGCAACACTTCAAATCAACAAAAAATTGGTTTTGTTTTAATACAGTAATCCCGTGATTTACGTCGCGATTGGTTCCGCAAAATAGCGAAGTAAAACGAAACGACGTAAATCGAATTTAAAATTTCTCAAACATATATTGTTTAAAATGTTAATTTTTTATTAAACACATGAAAACAAATTTAAATTTAACAATTCAGTAGCAAGAAACAGCTTTAGTAAAATAAAAAAAGGAAAATTTAATATGTACATACTTATATATGTACAGAAAAATGCCTTTATAAAAACTTACTTCATAAGCAAATTAAAAAATTCAATAGATCAATATAAAAAACTTGATACAAGATACAATACATACTGCATAAATTTAATGAAAAATTGAGCACAAATTAATCTATATGATATTAATCATTAGAATCAGTTAGTATTTCAGAAATAAACATTTCGATGTCATCATTTTCAGAACAATTTCTCTCCCTTGTGACAGCCATATCCGATGAAATGGGCTTAAAGAAGTATCAATTCGCATTTGAGGTAACGTTAACTTTTTCTGTTCATACAGGTTCCGGTAGTAGGCAATGCTGGAATTAATTGATATCTTTGTCAATTCAACCCTCTCTTCATCTTTGTCAAATACTTCAAAAATTTTTATAGCCTTATTAATATGTTCTAAGACCTCTGAAAGTTTTGCCAATGGAATTTGGGAATCGTCTGCAGAAAATTCATTATTTAAAGTCCTTTCTTCAGTTTCATGTTAATTTAAAGAATTTGTTAATGCAAGTAGATCCAAGTTAGAAAGTGGTTAATCCTCCAAATTTAAATGATCAAAAATGTCGGAATCTTCGATAGCAGAAAAACCTATTTCAAGGGCCAAGTTTACAACTTCCGTATTGATTGATTGATTTTCAACATTTATGTCAGTTGTGCATACAGGCCACAAATTCTTCGATGCCTTTCTCAATGTTGATACAGACACCTCTTCCCAACTTTTTTTTATGCTGTTCACTGCTTGCATAACATCATATTTCTTCCAAAACTGTTTGACAATGTTGTTTTTCTCATTTTGGTCTAATTGTTCGTCAATTGCCTTAATGAGTTCGTTAAAAGTTCGTCGCAAGTAGTATTTCTTGAATGCTGCAATAATGCCTTGGTCCATAGGCTGAATAAGAGCCGTGATACTTGCAGGTAAAAAGACGATTTTTATGTTATCATTTGTGCTATTAAAATTGATGGAATGGCCCGGAGCATTATCAATCAAAAGTAGTGCTTTATAAGACAAATTATTTTTTCCACAATATTTCTTAACTTGAGAGCAAAAATATGACGTAAACCAATCGTCAAAGAGTTCAGCGGTCATCCAAGCTTTTTTGTTAGACTTCCAAATTACGGGAAGATTTTCTTTACAAACGTTCTTCATAGCCATTGGCGTTTCAGACTAATATAGTAGTAATGGCTTAAGCGTGAAGTCTCCTGCAGCATTACTTCCGAGTAAAAGCGTAAGTCTATCTATCGAAATCTTTGGTCCAGCTGCTAGTTTTTCTTCATTAGTCCGGTGTCATCGGCATTGAAAACCTGATGCGGGGTATAGCCACCTTCATCAATAATTTGTTTTAATTTTTCCTTAAAACTTCTAGCTGCTCCACTGTCTGCACTTGCAGATTCTCCAACAACTTTTATATTATGAAGTTGAGCTCTTCTTTTAAAATTTTCTAGCCATCCCCGGCTGGCATTAAAACAAAAATCAGCTAGATATTCATTATGCCCAGATTCAGATTTTAGATCGTTAACCAAACTTATCGCTTTTCTTTGAATAACTAACGTAGTTATTGGGATATTTTTTTCGCCTAAATCTTTTATCGACAATATCAATGCGTTTTCCTTTTTTTCCATTATAACTGGCCATCTTTTAGTGGTAGTTTCAAGAGAACAAATACCAGCCGCTGTTGCACTGATACGAATTTCAGCCGCATTTTTTATAATTGTTCTTAATGTTGTTGGCGGCAGCCCATTGTGCTGCCAATGATAAAAGCCTATTCTCCCTTGTCATAACGACGATTAACTTCTTATTTAGTTTTTACTGAAATTATATTTCATAGTACACATAGTTATTGCATCATGAATATAACATTAATAGACTGAACAATTATCGTTTTTTTTTTTTTTGTAAAAGACAATACAAACTCTACGAAGCTCTTAAGCTTGTCTTTCATATATGTATGTTCTCCTAAAACTCAAGCAGAAAGAGAATTGGGAAAAGTTAATACGAAAGTCGTAAAAAATAAGAATCATAGAGGGTGGCTCAAAATGACGGTAGTGGTTTGAGTTCAAAGAGCCATTGTGTCGTTCGCTGTGTGCGGTGCGGCTCCATCCTGTTGAAACCATACTTGCATATAAAACATAGTTTTATACGGCTGACCTAAAAAAATTGTGCGATATCTAACACCAGTGGTGGAAACGGCGACACCGTGTTTAAATTAAAAAAAAAATATGGGCCAATTTCCTTTCCGACGAAACACCGCACCAAACAGTACACTTAAGTGGGTGAAATTCTCCCTGTTGAACTACTCCTGGATTTTCCGCAGCACTTTTTTGACCATTCAATTGGAAATGGTCTTCGTCGCTCATAATTAAATTATGAATATAATCAAGATTTTCTTCTGAAATAAAGTTCAACAAAGAAACTATATGCTAAATAAATTTAAAAAATTCCAACTTGGCGTTACCACGAACATATACAGTAAATATTTACTTTTGTATATCTTGTGACCCGTGAAAGTTTCTGAATATGGTTTAAAAGACTTTGTAGTTAAAACAAATCATCGGTCAAAAAAGAGACGAGATTGTATAAGTGAGCGTGGTACCTCCCATACAAACCAAATATTGATTTCTGTATCCCTTGAAAACTGTTAAAGCAAAATCTTCTAAATTTGGCACAAAGGAGTCTGAAAATACTGAAAACAAAAAAAAATTTATAATAAAAAAGTTATAAGGAATTCAAACATTTTCGCTTCTTTTGGGACACACTGTTCAACCGTATGAAGTTAAGGAACTCTGTAAATACATATGTATACTTAAATTGACTGATTACAAACATGGTCCTATGTAATGCAGTCATGGATAATGTCATTCAAAACAACATCTGCTAGTTATACGACAAGTGTTGGAGCTTTTCTTCGAATTTACAATTACTCCGTCGCATTAAAATTACTCCCTGAGGAGCTCAATGGAGTAGTTTTTGGCTTAGTCCGATGTAATGCAAAAATGCCTGATATGGTACAAGACATCGTAAAGTTATATAGATTACGTTTTCTATATACATTGGGGTTAGTTGTGGCCTAGTTCTAGTCATTTATGGACTATACTTTACATACATGAATGGAATAGTCACGTTATCTGCAGGGCTATTTTATGTATACATAATAGGTAGGTTTCTTTATTTTTGGATAAGTTCGGTGGCCGAAAAAATAACAGGGTGGTATCATTCAAGAAGAAGAAGAAGAACATTACTCTCTCAAAGGCTGCCTCATTTTCCCTACCTTCAAGTGCAGAAACGCTTTTTGGTAAGATTGGCATCTCGCGACGGCCCAATTTAGAGTTTTGTGTATATATTTCACCACTTGTCAGGTGTCTCATGTTAGAAGTAAAATTGAAACTGTATGTACAAATTCTTTGTGGAAAATTAATGCGGCAGTTTTTGATTCCATGATACGAATACATAATATTGCCAACTTAATTTGTATTTTGAGGGTGCCGATGGTCGAAGTAGTCTGGGCGTTGACAACAAAACGAAAAATTTTCCTGGGTTCAAACCCAGGTTCAGACTCATAAAAACATCTCACATTTTTCTGTTGTGCATTTTTGTGGCTTTGTGCCAGTTTTTGTCGGAAGGTTTCAGTGGCGAATGCATAGTCACTGCTCACTGAACAGTGACGGCTTCAGCTGTATCCAATCCACAGGCACATCAGAACGCCCTCCTTCGTCGGTTTTGTGTAGCACCGGCGAAGTTAAACAATTACTAGAAATTGTTACTAAAAAACGCAGCTTCAAAAATTTAATACGTATTCTTGACATCAGACACGCTACAACTCTGCTATAAAAACATAGCTCAAAATTATAGATTTTTAGTTAATAAAAAATAGGGACAATTTATATAATATAATAGTAATTTCAAGTTTTTCTATTATAATTGTTAAATATTTCATATAGTTTGAGTTATTTTCAATTTTTATAAAAAAGAAAAGAAACATTTTTTTCAAAATACTTTTATATAATTGACAAATATAATATAAAATATTTTGATTTTATGTTTGTTAAATAATTTTATTCGCAAAGAAAAACAAAAATTTAATTTTCCTGAAGATGTTAACCAAGGTTAGCGAAATATCGGAAAAATAAATAATTTAAAAAACATTTTTATAAAAAATACCTACATTGCTAAGTAATATTATTACATACAGTAAAAATAGAAAGTCAAATAAAAAGAAGAATTAATTTATTTAAATGTAAAGGTATAAAAGTGTGAATGATTTCAAAACAATTCCTTATTTTTATATCATTTAGAAGTAGCGGCGCACATTGCTTTGTCGGTTTACTATACTAGGAAGAAACTTTAAAACGGCCGTAAAACGATCATAAATTATAAAACTATACTTTTAAGTTCAGTAAAAAATTCCATGGCAACCTACCTTCAAACGGTTTGTTATTGCATAAAAAAACTTATTTTTTGTTTTCATTAAAAACATTCTACAATAAAAATCTTTTTTATTAAAATACGTAAATCGTTGTTTAATATTAATTATTGGTAAGTTGAAGTATTCTAAAACATCATACCCATGATGAACCGTTCTTCTTTGTAACTTTGTCGGTAACTTAACTAAATATATAAAATTTGTTTATTTCCGACAAAAAAAATTGGGAACTTCTATTAAATCACTCCAAAATGTACAAAAATTGCAAATAAAAAAGTTCCCGTTCTTAACAAATATTTGGTTTCACTCTACTTTTATCAAGAAAAATTTTTACCGAAAATATTTTGTTATTTGTACGTACAGTTATGAACAAAACTACTAAGTTTCAAAACAATACATTTCAAAATGAATTTTTACCAATTTTTTTTAGTAAAAAAAGTCGTTTGGTAATAGAAAAAATCTTAAGACAATATGTCTTAATAGTACACCTTGTGAATCCCCCAATTGTTTTTAGTGCATGTATGTATGTATCCCATAAATATATAGAATTTGGACAAAACATCATAATGGTGATTTCTTTTCTGAACAAATATGTTGCCCTTTCGATGGATAACATTTTCTACAGTTTGCCCACACCTTTAAAAAGTGATACATTTTTTACTGCCACAATGGTACAAAATATTTGAAATTTAATATTAATGTATACTTAGCGTTTCACTGTTTCTACGGTTTTTAGCACCATTTTATCAATAAAAATCGTCAGCAACATTGTTTTCTAATCATCTGCTATTACCTAGAACAAACTGCAAAAACTTTAAACCAAAAATTTATCAAATTACATTGAAATAAATAATACATTAAACAGAATCTTCTTCTAACAAAAGTCTGACGGACTCTAGTCAAAGTGAAGAGTATATTGATTTTCATAATTCTTATTTGTATAAAAAAGTACTTCACAAAGATGTAAAAAAGGTTAGTATATCACCCCGACTTGAGATTAGAGGGTCAAATATGTTGCATATTTTGCCAGTTATTTGTGCAACATATTTAGAAAGGAACGAAATAGCTTTTTTAATGTTACATATTTTTTAGAATGGAACAGAAACAGTAACGAAATGTAGCATATATGTAACATTTTTGTCAGAAAAGAAAACGCCATAAGTGAAATTTTAAAATTCTTCGGTATGGCGAAAAAACTATTTAAGTAATAATTTTAGTTTCGTCTTTTTCTACATCATTGTTTGCATTTTAAAAAAATTTATTTTAACTAAGCTAACTTTTCTGTAATTTTACATGCATACATATTAATCATATTTACATATTTAAATAAAGAAATTTATCAGCCATCTTATGCAGACCGAATTTTTTTCAAAAACGAGAAATTTTAAAAACCGACGAATCGACTATTTCATGTTCTGCTAATCATTCGTTTTGATATCCAGATATGTTTTGTAAACCAAATCCGCAAAAAATTTTCGTTTTTACAAATACATACACATACTTAGGTATTGAGAAATCACAAGTTTTTAAATCGATTCGGTTTACAGAATAGGGGGATCATTTGAAATTTTATTTGAACTTTAAACAGTTGTTGAATGAAAAAGTATAGAAGTAAACATATATTAAATAACAAAAAAGAGATTACAATACCCGGAGCACTTCCATTAAGTTAAAATTATATTAAAAATCGGCAAATATATGTAAATGAGGGTGGCGATGGCACGATGGATGGTAGTCTGCACGTTGACTACACAACCAAAAAACAGACCTGGGTTCAACCCCAGTTTCAGACAAAAAAATTTTTAAATAAAAATAAACATCTCGCATTTTTCTGATGTCCATTAGTGTGTCTTTGTGCGTGAGTTGTTGTCGGAAGGTTTCAGTGGCGAAGGCATAGTCACTGGTCACTGAACAATACCGGCTTCAGCTGATAGCAATCCACAATCACATCAGAACGCCCTCCTTCGTCGGTATTGTGTAGCACCGGCGAAGTCAAATAATAATAAAAATGGCTACTAAACCGAAGCTTCAGCACTGCTACGAGTATAAAAAACTAAAAGAACGAGCGAAAGCAGAGCTGCAAAATAATTAATTAAGCTTCACCTCCTGTCGTTTCTCCTACTATCCCTTCCCTATAGTTCCCAGCACAATGCTTCGCATGTGTAGGAGTCATCTCCTGAGTGCTGGTCCTAGATACAAAAAAAAAAAAAAAAAAAAAAAATTAAATATTTGTATATAGAAGGAAGGCAGGAAGGGATTCTTAAAATCCTACACTTGTAAATTATATTTTCTTTCTTAAGATTCGTAGAATGTTATCGCGTAAATAAGGAGGGCTTTGCTATGATTATGGAAAGTATTTCTCATTTAATACTCGAAGAATCTGTTCCTGCGAAAATTAGTATCGCAGTAATACTTCAGTTTTTACCAGTAGGTTCATTTCAAACACCTCTTGCAAATGAAGCACAAATTAGTATTGGGCGTAGTACCATTTAAAAGTGATTGTGTTAAATAATGGATTTAGATCTCACAAGAGAAGAAATCGGATAATCAAAAATTTGGATTGTGTGACGTTAACGATTGCATCGATAGAAGTCAGGTAAAACTTACTTAACGCATTGTTGTTATTGCTGACGAATCATTATATTATGTATTTGTTGTTAAACAATTTCTTTAAATTAAATTTTTTTAGCATAAACATATTACAGATTGTGTAATTTGATTAAAATTAAATAAAAAAAACATTTCAAGTTTTACATGCAAATAGTTTTTTCATGTCCTTTTAGCCATTTAATAGAATAAAAATACATTAGGTTTACTTTCGGCCAGGTTTGTTTATTCGAAGTAGAATAAAATAATGTGAATTCGATTTTCAGATCAACAAAAAATATGGGTTTGTTTTCGGTTTAGCGAACATGGCCGTATATACATAAACAACTACATGTACGGACATGTATATTAATTTTCTACACATCGTGGTTTGCGGTAACTTTTCATGGAAATATGCCATATTTACGTTCCCGTTTTGTATTAAAATCTGTGGTTTTTCACGTTCCCTTACTTTTGTACCTTTTTTCTATTATTGAAAGAAATTGTAGTTTAGTCTCATTTTAAACCAAAAAGTGCTGAAATGAACCTATTATAACAATCTCTCTGCTTGAATCTTGACCATGTATCATGGTCTTTGGTTTAGAAAATACACTTTAATTCATTGAAGCAGCTATATAATTGTAATGCTCTTATTAGAAAAACAATAAACAAATAATAATAAGGTGGCCATACTTCGATTTTGTGTTTTGAAAATAAAATTTAAAGAATACTGTATTTTTCTAGTAATAAGGACTCTAAAGAAAATAATAGCATAATAGAGTTAAAAACATAGCTAAATAAATAAAGCTACTCTTCGGACGCGGGGCGGTCAAATATATTTCCTTTTTTTATTTCACATACAGTGAACTCCTGTGAACGTTTTGCCCAGAAAAATGAAAGTTTCTAATTTAAATTAAGTCAGTAAAGTTCTTTAATTTTTATTTGTTCAATATTTCGCCACATCTTTGTGCGGCTTCTTCAGGAAATTGTTTCTTGTTTAAAATTATTATTCACTACAAGGAGAAGAAACATTATTTTGACAAAATTATTTTATAAAATTCCAAATAAAATTATACTCTGGATTTCAGACTTTTAATTTTGTATTAGAATTTTGTTTTCGAAACAAATCCGAAATACGTTCTATGAATATAGTAATAAATTATATACATAATTAGGAAATAATTAATTGCAAAATTTTAACATATATATATATACATATAAATAAACGCGTGTAAAATAAAAGAAAACATAAAAAATCTTTCTTAATCATGACTATATTTATATAATCCCTATCTTCTATTTATTAAATGTCTACAATTCAAAGCAATATTATGTGTATCTGCTTTTTAATTAATCCTTTTATTGTGGTGTGTTTATTATTAGCAGTATTTCTAGCATAAAATGTTTTCTGTAATTAAGTTCTATTAACACTAATAGATTTTCAAAGTCTCGGCAGTGATTCAAATTTAAACAATGAGAAGATAATGCAGTTCTTTGTAAAATATGATCCTTACATCTCTGATCCGATTTATGACCAGCAATCCTAGTTTTTAGTTTGTTATACCTTGTACATATATACAGGGTGTCCGCCGGGAAGGTATACTACTTTGTTTTGCAGCCATTTTGGTAAATATTAGTATTAACAGTTCATATTTGGCAGTCGTGAAGTAGACACGTGACAAATGTATTATGGAAAAATATTCGATTAACCAACGTGTTTTAATCGTTAAAATATTTTATCAAAATCAATCATCGATTACTGTGACAATGAGAACGTTACGTGAAATTTTTGGGAGAAACAAAACGCACTATTTATCGTGTAGTGAATGATTTCGAAGGAAGAGGGTCTGTAGGTGATAGGCCCAAACATGAACCACAAAGTACTGCAAGATCGGCTGAAAACATTACTGCTGCTCAAGAAAGTGTTCAAAACAATTCATCAACCTCAATTCGACGCAGTGCTCAGTCTATTTAAATGGTCGCAGGTAAGAAAAAAAATATTTTGTGGAAATGATATTGAATAAATATATATTAATTTATTCTAGCTTTGTAATAAATTTTCGTTTTAACAAAGAAGCGTTTGTGTATGTTTTAAACGCTATTCAAAACGGGCATGAAAGTTCCAAGAAGATCGACTTCAATTGCAAGTATAATAAAACTGGGTGATACATTTAAACTGTTTGGGTAAGGTGAGTATCAGCCCACCTTTTAGGGCTATCTCAGCAGTCAATGTCTCCTTTCTTACTAGAGGTCTGCGTGGTGGTTGAGATAATACTGTGTGTAAAGCTGAGGGGCCATACGTCATCTTTTTTAGAGGACAATCATCTATTTCAAATAGCTGTCATCTATAAAAGTCAAAATTCATTGCCTTTTAAATACTATTATTGTCTACCAAAGTGTCGTAAGACAGGTTTAGAAAAATTATATAGATTTAAGTCAAATAATAAAATGTTTGTTGTATGAAGAAAATTTTTAAAGAAGCTATTTGGTTTGTTTTGATTGTATATTTCGTAATTCTCAAATATTTTTTGTGAGTTTTTGTGAAATTTCTTAGTTTTTTTCAAGAATTTGGTTAAAGATCTACTGAGGATTTTGGTGTTAGCGCCAAATGAAATGTGCATATATACCAGCTAAACCATATAAAAAGATAGATAAATAATTGTAAAGAATTTTGATTAATGTTGAATAATTAAAAGAATAGTTACATAATTTTTTTCTAACATATATTTTAAAGCGATTCGGGTTAACTTCTGCTAACAGCATATAGAGACGCTACTGAAAAATTAGACAATATATATTTTAATGAGAAATTTAGCAACGTAAGGTCTACAATTGATAGGGTTTTTGCTGTTTTAAAAAGTAGATTTCGATGCCTATTGCCCATTAGAGAATTTCATTACGCCGCAGAAAGAGTAGTTCAAATAATAAATGTTTGCCCTGCAATGAATATTATTTGCTTGCATTTAAACGAAGTTACTGAGACAGAAATTCGGAATGAATTAGAGTCTGTAGTTCATAGCAATGAAGCCAATAATAAACACATACATATGTAGGTATTGCAAGGCAAATGAGATACGAAATTAGACACAATTTGATTTAGGGATCATAAAATTAAATTTAATAAAACATAACTTTATAGAAACATAACAATAGGTTATGATTTTTCTAAACACTTGATGTTAACCGAAGGTTAACGAAATATCGAGATTATATAAAAATAAAAAAATATAAAAAAACCTTAAAGCTTAATTAAATAGATTGTTCAAATAAGTTATTATTTTATAAATATATAACATTTGAACTAAAATGGCAGTTCTTTCGCACAAAAATAAATCCATTTGCTTTAAATAGTTTTTATTAAATAATTTTAAAATAAAAACAGAACTTCATTGGTATGACAAAAAAACTTATAATCTTGCTACCGTATTCATAAATTTTTTTTTACACAAATTTCCATATTAAATTCAATAAATATACACATGTATGTAGCTTCTATAAATTCCAAAAATTTTTATGAATACGGCAGTAGAGCTTTAAATCTTATATACATAGTTCATTTATATAAATAATAAAATGCTTCAAAAGTAAATATACCACATTTGTATTGCTCTTTTTCGATCTCTAATTATAAAAATCTCTTTTTTTAATTCCAGTTTTTCTATTTCTAATTTTTGCTTTGAAATGTAGCATTCCTTTTGCAATTTAAATTTTGTTTTGGGAAATTGAAGTTTTTTTTCCTTCAATTCTTACATTTTCCTAGTTTACCTTACCATATCTTATATATCGTTTCGTAACTTGTTAAGTACTTGTGTACTTGATATACAACCTTATTTTCCACTTGCGATTTCATAAGATTATCCCGCTCATTGAAGGTTGTTATACGTGGATGTTTAGCAATATGAAGATGTTCATTTAATTTGTAATTTTGCGTAGATTCGCAAACTTGTTTTTTATCTTGGACCAGCACTCAGGATATGACCCCTACACATGCGGTGCATTGTGCTGGAACTAGAGGAAAGGGATAGTAGAAGAAATGATAGGAGCTGAAGCTTCAGTATTTTACAACACTGCTTTTTGCACGTTATTTGCTTTTATAGCAGTTTTGTAGCATCTTCGATGTCAAGGACACGTATTAAATTTTGAAGCTTCGTTTTTAGAGCCATTTTTAGTAATTATTTTACTTCGCCGGTGCTACACAATACCGACGAAGGAGGGCGTTCTGATGTTCCTGTGGATTGGTTACAGCTGAAGCCGCTCCTGTTCAGTGACCAGTTACTATACCTATGCTATGATTATACTAGCGCTATCAGCGCTTGTACCAAAAGCATGTCGCCGTTGGCAGGCCGTTAACAGCTTCTTCCATGTTAGGCAGATTTGTGATTTCTTCTTCAATGGAAGCAAAATTGTGATAGACCACAACCCGAGCCGGAAATGCTTAATATATTTCTGCGCATCTTTAACTTTGTGTGGTTCTTTAAATTTATTTATAAATTATTAATCTTACATTTTCTACAAATAATGCCATCATACTTTAACTTCTTCCAACCAACTATATACCATTCGGGATGTCCATTAGGTCATCTGACAATTTCGTCCCGTCAGTATTTGTAGTTTGTTTGTATTTCCTGTCTGTAAATATCCTTTGCCCAAATCACTGTGTTGGGCCATAAAGTCAACCAAAATTGCAAATTGCCGTTGTTGCGTTAGCAATTTTTTCGATTTTTCCTTAAAAATAACGATTTAAATATAAAAAGTAAACAATTTTTTATATATATAAAACGATTTTGCCCAATATTATATCGCATATATCGCCTGAGCTTAGTTACTTATCTTATCAATATATGGTTATTTTAAAAAAATTGCAATTAAAAACAGCTGGCCACTCTCTGCGGGTTGATTAGTATTCCCCGCAAAAAAAGGCAAAACACCAAAGAAATATTTTAACTCCAAACTACTCTCAAATGGACGCTACAATTTTAACAACACCTTTTTAAATTAAAATTTTCTTACCACACACTCTTGTTGTGATCATTCTGTTAATTCAGTTAATAAACTGACGTGAATAAAACTGCATGTGCGATTAGAAGAGACACATGTAGTCCATTTGCAAAATGTTGCAATAATTAGTATGTGCAAAATAAGTATGTGCAGGGGAATATATTAAAAGTAAAAAAAAATTATAATAAAAAATTTCAAGAATTTTTAAATCAATTTTTCAAAGTAAAAATGTTTGCAAAAAAAAAAGACTAAAATATGTCAGTTTAAAAGTTCTTTGAACACAAAAATATACTCGACCGTACTGGTGGATAAGTGAATACAAACTTTGCGAAACGCATACATGTATAGAAACATTTACTGTTAGTGCAATTAAACATTTAATCAAACTATTGTTAATATTTTAAAATATTGGCAATCATATTTTATAATAATATTATCAAATATTGAAGCACACAGTATCAAAATACATGTTACTGCAAAATTTTACACGACTGCAATTAGAAATAACGATCGTATAAACAAAATTCAGAATTTCGAAATATGTATTTTTTTATTTAATTTTTTTTTTTATCTTGGACCAGTGCTCAGGGGCTATCCCCTACATATGCAATGCATTGCACTGGAACTAGAGAGAAGGATAGGAAAGAAATAGACAGGTGGTGAAAGTGGTAGGAAGATAGAGCTTAATTCTTGCACAACTCTGCAGTTGCGTGTAAATTATAAAGCAAAGTTGCGGCGTCTCTGATGTTTTTTGACGCATTATTTTTAAGCTAATGGAGCCATTTTATTTTTTATTTTACTTCGCCGACGTTTTATTGCTCAAATACCAACGAAGGAGGTATTTCCTTCTTCTGTATAATTTTTTCAATGTAACTTAAGGCTTTTACGAAATCATATGACGATATGAGGCTCCACATTTGTATGTTTGAATATTATTTCTCTCTGAACTATCAAAAGTTGTTTACCTTTTTTGTACTTAATTTTTTTTTTGTTTTGTTATAATTTCACTGATTTTGAACTGAACTGAACTGAAACGTTTTACTTAAATTGTTTAATGAAAAAATATCTATTAACGTATTTAAAATTAAATTATATATTTTTATAAGATTTTCTTTATAATTTTATATAAATTTATTTTGTTTCGCTCAAAAATATAAACATTTTTTTAGGCAGTCGCTTTTGACAGTTTGGAGATTTTATTACACAAACAAAATACACGTCGTATTTGAATTATATTTTTGTTATTTCGTTATTTATATTTTTTGGCTTGATTGAAAATAAATAATCAAACTTAGAGAATGTCATGATTTCAAGATAAGTACTAGTACTATTTACAATTATTAAAAAAAAATATTTATCTTTATATATCAGATATTGTTCGATATATGTGAATGCGTGTATATGAAATTTAAAATGCCGATCACTTTCGGAAATATGTTGTGGAAGGTATGGGACACCGCATGTGTGTTTTGGGCATGGTCAGCAAAGCAATACCGTCCTGTATGATTCAGCTGTTGTATGATATTTGTTTAGCATTTGTGCATTTTTTTAAACAACGTTCAAAATTTAGGGTAATATTCAAGTCGTCAAATAAATATAATTAACGAAGAAAAGAATAACCGAATCATAATAGCTTTCTTAGGCGCGCTGTCTCAACTGTATATTTTTTTATAGAGTGAGTGCTGGAGATGAGTTTGAAATTTTAATCAATTAAAATGTTGGTTCATTGTAATATCTTGACGATTAAAGATCATAACAATAGTATGTCGATTATTCGAAGATACATTTTATAACATTGACATATTTTTTTGAGAAGTAACATTCAGGCATATCAACAAACTGTGTAGAGAAGACACAGGTGGTGAAGTGATATAGTAGGTCTTCTCGCCCAACTCCGTTCAGCTCAAATACCGATTAAGGCGTGCACATTTTTGATGCCTGGAGGAGAGCATTCATGATCAACAGGCGTTTCGCCAGAAAGAAGCTTTTGCTTTACATTTAGGGGCCATAAAATTTTTCGCAATTGAGTAACTGTACTCGCATCTTCAATTTTCATTGTTATTGCATTTTTTCTTGTTGACATAGTTTTTGGTTTGTCGCAGTGGGACGTCATGACGAGGTGATGGTATATTACGCAAACATTAGGGAGTTTTCAGTATGTTTTCGTGGGGCCATACCCTTAATAACTCATCAAATGAGCGGGGACTGTACGTTTGTGGATATCTTGGTTAGATATGTAGAGGGAGTTTCATTCTTTTTATTTTTATCACCCACCTCAAGTTCATAGCGGCTTTGAGATTCCCTCCCTATTTCTAATATTGGATGTCCTTACCTTCTACGATTTCTTTTAATACGAATCATTACAATCAATTTAAAATTTGTACATCCGTACTTAAAATAAGTATTAATTAAAATCGTAAATCTAAAAATATACCTGCAATAAACATAAATGCTTTCTAGTACCTATTGAGTACCTCCCATGTGAAGAGGATTTCTTTCTATTCAGATTACCGGTGACTATTTTTTTCAGATCTACAATCCATATATAACATGTAGTCTTTTATGGCCATAGTTCAATGCTATTGTATGAACAAAGTTTGATTAATTGACTGCTGTCTGTTTTGTTGAGCGTGCATTAATTGTAAATGCTGTTAACGAAGTTGTTGTTTGCACTGATTTATGGCAATGAATTCCAAATTCAAAACTATGCTCTGCAACTCTAAGCGTTCATTTTCATGTTCATTCGATCAAGATAAATTTTTATTAGAAATTCTTCATTTCGTAGAGTTATTAACTAACAACGTTGTTGCGTGTTAGCCATTAAGAAAAAGTTATCTTTTGTTTCATTTGTTTGTAGCATTTGTCAGTTTTGAAGACAGTGTAAATGAAACACTCATTCACAAATTTAATGTTGGTCGACAAAAATTGATCCGTTGTTTTTCTATTGCAATACAGTATCCATGAGAGGCTGTTTGGGAGTGGTTGTGTGTGTTTGGCCGCATTTGTGTGCGCGTATGTACAGAGTAGTTTGATTGGGTTCATTCATTTGGTTTTGGTTCAGCTCATCGACATTTGTGCGTGAACCGCTCATAAGAAAACAACGCGTTGATCTGTATCAGTTTCAAACAAAAAACTAAATAAATGTAACAACATTTTGAAAGCTGCTGACGGTAAAATTCAAATTACACTTTGATATTGATATTGATCGAAAATAATAATAAAAAGAAATGATAATTTAATATGATTGGAAAAGAAATATTCAAACTTGAAGTGGCAGTTAAAAAATTCCAATTAAAATTTTATATAAAGAAAGTATGTATGTATGTATGTAAATGTAAATGTAAATGAAAACCCTTAAAATATAAAATAAAACAAATGTATTAAGAAATATTTGAACAATTGCTGTGAATAATTCAAATATAAAAGCAACAAATAGTGATTGATGCAAAGCAAAATTATGTACATATGTGACAAGTTATTCATAAATAGTTTCATGCATTTATAATAAAACAAATCATCTTTTTCAATACCAACAAACGTCAGTCATTTCTAAAGAGTGATGCAGTTTTTATGTTGAGTTATACTAATTGCTGAAAAAAATTTACAACATAAAGTAAACAAATATAAAAAAATTTAAAAGAAAAATGTTTAGAGTGAAAGTAAACTATTATTGAAAATGTTGTAAAAGAAATACGAATTAATATTTAGCAGCAAATAAATCAATAATGTTACCTTTAAATATGTGTGCAAATATAGACAAGGAAAGCTAAAACAACGTTTTAAGGTAATTAGTTAAAGAAAAACACTAATCAGTTGTTTAAATTAAAAGAAAACTAAATAAAACCTCAATAAGGTGTGCGTCAAAATGATAAGGTCACTTACAGGTTATTTTATTTATGCAATAAATAAATACATAATATTACTACATGGATTATGTGTGATGTTCCAACTTTGAAATGCTTGTTTGCTCCAGTGTGAAAGAAATATGTAAACGGAAACAGAAAATTTGGAAAACATAAAAAATATGTATATGTGGAAAACATGTAATTAACTAAATTCCTAAATTAAAAAATTTTACTATTGAAACCATTCCTGAAATTGCTTTCATACAAATACAGCGAAAATTTTTAAAAATTTGTGATAAATTTCGAAAAATTTAACTTAAACTGAAGTCAGTAAAAATCATTAATACGATAAAAATAAGCAGAAATTCATAAAAATTTCTAAATACGGAAATAAACACTAGCGGTAATTATACTACACCAAATTATTTCATTATTGATAATAAGTTACATATGTTTCTTAAGACCAAACTTTTGAGCTTATTTTCTCTACTTTTTCCAACATTTAAATAAATCAAATTTGAGTTCAATATCGGAATTTTGTGTGATGAGAAAGTATAGCTTCCTGGTGCGAATACTGATTTTGAAACTGGCTATTACGATACAAATGCTCTTGAACGCTATGGTGTGTCAAATTAAGGAATTCTTGGTGTTCTTGTGAGGTAATTCTTTCCACAAAGTAATCGAATTGTTAGAGAAGTAATATGGTCAGTGTATAAGAACGCTGAGGAATAATGAAGAATATTGTATAAATCCTGCTTTTATGTTTAATATCGGGTTTTTTTAGAGGTGGCGAACACGTACTTATCTTAAAATGACGCTTTTCTTATTAAATTTTATGCTTTTTTTCAAAATGTGTAAAGCTTTTATTAATAACTTTTTAAATTTCGCTAATATAAAAGAAAATGTATCGCACGCATGTGCTACGAAATTTACCTTTTAAAAATTAAATGGTAGTTTCTATCTAAAATGTCAGCGAATTCACTTCAGATAGAATTTTCATATTTTTTATAGCTATTAGAAGCTTTCGGAGATTATATATATAATTATGTTATCTGAAAAAATGTATATCTATGTATATCTGAATATAAATTTATGTACATTTTAACATCGTCACGCATATGTTACATTTCCCAGAGACAATTACACTGTACTTTTATAATACATACTCGTTTGTTTCAAACATGCAAAAAAATAAAATGCAATACAATATGATCCTAATTATTGTATTATATTTTGCTTATTTTTAAATTCAAATCAGGTATCGTTTACAGTGGGAAAGTATTAGACATGAGACATCTTTCCAAAGGAACTAAGGAAAAGTCAAAGTCAATCAAAACCAACCATATTTCTTATTTTAGTTTATATTTCTCTTATTGGACAAGAAAAGCATTAATTATATCAAGACACTTTAAAACTTTCGTCTACTTATGCAAGGTGATTGGCAGAAAATGAAATCTTTATTATTATAACATTTTACTACTACTGAGAAAATTACCGTTATTTTTACAAATTTACTTTAAAAAAATCTTGTAAATCGAGTGATTATATTTTACATAATTTCTTTTCTCTCTAAAATTTTATTTATTAAGCACTTATGATTCTACATTTTTTCTCCATTGTTCAAATTTTGGAGAATAGAGCAAATATATTGTAATGGGAAAGTTAATCAGGTGCAAAGAGTCGAAAAAAATGTAAAAAGTTTCAACTTGAAATTGACGTTTCGAACTACAAATCTTTTATATGTTGACAACTTAGCGATTTATGCACAATGTCTGTGATTTAGAGCTTAGGTTTTAACCGTATATTTTTCTTTAGCGTTTTTTTTAATGAAAATTAACAAGCAACACTTAAAAATGTAAATATTATATTGCATTTGTTTTTTCTGGCTTTGGTGTACCCCCTGTCTATCAATGCCCCGGAAAGGGGTTTGGAAACTTGTTTCTAAACCTACGGATCTTTAGCAAGCCCGCAGTACCTAGCTAAAGGTCTAGCATCACCTTAAACTACCTGGGAGTTTGAATGATGACAGAAGAGGCGACTCTTCGAAATCTTACTAGAGATTGAGGAGTATACTTGCATTTCCGTGTGACTGTAGAAATACAGTTCAATTCTAATCTAGTGCTACGGGGCCAGCGAAGACAAACTGCTCTAACGCTAAGTAAGGGTTTAATGACTGATGTACTCTTAAGTGAGTACTTCGTGTCCACCGCGAAAAGTTGGAGTCAGTGTGCTGGTTTGGGTAAGGATTCGTATTGGCTGTGGTTGCCACCAAAAAATACGCTGGCAGATAAGTTTTTGGTCTATTCTGGATATACATATGTGCGTAAAGACACAAATGTTCTGATACGACTTTTACTTAACTAGGTGCTGTTGCCATTCAACAGTAGTTACCGGAATGTGTCTCGAACAAACAGTATTCCTGGCTTAAGCGTTCTTGACTCGAATACATTCTGATGTGACACTGAGTTTGGACAGCTCGAATCACCTCAGCAAGGTGTCATTTATAGACCAGGGATAACTATGTATTAGGATTGCAACCTATGTGTACTTGGATGTTATATTACCAAGTGCCCATGGGGGCGGTAGTGATCGTCTCAACTTTCACTCGGTGTTGAGAGCACCGTGGAATTAGACGCTATGCGTAGGTGTCGACGCAAATCTTGAACACATCTGTCTAGCAATGTTATATTAATTAATGAGAAATAAATGTGGTATCATACGGCCATACGGAATTCGTTATATAATAACTATATAGCTCGCATGATATCGTAGTTGAATACCAATCCAAAATTGTCTGAGATTTAGTTCCTGTACCAGCAATGATGACTCAAAGACTTTAATCTGTTTTCTGATTTCTTTTCTAATATACATATTTTAAGAAGAAATTTTATAATAATACTACATATCCCATTCTCCGGGTAGATCTTTTTCAGTTATTAGCATTGATTATTCAACTTAAGAGTATTAAAGTCTTTTGTTAAATCATTCGATTATCGATTTTTTGTTATTGTTGTGTTGGTACACATGTCTCGAACATATATTCACACTTTCAAGTACATACCATACTTATGTTCTTTTTGCCAGATAAAAAGGTTAGACGTGTTTAGTTCCTCTCGGTTATATTCTATTATTAAAAAAATTGAGCAAAAGATTTGAAGGAAAAATGCAATTAAGAGGGTGGCCATAGCTAAAATAGTCTGCACTTTGGCTACAAAACCAAAAATTTTCTGTGTTCAACTCCAGTTTCAGACTAAATCATAACAACATCTTGTATTTTTTCTGAAGTGCATTAGTGTGGCATAGCCACTGGTCACTGGACAGTAGCGGCTGTAACCAATCCACAGGCACATCATAATATCCTCCTTCGTCGGTATTGTGTAGGCGCGGCGAAGTAAAATAATTACTAAAAAACAGCCACTGAAAACGAAGCTTTAAACGTCTCCTTGACATCAGAGGCGCTACACCACTGCTATAAAACAAAGAACGTCGAAAAGCAGAGTTTTAGGAAAGTGAAGCTCCACCTTCTGTCATTTCTCTTACTATCGCCTTCATCTAGTTCCACCACAATGCATCGCATGTGTAAAAAAGAAATCAATTGCTCTAAAAGACATTGCTCTATATATAAATGTTGACAGTGAGGTATTGTGAGTCTGCTCTAAGTAAAAAAAACCGTTTAGAAGTGGTACAAACTCTGCCTAGATGGCCGACAAGATGCCCACGATGAACCTTGCTCTGGACGCCTCAGCACATCAACAACACCGGATAACGTCGAAGCGGTGAAGAAAATTGTCGAATTACCATAACTATTTTGGCATATCAGTAGCTCGTGTCATGCAATTTTCTAGGATGTTTAGGGCATGAGATGTGTGTCAGTAAATTTTGTTCCGGAATTTCTGAATTTTGACCAATATAAATAATATATGTAAATATTGATGAATAAATAAATATTAATTTAAATTTTAATATTTTTCAGTAAAGTTTTTATAACTTTTATTTGTTCAATATTTCGCCACTTCTTTACTTTTACTTTTTAAAAGGAGTCAAACAGATGCAAATTACACAGATTTTAATAAGTGAATCTTGACATATTAATTTACAAACAATCACTTGTGGAATTTAATAATAGTCGTACAAAATTAAACTGGCAGTTCAGATATGTTATATCGGAAGATATTGAGGTTCCTCCTGTGGTCTATATTATTTACTTTATTCATTAATAACCTCCCTTCTGTTATTTTGAAATCAAAAGTATTAATCTATACCGGCGAAGTAAAAATTTTTAAAACTTTAAAAGATCATAATGATCATACTTTGCTGCAGTCGGATATTGATAAACTCTTTCAATGGTGTCAGATGAATCTAATTGAACTAAATATTAAAATGTCAACTGGAGGAATTAATAAACTGCAATGAAGTTATTATATTAATGGTAAAATGCTTATAAAAGTGTTCAATATCACTGACCTTGGTATTTTGTCAGATAAAGGTCTTAGTTTCCGTGATCACTTATCCCTCACTTAAGCGCTGCTATAAAAATATTTTACGAAATAATTATATATGTATATCTTTAGTTCGCCGTACCCTTAAATATGGATAACTTATATGGGATTCTTAATACAACATATAAACGGTATTGAATCTGTGCAAAAACAGTTTCTAATATTTTGTCCACGAGCCCTAAAAAGTCTGTTTCTACTTTCCTTAATTCATGGTGAAGTTGGTTTTGAGTTGTGTATAGGTAAACTTAACTTTTGCCTTCCAAACAAAGTAACTCGTAACTTTCTACTGTTATGGATATCTGTGAGAGTGATAATGTTCTGGTTACCCAGAGTGCGATAAGGTATTTGGGCTTCAGACTCGACTGTAGGCTGACTTACTGGGCCTAAATACGGCATGTGGCGACTAGGGCGGCAAAGATGACTGGCATGTTGAGCAGACTCATGGCGAATGTCGGAGGCCCGACACAGAGCAAGAGGAGGCTGATTATGGCGGTCACGAAGTCGATCTTGCTGCATGGGAGCGAAATTTGGGGAAATGTACTGGGTGAGAGAACCAAACGCAGGGTGCTCGAGGCGGTACAGCGGACGGCGGCCCTTAGGGTTGCTTCGGCTTACCGCACGGTCTTGGGCGCTGCGGTCCTGCTGATATGTGGGGAAATACCCATAGACCTCTTGCCGCGCGAACGGTGGGAGGCTTGGAACTCGAAAGGGGGAGGGCCCTGGTGTTGGGACTATTGGTCTGAGACCCCAAACTGTCCGGCGATGGAAGGACAGGTGGACCGCGGACACGGTCGGCAGGTGGACGGCGAGGCTCATTCCCTGCGTGGAAGTATGGATTCGGAGGAAATTTGGGGAAGTTAACTACTTCCTGACACAATTCCTCTCGGGTCACGGATACTTCCGAAAGTACCTGTACCGAATGGGCAGGGCAGATGGTCCCGACTGCATTTACTGTGGTATTACGGATGATGATGCAGAACACACTTTCTTCGACTGCATCAGGTGGCATACTGAGAGAGGTGCAATGGCGCAGCGAGTTGGCGGGTTCGCTCCTGTCACCGTGATAGGGAGGATGCTCGATTGCGAGGACAATTGGGACGCTGTGGCGCAGTACGTGGGATACGTTCTGCGGAGGAAGAAGAGGGACCTCGATGCGCTGCTGCATAGCGGGGACCAGGCGATACGGGCCGGGGCCATGGCGCCGGCTGCTGACTTGGCGGACCCAGACGTGGGTGAGTGAGAGTGGTCCTGATTGGGACGTGGCTCTGGGCCTTCCCGAAGTAATGCGGAAAGCGGTCCCGGGGAGGAATCTACCCAGAGGAGGAGGAGGGAATATTTTAGTGGCAACACCACTCGACGCAGATGACGACGGTCTCTGTTGTGCGAAGGCATTTTCAACCCTACCTCACACGCCAAAAAAAAAAAAATAATGTTTTAAAAAGGAAAATTATTTTATTTGGAAATTTGTTTATTAAAGATTTTATATATTAGAAATATTTTTTATGAATATGGCAGTTAGTCTGTAAGGATTTACAGTCCATAAACCTAATAAATAATACCCCAAAAAGTGTGAAAAATGGTCGAAAACCGCCTAAAGCGGTCATTTAAATGACATTGTGTTTCGTATATAATTGGAAGATCCAAACAAAGTTTATTTTAAGTTTAGTGATAGTGTTGATTTTACAACCAGAAGATCGTGCATTCAATCCCTTATCCACCAAAATGAAATGTTTACTGATGTGGAGTAATGTTTATAATAAAAGGGGTACTGTAATGTAATGTATAAAATAAATAAATCAGTATAAGAATAGAAAATTTATTTAAAGATAAATGTTTTTAAACCTTTTTTTCAAACTGTTATATTATAATAAATATGTGAATTTTTAATTTACTTTAAAACACATTCTTACATATCCATACAAGTAAAATTATTTAACATAAACATAGTCTATTTTGAGGAAAAAGTATTGTTGTCAGCAAACCGTTAAAGTATAATGCATATACAGTGAACAAAAAATCGTCAATCGCCATTTTGGGGAATGCGCTCTGAAAAATCGTCAAAATCTCGTAAAATTGTCACGTTTGGCACCCTTCCGCGTAATTCCCAATTAAACAAATATGAGGTATATAAAAATCAATTGTGGAATTGATAACAATGTGATTCGTGTATACCGGGTTCAGCTGATAGCAATCCACAATCACATCAGAACGTCCTCCTTCGTCGGAATTGTCTAGCATCGGCGAAGTAAAATAATAATAACAATGGCTACAAAAAACGAAGCTTCAGCACTGCTATAAACAAAGAACGTGCAAAAGCAGAGCTGTAAAATAATTAATTAAGCTTCACCTCTTGTCGTTTCTATAACTATCCCTTTCCTATAGTGCCAGCACAATCCTGCGCATGTGTAGGGGTCATCTCCTGAGTGGTGGTCCCAGCTAAAAAAAAAAAATATTGCATTTAATACATTTTTTGGTTTTTAAATTTTGAACACCTTTGGTATATTGTACACGTGTCAATGTATTTTTATTGTAAACGTTAAAAAATAAATAAGAAGAAGATATTTATTCTCAAATAGTTAAATATACAAATAAATAAATATAATTTTTTTTAATTTATTTCTTACTTCATTATTTACGTTAATTTTCATTTATACTCGTAAATATAATCAGTTTTTTTTTTAAATTTTTCGGCTGGCATCAGGAAAATATAAATATATTTGCTTTATTATTTTTCTTCTTAGTAGTTGGCATTCACTTTTTATTGAGAGGCGGGAGCTACTACAACTTCTCACAAACATATGTCTGTCTGAAATGAAGATCAATTCGACAAATATACTCTTATGTTACTTTAATTTTGTTCTGCAGAACAAATAAATACATTTTAAAACCTAACACTGAATATATGTATTAATGAATTTTCGCTTATCGTAACAGACCTTGAGAATCGGACACATTATTCGTATTTGTAAGCAAAAGCATGATTTACTCTATCACTTTGACGCACACATGATGTTTTTAACGGCTTCTACTCATTTCACATAAGATGAAAGCATTTTAAACGATCTATCGATCTCATGTGTATTAGTAAATACAACTCTTCTTTTTTATTAAAATAAATAATTCGTATTCTTTTTTATGATTTTTTATTACAGTGGCCGCAACAAACAAACAAATTACTTGTTGGCATGTTAAATTAACAACTTGTGAGAAAACAAAACAAGCTAAGAAAATTTGCTACCAACTACACAAAAATTCTTCATTGAGTAAATTGTATAAATAAAAAGCATTAATTAATTAAAAAATTTAACAACAAAACATTTATCCGAAGTTTTCTGTCTTTGGCATGAATTGAAATTTTAAAACGAAACATTTTCGAAAAGTTACATAAGAAGTGCTTTATGAATTAAACTAAAAAAAGCTCGAATTGTAATTCATATTTAAATAATGGTTACATGCAAATCCGATAATCAAGTAGTTGCAGTAGCAAAAATGAATTCAGTACATACTCGTAAACCTAATGGTAGTAATTCATCTGGCACCCGCCTATTGGAAAGTGATCAGCAGGAATCTTCATCCAGTGTTAGCCGAAATTCAGTTTATAAATTAAAAATTGATTTAATGTTTGACGACACCAGGTATGTTTAATTTATTACATTATATAGAATTTAAACCTAACCGAGCAAACTTAGTGCTTGCCTGGCAGCACTACTGTAAGGGAGAAAACAAAACAAAACATTCGATTCATTGTGCTGGAACTAGAGGTTCTAGTGAGAGAGATGACACGTGGTGAAGCTTAACTGTCTTACAACTTTGCTTTTGCAGGTTTTTTATAGCAGTGTTGCAGCGCCTCTGATGTAAAGGAGACGTATTCAATTTTGAAGCTTTGTTTTAGTAGCCATTTTTAGTAATTATTTTTCTTCGCTGGTAATTTTATGCATCCAAACAGACAAACGCCCAAAATGCATTTCTTAAGCATTTTTACTGCTTTAAAGTGTATTCACTTCCTTTAGTGTATTCGGCATTTCTTATTAAATATACAATGTATTGCTTTTGGCAGCTTTTAGAGCCTCTAAACTTCGATGATTTTTTGATGGGAAATACCATATACTGTTTGCAAAATTTGCCCAACATAACAAGGCAACTCATAAATAACAGAAGGCCTTGAAGGACCTTGTTGATGTTAAACTTCATACAAAAAGTACATAGAATAGCGCTCAATTAAATTATTTGTATACTACAGTAGAGTGTTTAATTATCTTTGGTGCTGAGTACTTCATTGGATATGCATGCACTTATTTTATTTTTTGTAAAAGCCTACATCTAAATGTGTATTAAAAAATAATAAAAAAAAATATATTAGTACTATTGGGGACGAAAGAGTACGATTTTAAAACCTCGATTTTAAAATGTCGACCAGCACTGTAAAAATGTGTATTTGTTATTCGACGAAAATGAATAAAATTTTTTTTTTGGATTTTTCTGTGCTACAGTAACCTTCTACGTCGATATTTGGGCAATAAAACGACACCGAAGTAAAATAATAAATAAACTGACTCTTCTTAGCTTAAAACTGATGCGACAAAATTGACATCAGAAACATCGCAACTTTGCTTCATATTAACTCGTAACTGGAGATTTGTGAAATAATCCCCATCTTTCACCACCTGTCGATTCTCTCCTATCTCTATCTAGTTCCACTGAGCACTGGTCCAAGAAAAAAAAGTGAGATACCACATTTCTAACATCTGAAAAATTAGTTTGTTTGAATAAATCAAATAATAAATAGAAATAATTAATAAACATCCATATTTTTCTTGCAAAGTGTTCTTTGGTTTCTGTTTTCATAAACATGTAATAATATAACAAAGTGCTATATTGTTGATTTATCGTATCCCAGTTTAATACAATTTTTTCAAATTAACTCTTCTTAAGAACAATTTTCTGATGCCGAATCCACTTACAATATTCGTGCTGGCTACGTATTTAAGACAGGACATTTTACTTACATGTATGTATGTATATTTCTGATAATTTTTAACTGTTCGTGCATGTTTGTTTTTTTCCCTACTTGAGCAAACTGTTTTCATTAGATTCTGTAAGTATTGTGCATAATGAATTATGTATATTATTACGAGTCCGTAGCCGTATATATATGTATGTATTTCAATTTCTTTTTATAATTGTTTATATTTTACCTTTTATTTCTCCCAAGCACTATTTTTATATTAATATCACGAAAAACATATAACGTATTTTAATTTTCAAATGTCAATTGTGCCAAGCAAGAAGTTAGGTCTTTTTGCGTTTTACATTTATTCAATATTGTAGTAAAGGCTTTTTTATTTTTTCAATAAAGTTGCTATTTGCGTACGTGGAAGTATGATTTATTTGGTGGTGATGTATTTTGATTAGATACATCCGAATTTTTAAAATAGTCAATTTTGAATTTTTTGCTAGTTACGGCATTTTGCGTATTAGGTAACGATATGGTAAGTTAAATAGACGTTAAATGTCCAACCACGGTCATTTAAGTTACGTTTAAATATCTCTCAAATTTATACAGAAAAAAATAATATGTATATCCAATTTTTGATTTCGTAATTAAATCGTATTTATACTTAGTGCTATTTAAAGACGAAATACATTTTTCCTGTGTTGCTTTTTGTGATATTTAAATGTCACGTATTTAAGTTACAATATTATTTCCAATATTTGTTTTTTTTTTGCACAAATGTCATATGGTCGGGCAAAAAGTTATTTTTGTTTAATTTCATATAAGTTTGTAAAAAAAATCTTTTCAAAACTTAGAAAAATTAAAACAGTTTGAGAGAAACTCTTATTTGCAAGTAAATTATATAACTTTTATTAAATTTTTTTCTTCATGTATTCAATTGAAGATGTTTATAAACACTTTGCACAAAAAAAAAACAAAATTAATTTAAATAACAAAATAATAATCGTAACTTTAAAAATACTTCCAGTTTATACGCTGTAAAATAAATGTTTTAAAAATTTTGTTAAATTTAATTAAATTTATTCTAAATGGCAAAAAAAAGGGGTTAATACTTGGTGTGCCCTTCTTTAGCTTTAATTACAACTTCTAAGCGTCTAGACATTGAATGGATAGCTTTGGTATATCATAATTTTCAGGTATTTTTTCCCATTCTTCTTTAATAAATGTTATTTGTTTTTTGGTGACCTTTTCCGACTTTTTTCTTTGGGTGGACCCATGAATTTTCTATAGGCTTTAAGTCTGGGCTTTGTGGTGGGCTATCGATCACTTTTGTACAATTATATAACAACCAGGATCTACAAATATATGCCATATGCTTCGGGTCATTATCCTGCTAAAATTTATACTTGAGCTTTTCTGGGTCAACAAAACCGAATTTCCGAGCACTTTCACTCAATTGCTTTTTAAAATGTTTAGATAGACTTCCTTGGTCTTTATATCCACTAATATTCTTATTTCGCCAACACCCTTGCTCGAAATACAACCCCACACCATAACGGATAGTTTACCGAACTTTACAGTGTGTATTATATTTTTATTTTCTAAAGCCGTCAGGGATTTTCGCGAAACTTTTTGAGGTCCATCATTGTAGTAATGCATCACTTTCGTTTCGTCACAAAAAATAACATCATCCACGTGCTCCGGAGGAAAAGAAATGTGTTCAATGGCAAACTTATACCTTTTTTCAATGTTTACCGCGGATAGGAAAGGCTTTTTCCTCACAATTCTTGAAGAGTATTTATGGTTTTGTAGCACATTTCTAACAGTCTGAGAGGGATACTTACTCCACATTCATTACTGATGTTAAGTGCAATTCCTCTAGTGGATTCTCATCAATCATTTTCAAAATTTTCTTTTCAATTCGCCGAGTTCCTTTTTTTGGTCTGCCTGGTATTTCTTTTGGTTCCAGTCTTCCTTCTTTTTCATCACGGTTAATAACATTATATATCGTCCTTAGGTTAAGAGAGATCATTTTAGCAATTTCTCTGTGAGATTTTCCTTTATAGTAATTAAAATACACCAGTTGGGTAATGTCTGTGTTCAGTCGCTTTCCTGGCATAGGTATATTATATATATTATATATATATATAATTGGGTAATCATTTGTTTATTCTATGAGCTTAATTTAATGAATAAAAGACAACTGCTACTCTTAGCGTCCATATAAAACTATTATACGCAATACATATGCAAAAAAGGAACGGTTCTTTTTTGTCTTTGCATTTTTGACAACATATTTTTTACACTGTTTAAAGTATGCAAAATTATTTTGTAGCGTTCTTGTTGTAATGTTCATAAATTTGTCAAAGTTTCGACGCCTGCTTGTCGACAACATGCAAAACAACAGTTGTAAAAAAAAAATTCACAAATTTAATAATATTGTTGTTGTAAATATTTATTTAAATTTAAATTCTTAAAAAAATTTTGTTTTGAAAACATTTTTTTTACAAACTGTATGTAATCGCCCATAAAAGTACACTTTAATTACAATAGAATAATTATATAAATAATGAATTACTTTTCCAATGTTTCTGCACCAATTGATGCCATTGCTAAACACTGTTGTTTTTGAAAACTACCTATAATTTCATAGTGCTACCATACTTTTATCGTTTTTAAATACGAACATTTTATTACCACTGAAAAACTGAAACTTTATTTAAATAGAACTTAAATGAAAATAAATTAAATACGTATTTCAATACGAAGTCAAAAACTGGGCATAAATAGCTTTTGAAGATAAATGACATTTAAGTACGGATGCAATTATTTTTTTTTTTTTTTGGCGTGTGAGGTAGGGTTGAAAATGCCTTCGCACTTACAGAGACCGTCGTCTTCTGCGTCGAGTGGTGTTGCCACTAAAAAATTCCCTCCTCCTCCTCTGGGTAGATTCCTCCCCGGAACCGCTTTCCGCATTACTTCGGGAAGGCCCAGAGCCACGTCCCAATCAGGACCACTCTCAATCACCCACGTCTGGGTCCGCCAAGTTTGCAGCCGGCGCCATGGCCCCGGCCCGTATCGCCTGGTCCCCGTCAGAGGGGGCCCGCTATGCAGCAGCGCATCGAGGTCCCTCTTCTTCCTCCGCAGAACGTATCCCACGTACTGTGCCACAGCGTCCCAATTGTCTTCACAATCGAGCATCCTCCCTATCACGGTGGCAGGAGCGAACCCGCCAACCCGCTGCGCCATTGCACCTCTCTCAGCATGCCACCTGGTGCAGTCGAAGAAAGTGTGTTCTGCATCATCATCCGTAATACTACAGTAAATGCAGTCGGGACCATCTGCCCTGCCCATCCGGTACAGGTACTTTCGAAAGTATCCGTGGCCCGAGAGGAATTGTGTCAGGAAGTAGTTAACTTCCCCAAATTTCCTCCGAATCCATACTTCCACGCAGGGAATGAGCCTTGCCGTCCACCTGCCGACCGTGTTCGCGGTCCACCTGTCCTGCCATCGCCGGACAGTTTGGGGTCTCAGACCAATAGCACCAACACCAGGGTCCTCCCCCCTCGAGTTCCAAGCCTCCCACCGCTCGCGCGCCAAGAGGTCTATGGGTATTTCCCCACATATCACCAGGACCGCAGCGCCCGAGACCGTGCGGTAAGCCGAAGCAACCCTAAGGGCCGCCGTCCGCTGTACAGCCTCGAGTACCCTGCGTTTGGTTCTCTCACCCAGTACATTTCCCCAAATCTCGCTCCCATGCAGCAAGATCGACTTCGTGACCGCCATAATCAGCCTCCTCTTGCTCTGTGTCGGGCCTCCGACATTCGCCATGAGTCTGCTCAACATGCCAGTCATCTTTGCCGCCCTAGTCGCCACATGCCGTATTTAGGCCCAGTAAGTCAGCCTACAGTCGAGTCTGACGCCCAAATACCTTATGGCACTCTGGGTAACCAGAGACACATCCCCTATCTGCATGCCGACATCGAGTGGTATGTGTGCCCGCGTCATCAACATCACCTCGGTCTTCTCCCCGGCCAATTCCAAGCCGTGGTCCTCAAGCCACATCCGGGTCCTAATCATGACCCGGTTCAGCTTCCCCCTGGCGTCATCCATATCCCGCGCCAAGATCACCGCCGCTATATCATCCGCGTATCCCACGAGCTGAGCATCCTCGGGCATTTCCACCCCAAAGATCCCATCGTAGGTCAGATTCCATAGGTCCGGGCCCAGCACAGATCCCTGGGCCGCGCCGGACGTGATCGTCCTGCTCCTCCGCCCCGTCGGCGTATCGTACAACAGTACCCGATCGTCCAGATAACTACGGAAAATTCTATACAAGTATCCGGGAATACGAAACCTCCCCCGTAGCGCCTCTAGAACATCAGCCCATCGTAGGCTGTTGAAGGCATTCCGAACGTCGAGTGTTGCCAGGACAACTATGCGCTTCGGATAATAGCGCCTCACGCTCTGAGCGCGCTCGAAGCACTCAACCACATCAGCAATCGCCCCGAGCGTTGACCTGCCAGGTCTGAAGCCATGCTGTCTATCCGACAGCCCCCCAGCCATCCTCACGGCCTCCGCCAGCCTTCTTTGCAGTAGCTTCTCCAGCAGCTTGCCGGCACCATCCAACATACAAAGTGGCCGATGGCAGGGTCGGATCGCCCCTGCCCTTGCTAACAAGCACCAGCCGCTGTGTTTTCTAGCGTCTTGGGAAGACGCCCTGGACTAAACAAACATCATATACCGGAAGCAATGCTTCCGGCCTGCTCTCAGCCAGGATCTTGAGCACCTCCGACGGTACCCCATCCGGGCCAGGGGCTTTCCTCGTCCTAAGAGCCCCGGCGGCGATCCTCAGCTCCTCCCCGGTAAAGGGCGGTGGAACCTCATCATCGTAGGGCCCACGTTCGCCAACCAGCGGAGGGTGTGTGGGGAACAGGCCCCCTACAATCGTATCGATCCGCGCGCCGTCCAATTGCACCCCAGTGCGGATGCAATTATTGGCCCTATGAGTTTTGATATTATCGGCGCAATATGTTTAATTTTTGATAGTTCGTTATTAGTCCAATATCGGCAGTCATCGTAGCAGTTTAAAAAATTTTGTGCATTCACACTATCGGTTCATGAAGTATGTCGATAATTGCTACTTGGTATAAAATATTTGTTGTATTCAACACTTGTAAGCTAACAAACGTTAAAAAAATATTGTGCTCATAAATAATAATTAACAATTTTGAAACTTTCGTATATTTTTCGACGTACTACTGCCAATACTACCACCAATATATCACTTTCTTTTCGTATACTTTCCGTCTACTAAAAAACAATAGCCTATTTGATGAACGTAAAAGCTTAAATGACAGTTTTGTTTAATTATCTCTATTCGACAATTTTTGCTTAATTCCCAAATGATGATTCAACTCATATGTAGTTAAAGCAGCAATAAAACAAATATGAATTCATCCGGATACTTAAACATTTGATTAGTTTTTATTGTTTTCAAGTAAATTACGATTTCTGAACTGTATAGCCGATATTTTCTTAAACTTTTTTTCTAAAAGCGTTTTTATTTAAGTGAAGAAAAGAAAGTTAAATATAAAAACGAGTTTTAATTTTATTTTTCTTACGCACTCGAATTTATTTTTTTGTGTTTTTATGTAAATTGAATAATTTAGAATTATTATCGTAAAAGTATATGTATGTATATGTATATGTATGTATGCATACGTCATAATTCGATGAAGTTAGTTTGGTCAAAAACGATATAAAAATTTTCAATTTACCTCAATAGAACTCAATGAGAAAACAAATTAATATTTTTCTCTGAACAAATATTGTTGTTTCTAGCATATGAACTTATTCTAGGCTGATAATGGGTGATTACTTATAATAAACCAATAATAACGCTTTCATACAAGATACCGCTAGTACATGTTTATAAATAAAAATTTTGCGATGTTTTCTTACTAACGTTTTATAAAGCTGTTGCATTGACACAGTTATAATATAAAAATATAAATAAATTTGAGAAACGGACATGTAAAATGTTAACATATAATAACAATAACAAGTCATTAACGTAAATTTTATTTAGATTCAGCTTTCGCCTTCTGTAGATGAAAATAACTTTTTTATTTTAATTTCTTTGAAAAAAAAAATTTTATTCTCATCAGTTGATTATCAATTCCATTTCGAATTAATTACAGCTTCGTAAATTCTTTTGTCTTTGCATAAGAGTTTGTCTATATAAAAGTTGTACGAAAGCATTTGAACAATTATCGGTACTATTGTGTTAAAAAAAATATGTGTGTATAATTTGTATAATCAGTTTTAAAAAATATGGAAATAAGAAATCAAAATAAATTCTGCCGCACAAGCATTAAGTTTTAAATAAATTTATTTTATGAAACACGCGCACTCAGAAGTTTGGGAAGAATTTAAACTCGTCTTTATGGAGTTTTTAATTCAGCCACTAAAATTTATGTTTTTGTTTTGTTGATTGGAAATTTGAATTTTTTATTAAAACGAATGGGTAGCTTTGTACTTCTGTGTCATATAACGGTAAACGATAGATATTCGATGGACATTGTGTTTTTTCATTTCTCACTCTCTGGTTGCTTTCCATAGTGGATCATATATGTAAATCGCTGAGGTATTCTTCGTATTTATTTACATATTTATGTATATTATTTATCTTATAGTTACAAATTATAAGATAAATTAATTACTCTGAGAACCAGCTACAGAGGGTTTCAGTTCGATCTTTGTATTTATCTGCTCCTGTTTTGTAAAAATTTAAAATCTGTACTTTTATCTTACAAGTTTTGTGTTAATTGTTATAAACACTTTATTTCAACTTTGTATTTTCTTACCACAACAATTTCAGAAATGATATTTTTTACTACAATTTGTATTCGTCTCGTTACCTCCCGCAAACCAGTCATTTAAATAAATATAATTTAATGAAACACAAATTTATACATACATATGTATGGAAGTATGTATGTTTATTTTCAAATACTCATTGCTTCAAGTGCTAAAATACTGAAACACTTTTCAGCGATGTGGTGTTTTTTATAACTCGTAATGCAGGGAGGCTCAAAATGACCGAAGGGGTTTCAGTACAAAGAGCCATTGTGTGCCTCGTAATATGCGGTGTGGCTTCATCCTGTTTTTCCACGGTTGGCCTTACAAAATTTTCCAGTATTGTCCGATATCTAACACCAGTGATGGAAACAAAAAAATATGGCTCAATTAACCTTTCCGACGAAACATCACACCAAACGGTACACTTAAGTGGGTGTAATTCTCGTTGTTGAACTGCTCTTGGATTTTCCGTAACCCTTGTTTCCTATTAACGAACCCATTCAATTGGAAATGGGCTTTGTCGCTCATAATTAAATTATGAATAAAATCATGATTTTCTCTTAAAATAAAGTTCAACTGTTCGATTTTAAATTCCCCAAGTCTTCTTTAGAAAATATTGAAAACAAAAATATTTATAATAAAAAAGTTATAAGGTATTCATACTTCTTCGCTCCTTTCTGCCCACCCTGTATATCGTAACTAATTACACTACGCGATACTTTAAATAACTCTCTACGTTGAAAGGACATTCCACTCCTTTTTTTATTACTTTTAGTTTAGTAACGCTTTTCAATGTTCCTAAAGCATATTTTCCCTGTACCTTTTTAATTTTTTGGAAAAGGAACCGTTTCTATATCTGCTGATATAATAAAAAGAGTATTTTGCTACTTGGTTTTTGTAACAATATCTTTAGAAAGGTGGGCTAGAATACATTACTTGGTGTGGGGTAGCGAAGCACACCGGATTAATCTAATTTTAAATATACATAGAAGTAATGTATTTCGCTTATTAAATCAATAAATAGTTTTATGTTATATGGAATAAATAGACCACGCTTTTCTGTACTATAAATATAAGAGTCGTCTTGTTCTACAGGAAATTTGTAGTTAAGAAAATAAATTTTACTAATCCAAGGTATAATATCTGATCATTTTTCTTCTAATGCTTTCTTTCGTTGAATTTATGAGACCTTCATCAACGCATCATATATTCAAGCCGAAGTGTGATTCCGCATATATTGTTTCTAGTCACATTCCTATCGTATTATATATGTCGATGTACAAATAGTTCTGAATATTACACAAGTATACACGGTTTTGGATTTTTTTTTTATCTGGGACCAGTACTAAGGAGATGACTCCTACACATGCGAAGCATTGTGCTGAAACTATAGGAAATAGATAGTAGGAGAAACGACAGGAGGTGAAGCTTAATTAATTATTTTGCAGCTCTGCTTTTGCACGTTCTTTGTTTATATTCGTAGCAGTGCTGAAGCTTCGGTTTAGTAGCCATTTTTTATTACTATTTTACTTCGCCGGTGCTACACACTACCGACGAAGGAGGGCGTTTTGATGCTATTGTGGATTGCTATCAGATGAAGCCTGTATTGTTCAGTGACCTGTGACTATGCCTTCGCCACTGAAACCTTCCGCCAACAAGTGACACACAAAGACACTAATGCACATCAGAAAAATGCGAGATGTTTATTTTTATTTTAAAATTTTCATCTGCAACTGGGGTTGAACCCAGGTCTGTTTTTGATTTAGTAGTCAACGTGCAGACTACCATCCATCGTGCCATCGCCATCGCCACCCTCAACAGCAACCCAAAGGTGTTTCTAAGGTTATTTTTTTTGTGTTTTTTTTTTTTTTTGTTTTGGACCGGCACTCAGGGGATGACCCCTACACATGCGATGCATTGTGCTGGAACTAGGAAATTAGGTTATGGGAAGGTGGATAGAGGGAGTAGTGTTTATTGCCATTTGATTTAAATCTTCCCATGCTAAAAGTGACAGGAAACACCTCTGCGGGTAGTCTATTCCACATACGTGCCGTTCGGCCAAAAAACGAATTTTCCCTGTAATGCGTAGTGCGAGTCGCCCTCAAATCGACCACAAATGGATGCGCTCTTAATGATGATCGCGTCGTGCGCGCGAATAACCGGGTTTCGGGAACAAGTTCCCTGATTTCATTAGAACACATCCCATTATAATAACGATAGAACAACGAAACGCACCCCACGTTGCGACGATGCTCAAGAGAGTCAATAGAGTTGGCTACCCTACTGTCTCCTATGAGTTTCTTCGCCCTTTCTTGTACACGGTCGAGTAACTTCAAAATAGTCTTTGGAGCACCGGCCCACACATGAGAGTTGTATTCCATTTTCGGTCGGATGTAGGCGGTATAAATAGTGAGGAGATCAGAAGCCTAGGCACTTGAATGCTTCCTTTGAGACCTGAAAAATGTGCTCAGTCCATCGGACATCACACTGAATTTTCATGCCAAGAACATCAAGAGCTTCTGATTCCTCAATGTTTATGCCACCCATTTTTACAGATGAGGCAGCGTGATCGTACATATGGCGGTGTGTTAGCATGCAGCATTGGGTCTTTTGGGAATTGAAATCGACCCTGTTCGCGTGAGCCCATTCCAATATTCTCGTGAGGTCACCTGTTAGCGAATCATTCATATTCTGCCGCGTCGCCGCGATCATAGTTGATGTCGGCCTACGATCGAATGAATATAAATGGCAGATGCTGCTGTCATCTGCGAAAGAGTGGATAGGGTTTGAAGTATGACATAGGAGGTCATTAAGAAAAATAAGAAATAGGGTAGGAGAAAGAATGGAGCCTTGTGGTACCCCTGAATTAATCTTGAACTCGTTTGATGAGATCCCGTCTATAACAACTCTTATAGCGCGATCCCTGAGAAAGCTCGATATAAATCGAGAGAAGATATCACCGACACCAAAAGCAATAAGTTTGGACAAGAGTGCTCCATGCCACACTCTGTCGAATGCTTTTGAAATATCTAGAGCCACTACCTTATGTATTTGGGGCGATGAATCGGAATCTGCACTCCGTTTTTGTGATATCGGTTCTAGTTTTCGAGAAATAAATAAATAAATTCATTATTTTACAATTTTTGACAATTAATCTCCATTTTATTCATTAAAAAGTGTTAAATTAAAAATGAAGAACAGTCGAACTGGGTCGCTTGTACTGTTTGGGATCTGTTTCACGTATTAAAATCCTTGGTATCGTTTTTCGATTTTCGCCAAAAATTGCAGAAGTCGCTCTCCCTGCTCGTCGCTTGTATCACCCAAGTTTTCAGGAAAAAATATTGATGGGAATGCAGAAAATGTATTTTGAGAGACATTCGAGCTCAAATCTTGCAATAATTTTGCAACAAACTGTCGATTATCTGCTTGAAAGCCGGGGATTTGCGGTTAACGAGAAAGTTGTGAACACCATTTTGAAATGATGCCCATGCTGGTGCTTTCAGGATGTATTTTATGAACAAACGCCATTCATTTATATCGTATGGTGTATTCATCGCATCAAAAAAACCGTTGATGTCAAAGCAGAATATTCTCCTCTTTTTTGAAAAAGAGTAAAAGCGCCTCACTTCTGGTTCTATTTACAGTGACTTTTGTTTGAGTCTGAATATATTTGCACTCCTGCATGCGTGATGCGAGCAATTCTGATTTTTTCTCGATAGATTCAAATCACGAACCAAATCATTGAGTTCACTTTGCGAAACTAAATGTTTTTCCTCCATGTTAAAATCGATTCCACTGTTCGTCGGTGGTGAACTACAAAGTTTCCATGGAATTTGCACTTGCACCTGTACAAATTGGTAAAGGATCATTGCTCGAACGGGGAATTAGCTTATACACTGACGATACTTCAGGATATTTATATTTTGCTATTTTTTTTCCATTTAGATGTTCATCAAGCAAAAGTAACAATCATCTACATGATTTTTCGGCTCTCTCCATAACATTGCCAATGAAAATGAAAAACATAGTTTTTAACGCGTGACCACTTGTATAATATTGTGCTACACGCGTTACAAAACACTTGCGGTACCCACGGCTTATGAGTGTTTGATACAGAAAAACTAAAATAATAAAAATATGCATTTCTGATCACATTAGTAAAACTTTGCCACTTTTTCTGATCATATAACATCCGCAAACATAACAAAAACACTTTGAATCAACTTTACAATTCTGTCTTTTCTTTTTCATACGTTTTGGATTCAAAAACAAAAATCTTTAAAAATACAAATTAAATAATGTTTCTAACGACGCCAACTGACTGTCATTATAATAGCGCAGTGCTGCCAACATGCGCGAACTCACAAACTGGAACAAATATTTAGAAACGAAACCCTGATTTGAATTCAGCACTACAAATAACGTCAAGATTTGTTCTCATCTGCTCTGATCCAAAAGATGACCGGAATTTGTAAACTTGTGTTATTATATACGTGGTCAATGGATTTTTTGCTATATGGGCGGCTAATTGATTTATGCACTGAGCGAAGGCCAACAGATTTTAATGCTTTTCTATGATGAAATAATCTGAAAGTTTCACGGACAAATAAGTGTCTTCGTTTTAAGTCTTAAGTTTCTTAAAAACTTCATGAACAATAGTTGTACTGATAAGATTACACCAAGCGCAATCTTCTTTGTTTTTTTTTATTAATAATTAAAATTTAGTAAACAAAAAATTCTTTTCTGAATTTTGCAACACAATTGAAAACGATTTAAATAGCAATATTTTTTAACTTATAGCCGTTCCACACATAGCAATCACCTCGATGATCCACATGGATCACATCGTACACGCTCCATTATTATGTATGGACGCAGTGAATTGGCTAGTACAGCTGGTGAGAGTTCTCGTTCCATTACAAGTTACTTGCACGAAACGAATGAGACAGCAAAAATTCTAGCTGACAACACGAAGAAAGATGTGCAGCGTATTAGCAATAGCGTACAGGCCCAAATCGAGCAGTTATTCACTGATGTTGCTAAAGATGCGACAAGTAGTTTCGCAGTCATTTGTTTGGGTTCTCTTCCATTAAAGGATAAAGTTTCAAACCTACAAGGCTTACAGCAACCCTTAAGAGAGCTTTATTTAAGAGAAATTAATGATAAAGTAAGTATTCGATTTTAGAAAAAAAAATATTTCAATATATTCTTTTTAATTAATTTTTAATTAGAAACAATGTACGGGAACTTTGGATATTTGTGCCAGCGGATTGAGAGTGAAGATGAATAATGGCAATAATAATAACAACCAGCATAATGAAAACTCTATAACACCGTTTCATAACATTGCAGTTTGGTCAGCTGTTAAGTTCACTGTATCGGAAGAAGATGGCGGTGCAGCATTTTTACCCCTTATAACATCACCAGAGAATATTGATAAAGCGTCATTATTTCAACCCTTAAGGTATTTCATATATATCATATATATTTTTTTCTTTTATAATATATAGCTACTTAAGTATATAATCGCTTTGACAAAGCATTCAATTCGCTAACACGTGTTGTATTTTCTTTGGATTTGCAGTACCTCTGATCGAAAACGCTTAGATAGTAACCAACATGCGCCAATTTTTGCAGTGGTTATGCGTTCAGCTGGCATGCCAAAAGTACTAGAATGCCATGGCTTTATATGTGAAAGCACGGAAGATGCCATTGTTATTGCTGCTACTCTTTACCAGAGTCTAATGGCACATGTGAACTCAAATTCGCATCGGAGCACAAAACGCCGTACACCTCGTAATCAAAATGGTGTTAGTTGCATAAGTATTGCCAGCAGTTCGGCTGTGACTGGTTCAAATTATCACCCGCGTTCACATGTTGTAGCCGGTGGGCGTAAAAATTCAGTTCGCAGTACAACTGGCAGCGGTATAGGAACATCATTAGCATCGCGCTCAAGCCGCAGAAAACGTGTTCCAAATAATTCTCTGAGTTCAATTAGTAATATAATCAATGAAACCGTTGAAACGTCAACTGAAGAAAGAAAGAAAAAATCTCATAAGACCAAAAGAGCACCTCCGATACCAACCACCGTACCGGGAGAGCCCTCTAGACAATTATATTCATCTTTACGCAATAACACAAATTCTAAAGAAAATTGTCATTTTCCACCTTTGTCATACTTAGAGAAACATGAAAATAAAGTTAGAAGTTCGCATCGCTCCCATATGGGATATTCAAAGAAAACTTCAGATGATAGTGTTTATAAAGCATCACAGTTAATTGGGAATGGTATAGCTCCAGCTGTGGTGGCAGCAGCAATTGCTTCATCGAACACTGGGTTACGGAATGGGGAGAGTGGAGATATATTTACACGTGTGGCAATTCCTAGATCCGGTAGCTTCCTCAACACAGGAGGCCTTACACGGTACAAATCCAGAGCAGCACGTCGTAATTCGGGAAAAATTGGTAGCTCAAACGGCGGTGGTGGTGGTGGGTAAGTATATTTAAATATTTTGTAATCATTGTGCACGGTCAGTCGCTTTTTATCAGTTAGAGTGAGAAGTGAAGTGCTAAGAATTTTTTTTAGTTCAAAAATAATATAATAAACAATATAAATTAAACAACAACATATAGCATACCAAATACCGCTAGTTTTTATTTTATGTTGTTTTTGCTCTGCTTTACTTGCTGTATATTTTTCTTTTTTACCCAGCAAACAAAAATTAATTAATAAATAAATAATAAATGAGCCATGATGGCTTAAATATAATCCCTAGTCGTTCAAGTGTTCCCGAAAGGAATATATATGTAACAACGAAATCGGATGAAGGTAAAACTCGTTCAAGCAACAACTTAATAAAGAGTGTGGACAACGGTAATTACGTTTCCATTAAAACACCCAAGCGAACACAATCAGAGTCAGATTGCTCGCGATCTAAAGAGGATCCAAAAACATCATTCTCAGCCTTAAAAACGCCCTTAGACGGTACATTGCCTCCGAATTCGGATAAGGAAAAGGCACAAACCGGTATGGACAGGTACGTAATAGTGACGAAAAGGAAACGTAGCCCGAAATCGGCCAACATCGCATCTCAACATAAGGTAGCTAGAGATTCGGAAACCGCTAGCGTTGCTTCTCAAAACCGATTTCCAATTCTGGGTAATGACGATAACGTCCCTACGACCTCGGGTAAATCCCCAAAACCACCTCCAATATATCTAAGACAGGGAAGCTCGAACACTATAATAAAAAATTTGATAGAAACTATCGGTGAGAACTCTTTTTACACCGTGCCGGTAAGACGCGGTAAAATCAGTGAAACGAAAATTCAGGTCCTAACAGAAGACAATTATCGAAAAGTTGTAAAGACGTTTGAGGAAACAAAAAAAAGCTTTTACACTTATCAGCTTAAAAGTGAAAAAGGCCTTCAAGTGATCATAAAAGGTGTTGACCCCAGTGTTGCTACAAAGGAAATAAAGGACAGCCTGGAGAGTCTAGGCTTTAAGGCAAAAAATGTAATAAACTTAATAAATAAAGAAAAGGTACCACAGCCCATCTTTCGTGTCGAACTTGAGCCAGATAAAAAAAAAATTAAAGAAGGGTGAAGTTCACTCAATATACAACGTGAGATATCTGTTGCATCGTAGGGTGACAATAGAGGAACCTTACAAGAGATCAGGACCTGTGCAATGCCAAAACTGCCAAGAATTTGGCCATAGTAAGACATACTGCAAGCTACATGCTGTCTGTGTAGTGTGTGGCGACTTACATAGTACAGCAAACTGCAAAAAGCCAAAAGGTGACCCAAAAGCCAAAAAATGCAGCAACTGTGGCGAAAACCATACCGCAAATTATAGAGGGTGCAGAGTCTACTCTCTCGTTAGAAGCTCGTCAAACCAGATACGAAATGTTGCTTCCCGAACATAAGAACAGCTCGTTACCAATGATTACCCTCAGCTGCCGACATCAAATAATCAACAAATTTCATATGCGAACATTCTAAAAGCAAATTCAGCCACGCCTCTAACGCGCAGTGCCCTGAAGACAAACAATAACACCACAAACATCAGCTCCAAGCCTACAGTGCAGCCACAACCCATAAATTCCAGCCAAATGGAAGCCAAAATAGAAATGTTGCTGCAAACAGTTCAAAATTTCGTTAATACCATGTTGCCAATGATGCAAACACTGATAAATATGCAAACTGCGCTTTTGCAGGCTATAACAAAAAGTCCATGAACTGCCTAAGGTTATGTTTCTGGAACGCTAACGGCATACGCCAACAAAAAAACGAACTTGAGCACTTCTTAGCGGATCAACAAATCGATGTTATGCTCATTGCAGAAACTCATTTAACACCTAGAAGTGTTTTTAAGGTAATAGGCTATACATTTTATGACGCCAAAGATCCCCGTGGTAGAGCATGTGGGGGCTCAGCTATATTAATAAAGAACAGAATAAAGCACTACTTAGTGGGTGCAGTCAGCAAAGACTATCTTCAAGCAACTTCGATCTGTCTTGAAGAATTTTTCAAAGGCTTAGTTATATCGTCAATTTACTCGCCTCCGCGGTTTTCAATTGCTGAGGATCAGTACTCTGAATTCTTTAAATCGTTGGGCAATAGTTTCCTAGCTGCTGGCGACTTTAATGCAAAGCACACGTATTGGGGATCACGCCTGATTACCCCAAAAGGTCGCGTTTTATACAACGTAGTTTCCAAAATGTGTTTGACGGTGGCCTCAAGCGGACAACCAACATATTGGCCAACTGATCGTAACAAAATACCTGATGTCATAGATTTTGCAATCACAAAGGGCATTGCAGCTAAATCCATTCTTGTTGAATCTTCTGTTGACTTATCATCAGATCATTCACCAACTATAATTACAATATCACTCTCACAAAACTCACACGCGACTGAGATAGCTGAAAAAATAAAAACATACACAAATTGGTTGAAATTTCGCAAATACCTTGCTACTCACTGCTGTCAAAACGTATTACTTCGTACACCAGACGATGTAGATGCATCTCTTACACAACTGGACGAAAGTCTCAAGCTGGCGGCACAGCACGCTATTATTAATTCACGCAAAATTAGGCAAGACAAAATTTGCTCCACAGACATCGAATTATTATTAACTGAAAAAAGAAGAGCTCGAAGAGAGTGACAGCTTCATAGATCCCCTCAACTCAAAAGAAAACTAATAGAGTGTACCAAAAAGCTAAGAGAGATGTTACAATCCAAAAAAACTGATTATTTAAATGAGTATCTTATAGGTCTTGATGCAACACAGCAATCCGATCATTCACTATGGCGTGCTACCAGATATCTCAAAAGACCGGTTATTCGTAAACCTCCATTTCGAACCCCAACTGGGGATTGGGCAAGAAACGACACAGAAAAAGGCAAGTTGGCAACAAGATGCTACAAGAGCTCCCAACTACAGTAGTTAAAAGAATTCTCCACATCTTCAACGCGATATTGTGCATTGAATACTTTCCATCTAAATGGAAGATATCACTAATAACTATGATACCTAAGCCAGGTAAAGACCACACCAGAGTTGAGTCCTACAGGCCAATTAGCCTTTTGCCAAATTTATCTAAGCTTTTTGAAAAATTATTAGCTATCAAGTTAAATAAAATCATTAGCGAAAAGCGTTGTATTCCAGACCATTAGTTTGGTTTTCGAAGTAAACACAGCACAACTGAGCAAACACATAGACTTGTGAATGTTATAAAGCATACCCTAGAAGAAAAAAAGTACTGCTCAGCCCTCTTTATCGATGTTTCCCAAGCTTTTGATAAAGTGTGGCATAGGGGATTAATATATAAACTGACCCAGTACCTTTCTGAAAATATTTGTAAGCTACTGGAAAGTTACCTGCTTTGTCGCAAATTTATTTTAAAACAAGGTGATTGGCTGTCATCACCGCAGCCGATTGAAGCTGGAGTTCCCCAAGGCAGCATATTAGGTCCATTGCTGTACTTGATATACACTGCAGATTTGCCACCAGTCGCTAACATCCATACCTCAACTTTTGCCGATGATACAGCTTTTTTAAGCATTCACGAAAGTGCTGACGAAGCATCTCGTCGCCTACAGCACCAAACTTCGCAGCTGGAAAGCTGGCTAAAAAAATGGCGAATCAAAGTTAATGAGAATAAGTGTGTACATATAACCTTCACCCTGCGCAGAGACACATGTCCTCCTATTCTGATCAACAACCAGTTAATACCTCAACGTTTGGAGGTCAAGTATCTAGGGATGCACATTGATAGACGGCTAACATGGAAACAGCACATCGATGCAAAATTAACTCAAATGAAATTAAAAGCAACTCAACTAAATTGGCTTATTGGTCGAAATTCTGTGCTAAAACTGGACTGTAAGCTTTTGCTTTACAAAGCAATTTTAAAACCAATATGGAGCTATGGTATATAGCTATGGGGCACTGCCTCAGCTTCCAATATAGAAAAAATTCAAAGGTGTCAAAACAAAATACTGAGAATGATAACAGATGCGCCGTGGTATATAAAAAGTTCTAACATACACAAGGATTTAAATATTCCGACAGTCAAACAAGAGATAACAACATACGCAACGTCATACCTAACCAAACTCCAAGATCATCCAAATATACTAGCCCGAAATATTTTAAGCGAAAGAGGTTCATTCGACTGAAAAGAAGGGATACTCTTTCCCTAGCCCGAACGTAGTAGACGCGGAAATAAAACTATACGAGCAATAAATAATTTTGTACAGCTAGGCTGTACTTAATAATAATTAGCAATTAGTTCTTAAGATTTGAATACTTATTGTTAGTTCAATTGATTTTGAAGATTCAATAAATAATATATATTGTGTAAAAAATAAAAAAAAATAAAAAAATTGTGCACGGTCGATGCTATGCTAATACACTTGCGAATTCTCCATGCATTTATGACTTCACTGAAATAAATATTCAAGAAGTATGTCATTAAAATTCTGTGATAAGCATGGCAGAAAATCTTTACCAATATTTTATTGATTGCCAAACCTTTAATACGTGGGGATGAGTCTAATAGGGACATATTGCAAAGATTATATAAATTTCTTTTTTCAATTTAAAAAATTTATATACATATGTATATAACGAGAATGCTAAAAAATTATTTTTTTGTTGTGGTTAAGGAAAGTCAATAAATAAATAGTTCCTCCTTGTTTTGATTTATGTTTTTAGTTCACCACTTGGTTTCAGTGAACTCTTCAATGAATTTCGTTTGCACGAAAATTTGCATTCACTGGATGATATTCTTTCTGCGATTATTGATGCCGACGGAATGTCGTTTAATAATCTTAAGCCGATTTATAAGGAATTTCTCCTGAAACTAGCAGTTACCCTAACAAAAGATGAATTATTTCAAAGATCCAAGAATATAATGCGTCGACAAAAGAAGAAGAAACTTAAGCGTAAATTATATTCCAGTGCTTCCCAAGTAAGTCTGAATCTACCATAAAATATGTACATTTATTTCAAGAATATTATATTTGCTATAGAAGAAACCGAAAACCCCAATTTTTGGCACAAAAAGTTTGAAGAAGGTTTTTCAGTTCGGTCAGTTTCGCTCGTGTCGTGGAAAGCCACCAAAACCGCCTCGTAATAAGGATATGGAAAATAATAAAAAATCGGAACGTCCACTTGCCATTGAATCTCCCACAACAAATTCATCAGAACAAAATCAGCGCCCACTACAAGGACACCATCATCAACACCATAATCATCAAAATCAACGTAATCGTGTTGCTACCAGTGGCTCAGATGTATCCGTAGTACGTCACGACCATTCATTACATGGTCTAAATAGGAATAGTAGCAGCGGGTATGTACTTAACAGGTTCGATAGTTTTCGGAAATGTTTTGCATCAGAAATTACTTCACTTCAAGCTATTATGAATATGCAAATATTTAATAGGGAAATGCCTCCTTTGTTTCAGATATGTCTCATGTTCGGAATGTAGCTACGATTCAGAATCATGTACTTGTGCATCAGCTGATCGTTGCTATTGTAGTCTGCGTACAAATCAGCTTGAATTACGCCACAGAAAAGGTCGAGGTAATTCTAAGCCTATTAATAATGTCAACATTATAAGTCGTCACTCCCTAATCTCTTGCCAATCGGACGAAAAGTGCTACTGTTCAATGGTAGAAGAAGAGCCGCCCAATACTGCTGATGATGAAACAGCGAATGCTCATTCAGACACAACCTGGTGTGATACCGACAGCTGTCGAAGTGCCAGTAAATGCTATTGCCAATTAATCGAAGGCCGTTCTAGTTCCAGGCTTGCTGACGGCAACAGCAAAACCAAATCACAAAAACGTAGATCACGTTCAACTACTCGGAAATCACCGGATAAACTTGCAGTTGATTATGAATTATTCAATATTAATGGTAACAATAAGCCGATACAGCCTCACGAGGCGATGAGTGTCAAGAAGAGTGTTGAGGCAGCAGCCATTTTCGCCGATGTTAAATTAAGCCAAACAACCGATATAAAAAGTTTATGCTCGGCTAATTCTACAAAACTCAAAAAAGTTGACAGTTGTCGTTCCTACTCTGTAGCTGCTCGGAAACAAACCCATTCATATCGCAAGCGAGACTCATTGAGTATTGGTCGTCAAAATGAACTAAACCAAACACTAATGCATAATTTCTCAGCCAATACTATCTCATCACAGAGAGCATGCAGTGCAGATGATCTACTTAAACAATTAACAAATATTGAGAAAAACATTGCCCGTGCAGCATCGGTACAGAGCGGTAAGACTAAAACGCGTGACATTATCCTGAGAGAAAATTTTCAAAACAACTACCAATCGATGCGCGCTGTAAGTGCTTCCCTGGAGGATACTTTAGGATATTTGCCATAAACCCAAAATTTATTAAGTTCTTATCCCAAAATAATGTAAAATAATTTATATTAGATAATACATATACGTACATAAAATTTTGTATGAACAGCATCCATGTGCATTTAATATTCATTTTATTCACAAGAAACACAATTAATTTTAAGTCAATATGAAAGATTGCTTATGTTTCTCAAGGGAATTACAATTTTATAGTTTACATTTATTTAATTCCTTTGAGAAACGTAATCAAACAAACAGTTTAGAAATTTTTAACTCGTTAATTTCTCTAGCCTTTTAATCAATTTTATTTTAAGTCCCCTACTATATTACTTTAATAATTATTTAGTTTCGTTTTAATTGATGTGCAATATCTTTACCAAGAAAGCATTAGCACGTTTTTATTTTTCAAACCTATATCTGTATATTGAAAATTTCAACTGAACATTTACATATGTATGTGCAATTTAAACTGGAATTTTTTTAGTTTCAAGATTATTATTTTTTAATTATAATTAACAATAGTTTTTATTAAATGCAATATTTTTATTCTTGTAATTAAATAGATTTATGAAATATTCATTAACAAATAAAGACGTATATATTCATATACAAAACTAATAAATATATTACTAATTTATTCGTTAAGAAATTCTTCCATACGTATATAAAGTATGGATATTTGCACGACTTAAAATGTGATATCTTTACTTCTAAAGCTAAATTGATAGTATTACAAAAATTGAGATTGATTCCACTTTATTATAATTTTCGCAAACTATTACACTTAGTTTTCCAACCGGTCCAACCGAACCACTTTTTTCAACTCTAAATTTAATTGTAAGAAGCAAATATTTTGAGAAAAGTAGTTCGTAAAATTATTATTATATTTTAGTAAAATTTCGAAAATAAAAAAAAGACTAAAGAATTATTATTATTCTGAAGGCACTTGGTCAAACATAATTGTATGGAAACACTCTATAGAGAGTATAGCGCTTGTTCTATTATTTCTTACAACTACATTTAGAGTTGAAACAAAGGCGGCTAGGTAAGTATAGCAAAGTAAGAAAAATTAGAAAACAGTTTGATTATGTATGTAGTTCTTGTTTCAGCTCTGATATTGCTTAAATTTCACATTTATTTAAATGGAGGTTTAATATAATATCTCTAGTTGTTCTAAGAAAAATTTGGTAAAGGTTCCCTGAAGATCTGGTTTAGAAACAGTGATGTGCGCATAGGAACTAGCTAACCCCTTCTCAATCACTTTCAGTGTATTTTCTTATAGTAGAAATATTTTTCTGAATAAGTTAAATATTTTGGGAAAAGAAGTGTGTCAAATTATTATTATATTTTAGTAAAATTCCCAAAAAAGACTAAAGAATTATTAAAACTTAATTTTGTAAATAATGCTAGAAACACAATTAGGACGAACGATGACCTTGAAAGCAATGTTTTTTTGCTGTCTGTGTTACCGTATAAAAAAAAATTACTTGAAAAAATTAAACAACAACAATTAGAAAGCAATTTTATGGTAAATAATTGTGTATATTTAACTTAAATTATTTATTTTAAAAATTAACCAACTATTAAAATAAAAATTAACTTTATTAACCAACCCTTTTTTCAAAACTAAAATGAAAAACGGTTCTCTGTAGTAATTTTTTCGTTGTTCGTCGGTGTATGAAATAGAAATAAATCTATCGGAGAGTTCGTCACGAAGGACGAATTTCGTACACGGCGGTATTGTGTTAATTTTCATATGCACAAATATGTTTAATTTCTGAGAACGAAAGCTTAATTTGCATTTAATAATAAGCAAAATATACTAAAAGAATAAAAGTTTTATCATTTTATATTGCATTTTATTATTTAGTATGCAAGAACCAAACGAATTAGTATTATAAAAGAACGGTTTAATTGTGCGTGATAAATGTATCCGCGTGACGATGTTAAAAGTCAAACACATATTTTAAATATATATACATACATATATATAAAAATATGATAATTTTATCTAAAGTTGGAATTGTAGATAGAAACCACATCTAATTTTCAAAGGTAAATTTTGTAGCGCGTCCGTACGCTACATTTTACTTTATATCAACGAAATTAAAAATACGATTTGTAAAACCTTTACACATTTTCAAAAGAGTGTAAAATTTAATAATAAAAACGGCAAATCTTTGTTGCACAAGCGTAAATTCCAGCAAGGGTTCCTGCCAGCTCATAAATAAGGTGAACATATCTCGGTGAATTCCTCCCCTCTCACGGCCACGTTGTACCACAAAAAAATTTTTATTACTTACGTACAAATTACTGATACTACTATCGACAATGCGGCCTCACATTTGACACCAATAGATTTCCTCAGAGGTGGATATTGTTCCTCTGAAATTGCCCTCCCATCCATGTCACATTATCGTCTATTCTCTTAATTACAGCCCTGTGATCCAAAACTGCGCGACTTTTATTCATGCCTTTACCCCGACTAACCAATTATTCACGATACATTGCAAATTTTATTTCCTCACATCAAAGTATATTATTTATTAAATTAAAAAAAACAACTGAATTTAAAAATTTAACACTAAATTAAAAATATAGCACTTCGCTATGTAGTACCACCTAACACTCTACACAAAATTTATAACGAATTGTTTTAACCGTATTTATATATATATATATCTACGCGAGATATATATACATATAAAATATAAATTCGCTGAAATAAATGTTAGACTACTTATACAATACAATAAATATATAATAAATAAAAAATTTTTTAATGATATTTATTTTTGAGCGATGGTCTTTTTTATGAAAAGTGTTTTAATAATTATTTATTTTTCAATATTTCGCTACCAAATAGGTAGCATCGTCAGGAAATAATAATTTGTATTTCCAACTAATCTCCCGCTAACGTAGCCATCTTTTTTTTCTTTCTTCTATTCCAAGCTCTTCTAGAATTTTTTGCCCATTTGCGGTATTTAAATATTTATCTTTATCCCTGTCTTGCTCCTATTTATCCTTCCCCCGTTCCTGCTATATTATTCCATGCACACCATTACCTTCATTTTCCTAACGACCCTTTTCAAAAAATACAACCCTTCCACTTTAGGTCCCACTTTCGACAAACAGCTGTGAGGCCGGCATTACCATTCATACTATCATTTTCACTTCTCCACGCTAAAAAAATACCATTCGGCAAAGCTCAATAAAATAATTGAAATCATAAAAAAATATATGGGCTTCTAATAAAATAAAAAAACTTTCCTCCCGTACTTTTCTTGCGAAGCCTATCCAAAATATATTTACATACAAACGAAACATACATCCACTTTCCCATAGCAGCCGCAACATCTTTTTCAACAAAAAATATTTTCAGTTAAAATTATTCGCGCGCTTCATTATAAAAATTTATTGTATCCGAAGTATATAACTTTTTATTTCATTTTGAGTTTCATTATTATAATATTTTTCATATAGATTATGAATTGTTAAATCTTCAACATTACCAAAATGCATAAAAGACTACGTAATACTTGTAATTCTTTTTAATAAAAAAAAACCAGTCACCGGTTTTTGAAATATTCAAATAGTCCAATAATTGATTACCATAATAATTTTGCAATATTCAAGTTGTAAAATAGCTTTAAAAATTAAAAGAAAAACTCTCGTAGCAATCTTACAGCAGGCCACTTCTTTTTTTTTGGCTGTCGAAATGCCAAGGTATACCACAGGTATGACAGGTACCGTCATACAGGAAGTAAATTTTCTATTCTCAAAACTATCCTTCTCTCTATCTAGTTCCAGTGCAATGTATTTCGTACGTACGTAATAACCCCTGAGCACTGGTTCGAGAGAAAAACTCAGAAGATCGGCCCTTAAAGTAAGATGGTCTCGACCAGTAACATCAAGTGGTATAATATTCCAGAGTACGAGGTCTTGGAGTATTATTGTTTCCACCAGTAAAAGCAATATGTTAAATAACGAAAAGTCACAAGGAACGTAAATAATAAAGATACCCGTGACAAATCCACCAACCAGTGCGAGCGAGGCACAAAAATCTCGAACAAATACCAGCCTGACCGAACTGAAAAAATAATTACGACGACGCCAGAGCTGTTCTTTAGCCCAGAGCTGCTTTACGACAGAAGCTTTCTCCGAATTAAAGTGCCTACCATCTTCCCAATATTGCCAATTTTTTTTTTGAAAATCTTAATATACATTTAATAGAAAATAATAGACTTTTTATAGAAATCAAACTCAGTTAAAATATTTATTTACTTACATTATATTTGTAAATTTTTTATACTCGTCGGATCATTATACATTTGTTTATTAAACTTTTTATTAATTTCTTTGATTGTTAAAAATTTGTGCAATTACGAAAGATGGTACCTAATTAGTTTCTAAGTTTGCGCACTAACTATAAGTGCTAGGAAAAAGTTCTGTCAACGGTAGCTGTTGCTATTGACATTGTTAATACTGAGTAAAATGTGTTTTTGAAACAACGAAAAGCTTCAGGAGCTATTGAAACTTTTAATGTTTCAATATATTCTTCAGCCAATAATGGCAGTTTGTATCTTTTTATTTTCCATATTTTTTTATTGATTGCTGTTACTTTGAAAAACATAAGTGTCGCAATTTTTCATTGATTTGGGGACCAATTTTCAAAATTTATTTTTCAAATGGAAAAATTACGCTAAATTTTTTTTAAATTGTAGGGAAAGGCAAAGTGATCGCCTTTCCATCATCATCCGTTGAAGTTCAGTACGTAGACACCTCTTTCCATGTTTATATCCACTATCAAGGGCTTTTTGGATATTCCAAAATTAAGGGCGTAAAACTGGTAAATCGACTAAAATCGATAACCTAATCCAGAAACTTATACAGATATAATCAAAATTACAAAAGCATATAAATGCCGGTGAAAAATAAGCGGACTTGAGTTTAGTACTTTTGGTGGGTAAAACTAAAAAAAATTATTATTGGTATTTCTCTCTGCAGCCAAATTTTTCGCTTTACACATTGAACAAAGCTTTTTTCCGGAAAAAAATTTGGAGTGTGCGATTTTACTCTTTTGATATTCGAAAATACATATATGGGGTAAAATTGTACGTTTGTACATTTATCTTATTTGAATAGTGCTTGTGATGCACATTTTGTCCTAGTATTAAACACCGCCATGATATGTGTATCTAATTAAAGGGTTTTTTTTGAAGGGAACTTAAAATACAGGATGGTTCAAAACGACCGAAGGGGTGTGTGTTCAAAGAGCCAATAGCTGTTAAACTACTCTTGAATTTTCCAAAGCCCTTTCTGCCTATTAACGAACCCATTCTATTAGAAAAGGGCGTCGTCGGTCATAATTAAATTATGAATAAAATCATGATTTTCTTCTGAAATAAAATTCAACGACTTTGGGACGTTGTTAAATTGTGTACTGTTGCATTTTAAATTCCCCAAGTCTTCTTTACAAAATACTGAAAATAAAAGAAACATTTATAATATAAGAAGTTATAAGAAATTCAAACACCTTCGCTCCTTTTAGGAAACGCTACAATATGGTGTACGACTATTTTTTACCCACTTCAATGATATGGGTTCCAAATGAAAAAAATGGTTGAGAAGTGAAATAGGTACTGCGTTTTGTAGCTTTTTTAATTTTTGAAAAAGGTACTGCTGATATAACAATAAAAGTATTCAAATTAGATGCAGATGGCTTACCGTAACAATATCTATACAAAAGTGTGCTAGATTAGATAATTTGGTGTGGAGTAGCGAAGCACACCGGGTGTAGCTAGTTATTATATAAAAGTCTATGGATATTTCTTTACACACTATATTAAACTACAAATTACTACAAAATGAGAACATAAACAATTATTCTACAACTAATTATTTAAATGCATTATGATATTTCATTGAATATGGCATACATTTGAGGAAAAATCTATAAAATTAGATAATTGATTGAAACAACAACATAATTTTCTCAGGAGATCATACATTGCAAAATTTGTAGTATAAGTTCTTTCAGTGACATGAACGCAAAGAGCGTTGCTGAACATTAAAATATAAGTAGTTTAATAAAAAGTCCTTGCATACGTTTCTTACTAATCAGGTTCACCAAAAAAGATTTATTTAGCATTGTTCTGCCACCTTTAAGGATTGGTAAATTTATCTCGGATAATCTTATAGAGTATGACGGAAAAGTTACATAAGCACGATAGTAATTTCTCAAACAGTATACAAGAAATTGCTTTTAAATAGATTCAACTCGATTAATAACCACATTGTCCCATATGATTGATACATATCCCAAGATAGATCTTATGAGCGAATTAAATAAACGTTTAGTAATAATCGGGTCGTTGAATTCTTTTGAGCAGATTTCAATAAACGCCCTATGAACTTTGTTTGTGTTGAACGAAGTTAAATGCATCCAACAAAATTCCTAGATCCGAAAATGTGTTCGCCGACTCTAATTGATAGTTATCCAGAAAATATGAGTGTACAACATCACGCACTCTTGACAAGATAATATGTTTGCATTTTTTTACATTAAGCTCAATTAAATTATAGTGGCACCATGTGCAGAAGTTATCCAAATCACTCTGAAGATAACTATAATCAGGATTCTGTTTCAAACTAAGAAATATTTTTGACTCCGTCGGCATACATTAAAATGTTGCAATAGAGAAAAACTTTTTGATTCTATTGGGTTTTCTTCTGAATTGTATAAAAATGGTTTTCTCATTGATTTCATTAGGGTCCTATATGATCATATATGATACTTACGTATCTTGAAGAGTTCTTTATTTTTAATATTATTCTATTTGAGTTTACTTATGAACTCTTGTTAGTACTTAGATGAGTTTGCTATGAACTCTTGAACGTTCATTTTAGAGTTTACATATGAACTCTTGTTTTACTAACTATGTTAGTACTTCGTTGAGTTTATTTACGAACTGACGAATGAAAGCATTTACAGATCTATTTATAGTTTCATTCTGTAATATAAAATACAAATGTTGATGAGTAATTCCTTTCTTAAGGAAATATCTCTAACCCAAGCCATATTATCAATAAAATATATTTACCTCTTTGGGTGCTGATATTATGCTTTAGGTTTTACAATAAAGTAACTAAATTAATTTATTTTACATTGTCGACATACATATGTTTTCTTAAATTTTTTTTATCTAGGACCAGCACTCAGGAGATGACTCCTACACATGCGAAGCATTGTGCTGGGAACTATAGGAAAGGGATAGTAGGAGAAACGACAGGGGGTGAAGCTTAATTAAGTATTTTGCAGCTCTGCTTTCGCACGTTCTTTTTGTTTTTATACTCGTAGCAGTGCTGAAGCTTCGGTTTAGTAGCCATTTTTATTATTATTTTACTTCGCCGGTGCTACAAAATACCGACGAAGGAGGGCGTTCTGATGTGATTGTGGATTGCTATCAGCTGAAGCCGGTTTTGTTCAGTGACCAGTGACTGACTATGCCTTCGCCACTGAAAGCTTCCGACAACAACTGACACACAATGACACACTAATGCACATCAGAAAAATGCGAGATGTTTATTTTTATTTTAAAATTTTTTTGTCTGAAACTGGGGTTGAACCCAGGACATTTTTTTTTTTTTTTGGTTGTGTAGACTACCATCCATCGTGGTATTTGGTTGTTATTACATATGTATGTCGCCTAAATGTTGTCTACTTATTTATTGTATTTTCTTTGTTTTTTTTTTTTTTTTTTTTTTTACACAATATATATTATTTATTGAATCTTCAAAATCAATTGAACTAACAATAAGTATTCAAATCTTAAGAACTAATTGCTAATTATTATTAAGTACAGCCTAGCTATACAAAATTATTTATTGCTCGTATAGTTTTATTTCCGCGTCTACTACGTTCGGGCTAGGGAAAGAGTATCCCTTCTTTTCAGTCGAATTAACCCTCTTTCGCTTAAAATATTTCGGGCTAGTATATTTGGATGATCTTGGAGTTTGGTTAGGTATGACGTTGCGTATGTTGTTATCTCTTGTTTGACTGTCGGAATATTTAAATCCTTGTGTATGTTAGAACTTTTTATATACCACGGCGCATCTGTTATCATTCTCAGTATTTTGTTTTGACACCTTTGAATTTTTTCTATATTGGAAGCTGAGGCAGTGCCCCATAGCTGGATACCATAGCTCCATATTGGTTTTAAAATTGCTTTGTAAAGCAAAAGCTTACAGTCCAGTTTTAGCACAGAATTTCGACCAATAAGCCAATTTAGTTGAGTTGCTTTTAATTTTATTTGAGTTAATTTTGCATCGATGTGCTGTTTCCATGTTAGCCGTCTATCAATGTGCATCCTTAGATACTTGACCTCCAAACGTTGAGGTATTAACTGGTTGTTGATCAGAATAGGAGGACATGTGTCTCTGCGCAGGGTGAAGGTTATATGTACGCACTTATTCTCATTAACTTTGATTCGCCATTTTTTTAGCCAGCTTTCCAGCTGCGAAGTTTGGTGCTGTAGGCGACGAGATGCTTCGTCAGCACTTTCGTGAATGCTTAAGAAAGCTGTATCATCGGCAAAAGTTGAGGTATGGATGTTCGCGACTGTTGGCAAATCTGCGGTGTATATCAAATACAGCAATGGACCTAAAATGCTGCCTTGGGGAACTCCAGCTTCAATCGGCTGCGGTGATGACATCCAATCACCTTGTTTTAAAATAAATTTGCGACAAAGCAGGTAACTTTCCAGTAGCTTACAAATATTTTCAGGAAGGTACTGGGTCAGTTTATATATTAATCCCTTATGCCACACTTTATCAAAAGCTTGGGAAACATCGATAAAGAGGGCTGAGCAGTACTTTTTTTCTTCTAGGGTATGCTTTATAACATTCACAAGTCTATGTGTTTGCTCAGTTGTCCTGTGTTTACTTCGAAAACCAAACTAATGGTCTGGAATACAGCGCTTTTCGCTAATGATTTTATTTAACTTGATAGCTAATAATTTTTCAAAAAGCTTAGATAAATTTGGCAAAAGGCTAATTGGCCTGTAGGACTCAACTCTGGTGTGGTCTTTACCTGGCTTAGGTATCATAGTTATTAGTGATATCTTCCATTTAGATGGAAAGTATTCAATGCACAATATCGCGTTGAAGATGTGGAGAATTCTTTTAACTAATGTAGTTGGGAGCTCTTGTAGCATCTTGTTGCCAACTTGCCTTTTTCTGTGTCGTTTCTTGCCCAATCCCCAGTTGGGGTTCGAAATGGAGGTTTACGAATAACCGGTCTTTTGAGATATCTGGTAGCACGCCATAGTGAATGATCGGATTGCTGTGTTGCATCAAGACATATAAGATACTCATTTAAATAATCAGTTTTTTTGGATTGTAACATCTCTCTTAGCTTTTTGGTACACTCTATTAGTTTTCTTTTGAGTTGAGGGGATCTATGAAGCTGCGACTCTCTTCGAGCTCTTCTTTTTTCAGTTAATAATAATTCGATGTCTGTGAAGCAAATTTTGTCTTGCCTAATTTTGCGTGAATTAATAATAGCGTGCTGTGCCGCCAGCTTGAGACTTTCGTCCAGTTGTGTAAGAGATGCATCTACATCGTCTGGTGTACGAAGTAATACGTTTTGACAGCAGTGAATAGCAAGGTATTTGCGAAATTTCAACCAATTTGTGTATGTTTTTATTTTTTCAGCTATCTCAGTCGCGTGTGAGTTTTGTGAGAGTGATATTGTAATTATAGTTGGTGAATGATCTGATGATAAGTCAACAGAAGATTCAACAAGAATGGATTTAGCTGCAATGCCCTTTGTGATTGCGAAATCTATGACATCAGGTATTTTGTTACGATCAGTTGGCCAATATGTTGGTTGTCCGCTTGAGGCCACCGTCAAACACATTTTGGAAACTACGTTGTATAAAACGCGACCTTTTGGGGTAATCAGGCGTGATCCCCAATACGTGTGCTTTGCATTAAAGTCGCCAGCAGCTAGGAAACTATTGCCCAACGATTTAAAGAATTCAGAGTACTGATCCTCAGCAATTGAAAACCGCGGAGGCGAGTAAATTGACGATATAACTAAGCCTTTGAAAAATTCTTCAAGACAGATCGAAGTTGCTTGAAGATAGTCTTTGCTGACTGCACCCACTAAGTAGTGCTTTATTCTGTTCTTTATTAATATAGCTGAGCCCCCACATGCTCTACCACGGGGATCTTTGGCGTCATAAAATGTATAGCCTATTACCTTAAAAACACTTCTAGGTGTTAAATGAGTTTCGGCAATGAGCATAACATCGATTTGTTGATCCGCTAGGAAGTGCTCAAGTTCGTTTTTTTGTTGGCGTATGCCGTTAGCGTTCCAGAAACATAACCTTAGGCAGTTCATGGACTTTTTGTTACAGCCTGCAAAAGCGCAGTTTGCATATTTATCAGTGTTTGCATCATTGGCAACATGGTATTAACGAAATTTTGAACTGTTTGCACCAACATTTCTATTTTGGCTTCCATTTGGCTGGAATTTATGGGTTGTGGCTGCACTGTAGGCTTGGAGCTGATGTTTGTGGTGTTATTGTTTGTCTTCAGGGCACTGCGCGTTAGAGGCGTGGCTGAATTTGCTTTTAGAATGTTCGCATATGAAATTTGTTGATTATTTGATGTCGGCAGCTGAGGGTAATCATTGGTAACGAGCTGTTCTTGTGTTCGGGAAGCAACATTTCGTATCTGGTTTGACGAGCTTCTAACGAGAGAGTAGACTCTGCACCCTCTATAATTTGCGGTATGGTTTTCGCCACAGTTGCTGCATTTTTTGGCTTTTGGGTCACCTTTTGGCTTTTTGCAGTTTGCTGTACTATGTAAGTCGCCACACACTACACAGACAGCATGTAGCTTGCAGAATGTGTTACTATGGCCAAATTCTTGGCAGTTTTGGCATTGCACAGGTCCTGATCTCTTGTAAGGTTCCTCTATTGTCACCCTACGATGCAACAGATATCTCACGTTGTATATTGAGTGAACTTCACCCTTCTTTAATTTTTTTTTACCTGGCTCAAGTTCGACACGAAATATGGGCTGTGGTACCTTTTCTTTATTTATTAAGTTTATTACATTTTTTGCCTTAAAGCCTAGACTCTCCAGGCTGTCCTTTATTTCCTTTGTAGCAACACTGGGGTCAACACCTTTTATGATCACTTGAAGGCCTTTTTCACTTTTAAGCTGATAAGTGTAAAAGCTTTTTTTTGTTTCCTCAAACGTCTTTACAACTTTTCGATAATTGTCTTCTGTTAGGACTTGAATTTTCGTTTCACTGATTTTACCGCGTCTTACCGGCACGGTGTAAAAAGAGTTCCACCGATAGTTTCTATCAATATTTTTATTATAGTGTTCGAGCTTGCCTGTCTTAGATATATTGGAGGAGGTTTTGGGGATTTACCCGAGGTCGTAGGGACGTTATCGTCATTACCCAGAATTGCAAATCGGTTTTGAGAAGCAACGCTAGCGGTTTCCGAATCTCTAGCTACCTTATGTTGAGATGCGATGTTGGCCGATTTCGGGCTACGTTTCCTTTTCGTCACTATTACGTACCTGTCCATACCGGTTTGTGCCTTTTCCTTATCCGAATTCGGAGGCAATGTACCGTCTAAGGGCGTTTTTAAGGCTGAGAATGATGTTTTTGGATCCTCTTTAGATCGCGAGCAATCTGACTCTGATTGTGTTCGCTTGGGTGTTTTAATGGAAACGTAATTACCGTTGTCCACACTCTTCATTAAGTTGTTGCTTTTACCTTCATCCGATTTCGTTGTTACGTATATATTCCTTTCGGGAACACTTGAACGACTAGGGCTTATATTTAAGCCATCATGGCTCATTTATTATTTATTTATTTATTTATTTATTTATTTATTGTTAATTTTTGTTTGCTGGGTAAAAAAAGAAAAATATACAGCAAGTAAAGCAGAGCAAAAACAACATAAAATAAAAACTAGCGGTATTTGGTATGCTATATGTTGTTGTTTAATTTATATTGTTTATTATATTATTTTTGAACTAAAAAAAATTCTTAGCACTTCACTTCTCACTCTCACTGATAAAAAGTATTTTCTTTGTCGACATATGTTTTCTTAAATTATGGGTAATTGGGGTATTATTAGGGGTATTTTCAACATACAGTGGCCAAAAAAACTATTCGACATAAGCCGTAAACTTTAAATATTTATCAAGAAAAAAATATGGAATGTTGTTTTTAACAAAATAAACTTATGAAAGTCTTTATTAAGGAACACAAAGTTATATTCAGTAAAAAAAATGAGATCTCAAAGTAAAAAAAGCAAAAAACACATGAATTAAAATATTAATAACAAAAAACAAGCAAAAAAAAGTATTCGACATTGGTAACATTTTTAAAATACATGAATTGAAATACAAGCTTATTTCTACTTCAGTAGCGAGTTGCTTTTCTTTGCCTACGTATAACCTCTTTTAAACGATCTGGCATAGATTTTACCAACGTTTTGGTATATTCTGGATCAATTTGGCTCCATTCCTCCTGCAGGATAACTTTCATCTGGTGTTTGTTCGTAAATTCACGTTTTCTGATTTTTTTTCCAAGTGACCCCAAAGATGTTCAATAGGGTTAAGGTCTGGGGACTGTGGCGACGTTTTTTTATTAATTTTGGACAATTACATAAAAGCCAAAGCTTTGTATTAGTGGCACAATGTTTGGGATCATTATCTTGATAAAACTGAAATCTATTTGCCAGACCCAATTTTTCAGCACTTGACATCAAATTTTGCTTTAGGAGGTCAATGTACTTCGGTGATCCATAATCCCATCAATAAACCCAATATTACCCACGCCTGATGCCACCATACATCCCCATACCATAACACCACCGCCACCATGTTTAACAGTTGGTACCATATTCGGTTCATCCAATTCTGTGTTAGGCCTGCGATGTACCAGAACTTTTCCATCACATCGAAAAAGGTTATATTTACTTTCGTCAGCGAAAATAAAATCCATCCAGAACTCCATTGGCTTATTTACATGCTCTTTCGCAAAATCTAATCTCAACTTTCTATTTTTCTTAGTAATGTGTGACTTCTTCCTGGCTGATCGTGCATGGAAATCGTGCTTTTTTAAGACGTTTCTTATTGTTTGAGGTGTAACGGAGATACCTAAGTGTTCCTCAGTGTTTTTAGCTAAAGTGTTAGCAGTAATTTTTGAATTTTTTCTTACTTCACGCACGATTCGCCGTTCATCTGAGTCTGTAAGTTTGCAGTATACAGTAGTTCTTGACCTTTAAACGATTTCTGATATAGTCTTTTCCGTTTTTCCTAATTTAAAATGATGTATTATTAAATTTCTTACATCAACAGAAGTTTCTTTCCCTTTACGTCCATCGTCACGATCACTTGCACAGAAATAAGAAAAAAGTTCTTGTAAATGATAAACAAGAAACATAGCGATATTTTTACCAACAATGACATGAAGTAATAAGAACTACACAATCAGAATAAGGAAAAAACAATGCCAGTCGAATACTTTTTTTGCTTTGCAATTTTTGTTTTTTCGTTCAAACAGATAGATGAGTTAAAAAATGTGCAATTTTTATTATTTTTAGGACCATAAATTATTAAATACATATAATACAATGTGATCTCACGTTTATACATATAAAAAACAAAAGGATACTAGCGTTTTCAATGAAATTTAAGAAAATAATTGCAATGTCGAATAGTTTTTTTGGCCACTGTATATTTTTACATGCGCATGTGACGACAACAACATTTGTGGTTTATACATACATATGTAGCCAGTAGCAGTGTAGCCAATGTTATTTGTAAAAATTTTCCGTCTGAAAAGATGAATAGAAGGCTAAAATAAATAAATAAAAAAATTATTTATATAAAAATTTAAAATCAAACGTCAAGAAATTTGTGAACGTTAAAAATAATTTTTTTATTTATCTATGTTTGTTATATAGTTTAGCTGGTCTATATACACATTTCATTTGGTGCTAATACCAAAATCGTCTGTAGACCTTTAACCAAATTCTTGAAAAAAGCTAAGAAATTTCACATGTTTATACAAGAACTCAATAGCTTTTTCAACAATTTTTACACAACAAAACATTTTATTATTCTATTTAAATCTATTTAATTTTTCTAAACCTGTATAACAAACCATATAACAAACATAGATAAATAAGCGTAATTAATTTTGACCAACTATAAATAAATGAAAGAATAGTTACATAATATTTTTTTATTTATATTAAAAACTTCGAAAAATTGTGTAAAATCAATAAAGTTGCATTTTAATGTAATAATAACAAAAGATTGTGTACATAAAATATTAAAAATATTTTGATTCTTAGGATCACCGAAAACCACCCTATGGGCTACCTGAAAGTCAATATGCTTTCTTGTGTTGTTAAAACAGTGGTCGATTTGATAGTTTCATGACCAAAATTTGTTATTAAAAGTTTTCAGCAGTGGCAATACTTATAACAATAAGCTGCTGTTTGCTTTGATAATGGTGCGGTTCATTTTTGTTTTTTTAATTTTTAAATATTAATTATTTTAGTGAAACTTGTAATGAACGTTTAAGTTAATCACATTTCAAGAGCTTTTGCTACTTTATTACCGACCGTGCTCAGGGATATTGGGAAGGATCTTTACTCTTAGAAAATGTGATAATTCATTACAGTAAAAATAAAAAATTTTAGTAGGATATATGTATGTGGATGACAAATGAAATAAAAATGAAAATTGAAATGAAATAAAATAAATTTAAGACGGTTTAAATTTGTAAGAGAACATTAGTGGTGATCGTCTCAATTTATTTTTTACCCTCCCAAACCTTTACTAATCAAAATTTATATCGGAATAGCCCGCTATTTCTATCTACAATTATCTACATGTTTTGCGTAATAATAAATAAATTAATTTTTCTAGTTTTTTGACCTCTTTTTGTATTAATAACACTAATTATTTAAGCTTAATGTATTTTTAATATATTTAATATTTATTCCGATTCGATATTTCGCTACTCCTTTGTGTAGCTTCTTCAGGAAAATTGGTTTTTGTTTATAATGAAAAAATATTTTTTTAAAATTCACAATATAGAAAAAGTTCTTGTCAATGAAAATTCAAAATAAAAATATTAACAGATATTTTCAATATGATGGAATTTGAATAAATTTGCAGAAAAAGGGACTACCAATGGGATCTCCAGCTTCTTCTATAGTGGCTGATATTGTTATGGAAGTATTATTTGATAGTTGCATTGAGAAATTAAATATTAAACCTAGGATAATGACTAAATATGTAGATGATTTATTTTGTATTATTTCGGAGAGTGGGATACATAATATGTTAGAGACATTGAATAACTTATGATATTAATGATAGTATAAAATTTACAATGAAGAAAGAGTATAATTTCAGCATTTCTTATTTGGATACTGTAGTATTTAGAAATGGTAATAATTTAATAATGGATTGGTACCAGAAACCAACATCATCGGGTAGGATTATTAATTACTACTCTAAACATAACAGGAGAATTATTATCAACACTGCCAGGAATTTGATAGAAAAGGTATTAAATATTAGTGACAGACAATTTCATTTTAAAAATAAGAGTAAGATTGTGAATATATCGGGTGGTTAAATTTTAAGGGCCGATGTTGAATGTGAACCACACCTAAACGCCAAGCTTTTTTCCGAATTTTATTTGACATTTCTCTATTTCAGACTTACTCAATTTGAATTCCAAACGTCATGAATGGGCAGAATGGTGGCAAGAAATGGCAACAGTGGATGATCAATTTTCGAAGAAAATCATCTTCAGTGATGAGGCACATTTTCACCTCAGTGGATTCGTCAATAAACAGAATTGCCGCATTTGGGCGAATGAGAATCCAAGAGTGATTGTCGAAAAACCAATGCACCCACAAAGAGTGACTGTTTGGTGCGGTTTATGGGCTGGCGGCATCATCGGGCCGTATTTTTTCCAAAATGAGGCCGGTCAGGCAGTTACTGTGAATGGTGTTCGCTATCTTGAGATGATAACGAACTTTTTATGGCCCGAATTGGAAGATATGGATGTGGACGATATGTGGTTTCAGCAGGACGGTGCCACTTGCCACACAGCTAACGAAACAATGGCTCTTTTGCGCAACAAATTCAATGGCCGTGTTATCTCACGTAATGGCGATGTCAATTGGCCGCCAAGATCATGTGATTTGACACCGTTGGACTTTTTTCTTTGGGGTTATTTGAAAGAAAAGGTGTACGTCGATAAGCCAGCAACAATTCAAGACCTAAAGGATGAGATAATTCGGCACATTAATGGCATAGAAACTCAATTATTCCTCAGCGTCATCGAAAATTTGGACCATCGGATGGAGGTGTGCCGCCGTGGTCGCGGCGCCCATTTGGCCGATATTTTGTTCCATACATAATTGAGTAATACCAATATATCATAATAAAATAAAATTACAATAATTTCCTAAATAGTTTGTGTTTTATTCAAAATCAACATCGGCCCTTGAAATTTAACCACCCTTTACTTAAGGACAATGATTTTCCAGTTTGGCTAATTTATAGATTAATTAATCAACACAGATTTAGAAGTATGAATAATATTAACAATACAGATAATACTAGGACATACAAATTACTTACTTATGTACCTGGAATAGCTTAACGTTTGAGAAAGTCGGAAATATATGATTCAGAGAAATATACAATTGCTTATAGGACATATAACACATTAAACAGATTGTTTAGTAAGACTAAAGATAGGATACAGAAATTGGATATGTCTAATTTAATTTATAAGATACCTTGTGGTGGGAATGACAATGAGGATTGTGATAAGATATATATAGGTACAACTAAAAATAAATTAAAGACTAGGATTGCAGGACACAGGTCTGATCAAAAATATAGGGATATAAATTCTCAAAAAACAGCATTATCTTCGCACTGTTCTAGATTGAATCACTATCCAAACTTTGAGAATGTATCAGTATTGGACACGGAAAATAATTAAAAACGTAGATATATGTTAGAAATGTTACATACATATAATTAATACACCAATTACCAACAGAATTAATTTTAAGGCAGATACAGCAAATGTTGCTCAAAATTATACACATTTAGTTAATAAGAGATTAAATATATTATAATTGTATTTGTAGTTTTTATTCTTATACATAGAATTACATTTAGAGACAGAACAAAAATTGTTAGAACTATAAACATATAGGTTATTATTAAAAAGATATAGACAAAAGATTTTTATTATTATTATTATTATCATTATTATTATTGTAATTATTGTTTTTAAATATTTTATTATATGTAACATATTCGTAAAAATGTATTTTGGTTTGGTTCAAAAACAAATTTCAATACAAAATCGAATATTTATAACTATTTCAAATCCAGAATATATTTTTATGAATATGACTTTTAATATTTTTATGAATATGGCTGTTAATATTTTTATTTTGAATTTTCATTGACAAGAACTTTTCCTATATTGTGAAATTTAAAAAAAAATATTTTTTCATTATAAAAAAAACCAATTTTCCTGAAGAAGCTACACAAAGGAGTAGCGAAATATCGAATCAAAATAAATATTACATATATTAAAAAGACCTACAGCTTAAATAATTAGTGTTATTAAAATTATTTTAAGTTAGATTTTAACTTCAATACATTCCGCGAAAAATTAAGTTGTTTTTTTTAATTTCCGTATTAAGGAAATTATTAAATTATACTAATAATTTATAAAATTCTTAATTCAATTATATATGCATTGCATTCCAATAAGAAAAAAAATTATGTTAAATTATTCATGTATATATTATATAAACAAAAATAAAGAATAATTATCAAATAAGAGCACGCTGAAGAAAATAAAATTCAATAGAATGGGTTTTAACAGTTTAAAGAAGAAACCGTTTCAAAAAGGAAAAAAATTTTAAAAATAAAAATTTCCTGAATATGTTAACCGAAGGTTAACGAAATATCGAGAATATATATAAAAATAATAAATATAAAGAAAAAAAACCTTAAAGCTTAAAAAAAATTGATTGTTCAAATAATAAAAAAGGTTAAATTAAGTATTAAGAAAGATTATATGAACATATAGGAGTATATTTATGTATGTAAAATCGAATGTACATGATAAGTTGTAATGTTGTAATATAGGTGTGTGTACGTTATTTTTTTATAAACATTATATTATGATTTAATTTATGAGATTTTATAAATTGATTTATGTACATATTTAAAAAAAAAAATTATATAAAATTTAACATTATAAAATTATTTGAATTTTAAACTTATTTATATAAAAGTTATTTAACACAATTTTAAACAAAAGTATTTAAAATTAAACATTATTTATACAATATTAAACTTATTTAACATGTATAGAAAATATTAATATATAACTGTACATATATATATGTATGTATATATTTTTATGATGTTAGGAAAAGATGATAAATTAAATTGTTACATAGAGGATCCTGTCGGTTTTTCTTGATTTTAAAGATTCTTGATACAATATTCTTTTATAGGTACATAAGTATGTACATATAATAATTCTCCTTACCGAATTTGTTCAATATAAATTTAAGTCCACAATATAGAAATGTCAGGTTGCAGAAATAGATCAAAATAATCAATTAGTTTCCTATCTCGTTCTCCCAAATTTAAAGTAATATCAATTTTAATTTTCTCGTCCCTTTCGAAAATTGTTGACAACAATTTTTCTATTCGTTATTTTTTCAAATATTATAAATTTTTATTTTTAACTGTCTGTTCTCTTCATTTTATCAAATTCTAAAACGTTTTCCCATATATTTTTTTCTATTCTTTTCAATAATATCACTGCATACTTATTACAAAAAAAAAATTTTTTTTTATTTTTAATAAAGTATTTTCTAAACAGGTGCTCAGATAATGAACACAAGATAGTGGCAACATATGGCTTCCCTACATATTGTACATTTCGTGTATTATCAAAATTTTACGGCTTGTAATCAGTACTACTTATTTAAAAAATGTAAACCAAATGTTGAAAACATATTATATTTATTTTTTTGATTAAAAATTTCACTAACATATGTTTGTATATAGAAATTTACCATAATAAACGTAAATTTAGCACTTCAATATGTTCCATGTCAGCAAGTGTACAAACACTCGCTACGTTCACAAAGGTTAACGATTTATTTGCTAAATAAGACTTTCAAAGTTATACAGTATTTGATTGTGTTCTTGTTTTATTATAAAGATTTAACTAAAACACAGCGCTTGGAACTACTGCACAGTAGAAAACTGTGTATTTTAGAACATTTTGTGCATTATGTCCATACAAATATTTATTTTCATATTTTCCTAATAAATGTATTTGGGGTATGCATAATGTCTCTTATTAAGCCATGTTGTGATGTCTTAATTACAATACTAATTATAGTTTAAACAAATTGTTTTTGTGCTTCAAACAAAAAAGTCATGAAATAATGAACATTTTCTAGGTATGTTTATTGTTTAGTCATAAAAAACTATTGTTGGAAATCCTCAGTTATATGTTTTTAAAATATTTAATACCTGTTTTTATGTTCAACAAAAACTATCTAGTCACCATTACTTTATAAATTTTCACTCTGATATATATTAATTTTTTATTTTGAATTGAAAAAAATAAATTAATGAATTAATTTAATATATATACTTTTGAACATTGAAGAACGACTTTTATTTTTATCCAGAAAGGAAATAACGTTTTTGGCCTTTTACAATGGATATCGAGTCGTACTCAGAAACTCTTCAGTCGAGCCGGCGATAATATTTATAAGCCGCCGCTACTTACAAATTATATTAAATTAATTCCATTAAAAAATTTTTTAAAAATGTTTCGCATTTTTATAACTTTATATTAAATTATTTTTATAAGAACAAAGAAAGAAAAACCCTCAACATGTAAAGATAGACAAGTGAGCAAATTTTGTTTATGTAACGCATCTAGCTGGCAGCTACTAACCGCCGTCTAAAAATTTTCAGCTCATATCACTTTCAACAGCTCAATTTATTACATATTTGTGCTGTTTAACAAAGTGTCTACATACATATACTTTGGTAATTTTAAATTAATTTAACTTTTTACATCGCTTCTAATATATTAATTATGGCCTGTTCTAAGCCGAAGTGTCGCAATAAGTCCGATGATGTTATGGTTGCCTGTTGGCTTTGCGAATCGGTTTATCATGCAAAATGCGTTGACTTATCTGCACGCACTGTGGATAATTTGCATGAGAACAAGGGACTCCGCTGGTGTTGTAAAAACTGTATTTTGTTTGATGTGGAATTTTATAAATTTTTTAAATCCACTAAAAGTACATTGGATGAATTGGGTAATGATTTGAAAAATTTAAACACTAAATTTTTGAATTACAGGAACCTGTTTGATAAGGCACCGTGCTCACCCAAAGGAAAGAAGAAAACATTAACAAGTTCACTGGTATCTAAACCTAATTCTATTGAAATAAGCGATATTTCTGGAGCATCTCTTGTAACCACTCCAGTATTAACTCCATCATATGATTTTGTTGAATCAGTTCCTTCCGTATGTGGCACCGCGAGCTCAACTAAAACTCGTGAAATATCTTCGGGAACAATTTTAGTTTCACCACAACCATTGCAAAACAGCTGTATTCCTACTAATTTAAACCCATCAGTTCCTGCTTATAATACCTCTACTGCTCCAACTTTAAAGGTTATTCCACCAAAAAGGATTATTTTTGCCGCTCGTTTTGATTCTAATACAAGTACCGATGCTGTTAAACGTTATATTTGTTTCAAAATTGGTAATGATATTGACTTATCCGTCTACAAATTTAAGTACTCTAATCAGAGACGTAAATCCTCTTTCAAAATTATTGTTAATGAAGAAAATTTTGATTCAGTTGTTAATCCAGATTTTTGGCCGAAGAACGCACTTATACGTGAATACGTGTATAGTGAAAACGTCCCTTCTGATATAGTCCACCTACCACAAATTAATGCTCCATCGTCTAATCTGACAATTTCAAAAAACTAAATATTTTACCTGATAAATTGTCTATAGTTTACCAAAATGTTCGTGGTTTAAATACAAAATTACCTTCAATTTACAACCAAAGCTTTGATTTTTTATATGATGTTATTATTTTTACTGAAACCTGGCTTGTCGATAATGTACTCAATACTGAAATTTTCTGCGGAAATTATCAAATTTATAGACGCGATCGTGGTAATCTTATCAAAGGTGGCGGTGTTCTGATTGCAGTTTCTAATCGTCTATCTTCTGATGTTCTTTATAGTGAAGGTCTGTATGACATCGAGTTTATTGGTGTTGCAGTTAAGTTAAAACATATGAAAATGTTTATTACCTGTTCATATATTCCTCCAATTTCACCTGAAGTGGTTTACATGAAACATGTAACAGCTATTGGGAATGTTGTTAAGGCCGCAAATCAATACGATTACGTTATTGCTCTTGGCGATTTTAATATGCCTTTATTATCATGGGACTTCTCTTCTGAAGTTAATTATTTCATTCCGAGAATGGTTGGAGGTAATGCTTACCATATGGATTTTGTTAATTCTCTTCTAGACTTGAATCTTTGCCAATTAAATGGCTTATACAACGCAAATTCGAGACTACTTGATTTAATATTCCTAAATGTACTGAGTGACATCTCCATTGATCGCTGTTACCCGATCTCTTTGCCTGAGGACTTACATCATCCTACAATTGGAATTGAAATTTCTGTTGCATCTAGTCGTGTTTCTGTGTCATCATTTCAAACAGAGAGAAGAGAATCGTTTTGCTTCAAGAAAACAAACTATAATAGGCTTGATGAGCTTCTGTCTAATACAAACTGGTTGAACCTTTTTACGAATGCTGCTTTAAATACTAATTCAATACATATTAACAAAATGGTTGACACGTTTTACAAAAGAATGTATCTGTACATGAATCAATGTATTCCTAAATGTTTTGATTCTAATCGTTCTGGCCCGCCATGGAATTCCAAAGTTCTTTCTGCTATAAAAAATAAAAAGAATAAGTTCTACAAGAAATATAAATCCTCTGGACTTTTTGCTGATTACGCCAAGTATTCTGTAGCTCGTGCTCAATACATCTCAGCTAATCGCTCCTGCTATTACAGTTATTTAATTAAAGTCAAACAAAATTTAAAATGTGATCCTAAAACATTCTATAAATTCGTAAATTCCAAAAGAAGATCGAGTTCGTTTCCTTCTGTGATGAATTACCATGATATTGAATCCGATAATGATGTTGCAATCTGTGATTTGTTTGCGGATTTCTTCTCGTCCACATATTCTGATGTCAAGATTGCTGATTCAGATTCTCATCCACTATCTGAATTACCATATCCACCTGTTTCAATACCACTTCTTGATGAACTTACCGTAGTTAATACCTTAAAAAAACTGAAATTTTCATTTAACTGTGGTCCTGACAGAATACCGAGTTGTCTGTTAGTTAGATGTGCTGAAGCTTTATCGACCCCACTAACTCTTATTTTCAATGAATCAATAAGGACTGGATGTTTTCCGCAGGTTTGGAAAACCTCTTTCATAATTCCATTATACAAAAATGGTAGTAAAAATAATATCGAAAACTACAGAGGCATTGCTAAACTGAGCACTCTACCGAAGCTTTTTGAAAAAATTAGTACTGACATTCTTTCTCATCAAGTATCATCTGTATTGTCTCCTTTCCAACATGGGTTTCGTAAAGGTTGTTCAACTGTTACAAATCTTATGCAGTTAACATCACTTGTTCATCGTGGTTTTAGACAACAAGAGCAAACTGATGTTATTTATACCGACTTTAGCAAGGCGTTCGATAAGGTTAATCACGAAATACTTTTGAAAAAGCTTGACTCAATGGGATTTACATTAAACTGTCTTAAGTGGATAAAATCGTACTTGACTGATAGAACTCAAAATGTTCATTTTAAAAACTGTTATTCTAAGCCGATTGCTGTATTGTCTGGTGTGCCGCAGGGTAGCCATTTAGGGCCGCTCTTGTTTTCTTTATTTATAAATGATCTACCGAAAATATTGAAGTTTTGTCATGTCTTAATGTATGCTGACGACGTCAAAATTTTCTTAAGCTATAGAAAATATGCTGATCATCACTACCTACAGGAGGACTTAGATGCATTTAGCTCTTGGTGTAATCGTAATTTGATGGAATTAAATCATAAAAAGTGTAAATGTATGAGCTTCTTCCGTGGACGTAACTTAAGCGTAAAATATATTTTAAATGGTTACTCGCTAGACAATTTAAATATTATTTCCGACCTTGGCATTCTACTTGATTCCAAGTTAAATTTTATACAACATATCTCTTCTACTGTTGCTAAAGCACGCGGTCTTCTTGGATTTATAAAACGATGGGCAAAGGAGTTCTCCGACCCGTACATTACAAAGCAATTGTACACATCTCTGGTAAGACCTGTTCTTGAATACGGCTCAATAATTTGGGATCCAACGTATATGGTTCATATCAATAGTATTGAATCCGTTCAAAAGCAGTTTCTTTTATTTGGTCTACGTGGGCTTCGCTGGAATCCGTTGGATCTCCCACCTTATACTAGCAGACTTGCCTTGATAAAGCTGCCGACCCTTAAGAGTCGCAGGACTATGCTTAATGTTACTTTTGTTTTAAATTTGCTAAAAGGAAATGTTTGTTCTGAATTTTTGATTAGCAATATCTTTATTAATGTTCCTTCACGATTTACACGTCATTACTATCCGCTTGCAGTTAAAGTTTTCAGAGTAAATTATGCTAATTCGGAACCATTGTTAAGAATTTGTAAGCAATTTAATAAATTGTATAACCATATTGATTATTCGCTTAATGTTGATAGTGTCAAATCTAGTTTAATTGTATTTTTAAACTCTTAATTATGTACTGTATATCATTATATCATTTGTAAGGATCATGAATCCATAGATGTATGTAAATAAAATAAAATAAAAAAATAAATAAATAAAAAAAAAAAAAACAGCTGTATTCTATTATATTTTTTCCAACAATTTTATGTGGCAAGAAAACATAATTACATAAAAATTATATAATTGTAATTAAAAATTTAATTATTAAAAGACTTATTTACTATATTAAAAAGACTCCGTAGTCTAGTGCATGAGCATTAGTCTTATTAATATGGAAGTGCGGGTTCGATTCCCGCTTTAGACGGCGGGTGTTTCTACAGCCAAGCAGTCAGAGCTTCGTAGAGTTTGTATTGTCTTTAAAAATAAAAAAAAAACTTGTTTGTAGCATTTTGATATGAAAAATTAAGTGTTTTTTCTTAACAGCGAATGAAGTTTTTAAAATTGCACACTAAATCATGACGGGTTTTTCATAACAGTTGTATTTCGTACTTGGTTGGTATCGACTTCCTCTATTCAAGGGCAACGCATACAAAATTAAAATTTTACTATTTTTTATTTTTTGCTTTCTTTTTAGGGCGGCCCAATTGTTTTTTTTTTTGAAGAATTTCTAGTTTGTACACTTTAGCTTCTTGACTCGCCTATTAAAAATTATTAAAAATAAAAATATAAATAAAAAATCTAAGCTCAAAATCGCAGACATTGTGCATAAATTGCTAAGTTGTGAACATATAAAAGAAGTTTAGGAATCTGCGATTTTAAGTTCAAAACGTAAATTTTAACAAGGTCTATTAAAACAAGGTTGTCGCAAGGCAAACCGCTGTGCAGCCGAACGTTAAATTTTTTTCTATACATGTGTTTTGTTAAATATTACATAACTTGAAATTAGTGTAATGTAAGTTAAATTTAAATTAAGTATTATAAAAAGCAATTTATTTTTCATTCGTATTATTATAATATTAAATTATTATAATTATTAAATTATTTACAACTACTTTTCCTAACTTTTTCACAAAAGTAAATAAACTTTGACGTTCGGCGTTAAAATAAGTTACAATATATTTATTAAGCTTGAGGTCTTTTTCTTTTATTTTATTTGGTTTTATTATTCGATATTTCGTTAACAGCTTGTTAACATCATCAGGAATCTGAATCAGGAATGAATCATCAGGAATCTGATGATGTTAACAAGCTGTTAACGAAATATCGAATAATAAAACCAAATAAAATAAAAGAAAAAGACCTCAAGCTTAATAAATATATTGCAAAAAAAAAAATATAATAAAAAAGGTCAATTAATAATATAATTATAAGTTACAATATGTTGATTAGCTGGCGGGGGAATTAGCTAGTGAGTTACCAGGTAAACTCACTAGCTAATGAATTTGCTTGAATTTTAAGTTGGAAATTTTTGGAATTTTTTTTGACAGCTACTCATTTTTTTTATCGATAACACTAGTGGACGATTTGACGTTTATGTATTTATCTTAATATGGTTGTACTCTTTGCACCTGATTAATTTTCACATTACAATTTATTAGCGTTCTTCTCCAAAATTTTAACAATACAAAACAAATGAGCGTAGAAAACATTAGCTTTCCAATATATGCTTCCACAATAGACAAATCTGCTATTGCAGAATGGAATGAATAATGAAAACAATAAGAAATGAGGCAACATACTATGGGAAAGTCGAACGCTAATCAATACCAACCTACAAAGGCTGAGCAGCTGCCAAACTTCTTTCACCAGTACTCTATGTGCATGCACACTTCTCAGGTGAGTCTAATTGCAAATAATTTGAGTCTAAATTTACAAATGCTTTGACGAAATTGAACGCGATAATTTCTGATTCGAACATACACAACTGTTGCCAACTTAATGAATTTATTGGGAATTAGTTTATTATACTTTTATATGTGTATAAAATGCAAAATATTTTTGTTCTACTAAATTCTATATTAAATTTAATTAAAATTATTTTTCAATGACATGGATGTAGAAGGCGGGATTTTTAACGACGTTAGGATCTTTGAAATCACCGAATAATTGATGTTCCGAATTCGTTCCAAAAATTTCTTTTAATATTTCTGTAAATCTCTTTAATTCATGAGGATAATATGACAAACGAAATTCGTTGCTCAAGTTGTTGGCTTCAATCAAATAGTCCATGGTGACCATAGATGGCTTACCACAATATAATAAAACGGACGTCTTAATATCGGCTGTGTGGCTTGTCTGAAGTTAAAACGTTTATTAATGATAATACAAAGAATATTAAATGAACAAATATAATAAACATGTAACAATAAGACTATTAATCATGAGTACAACTTGTAGTAAAAAATTATATTCATAATTTACTTATCTTCTTATGCTTCTATTTAAAAAATATATATGTAGCACATGTGACCTTCTAGACGCAAAAACACGAATACATTTAAACTTCATTAAAATCAGTTAGCTGGTCTCGCTGGCGTGGAAATTGCGCCTACCTTCACTTATGTTCCTAGTTTTAAAAAAAGTAATACCCTATAACCTTTTCGCAGGTGCACATCGCCCTATCGCCATCCCGGTCCTACTTTTGAAATATGTACTATATACCCTATGTGCATTTTTAGACGCAAATCTATCTATGTTCTAAATTTCTTTAAAATCGGTTTGAACGTTTCGGAGGGGCAGAAATTTCCCCCCTGTCGCCCTCCTGGTCATAATTTTAATAAAAGTAATACCGTATAACTTTCCCGGAGTTGCACAGACTAAGTGCACCAAATTTCATCGCGATTGCTCAACAAATGCGAAGTTAAGCTATTTTATATTATAAAATCTGTTAAAAACCATATGGAAGGAGTAGCATTATTTAAAAAGTAAACGTAAAGATGGGTGTGATTAAAAAAAAGTAGCCTATAATTCATTCAAGGGTCCCAATTATATTGATTGGAAATTTCAGGAAGAGAGCAGAGAATTGATAAAGCTGTTGTTATAATCCCATTGTAAATACTGATTTAAAACGACTTTTGAAAACATAAAAAAATTCTTAAATCTTACAATCTTAGAAACACATTATTAAACTTATGTTTAGCGCATTTTAATTAGAAAAATACGTTTATACTTGAATGAGGGATTATAACAACAGCTTTATCAATTCTCTGCGCTCACGTACTCAATTGATATGCATAAATATTACACTATAAAAGTAAATAAGTAAAGCACGTACATTTATACAATCCTAGATTAACTATTATATATATATATACTATATGGTATCTATATATGTACATATGTACATACATAATTATATTATCAATAATAAAATAATAATAATTATATTAACAATTATTAGTTGTTTTCTAATTATTTTTTTCCCATTGTAATCAGCGTTTCCCCATTTTTTGAATATAGAATTAAAAAATAAATTAAAGCAAATTTAAATCGGCTTGTAAGAAATGCTTCGCTAATCTATAATAACATTTAAAGATGAATATATAGTCACACTAATTACACAGTAAAACAGTCCAAAGAACTCAGGAAGATGAGCGCATAGCTTCGACTCTACTACCAAAAGGTAGTATACACACTTTGGCGATTTTGGTGATCAATTTTTTTATAGGCTTCCAAAGTTTCTGAAAATCAGTGATACCTCAAAAAACTGTGTCATCAGTTTCCGAACATTGGCTAATTCAGACTTGCTGATACCGCGTAACTATTTATGGCATAATATATGTATGTAGTCCGCCAAACAAATTTTGTTAACAATTTTTGCCAGAAAAAAAAACGGGTTTCATGCTTTTTAGACGCTAACAGCATTCCAAACAATTGCTGTATATATGTGTATGTCGTTAAGAATCCATTAGTTGCATTTTCATTTAAAATATTTTAACCGTCAACTTACAACGGGATCGATTAAACAATGTGAACAGTTCCATCGTAGAGCATTGCTGTTTCAGTGAAGCGAATACAGAGTGATAATAAATGTTTAAATACATACGTACATGTACTATGTAAATTTTATAAATTGTGACATGTTTGTCTTCAGATATAGAGCATAAACGGCGCCGTATGCCATAATGCAAGATATTTTCCAGCGTTCAAAAAATATATTTGAAGACTCAGATTTCGAAAAGAGCCGAAGCAGATGGAAGTACATGACGAAGAACAAGAGTATTACGAGTGTTTAGATGATAAATATGCCTGTTCCGAAGAGTCTAATAGGTCTAGTAATTTTTTATTTTTTTGCAAAAAGTGTTAACAACATTTTTTGGCGGAATATTGTTGCTATATTATTGCCATATATAGTTAAGCCACAATTCGACAAAATAAGTATTATACGAATAAAACTACCAGTTGTCCACAATGTTATTACGTACATTATAATAAATGCTTTTAGCAGGAGTACAACCAGTTTCCAAAATATTATCATAATTTCGGTGATCAATTAAACATATTCCACCGGGTTTCAAGCACTTTTCGAAATTACGTATCGCCTCTTTGTGTAGCAACTGCTCAGGCGATGAATCCATTAAATGTGCAAATGAGTTACCTAAGCAGACGACAGCATCAAAACCTGTATTGACTATATCTTTAATTTCGTCGTAAAGAGTTAACCAATTGGCTTCTTCAATGACTACAACAAAGAAAACAAATCATTAATATATGTACATATACAAAAATTATTTTATAGATATTATGAAATCTACTTACTCCACTTATCAAAGGCAGCTTCTTTGCGACGGTTCCAACGTTCCTTTAACGCATATTTCAACATTTTATCGGAAGCATCTACGGAGACCACTTCGAAACCCTCCTCCAATAACATGATGGAGTCCACGCTATAAGATAAAGTTATTTGAAAAATCTATAAATATTTATAATCAACAACAACTTTCTTATTATTCACTGTCTGTATGCAAATCCATTTGAATGAATATTTGCTCACTTCATATATGTACGTAGTTTGAGTTTTCAAAGCAACACTGCACAGTGGTGGCAGTTATATCGAAATGGAAATAAGTTTAAGTTTAAGTTTAATTTGTTGAGATTACTTACAAAGGTTGATCAAATTACCTCGAGTCACATATGTAGTGTTACGCCCTTGCTGCCGGGGCTGAGCAGAATTTGAGAGTAAAACTCCTAACTTAAATTATTCTTGAAACTAAATAAAAGCTAACTTCAAATTGTATAAAAAAAAAAACCAATAATGAAAAATAATAATAATAAAATAATATAATAAAACGTTTGATGAATCTAACTAACTTCTATGTATGCTCTGTATACTTTTTGAGAAAAAAGTACGTCTCACGGAATTGGATACTTGAAACGATGAAGTGCAGTCTCATTCAAATAACCAATGAATAACTTACATTTGACCAACTAAAACGTTTTTGATTATCATAAATACACTGCGTTTCACATGAATAGGTGCAGTGTTTTAGCAACCAATTAGAGCTTGCTGCTCTCAGGATAATTCATGCAGAGAATTATGTTGCACTTTTTATTAAAGGTTTAACAATTGAGAAAAAGAGTATACACAAAGAAGACTTGAAAAAGTTCCGTTAAAAATGATATGTACTTTTTTTTATAATTTGCGAAGAAAATTGTGAACTATTTTTGCGTCAGTTGAATAGCTGCAGTGATTAAAATGTGTTTGTATGGTCATTTGTGTCAAATTTAATTACAAAATAGTTCAGCAATTTTTAAAAACAAAACACAAAAATAATTTGTAATCAATTTTAACTGAAAATGGGCCGTGGCAAATCTTTAACGTTGGAAGAGAAGGCAAAAATTGATGCCTATGATGATCAAGGTCTGTCCGGCCGAGAAATTGCTTTAAAAATTAGTAAAAGCGCTAACGTTGTGTGGAATTATTTAAGAAATAGAGAAAACTATGGCAAAAACATGAAGGGACGGCAAACAATGGCCACAACAGCTACAGAAGGCGAAATATTCTAAGAATTGCCTCCAATTCTAGTGACTCTGCTGCAAAAATCAAAGCAAAAAGTGGTTCCAGTGCTAGCCTTTCCACAGTTAGAAGGATACTAAATACAGCAGAACACTTAAAACGTATTAAGTTGCAGCAAAACCACCATTGAACCAGCAACGTAAAGAATTACGGTTGAATTTTTGCAAAGAACACATGACTTGGAAGAGTGAGTGGAATAAAGTAGTTTTCTCAGACGAAAATAAGTTCAATTTTGATGGACCCGATGGTTACAACTACTATTTCCATGATTTGAGAAAGGAAGAACGCTTTTTAGCCCGTCGCCATAGTCGAGTAGGTGGTGTTATGGTCTGGGGTGCGATATCGTACTATTGAGTCATAGACTTGGAATTTAAAACCACCAAAATGACAGCAAATTCCTATCAATCTATTCTGCAAACAGAGTTTCCAAAATTTCAAGATTTGTTTGGACCCATCCCATGGACTTTCCAGAAGATAATGCTCCTATTCACACGGCAAGGCTTATTAAAACGTGGATTAGCGCACAAAATGTTGAATTGCTGCCATGGCCACCATACTCCCCGGACTTAAACATAATGGAAAACGTATGGGGATGGGTGTATCGGAAAGTGTACGAGTCTGGGCGGCAATTTGATGACCGAGAATCTCTAATTGTTGCAATAAAATCGGCATGGTCGCAGATTTCCTTACAATATTTATCGCAACTGTATAACTCCCTTCCAAATAGAATTTATGAGGTAATTTTATCGAAAGGAGGAAGTACACATTATTAAAAATGAATAAAAAATTAAATTAATAAACAAAACTTAATTGTTTTCGTGCTTTTTTTTATAATTTTTTATTGTTTTATAATATGAACCTATTCAACTGACGCAAAAATAGTTCACAATTTTCTTCGCAAATTATAAAAAGAAGTACATATCATTTTTAACGGAACTGTTTCAAGTCTTCTTTGTGTATACTCTTTTTCTCAATTGTTAAACCTTTAATAAAAAGTGCAACATAATTCTCTGCATGAATTATCCTGAGAGCAGCAAGCTCTAATTGATTGGTAAAACACTGCACCTATTCATGTGAAACGCAGTGTATCTGATATTAATTTATTTTCATGATAGTAAGCTCTTAATATAAATCCTCAAATAATGTCACGAAAATTCTATTGCAGATTTAACGAAATAAATTTCTTTTTACACGTCAGTTTTCGTTGTAATTGTTGTAATGCGCTTTCTTTGTGTGTTGCAACCCATAGATACGAATATCTTTGTTTTTAGCTTCAGCAGATACCTCAGATAGTTTTTCTTTTAAGAGAAGTAACACTCAGGCAACGATTGCATACTACTAGGCATTATCTTCTACAGGAAAGGGATAGTGATAGAGATGACAGGTGGTGAGAGGAATAAGCTCCATTATCTCTACAACTGCGCTTTTTGCAAGTTTTTTTTTGTTTATAGCAGTGTTGCAGCGCTTCTGATGTCACGGGATTGCTGATGGCTAGTAGTTAGCGTGTTAACTCTGCGACCAGAAGTACCCGGGGTCGATTTCCAGGCCGGTCAACCCAAAAAAAGTTTTCCTAGTGTATTACATTACCATCCTTCGTCGATATTTGAGTAATAAAACGTCGGCGAAGAAAATAATAAATAAAATGGTTGTCCGTAGCTTAAAAAAAATAATGCGTCAAAAATTAACACCAGAGACGCTGCAAGTTTGCTTTAACACCCAACTGCAGACTTGTAATTATTGTTGTCTCAAAAATCCAGACACCGAACTGGTTACAATGTTTGTGCACAAAAATTCACTTTGTTAAACTTCATGTGGTACACATATGTATGTACCGGTAGGGTCTAAAGTGTTTAACAAGTGAAATATTTCTTAGGGAAAATAATTTGTCGAACAAAGCAATTTTACTCGTATATAACGTAACCTGTCATCCAAAATCGTTAGTAAACGTGGATAAACTGTTTCGTGTTATGTTCCTTTCACTGAACTACCCGGCACTTATTCAGCCTAAGGACCAGAATGCCATTCGCATTTTAAAAATAAATTACCGCAAAAGTTTACTATCACTTATTTCATCAAGTTCAGATAATGTAATAGATGCATTAAAAACGTTTAACAAAATTCTTTACGATAAATAAAGCAGTAGTTCAGATGACGAAATACCACTTGCAATACCGCAGCGACACCTCTTAAATTGTGAACTTACTTGTCCATGTATACAATTCTAATAAAGCTAACAAATGGTTGTATGACAAAATTATATTAGTGATGACTGAACTGTAGTAGAATATGTTAACAATATCCTAAAAAAGACAGCATTTAGAAGAAATATTCGCTGTCAACATCTGCCCGAAATATTCCGTAGAGCAGAGCTACTCTTCTGCAGACATTTTAAAAATGCAATTTTGTTGCAGATTTTTTTGATTTCTAAAAGCTTTAATATACAAATTTCCTTACCAAAAAAACGTTTATGTTTTCATTAAAAATATTTTTCTTTTATTTTGCTAATCCGAATATTTTGGTATTTCGGATAATCCCTACTTGACCGATTTATCGAGATTACACTGTATAAACTAAACTTCCTAAAAAGACGCTAAAAGGTGTACCCAAATGAAATATATTCTTAAATTATATACTCTATTTAATGTACATATCTAAAAATATTTGGTCGCATTTCATTGACAAACAATTCAAAATTCTAAAATAATTCAACACAGACTTGCAAAAGATGGACGAAACCTTAATTATTCAAAATTAGTATCTTTGAAATCAAGAACACAATTAACCGACACGAAGTATTCTTAAAACACAGCCGGGGTTTTCAATACACATAATACATAAAATTTTTAGATAATCTGACAACATTACAAGCGTTGAAAATAGGACCAAAGACTTACGCAACTGTAGTACACACAGAATAAAAATTCAATGTAAAATTAACAGGACTAAATGTTGATTAAAATCACATTGAATTACAGCAAAAATAGTTAAATAAGTGGTCGATGGTCGAAGTAGTCTGCATCTTGACTACAAAACCAAAAATTTCCTGGGTTCAACCCCAGTTTCAGACTTATAAAAACATCTCGCATTTTTTCTGATGTGCATTGTGTGTTTTGTGTCAGTTGTTGACGCAAGGTTTCAGTGGCGGATTCAGCTGTATCCAATTCACAGACACATCAGAACGCCCTCCTTCGCCGGTATTGTGTAGCACCGCCGAAGTAAAATAATTACTTAAAAAAAGTTGCTACAAAAACGAAGTTTCAAAATTTAATACATCTCCTTGATAACAGAGGCGCTACAACACTGCTAGTGTAATATGTAGTAGTGTTGTAAGATAGTGACGCTTCACCTCATATCATTTCTCCTTCTTTCCCTTTCTTCTATTTCCAGCAGAAGGCGTTGCATGTGTAGCGGTTATCTCCTGAATGCTGGTCCCAGATAAAAAAAAAAAAAGAAAATATAAAATTGATTCGCATTGATTTTTATCACGTTAAATCAAGCTTGCAATCTACTAAATCAATACACCAAGCCTCATTCAATTCAATACATTCATGATTTTCGTACAAATGTAGACTAATGTAAACCGAATGACAAATTTTAAATCAAATTTAAATCAATTAAAGAAAAAGGTTTTTCTGTTTTATGCTCGATAATTCTCTGATTTTTTAGGAGTTTTTGTATAAACATGTGCAAGTTCATAGTTTTCTCTAGAATTTCGTTGAATGGCTACTGATGAGTTCACATTTACATCAACGAAATGTACACATAGACTAGCTTAACCATATAACAAACATAAAATAAATAATCGTAGTTCATTCTGGCTCGCGTTAAATTTAATATTAATATTAATTTAGGGTTAAATTAACAAATTCATTCATATTGATTTAATATCAAAATCATTAATTTAATGTTAAATCGAATAGTCTGATATACTAAATCAATATTACTGAAAGTTGTTTTAAAGTAAACTTTTGTTGTTTGTATGTTTTTAGAAAACCATGTTGATTTAACATGATGCACCTATGAAGCAAAATCGATACCGAAAAATGTTAAATTTACACGATTTCTTATGGTTTTTACAATGATATTTTTAATGAAAAAATTGTTTAATGAAAGAATTCTAAACGAAGATCTGGAGTAGTTATTTACCATAGTTCACTGAAATTCCCTTCTAATGATAGGGTTTTTATACGAATATATTCTACAAAGCCAAAAGCTAAGGAATTTGCTATTGATTTATATAATCGGTAGGTTCTATCCAAGAACTTAGATGAAGTAACAATAAAGTGTGATCCAGATTTAAGTACAAATACAATAGTTTAATCTGTGCCTTAAATAATACAATCAGAAGCTAAAAATAAAATCTGAGACGAATTCTATATTATTCCATGGTTTTATGTAATGAGTGCTTCAATAAAACGTTTCATTTTCAAAATCCCGTCTTTTGAACAGTGATCATGACTAAACATTTAAATACAGGCAAATCTCGGTGTAACGAATCTCGATTTAACGAAAATCCGTTATAATGAACTTTAAATTTTTTTACATTTACAAAAAATGCAAATACAAATTAAAAAAGCTAGCAATGCTTTCTTCTTGTATGTATAAAAAATTGTTTTTGTCCAAATTCATAAACTCAAAAACTAAGATAATTGTCTATCAGTCATTAATAAAGCCAATTCTAGCATATGGGTACACAAGTTGGTTTAATATATCTCCATCATATATGGAGAAACTAACGGTATTTGGAAAACAATTTTAGAGAATATTAGAAGTTATAGCACCTTACTGGCAAAAAAAATGGAAAATTAAACTGAAGCAACTGTTACGGTGAATTGATTGTGCACTCGAACGCTTACTACTCGTAATAATATTGATCTGGATGCTACTGAACAAGATGGCACTACGTGCCACATCAGTAACAATACCGGGCGATTACGGGAAAAGTATCGTCTTGCTATTGTTCGCTTTGAAAGTGTTGTTTAAGCCCATTAAGTTCAGTGTTATTCATTTAAAAAACGCCGCTCTGGCAAAGCTGTCAAATAGCTGTCATCTGAAGTGTCAATTATCTAGGAAACGTGTTGCCATTTACGCTGTATGTATGGATCGTTTAAAAATCGAAGAACGCGTAACTATAGTTAAAGCTTACTACAAATCTGGTGGTTCAAACTTGGCAAATCCTCGAGCATTACGAGGTGATAATGGTCGTCATAATCGAATTACTGTGCAAGGAATTGGCAATAATTTAATGAGACCGGAAATGTTACATATGCGGTCAGACCTGTGCATCATCGCAATGTGCGCACTGCCGAAAATATAGCACTTTTCGAAAATGACGCTGGAAGAACCGATACCGTCAATTCTACCTGCAATTTTTTTTTTTTTTTTGGTTTGGATCGGCACTCAGGGGATGACCCCTACACATGCGATGCATTGTGCTGGAACTAGGAAATTAGGTTATGGCAAGGAGGATAGAGGGAGTAGTGTTTATTGACATTTGATTTAAATCTTCCCAAGCTAAAAGTGACTTAACATGTTCAATTGCATCAGTCTTAATTCTCATTAACAAACACTAACTTATATCTAACTTATGAGTGCTGTATAATATATACAGAAGGCTACAGCTAAACTTCTCCATAAGTTCTCTATTGTATTCAGTATTAAATTCTCCACTGTCTTAGATCTATCTAACTTTTAGGAGATGCTGTTTCATTAATAAGCCTACAGCAGGTATCACAAAAGTGTTACTATCATAGTATGCTTTGACTTTTTCCAACACATTGATTGGAAACTTCCATAAAATTAGAACTTAAATCTAGTGAAGCAGGGATTGGATGGTGCATGTGCAAGGAGGATGGAAGACTGACGCTAGGCTATTATTATTCGATAGAATAGTTTTTGAATTAACTTCAGAGAAAAGATTTGTGAGAAATAATGGTTGGTTCATTGTAAATATTAGCCTTGATTTTTGGATAAACTGGTTTAGAGAGATACACCATGCAATTCTGGGATGCATAAACCATATTCTGGGGAATAATTAGACCGCAATTGAACATAATGAACTATATGATATGTGGTTTCAAGAAGACGATGCCACGAGCCAATAGTATTGCATACATAATGGCAAGTATTGTGTATCGTCGGTATTATGTAACACCGGCGAAGTAAAATAATTACTAAAAATGGCTACTAAACACGAAGCTTCAAAATTTAATACGTCTCCTTGACCTCACAGACACTACAACACTGCTAGAAAACAAATAACGTGCAAAAGCAGTGCTGTAAGAAAGTGAAGTTTCACCTCCTATCACTTCTCTTACTATCCCTTTCCTCTAGTTCCAGAGCAATGCACCGCATGTGTAGGGGCCATTTCCTGAGTGCTGGTCCAAGATAAAAAAAATCCAACCATTATAATGCAATAAAAGTTTCATCGAAATCATTGCTTTATGTGTGTTTTATTTAGTTTTTCTTTTGAAACCGAAAAATGGATATCATTTTATTCAGGTACGGCAGTATTATTGATAAATCTCATGCGACGCTAAAAAATTTTTTTTTTAAATTAAGAAGTTAAGTCGAAATCTTTAAACTCAAAAATTATAAATCTAAATCGAGCGATAGTACAAACTAATTGAAATAAAAATGGCACAATCGAAAACAACCCGCCAAGTGGAGGCCCAAGGAAACTTGATGGTAGAGACGTCAAATATATTCTGCAGAAAGTGCGAACATAGATTCCTGGAAGTTAGTTGAAGGCATCGACGAAAGATCCGAATTGTCCGAAAATACGGGAACCATACAAAGACAATTTCTTGCAAAGGAGCATTTGAATAAGGACTTTGATTTTTCTAAAAGGGTTCTATTTACCAGTGAATCCATATAGTCTTATTGTTTGTTATAAACATTTAGAAGACATTTCGCGGGTATATATCGGGGTATGTCCTTGACTGTGTATAATTTAAAATTCTAAATGAAAAATAATTTTTTGCAACGTGGGATTTGATATTTTAATTATTGTATTTTTCCTTGAATTATTATGCATTTCTGCACTTAATTTGCTTAAAATTATAAATTTTTTAAAAGCTGGTTAACTGATTCTCTGCTATTTATCGAATGATTCGAAACCAGTTTTTTCATAGTCTTGTCTATTATATATATGCTGCATTTCGTTGGTGCTTATACCAACTCATCAGTAGGCCTTTACTTTAGCACATTTTCTTGATTTTCTCATTACATTTTTTAATAAAAGACGTCATCCAATGTCATTATTATGGTTTAAAACAGCTAAACATATAAATTTTACATCCTTCTTACTGCACAATAACATGTACTCACTAATACTGTACATTTCATTGTTCCACTCTTTTTATAATTGCATCTGTCCTTTGGTACACGTGATTACATTTTCTTTTTGCAATTCCATTTCTTACCTTATCTTTGTTTACCATTGTAACTTTTTTCCTTCTTCGCCACGTTTTTTATTTTTTTTCGTCGAAAAGCAAACATAATATTGAGCACAAACTCTCTTTTTGCGTCCTCTGGATGAAAGAAGAGAGTCATCAGAATCCTCAGAATCTGTATTGAAACTATTGAGCCCTATAATTCCGCCATTTCATTAAATGCCATAAACATCACTTTTCATTAATTTTACGATTCAGCAAGCAAGAGAAAATACCTACATTTTCGCTTTCGTACACAGACTGAGCATTTCTATAATTGGACTTTATTTAGTATTTAATTTTTTTACTTAGCAAATTTTTTTGTAAACTGTGTATTTAGCTCTGTATAGTCGTACTGCATACAAAATTAAAATATGAAAAACCAGTGGACTTTTCATGTTTTCCTGTTAAGTGTGCTTTTAGAATTCGCATTTTTCTTGAAGCAAGTTTCTTCAATGCTCTTTTATAATTTCCAAAGTGTTTAGACACAATCCGGCAATTTCCAAAGAAAATACATGGAGGCAATAACAACTCAAAGAATGAGAATGATGTAACAAAAGAGAATTTAAGTAATTTTTCGGTATACGCAATTCTGTACTTTCTTCTTTCCCAAAGTAAGACTTGCTTCAAGAACAATGAGGGTGGCGATGGCACGATGGATGGTAGTCTGCACGTTGACTACGAATCCAAAAACAGACCTGCGTTCAACCCCAGTTTCAGACTAAAATTTTAAAATAAAAATACACATCTCGCATTTTTCTGATGTGCATTAGTGTGTCTTTGTGTGTCAGTTGTTGTCGGAAAGTTTCAGTGGCGAAGGCATAGTCACTGGTCATTGAACAATACCGGCTTCAGCTGATAGCAATCCACAATGGCATCAGAACGCCCTCCTTCGTCGGTATTGTGTAGCACCGGCGAAGTAAAACAATAATAAAAATGGCTACTGAACCGAAGCTTCAGTACTGCTACGAGTATAAACAAAGAACGTGCGAAAGCAGAGCTGCAAATATAATTAATTAAGCTTCACCTCCTTTCACCTCGTTTCTCCTACTATCCCTTTCATATAGTTCCAGCACAATGCTTCGCATGTGTAGGAGTCATCTCCTGAGTGGTGGTCCCAGTTAAAAAAAAAAAATTGCCCAATCTGAAAGCACACTAAGCTCCCAATATGTTTATATCAAAAATAAATGAAAGAACTGGTAAATAAATAAGAAAAGCTAAAGACCTAATAAAAGTTTTATTCCAGTGTGAATCTATATTATTCTATTTAGAACGTCAGTTTAAATTGGTTGACCATAGTTGTATTTAAAAGCCAAGATTAAAAATTAACTGCCGATATAATATTTCCAATATTCAAATTTAAGGTAAATTTATAATTGAAAATGTTTACGATGAAAAAAGAACATGGAACAATAGTGGTCTGTTTCGCATTCCCCTACATCATAGGTGGCCAAAAATGATTGGTGGAAGAATTCTCTTACAATTCTCTTACAGGCAAAATTGGTCGGAAAGATATTTATTAAAATGTAATACCAAGACAATAAATTGGTTTTAAGAAATGTATAATAATGCAGTTCGGAATAAATTTGCTATTTATTTACTTGGAAAAATAAAAAAATATTTAATTTTACATTTTAAAGAACAAAATGTATGGAAAATTTTTCGATTTGTTCAAGGTGCGGCAATGCTTGAAAATTAAAAGTAAGAATTCTATCCACGAAAACTTAATTAAGATCTTCACCATTTATGCTTTCATGGCAGTTTCGTATAAGAAAAATTTGTTTTAGAAAATTTATATTAGTTCTGTTCATTTACTAAAAATTTTTACAAATTTGTAACAATTGTTTCTAGAAAGCGTTCATTAACCCAAAAAATTTGCAACGAGAGAGCGTCAAAAGAGCGTAAAAAATTGAGAGGCAGAAAAATTCTTTCAAGTTTTTACAAGTAAAATTTTTACTTGCTATAATTATTCAAACAGTTGTTTTGCGTTTGTGTTTACAAAACAATATTTCTAAATTAAGTTAAAAACAAAAATATTTTGGAAAATTTAAGAAATTGTAAGTAAATGTAAACTTTTAAAACGATAACAAGTATTAAAAAGATAACAAATTTATTTTCGTGTAAATTAGGAACAGCATATAATATATAAATATAATATATGTATGTGCATATGTATATATATTTATGTAGGTTTCAATTCGTTATATTTATATGCGCCTATATTACTACTACACATTTTTGACTTTTCAAACAAATTTTATAACAAAAAATTTTGTGACATGTTTCAAAAATATTTTTATATTTCAAACAATTATAATTTCCTATTATTCCTGATGATGTTAACAAGCTGTTAACGAAATATCAAATAATAATAAAACCAAATAAAATAAAAAAAGACCTCAAGCTTAATAAATATATTTCAAAAAATATATAATAATTTGTCCAAAAAATAGAAGGGCAGTTATTAAGTAATTATGAGTACCTATACATTACAACACTACTTTAACTTGCAAATTTTAGCTAGTAAAGCGTTCATTTACTTTTTCACATTTTTGAGAGTAATTTTGGAAAATATTTTGTTACTCTCTCGTTGCTAATTTTTACTAGTAAAGTAAATGAACATACCTATTGACTCGTCGCCGTGCCATGAACGACTGAAACTAAACAACATAAAACAGAATGAGGTGTGGTTTATAAACAATTGTTTGATGATAGAGACTCCTATGCCCTACATAAATCGTTTTAAAAATTTAACCTAAACTAAATTGGGCTAGCTTAAAAGTTATCGGAAATTTAGTAGACGTAGTGAAAACTATTTGACAAAGCAAGTGTTACCCTTAAATGAAATAGGTGTTTTATGAAAAAATAACATTTGTCACCTTACTTGTAAAAGACGGAACCATATTCATTACACTGGTCACCCCGACTGTGAATGTATTGTAGTAACATACCCACACATACAAATATGTATATAGTATATTTAGATACATATCGAGCCTTTGGTGCAATACCGTCGTAATGCAAAAAATCGTGAACTGAGAAAGATGCATTTGAAGTTTTGAGCCATCTTTTTGATAGTATTTTCGTTTACTAAAGTTATTTTTTTTCAAGTTTTTAAATAAAGAGGTATGTTTTGTAATGTTTTCTCTTTGTAAATTTCATGTCATAAAGGAAATATTTCATTATTGCAAATAAATATTGTTGGAAATAGCTGGAGGCAATAAAGACATTTGTAGCTGTAGAATCTGAACAGTTAGAGATAGAACCATAATCTTTTTTCCTTTAGATATATATTTCCCCAAAGATAATTTCTGCATACCCAGCTCAAATAATTCAAATTTTGACTTACTGCGGTATTGCACCAAAGGCTCGATATGTACATAAGTTCATATACAGATATATGTAATTTACTTACCCAGTACCGCAGGCTACATCTAAAATTCTTCGACAATTTTTTTCTTTTAACAAATTTAATAAAAAGTTTTTGTAATTATCAGTGCGAGATTTCTTATCACCAATGAAAATTTCCCATACTTTAGCAGCCTTGCCATCAGCATATTGATCACGAACACCTTCTGCTGAAATACCCTGAGAACGGGCAACGAAAACACTATCAGCTGAAGTAGCAGTCATATTGACAGTTATTAGGAACTGTTTGTAGTTGATCTCACAAAGTTGTTAAACAAACTGAAATTAAATTCTTGCGTTACTTTACACTAAAACTGTAGTCGCCGAATACCTTAGTATTAAGGAAAATACTTATAAAATAAAACAAAAAAATCACCAGAAGACAGCGTTGCCATAAACTTTTTCAAATGTCTTTAAATAAAATAATACAAAATTTAATATTTCTCTTCAAAATTTTTTTATGAATGAATTAAATTTCTTTCTTAATCACACATGCATACAAATTTGTACATATGTATGTATATGTAATATATAATTAACATATTGATAACGAAACATTGCCGCTCTTGATTCTGATGCGGTAACTACTCCCTTGAGTTGTAAGTTTAATAGCTTCTAATAAAATAAGTTTGCTGAAGCACTAAAGCTTCAAAAGTTTAATACATTCATTCTAAGAAATACATAAATGACTAAAGAAGATAATAAACTCTATCTCTAAAGAATGAATATGTATACAGAAGTATCTAATAAACCATCAAAAACAAAATTTTCTTTCATTTATTTTTCAAAAATCAACGAATTTCTCAGATAACGCTTAAACAAGACGTAGCCGCATTTTGCCTGATTCTCACTACTCTTAAAAACATGTTTTTGTTAATTTATACTTTCTCTTGACTACGCTAATGGCAGTTCTATTATGTTGTTTTTGTTAAACCTTAATCATACCGACATAAAAGAAAACAAATCTTACCGACATGTGGCTGTAAGCCACATTCACAAACATTTTAAAAGAGCGTAAAATAATAAGAGAATTTTATCTTAAGAAGTTTTTTGTTATTTATTAAATCCATAAGGGATTATATAAGATATGGCAATTTGTCTTTCTGCTTTTGATAGATTCTAGTCCTTTTGTCGTCAAACCGAAAATTTTTGTAAATTTTCATAAAACCATTTCGATTTAAAAAATTTTTTCGACGCGATAAATTGGGCAACAAAAACTTAGCAATTTTTGTTTTTTTATTCCTGCTAGCATAAAAAACGCACTACAAATTCCCATTTCTGTTGCGTTTATTGGATGCCAACCATACTGATTTGTGGTAAAGGCTTACAAAATTTCTAAATTTTATAAGTCAAAAAGTTCATAATTGAAATAAGAGTTCAATTTTTTCTAACGGATTTTCGATTTGCTTTCCCGGTGGCAAGTGAACTTTAATGAATAAGCATCGAACAATATTCCGAGCACGAATTCGCTTTTGAGGTTTTGAAGTCTAAAACCAGTTAGTTCCATCTTTACCAATAATTATTTCTGCAAACTCCTTACCCGGACCTTCTTCAATATCCGAAGCAGTATCAGCCACCTTTAAGGCACTTTCCTCACTATTTTCATTTTCTTCCCTGTCAGATTGTAGAAAAATATCTTAATTTGCAACGTCATCGCATATATGTATTATCGTCAATTTCTTCCGCTGCTGGTCAGATTTCTTATTCTGAAAGTCGCTTTGGCATGAAAATGTGTCTCACAAACAAATATTGGCAAGATTATGGTTACTGTTTGACATTATTTAATGAGCTCCTCCATGGAGGGCACGTACTATATAATTGATAATTTTTCAATCTTATCAGCTAAATTTTGTGACGTGTATTGTTGCTGACTGAATTCTGCTAATTGCGATAACAGTGACCTTAAAATGATACATCAAAAATAAAAGTTAATCGCATGTTATTTTTAATTTTTGATTGCAAACTTAATTTTGCATTTGAATTGAGTTTTTTCAAAATAAAGTTTCAAAATACACTTTCACTAACTGTCAGTTTGGTTAACGAATAGCGAGCAATTTAACCAACAGTTATTGTCTTATTTTTAACCTCACGAAATAGGAAGTTACTAATTTTACGATAATTTTCGGAAATCTAGTTTCATTAAATTTCGGCGTCCTGGGAGTTGATTCTTGTTTCTGTGTATATATGTGTATTAGACCGTACCACCTTACAGGCAAAAAAAGTGCTCCATACACCCTCTCATCTACATATATAAAAAGAAGTTTACACTTTGTTGTCACCACTAACTGGGAAAACGGGTCCACTAAATCGGCCCAATGAATTCTGATTTTCCTATATATTCTCATACAAATATCAACAAATAGCCCTTCTTTTTCCATATTATGATTTTTTATTTATATATAAAACAGAATGTATGTTTGTTTGTACACCTTTTATGAGCACCTTTTTTAACCACGCCCTACTTTTTGAAATTATGTTACTCTTTCCACATAGTTTTTAACATATTTTATAATATAAACGAGCTTAACTTCGCCATTTGTGGACCAATTTTCAAATTTTGCTTTTTGCATATGAAAGAATTCCACAAATTCTTTTTTTAAATTGTGCGGGAGGGCGGAAAGGCAAAGTGGCTGCTTCAAAAATTGATTATCAAATAATCACGCTATAACAATAAAAGTATTCAAATTAGAAGCAGATGGCTTACCATAACAATATCTACAAAAATGTGGACGAGATTAGATAATTTGTTGTGGGGTAGCGAAGCACACCGGGTGTAAATAGTATAACATATTTTTGAATAGTAATTAAAAAAAATTTTTTTTTTTGGACGAAGGGGTCGCCCTTTTAAACTATTCTTTATATCTTTGGCATTTGCACTCGGATCTTAAAGAATGATATATCAATGATTTTGTCTAGAGAAGTCTAATATTCTACATCAAGGGCCATAGACTTGAAGTATCCCGTTCTAGTATTCATCCGCCAGATATTTATCCTAATATACTTTCAGGCACTTAATTTATAAAATAAACGTTGGCTTCAAGAGTGTTCAATCATTGCAACTGTACAATGCTTGCTCACAAAAAGCATTATTTATACTCCAGACATTTGCCACTAGAGCCTGTTAGAACATTCTATTCTATTCTATCCTATTCTTTGGCATTTGTGTAGAATATTCCAGAGATCCGTTAATTTGAATTTACATCTGTTTGTGCGATAATTGTTTTTATGTTTTGCTTATGTTATCTTACTATTGTTGTATTAGTGTGAGTGTGTGTTTGTTTATTTAAGGGATGGCCTGCAAGTTTTAAAACAGAAATATAAATAAAAATACAAAGGAATTTTCCTAAAGACACGTACACACGTATCCAAAAAATATCTTTTTCAAAAAGTAACTTGGACAGGAAGCATATAGGCAAGCCTATACTAGGTGTGTTTTTTGAATTTTCTGCTAAAGTTCAATAAAATGAGAGCAAACTGTAATTTACCTCAATAAGAGACAAAAATGTAAAAAATGTAGAAAACGGAAAAAACCATAAAATTTACCACAAAATAAGACTGTTCCAGGTGAATAACAAAAGTGCCCGAACTTGTGGGAATAAAAAGAAAATTACTCTCTGAATGCGACAAAGTTATCCAAAATTGCTGGAAGGCAGAAAACCACAATTAAACATCTTGAAACACTAGGGCTACATACTTTCTCCAAAAAAATATTATTTTAGTGATTTTAGACGCTTAAAATACATAATATTTTAAAAGCAAAACATTTGCATCATGGGCAAAAAACTGTAAAAGTGAAGTGATTTTTTATTAAATAAAATGATAAATATGCAACATCAAGTTTATTTGAAAAATCTTCCAATTTGCTTTTTCATAAATTTTTAACTAAAAACTTTTGTCGTTTCTTTGCTAATTTTCTGATTAATTTCTTAGTTTCATATGTAAATAACAAACAGCTGATAGTTTAATTCTACACCGAACTTACAAAAAGGAAAAATTCGTGAAACTTTGTACAGGAAATTAAAAATTGTGCTCTCTAATTTTCTCTCAAAATTGCACGATTTTGGGTATATTTAGAGCAGTGGTGTTCAAAAATAAAATGAAAGGGTTTGGTGAGAGAATTTGCCCAGCAAGCATAATGCCAGATATATACAACTTATTAAATGAATGTAATTTAAACTTTAAGAAAAAGATAACAGCATCAGGGACCATAAATAGTAGTTATCAATTTTAATAAATAATTTTAGAACACTTATTTGAGGGGAAAAAACAAAAATAAATTCATATAAAACATTTTTTTTGGGCTTAAATATTAGACTAAAAAGTTTAACCATTATAATTTTTAAAATCGCTTTGAAAATTATATATTAAACATTCCATGTTAATACTTGCATGGCAATTGGGAATTAGTAAAATATTTTTTAAATTCAAAGAGGTCATTTTATTTCGCTGCTTGGAAAAAACGATTTTCATGTCCGAAAATATACATATGTTCGCATAAGAAAGTAGAGAAAAAAATGATAAATACAGTGTAAGCTCGTTAATCCGAATTAAGGATTGCATGCCCCGATTCGGATTATCGAAATATTCGGATTATTGGATAGGCTGTTATAATAAATAAAAATAAAATAAACTCTTGATATAATTTAAAAACAAGTTTATTTCAATCAAAAAAGGAAAAAACAACGATTTTGTAAAAAAAAAACAAAAAAATATTTCATATAAAAAAGTCAACAAAATAAAAATTATATTTTATCTCATCACTATTTTTAACATGCTTAAACAAAGGAGGCTCTTCTTCTATGTTTTCTGCGTCTGATTGTGAATTACTGCTCAAAGTAGCGGAAGAGTCATTAATCCCGTCAATTATTTCATCTTCAGAAATTTGCACGTCATTATTACAGAGAAATAAAATTTGTATTGTGCGTACTTCTTCACTTTCTTCAAGACAATCTGCAGAGTAAATCTCCACTAATTCTTGTTGCAATAATTCTAATGGGATGTTATCATCTGAAGTCCATCTCTAAGAATGAATTTGTTTCCAACACGACTTTAAATTAGAATTGGGCATCCTGTCCCACGATCGCTTAGCAACTCACAAGCGTCCTTCATACTGAATTGTTTCAAAAAGCCATCTGTGTTGTTCGCTTCAGAATTCACCAATTCACACAAGAAGTCTTTCTTGTAATATAATTTAGTCAGTCTTATCGCGTTCTGATCTATGGGCTGGATAATACTGTTGCAATTAGGAGGTAAAAACATTGTCTTGTATTGTCCACATTCAGATATTAATTGCTCCCCATGACACTTTGCATTGTCCAGTATCAATAAAGCTTTTTTCGGCAAATTATTTTCTATTTGATACTTTTTTACCTGGGGTATAAAGGATTCGAAAAACCATTGAATAAAAATGTGTGTTGTCATCCACTCATTTTTTGACGAGTAGTATTCAATAATTTTTTCTTTTTAAACGAACGTGGGTTTTTCGATTTCCCCACTACAGTAATGTTTACCTTGTGGCTTCCGGATTTGTTAGCACAACACAGAAAAGTGATTCTCTCTTTGCTAATTTTTGTACCTGGAGCTGATTTTTCTTTAGAATGCACTAATGTTTTGTCAGGAAACATTTTCCAGAAAAGTCCAGATTCATCAGCGTTGTAAATCTGGTCATCGCAAAGATTTTCAGACGCGACAATATCATGGAGTTTTTGTTAAAAGTCAAGTACAAGATCTGGTCTAGCAGATAACGATTCGCCGCATATTTTCAAATATCGCACTGAAAACGCTTTTTAAATTTTTGCAACCACCCGTCGCTAGCTTTAAATGATTGATTTTGGTAAATTTTTTGATAAAGTGATTTTGCTTTTTGTTGCAAAATTGCGCTTGAAAGTGTTTGATGCCTTACCCGGTTCTCTTCAAACCAAGCATACAATTTTAGTTCACACTCTTCGTATTCACCCCGTTTTAGTGTCTTGAGTTGTTTTAAAAGTTGTCCATCAGAATTCTCAGCAAATCTAATAAAACAATAAAATCAGTAATTTTTGTAGGATACAACTGTTTCACATGTCACCTTTTAATATTATCAGAATTTCTTATTATGTCACAAATTGTTGAAGCTCCAACACCAAACCTTTCTGCTAAAATATTTCCAGATTGCCCACGATTAAACGCTTCTAAGATATTTAGCTTATCAGCTAAGGAAATCGTTTTATGTGCACGTTTTTTTGCCATATTGAAATGATGTTTCCTCAAAATGCTATCTAATAACTAAATCTGTTGTAAGAAGACACACAACATATTCATCAAAATACACATTCCAATGATGTCCCGTTAGTTTTCACATAGGATACGATAACAAACAACACAAGAATAAGAAAAAAAAACAAATTCGGTTTAGCGAGCTGCAATCAATGCGGACTATAAGATATGCAATGCTTAATATTTTCAATTCGGATTAGTGGATAATTCGGAGTACACACCGTTCGGATTAGCGACCTTACGCTGTATTTTAAATACATTTTTTTGAGCTGGGGATATATCGCAACATCTAAATTTTTCCAAAACTCTAGAGTTCTAATTTTATTGAAATCTTTTACGTCAGATCTAAGTATTATTAGCTCTGATTGAAACGTGTTCATTACCCGCTTTTAATGTTTTGTAACATAAAAATGTTTTGAAAAGCATCGTTTACCATAAAATACTTTTCACATTTCATTTCGTGAACTTTTATTATATTTGAATTTTTTTCGTATTCAATTCTAATTGAATCGCGTGTGTTTATTTTATTGTGCTTCGTCCAATTAGAAACAACAACAATGCTTAATAAATTTCTGAAAAAAATTAACATTTTTCGCAATTGAACTGATATAAATTCTGAATATAGTCAAATTCATGCACAATATATGTAACTTCCAATTTATGCAGTAGCCTTTTCTTTTTATCTTAAATTACAAGAGGTTTCAAAATAATGGGATTTTGATTAAGCGGGGTTAAAATAAAAAAAAAGATCTACAGGAGTTTGGACTGTCGACACTGCGCAAACAATAAAATAAGACGATTCTATAGTTCTGGTTATTCACCTTCTTTTAGCCGTTTTACTTTACTACCTAAACAAGTTTCCACTACGAATTCTCATTTTCTAAAATTGATGTAAGCGAGGCGGAACAAAACACGAATTTTTTAGCAACTACAATTTTTTTTCTCTATTATCCATTGCTAAAAATATGTTGTAAAATTATAATGGTAATGTTCTATGCGTATTTTTCGTAGCATTTCTATGTCATACTCTTCAGTAAAACTGTAAATAAACTAATATAAAGCAACACAAATAATCCCGGTTATTGCTAAACAAAATGGTGAAAAAACATTGTTTTAGGCATTTCATTTTTTTTAAACATTGAATTAGGATTTTCTTTCGAATTATAAGAGATTTTTAACAATTATGTACGATTTATAAGGATTTTCTCAGATTTTGAATTGCAAAAAAAAATACTAATTAACGGGAGACCAAAATGGATGCACTTTTTACGAAAGAGTTTTTCTCAAGGGACCAGTCGTTTATTTCGAATTGTTGAGGTTTTCGAATTAACGCGTACGAATTATAGCGGTTTGGCTGTATATAGATAATACATTATTATTATTATTATTATTATCATTTTTCCAAATGCTTTTATTTATTTTATTTTACAGTCTTATTTCTAGTTTTTTCTTTATTTTCATTGTTTCTTCACATAGCGCTAATTTGTTATAATTTCTTCGTGGTTCGTATTAAATTAAGAATGAACCAACATGGTTCGCTCTCAAAATTTTGTATGGCGATTCATGTTGTTTCGATCATGATTGCGATGCGAATTACGAATGGGCAAGCGAACCTCGAATTTTGGTCTCTGTGTGAATATAGTATTGCTTTCGAAGTTTCCTTTTCGACCGCTCATGTAAATGCTATTAACATCACTTAATTTTTGTTTTAATATGGCAACACTTTCCTCATTTTCTTCAGTTCGATTTCGTGAGCTTAAATAAATAACAAAACACTAAATTTATTTACATAATTTATGTTTAAAAAAATATATTTTATTTTTTAATTTCCTGTTTCTTTACATTTTATAATTTTAAGAACGCTGAAAATATTTTTTTAAATTTTAGCTGTGGAAGATTTTTGTTTATTTTCAACCAGCCTTCTGCCGCTCCTCTATGTACGACTCGTTTTCCAAACACAACAGATAACAAACAACAAGTCGATAATCGGCGAACTTTTTAGTAAAGTATTAAATATTTATTAATTAATGCACCGAAAAATAATGCAATTATTGTAATTTCCACCAAAAATTCCATATTCTTTTTAATGTAATTAGACAAATACGTATAGATATTTGATAATTTTGTTCGTAGAATTGACATTTTTTCTAGTTTAGAATTATTGGTAGATAAGTTAAGAAATTAGAATTTAAGTCAGCTCCAACCTATTTGAGTTTCTTATTGAAATAAATTAATCACACATAAATAATTAACAAAAGCAAAGGGCAGGTGTGAGTGAAACAATTGTTATTCGACTTTCTCGAATATGTTATACACTACAGTCAGTCGATTGACAGGAAAGGGATTCCTGTAGTAATACTTTATAATTATTTTGAATCTTAGGCGTAAAATATTTTATAAATTCTTTTGAACAGCTTTCTGTACTTATCATAAAAGTAATTTTATCATAAACATTTGGAAAAACAAACAAGCAATATCCATAAAAATTACTATTTCCGACAATGAGCTCAATAAGATCTCGAATTGAAATGAAAAGTCTTCAATTCAAATTTTTGTTCGTTAAGGCTAATTGCAGAATACAATTTGGAAATGTGTGGCGTTAATCTTCACGATCAAGATGTCAATAATTACAGAACAATATCCAGAAGAAAGAAATAAATGGCTGTACCCATTTTCAACGCATATTCTTCGGTTATTCCTACGAAATTATACAAACAAATTGTCCACTTCCAAATGGTGACTGATTTCTGGAAAAGCAACTACTGCTGGAAACCACTTTCCCAGCAATATAACAAAATTCCTTTTTGACGCCGTGGATCTCATACCAGAACTAATTGGATGTGTGAACAATGTAATGTAACACTTTTGTGGGAACGAAGTCATTTAAAAAATTTCACTTCATAACAAAAATAAATAATAATGTAATGACAGTTCCAAATTTTTTTTGTTTACAATTTTCATATTGCCTTATTCTAGTTGAACTAAGTTAACGAATTCAAAAATTTTTAGCATTTAATGGGCTAAAACATATTGGTTCAATATTTTTCGTATTGAAATTAAGGTTTAATCACGTTAAAGCAACGTTGCTATCTACTAAATCAATACACCAAAATTCAAGATTTTCGTAAAAAGATAGACTGATGTAAAATGAATATTGAGAAATATTAAATAAACGAATGACAAATTTTAAATCAAACTTAAATTAGCTTGAAGCTTTTCTGTAAACATGTAAGCATTCTTAGATTTGTCAAGAATTCGGTTGAATGCCTACTGATAAACATTACACGTTAATTCAACCTAACTTCTATTGTAATTTTAAAATAATTTATATTAAAACAACATTATAATCATAGTGAATCAAAATTATTTTAACAATATCGTTATTTTATTTTTAAATTTAACATGCAAATTTTAGTACTATAAATAGTATATATAAAATAATTTTCACGTTACTCCACCTTGAAATGATCTTGTATCATCAAGATTTGTGATGGTAATTCAACATAAGTTTAATTTTAATTCAACTATAGTGACTATTACATTAGCAGGAATTAAAGTTCGGTGTTGCCATATATTTATTTACATATAGAGAGGAACACGTAAACGAAGAAATGTTAATTTTTCGTATGGATTGGCATTTAGTGCTCTTTGTCTACCCCTCACTCTTCACTACATCACTCGCGTACAAACACTGCTTGCAGCGACTTCATCAGCATCTAAGGTATTTATATGGCACCGTAGTTTCCTCAAAGGAATATCTGCGTATTTCCCTTCTGTTATCACCACTATAAGTTCAGATAGATGTAAGAGTTGTAACGTAATTCCATAAATTTTGTTTTGCTATTCCTGCATTTTTTTTCTATGTTAGAAGTTGAGGCGGTACCCCTGAATTGGAAGATGAACGTACAGATTGTGTTCAAGATTAACGTGGGTACCTGCGCATAGCATCTTACCTCACGGTGGTCTTAGCACCGGATGAATTCTGACGTCTACCACCGCCCCCATGTATGCAAGGAAGGCAGCTAGTGACTTACAAAGTACAAATAGGTTGCAATACATTCTTATAGTTGTCCTTGCCTAAGATATATACATATGTACCTTGCTACGGTGTTTCGGGTAGTCTAAACCCCGACAGTATATATTATATCATTTAGAAGTTATAAAAATGAAAACTTCTTAGGTTAAGCGCGAGGTCGCTAAACCCGTAGATTCATAGAACCAGTGTAATTGAGAATAAGATTGTGCAATATTTTTTATGATGAACAATGCTTTCTGTGAATGGTGTTTTATTTTCAGTCGAATATGCATTGCATATCTTGCCTTATTTTGCACTGTTAATTTCAAATATTTGCAATATTTTCCGATGCCAATTTACAACACTTCCAAAGAGAACAATAAAATGCAAATAAGTTTAATAAATAAACTTAGCAGGGCAATGCACATTTCGAGAATCGAAGTCAGTATAACTGTATTTAGTGAATTTATTTTATACGAGTATATACAAACGAACTAATGAACTAAACCAGAGAGAGTTTATATACATACATAAATACATATGTACATAGCGACCAAAGAACATAAGGAAAAATTCTTCAGTCTCTTAATGCTAATTTTATTTAAATTGAAAAAAAATGGCACCAAGAGAAGCATATAAAAAATATATGTAAAATTGTAAATAAATACTTATGTACATATATATGTTTGTCAAGGTTACTGTACTCACATGTACATATTTTTACAAAAGGCAGAGTGCACAAACAACTTCTTAGGAGTAAAAAAGTCAAAGAAAATTTATTTCAACATAGTAAAAATGTATTTATAAATGTATTTTAAAGTGAAATAGCGATTTTTGGTGAAATTATATACGATGCTATCAGAACTGTTCTGAAAATAATGTGATTTCCAATCACAAATATCGAAAAAATAAATAAACTTTTTATATTGAAAATATGTATCTAGTGCTTAAAAATTTACTGAAAATAAAAATAAAGGATGATTTATCCGCTTGGGTTTTGAAAGTTAAAAAACAGTACAAATAATTTGCAAAACTGAATAGAATATTTATTTAGGGCCATAAATAAATGCCCACCATTTACTTGTTAAAGAGCATTTCGTGTAAATGTTGCAACGGCTACGCCGTAGGTAGTCCATGAATGGACTTCAAGTTTCGTATAGTTTTTCCAGCATTTCAGAAGGTATCTCACCAATGGCAGCTGTAATGTTGTCTGCCAGGGGTGGAATTGTGGCCGACTTCACGTATACCCGTAAAAAGGAGTCCAGTGACGTCGAAAAATTTGTTAAATTGTGCATCAAACTCGTATTTCAATAGCTTGATGCTATGTCACTCCGTCTTACTGATTACTGCTGGATTAATGTCTAACAAACTGAAACTTGTGCGATTTTGGTCACAACAGCTTAATTATCCTGTTCGGCGGGCAGGATTAAGACAACCATATAATGGGCGTAATTTATGAAACACATTCCTCACACAGCAAACACGTAAGTTTTCAGTACTTTAAAATCATTATGTTCTTTTATATACATATGTACTTCTTTTAAAAGTAGAAGCTTTATGTAGAAATTAATTATTTGCTGTTTATTTTAATTTTAAAAAATTATTTCCTATTTTTTTACTTTATTTTCTAAGCTTTACACTTATCATATAACTAAAGTACTGTTACTTAAAGACTACTAGCCATATGCTTAAATGGCAGCTTTACTTAGCATTGTTAATGTTGAAAATATTTTTTTAAACTTTGGCTAACATCATCCCACTGTATCACTTAGTTACATAAAGAAATATTCTATAATTATATAAGTAACTGTATTGTATTATATTAACGTGTACATGCATTTATTCATCAGCTAAACGGTTCATTTTTAAATTTTTTTTATATTTACATACTTTGCTCTTATTATAACTGTAATAAAGTATATGTAGTTAGTTCACTGATTTGCTTTCGTTTTTATTTAATTCAACAGGTTATGGGCCCAGACAATTTTGTTAAAGTATAAGTAAAGTTATGCTTCAAATAACAAATTTTATTATTGTCAAAGGGCGGTTTTTTCTTGTGAATAATGGAAGCTGAATATGCAAAAATTGAAAAACTGGAGAGAGCAGATCAATGGAACATGTGGCGTTTGCAAATTAAAGTAATACTGAATGCCAGTGATTTGCTGCATTACATTACTGAAAATGCAGTTGGTCGGGCTGGTGGTGGCACAGTGACTGCTGGTGTAGGTGTGACTGGTGATGTAGCTGGGACGTTTTACTGTGGCTGCTGGTGGTGGTGCAGGTGCAGCTGGCAGAGCTCGAGCTCAAGGTCATAATGTTCGTGAACAGAAAGATGTCAGAGATTGATTTAGAGGTGACGGTAAGGCTCAAAAAGTAATTGTTATGACATTAGGTTGCAAACTGGAAATATACATATGTATATGAATTTAAATCTACGGCGAATATGCACAGATTGCAGCAAAAATTTTATAGTTTTCAAAAAGACCCTCAAGATGACATCGCTATGCATATATCAAAACTTAAAACATTGGTGTCGCAATTAAAAGATGTTGGTGAAAACATTTCTACAACAATGGTGATAACTAAAATATTAATGACACTTCCACCCAGTTATGGTAATTTTTACAATGCATGGTAGTCTACAGCAGCAGACCAGCAAACAATTGAGAGTTTGACTGCTCTACTCACAATGGAAGAAGCGAGAGCGAAACAGAAAACAAAAAATATTAATAAAACTAATAAAAAACCTGGAAAATGTTTTACATGTAAAAAGCCTGGACACTGGAAACGTGAATGTTATTTAAATATATGTATATAAAAATAAGCACAAAGAAGTTAATATAAAAGGAAATGCATTTGTGAGTGAAAGAGAGGCAGCGGCATTAATAAAGGACATGAGTGGTTTATTGATTCAGGTGCAAGTAACCATATGACAAATAAAAAAAGTGGATTTAGTAAAATATGTACACTGAATTTGCAAATCCAGTGGAAATTCGACTCGGAGATGGCAATATTATTTAGGCTTTTGGAAGCGGAGCTATTAACTTTTTTTCTTATAGCATTTGGCAAATGTACTTTATGTACCCGATATACGCTTAAACTAGTTTTCTTCTACCAGTGCCTTGGAGAAAGGTTTAAAAATGTCTTCTGATTATCAACGTTGTGATTTTTCAAAAAATAACATTATTGTTTTAGTGGGAGTACGCACTTACAAATTGTTTAAATTATTAATAAAAATAAGTTGCCAATAATAATTTTTCTTATGTTTCTGAGTCGAAACAACTATCTTTAACTGAGTGGCATTGCAGATTAGCGCATCAAAATATTTTATATTGCAAACGTTTTTTGAAAAATAGCAAGATGCACTTTAAAGATGATAAAGAAATATTTTGTGATGCTTTCATTTATGGAGCAGTGAAAATAAAACCACAAAAGTAGCAGAGCTTGTACATGTTGACTTATGCGGTCCAATGGAGAAGAAATCTATTGGTGGCACTCGTTATTTTCTTTTCTTAAGAGATGATTACTCACATTATAGAAAAGTTTTCTTCTTGAAAGAAAAAAGTAAAGTTTGTGGCTTTCTTGAAAAATATATTTACGACGTCAAAGCTGAAACTGATAACAGCGTGAAAGCGATTAGATCAGACAATGGGAAAAATTTATAAATAAAAACTTCAAGCTATTGCTACGCAAATATAGGGCGGTGCATCAGAAAACAGTTTCTTATAATCCGGAGCAAAATGGGTCAGCAGAAAAAGAGAACCGTACTATTGTAGAAGCAGCAAGAACGGCACTGTATGCAAAAAATTTAGATAAAAAAATTTTGGGCGGAAGCAGAAAACTCAGTTGCATCTGTAATTAATCGAAGTAGAACCAGTACACAAATAGACAAAACACCTTTTGAACTTTGGTTTGGTAAGAAAACCAATGTTGAATGTTTGCAAGAGTTTGGTTGGGTTGTGTTCATACATGTACCAAAGCAAAATCGATTTAAATGGTATAAAAAATCTCAGAAAGGCATTTTTGTTGCTTATGCGGAAAATTCTACTGGTTTGCAAGTATATGTATATACCAGTCAAAAATAAAGTTGAAATTGCTAGGGATGTAAAATTTTATAATAGAGACAGCTGCAAAGCAAACGTTGGTTCTGTTAGTATATGCATTCCTTTAAGTGAAGCTATTCACTCAACGCAAACAAATTGTGATGTATCAATTCTAACGAAATAATTAAGCATATAATAGTAGCAACAGTAATAACACTCTATTTTCAGACGCACACAAAAATAACTCATCTTTTGGAGCAAATGATGCAAATATTTATGATTTTCCAGTGCAAGTGGCAGACAAACCAACAAGTGATCAAAACTGTGGAAATAATGATTTGGATAATGGTTCTAATGATAAAATTTTTGAAGAAGTTGATGATTCTGTAGAAACAGAGATTACACGAAGAAGTTTTGTAAGTGATCGTCTACGCAGTAAAGTAAGACAATAGAGAGAAAATGCAATGGAAGAAGGTCTTGCTTTTGTAGCTGACTGTCCAGCAAGTTATTTTTTTTTATCTGTGACCAGCACTCAGGAGATGACTCCTACACATGCGAAGCATTGCGCTGGAACTATAGGAAAGGGATAGCAGGAGAAATGACAGGAGGTGAAGCTTAATTAATTATTTTTGCTGCTCTGCTTTCGCACGTTCTTTGTTTATACTATTAGCAGTGCTGAAGCTTCGGTTCAATAGCCATTTTTATTATTATTTTACTTCGCCGTTGCTACACAATACCGACGAAGGAGGGCGTTCTGATGCGATTGTGGATTGATATCAGCTGAAGCCGGTATTTTTCAGTGACCAGTGACTATGTCTTCGCCACTGAAACCTTCCGAGAACAACTGACACACAAAGACACACTAATGCACATCAGAAAAATGCGAGATGTTTATTTTGATTTCAAAATTTTTAGTCTGAAACTGGGGTTGAACCCAGGTCTGTTTTTGGATTCGTAGTCAACGTGCAGACTACCATCCATCGTGCCATCGCCACCCTCAATTTATTTAAGGGTAATATTTATATAAGCGAATATAAGTAAATAATAATTCTATTCTACTTATTTCCAACCACAACGCAAAAAACGAATCGGAAAATAGAAGTTATAATGAAAAAAAACAATACATATCCATCAGCTAAACGGTTCATTTTCCAATTCTTTTTATATATTTGCTTTGCTCTTATTATAACTGTAATAAAGTATATGTAGTTAGTTCAGTTCTTTACTGATCGCCAACTGATTTGCTTTCGTTTTTATTTAATTCAACAGTTAAGCCAAATTCTCGTAAGTTGTATACATAAAAGACTATTAGCATAACAATCCTTTACTAAAGCATTATTAACTGTTCAAAATTTAACATTTGTTCGATTCTATTTTAAAGGTTGTTGCGGGGGAATATGACACGTAGTTGCTGATTGTGTGGAACTGCTGGAAAAGGGAAGGAGAAGAAGATTTAATGGGATATGGTGAAATGGAACTGTACAGACCGTAACCTGATCGAATGTCCTGAACTTTCCTGCTCCTTTGCATACCTGTTAATGGAATGAGTGATTTGCGATTATGCACACCACATGTTATGCGTTCTATATTTCTATATTTTCTAGTCAGTTGTGAATGATTATGTAGGGTTGTGTGTGTGCGTTGAATGTGTTTAATTTTAATAGGGCATGTGATTGGCAACGCTATGATTTTTGCGTAATTATGAAATTATTAGCGGTTTGTTTCAAAAGCGGAGACAATTGTTGTTGTGTATGAATGGGATACGGTGCTTGCTGAAATGCTGTTACCCTGGTATCGTGGAGGTATGTGGATATCTTTTTACCGGGGACAGAGGGTATGAGTAGCAAAATGTATATAATACGGGAATTAACGGGAAGGATTTTATAAAATATAGGCAAATGGACATACAGTTAGCAACGTAGAGGTATTTCTGTATATATATTAATACATGGACTAATATATATGTATAGAAGTAGCGGGAATTATAGATATTGTTTCCAGGGGAAATAAGGAAAAACGGTATGTTTTTCTCAGTTGTGATTTGTGAAGATATTTTTGAAATAGAGAGAAGGAAGAAAGTCTTTGAACGAAACAGTCGAAGGTACTGTAAGGTAGTTTTTTTTTTTTAAGAAGATAAAGGGCAATAAAATAGTGCCGTACGCTCGGAAGCCAGGGGCAAATTTACCTAAGAACAATTTGTCTACTGTGGAAGCAACAACCGATACGTGTCCGGTGCAGTAGCAGACCGTGGGAGTTTGTGGTAGGACCGAACAAATTAAAAGTAGGTCAGACACCCCTAAATAAATTATCCTTGGAGGTCAGAGAGTTCATGTACTGAATCCTGATAAAATTTTCATGGAATAAATTGAATAAAGTAAAGTATTTGTACGCCCATCTTCACCTAGGGAATTTATTGATTTTTTTTTATATTATTGTATATATATTTATAATTAAGTGTGCTATTTGTGAAAGAATTGTGTGTATCGTGAGTGTTTAGTAAATAAGATAATTCAATCGTGCTACCAGAAAAAAAAAGAAGATAAACGGAAATTAAGTCGATCCGGGATAATAGAAATAAGAAAAGGGAGACTGTGAATATAAATATATCGCACTGTAGGGCGAGTAGACTCGAAGTAAGACAAATTTGCTAGTACAGAGTACTAAGGTCCGTCCTCAAAGAGCTCTTTTAGGCGCGAAAAAATTGATAATTCCGATATTGATTTGGTAGAGTATATCTCATCTACCCTATAGAAAAATAGCGATATAATTGTATGTGCAAAGCGTGTTTAATTCGAATTTTTTTTTGGTAAATGACCGCTATAACGGGCATAATTATTTGTTATATATTTTTTTTTTGTGTAGCATAAAATTTTTCGTTTGAGAGGAAAGAAAAAAAAAATAATAATTATCTCAATTGTTTGGTTTTGTTTGTTTAATATAAATAAATTTGTTATAATGTTAAGTTGAATCTTAGTTAATAAATATTATGTTAAATTATAATAAGATGAAACTGACACTGAGTAGTGTTTAATTCGAATGGGATTGTTGTAGTTGAATGAGGTAAGGCAGACGGGTTTGGGGGTCTATAAAATTTTTCTCTGTAGTGATTATGGCCACTGTAGGGTAGGGGCAATCACAGGTTAACACCAACCTCTCTGTTGTGAATGTTTTCCTTTTGTTTTATCAGTAGTGATTTTGTTGTAAGAATAATTTTTTTTCTTTTTTTTTTATGTCTATTACGCCCCTGCATTAGTGAAAGGGTTGAGAACTACCCCCAGAGCGAGCCGCGAGTAGCTAGCAGGGCCCGCTGACGCTAGTGTAGGGAGAATCTGAATCGTAATTCGTAACAAGGTGTGTTAAGGTGACAGCATGTTGTTGCGTTCTGCTAGTGTTTGTCAGTGTGATTTACAATTTTGTCTTTGATTTAGTTTGTTTCTTAAGCTGAATTCACCCACTGTTTCGGAACGGAATTTTTGTTCTGAAACATTTTTTTTTATATGTAGTTTGACGTTTATCTTTTTGAGAAAAAGAGCGAAAGAGAGTTAACATGTTTGAGAACCTGAATTGGTTTAATTTTAATTTTTGTTCTGAAACATTTGAACTGTGCTGCCAGCTTCTTAAATTTCTTATGCAAAGTTGAACTGAGCTGCCATATCTTATTAAATCTACATAGTATGTATTTATAATAAAATACAAAGCAAAACAAAAAACAAACAAATAACAAGTAATAACTAACGGTTATTGTTAAAAAAAAAGAAAATAAATTCGGCTCGCAAAAAAGTGGAGAATTTAAAAAAAGCAAATTAAAAAAATTAATAAATAATTTAACAAATAAAATTAAATTAATTTTCCAATGGATTTTAATGAAACGGTCGCATTGAATCTCATTTCGGAAATGAAGAAGCCGAGTAGAGAAGTATGTTAAATTTATTTGAGTACCAAAGCCATTGAATAAGTTGGGTATAATTAATTTCAGGAAGCGAATGCCAAGCACTTTGGAAAAGTTTACGTAGAAGGTACAAGACAGCTAAAAGTAAAAGCGTCGGAAGAAGTGGCAGTCAGCGTTTAGAGCTTAAAGGGTTCTCAAAAATATTAGTTAATGAAATGGACTATTTTCAAAAGTTCTGGGAAGACAATGAGTAAGTTCATTGAAAACCATTTGTTAATTGTATAATTCTCTATTCATTCAGACCTACTTTGTCAAATTACGTGGAGCCAAACAGAAACAGGTTCAGTGATTTTTTTGAGGAAATGGCTCAAGATCCTGAAGTCAATGATTCATTGACAGAATGTGTGGAGTCTCAGACACCAGTCAGTCAAATGTATCAATTTGTTCACCTCCCTCTACTTCAAAAGAAACTCAAAAACGAAAACGTTTAAGACTGACTGACGCAGAAATGGAGTTTGAAAAGTCCGTAGTCTGGGACCAAAGCGTGGAAGTACCCTTTTTCCCTCCTTTCTTTTAGCAGCTTCCTAACTGCAAATCTCTTCATTTTTAGTTTTCTTTCATAAATATACTTTGCGATTAAACGAGCTTTCTTTAAAATAAGCAGTTGGCGTTTATCCATTTTTATTTCTTTAAGATTGTTTTTGTTTTTAATACACAATTTCTTTAATACACAATAAAAAAGAAACCAAATACATTCACACAAATAAAAAATATGAATGTGATGCCAAAAAAAAACAAGCAAATTGCAATTATCTGCTACTGTGCTGCCTAATTGTTAAACTAACACGCCTCGTTTCCAAAAATATTTCATATGGCAGCTTCGTTGTTCCAGAACAATTGTTCGAAGTGGGTGAATCACTTCAGAACAATCTCTCAAAAGAGTAAAAATGTTTCAGAACAAAAATTTCGTTCCGAAACAGTGGGTGAATTCAGCTTTAGTAACTCTCAGATGTAACTTTGACTACCCTTATGTATACCCTATTTAAAATTGGAAAATTTTAATTGCTTACACAAACTTAGCTTCAAAATAAGGTACTATATATTTTAACATCTGTATCTGACATTTTTATTTATATCGTTTTGTTTATTTGCATTGAAAAATTGCTTCTGAATAATTGTTTGTGGACATTTGTTTCCCAACACAATATATATTAAAGTTGTTGTTAATAAATAATTATAATCGATGCCGTAAATTAAAAAAGAAAAATTAGTAAAGTAAACGTAGTAACACTTACTACCATTACAAATAACTTGTAAAACGTTACCATTTGTTGGAAAACTTTCAATTGGTGTCCTTTCTGTATTAATTGCAATACAGAATAACTATTATATTTTAATTTCTCTATATAAAATTTTCACAGTTTTCAGTAAACAAAAAAAATTTTTTGTAACTTGAGGATTACACGTTCAAATGTTGCTTTTAAAATTTTAAAATTCTCGCACTTTTTTACTAATCCACTCATACTTTTAAAATATATGATTCTAATTCTAAAATTGTGCTTTTTCCCTTAAAAATATACGTCAAATTTATTACTACATACTTTATGAAATTCTCATAAAGTATTTTTTACTAAAGTAAACTCAATAACTGATGAGGAAAGCATTTTTTAAGGGAAAAAGCACAATTTTAGAATTAGAATCATATATAAAGAGATATTCCCGAAATAAATTCAATACTTTTAAAATTTTATGAGAATTTTCTTTCAAATTCGCTGTTTCATATTAGTTGTGTTTTATTTTAATTTTCTGGTAAAGTTCGGTAAAATGGGAGTAAACTATAATTTATCTCAATAAGAGACAAAAATGTACAAAAGTAAGAAAACGCAAAAAACCTTAAAATAGGTTTGTTCCACGTGCATAACAAAAGTGCCTAAATAAATTTTATTTTAGGGATTTAAGACGCTTCAAATGTATATTTGAAAAGCAAAACATTTGCATCGTTGGCAATGGCTGTAAAATGTGAACGGATATAAATAGAAAAAAAAGCCATTTTTTTAGAAAAGCAAACTCTATAACTGAGGAGGAAAGCAATATATATATATATATATAGATGAGAAGAAACATCTAAAAATAGAAATATGTATGTGTGATAAAACAAGCAAACTCATGGATTGTTATGTTTTTGTTTATAGATTTTTGGTTTTTGTTTCGTACTCAACTTCAATTCTCGATTGATTAGTTGAAAAAAATACTTTATGAGAATATCATAAAGTGTGTAATAAAATACATTTCACATATTTTTTTAGGAAAACGCACAATTTTAAAATTAGAATCATATACAATATAATAAAACAAATTTGTGCGAGTTCGGTTCGGTTTGTGGTTTATTTATAAACCAGCTAATTGCTTGTTCTTCTTTAACACAAACTAGCCCGCAGAAAAAGTACGGGCTGTTTCGTGCAAGAAGAACTAGTATTACTTTCTCAAAACGTCTCTCATTCACTCAATTTTTGTGTAAGAAAACGCTTTCTGGTAAGATTGGGATCTCGCGGGTGTCCAGTTTAGAGTAAAAATCACACCTATTATTAGCAGGAAAACAGTTGATTCCTATTCGTATGAACAGCGAAGTCATATTAATAAACGTATTTGATTGATTTGGTATTAAAACTTGCTTGTTGGATACGTCACAGCTATAAATACACAAGAACTTGGAGAAGCAGTATGTGTAAAAAATTTTAAAGCAAAAATTTAACATGTGGCTGCAGTGTACACACGATTGTTAGATTTTACAATATTGTACGATATGTGAATATGATGGCATTGCACTCACAATGAGAAATTGTTACCATTTTGTAATTTGTCAGTTCAGACTATTGTAAGAAAACCTTACAATTTCATTGTTACACAGTTGTCTGACAATAAATTTTTCTGCCAACAAAAATTGTCCGTTCAGACGGTTGTCAGATTATTATATGGCAAAAGGTACCAGATCCAATGTTAAACGTTGTCTCTTAATATTTAATTCTTTAATTAAATTCTTCTTAAAGAAAACTACATATACACATATGATTCTAATTGTGCTTTTTCCCTTATAAACTATATGTGAAATTTATTATTACATACTTTATGATATTCTCATACAGTATGAAAAATATCATAAAGCATTTTATTACAAAAATAACTCAATAATTGAGGAGGAAAGCATATCCATATAGTACTATTTCGCTAACGCTTACTTAGCTCATCAGTGGATTTTCCCAACTTCTGAATACAAACCCAAGATCTATATGTTTAAAATTCAATTAATCAAACGAGAATTATTTGAATATTAAACATACAAACCAAAAAATCTATAAACAAAAACATAACAATCCATGAGTTTACTTTTATAACATACACACATTTCTATTTTTAGTTTTTTATTCTCATCTACACTAGGCTTGCCATCGGCCAGCATAACTAATGTATTTTGAATCAAATGAAAAAATTCAAAAATGAAACAAAAAAATGAATATCAAAATTTAATACCGTGCACATGTAGTATTTTATATTAACTGAATTTATTTTGGGAATATTCATTTATACATATGATTCTAATTGTGCTTTTTCTCTTATAAACTATATGTGAAATTTATTATTACATACTTTATGATATTCCCATACAGTATGAAAAATATCATAAAGCATTTTATTACAAAAGTAACTCAATAATTGAGGAGGAAAGCATATCCATATAGTACTATTTCGCTAACGCTTACTTAGCTCATCAGTGGATTTTCCCAACTTCTGAATACAAACCCAAGATCTATATGTTTAAAATTCAATTAATCAAACGAGAATTGTTTGAATATTAAACATACAAACCAAAAAATCTATAAACAAAAACATAACAATCCATGAGTTTACTTTTATAACATACACACATTTCTATTTTTAGTTTTTTATTCTCATCTACACTAGGCTTGCCATCGGCCAGCATAACTAATGTATTTTGAATCAAATGAAAAAATTCAAAAATGAAAGAAAACAAAAGAATATCAAAAAAAAAAACAAAAGAATTTAAAAATTGGGTTTGTATTAAGAAGTTGGGAAAATGAACTCATATGCATTGCATATGCAATGCAGACATTACCAAATAATGCACATGAGAAATTTGGGTTATTTGACACCCCTTAGTTTAATGTAAATGTGTCGGCATTTCTAACTGTTTGTTGGGTTACTTGTGTGTCGGCTGTATTGACTAACTGTGCATGCTACAACACTCCAATGCTAGCGTGTGGCATATTTATATAATCAAACAAAAATCGTTGGAATTCGGCCAACAAAGTATCTTTTAAGCTGCATTTTAATGAATTTTTAACGGTTTTAACGGCATTTTCCGCTGGACCATTTGTACCCGGATGCCCTACTGGTGATGTTATTTGTGTAATTCCATTTATTTCTAGAAATTTCCTAAATTTGTTTGAAACAAAAGCTGTACCATTATCTGAAACTACCCACTTTGGCAGTCCAAAACGACCGAAAAGGTCGCGTAAAACGGAAATAACCACCTCACTCGTTGTATTCGTACCCATATCAATACACTCAACACACTTACTAGTGCTGTCTACTAATGCCAATCACCAACGTTTCAAAAAGGGACCAAAAAAATCAACATTGATTCTCGAAGAGGTGGATTCTATTCTAGGCCAGGGAATCTGTTGTGGTGGATTTGGTCGCGTCATTAAGCACGCCCTACAAGATCTTGCAACCTCCTCCAAATCCCTTCTCTGTCCAGGCCACCAACAGCACTCCCGTACCATTGTCTTCATCTTAATCACTCCCTTTGTCAGTTGTGTCGGTATAATTACCCGATATACCCAAAACAAACAATTTCCCTCCTCTGACAACTCATTACGATTAAAAAAATATGGTAAAAATCTGGTGTCAGGACACTTTTGAGGCCATCCTTCTGCTACAAACTTCTTCACCTTCATCGACGATTGCCTTAAAATCTAAAAATGTATCATTCCCTGCGCGCTGCTCTAAGTAGTTCACATAAACCTCGTCAGGAAATTCGTCCGAATCAAAATCACCACCTTTTGGATATCTAGAAAAATTGTCCGCAACGTTATTTTTTAATTTTATGTGGCAAACATCAAATTGATAGCCAGATAATGTCAAAGCAATACGTTGCAGACGACTAGACGCCATCAAAGGTATTCCCTTCTTTGGGTTAAATATGTGTTGTAGTAGTTTGTTGTCCGTAACCAAACTAAAACGGCGACCATATATGTAGTGGTGAAATTTTTTCACCCCAAATAGAATAGCCCCCGCCTCACGGTCCAATTGAGAATACCGTCTCTAAGTGTCCGTCAAGGACCTGGACGCGAATTCAATTGGCCGTTCCACTCCCTGACTATCAACCTGTGATAAAACCGCTCCTACTCCCACTAGACTGGCATCTACCGATAATTTTGTGCTAATTTAGCACTATAATGAGCCAAACAGTTATCAGCCAGTAGCAAAGGCTTTAACTGATCCTCAGCAGCAGAACAGCTATCGCTCCAAACGAACTGTGTATCTGCGCGTAGCAAATTGTGAAGTGGGTGTACCAAAGTCGATACACCCGGAAAAAATCTTTGATAAAAATTTATGACGACCAAAAATGACTGAAGCTCTTTAACATTTTCAGGGTAAGGAATGTCAGTTATTTCCCTAATTTTTTTTGGATTCATATACAATCCTCTTTTATCAAATATGTGACCCAAGTATTGAATCCTTTTCGAAAGAAATTCGCACTTCTCGACCGATAGCTTAAAACCAACTTCATTCAAAAGCACTCGTTCGAACCTTTCAGTGTGCACCTTTCTGTTCGAAGCACTAATCAAAATCTCATCTGGAGAGACGACAACACTATCTAAGCCCGCTAAAAGAGAATCCATAATTCTCTGAAAAATCGCGGGTACTAAAGCTAAACCATAAATTAGTATGGTGTACTGAAAAAGACCCATTGATGTTGAAATAGTGGTATATTTCATCCATTCTTTACTTAAATTAACCTACCAAACAAATTTGGTACATATGTTATTTCTACATCCTCCACTTTCGCTGGACTCACCAAATTCTGCTAATAGGCAGATAATTTTTCCAAAAATTAAATTTGCCATGGGTCTATTCTGTTATTTAAATTTATTTTAATTTAAAAATCACTTTTACGTCGTCGCCACTGTAATGTACTTAGTTTTTATTTATTGTAAGTTATGAAATTCTAAATGTAAGTAACACGTCTAAATATTTGGCAGTCGTGAAGTAGACACGTGGCAAGTTTATTATGGGAAAATATTCGATAAACCAACGTGTTTTAATCGTTAAAACATTTTATCAAAATCAATCATCGATTACTGTGACGATGAGAAAGTTAAGTGAAACAACGTGCCAACAAAACACACTATTTATCGTGTAGTGAATGATTTCGAAGAAAGAGGGTCTGTAGGTGATAGGCCCAAGCATGAACCACAAAGTACTGCAAGATCGGCTGAAAACATTACTGCTGCTCAAGAAAGTGTTCAAAACAATCCATCAACCTCAATTCGACGCCGTGCTCAGGAGCTTGGTCTTCAAAGAACAACTTTGGCCACAATTTTTAACGTCACAACTGCATGCTTTGGGCTTGATTAACATGTGGTATCAACAAGACGGTACCACATCGCATACAACCAGGATTACAATGAAATTACTGCGGAATTTCTTTCCACAACAAGTTATTTCAAGAAATGGTGATTGGCCTCCACGGTCGCCTGATTTCACTGCTCCGGACTTCTTTTTGTGGGGATATCTGAAAAGCAAGGTTTATGCAAACAAACCAGAAATGCTTGAGCAACTCAAACAAAATATTCGTGATGAAATTAATGAAATAGCTCGTGAAGTGTGTGAGAATGTAATGAAAAATATGGTCAAAAGGGCTCGCATGTGTGAGGCGAACAGAGGCGGACATTTATCTGATATTGTATTCCATACATAATTGCCGACATTAAATTAAACATTTATCAATATAAGATCCATTCTCTTTCATTTAATCAAAAATTATAAACAAACAAAGTAGTATACCTTCCCGGCGGACACCCTGTAGAAGCATCATTCTTATTGCTTTTTACTCAGAAAATAAGTGTGTAATCGCAAATATGCAAAATTAAAGCAGTTAGTCATAAACTTAAATGGCTTACTTTAAAAGAATGTAAACGTTTTACGATTACATACATATACTACAGTTTTAAATGAGTAGTTACGATAAGTTGTAGAGCAATTATTGTAAAGGTGTAGTGTTAGTGCTACGAATGTAAATCAAAGCCTGTTTTTTTTGTTTTGTGTTATTGGTTATAATACCGTGATGCACTAAGGTGAATTTGTGAAAAAAAATAGCATATAAAGATTTAAGATAAATAAAAATAGATTTACATCCTATTGAGGCGACAGACATTAAGGCCAGCTCTGTTAAGTAGGTAGTTTTATTTAATTACATGATTTTAGCAAATTCTGCTAGTTTGAGCAAATTGCACCCATGAAATAGAGTTCAAAAACTTTATGGCCGTAACATTTAATAGTTAAATTGTTTAGTATTGCCTGAGAGATTTTTCTTTCTGTTTTAGCACTGAAATTAGTAACTAATGGTAATTTATGTTCTATTTATTCTTTTTTTTTTTGCTACGAGTATTTTAAATAATTCCTCTTTTTTATTTTTAGGTATTTAAAATTTGCTTGATTTGTTATTAGTTTAATCTTATTATTATCATTTTTTTTATTATGAATAAATTATGTTGTTCGAGTGTTTAAAATAAATTTTGATGAGCTAAATTATTTTTTTCTCGGGTGAAGCTGCATGTGAGGTCAGTATGGCATGTAAGGTCAGTATGGTGGAGTGAGTGAGTCTGTAGATACGCGGTATACGATAGGTATATCATGAAGGGGACTTTGTATTAAAGGAAGGGACGGCGAGTGAAGAGCAACACCTTCAGTTCTTATTTCTGAGAGTTGTCAAAGTTTGTGTGTAAGTATGTTTTTCTTTATACAGGTTGGCCTAAAAGGACCGAAGGGTTTTGAGTTCAAAGAGCCATTGTGTCCCTCGCATCGTGCGCTGCGGCTTCATCCTGTTGGAACCAGGATTGTTTCTGACAAAACACCGCACCAAACGGCTATTTAAGTGTGTTTAATTGTTGCTGTTGAACTACTTAAGAAGATTTTCTTCTGAAATAAAATTCAACGATTTTTGCACGTTGTTCAATTTTGTACTGTTCAATATTAAATTCCCCAAATCTTCTGTACAAAATACTGAAAAAAAAAAATTTTAATAAAAAATTTATAAGAATTCATGCACCTTCGCTCCTTTTGGGCCACTCTGTATTAGAGTTCATTTATTGTTTTTCGATTTCCACAATGGTTGTAGGTTGGGACCTGTCCTGATGATGCGGATTGAGTTGGTCGTCATTCAAACAACCATTTGCGTTATTGGAAATTTGAAACATGACAAAGTTGGGCAAGAAATGTACTTCAATTTTGATTGAGAAGAAATCACTATTATATATTTGTTAAATAGACCTCCTTTCTATTTTTAGTAAGGGAACATGTTTTAATTTAAGTGTGATATCTTCGACGAATTCTAAATCTTCATATCTAAAAGTTGTTGTAAAATTGTAATTTCTTAATATTTTTGCCAATGATAGTTTCGCTGCTATTAAAGCGTATCGCCAGCCTAAAACAAGCAAAAAGCTTAATGAAACAAGATTTTACGTTGTAAAAGTCTTAAAAATTTCTCACCTATACAATTTCGTATGCCTTTGGTGAAGGGTATAAATGCATAAGGATGTTTGTTTTCCAAATTCGATGGTAAAAAGTTGAATGGATTGAATAAATACGCCTCCGGTCCCCATATATCTTCTCGTCGATGCATGTGAAATATATCTATTGCTATTTGTATACCTTTTGGTAAAATAATACCATTTGAAAGTTTGACCTCCTCAGACGTCTGTCGAGAAACTAATGGCACCGGGGCCATTATGCGCATAGTCTCGTTAAGAATCATGTCCATATATATCATACCCTGAGTATCACTGTATGTTACTTCAAAATCACTTTGGTATGGGAATATTGAAAGCAATTCTTCAAATGCCTTCTGCTGATATTCGGGGAACATGGCAAGCAACATTAGAGTGTACCCAATCGTATTAGCTGTAGTTTCGAAAGCCTTAAAGAGAAATAAATTTGGAATGAAAGGTAATTTGTGCACACACAGTGAAATACAAGGGCAAAATCAGAACTACTAAATTTATAATCAGGTATGTGATGAAAATCGTTTCCAGCGTTAAAACCTTTTGAAATCGACAAATAGTGTGATGAATTTGTATGTGACGATTTGTTGTGACGATTTCATATTCCATCTGTTCCATTGAAAAAAAAGGACATGTGACGCATTTCGATAATGCCAGTTTCAATTCGTTTTCAAATCGTTTAATTTTACTTGAACAATATGTAAAGAAATATACAAAAAAAGTAAAAAAAAAAATAAATAAAAAATGATTATAAATTCGCCTGGCAGATTTAAGGGATCCGATTTATCTCTTAAACGTTTTCTTAGAATATTTTCGCTATTCATCCTATTAGCGAAACCGCATTATAAATAAAAATATTAAAATATGTTGATAAAAATTTTATTTTGTTTAAATATTTTACAAACGTTACTCACATACACATATGATTACATGTTTTACAGTTGTATTATTCGATTTTATACAGTTGTATTTAGAGAAGATATGTGGAAACGAAAAAAATATGGAATATGAAATCGATCGAAATCGGTCGATTTCAAAAGCGGATTTACTTTTCAAGTCGATCGATTTCCATCACATACCTGAATATTTATAACATTCAAATAGTGAAAGTGACGTCTATGCCATGTTTCGGACAATATATTTTCCTATATCAAATTGAGACGATTGAGAGGCTGTAATCAATCAATTATATAAAGTGCGTAATTGGATTTGATTTTGGTACGTTAAAAACTACCTTTACAAAAACATATTTACATATAAAAAATAAAAGCTTTAAAATGAAAACCGTATTGTGTAAACACTCCCTTCATTCGCAAAAATGTAATGGAACTTCAGAGGGCCTATGGAAATAAAACTTTTATGCTCAAGTTTCTCTATCAAAGTAAATTGAAACCAAAGGCAGACATTTCATAGCGCAATTGTGCAAAACAAAATTACACGTATGCTCTTGAATTAGCCGTTGATGAGAAAACGATGAGTACATATGCGTCGGATGATATCATATTTTTCAGCACTACCAAACAGCTACCAGCAAACATTCCAAAACCCCAAAAAAAAAATACCATGGCGTTAAATCGTATGATCTTGGTAGCCAGTTGACATCCGAATTTCTTGAGATAATTTGTTCTGGAAATCGTTGCTGCAATAAATCGATTATTTTATGCACGGTTTGGCAGGTGGCGCCGTCTTGCTGGAACCAGAATTTTGTATGCATAAAATTGGTGGTCTTTTGTCAAAATTAGCGCTTCGAGAAATTTTAAGTAGTGGACAACGATGCCGAATTGATGTTTTCGGGGATACTCTCGTTTACAGCAGCAATGTCTATAACAGACACAGGTTTTTTATTATTTTTTGACCATTCCTCGAATGGTTGATACATTAGTTGTACTTTCTCGACTGAAAATTCTTCGAATTCTCTCAACATAACTTTCTAAATTATTGTAATATTCACAATTTACACGCGTTGTTCTTTCGTAAAGCGTTCCATTTTTAATAATCGCAATAAATATATATGACAGCTGCCAAATTTCAGATTTGCCACTCGCACAAAAAAATGACACTAAATTTAAAAAGTGGAGTAGCACTGGGGCACCCATTAGAATCATCGCGCTAACAATGAGTAAACACAAGCCTCCAAACAAAACAATAAAGAATGAAGAAACAACTTAAAATAGACAATATTTAGACGAAGCCTTCAGCAAGTTGATTTAAAAAAATATTGCTATGTAAAGCGTATAATAAGTATGCTTATAAGAAGTTGGTGAAAATTGCTCATGGAAAACGTATTCTCCAGTTCAATTACATGTAGCTAGCGAAGTGGTTTATTGGGTTTTTACTGGGTACCCAATATACCAGTAAGGCTTATGGTAGTAAACTTATTATAAGTTATTTCTATATAGCTTTGGTTTATGGATGATTGAAACACACAATCAAATTATATTATTTTTGACTTTGCTGAGCGTTTATAAAAGCAGAATATGCGCTCATTTTCCTATCATAAGTTATACTTTTGTCGGGAGAAAATGTTATTCTACCGGCGACTCTTCTTGATGAGTCCTGCATGATAACTCTTTTTTGTTAGTTTAGAATCATTTTCGATTCATTTCGAACGGTAATTATAGTCTTTGCTATACAATTTTACGATCATAATCGTAAATCAGTTTCGAGTCCTTTTTTAAACGTGTAAGAAATAATTTGATTACCATTAGTACTCGAAGACTCATTTTCGAAAAAATTATCTTCCAAACGCTAGCTGGGAATTTTTAAAAGTACAAATGTGTCAGTGAAAAATGTGAGTTTTTAAAATTTTAAAGGTGAAACTTCATCACCTACAGAGGACAAAGTCTATCGGCTTCAAGCTGACTTACAGCCGCCAGCGAATGTTTTCAGTTATGTGAGCCGCCGCTGATTCATGAATTTCAGCCGAATCATGCGGCTAATGTCAGTGGAATAAACTTTTCGTCTTTTACATGTCAAATATAAAGCTTATTTCACTGTGGCAACATTAGTATTTTATAATATAATTTGAATTAATATGGCACCAATCCTTTAAAAGTTTGCAGAATAACCCGTTAAATTTTTCTGGTCATGGAAAGGTTTAGTGTTTTTAAAGTGTTTCGTGTTATTAAAGTTTTGTAGGCATCCCCAAGTGCAATTAAGTGAATAAATGTCTACTTCTGTGTTCAAAGAGGCAAAACTAAAAGAGACAACGCAAAGCTTGACAACTATTTAAAGGGGTTTCCATTAATGGAATTTTTAAAATTGGCCAAAATTCGCTTGTATTATTTTTCGTATCCCATATCTGTTCAGTTATTAACACCACGGACATTTTTTCCTATTTCACTAGTGCAAATAATAATTACGATCTCCTTAATTTGTTTCAACGTTTTATCAATTGAAAATGTGGAAATTTTTGTCAAAATTTGAGGGTGGCGATGGTGAAAGTAATCTGCACGTTGACTACAAAACGAAAAATTTTCCTGGGTTCAACCCCAGGTTCGGACTCATAAAAACATCTCGCATTTTTTCTGATGTGTATTTGTGTGTCTTTGTGTCAGCTGTTGTCGTAAAGTTTCAGTGGCAAAAGCATAGTCACTGGTCACTGGACAGTAACAGCTTCAGCTGTATCCAATCCACAGGCACATCAGAACGCCCACCTTCGTCGGTTTTGTACAGCACCGGCGAAGTAAAATAATTACTAAAAATTTATACTACAAACGAAGCTTCAAAAATTTAATACGTCTCCTTGACATCAGAGACGCTGCAACACTGCTGTAAAAACAAATAACGTACAAAAAAGCAGTGTTGTTTGATAGTGAAGCTTCACCTCCTATCATTTCTCCTACTATCCCTTTCCTCTAGTTCCAACACAATGCACCGCATGTGTATAGATCATCTCCTGAGTGCTGGTCCAAGATAAAAAAAAAATTAGTAATATTTTTTGTGAAAGACGAGGTTTTAATTCACTGATCACAAAAAAAATTTGGCATATAAGAATTTTTCTTTATAGAGTAAGACATAACTTGATATTAGTTATAAAAGTTTTTATAGTAAATTAAAGAACTGCTAAAGAAGAAATGGTAAAAGAGCGAAATGATTATAAAAGAGTGCTAAATCTAGCACTAAAACTGCTAAACTGGCAACCCTGCTTCGTTCGAATGTAAATATAACCGTCATGTTCGAACTAAACTTAATGACATAAATATACCCTAGCGTATCTTACAAATAAAGTTTAATAAAATAATTATTCAAAAACTCTACCTGGCCATCATGAAGGACAAAAAATAGTTTTTTTCTTGCATCAGTGTTCAGGTGTTATCCTGAAAAATATTAAGATAAATCTCTAAAAACTTTTTGCTGGTTGCTGAAGTAGTCATACAAAGACTAGAAAACTAAAAATTTCCCGGGTTCAACCCCAGTTTTATACTAAATCATAAAAACATCTCGCATTTTTTCTGCAGTGCATTAGTGTGTCTTTCAGTGGCGGAGGCATAGTCACTGGTCACTGAACAGTAACGGCTTCAGCTATATCTAATCCACAGGCTCATCAGAACGCCCTCCTTCGTCATTATTGTGTAGCACCGGCGAAACGAAGCTTCAAAAAATTTAATAGGTATCCTTAATATCAGAGGCGCTTCAACGCTGCTATAAAACAAAAACAATGCAAAAAGCAGAGTTGTAAGATAGTGAAGCTTCACCTCCTGTCATTTCTCTTAGTCCCCGTCCATATTGTGAAGCATATGCTGCAAAAGTTTTTTGAATTCTCTTTTGAAAGTGCAGCAGTGTCCATACATGAATCTTTTGCTTCATGTTTAGTATTTTTTATTCCTCCCTTCTATCTTCTTTTTTGAATTTTTTTGACATTTCTCAATACCGAATGTAAATATAAAATAACTACCCTGTGATAGAAGGTGTGAATATTTTTTTCGGATACACATTTGAAGCACAAAGTATAATTTGAAGCAAAATGGACGCTAAGAAGAAAAATTATATAATAATTTTTATATAATTTTATATTTTTTTTTTAAATTTTTGATTATATTTCACAAAAAATTAACAATAAAACTGGGTAGCTATTATTATGATAGAAGTTAACAGTATACCAAACGAAAAGAAATAAAATGAAACGTCAAAGATGCAAATAAGAAATTCAACAAAAACTGCATGTACATGAAACAGCGTACATACTTCCACTCCTCTTCCCCTTCTCATCAACAAACTCAAAAGTTTTGCAGCATATGCTTCACAGTATGGACGGGGACTTACTAGCCCTTTCAATTAGTTGCAGCAAAATACATCGTATGTGTAGGGGTCGTCTCCTGATAAACAAAGATTAAAAAATACATCGTCCCTTTTGGTTGGATACCCTTTATTATTTTACTTCGCCGACTTTATATTGCTCAAATACCTACGAAGACGGTTGCTATAGTACCGAACTATTAGGAAAAAAATTTGATTGACCGGAATGGGAATTAAACGCATGTTCTTTTGGTTGCAGAGTCAACATGCTAACTACTCAGCCATCAGCACCCCTATCCATACATACATTATTTAAATATATCAATGATTTTTCAACATTACTTATTTGTAATATATGTAAAATCCATTTAAAAAAAATTAATATTGGAATCGCAGACACAAAGACAACCAACCTATTGAAAGTAACAAAAAAGTTTTCTTATATTGTCTTCGCTTGGGCATTTTGCAGCCATTTACATAAGTTTTGAATGTTCAACAGCTTAAAAAGCATACTTACTGCAAATACAATTACATTTGCCTCATCTTCAACATTTTGCGTGGAAAATTTGCCACGTCTCATTAGGTCTATAGCCAGGTCAATGAACACATTTTTCCCCCCATAAACAACATTGCTGTTGTCTTCAGTTACTTTTTGCTCAATGACCTAAAATAGAAAATAAAGAAACAGCAAAAAATGTAAAACGTGAACTGTAAACTAAAATTGTGTCCCTACTTTTCTTATAAATTGTCGAATTTTCTGTTTGGCTCCATTGTAAGGCTCGTAGATTCCCAAAAGCCTACGTACAACACCAAACCTTAGCCAAGGTGAGAAGCACATATTTGTCATATTTTCTAAAACGCTAAAAATTGAGAAAATTTCATTAATCGTAATTAAAAGCTGTGTAAAATTAGAAACCACTTACCAGTGATAACTTGTTAACAAACTTGCGTTTGATTCATTGTATTCCTGCGACACACTTATGCCCATTGTAGTCTCTAAATTTTGTCAGGACTGTTATTAAGCATTTGTTCAAAAAAGAAACCTAAAATAAATTAACTTACGTATTGCTATATCTAAAGCATATTGCTGTAGTAAAGCCGTTATGTCCACAGATTCCTTGGAAGGCATCTGGTCTAAGGCTTTTATTAATTTATTTATTTCGTTATTAAATTTGGGTATAAAACTTAACAGAACCTTGTGAGCAAATGCTGGATTTATGTGTTTTCGATGAAGGCTCCACTCTGGATCTTTAACTTTTAATTATTTTAAACTATATAAAACATTAACAAAATTACAGACCTTTTAAACTGAACAGTCCTTTACCAGTTCCGTCCTCCAATGCACAATATATAACGCCTTTGTTGACACAAGAACGTGATGTCAGAATATCCTGAACAAAGGCTGGCTCACTGACTACGAGAAATGGATATGGACCCAACCACGAAAATAAAATTGAGCCATATTTTCGAATTTCTTTATTAAATTGCGAAAGTATGTCTAATTTCAATTGGAAAAAATAAAAACATTTAAAAACTTTTAAATTAAATGTAGAAGAAGAAATATTTTTTTAAGCTGCTGTGAGAGGTTTGCCTCGACGCAGAATATCTTTGAAGATATCAAAATTATAAATTTGACCTAAAAGTAACATTATGGATAAAACGAAATTCAAGCAGCCACTTGAGAGGTTTTATTTCATGTAGCTAGCGCAACACGAACTTTTTTAAGTTTTTGTGCAACAATTTCATTCTCATAAAAGAGTTTCTTCAACATCATACAAATGGGGCTGTGGGCGATTGGACCACTGCAAGTGTAACACAATCCTGTAAATGTTTCTTTTTTTATTTGTGCTGGAACTAGAGGAAAGCGATAGTGATTATTTTATTTCGCCGGTGCTACACAATACCGACGAAGGGGGGCGTTCTGATGTGCCTGTTGATAGGTTACAGTTGAAGCCGTTACTGTTCAGTGACCAGTGATTATGCCTTGGCCAGTGAAATCTTCCGACAACAACTGATACAAACCCACACTAATACACATTAGAAAAAAAGCGAGATGTTTTTAAGATTTAGTCTGAAACTGAGGTTGAACCCAGAATATTTTATTGGTTTTGTTATCAACTTGCAGACTACTTCAGCCTTCGACACCCGTATTGATTTAAAGTTCAAAAAATAAATAAATGGCTGGAATTAAAATGTATTAAATATTAAGAATAGAAAGATTAACAACTTAGCCAGCCAGAGAACCATCGAAAACAATTGCTTTTTGTCAAAGTGCTTTTATCTTCCACTGCGTTATAAAGTTCATAGAGAAATTTCAAAAATTTATTTCCCGTAAGCAGAAAAATTTGCTTTGACTATATGTACATATAATCTTTGGCATCGAAACTAAAATATAGTATTTAAAAGCAAATGATATGAAAATTTCATACTTTAACACGAGTTTATTTCACATTTTAGCTTTGAGATATTTGGCATATTTTATTGTTATATCCTTTACTATTTTTTTTATTAATTTTATTTGTAATTTGTTCCTCTGTATTTAGTATCATTAGTATTTTAGTTAAGTATTAAATGAAACTAGAAACATAATATTTTTCAAATGGTCCATAATTTTCCATTGACTAAGAATATGTACTATGACGTTAAATTTTTTGACGGGCAGTTTTTTTTACTCTTTATCAGTAAATAACCAGCAACTGCAACTGTACAAATATATTTTTTTTATTATTTATACGGCTACATGAATAGGTTAAACATAACCTTTCTTCATACATATGCATGATAGAACTTTCATATTAAAGATAATTATTTTCTGCTAAATTTTTAATATTTTTTAGACACTTATTATTTGATCTTTCTTATGTTTTCTACCTTAAGAATCACTTAATATTAAACACACCTTCTTTATGCATTAAATGTAATCCCATTCCAAGAACAGGGTAGCCTAAGGGTCCCGGAATTTTGAAAATTAAACAGTAGAATTTTCTTCGTAACCATAGCCAATAAAACCAAAGAACGAGGATTATCGTCACAAATGCATACGGAATATTCATATCAGTACGTTCTTAATATTGATTACCTTTCAAACTATTTAATAAAGTTGCAATTGATTGATTTTTATATGCGATTTAATGTTAATCAAAAATATGTGATACGAGTTAAATCGTGCGTGTTTACAAAATTTGCATGAAAATTTTAATAGACGAAATTAATGGGCATTCGCTTCGTCGCATCGTAGCACGTAGTACATACGCAATTAAATAAACAAAATTATTGTATACAGTGGCTCACAGCTTATTTGGTGCAGTTAATATTTTTTTAGAAAGAAATTTATAAATTGATATCCTTTGCATTTTACCAAACAAAAAACCTGTATAATAAATGTAAAGATATGTGTCCTGTTATAATACTCAAGAAGGAAAAATAAAAATAAAACATCGTCAATGGAAAGATATTAACGAAACATTAAAATACCCATTCTTATTAAAATACCCTCACAGCTTATCATTATCATTAGTACATTAAAAATCTCTCTGAGAATATTGTAACTGTTTGACGGTTTTCGCAATCATCTTTAAATAATTGTTGAAGGTTCAGCTTCATTGTTTATTTTAAAATGGGAACGAACATCTATTGAAAAGAAGGAATATATAATTCGTCTCTTTAAAGGGGCAAATCGCAACGACAATTTGCAGAAATTGTGGCACTTAGTTCCTCAAATATCCAAGACATCATCCAAAGGTTTCTCCACGAAAATATAATCGAAAAAAATTTACATCTGCACCAAATGAAATATTTAGTAATGCAGATAAGAGGTGGGTAACAATCTTGGAACTGTATGAAAAGTTTTGCGTGATTAAAATTTTCATGTAAGGACAACCAGAAAAAACCCATTGATAAATGCCTTAAAAAAAACGCAGAAGAGAGTTTTGTCAAAAACATTTAAAGTTCCATAATTTGTCGTTGGGTTTTGTCCCTTTTAAAAAGGTGAATTATATATTACTTCTTTTAATAGATGTTCGGTCGCCATTTTAAGATAAACAAGTAAGAGTTCTATATTCCGCTGCGCCGAATCTTAGATACCCTTGACAGGCCCACCTTATACACCAAATTCGTCCAAATTTCCACATAGTCGTTTAGTAGTACCGGATTTTTACCTAATTTTTGGATCTGATCATTCGGAGCTGTTCTTTCAAACCACTATATAACTTCAAATAGCCAACTCAAATTTCACCGAATCGATTCAACAGACCAACTTTTTCTGTCTCCCATAACTGTCTAAGTGCCTATCTAAATATGAAGGTTGAGGAAATGGTAGGGTGGCGAGGGCTAAGGTAGTTAGTACGTTGACTACAAAACCAAAAATCCTGGATTCGAGCACAATATCAAACTATGTCATAAACGCACTTCGAATTTTTCTGTTGGAAATTAGTGTGTCTTTGTGTACGTTGTTGTCAGAATGTTTCCGTAAAGCAGATTTACTGGTAACAGGACACGTTTCCCTGATATCAGAGGCTATGCAACACTGCTATAAAACAAGAAACGTGGTAAAGCAGTATTATAAAAATAATTAAGCTTTCTTCTATTTATCGCTTCTTCACTTGTAATCTTTATCACTATTCCTTTCCTAGAATTTAACACCTAGTAGTAGGCAATCGTTCCCTGTGTGTTACTGCTATTAAAAAAAATTCACTTGGTTTCTATGGTTATGGTTAGGGATATGGAAAATTATAAGTCACCTATAAGCAAATCCTATACTCGCCATTAGATTGGTTTGCTAGTTGCTCTCTCTGGCTATCGTTAAGTCACGTCTAATTTAACCTTAAGCTGTGAGAGCGTCTTAATGAGAACATTCTATGTTTCATTGATATCTCTTCTTCCATTGATAAAGGTTATTTTATTTTTTCTTCTTCAATGTTGTAACAAAACACACATCTTTACATGCATTATACATTTTTTTTTGTAAAATTCAAAAGACATCAAAATATTAATTTTTTTGTAAAAAAAATATTAACTGCTTCTAATAAGCTGTGATCCACTGCACATATTTTTGATTTATTTGTTCTATTGTTGTTTGGGTATAAAAATAATGGGATGTACTCGTAATTCAATTTATTTTTTTAACGCTTCAATCCGTAAATAGTAAGTCGCTATTGTGCATATTCATTAGATTTATGCAACATTCCAGGTAACGATTAGATTGTTTTATATTAAAATTATATGTGTAAAAGCTATTAAATAATAAATTTTGAGAATACTATCATAAAAAATTTATTACGAGTAAAAATGGCAAATAGGCAAATATTATGAGGTTAGTATGGTTTTAATGTTAGAAACCTAATTGAACATGCAACTACATATTTTTATAAATCATAATTTGGGTGCCCCTGGGCTCTAGTGAGCGATGCGGTACTCTGAATTGCAATGCACATACATACGTAAGTACCTGCGAAATTTCACACTCCCACAATTAAAAACAAACAAACATTCATTTTTCGGAATTAGTTAAAATTGTTCTAATTTAAATAAGCTGTGATCGATAACATATACGCAGTCAAAATTACATGTCATATTTACTAAGAAACAAACTAAATCAAAGACAAAATTGCAAAATTGTTCGTTTTGAAAATTAAAGTTTGACAAAAGTTTACGGCGTCAAATCGCATTATATTGGTAGTCAATTGACGTCGCCAAAGCGTTAAATTGCGCGTTTTGGAAATAAAGCCTAAATCTGTAGTGTTGTGTGGCTCGTGGCAGTCTTGTTGAAACCACATATCGTCCAGTTCATAATCATCAATTGCAGGCCAAAACAGTCGGCTATCAATGATACGGTTTAAATTGAACGAATCACATAATTTTTACTGAGCACTTTTGATTAATTTTCTTCAATTTGTATTGCAGTTTGCAAATCTTTTATCATTCGTATTTACATATCTAGTTCGCTTCAGTTGTATCAATTATGTAGTATTTAATTAATTTTTTAAGCTTTATCAGAATTATTTAGGAATAATTTTCTTAGTAGCATATGCATAAAATTTTTTTAATAAAATTTTGTGTAAGTTTTATTGTATTTTATTAAATATTTATCTCTTTCACACAATTCAGTTATAGCCCTGTTCCGTAAACTGAGTCGATTTCAAAACGAGTGATTTCTCTAAACCGAATAAATGCTAATTTGGTATTCTAAAAATCACACGCTATCCAACATTCGAACTTGCTTTCGAATGACATTTTTTAAACGTCAATATTTCAATTAAAACATATTTTACCAAAATGTAATAGTACCAGATCATTCAATGCCAAATAATTGCATGAGGTGAATTATGTTAAATGTATTTAACTTACTCAAAACAAAATTTTAAAAAATTTTCATTTTTAATCGTGTTGTGTACATTATTAATTACTGCAGTATTCAGAGAGTTACATTGACATATACATACTTGTTAAAAAGAAGTTGGGTAGCTTTGATTTTCAAACTAAGCAACAATTTTAAACTATTTTCATAAATATTCACTTAAAGATAACTTATTTAACAATAAATTAAAATTAAACTACTGAAAATTTTTTCAAAATAATGTTTATTCTATTTAAAAGTACGTTTTTAATCATCTTTCTAATGAATTTAGTGAAAATGTGCTTTCATTCATCCATCTACTTTATCTGCATAATTTAACAAGAACATGGAGAAATATTGAAGTGTTTTTTAAATTGATTATTTTGTATTAAAATCTATTACAGAGTATATAATTTGACTTAATTTAATAAAAGAAAGACTTCAAGTAAAAGTTGGTAATTGTTTTTTTTTTATGTTTCGTCAGTTATTTATTAGGAAAATAGTACATTCGATTTAATTTCGAACGGACTTATCTACTCGATTTATAATCGAGTAAAATTATGCGAATTCGGTTGGCAGAAATCTAAATTTGTGTATTCGTTTTAAAAACGAAATACTTTTGCGGATTCGGTTTAGAGAACATACCCGTATATTCAAGGAAAATATATTTTGTCAATGCTGTGGTAGTTATGACCACAGTCATAACGTTATGACTATCATGAATTTTATAATTATGTAATCATCGCTCCAATTATTCAACGGTAGTCAATTATTTATTTATTTATGTTTGTTATTTTTATTTAATTTCTCTAAACCTTTCTTACAATTAGTCAACACTTTGGTTGACAATCATTTAAAATCTAACAATAAAAAGTTTTCTGTATAAGGAAAATTTTTAAAGAAACTATTTAGTTTGCTTTGTTTGTATATTACGTAATCCTCAAATATTTTTTGGGAGTTCTTTATAAACTGTGAAATTTCTTAGCTTTTTTCTATAATTTGGTTAAATGTCTACTGGGGATTTTGATATTAGAAACAAATGAAATGCTGCATATAGACCAGCTAAACCATATAACAAACATAGATAAATAATCGTAATGAATTTTATAATTTTAATTTTCCATTCCATTTGTGAATCTTTTGTAACCCTGCATTGACTAATAAGCATTTACATATGCCACTAACAGTTCGAAAAACTTAACCCTTTCACAATTTTTATTAAACACATACGGTTTTTGAAATGGCAGCTCAGTGAAAATCAAAATTTGCATGCGAGTAGTGGCATGCCACTAATGGTGTTTTCTTTTCAAACAAAAAATGCGTCATTGTTTTAAAAATGCGCAGTTTGGTGATTGCTAGTATGTATTAGTAAGTTATTTTTTTTTACCAACACTAACTACGAAGCTCTTATGCTTGTCTGTATAAACACCCAGAGTCTAGGCGGGAATCGAACCTGTACCTCCATATTGATAAAATAAGCGTTTAAAAAACTGCAGTCAATGTAGCAGAAGACGTAAGTTTTTTCTATTTTTTCGACTTCTCTTTTTGTCACTACACAAACACAATCTATTGTTTAAGTTAATGCTTCTTAAAATACGAAGAGTCGAAGTCAAAGAAAAATAAAAAAACGAAAAATTCAAACAGTTGTAGTTGAAGTACAACCAAAAAAACGAAAAATTCCAGAAGTCGTAGTTGTTGTAGATTTTATTAGGGGCATTTAAAATGTTGAAAGAAATGCAATCTTCGGTTACCAGTCCAATATATGATCTAAGTAACTGCTTTTTATTAATTTCAATTCTTATTTTTCTTTTGCGTATAACTTTTGAAGAAGTTGTAGAAGAAACACACAATGTCTTTAATGCTTTAACTTCGGAATTTATCAAAAGTTGTAGTCAGTCAAACATAAGAATGATCGAACATGTCAACTTCTGCAGTACTACGCTGTGTTTACTTTTATATTTTTAAAGTATACAAAAACTACGACTTCTTGCGACTTCTTGTTTTTGTATTATACTTCAACTACAACTGTTTGAACTTTCCGTTTTTTTAATTTTCTTTGACTTCGACTCCTTGTATTTTAAGTAGCAGTAGCAAAAGTAGTAGACAAAGCAACTCCACAACTCCCTCCTTCGTCGGTATTGTGTAGCACTGGCGATAAAAAAAAAAAAAAAAAAACATATCAGAAGTTTTTAAACGATGGATAAAACTAATGCTCATCCACATGTGGTATGTTTTATTCAACAAAATCACCCATAGTAAAGGCCATGTTCGATAAAACGTTTGCTTCGTATTGCGTTACAGATTCGCGTTGAGATCTAAAATAAAATGTACTTACTTATTCTAAACATGCCACATAAAGCAGCTTAAAGCGAAAAGTTCGGCAACTATCGACATTCAGCTAGAATAATTTTCTCTACTCGTGTCTTCCTTTCTATTCTCTTAATTTTAAAAGAGAAGAACATTATGAAATACGATATACATATATAAAAAAATAGCAAAATTATCAAACACTTTTTTTTTGGTAAACAAACAGTGCGCGAGAGTTGTCAACGTTTTTATTGTGTCATGCATCTTTTGCTTTAAACTTTTCTATCAAAGTTCAAAACGTCACGCAACGTGACAAAGATCTATCGGACACGGCCTTCATGGTAAAATCAAATTTCATACACAATATACATTCAAAGTGTTGAATGTGCTTTTTGTGTATTCATAGCGCTACCAGACAAAGTTCATAGGGATGCCAGACAAAGCTATAAAATGTATAAAATGTAAGTTAGGTTAGGTTAGGTAGGCAGGTCGCCGGTGAAAATAAAGAGCCCAGCCCACTTGGGTCCAATTTATCATGATCCTGTTGTGATACCTGTGGAAGAAGATAAAAATGAGGATATAGTAGAATAGAGTAGAATAAGATAGGTCGGGAAGAGATGAACCACTGGACGGGGATGCGACAGAGTGGGAAGACTCCAGTAGGAACCGAAGAAACCGACGGTGCGACGAATGGAGTGGTGTCAACCACCGCTGCTTCCAATAAACATGCTCAGCTCACTGAGCGCCATCTTCGACAGCTCCAATAGACTACCTAACGATGCAGCCCCCAGCACGCTGAGGCGCTGAAAATCGTTTTGCTGGATTCGATAAATCAGCAATATGGAGTTTATTTTTTCGTTTACATGTTATGAAAAAAGCAACTGAACATTTTTAAAGAAAAACATGGATATTGCCGAAACGTATCTTTTACAAAATTGCAATAAATCAATTATTGCATTAACTTCGTTATCTGATTTATTATTGATTTATTCCAGCAAACTTATTTTTCAGATGTTACGAATGTGTTTCATTCTCGTCCAATAATAAATAGCATTATTATAGTGGTGGTAAAACATTTTATATACATACTATCATTTATCCAGAAAAAATTATGTAAATCGATCTCGCAGTTCTGCCGTGATGTTTTATCAACGAACATTATTTAGATAGTTGTATATTTTCGGTAAGTAATATATTTCCCCCTAAGTCTACTTCTGCTCTTATTTTTTTATGTATATCCTATAAGTTATTTTCGGCTCAGATATATTCATGTTTCAAATTTCATAAAAATGGTTCAAATAGCTTGAGAGAGGAAGATATTACCCATACGTCTCCTCGTGGTACTATTTCTTAAAAAATTTATTACCTATGTGTTCTTTTGGAACCTGATCTACGTACGTTTTAAATTTTATGCAAATCGGTTTGATATTCAAAACAATGATTTCAAAAAATTTCCGACATCTGGCAATACTGTTGTGCACTTACTGAAAAAATTTTGGATATCTAGATACAGGATCCAATTTGAATGCAAAATTTCAAAAGAATACGTTAAATAGAACAATTTGATAGAAGTTTTCACCCTATTGATAAAATAGAATCATTATTTATTTTAATTTTAATTTACTTTAACAGCTTTGAAGCAAAATCCGAAATTTCTTAAATTTGGCATTTTGTAAGAAAAGTCGCAAACAATTTTTATGTACGGAAAAATCGTTAAAAAAAATAGCTAGATTAAAATAAAAGTGGCTAAAAAGTTGTTCAATTCTTTAAAGCTTAAAATTTTCAACAACTGTTTTTGTGTAGTTTCGGTCGGAATTTCTGCTAGCATTTTTAATACTTTATAATGTCATACTTTTTCTGTGTATAGGTATTTCTTTCTGGAAAACAGCGGACATATCAACATTTTTAAAAATTAGGAAACATTGTATGTCAAATTTAACCGAACAAAATTTGCTTAATATATTAACTAGAACTCAGGAAAGAAAGAAATTAATAGAAGTGTAAATATAGATTGATCTATGTTTAACCGACGCCGGCCGCTGTTAGTTATTGACTGCGATTTATTGGTTAAAAAATTAATAAAATATGTAAAAAATTTAATAATTATGAAACAGAAAATTTAAATATGGATATTAAACAGTTAAAAAAGTGAATAGGCTTTATTTTGCAGAAAAATTGTAGTAGAACTTAAAAAAAATCAGAAAAAGAAATTTCTTGCACACTTTCCCCACTGAGAAGTTAATTTTTACCGTAATATTTTGCTACCGTTTGTATTTTATATGTCTTTAACGGCCCTTTTCACAATGTCTATTTAAAAGTTAATGTGAACTTTAACGGCAACTTTGGCATACAAAACTTGCTGTTAAAGCTAACGTTAAGTTTCCATCGTACATTGTGAAAAGGGCCGTAAATCTATCTACAGTGGGGCAGTATTGTAATGGGATAACAGGAAATAATTTTTCGAGTTTCTTAATTCAAACAAATCTATTATATACTCGTACATATATATATATATATATATATATATATAAAGCAGAATGTTTGATTGTTCGTACCTTATAGAAGACCAAACCGCTTGAACGATTTTCCTCATATTTTCACAACATTTAACTGGTACTTTGCAATGAATTATAGACTACTTTTTTTTAACAATGCACACTTTTACGTGACGAGATTAGATAACTTGGTGTAGCGAAGTGCACCTGGTAAATATAGTATTGTATAAAAGTATGTGCTTTGCTTACTTTCATAGAGTAATAATAGTGGTATGGAAGGAGTGGTATGTAGCTATAAATAACAAATTATCTGTATTGCATAGCGTTTTTTGATGAAATATAAACATTTTCATCTAGACGGCTGATGAAAGCCGACCAAAAGAAAACTTGATAACTTTTTTTCTGCCTAAGTAACATGATTTTTTTTTGTTTTTGTAGATTGATCCTTATATTTAATAAAAATGAAAAACTGGGACACATTTTAAGGAATTCAACCTTCCGTTGGCTTTTTCTTGTGGGATTATTGTAAATAGGAAGTGTACAAATCGCAACAGGCAACAAATAAAACAATCAATTTGAGAGACAATAGCTACTTTGCGGGCAATACTGAACAACTTTTGCACTAACAATCAGGGCGGACATTTATTCAATTATCTTTAAGAATAATTCAATGGGCTTCCAAAAGAAAAAAAATGAATAACCATGCATTACAATAAAAATTATTCCAGTTTCTTAATGTAGCAAAATTCATCAGTCACCCTGCATCCAAATTTTTGTTTGACTGTATAGCTTTAGGCATTATCATTTATATTTTATAGATGACATACATACATATCGACTCCTGTGCCCGAAATTGTCGTATGTTACAGAAACTAAATTTTACAAGAGAGAGTCTTATTCATTTTTCTATTTGCCTGGCAGCATTATCTGTTACATACGATAAAATGTACATAACACATCTATAACAATTATCGATAAAGTAATTTATATGCAGATGAATTAATGGATTTATAACCAAAAAAGTCGAATTCGAACAAAATTTTACATACTACAATTTCACGAACAAAGGTCGGTATGCATATTATATCGGTAAATGAATTATAATTAAATTTTCTAACAGAATGTACAAATAAAGTAGACTATTATCGCTATTGCGACAAAAAAGACGGTGACATAAACGAAAGTATCTGTATCTTAAAGCATTCTGATGCAAACTTTAGCAGGAATTTATTATAATTCAATCGTTTTAAATCAATGGAAGCAGAGTTTAAGTTTAATTTGAAAGAAAATCAACTTGACATTATATGGCAATACATCTGCCAATATAATTCGGCAGATAATTTCGGCTTAAATTTGTTTAATTTCGTGCAATCAATTAATTCCCATAAACGTGAATATATTTTCATAATCACAAAAAATAGTAATAACAATTAACTAATTTATTATTATAAAAAAAACTTAATATAAAAATATATCTTTCTTCCCATTACTATTTTGAGCCACCGTATTATACGAGTAAACAAAAAAAAACTTTTAATGAACTCATTATTTATAAGTAGGCAAAGCATCCGTCATTGATTCTGGAAAAAAAGAGAACAAAAATCGAAATTTATATTTAAAAAAAAAATTTTAACTTATTTCAAATTTAAGAAGCCAAATCAGAAAATATTTCTTTTAAAATGTATATATGTGTTTATTTACATAAAAACTAATCGCTTCAAATAATAACATTTTAAAACAAGTGTTTTTTAGTAATATTTTTATTTACATTTTTATTATAAAAGCATTATAAATTAATTACAATAATGTGTCTAAAAGGGATTAGTAAACGAGTAAAAGTAATTTTTACATTTATTTGTTAAATACGAAAGCTTAAATCCAAAAGTAAAAGTATTTAAAATACATACAAATTTATTTGCAGTGGTTACAAATCACCCTTATTCCAGTTCTTAAACTCGACACGAAAACTTAGCCTCTATTGGGGAAAGCTTTGACTGAAAAGTTTAATTGCCATTTACTGGAATAGTTAAATTTTAGTAAATATTATGAAAGCCGCCACATATCAACACAATATTGTTAAATTTTCGTATCGACGTTGACAACTGGCTGATTATAATACGAATAATATGCTGATTACTGAATCCACCCATACATATTTAAGTGTTAAATCTCTAATTTATTTTAATTCCTGTAAGAATTTCACACTTTTGCTAAAAAAAACACAAAAATTTTGGTCTGTCCTTCCTCATTTCCGTTTTTAGACTAAACATACATACAATTTTGTTACAAGCGCAATCGCAGCTTTCAAGTTAGAAACAATTTCCATTATTAACTAAAATGAGCAAGGAAGCCAGAATATTTTTATGTAAAAATAATCCGGGTTTATATTGTTATGTGTACGGCCGATATATCATCGAGAAAAAACAGAACTATGACGTCTTCTAACGTAAAGTAAGTATAGATTTCGAATATTTTATACTTCCAGTATTTCTTAATTAAATTTTGAATTCTTCATATTCCTTATTTAAAATTTTTTTCATTTTACAGAAGACACATGGAAATTTTTAAGCCTATGCTGTGGAGAGAAACAGCAAGCCACGAATTCGATTGTTATTTTTGTTTAATTACAAAAAGCAGTTTCGGAAAACATATGCAATGGTCTTACCCCAAGGGGTCTGCTGATGGGTTTACACTTGCAGGTCTACATTCACAAGAAATTTAATATGCTCAAGTTCGGGGTCGAAGCTGTAGTCAAGTGCTTTCATCTGCACCAGCACACTCAACCTCAAGTACCCAGTGAAAAAGTACTTCCAAGGAAGTCAATAAGACCCTGAACTTGTGATCCGGAAGTAGTGCAAAATAGGATTAGGATTGGGTTGTCATTGCCGGAAGTTCTCTTTTTTGATGCCGATTCATTGAATTAGAAGTAATGCTCGCGATGTCAAGTAAATCTACTTCTTTAATGTTGCTTATAGGGATTGGGGTTCTCACTTTATTTGTTAGAAATATTTCTACTTTAGTTCTCTTTAAAGTGCTTCAAAATGGCTTTAAAATGGAACAACAAAGTGCAACAATTTTGAAGGAGAATGGCAAAATCAGACGAAAAATGCAATACACTATTGGTTGAAAAGAAATCGTTAATCATATTATTGGAACTGATTTTTTATTATTCCTACGGAGCTATGAAAAGTTGCTTATTGCTTTGCTTTAATGCAGAAGCAGGTTACGATAAGTTCCAAATTTATAAAAATTCTAATCTTATTTAATTTATTTTATCGATGCAAGAGATTTGTAGTTTTTTTACTTCATTTGTTTTAGGATTGAATAATTAATAAATAATCAATAAATAAATATATATAATATAAAATATATAAATAAATAAATAAACATGAAAAATTTTTATAGAACAAAATCAATTTCATATTAATTTTCTGCATGTTGTTCTTAATAACTTCCTGAGAAGTCAAAAATATACAGTTATTGATGTTTCGGAAGTAGATCAAAAGTAGTTCCGAAGTAATGAATCCTATTATTTTTCACTAGGTATGTATTACCAATCAAATAGTTCAGATCCAGCACTACAATCTACATATGAAAATGACGAGTTCATCCCACACAAACATTTCTCGCCGAAACCATGGAATCAAGACCAGCGAGATGCTGTAATTAGAGACTTTGGATTGCCGAAAAGATCTTCTGAATTACTTGGGTCACGGATGAAAGAAAGAGATCTCATAAAATTTTGTGAAAATGAGCGAATTCACTTAATTGTGAATAAATTCAAAAAGAATCAATCTATTTTTATGATCGAAATCTCATTTTATTCCTATTGCATGTAGCTTTGCCATAAAGCAATAAATCTGAAAAATTTTTGTCGTTTTCGATTTTTCATGATTATTTTTCAACAACAAAATTTGGTATTTTCACGTAAAAACTGTATTTTTTGCTTCATTTTTTATTATAACTCCGAAACTACTGAACCGATTGAAACACATTACATAAATGTAAATTTTTCTAAGTTTATTTCAGTAATATCTGAATAATCTTTTTGAGTTATCATTAATTATGTTCAGAAACGTCTAAAAAAAATTATAATTTTACTTAAAAATTTAAAAAAAATCTCTCCAAAGAATTTAAAATTTGGACCATATTTATACTACTCGAACCACAATACATTGCATAAATTGAATAGTAATTTTAAAAGCCCTTAAAATTTTTCGATTTTGTTGCCTCGTGTAATAATCTGGTAAAGCCAAAAAATGTTGCATTTTACATATTAGTATCATTCAGTCAAGACTCAGTAAACAACGCAAATCTTAAAAAACGTGTACGAACTTAACAACTTACATATCATTTTATTTGTTACAATCCAAAAATATTCCGAAGGAATATGGTGAAAACTTTTTTACGTCCAAGTTTATTATCATGGTCCGCATGTAATAATAATAATTTACAACTATTTCGTTTTCGTAAAAAAAAAAAAAAAAAAATTAAATTTACACACATCGTTCAACAATGTGTAAAACTGTAAAACTGCGGAACTCCATCATTTACATATAATTCCTTTATAACAATGCACTTTTTATTTTCCAGCGGTATAGCTTTCATTTGGTTCCAGGGCCAAGTACTTCTTATGTTATGTACTTATAATCAAGTGACTCCTAACTAACTTTGTTGAAGTATTGGACTCCTTTTTAAACCGTATTACGTGTAACAGGGTTGCAAAAAATTACAAAGCATGTATGTAAACCAGTGATAGGCAAAATGTCGCCCATGGGCGCTTTGTTATTCTCTTATTTACACGTCCTTAAACATATATTTTAGAGAATTAAACAACATTACTAATTCTAGAACTAATTAAAAGAACTTGGTTGTATTATCGCTTACTGCTTAAAATCATTGTTGCCCAAAAAAAACTTTCTCTGAAACAAAAATTTTTGTTTATTTTAATAAACATACTAAGAAATATGTTTTTATTGGGAACATGATCTAAATTTTTCATTTTCAGATAATTATTTGGCAAACTAAAATATTTGGTTTCTTAACACACATGAAAAAATATAACATGGAAAGTTATTTTACGCACATTGTATTTCTATTATTTAATTGCTACATGTAGATTTCTGGAGACACAAGCAAAAAATTAAATTTTCAAATTATATTCAATATTTGTATCGACCTATTTTTCTTTGTGTGTCTACATTTTCTTTATTGAAACAAAAAGTCGAATTCTTCTGACAGATAAACAATTTGAAAACTTATTATGCATAAAAAGTAGTCCATACGTAATAAATATCGAAGATGCAAAGCATATCAAGGCTGATTTTGTAACTTTTATGAATCTCCATATCTGTAATAATTTGCCTTTAAATTGGGTATATGAAACGCAATTACTCTCGCAAGGCCGGCTCTTTGTGAGTAAAGATACCATCACATTAGGCAAATATTTGCCCAAAAAAACGTATCCACTATTTCCAGCAACTAATTAGATAGCATTTCATGGGATATAAAATTCAAAATGGATTGAGGTAATAATTTATTAAGAACCGATGGTATTTGATTTAAGATAAACGCCTGTTTAAAGTCAAGACTATTTTTAAATAATAAAAAAAATTGTATAGAATTTAGTGGTTATGTTTTTTTGGGCAAATATTTGCCTAATTTGACCATAGCTTAAGATAATTTATGTAACTACTAAAACCGAAAAACGTAAAAGTATAGGTTTGCCTATCTCTGATGTAAACAGTTAAACATCCCTGCAAATAATGTGACTAGTCTACACATGCATGTATAGTGTAGTCCACAGTGGAGGAGGACTAATCCAATACTAACCCAAATGTATGGAGAAAACATGGTTTATTTAACATTTCGATGTCCTAGGGGTGGACCATATAACCGATCGGACTAACCCAAAAACTACTCCATGCAGCACCTCAGACAGTTGTCATATAATAATAAGCTGTTATTTTCAATAAAATGGTCCACGGCTGCATAACATAGGACCATATTGTAACCCGTCCACTTCAGCTAAAGTGGACCACGTAGTCCAATATTATTTGTACGAATGTTTAATTTTTCTATATACAAAGCCATACATACATATGTATGTAGATACAATATAAAAAATTTAATCAATATAAGAATAAAATATTATTAGTAGAGAGAAATTTTTAAATTTTAAGGCAAATAAAATTAAAGTCCATAGTTGTTATTTACTTCGAAATGTTAATCATGCAGAAATTCTAAAAATAAAGTGAGTTGAAAAACTATATATTTTGTTTTCAATTAATAGGTAGCAAAAGGAATCTTAATTCATGACTGCCTTTTTGCAAAAGGAAACTTTTTTAAGCCAACAATTTTAAATATTCAAAATCTAACAACTTCCGCCACTCCAGAGAAAGAATCTTTATTATTTTTTTGGGATTTTATTTTATTCAATAGTCTCTACTAATTAATGCATACACCTGTTCACTTTATCGAGAAATTCATTATGAAGACTTTGTGAAAAATAAACAAATTTTATTTATTTATTTGTCACAATGTGGGGTGTGTCTCGCGGTTTTTTCGCGTCGAAATTTTTGAAAAGCACTAAAAACAGTGATAGCAATATTAAAACACTAACATCAGCCGTCCACACCTAACACTAACATGATATTACTGTTAATTTTAGTGAATTTGTCTCGTAAAGACTTGGTGTTGGGATGCCTACCATTGTGTGCTTGGAAGGAGATGGTGTAGAAGAGATAAGAGGTGAAATGTTAGAGATAATAATCCTTAATTCTTTAATAAATCTGCTTTGGCCCTAATGGCCATGAAAACATGTTTAACAAATGAAGAATGTCTGTACGGGCTATAGAGACAACTCGCTAATTACTTAGCCAACAGAAGTGAGAGACGATCAAACGTATTTCGCCGAGGTTTCAATAGAATCACATCAACATTCAAAAGACATCATTGGTAATTGTCTTTAATTAAAATAAGAAATTGCATTTAATATATGTAGGTCAACCTATTTGTAGAAAAATTAATTAATATTTTTCTCTGCGTGATGTAAAACCGAAACAGATCTTTCAATTATGTTGGAAGAAATTTAATTTCGATAGAATTTTTAGTAACATCTCTTTGCATGTATGAAATGTATGAAATAATTTTGGCTTAATAAATATGCACTAATGAATCACTTTTAATAAGTCGAATATTTGTACTGACGTTTCTGACAATACGTTTCTGATAATACATTACTTGTACATGGCAGAGACTTACAATCAGAGTTTAAATAATTTTCGGAGTAGTCAAGAGGTTTTGATATGTAATCATTGTTTGATATTAAAGCGGTATGAACATTTAGATTCAAGTCATTGTTAGTATGGAATTTGTTATTGTTACAAGAATTATAAGTATCACTACAACACCTACTACAAATACAATTAGAACTATTACAACTACAACTAGTGTGGGAAGCGCAAGCAGTCATTTTAGTGACTTTTGTATAGTGAAGTGTGGAAAAGAAGTGTTTAAGGGCAGTAGATAGTGTAACGTGAATACCTGTATCTGCTAAACAAGTTTTCCCATTCACAGTTTCCATTATATTTTTGCATTCCCGATACCGATATTCCGCTGTTCCGTTGCCATTTTCGATGATTTTAGAATGTCCATTCAGTAAAGGCATAATTTGCTTGGATTCTGATAACAAAATACAAGTATAATAATAATTAATATGGTTATACCCATTAATAGCCCACCTGAACTCTTTTCCAGACCATCAATATCTTCAGTAGCAATTGTACCGTGGACGGATATATTGGTATCCACAATTCCATTAATTTCAGGCAGCGAAGGTTCGTCTTTAACGAAACGCATTAGGAGCAGAATGGCAGAGCCGATAATTGGCGGTAGGCCAGCCAATATAAACGGCAGTGTATAAGATCCTGATTCATCGTAAATTCTTCCGGCCATGGGTGGACCCACGGTGAGAGGTATAGAACTTAAGCCTAAGAGGAAACCAATAGCTTGTGTGGCACCAGACGGTCCGCATATTTCGTAAGCAATGGGTCCTAGCAGTGATATGAAACATCCGTCGAACAGACCCATTATCAAGCTGAAGACAATCAAGAGTATGTAAGAGCTCGTCAATGGCAAAAGAATTGTCACAACGCCAATGCATACCAACGACACTTGCTGCAAATAAATGCGATTTACTCCTGGTAGATCAGCAATGGCGCCAAATATTAGACGGCCGAGACCAGATGTTATGCCAATACACATTACTGGCAGATTTTCGCTTCTCCCTGGAAAGACGGTTTGTACAAATTTCATCATATGCACATAAGGAACAAAGTAGCCAAAAAGAGCAAGTGGTACACACAAAGCCCATATAACGTATTTCTTTTTCTTCCAGATATCAACATTTATAATGGATCGTAAGAACAAATTGACTTTGGACCGACCTGGTTTACTCTTTGGCGGCTGCGGCGGTGGGTGCAATGGCTTGTAAACAAAGGAACAGATAATTATAAAAGCTGAAATCAGACTCATTTCTCTCAAGGTTTCTTCAAGGCCATATCCTTTAATTAAATAATCTAATCCAGGCGGTAAAATTACAGTGAAAACACTGGATCCTGCTGTAACAAAGCCGCTTACTTTGCCTAAATAACGCTTGAAATAGTGTCCTAAAATGGCAAGTGTTGGAGTGTAAGCCAGGGCAGCGCCAAAGCCGAACATAATTCCATATGTGATGTATAGAGCACCAATATTTTCGGTACAAAACGATGAAAGCAGTAGGCCGCCTGATGATAATAGGCCGCCGATTAATGTTGTTAAGCGTAGGCCAATCTTGTCCGTTAAACAACCTGCTACTGGGGAGAGAAGGAATGTTGTGCCAATTGTAAGAGAACCAACAAGAGCTAGAAATAAACAAATTAGTTATGGAATTACAATTTCAAAAGAGACATTTTATTTGAAAAAGAAGTATTAAAACTATATAAATGTAGATATGTACATATAACCAGGTTACGAATTGTCAGCCACACTAATGTGCAGCACATATACATTTTGTTTGTAAATAGTATAATATTTCATAATACGAGAGCTGTTTGATAAGTCCGTGACTTTTTGAATTTTCCTCGCAGAATTGTAAATGTAGCACTGTTGCTGTCAACCACCTTCTATGAATACACTACTGTCAAATTTTGAGCAAAATACTTTATTTTGTTCGTGTTTGGCAGCCATTAAAAACAGACAATCTAGTGAATTTTAACAAAAATGAAAAAAACTGAATTTCGGGTGTAATTTTCAACCGCAATACGGACGAGTTGTTACGCCCTTATTCAACCGTACACGAAACATAAACCACAGTTTTTTGGGATGCTCGAGGTGTCATTCATATACAGGATGAGCTATATGGTTTGAATTCTTTATAACTTTTTTAATTATTATTTTTTATTTGTTCTTTTTTCAGCATTTTCTGAGGAAGACTTGGGGAATTAATTATGAATCATTTCACGATCGAACACACGGGCCATTACACGCGAAATTTTGCGAAAAGTTTTTAGAAAATATGCTAAAAAGAGCACGTATATGCGTAGCAAAAAATGGACATCACTTAAAGGATATCATTTTTTAAAGCTAATTGCAAAAAATACCCCAATAATATACTGTATTTAAAAAAAAATTATAATAATCGCATAAATAAAAATGTTATAAACCATTTAAACCATATAGCTCATTCTGCGCCACCCTGTATATTTCCTAGAAAACGGTAGAACGACCTCCGACCAATATTATTCAGAGCTTTTAATCAGATTCAATAATGATTTAAAGTCAAAAATTACCACATTTGGCGAAAAAAAAACTGCTGTCCATTCAAGACAATGCATTCAATATGGCAAAAATCTATAAATTGGGCAATGAACTGCTACCCCATCCAACATATTCTTCAGATTTAACCCCCTGCGAAAACATATTTGTGTAAGTTTATTAGGCTGTGTGTTTTATTAACATTTTGTTTTGTAAAGTGTGTTCAATTTAAATAAAATATTTATTTTCAAAGAAATTATTCAAAATGCACAAAAGCGCAATATTTTCTTGGATCTGTGTATTTAAGTATGTATGTGTATGATTTTGACCATTCATATCATGATATCATGATATAGTTATCTAAATATCTATTTGGGGAACTCAAAATATCTATTTTTTATGGCCTCTTTAAATTGTAATACTGAGTAATACGACATGTCAAAAATTTAAATCAAATGCGAAAGTATGATAGTGTAAAAACAAAATGTTATGAATCTGACCAAAATCGGATGGGAATTTGACAGTCGTATGGCTCTTACATTTTTTTACAAATTTGCAAAAATCTTATATATATCATTTTATCAGGGATGTGTTTTTGTGTAACCAACCAAAGAAAATAACAATACAAAAAAAGTCATTTGCTTATAGAGCGGTTTTGTTCTTACTACTTATACTTTTCATTTTATTTCTAGTGTGAAATAAAATGTAATATTACTTTAAATTTTTTGCCAGTCGCACCAAATCTCATTAGATTTCAATCTTACAAAGTATTATGAAAGCCGTAAGACTTGTATTATAGTGTAAAAGGGCCTTAAGTCATATGGGTATAACGTGTTAACATTTTAAAATAGTTTAAACAAATTGTTGTTGTGCTTCAAACGAAAAAGCCATAAAATAACAGTAGAAATCTGAGTCGTACACTTAAACTCTTCAGTCGAGCCTGCGATAATATTTATATTCTTATAAAAGATATATGTATGTAAGAAAAAGTTTTTTTTTTAAATTGTTCATATTTATACCTTTACATCAAATTAGAAGAAAGAAAAGAATAATATAATGCTATACTAGTGAGCAAATTTTGTTTTTGTGACTTATCTGGCTAGCAGCCACTAGCTGCCGTCCACAAAATTATTCAATTCAAATAACTTTAATCTACAGAGGAATTATTACGAGATTTACAAGTACATAATTTCTTATTTAATATATTAAAAATTCGAATTATTTTTGTTTCTAGACTTTTTGTTAGTATTTTGATAACAAACAATAATTATTTTTTTTCCTTATCAGCCCAATGAATATTTTGAAATAGGACACTAAATTATGATGTATTGTTCATAGCAGTCATATATTTTAGTGTCATTATTTTAAAACATATGACTCTATGACTACCTTGTGTATACCCCAATTATAAAAACAATATTATAATAACCGATATGATATAGCAATAACACTAATATTGAAGTCCACACGTGATATGACATTTGCTGCTAAAGAAATATATTTTTTTTTATCTTGGACCAGCACTCAGTAGATGACCCCTACACATGCGATGCATTGCGCTAGAACTATAGGAAAAGGATATTAGGAGAAATTATAGGAGGTGAAGCTTCACTGTCTTACAACACTGCTTTTTGCACGTTATTTGTTTTTACACTAGGAGCCGTATTAAATTTTGAAGCTTCGTTTTTAGTAGCCATTTTTAGTAATTATTTTACTTCGCCGGTTCTACACAATACCGACGAAGAGGGCATTCTGATGTCCCTGTGGATTGGATACAGCTGAAGCCGTCACTGTTCAGTGACCAGTGACTATGCCTTCGCCACTGAAACCTTCCGACAACAACTGACATATAATCACAGAAATGCACATCAGAAAAAATGCGAGATGTTTTTATGAGTCTGAAACTGGGGTTAAACCCAGGAAAATTTTTCTGTTTTGTAGTCAACATGCAGACAACTTCGACCATCACTACCCTCATATATTATATCTGTTGTGGAGGCTATGTAAAGTAAATAAATTACTACGATTATTAAAACAAAAAATTAACCACATTTGAATTATTATTTTTTTTGTCCAACACAATAAGTTTACAAATCCATATGACGCCGCTGTGGTTAACAGAAATTGTAAATACAATGTGCATTGTAAAATACCGGCAAAATAATTACAAATTTTATTCACCGCAAACAAAGTCTTTGAATAAAAAAAATTTGTCTATCGAAAACAAATAAAACGAAGCGTTCAGTGATTAATAAAATAACATAAATAAGTCCATACGAGTATATGAAAATTAAATAGTTCATATAGTACAATCGCATCACTTAAGAACAGACTTGGGCAGTAATAATTACAGTATGTTATTTATTACACATGCAATTACAAAAATTTTGTAACTGTAATTAAAATTTTGTTATAATTTTTGCTGGTTAAGCTTATTTCAAACTGGCTAAAGATGAGCTAAAGGTGCTTATTTCAAAAGAAATAAAAAAGAGAAAAAGAGAGCTGCCGTTAAGGTGAACACGATGGCTAAAGAGCCATGCCTCTGAATTACTTGTTATGGGGCTATGTCAAGTCATTGGTTTATGACCCCAAACCAGCAACTCTTGACGCATTGGAAGCCAATATTCAAGCCACTGCCAAATTTATTATTAAAAAAATAAATGGCAGCTAAAAAAACACCCGTTACAATAATTTACATTATATTTAATGGACTTTAAAATTTATTTTTACAGAGATTTTTAGAGCATAAATATTAACGGAAAAAGAAACAATTTTAATTATTTCTGTATCAATATGAACAACAAGCATATTTAGATTACGAGAGATGAATTATTTATTAATTCAATTCATTTGATAAGAAGAACAAATGAAAGCAAGTATTTTTAACTTTATTTCAGACAATGCAACAGAATGTATCTTTTAACCTACAAACATAGAAATAAAATAAATATGTAATCAAAACGCTTAGAATGCTTTCATTTTATAAAGATTGCCGCATATTTAAATGAAATAGATACTGATAAAGCATTTAATATGAACGAATGTAATTAATATACCTTTTAAGTACATAACAATGTGGGAAATGTAAAATTCTGTTCTGCCAGTTTTTGTTTTTATTTTATTTTTTTTTATCTGAGACCAGCACTCAGGAGACGACTCCTACACATGCGAAGCATTGTGCTGGAACTATAGGAAAGGGATAGTAAGAGAAACGACAGTAGGTGAAGCTTAGTTAATTATTTTACAGCTCTGCTTTTGCACGTTCTTTGGTTTGTTGTTACTCGTAGCAATGCTGAAGCTTCGGTTTAGTAGCCATTTTTATTATTATTTCACTTCGCCGGTGCTACATAATACCGACGAAGGAGGGCGTTCAGACTATAAAACCAAATTATAAGGAAATTTTAGTTGTAGTCGACTTCCAATTTGCCTGCGGGGTAGTGCAAAAGACTACATACACAGATGTAAAGTAAATTAACCAAAAATTACATCATACATTTGGTTCATGAATTTTATGTATATTTCTTCCGTCTTTTATAATCTTCAGCTTGTTTGGTGGATACTTGCCAATGCAAAAGCACTTGAAATATTTGTAATAGTGATGTTAGGAATTTGTATTGCCGAATATTCGCCTACTTCATAACATTTAGATTCGCCACAATCAAGCGAATATTTTGCGATTACGTTCCACAAAAATAGTAATAATAAAATACCAAAAGTATAAGAAAATACATAAAATGAAACAAAAATAAGAATTTTAATAAATATTTATTAAGAAAAAACTTCTTAGTAAAATAAAAAAAAACAAACGAAACATATTTCACACTTGAATTAAAATGGAAAAGTCTTATTTGTATTAATAACCAAATCTCGGTAGAGGAATGTTGAACGTCAGAAATAAACATTTTGAAGCTTTTACGTCTTATGATGCGGTATGTAAATAAGCCGAGCAATACTAAAATACAAAACTAAAAGAAGCTCTTAAGCGAATGCTACACGATCAATGTTCAGCTTCAATATTTGTCACGTATAAGTGTGACTATTTTTTATAAAATAACGCACACAATGACAAATATTGAAGCTGAACATTGATCGTGTAGCATTCGCTTTATTCTTTTATTTACTTCCAAGCATGTCAGTGAGTCGATATCATTTGCCATCCGTTTTTTCGCTAAATATTCTTCGGTAGTTTTTCGAATTGAAGGATGAGTAGTAATTTCAAAACTAAGCTGCGAAATATTCAGCAGTGGTGCGAAGTTGATAATGTCATATTCAGCCATCGGTATGTAATTATTATTGACGCAAAGGGGAGATTTTTTAAAATTAAATTTTAAATTTCGAGTGATTGAATATTGGCGCTGACATTCACATTCGCGAATATTAAAAATTGATATTCGTAAAACCACTAATTTGTATCTACATACATACATACATATATATGTATGTATAAGGCAAAATATGCAACATATTTGAGCCTCTACTCTCAAGTCGGGGAAAGAGGCTGAATTGGTTTAAATCTTTCACATGCTATTGTTTATAGGTGCTCAGATTATATTGAGCCTTTGGTGCAATACCGTAGTAACTTAAAATTTGAATTTTTTGAGCTGGGTATGCAGAAATGATCTTTGGGGAAATGTATATCTAAAGGAAAAAAGATTATGGTTTTATCTCTAACTGTTCAGATTCTAGAGCTACAAATGTCTTTATTGCCTCCAGCTATTTCCAACAATATTTATTTGTAATAATGAAATATTTCCTTTATGACAAGAAATTTACAAACAGAAAACATTACAAAACATGCTTCTTTATTTAAAAACTTGTAAAAAAATAACTTTAGTAAGCGGAAATACTATCAAAAAGATGGCTCAAAGCTTCAAATGCATTTTTCTCAGTTCACGATTTTTTGAATTACTACGGTATTGCACCAAAGGCTCGATATGTACAAATTTACCATGTTAAAAAGTGACATTCAAAATCACAAATACTTATGTATAATGTGAATATATCTTTACAAAACATTGTAATGTTTTCAAGTCTATTCACTTCGTTTTTGACATTTTAAAGCAAACATTACAGAACGAAATAAAAATAGAAGCAACTGAAGTAGAATGAAATAGAGGTAGAACATCACTGAAGTAGAACAAATTGAAGCAGTGATTCTACTTAAATTTTTTTTACATAGTTTGTTGTATTAATTCATTTTTGGACGTTTTATGTTAAAATATTTTGGAATTTTATATTAAAAAAGTACACAGGGGACATATTACGTTATTGTTTATAGAAAACGGTAGAAAAAATTGGATTTTTTTATCTTGGACCAGCATTCGGGGAACGACGCCTACAGGTGCTGTGCTGGAACTAAAGGAAAGGTATAGTGAAAGAGATGACAGCTGGTGAAGCTTCACTATGTTGCAACGTTTTTTCTTTTATAGCAGTGTAGAAGGATACCTATTAAATTTTGCTGAGCTTTGTTTTTAGTAGGCATTTTTAATAATTATTTTACTTCGCTGCTGCTTCACAATACCGACGAAGGAGGGTGGTCTGATGTCCCTGTGAATTAGTACTGTTCAGTGACCAGTGACTATGCTTTCGCCACTGAAATCTTCCGACAACTACTCGTAAAATAGCGACACACTAATTGACATCACAAAATATGTGAGATGTTTTTTTGATTTCAACTGAGAAACCGAAGTCGAACCCACGGAATTTTTGGTTTTGTAGTCAACATGCAGACTACTTCAGCCATCGTTACCCAATATGAAAAAGTTTTTGGATATATAAGCAGCATTAAGCTGCCCATACACAACTCGTAGTGATTTGATCGCGTACGTCACAGAGAAAATAAGAATTGTTAAGAGGATGATAGAAATGTTCTCTGAATAATTTATTTTAGCACACAACAAGAAAAAAGAAGCAATTGGCAATTACGAAGAAATATGCGTTTATTGATAAATATGGAAATACAAATTCAGATTACTAAAAAATTTTTTACACAAAGACGGCAGTACAATTGCAATTTCAATTATGGCATTTTTATAAAAATAATTAAAAATTCGCACAAAAACGAAAAATTAAGAAGAAAAATATTTGCTTACTACTCCGCAATACATACACTTTGATGTTTCGTTGTAAAATATAATTGAAAAATTATCAAGTGTTTGCGTACAAGCCCAATTTCTTGTGATTTCTACGCGCAATGTCCCTTTAACAACTAACATGACCATGAACAAATCACTCGTCTGTGACCTGCTTTAACGAACACAAAAATATTAAATTCAATGTGTATACGTCTGTTTTATCAAGCAAGCAGCGCTATCAAATTAAGCATTTTCGGGCTAGATTTACATACATACATAATAATACTTGTAACATAATGGCCCATAACTATAGTCAACAATAAAGTGTATTTTAAAAATTATAAACTATTTTTTACCGCAAAAATTAACTTAAATTAAATTAATTAACTTAATTTAAAACTAGCTGAAGTTGTTTTTAATCAGTTTAAAGGCCAAGGCACATAGAATCCGTCATCCGACACACTTTGACTTTTAGAACTGACAGCTAAGTTAAAATACATGTTTTCTTATGAGACTTGTCACATTGAGTACGTCTCCGTCAAAGCAAAGTACGAAAGTTGGCCAACTTTTAACTTCTAACGTACGTTGACTACTTTGACAGCTATGAACAGCGTTGCCGTTGTAGGTTATTTTCAACCAAAATTGGTTGATTTCTTTTAAGGTGGAGATATGAATATTTTTTGTTTTATTTTGTTTCCTTTTTCCAATACGTAAATATGAATTGTAAAGTTTTAAAATCAGGTTTAATATTGCGAAACGTTGTTAAAACCCTTATCTTTTATTAAAAATCGTTTCTGTGTTAACAAAAAATTCAAGACTGCTGCAGCAGAAACAAAAATAAAAGAACACAGAATTTAAATTCAAAATAGATAGGAAATTATTTGCACGGGTTTGTTGTCTTAAATTGAAATGGTGTATGTACATAATGTTTTTATATAATTTTTCATGTGACTAGTATTATATTTTTATAAAGTAAAACATATTCTGGTATTTCTTTTATATTTTTTATCTTTTTAACGTGGTAACGCTGGCTGTGAGTTGATATCCGCCAACAAAGTACTCATTGTGCCAATCTCTTCCGTCGGTACGTTAATGTTATTTGAAAAAGTCCTAGTATGACGGATGACGGATTCTATGTGCCCCGGCCTTAACCCAGCACTTACATATGTAAGTGCCACTCCGAAAAACTCAATAACAAATAAAACTCAAACAAAATTCCGAACTTGCGAGTCTACTTACAAGAAAATTGTCTTGCAAGTAAATGTTTGGCACTTGCGACAAGTAAAATGCCAAATGAAGAAACAGTGTTACCAAGTACGAATTTTCTTTTAATTTACTAGTACGTACTAAATTGATTGAAGCGTTGATTGATTGAAGCTACACGCAACCGAGTAAACGCAGGGAACATATCTCGAAAACAATTATTTTTCCCACTAAATATTTTTTTGTAAAAACAAATTATTGTCAGAAATTTTTTTGTCGATTTCCAGAGCAACGAGTAGTAAATAAAGTGATTCTGTTCACTTACATACTCAAAAGAGTATTTGTTTGCTTAGCAGATCAGATAAGCCACTTGATAGTATTTTACTACTGTATGAAAACATTTCGCCTCCCAGTTAAACCCGGTTGAAAATAAAACTTATTTTAAATATGGTATTCAAATAAATAATAAGACAGTTTTAATGCAAATGCAATTTTAAGACACCGACGTTATTTTGCAACTATTGTAAGGGGCCTATAAATTTAGCATAATAAACTCGAGTTCAGTACTTCAATATGTTACATGTGAGTTAGTGTAAAAACGCTACAAACGTAATATTTAGAAAGCATTAAACATAGTGCAATGAACAGTACGTTAACAACACTGTTCCTGAATTCTCACCTTCTTGCTATGCACTTGCTATGATTATGGTTTATTTAGTTCATTCTGATGTTTTGTTTTGTTTTCTACTATAAAATACAACTCAAATACTGTCAAGCACTGTAGCGAAAGTTATGCAGTGTTTGTTTTGTTACGAAATGTTCCATGAAGTGGTTGATTTATTACAAAGGCTGAAATCACAGTGTTTGGAACTACTGCAGAGTGAACTGTGTATTTTAGGACATTATTTGCAGCTGTTTAACACATACTTACATGCCGCTGCAGTAAATAGGCGTTGTCTATTGTAGCCACTATAAGTACGACTATTTTCTTTATTTCCAAAGACGCTAATTTTAAAAATGTTTGAATACACCATTATTTAGGTAAAAATTGACGAACAAAGAATGTCCTAAAAAAAAACTTAGCTAAAGAAAAACACGAAACGGCTCACTAAACTATTTTTTATGATAGAAAAATTAATCTGTTATTAATCATTGGAAAACCTCGAACTCTGCTCTATATTGCGATACAGTAGCAGTTAAAAAATCTTTTATTTAAATTAATCCATCATTACAAAATTTAAGAAGAACATTTTTCTGGACCGCTTGATAACCCTCTTTTCCCCAAATATATAAATATATGTACATATGTACTAAAAAACAACCTGCCTTCCAGGTGAATTTTGAGTTTCGAGAGATATAGAAAACTACTGCCGATCCCAGTTAAAAAAAAACTGATAACAGTCATAAAATAAGTACCAGAATGATTATAGATCTGCTCGGATAATTATTACCACCAATTAATCCTTAATACTATTTTATGATTTAAATAAGTACTAACTTTTTCTTATGGCGTATGAGGCAGGGTTTGATATGCCTTCGCACTTACAATGCCCGTTATCACCTGTGTTGAATGGTGTTACCACTAAAACAATCGCTCCGTCGCAATCAGAACCGCTCTCTACTCAGCCACGTCTGGGTCCGCCACGTTTGTAGCCACCATCATGCTATCGGCTCATCTTCCTAAGTACTACCTTTAGAAGTAGATGGTTGCAATAGTTAAATAAATATGATATAAGAGGGGCCATATCGATGGTCCCTAGTAGAAAGCCCCTAACTCGTACTTTTTACAAAATTGATTTTTTCCGTGACTCCAATACATATCATGCAAATACACCTGGTCACAAAAAATTATTGCAATAGTCTCAAAAATAGACCAAGTGATAGAAAATAAAAAAATATAAAATAAAATTAAAAAATTGACAGCATAATATTTTCTGTGAAACTTGTTTTATGGAAAAACACTATTTTAACTTTTTTGACAGCTGCCAATGACAATCTGTAATTTTAACCAGACGGTCCACTAGCGAAACAGCAGAAGTGACGATCTATGCACCAGTATTTATGTGAATTCGGTGAATGTGTTCTCTCGTGAAATGGTTTCGTCGGGCCGCCTAATTCATGCAATCTAACGCCATTGAATAGTAACAAGGCGAACTCGGAGACAACATACAACGGAAATTGTTAATGGTTTGCTCGAAATGAGCCCGAGATATATTCAGTCGTATTTATTCATTATACGCGTGTAACAACAATAAAAAAAATTTATGATGTTTTCTTTTCTGAGAAATATTCTGAATTTATTCTGCCCTTTAGAATTCTTTAAGTTCTTTTCTGAAAAATATGTGTTATTTTAAGAGTGCAACGCGTTCTTTTCTGATATGTTCCCCTTAAAAAGAAAAAAATGCTACATGTTCAGCACTCATTTTAATTAATGGGGCATGAGTGCAGCACTATATTAAGTTTGTTTTGTTATTGTATCTGTAAAAATAATTAATTTTTTTGTTCGACTTTGTTGTCAGTACATAACATACTTTCTATTCAACATAATATATTCAATATGTATTATAAAACTAATATTTTTCATTAATTACACTAATTATTTAAGCTGCAGGTCCTTTTTATACACGTAATATTTATTTTTATTCGATATTTCGCTACTACTTTGATTAGCTTCTTTAAGAAAACTGGTTTTTGCTAATGTGTGTGGCTTTGTATCAGTTGTTGTCGGAAGATTTCAGTGGCGAAGGCATATTCACTAGTCACTGAACAGTAACAGTAAACAATTCCTAAAAATGGGTACTGGAACGAAGCTTAAACAAATTTAATACGTCTCCTTGTCATCAGAGCAGCTATAACAATGATATAAAACAAAGAACTTGCGAAAGCAGAGTTGTAAGATAGTGAGCTTCACCAACTGACATTTCTCCTACTATCCCTTTCCTCTAGTTCCAGCACAATGCTTCATCCTCTGAGTGCTGGCCAAGATAAAAAAAAATTGGGGAACCTGGATATATATCAAATTTAATTAAAAAGTATAATTTTCAAAATTGTAAGGCTGTGAAAATTCCAATACAAACAGATATTAAATTAGACAAAAAAACCAACAATTTCCGGGGAGGCAGAAAAAATAGATCAAAAGTTTTATCAAGAAATTATTGGATCTTTACTTTACTTGTTATTATATAGTAGACCTGATATTTCGTGTGCTGTTAGTATGCTATCACAATTTTCTGTTGACCCTCGTATACAACATTTAAATTCGTCTTACTATATTATTAAAAATTTAAATTCTACAAAGAATGCTGAATTGAAGTACAAGAAAAATAATTTATCACTTGTTGGTTTTTGTGATGCGAATTGGGCTGAAGATGTAAATAATAGAAGATCTCAATCAGGTTTTTGCTTTTTCTTGGGATTCTAAGAAGCAAAAGGTTATAGCAACATCCAGTGCAGAAACTGAATAAGTAGCATTAAGTGAAGCAACTAAAAAAACTCCTCATTTGAGTTACATTCTGGAAGACCTTGGATATACCGGTCATAAACCTGTAATGATATACATATTTTCGCGAAGTGCTCAAAGAAAGGCTGAATTTAGTTCAAATCATTCCCCTACTAAACACATCCATTATAAGTACCACTATGTGAAATATGCTAAATAAATAAAATGTTAGCGAAGGTGTTTGAATTCCTTATAACTTTTTTATTATGAGTTCTCTTTTTTTGTTTTCAGTATTTTGTAAAGAAGACTTGGGGAACTTAAAATGGAACAGTACACAATTGAACAACGTGCCCAAATCGTTGAATTTTTTTTCAGATGAAAATCATGATTTTATTCATAATTTAATTATGAGCGACGAAGCTCATTTCCAATTGAATAGGTTTCAGAATTACACCCACTTAAGTGTAGCGTTTGGTGCGGTGTTTCGGCTGAAAGGATAATTGGCCCAAAATTTTTTGAAAATTAACAAGGCAGCATTTTTCAGCATTTTGTGAAGAAGACTTGAGGAATTTATTATGAATCATTACACGATCGAACACAGCACATACTGCAGATGCCTCAATGGCTTTGTTAAGGGACATATTCGGCGAACACATTATTTCGTGCAGAAGCGATTTTAACTGACCTCCACGTTCACCAGATTTAACAGCTTCTGACAGTTTTCTTTGGGGATATTTGAAAGAAAGAGTGTACGTTAACAAACCAAGAACCATATTCCAACTAAAAACCAACATTCGAAATGAAATCATGGCCATTACACCCGAAATTTTGCGAAAAGTTACGGAAAATATACTAAAAAAAAGCACGTATGTGCGAAGCAGAAAATGGACATCACTTATAGGATATAATTTTTCAAAGCTAATTGCAAAAAATCCACCAATAATATACTGTATTTAAAAAAAAATAATAATCGCATAAATAAAAACGTTATAAACCATTTAAACCATATAGCTCATTCTGCGCCACCCTGTAATTGCTTGAAATACGCATTCTAGTGCGTTTGTCTTTTTGGTTACATAAAGCAATGCTTCTTACCAGCTCACCGCGAACAAAAATCATGTATTATAAAAGCACAATTGCAAGTGGTTTTATTATGTTGTCTCCCTTACAAAAATGTTTCCAGGCGAGCACTAATTTTTGCTGGGTAGTTGTGAAAACCCAGCGAAAACTAGAGCTTAACTGCAAGCATTTTATAAGGAAAAACTTCTAAAACAAAACGGAATCACATGTAATGCGCTTTTCTAATGCATGATTTTTGTTCGTGAGGAGCCAAGCAATCTTTTCTATATCAAAGAGACATAACCTTACTCTTGTGCATTACTTTTGGCAGCATTTTTGTGCTCCTAAAGGAAAGCGTAATTTAGATGATTTTTTTCAATATAGCGGATTAACTTTTAGCATTATATAATTTCCATAAAGAAGAAAAAATTTAAAAAAGATTTGAGATAAATTCATTTAATTACGAATTAGTTTACGCTTTTGTTCTTAAATTTAGATTTTAGTACAGCTGTTTATGTACTAAATGAATAAACAAATATGCGAAAAAACAGCTTATCGTAATTCCTTGAAAATCTCAAATTTCCGTAAAATAAATATCATATTGCGGAACTCGTAATAGTAAATGATAAATATGCTGCCATCCAAATGCACTTACAGGTCTTCATCGTCATATCACACTTGCCAGACAATGCAACAGTTACTGCAACTGGGTCAGTAGTAGACGTTTTAAATGCTTTTGATCACGTAAATAAAGAAGACGAATAACTATTAAAAAAAAACCAAAATCTTTGTATTCATTTCCAAATACTGTGTGCAACAAAATAATTCATATATAGTTTGTTATGCATGTGTTATATTAAATTAAAGTTTAAATTTTACTGCCATATTCATAGAAATATTTTTGGTTTTTAAAAAGGTGTAAAAATTAAATTTTGTATGGCAATTTATTTAAACTGTTTTATGGAATATGTTTTATGTATGTGTGAGTTGCATGAGTAGCGTTCATAAACGACGTTTATTTGTAAAACATTTCTCTGCAAAGTAGATTTGCTCCTAAAACCTACTCCGTATTGCATCCACAGTTTATCGAATAAAGCTTTTCAATATGCGTTTAAGAAAGTAGTATTAAGAACAGTAGCCAACTCACAATTAATTTCCTTCCGACAACAACTAACACAAACACACTCTAATGCACATCAGAAAAAATGCGAAATGTTTTAATGACTGTCCGAAACTGGGCTCGGTTTTGTAGTCAACGCAGACTATTTGAGCCATCGCCAACCTAAATTCTGAACGGGTTTTTTAATTTTGTTTGCACTAAAGCACTTGTAGCAGACTTATTACGTCCAGAATAAGTGTAGCAAACGTATACTATTTCTTTTATTTTAGTTTATTTGTATCAGTGCAGCCTGTGTATTTTGTTAGTGTAGAGTAAAAATTTACTATACAATTTTGTGAAATTTAATGATGCAAGACCATTTGCAGAAGACTGTAGTCTACATAATTAATATTTTTCATTCAAAAATTTAAGAGTTTTAAACTGCCAAAAATTGCCGTGCCCTTTATCCCTGAGCCCGTCCACCACGCCGGTACCGCTCTCGCATTGATTCGGGAGGGGCTCTCTCCTGTTCTTATGAAACCACCATCGTCGTGCCTACGTCTAGGTCCCGTTTTTTGTTCCGCAACACACTCTCTACATATCTTCCTATAAGAACCCAATTATTCTCGTTCTGCGCCGTGGCCGCTATTATGTTCTCCGGAGTAATTTCACCAACGTCAACGGCTATATTAGGGCAAACTGATTTACTAGTACAAGCAGCAGCAACCTCAGCTAGGAAGTTATAGAGCATCTAAGTTCCAATGATATAAATGAAAATGTGAATGAAGAAAACCACTACGAACAAGGAGAATTTTTATCCGCTAGTTCAATAAATATTTTGAGTCAAATGTGACTAGAAAATGAATTGCAGTTAACTAATACATTTAACATTAACTGTCAGTTATTATACTATTTGTAATTTAAAATTTTAATATTCTTCTTCAGTACATAAAAGCTATGTGTAACATTAAACAGCTTATTTTAATGCAATGGTGATACTGAAATTGGTAGATCACTAAATTACTTGAAGAACCAAACCAACTTTAGTTATAAACATTGCTTGCAGACAGTATGCTACAAGTAAATCTTAGAAACATGATTTAAATAGCAGATTGGCAGATTTTTACGCAACAACGTCGAGTTTGTACTTTTAATAATTGATAAAGAAGCAATGAAATTGAATTTATTTTTTAAATAAGTACCTTTATTTTTATTTTTTTTAGTTATTAGTTAACTATATGGGTAGTTAGTTAACTTTTGGGTAACTAACTTTAAGTTATTGGAAAAGAAATGAGTCAGTTATCTCCTTTAAAAATAATGCAAGTGTTAACCACCATCAATTGCAAAAAAGTTTGCTTAAAATTAATTGCAATTTACCGGAGTTGCCGGCAGGTGTGTTGCTAGTTTGTTAAAATATCAAAATGTTTCGAGCAGTGGAACTTGCGTTTCGTAGTGACTGCAAAGAGTTCAACAACATTTATAAAAAAAAAAAGGAAATTTAATTAAAATGTTCTATTTACATTTTTTTTGGGAAATGTCCATTACATTTAAAACAATTATGAGCTTTTAATAAAAATTTATACATAAATTAGATTTCACCAACGATTAAAATTCTTTGCACGTGTTGCTTTTTTTCTTTTTGACGAGAAAAACGTACTACACGAACACAAACAAGTTGGTAATGGTTACGTTTTTTACAAAAATAAATTTACATTCGCCATGTACAGGCGACGTTCATATTTATACGCGAGTTATAGGCATATTGTATTCTACAAACAAACAAACCTAAATCAAATGATAATTGCAACGCCTGTCAAAAATCGTATATGAAACAATCTGACTACCGTTTTTCTTAAAATATCACACTCGATATACAATTTTTTATGTTTTTATTTAAGATAGTTTTTAAGTTTGTATATTCCTTTGCCTTTTGTTATGGCTACAAAGAACTCCGCTCCTGGTTTTGTAATTTTTTTCTTTGCATGCATAAAAATACAACCATGCAATGAAAAGTAGAAACGTTTAAAAAAAATTTCTAAAAATGAAAGCTTTCCTACGATGATAAAGGCTCTTTCACACTATAACACAAGTCTTACGACTTTCATAATACTTTGTAAGATTGAAATCTAATGAGTTTTGATGCGACTGCCAAAAAATCTAAACTAATATTACATTTTGCTTGCACACTATCCCACTTGAAATAAAATCAAAAGTATAAAAAGTAAGAACAAGGCCAGTTTAGAAGCAAATGACTTTTTTGTTGTTTTGTTATTTTCTTTGGTTGCTTTGTGTTTTTGTGTACACATCCCCGATAAAAAGAAAAGTATAAGCTTTTTGAAAATTTTTAAAAAATGGTGAGAGCATACGACTGTCAAATTTCCATCCGTATTTTGGTCAGATTGATAACGTATTGTTTTTACCCTATTACACTTTCCCATTTGATTTAAGTTTCTAACATGTCGTTTTACTCAGTATTACAATGTTGAAGGGTTTTAAATGACTATCCGAATTTTATGGCAGAATAATAACATAATATTTTCACACTAATACACTTTCTCATATGATTTAATTTTTGGCAAGTCGTATTACTCAGTATTATAGTGTGAAACCTGCTTTAGTAATTTTTTTTTTGTCAGGGTTAGGCTTTTTCAAAACATAATATACACTTTGGTTTGATTCAGGTTAACTTTTGATAACCACTGTACTTATTTTTCTTTAAATTTTTTAGTTTTTTTTCTAATACATGGATATTTATTTTCTTTTTTCAATTTGTCAACAAACAAAGTTAATACCAGCAATGCATATGCCCAATGACGTACAGTTGCACAAATATGTATGTATGTGCGTACGATTTCTACAGATAAACTAAGCCCAAGCCTAACAAAAGTAAAGACATACCCCTATTTGTAATACAGAAGAAGGCACCTACGGCATAGTAGTGATTTCTTGGTTTGAATTGGAAATGTAATTCAACACGTATAACACAAACGAATATTTTCTTCACATTTGACATTCTTTTCTTCCATTCGCTTACTTCTATAAAAAAAAATATTTTAAGCTCATTCCTAGCATGAACCTTGACAAAAGTCATGAATTAGTAGAAATTTTAGTTCATTCATATTTATTTTTCCAATAAACATCTACGGAGCTACGACAATTATTCAGCCAATAAAGTTTTTTTTTTCATTTCTAATTGTTTTATTTCTCTTTAGTACGCACAACAATTCGTAAACGCCGACTGTACTTTTATGATCATATGCATGTATGTACTCGTATGTCTTGTGATCAATTAAATTGATACGTTATGGAATAATAAACTTTATACTACTTATTTTCCTTTGTCGTGTCGTTTCATGAGAAATTCAATAAACAGAAAAGTCTTTGTTATTCGATTAAGAGTGTACAATTGAGTTCTATTAAAACATGTGAAGAATGTGAGCCAGACTTCTGAAGTATGCGTAAAAAGTATATAGAGTATGCCGAAACTCTATTCCTACACCAGTCATATTTTTTTTTAATAAAAGGTAGGATTACAATTAATTGTTGTTTATAAATTTATACCCCCATATTTCTAAAATTTTAATTGATTTTGAAATGTCTTTTATTTAAAATTTTTCATAAAAAATTTTCTTAAAATAGATTTCAAATACATTTAGTGCTTTTATGAATATGGCCCTTAATATTTATTTCCAAGAACATACCGAAACAAATAAATTTTTTATTATTATAGCTCTGGTAATTTATTTACTTTCAAGGTTTTCACAACATCTATATTAGCTTTTACCTGCGGCTTAGCTCAAGTCCAACTTGTCTCTCCCTACAAACCATCTTCCGAATATTTCCAACTATAAATAGAACAAATTATCCAAATCGATGCAACAGTTCTCCTGTGATTTATTTATTTTTTATTTATATACAGATAGATGCAATTTTTTAAAATATGTACGTCCTATGTGTACTTCTATATTCAGATCTATATTTCAAATATTATGACAATCACTTCTATAGTTTCGAAGAGACATACATATATAGCCCCTTACGCCCCCTTCTGGTACAATTTTTTTTAATTTACTTTTGTGTCCTTTTAGGCTCAGTTATTTCCATGTTTTGAATTTCATCCCATTGTGTTCAGATAGCTTTGAATAGTCTTATATCGTCACCTCGTCACGAAATACAAATGTACAGGGTCGCCTAAGAGGAGAGAAAGTGTTTGAATTCCTTATAACTTTTTTATTATAATTTTTTTGGATTTAGTATTTTGTAAAGAAGACAATTAAAAATGAAACAGTACACAACTGAACAACGTGCCAAAATCGTTGAACATTATTTCAGAAAAAATTCATGATTTTATTCATAAATTACTTATGTGCGACGAATACCATTTCCAATTGAATAAGTTCGGTAATAGACGATGGCACGATGGATGGTAGTCTGCACGTTGACTACAAAACCAAGAATAGACCTGGGTTCAACTCCAGTTTCAGACTAATATTAAAACAAAAAAAACATCTCGCATTTTTCTGCATTAGTGTGTCTTTGTGTGTCAGTTGTTGTCGGAAGACTTCAGTGTCGAAGGCATAGTCACTGGTCACTGAACAATACCGGCTTCAGCTGATAGCAATCCACAATCGCATCAGAACGCCCTCCTTCGTCGGTATTGTGTAGCACCGGCGAAGTAAAATAATAATAAAAATGGCTACTAAACCGAAGCTTCAGCACTGCTACGAGTATAAACAAAGAACGTGCGAAAGCAGAGCTATAAAATAATTAATTAAGCTTCCACCTCCTGTCGTTTCTCCTACTATCCCTCTCCTATAGTTCCAGCACAATGCTTCGCATGTGGAGGAGTCATCTCCTGAATGCTGGTCGCTGATAAAAAAAAGGGCTACGGTGAGAATTTCACCCACTTAAGTGTACCGTTTGGTGCGGTGTTTCGTCTGAAAAGGATAATTGGCCCATATTTTTTTGAAAATTAACACGGCGGCGCCGTTTCCATCACTGTTGTTAGATATCGGACAATGTTGCAATTTTTTTAACGCCAGCCGTGGAAAACCATTCGCAAGTAATCGTTCAACAGGATGTAGCAAAAGCGCACACTGCGAGAGACACAATGGCTCTTTGAGCTCCAAACCCTTCGGTAATTTTGGGCCACCATGTATATATCTTTTTTTAATTCTCCTGGCTGTTTATTACTCCACAAATATTTTTCTATATCGACTCACGGAACTAAATGTGTGTGTGTATGTACTATATGCAACATATCAAAATAATCGGATGAAAACGGAAAAGTATTATATTTAAAAAAAACCCTTTAAAAAGCAAATTTTTCGCACCTGGCAACACTGTTGTGCACTTAGTAAAAAGAATATATAGATATTCACGGGAGCAGATGGGGAGAAGTATGTCTTACACCGTCTTAAAAAACCGAGGCACTTGAATGCTTCCTTTGAGACCTGAAAAATGTTCTCAGTCCATCGAACATCGCACTGAATTTTCATGGCAAGAACTGCAAGAGCTTCTGATTCCTGAATGTTTATACCGCCCATAACTACAGATAAGATAGCGCAATCAGGCATGCGTCGATGCGTAAGCATGCAGCATTGGGTCTTTTTAGCATTGAAATCGAACCTTTTTGGCTGACCCCATTCCGATATTCTCGTGAGATCACCATTTATCGAATTATTTATATTCTGCCTCGTTGCCACGATCATATTTGACGTAGCACTACGATTAAATGAATATGAATAGCAGATACTGCTGTCATCTGCGAAAGAGTGGATAGGGTTGGAAGTTTGACATAGAAGGTCATTAAGAAAAATAAGAAATAGGGTAGGAGAAAGAATGGAGTCTTGTGGTACCCCTGAATTAATCTTGAACTCCCTGAGAAAGCTCGATATAAATCGAGAGAAGATATCACCGACATCAAAACAATAAGTTTAGACAAGAGTGCTCCATTCCACAATCTGTCAAATGCTTTGGAAATATCTAGAAGCACTATCTTAATTTCGCCGAAATGGTAGATGGATCGACATCATTTTTCCGAAAGGAAGGCCAATAAGTCTCCCGTGCAACGTCTACCTGCTGTATTGCAGTCTGAGCTAATCGCTGCTTGAACGACTGCCGGTGATCAGTGGTACTCCTTCATCACCAAACAGTCTAGCAGCAACCAACACAATGGCATCAACAATACAAAAGATTTAGTCGGGTATGGTAAGGAGATTGAGCACAATGACAAGAAAAAAGGCCGTAAAAGCCCTGATCCGGTCACCGTGACTCGAAGTGACATCAGTGGTTGGTGGTGTCAACACTGATTTATATTCTTCGCCCGTCACTGGTATAGCAGTTTTCCCTCTTTTATTTTTTCTTAGTTATTCCACTATTTAATTGTTATTGTTTTTTGTATTTTATTTAACTTTATTGTTTTTGTTATTTGTTAATGTAAGTAAATTGTTTAAATTTTTTTAAGTTTATTTTGTTTCTTTGTTTGTCACTATGTTATTTATTTATTTATTTTTTTCACTTGTTCTTTTTTTAATGTGAAGGTCTTTCGAATTTAACTATTTTAATTATATTTATTTCAACACGGAACAGCGGACCAAAGGAAGACGCGTGTCTACCAGACGAACGAATAAACACATGTCCCGCTTGAACTGAGCTTTGCTTTTAAGCGAATGTTCGCTAAAGTAATGAATTTAGGCTGAAGTCTCTTGTTGCCTACTATTTGGGTCCAATACATATAAAGGTACTTGCCGATTTCCTAAAGACCGATCATTGTGGTTATTTGCCACTCCTACAAGAAGTACCCTTGCTTTCGACCGAAAATGGCGGATCTAGAGAGCAAAACTTGATCAAATCCGTAATTCCAGGTGTCATTCGTTCAACAAAATTGTGGAACACCAGATGGTTAGACGGTTAGATGGTCTCGCTGGCGTGGTCCTAGTTTTAAAAAAAGTAAATCCTATGACCTTCCCGGAGTTGCACAATTGCCAATGTGTCTTTTAAACTCAAATACATTCCAGTTTTAAAATTCATCAAAATCGGCTATGTAGTTTTGGAGCGGACGAAATTTTCCCGCTATCGCCCTCTTCGTCCTACATTTGGAAATATATATTACCTATGAACATTTTTAGATGCAGATGTTCTAAATTTCATTAAAATCAGTTTGAACGTTTCGTAGGGCCAGAAATTTCCCCCCTATCGCCCTCCTTGTCCTAGTTTTAAAAAAAAGTAATACACTATAACCTTTCCGGAGTTGCACAGACTAATTTTACCAAATTTCATAGCGATTGGTCCACAAATGGCGAAGTTTATATTAGAAAATTTTTTAAAAACCATGTGAAAGGGGTAGCATTATTAAAAAAGTAGGCGTAAAGGTGGGCGTGATTAAAAAAAAAATATCCCATAATTTATTCAAGAGTCCCAGTTATATGGTGTGAAAATTTCAGGAAGATCGGTCCAGCGGTTTGAGCTCCTATAAGGTACAAACAAACAAACCCACAAACAAACAAACCCACAAACAAAGAAGCACACATTCAACTTTATATATATAGATTTTATTTCGACGGTGCTACACAATGCTGACGAAGGAAAGCGCTATGATGTGCCTGTGGATTGGTTACACCTGACACCGGTACTGTTCAGTGACCACTGAAACCTTCCGACAACAACTGACACAAAGCCACACTATTGAACATCACAAAAAATGTGAAAAGTTTTTATGAATAAGTCTGAAACTGAACCCGGGACTTTTTAGTTTTTTAGTCAACGTGCAGACTATTTCAGCCATCACTTAGGGATATAAAAAATAGCTTAACCCATTCTCAGGCCCAGCAAATAAACATAGAAAATTTCATTAAAATCGACCATGCTGTTACGGAGGAGTTTGGTTGCAATATTCCATGTGATAATTGCTAAAACCAAACTAAATCAAAGACTCAAATTGTAAACCGTGTTGGCAAACTCTACCATAACGGAACGACATGCATTTTTCTTTCCGAATAGTTTTCGAATATTTGAATATTTAAAAAAACCGGTTACGGTTTTGCAAATTCAGAAAAAACCGGCTACGAAAAATATTAATATACAAAAAATATTATAGTAATAAAACTAAAAATAAAATAGTAATTGTTATACTTCAGATACAAGGCAGAGGTGAGTATGTACATGTTTGTATTTCTTCTATTGCTAGGTGCATATGATATGATGTAATGATGAAAAAATTTTAAATTTATTTTTTTGTGTTCCTTCTTATTTAGTTCTAAACAAAACACATTTTAAAACAAATTAAAAAACAATAAGCAATAATAAAAAATTGAATAACAACAAAATAACTCGTATGTACTCAGTTTTGCTCATACTGATACTCTCAACTAAATTAGTTGAAACATTTAAAATTTACCGTTATTTTTCGATTTTGGTTGCTGTAGCCTTGAGTTTTGTTAATATTTACTTTATTTTTAAATTATAACTAATTGAATAACTTTGTATACCAAGAAGTGCCGTTTTTTTAATTGAAACAATGAAGAGACTATCGCGTCCCATGGAGAATTCTATTGTAGGTAAGACAAAGGCTGGCTCTTCATCTCGTATAAGAACTTAATTTAAGCCAATCAGTGGTCATTAAAGTGCTAAAACGGCGAAATGTAGCTCCGCAAGGGCAGAATAGAGGTCGTCGAAAGCTATTAACTGATGAGGACACACGCCTTGTGAAGAGAATGATGAGAGGGGACACGTCTTTAACCGCAAAAGAAGCTTCCCTACCAATAAATAAGATTGTTAGCCGATGGACAGCAAGAAGAGCGCTACACAACATTGGATATGTGTCAGCTGTGAAGAAACGTAAACCTGCATTGTCACATAAAAATGTTTTGGTACGGCTAAAGTTCGCCAGGTAACACAAAGATTGAACTGTTGATGACTGGAAGCGTGTAATATGGTCAGATGAATCCAAATTCAACCGATACCATGCAAACAGTATTACTGGCGCCGACACCATATTAAACAAACGGTAAAGCACGGCGGAGGCAACATCATGGTGTGGGGTTATTTTACATGGTGGAATGTCCATTGAAAAAAATTTATGGTATTATGAAAAAGAAAGACTATTTGAACATATTGCAGACCCTTCTTCCCAATTTTGTAGCTATCAGCGCATATCCTGAGGAAGAGATTGCGTTTCAAATGGATGGAGAACCAAACACAACTCCAAAATCGTCAAGGAATAGTTGGCTGGGCAAAATTTTCAATTGATGCAGTGGCCTCCGCAAAGTCCCGACCTCAATCCAATTGAGAATTTGTGGGTAATTGTGAAAAGACGGTTGGGACAATATCGAACAGCTCCATCCAACTTATCAATGTTGAAAATTTTTTAACGTCAGCCGTGGAAAACCATTCGCAAGTAATGGTTCAACAGGATGGATCCACAGCGCACACTGCGAGAGACACAATGGCTCTTTAAACTCAAAGCCCTTCGGTAATTTTGGGCTACCATGTATATATCTTTTTTCAATTATCCTGGCTGTTTATTTCTCCAAAAATATTTTTCTATATCGACTCACGGAACTCAATGTGTGTATGTACTGCATATAGCATCAACTTTTCCACTTTTTAATTGGATTGTGGATTGACCTGAACCTGCGTTGAAAATTTCAGCTTTAATAGTTCCGGAAATCATGCTTTACTAACAAACACACAAACGATTTTATATATATATAGACTAAAGGTGTACCAATATTGATTTTGGGCACTGTATGTCATGTTATAGAAAATTAAGTTAAAATAAACAATTTATTGAATTCAAAATTAAGTAAACTTACATTTAAAGTAATTTAAAATTCTAATTTTTAATAACATACTCGTATTAATTCGAGAAAAATATTTTTATTGTTGTATTATTAAGTGTTCAACGGCGTTTAGACTGATTTGCTAAGTGTTTGATTCACTACCATACATATTTTTTTTTCTTAGACCGGCACTCAGGGGATGACCCCTGGGAGAAAGGATAGAGGGAGTAGAGTTTATTGACATTTGATTTAAATTTTCCTACGTCAAAAGTGACAGGAAAGACCTCTGCGGGTAGTCCATTCCACATACGTGCTGTTCGGCCAAAAAACGATGCGCTCTTAGTGATGAACGCGTCGTGCGCGTGAAAGAACGGGTTTCAGTTCCCTGATTTCATCAGAATACATCCCATTATAAAACGATAGAACAACGAAATGCACACCACGTTGCGACGATGCTCAAGAGAGTCATTAGAGTTGGCCTATCCTATGGACTCCTATGACTTTCTTTGCTCTTTCCAGTACACGGTCTTTGAAGAACCGGCCCTTATATGAGAGTTGTATCCTATTTTCGGTCGGATGTAAGCGGTATAAATAGTGTGGAGATCAGATGGGAAGTATGTCTTACACCGTCTTAAAAAACCAAAGCACTTGAATGCTTCCTTTGAGACCTGAAAAATTTCCTCAGTCCATCGAACATTGCACTGAATTTTCATGGCAAGAAATTCAAGAGCTTCTGATTCCTGCATGTTTATACCGCGCATAATTACAGATGAGGTAGCGCAATCGTACCTGTTCGGGTGACCGCATTCCGATATTCTCGTGAAATCCAAAACGCCGTAACTGCCAAAAATTTTAAATCGTTTATATTTTTTTTGAGAGCTGTATTTTTAATAATATCAACTCATTCAATCAAAATTTAGGTTTTGAATTTTTTTTCCGCCAGCCCTTTTGTATTTTAAGGCACGATATATACTTTTACTTGTTAAATTCTTATATATTTAAATAAATAAATCATATATTATTCACCTTCCTCATTTCGTACATTCAGAACATCTTTTATCGTATTGGAGTGTTTGAACCGAAGGTATTCATCAAGAAAAGTTGGACGAATACTGTTTTTTTTCACACATACTTAGCTTTTATATCTTTAAATTTAAGTGACGAAGTTTTTAATTCCTGAGAATATGCAAGAGATGGTCGCTGAGTACAAGCATACATCTCGATATTAATTATTTTAGCTTCGCTATTATCCAAGTAGCCATATTTAAGAGAAATTTTTTTTTTTTTTAAAGCAGAGCAGGGAAACAAATTTTAGTTTCATTTTCTTAGAAAAATACATTGCGAAAAATGTCTTCCAATTTAAAAAATCTGAATGTGCAATGAAATACATTCGAATCCACAGGGGTTTGTTCTTGCACTGCGAAAAACTATTGGCCACTCCCTAGAAGCCCATACTATTCGATTACGAACGAACGATTCTATAGAACTCCGAACAGCATCCACTGACATCATAGTATGCCCTGGTATGTCGTGATAACACGAATTAATAAAAAATTAAATCATGGCCAGCATGGTTTATTGCGATTTTGCCCCCTTCAACTATCACAATATAAGCTTAATTCCCGTACTGTCTTCCTCTTTCAATACAACCACGTATGCCATCTTTTTCACCCCATAAAATGCATATTTTCACGAATAAAAAAGAGTCATACTTTTACTAGGTATGATGTGTATTCAAAACTTTTTGTAAATCGAAGCTTACACACAAAAAAGAATTGTTTTCTATTCCTTTCTTTTGGTGTTATTTAAAGCTTAATATTTTTCTAATTCTATGGTAGCTCTCTTACGTATATTATTTTGCGGTCACTAATTTAGGCTTATGTGGGTTACGTTAAAATTGAAGGGTTCGTATTTCTCGATTCGATACTATATTTTACAGGACAACCTGTTGTTACTTACAGAACAATGTGCATCAGAAACGCAGTTTTGAAAAATATGTTGGTTACATTATTTTGGCGGTTAAGGCACGATATGTATATCTATACATGTCAAGCCTTTGTTGTAAATGTCGCGAAGTTCAACTTAAAATTTTTGAGTTAAGCGTTTTTAAAATTTATTTAAAGATTTTATTTTTTCGTTATAATATTCATCATAATATTTATAATAACATAAGTTTTATCTAACATAAAATTTACAATAAAAAAGGTTGTTTGTTTTTTGTCGAGATAAACAAATAGTAAAAAATTCGACAGCTATAGCACCGGTTTGAAGCCTGGTTAGAAAACCGAGCTGATCACCCTACTACTTAGTGATTCTTAAATAGTTTGTTTTAAATTAATACAGCGATTAATTGGCGATTTTATTACTTATGAATGAAATAAGAATAATTTACTTACCAGCTTTACTCGATGCATCTTTATCACCCTGTTCTTCCAGTCGATCTGTGAGCAATGAGTGTATGACACCGTATGTATTTATAATACCAAATATCACACCATTGCAGAGGAATGCACTGACCATAACCAACCATGCTCGCATTCCACCATCAGGTGGCTCTTGACCATGAATATCTCGACAACAGGGTGCTTCAATATGAACCTCCGTCATCTTCTCATTTTTACACCTTTTATTATTGCATATTTTCTGTTGTAGTGAGTCCACATTATTTACATATTGACCATTTAGCGTTGGCGGGCTGTCTCCATTTGGTAATCTGTTGTACTGGTCAATATGTACAACTTGTGCATTTGATTGGCCCGACTTTTCGTGGACTGGCTCGTTTTCTGCCATCTTTGATTTTGGATAATTATAGAAACTAAATTAGACAAATGATTCTGCAAGTATATTTAAAACAAAAATAGTATGAATAAATATTGCTTTAACTTGTCTAATAGTTTATAAATATGTATTTTTTTACCATTTAACTAATTAAAGCTACTGTCTACTATAGTTAATCTGCATTTAATTCATGTATAAAATTTATAGCACATAAAGTTGTGACAAAAAATTGCACTTCGTAATACAAATATTTCTTGGACAAATTATAAAAAAAAAATTAGAAGATAATAAAAATCATTTAATAATAATTCAAAATAGTGTTACATAAACTTTGTTGGCAATAACGGCAACGCAAAACTTCATCGTACAATGAAACACGACTTCATATCGATTTTGATTATCCGTGATTCGATTAACCGGCGACATTAATTATCCGGAAGGAAAAGAAATTGCTTTTGCATCGATTAAATTTTTTTTGCTTTGATTAACCGAGATTGCCTCTATTATCCGGGATTATAAGCACAATTTTTTCCCTTATTTTTGAACTATGAAAGCAATAAAACGAATAAATGCATATGTTGTGTTCGAAAAATATTCATGTGTTTAATTTAGAAACTTGAGAAGTGCGGATTAATTTTTTTTTTTAATTTACTTTTACAATGACGTCCTTTTCCTAAGACATTTACTAAAATCCTTGAATAATCACTTATTAATTATTAAAAATTTTAATTAAATACTACTCAAAATTGGTACTCAATTAACCGGGAAAATTTATTATCCACAATGCTCCCGGTCCCAAACATTTCGAATCGAGGCCCCACTATATGATTTTCAATGGGACCATAATATTTTGGACCCAAGTAGGCTGAGACCTTCCTTTACATTTACATCAGCAACCTGCCGACCAAAACAAACCTAATGCTTCTTTTAGACCTGAAAATCACACTGAATCGTCTTGCCAAGAACATCCATATTTACAGGCGATCGGGCATGCATCGGTGTATAAGCATACAGCATTAGGTCTTTTAAGCCTTGAAATCGACCCTGTTCGCGTTACCATATTGTGATATTTTTGTTAGGTAACTATTCACTCATATTCTGCCTCAGCTCCGCAATAACAGCCGATGTTGGCCTACGGCCAAATGAATATGAGTGGCAAATGCTGCTGTCATCTGCAAAAGAGTGGATAGTGTTGGAATAGAATATAAGGTCATTAAGAAAGAGAAGAAATAGGGCAGAAGAAAGAATGGAACCTTGCGGTACCCCCGACTTTATCTTTAACTCGTTAGATGGGACCTCGTCTATAACAACTCTTATAGCGCGATCACTGAGAAAGCTCGATATAATTCGAGAGAAGATACCACCGACACCAAAACCAATAAGTTTGTATAAAAGCACCCCATACCATACTCTATCAAATATTTCAGAGCCACGAGAAGTGAAATATCGTAGTGCCTCCATTTAAGGGCATTTAAGGCGATTACTGCCTGCAATTGGCGATGGCCGCTGCTTTTGACTGAAAATGGCGGATATAGAGAGGAAAATTCGATAAAACCCGACAGCAGTGCTTCGGACCCAATAATAATAATCCAGAGCTACGCCTTTACTTTTGCAGTTCCATTCACCATTTTTGCGAAAGGAAAGGCGTTCGTAGAGCGTCTTATACTTTTAGTGGTGCGAACCATGATATTAAAAATTTTTTTTTTATGTTGGACCAGCACTCAGGAGAAGACTCCTACACATGCGGTGCATTGTGGTGGACCTAGAGGAAAGGGATAGTAGGAGAAAAGGCAGAAGCTTCACTATCTTACAACACTGTTTTTGCACGTTATTTCTTTTTATAGCAGTATTGTAACGTCTCTGATGTCAAGGACAAGAACAAAATTGCAAGTGCCAGTCTTCAATTTGCACAATATACACAAAGTTTTGGTCCCTGCACAGGATTTTACTGCACAAAAGATTCGACGAAATATTACTTTCCAGGGTTAAAAAATTATATATTTATTACTACAAGCTGGGCCAAAAGAAATCGCCCCATTGGAATATGCTCTTATTTTTGCAAATGATGGCCAATGTCAAATCTGTTTTAACATTTGTGAACTAGACAGATGTAGAATACAAATGAACAAGCCATGGAGCGATACACTCCCCAAGAACCCGGAATAATCGTGTCTATTTTTTTGGGTAACAATTCGTCTGAGGTGTTGGCGCAGCGCGAATTCCGTCGCCGATTCCCCGGTCGTCCGACACCGACTGCGCAAACACTGCGCCGTTTGGCCACCAACCTTGAAGAGTATGGGACCACACAAGACGCTGCCAAGAGTGGCCGGCCCCGGAGCGCTCGTTCTGCCGAGAATTCGCTGCTCTTGCCGAGGATGTCGGGCTGTCGCCAGAAACATCGAGCAGACGCCGTGCCTCACAATTAGCCATCAGCAGGTCGTCCCTAAGGCGAATTTTGGTCAAAGACCTGCGCATGTTCCCGTACAAAGTCCAGTCTGTGAATCAGCTGCTGGTCAAACGACAACAGTGGACGGTGCGCGCTATAGGTCCATGTTAACCGAGTTTTTTCTGCCGCAATTGAACGAATTAAGACTGGAGGACATGTGGTTTCAACAGGACGGAGCAACAGCACACACTGCTCTAGCCACAACCGATATTCTGAAGGCGGCGTTCCCGGGTCGCTTCATCTCTCTTTTTGGCGATTTGTACTGGCCCGCAAAATCGCCCAATTTAACCGTTCCAGACTTTTTTGTGGGGTTTTTTGAAGTCCCGTGTTTATGTGAACAAGCCCGAGACCCTGGAAGGCCTCAAGGACAACATTCGACACGAGTGCGAGAAGCTGATGGCGAGTAGTCAGCGTGTTGGCTCTGCAACCAGAAAGACCCAGGTTCGATTCCCAGCCGGGTCAAATCAGAAAAAAAAATTTTTTCTGAGTTTTCTGTGCTACAGCACCCTCCTTCGTCGGTATTTGAGCAATAAAACGTCGGCGAAGTAAAATAATAAATAAAATGGCTCCATTAGCTTAAAAATAATGCGTCAAAAAACATCAGAGACGCCGCAACTTTGCTTTATAATTTACACGCAACTGCAGAGTTGTGCAAGAATTAAGCTCTATCTTCCTACCACTTTCACCACCTGTCTATTTCTTCCCTATCCTTCTCTCTAGTTCCAGTGCAATGCATTGCATATGTAGGGGATAGCCCCTGAGCACTGGTCCAAGATAAAAAAAAAAAAAAAAAAAAAAAGCTGTCGCCCGAAGTTCTCGCCGATGTGATGAAAAATGCCATAAAACGAGCCCGTATAGCAATCAATTGTGACGGCGCCCATTTGGCCGATATCATCTTCTCTACTTGACCAATAAAATTCTAAAGGTTCAGATAAACATAATCAAAAAACCGAATCGAAGTTTTTCATTTAGAAAAAAAATGAGAGCCAAACAACATCGGATGACTTCTTTTGGCCCACCTTGTATAAACACACTATCTAAAATTCAAAAAGTCACACAGAGTTCACATTTCGACGACCCTTATAAGAAACAAACAAACTTACATAAAGCGCAGTAAGCTAAACATGCGGACACAGGAAGAGTAAAATTATATTTGATTTCGCCTTAATGATAATTTTTTTTATTCCATTCAAAATCGTAAATTCACATTGAAATAATAAAATCAATACGATAAGATAGATTGCATGAATTTTCTTGACATCAATTCATATATATAATTCAATAATTGCAATCAAATCCAGTAATTGCAATCAAAATTTTGGTTCTCTTCAAATGAAACTCGTTCTTCTAGAAATAAAACTAACTCTGATATTTTTGAATTGCCTACAGTTTAAATTTTTTGTTACAAAACTTTCTGTATATACATATGTATATAGTATGTATATTATTTCGTTGGTTGTGATTTCATGTGAACTTGATTAAAAGCGCATGATTATAATATATGTGGAATAGACTACCCGCAGAGGTCTTTCCTGTCACTTTTGACGTGGGAATATTAAAATTGAATGTATATAACCAGTAGTCCCTCTACCCTCTTTCACAAAACTTTATTTCCTAGTTCCGGCACAATGAATGTGAATAGTTCCGATCCAAAAAAAAAATTTAATTAATTGCATTCAATGACTTCTAAAAGGAATGTTAACAAAAATTGCAATTCTGATAAGATTTAACTCTGAAATCATTTTGAAGAATGAAATCAGTTTGATTGAAAACGTTTTGATCCCTATTGATTGCAGTTTTTATAGCTCTGATGTGTATCCTAAAAAAAGTTTCCTAAGAAGAGAGCTTTCAAATAAACGACCGAGTATTGATATGTTGTGGGTGTCAGTAATTCGATATTTCTGAAAAGAAAATCATATATACCTTTAGGTAACTATTCTTCAACGTTAGTCAAAATTCATTACGAATATTTATCTATGTTTGTTACATGGTTTAGCTGATCTATATGCTCATTTCATTTTGTGATTACATCAAATAATCATATAGACCTTTGTTATATATTAATGTAATGTTGTTTAAAAAGTTCCTTACTGTAAGTAAACGAACTTGTATTAATATTAGCACATTATCGCTGAACAAAGACCATTTCCAAAGAAAATGTGACATTGAAAGTTTTGGCGTATTTTGTCCGTTGAATTTCTTTGTAGTATTATATTTGCAAGATCTGTATGACGATACAAGAATAGATGCACGGTAACACAGATCAAGCTATGACGTATTTATTGATTGATTTATTGACAATACACAATTAGCAGAACAAAAAATGAGGGTGGCGATAGCTGAGGTTGACTACAAAACCAAAAGTCTGGGTTTCGACCCCAGTTTCAGACTGTAATAAAAGCACTTCGCATTTTTCTGATGTATATTAGTGGGAATTTGGGTCAGTTGTTGTGAGAATATTTCCGTGACGAGGGCATAGTCACTGGGCACTGAACAGAACACCAGAGCGCCCTCCGTTGTCGGTATTGTGTAGTACCATCGGTAAAGTAAAATAATATATAAAATGTTTACCAAAAGCTTCAAAAATTAAATGAGTTTCCTTGATATCAGAGGCAACCCTGCTATAAAAAAAAACGTGTAAAAGCAGTATTGTAAAAATAATGAAGTTTTCTTCTATATATCCGTTTATCGCCTGTAATCTCTATCCCTTTTTCTTTCCTGGAAGTTAAGTTTCAGAAGTTCAGACTCTATCCCTTTTCCTTTCCTTGAAATTAACACCTAGTAGTAGGCAATCATTGCCTTAGTGTTACTTCTCTTTAAAAAAAACTGTCGGAATATTGTTCGTCTGGATCCCACACAACGATTTTCCTTTCCAAGTATTGAGATTTGACCTAGATTAAACTACCCGTGCCGCTCGTTGCTCAAAGATTGAAAATATCCAAATTTTTGGCCAAAAAGCTGACATATGGAGCTATAACTCCAGAACGGTAAATAATAAAAACGCGCTTAATATTTCAAAAGAAAACTAATGTTGTTCTTCAAAATTCATGTTCTATGCATAATTGTTGTAATTTTAAGTCAAACAGAGTTACAACAGCCTTTAGCGACAAAAACGTGACCTGGTACCACTAGAAGCATACTTCGTATATTTTGTTATCAAGTGATAAATTTTTCTTTTTTGGTATATTTTTTAGTATAAAGTGGAAATACAATAAAAACAAGGAAGAGTGCTATATTCGGCTGTGCCTTCACTGGTTCACTTTATTTCTGATATTCTTCTAAATTTCTGGATAGTCGTTTAGTAGTGCCCAATTTTTACATAATTACCACTATATAACTTCAAATAGCCAACTCAAGGTGCAAACCAAATTTCACCGTAAAGCTACCAAAAACGAATATTTTGATGCATTTGTGGCTTACGCCATTCTTGCGTGTCAGATCTTTTAAACAGAGGCTTACATCATTTTGTGCTGTAAGTATTTCATACATTTAAATGAAAGACTCAAATATTATTTAGATTTTATAGAAGTAGAAGATTCCGCAAATACTTTATTTTTAGTAAATAAAGCAAATCTGTCTGAAGAATAAAAGAAACCTTTAGTTGCCATCTCCTGAGTGCTGGTCCCAGATAAAAAAAAAGCATTAATATCGCGTCATTTTACAAAAAATAGTCACCCATATACGTAAAAGTTAGCAAACATTCTACCTTTTCTGAAATTTTGTATAATGTTTTTTAACAGAAATTGTAAAAAAAAAATTATTTGTTATACATTTTTTTGGTGTAGCAAATGATTCCTTTTATAAGAACAACTAAGTCTTTCCTACTATGTATTTTAACAATCAATTCAATTAAACTTGTCTCAGTTCTTTGTTTATTCTTTATATGTAAAATTTTAAATACATACATATAAAGAAAAATCGGATAAATATCTATATGTCGATTCTATCCCAACATTATTTTGTGTCAACACTGTTGTTCAAAAGATGATTTTTTTATTGGGTTAGTAAAAGAAAAAACATTATATAATTTCCATATAGAAATGCTCAAAAAGCAATGCTATACTTTCGCCTAAATGTACATATTAGTAAAAACAGCAGAGAATGAGGATTTGGCTTCTAAAAATTGTATGGAAAAAGTAGCAAGCACCATGCTATATGTTTATGAGTGCTAAAGCTGTATTTGTTTTATCACACCGTATACATATACATATGGCAATATTGCAATATTGTATTGCTAAAAAGGGTCGTTACACGACTTGTGTTAGTGTATTTGATAGTATTAGTGAGAAACTTGTGGTAAAGAGTAGTCTTTTTCTATTCAACCGATTTTTCTGAATTTAATTCGCCAGAGACTCAGGACTACTACTGGCCGATTAATACTAAAAAGAATTTTATGTGATGATTAGTTTGGCCGAAAACGGTATTTCAGAGGACACACACACAGACGGACATGGCTCTATAAACTTCTCTATTCATAACATTTCTGAAAATATATAAATTTATCTTCAGAAAGGAATATTAAAGAAATTTCACAGAGAATGACACTCTTATGTACACCCTTTACACTTAAAGTGAAGAGTATAAAACAAGTAATACTCATAAGTCTACTAACATTTTTTATTGTGAACGTTCGATGCGTACTTTAGTCAAACACATTTGTGCATATGAAAATTAACAAAAATTCCGAAGTCGGACGAAATTCGTCGTACGTGGCAAACTCTACGATAGATTTATTTCTATTTCATACGCCGATGAACAAATTAGCGCAGAGTTACCGTTTTTCATTTTAGTTTTCAAATATATTAGTAAATAAAGTTAATTTTTATTTTAATAAATGATTATTTGGGCGGATTGAGGTCCAGTAGTTGATTCAATTTTTGTGTCGAATACTCTTAATAGAATTTCCGAGATATGGTGACTGAGCACATTTTTCAGGTCTCAAAAGAAGCATTCAAGTGCCTCGGTTTTTTAAGACGGTGCAAGACATACTTCACCGCATCTGATCTCCTCACTATTTATACCGCCTACATCGGACCGAAAATGGAATACAACTCTCATGTTTGGGCCGGTGCTTCAAAGACTATTTTGAAGTTACTCAACCGTGTACAGGAGAGAGCGAAGAAACTCATAGGAGACAGTAGGGTAGCCAACTCTATTAACTCTCTTGAGCATCGTGGCAACGTTGGGGGGGGCGTTTCGTTGTTCTATCGTTACTATAATGGGATGTGTTCTGATGAAACCTTTGTGGTCAACTTGGCAGCGAACCGCACTACGCATTACAGGGAGAACTCATTTTTCAGCCGAACATCGCGTATGTGGAACAAACTCCCTGTCGAGATCTTTCCTGTCACTTATGACGTGGGAAAATTCAAATCAAATGTCAATAAACACTACTCCCTCTATCCTCCTTCCCATAACCTAATTTCCTAGTTCCAGCACAATGCATCGCAGGGGAAGGGTCATCCCCTGAGTGCTGGTCCAAGATAGAAAAAAAAAAAAAACTATGTCTGTATCGTTTCTGTGTCTGTTTTGGATGCATCACATGCCTGATTATTGTTTTAACTTTTTTTTATTCTATTTCCACTTTAAACTAAAAAATATACCAAAAAAAGCAAAATCGCAAAAATGCATACATATGTTGTGCATAGCCTATAGAAAATGTCGATAGTGTGACAGTACTGATTCATTCCTGACAGTGTAACCAGTACTACTACCAGTACCCTTTACAATGTTCTGAACTATAGGCATTTAACACGTGCGTGTCATTGGGAATGCACTAGTGCTATAAGTACTACTGACTACAAAGCAAAAATTATTTTTTTGCCTGGAAGTATTTTTGTATGGGAGACAATATAATGGAATCACTTGCAAATGCGCTTTTATAATGCATGATTTTTGTTAGCGATGAGCCGCTTAGAAGCTACACACCCAGAAGAATGCATTGCTTGTAGAATTTATACTGTTGCTTGGGAACATCTGTAGACAATGAATCCATACATTCACTAATATTTAATATTTAAAACTCCTTCGGACAACATTTTCTGAGTTTCACGAGCCCTGAAAATATTTTACATACATTTTCTGTTGAAGTAGATATTTCTATTCTGGTTTTAATGATTCGTATAAGCATTTTCCTTGTACCACCAAGATCGACATATCCATATCTCGCTTTTATACTCCATAATTTATTCTAATTTTAATAAATTACATACAAAGGAAAATTCTTGTATTTTCACCTTTTTAACATTTCAATTACAAAAAGGGGGCAATAATTGTATCATCACTTTAAAATTAATAATAAATTTTTTGGCACAATTGGCTAAAAATTACGGTTAGATGGAAATCGCATGAGATGATTTGCGTACTCGGTATATATCAAAATTAGAGATGGTGAATAATCATTAGTATCAATAGTGTTCTTTCCATAGGACTATCGATGGTGTTTGTGTCGAAAGCAATACTATTAATTGTTTTTAGCAAGTTACTAAAAAAGATGTTGGTTTCACTAATAAAAATTATTGAAAATATATCGTAACAGATAACTAACATTTAAAGAATGGAAAATTGACATATTTACTCGCAAAATTTAAATTCTCCCGCTTTTACTTATACTGCCAAATATTGTGGTGATTGTCAATATATTTTTTATTTAAGGAAGTTTTTTTGCTTCTCTTGTAAAATTTTTAATATGTTACATAAGGCTTTTTGCATTTTCTGTGATGATATACTCGTATATAAATATATAATGTAAGGTAGAATATAACTTATAACTAAAAAATAATAATTTATGAGTTTGGCAGTTAATTGCTATTTTGTTTTTTATAATAGACTAGCTATTACCCGCGGTTTTGCTCCCATTTTTATCTCCTTGGGTTATACAGTTTCGGAAAGGCATGTCTTACCCCTACGTCGCCTCCTGGTTCTATTTAAAAATATATATGTAGCATATGTGTCCTTCTAGACGCAAAAACATAAATACATTTAAATTTCATTAAAATTGGTTAGATGGTCTCGCTGGCATGGAAATTGCTCATACTTTCCCTCGTCGTCCTAGTTTTAAAGAATGTAATCAGTTTGAACGTTTCGAAGCGGCAGAATTTTCCCCCTATCGCCCTCCTGGTCCTACTTTTGAAAATGTACATATATAGCCTATATGAATTTTTGAACGGAAATCTATGTTCTAAATTTCATTAAAATCGGTTTGAACGTTTCGGAGGAGCAGAAAATTTCCCCCTAAAAAAGTAGGCATAAAGGTGGGCGTGATTAGAATAAAAGTAGCCTATAATTCATTCAAGAGTACCAATTATATGGTGTGATAATTTCAGGAAGATCGGTCCAGCGGTTTGTGCTCCTATAAGGTACAAACAAACAAACAAACAAGCCCACAAACAAACAAACATTCATTTATATATGTATAGATTATAAAACCTGAATATGTTTTATATACTTTGAAAATTATTTTATTTTAAATATTTCAATTGCAAAAACTAATTTTCATTTTCTCCAAAATATTATTTTATTTTTTATAAAAGATTATAAAAAGCTGGACATAAATAGTTCCAATTGCCGAAAATAAATGTATCACTAAAAAATAAAAATGGTTTTAATTTTAAAATTTTATAAAGGTGAATTTCAAAATCTAAATTTTCCATGCATGTCACATAATATTAATGCACATATTTATTGCTCTCTCTCTACAACTTATGCTGAGAACACAATTGGGTCGAACGACGAATTTTTCGATGCGAACTTCATCAGAAATACAACATATTTGTGCATATGAAAATTAACATAATTCCGAAGTCGGACGATAGATTTATTTCTGTTTCATACGCCGACGAACAAATTAGCACAGAGTTACCGTTTTTCATTTTAGTTGTCAAATACATTAGTAAATAAAATTAATTTTTATTGTAATAATTGATTAATATTTAATATACATATGTATATAATTTTAGTTAAATATACACAATTATTTCTGTTTCTAATTTCATATCGTCATATAAAACGTAAAACCATGTAACTACACTTTTTTAGATTATAAAGGAGAGGGAAAAAACTTGATAACAGGGTTAAGTAACCAAACTTCAAAACTCGCATAAAATTAAAAGAATCAGTTATATTTAGATAAAATAGTTTATTTTACATGCACATGCATTTTTAGATGGTACACAATATTCAATAGAGAAACCGATTTTTTAAATTTTATATGGTTTTACGTTTTATATAACGATACATATTAATGTTTAGTTTTTTTCGGATTTGACTGCTGTAATTTACGCAATGAACTTTCGTTGTGCTAGACGTCGTTCGTCCCAATTGTGTTTCCAGCATTATTAATATTTTCTCAAAACATATAATACACACGTGTTTAGTATTAATCACTCTATTGCATGCTGCCTCAAATAATATTTCGCTTTCTTTACAGAAATAATATGCACTCTCACTGTACACAGTATAAAAATTGATTTACTTTTAAGTTGTTTAATAGTTTTATTGTTTTCGTTTACTTTGAATTAAAGCCATAGATACGAGCACTTATTAAAATTTTCTTTTATTTATGTACATAGTATGTTTATCGTAAACTGTAAAATACAGGACACTATACACATATTTGTATCAGGAATAGCAAACAAAAAAATTAACAAAATTTCAGTTACAATTATTTTATTCCAATCGCAAATTTGTTGAAAAATAAGACGAATTCACTTTAAGTTCGTTCATTAATTACATTTACAAAAAAAACTTATTTAGTTTTCCCGAAAAAATATTAAAAATAAACTTATTTAAGCGCGCCACCTTTCCTTGCAGTGGTCACAAATGAAGTAAAACTATTTTTTATTCTTCTTACGTCAAATATTATATTGCTGATTCGCTTTAATAATAACGGGCGGCAGTTTTTATCACACACACTCGGGTGGCAAATACGAAATAATGTTTGTAAACAGAATAAATTAATATTTTGTGAATTTCTTACATGCGCACGAGTCAACACAATTTATGCGTTTGTGTCTGTAAAAAAAAATTGTCTGTTTTATAAATATCATTCATTGATCAATTATAGGTGCTTTATTTTAGAAGAGGAATTTTGTAAAATTAAAAAATATACATATAAAAATATGTAGGTTTTAATATTCATCCCGTTTTTTTTTAACACTAAAAACATAATCCGCGTATAATGTACGATGTGCGCCACGGCAATCTCAGGAGTACAACACGTCGTTGTGATAATCATTAAGCAATACACGATACAACCGTCGCACTATGGGCAAAAAAGCGATATTTTTGGCATTAATTGTAGTTTTAAAGGTAGATACTTAAAATTTTGCACGAATTTAACTAACACCAAAATGGAATTTTGGTTTTTTTTTTATTTGGACCACGCCCACTTTCGCCTCCCAATTAAAACATTAGGTCAGGGTTTGACATAAATTCGTTATTTTATTTTCGTTCTTTGAAATATATGTCACTAGAAAGCTGTTTCAAGAATCTGTAAGTTTGCATCTAAAAATATTTTATTTTATTAACCCATTAGGGACCAGTACTAAAAAAACAATTTCTTAACCTCACTTTTTGGATAAAACCACTTAAGTTCAATGCAGACTCAGATGATAGACAAGGCTTCATTCAGGCTTTTTGTTAAGATATAAAACTACTCATGATCCCTGAAAAAAAAATCATATGAGACAAATTCTAATATGCCTTTGTCATTTTACAAACCATTTATGAATATAGACTTCTAACTTAATCGTCTTCATTTTCTTCTTCCAACTCAATATTCTCCAGTCCAAAACTGTCAATTTCGTCGGCCTCATCGTCTTCTGCTTCATTTTCATTTTCATCACCTTCTAATGTGTCTGAAAAGTCAATACCAGGTGTTTCGAAAAGGGCAATGACTTCTCTGGGCAAGCTCTTCTCTTTGTTGATATTTTTTCGTTTTGTTAAACTTATGGTGGACATTTGTGGGTCTGAAGAATCCATTGCTCTATTAAAAACGTCTGTCATGTTATCCAATCGGCTACATTTCCTTGCATGCGATCTCCTGTCGCTTTTATACAGCTTGTTTCTTGCTTCTGATGCATTTTCTCCTAGAACTCCAACAGGAAGTATGCAAGTATCCATTATTTGGTGCCCATGTACCAAAACTTTGTGCACAGTTGGAGACATTGGATACCAAGAATACTTTTCAAAATACATATCGAATGTTTAGCCACAAAAGTTTTTGAATTTTTCTGTATCAATCTTATATTCACAAGAAATGGCAATCAATATAATGTAAAAGTGTTTGAAAATACTTAAATCGAAATTTAAAATGGAGGATAAGAGCTCAACATTTCTAAATAGTCTTCTTGCAGTATTTCCATCGTTGGTATTTCCACTGCCATTTTGTTTGGGTTTGTCTACATTGAGACTCATTTCCGTCCACAATCTTTCCTGAAGGTACTGTTTTCGCAAAGAGACTTTGACTTTGTCATCATTTTTAACACGCCATATCTCTAATTCCATTCTATACGAGCTTTTTAACACAAATTCAAAAAATCTTATCCATGCATGTAAAGGGCTAACGCCATATTTACGATTATTTGGTTTAACGCCAAAGATTTTCGAGTTGTAGTCATGGGTTTTTAACAGTTGATTTGGCTTAGCACCACATAGTGGGCAGGATTGACATGAGTTGGTACCAGTTAAAATATTCAGAACTTTACCATCTATAAGAGTCATATGCGCTTCGTATTTAACAAGAATATTTTTGCCCTTGTGTACATAGATGTGTTCTTGGATGTTTTTAATTTGAATATCTAACTTACTATTTTCACTTAAAATAAGTTCAGTTGTTTCTTTTATAAATTCTATTTTTAGAGGCCGACAGAATCTGACAGACTGTGGAGAGTTATTTAGCCAAATAACTCTATTTAGCTCATCTATTAATTTCAATGGAACTATGGTTGTCACAAAGAGTGAATGATCTAGTCCAATATGTTCATCCAATTGAAAACGTTGTTTATATGAACTCTGTCCTGTCGAACCATCAAACCCATAACTTACAATTAATTTGCAATGTGTTGGTGCAGCAACATCAAGGACGTCCTTTTGCATTTCAAGTATGCGATCAGCTGTATGGTCCAGCAAATTTTGCATTGTTACTTCTGTTTTAGTATCACAATAGCTGATTTCCTTAGGTCTGCATTTTAATTTTGATTTTACAATCTCGGAGTAAGGAGGATAAATGTCACATCCGTGCTGCTTATTTAATGTATTGCTGCTTTGTAAAGCCATTTTCAATTAAAAAAGCTAATGCCTCATCAGCAGTTATTGACAACGGATCACTCCTTTCCAGTGTCTTTATAATTCCTGTTAAGTTCTCGTTGCTAACAGCTTTTTTCAAAAGAAATGCAGTTTGTTTTTCGTTTGATTTTTTAGCTGAAACGGAAGCAGCGTGCAATAAAAGAGGTGTTGAATGTTTTTGTTCTGCGGCAAGCTCAGATGCTAACTTTCTCTTCAAACGAGGCCCTGCATCAGTATATTCTAAATGCTTCCGACCTCGTTTATTGCCGGGCAAGCCGCAATCACTTATTTCAATAGTTATATTGGATGCAAGCCAACGTGAATGTTTTTTTTTAAATCGTTCAAGTATTCGATTGCATTTTGGGAAATTTAAATTTATAAAAGCAATAAATTGCTTGACTTTTTGTTTAATTAACTGATGTTGCTCATCTGATAAGTTTTGTTGTGTAATATTTTCCAAAATAAATTCTTTTACACTATCTGCTTGTCGATTTTTGCTGCTCCAAACTTCAAGCAGTGTTGAATGGCAAAACTCGTATGAAACTACAAAATGAAGTTTTTTCCGAAAAGGAACAAAAAGGAGCAAAAAGTATCAATGATGTTTGATTATATACAGTTTGATTAATAACTTTTTTCAAAAATATTGCAAATACCTTTCTATACACAGAAGTTATATTCCACACAACACACGTATTTTTGTTAGTTTTAACCTATAATAACACACCAACAACACACTGAATTACTAGACAATAACACACAACTATTTTTTAAACTAGATCACAAATTGTTTTACATACCTTGTCTAACTTCTTCCATATTTAAACTTTTTCACAGTGTTTAAAATTAATGTTTTACTCACGATCAAAGTTTGTAAAAATTTCGCGCGCATTTTCTCTTCATAATGTAACCATGAAACAGCTGACTTTTTCCTTTCATAAAATAACAGGGTGCAACATACAAATTATAAAAAAAACGTTTATATAACCGTTAGAGAATACGAATTCAAAAAACGAAAGCAGATTTTAAATTTAAAACAAACAAAAAATTGAATTTATGCCAAAAATATCAACGTTTTACCCTTAGTGCGTCGTACCAACATTGCTAACAACCAAGTTATTTGCTTGTCGCACAACCGATACAATTTAATGTGCAATCTCATGTACATCATCATTTTGGCTGGAACTATAGGAAAGGAAAGTATGAGAAACGACAGGAGGTGACGCTTAATTAATTATTGTACAGCTCTACTTTCGCACGTTCTTTGGTTTGTTTATACTTGTAGCAAGGCTGAAGCTTCGGTTTAGTAGCCATTTTTATTATTATTTTACTTCCCCGGTGCTACACAATACCGACGAAGGAGGGCGTTCTGATGTGATTGTGGATTGCTATCAGCTGCAGCCGGTATTGTTCAATGACCAGTGACTATGCCTTCGCCACTGAAACCTTCCGACAACAACTGACACACAAAGACACACTAATGCACATCAGAAAAATGCGAGATGTTTATTTTTATTTTAAAATTTTAGTCTGAAACTGGGGTTGAACCCAGGTCTGTTTTTGGTTTAGTAGTCAACGTGCAGAGTACCATCCATCGTGCCATCGCTACCCTCTAAAAAAGACATTAAAAACATTATCACTTCCTTATACTATTATAAATATTAAAAAATTGTTTTCGAAAATATTTAAACTCTGTGTGAAACGAAAAATAGTGCAAAACGTAAACAATTAGTAACAGTAAGTTGATGAAAAAACGTACGTAAAGTACTGCAAAGACTATTTTTCAAGTTAGAATATACATATGTAAATAAAATAAGTAAGTATGCATTTGTGTTTACAGGAGCAATTTTTTACATTGCTTTTTGAAACGAAACGCTCGTGTTTGCTCGACAAGAATTTCTGACAAAAATTAACAATCATACGCTTCATGTGTTTTCGTCGCTATCTAATCGACGACTGAATGAAATTCATTTGGCACAATTGTTCCAAGCGGACGGCATCACTGCATTAGATATTATCGCGTATGCTATAATGGCGAGGCATTTCAGCAAGAGGTACATACCATCACTTTTAACATCTTTTGTATTTAACTAATATGTAACTTCAATAACGAATGTTTTTATTTTTCGTAAGCTCTGACGGGTTAAATAGATGTTATTAATGACTTTACAACAGGGAGGTAGTTGACACAAAGAGTACTGATGACGTGTGTAGTGGCACAGAAAATACGTACTCTACTCGACTGGCGTTGGAGATTAATTGTTCTTTTTCCCTTATTCTAATCAAAAATGTAATTTCTTCACAATATTGTGATAAATTAACTGTGAACTTGACAGAGAATTTTCATTCATTTTTATAACTTTTATTTTTTGCAACTCCATGTCATGGATTTGTAAAATTCAATAAAATTACGCACTTCAGTTGAGTTCTCATTTTGAATCGTCCGCATATAATATTAAATGTATTCAATGTTTACTGAAAGGTGGTCATACCAATAATAAACATATATGTATATTGCATGATTACAAAACAACGGTTTTGTACAACACGTCAAAAAATTTAAATTTTTAGATTTTTCCTACAAACAAAATTTAATACGATGGCAAGCTTTAGTTTATATGCACTGCTTTTTGCGGTATCTTGTCATATCCCAATAAACCATTTCGTTAGCTGAACTGGAGAATAAGATTACCATAAGTAATTTTCAATAACTTTTTATAAGCATACTTACTACATGCTTTACATAACAAAAGTTTTTAAATTACACTTGTTAAACGCTTTGGTGTTTGTTCATTGTTTCGGATTTAAGGCTGGCTTTGGCTCAGTGGTTAGCACGTTGGTTCAATCCGCGTCACACCAAAAAAGCGTTTTTTTCCTTATAACATTTTATTACCGTAAGCTTATTTTACATTTCTAAGCTTGTTGTAAACTATAAACAAGCAATATTATCGCAAAGTATCTCGGTGATTAAAATTCGAGGCAAATAAGCGTGAAAGTATTTAAGCGTAGGGTAATTAATCGGGTTATTCTGTACTAATTTTGAAATATAATGATTGAGTGAGTCAGAATTACACATGATTATCTTTCAGGTTTCCATAGAAATGGGAATCCTAACATGATGCAATTACTAAGGTAGCAGCATTAAAGCTTTTACAGGCATTCGTGTGTTTGTGCTTTGCGACATAAAATGTCAGAAAAAATTTTCACTCGCAATATTTAAGCACAAATAATATATTTTTTTCAAACAAAATACCAATTGAAATAAAATTACGCAATTTAAAATGCTTATCACTTTTTGTTAATAATACAAACTGTTAAAAAAATGTGATTGCATAGAATTTTGACATTTTATGTCGCAAACTTAAGCTGCAAAAAAAATAATCACCTGACGTAATGATGTCACCTGGTTTAATTACATAATGATTCCTATGTTAGAATTAAGTTTTGTTGATTATTGATGAAGTTATTTTGTTTTTTGTTTTTTTTCATACTAGATAAATCTTAAATTCCAATGTTTTCTATTTCATTCATTCATCAAAATCTTACTCTAGATAGTTTATTCGAAATATGTAAATAAATAAAGTAAGCAAATAAAGCGAATTAAAATCATTCGTCAACTAATTGTCTTCAACGTATGTATATGTATGTCAGAATTCAAATTTGAGTTGTTTATTTTCTAATCCATACATACATATTGATATATATGTATACACATAAGTATATGGGATTTCATATTTATTGATGAATCAAAATTCTAGAATTTTTTTTTAATTTTTTTAAATATTAAATTAGAGGTGGCGATACCTCGTTGACTACAAAAGCGAAGGTCCTGCGTTCGAGCCCAGTGTCAGACTAAATCATAAAAACACCCTGATGTACATTATTGTGCCTTTGCGTCTGTTCTTGCCGGAAGGTTTCAGTGGCAAAGTACAATTTAGAGAAAAGATAAAGATTATAGAAATCGAAAATGATGAGCAATGAATTTCGTTAGATGTTGTATCCTTATTTCCGATATTAGATATTATTGAAGAAAAATGGGATATAATTAAGAATTATACAAAGATTGAGAAGAAACTGTTTTTACGTATTTTTAAATATTGTGAAAATATTGTGAATAATAAATATTTCAGATACAATAATAGGATATATGTATATACAAAAAAAAGGTCTTCCGATGGGATCCCCAGCTTCTCCGATTATAGCCGATATTGTTATGAAAAAAATTGTTAGGTTGTTGTATTGAGAAATCGGATAAAAACCAAAAATTATCACAAAATATGTCGATGATTTGTTTTGTATAATATCAAGCAATCAAGCAATTGATAAATTTTGACTGTGTTCAATTCATATCATGATATAAAATTTACAATTGAAAGAGAATGTGATTCTAGAATACCGTATTTGGATACATTAGTCATAAAAAGTGGAAATAAATTACTAATAGACTGGTATCAAAAACCTATTTCATCTGGAAGGATTATTAATTATTATTCGAAACATCCTGCAAGAGTTACTATTAATACAGCAAAAAATCTGATAGAGAGAGTATTGAAGATATATTGATATAGAGTTTTATAGGGCGAATATACTGAAAATTAGGAGTATTTTAATTAATAATAATTACCCACTTTCAATTATATCTGAACTAATAAGGTAATATAAAAATTGTAATAATTTAAATTTAAAAGAGTAATGACTGAGCCAAAAATTTATAAGTCATTTACTTTTATATCTGAAAGATTACAGAATTCTAAGATTTATGAGAAAGAAAAATATATAATAGCACATGAAATATATGTACATATAACACATTAGGTATATTATTTAGCAGAACAAAAGATAGAGTAGATAAATCAGAAATGTCCAACATATTTTATAGAATACCGTATGTAGGTACTACAAAAAATAAGCTAAAAATTAGAATTTTTGAACACAAATATGATCAAAAATACAGAAACATTACAACAACACCAAAACAGTATTAACATTACATTGCAAAGGTAATAATCATTATCCAGATTTTGAAAATGCAATCATTTCAAATAGAGAAAACAACTATGTATGTATAGGCGTAGATGCATACTCGAGATGTTAGAGATTATAAAAGTAGCATATACACAACGAATTAACTGTAAAACAGATACGTTGAATGTTGGTAAATGTTATAGACATTTATTTAATAGATAATAGAACTTAAAATAACGTTTTTTTTAAATAATTGTTATTTGAGTTATAATATTTTTAGTATTTTACAGAAATCAAATTTATTAATACTTGAGTTTTTTAATTCTTGATTTGCCGCCTTTTTATAAAAATTAATTTTATCAATTATTTTAAAATATTTTCCCTGAAGAAGTTTTACATTGTGAAAAAAATAATAGAAGATCTCAAGCTCAATTAAATAAACTATAATTCAATAAGAAACAGATCGAAAAAGATTTTAAGGAATTTTTTTTTTGTTTAATTACATTTAAAAAACTAAATTTTAAATTGTATAAACTCAACATAAATTTGCCGATTTTATCTAAGTTGTTCGCCAGAAATGAAAAAAAATATGATTGCTTTATGAGTGTGAGTACACACGTATAGGAATTTCAGGATAAGTGATTTTATTTCTTTTATAGCACATATAAGTATGTAACTTTTTCTTAACTTTGCATAAATGAATGTAAAAAAAACTTCAAATGTAAAATTCCGCAGAATTGTATAGTGCTTTTCAAGGGTAAAAATATGGCAACTTTTCCAGCTTTTGCTAGAACCAAGGCGTATCAAACTAGGTGGGGTTAAAACACGAGGCAATTTTTTGATGTATCCTACAAAATTTATGTTTAAAATCAAATGATTTTAAAAAATTAAAAATTTTACATATATTTAATGTTCATAAGTAAAATACATTTATTTTGTAATATTAGCATCAGTTGTTTTAACCATATCGCGGACGAAAAACGTGAATTTGTTATACAAAAATCTTATTCAACACCACGTACTTAAAAAGGCCTTGGCTACAACTTTACAGCACTATCTACGTAGCACTAGCAAAGAGTTGTTCACACTTTTTGTAGCTTAAGCTTTTCGACATAGCTAGTGCTAAAAAGCTAAAGTAGTGCTAGTACTTAATGCTATGCATTAACTACCTTTGTAATCACTCGGCCCAAAATGTACTTTCCCAAAATGTAACCATAGGAAATATAATAATTATATTTCTCATAAACTCTGTGGAACAACTAACAGAACTTGACACGCTCTTAGACACCCAATCAGATCAGATCAGTATAGAATTTTTCTTTTCCACAAAAATTTCAAAATAATTCATTTAACTAATTGCCTGTTCGCCATTTATATATATTGAAAACAAAAACAATTTGAGTTTTTTTTATTGTTTTTTTTCAATATAAATGGCGAACGATTATTTTCACTCGGCTTCTATGAACAGATAGTAATTATTTTAAGAAACGGCAAAAACTCTTATCGGTGGCAATGTCGAACGTAATTAAACCACATATTCGGTTTTTTTTATTAATTTTAAAAACAATGAAAAGAAAGTAAATACTCTTTTTAATCTATATAAGTATGTATATAAAAATCAATGCCACTTTTCGTTGTAATTTTATAAATCAAGAACGGTCTCACCTCTCCAAACCAAATGTTTAGGCTTTCTTCGGAATATTTAGTAGATGGTTTATGTGAAGTTTGCACAAAATCGATCGGGCGGTTCTTCATTTATTACATTTTTTGTAGCAACGTGCTTCAATTAAAGCAAATTGTCAGCGATAATTATTGCTTTGTGTTTATAGTTTTAAACATATTGTTGAGTGCATTCATACAAACGGTGAGTCTTGAATTGTTCAAATGGACTATGAATATGAGTGCGTGCACTTTTCTCAGTTTTTTAGCGAGCCGTCGGTGTTTCATATCAGTGTTGAAAAAACTGAGATAATTTTCAATTTATTGCTTTTTACTTTTTACAAATCGACAGTACCAACGGATTGATCGCTGTACCAAACAATTTTTGTACAATTGCGCAATCGATAGATGAATTGATTGAATGTGTTTTTCCGAATATTCTTCAAAATTACAGAAATCATGATTGGTTGAGAGAACGCGCCATTTTAGCACCAAAGAACATTCTTATCAATGCCATTAATTTTCAATTTCAAGCGAAACTGCCAGGTGTAGTCACGACATATAAATCAATTGACAGTGTTATGAATCAAGATGAGGCAATGAATTATCCAATAGAATTTTTAAATTCATTGGAACCGGCTGGTATGCCACCGCATTGCTTGAATCTGAAAGTTGGTTCTTTGATTATATTATTGCGAAATATTAATCCGTCAAATCGGTGTAATGGCAGCAGATTGGCAGTGAAAAAGTTATTGCCAAATTTGATTGAAGCTACGATCTTAACTGGTAAATCAAAAGGAGAAGTTTGTTTCATACCGCGTATCCTTATTATTCCAACTGATATGCCATTTGAATTCAAACGATTACAATATCCTGTGCGTTTAACCTTTGCGATGTCCATCAACAAGGCCCAAGGGCAAACACTTCACGTTTGTAGTGTGAATTTGGAGTAATCATATTTTTCACATGGCCAACTTCATGTTGCCTGTTCCCGAGTCGGTACCCCCAGACGTTTGTTTATTCAAGCTCAAAATGGAAAAACAAAAAATATTGTTTATGCAAATGTTTTAAATTAAGTTTTAAAATAGCTAGAAATTATTAAAATATTTTTTTGTTTGAATAACTGAATTTCATGTTCCAATTAAATTTTTTTATTATTTCACTTTATACGTAGCGACACACGTACCGGGGCGCTAGTAATTATATATAATATCAACATTCAACACTGCGGCCGGCAAGACTATGAGCACAGCGTTTCGAAGACAAAAGAAGAAATTTTTTAAGCAAAATAGTCGCATCAAAACTAAAAACAATACTCAAAATGAAAAAAAAGCAGTAAAAGAATGAAAAATATAATAAATTAATAATATTTGAAATTTAAAGCTGTGGTCTAGTTTACGCATAGTATTTAAAAATGCCTCGCAGAAAATGTGTTTAAAAACTTTACTTAAATAATAATTAATATTTTGCACCGCAGATTACTTTCTGATGTACTTTATATATAAGTACTAACTACACCAGGTGTGCTTCCCTACCCCACACGTATCTAATCTCACTCACTTTTATATAGATATTGTTACGTTAAGCCATCTACATCTAATTTGGATACGTTTATTGTTATATCAACAGTCCCTTATCCAAAAACGTGAAAAAAGATACAAAACGCAGTTTTGTTGAAAAGTACGCGTGAATATCCGGGTTTCGGGAACGAGTTCCCTGATTTCATCAGAACACATCCCATTATAGTAACGATAGAACAACGAGGCTCAATAGAGTTGGCTACCCTACTGTTCCCTATGAGTTTCTTCGCTCGCTCCTATACACGGTTGAGTAACTTTAAAATAGTCTTTGAAGCACCGGCCCGCCCATACATGAGAGTTGTATTATATTTTTGGTCGTATGTAGGCGGTATAAATAGTGAGGAGATCAGATGGGGTGAAGTATGTCTTACACTGTCTTAAAAACCGAGGAACTTGAATGCTTCCTTTGAGACCTGAAAAATGTGCTCAGTCCATCGAACAACGCGCTGAATTTTCATGCCAAGAACATCAAGAGTTTCTGATTCCTGGATGTTTATACCGCTCATAATTACAGATGAGGTAGCGCAATCAGGAATGCGTCGATGCGTAAGCAAGCAGCATTGGGTCTTCTCAGCATTGAAATCGATCCTGTTCGCATGACCCCATTCCCATCCCCATCCCATCAATTTCAGAAAAGAAAAATTAGTGGACCTTTTCCATATGAAAATTAGTCCACAAATGGCGAAGTTGTTTGATAATCAATTTTTGGTGCTTCACATAAAGCATCCCCAACGTACCCTTTAATTTTGGTTGAAATCGGTGAACCCGTTTCCGCAGTTAGTGGTGAAATGAAAGTGTACACTTGTTTTTATATATATAGATAGATTTAAACTAATTAATCTAATTAATTAATCTGTGGTTTTTTATATATTAATTAAAAACGCTTATCTAAAATAAATTAAATTATCTCATGAAAACCAAAGGCACAAGACCTGCCTACTACTACTCTATTGCATACGTAGCACCAACGTCAGTAGTAGATTTTCAATGACAAGCACATGTGTCTATAGAAAATTACATTGCCTGGGGTATGCAAAGTCACTAGTACTGAAGACTAAGTCAGTAGCAAATCCGTGCAGTTTTCTACTCTCATTTCCTCTAGGGTATGTTTACCTACATATATACTGGAATGCATATGTCTATTGAGTTCTTTTTTAATTTATCCCACTGCAAAAGTTCCAATAATTTGAATTTAGATAATTTATAAATTTCATAACATTTCTCAATTAGAAGTGCGTTAAAAAATAATCTAAACTTTAAAGTGGTTGTATCCGCTAATTTTATTGAAGTTTGAATTTCATTTGTTGGAATGTGCGCAATAAATAAGCAGATGCATACATACCTTGTAGGAAATGTCAATAAAGAAACAGTCTAATTCACTACTGACATTGTCACCAGTAGTACTGACTTACTATACCCTTCGCAGTGTTCTGTGCTATAGACATTTAACATATGCTTGCTTAAGAAAGCACTAGCACTATAAGTACTACTGAGTAAGTACTTCACTTGGCAACATATGTTCACATTGAAAGCAGAGATTCACTAGTATTTAATATTTAAAACTCCATCGGAAAACATTTTCTGAGTTTCACGAACTGAAAATATATTGCAGATATATGGGTGTTCTTTTGAAGTAGTTTTTTCTGTTCTTTTTTTAATGATTCGAATAAGTAAAGCATACCAAGTATATACATATATGTACGATTCGTCAACCCCTCGAAAGTCCATTTTGCGACTCTGTATGAATCATATAAAAATTACATGGCTGATTTTCTCCGCAATTAATATAAATGTCTTTCGCTGTGTTGTGGAAGAATTTCACAAAAGAATCAGCTCTTATAACAGTTGTTCAATTATGAACAACATTCTTCGTGAGATTCTCAGAAGACTCCTCCACGATTGTAAATATTTAAAAATGTTTTACAGCTCTATTGGTGGGAGAATTTTTTTTTCTTTTTTTTTTATCTGGGACCAGCACTCAGGAGATGACTCCTATATATGCGAAGCATTGTGCTGGAACTATAGGAAAGGGATAGTAGGAGAAACGACAGGAGGTGAAGCTTAATTAATTATTTTACAGCTCTACTTTCGCACATTCTTTGTTTATACTTTTAGCAGTGCTGAAGCTTCGGTTCAGTAGTCATTTTTTTTTTATTATTGTTTTACTTCGCCGGTGCTACACAATACCGACGGGGGGCTTTCTGATGTGATTGTGGATTGCTATCAGCTGAAGCCGGTATTGTTCAGTGACCAGTGACTATGCCTTCGCCACTGAAACCTTCCGACAACAACTGACACACAAAGACACACTAATGCACATCAGAAAAATGCGAGATGTTTATTTTTATTTAAAAAAAATTTTTTTTTTAGTCTGAAACTGGTGTTGAATCCATGTCTGTTTTTGGTTTAGTAGTCAACGTGCAGACTACCATCCATCGTGCCATTGCCACCCTCAGTATAGTGAAGTATAGTGGCAGCCAAAATGAGCGCAAGAATTACATATATCAAATTATAGAACGTCGGTGACCAAGATGAAATTCATGTGTATATGAGCAATGAATATAAGGTAAAATAAATGATTATATTTTATTTTTTCTTATAAATTAGCACAATAAAATAAGTCGCTTCTTGATAAATTGAAACTCGTTAATTTGAATATCGCGATAATTTGAATTCTTTTGCAGGTCGCTTCAAAAACATTCAATAAAAAAATTCATGTAATGTTATGAATATAAATATATGTATAAATAGTATATATACAATAGTTATTGTATCATGCCTAAAACCAAATATTCTGTTATATTTTTGATCCAGTACTGCATTGAATTCAAAATGCCTTGATTTTCATGTTATATGTTGATTTTTTTTATCTTCGACCAGCACAGCTATGCTTTGAGCTGGAACTAGAGGAAAGGGATAGTGAGAGAAATGACAGAAGGTAAAGTTTCACTATCTTTCAACTCTGCTTTTGCCCGTTCTTTGTTTATAGCAGTATTGTAGCGCCTCTGATGTCAAGAAGACGTATTAAATTTTTAAGCTTCGTTTTTGATAGCTATTTTTTAGTAATTATTTTACTTCGCCGGTGCTACACAATACCGACGAACGATAGCATTCTGATGTGCCTGTGGATTGGTTACAGCTGAAGCTGTGACCAGTGACCATGCCTTCGGCACTGAAACCTTTGGACAACAACTGACACAAAGACAGACATATGCACATCAGAAAAAAGCGAGATGTTTTTATGAGTCTGAAACTGAGTTTGAACCCAAGAAATTTTTGATTTTGGGGTCAATGGCAGACTACTTCAGCCATCGCCAACCTCATGTATTTAAAAATATGTATCATTATTTATTTTTGTTCATGCACTTGAAATACCGTTTAGTATAACAACATGTTTGATTCATTGTTTTAATAATAGTGACTTATTGATAACAAAATTGTTAGCCTTTTTTTAGCATTTCTCTTTGGGCGATTTAGTTTTTTCTACACTTCTTAACAATTCGATATAACTTTATTTCCAGCATCTGGCAACACTGTCCCCCGGTTATTTTATTCTCTTCAACTAATTTTTTAATTAGCTCTTTTATTAGTACATATTATATGATTACTGTTTGATGGACAAAGCCTTTTTTGTCCTATGGTGTGAATTTAATCTGCTTATAGCCTTTAACCACAACAAATAAAAAAAAAAATTCAACCTTTTCACATATTCTTTTATTTCAACAAGAATTTTGGTTTCAAAGATTCAGTTTACTACAATACAGTTCAAGTAACAAAAAATGATTAACACCAAGTATTTAAAATTCATATAAAAAATCAATATATTAGCAATCGAAGCCAGTTATTAAGTATGCATAAACGGTTGGGTCTCAGATCTGCATTTTTTTTGCGCAGAGTTTTAGTGCGTGTCGCGACTAACGGCATAAATGTGTTGTTAGTTGTTGGTAAGTATTTTTATTTCGACTAACATTGTTACTTTTTTTCATCCTAACTTTTTTTCGCTTATGTATCGTTTTAATTTTTTACGTAGAGCGAATTTATTTACTTGTAAAGCTGATGTCGATCAAAAACGACTTGTTATGTGACTCAATAGAGAGCTAAGTATGGATTTGTAAAAGCTACCTATTCATAACGAGTAACATTGATAGTATTGCTATTTTTTTTTAATCAAAATGCCTGCTGAGAGAATATCTAATATTATATATTTATTTAATATTTACTGCTATTGAAACGAATAAATGTTCTGTCTGTACCAGAGCCAGCACAAAATGCGAAGTAAATACTATATGTAAATGGGGAGCGTAAAGTTAAGCTTTGTGTCTTTTGTGAAAATCATTGCAATATAATTGTTTCTCTAGTTTATTTAATTAAGTAATGCTTTAGGTTTATAATGGCACAAAACCTTCAACGATGGCTGAAATAGTCTGCATGTTGATTACAAAACCAAAAATTTCCTGTGTTCGACTCCAATTTCAGACTAAATGCTAACAACAAACATCTCGCATTTTTTCTGATGTGCATAAATTAGTGGGGCTTGGTGTCAGTTGTTCTCGAAAGGTTTCGGTAGTGAAGGTATAGTCGTCACTGGTCACTGAACAGTATCGGCTTCAGCTGATAGCAATCCACAGGCACATCAGAACGCCCTACTTCGCTTCAAAATTTAATACGTCTCCTTGACATCTGAGGCGCTTCAACACTGCTATAAAACAAAGAACGTGCTAAGGCAGAGTTGTAAGACAGTGAAGCTTCACTTCCTGCCATTTCTCCTACTATCCATTTCCTCTAGTTCCAGCACAATGCATCGCATGTGTAGGTGTCAGCTCCTAAGTGGTGGTTCAAGATGAAAAAACGTTTATTTTATTTAAATATCTATATATATAAATATTAATGTGTGTTTGTTTGTTTGTACCTTATAGGAGCCCAAACCGCTCGACCGATCTCTCTGAAATTTTCACACCATATAATTGGGACTCTTGAATGAATTATAAGCTACTTTTTTTCTAACCACGCCCAGATTTATGCCTACTTTTTTAATTATGCTACTCCTTCCACATGGTTTTTAACAGATTTTATAATATGGACGAGTTTAACTTCGCCATTTGGGGACCAATCGCTTTGAAATTTGGTGCACATAGTCTGTGCAACTCCGGGAAGGTTATAAGGTATAACTTTTTTTATAACTGCGACCAGAAGGGCGAGAGGGGGGAATTTCGGCACCTCCGAAACGTTCAAACCGATTTTATTGAAATTTAGAACATGGTTATTTCTGCATCTAAAATTGCTCATAGGTAATGTAAATTTTCAAAAGTAAGACCAGGAGGGCGATAGGGCGAAAATTTCGGCCTCTCTAAAACTACATATTTGGTGAACTTTAAAACTTGGATATATTAGAGTTTAAAAAATACATTGACAATTGTGCAACTCCGGGAAAGTTATAGGCTATTACTTTCTTTAAAACTAGGACCACGAGGGAAGGTAGGGGCAATGTCCACGCCAGCAAGACTATCTAACCCATTCTAACGAAATTTAAATGTATTTATGTTTTTGCGTCTAGAAGGACACATATGCTAGATATATATTTTTTAAATAGAAGCAGTAGGCGACGTAGGGGCGTAAGATATGCGTTTCCGAAACTGTATAACCGATGGAGGTAATAACGGGAGCGAAGCCGCTAGTAAAGCTAGTGTATATATAATAATAACTACAATAATAGTTTAAATAAAAATATTACACAATTTCAATAAAAATATAATAATATTAATAATAATATAATCAGAATCATTGGGAAAACTTTTCTTTGCCGATTTTTTGGGGATTTATGTTGGTAAACGTAGGTAGAAAAGTAACGCTTTTTTATACTTTTCCAAAGGGAATTTCTTTGATATTCTCTTGTTTTGACATTTGTCGACACAAAAAAGTTTATTTGTTGTATCAATTTGCCTTGGTATATCGTTACAAAGTTCGTTTTTTCGATTTAACTATAAACAAGCAAGGTTTTCCTTGATTTTTTTTGATTCAAAATTTTTATAAAGAAAGACTTAAATGAGTCTTCATTTTAATCAATTGGATGATGCCACCAGATAAAAAACTGGCTCATGGGTGGAGCAAAAATAGCTTGACAAATTCTTCATCTTCAAACAACACTAATGTAATGATCAATCAAGCAGCTGTAGTAAATCTCAAGATTCATCAACTGAAAAGTGTCAAATAGCCCGGCTTCAATGATCATTTTCTTTATCTTCTATGGAGTAGGATATTTTGGAAAATTATCGTAATAAATTTGTAACAGTCAATGGTAGAAAAAGAAATCACTATGCACCAATTCATTGGATCTTACAGCTTGAAAGGTAAATAATAAAAAGCGTTTTAAAATTTTGCGTCAGATTGAAATTGATAAAAGTAATGATTACACACTGTGATACAAAAGTTGAGAAAAAAATTATGCAGGAGTTCTCATGTACCAATTCTGTTTTGTTGGAGTCCATAGAGAACGAAAATACCTTTAGTTTTTTTATGTCACTTCGAAAAATTATTTTATAACGGTAAATGTAGTGAAAATCTTTTTTTTAAGTTTCAAATTGATAGTCATAACTTCTTTGTTTGCCAACCGATTTCTGTAATTTTTTCTTCTGTTTGAAGGATCTGATATTATCTTTCAAACAATGCATACGTTTTGTATTAATGGCTAAGTTATAGTGGTTGTACAGGGTGGCCCAAATGAGACCTAGTGATGTTAAACACGTGTAACTCTTATAATAACGGTTTTTTTTAAATGATTTATTTTTATATGTTAAATACATTTTATGGAAATTTAACGTGACTATGTGTGAAATATGACATCAGACAAATGACCACCATTTTGCTCGATACAGGCATTGGCTCTTTTTAGCGCATTTTTCATTACACGGCGTAATGTTTCTGGTTGCAGGCGCCGTATTTCGGCTCGAATATTCTGCTTGAGCTGTCCAAGTGTCTGTGGTTTGTTAACATACACTTTGTCTTTTAAATATCCCCATAAAAAAAATCGGGCGCAGTTAAATCTGGTCAACGAGGAGGCCAAGGGAAATCTGAATTTCTTGAAATAATGCGTTCACCAAAAATTTCACGCAGCATGTCCATAGTTTGCCTAGCAGTATGCGCAGTGGCTTGTTGTTGAAAACCACAAAGTAGGATGTTGCTCCACCATTGGCCGCAAAAAGTTGTCGATCATTGTTCTGTAAGAAGCCCCGGAGACCGTTTCTGGCGTTTCATCCTCATTCTCAAAGAAATATGGGCCGATGATTTTTGTGGCCGTAACACCGCACCAAACAGTGCATCTGATTGGGTGTGACTGATGCTGATGTATTGCCCTTGGATTTTCGGAGCCCCACAACCTACAGTTTTGTTTATTCACATAACCTGATCTTACGTTAAAAAAAACGGCGATAATTTCGCTGTGTCAGAACAATTGATCGTTGTGAAGAATAATAAAAATCGATAATTTTAATGCGTTTTTGTGGACTGTACGTATTCATTTTAAATTTCCAAGAGTTCAGTTATAATCTGCAAAAAGAAAAAATAAATTATGTTAAAAAATAAAAAAGTTATTTGTGTTCCACATCAGCTGGTCTTATTTGGGCCACCCTGTAGTGTAAAAAAAAAAACACATTTTTCAAAAAAAAAATGTTTTCCTTATGCTCTAAGTTGCTTATGAGATACCAAACAATATATATTTGTTATTGTGAAAAAAGAACACTAAATTAGCTTTCCAAAATGGGTAATTATGCTATGTTTTGTGCTTTGACTTTCTGGTTTCTTATTTAAAAATTACATGTTTTTCTCTGCTTTTTATAATCTTCGCTGTCAGTATTGCGCTTTAAAGACCAGCAGTAGTTAGACAGCATACAGATTTAATTTTTTCTTATATAACGCTGTTAATTCTAAATATTTTCTGGTGAAATCGTTCACCTTGCTCAGCACTCATCTGTCCTAAATTTGTAGGAAATCTTTCCAAATGAGCATTGTTGCACAAGCGTTAAGTCCAGCAAAGGTTCCTGCCAGCTCATAAACAAGGTGAACATATCTCGATGAGTTCCTCCCCTCTCACTAGCCACGTTGTACCACAAAAAAAAATTTTATTTCATACAATATACTTCAGCTACTACCGACAATGCGGCCTCACGTTTGACACCAAAAGATTTCTTCAGAGGTGGATATTGTTCCTCCCACTGCCCTCCCATCCATGTCACATTATCGTCTGTCGCCTTAATTACCGCCCTGTGACCCTAAATTGCGCGGCTTTTTGTTTCCGCCTTAACTTACCTTCATGTCTTTACCCCGACTAACCAATTATTCACGATACATTGTAAAATTTTCCCCTCACATCAAAATACAGTATTTATTAAAAACAAACAGTTAAATCTAAAATCTTAACACTAATTAATGATACAGCAATTTCCGCTATTTAGTACCACCTAACACTACACAAAATTTAAACCGAATTGTTTGACCTTTATTTATATATATATCTACGCGAGATATATATAAAATATGAATTCACTGAAATAAACGTTAGACTAATCAATACAATCAATAAATAAATAAATAAAAAAATAATATGGTATACAATCAATTTTCCTTTTTCTTTCAGGAGTTAGCGTTTTCAATAAAAATTACAGTTTCTGATGCCCCCCGTCGTCTCTAACAAGGTTCAATCTTGTGTAACTTTTTTATATTACCTAACTTGAAAGAGCTCCCTAAAGCTGGTGGTGATCAAATACTGACACTTAAAATATTAAATTCTCAAATAGACCTGCATTTATTCCTTGAACCTCCTTAGTTTTATTTTACTGGTAGGGACAGAAAAACAAATTTATTTATGCCTACTCCCAATTGACCGCATACAAATTATTCCCGGTCACAAACCTTCTTAACGCGCACTTACTATTTAATCTCAAACCGGTGGTACTGTATAAACAAACTTATTATTAAACATCCACATATAATTTATAATTCTCTAAATTTAATTTCTTAACTTAACTGTTTACTAAAATTTTTATATATATATTTTCTTTTTTTCTTTTTATACTCTTTTTTTTTTTTCTATACTTTTTTTTTTTATACTAATTTTTTTACAATTTACAGTATATTTTTTTGCAGTTATAATTTTCTATTCCCAAATAATTCTAGCTCGGGGCTCTTATAGCGAAGCTCAATTTTCGCTTTTCTTTTCTTTGTTAGCACCAGCACAGGAGGATTAAATCTACTGATTTTTGTTACCTGGTATTTTCCGTTTTTTTTTTGTTTCTTTCTTCTTTTGTTTTACCTTTGCTGCCCTAGCCACGGAGTTGTACTTGGCCTTTTCCACTTTTAAGCACCTTTCCTTTCCATGCTCCCAATGAAATACCTCCTTGCAACAAACGAAAGGAATAATTGTATCCAGACAGATACTCCTCTTTCTATGTGCAAACAAAAAAAAATAGTAACACTAACTCAAAATTTCGCCCATTTAATCAGAACTCACCCGCACAATTTTTCCTCCCTTAATTGTACTATCTTACAATTTTCCTCTAGGCTATATTTGCAATAATAAGAGTATATTCCTCCGTTACTCTTATTATTTTAAAATTTTCAATTCAAATTTCTTCCGGCACAACTCTTTTTTACTTTCACAAATTTTCTTTTCTGTCTACTCTTCTACTCAGTTTTTTTCACCTACTCTAGCATTAGCCTGTTCCAGGTATTCCCTAAAATTTCCATAAAACTTCCAACTAATCTCCCGCTAACGTAGCCATCTTTTTTTTCTTTCTTCTATTCCAAGCTCTTGTAGAATTTCTGCCCATTTGCGGTATTTAAATATTTTTCTTTATCCCTGTCTTGCTCCTATTTATCCTTTCCCCGTTCCTGCTATATTATTCCATGCACAGCATTATCTTCATTTTCCTAACGATCCTTTTCAACAAATACAACCCTACCACTATAGATCCCACATCCAACAAACAGCTGTGAGGCCGGCATTACCATTCATTCTATCATTTTCACTTCTGCTCCATGCTAAAAATAATATCAGCCGAACTCACTACAATAATTAAAATTTAAGAAAAATATGAGCTCCTACTACAATAAAAAAAACTTTTCTGCCGTGCTCCCATAGTACCCGCAACAGCATTAAGATGGTTTATTTTATTTATACATTCTGCAACCTATCGCATGGTAGACAGACAGCATGTTGTTTACTATCTGCTCATAATTATTACTTTTTGTGTTTCCAAGAAAATTTTCACACACTGAAACAAAGCCATTCCATGCATTTTTTTTCTCCAAGTCTCAATTGTTGCATGAAATTCTCATCTTTTACCAATTTCCGTATGTGCGGACCTATAAAGATACCTGTTGATTAAAAATTGGTTTTTATTGTGCAAGCGTTCATAATATACTTTTTAATTTCTCGCCCGTTATTCGTGGAAAAACGTGTTCAAAGTGTTTGAATGTTAGTCCATTTTTATCAGGTGCTTTCACGAATTGTTTTATCAAGCCCAATTTTATGTGCAAGGGTGGTAAAATAATATCTGTTGAAATACTAATGGCATAATTATGCTATTTTTTTCACCAACAACAGCAGACTTAACCGTGCGCATTCAAATTATTAATGCTACTAAAATTGTTCTTGTCTGTTTGCAAACTTAACCGTACGCATTCAAACAGCTTTTGTACGGGGATTCCAATCTCTCTGTATGTAATTTTTAGAAGAGGCTCGAGTGTACCATTCACAAAAATATCAGGTATACTTTGTATTACCACCTTGCATGCCTTTCAAAATTGCTACAATTAGCCACTTGTGTATGGTGTAATCCATGGCATTTAGTATTAGAGCCATACGATCATACGATTCTTAGATGTTAGTAGCGTAAGCCAACGGCACTGAAATCAGAAAATATACATTTATTAAGAAAATATAAGAGTAAAAATAACTTTTAATATTACTTTTTGTTGAACCATCAATGAATAATCGCCAATCTTGTGGAACATGACTAAATTCAAGTTTTTCAAACAATGTATTTCCATATATCTTTAGTGCTTTCGCTGAATAGTGATCCAAACAAATTGGTTTCCTCGGTCCTACGAAATGTGATGTTTACATTTTCTTGCAAAATGTTCCACTGTTTTAATCTGGAACCTAAAAGCTTGGTTTGTCTTTTGGACAATTCTAAATCACGAACAAGATCATGAAATTCCCTTGGGAAACAAAATGTTGTTTATTTAATTCTCCTTCAGTTGGAGTATATTCTGATGCAGGGCTTGGAAATGAATATAAACAAATAATATTTGGACAGTGAACTACGTAGTAATTTCTTTCATCTGAATTTTATTTGTTTCTTAAATCATAAAATATTCCATTTATAAATAATTTCTTCTTTAGTTTACCCAGATATTTCTTGTCTATTTTTGGCGAACTGAAAAAAAGATTTTTTGCTTTTCACAAATTCGTCCTCTCCTACTCCAATAGAAATTGCAGCATCTGTAAAAATGTCTAAGTAAATGAATATGTATGTATGCTAATGAATACAATGTATGAAATACTTTACTTCTAATAGCTCTAGCTGCACTCAGGCTCCGCGCAGTCTTCTTCTCAACAGTTCCCTTTCAGCATAAATGTTCTGCCAGCTCATCTGCCAATAATTTGCACCAAAAGTTTCTGGTATAATTAGGGCTTTTTGCTACCGTAAGCAGCTCTTTTTCCATAAAAGAAATATTTTATTTTAAATCGCTCCTAACTTATGAGAAAGTTTTATTAACTTACAAACGATTTCAAAAAGCTCGTCCATTATTTTGATAGGGTTGTTAGATATGACTAACTTTTTCTAACAACTAACAACAATTTCTATTGATTCTTTACGAACACTCTGTTTAAATTTGTTGCGGTGGCTTTGGGACAAAGTGTGATGCGTTTCATCTTTGGTCTGTGGAACATTTTGTTTTTGGGATATTTTTAGTAGGGATTGCTTGAGGGTCATTGTCTTGTTTTTGTTATTGCCGGGTAAATGATTTGGTTGCTGCTGTGTTCGTCTGAAAATTAGTTAGTGGCCCACCTTAACTGTGCGGATGGTGTACTGCAGTAGTGGCACCCGACCAAGATGGCAGCTGAGCAGAACCGCATATTGCAATTATCATGTCTAGTCTGAAAATAGGGGGGGTTTGATTTTAATACCGAATACAGGATGGTTGGAAAAATACGTTACCAGGGTGCATGATAGATTGATGAATGTAGTGAACATGGGATATGTTAATAAATTTGAAGAGAATGTTGGAGGCAGATTGGTTTTGTTTAGCGAATTTGAAGGTGTGTAAAAAAGCGGGTGTGGAGTCTTCCGACAGGGTAAATGGATAAATATTTATAAGGTATGTATTAGTTGCCAACGTATGAGATTAGAGTAAACAGTGTTTGTAGTATAATTGGGAGAATAGCAAAAAGTCTTTAGTGTTACGTTTGTGTACTTTAGGTATGACTGGGATAGGTTGCTGAATATTCTGAGGCCCTGTTATCTGGGGGACATGTCCCGTGTGCCTTTTGAGTATATAGGACTAAATGTACACCTGTACATATCCAAATTCTACCCAGTACGTTCCTGAGACATTTAGTCCTATATAAGTTATCGTTTAGCAATAATTGTATTTATTCTTTATATTTATTATTTTTGGATAGCGGTGATCCAGGTATGTGTCTGTAAATAAGTGTATATCGGTACCTGGTTTATAGATCCTGGTATGTGTGTGTACATAAGTGTATATCGGTACCTGGTTTATCGATGTATTGAACGGTGTGAGGGAGAAGAAAGATTAGGAAATTCTACGGGAAGCTATAGGGCGCTAGAAAGTGTTATTCCTAAGAAAATGGGGAGAACAATTCAGGAAGGCAAAAGAGGCTCACCAAGGACGGAGAATTTGAAGTTTTTATCGTCATACTTATATATACGAAGGTAATATAAAAAGTGAAAATACAGATGTACGCTGCGTGTGGGAATAACCCAGGATAAGCCTGTCGTCGAGTTGTGCTACATAAAGAGTCTTCTACAGCAATTTTGTTTGGTATAATACAAAAAGCCCACTAAATTAAGGACAGTAATATCGTTACAGTAAACAATATGATTTGCTTCAGTAAAATACGGAAAAATTTCGTGCTCTCTAGTTGTATAAGTTGTAATCGATACGCTTTGCCGATGGCAACCTTTTTCTTTTAGTCTTGACGCTAGAAGGTCGGATAGCCCCTTTGATAAACATAAATATCGAACTAATTCTTTAAGTTCACTTTTTTAAATGTAGAGCTACATTCTTCAAAGTCACTATCACTTTCCGTACTTTGGCAATCTAGCATTTCCTCGAAAGAATTGTGGAACTAGGAAGTAAACACAGGTATTGGTAGTTTGGCTGTGCTGTGTTGGTGGCTTAGCGGGTAGTAATTATTGGTAAACCCAAGAACGTTTTTTATGTCAGATCATACCGTTTACTTCGACAGTACAAAAAAAGCAGTCATCAAGGCGGTTTTTTGGCTCCCTCCATATCAAAGGTATTCCAAACGAAAGATTTTTACGTCCTCCTTAACAACAGGGTCGTAGTGACTCAACACAAGTTCTGCAAATTTTGTGTGGGGCCCAATACTTGTCTTGATGTCCTATTTGCATTCCAACATAAGCATTATATGCTTGTTTTACAAATTAGGTTATATTTTGTTGTTGTTTTTCTTGGCAAAATTTACCACATAAGTACATATGTAGCAAAAATCATCGGGGTTATTATAACAAACTTCGCGTAAAGAGCACATGTTTTTTTTTCTAAATTATATCAAATAAATAGTTGAGGTTTTATTAATTAATTAATTTTAATTTAATTATTCTAATTTGGCGTTTTTTTCAAACACTCCCTTTTATTGCAAGTGAAAAAATATTTACTACAAAATCAGATACTACTAAATTTTTTTTAAGAATGGTTAATAGTCACAGTTAATTGTTAATAAAATCAGAATTAGGAATTAATGAAATATTGCTCATTTTATTAGTAACATATGCGGGTATCAAAATTTATAACAATGTTTCAGATTCTGTCACATTTTAATAAATTAAAAAAAAACAACAAAGCTGGCAACATTTTTTTTTTTTTTTTTTTTTTTTTGGCGTGTGAGGTATGGTTGAAAATGCCTTCGCACTTACAGAGACCGTCGACTTCTGCGTCGAGTGGTGTTGCCACTAAAAAATTCCCTCCTCCTCCTCTGGGTAGATTCCTCGCCGGGACCGCTTTCCGCATTACTTCGGGAAGGCCCAGAGCCACGTCCCAATCAGGACCACTCTCAGTCACCCACGTCTGGGTCCGCCAAGTCCGCAGCCGGCGCCATGGCCCCGGCCCGTATCGCCTGGTCCCCGTCAGAGGGGCCCCGCTATGCAGCAGCGCTTCCGGGTCCCTCTTCTTCCTCCGCAGAACGCCATTGCACCTCTCTCAGCATGCCACCTGGTGCAGTCGAGGAAAGTGTGTTCTGCATCATCATCCGTAATACCACAGTAAATGCAGTCGGGACCATCTGCCCTGCCCATCCGGTACAGGTACTTTCGGAAGTATCCGTGGCCCGAGAGGAATTGTGTCAGGAAGTAGTTAACTTCCCCAAATTTCCTCCGAATCCATACTTCCACGCAGGGAATGAGCCTCGCCGTCCAACTGCCGGCCGTGTCCGCGGTCCACCTGTCCTGCCATCGCCGGACAGTTTGGGGTCTCAGACCAATAACACCAACCTCCCCCTCGGCAGTCACGCCTGATTCCAGCAATCTCCGGCGTCCACCAGTACACAGGTCGCCTCCCCGCCCTTGCCATACAGTTAATAGTATGTGGACAGTAACATTTTCACTCGTATGCATTTTCCTAAGCTCTGACGGGTTAAATATGTATATGATATATGACTTGACACAAAGAGTACTGATGACGTACATATATAGTGGCACAGAAAATACGTATTCTACTCAACTGGAGATTAAATGTTCTTTTTCTTTTATTCTAATCAAAAAGCAATTTTTTCACAATATTGTGATAAATTAACTGTGAACTTGAACACGACGAAAATTTTCACTCATTTGTTTTAAAAGAAATTTTATTTTTAATTTTCTGGAAGTTTTTTTTCCCAAAAAATAATAACATAATTTAAAAGCTACTTAATTCTTCTTCTTCGTGTGTTATTGTTAATTCCAACGAAAAGCTACGTTCCGAGTTATCGGAAATGACCTCCGCTTTTTTCTATATAACGATGAACTCGAGAACCAGAGTCAATCCAAAAGAAAAGTAATTTATACGCATTGAAGCGGCGTACCATATGTATTGAAATTGAAATTGACTATGAAAACTCAGGCCACAAAATTCTTGTTGAGCTGTGTAATCGTAATTAATTTTGACTTATGTTAAATAAATGAAAGCTACATAGTTTTACTAAACTGTTTATTAATTTCAGTTATATACCAAGGTGTCTGTAACAAGTTGGTGTTGTACAAAAATGCAACAACTAGAGATGTCAAAAACAATTGATACAAAAATTACGAAGAAAATCTATTTTTACTTAAGAACATTTCTCCACTTTTCTCTTAAGGATTCGTCTTTTGGGACTGCGAAAAATTACCATTCCCGGGTATGTCTTTCTTGACGCACAACAAGCAATAACGCATTTTTGTAATTTAATAAAAAAAAAATGGGCACCTGCCCATGGGGCCTTATCTGACGGTGGTCTTAACACCGAGTAAATTTCTGTAACGATTCACTAGCGCCCCCAGAGCACTGATAAGCAAATGAGCCCGTAGGCCACCTACCTCCAGAGTTGGGTAGCAAATCATATATAGTTATCTCTGACTTCTATAATGCACCTTGTTGAGGTGTTCGAGCGGTCTAAACTCTTGTCACATCAGAATGTTTTTATGTCAAGACCCATTTAACAGTAATACTGTTGGTTCGAAACACATTCCGGTGACTACTGTCGAATGGCAACAGCACCTAGTAGAGTAAAGGTCATATCATTAATATGCGTGTTACGACTTTCACATATTTACGATTAGACCAAAAACTCCACTTCCCGCGTATCTTTGGGTTGCAACCACAGCCACTACGAATCCAAACCCATACCAGCGCACACAAGCCAACCCTTCGGGGTAGACACGAAGTCCTCGACTCGAAGCACCCGAAGTACTTAACAAGGAAGACATCAGTCCTTAAACCCGTACTTTCGTCAGCAGTGTGGAGCCAAGCTGGTCCCGTAGTACTAGATTAGAATCTAACTGGTGTTAAGCAGTCCTTCATCAATCTCTAGTGAGATTTCGAAAAGTCACCTCTTCTATCATTTTCGAACTTCAGAGAGGAACAAGGTAATGCTCCACCTTAAGCTAGGCACCGCGGGGTCGCTCAGACACCCGTAGGTTCCGGAATACAAGATTCACAAGTTTCCAGAACCCCCCTGCGGGAAAACGTAGGTACAGCAAAAACTTGCCGCCTGTTTAAACAAAACCACCTTGTTTGATACGCCTTGGTTATAGTTTGACATGTAAACGCAAATTTAGCGCTGTTCAATATCGCATTATTTTGCCTCAGCCCATTTTCAAAAAGTACGCTAAAAATAGCGCTTTTTATGTACTTATTAGCTTTTACCCGCGGCTTCGCCCCCGTTATTATCTCCATCGGTTATTCAGTTTCGGAAAGGCATATTTTACCTACCTACGTCGCCTCCTGGTTCTATTTAAAAAATATATATGTAGCATATGTGTCCTTCTAGACGCAAAAACATAAATACATTTAAATTTCGTTAAAATCGGTTAGATGGTCTCGCTGGCGTAGAAATTGCCCCTACCTTCCCTCGTGGCTTTAGTTTTATAGAAAGTAATACCCTATAACCTTCCCGCAGTTGCACAATTGTCAATGTATTTTTTAAACTCAAATACATTCAAGTTTTAAAGTTCATCAAAATCTGCTATGTAGTTTGAGAGAGGCCGAAATGTTCCCCCTCCTGGTCCTAGTTTTGAAAATGTACAATACCTATGACTATTTTTAGACGCAAATCTATCTAAGTTCTAAATTTCATTGAAATCGGTTTGAACGTTTTGGAGGGGTACAATTTCCGCCCTATCGTCCCAATTATATGGTGTGAAAATTTCAGGAAGATCGGTCCAGCGGTAAGTACTCTGAAAAAATAAAGTACTATTTTTGAAATACTCTCTTTGACGGCAGCACTACTGCGACCTGTAAATTAAGCACAGGATGTACAATGTAGGGCAGTGGACCATCCTCATATATTCAGAGTCTTTTGCGGCGTTTCTGATGTTAATTTTAGGGCATTATTTTTAAATTAAGGGGAGCCAATTTAATTATTATTTTACTTCCCGACGTTTTATTGCACGAAGTAGGGTGTGCTGTGCTCAGAAAAAAACTTTTTTTTACTTGAGCGGGCTGGGAATCGAACCCGGGTCTTTCTAGTTGCAGAGTTAACATGCTAACTACTCCACCATCACCACCCCTCAAAACGTTTGGCATCCATTCAAATATAGTCCTCTGAGCCAACAAAGTACCTAAACCATCAGGCTGATTATCAATCGATTGAGGCAGCTAAAAATGAGGATCAGCCTATTGTAAATGCAAAAACCTTTCATAAATGCAAAAAATTACTAAAACGGAAGGCAAATCACCGGATATCCGAGGCAGCACTAAGAATGTCGTTTCCACTAGCACGCGCGCATCCAATGAAGTAGCAATTTTTAAAGAACAAACAATAATCTGGGACTTTTTATCGACATTATGACTACGCGTTAATTTTTTTGCTCCTTGGTTTTTCTTCAACATCGAAATACTTGTTGTAGATGCGAACGAACAGTTTTGAATTTTATTCTTCAACAAAATAATCAACATTGAACCTACACCTAAACACACGAAATGATTGGTATCATGTGACACATGAATAAAATCACTGAGTCAACAACAACCAAATGATTTCTGTGAACTTTTCACAAAAAATAAGTCGATATAAGAAAATTTTTAGTAGTTTAATCGGGAAAAAATTTTCAAGCCGCTGTGTTTACACTAATCAATGCCTTTCTATGAATTTCAGATGGCACAGAGTATCAATTTATAAAGTTGACTTATAAAAGTAAAATTATATAAAAGTTAGCTTAGTTTCCTAAATTTATAAATATTTTAAAAGACAAACAATAAAGTAAAATAAGACGAAACAAAAATGCCTAATTCGTGTTTTCGCTCTCCTGAAAATTTAATTTACAGTGTACAGGGAAGTATTAGGGTGTACCTTATATAAAAATAAAAAATTTATTTAAATTAAATTAAAAATTAAAGATTCATTGGAGTAGGTGGTATCATGTGTGTTTCCGGTTGATCAATTATCAACTTTAAATGTTTATCGGGCCACTGAAATTCTAAACGCTGTTGAACTTCAGCAAATGCATCTAAGTTGGCTCGTTGGAAATCGGCCATCATACGTGGAACTAGATCATCATCTATTAAAACTTGAATCCAGTAGCCAATTATGCCATAAGGTGATGTTTTACTTACAGATGATCCCGTAACTGATTCGGAAACAAAAGTTAAAGCTAAATGTTGAGCTTTGAAGGTAAAATGACGACCGTGACGAATGCGATCCTTAATGGCCAACACCAAATATTTGGCAGCATAAGGTGCTAATGTAATTTCTATTCCATCTAACGAAAGGGATTCGGGTGCTTGTGGCTGGTAATCGAGTGGACATGATTTATGCAAAGAACTACTACTAATTGACATAGAAGCCGGAAATGAGGGAACTTCCTCACGTTTTATTTGTTGTATATTGTTGTGGTTATTCTCATCGGATATACACTGCGCATTTAAAGTTTGAAAGTCTATTTCCTGTTTTATGTCATGCTGCTTTATCTCTTGTGATCGGAACACCTCCCGAAATGTAAACTCAGCATTAACACCAGCTAAATCTGATCCCTGTTTTTCTAAATCATCCTGCAGTGAAAACAAGCGCTCGGGGAACAGTTCAAATACACTTAGATTTCTTTCCATATTGGTTAGTAACCATTCACCACCTGTTTGAATATCTTGTCTTAGATAATTCAATACTCCACGGCCATTCCACCGCGAAGCTTGGACTAGTTCCTCATCCGTGACACCAACAATTTGACAAAAGTCAACCATACCGAAAGGTGTTTCCAGTGCACTAAGTTGTGCATCCTGAGCTATAAGTATATTTTGCAACCGTGAATTACTTTTGTTATCCAGACTTTTGTTCCATGGTATATTATCGCCAATACATAGGTTATTGCCAGTTTGAAAGCAATAGCGCGCAATAGCTTGTAACAGATTTGCTGGCCAAGTTGGTGGTTGCCGTGGCTTGCCAGGATTTGCATTCTCTTCTTTTACTTCTTCTTCTGTCTTTTGCAAGCGAAAAGTCAATTCGAATCCCATTCCTGATCGTATATTCATTTCAGAATTTCCGTTTTCGAGAACATGTACCCTTCCATCGCCATGTAAATCACTAAGACCAAAGCTCACATAGTGCCAATGCGGCGGTATGCCTTTCAAAAGATCCCCTTGGCAATTGTACATGCTGATATAATCTAAGGGATCTTGTCCTCCTAACCAATATTTAAGCAATGTCGTTACTTGTAAAGGATTCGGTTGATCGGGATATACACTTTTTAGCATGTCAATCAAAGCCCTTAAACCGGCCGGTGGAGGAGGTAGATGGTTTTCGATATTAACATTAGGTACTATTGGTGTAGCAGTTGTCATTTTGGTACACTAAGATTTAGTTATATTAATAAGGACAAAAACAAATATTGGATATAGCAAATAAAAAATGTAAATGTTTATATGTTTATGAAACTTTATTTCGTTATTGTGATTTATACGGTTTCGGATGAGCAAGTCCAAAGGAAAATTTTAGCAGGTAAGCTCATTGGCTTTTTCGCCCGTCAGCTGTTTCCTGGTATGCTAATGCATTTTTAATTTTCTTTTAAATTAAAGTTTTTTTTTAAAAAGAGCTTCAGTGTTTCAGTCCTAATTAAATGTTCGTATTTAAATGCGATAAAAATATGATAACACAAAGAAATTATATGTTGCTTTTAAATACAAAGTTGCACGAACTTTTTTTTTGGGTAAGTCCGGTCTAGAATTAAATTATATGCAGTTTTTTATTTATATATGATACTAAGAAATTTATCAGAAAATTTGCAAAGAAACGACAAAAGTTTTTAATTTAAAAAAGATTTTTTAAATAAATTTCAAAATGTAAGTACATATATTTGTGCATATTTATCACTTTATTTAAAAAAAAAATGGCTTTTACTTTTTTTTTAATTTATTTTTGTTCACATTTTACAGTAGTTGCCAACGATGCAAATGTTTTTGTTATGCACGTGAACAGACCTATTATGTGGTAAATATTATGATAATTACCGTTTTCTTACTTATGTACATTTTGGTCTCTTATTGAAATATATTATAGTTCCGTTCGTTTACCCCAAATTGGGCGCCCGCGGGCGCCCAATCTTACCCAAAGTTTGGGCGTGAAGAACAAGCAATCAGTTTGTTTATAATAAACATTGAAAATAACAAAGCAAAATTACAAATGTTCCAAACAGCTGACAGACATTAAAAAAGTTGTGTTAAAAATTTTTCTTAACAATAATTAATTACAAACATTTATGTTATTTATACCATAAATTGTTAAAAACTTTTCATAAAAAATACCATTTTTTTAAATAAATATTTTTGTTAATACAAATTATTATTTCCTAACGATGCTACCTATTTGGTAGCGAAATGTTGAAAAATAAATAATTGTTAAAAACTTTTCATAAAAAAGACCATCGCTGAAAAATAAATATAATTAAATAAATTCTTTCAATACTTGTTTTTTTAAATAAATTCTTTCCCAAATAGTTTTTTTTTCGATAAACTGTCATCAATCACATTAGACTTCCAATGAAAATCAGGGATAATCAAGCTCGTACAATTGTACTTTTTTCAGTACACTTTGCATTGCAAAAGTACTACTATACTCCACTAAATATTAAGTACCAAAGTATATTCATATGATTATACGTTATTCAGTAATTTAAATTAATTATAGCAAATATATATTTTCGATTTTTCTTAATATAATATTTAATTATTAAATTATTCACAACCACTTTTCACATCTTTTTCACAAACTTTGACGTTTGGCCTGTTGAATGAAGTGACCAGCGAAATAACTAATAAGTTTAGCTGCCCTACAAGAATATTGACGGTCATTTGACCGGTGATCTGACCGTCATTGCTGACAGAATTATCGGTAATTGCGTAGAACAAAGTTTATATCATTTTCTTAAGGGCAATATGAGAAAAATTACCGAAACTTCTGTGTGCATATGATAGTCAGCGTTGATGCATATATATCGCTCACTGTAGACGGATATCCCAATTGAAATGAAACACTATTTATTTCAATTCTTTACGTTGATTTTATTTCAATATTCTTATATGTACATATGTATATAAAAAAAAAAGAAATGTAATATAATATGAAATAGAAATATCCATCAGAACCTTGGAGTGGACCATCATCTGTGAATTTTTTCTTAATATAATTGCCCACAATTAATTAAAATATACAAATATTAAAACAAACTATTCAGGGATTCGCATAAAAATTAATTCTATCCATCGGCAAAGACAACATATGTCGTTGTTAAAACGTGTCGCCGAGTACCGAACACAAAACGATGCTCTCTTCCACACCCGTAACATGCTACCAAACTAAATGTTTTCTCGTCTAAACTCAGTCGTACGGAGCTTCAAAAACTATGGTCCGAATTATAAGTTTACAAATGAGTAAAATTATCCTTTTTGTAAAATTTATGAATTTGCGAAAATTCAAGAATACTTTTGTAATGAACTGCATTAATTTTTAACTATTCAACAACACGTTGGTTGTCTCGCAACGAGGTGGTCTCTCGAGTAATAGGAACTCCTTCAGTATTACTTTAATTGGATTGATTTCGAAACAAATTCTCAATATTCAAGAACTCATTTTATTTTATCTTTCTGTTACTAATAGTTAATAATAGTATAACTTAACAAAACTTTTATGTTTTTAGTACATTTGGGGTCAAAAAAGTACAATTTTAAAATTGTCAAATATCATCTCCGATATAAACAGAGCTGTAAAAAATTTACATTTCTTTTTTTCTGGTAAATTTTATGGTTTTTTTCGTTTTCTTACTTTTGTACATTTTGCTCTCTTATTGAGAGAAATTAAAGCTTATTCTCATTTTACCGAACTTTCCCAGAAAGTAAACGTACAGACCTTATGGCTAAAGGGTGCTTTACACGATAAGATTTGTCGTACGTAAAATGAGAGAGAAAATAAAATGAAATTCCATCCGTATTTAAAAAAAAAAGTAAAAATCGAATGGTTGTTTTCTGGCTTTTACACCATTGGTGTGTATAAAATCAAGTAAGATGAAAACATTCTCATTTAATTTAACTACAGCTGGTTGCTTGTTTTCCCCAGGGAAGGAGTTCTTGTGCAATTGAATTTTTTTTTTAATAACCTTGAAAAATATTTTTATAACTTTCGAATATGTTATTTTCGTGGTCAAAATTTTTAGTGTACTTTTAGAAAATATACGTATATTTTTATAAAATTGTGCTGTCGTGGTCTAAAATGTACATTTTGATTTTATAATTGGTATAAATTTATGAAACCAGTTTTCCCTCCCTGGCTTTCTCACATTTGTTTACATAAAAATGCATCCCTGATCTAATGGTGTGTGTTGGTTTTTGAAAAATTTTAAAAAATCAAGAGAGCCATACGACTGTCAAATTTTCATCCGTATTTTCTCTCAAAATCTTATAGTTTCATTACATATTACATTTAGACGATCCGACTTGTGCTCTTCTACACAAAAATTTGGCATGTCGTACGACTTGTGGGACAATGTAAAGCACCCTTTACTCGCATTTTACCGAACTTTACCAGAAAGTATACGAACAGACCTTTTATATACGTGGACCTTATGTATTCTATTGTGAATTTTTACTGTTTAAACGAAGATGACAAAGGGGATTGTTAAAAAGTTAGAGTTGGTGCAAATTTTACAATTGGAAATTTTTTAGTCAAGCTAATTTTTTCACGTTTTTAATTTAATTATTACAAAGACGCACAATCATGGAACCCTATAACCAGCCTGTCGTGATTGATAATGTAAGTTAAAATACAAGTAGAAAGGTTGGAAAACTCATCAACACATTGTTGAGGTGCGGTGCTATTCTAAATTGAAGTGACATCACCTGCCTTTGTTGCCGTGCTTACCCCTTTTTATTCTATAAAATATCGGCTAGTTGGCTTTTCTGGCTTTTCTGGCTAAATCCCCATAAGTCTACCAACAACGTTAGGTTGTGATGACTAAACTCTTTATTAAAGAAATCGATGGTTAACATGCGAATATGACTGTTTTTAAGCTAAGATTAATTTTTAAGGATTATTTATATTTAGTGCAAGGAGCAGCATTGTATTGACCAATTAAAAGCATTTCTTCTTTTAACAGAAAATCTTTAAAATAATTTATAGGATAAATCACTGGTTGCATCTCCCTTATCCACTGAGTAGGCTTTAACAGTTTATTGCTATGTTCATCAATTAAGCGTTTATTACTGCATTTAACACGATTCTTAAAAATGTCTGGTCGCGGTAATTTATTGTGGGGATCCCGATAGTAATCACGAAAATTTTGACATTCCAAATAAAATTGATCAATTTCTTGTAAGCGGCCATAGTCAACTGTTGATAATCCAATTTTTGGAAGAAATTTCATTAAGGATTTACGTTGATTACGAGAACTTTGGGAAACAAGAAGCATGTCCACCTCGGGCGTTTGTGTTATCTTCATTTTCAGGATTTAAAATATCAAAATTATAATTTATTATTTAAATTTCTCTCTTAAAAATGTATACGTAAACTATGTATGTATATAATTATGTATGTATGCCTACTAATTATTTATGTGCTTAATTCAGGGTTCTGGAATGATAAAGGCTGGTTTTGCTGGTGAGCACATTCCAAAGTGCAGATTTCCAAATTAGTATGTTGGACAAATATATTTGCTTTAACTTTTAATTAAAAATTAATTATTTTTTAGCGTTGGACGCCCAAAACATGTTCGTGTTATGGCGGGTGCTTTGGAAGGAGATATATTTGTGGGGCCAAAAGCAGAGGAGCATCGCGGCCTGCTTAGTATACGATATCCAATGGAGCATGGCATTGTAACTGATTGGAATGACATGGAACATATCTGGGGTTATATCTATAGTAAAGTATGTAAAAGATTTAAAATTTCTATATATTTAGTCATATCGCCCATTTACTTCAACAACGTCATAGTTCAAAAAAACTAGTTTTGTAAAAAACGTACTTGAAGTTTTCAATTTACATGCCTCTTAATGGGGAAATAAAAAAATATTCTTCTGTCACGAGGTAAATTTTTTTTATGGACGTTGCTAATTTTATCATCTAATTTAGTATGTTACGCTAATATATTTCGTCATAACTCGAGAACGATTTCTCGGATTTTAATGAGTAATACAGCAAAAGATGCGCTAAAAAATTTACGTTTAAGTTCAAAATAAATTCTTTTTATGCACAAATCGTACTTTTATGTTTTGTTTTCCAAAGGCAATAAATAATTGAAAAAGACAAATATTTAACATTTTTTCGAAAGCCTACATCTATGAATGAAATTAGCTATAAATCATGATCATGAAAATCCATTAAAAAATTTTGATTTCATTCAGAATTTAATGCAGGTACGATACAATTGCAAAACCATTGCAGGCAAGTAACGGAACTAAAAGAGGGAGTTATAATTTTAAGACTCTTGGAATATAATGAGAACATTTGTTCTTACTAAAAAGATATTTCTGTTATACGAAGTTATGTTCGTTCACCAATTATCATAGAGAAAGTCTATGTAAAACCGAGAGGTCAACTGTTATTCTCTACAAAATTTAGAATATTTAAATTTTTTATTTCAAAAATAAAAACTAATATTCTTCTACCTTCTAATACAGGGTGGCTCAAAATGAACGAAGGGGTTTGAGTTCAAAGAGCCATTGTGTACCTCGCAGTGTCCGTTCGGGCTCCATCCTGTTGAAACCATACTTGCGGAAGATTTTTTACGGGTGCCCTTAAAAAATTTTCCAACATTGTGCGATATCTAACACCAGTGATTGAAACGGCGACACATGTTCATTTTCCAAAAAATATGGGCCAATTATCCTTTCCGAGGAAACAACGCACCAAACGGTACATTTAACCCAGCCTACCCAATTATATTTTTTATATGATGTGACCAATGTTAGTCGATTCGACTAACATACGTGAAATATCGATTCTGTGAAACCTTTGGGTACACAATTTGTTAAAGTTACCAGAAAAGTATAATACTATTCTTTTTTACATATAAAAATTAAAAACATATATATTGGGTTTGTTTTTTTATTTATTATTAATATAATCACTTTGTTCTTTTTCAGTCTTAGCAATATCACTTGTTTCAAGAAATATAAAAAATAAATAAAATAAACTTGAAAGGTTTTATGCCATTATAAAATTAAAGCATTAGAGTAGAGAAACAATTATATTTAAAAGATTTTCACAAAAGGCAGAAAGCTCAACTTTACGGTCCCCACATATATTTTTTCCCATTTTGTGAACATATGTATATCCGTCACGCGTTGGTTCTGGGCGGTACTCTCTATTGCGATGCGAAAGCTAAATGCGTTGAGATGCTAATTTGGAACTCTCTATTACTTTCGAAAAACCTGTCGCAATTTTTTGAAAATGTGCCAAGACTGGTATTTGCTTAAGAAAATATGGCATAAATTGATAATAATGAGATGTCAAAATATTTAAAAAACATCGTTTAAAAAGAAAGCAAGAGAGAAGTGTAAAAGTTTTTAATTAAGAATAAAATAAAGTGATGGGTTTGATGAGGAAAACGACCGTGTAGAACGTACCCTCTTTGAATGACCGCATGTAAGAAAAAAATCTGTTGGGGAATATGTTCTCAAATACATATTGCTTCATTTTAACTTTGTACAAAATTTCGGGTTTTTTTTTATCTTGGACCAGCACTCAGAAGATGCCCCCTACACATGCGATGCATTTTGCTGGAACTAGAGGAAAGGGATAGGAGAAATGATAGAAGGTAAAGCGTCACATCTTACAACATCAGTGTTGTAGCGTCTCTGAGAGGAGACGTATTAAATTTTGAAACTGTTTTTAGTAGCCATTTTTTCGTAATTATTTTACTTCGCCGGTGCTACACAATACCGGCGAAGGAGGGCGTTCTGATGTGATTGTGGATTGCTATCAGCTGAAGCCGGTATTGTTCAGTGACCAGTGACTATGCCTTCGCCACTGAAACCTTCCGACAACAACTAACACACAAAGACACACTAAAGCACATCAGAAAAATGCGAGATGTTTATTTTTATTTTAAAATTTTTTTGTCTGAAACTGGGGTTGAACCCAGGTCTGTTTTTTGGTTGTGTAGTCAACGTGCAGACTACCATCCATCGTGCCATCGCCACCCTCAAATTGCAGACTACTTCGACCATCGCCACATTCATCGTGTTAAGAGGATTAAAGTAATTTCACAATTAGAAAATTGCACTTATATTTCGAAAAGAACAAGAGAAAATGCTCTATTACTTTTTAATGCAGAGTTGCCAGTAAAACAAAAGTAGTTAAATTTTAATTTCAATGATATTTATGTTTTAAAACTTCATTAACTGTTTTTTTTGTTTAAAAAGACAATACAAACTCTACGAAGCTCTTAAGCTTGTCTGTAGAAACACCCAGGGTCTAATCGGGAATCGAACCCGCACCTCCATATTGATAATACTAATGCTCATGCACTAGACTACGGAGGCACCCATGCGCTATGTTTTGATATTTAAGTAAAAAATATCAAATTATCTTTTCGATATACTCATATCTAAAATAAATGAAAAATCTCAATAACACTATACAGAAATGTCGTTAATTTTAATATGGCAACACTGTCATTTAACTTGCTGTATTATACAATTCCTTGTAAGTAGAATTGAAAGTGGGCTGCAAGTGTAGAAAGTTTGTTTTAGTAAAAGTGTTCGAGTGTATTACGATTTTTGCACTTTCACGTGTAAACGATAAGTTATGCAGCAAAAATTCAAGATCGTAAATTTTTTTTTCAGTACAAATTTCATTTACAAAATATTTAGGGAATTGTTGTTAAATAATTTGTTAAAATACAGAAATATGCTTCAATTTTGGAATCGATAAAGTAGAGTTGTGAAGAAAAATCGAGTAGTTCTGTAGAATTTCGACAATCAGTGAAATCTGAGGAACTGATTAATTTCATATTCTTTGTTGAAATTGAAGCAAAACAACAACCCCCTATGTGCGAATGTATTTTACACGCAGAGCATTATAGTGTACTTGTGTGAATGGGGCAGTAGCAAAATTTTATGTTCACCAATTGAAAGTATGGACATCACTGATTTCAACAGTTTTGCTGGGAGCACAATAAAGGGTGCTTTACATTACGGATGAAAATTTGACAGTTGTATGGCTCTCTTGATTTTTTAAAATTTTTCAAAAACCAACGCAAACCATTAGATCAGGGATGCATTTTTATGTAAATAAATGTGAGAAAGCCAGGGAGGGAAAACTGCTTTCATAAATTTATACCAATTATAAAATCACAATGTACATTTTAGACCACGACCGCACAATTTTATAAAAATATACGTATATTTTCCAAAAGTGGCGATGGCACGATGGATGGTAGTCTGCACGTTGACTACACAACCAAAAAACAGACCTGGGTTCAACCCCAGTTTCAGACAAAAAAATTTTTAAATAAAAATAAACATCTCGCATTTTTCTGATGTGCATTAGTGTGTTTTTGGGTGTCAGTTGTTGTCGGAAGGTTTCAGTGGCGAAGGCATAGTCACTGGTCACTGAACAATACCGGCTTCAGCTGATAGCAATCCACAATCACATCAGAACGCCCTCCTTCGTCGGTATTGTATAGCACCGGCGAAGTAAAATAATAATAAAAATAGCTACTAAACCGAAGCTTCAGCACTGCTTCGAGTATAAAAAAAAACAAAAGAACGTGCGAAAGCAGAGCTGCAAAATAATTAATTAAGCTTCACCTACTGTCGTTTCTTCTACTATCCCTTTTCTATAGTTCCCAGCACAATGTTTCGCATGTGTAGGAGTCATCTCCTGAGTGCTGGTACTAGATAAAAAAAAAAAAAAAAAAAAAAAAGTACACTAAAAATTTTGACCACGAAAATAACATATTCGAAAGTTATAAAAACATTTTTCAAGGTTATTAAAAAAAAATTCAATTGCACAAAAACTCCATCCCTGGCGAAAACAAGCAAACAGCTGTAGTTAAATTAAATGAGAATGTTTTCATCTTACTTGATTTTATCCATACCAATGGTGTAAACGCCAGAAAACAACCGTCCGATTTTTACTCTCTTTTTTGAAATACGGATGGAATTTCATTTTATTTTCTCTCACATTTTACGTACGACAAATCTTATCGTTTAAAGCGGCTTTAAGGAGGCGTTTCTGTATGTTCTAAACACTATTCAACACGAGCTAAATAAAAGTTTAAAGAGATCCACAGCAATTCCAACTATTTTTTGAAAAAGTGTGATGCATTCCGATCGAATTGGATAACCATTTTTAAGGCAATTGCAAATTATTGATTTTTAAAACCACGCTGGAAGATAAAATATAAACAATATAATAAAGTTGTGCTTTTTCCCTTAAAAATATATGTCAAATTTATTATTACATACTTTATGATATTCTCATAAAGTATTTATTTTTTTTTTTTTATTAAAAATATATGTCAAATTTATTATTACATACTTTATGATATTCTCATAAAGTATTTTTTTTTTTTTTTTATTAAAAATATATATATTTTATCAATCACTTTCTATTTTGCTTTTTATAGATTTTTCAATAATTATTCAGACATTTTTTTTCAAAACTTTATTATATTGTTTTATTTTGGGAATATCTCTTTATGTATGATTCTAATTTTAAAATTGTGCTTTTTCCCTTAAAAATATATGTCAAATTTATTATTACATACTTTATGATATTCTCATAAAGTATTTTTTTTTTTTTTTTATTAAAAAAAAAATTAATAATAAATTTGACATATATTTTTAAGGGAAAAAGCACAATTTTAAAATTAGAATCATACATAAAGAGATATTCCCAAAATAAATTCAGTTAATATACAATATAATAAAGTTTTGAAAAAAAATGTCTGAATAATTATTGAAAAATCTATAAAAAGCAAAATTGAAAGTGATTGATAAAACGACTATAGCAAATACATCACACCTTTTATAGTTTTAAAATCGGGTTTGTGTTTCTTATCCCATACCTGAAAAAAACTACATTTTAATGAACTTATAATCTACTCTTAAAACTTATTGTTTTTTTCTATGATGTCGAAAGAATTCTTTCTTTCGTACAATTACACACAATTTAAATATCAAATATAAATAGTTTTTCAGCGTGCTGATATATTTTTCTCCATTAGCGTTTGATATTTACCTAACGCGAGATATTTGCGCTTATCGTATGATTTTGACAGACGCTTTCGCATTACAGAGTACGGTGATACCAAACTTGCGAAAGGGAAAATAATAGATGCGAAAGGCAAATGCGCAAACGGATTAGAGAGTACTAATCTTTCGATTTTCATTTCATTTTTTATTCGCATCGCAATAGAGAGGAAACCCCTGATCAAAAAAAAAAAAAAGCATAGTGTTGACTACTCAGTATATACAAGTTTTTGGTGTTTGATACAATCAGTTTTTGTAATCATAAATTCGCAGAGAAATGTATTTAAAGTACTGCATAAGGTTTTGAACTTTTTTATTTGCTATATGATTTTTTAATTAGTTTCTTGTTAAATGTCATACGAAAATATATCAGTACTAAATTTTTGGTATTCGCTACCCTAAATAATATGCTGTAATAAGTACTCAAATATATATAAGTTTTACACGTTTAACAAATTAATTTAAAAAAATTATTAGAAAAGTTTTGCCGTGGGTGCTAAAAAAAGAAAACGATATTTTATGCTCGTCTTTAATTTGTTTCACGTTGAAAACTATTATGTTTAGTTTTTGGTAGTTTTAATTCAGCTTTTCCTTTTGTTAAATAAATTTTATGAAAACTTGTAAACTTATGTTTGCTTAATTTTGTTTGTTTGCTTTTTAACCATATGTTTTTCTTTTCCAGTGGATTCTACTGACAAAATTTAGTAAACATTTTCAGACTCTCAGAAAAGAACTGTCATTTTACTTTCTCAAATGGTGCTCTCTATTGTACATTTTTGTGTAAACGAATGATTTCCATTAGAATCCAGTGCAAATTTGCACAAATTTTGTGGTAAACGAATGAAGCTATTGTAATGGGAAATCTATTCAGGTGCAAAGAGTACAATCATATTAAGATAAATGCAAAAACCACAAATCGTCCACTAATGTTATCGATAAAAAATGAGTAACTGTCAAAATAAATGTAAAAAGTTTCAACTTAAAATTGACGTTTCGAACTTAAAATCTTTTTTAAGTTGACAACTTAGCGATTTATGCACAATTTCTGCGATTTTGAGTTTAGATTTTGACTGTATGTGTTTCTTTAGCGTTTTTTTTAAGAAAATAAGGAGGCAACCCTTAAAAAATATAAATATTACAGACCAAACTAAATTACGACGCAAGGCGTTGTCTGGCTGTCAAAATTTCTCATGTATGAAACCAACCGAAATAACGCGGCGTTAACGTTTTCACATTGGAAAATCCAATTTTCACAGCGCGTAAAGCAGTGAAGTTCGATGCAAAAAAAATTAAATTCTTGAAAAGTAATTACAATGTAGTTGTTTTCAGGTAAATTTTGCGATTTGTCTCTATTTCTTATTTCTATTTATCTTGGGGGACCAGAGACACGTTGAGGTCTATACCGATGACTACAGGATACTGGATAGGGTTGGCTGTAGTATATACATAGATATAGACTTACATAGATAGACTCGGCATTCCCTCTCGGGATTTTTGCAGATGTGAGTCTGTGGAGGATGAGGAGACGATGGCTCACCTCATTTGATAGTGTCCGGTTCTATCCAAGAATCGGCGGAGGTTCTTTGCCTCACATTTCTTGTCATCAGTGACTGAACTCTCTCGGGTGAGAATTTCCGCAACAGCATGATTTATCTTCGAATAAGGGTGGTTTGGTGTGGCGAATGTCTGATTAGCGGGTGTGAACGTCTTTTGGTATCATAATGGGCCTAAGTGTATTCTATATACTCGTACGTAAATTAAAATAATTCTTTCGTCTGAAGGATTAATATGTGATTTCCTTGTGAGGCAAATTTAGAAAGTACAACAATATGGTAAATTCCGTAATAAATGTGCATCAAGGGTAAACCATTCAGTCTGTCTTCTGTCATTGATGATCTGAAGCGATCTGCCGAAGTGTAGAAAAGACATCGTACTCGTAGTATTACTGGCTGCCATTGAAGCAGACATTGTAATTATTTTTCTTGGATTTGCATCTTCATCACAGTTTATTAGTGCACCAACAACATTATCTGATAGTTTTTTAGATATTTTTAATTTTAGTTACCAATACGGAAATTCAACCTCAAGTTTAGATATTAGTAGTTTTTTTATAAATTTTATCAAACTTAATCAAATCATCAGGTTGTTAAACTTTGATGTAAAAGTTTATGTATTTTTAACAACTGTTGAGAAGCGTGTTCTGAGATTTAAAGTAAATTCAATTAGAGAAGAAGATCTATATCCTGCTTCTCTGTCGCTCCAGTCAGATATTTTTCCGAAAGCTTCTATTATATGATGGACAGTTGGTACAAATTGTAAAATTTAATCGTGACACTGTTGCGTTTAGAAATTTGGTTATTTAATTGATGGGAATACCAAACCGTTTTTTTTTGCTTTGTTTGCGGTTTTCTCTCCTGGGCCGGATGGAATTCTAGCACTGGTTTAGAAACAATGTTTTTCGACGTTATCACGTCCTTTAGCACTCCTTATCAGTACTCTGTACCATGCAGGTAAATTTCCATTGTGCTGGAAACTGGCAAATGTAACGCTAATACCCAAGAAAGAACGGGAAAGCAATTCTGAAAATTACAGCCCTATCGCAATATGTTCTACCAATTCCTAAGTAAGTTCCTAAAGTTTGCTGAACTTCCATCTAGTCCAACAGTTTACTTAACTACCGCCAATATGTTTTTCTTGGAAAATCGGTGCCGACCTATTCACCATTTTGGCGAAAGTAATGTGGTGGTTCTAGATATCTAGCATTTAACTGACTGTGATATTGACACTTTTCTCTAAACTTATTGCTTTTGGTGTGGCTGATATATTCTCTCGATTTATATCGAGCTTTCTGAAAGATTGGGCTATAAAAGTTGTTATAGGCGGGATCTCATCCAACGAGTTCAATATTATTTAGGAGTACCGTAAGGTTCCATTCTTTCTCCTACTCTTTTTCTTGTCTTTCTCAATCTCATGATGTGATGTTCGATGGACAGATTTATCACGTCTGTAAAGAAGCACTCGAGTGCCTTGGCTTTTTGAGACGGTGTAAAAAATACTTCTCGCTATCTGATCTCCTTACTATTTATATCGCTTACATCCGACCGAATATGGAATAGAACTGTCATTTTGCTCATTCTTACGCACAACACTTTCATCATTAAGAGTGGCATTACGGAGAAAATTCGATTGCTGGCCGAATATCACGTATGTGAAATAAATTACCCGCAGATGTCTTTCCCGTCACTTTAGACGTTTAAAGAACTAAATCGAATGTCCATAAATACTACTACCTCTACTAAGAATGAAATCGGCTCAAGCCGTATCTTAGCCGCCGACAATTTAGCGATGAATTGGATTTCTGTCCGAGACACTGGGTAAATCGTTTCATTCTCTTTCAGCAAGGTTAAGTGAATTAGTTGTTTATTTTCTTTTATTCAATATCACAGTCTATTTGGTAATTCTACCTATCATAATTGCACAAAACATAAATACGTACATACATAAGTGGATACATAGGTTAGGTTAGGCTAGAGGGCAGTCGACAAAGATGGGTCGACACAAGTAGCACCGTAGGTGCCTTGTTGCTACCCTAGCCCCGTAGAAATCATAGGATGTCGTAGCCACCCTGTGCCGTTCATGTATCTAACCAAGTCTATCAGATCCAACCAAGAGCACCCCAAGTTGTCAAAAGAAATGCGCTCCAAGGGAAGTGGACACATAAGAAATGCCACACAAATTTTACAAACTCTGTGCACCGAAGAATTGAATTGTCGAAATCAATTTAAAAAAAACCTTACAAAAAAATTTATAATATAGAGTTTGACATATGAAATATTCAAGTAATTTTAGAGACATGAAAAAAAGTTTGCGCTACTTTGTGATATTTTATTTGAAGATTTTTTGAAAATCTTACTAACGATAAAAATACCACTAGTGGCACAAACTAAAGCAACTTACCTGGTGTTATACTATTTTCATTGCAATATTGTAAAAAACGAACTTAAGGATTACTATTACAAATCTTTAGGGTTATATTAATTTATTAAAAAAATTTTTTTGAAAAAAAAAATATTTTGTTAAAAAGAAATAAAAGTAACATAAAAATACTTCATATTTAGATGACAAAAACTACAGCAACTCTTACAAAATTTTTTAAATTTTGCCTCATATCTTAATAATTAATCGCATATCCATTGTTTTGCAAAACAGCGGCACATCTGCGAGGCATTGAAGTGATTAATTTATCGATTTCGTTTTCTGAAATGCTTTCCCATGCTTCTTTTATTTGGAGGAAAAAATTTCGTTTATTAGACCCTTGATCACGTTTTATTTTTCTGTCCACCATGTCCCACAAGTTTTCTATAGGATTTAAATCGGGTGACTGGGCGGGCCATTTAAGTAAATTAATATTTTCATCTTGAATCCAGGACTTAACATGTTTCGATGTATGTTTTGGATCATTATCGTGCTGAAAGATCCATCCAGCAGGCATTTCCTTTATTGCAAATGGCAACATGAGAGTTTCCAAAATATTTTTGTAAAGGTAGCGGTCCATAGTTTCGCTTATTTCATACCGAGGTGCGACTCCATTGAGTGAAAAACATCCCCACACCATTACATTACCAACGCCATGCTTAACAGTTCCCTTACAATACCTCGGATCTAACCGCTTATTTACAGGTCTTCGAACACTTATTTTTTTTGAATCTGATCCTTTCAGGTTAAATTTAGATTCATCGGAAAACAATATTTTTCGCCATTCTTCAACACTCCAGTATAAATGTGTCTTAGCAAATTCGATTCTCGCCTTACGATTCTTTCGTGAAATAAACGGCTTTTTTGCAACTTTCCTAGAACGCATTCCTGCTTTTAAAGCTCTGTCTCGCACTGTTCTTTCTGCAAAATTTAAATCTAATTTGTTAGCAATATTTTGCGATGAGATCTTTTTTGATTTCTCGGATGATCATTTGGTCCTCGCGAGCTGGCGTTTTACGAGGTCTTCCACCACTATGAATGGTCTCCACTGAACCAGTTGATACAAATTTTTTAATTAGACGACAAATAACCGATTTATTTATGTTGAATCTTTCTGAGAGACTTTTTTGTGTAATTCCACTATTATATTGTTTTATTATTTCATTTTTAATAAACGAATTATATTTATTTCTCGCCATTTTTGAAAATATTTCTTCAGCAGCTTCTTTGTCTTTTTTTAGCTTTAAAATTAAAAAATTTTATATTTTTTTTAACATTTGCACAAACTTCTAAAGCAAAAACAAATAACTGCATAAAATAACGGGGAAAAATTAGAGATGATTAAAATATTATTAAGTTTTATGAAAGTTTTAAGAACAGTTGCTTTAGTTTTTGCCATCCAAATGTGAGTCATTTTTATTTTTTCTTTATTTTTTTTATACTTAAAATGTTTTTTTTTTTTTAAGTTATTTGTTTAATTAATATAGTCCTAACACCTCGTAATAGCAATCCTTAAAAATTCGTAAGTTCCCATTTTACAATATAACTTTGAAAATGGTATAATATTAGGTCAGCTGCTTTAGTTTGTGGCACTAGTGTACATACTTGCATAAATAAATATACTTTGTCTAACGCTTTACATAAAAAATGTTTTTATTAAAATATAAACGTGCTTAGGAACAATTATCAACATGTACCGATGAACATCCAGTATTGTTGACAGAGGCACCTTTAAATCCTCGTAGAAATCGTGAGAAGGCTGCAGAATTCTTTTTTGAAGGTATTAACGCTCCTGCTCTTTTTGTTTCTATGCAAGCTGTTTTGAGTCTGTAAGTGCGCAACGTACATATATATTTATATTACACATATTTTTATAGAAAGCTATTGCTCTAATTTTAAGATATGCTACTGGTCGAGTAACTGGTGTGGTTTTAGATTCGGGTGATGGCGTTACACATGCGGTTCCTATTTATGAAGGATTCGCTATGCCCCATAGTATTATGCGTGTTGATATTGCTGGTCGAGATGTTTCACGCTACTTAAAGACTCTAATACGTAGAGAAGGCTTTAATTTCCGTTCAACGGCTGAATTTGAAATTGTGCGTTCAATTAAGGAAAAAGTATGCTACTTGGCCACCAATCCACAGAAAGAAGAATCCGTGGAGACTGAAAAATTTGCTTACACACTACCAGACGGTAAAACATTAGAGGTACTAAAAAGTTTTATTCGTGTTTGTTGGGTTATCAATAGTAATTTTTTCAGATTGGTCAGGCACGTTTCCGTGCACCTGAAGTTCTTTTCAGACCTGATTTATTGGGCGAAGAATGTGAAGGCATTCATGATGTACTGATGTACGCCATTGAAAAATCGGACATGGATCTCAGAAAAATGCTTTATCAAAATATTGTATTGTCAGGTGGTTCTACATTATTTAAAGGCTTTGGTGATCGTTTGTTATCTGAACTCAGAAAACATTCATCGAAGGATCTCAAAATAAGAGTAAAATTTATGAAACTGGAAATTTGTTTAATAAAATAATACCCTTTTTTCGTTTTAGATTGCTGCTCCCCAAGAGCGCCTTTATTCGACGTGGATGGGCGGCTCTATTCTGGCATCACTTGATACTTTTAAGAAAATGTGGATTTCTAAACGGGAGTATGAAGAAGATGGCCATAGAGCTGTGCATAAAAAGACTTTCTAGAGCAATTAGACTCATAATTTATTGTATGATGCTTCTTGAACAGGGTGTCTGGTAGCAGATTTATTTTTTCAAACGTAAATAAAAAACGTAATAATTACCACAAAGTTTTATTAAGAGCATTGAACGCTAGAATAGAAATGCGGATTTTATTTTTTATACAGTATGTCATCCAAATACTTTTTTAAAATTTCATGAATAATCGCTCTTGGAAATCCCAGTGAGGCTGCTCTTTTCCGTATTGAAAGTCGTGGATTTTCAAGTAGACTGCTTTCAACGTAAGAATCATTACTCTTATAAAATGTCTCTACAGCGATCGCGCGATGCTCACTCGACCACTGTGACACCGTGACTGACAAATCCGCACAATATATAATTCCAACGGCTCCACCCTCCCTCCGCACCGTATATTACTTTTTGAAATAATCGTATTTAAAAATAGAAATTTGCCACCAGACAGCCTGTATTAATCTTAATTTTTTATTTATTTTTTTTTTTGTTTTTTCATTTAAATCTAATTTTATACAATTTGCGTGTTTGTGACAGAAATTAAGCGAAAAATATTAAAAATAGAGCACACTTTAGTTGTTATTTATTAAATTCTTTCAAATTGCGTAAAAGGCAAACAAAATGCAATAATATAGGCTTAAAATTTATTACATACTCGTAAATAATAAAATGAACAAATAATTTATTAAGGCTTGGGTCACATTATGGGGGCTTTAGTAAGAATAATTTTGTTGAGTTAAAGAAAAAATAACCAGCGAAGTACATCATGTTTTTAGAAATTCTCTTGTCTTTTCCACTTCGCCCTCAGGAATAGTCCATATTTCTTATTAAACTTCTAGCTAACCCATTCTTTCTGTTTTGGAAATGTGGAAAAATGAAAAAGGTTGTTAAAATAAACAAAAAATATAATTTCACATTAAAAACCTTGATGTGTAGACACGAATGAAAGTTTAAAAGAGAATTTTTTTTTTTTTTTTTTTTTACACAATATATATTATTTATTGAAAATTCAATTGAACTAACAATAAGTATTCAAATCTTAAGAACTAATTGCTAATTATTATTAAGTACAGCCTAGCTGTACAAAATTATTTATTGCTCGTATAGTTTTATTTCCGCGTCTACTACGTTCGGGCTAGGGAAGAGTATCCCTTCTTTTCAGTCGCTTAAAATATTTCGGGCTAGTATATTTGGATGATCTTGGAGTTTGGTTAGGTATGACGTTGCGTATGTTGTTATCTCTTGTTTGACTGTCGGAATATTTAAATCCTTGTGTATGTTATCATTCTCAGTATTTTGTTTTGACACGTTTGAATTTTTTATATATTGGAAGCTGAGGCAGTTCCCCATAGCTGGATACCATAGCTCCATATTGGTTTTAAAATTGCTTTGCAAAGCAAAAGCTTACAGTCCAGTTTTAGCACAGAATTTCGACCAATAAGCCAATTTAGTTGAGTTGCTTTTAATTTCATTTGAGTTAATTTTGCATCGATGTGCTGTTTCCATGTTAGCCGTCTATCAATGTGCATCCCTAGATACTTGACCTCCAAACGTTGAGGTATTGACTGGTTGTTGATCAGAATAGGAGGACATGTGTCTCTGCGCAGGGTGAAGGTTATATGTACACACTTATTCTCATTAACTTTGATTCGCCATTTTTTTAGCCAGTTTTCCAGCTGCGAAGTTTGGTGCTGTAGGCGACGAGATGCTTCGTCAGCACTTTCGTGAATGCTTAAGAAAGCTGTATCATCGGCAAAAGTTGAGGTATGGATGTTAGCGACTGGTGGCAAATCTGCGGTGTATATCAAGTAGAGCAATGGACCTAATATGCTGCCTTGGGGAACTCCAGCTTCAATCGGCTGCGGTGATGACAGCCAATCACCTTGTTTTAAAATAAATTTGCGACAAAGCAGGTAACTTTCCAGTAGCTTACAAATATTTTCAGGAAGGTACTGGGTCAGTTTATATATTAATCCCTTATGCCACACTTTATCAAAAGCTTGGGAAACATCGATAAAGAGGGCTGAGCAGTACTTTTTTTCTTCTAGGGTATGCTTTATAACATTCACAGGTCTATGTGTTTGCTCAGTTGTGCAGTGTTTACTTCGAAAACCAAACTGATGGTCTGGAAAACAGCGCTTTTCGCTAATGATTTTATTTAACTTGATAGCTAATAATTTTTCAAAAAGCTTAGATAAATTTGGCAAAAGGCTAATTGGCCTGTAGGACTCAACTCTGGTGTAGTCTTTACCTGGCTTAGGTATCATAGTTATTAGTGATATCTTCCATTTAGATGGAAAGTATTCAATGCACAATATCGCGTTGACGATGTGGAGAATTCTTTTAACTACTGTAGTTGGGAGCTCTTGTAGCATCTTGTTGCTAATTTTATCGATGCCAGGAGATTTTTTAGGGTTCAAGTTGGCGATAGCTTCTTCGGCGTCTTTCAATTTAAACTTTATCGAAACTGCTGCATCCGTAACTACCGATGGAAGTTCTTCAGGGTCGCTTGGTGCATTGGGGGTGAAAACATTTTTTAAGTGCTCAACGAACAACTTGCCTTTTTTTGTGTCGTTTCTTGCCCAATCCCCAGTTGGGGTTCGAAATGGAGGTTTACGAATAACCGGTCTTTTGAGATATCTGGTAGCACACCATAGTGACTGATCGGATTGCTGTGTTGCATCAAGACCTTTAAGATACTCATTTAAATAATCAGTTTTTTTGGATTGTAACATCTCTCTTACCTTTTTGGTACACTCTATTAGTTTTGTTTTGAGTTGAGGGGATCTATGAAGCTGCCACTCTCTTCGAGCTCTTCTTTTTTCAGTTAATAATAATTCGATGTTTGTGGAGCAAATTTTGTCTTGCCTAATTTTGCGTGATTTAATAATAGCGTGCTGTGCCGCCAGCTTGAGACTTTCGTCCAATTGTGTAAGAGATGCATCTACATCGTCTGGTGTACGAAGTAATACGTTTTGACAGCAGTGAGTAGCAAGGTATTTGCGAAATTTCAACCAATTTGTGTATGTTTTTATTTTTTCAGCTATCTCAGTCGCGTGTGAGTTTTGTGAGAGTGATATTGTAATTATAGTTGGTGAATGATCTGATGATAAGTCAACAGAAGATTCAACAAGAATGGATTTAGCTGCAATGCCCTTTGTGATTGCGAAATCTATGACATCAGGTATTTTGTTACGATCAGTTGGCCAATATGTTGGTTGTCCGCTTGAGGCGACCGTCAAACATTTTGGAAACTACGTTGTATAAAACGCGACCTTTTGGGGTAATCAGGCGTGATCCCCAATACGTGTGCTTTGCATTAAAGTCGCCAGCAGCTAGGAAACTATTGCCCAACGATTTAAAGAATTCAGAGTACTGATCCTCAGCAATTGAAAACCGCGGAAGCGAGTAAATTGACGATATAACTAAGCCTTTGAAAAATTCTTCAAGACAGATCGAAGTTGCTTGAAGATAGTCTTTGCTGACTGCACCCACTAAGTAGTGCTTTATTCTGTTCTTTATTAATATAGCTGAGCCCCCACATGCTCTACCACGGGGATCTTTGGCGTCATAAAATGTATAGCCTATTACCTTAAAAACACTTCTAGGTGTTAAATGAGTTTCGGCAATGAGCATAACATCGATTTGTTGATCCGCTAGGAAGTGCTCAAGTTCGTTTTTTTGTTGGCGTATGCCGTTAGCGTTCCAGAAACATAACCTTAGGCAGTTCATGGACTTTTTGTTACAGCCTGCAAAAGCGCAGTTTGCATATTTATCAGTGTTTGCATCATTGGCAACATGGTATTAACGAAATTTTGAACTGTTTGCACCAACATTTCTATTTTGGCTTCCATTTGGCTGGAATTTATGGGTTGTGGCTGCACTGTAGGCTTGGAGCTGATGTTTGTGGTGTTATTGTTTGTCTTCAGGGCACTGCGCGTTAGAGGCGTGGCTGAATTTGCTTTTAGAATGTTTGCATATGAAATTTGTTGATTATTTGATGTCGGCAGCTGAGGGTAATCATTGGTAACGAGCTGTTCTTGTGTTCGGGAAGCAACATTTCGTATCTGGTTTGACGAGTTTCTAACGAGAGAGTAGACTCTGCACCCTCTATAATTTGCGGTATGGTTTTCGCCACAGTTGCTGCATTTTTGGGCCTTCGGGTCACCTTTTGGCTTTTTGCAGTTTGCTGTACTATGTAGGCCGCCACACACTACACAGACAGCATGTAGCTTGCAGTATGTCTTACTATGGCCAAATTCTTGGCAGTTTTGGCATTGCACAGGTCCTGATCTCTTGTAAGGTTCCTCTATTGTCACCCTACGATGCAACAGATATCTCACGTTGTATATTGAGTGAACTTCACCCTTCTTTAATTTTTTTTTACCTGGCTCAAGTTCGACACGAAATATGGGCTGTGGTACCTTTTCTTTATTTATTAAGTTTATTACATTTTTTGCCTTAAAGCCTAGACTCTCCAGGCTGTCCTTTATTTCCTTTGTAGCAACACTGGGGTCAACACCTTTTATGATCACTTGAAGGCCTTTTTCACTTTTAAGCTGATAAGTGTAAAAGCTTTTTTTTGTTTCCTCAAACGTCTTTACAACTTTTCGATAATTGTCTTCTGTTAGGACTTGAATTTTCGTTTCACTGATTTTACCGCGTCTTACCGGCACGGTGTAAAAAGAGTTCCACCGATAGTTTCTATCAATATTTTTATTATAGTGTTCGAGCTTGCCTGTCTTAGATATATTGGAGGAGGTTTTGGGGATTTACCCGAGGTCGTAGGGACGTTATCGTCATTACCCAGAATTGCAAATCGGTTTTGAGAAGCAACGCTAGCGGTTTCCGAATCTCTAGCTACCTTATGTTGAGATGCGATGTTGGCCGATTTCGGGCTACGTTTCCTTTTCGTCACTATTACGTACCTGTCCATACCGGTTTGTGCCTTTTCCTTATCCGAATTCGGAGGCAATGTACCGTCTAAGGGCGTTTTTAAGGCTGAGAATGATGTTTTTGGATCCTCTTTAGATCGCGAGCAATCTGACTCTGATTGTGTTCGCTTGGGTGTTTTAATGGAAACGTAATTACCGTTGTCCACACTCTTTATTAAGTTGTTGCTTGAACGAGTTTTACCTTCATCCGATTTCGTTGTTACATATATATATATTCCTTTCGGGAACACTTGAACGACTAGGACTTATATTTAAGCCATCATGGCTCATTTATTATTTATTTATTTATTTATTTATTGTTAATTTTTGTTTGCTGGGTAAAAAAAGAAAAATATACAGCAAGTAAAGCAGAGCAAAAACAACATAAAATAAAAACTAGCGGTATTTGGTATGATATATGTTGGTGTTTAATTTATATTGTTTATTATATTATTTTTGAACTAAAAAAAATTCTTAGCACTTCACTTCTCACTCTCACTGATAAAAAGCGACTTAAAAGAGAATTGAATAAAATATTAGAAATTCACAAAGCGAACCAATAATAAAAAAAATTTGACTTTGATGTAGTCACTTTTATCACATTTAATTTTGACTACCTGTATATTATCGATCACAGCCTATCTAAAATAGGAAACAATTTAACTAATTGCAAAAAGAATTTGTTTTAAAATTTCTATTCTGCTTTGTTTATGTGATCTGAAGCAACAGAAAGTCTAACTAAAATCAATTAATTCACTTAGCATTAATGCACAACGGTCTGTACTTAAAGTAGTATACATAAAAAGTAAAAGAAAAAATTGATTTCATATTGGAATATGGAATAAATGTTATTTTCATTTCGATAAAACGTGCGTGGTAAGCTTTTACTCAATCTCTCCTGCGATCAATTACTTTTTGGGTAAAGTTCAGGCAAATGAGAATAAATAATTGAGGGTGGCGATGGTCGAAGTAGTCTGCACGTTGACTACAAAACGAAAAATTGTTCCTTGGTTTTACCCCAGTTTCAGACATCTCCCATTTTTCTGTAGTGCATTTGTGTGGCTTTGTGTCAGTTGTTGTCGGAAGGTTTCAGTGGCGAAAGCATAGTCACTGGTCACTGAACAGTAACTCTTCAGCTGTGTCCAATCCACAGGCACACCAGAACGCCCTCCTTCGTCGGTATTGTGTAGCATCGGCGAAGTAAAATAATTACTAAAAAGGAAGCTTCAAAATTTAATACGTCTCCTTGATATCAGAGACGCTACAACACTGCTATAAAAACAAATAACGTGCATAAAGTAATGTTGTAAGATAGTGGAGCTTCACGCCCTATCATTTTCCTACTATCCCTTTACACTAGTTCCAGCACAATGCACCGCATGTGTAGGGTGCTACTCCAAGATAAAAAAAATAAAATTAATTTAATTGGAGAGAAAATGTTTAAAAGCATTAGACAGACTCAACTAGAGTTGAGTTGTAATTTTGGAATTTGATATCGATTACAACTCAACCTGTCAAAAATTTTAAATAAAATTCCATCCTGTGACAACTTTTTTGTGGTATTACCGATTACAACCATATGCTGGAAAAGTTGAGAAAATAATGGAAATATTACAACTCATCCCTACCAGTTATTTTCCAAATAATTATAAAAATGGGGGTTCAGCTTAATAAAATTTCTTTATTATCTTAAACTAAAGTTTTTAACCCATCAAATGTCAAATCTAGCCTTAGGTTGGCAACGTTAATATAATTTCAACTGGAATCAGTTGTAATTCGTAATACAAAAAAAAAGTCGAGTTGTAAACCTCAATAGGGGTATTAACCTGTAGTGACCAAATTTCGCACCAGTTTCACTTTAATGGACATTCATCCACCAATATGTATGCGCAGAGCGCGGACAAAGATAAATATTTCTGTTATATCCGCTAGTGTTAATGAAGATCGCGATATGTAACGGTAATATTATACATATGACGTAATTTTATTAAGAGCCAACTTTTTATATTATACTTAAATCGTATTTATATTTAAGTTCTAATTAAATACTTAAAAAAGTCTTTATTTTTATTAATTTTAAAATGTTTCTGTACCTTATGATGCCATTGATAACCAATAGTGTGTTGAAAAACTACCTATAATTTCATAGTGCACCATACTTTTATCACATTTAAATACGAACTTAATTAGCACTGAAAAACATTACCTGTATTTAAATACAATTTAAATTTAAATGAAATACTGGGCATAAGCATATCATGGAAATAAAAATAATAATATTAGTGTTATGTGCCTGCATTGATATTTTTTTTTGGAATTATGTCTTCGAGAAAATTTTGTCGTACATCTGGCGATCTTTTTTTGGTACGTGACTTTGAAATTTTTGTTGTTGATCTTGTTTCATGATATTTGTTCCTATAATATTTAGTGCGGTAAATTTTTTTGCTTTTTGTTGCTTTTCAACATCATCTTCATAAATTTTATAATTTAGTGTTTCTATCCTTTCACATATCAAGTTTACATGATCAGTTTTTGTTAAATTTTCTTTTAAACTTGCATTTGCTTTCATACACGAAAACATTTTTGCGTCAAGTTTCGCTTGTTTTACAATACTACGATTAAGAAAAAAAGAGAGCAAGAAACAAACTAGACAGTGCCGTTATATTATTACCACTTTCTCTTCTATAAGTCATCGATCTTGTATTGATCCCCAATACTGTTGAAATTCTGTGATTCATTTCTTTAAAATCTTTTATTATTTTACACGATAATGCGTCCGCGTCATAGTTATCTTTTCCATCCTTCAGATATTCAACATTTAGTGGTATTTTAATTTTATTCGGTATATTGAAATCCAATACCCAATTATAGTTTTTGATGAAATCCATACCGATAACTCCATCACAAGGTATCGGAAAATTATTATTTACCACTTGGAAGGTAATTGGTATAAAAAAATTGTTAAATTAAATTTTAAATCAAAAAATTTACTTCTGATTGATTGGATTTTGCCCTAATCTATTCCACTCAGTGAATAGATCTGAAACAGTTTTTTACTCTTAGGAATTTTTGAAGAAATCATAAATCTTCTTCCGAAATTTAAAATTTAGATAGCACGGGGACTACTGTTGATCCATATTATATTCCTAACATAGGTTAGGTTAGAGGACAGTCGACTCAAGTAGCACCGTACGTGCCGTTTTGTTACCCCAGCCCTATAGAAACTAGAGGACGTCACAGTATCCCTCTCCGTATCTTCCACACAGCTCCTACAAGGGGCATTTAACGAAATGCTCATCCTCTCAACATGCGTGCCAATGGACGAGTGGCCCATGCAGACGGCAGTGAGTCTACTAATGGACAACCGGGAACAGCTTAGGAGTTGCCGAGTTCTAGGTAAATCATACCGGGCCCAAAGAGCTCTTGCTATGGCGCAGCCGGAGATAGACCGCCACCTCTCCTGAGCTCATCATATAAGAAAAGCAATAAAAGATATGCTTTTTGATTGCCGGTAGCAGCAACTTCGCGGAATCTTTCTGGTCAACATACGTGCATATTTGAAAAAAACTTTTTTTTTTTTTAAATAGTATATGTATGCTGTTTTTAGTAGTACTTTCAGTTTTCCAAAATAACAAAAACTTCCGGCGCTTAAAAGAATTGTTTTTTCTCTATACGATGGATACTGAAGTATCGAATGGCAGATCGTATGATGTCATTGTGATATTTTTGTATGAATTATTTTAGTCACCCTGCGCACATGTATTGAAATGAGTATCATCAAATTGATGGCGTAAATGATTTTTTTAGTTTCTTCATTTCAGTTTCAGTTAGTAGTATCGAAATATTCAGTTGTTAAATCGTTATGTTGTGTTGTTGTACCAAGCAGCACTCAAATAGTTGTCATAGAGATACGAGTATATGTATAAATTAAAACAAGTTCATTCTTTTATTGCAATCAGTCGGAAGTACATAGAATTGATGGGAGTGTACATAGTTTATAATAATAGAGACCAACTTAAACTTACAAACATATTACAAATGTACATATTGTGGCAGTATTAATTAAACAAATATTTAGATTAACAAATATAAAATTTTAATTATTTTTAATAATAATTGAATATAGATTTAGTTGAAATTTAAAGGCGGTGATAGTGCAAACGGACTAATATATTTAATAAAGGAAATGGCTCAAGTCCAAAGTATTAATGGCATGAACAACGAAACGGAGGTAAAAATACATACATATTTTCATGCAAGTAGATTTGTATGAACATACATACATACATACATACCTACATACATATACACTTTGTAAAATAATAAAAATTAAATTAAACAAGAAAACAGAAATTAAATAAAACTAATTTGGAAGTGCTTAATTAACAAAAACATTTCTACAAAATGAATAACATACATACTTACATAGAGCCAATTTACACTGGCATAATTATGCTGGCAAAACATGGTACGTTGTTCGCAAATTCGCTGAAGAGAATGGTTTTTGGTTGGCACAATTTTGCAACCAGCTACAACCCCGTATTAGCAGCACAAAACTAATCTAGTATATACACATACAAAAACAGGACGAATTATTAGTTGCGAAGTATCGTCCTCAGAAATAAAACACATTTGTACATATGAAAATTAACACAACACCGCCGTCGACGAACTCTGCAATAGATTTATTTCTATCTCATACGCCGACGAACGACGACCAAATTAATAGATAGTTACCGTTTTTAATTTTAGTTTTCAAACATAAAGTTAATTTTTATTTTAATAATTGTTTAATTAATAAATAAATAATTTTAGTTAAATATACACAATTATTTATTATAAAATTGCATTTTAATTGTTTTTTGTTAAAGTTAAATTTTTTTTATACGGTAACAAAGCCAGCAAACAACTTTGCTGATTATGACTGTTGCAATTTTTTCGTTGTTATTGTGTGCTTCACTGCGAATATACGCAACGAACTTTTACCGACGAACTCGTTGAGCACGACGTAGTTTGTCGTTCGACCCAATTGTGTCCCTAGCATTAGTCATCAGTTGGCCTTCGTCGTGCTAACATGAATTTCAAGGAAGAAGGTCGGTCGCGCCAACAAACTTTAAGAGTAGAGTGTCTGATGTCAAGGAGACGTATTAAATTTTGCAGCTTAATTTTTAGTAATTATTTTACTTCGCCGATGCTACACAATACCGACGAAGGAAAGCGTTCTGATATGCATGTGGATTGGATAAAGCTGAAGCCGTTACTGTCCAGTGACTATGCCTTCGCCACTGAAACCTTGCGACAACAACTGACACAAAGTCACACACAAATGCATATCAAAAAAAATGCGAGATGTTTTTATGAGTCTGAAACTGGGGTTGAACCCAGGAAAAATTTTTCGTTTTGTAGTCACTGTGCAGACTACTTCGACCATCGCTACCCTCATGATAACTTTTGTAATTTTACGAATCGCTATATGCAATCGTCTTGTCAACACTGTTTTTGAGTCTTCTCAACGACTTCCCGTGTAAAAGGCTGAAGGCGATAGTTCACTCTAGTGCACTCAATATTAGCATCATAAAATATCATCAAAAAACAAAGCCAACCAATAGTTATTAAATTAATCAAAAATATATGTACATATACCATAAACAGAGGAATAAAATTCAAATGAACAAAACGAATTTAAAATTAAGAGTTAACATTTTTCAAAGATCTACATATCGAGCCTTTGGTGCAATACCGTAGTAATTCAAAAAATCGTGAACTGAGAAAAATGCATTTGAAGTTTTGAGCCATCTTTTTGATAGTATTTTTGTTTACTAAATTTATTTTTTTTCAAGTTTTTAAATAAAGAGGCATGTTTTGTAATGTTTTCTGTTTGTAAATTTCTTGTCATAACGGAAATATTTCATTATTGCAAATAAATATTGTTGGGAATAGCTGGAGGCAATAAAGACATTTGTAGCTATAGAATCTGAACAGTTAGAGATAGCACCATAATCTTTTTTCTTTTAGATATATATTTCCCCAAAGATCATTTCTGCATACCCAGCTCAAAAAATTCAAATTTTGAGTTACTACGGTATTGCACCAAAGGCTCGATATGTACATAAAAACATAACAGTTACGTGAATACGTAGTGAATGAAAAGTGATAAATATAAGAAAACTGAATACGCTTCAAAGTTTGTAAAAATAATGAAGCTTTCTTCTATCTATGTATCCATTCATCGCCTGTAATCTACATTACTATTCCTTTCCTAGAAGTTAACACCTATTAGCAGTCAATTATTGCCTGATTGTTACTTCTCTTTAATAAAATATGTATGTATATATGTATATGTATATATAAAACGTTTTTCCACTGAAACAAGTTTTGCACAGAAAATTTAGATGCAATTTGATATTAAAAGTTTTTTATTTTTTGCTCAACAGCTTTTATTAGCACCATTTTTGACAATCTAAAAAAATAGCAATTAAAAAAACCATATAGTTGTTGCGGTATCTATTATTCTATTCTTCGAATTTTGTTTTAGAATAGAACATTTTTAATATCTTACAAAGTTTTTTTCTCTTGAACAAGTGAACCTGAAATGTGAAATGTTCTTGGTACATAACTATTTTTAAAACAATTACACAGAAAGTAAAAATTATGCAGCAGGTACATATGTATGTACGAACTCTGCAGATTCATTTCTTTCCATTTCCAGCTTATAAAAGTTTTGGTCATACAGAATATAAAATTTGCAAATCATTTTATTGATTAAGAAACAAGTTCAATTATTTCCAAGTTTTCAATAAACCTATTAATTTTAAGTGTAAATTTATTTTTTTTTTGACATATCCCCATTAACAAGTGAATTTAAATTTTTGAAAATTCTTCGAAACTAACATGAGATGTGATAATATTTATTTTTATATATATATTTTTTCAAAAGCAGATTTTTGTTAATTAAATGACTCGAATATTTTTCATTTGCGGTAAAATTAGGTCTAGGCAATTTCCTTTCTCATTTTTTCAGTGTATTATTGTTTCGTATAATTTTGTACAATAATGAGTAACTGAACGAAAATGTACAATAACGATAATAACAATAATAAAAATGTATCTATAAATATTTTGTTTTATTCAACACGACTAGAAATAAATTACTATTATTGATTTATGTTTGTTGCTTGGTTACGCTGAGAAGTAGTCGTATATGCGGCATTGTGTGGGTGCTACTGATATCTCATCAGCAGACCTTCAACCAAAAATTATTATGAAGAATTCTCTGCCTGGCCCACGATGTCACACGATATCGTTCGTTCGCTTAAATACATTGAAAACAAAAACATTTTAAATTTTGTTTTTGTTTTGAATATAGTTTAGCAGTCGAACGATATCGAGTGACATCGTGGGCCAGGCAGTATGTAATTTACAAAGAAAACAAAATCTATTAAAGAACATGATAGTAGGACTGTCAGTATGTTATCGATCATTAACCCATTTACTGTACTTCCTTGTGGTAGTATTTCAGGAATGCATATTTTATGTCTCCACCTAAATAACGATATACTTGTGTACCAAATTTCATCTATAGCTATAATGGAAGTGTGCCATGCAAATAAGGGGCACCCTGATCCCCCGTTTTCGTTTTTCTTAAACCTTTGCGTAGCAATTACGAACAAACCCGCGACGGTCGAAATAGTCTGCACGTTGACTACATAAAGAAAAATTGTTCGTGGGTTCAACCCCAGTTTCTCATAAAAACATCTCGCATTTTTCTGTTGTGCATTTTATGTGTCTTTGTGTCAATTGTTGTCGGAAGGTTTCAGTGGCGAAGGCATACTCACTGGTCACTGAACAGTAACGGCTTCAGCTGTATCCAGTGCACTAGCACACCAGAACGCCCTCCTTCGTCGGTATTGTGTAGCATCGGCGAAGTAAAATAATTACTAAAAAGGAAGCTTCAAAATTTAATACGTCTCCTTGAGATCACAGACGTTACAGCACTGCTACAAAATCAAATAACGTGCAAAAAGCATTGTTGAAAGATAGCGAAGCTTCACCTCCTGTCATTTCTCCTACTATCCCTTTCCTATAGTTCCAGCACAATGCACCGCATGTGTAGGAGTCATCTCCAGCGTGCTGGTCCAAGATAAAAAAAAACATGTTTATTTTTGTATATCTTGACAACCGTGGAAGTGAAAGTTTCTGAATATGGTTCAAATGACTTTGTAGTTAGAAGAAATCATCAGTCAAAAACTGGGAATGATTGCAGAAGTGGGCGTGGTACCCCCCTTCCCTAAATTGTCTAATAACAACTACCATGTATGGAAGTTTAATATGGAGTTGTTATTGCTGGAGCGGTAGTTGTGGGCCCTCGTGGTGGATGATATGCCTCAAGTACCTGATGCTAAATGGCTGGGTCGGAATGGGAAGGCAAGAGCTACTATAGGTTTAGCTGTGGAGGAGTCGCAAAAGGTGTTGATAAAACAACTTACAACAGCAAAGGCAATCTGGGACAGATTGAAGAAACATCATGAAAAATCAAACATGACAATTAAGGCGAGTTTGCTTAGACTTATGTCTTCAAAACGGTTGGTTGCTGCTCAGAGCATGGATAACCATATCAACGAACTTTTGAATATTGTCGATCATTTGCGGGATTTAGGTGAGAATTTTAAGGAGCACAAAACTGTAGCGTTTTTGCTGGTCCCATTGCCGGATGATTATAACAATTTAATTTCATCGCTAGAAATGCGTGCGGAAACTGATCTGACAATGTATTTTGTGAAAGAAAAGCTTATTCAAGAGTTCAAAAGAAAATCTAAAAATAAACTTGAAATTGAATCAGCTTTCAAAATCTAAAGGAAGTTTGTACCGAAATGTTATTCGTGCGGCAAGCCGGGGCTTTTGAACGTGTCATTATCGTGAAAAAATTAAGATATTTGTTTTGGTATAATGCAACAAAAGCTAAACTCTGAATGGTTCATAGACTCTGCTGCGACTAACCATGTGCCATGAAGAAAATTATTTTACACATTTAAATGAACTGGTAGACACTGTGTACATGGCAAATGGCACCGAAGTTAAGGTATGCGGAAAAGGGAATTGCAAATTGTTTTACGGAAATAATGATATTTTTGTTCAGGATGTTTTATTCATTCCTGAGCTGGATGGCAATCTATTATCCGTTCGACAGCTGACTAACATTGGCTCCGAGGTTAGTTTTGAAGCTAATGGTTGCAAAATTTCTAAACAAGGAAACATTTATGCTGCAGGTTACCTTAAAAAAAAATTTGTTTTGTATTATAAGAACAGCATAAGGCTTTTTTAATGTATCGCAATGCAAAAATGATTGCATACATGTTTGGCATCGCAGATTTGGTCACAAAAATTTGCAGGCAATAAATATGTCGGTTTCCAGATAATTAATACGTGGAATAAAAATGCAAATGTTCATTTATTTGCGAAATATGTTTGAGAGGAAAGCTCGCCAGAAATAAATTTCCAAAAGCTTCAGAATCAAATTCACAAGGAATTTTAGAGTTGTTGCATTGTGCAGTATGCGGGCCAATGGAAAACCCAACACCTGCGGAAAATATATATTTTTAACGCTGATTGACGACTACAGTCGTTATTGTACTGTATTCTTCCTTCCTTCCATCAAAAGATATGCCGTACGAAAAAAAAACAATTTATTGAGCAATCAGAAAATCAGCTAAGGAAACGACTAAAAGTTCTAAGAACAGATCGCGGTGGTGAATTTGTTAATAAGCAAACTCAACGATATTTCAAAGAAAAAGGTATAATTCACCAGCTAACTGCACCCTATACCCCTGATCAGAATGGTGTTGCAGAGCAGAAGAACAGAAGTTTAATTGAAATGACAAGGAGCTTGCTGTTTGATGCAAATATTGATATTGCATTTTGGGCTGAAGGTGTGAACAATGCGAACTATATCCAAAATCGTCTTTTTTCTGCTGCAGTAAATTTGACTATGGTATGGAAATCCCCCAAAAATTGGACCATGTACGTATTTTTGGTGCTGTGGCTATGCACAAGTTAACAAGAAAAATAGTAGAAAATTGGATGAAGTGTCTATTAAATGCAATTTAGTGGGGTACGCAGATGAATCAAAAGCATTTCGATTATTGAACACCGAAACAAATAAAATCATCATAAGCAGGGATGTAAAATTCCGAGAATCGGATGGTAATGCAAATGAAACTGATGGTAATGGCGCTGTAAAAGATGATATAGATTCTAATGCAGTTGATGTTTTGCTTTTAAATGGATCGGGTATTGATGTGGCAAATGATGATGAAATTGACAAAGCATGATCCAGTGAGTTATGAAGATGCTTTATATCGAACAGAACACAAATTATGGTTAGAAGCTATGGAAGCCGAAATGCTGGCGCTAAAAGACAACAATACGTGGGATTTGGTACAATTACCCAAAGATGGTAAACTGGTTAGCTGCAAATGGGTATACAAAACCAAATATTTAGTCAACGGCGAGAAGAAATGTAGAGCCAGGCTGCTCGCGAAGGGTTTTTCACGAGCTCAAAATCCGCCGAACATATTCACGCAAATGCTACTCCATCTAAGACTGAGGCGTTTCAATCAGCTAATAAACAGCCAACAACACCTGTACAATCTACGCTTGTATTGTCATTATCGCCGCCGGAACTCGCAGAATCCTCGAATGAAGTTAATGTTTTCCTGGCAACTGCCATGGTTCTAATAAAAAATAAATTTGGGATATTCGTGCCGTGTCAGGCAATTTTAGATTCTGCTTCACAGCTAAATTTTATTTCAAGTCGTCTCTTAGCCCAATTGCAGTTAAGGGCTAAAATATCATTCGTTTCTATTGCCGGCATTGGCGATTCGTATGCTATTGCCTGCAGACGGCTTTTATCACTAGAAAAGAAATTAGCCAAAAATCGCGATGTAAAAAAAGGTTACATTGATTTTATGAACGAATATCTCGAACTAAATCATATGTCTTTGGTTGTTTCTGCTCCCCCAGAGGTCAAAATGAACTTTCTTCCCCATCATTGCGTACATAAATAAGAAAGCACAACCACAGAGCTTAGGGTTGTTTTCGATGGATCCGCAAAAACCAAAACAGGTATGTATATCGCTCAACAATACCCTTTACAGAGGACCATCCATACAACCTAAGCTATTTGAAGTTCTTCTACGATTTTGTTTTTTCAAGGTTGCATTGAGTGGCGACATCTGTAAAATGTATCGTTGCGTTCGTATCTCGTACCCTGATGATTTTCTCCAATGCATATTATGGCGTGATATTAAAATTTACAAGCTAAATACAGTCACCTATGGGACAAAGCCCGCAGCCTTTCTTGTAATTCGTGCAATGCATCAACTTGCAAGCAGAAAAAACTTTTCCAATTGGCACTCGCATTTTGAAAAACAATTTTAATGTCGATGATTTGATATCTAAAATTTCATGATGGTACTGATGTCACGAAAACATTGGGTTTATTGTGGAATCCTAAAGCGGATTCTTTCATTTTCACATTTTCTCATATTGATGACGTTAAAACCATTTCAAAGCGATCCATTTTGTCAACGATTGCCCGTTTTTACGACCCTTTGGGATTAATAGGACCAGTCATCACCAAGGCAAAGGTTTTTATGCAAAGGCTGGAAATCCAAATTGGATTTGTATGCAAGCCTACCACAATATTTACATTCGTCGTGGATACAATTTGTATCGACTTTTTCAACCTTGCGCAAATTTACATTTCTTCGCTTTGTCTCCTGTCCAGATTCTCATGGGCATATACACGCCTTTTGTGACGCCGCCTACGGTGCCTGCATATACGTTAAGTCTCAGTTAAATGACAAAATAAGAGTTTATTTCTTGAGCTCCAAATCAAGGGGAGCTGTCGGCTGCGATACTACTAGCAGAACTTCTGCATGAGTTTTCAGAAGCCTTTGGTTATGAGTACAAATATCACTGTTGGTCAGATTCTATGGTGGTTGTGTCTTGGTTGCGGCACGACTCGGCAAATTTTAATGTATTTGTAGCAAATAGGGTGAGCCGAATACAAAACTTAACGAAAAATATGTTGTGGCATCACGTACCCACTGCACTCAATACTGCGGATATTTTATCAAGAGGAGCTTCTCCTGAAGAACTTTTCTACTCGAATATTTGGAAGGACGGTCCAGCATTTTTATATACAAATGAAGACAATTGGCCAGAAACGACAAAATTTATTATTGAGCTTCCTCAATATCGTCGTATTGCATTAGTTTCTTCATCCGTATGTGATTTTTCAATAGACTGTAAATATCATAACTCATTCCTAAAGCTACAACGAATTTTTGCCTATTTTGTAAATTTCGTTACAGAATACAAAGCGTTAAGGAATAATAAATATGTATTACCAACAAGCAAATTGCTCCCATTAGCTGCCTTCATGGAAGGTGAAGGTCTTATTAGAGTTGGTGAATTTCGTTGCAAGACATCCAATTATTCTTCCGAAATGCCACCCTGCTACATTGGCACTTATTTTGTGTTTCCATCAGCAGTTATTACATACCGGTTCACAGAGTTTATTAGCCAATATTCGATTACAATATTGGCTGGTAGAAAAACTGTAAGTGTTACCATAACCAAATACATCAAATGCTTTCGTTTAAAGCCGAAAATTGCTAAGCATCTGATGGGAAGCTTGCCAGCAGATCGCGTACAATGACCTAAAACGTTTCATACAACAGGCATTGATTTTTGTGGGCCATTCTATTATACATAAATCGGAAATAAGAAAACGTGTGCCTTTAAAATCTTATATTTGTATTTTCATTTGTTTTTCAACAAAGGCAACACACTTAGAGCTTGTGCAAGATTTATCGACAGCTTCTTTTTTCTGGTCGCTTGAACGCTTCATCTCAATTCGAGGAAAGCCTAACACAATATGGTCGGACAACGCTACAAATTTTGTTGGACGAAAGAACGAGTAGGGATAATTGTGTCAACTGTTCTTTGATTAGACTAACAAAAAAGGCAAATTTATCAACAGTGCACAGAAGATGGCATAAAGTGGAAATTCATACCCCGACGGTCTCCACATTTTGGCCTTTGGTGGCCTTTGAGAGGCATCAGTGCAGTCTGCAAAATACCATTTTTATAGAACTGTAGGACAATCGATATTAACATTCGATCAATTGCGAACACTGGTCTGTCAAATAGCAGCCATTCTAAATTCAAGGCCATTGTGCCCTCTTAGGGAAAATCCTGACGACCTCGAAGTACTAACTCCGGCAAATTTTTTGGTTGGTACACCATTGACAGCAATCCCAGAGCCCGATTTAACTAAACTCAATCCAAGTTTTTTAAACCAATGGCAAAGGGTTAGTTTCATGCAACAAGTATTTTGGAAAAAGTGGTCTCAGTTGTACCTAACACTATTACAAGAGCGGTCAAACTGGCTAACTACAACAACAAACTTAATAAAGGGCACATTGGTTCTCGTAAAAGATGAAAATGTTCCGCCGTTGAAGTGGCAGCTAGGTCGGGTTTTAGACGTCATTCCTGGCAACGATGGAATTGCTCGGGTCGCAATAGTTAAAACATCCAATACCACATTTCGACGAGCGATTTCGAAATTAGCAGTTTTGCCGATTGATGACTGTGTTGAAAGTCATAGCCTTCCAACGGGGGGAGAATGTTCGAAGTTTTTTTATTATCTTTAATGCATTGATTGTACGTTGTCGAGTTCTATATTTCTTATGCCCTTAGTTTTAGGAAAGACAAATATTCGTTAAAAATTTAAGAATTTTTATTACCCAGCGGTTCAACTTTACACTTAATTTACAACTTAATAATGAAGTTTTTTTGTCACTTTGCGTTTGCTTTATACTTTAATATTGATTTACATTATTGATTTTTAGGCAGTTCGTTTTGTAACAGTGAATAATAAAGTTACTGTTTTTCAACTTCTGAAGAACTTGGATTTTCATTTTTCTAGTTTGTAACAACAGCCTGTAACAAAGCTTACAGGCTTAAACAAGAATATTAACTAATAAACCAAGAAAACTTCCATTGGTGATTTCCGGGGGGAACACAACTAAAACTCTTGTTGAAATTTAATTTTTGGACGAACAAATACTACCAATGACACTGGAAAAATATTAATTTTATAACAAATCCACAAGTTAAACACATTGTAATTATTTTAAAATTTAGTTAATACCTTTTAATGCAATATTCATTTTGGTTTATTTCAACACAAAAACCAACTGTTGACTCGCTCTCTTTTTTGAGGCTGTTATTAAAGAGCACAAAATATACAGAACCGTCAGTTCAAAGCAGCGAACGAGCAGAGAAAGAGACATCATCAAGAAATTTACTGTCTCTTTTACCCCCTAACTCTGTTCGGTGATTCCTTTTTCTTCTAAAATCCTCAATATTGTTGTTTTGTTTTGATTTTTATTTTCTAGATGTGAAAATTAGCCGTATTTTTCATCTACTTTATGCTCACAATTTCGCAATTTTTTGCACGACAATGTTACAAACATAGGTTATAGGAATCTGTGGTTACAAAACACAACAATGTGGTGTTTTCTGTTATGAAAATTATGTACTATGAAAATTAATTTCATTTATTAAAACAAATAGATACCAAAAAATCACAAGATCACTAAAATGTTATTTTATTGGCTTATGCACAACAAATTTCTTTTTGGTAATTTTTTAGCTTCGATATGTTTCTTTTTTGCTATATTAACACAAAACACGATTAGAACCACAAAACACCATTAAAACAAGCTGCACTATGTTTTTTTTACTAAAATATTAACACAAAACACAATTAAAACAAAGAAAACCTCAAGAAATTATAAATTTGTTCTTATGCACAAATTGTGGCTTATGTTAACAAAATTTTTCACCACAAAACACCAAAATACTGACAAATTTCTTTTTGGTAATTTTTTAGCTTCGCTATGTTTTTTTTGCTATATTAACACAAAACACTATTAAAACAAGCTTCACTATGTTTTTACCTATAATATTAACACAAAACACAATTAAAACCAATAAAACCACAAGAAATTATAAATTTGTTCTTATGAACAAAATGTGGCTTATGTTTACATTTTTCTTTTGTTTACTTTTCATCTTTCGTGAAGTTGTATAGTTGTCTCTTTCTCCCCCTATTAGGAAAAAACCTGATTTAAAATTTTTTCAGACCCCCAGCTGACAGTTCTAGGTATTCTATGTTAAAGAGTATAGTTGGACTAAAGGAAAAACAACTATTAATTTTAAAACCTTGTTTTAATAAGAAATAGTGATGCCACATTTGGTGACAAACTTTTGACCACACTATTCCTTTCTAAGTTAGTTCCAGCGCACTTCTGAGTCTACTTATTTATTTGGAAAATAATAAATACCCGATAACATGAGTTCCATATTACAGCTATTATTTGGTATTGAATATTATTATTGTATCTCGGAGGAAGTTTTTGGTCATTTGGTCACAAGGTGGTTGGAATACTAAACTAAAAGTATATTATTTGTAATCAGCAGAAAATTTTCTATTACATGGTGTGAAGTATACATGTCGTCATCACGTCTCTAAAATCAATTTAAAACCATTCAAAGACTTTGACCGATGAAAACGACACTAATCAAATAAAGTCGCAAACCCGATTAGGTCTATTTTGATTCATTAAATACGAACCGCAAGGCCGGTTTATACTCCTTCATTTTATATATGCAACTTCATTTTTGTTCACAACTTTTTTTACCCCCAAAATATCTAAAAATGCACAGGGGAGCTGAAAAATTAACACTTTTGCACATCCCATACATTCAAAAGTTGGTCTAACATACTTGTATGCATTAAATTCGATAGCAAGTTAAATATTATTAATGTTTTATTTTAGGTGAAATCCATGGATGCCAACAGATATGCGACAAAGAAAACAATTGCCCAAGGTATGCTGGATATAGCTTTATTAACAGCAAACGCATCTCAACTAAAATATATTTTACAAGTGGGAGAGCAACATCAATTCTATAAATTAATGTTGATACTTATCTCTCTCTCGATAGTATTGCAAGTAAGTTTTAAATTATTTTTATTTAATTATCAATTGGGGTATTCACAATTTTCTTATAAACTCTGGTACGTTCTTTCAATAATGGCATTTCATAAATAATGTGAATGTGAACACCTCAAAAAAGTGAAATGAAAATCATATTCATTATAAAGTGCATGTACAAGGTGGGCCAAAAGAAGTCATCCGATGTTGTTTGGCTCTCATTTTTTTTTTAATGAAAAACTTCGATTCTGGTTTTTGATTATGTTTATCTGAACCTTTAGAATTTTATTGGTCAAGTCGAGAAGATGATATCGTCCAAATGGGCGCCGTCACAATTGATTGCTATACGGGCTTGTTTTATGGCATTTTTTTTTTATCACTTCGGCGAGAATTTCGGGCGACAGATTCTCGCACTCGTGTCGAATGTTGTCATTGAGGTCTTCCAGGGTATCGGGGTTGTTCACGTAAACACGGGACTTGAAATCGCCAAAACGAGAGATAAGGCGACCCGGGAACGCCGCCTTCAGTATATCGGTTGTGGCTCGCGCGTTTGACCAGCGGCGTGCTCGAAAAAAAAATGGCGCGATGACTCCTACAGCGTGAACAGCGCACCATGCAGTCACTTTGAGCGGGTGTAATGTCACCTCATGGATTTTCGGTGTCCGAGAAGCGATAGTTTTGCTTGTTCACGTACCTGCTGAGGTGGAAATGAGCATCATCGCTCATTATGATTTTGGTCGAAAATCGTCCTCGAGATTGAGGATGGCTTGGGCGTAGGTTACACGCTTGTTCACTTGTATTCTATATATGTAAAGTTCACAAATGTCAAAACAGATTTGACATTGGCCTCCATTTGCAAAAATAAGAACGTCTTCCAATAGGGTGATTTCTTTTGGCCCACCTTCTATGTATATACGTACATCATTTGTCCTATTTCTTTCTGTTTTTTCCATTCTTTGTTTTCAAATCAATGTATAGATCCTGTCTGGCGTTTTAAGTCTATCATTGAGTCTTATGCGTGATTGTCGTATGCATTTGCCACAATTTCACTATTCGGCCAATTTGATCAATCACTTTCGAACAGGTTTTGCTTTTATTGTAACCATGATTAATTTATTTATATCGGCATTTGATTCTCGTTTACCGCCGCCACAAGGAGAATTTTTAAGTGGATTAAATTCATAAATTTTAATTGATACATGAGAAATATTATTTATTCAAACAAGCAACTCTTCAGTTAATAACTCAAAATAACTCGTCTTTTTTCATGTATACACAGAAAGCTCGTACTAAATTAAAGTTTTTTCTACTTAATATTAGTACGAGTCGTACTTAAAAATGCAAGTATGAATGGTACTCATATGTACTTAAAACAAGCCGAAAAAGAAATTTCTTGAGAAATCAAATCCTGGAAATGAGTACAAAATTATTAAATCAAGAAAAAAATTATAAATTAAATACGGCATTCTATTTTGTATTTTAACAATTCTCAAAGAGTTTTTGTATAACCATGAACAATTTTTTTAGCTTTTCGAAAAGTTTGGTTGCAGATCTACTGATGAGTTGGTATAAGGATCAACGAAATATACATATAGACTAGGTAAAATATACAACAAATTTATATGTTTAAAAAATATATTTAAATATTATGATCACTTCCAAAAATTTCAATAAATTCGTTTTTAATTTTAATTCCTTTTATTTGACGTTTTGTTCTCATTCCTCAAACTTATTCAGGAGTTTTTTTTTTTTGGCTGGGAATATAATTCATAATATTTTTTTTGTTATCAAAATCTGGAATTGAAAATATATATATAATTTGTAAAAAAATATAAAACAATGCAATACAAATTTGTCCATTAACTTATCATTAATATCACGGAAACTTAACTAAAATCAGTCTTTTGAGTTGATGTTGTTTGAATAAATTTCCGATATGCTTTTTAACATAAATTAGTTACAAAATTACAAATTTTCAAGTATGTAAGCAAGAATACATATGTATGTATGTATGTATGCAGCTTTATGATATGTACTATTGCATTATATCGGAAGGCAATAATTTAAATTAAAATTTCTTTTCCAATTTTCTTTATGGTGTAGCTATTGGTTGGTATATTGTTTGTTATAATTGGAAGCCTTAATATCAATCGTAAACAGGATCAAACGACCGCTATAATATTAAATGATATAATATTGGTTGTAATATTTATTATATCGATTATCAATGTTATAATATCCGGTTTTGGCATCGAATACTCATCTCAACCTCTACGCTTACTGGATCATCCGAAATAAGATCTTTAAAAATTTTTAAACAAAACTATTTTATTTTAAAACATTACTTTTAGAATTAGTTATATAAAATAAAACGAATTAAATTGTATGTATATAAATATGTGTTTTACTTTTCATAGATCGGTGCTGGTGTCCTATTAATGATACAGTCAGTAGTCGGCATTCACAAGGACAAAAGGGAGCGCAAATTAGCCGACGTTTTAAATCAGATTATAAATGGTTTAATATTTCTGTCAACATTCTGTGATATCATAAAAATGAATTTTGGATTAGATCCAGCTTTGGCAGAAGGGAGAAATGATATTGACTATAATAAAAATTAATTTAAACCGACTTTTTTAATATTATCAGCATTTACATACATACGGCAGAGCTGTAAACACTGAACAGAAATGTCAATAAATTTTACATTTCCTCCCAAATTATTGAATATGTAAAACAAAAATTAATTAAATTAAAACTAATATTTGAAATTCGTTATCCGTATAAATCTCCATATAACGATAAACTCAAGGGAAATATTTACAAATCAAAATTTGTTTTAATGAAATTCAAATTTAAGAAAATACAACAACGTGGACAACTAACGCAAATATTACAAAAACAATGTGTTTTTGACGTTTGTTGTACAAAGGTATGTACAGCAAAAATTTACCGCCTGTTTTAACAACCCTACCTTGTTTGATACGCCTTGATTTATATATGTATGTACAACGCGTCTTTAACTAAGTGGTGTTGAATCTAGTTGTTGTACAACAATCCATCTTTTTTGTCCGCGATATGATACTATCAAAATCACTTCAAAATTTCGTTGCTAAGGGCATTTCAGACTGTAATACAAGTCTTACGACTTTGTGAGAAAGAAATACAATGATAAATTACATTTTGCTTTCACACTAGCCCTATCACACAGGCTAAAGTAAATATAAGTAGAAAGAAAAACCCCGGTTCTGAAGTAAATAATTTTTTTTTTGTGTATAAATTGTTAAATATTTATATTCATTTAATCGTAGGCCTACGTCGAATATTATCGCGGCGATGAGGCAGATATGAATAATTCGCTAAATGGTGACCTCACAAGAATATCAGAATGGGGTCACGCGAACAGGGTCGATTCCAATGCTTAAAATACCCAATGCTGCATGCTTACGTATCGACGCAGCCTGACTGCGCTCCCTCATCTGTAATTATGTGCGGTATAAATATCCAGGAATCAGAAGCTCTTGATGTTCTCGGCATGAAAATTCAGTGCGATGTTCGATGGATTGAGCACATTTTTCAGGACTCAAAGGAAGCATTCAAGTCCCTCGGCTTTTTAAGACGGTGTAAGGCATACTTCACCCCATCTGATCTCCTTACTATTCATACCGCTTACATCCGTCCAAAAATGGAACACAACTCTCATGTATGGGCCGGTGCTTCAAAGACTATTTTGAAGTTACTCGACCGTGTACAGGAAAGACCGAAGAAACTCATAGGAGACAGTAGGGTAGCCTACTCTATTGACTCTCTTAGGCATCGTCGCAACGTGGGGTGCGTTTCGTTGTTCTATCGTTACTATAATGGGATGTGATCTGATGAAATCAGAGAACTTGTTTCCGAAACACGGTCATTCACAAGCACGACGCGTTCATCATTAATAGCGCATCCATTTGCGGTCAACTTGGCAGCGAACCGCACTACGCATTACAGAGAGAATTCGTTTTTTGGCCGAACAGCACGTATGTGGAATGGACTACCTGCAGAGGTCTTTCCTGTCACTTTTTACGTGGAAAAATTTAAATCAAATGTCAATAAACACTACTCCCTCTGTCCTCCTTCCCATAACCTAGTTTCCTAGTTCCAGCACAATGCATCGCATGTGTAGGGGTCATCTCCAAGTTGCTTAATTAATTTCGAGTTAATTCAATAAAAATACTGTTATGTGAATTCTCAGTTTTATTAATTATTCGATTTATTATCGCTTTCATCAATCAAAATTTTTTTAATTTATATGTATGTATTTATATACACTTACGTACGTACTTCCTTAATTCAATTCTAAGCAATAGAATTTTTTTCTTTTTTTTAAGAGCATAAGTTAATTATAGGCTAACTTTTGGGTGGGTACCTTTAAGTTATTTGAAAAGTATAACAAAATCGGACAATTGCATACTTCCTAACACATCGCAATGTTAAAATAGTGAATTATATCCATTAAAAATAGTCCAAGTGTCAACTACCATCAGTTGTAAAAAAGTTAACTGAAAATTCATTGCAAGTTAACTCATTTGCAGGCGAGGTATATACATATAAATATAAATACTCGTACATATGTGAAGGTTTCTTTTTGATATTAAGTTATTACTTATATGATGTTCATATATTTAAAGATTGTAAAACTTTTCTTTTATAGTATACCTATGAAACTGTTTATCTGAATAATATTTAAAATTTATATTTGTAATATAGGTGCATATATGTATATACAAAGATTTATATATATATTGTTTCTTTAAATATTAAAATATTATTAAATAAGTAAAAATAAAACGATAATTTTTTACTTTTAATTGCTCAATATAAATGGCAACCTAATTGATAAGTTTTAAACTAACTGAACTTGTAGTACCTCAATGACACATTTTCTTATCCAGTTACGAATTTAAGACGGATTGTATTAAAAATATTTCACCAAACTTAAGTAAAATTTATAATTATATAAGTATATATTTTGTATTGCTATTACGAACGTTGTTTAAATTTACCGGAAAGTGATAGTGTAATAACGTTAAACAAGAAATTTCTTATCCCAAAGCTTTCATATATATAGCTTAAATCAGAATATTATTTAAAGCACAGTATGGCCACATTTCCGTAAACATTTTTATAGTTAACATGGAATGATTGAAAATAATTCCTGAATATACAACATAATACAATATTATTATTTATTTATGAAATCCATTCATTACATATGTAGCCCATTGGCCAATAATATATTAATATTAGTATTAAATTTCCAGTTCATTTTCATCTAGCATGTAACATTAGCGTTAAGGGTTTTTATTTGAGCGATTTTTAATGTAGCACATCTGGTAATATTTTATTCATAACCTTACTTATAAAAGTCAAAGTAGAAAAATTTAGACGAAACAAAAGTTGAAAGAGACGAATAATAAAATCATATTGTGCGTGTGTATTTAGTGAAATTAAGTTTTTAATTTAGTTAATTTAATAAAATTTTAATTGTTAATCAGTGATTCCGTTCATTTAACATAAGTTTTCTTTAAACAAATTCATATCAAAGTTAAACGTCCAACCGCAAAGGGAGAGAAATAATTCAATTCAGTTAGCATTACCACAACAACACCAAAAATACCTGCAAACTCTGAAAATATTGTGAAGAAAATATAATCGGAAGTATCAGTAAAGAGAAGAATACAATCGTAAAAGAGAATACACTAAAATTCCTAGAAAACAAAAATACACAAAAACGAAACATTTAAAAACGTTGTTAATTGCCAATTAAATTAAGGAATTTTTGTTTGAACTTTTACGCCTTCAAAAGCTGAAACAAATGTGAATTTGTCAAAACATCAGTTCCAATATTTTTTGCTGAAAGGGTGCTAATACACCTGCTAAAATAAATTGCGGGGCGTCCTTGTAAATGAAAAATTTTCATGTTTTTTTTATTCTGCGGAACCGAACAATAATGGAAATTGTCGGCGTAAAAAGTTCATCAGCTCGGAATGACATGTAATGTTGTGGACATTCCCGGATAATATTGGGCAAGGTATCAAAAGGTTGAACGTGTACATAAATAGGCTTAAATATAAAGAAACTTAATATAGGAATGAAAAAGTTAAAAGTATATAAATGTATAGTGCATACACAATAAGCAATCAAACACATACCTATACACTTCTTTGCAATAATACCAAGCCTACAGACTCTGTTACTCCAAAAAGAAAAAGACATATCCAAAAGAAAATAGTTTTTTTTTTTTAATTTTCTACGAATCAATTGAATGGATTATACAATAATTTTTATATTGTTACATATTATTTAAATGAAGATACGAAACGTAATTGTTATTCTACTTTTCAACTACTTTTTATTGAAACAAAAACCTATGAGCATTAAATCAAAATGAAAATCAGCTCCTTCCCTTATTGCGTTTCATTATCGCTGTCAACTCCACTTCTACCACTATTATTGTCGGTGCTTCCATCATTTGCCGTATATGATCCTCTTGCAAAAGCACTCCAGAAAGTCTTTGTCGCAACATCAAAGGAAGTAAATCTTAACCCGTCCACACCCTCTCAATACAAAAACATTCGTCGTCTTGTTAACTTTGCTAATGTGAAAAGTACTTTGTTTTTGCTATTTGCTGTTCTTGGTATCTTAATGAAAGTGGTGTAGCAGGAGTACTTTTACGTTTGTTTGTCCACACTACGTATTTTCAAAGGTAAAATTTATTTTTAATATAATTCCATTTCATATATACATATGTACGTACATACATATTATGTATGTTCATATTTACTTTACATGCTATGTAGATATATACATTTGTATGTATGCACTTATATTATTTGTTTCATTTTAAATATTTAAGTTATACATTTTTTAGTTGTTTATAAAAGTGTTTATTATTTATAAAGTTAATTTTAATTCAACTTATAAACCGTTTCTACAACGAAAATAATTGTATACATATACTATAACCTCCACTTGGTTACTTAACGATCGTACGGATACAATTTTCAATCTAAATAATTTGGAGGATTAACCAACAGCAATATACCATTTAATTATTATTATTATTATTTTTTTATTAAATTTCTTCATTAGTATTAAAAATACTTTATACAATTACAAATAATACTTTCGTACAAATAATATAAACAACGTTAAAAACCAATACATGTTCTGTTTAACAAAATCTGAAATATATTTTCTAAATTCGTTTATATTCTGCTCGTTTTTAACATGGCTTGGAAGAGTGTGTAAAGCTGTAAGCCCTTGTAGAATAAAGTTCTTTGCATAGCCGTTGTGTTTACCCTTCCGATTCTAAAGTTGTTCATATTCCTCAGATAATAAGGTTGGATTTCTCCTACATATGTTATTTGTTCCGTTAAATATTGCGGTGCTTTTCCTTGTTTCAGTTTTTGTATAAAGTTCAGTGCATTAAGAACAATCCTTTGTTTTACATTCAGCCATTTGAGAGATTGCAACAAAAAGTTTACTGAAGTATATCTGTTGCAGTTTAGAATTATTCTCATTGCTTTATTTTGAAGCTTCTGCAGACGCTCAATTTGTTGTGTAATGCAGCAGAAATACAAAATTGACGAACAGAATTCGAAATGAGGTTTTATAATGGTATTATATATGTAATATTGCCGTTCCTATTGAAATTTTTTTTCTTATTCTTTTGAAAGTAACTGATTTGTTTGCCGATCTTTTTACACGTATAGTCCAAGTGCTATTTAAATTTTAGTTATCTATCTATAGCAAGCCCTAAGTATTTTATTTCGTTTACTTTTTCTATTTTTAGATTATATAATTTAAAAATAACGTCAGTTTTGTATTTATTTCTAATATTTTTGTTTTATTCTTGTTTAATTTATGTTTATTCATGCTCAACCACGAGTTAACACTTTCCATGTTATTAATAAGTTCATCATAGCATTGCTTATCTGTTTCTCCCTCCGCAAAGATAAGCGTATCATAATTATACATACATAATTATTTGACATTTGGCCCAAACGTTTGGTAGATCATTTATGTATATAATAAATAGTAGATCTCCCAGAATTGACCTTAGAGGTCCGCCATATTCATTAACTATTGAGTTCAATTGCACTTTGTTTACCTTTGTTATTTGCTTCCTTCCAGTTAGGTATGATTGAAACCATTTAAATTCTTTATCGCGAATACCGTAATTAAAAGGTTTTTGTGGAAAGATATTTCTATCTATAGTTTCAAACGCTCTCTTAAAATTAAGGAATAACGCAATGATTTCTTTATTTTATCCAGCTGTTGACAACATAGTTAATTGCCGTTTCACATAAAAACTTTTTTCGAAATCCAGATTGGTATTTGGCAATTTTTTAGTTTCCATATATTGTTCCAATTGTTCCTTTACTACCTTCTCTATTAGCTTTTCACATGTTTTTAACGCATTAATTGGCCTGAATTCCACACATTTCCTCGTTTTTGCAACTTTTCCTATTGGAGTTATAATTGAGGTTTTCCACATTTCTGGAAAAACGCCAGTTCTTAAAGAATTATTTATAATATCAAGCATTACATTTTATTTTTGTTATAATTATTATTATATTCTATATTATTAATATCACATTTTCGATTGCACTTGCTGGGTTTCTTAAAATTAAGTTTTTTATTTGTCTCCACATTTCTTTCTGGTCTCTAGCAAAAGTAATTCTGTTATTGATATATTTAATCTTTTCATTCTGGATTTTCACTTTGTAAATGTTTCGAATTGCTTTTTATTTGTCCATGCCTCATCTGTATTCTCGAATCTCGCTATTTGATATTTGTTAATTTATTCTTGTTTCATTCTACGTATTTCATCACTGAACCATTTACATTCCATATTTTCTCCCACAGTCATCTTTCTACTTAATTTCTTTGCCGCATTCACCAAACATTCATTGACAATGTGTACCTTATCGTCCAAATGACATTCACATTAATTTGCTGTATCCTTTGAATTTCCGTTTTCAATTTTTCTCTGTCATATTTAAATACTTAAATTTCCCTGTATATGTTCCTATTTATGTGTCTATTATTTTCTATTATTATGTTTATGTTATGGTCCGACATTTTATTTGAAATATTAACATTCACCGATATTTTCCTATTATTCGTTATTACATAGTCTATGAATGTTTTTGAGTTATGCGATACTCTTGTATACTCTTCTATAATTTGCTTCAGACCGTTATCATCCAGAAGGCGCTTGATTTTATTTCTATAGAACGTAAACCGTATATTAACATCACCCGCGATTATGATATCATAGCTTAGTTCACTGATTTCTTCTAGTATATCTGCAAAAGCTTCTATAAATTCATATTCAACTCTACTTGGAGATCTGTATATAGCCGCCACAATAAATTTGTTATTTTCATTCTGTGCCATATATGCTATTATCCAAATTTTTTAATTAATGATCCGTTCACATATATTAATAACTTTCCATATCTTTTTAAAATAAATTGTTACACCTCCCGTTCTATTTGAATTCGATAAAGAATCATACTGATTGCAACCTTCCATATGTGTTTCTGCTTCGTTGATTTCCTTGGTAAGATGAGTTTCTGACAATATGAATTCAGGATTCTTAATTTCTATTAGAATTTCTAGCTGGTTAAAGTTATTCATTAAGCCTTGTATATTGGTATATATTCCATATATTTGCAATAATTGTTATGTCGTTAAACCATTCCGTCCCCTTTTTGCACTAAGTTTGTTTTGAAAAAGTGGACAATCCCTATTTGTCGTTGCATGATTATCATCCAGATCAAGTTTTAGTCTACTGTTCATTCTCACACAGTTTATACATTTATTCATAACCTGCTCCTGACCCTCTTTCGAATTGTGACTACCATGACATTTGACACATACTACATAATTTTTACATTCGATCGCTTTATGGTTATACTCGTATTTGAAACATTGTATAATGTCAGTACCCTCGAAAATTCTACATTTCTCCCAGCCAATATTTATTTTTCGAGTTTTTATTATATTTATGTACGATTCTTAATCTATTTTCAGTATTTCATTATATATAACGCGTCCGATTTTTTCATACTCATAAATTTTTGACACTTCTAGTTCACTTTCATGTAAACTTTCATTCTGTTTCTTCAGTTTTTCTACGATTTCATTCTCAGAAAACTTAAATGTCATGCCGTTTATTTTTATTTTCATTTACTTTTTTTGTGGAATCTTGATTTCATATGAATCGCTAATTTCATTCTGTAGGACTTCTATAATTTTTCCACTTTTTTTGTGGTTTTTACTTTGGATAACAACCGAACCGTTTTTTCTTTGTTCCACGTTTACAATTCCTAAGTTTGATGGGTTAACTTTTTTATTGAAACCTTTAAGGTATGTACACACGATTGTCATTTACTACAATATTGACAGAAAAATTGTTACAAAATATGCAACAATCGTGTGAACACACACATTTTGTGTGGCAACATCGTCACAAAATGTATTGTCGGTGCATTGTATGCCAATAATATTGTCACAATTCTGACAATCGTGAGAACACCCTTCATTTCCATTGACCCACAATTTTCAGTCATTTGTTATTGCCGCATGTGCTTCATTTACTGCACCGTACAATAACACCATTGGAAAATAAATATTTATGTTGGCAACGCTGTCCATAAATATTTAGATATAATGCTAAACATCGGCTCTGGGAACTTTTGCCATACAGTAATCTGACAACCGTGTGAACGGTCAATTATTATTGGCAGAAAAATTTTATTGTCGCAGAACTGTGTTCCAATGAAATTGTATGGTTTTCTTCCAATAGTGTGAACAGACAAATTACCAGATGGTAACAATTTTTCATTGTGAGTGCATTGCCACCATATTGCCGTATCATACAATTTTGTACAATCTGACAATCGTGTAAACATATCTTTAATTTTTAAAACAGTTTGTTTCTCTTTTGGCTTTACAATAATCGGGTTTTGTTTGTTTGCATCTGGCATCACCATTTACTTTTCAATGCATATGAAAATGACACTTACTTGTTTTTACATTATTTTTTTCTATTGACATTTTTATTCCTTCACACATAAGACCACTCTTGCCGCGTATTGCAGTACTACATTGGTGGCATTCCGTTATATTACACATTTATATACACTCCTTGCCACATGAATGGAGTCGTATAAGGATTTTAAATAATCGAGGGAAATTGAAGACCAAGCAGCTTTGATCGCTTCAATAAGTTCCTCCTTGGTATTGTACTGCTTACCGGAAGCGTAAACCTTTCGTGTGGTCCAACCCCAAACATTTTCTATAATATTCAAGTCTGGGGAGTATGGTGGCCAGTCAAGTTTCTTACATTCTGGTCACAAATCCATGACTTTACTGCTCTGGCGGTGTAAATAAGAACGTTGTCATGTTGAAACGTCCAGTGCCGGTTTCCAAAAAGCACACTCAAGAATGGAAAAGCCCGCTGGAGCACACGCTTGTAGCAATTCGCATTCATTTTAGTGGTCAAAAATTGCAACTCACAGTATACAGTATCGTGGGAATTCGTGGCTAATCTAAGAATTGCTCGCTTATCAGCAGGGGAAAGCACACTTTTTGTACGGCCTTTCATATTATTTCCGTAGTTTTCATTATTCTTTATAAAGTTTGACACGACATGGCGACTTCTACCAATTTCTTTGGCGATTTGATTAATAGATTTCACGGAATCGTTAAAAATTTGTATTTTTATTTTTTCCGCTTCGTTCAGACACTTTCCTCTACCCATTTTTAATTTTTTTTCCTTTAAATTGTATAACGAAACAAAAATTTTGTAAACACAACAAGTGAACTCTTAAAAAACTCGTATCAACTGAGACTGTTCTCTTCAAGTGGCGCGAAAAATTGCAAGAATTTCGATCATATATAAAAAGCAACGGTACTTCAAAAAAACTTGAAAAAAGGCTCTCAGAGAGGACAAGAGTAATTTACCAAATGAGAGAACAAAAGAAACTTAGAAAAAATTACACGCTTTTATTTTTAAGCAACTTTTTAGGAAAACTATTAGGGGAGTCCTATTCAAGTGGCGAGGAGTGTATGTATATACAGTTTTTATTTTAAATTAATTCAAACACAATCAATTAATAATTATATTCAGTAAATTCCATATACCTGGAATAACCAAAAGCTTATTAAAGTTTTTTTACCGGATATTTTTTTTTAATTTTTAAACAGTTGGGGTATTCACAAAGTCTCGTATTTAGTCATATTGTCGTAATATTGTAATATTTTACAATAGTTTTAAAACATTGTTGGTCCTCACACAAAAAAATTTTAAAATAATAACACTTTTTAAAGTATGTATACTAGGGCGGGGCGATTAGTATGGAAGGAAAAAAATCTTAATGGGCGCTTCGCGTTTCTGATTCTTGGGATTGTACTAAGCAAAAAAGTCCACTAGACCATACGTCTACGGTGAAAATCGAGCTTCCCCATTTTGACTTGATCAGACTTTTGTCACGTTTTTTTTGGATATTTTGGCCTATAACAGCCAAACCATTGAGATTTTCGATCCAATACTAAGACAAAAATTGTAGCCAAGAAAACAACCATTCGATTTTTACTCTCTTTTTTTGAAATACGGATACAATTTCATTTTATTTTCTCGCTCATTTTACGTACGACAAATCTTATGGCCCAGCAGTCCGGTTACTCATTACAAACTGAAAGCATCCGATTGTATAATATTATGTCAATAGGGAAAATATAACGAAAATAGTTAAGCCCTTACAACTCGCATCTGATTCGGATTTGCCTTTTTCCCATCCAATTGTAAAGTTAAATGTTTATTAGAAATGAAGATCAAAACAAACACAAATAAAAATTTTGCATCGCATTACCATCTGCTTTGTAATGTATCATATTGTACAAAATGACGTCATTTCGTTTTAATTATGAATTTTGTTCTTTTTTCTGAAGTAATTTTTCCGTTATTCTTTCTTTTTCATTTTTATTATTATTCCAAAGTAAAATTTGTATCAAGTTCATATGTAAGTGTTTTAAAAGTGAAGTGTTAGCGGCATTTTTTGTGGTATATTGTTATAAATTATTAAATAAAAATAATTAAAAAAGGTAAGTGACTGTTTTATTTTTATTTATGTGTTAATTTATATACATATGTATGTATGTTTTGTATTTTTATTTGTTGTAAAGAATAAAATGAGTGGATTTAGTAAAAGAAATTTAAGAAGACTAAAGAAAATAGAAAGTGAACGTTTGAAACAAAATTCCGAATTTACATCGATGGAAAATGCTGAGCACAATCTTACTGATTTAAATTTCGAAAACAATCAAGAATGTTTCAATGAGTCATTTTCAGTTTGTGAAATGTTTCCTGAAGAACCATTGAAAAATAAATTAGCATATTGGTATAAAAAATACTTGCCGGGGAAAACATGCTGTAACGACTTGTTAAAGATTCTTCGGTCAGAAGGGTTGGACGTCCCACTTTCGGTCAACAGTTTTATTAATAACAATGATATGATCATAAGGACTGTTGCCCTGGAAAATATCATCATATTGGCATTAAAAGTAGAGTACTTGCGCTGAAAAACGAAATTGTATCCGGTCAATTAGAAGAACTGTTGTTAGATATTGGAATAGATGGTTTACCCCTTTTCAAAAGTTCTAGAACAACTTTGTGGCCAATTATGGGACATTTTTATAACGTACCCGACTCTGAAGTTTTTCCACCGCTTGGACGAAATAGAGAAGAAAATTAATGTAAATACTGGCGCCCATTCTGAAGAACTGACCATATTAAAAGAAATTATTAAGAAAAATATTCCGGTTCGCCAAACGACAAATTTCCCAATCAAATCTGACGAAGATATGACGGCTTTGGAGCAAAATATTGAAACAGATTTCGAAAAATATGTGAGGATAACTAAGAGATCAACATATTATTCCAATTTCATTAATTATTTTTCCTTTTTTATTTCAGGTTAGTATCATTAAAATTATAATCACTCCTGGTGGGCTTGTAGAAAATTTTCAAAAAATTCTTGACATGCCTATTATATTAGCGTACAATTATGAAGGGACGAAAAATAAGAAAGCATTTAAAGATTTTAAACTTTTAAATATGGCCATTTTCGGTAAATTCACAATATTATATTTACAATAAATTGTCATACGAAACAATGTTATTTATTTATTCTCTATCCTTTAATTCAGAAGCTGCCAAGGGCGAAGGATCAAATGAAAAAGATTACCAAACAAACATTAGACACTGTTTCAAAGTTTGCACTTCCGCAAACTTTCGTACAATAGAAAAATGGAGAAAAACTAAATAATCTACATGTCATAAATACAAATTTTAAAGACGCTTCGTTTAGTATAATTTGAAATTTCAACATTTTGTTCTATTTTTGCTCTCTTGAACAGTTTGGAAATTTTAATTAAAGTGTTTTGTCAAAATTTCACACTTATACATATGTATTACTTTATCAATTATTTTCTTTAACTTTTATAATTAATTAATTATTTTTCATTTCTCATATTATAACAATTAATTTAATATATATAACAATAAAAAATTAAAATATTGAAAAAAATGAAGTTCCTAATTTAATTATGCAATAGTTAAAATTCATTCCAAGATCAATGGCATTCAGATACATCTTATTGCACTCCGAATTCACCATAATTGTTGGACCCATCCAACATTCGCTTACAAGTTATATTGTGTTGGACTCATCCAACCTTCGCTTACAATGTACATATATTGTGTTGAACCCATCCAACCTTCGCTTACAATGTATATTGTGTTGGATAAATCTTACAGCCTAGGCGATCGCTGTGTAAATGTAAATAGAAATTGTATACAGACATTGGATGGGTCTTGCTTACATTGTCATTGGTCTCAAATCGAAGATGTATGTAGTAAAAATTTCACTGGGTAACGACTGAAATCAAACTGAAATAGAAGAGAACAAGCAAAGACTATAAATATATAAAGATATTGCACGTAGAACATTGAATAAAATCAAAAATTGTTTGCGTTTATAGATGCTGTGGGGGGAAGTAGCAAAAGAGTCTTTGAGCAAGAGAAGAGAACACAAAAATTTTAGGCATACATACATATGTACGTACATAAGTATGTATGTAGTAATAAGCATTGGTTTTGTCAAGTTTATTTTGTTGTTGTTTTTGAAACATTTTTGTTTTTTTTAACTCTACTAGAAATTTTTTTTCCACAGAAATTATGGTTTTTTTTGTTTTTTACACATATAAATGATGCTTATTGAGAAATGTGTTTGTGTGTGTTATATTTCTTGTCCAAAGCACATTCAATAACAATATTAACAACTAAAAGCAGTTTCTTGTTTTCATATAAATCATGTGCAAATAAACAGTGCAAAGCCAATGCGACCGATTTCTATGGCTGTAGGGTAAAATTACATTTTTTGTTGTTGTACTATTGCATTTATGTTGATTCGCACCGAACTATGTATACTCATTTGTTTTATTAAATATTTTATTTTAGAATTTTCAATTGTATAGTTAGAATATCTATGTATATGCATAAATCAAATAAAACGTGAGCTTACCTGAGTTCGAAAACCATACAATTTATTATTTTGTTTACAAAACTATTATAAAATTTATTAAAATCTTTTTAATAAGTGATAACTAGTACAAGAAATGTAATTATTTTTGGTGATTGGTACATATTTAATAATTTTCTGAATTGAGCATATGTTTTATTGTTTTAAAATTTTAAGTTTTTCTGCGCTCGTTAATTTGTATTTGTATATTTCCCACGAGGAATGCTTTCGTAAAAGTGTAAGAATTAATAAATTTAGCATCTCCATTCTGTGCTTATAGCATACGTTGTTTTCTTGAAACCAAAAGGAATATATTGTATTTTTGGTGCAATTTACACATTGCTCAACAATAGTTTTTTTATGTTTTTTATTTCTTTGGATTCAGAAAAAAGTTTTTCGAAAACTTTTATATGAATCTTACATACTGCAAAAAATAAGTCTGATGGAGCACACAAACTTCCAAAATCTGAATTTTTATCGTAATTTTTTGCATGTACAAACATTTCTGATGGATATGACAAAATTTGCGCGGGTTTTATTATATCCATACGGCAGCGAGCACAAGATATCCGTTGAGCTATGTAACCAACGAAATAGCGGATTGATGTTAACTCTATTGGAATGTTTTCAGAGTTAAAACAATCAGCATCTTCATTAAAATAATCTTCATTTTCGGCTAATATATTTGTAACATCTACATCAGGAATGTGAGTACTTTCTGATGTACTGCCACTTCTTTGAGTATCCTCTAAAATTGTTTGAAACTCGATAGGTAAAAATATGGCATCGTCTTTAGCACAATTCGATGAGGTACTAAATTGAGTTATTTTTAGAGATGACAGTTTAGCTATTGCGACATTTAATTCATAAACCGAAGGATTTTTGCAGTGCCTGCCCTTGGCACGTATATAAGTTTTCCAACGGATCTTGATTGAAATGGCTTGTTAAAATGCAGCTCAAATTTGAGTTTTTTTCTATTTCAAATTCAAAATAAAATATAGCCTATATTTCAAGTTATACACTGTTAACATATCTGCGCAAAATTTCATTTAAATTGGTCCAGTAGTTTCGGAGATTAGCGAGAACAAACGTCGTGACACGTTATTTTTATATAGATATACATAGTTACATATATAAATTTCCAATTTTAAATAATATTAAATTCGGTGCGAATCGATGTTCTTGCAATAGTACAACAATAAAATACATATATGTATTTGCCAATCAAATAAGAATCAGCGACATTAACTTTACGTATCTTATGTCCACATATATTGTGCGAACACAAAACGAGCCTTTGCTGTTTTTGTTTGTTTATATGGATTCTTTCGTTTGTTTATTAAATGTACACACATGCACACATACTTGAGAATGCAAAGACACAAACGTATGAACACATGTATACATATGTAAATGAATAGTAGAGACATGAGAATAATAAATTCTCTCAGAAAATAAATGACTCTCTTGAAAAAAGTGGTTTTAGCATGGTTTTTCTACTAAAACCATCAGCAATTTTAGCATTGGCAGAACAATGTATGACAGTGCAACATCTTTATATATTTATAGTCTTTGGCAGCAGTGTCCATACATGAATCTTTTGCTTCATGTTTAGTATTTTTTATTCCTCCCTTCTATCTTCTTTTTTTAATTTTTTTTGACATTTCTCAATACCGAATGTAAATATAAAATAACTACCATGTGATAGAAGGTGTGAATATTTTTTTTGAATAGACATTTGAAGCACAAGGTATAATTTGAAGCAAAATGGACGCTAAGAAGAAAAATTTTATAATAATTTTTATATAATTTTATATTTTTTTTTAAATTTTTGATTATATTTCACAAAAAATTAACAATAAAACAGGGTAGCTATTATTATGATAGAAGTTAACAGTATACCAAACGAAAAGAAATAAAATGAAACGTCAAATACACCTCATCTCAAAAGATGCAAATAAGAAATTCAACAAAAACTGCATGTACATGAAACAGCGTACATACTTCCACTCCTCTTCCCCTTCTCATCAACAAACTCAAAAGTTTTGCAGCATATGCTTCACAGTATGGACGGCGACTAAGCGATATTAGATGGCCAATACTTCACTGTGAACTTAACGGTACTATAATTTAATTTCAAAATCTAATGTCGCCGTTTTAAATTTATATAGAATAAGATCTGTTCCTGCTTTCCACCAAAGTCGTCGCTACAAAATTTAATTTTCAAAACTTTCAAAGCAAACATATTTTTATGAATACAGTGGATAATATTATAGTTGTGAGTATATACATATGTATGTAAAGATAAAATTGAAAAGCAGTAATTATTTTAACAAAATAAAAGTCCTACAAAAGCAAAAAGTCCTGGGTGCGAACTAGTTTCAGACTAAATCATATACACATTTCGCATTTTTCTTATGTGCATTTATGTGGCTTTGTGTCAGTTGTTGTCGGAAAGTTTCAGTGGCGAACCCATAGTCACTGGTCACTGAACAGTACCAGCTTCATCTGTAACCGATTACCAGGTACACAGAGCGCCCTCCTTCGTCGGTATTGTGTAGCACCAGCTAATTAAAATAATTACTGAAAATATCTATTAAAACAAAGCTTGAAAATAGAATACGTCTCCTTGACACTAGAGGTGCTGAAACACTGCTATAAAGGGTGCTTTAGACCATAAGATCTGTCGTATGACATTTCAAATTTTTGTGTAGAAGAGCACAAGTCGGATCGTCTAAACGTAATATGTAATGAAACTATAAGATTTTGAGAGAAAATACGGATAAAAATTTGACAGTCGTATGGCTCTCTTGATTTTTTAAAATTTTTCAAAAACCAACACACACCATTAGATCAGGGATGCATTTTTATGTAAACAAATGTGAGAAAGCCAGGGGGAGAAAACTGGTTTCATAAATTTATACCAATTATAAAATCGAAATGTACATTTTAGACCACGACAGCACAATTTTATAAAAATATACGTATATTTTCTAAAAGTACACTAAAAATTTTGACCACGAAAATAACATATTCCAAAGTTATAAAAATATTTTTCAAGGTTATTAAAAAAAAAATTCAATTGCACAAGAACTCCATCCCTGGGGAAAACAAGCAAACAGATGTAGTTAAATTAAATGAGAATGTTTTCATCTTACTTGATTTTATCCATACCAATGGTGTAAAAGCCAGAAAACAACCATTCGATTTTTATTCTCTTTTTTTGAAATACGGATGCAATTTCATTTTATTTTCTCGCTCATTTTACGTACGACAAATCTTATGGTCTAAAGCACCCTTAAAAAAACGTGCAAAAGCAGAGTTGTAAGTTGTAAATCCAGCACAATGCATCGCATATGTAGGGTTCAGCCCCTGAGTGCTGGTCCAATATAAAAAAGCAATGTAAATCATATCTCAGTCATACTAAATTGGAAGAAATTTTAAAGATTGTTATTTATTGTGAAAAAATGGGAACTGAAAAAGCTGAAAAGCACGTTTCCCGAAATGATTTTGCGATTTTTGAAAAAAAAATTAAAATAAAAGTTTTCTATAACCTTGAAACCGATATTTTCGAAAAATTTTCTTCAGAGACTTTTAGCCATCATATTGACTCCTATAGCAACTTAATTGTGGGGACTAACTCTTTGCCGGACAGCTAACGTGATGTTGAATATTTAAAAATTATGTACAGTTCAGTACAAAAATGTTCTTGAAATTTCGCAAATTCTTTCCTTTTATAAATTTATCTACATATGTATGTACTTATGTAGTATGTACATAAGTATATCATTTGGATATGCTTCACGCACAAAATTTATTACTTTAAATACAAAACAACGCGTTTAACACAGCTCTGTTGCATTGCCATAGCAATTTTAACAATTATAACAATAAGGGTTAATGAAAACGCTAAAAATTGCCATTTGCGCAATTGTGTATATTTGCGAGGCTTGTATCATGAATACCCATTTTAACCTTGCCAGAAAAGCATTCAAATGTACTAGATTTAGGCAAGTAGAGATAATGTTACAGCCAAAATATTGCTAGTTTTATGCATAGCCATTTTTAGCAAACGTCATAAAAATAATTTAAATGAAATACATGAAATTATAATTTGTGTCTAAAAACTGTAATTTGCTTTTAAAAATCCCTTAAGATAGGCGAAAGACTCAATTGCTGCTCAAGTTATTTGTAGAAGTTGCTATTTGTGATAAGTTAACACTAGAATTTTTTGGGAAAATTATGACTGAATGCTATTTTACTATATGCACAATTGAATAGCGCAAGTTTACGAGTCAAAATTGTTGGGCAAGTTGACAAAGCTTGTGCAAATGAATTTCCATAATTTTTTTTGACAGTTTACTTGCTATAGTGTAAAAATGCAAAGTTTGCGCTGTTTGCGAGACTTTGGAGCGTTTTCATGAGGACCCTTAATGATTTTTATTTTAAAAGTTAATATATAATAAAAATATTTATCGGGAGGACTTCTGGAAATGTCTAAATTGATGTCCAAGAGTTGAGGGTGGCGATTTATGACGTACTTAGTGGGTTCGGGCACAGTATCCGACAGTCATAAAAACGTTATAGGGCTCTTGAGTATGCTGTTGTGGAAAGCTTTCAGTGGCGAAGGTGTAGTCACTGGTCACTGAGCTGTAACGGCTTTACCTGATACTAATCCACTGTGTAGCATAATCGGCAAAGTAAAATAATTGATAAAATGGCTGCCAAACACAGTTTCAAAATCAAGGCGTCTTTAGCAAGGTGGTGTTTTTTTTTTTTGCTTGGACCGGCACTCAGGGGATTACCCCTACACATGCGTTGCATTTTGCAGGAACTAGGAAATTAGGTTGTGGGAAGGAGGATAGAGTGAGTAGTGTTTATTGACATTAGATTTAAATTTTCCCACGTTAAAAGTGACAGGAAACACCTCTGCGGGAAGTCCATTCCACATACGTGCTGTTCGGCCAAATAAAGAATTTTCTCTGTAATGCGTAGTGCGAATCGCCGCCAAATCAACCACAAATGGATGCGTTCTTAATGATGATCGCGTCGTGCGCGCGAATGACCGGGTTTCGGGAACAAGTTCCCTGATTTCATTAGAACACAATTAGAATGGAGTTGTACCACTACACACGATGTTTGTTCGAGATATGTCAAAAACAATTAATGCAAATATTACAAAAACAATGTGTTTTTCACGTTCATTGTACAAACGTAGGTACAGCAAAAAATTGCTGCCGGTTTTAACAACCCCACCTTGTTTGATGCTCTTTGACACCAGCAACGACGCACCACAAAAATATAAAATAAAAAAAAAGAAAAAATTAAAACCGTGCCAAGGCAGAGTTCTAAAAATAATGGCGCTTTACTCCACCTGTCATCTCGCCTAGAAGAACAGTAACGGTCATTTGACCAGTCATATGACCGTCATTGCTGACCGAATTATCGGCCATTGCGTAGAACAAAGTTTTTATAATTTTCTTAAGGGTAATATGAGAAAAATTACCGAAACTTCTCTAACTTATGAATTTTTTCGTCCATTGAATGTATTTCCGAACTGCTCACTCTAATGTTGTTTATTTTTTTTTCTTGGACCGGCACTCAGGGAATGACCCCTACACATGCGATGCATTGTGCTGGAAGTAAGAAATTAGGTTATGGTCAGCGTTGATGGATATAGCGGTCACTGTTGAGGGATATCCCAGTTGAAATGAAACGCTATTTATTTCAATTCTTTATGTAGAATTTACTTCGATATTCTAATTTATATGTACATACGTATGTATATAAAAAAGAAATGTAATATAATATGAAATAGATATATCCATCAGAACCTTGGAGTGGGCCATCATCTGTGAACTAAAACAGTCATATACTTACACTAGCCGCGATCGCCTCCATGCTACCAAGTTGCGCCTGTTATATTTCAATAGTAACCTCGGCTCAACGTCGACTAGTATAGCTCGATTTTTTCGATGCGAATGGTTTCTTCCTTTTGGTCGAGAAGCTGCTGCAGGAATACGAGAATACATAAAAAGAAAAAGTTGTCAATGCATTATGATTAAAAATATATACTTATGTATATAAATAATTAACGCAATTATGTACATACTTTTCTTCCAATTTCACTTAAATATCCATGTTTTTTAAATATAATTGCACGCATTAAGATTTCACGACATAAATATTTAAAATATGCAAATATTAAAGCTTTTCAGGGATTCACATAAACATTTCTTTTATCCATCAGCAATAAGAATCATATGTTCGGGTAAATATAAAATTTCTGCAAATGTATTAGAAAATAAAAATGCGTGTGGATTAATTTCGGTCATCCATTTCTCGTAGGGCCTATCACTATTCCAAGGCAAATTCACTACCAGGTAATCTTAAGAGCTCAGGTGACTTTTGTAAACAAAGGTGAAAATCATCAAAATTTATTTTCATTTGTTGAAAATAAATTTTTGTTATAATAATTAAAAAGTGAAAAAAAACAAACAGTTGTTTTTTTTTATCTGGGACCAACACTCAGGAGATGACCCCTACACATACGATGCATTGTGCTGGAACTATAGGAAAGGGATAGTTAGAGAAATTACAGAAGGTGAAGTTTAATTAATTATTTTACAGCTCTGCTTTTGCACGTTCTTTGTTTATACTTGTAGCAGTGCTGAAGCTTCGGCTTAGTAGCCATTTTTATTATGATTTCACTTCGCCAGTGCTACACAATACCGACGAAGGAGGGCGTTCTGATGTGAATGTGGATTGCTATCAACTGAAGTAGGTATTATTCAGTGACCAGTGAATATGCCTCCTTCGTCATTCAAACCTGCCGACAACAACTGACACACAAAGTCACAGTAATGTACATCGGAAAAATGCGAGATTATTAATTTTCTTTTTTTTAATGAAACTGGAGTTGAACCCAGGTCTGTTTTTGTGTTGTAGTCAACGTGCAGCCTACTTCAGCCATCGCCAAAATTATAATTAAAAATAATATATAATAAAAGCGGATTATGTTTACGCTGTTTTGATTAAAGATTAGCTACAATGTACTATATTCAGCATTAGATTTTTTTAAATTGTGAGATTAATAAAACTTATTCTGCAGGAATCGATGAAAATTATTTTCCATGTTACTATAGCTATTATTAGAACTTTGGAATTACTAATATATTGTTGAAGTTGTTGGAAGTTAATATTTGTATGTAGTATAGTACACCGGGTCATAGGCGACATAGACTTTGGGGTATAACCGTCTTTACGCGTAGCATTCTGTAGATTTTTAGAATATGCATTAAGAAAACAAACAACTACTTAAACAAAACATTGATGTATACTGTCTTTTGACGTCTATTAATATTTCATTTGTGCGCGGATACAATGACAGCAGGTCTTCTTTAACTTTGTCCACGTGCGCAATAGATCAGAGTCGTCACGGTGCTAGAGGCCTCTGTCTAAACCTTATATATCATTATTAACTTTGGAGACATCTTTCGGATGTAAAACATCAAACCATAAGATTTGTTTATCCTTTAACATATTCGACACTGATTCTGAGACAAAAAATCTTTCTGCAGTTTGCAGAATCAAGATTTTCAATCCTGGATACGATGAGCTTCCAATTTTCACAATATTGTATGACACAGACACAACATTTTATTTTACCTAGTTTAATTTTTTTGTTTTTTTTATGATTAATCATTAAAAACTGCAGATAACTCTAAATTGTCACCCATCTACCACCAACCACCATTTTTTAAAAGCAATATTAGTACTGTAATAATCCTCAACTTTCAGTGGTCGATAACTGATCAGTTACACTGTTCAGCAGCGCAACTATCCTTTAAATAAATGTATGCAGACTATATACATATATTTTGATTCATTTCATTAAAAATTTTTATAAATTTTTGTCTATTACGGGAAGAATTTTTTTTATAGCAGTAGCAATTTTATCACCTAAATTAGTGAGTTACGCTAATATATTTCGTCATAACTCGAGAATGATTACTCGGATGTTAATAAGTAATACAGCAAAGGGAAACCATGGTGCCTCTTTTTTGTATCCCGGAATTCCATTATACCTACATAGCAGAAGTTCGGTATACGGGAGAGTAAATAATGGGAAAACTATGAAAACGCCCAATTTTTATCTGGAGGACCAGGCTGACACTTTCTGCATGTGGCACTCCCATTATAAAGAGCTGAAATTTGATATACGGGTAAGCACTCGAAATGAAATTTAAAACATAGATACTTCAACGTCTAGAAGGACAAATAGACTATATACATATACATATATTTTAAAAATTAGTACCACAAGCGGCGTCCAGATGGACACTAGCCATACATTTTATTAAAAATAAAACTATTATAACAGCTACAGCAACGCGTTGCCGTGTCAGGTGATAATTTGATAAAGTTTTATTTATTATAAAAAACAACTTTTTAAAAACAATTTTGGCCCGCACTCAGGGGATGACCCCTACACATGCGATGCATTGTGCCGGAACTAAGAAATAAGATTTTGGGAGAGAGTGTAGAGGAAGTAGTGTTTATGGACAATCGATTTTAGTTTTCCGAACGTCAAAAGTGGCAGGAAAAACCTCTGCCGGTAGTTTATTCCATTTACGTGCTGTTCGGCCAAAAAACAAATTTTCCCTGTAATGCGTAGTGCGATTCGCTGCCAAGTAGTACTGCGGTGTCGTCCGTGCGGTAAACACGCGTCTTCTGTGAAGCAAATAAATTACCACAGAATTTATTAAAAACGAAAATAGCGGAGTGAAAAAAAAAAACAAAAACGGAAGAAAATAGTGACAAAAACAGTGAAACGAAACAAACTAAATAAATTTACAAACTAACATGTATTAAATGTAAATGGTGTCGATCCATCCACCATTTTGGCGAAAGTAAGGTAGTGGCTCTAGATATTTCAAAAGCATTCGACAGAGTGTGGCATGGAGCTCTCTTGTCCAAACTTATTGCTTTTGGTGTCGGTGATATCTTCTCTCGATTTATATCGAGCTTTCTCAGGGATCGCGCTATAAGAGTTGTTATAGACGGGATCTCATCTAACGAGTTCAAGATCAATTCAGGGGTACCACAAGGCTCCATTCTTTCTCCTACCCTATTTCTTATTTTTCTTAATGACCTCCTATGTCATACTTCAAACCCTATCCACTCTTTCGCAGATGACAGCAGTATCTGCCATTCATATTCATTCGATCGTAGGCCGACGTCAACTATGATCGCGGCGACGCGGCAGAATATGAATGATTCGCTAACAGGTGACCTCACGAGAATATTGGAATGGGGTCACGCGAACAGGGTCGATTTCAATTCCCAAAAGACCCAATGCTGCATGCTAACACACCGCCGTATGCATGATCACGCTGCCTCATCTGTAATTATGTGCGGTATAAATATCCAGGAATCAGAAGCTCTTGATGTTCTCGGCATGAAAATTCAGTGCGATGTTCGATGGATTGAGCACATTTTTCAGGACTCAAAGGAAGCATTCAAGTCCCTCGGCTTTTTAAGGCGGTGTAAGACATACTTCACCCCATCTGATCTCCTCACTATTTATACCGCCTACATCCGACCGAAAATGGAATACAACTCTCATGTGTGGGCCGGTGCTTCAAAGACTATTTTGAAGTTACTCGACCGTGTACAAGAAAGGGCGAAGAAACTCATAGGAGACAGTAGGGTAGCCAACTCTATTGACTCTCTTGAGCATCGTCGCAACGTGGGGTGCGTTTCGTTGTTCTATCGTTACTATAATGGGATGTGTTCTAATGAAATCAGGGAACTTGTTCCCGAAACCCGGTTATTCGCGCGCACGACGCGATCATCATTAGGAGCGCATCCATTTGTGGTCGATTTGAGGACGACTCGCACTACGCATTACAGGGAAAATTCGTTTTTTGGCCGAACGGCACGTATGTGGAATAGACTACCCGCAGAGATGTTTCCTGTCACTTTTAGCATGGGAAGATTTAAATCAAATGTCAATAAACACTACTCCCTCTATCTTCCTCCCCATAACCTAATTTCCTAGTTCCAGCACAATGCATCGCATGTGTAGGGGTCATCCCCTGAGTGCCGGTCCAAGACAAAAAAAAAAATAAAATAAAATGTACTTTAAATTAAATAGAAACGAAGAATAGATTAATCTTATGGTGATTTCTTTTCTGAACAAATATGTTGCCCTTTCGATGGATAACATTTTCTACAGTTTGCCCACACCTTTAAAAAGTGATACATTTTTTACTGCCACAATGGTACAAAATATTTGAGATTTAATATTAATGTATACTTAGCGTTTCACTGTTTCTACGGTTTTTAGCACCATTTTATCAATAAAAATCGTCAGCAACATTGTTTTCTAATCATCTGCTATTACCTAGAACAAACTGCAAAAACTTTAAACCAAAAATTTATCAAAAAAATTTACATTGAAATAAATAATAAATTAAACAGAATCTTCTTCCAACAAAAGTCTGACGGACTCTAGTCAAAGTGAAGAGTATATTGATTTTCATAATTCTTATTTGTATAAAAAAGTACTTCACAAAGATGTAAAAAAGGTTAGTATATCACCCCGACTTGAGATTAGAGGGTCAAATATGTTGCATATTTTGCCAGTTATTTGTGCAACATATTTAGAAAGGAACGAAATAGCTTTTTTTAATGTTACATATTTTTTAGAATGGAACAGAAACTGTAACAAAATGTAGCATATATGTAACATTTTTGTCAGAAAAGAAAACGCCATTAAATTCAACAAACAACAACAAAAATAAAATTCCAACCAAAACAATAAAACAAAAAAAAGAGTAAGAGTGCTATATTCGGCTGTGCCGAATCTTAGATACCCTTCACTGGCTCCCTTTATTTCTGAAATTCGCCTGAATTGCCGGATAGTCGTTTAGTAGTGCCGAATTTTTACTTAATTGTTGGATCTGGTCCAAAGGACCAGACCTTTTCCATCAATATATACAGCTATGGACATATAAATGGCACATTTTACCTTTAGTTCTTTCTTGTGCTACAATATCGGAAATATTAATAATAAACAACAAATTTTTGGTTTTTTGCAAAGTAGTATTACTAATATTTAATATTAAATAAGCTTACACTAAAATTCATTAATATAAAAACTAAAAAAATTCATTAAGTCTAAACACTCCTGAAATGAGTTGGACACATAAATGGCACAATTTTGAAAAAGTATAAAAAATTTGCATTCATCGATTTTTTTCTGTGTACCATCATTTTATTGTTAATATTTAGTGCTCAACCCTTTGTTTCTGATGACACCTTCGCACCTCCTGCCCATACTTTCAACGAGTTTTTCGCATTTTGCTTTAGGTATCTCATACCAAGCTTTTTGCGCTGCTGACCACAGTCTGTCCATATTTTTATAATTATGTTTCGCTATTTCAACCTTGACTTCGTTCCATAGGCTCTCTATGGGGTTTAAGTCAGGGCTCTGGGCTGGCCAATCGAATACATCAATCTTCTCCTCACAAAACCACTTTTTTACTACTTTGGAGGTATGCTTGGGATCGTTATCCTGCATGAATTTCCACTTAATTGGCATGGAGTGGAAGGTATATGGCTCCATATAGTTTTTCAAAATGTTTAAATATTGAAACTTGCCCATTTTTTCATTTATTTTAACAAGCGGACCTACTTCATGCCAAGAAAATGCACCCCAAACCATAATGTTGCCCCCACCGTGTTTTACTGTCTTCTGGGTGAACCGAGGATTGAACTCTTGGCCTTTAGGACGACGAACAAATATTTTACCATCAGGTCCCATCCTATTAATTTTTGTTTCGTCGCTCCTTAACACGTTTTTCCAAAAATTTATGGATTTTTCTTTATGGTCTCTGGCGAAAATTAAACGTTTTGAAATATTTTTTTTTGAGAGAAGTGGCTTTTTTCTGAAAATGCGTCCAAACAAATTTCCCTCGTTTAATCTTCTTCTGACAAGCCTGCTAGATATTTCCAAGTTCAAGGAATCATTTATATCTATTGCTATCTGCCGTGATGACTTGAATGGGTTAATTTTTGCCATTCTTACTATGACTGCATCCGTACGCACATCTGTTTTTCGAGGTCTTGGTTTCCGACTTTTACCTTTAATCAATATATGGGAATCCCCAGCACATGATTTAATTGCATTGTACACTTTTTTTCGAGAAATTTGCATTACTCCAGCAATTTCCGCAACTTTCTTACCATCTCGGTGCAATTTCCATATGATCCGTCTTTCCTCAATTGTTGTGGTATGTTTGCCTGAGCCCATTTTTTAATAATTTCTCAGCTTATTTCGTTTTTGTAAACTACGCAAAAAATAAAGTGATTTGAATTGAATCTACGCGAGAATTGAATATTTTTCGTTTATTGTGCCATTTATATGTCCACTTAAAAGCAGCATTGGTTACACAAAAAAGGTAACGGTAAATAACTATTAAAAATATAACCGATAATTTGAGAGCAGTTGAGACAAAAATTCTGCCAACAACAATCAGAAGAGATAAAACTTGCATTTTTAAAGAAGTTTAGTTAGAAAATACTAAAATCATTGCACATTTTAAATGTGTGCCATTTATATGTCCATAGCTGTAACTTCAAACTGCCAAGTCATCATGCAAACCAAATTTCACCGTAAAGCCACCAAAAAGCGAATATTGTGATGCATTTGTAGCTTACGCCATTCTTGCGTGATCAGATCTTTCAAATATACATATGTATGTATGATTATATATATATATATATATGATTATAGACCCACATACATACATATAGAGTATATTAATAATGCATATGTACATAAATATTAAAATTTAAATACGTATAATTAGAGGAATACACTTATTTTCAAAACTATTGTTTTCCTCCGGCAATATGCTTGTTCTTATTTTTAATTTCTGTATATTTCTATTGAATATATTTTTACAATATATTGGAAACTAAATCACATTGGACGAATGATCCCAATTTTTTAGAAGAATTTTTATGCACCAAACAAGCGCTTTTCATTTCAAATGGAAATACGAAGCAACGAAAAAAAAATTATTTTCTTTACACATCCTTCTATACGTTAAATTAGGCCAACTGTTGTTCCTTTAGATGAGCTATGAACGTTTGTTTTCTAAATTAAAAAAAAAATTTTTTGACTTTTTTCCAATTAATGTGTTTCAAAATTATTAATTTCTATAACCAGTAAAAAAAGAAACGCAAGTTCTGAGGGACACCTATGATTCGAACTCATTCAAAGAAATTTGCTACTCTACAACTTGTTCTTTGCTAGCTCATCCATCGACCTCATTAAATTCAGAGTCATTAAATCAGAGAAAGGGCTAAAGAACTTTTTCAGTAGACCATATGTATACATGTATGTACACAAAATAATAAAACAACAAAGTTATGAACATAAAGAATGCCATAAGCTCCCTATAGCAGTGAGCGAAACAATATATGTATATGTTTATAGATAAGAACAAGAATGATTAAATAAAGATTACGCCAACAAGCTAAAATAAAAATACTTTTCTGCGCATGATGGAACTCTGACGTCACTCAACATGTATTCTGATTGGCTAATAAAACTCAGCTGAAGAACTATTATGTTATTTTAAAAACAGGACAGTGGGGCAAATTCAGTTTGATAATAAACAATTTTAAAGAACTATTTTATTTTCCATTTATTTTTATTTAAATATTTTATACATATAAATAGTGAACCCAAGTGTTAATTATTTCCCTTTTTCCCCATTCCAAAATTTGTTGTTGTTATTTTACTTAAAAATAAAAATCTTTAAAGAATATTTATAGAATTTTTAGTTTATTATTTTACTATACTTTCTCTTTCTCTTATACGTGCTTTCAACAATTTCAGAATTTAGTTTTCTAATTCTAAAATACATTCTACATCTAAAAAAAAGTTTTTTTACGTCATCACTGGCTTCAATTTCTTTTGCTTCCAACAAATGCTTTTGTAAATATCCACTTGCGAGTCATAATTTGTCGCCATTCAATTTGGAAAAAATTGAGTCACACAGTATTAGCGTGTTCATTAACGAAGTTGATGGCTTACTAAGTCCACCTTCACTTAAGTGATTAACCCATGAATAATTGCGTTCGGTTGAAGAATTACTCACAAGATCAGGATTTTCATTCTTCAGTTTGTGGCAAATATATCCGGCCAAGTTCTCTAAACCATCATATTCCATATTTTCTATTTCGCTTTGGTTAGTTTCTGTAGCCAAAACATCTGCCTGAATGTTACGGTTAACACTCTTAAGTATAGTACCTGAAGAAATCACAAAGTTTATAAAACTTTGTGTTATTTAAAATTTAAGCTTTCAACTTACCCGTTAAAGAATTATCTACATCTAAATCGGGTGTATTGTCAACTTCTACATTTGCATTACTACCCAAAATGCCTTCGTTAGACCCCATTAAATATGATCGAAGTCTATATTTGAATTCTTCTCGATCAGGGTGATCGTGAAGTCCGCCTTTCGACCTAATTATTCCAAAAAAATTTTCCAGCACATCTTGATTAAACCGATACGTTAGCAAATACTCAATATTATATCGACTTTTAAGTTCAATATATAGCATTTGTAACGCTTTATTAGATTGAATGATACCTGTAGAATACATTTATGTCAAAAGAAATAAATCTGTGTCACAAATTTTTAGAGTACAATATAATTTTCAACCTTTTTGGAAAGGTAGCATAGACTTTTTGCCAATCACACGGATCTCTGACATCATTTGCGACATATTATTTAGAATGATATTTTGTTTTTCAAGTGCTAAACCATATGCGTGTAATCGGTCTCTGGTATCCTGTCTCGGTACTCTCGAATTCATAACATCGAACCAGTCATTTACCTAGTTAAGTGAAATTTCTTAAGTAGTTTAGGTATGTTCTAGAAAAATTATATTTTGTAAGTAATTACGAGTTTAAAGAGTTGACTGCACTCGCTCCAATTTTCGTTGCTCAAATATCCCAAACTGGCGGCTCGTGTTATAGATTGCGAAATTGTATGTGAAAAAAGTTTCGTGGCCAGTTTAACCTTTTGCCTTTCAGGTCCGACCACACATAAATTGTGTGGTGATATTTTATGCGTGATCTGCAAGTCATTTGATTGGAGGGATAGGAGACTTAAAATTATATCCTTTTTGACTTCTTTTTCGTTAATGATAAACCCACCATCAATGAAATGATTTCTCAAAAGTTTTATCAAATGAGGAACATCATTAAAAACAAAAATTTTGATTTCATCGAACAAAAACCTACATATATATATATGTTACGTATATTCATACAAAAAAAAAAATTTGAAAAAATTATTGAGGAATATTTACATAAAACATACCATGGTTTTTCGTAATCAACTTCAAGTTCACTGAACAGTTTTCTGTTACCTCCACCTAAGTCACAAACAATGGCCACAATTGTAAAGCCACTCTGCTTCATAGTATTCAATATATTGAATAAAATACTTTTTGACATTTGGGTATCATAGTCATAATATATGGGTTGCTTCCAATTTGAAATTAAACCTTCCAGCGAATTAACAAAGGTTCTAAAAATTCTTGATTTTGATACAAATAACTTACCTCTTAGCAAGGCCACTTGGATATAATTAGCTGGTTCTAGCACTAAATCTGCTGACTTGTCATAGCAATACTTTTTTTTGCCTTCATCTCATCAAAACTCAACACACATACTTTTTCAGTTTCTGACATTTGGTTGGCCGCAGATAGTAGTTTCACAACAGGCTCCAAAATACCTTTCGACATGTCCAATTTTTCCGACCATCTTTGCAACGTTCTCACCGATGGAAGTGGGAAATGTTTCTTCCTTAAAAGTTTGTAAGCTCTGGCACTCGCTGAGTATAGGGTGATAGATTGAGCAATGTCTGTTTCGGTAAAATTTTGTCTTTTATCACCGCTTTTTAGTTTTTTTATTTGACCCTCAGTAAACAAACGCCTCAGTGCCTTCTCGAGATTTGAGTTTGCAAAGCTTAGTTTTTGAATACGACAAGATAAATTTTTTATTGTCACATCACATTGACTTTTTGCCATTTTCAGCGAACAATTCTCCTTAAGAAGTGATTCTCTAGAAACGATTTAAACAATTATTTGTTGTGTTTTTAAATACTAACATACATTTTCAATTCCAAAGTTTTAGTGTAACTTTGGAGGCCATCTTCTTCAGTGCCAGTCGGCAATTCGGCATTTACACATTTTACTTTTAAAGTTTTAAACTTTTTTGATTATTTATTTGTTTTTTGTTTCATCTTCTTCAGTGCCATAAGCAGTTTTCTTTTCACTATCAATAATAGTATTTTCTAAGGACGGAACTGCATTGGGTTTTAATTTCTTAGTACTTCCTTTACTAAATCCTATAACGACTTATTAACGGACTTAAAGAATTGGTTATGTGGTAACTTACCCATTTCATATATTAAATTTCTTTCAAAATCCTCTTGCTTAAAATGTAAAGCACAAATTTTTTCTTTTTCAGCATTTACAGGCTTTACACGCTTGCAAAATTTCACCCATAACTTCCTTTGAGCTTCATCTCTTGGAAAACTATATAATGACACAGCTTTATGAAAACAAAAAAATTTTGATAGCAATATTACATTGTAACACAATTATTTCTCACTTGTTTTTTTGCTGTTACTTTGTTTGCAATTGCCCACAGCGCATTTCATGCTTGCTCTTTTTGTTCTCTTTTCACTTCTATTTGTGTTTTTTGTTTACAGCTTATGAGCTTTATAAAGCAAGTTTTTTACACTTATTTATTATTTAATAATTATTTAAATATATTTATGTATTATAAAATATAGCACAATTTATTATAAAATTCAACACAAAACTTTAACTTTGATAAAATCGATTTCATTTGCTTGTTTGAGATCTCTCTGAGTAAATTGTGTGAAGAGTTGCCAAATGTAGTATAAAATATAAATTTTGTACGAGAAAGTATTAGTTTTGCATATAATAAACATTTGGCAATCTCTTCGAGGGGATGCAAACGTCATCAAACGGTAAATCATGCGCAAGGCGTAATCTTTATTTAATCATTCTTGGATAAGAATGTAAATCAGAGACACAGTATATTTTTCTTCAGCGTTTTTTTTTAATGGAAATAAGAAGGCAACACTTAAAAAATATAAATATTATACACTTAGTTGCAAAACTCTACATACGATTTAATTTCTTCAATAAATTTTAATTTTTCAGAGAAATACAAAAAAATTAATATTATAGAACGAAAAATATAATAAATTTTATAAAAGCAAAAGTCTACATATGATACATTATATAAACTTTGGGGTGACTTAGAAAATATTCAATGGATTGTATGGTCTTTTTTGCATCTTAAACTTCTTTAAGCCTTTTAGGCATCGAAAAAATTGATTTTTTTGTTATTTCGGGGAAATATTTCTCTTTCGTCTCTTAAAATCATTATCAAGTGAGAAGTGGAGGAAGTTATTCTATATCTAAGTTTCTGTTTTTTCTGTTTCTTACAAGTAAGAATTTTCAAAAATTTTACTTCACATATAAAATAACGATCAGATTAAATGCAATTTCGAAATCATATGTAGAGTTTTGTGACTAAGTGTATATTGTATTTCTTTTTTTCTGGCTTTGCTGTCCCTTTCTATTGATAGATTTATATTAATTAATGAAAAATAAATTTAGTGTCATACTGTGCTTTAATAACAATTATTAAAAATAATTCATACGAGTATATATCAGAAGTGGGAATTTTTTGGGTATTTTTATTACTTTTTTTTTACATACTGGCAGCATTACTGAAATAAGGGAAAAATAATTACGCTCAAAGACAAACAACAAAAACAAGCATAAAATGTGAATGCTTGAGCCAGAAGCCACACCACATTTTTTTGCTTATTAATGGCGCAAAATGAAAGAACGGTAAACATCAGTGTAGAAAATAATATTTGTTTTTATGAAACTGCCATAACAAGCATAAATGTAGAACTTGATTTTTCGTTGATAAAATTTTTAATTCAAATATGCAAACATTGGCAATGTTTACACTGAATGCTATTTCTTTTATTATTATTATATAAATTTTATTATAAATTATGTAAAATCGGAAAATTTTTAATACATTATGTGCTTAAAATTTTGAAAAAATCTAATTTTTTAAAAGTCACACTTTTAAAATTGTTACTATTTTGCAAAATAAACAAATTCCCAGTTCAGTGCGAACTTCATTGTTATAAATTTTTTTAAAACCAAAATTATGTTGTGATTTAATTTTAATGAAAACCCGTCGATTTCTTTACCCGTGACTGTAAAATTTTATTGCGTCTCAAAATATTTTTCAGCATTTCAGTAGTAAGCATGTAGCATTCGCTTTAAAATGGTACATTTTGTTTTTTCCCTTAATAACCCAAAAAAAAATCTTTGAAGAGCAGTGTTGCCGGGAAATAATGATGAGATAAATTGATATCAAATTAGAATTATTTGTTACAATTTCCGAAAGGCAATGTTAAATCTAGTAGTGATTATGGTAAAATCGATGTTGAATGTGAGTTTTAATTAGTGAAATGCGAAAGGGCAAATCTTTAAATTTTATACCTTTACAGGAGAAAGAAAAAATTAATAAAATAAGAAATATTGTGATTATTCATAAACATGATTTTTTCACAATAAGAAATTTTCTTATTCTTCAGACAGATTTACTTTATTTAGTAAAAATAAACTATTTGCGGAATCTTCTACTTCCATAAAATATAAGTAATATTTGAGTACTTCACTTAAATGTATCAAATACTTACAACACAAAATGGTGTAAGCCTCTGTTTGAAAGATCCGATTACGCAAGAATAGTGTAAGCCACAAATGCATCATAATATTCTTTTTTGGTAGCTTAACAGCAAAAAAGACACTATTATTGTTCAAAAAACGTACGGCGTAAGTAACTTTTTTTCGTCGTACAAATTTGAGACGCTTATTTGTTTCTGGTAAAAATTATGCCAAAACGCATTTTCGATTTTATTTGAGGCTTCTTCTTTAATGCAACAATTTCATACTGCCGAATTCATTTAAATTTATTTATATTTTAGTTCATTTCATTCATTAAAGAATTAATAAATAAATTTCCATGAAAAATCAGTTATTATACATTTTTTACATCCAAAAAAAAAAGTTTATGAATTTAAATTATAATTATATTAAAAATAATAATTCATAAAGCAGCAGACAATTCTGTAATTTAAAATTTTGGCATATTTAGGTTGCTCAGTTGGCGTATTTTAGTTTTGAATAGTTAGCATCTCGATACCACGTATTTATTTGAACATATTTTTAAAATAAAAACTCACATTCAAGGCCATTGGCTCGCACACATAATCCGCCATTGTAGCAATTTCAGCATTTTCACTGTTAGATTTAATATTTTCTTTCGTTAAGCCGATGCGACACGTATTAATATCCGCGGCAATATTTGTATTAGTGTGCGTTAGTGTTCAAAAAACAGTCACACATAGACGTAAGACGTAAGAAAACATTCGACCTTTTTTGAAATTTTGTAAAATGTTTTTTAACAGAAAATGTAAAAATAAAATTATTTATTATAAATTTTATTGGTGTAGCGAAGAACAATTAAGTCTTTCCTACTACTTATTTTAACAATCATACCAATCAATTCTATTCAACTTGTCTCAGTTTTTTGTTTTTTCTTTACATGTAAAATTTTAAATATATATAAATAAAAATCGGATAATCATCTGTATGTCCTCTATCCCAACATTATTTCGTGGCAACACTGTTCGTCAAAATAAGATTTTTTTTTGCATACTGAAATGCTCAAAAAGCAATGCTACTACTCTTTCGCATGAATGTACATATTTATAAAATTAGGAAAAAAGAATGAGGAGGTTTGGCTTCTAAAAAATTGTTTATTAAAACTGGCACCATGAGTTTATGAGTGCTAAGAATGTATTTGTTTCATCAGACTCTGTATACATACAGTTTGTAAAAAAAATCTTTTCAAAACTTAGAAAATTAAAAAGTTTAAGAGAAACTTATATTTGCAAGTAAATTATATAACTTTTATTAAATTTTTTTCTTCATGTATTCAATTGAAGATGTTTATAAACACTTTGCACAAAAAAAACAAAATTAATTTAAATAACAAAATAATAATCGTAACTTAAAAAATACTTCCAGTTTCTACGCTGTAAAATAAATGTTTTCAAAATTGTGTTAAATTTAATTAAATTTATTCTAAATGGTAAAAAAAAAAGATTTGAGGGTGCTAATACTTGGTGTGCCCTCCTTTAGCTTTAATTACAACTTCTATGCGTCTAGACATTGAATGACTAAGCTTTGGTATATCATAATTTTCAGGTATTTTTGCCACTCTTCTTTAATAAATGTTATTTGTTTTTGGTGACCTTTTTCCGACTTTTTTCTTTGGGTGGACCCATGAATTTTCTATAGGGTTTAAGTCTGGGCTTTGTGCTGGGCTATCGATCACTTTTCTACAATTATATAACAACCAGGATCTACAAATATATGCCTTATGCGTCGGTTCATTATCCTGCTAAAATTTATACTTGGGCTTTTCTGGGTCAACAAAACCGAATTTCCGAGCACTTGCACTCAATTAATTTTTTAAACTGTTTAGATAGACTTCCTTGGTCATTATATCCTCTAATATTCTTATTTCGCCAACACCCTTGCTCGAAATACAACCCACATCATAACGAATAGTTTACCGAACTTTACAGTGGGTATTATATTTTTATTTTTTAAAGCCGCCAGGGGTTTTCGCCAAACTTTTTGAGGTCCATCATGGTAGTAAAGCATCACTTTCGTTTCGTCACAAAAAATAACATCATCCCAGTGCTCCGGAGGTAAAGAAAGGTGTTCAATGGCAAACTTATACCTTTTGCAATATTTACCGCGGATAGCAAAGGTTTTTACCTCGTAACTCTTGAAGAGTATTTATGATTTTGTAGCACATTTCTAACAGTCTGAGAGGGATACTTACTCCACATTCATTACTGATGCTAAGTGCAATTCCTATAGTACTGGAATGTGGATTCTCATCAATCATTTTCAAAATTTTCTTTTCAATTCGCCGAGTTAATTTTTTTTGTCTGCCTGGTGTTTGTTTTGGTTCCAGTTTTCCCACTTTTTCGGCACTGTTAATAAGATTATATACCGCCCTTAGGTTAAGAGAGAACATTTCAGCAATTTCTCTGTGAGATTTTCCTTTATAGTAATTAAAATACACCAGTTGGGCAATGTCTTTGTTCAGTCACTTTCCTGGCATAGTTTATATATAATTGGGTAATTATTTGTTTATTCTATGAGCTTAATTTAATGAATAAAAGACAACTGCTACTCTTAGCGTCCATATAAAACTATTATACGCAATACATATGCAAAAAACTAACGGTTCCTTCTTGTCTTTGCATTTTTGAAAACACTTTTTTTACACTGTTTAAAGTATGCAAAATTATTTTGTAGCGTTGTTGTTGTAATATGTTCATAAATTTGTTAAAGTTTCGACGCCTGCTTGTCGACAACATACAAAACAACAGTTGTAAAAAAAAATTCACAAATATAATGATATTGGTGTTGTAAATATTTATTTAAATTTAAATTCTTAAAAAATTTTTCATTTGAAAACATTTTTTTTACAAACTGTATATGGTAAAATTTCTTTAGATGGATTGCTAAAAAGGGTCGTTACACGACTTGCGTTAGTGTATTTGATAAAATTAGTGGGAAAATTGTGGTATGATTTATTTCGTCAGAATTGACTTCTGCAACATACGTGGTCAAGGGCAAATTTTTTCTCTGTATATGCCCACGTTTGTCTCCATCGGCCGGATGTTTTCGCTTTAAGTGAAACCCAGGTGTCTGAGGATGCTGATCCACAGGATTTTCACATACCTGGATATCGCCTTCGATCCCTCTTTATTCTTCATAGGGTCTTTGCAATATATATACGCAATGAAGTTGTTTAACAAACTTCAAACCCTATCCACTCTTTCGCAGATGACAGCAGTATCTGCTATTCATATTCATTTAATCGTAGGCCTACGTCGAATATGATCGCGGTGACGAGGCAGAATATAAATAATTCGCTAAAAGGGGACCTCACAACAATATCGCGAACAGGGTCGATTTCAATGCTCAAAAGACCCAATGCTACATGCTTACGCATCGACGCATGCCCGACTGCGCTGCCTCATCTGTAATTATGGGCGCTTTAAACATCCAGAAGCTCTTGGTGTTCTGGGCATGAAAATTCAGTGCGATGTTCGATGGACTGAGCACATTTTTCAGGTCTCAAAGGAAGCATTCAAGTGCCTCGGTTTTTTAAGACGGTGTAAGACATACTTCACCCCTTCTAATCTCCTCACTATTTATTCCGCTTACATCCTACCGAAAATTTAATACAACTCTCATGTATGGCCCGGTGCTTCAAAGACTATTTTGAATTTTCTCGACCGTGTACAGGAAAGACCGAAGAAACTCATAGGAGACAGTATGGTAACCAAATCTATTGACTCTCTTGAGCATCGTCGCAACGTGTGGTGCGTTTCGTTGTTCTATCGTTACTATAATGGGATGTGTTCTGTGGAAATCAGGGAACTTGTTCCCAAAACCTGGTCATTCGCACGAGCTGCGTAATTATATGATGGGGGTTTTAAATGGTTTTTTGGCCGAACAGCACGTATGTGGAATGGACTACCCGCAGAGGTCTCTCCTGTCACTTTTGACGTGGGAAAATTTAAATCAAATGTCAATAAACACTACTCCCTCTATCCTCCTTCCCATAAACTAATTTCCTAGTTCCAGCACAATGCATCGCATGTGTAGGGATCATTCCCTGAGTGCCGGCCCAAGAAAAAAAAATTTACCATAGGAGTTGTTGATCTTGCAACGTCTTTTTCCCCTGACAACACATTAACCGGTCTCATTTCAGCAGGGCTTTTCGTATTCTGAAGTTTTTTAATTGGGACTATACAAGTTTCTTTCAAAATATCCGCGAAATTTCCGGTCTGAAGAGATTCCACTATTAAACGATGCACTTGTCTGTCAATTATGTCGACGTTATCTAGTAACATTTTTATGTTGAAAAAATTCTGGTCTTTTTTATTGTTGATCGACTTCATGATTTTTATTAGTTCTGGAATATCTATAATTTCGAAATTGAATGCTATATTTTGACTCTCGTCAATAATATTTTTATATGGCAATTGGGCAATACTTTCAGAGATTTTTTTCTACAAAAAAGTTTAAATAATCTGCTATTTTTTTTGCCTTCGGTTATTATATTTCCGTTTACCTCAATCTCTTCTATTTAAAAGTTTTCTCTTTTTAATACGTGGTTTTTAATTGCTCTCCACATATCTTTTTGATTATTACAACATTTTATTTTGTTGTTAATGTACGTTGCTTTACTCTTTTTACCCTGCAGTTACACATGTTAGTGGTTACTTGCAAGTAGCAAATACGTATTATCATAGAAAAAGTAAAAAATAAGTTCATATGGGTTCGACAAAAACCCAAGCACATATTTTTTCGAACTTCGTTAAGTGGTAGTTTTTTCTTAAGTTTTAATCGCTTCAGATGTTCAGCCTTCGAAATTACTACACTGTTCTTACCCAGTTTTAGCTTTAATTTGTGCAGACGAGTCGTGAGAACGATGCTGTTTGCGTGCCAAGGTAGAAAAGTCGTTGTATAATAAAAGACAATTTTATTTGGTTTAGTATTCAATAATTTATTTTCATGTATACTACTTTACCTTTATTCAACGGTAAAAAATATCACAAGTGACGAACAACTCAAGCCAATGTATATAACCCGAACATAATGAAGATGACAAAAACAATGTTTAATAAGACCGTTAACGGTTCACTTGGGCAATAAAAGACAGAACCACTCCTAAATAGCAAGGGTGCTAATAACAGGAGTAAATTCCAAAGTTAACCAAGTTAGTTAATCGCTCAAACCATACACATCGCCCAAAAACAGAAAAGGACGAAAGCTTAAGCTCGAGATTAAACAGATGCTGCTCTCAGAATAGCACGTTTATCAGTTGCCGAAAGTAACCTAAAGAAAAAAGAAACAACTGAAAAATATGAACAGCTATTTGTTGTTATATTAAAAGGTTGAAATAAAAATATTAACTTTTTATATTTTTTGAAATATATTTTTAAGCTTGAGGTCTTTTTTTATTTTATTTTGTTTTCATAAAATTACAGCAATTAGTAGTCGTGTTAGAGGGCTAAAGATATGTCGTAAGAAATTAAAATAAAATGTTTTTGTACATACTATATACATAATTTCGTTAGATTCAACATTCTGGGGATATTCGAAATTTATTGGCTGACGTTAATTTTCCTTCATGCACCGTCGATACACCCTAAGTCCCCGTCCATATTGTGAAACATTTGCTGCAAAACTTTTTTGAATTCTCTTTTGAAGCTTCTGCAGTGTCCATACATGAAACTTATGCTTCATGTTTCGTATTTTTTATTCCTCCCTTCTATCTTCTTTCTTTAATTTTTTTTGACATTTCTCAATACCGAATGTAAATATAAAATAACTACCCTGTGATAGAAGGTGTGAATATTTTTTTTTGGATACACATTTGAAGCACAAGGTATAATTTGAAGCAAAATGGACGCTAAGAAGAAAAATTATATAATAATTTTTATATAATTTTATTTTTTTTTTTTAAATTTTTGATTATATTTCACAAAAAATTAACAATAAAACAGGGTAGCTATTATTATGATGATTTTAACAGTATACCAAACGAAAAGAAATAAAATGAAACGTCAAATACACCTCATCTCAAAAGATGTAAATAAGAAATTCAACAAAAGCTGCATGTACATGAAACAGCGTACATACTTCCACTCCTCTTCCCCTTCTCGTCAACAAACTCAAAAGTTTTGCAGCAAATGTTTCACAATATGGACGGGGACTAATGAACATTACCAAAGACGCTAATGTTACTTACAGCCAGTTTGCAGAACACGACTCGCGAATAATAAACGCTAATAGTTGAGCGTTTTACATTTTTGGGTTTATAGATCGCGACTATGAAAGTTCATGAAAAAAACGTAACACTTGTCAACATTTTTTGGTTTGTATAACATGAGGGCTGTCGCCAAAACGTCAAATCGGGCCGATTGAAAATTTCTAATCGTCAGCAGTGAATTTGTGAAAAAAAGAAAACATATACATACTTATCTATATAAAAAAATCAAATATATAAACTGTTTTTTCAAATGGAAAATTCAGCAAAAAAGAGGTAACTATATGTACATATGTATAAACATATATATGTATGTATGTATATTAATATATTTTATTAAACGCCAATGAAATATTAATATATGTAAAGGGTGGTTAAATTTCAAGGGCCGATGTTGATTTTGAATAAAACACAAACTATTTAGGAAATTATTGTAGTTTTATTTTATTATGATATATTGGTATTACTCAATTATGTATGGAACAAAATATCGGCCAAATGGGCGCCGCAACCACGGCAGCAGTGGATGATCAATTTTCGAAGAAAATCATCTTCAGTGATGAGGCACATTTTCACCTCAGTGGATTCGTCAATAAACAGAATTGCCGCATTTGGGCGAAGGAGAATCCAAGAGTGATTGTCGAAAAACCAATGCACCCACAAAGAGTGACTGTTTGGTGCGGTTTATGGGCTGGCGGCATCATCGGGCCGTATTTTTTCCAAAATGAGGCCGGTCAGGCAGTTACTGTGAATGGTGTTCGCTATCATGAGATGATAACGAACTTTTTATGGCCCGAATTGGAAGATATGGATGTGGACGATATGTGGTTTCAGCAGGACGGTGCCACTTGCCACACAGCTAACGAAACAATGGCTCTTTTGCGCAACAAATTCAATGGCCGTGTTATCTCACGTAATGGCGATGTCAATTGGCCCTTCACATACATATGTAGTTAACACATACATACCATACATAAAAACATTTTGTCTGGATTAAAATTATAAAAAATTTTATTATACATGCACTTTTATCATAAATTACGGTCAATCAATTGACCGCTTATTACGTACATTTTAATTTATTGAACACAATTCACTGCGCGTAAGAATGTATGTATGGATGTATGTTTTTATTTTTAAACAAATGTTTATTTATCGTAAATCACAAAACAAAATTTTTTTGAAACACAAATCACAGCAAAAAATTATTAATTGTTTTGTTTACTAAACTCAGCTGTGCTATTTTTTTTCGTAAAATAGAGTTGCCCCATTTTCTACTTGAAAGTAGAATTTTATATGGAAAAAAATAAACAAAAATCATTTTTTAACATGTTGGTAACATTACGACGTTACTAGATTTAGACATTTGCGCGATGCAACGTAAGTGGCACGACAAAATCGCGTCGTGTTCTGTGGACCCAATTTTTTACGTAGTCGCCCACGTATCGCCCATCCGCGATTCAGTTTTGTCGTGTTCTGCAAACATGCTGTTAAAGAATCTTAAAATTTAGAAAATTAGCAGCCAGTTTACAGAACACGACTCGCCGATAATAAACGCTAAAATTTTAGCGTTTTTCCTTTATTGGTTTATAGATCGCGATTATGGACGTTTATGTTAAAAAACGTAACACAAAAATGGTGACAACACAATTTTTTAGTTTTTATAACACAATAGCTGTCGCCAAAACGTCAAATCTGAGCGATTGAAAATTTATAATCGTTTGGAGTGAAATTGTGAAAACATACAAACAAAATAATCTAGCTTGTGAAAAAAAATTTATAAATTATTTATTTGGAATGGAAAATTCAGCAAAAAAGAGGTAAATATATGTATATACATATATATGTATAGTTTATTAAACGTGAGTAAAATATTAATGTAGTTAACACATACCGCAAAAAGTTATAAATATATTACAACAAAATTTTCCTGTGTTCAAACCCAGTTTCACACTCTTAAAAACATCTCGGATTTTTTTCTGTGGCTTTGTGTTAGTTGTTGTCGCAAGGTTACAGTGGCGTAGGCATAGTCACTGGTCACTGAACAGCAACGGCTTCAGCTGTATCCATAATATAAAAAATTCTTTATTTTAATTTGCAGCACCAAAATGACAAATACCATCCAATTTCGTCAATTGGTCGCCTGTATCCATACCTTGCTACGGGTAGGCCTAAGTTTGGCAGTAGCAAGGCTGCAATGGAATGTATAGGGATGGAATGAATGGGAAACTGTGGCAAACAGACTGAATGCCTACTGCCCTACATTAAGGTTCATTCAAGTTGTGCCTAATTATGTTTGTAAAAGATGCACATATTGTGTAGTACACAACAAACATTTACCATTTGAGTAACATTACCATATACGGTATTGCTTACCAAGTTTTAGTGGAACGGTGGGTTATAATGTGAGACGACTTAATATGATATTTTACCGCATTGTTCGGTTTGTTTTTAAACTTAGAATATCGGACCATGTTACTCGCTTTGCTATTCTGTTTCTCAATTGTTATTTTACTGTTTTTATAAGAATTTAGATTCTGGCTACTTTAAATAATATTATATCTATGCAGTTACCATTATATTTGGTCGGCTTATTTTGTTTCTCTAGATCCACTAGAAACCCTTCGTTAATTATACCTTAAATTTCGAGTTCTTTGTTTGAAAGATCTTATTTTATAAGAGCATGTAGACTACGGAACACATTGCCTCCATCATTAAAACGATTTAACTTGTCCAAAACAAAATTTAAACGTCATCTTCTTGACTTTTACGAGAATTAATACTCATCTCTTACTCACTCAAGTCTTCTAAGATAAATTTCAATTTTACCTATCTATTTTAAACAAATATAAAATTCTGGTTTTTTTCCTTTTGCAATAATCGTATTGGCTGAGATTATTTTCCAGCTAAAAGGATTATTTTATTTACTCTCCTATAATTTAATGTACCTGTTATACTATTATTTTAAGAATATATATACTATTATCTTAACTTACATTACTATTGTTATTTATACTACTTTAATCGTATATGGCCCTCGGGCTCGGTTAAATTGTTGAATTAATAAATAAATAAATATTTGCAGGGGAATAATGAAGCCCTCTAGATCCAATCAGGCACCTAAAACGGTTGTTCAAAACATATCTTTGAAATTTGTTTCATGGCCGCCTGTAGGATTTCTATAAAGAGTCAGAACATATGACTGCAACTTATAATCACCATCACCTGTAAAGAATAATTTAATTGAGTTTTCTTTATTATGAATATATAGTATAGTAATAATAATCATGATAACATTAATGAAGTAATAATAAATACATACATACATATGTACATACATTTTTGTATTTGTAGTTTGCTATTTTTTTTTTCGTAAATGAGTTGCCTCATTATTAACTAGAAAATAGAATTTTATATGGAAAAAAATAAAATAAATACCCAATTTTTTACGTAGTCGCCCGTGTATCGCCCATCCGCTATTCATTGTTGTCGTGTTCTGTAAAATGGCTGTAAGAAACAATATCATTTAAATAAATTTTTCTAAACACACATTTGCTTTTGTAAATGTACTTATGAATTTCAAAGAGAATATATGCAAAGATGAAAAACATAAATTTTCTCTTATATCCTTTATTCATTACTAGATTAACCTGGTGCGCTTCGCTACCACCACACCCAATTATGTAGTTGTCTACGCTACGTGTTGTGTCTTGCTAAATGACACACCAAATATGTACATAGTTCCTCAACCTCTAGTAAAATTGAGTCGATGTGGCAGACATTTATAATATCATTTTTGAACCATTATCAGAATCTTTGATCCATTTTTACCCCATGAAAAGTACCCTATATTTTAAGTTGGATCATAAACTATCCGACTACCAAATTTCATTAAAATCTGTTCAGCGGCATAGTGGAACAAACATCCAAACATCTAAACATACAAACATTCACATTTATAATATTAATAGGATGAATACGAGTGTAATCTATAATTTTAAATGAAATACAATATATGTATATAAAAAAACTAATTCAATACTTCTTATTTTGTGTATTTACAGATTTAAAGGTTGCATATGCATACATATGTGCATATGTAATTAATGAAATGCAATTAAAAAAATTATCAACGCTTAAACAATAAAAATTTATGAAAAAAATTCTACCCTAATAATAACAATAATAATAATAATAAAAATAATAGTAATATAACAACAACTTAACTTTAAGCAATTACATACATAGTAGAGTGAATTAAATCAATTTAACATAAATAAAATTATTAAGCTTCGATAAATCTCTTCAAAAAGTGATAGCTGAAATCAAATTATTCACACCTGACGAATTGTTACCCACTTGTTTTATCAATTGTGTTTGTTTGGCATGTTCCATTTTATGTTCTTATGGTAAGTGAATAAAATTTTATATACATAAATATACATAGCAGAGCTGCAAATGAAACAATCATTTTTGAATTATTCGCCTATCATTCATGCACTGAATTAGCTAATTTTGAATTAATTCTTTTCACACAAAAAATTAATTGAATGAATTTAAATCTTTATCATCATTCAGTAAGTTCAGCGGAGCAACATCTGTGCAGAGCGTGCAATTATAATCATTACAAACTTTAAATTTCAAATTTATTTCGTATAATAATTGAAAACTTTTTGTATTTTAAATATTAAAAAAAACAGATTTTTTCAAAATCGACTGCGGAACATTTTTGAACCAAAATCACCTAAAAATGTGACATTCATTACTTGTACACGTAGTGATATGGCAAATATTGCTTAATCAAGTGAGAAAAATATTCATGTTTTTTCACAAATAAATAAAATTCCATTGACGATTTGGTATGTACATATATACTTACATATGTATGTGCATATGTATGTATAGTTCTTTTTAAAAATGTACTGCATTTCCTTATTGCGGATTACAAGGAACAATTTTATTATTGATTTTATAACGAATTTCAACATTAATAACGAATACGAATATAAATGTCTGTCAAGTGTAAATATTTGGATACACGTGTTATGTGTTTTTTTTAGTAAAATGTAACATATATGTATATGCACATACATATGTCTTTCAAATGCAATAGACAGTTAACGTGCTCCGATAGTCCCCGTCTATATTGTGAAACATTTGCTGCAAAACTTTTGAGTTTGTTGACGAGAAGGGGAAGAGGAGTGGAAGTATGTACGCTGTTTCATGTACATGCAGCTTTTGTTGAATTTCTTATTTTCATCTTTTGAGATGAGGTGTATTTGACGTTTCATTTTATTTCTTTTCGTTTGGTATACTGTTAAGATCATCATAATAATAGCTACCCTGTTTTATTGTTAATTTTTTGTGAAATATAATCAAAAATTTAAAAAAAAAATATAAAATTATATAAAAATTATTATATAATTTTTCTTAGCGTCCATTTTGCTTCAAATTATACCTTGTGCTTCAAATGTGTATCCAAAAAAAAATATTCACACCTATCACAGGGTAGATCTTTTATATTTACATTCGGTATTGAGAAATGTCAAAAAAATTAAAGAAAGAAGATAGAAGGGAGGAATAAAAAATACTAAACATGAAGCAAAAGTTTCATGTATGGACACTGCTGAAGCTTCAAAAGAGAATTCAAAAAAGTTTTGCAGCAAATGTTTCACAATATGGACGGGGACATATTAAATAATTGGACGGTGTTTTACACTATAATACTTTGTATTAAGTACACTAAAGCCCCGATTTGCGTCGATCCGATTTGCGTCGCTTTTTAAAAATTGGTATAATCCGACTTGCGTCGTTGTGATTTCGATTTGCGTCACTTTGATTTCGATGCTTAAGCGTAGCATCATCTGTTGAGCACGCCATCAGTTGCTACAAGGAAATCTATGCGCAAAAAAATCTTTAACAATTCAGCAAACTTTAGACAGTTTTGTTAACAAAACAGTGAGACCACCTAACCAAATGGAAAGAACTGTTGTTAATTTAGATTTATCTGCTGAATAACATTTATAACACTATTTTTTACTTTAATGTTTATGTGAATCGTATATACGTATGTATTTATGTATGTATTTATGTATATGAAAATGAATTTTAATAATTTAATTTATTATTTTTTTTTTTTGCTAACTTTTAAAACGTTTATTGAATGAAATTAAACAAATAAAAACGTATTCATATGACTTTTTTTTATCTAAATATGTATATATTTTTTTCGAAATTTTTTCATTTTTCACCCAATTAATTCCAAATCAGAACATTTGTATAGAAACAAATAATTCGATTTGCGTCGTTTCAATTTGCGCCGCATTCCTCCCGTCCCCATTAACGACGCAAATCGGAGCTTTAGTGTATGTTATAAATTGAGCAAAAATTGCCACCTGTTTTAACAACGTCGCCTTGTTTGATACGCCTTGGTCACACCCAATCTCATTAGATTTAGTTCTCACAAAGTCTTATACTATAGTCTTGTACTATAGTCTGAAACGCCCTTAAGATATTTTACATTCAACCAAATTAAGTCATTACTTATCATAGCATTTCCACATGAAAGTACTGTCTTAAAATTCGCAATATACTCACACCTCTTCACTAACTCATACTACGTTTGTACGCACACCTTTTTTGCAAATACGAACGTAAAATATTGCCGTATATTTTTTTAAGCGACTTATTAACTCATGAAAGCTATTCACGATTATTTTAACTATTTGCAAATAACACTCAAAAAGTTGCCAATTGTTTCAAAGATTTTTCCATTTTTACAAATTACGTACGAACATACAAGATAAAACACATGTTTTTCATCATAGTGCTTTCAGATAACTATAAGACAACACAAAAAAGTAGATTCAATTTCATTTATAATCTGCCGTATAAACGATAAGTTGAAAACTTCAATATATTTTTATTTGCAAATAATTCGTAGGTATAAACGTAGTATCAGTCACATTTATTAAATTTTCCACTCAACTTTCAACAAAATTTTGGTGAAAAATTTTTTTTGATACTTTCTGAAACTGAAATGACAAATCATAAAATCGTCGTTATTATTGATTTGGCGCAATGCCACAAACTCTGAATGGATAAAAACGGCAAAGAAAGTGTACATAAAGTTTTCTCAAAATACACCCGATAGAATTTTTTGTATTTTCACCACTGCTTCTGGCACATGTTCTGAGCAAAAATGTAATTTTTTATGAAATTTCATGCATTAATAAAAAGTTAATACCCTGTTTTTGAAAATGAAAAATCTTGTGCAAAGAAATTCATGCCACAAATTTCACCCCATTTTGCTCTGTTCACGGGATCCTTTGGAAAGCGAAATAAATTTGCGTTGCTAGAAAAAGAGTTTTTTTTGTGGATTTATGTTCACTATATGTATTTATAAATTCACTAGGTTTAAAATTTAAAAATATTTGTAAAAAAAACACAATGGCGCACTCAAAATGTAAACAGAAGTATACAAAACACGAAATTCCCAAAGAAAGTAAACAACTTTTTACAATTCAAAAAGAAAAACACAAACGTAAAGTCTGGATAGTTGCTGGGACCTAAATCAATAGTTCTTGCCCGCATGAAAAGCACAATACCAATCCATACACATTTTTTAAAAACAATTTTCGCTGCTTCTTTGTCAGCCGAGCGCATTTATTCTATATTGGCTTATCGTTGTGTAAAAATAAATGCAAAAAAGACGAAAAAAAAGTTTTGATGCAATGAAATAACGATGTGGCAACCTTATAGTAGATGAAGTGTTTTTAGCGACGACAGACCAAATTTGGTATTTTTCATTGTTTGGCGCTTAAAATAATATAAATATTTTGTAAATTACATACGTGCCATCATCATTAGGCATCATCATTGAGGGTGGCGATGGCACGACGGATGGTAGTCTGCACGTTGACTACACAACAAAAAATAGACCTGGGTTCTACTCCAGTTTCAGACTAAAATTTTAAAATAAAAATAAACATCTCGCATTTTTCTGATGTGCATTAGTGTGTCTTTGTGTGTCAGTTGTTGTCGGAAGGTTTCAGTGGCGAAGGCATAGTCACTGGTCACTGAACAATACCGACTGCTGATAGCAATCCACAATCGCATCAGATCGCCCTCCTTCGTCCGTATTGTGTAGCACCGGCGAAGTAAAATAATAATAAAAAAATGGCTACTAAACCGAAGCTTCAGCACTGCTACGAGTATAAACAAAAAACAAAGAACGTGCGAAAGCAGAGCTTTAAAAAATAATTAATTAAGCTTCACCTCCTGTCGTTTCTCCTACTATCCCTTTCCTATAGTTCCAGCACAATGCTTCGCATGTGTAGGAGTCTTCTCCTGAGTGTTGGTCCCAGATAAAAAAAAAAATTAAAGGATTTTTTAAAAGATAAAAAGACTTACGCTCTAATTCTGAGTAATTGCCAAGTGTTTGATAAAGAATATAAAGAATAACACTATACACAAATACATACAATTCATTATATACATACTTTTGAATCTAGCCACTATTGTGTTAATTTATATATGATAACTGTTGCGGTTTCCAATAACTTTTTTATATACAATAACTGTTTGTGGCTTGAAACACCTTTGTTAGTGGTTAACTGCTATAACTATAACCTGCAGGTGTCAAGATTCCTCCTGCTCCGAAATGTAGTGTCTGCAATAGAAACTAACTACCTACGAGCATATCAAATTCGTTTGAGGATTATCTTAAATTTCGTCTTTTGATTTATATATTTAGAATTATTAAATATCAAAATCCTTTAAGTATTGTACAAATGATTTCTTTTACAAGAACTTTAAGAAATCCTCAAATGGTTATTCCAAGAATCAATAATTCCACGTATGAACGATCCTTGATGGTTCTTACTGCCAGATTATGGAATGTTTTGCCTAGAGAGTTACGCGTCTTCTCGTTTGCAATATCGGCCTTTAAGAGGAGGATTGTAGATTTTTTTAACAAGGATAACATGTAAATTCTAATATACTGGGTTCATATTGTACTTCTTATTTTTATTATATTCTTTTTTAATTGGTGATGTAGGAGTCGCTAAGATGTCTGATGGTGTATTGTTATAATTGTTAAATACTCATATGTACATAATATAATAACATGTAATACGAATTAAAATGGCCTAAGGCTATATGTATTATGAATGGAATAAATAAAAATAAATAAATGCACAGTAGTAGCAGGGAGCGAATAGTAAGAGCGAATAGTAAGAGTTGGAATATCATCTTGAAAATTCTACAGCGTATTCCTCACGGTATTAAAATTTATTTCAGAAAAGTGGGCGTTATCGCTTTTTCCTAACGCCCTTTTTATATACAACAATAAAAAAATTTCAGCTGATCTATATATATATAAAAATTAATGTGTTTGTTTGTTTGTACCTTACAGGAGCCCAAACCGCTGGGCCGGTCTTCCTGAAATTTTTACACCATTTTGATGTATGTGTATTGTTATTATAGGTGAAAAAGGCGTACGAAATATAAAAATTGCAGCAACAAAAGCTGCAAGTCTGGACAGGAACTAACAAGACAATGTTTGTTGCAACACGGGAAGTTTTTTGTGTGTTTTAACGTTTAGTTGGAAATGTCTTTTTTACCTTTCGCAGCTTCCTCAGAGTTATCTTGGCAGATAGTCCCTCCTGGCTTTGGTTTATCTACCATTACACCCATTTCCAACTTAAATTTATTTTGAATTTCTTTTTTCATTTTGATAAAGTGATCTTTGTCTTCCTTTCATCTTATTTGCCATTTATTAAGGCCTAATCTGTGGATATAAGTAAATACATATGTATGAAATACCCAATGTGTTATATAACTTGTCATCAAACATAGGTAATTGTAATTTGTGTTATACATATATTTTGCACTCGGAACTGACATTCTCTGTACATTTAAAATTAAAAATTGTTTGTTTAAAATGTTCTCTCTCTTCAATACAAATTTGGATGGTTTCTTTGATAAATTGTAATATAATCGATCTGCAGTAACGTGTGGATGATGGGCTAGGATTTTTCGATATCACTTTTGCAAATTGTAGTTTCGAAGATTAAGTTAACATATAACACACACATACGAAGTTACAAACAAACTTCTGTTATTTAAGTTATTGTCACTGAACCGTTGCTTATATTCACTATACATACGTGTATACTCGTACACACAATAGCGATCTGATCGCATCGTTACTATCGGTACATATCCGGATTAACCGTCGTATATCCTATAATACCTCATCCCGTTCGCCGGAATGAAAAATCCACCCCCACCCCCTTGTATGATTTTGATCCGTCCGTGAATACATCTACTACACCTGCGCGTTTTTCCATCATTCCCCGCGTCGCCGACATATCTACCTCGATGCTTCTATGAGGCAAATGCATGGGTAAACAGTATTTCACATTCCCCGCCTCCAAGCATCAATCAAGACGAAGCCAGCTACATCATGGCACGGTCAGCTTGTAGTCAGTGCAGCATCAGCAAAAGACCTTTGGATGGCGTAGTGGCAGAAGCGTAACTAGAGTACCGACGGTACTACCGTTGCCGCATACAAGGGAGGATGCTGTCACAGCTCGGCGATCCGAACTATGATTCTTGGTCCCTTCGCCGCATTGAGACGGTGGAGCTCGTCAATCTGAGGGTGGGCATGTTGGGGGCTACTGTATGCTTATGCCAACCTGTATCTCCTGCAGTCATTGGTTTTACAGTTGAGGCGCGAGCTTTGACAGCCTTGGAGGTACTTGGTTTGACATCCAGAGGACCGCTTCGTCGTCTGCCGTGCTTAAGTCTGTTGTGGTCGTGGAGTTTTTAATTCAATATTTTCCTAATTGTTAGTCCCACCAGTATAGGGGAAGGGAAGCCGTTCACGTCATAGGCAGTCGTCTACATACATAAAGTGACATGATTAAAAGTTATCTCGTTTTAGAAACAATTCCCAAAAATATTCATGAGTATAAATTCCATTCCAATATTTTTTCCGATTTGTGCGGAGAAAGCTAAATTTCTTTAGCTTTAAGATATTTCAACATACAACATGGTTAACTAAGATTTTATCTGCTTTGTCAACACATTCCAACAGTCTGTAAAGGATATTGATGATGACGTTAAACGATACAAAAGCACTATCTTCAATAGTTCTTAGAGCTTTAACAAATTTTGATATCGACTAAAAATTTCATGTAGGAGTTGGACAGACGGCTGTCCGCAGAAACTTGAGCAGTTGAAAAAATCTGGAAAGCGCGACCAATTTGACTCAAGTGGCAACAAAGTGCCGATAATACAAAAATCAAAATGTAGCTTTAGCTTGTCCAAACCAAGATGATAGACCGTCACGATTCAATTTTACAATTTGGAAAAGTATCCGAATGCAGAGACAGAGAAGCAGGTACTCGTATATCAAAAAAGAATCCAGCCTTATAACAACTTTAATAATGTGCCTTGAAAAGAAAATAAATCTGAAAAGCAATTTAAAGTGATTTTTCAAAAAGTAAACGTTATTTGCGAGATGACCCCTACACATGCGGTGCATTGTGCTAGAACTATCGCAAAGGGATAGTAGGAGAAATGATAGGAGGTGAAGCTTCACAATCTTACACTTCTTTTTGCACGTTCTTTGTTTTCATACCAGTGTTGCTGCGCCTCTGATGTCAAGAAGGCGTATTAAATTTTGAAGCTTTGTTTTAGTGGCCATTTTTTAATAATTATTTTACTTCGCCTGTGCTAAACAATACCGACGAAGAAGGGCGTCCTGATGTGCCTGTGCATTGGTTATAGCTGAAGCCGACACTGTTCAGTGTTCAGTGACGAGTGACTATGTCTTCGCCACTGAAACCGGAAGGAAGACAACAACTGACACAAATACACACTAATGCACATCAGAAAAAATGCGAGATGTTTTTATCACTTAGTCTGAAAATGTGGTTGAACCCAGAAATTTTTGGTTTAGAATCAACGTGCAGGCTACTGCAGCCATCGCCTCTCTAATTGAATTTATTTTAGAAGATCTCAAAACACGTTGCCCAATAGATGACCTAAGTTTCTACCTCAAAGTGTAACAACCATATGTACGGATAAAAAAAAACCTTCTAATACCACAAATAACTGAAAAGTTATTTAAGTTTCATAAAATTTACAAACAAGTACTACAGGGTGGCCTAAAAGAAGCGAAATGTTTGAAGTTTATTATAATTTTTTTTTGTTTTCAGTATTTTTTAAAGATTACTTGGGGAATTTAAAATGGAACAGTACACAATTAAACAACGTGCCAAAATCGTTGAACTTTATTTCAGAAGAAAATCACGATTTTATTCATAATTTAATTATGAGCGACGAAGCTCATTTCCAATTGAATGGGTTGCTTAATAGGCAATTAGGGCTACGGAAAATGCAAGAGTAGTACAACAGCGAAAATTATACCCACTTAAGTTACCGTTGCGTGCGTGTTTCGTCGGAAAGGATACTTGGCCCATATTTCTTTGAATATGAACACGGTGACGCCGTCTCCATCACTGGTGTTAGATATCGGACAATGTTGGAAAATTTTTGAGGGCAGGAGTGGAAAACTATCCGCAAGTATAGTTTCAACAGCATGGAGCCAATGCGCACACTGCGAGGGACACAATGGCTCTTTGAACTCAAATCCATTCGGTCATTTTGGGTCATCCGGTAATATCTAAACTTAAGGCTGAACTGCTGCATTGGCAACAAAAAAAAGAAAGTATCGGGTAATCTAACAGATGATGTTGCAGATGCACTAATAAAATATGAAGAAAAATGTTTAATATTGTTGTTGCAATGCCTGTCAGTAATGATACAAGTGAGAGGTAATTTTGTACCCTTTGTTGGAAAAAATATTTATATTTAAGATCAACAATGACAGAAGGCAGACTGAATGACTTAGTCATGATATACATCCATCATGAAATTGATCCTAATCTCGTACTTTCTAAATTTACCTTACAAACAAATCACAAATTAATTATTTAAGAACTTTTTGTGATTTGACCGGGCTGGGAATCGAACGCGCGTCCTTCTGGTTGCAGAGCTAACACACTGACTACTCTTCTTCATCCCCGATTCTTGAGGAAAGGATGCAATGTTGAATACAACATATTGCACATCTAATGGTGTGCAATTGGTGTTTATGAATGGTTTTTGGATTTTCAGAACCCAAAAGCTTCAGCTCTACTATTAACAAAGCAATTGAAATGAAAATAACTTCATCACTCATAATTATATATAATCATATTTTAAAATAATTGATCGCTGATTTGATTAACAAAATTCTATTATTCTGGTTCTTTGTTCAGTTGTGTTACTTATATAATCTGAAAAATCATTAAAATTTAAATTTTCCAGCATCAATTTTGCTTCATAGGGGCATCATGAAAATCAACATGATTTTTTAATAACACGCAAACAACAAGGTTTCACTTTTTTTTTTTTTTTGGCGTTGAGGTAGGGTTGAAAATGCCTTCGCACTTACAGAGACCGTCGTCATCTGCGTCAAGTGGTGTTGCCACTAAAAAATTCCCTCCTCCTCTGGGTAGATTCCTCCCCGGCCCCGTGGATCCTGGTCCCCGTCAGAGGGGGCCCCGCTATGCAGCAGCGCATCGAGGTCCCTCTTCTTCCTCCGCAGAACCCACGTACTGCGCCACAGCGTCCCAATTGTCCTCGCAATCGAGCATCCTCCCTATCGCGGTGGCAGGAGCGAACCCGCCAAGCCGCTGCACCATTGCACTTCTTTCAGTATGCCACCTGGTGCAGTCGAAGAAAGTGTGTTCTGCATCACTTTTCCATATGAAATTCACGATTTTAAAAGTTAATTTCAGAGTTTTTCATATTAAATTCAGGAGTTTAAAAATCAAAATAAGACTTTCATATTCAATTCAGAATTTATTACTCTTTTTCTAAAATTTTCATTTAAACTTAACTACAATTAATTCATTGAAAAAGTTACGAATTAGACTTATATAAATATGCGAGCATCAATATCAAGCAATTAAATTCTCTTGAAACTTCAAGAAGAACGATGTTATCACTGTATGGATTTCTTTAAACTTGAGCAACCACTCGCATTTTGCATTGTCGCGGTATGGTGGTTTAACATCGATGAAATTTATAAAATAAATTTAAATAAAAAATTTTATAAAATAACTTCGTCGTACCACTTTGACTTTAAAAGAACATTTTGCGTTTACTGGTCTATGAAAGTTTACGACTTTTACTTTTTAATTTAATGCCTTTGGCTGGCATGTTTAATGTTAAGTAGAAGCAGAAATTGCTAAAACAATAGTAATGAAGGTCAAACAATTTTTCATTCGTATTTGGCTAGACTACGGATAGACACAGTGAACTTTTTCGCATGCACTTGATTTAATTCAAAATCCACAAGAGTACCATTATGCTTGGTAACTTTTAACCTCATTACATGGGAAAATGCACATTCGTATAAAGATGCAAATATAAAAATGTTTTTGTTAGAATGTAAATTGTATGTTCTATATATGTATGTTTGTTAATAATTAAAAGACTTCTCCAGTGTAGATGTGTAATTCTGTAAATTATTTTTGTGTAGATGCATCTAAAATTATATTTATGTATGGTTGTGTGTTGGCAACGTTGAAACAATTAAGCGTATGCTACACGATCAATTTTCAGCTTCCATATTTGTCATTGTGTGCGAAAAATAGTGACACATACTTATACGCTCTGTGTAATATTGATGAATATCAAAATGGTTTTGATATTGAATTGGTATTGGTATTGAATTAATTGAAGTATATCGCTCATTAATGGCTTTTTGGGACGTGCATATTAAAAAATATAGTGACGAAAACAAAAAAAAATATCATCAGTGTTTTTTTTAATAAATAAGGAATAAATAGATATGTATTTTACCGACGGTAACTACAAAAATGTTTTGCCGACGGTAACTTCTATATGTTTACACTTGAAAAAACCCATAAAAATGAATATTGATGAGAAGTGTTGATGTAGTGTATCATAGGCTTCCATATATATACTAACCAAAGACAAATATTGAAGCTGAATACTGATGCGTGTAGCATGCGCTTTAGAATTATTTGTATATGGGCATTTCCATAGTCACGTTCGTGACAGTCATGCGTTTTAATTAGATGAAACAAGAGGAAAACTTTAATGTTTTTGTTAATTATAATTAGTAGAAGAGTAGGAAATAATTGAACTTCGAGGTTTTGTGATATAAACAATTAAATATGGTGAAGTAATGTGACAAAAAATAGAAGAAGTTTATTTACTTTTTAATTTATTTTATTTACTCGTATTTCTCTATGGAATTGTAATCCTTATACATTATATGTAATACAATACAAAATGATTCAATTATTTAAAAATAAAATTAATTTACATTAAACAGTGCCAATGTTAGATGAAAAATCAACAAGTCGATGATATTTATTAAATTCCTTAACCTTCCTGACCATTTCGTCGGTCTGTGAGACCGATGAATCACTTTTGTGTTAATATCACGAAAACAAAAAATGGAAACTCCGTCATTCTCTCAGTATCTTCATTATTTCTCATTATACAACGTTTAGTGTAACAAGTGCGTTTGAGTTGAAGTGGTGTACCGGTGATTGCTAATCGGACGGTCTGTGAGACCGACTTATAGTTAAGTGTTACATTTTCGTCAGGTAAGTTGGTTTTGCTAAATTAGAAATTTTTAGATGAAAATGGACAATTTTATGATTTAATAAAAGAATTATGTTCAAAATTAATTATCGTGAGATTTTCTTTAGATATGGCAGATATTGAGCGCATAAGATCCAGATTCTGATGTGGAAAGTGATACTGAATACGAAGATAATATTGATGTGTATGAAGCAAACACTGATACTGAACAAGAAGACTCCAAGGAAAGTGATGTTGAAGATTCACAGGACGCTGAAGCTCTAACGACTCATTGAAATTTACAAAGACTAACCTCATAATGAGGCATATATTTTAAGCATTTTGAAATTAATTTTTTTTTATTGTACCTTTTTTTTCTTGAATTCATTTTATTGTTTTGTTTACTTTTAAGATATATTTTAATAGAAAAACAACATTTTATAAATGTTGTGTTTTGTGAATGAATTTTTTTTTATTTTTATATTAGGTCTAATATCAAAAATGCCAAATATTGTGATGAAATATAAATTCATGCTGTGAGCTAAAAAAAACTTAATTTTTGTTTTTTTCTTGCTTCAGGTATTTGAAATTAGTTTCTTAAATATGTCCACTGCACAGGTTTTGAAAATTTTAGAAATATAGAGAAATACTTGAAATCGGTCTGCGAGACCGAGAAATGTGAATTTGTCTCAAAAAAATGAAAATAGTCAGGAAGGTTAAGCATTTTCGAGAATGGATCAGAATTGGCAGAATTTTATCTAATCGCTTTAATTGATAGAAAATGGAAATGACGAATATAAAGAGATGGAACATTAAAAAAGAGATGTTAATTAGTAAAAAGTCATTGTACGACGATAAATTCCACAAATTCCAATGAAGGCTTCGGAGACAAAATATTAATAACTTTTTTTTGTAACGATTCAATGCTATTAATATGGACTTTGTACGTTGCTTCTCAAATTATCGAGCCATATTTAAGAATGGGTCACAAAAGACAGAACGTGCTTTATTAACAGTAGAAGGAATGTGTGAAATAAAATTTAATGTTGCATCTAGTAAAAAGATCGGAGATGAAATTAACATTGTTCAGTATATGGTAATTTAATGCATAATTGGTGCTTATACGACGTTTGTGGTAAAAGCGACATTTATAATCACAGAGAGTACTCGGGAAGACGTAAAGGGAAATACTGCATCATGCATAGATCATCTCTTAACACAACAACTATCGCATACTCTGCAATAATAACAAGCAGCATATCAGACCGCTACTCACTTCTGTGTTCGAAACGAAATGAAAAAGCTGTGCATAGATAGATCAGCTAAGTAATTACAAAATTAATAAACAAATTGGAATATCATAATTAACCAAACGACAAACAGTAACAGTCTATATAATAAAATTCAAAAAAAAATTTAAGAAATATACCAGTCTGCCAGAAAATCAATTAAAAAAAGATTGATAAATCCATGGATTAGTAAAGAAATTGTTAAATACACTGCGTTTCACATGAATAGGTGCAGTGTTTTAGCAACCAATTAGAGCTTGCTGCTCTCAGGATAATTCATGCAGAGAATTATGTTGCACTTTTTATTAAAGGTTTAACAATTGAGAAAAAGAGTATACACAAAGAAGACTTGAAAAAGTTCCGTTAAAAATGATATGTACTTCTTTTTGTAACTTGCGAAGAAAATTGTGTACTATTTTTGCGTCAGTTGAATAGGTTCATATTATAAAACAATAAAAAATTATAAAAAAAAGCACGAAAACAATTAAGTTTTGTTTATTAATTTAATTTTTTATTCATTTTTAATAATGTGTACTTCCTCCTTTCGATAAAATTACCTCATAAATTCTATTTGGAAGGGAGTTATACAGTTGCGATAAATATTGTAAGGAAATCTGCGACCATGCCGATTTTATTGCAACAATTAGAGATTCTCGGTCATCAAATTGCCGCCCAGACTCGTACACTTTCCGATACACCCATCCCCATACGTTTTCCATTATGTTTAAGTCCGGGAAGTATGGTGGCCATGGCAGCAATTCAACATTTTGTGCGCTAATCCACGTTTTAATAAGCCTTGCCGTGTGAATAGGAGCATTATCCTGCTGGAAAGTCCATGGGATGGGTCCAAACAAATCTTGAAATTTTGGAAACGCTGTTTGCAGAATAGATTGATAGGAATTTGCTGTCATTTTGGTGGTTTTAAATTCCAAGTCTATGACTCAATAGTACGATATCGCACCCCAGACCATAACACCACCTACTCGACTATGGCGACGGGCTAAAAAGCGTTCTTCCTTTCTCAAATCATGGAAATAGTAGTTGTAACCATCGGGTCCATCAAAATTGAACTTTTTTCATCTGAGAAAACTACTTTATTCCACTCACTCTTCCAAGTCATGTGTTCTTTGCAAAAATTCAACCGTAATTCTTTACGTTGCTGGTTCAATGGTGGTTTTTTCTGCAACTTAATACGTTTTAAGTGTTCTGCTGTATTTAGTATCCTTCTAACTGTGGAAAGGCTAGCACTGGAACCACTTTTTGCTTTGATTTTTGCAGCAGAGTCACTAGAATTGGAGGCAATTCTTAGAATATTTCGCCTTCTGTAGCTGTTGTGGCCATTGTTTGCCGTCCCTTCATGTTTTTGCCATAGTTTTCTCTATTTCTTAAATAATTCCACACAACGTTAGCGCTTTTACTAATTTTTAAAGCAATTTCTCGGCCGGACAGACCGTGATCATCATAGGCATCAATTTTTGCCTTCTCTTCCAACGTTAAAGATTTACCACGGCCCATTTTCAATTAAAATCGATTAAAAATTATTTTTGTGTTTTGTTTTTAAAAATTGCTGAACTATTTTGTAACTAAATTTGACACAAATGACCATACAAACACATTTTAATCACTGCACCTATTCAACTGACGCAAAAATAGTTCACAATTTTCTTCGCAAATTATAAAAAGAAGTACATATTATTTTTAACGGAACTTTTTCAAGTCTTCTTTGTGTATACTCTTTTTCTCAATTGTTAAACCTTTAATAAAAAGTGCAACATAATTCTCTGCATGAATTATCCTGAGAGCAGCAAACTCTAATTGGTTGCTAAAACACTGCACCTATTCATGTGAAACGCAGTGTATGTTGACACTAGGGATAAAATAAAAAAAAAGCCAAAATAACCGATATAAAGGGTATTCACAAGGTAGTCATATAAAGGGTATTCACAAGGTAGTCATAAAGTCATATCGTCCATTTACTTTAAGAACATCATAATTAAAAGAAACTACTTTTATTAAAAACGTACTTAAAGTTTTCAATTTACATGCTCTCTTAATGGGTAAATGAAAAATATTCTTCTGTCACGAGGTGAGTTCTGAAGCTACTTGCAAGTTTTTTTTACATAAGATAAAGACCGATATGAAGAATTATTCTGCATTATTGACTCGAAAAATTTATTTTTTGGATTATTACATTATTGAAGTAAATGAGCCATATGTTTTACTATAACACGAAAAAGTATGACTTCTATGAACAACCCGTCATAATTTAGTTGCTATTTAAAAAAATTTATTCAGCTGTTAAGAAAAAACACTTATTATGGATTGATATCAAAATGCTAAAAGCAAGTAAGGAAACTAACATAATTCGACTTTTTTATGTAGTAAATAAGATCTTACATATAAGTCTTGTAATAATTCCATTTTTAATTACAATTATAAAATTGTTTTGGGGCACATAAAATTATTGAAATATATATAATCGAAAACCGCTGTTGCCAGTGATATGAGGTGAATAATTTTTTGGACGACGGCAAGTGGATAAACGTTCAGTGGCTGCCAGTCAGATGAGTTACACTAACAAAATTTGCTCACTTGTAGATCCTTTCATATTGTGATTTTTCCTTTCTTTCTTCTTATAAAAATAATTTAATATAAAGTTATAAAAATGTGAACAAAATTTAAACGATTTTTTATTATAATATCATTTATAAGTAGCGGCGGCTTGTAAATATTATCGCTGGCTCGACTGAAGAGTTTCAGCGTATGACTCGGATTTCTCCTGTTATTTTATGACAAACCAATGAACATAGCTCGAAAAGTTTTATTATTTTATTTAATTTTTTTTGTTCGAAGCACAACAACAATTTGTTTAAACTATTTTAAAATATCAAGACATTATGACAGTGTGACGAAATAATATATATTGTGAATCCCCCAAATATATATGTACATACATATGCTGATGGCTTGTAGTCAGCGTGTTGGCTCTGCAACCAGAAAGACCCAGGTTCGATTCCCAGCCGGGTCAAATCAGAAAAAAGTTTTTTCTGAGTTTTCTGTGCTACAGCACCCTCCTTCGTTGGTATTTGAGCAATAAAACGTCGGCGAAGTAAAATAATAAATAAAATGGATCCATTAGCTTAAAAATAATGCGTCAAAAAACATCAGAGACGCCGCAACTTTGCTTTATAATTTACACGCAACTGCAGAGTTGTGCAAGAATTAAGCTCTATCTTCCTACCACTTTCACCACCTGTATATTTCTTCCCTATCCTTCTCTCTAGTTCCAGTGCAATGCATTGCATATGTAGGGGATAGCCCCTGAGCACTGGTCCAAGATAAAAAAAAAAATATGAATATGAATATGAATTCAAAATTTTTAGAAATGTTTTGAATAAAAACATTAGATTCGAAAAAAATTAATATTTAAAAAAAAAATTTGTATCAAATATTATTTCCAATGAAAAAAACTAGTGCAATATAAAACCAACAGAAAGGTGTAACACGATATATGTATGTGAAACACGCAAATCAGCCCAAAGGACCTGAAATCAAATGCCAGCCACTTAACACCAATTATAACGAAACTCGTAAATTTAAGCATGGAACAATCTATAGTCCCAGAGCTGTTAAAAACATCATTAGTTAGGGCTGTTTACAAAAACGAAACACAGTCTGATACAAATAACTATAGACCAAGTGCTATCTGTAACAGATAAAGCCCTTGCAGAGATTATTGTCAGAAGACAGATTTTCTCCAAAAATATAAGATCATTGGCAGTACCAGACTCAGTAAAGAAGTGAAGTACGACTGCGGGGTTGCACAAGGTTCTAAGCTTTGTCCGATTCTACACATAATTTATGCGAATGATATGCTCACGCGATTGAGGGAATGTGAAACTTTTGCATATGCAGATGACACTGCTTATTGTTGCAGATAAAAACATTTCGAAGGCAACAGACAGAATACCAAAACAACTGAATGCAGCAACAAGATTGTGTTATGACAACGGCCTCATCATTACGCTACAAAAACAATAGTTATGCATATAAAACCTCGTCAGCTTCTAATCACGCAAATTAACTTCTCTTTTCATAATATAGACAGTCTACATACCAAAGCACACAACATCACAAATTTGACTGGGAGATGCTCAACAGCAATAGAGAAAGTACAAACAACATATAAGTATCTCGGCATACACATTAACAGCAACTTTAAATGGAAAACGCTTATAGTAAAATTCCAAAAAAAAAAACTAAGAAAAACATGTTATACGCTCTACCACTTACGCAATCGTGCAGCGACAAACTTGTTTTTCCGTAACAGAGTCAGACATTCGGCATGATAGTACAGCGTGGGAAAGCCTCAATATTTTAAGAAAAAAGTTTCAAAAAACATGCCGGGAAAATAATGAATCCCTTAGTACAGGGTGTCTGGTGGCAAATTTATATTTTTAAATACGATTATTTCAAAAAGTAATAAACGGTGCTGAGGGAGGGTGGAGCCGGTGGAATTAACGATTGTGCGGATTTGTCAGTCACGATGTCGCACTGGTCGAGTGAGCATCGCGCGTTCGCTGTGGAAACATTTTTTAAGAATAATGATTCCTACATAATTGCTCGTCGATAATTTTGTTCAAAGTTCGGTATTCGGCGAATAAGTGATGGATCTAGTGTAAATTTAATTCGTTCGTAGGTGCAGAGATTCCGCGCAACTGCACTGGCTATGAAGGCCTTACTAAAATCGGTATAAATTGAATCAGTTTTCTTCATCAAAGAAACACAAAACTCTGCAAAACTTTCTTTTTCTAAAACGTTTTTAGATATGATTTGAAATATTAGTCTGCACGTTGACTATAAAACGAAAATTTTTCCTGGTTTCAGGCTCATAAAAACATCTCGCATTTTTTCTGATGTGCAATAGTGTGTCTTTGTGTCCGTTGTTGTCTTCCTTCCGGTTTGAGTGGCGAAGGCATAGTCACTGGTCACTGAACAGTAACGGCTTCAGCTGTATCCAATCCGCAGGCGCATCAGAACGCCCTCCTTTGTCGGCGGAGTAAAATAAATACTAAAAATGGCTACTAAAACGAATCTTTAATACTGCTACAACACTGCTGTTAAAACCAATAACATGCAAAAAGCAGTGTTGTAAGGTATCCTGTCCACTTCCCCTAGTTCCAGCACAATGCAGCGTATGTGTTCATCTCCTGAGAGCTGGCCCAAGATAAAAAAAAAATTATGTCAGCACGTTTCCGTGCTTTACGCAAACCAATTTACATGGATGCTGAAGAAACCAAATTCAAAATTAATTTTTGACTCACGTCGAATAAATGAAAAAAATAGTTACATACATAATTGTACTAAAAAAAAATTTAAAAAATTCCATTTTGCCTTCTAGATACAATCATTGTCAACCAAAGGTTGACTAATTGTTTCCGTATCTAAATCAACGATATTGCAAAAGAAATTTAAAGTGATTTTGCTGCCTATTTCGTCGATGATGACGATGACGCATAGCAAAATGATCGCATATGAAATGTTTTAACATTTTATACTCACCAAACATTTTATTATACTATTTTAATTTTATTTAATTTTTCTAAACATTTTGAAATTAATCAACAGATTACATGTATAAAATATTAATATTCTTTTATTTTCTTTAGTATTTTAAATTTATATTTCTATTCGACCTCTTTTTATTTATTAATTATATTAAGTTAATCAAGCTTAAGGTACATTTTTTTATGAAGATTTGGAATATTTATATTTTTAAAATTTTTATGTTGACAATTATATAACAAACATAAATAAATAATCATAATTAATTTTGACTCGTGTTAATAAAATGAGAAGGATAAATATAAAACAAAAATATTGCTTTAAAATACATAAAAAATTAAGATAAGAGATCCTTCAGTCTGCATATTTTAAGGCAAAATATGTTATATGTTTATTTCGTTGCTGTTGTGTAGCTCGTCAACGTCTTGTCCATATTGATTAATATCTCGAGTTTGTGAGATTGATGCTGTCTCCTGACTTGCTTCTATAAAGTTTATCATCAATCGTGATATTTTACAGTGCAACGTTCTTGATTTGGCATCTGACAGTGTTTTTAATTCAACCAAGAAATTATCACAAAATGCTGAATTTGTATCAGTTGAACTGCAGTGTTTTTTGTTTAAGTTTTTTCATGATGACTTGCCAAACCTTACTGAACAAAAATGTCAACACTGTTTGACATTCTCAGTTGTCAAACCATAGTTATCGATATCTATAGTTCTCATGATGCTTAAAATAGCCTATTACTAGAACATACATATGTATATACAACAGTGCTCTGCTATAATAGCTTTTTCCGAAGTAAATATGTAAGTGAATATAGAGTTAAAGATTTAAAAGGTGCCCGAATTATGACATTTTATTATCGCGGCATTGAAGATAAAGTTTTGAATTTTCAGTATAATAATATTTCAAGCCTTTTCTCTAAAAATACAAGTCAAAATAATTGATTTTTATAAACTTTAATATTTTAGTCACGGTAGACTTTTCTGTGGAAATGCCCATATATACGTATGGATATTTCTTATACATACATACATATGTATGTATATTGCTTATACGTGAAACGAACACCAATCATTAAATACAAGTAGTGAATATACTACGAGTTGTTGAGTGCAAGAATAAGAATTTTTAGATCTCATTAAAATCGCTTTAAGAGTTTGTAAAATCAAACAATATAAACTACACAGTAGCAGTCAAATAACTGCATCTAAACAATTACCTCAATGTCAGGAAAGCCCATTCACATGAATACAACTACAAGAATTTGTAATCACACATACATATGTACATGTGTGTGTATAAATGTATATATCAGAAACTGGACGTACATACATTTATTACTAACATCAACCGCTCGAAAACTCAACTCAAAAGTGAGTAGATACTTATGTCCTTACAGCATTCAACACACATATGCATGCATATTTATAAATATATGTGTGGATGTGCATATATACAATTTAATATGTATATAAACTTTGGACTTGCGCGAACATAATGGAGGGTTGTTTATAATGGCGATTTACTTTGAAATATAATTCATTTACTTCCGTCTCTTTTGCGCATATTACATGTTTCTAATAAAAGAGCATCCTCTTTTGAGAGCACTTCGATGATGTTTGAAAGTTTAGATTTATTGTTATATAAATTTCGAACAAATAATAAGAGTAATAGTACATATTAATAAAAAAAAACGGGTGCTGTGTACGTTACGTTCATATATCGAACCAAAAAGCCTTAAGCTCTAATGTTTTGATATACTTTTTTTCATAAAAACCGATAGATCTCGATCAGTCGCCTCATATCACAAAATATCATAGTCGTGAAATGTGTCCTCCCCACAAAAACTATCAGTTTAACAAAAAATTGGATTATATTTTTATGGCTGGAAACCTAAAACTGGTGCATACACACATACTTACAAATAATTAAAAACAGAGCCTATTTGACGATAGTGCGATCAACTGCGATCACTGCAACACATACTTAAGTCCCCGTCCATACTGTTGAGCTGCAAAAGTTTTTTGAATTCTCTTTTGAAACTGCAGCAGTGACCATACGTCCCCGTCCATATTGTGAAACATTTGCTGCAAAACTTTTGAGTTTGTTGATGAGAAGGGGAAGAGGAGTGGAAGTATGTACGCTGTTTCATGTACATGCAGCTTTTGTTGAATTTCTTATTTGCATCTTTTGAGATGAGGTGTATTTGACGTTTCATTTTATTTCTTTTCGTTTGGTATACTGTTAAGATCATCATAATAATAGCTACCCTGTTTTATTGTTAATTTTTTGTGAAATATAATCAAAAATTTAAAAAAAAAATATAAAATTATATAAAAATTATTATATAATTTTTCTTCTTAGCGTCCATTTTGCTTCAAATTATACCTTGTGCTTCAAATGTGTATCCAAAAAAAAATATTCACACCTTCTATCACAGGGTAGTTATTTTATATTTACATTCGGTATTTAGAAATGTCAAAAAAAATTAAAGGAAGAAGATAGAAGGGAGGAATAAAAAATACGAAACATGAAGCAAAAGTTTCATGTATGGACACTGCTGAAGCTTCAAAAGAGAATTCAAAAAAGTTTTGCAGCAAATGTTTCACAATATGGACGGGGACTACATGAATCTTTTGCTTCATGTTTAGTATTTTTTATTCCTCCCTTCTATCTTCTTTTTTTAATTTTTTTTGACATTTCTCAATACCGAATGTAAATATAAAATAACTACCCTGTGATAGAAGGTGTGAATATTTTTTTTGAATAGACTAAATAATAAACTGAATAAACTAAAACAGGGTAGCTATTATTATGATATATGTTAACAGTATACCAAACGAAAAGAAATAAAATGGAACGTCAAATACACCTCATGTCAAAAGATGCAAATAAGAAATTCAACAAAAACTGCATGTACAAGAAACAGAGTACATACTTCCATCCTCTTCCCCTTCTCATCTACAAACTCAAAAGTTTTGCATCAAATGTTTCACAGTATGGACGGGGACTAAGGGATCAATTGTAGCTGTTTGCCAAGGAAGTAATTCGATAATTCTTGCAGAACAGTTGATATTTGTATTCTGTAGTAGAAACAAAAAAACATGTGTGCACAGTTAATAATGGAAACAAAAATTATGTAACTAAAAGGACTATTGTAAGTTTAAGATGGTAAATTTATAACTTCATATAGAAGAGAAAAAAATAACGGTGAAATATTTCTCATATTCTATTTATAGGAAATAATAAATATATAAAGCTAGTAATTTACATCTACTGACAACCACACACAGTGGACAAAAAACACAAAGAACGCTGAAGATGAACGTGTAGCAACTTTCGAAAATGGCATGCTGTTCCGTTCTACTAGTATGTCAGTATAATTTACAATTTTGTTCTTTGGATTTAGTTTGTTTCTTAGTATATAACTATCGCATGTAATTCTAATTGCCTGAAAAGTGTCAATTCTCAGTATCAGCCTAATGAAACATAATAAAGTAGAAATATTCGAATTAATAATGGAATATGATGTCAGAAAATTTTGTACCACATTTTGCGAAAAAAAACTTCGCTTATCTCGTCAATGCAGCGCCGTATTTCATCTTTCAGAGCGTCAATTGTTTGCGGTTTGTCCACGTAAATTCGCTCTTTCAAATGTCCCCAGAGAAAATAATCCAGCGGCGTTAAATCACAAAAACGAGGCGGCCAATCGACATCGCCAAATCACTAACTGAATTGTTTGGTCGGCTGTGTGGCTTGTGGCGCCGTCTTGCTGAAAGCAAAGGTCACTGATGTCAACATTAGCCAATTGTGGTCACAAAAAATCGGTTATAATGGTTTCGTAGCGCAATGAATTGACGGTGACGGCGTTTTCACAATTTTTTTTTTTACATAACCGCATAATTAAAAATATGCCTCATCACTAAAGATGATTTTGTTGAAAAATGCGTTGTTCTCGTTTACTTTTTAAAACAGCAAATTCACAAACTTTCGACGCAAAGAATGGTCGGACGGCTTTAAGTCTTGAACGAGCTGCATTTTATAAGCGTGAGGAGGAAGATCTTTATGCAAAATGTTGCGCAAAGTCCCTCTCGTGATGCCTAATTGTTCCGAACGTTGACGTGTTGATGTTCCAGGATCATTATCAACACTTTCCTGTACAGCGGCTATGTTTGCATCACTACGGCCACTATGAGCGTATTGTTTTTGTCTATTGTCAGCAACAGTACCATGAACCTCAAATTTAGCGATTAAATTACTCGTAGCGGTCTCAGAAAGAGCCTGATTACGAGGAAAAGCTGCTCGAGTTTTACGAAATGATATACAAAAATGTTCACCATTTTGACAGTTCAATGCTTGACATTTCATCATTTGACAGGCAATACACTCCCTATCATCAAATTTGCCTACCTTGCACTTGACGTCTTTAGAATGAAGTACGGTAGACTACATATGTATGTCCATTACACAATATTGTCCCAAGATAAAATTTACAATTCATGACATTTGAGAGAATATTTAAAAAAAATATAACAACTTATTTAAATAAATGAACTAACAACAAAGTAATTCAATTAGAAATTGAATTGAACTAGAAACCACGGGAAATAAGGATACTGTGACCACAACGATCTATTGTATCCCCTGGTAGATGTGAGAGTATTTCATCCACACCTGCCCTCCCGAGGAATTTCGGGGATGCCTTTGGTTCTAGCATTGGTAGTTCTCCATTCCTCCAATATGTGCTCCTGTGGCGTAATGCCACACAGAATGTGCTCTAGGGTCTGCTCCTCATATTCACAAAATATTCACCTACTGTTACTACCAACACCTTGTCTGTTGAGTTGTTTTCTCAACATACCTGAGGGCCCTGAGGTTCACGGTGAGTATACGCAAATAACCACCATTCCTTCACCATCCTCAGGGCGTGCGGCACAATGTCACACAACGTGACCTCGAACCTTCCTCTTGCAATAATAACGATATCATCGGCTAGCATTCTATGCCATCGCTCGAACGAACATTGTCGATCACGTAAAACCCAAATTGAATCAAATGCAAAGCGACATCGGGTTTCTGTTAGAAGCTGAGACAGTTTACCACAATTAAATACCGTAACACCATATTGACTTGCGAATAAACTTTTACCCGTTTAAATTAGTTTTGAAAGTTTCTAGCAAATGGATTTTTAAAATTACGTACCAATAATCGAATTAACTATAGAATTTTATGGCAACAATGAGAATATGCACCCAGTCTGTAAGGATTATATCATTTAAAAATTAAATATCAAAGAAAGCAACAAATATTAATTATATACATATGTATGTATGTATGTGCACGCTTTCATATCAGAGGGTACATCTTAATTGTATATGCAGTATGTATACATACGTACATATGTACATAGTTGTTCCATGTAAGCAATGTCGTCATACATATATGAAAACTTTGTGTCTCCATTTTATAGTCGCTCATTTTGTATTACAACCCCGGCAAATTTCCTTCGTATCCTTTTCAAAGATTTAGTTTGACTTTTCTGCTTTGTGTAGCTTGTTGCTCATTGCCATCGTGTTAACTGACTTACTTGTCTACGGGTCCTCAATCAGTTTTATTATTTGTCGTTGATATTGTCATCGTTAAAAAAAAAACTAAAACACGTACCACAAACCAATTAAATTTTTTCTTATTGTCATCAAAGGTTCCTTTCACTTGTGCCGACAAAGAATTGCCACCACCGAGAGTCGCATACATATGTAATTTATTTATTTGTTGCATCCCTAGTGTGTTTGTGTGACTATTTATATTCAGTGTCGGATTTATTTGACTTAGATTTAGGATCACCTTAGTCACCGGCATTATTAATATTATGAAACACTTAACTAATAATCTTCTGTGCAAATAAATTGAAACGAAATAATCCCTACAAATTAAAATTATCTGTTTGAATAGAAACAGTTCATTATCCATCAAACTTAAACATCATAATTATATTAAAAAAACTGCAATTTTGTGGTTTCTAACAGTTTCATTGACTTCACTTATTGTAAAACTGGGTACGTAATTATGTACATACATATGTATATTAATAATTTTACTGTAATACAAAATTTTAAAATTTATATTATAATTTTTTTGTGATTTTACTCGGCTTTCAAAAAAGTTTAAAAAAATATTTGTTGGACTTATTGATGAATTCTTCTTGACAGTAACAATTCGATTAACGATTAATTTTTAATTTCATGATCGTAAAAGCTAAATAATCTCATCTTAAATAGAAGTCTGCAAAAATAAATTCCCAAAAGTAATAAGGACATAACTCTTATCACAGTTCTAAAGAAGCTCTGCGCTAAAGAATATCTCTCGCGCCATCGTAAATATTTTTTTATGTGCGGTCAGCCTTGTGTTTGTTGTTTGCCCTTCGAGAGTTTTGTGTCTTGCTTGCACTGGCTAATTGATTTACCGCAACTAATTCTGTTATTAACGGCTCTTTGTGAATTTTTCGTTATAAGATCTGGCACATATTATCGACATAGTTAGTCAGTCCATTTTTATGCCGTTATTTTTAGCAATTTTAGTTTTTCAAAATATAAGTGAAATAAATAAATAAATTATTTTATTTTATTATTAAGCTCGAGGTCGTTATTATTTTTAAAATTATATTCTGTGTAATTTATTTTCGATATTTCGGTAAGATTTTGTATTAACATCATCAGGAGATAAAGATATAAAATTTTTCAATATACAAAAAAAATTTGTTTTCTAAAAATATCACAACATTTTCTCAAGAAATTTTTTGGGTCTTGAAAAAATAACTGTAGTGTAGTAGAATAGGCGCAAACATAAATACAACAAATTCAAAACATACATATTATAAGAAATTACAATTATAAGAATACATATATATATATTTTGAGCTTTATTAAATTATTAAATTTTATTATTATAATTTTATATTTATTATTATTATTATATAATCAAATTATTATTTTTTTGTATATACAAATTATTATTTCCTGACGTTGCTACCTATTTGGTAGCGAAATATTGAAAATAAATAATTAAAACAACTTTTCATAAAAAAGACCATCGCTCAAAAAATTAATATAATTAAAAGAATACATATATTGAAATACATATATAATAATAGTAACAATAATAACATTAATATTTAATGATTTTAAAATTTTTTATTTAATTTAAAATAAAAAAAAAAATAATTAAACTACTCAAATAATAAAGAATCACTGCTCGTAACAACTAAATATAATTAATTAATTAATTTAATAATAATAACAACAATATTTAATAATTTTAAACATTTTAATTTTATTTAAAGTTATAACATCACTTCAAGAAACAACTAAATTACTCCTAACAAATAATCACTAAATTTCTAAATTAAAATAAGTTAAATTAAATAAATTATATAAATTTTTACTAACTAAATATCTATAATTCTGTGCTACATTGTCTGTCTCTGCCTTAAAATTTATTCTTTATGTCAATGGTGTTTTAATTATTTCTAACATTAATCGCCTTTTATAGTTATTTTCTGTGGGTAATATTGAAACATTCTCAAAATCCGGTAAATGATATAATTTAGACCAATGAAAAGATAAAGCTGTTTTTTGTGAATTTATATCTCTATACCTTTGATCTGATTTATGACCCAATTTTCTAGTTTTTAATTTATTCTCAGTCGTACCAATATATGTATGTACGTATACTTTATTACAATTAACCTCATCATTACCATTGCCCAGTATTTTATAAAATAATGATTACATAGATCAACAAAATCAAAGTTTTTTTGTGTGGTACTCCGAATCAATGGCTATAAATTACTTTTTATGGCTAGACTCTTTTTCTCGAGATTTACCGTTATCTAGAAAAAAGAGGAGGTTGCAGCACGTAATTTGCAATAACTCGAGAAGTCAGAAGTGACCGGCCAAAAAACGAATTTTCTCTGTAATGCGTAGTACGATTCGCTACCAAATCGACAACAATTGGATGCGCTTTTAATAATGATCGCGTTGTGCGCGCGAATGACCGTTTTTCGGAAACAAGTTCCCTGATTTCATTAGAACACATACCATTATAGTAACTATAAAACAACGAAAAGCACCCCACGTTGTTCAAGATGGTCAATAGAGTTGGCCACCCTGCTATCTCCTATGAGTTTCTTCGCCCTTTCCTGTAGACGGTCGAGTGAAATAGTCGTTGAAGTACCGGTCCATACATTAGAATTGTATTCCTTTTTCGGTCGGATGTGGGCGGTATATATAGTAAGGTGATCAGATTGGGTGAAGTATGTCTTACACCGTCTCAAAAAAAACGAGGCATTTGAGTGCTTCCTTGGAGACCAAAAAAATGTGCTCAGTCCACACAACATCAAACTGGATTTCCATTCTAAGACCATCAAGAGCTTCTGATACCGCAATGTTTATTCCGCCCATAATTACAGATGAGGTAGCGTGATCGTGCATACGGCGATGGGTAAGCATGCAGCATTGGGTCTTTTGTGCATTGAAATCGCCCTGTTCGCGTTATCCCATTCCGATATTCTTGTGAGGTCACCATTTAGCGAATTATTCATATTCTTCGTCGCAACCCTGATCATAGTAGATGTTGAACTCGTTAGATAACATCCCGTCTATAATAACCCTTATAACGCGATCCCTGAGAAAGCTCGATATAAATCGGGCGAAGATATCACCGACACCAAAAGCAATAAGTTTGGACAAAAGTTCTCTATACAACACTCTGTCAAATGTTTTGGAAATATCTAGAGCCACTACCTTACTTTCGCCAAAATGGAGAATGAATCGACACCATTTTTCCGAAAGGAAGGCCAATAGGTCTTCCGTAGAACGTCACCCACGGAAGCCATATTGGCGGACATTCAGCAACTTGTTAGACTCTAGATATTTTATTAGGTAGAAGTTCACCATACTTTCCATCACTTCGGAAATCGCGGAACAGATTGCGATTGGGCGGTAATTTTCATGATTTGTAGCCTCTTGGGGATTGGCGTTACATTTTTAACCTTCCAGCACGATGGGAATTGACCTGTATGAGACAGAGTTCTAAAGAGGATTGCCAAAGGACGTGATAACGTCGAAGAACACTGTTTCAAAACCAGTGCTGGTATTCCATCTGGCCCAGGAGGCTTATTTATATTGATGACCTCTAAAATACTTTTAACTGCACGAGCTCGAAAGTATATCTTTGGCATAGATACGGATACACTGCCGAGAGCGGTCAGTGGTTGGTTGCTTTCCGGCAAGTGAGAATTACTTGCAAACATTTCCGCTAAAAGGTTAGCTTTATCAACCGAGTCAGTGAATATTTGATCATTTTTTAAAAGAGGCAGAATAGAAGAACTACCATTTTTCATTACTTTTTTAACGAATGACAAAAAGCTTTTATTACCCCGTTGTGATGTAGGAACTTTAGCCCAAGAAGCTGCTCCTACAAAGCTTTTTCGCGTCTTAGCTATTTGGCATATGAAGATCTCACCTTTTAGCGCATCAAATCAGCATCGGCGTTTTTGTCATCCCGTCAGATACTAAATGCTTCCTCTTTGGATCTGACTGCAAGTCTGCGCGTCTTAATTAAACCATGATTTTGGTCTAGGCTTAATCGAAATTTTCGTCGATGGTACGAACGCTTTCGTACCAAGCAATATTATGTTTTCTACCATTTTTCCCATGGCATTCATTGACGCTATTGTCAAGAAAACAAAGCTTCCAATTCAAATGCTGGAAGAAGTCGTTGAGCTCAGCCCAACGTGCCTGTTGTATATTTCTAACTTTCGCGTAGCTGGCCATTAAACAATTCGAAGGTCCGCAATCGAAAACGAGGCAGAAATGATCCGAATTTCCGAGAGGTGCGCTATATTCATTTCATACTTCTGGAAATAAAGTTGTCAACAAAATAATTTTGCAATAAATCGTTTGTTAAGTTGCGTTGTCTTGTTGGAACCAAAAAATGTAGTTGATGTTTAGCTGATTAATTTTTGGAACTAAAAATTCAGTCAGCATGGGTCGATAGCGCTCCCTACAACGACGAATCGGCATTTCTTTAATACTTCGCGCTTCAGCAGCAATGTTGTCTTCAGTATGTAAATTTGTTTGTCTTTTTGATAGTTTTGAATCGAGCAGAGCAGGAATTGCTTGCTCACTAGGCCGATTATGTTGGCCGTAAAATGAACGAAGTGCTCTATGAACTTCGCGAACAGATTTATTTTTTTAAGTAAATTTCTGTCGTTACATGCTTTATGATAACTTGCCAAACCTTACTGAACAGAAATGTCAACACAGTTTGACATTCTTAGTTGTCAAACCATAGTTATCGATATCGCTATTTCTCATGCAACTGTAAAATTCAATTCACAAGTTCATATTAACGTAGTATGTATTATGTAATCTTATACAGTATATTTAAATAATTTGTTCCTTGTTAACACTCCTTCAATAAAAGAAAACACAAATCAGTAATTATATTAGAGTAAAAGAAAATATTGTACAAATTATTAATTACATGTTGTGAATTTATTTTGTAAAATAATTTTGGCGATGCCAAGTTTTTTTATTTTGTGAATTACTCCAAAAAATTTATTATGGGAATAATTCAAGATAGCAAACTAGAAAATTTTAGGTTTTTTCATGGGAATATTTATTCGCGATAGTGGTGAATATGTGGCGCCGTCTCAGTCTCCTCTAAGCATAGTCTTCAGATATCATCCCCTAAGATGCCAATCCGCCTCAGATGATACCTAATGATTCCCATTCCCATTACTAGCGCTTACAGGTAGTCAAACTCCTCTAGCCAACGGAATCCAACTACCGCACGACCCCTAATCACCGGACAGACTCCAGCTGCAATTCAGAGTATACGTTCGTCTTCCGCACACATCTAATCACAGAGATATTGCCAAGTGCAATGTGAATCCTCTTCGCCTCCACCTGAGCGTCAGTCAAGGGACCCATTGCGTGCATCAATCCGAACATCTCTGTCTGACACATCTACAGACACGTACCGGCGTAGTACGCAAGATGTCGCTACATCTCGTCAGAAAAACCACCCGCTCTTGTTCTACCATCCATCAGTGGAAATACCGTTGTCTTACTTCATGCTGCCGAACTAAATGTTACCATCCGCAATGAGAGTTCGATGTGAACTCATACCCCTCCTGCCTATGCGTCCCATGGCGATATGTGACTCCGCAATTATGCATTTACGACACATTTTGAAAAAAACTCGTTATTTTTGTTTGTTTTAGATTTGAGGAATTCGTTATAGGGAGATAAAAATTTGTGGAAAACCTTAACAAAATACAGTGTTCTCAAAAATAATTCGTTATGGAGAAAAGTGTAGTCCATTATAGAGAAGTTCGACTGTAGTTGTTTTGAGGCCAGGTTAGGAAATATTTAATTTTTTTAATTAATTAAAAAAAAATTCAAATTTGTGGAAAAGAAATTTTTCTAATGAAAAATATGTATTTGATTAATTTTTATCAAATTAAAATTTCCATACCTGGTTTAATTTTATAAAATAAAATGAAATTAATGTTTGTTTAAAAAATAAAATACTGTTAAATAACGATGCATGTGTAACGTGTTGTACCGCCTCTGATGACAAAGAGACGTATTCGATTTGGAAGCTTTTTTCTTGGTAGCCATTTTCAGTAATTATTTTACTTCGCTTGTAATACAAAATACGGACGAAGGAGGTCGCTATCAGCTTAAGCCGTTACTGTTCAGTGACCAGTGACTATGCCTTCGCCACTGAAATCTTCCGACAAAAACTGACACACTAATGTACATCAGAAAAACTGCGAAATGTTTTTATGACTTAGTCTGAAACTGGGCTCTAACCCAGAACTTTTTGGTTTTGTAGTCAACGTGCAGACTACTTCAGCCATCGCCACCCTTGTTTGCAATGAAATTAAATAATATTTTAAACTTCTAAAACGTCTACTCATTGAAATTGTTTATACGCTTATTACTATGGGAAATTGATTGAGCGGTTGAAATTTTTTCGTAGGATATCTTAGTATTTACCTTTGTGCTGTTAAATATAAGAATATTGTACATACATATGTGTGTACAGGGTGTCCCAAAATGGCCGTAGGGGTTTGAATTCAAAGAGCAATTGTGTCCCTCGCAGTGTGCGCTGTGGCTGCTTGGAAGCATACTTGCGGATGCTTTTACACGGCTGGCCTTAAAAAATTTTCCAACATTGTTATTTATCGCCAGTGATCACCGTCTTAATTTTCAGCAAAATATGTACAAACGGTACACTTAAGTGGGTGAAAATCTCGCTGTTGAATTACTCTTGGATTTTGCGTAGCACTTTTTGTCTATTAACGAAACCATTCTATTGGAAATTGGTTTCGTCGCTCATAATTAGTATATTATAAATAAAATCATGATTTTCTTCTGAAATAAAGTTCAATGATTTTGGCACGTTGTTCAATTGTGTACTGTTCCATTTTAAATTCCCCAAGTCTTCTTTCCAAAATACTCAAAACAAAAAGAAATTATAAAAAAATAGTTATAAGGAATTCAAACAGGTTCGCTCCTTTTAAGCCACCCTGTACTATGTAGGTATGTGTATAATAAAATGTATGTATTATTCAGCACGCACATAATAAAAACATAATGAAAACATATTTCAATCCATATTACGTACATATAAAAGAAAGAAAAATTATGAAATATGGTATTATTAATGAAATTGAATACGATGTTATTTAGTTACTGACATTCAGACATTCAAGGATCGTAAGCAGAAACGCATACATACATACGTATACATACATATGCATGCACTTTGTCTGGATTCGGTTAATATGAAGAGGATTATTTAATTTCATTGTTGAGATTCTCATTATTATTAATTTTTTTGGAATATTTTTACGCTTGATGCATAAAATATAATAAGAGTTTATTTAATTTATATGTAATTAAAAAACAATTTTATTTTTGGGGATGTTGATTTAGGATTACTCTGCACGTATTTTTATTTCGTTTTTATTAATAACAAGGAAGGAATTAACGGTTGCAATCCTGTTTCTGCGAAAAAATAAAAAAAAATTAGCTTTTGGTGATTGGTGCAATTATAAAAATATAAACCAAAATCAAATTAAAAACATACGTACATACATATATGTATGTATGTATGTAGGGTAAGTGCTCCTAAGGTCGGCATGATGTATTAATAGTCAGCAGTGAATTTCCACTCAAATAAACACACAAAAAAAATTCGTAATATACATGAATATTTTATGAAAAATTTGCCAATGTACGATGTTCTCATATTTTTTTTTTTTTTTTTTTTTTTATCTTGGACCAGTGCTTAGGGGCTATCCCCTACATATGCAATGCATTGCACTGGAACTAGAGAGAAGGATAGGGAAGAAATAGACAGGTGGTGAAAGTGGTAGGAAGATAGAGCTTAATTCTTGCACAACTCTGCAGTTGCGTGTAAATTATAAAGCAAAGTTGCGGCGTCTCTGATGTTTTTTTTTTGACGCATTATTTTTTTTTAAGCTAATGGAGCCATTTTATTTATTATTTTACTTCGCCGACGTTTTATTGCTCAAATACCGACGAAGGAGGGTGCTGTAGCACAGAAAACTCAGAAAAATTTTTTTTCTGATTTGACCCGGCTGGGAATCGAACCTGGGTCTTTCTGGTTGCAGAGCCAACACGCTGACTACTCGCCATCATTTACGAAATTTTTCATACTATTCATGAAAAAATCTTAAAAATAAAAAAATATTCTATGAATAATTTATGAAAAATGCAAAAAATACATGAAAAATTTATTTTCATTTATGTAAATTTACCTAGTAATGGTGTTTTTAATGGTGTGTTTATTATTAATTTGTAGAAAGTGCTCATAATATGAATGAAAATGTATGGCAGATTTCATGAAAAGCTTCATAATTACGAAATTATAAGTATGTATTTATTGAGAAAATTTTAACACTTCAACATTAGTTTGTGGTTTTATACATAAATTTTAATTTCTAGAAAATTAATAAATATTTTTGTACATAACTTTATGATTTTTATATATGTATTATATCTTTTTGTGTATTATTCATAAATTTTCGGTTTTGTGTTTAAACTTAAAATATTTTGGGAATATTACGCTTATCTGGGAAAGGAAACATTTTTATTAACTGTTAAAATTAATTCATAATTCCAGGTTCAAATATACCTTATGAAAGGAAATGTTCGTTCGCATTTAGAAGAACAGAGAGTACCTTTTAGATCAAAAGTGGAAGTAAGTTCCAAGATAGGAGTATTTCAATAATATTTTATGTTTCTCCTTTCGTTTTTGTGGGCAGTCTTCCATAGGAAAATATTATTTCAAATTTGATTTGAATATAAATATTCATTAAGCCGTATAAATAATTTTCCAAAAACTGTTTTTGTAATGGTTACTGCTGGTCCCACTAAATTGTTGATGCTAATAATATAATATTCCTCCGATTTATCTTTAGTGATTGCGTACGATATAACAAATGCGGCCAAAAACGCCCTCCTTCGTAAGTTTTCTGTTGCACCGGCGAAGTAAAATAATTACTAACAATAGCTACCAAAACAAAACTTGAAAAATTTAATACGTCTCCTTGACATCAGAGACGTTACGACACTGCTATAAAAACATATATGTAATATAGTGAAGTTTCACCTCCTATCATTTCTCCTACTATCCCTTACCTCCAGTTCCAGCACAATGCACCGCATATGTCGGGGTCATGTCCTGAGTACTGTTCCAAGATAAAAAACAAAGAAAAAAAGATTTACTATGCAATACGTTCGAATTGGGATCAACACTTGCAAGGGGATCAACGTAAATTGTAGTAGAAGTTGTAGTCTGTTTTGAACGTTCAAATTTCTTTATTATGATTTTTTGCTTCCTTACCAAATGTCTTTCAAATCTATAAATATTATTGGTGACAACTTTTAATAAATATATTCAAACTTATCAGTTACTACACGATAATATTGTTATTTTATGCTTCTGAAAACACTTTATTACATTTAAAGCAAGGAATCATATTAACATTTACTACTGTTGTCCTATTTAAAAATTTTTATGAACAAAATCAAATTCTTTTACTTCTTTAAGATGCTGCGGGATATGGGCTACGGAAAATCCAAGAGTAGTTCAACAGCGAGATTTCACCCACTTAAGTGTACCGCGTGGTGTGGTGTTTCGTCGGAAATGATAATTGGCCCATATTTCTTTTATGAAAAACAACACGGTGTTAGATATCGAACAAAGAATTAGAAATGAAAGAATTAGTCATGAGACAACATTCCAAAGGAACAAAAGAAGAACAACTATAAACAATTACCAACCTACACATGCTAATCAGAACGCATTTTCAGAAGTCTTCAAACTTACCAGTACTGTTGTGTATTCTTATATTTCACCACTTTTCATGTGGCTCAGTTTAAAAGTGAATTTTTAACCCCACATACACAACTCTTGCCAACTGAATTTGTAAAGTCCATGGGTTAATTTATTTTATTTATTTATTTATTTATAAAATAGCCGCAAGCCAATAGGGCCTAAATTGGCAGGTCTACAATTTCAATATGTTAACCTAATTACAATCTGTTTAATCTTAATGCTAATCCTAATCCTCCCTGTCGATTGCATACCCCTAAAACAATACCCCGAAGTAATGATTAATATTGATATACGATAATAAAATAACAAAAAAAAGGCGAAAAATAAAGGTCCCAGTTTGAAACTATATACACACATGCATGCACGCATTTTAATAGTCTCTATGAGTACGACAGAAGTGTTTTAATTTTATATGTAAAAATAATATATTAATGGTGTAGTATATAAGATGAAATAGTATAAATACATATAAATTTAAAAAAAGTAAACAAATTGAATTCAAATTTGAACCAGTAACTTCAAATAAAACAGAGTTGATTTATCTAAATACTAGAAAGAAATATTTTTTTGAACGATGACACTGATGCGATATTGTATAACGGTATTCCATAATCTTGAAATTTTCACACAGAAAGATAATTCCAAGTCTAATGTAGAATGAGTAGGACAGACCAAAGAATGTGTCCTACCAGAGACACCAAAACTAAATCTGTTTATTATATAATTGGGACAACCATGCTTCATCTCCGTGTAGAAGAATATCTTCTGTCTTAACTTGATATACTGATCAAAGCTACAACCTAAAAGATACGTGTGGTGATGAGAAACATGTTTATCCTATTAAAACAGACTCTCAATCTATTCCCTTGATACGCAGAGATACAAGAAAGCACTTCGATACCATAGTTAATCAAAGGTAAGCATAAAGAAAAAGCAATCCTACGTCTAACAGGGAGAGGCAGATGATTAGCTGTATTGTATAATCTTCTGTCCGACACACACGAGAGATGATAGAATTAATATGACGTCCAAAGTTCAATTTTATATCGAGGACCAGGCCCAGGGTCCTATTTCCAGCAGTTAATTCTCCAGAACTATCTTTAGTTCAATATTTTGACTAGAAAAGAACATCAGTTTGCATTTCGGCGTGCTTAGCAGCACACAATTTTCCCACGACCAATTACTAAGTCTTCGGAGATCCTCATTTATTCGTTCAACAGTTACATCTATGCTCGATATGTCACAAGTCACCAATAGTTGAACATCGTCAGCATACGTGTAACCTTTCAAAAAATAAATCTCACAAAAAATGTCATACACATAAAGAAGAAATAATAAATAATAATAATAATAAATAATAAATGATAGAACCCTGCGGCACACCACGATAGGCCTAAATAACATTTGAATGATTCATTCCATACTGAAAAAATTTAGTACGCTCAGATAAAAAGGACTTAATCAACTTGCAGCTACTCGAACTGAAACAAAGCATTTGAGAGAGTTTAGCAATTAATCGTTTATGGCTAATAGAGTCAAACGCTTTACAAAAATCCAGATTGACCAGTACAATAACCATACATACCCTCATCGTAATTGATTCTCATACTTTCAACGACATCCAATAATGTACCAGTAGTATTATATCGATTCCTGAATCCAGCCCGATTTGAATGAATAACTTCCTGACTTTTAAGATGATGTAACATCTGTTCCCTAATAATCTCTAGGATTTTAGAGGCACCCGAAATGCGTATAGGTCGAAAATGAGAGCACAGAGTTGGGTTCTTAACCTTAAGAATTGGAGTGATTCTACCAGTCTTCCATGCTCTTGGAAATACCGACGTTGTGAGTACTTTGAGATTTCCGATAATTTCTAGACGCCTCACTTTCATTATAAACAGTCTCACGAATATTATGTGAAAGCCATCTGGGCCAACGGCGTGAGATTTTATCAAAGACATTGCCCTATAGAAATCATTTTCATTGACATTATGAAACGTAAATCTCCCAGCTGTGGGTAAGTCATCAAAACCTGAATCAAATACGTCAGGCATACGAAAATATTCATTGAGTTCATTCAACTCTATAGAAACATATGAGTTTAACTCACTGTCACTAAGTCGAGCTTCTCAAAAATTTTACAAATACAATTCAGTTATTCTGTAAGCGCAGATTTTCGGCCCCAGATATCCTGAGAAGCTAGGATTCAGTTCAAAAAGATTTGAAATTCAGTACAAAATTTATACAGAAAAAAAATATTGCGTGCTCTATTTTTTACAAATATCAATGAAGATATCTTCACACACATATTGTTTTTGGATACTTTTTTATGCAAGAATTATAAAGAAAATATTAGAAAGAACAAATACTTAAATTGTATTCTACTGACTAAAGTTTCGAATGTATTGGTACTTTTTTGAAATGTCACAATCAAGCAGCAAAAATTAATTCCAGTTTAGTACTTTTTATAATAAATAAAATGTCTACAAAAACCAAAACTTCCTGGGTTCGAGCCCAGTTTTAGACTAAGTCATAACATAAACATTTCTTATTTTTTCTGATGTGCATTAGTATGGCTTTGTGTCAGCTGTTGTCCAAAGGTTTCAGTGGCGAAAGCATAGTCACTGGTCACTGAACAGTACCGGCTTCAGCTGATACCATTCCACAGGCACATCAGACCGCCTTGGGGGCTAACATTGCTATTATGTCACATATATCTTAATATTTTCAAAATAAATATCTGCGCTTTTTCTTCCTTAATCTTCCTAATGATTTCTTTTCGCCTCTTGATCAATGGCGCAATAATCCGCTGGTACTTTGTCCTTTATAGGAAATTATTTTCGAACATAGTGCAATATCGCTGTTTCATCATATTCCATATTAAAATACCTCCATACAATTGAATCGTTTATTTTAAAAACCAATCAAGCGATAAATTTTTGATTTTGAGTAGTAAATCAAAGAAAACTTCCCAGCAAACTTTTACTAAACTTATTTTTTCCTATGAACGTTATCAATTTCTGTAACTGTTTGATAAACATAAAACTTTTTTATTTTGGTACATTGACATATGTACATATTAGTCAAGCTTAATTTTTTTCCAATCCGATCATAATTACTTCTCAAATTAAATCGTTAAGAGCTATTCCGCCTAATAGTAATAAAACCGTGTTCATTTCTCGATTAAGTTCGGAAACTACTGTGAAGGATGTGGAATATTACATAAGATGAAAGCTTCAAGCTATTGTACTGTTGCGGTTTATAAATATGTATACTCTCAACCAAGATTTATAGCGAGTTTTAAAATTACTGTACCCGATGAACTATTTAATTGTGTAAATGAAGCTGCTTTTTGGCCTGTGAATACATTTGTCCGTGAGTTTGCTCACAACGAAAAGCAACGGAAGTGCGTACGTCTTCCAATAAGTAATTCAAATGCGTCAAAAAACTAAACATTTCAACTGATTATATTATAATTTTTACTGAAACCTGGCTTGTTGAAAATATCTTAAATACTGAAATATTATGCCACAAGTTTCAGCTTTATAGACGTGATCGTGATGGTAATGTCAGAGGAGGGGGTGTCTTGATTGCAGTTTCCATTAGTCTTTCTTCTCAAGCTTGTAATGACTCCGTTTTGGATATTGAATTCATTGGTGTCATCGTTAAGTTGAAACATACCTCCAAACTCTTTTGAAATAATATATCAAAAACAATCAGATGCTATCAAAAACTTCGCAATTGGTGCCTCACAGAATGATACTACAGGGTGTCTGGTAGCAGATTTATATTTTCAAACTTAAATAAAAAACGTAATAATTGACACAAAATTTTATTAAGAGCATTGAAGTATAGAATGTAAATGCGGATTCTATTTTTTAAAGAGTACATATGTCATCCAGATGTCTCCGTCGAGTTGAACACACTGTTCAAAACGGAGCCTTGTATTCTGCGCCACACGCTGCCTTAAACTTGGTTCAATTGAGCTGATTTCCCGATGAATATTTTCCTTTAAAAAAAATCCATGGGAGTTAGATCGGGCGACCTCGGTGGCCATGATCCCATGGTCCCCAAAGCGACTGATCAGTTTTCATCGAAGCTCTGGCTGTGTGTGCAGTCGCCCCATCCTGCTGAAACCACGTGTGTGAAGAGTACGATGAATGAGCTCTCATGTTTGGCAAAAAGAATTCCGTAATAATGCGTCGATAATCTTCACCGTAGACATTCATCGCCTGGCTTGGAGAATTTTCGAACAAAAAAATTGTCCAATTATCTCATGCGTGGATAAGGCACACCAAACAGTTTCCCTGGGGCAATGCAATGATTTTTGATGTTTCAATCGGGGGTTGGGGGTTGCGGGTTCTTCCAGTAACGGCAGTTTTCCGTGTTGACGTGGCCGTTTAAGTGAAAATGAGCCTCGTCGCTCCAAAAAATTGGATTTACAGTGCGAAAACGCTCCAACATCGTTTCACAAAAATTTTTGCGTAAATCAAAGTCACTTTCTTTCAGTTCTTGAACGATTTGAATTTTAAAAGGACGGAACTGCAGATCCTTTTTTAAAAATTTCATGAATACTCGCTCTTGGAAGTCCCAATGAGGCTGCTCTTTTCCGTATTGAAAGTCGAGGATTTTCACGTAAACTGCTTTCAACCAGTTCAATGTTTTCGGGAGTCCTCGAAGATACTTTATTCGTACACTGCCAACCACTAAAATGTGTTATGCTGAGTTCATAAATGCTCTTTTAGATATAAATCTTTACCAGTTAAATGGTACTTCCTAAAAGCCTGCCTGATCTTTCCTATCACTTAAGAAGTACCAGGGAGTTTCAATCTGATGATGATCTGATAATAAGTAGTCTTTTCGCCGATTTTTTTTAATACCACTTATTCTGATGTTAAAATGATTCAAAATCGTCTATTTCACTGGAATTTATGAATTCAAGTATATCTATACAATCTCTTGACGAAGAAACTGTTTTTAATAGTCTGAAGAAGCTGAAATGTGGACCCGATGATATACCTAGTTCCCTGCTTCTAAAATGTGCTGGATCTTTACAAAACTATGTGGAAAGAATCATTTATTATTCCATTATTTGAATATGGCTGTAAAAACAATATAACAAATTACAATTAATGTAGTATCTGGTGTGCCGCAAGGAAGTCATCTTGGTCCTCTACTTTATTCTCTATTTATTAATGACCTGCCAAAAGTTATTAAATACTCAAACGTTCTTATGTATGCTAATGACGTCAAAATATTTTTAACTTTAAATCATCACACTGATCACATTCTTTTACAATATGACCATTATGCTTTTAATACTTGGTGTAGTCTTAATCTCATGGAATTAAACTATAAAAAATGTAATTACATGTGTTTCTATCGTGGATGTCACATTAACGTAAACTACGTTTTTAATGGTCATATGCTCAACAAAGTGAATTTTATCTCCTATCTTGAAGTTTTGCTGGATTCCAAATTAAATTTTATACAATATATTTGACTAACAGCAAATAAAGCTCGTGCCGTCTTAGGATTTATAAAACGCTGGGCTAAGGAATTTACGGACCCGTATGGCGATGGTCGAAGTAGTCTGTACGTTGACTACAAAACGAAAAATTCTTCCTGCGTTCAACCCCAGTTTCACAGTCATAAAAACATCTCGCATATTTTCTGATGTGCAATTGTGTGGCTTTGTGTCAATTGTTGTCGCAAGGTTTGAGTGGCGAAGTCATAGTCACTGGTCACTGAACAGTAACTCCTTCAGCTGTATCCACAGCCACATCACAACGCCCTCCTTCGTCGGTATTGTGTAGCACCAGCAAAGTTTTTAGTAGCCATTTTCAGTAATTATTTTATGCTACACAATACCGACGAAGGAGAGCGTTCTGATGTGCCTGTGGATTGGATACAGATGAAGCCGTCACTGTTGAGTTACCAGTGACTATGCCTTCGCCTTAGTATTTTGAAACGAATTTAAAACGAAACATTTTTGCATTTTAGATTGTCTGGAGAAGACAAAAACGTTTTCATTTTCGTATAAATTTGGTTTCTGTGACACTCCTCCATAACTGAAATGAGAAATAAAATGAGAGACCCAATGTGTTAATTTTTCTTCTTCATGCAATGCTTTATAACATACCAACGTGTGAATTAAAGCATTTTAAACGTTTTGTAAAAAGCAGTTTTTGACGTACGAACCAAATGACATTCCTTGTGAAAAGTATCTACATATAATGTGAATACAGCTTAAAATAACATTCTATGATAATGGTCTCAAAAGTTGTTTCTATCAATTTAGTTTGATTTGCAGAACTATGTATATTTTAATTTTCTTTTAAGTATTCAAGTGGACTTAATTTTGTTAAAAATATTTTTGTGCACTACTGCAGATGCTTACTGCTGATATGTGAATGACTTTATATAAAAGATTTTAAGTTGTCATGTCTATTTTTTATAAATTGAATTTGCAATTCTTTCTACTCTTTTAGCTATCCAAAATATGGAGCAGCAAACAGCATGTAAATGACAATTTCATTTGCATTTCTTTTATTCCGGTTTTCATATTGTTCATTTCTTAGAAATTCCTCCCTTTGCAATTATCTCCTCACCGTTTACACATCCATGCATTTATTACTTTTCATTGAGTTTCTCAAAATGATTGCGCGAATGGTAGAATTTTTACTTATTCATCGTATTTAACAAGTATTTCCTCACACTTTTTCTTTTACTTTAACTATTTGAATATAATTTTTTTTATTAGTCAGAATTACTGCCTTTTTCGTTTTAATTCTACGCCGTTTGCTACTGCAATTAGATGGTACATTGAGGAACTTTTTACCCACGATGCAAGAAGTAAAATTATAAAATATGTACATAGAAAGTAAAAGTATTTATTTATTTTTTGAATGACGGTCTTTTAAAATCTTTTAACGACTTTGTTGAAGTATGTTTAATCTTGAATGCGTCTATAAATAAATCTGGTTATTAGATTTTTAGTCCATATTATTCCTTAATGTACAATGAATATCTATGATTTCCGTAAATGTAGCCTTCTGTTAGATCTCTTTTAAGTAATTTGTTAGCATTTCCCTACTTCATTTCGCGTGAAAGCGCTTTTCTGTTAAGGAAATGTTCTGATGAAGTCTCTCGCCTTGTTCGTCACACATTTCCAGGCGACTTTTTTCTGATCATTCAGCTTTCCTTCAAAGTTAGTATCCTTCATTAGTTGCCGTATATGTGAACCAATAAATGCTCCCTATTTAATTTTTTGTCGCTGAGTTTGGGGAATTTCTCTTTCAAGTATAAGACTCCACTTCCATCTTTAAGCATAGTTTTTACAAAATTTTTCATCAGTCCGATCTTTTTTTCTGTCTCTGCTATCCCATTCGCAAATGAAACAGCAATATTTTGTGTAACCAAGCTGTAGCCCAAGCACAAGAGCACTGACTTTAAAATCTCCACAAATTTTCCAAACATGTTCACGATGTTTAATTTTCTCAATAACTTTATGTCTCTTTCATATCAGACCCATGGGCAACCAGCACTGAAAGACATTTGTTTCCATTGTATAGCAACACTGCTATCAAGCTAGTTTTTGGGGAGTCAATAAACAATCGCCAGTGACTTGGATCACATTCAAAATTTAATAAATTTACAATACCGGAATGTTATTACTATATACTGAATTATCTGCTTTAGAAAAGTCGGTATTTATTTCATCGTCACGATGTCGGATACAAGAAATTTTCGTACCAGAAGAAAGTCAATTCCGTCACACACGTTACACAACATATATGTGGAATCTGTGGTTTATCTTGGTTCCTGTCCTTGGGTAACTGTCCAGATTATTAGAAGTCTTTCGCATCTACTATGTAAATGCAATCGTTATACAGTCGCCTAAATTAAATTATTCAAACAAAAATAGGTAAATGAGGTCAGAAATGAATATACATACATCTAGCTGTCAAAAAAAAACGGATGTGACTGAAACAAAATAATAACTATTTTTCAATGAGGGTACATCAAAATAATTAAAAATCATCACAAAGTTCATGTGACAAAAAGAGTGTTTAGCGGTGTAATTTAATTAATTAAAAACGTGTTTGCTTTTCAATTATTTAAATAGAAAAATAATGAAATGATCCATGTTTACATATAAATATAATTAGTTGAAAGCAAAAATTACACAGGTCAACAAAATCAAATTTTTTTGTGTTATCTAAGGTTTCGTAGTCAATTTGAATACATATGGTACTCGCTTTCAATGCCTAAAAATTACTTTTTTGGATTGAATCTGGTTCTCAAGGCTTACCGTTATATAGAAAAAATGCGGAGGTCGCACCACGTAATTTCCAATAACTCGAGAACTAGGAACTAAGGAAGGATCGAGAATGTAATATCCTTTAAATTATGTTATTATACATTTTTTGCAAATCCTTATAATTTAGGAGATATTATGAATGAGAAAAAAAACTTAGGACACAAAAGCGAACTAACACAACGAAGAAAGTGTTGAACGAAGTCAAAATACGAATATTCATAAAACCGAACTATTAGCGATGATTTCTCAGAAATAAACATTCGCTAAATTGACAAAAATTTTGAAAATGGGAATGGTGCACAAATAACAAATATTATTTTTTTTAATTTCTATGAAAGTGCCTTCGTAGTCTATTAAAAGAGCAGTAGAGTATCAATCAGTAGGTTGCGTGTTTGATTCCCGCCTGATTAGATCCTGGATGTTTTTTTAAAGCAGAAAATTCAAAAAATAATCAACATGATATGAACAAAAAAGAATTTACAAAAAAAAAATAAAATGAGAGAGTCTCTTTTTATTTTTAGCCGAATATCGTTCACAATGTTCTTTTTCGGTATTGCTTAATGCTGGGAACACAATTGGAACGAACGACGAATTTCGTCTAGTACAACAAATTCATCATGTGGCGCACAATTATGACGAAAAAATTGCAGCTGTCATAACCCGCAAAGTTGTTTGCTCTCTGTGTTACCCGTTAAAAAATTACTTGAAAAACTAAAATGAAAAACAGTTACTTTGAACTAATTTGTTTGTGTTTCGTCGGCGTATGAACAAGAAATAAGTCTATAGAAGAGTTCGTCACGCACGACGAAATTCGTCCGACGAATTGTGTTAATTTTCATAAGCACAAATGTGTTTTATTTCTGATGACGGAAGTTCGTAACGAAAAATTCGTCGTTCGTCCCAATTGCGTCCCCAACATAATATTTACCATTGATATAAAAACAAACATTTGAAAACAAAACATTTGCTGCCATAAAGTGGGCGACAGGTGAGCTTTAGGAGTTCTTTGTCATTAGCAATAGTCGTTCTCGAATGTTGTTATCCAAGAAACGTTTGCTAATTGTTTGATGGCGATATTTCTTTCGTCTGCTGTGGTCAAGCGGGGAGTTTGTTGTTAAACGCAACATTTTTGTAAGTTTTTCAGATAGTAATAATTTAATGTTCAAATACAACAAGATTTTGTTGTGTGTTTACAAGGAATTCTCAAGGTTTTGCTCAAATTTAATGGGAATTTATTGCTAAATTCAGCTGCTAAAAACACCATTACAAAGGTTTTTTTTTAAACTTTTTATAAATATTTACTTATGAGCTTCACTGTAGGTAGTCACAAGATTTTAAATGTCATAAGCCATATTCACTGTCGGTTGAGTAAGAATCAATTTTAACTTTGTTTAAAATTTGGTTCAAACAAAATTTAAACTGTGGACTATGTATATGAATGTATCTGTTGTGGTCATAAATAAGACGTTGTGGTATTGCATTTACGGGATTTGGAAGTGTGCCACACAGAAATTGTGTACGTGAATCATATCTGTATCTTATATGATGACAATTCTTGTGGGCAGTCAGTATTTATCCTGCTCATAAGGAGATGGTTGAGACATTTATGTCATTGTGAGCAAGGAGAGTGGAAACCTACAACTTCGACATTAAAATGGTTTGCCACAAATGAAGTGTTTGCTTCTTCAGGCACAGCAATAGTAATTAAGTTAAAGGGGTGCTATTGACTGAATAGATAGCGTGTTGACTCTGCCACCTGTAGACCCAGTCAGACCAAAAATTTTTAAATTGTTTCTGTGCGAAGGTCATGTCCTTCGTCGGTTTTTGAACAATGAAACTTGGCGAAGTAAAACAAATAAAATAGATCTTCTTTAGCTTAAAAATTAATGCGAGAACATACTGACTCTGCTTTAAAAATTCTCATTAAGTACGGAACTCCAAAGTTGTACAAGAATTGAGGTATCTGTCCTTCTATCGCTTCACCACATGTCTCTTCTCTAGACTATACCTTTCCAACTAGTTCCGGGGCAATGCTTTGCATACGTAGGGAACATTATGTGAACACTGACTGGTCCAAGAAATAATATGATTCTTTCAACGGCATTTTTAATGTCAAAAAAAAAAAATTATAATCGTCTCACAAAAAAAAAAGTTTCAATTAAGATTTCCTTTAACAGTCTCTATTAACATTGGTGTCACCCACCATCATACATTATTTGAATAATATTGTGCAGTTTTTTTCACCACTTTGCAGTAACGTTCTATTTTTGTTGAAGTTGTTTTGTTAATTGTGATGTTGATGATGGTTACGATGATGATGATGACAGTTGCTATTTTCTTTGCTAGAAAGTAAATGTTGTTTCTGTCATCATCGGCAAAATTTGTTTGAGTTCCCTTTTGGTTGTATGCGCATACTGACAGTAATATATTGTACATAACGCTTAACTTTCATATACATACATATATGAATATATGCATGTGTGCGTATATGTGTATATTTTGTCTTTTTGTTCTTTGTTCTTTTTATTTGTTGGATTCATAATAGAGGAAAGAATCATGCTCAATGCATCATCATATAAACTAGTGAAGAAAATCCAATGTTTTCAACAATATTTTTTCATTATATTCCCCATTTGGCTGCGGATGAGTTCAATGTGTTTTATATAACTTTTTTCTTCAATTTTGTATATAATGGCTGAATAATTGTCCTTATTTTTTGTTGTGCTCGTATGTAAGTAATTATTTGCCGCTTTGTAAGATAATAGAACGTGTTTCCCGAATATATTGTATTGGTCGATTTCATCTACCAATCAAAATTGCTTTCAAAATGGCCGCAAATGCCATATTTTTTCATCCCTTTTTCAAGTGATGTCCTTTATGAAAACTTTATTAAAAGAAGTAATAAAGAAACCAAATCATCATATACTGTCGTCAATAATCTTCTTTTTTTGATTCGAGTGATTGCTTGCTTTCCCAAAGTGAAATATGTGCCTCAAATTTGTGTTTGTAAAAAATAATAGTAATATTCATTGTTATATTATTAAATTTAAAAACAATATCATTTGTATCATTGACGTATGATAGAATATTGGTTCACATACATAAATGCTGAAATATTCCTTTCAAATATGAAATTTTGTATTTACATTAGAGTGTCCCAAACTCAAAGGGCAAATGTTTCTTTTTTCTATTCAGATACGTATACCCTGCATTTCTTTCTTTTGATCCGTTTAATCAAAATATGAAATATTAAAGCAATCAGACAACGTTTACCCGTGCCGACTTGATGCTAAAGTTTTGTGCACAAAGTTTAGTCTGTTATATGAAGCTATGGAAAAACTTCGAATTTAAAACCGTCAATTTGTTTTACTTGTATCATACATCTTTATTTATTTAATATTGGTTATATACAGTGTTTTCAACTTCACTAACTTGATCGCTCTTTCTGCTGTATCGTTAACCACTCTCAGTATATTCACTAAAGAGCTGTACAAAATGTATTGAAAGTTCTGCATTCTAAAGCACACTACTTCCAAGCCGTGTATTCCAGTGTAAACATTCTCAACAAAACAAGCATAACAAAACATGACTCTCACTGAAACAAAATAAGCACCATTCGAAAAGTTTTTCTCTATAGTTTTGTTTGTGCTTGTGTGTTCAAATGAAGCAGAACATCAAAACAAAAACAGACAATGAAATAAAAAAAACGGTAAATTACACCAAAAGCATCGAGTACACAAGACAAACACAAAAAATCGTAAAAAGCACGTACATACAGTTTGTAAAAAATATGTTTTCAAAACAAAAATTTTTTAAGAATTTAAATTTAAATAAATATTTACACCAACAATATCAGTATATTTGTGAATTTTTTTTTTACAACTGTTGTTTTGTATGTTGTCGACAAGCAGGCGTCGAAACTTTGACAAATTTATGAACATATTACAACAACGCTACAAAATAATTTTGCATACTTTCAACAGTGTAAAAAAAGTGTTTTCAAAAATACAAAGACAAGAAAGAGCCGTTGGTTTTTTGCATATGTATTGCGAGTAAGAGTTTTATACGGACGCTAAGAGTAGCTGTTGTCTTTTATTCTTAATTGAGCTCATAGAACAAACAAGCGATTATCCAATTATATATAAACTATGCCAGGAAAGCGACTGAACAAAGACATTACCCAACTGGTGTATTTTAATTACTATAAAGGAAAATCTCACAGAGAAATTGCTGAAATGTTGTCTCTTAACCTAAGGACGGTATATAATGTTATTAACCGTGCTGAAAAAGAAGTAAGACTGGAACCAAATGAAGCACCAGGCAGACCAAAAAAAGTAACTCGGCGAATTGAAAAGAAAATTTTGAAAATTATTGATGAGAATCCACATTTCAGTACTAGAAGAATTGCACTTAACATCAGTAATGAATGTGGAGTAAGTATCTCTCATCAGACTGTTAGATATGTGCTACAAAACCATAAATACTCTTCAAGAGTTGCGAGGAAAAAACCTTTGCTATCCGCGGCAAACATAGAAAAAAGGTATAAGTTTGCCATTGAACACATTTCTTTTTCTCCGGAGCACTGGGATGATGTTATTTTTTGTGACGAAACGAAAGTGATGCTTTACTACCATGATGGACCTCAAAAAGTTTGGCGAAAACCCCTGACGGCTTTAGAAAATAAAAATATAATACCCACTGTAAAGTTCGGTAAACTATCCGTTATGGTGTGGGGTTGTATTTCGAGCAAGGGTGTTGGCGAAATAAGAATATTAGAGGATATAATGACCAAGGAAGTCTATCTAAACATTTTGAAAAAGGAATTGAGTGCAAGTCCTCGGAAATTCGGTTTTGTTGACCCAGAAAAGCTCAAGTATAAATTTTAGCAGGATAATGACCCGAATCATAAGGCATATATTTGTAGATCCTGGTTGTTATATAATTGTACAAAAGTTATCGATAGCTCAGCATAAAGCCCAGACTTAAACCTTATAGAAAATTCATGGGTCCACCCAAAGAAAAAAGTCGGAAAAAGGGCACCAAAAAACAAATAACATTTATTAAAGAAAAGTGGGAAAAAATACCTGAAAATTACGATATACCAAAGCTTATCCATTCAATGTCTAGACGCTTAGAAGTTCTAATTAAAGCTAATAGAGGGCACACCAAGTATTAGCACCCTCAAATCTTTTTTTTTACCATTTAGAATAAATTTAATTAAATTTAACACAATTTTGAAAACATTTATTTTACAGCGTAGAAACTGGAAGTATTTTTTAAGTTACGATTATTATTTTGTTATTTAATTTAATTTTGTTTTTTTTTTGTGCAAAGTGTTTATAAACATCTTCAATTGAATACATGAAGAAAAAAATTTAATAAAAGTTATATTATTTACTTGCAAATAAGAGTTTCTCTTAAACTTTTTAATTTTTCTAAGTTTTGAAAACATTTTTTTTACAAACTGTATATAATTTTTTTTCATAATTTCAACTTTCTGATTTTCGTGATTTTTCTAAATTTTAGTAATCTTAAATATATATTGAAATGGATGCATTAAATGTAGGTGAAATTATAAATATATTAAGTGAATTTATTTTGGGAATATCTATTTATATATATGAGTTTAATTGTGCTTTTTCCCTTATAAACTACATATATGTACATATGTGAAATTTATTATTACATACTTTATGATATTCTCATACAGTATGAAATCCAATAATTGAGGAGGAAAGCATATCCATATAGTACTATTTCGCTAATGCTTACTTATGTAGCTTATCAGTGGATTTTTCCTAATTTTTGAATATAAACCCAAGATCTATGTATATGTTTAAAATTCAATTAATCAATCGAGAATTGAATTGAATATCAAACATACAAACCAAAAAATCCATAAACAAAAACATAACAATCTATGAGTTTATTTATTTAGTTTTATTGAGTTGCTTTTGTAATAAAATGCTTTATGATATTTTTCATACTGTATGAGAATATCATAAGGTATGTAATAATAAATTTCACATATAGTTTATAAGGGAAAAAGCACATTAAAATCATATACATATGTATATGAAATTATAAATTTTTAAAATTTATTGCGAAATTTTAAATATTTTTCTTTAAAGAACCTTACAAACGAACCTCAAACCTAATATGAATTGTGATATTTTTATTTTATTTGTATACATTCGATTTTTTATGTTCATAAAAAATGCAAAAGTTTCTTTGCAAGTTTGTCTACGAGTTATTCAAACATGTTTTGAATGTTACAAAATAGTTTTGATGTTCTACTTCATTTCTCTTCTACTTCAGCCTTGTTTTATTTTAACATTGTTTTGTTGTACTTGTGTTCTCTTCTTCAATGTTTTGATCGTGGAACAAAAGAAATATTTTCGGAAGTATGTGTTTTGCAATGAGCAAGTAATACATACACACTAATTGCAATTTCATGAAATGCTTGTAAGACATTTTTGTTGTGTTTGTGCCACACTTTAATATTCACCATTTCTTTAGCATGCTGAAATGATATATTATTTGGCCATGTAGTAGGGCACTCGCTTAGGAATTTGTCATCGATTTTAAACTGAATGAATAACGACTTGCTTTTATAAGAATTAAAATCATCAATATTATTGTCTGAAATTAACAATAGAAAACAGGTATCAATTGTATATTAAAGTATTGAAAAAATGAAAACTATTCTTTTTATTTGTCACACTAACCGGAATGTGAACCACAAAGTTCTTCTTTCGATGGGATGTAGCGGTTACTTCTCGCTAACGAAATTTAATTTTGTAAGTTAACCACAAATTTATTTTTAATTTTTTTTATCTACATCAACTGTCAAGTACCATAAATGTTGCCAAAACTTCTGCAATGTTTCTTTTGATATACATACATTTATTTTTCAATTTTTTCGTAAGCTTTCAAAAATTTCAACTTTAAAAAACACATATCTTGGTAAGGTGCTTTTACTTTTAATGCAGACATCTAACAAATCCTCCTTTTCTCGTTTTGATATTCTGAACTGAAAGCTAAGTAATATAATTTTCAATGGATAAATTACACTTGCCATCTATGAAGTTTGGTGCATGCCGCTTGGTGGCCGAATTTTAAGTTTATTCTCGTTATCTTCTCCAAGAAATATTATTCACAACTCTATCAGTTCTCGATAGTCAACTCTAACAATGTCTTTAGTCGGTAAAATTGTACAAGTTTATCAATTTCTGAAACATTTAACACTTTTCCAATTTTCTCGAATTAAACAGTGCAATATCAGTGCTCGTAGCCATTTGGCTGATTTTAGTCTCAAACGTACCTACCAACTCGTAGACATGATGGCGACAAGCAAAAATAAGCACATCTCTATTTAATTTTTGCTCCAGAAGTACACACGCCCAATTAATACGGCCTGTATTTGAAACACTTGTCAAAGTTGTGCAACAAAAAATCTGTACTCAACAGCCTAGTCAATGATAGCGTTCCATACTGCCTCTGCTTGTTGCCTTCCTGAGAAGTTTTAAGATTTTTGCACAGCGATAGTTCTTCTTTGTCTTCGAAATAACTTTTAGTAAATGATCTTCTTTAGATTTGCGTGCATCTAGGGCTGGTGACATTTTTCATCCCAGTGGACAGTTACAATATATAAAATTAGGATCTTAAATTTTGTGCAACTACGGTCTTTTACATTTTAGGTGATGAAATTAAAAACATTATACTACTTTAAATTACACATACATATGTACATATGTTAGTTTTAATTAATTTTATATACAAAATTAGCAAAAATAGTTGTTTATTTGATTCATAGTTCTCCTTAGAAAAGAAGAGCTGATTAATTGCAATGAAAGTCTGCACGGGTTCCCGTAGTTCAAAGTACATGAAACTTTATTTACACACGCATTCACATCATTCGAAAAAAATTAGAGGGATGCACTAAATAATTTCTTAATTCATCTGCCATCATATTAAACAAAAAATTTCTACAAATAAAATTGGCAACTTGTACGGCTTATTGCCAATATTTATTTTAATGTGCGACTCAATATCAATTATAGAAGTATCATCGACAAAACGTGTAACGAAAATAGTTTTCCTCTTTTTTCTGGGCCGAAGAGCACGATGCGGCTTCGGCGACACTGTAGAAACAGAAGACTTATAGGAAGCATTAGAGGAGCCAGCATTACTAAGAGCATAGTGTGATGTAGATGGAATCGGAACCATATCAGTTTGAATCACACTTAAGGCTGGTTCTGAAATAGGATTTCCATTAGACGATGTAATAGACTTAATGCTAACGGCAGCAACAGCATCCTTTCTGGCTAGAATGGGAGAAGTACAAACTGCGGATGATGATATTAGGCCAGAAATAGGATTTCCATTAGGCGAAGTCACATTAACAGTAGAAAAACCACCACTTCTTGTTTGAATAGGAGATTTACGACCTGCGGTTGATGAAGCTTTATTAGCCCGTTTGCTTCTCTGCTTAGGAGACATCGAGAACTTTTCCAACGCAGTGAACTTAAAAAATAGGTCACCATATTTAATAAGTTTGTCTTGTAGTATATTCAAAACTTTTAAAAAAATTGTAAAATTCAATGCCAATGCTCTTACAATTAGTACAAGACCAGTGAAGATTTTTGGCTGAGTCGAAAATAGCATCTGCATCACGCGATTTGAGGTTGGCACATTTTATATGGCAAAGTTCAAAGCACAACCAACATGTTACCATGCGTTCATCAGCGGAAACATTGCATTTTTTATTTAAACAATCCATAACGAATTTGATTGCTGGGAAAGATATTTATATTGTCCACGAACAAAGTAAATTTTTTATAATGTCAATTTATTTCGGGAACCAACGGTATAATAATGTTTACCCAAAATTAATCAGATTTGTAGTTGCTATTGTTTTCACAAACGGCTCTTTCGAAATATTCAAAAACGGCAAAAAAATATATACATATGTGACAGCGAATAGAGAAAGGATCCAAAGGGTAAAAAAAGCAATTTTCACATTTTTTTTTTGATGTGGACAACATCTGAGCATCGAATGAGACCGATCCCATGCCCCAAAAGTGTTCCCTCCCAGAGATATGCGCGTTTTATGAAAGTGATGGTACACCAAAGATACAAGTATTTAAATCTTTAAAATGGCTCTCCTGAACAAAACCGGTTTTTACCCTTAGGTCCCTTTCTATTTTGCGCGTCACATATATGAAATTAGGTCTGCTTGTACACTTCTTAATGCAGGTTTTGTTTTTGGTTCACTTATCTCTCTTTACTTATATAACTTGATTTTTTGTTGTTTTAACTGTATATTAAGCGAACAATCGTACTTTATTCTGCAGACAATGTTTAATTTATTTTTTTTATTTTTTTTTTTATTTTTATGCTTTAAAATTAATAACACTAATTATTTAAGCTTAAGGTCGTTTTAATATATTTAATATTTATTCCGATTCGATATTTCGCTACTACTTTGTGTAGCTTCTTGAGGAAAATTGGTTTTTGTTTATAATGAAAAATATTTTTTTTTTATTGTGAATTTTATTAATATAAAAGTGAAAAATTATGCTTTAAAATATTTTATTGTTTATTAATGTATCGATAACAGCCGTGTGAATGCAATAAATTATTAACGAAATCATTAAAGCAACATAATGTACAGTTTTAAAATTTAGGCAATTCAATATTTTAAATTATCGTGACTAAAGTTATGTTTTTAATTAAGTTATTCCGATATAAAAAAAACTATTATTAGGCGATTTTAAAAAATACGTGCGATCACGACAAAAGACAATAATACAATTATAAAAAAAAGTGTTCTTTATACAACAAACATTTTATAATTCGATTTAAATATATTTAATTTTTCCAAACCTTTTTACAATTAGTCAACCTTTGGTTGACAATGATTGTATCTAGAAGGCAAAATGGAATTTTTTTAATTTTTTTTAGTACAATTATGTATGTAACTATTTTTTTCATTTATTCGACGTGAGTCAAAATTAATTTTGAATTTGGTTTCTTCAGCATCCATGTAAATTGGTTTGCGTAAAGCACGGAAACGTGCTGACATAATTTTTTTTTTATCTTGGACCAGCACTCAGGAGATTAACCCTACACATACGGTGCATTGTGCTGGAACTAGGGGAAAGGGATAGGATACCTTACAACACTGCTTTTTGCACGTTATATGTTTTAACAGCAGTGTTGTAGCGTCTCTGATGTCAAGGAGACGTATTAAAGCTTCGTTTTAGTAGCCATTTTTAGTATTTATTTTACTTCGCCGGTGCTACACAATACCGATGAGGAGAGCGTTCTGATGTGCCTGCGGATTGGATACAGCTGAAGCCGTTACTGTTCAGTGACCAGTGACTACCCCTTCGCCACTGAAACCTTCCGACAACAACTGACACAAAGCCGCACAAATACACAACAGAATAATGCGAGATGTTTTTATGAGTCTGAAACTGGGGTTGAACCCAGGAAAAATTTTTCGTTTTGTAGTCAACGTGCAGACTACTTCGATCATCGCCACCCTCGTCTTTATCAATGGAGTTGTTATACTACGACACACGTTATTTGTTCGAGATATGTCAAAAACAACTAATGCAAAAACAACAATTACAAAAACAATCACCCTTATCGTGGTTGGCGTAGGAGTATTTAGACGACTGTCGTTTTTGAAAGCGTATTTAAAATTCAATGGTATCGTAAACATTTTTCGCCTGCGCCTGTTTAGTAAAAGATTCGTATTGTAATAAATTACCAATTTTATTTGTTATGAAAAATGTTAAAAATTTAAGTTGAAAATAAATATCAAAAAGTAAAAATACAAATTATGTTGAGTATTTGTTTTTATTCATCTGAAGAAGATGATGAGGAGCTTAACATTGCTGACCAAATTTAAAAAAAACAATTAAGACAGCGTTGTAATATATTTTCCCTGCCTAACAAAAAGTAAGTATCCATATAGTACATATGTACATATGTATATTTTGTTTGGTCAAAACTTAAATTTACTTTATAAATGCGTGTATATTAGATTTATAAGTTATTTTAGGCTAAACAAAGAAGCAGTCAAGTATGTGCTAACAGTTATTTCTCCAAAATTAAAAAATCCCAAAAAGAATTTCGGTGTATCGAAACTGGTCAAACTAACTGCAACACTGAGAATTCTTGCTGAGGGTAGTTACCAAAAAGGAGCAGGAAATGACATAAATGTCAATCTTTCCCAGTCCTCTGTAACCGATGCAATTCACGAGTGTATTGAAGCGATGTATAGTGAACTATGGACTTCATTTCTAACTGACAAACATGAAAAAAATGAAATCAAAAAACATTTCTTTAGAAAAACAAGATTTTCTGGTGTAATAGGCTGTATTGACGGTACTCCGTTGCAATTATACCAACATCAGTTGATGAGCGTTTCAAATACTTCAACAGAAAGGGCTTTTATAGTCTTAACGTAATGGTGGTATGTACACACATATTTATAATAAATTTTAACTAAAAAATACTATTTATCTTTAAAAGGTGTGTGATCACAAACTGTAAATTCGATAAGTTCAATCCCATTCACCGGGATCTTGTCACGATTCACTGATCTGGAATGTAAGCGACTTAAAACACCACTTATAAGAAAAATATCAGAACGGAGAAAGAAATACATGGTTGCTGGGTGCGTATTCCTGTATTTAAAGCTTTCATTACTATTTTTTCATTAAGTAGATTTTATTTTATTCATTTTGTAGGCGATGCTGGTTATCCCTTAGAAACTTACTTGATAACACCTTTTCGGTCGACAGTGGATGGTTTTCCTGAAAGTGCATTTAAAAATATACACTCAAAAACCCGAAATGTTGTGGAAAGAACCATAGGGGTCTTAAAAAATAGACAAGACAACTTCATTACTCTCCTGAATTTGCATGAAAAATTTCAGCTGTTTGTGCTGCTTTGCACAATATATGCATTAATTTTAATATTGATTGGCTTGATGAACACGTTGATGAAGATATACACGAATTATAATGATGAAACCGATTCAAATGCTTCAAATCTGAGATTAAGAACAATGCAAGAGCTGTGTAACTAGTAGATACATATGTAAATATTTATTTTAAAAACAAACTACTTTATTTGCTAACTAACAATGAATTACCAAAAATTAATAAAAGCTTTATAAGTTATTTTTCAATAAGTCAATTTCTATTCGCTTTTTTCAATTTCAAGTTCGGCTGTTCTTATTTTTAAAAGTTCTTTTCGATGTTTGTCTTTTCTCTCCAACTCATCATTAAAAAGTTTTAACTTTTCTTCTTTAATTTTATAAATTTTTCTTGTATATCTTTCGATTTCTGACAATTAATTTTTTTAAGCAGCATATAAGTCTTTTAGATGTTTCACTTGCTCTTCTAATAATTTATTTTATCGTTTTCTTTATTTCTGCGAGTTTTCTTAAAAATACATTTTAGTCAATAGTAATAGTATTTGGAATAATTTGAGAAGGCCAAGTTCCTCGTTTTCTTGAGTTACGTTTACATCTACTGTTTTTATTAGCAGTGACATCTGTGGTATTTATTTATTTTTTTTTTGTCTTTTAGCGGGTGTACCAGTTTGTGCATTTTCAGCAGTCAAGTTTATATCACAAATTTGACTACCAGTAAAGCTATGCTGTGGAGAAGCACATCTCGTTCGCTTAAGACCAAAAGGTTATTTGTGCTCCAACAAATTCACTGCAGCCTCTTCCACTGGTGTCAAAATGAACTGTTTAAAAGTTCCCCCACCTGTAGTATGGCTTTCGGGCTTGTTATGTTCCAATTTTTTTTTAATTTAAATTTGTAGTCGCCCTTTAACCAACCTTTACCTGAACGAAATGGAGGGCCAATGGTGTTTAGATCATTCTTTATTGTTTATTTTATTTAAACCTTTATTATAGCCTTATGCCAAATACGCCTTTTTTCCATTAATTCCACTAATTTTGCAAATTGTGCTGGCGTAGTAATTTTAATACTGAAATATGTAAAAGTAAACAGCAAAAATATTTTAAAATAAAATATAATTAAAACTTTTTTATCTTACATTTTTGGTTGCGTCCATTTTAAATAAATTTTGTAAATATACATTTGTATGCTGTCGTGATTAAAAAACTTAACGACATTTTTTTCAACATTTGACATTCAAATACGCCAATCGCGATAATGTTTTTGTAAAAGATTGGCAAACAGTGTCGTATTTACTAGCATTTTTGCCAACCAGCATACCGATTTTTAAAAACGCCAAAAAAAAAACGTCCAAATTCGCCAACCACGATAAGGGTGAATGTATTTTTACCGTTTGTTTTACAAACGTAGTTACAGCAAAAAATTGCCGCCTGTTTTATCACCCCCACCTTGTTTGATACGCCTTAGTTTGAGTAAAACCAGACAATGTGTTAATGAAATGAAACGAATGAACACATTGGTCGAATGGATCTTACTCATATTGTTTTATAAACAAAACATTCAATGTTCCCACTGAATGAGATGTCTCACGCAACCTTATAATTAGCACCAACGCAACACAGCTAGTCTATATGACTGGCTTAATCAATCAATAAATATAAATAAATAGTCGCATACGTATCATTTTGATAAATAAATAAAAATAAAAAGAATATATAATATACTCATATATTTCATATTAAATAATTTTATTTTATTATATACTTTCAGGCCTTGTATTATTGCCTTCCGATTTGAAAATCTTCCATGCCCTATTATTTTAAATATTAAGGGCTTTAGTGAATTGTATGTAAAGTCTAATTAAAGACTTAATTTATAAATAACTACAACTACGTAATTATACAATAGACATACATTAATAAACATTTAAATAATTATTTATATAAAGTTAATTATAAAACTTCACCCAATAATGATTAAGAAAAATGCGAATAAATAGCTAAAAAAGAAGACTAACTTTCTAAAGGAGCTGAAGAATAAACAAAGAAAGTAGAGACGTAATAAATCAAAGAAATTCATTAAATTTCATATTATAACCAAATAAATAGTTTCGAAATAAAATCTGCATAATTAAAAAAGGGGCGCGCTTTTATTTTGATTAGAAAACGTCGAAAGGTCATTAACATTTCGTTCAAGTGGCATGAGCCATACATCGGGTTACCGAAAATATGATGATAATGAGTGTAGTGGGCCAAGACCACCAGTACCCGGAGAAGAAAGTCGTGTTAGAAAGGTATGTCCTGTTAGCAAAATATTATAAAATGATATTTATTTTAATATATTTTTTGTACCAAATAGATGACCGAAGGGGTGGTAGAACACATGCGGAATTCACCACCATCCTATTTGAATTGGGCCCGTACACTCAATCATCTACTAGAAGATCGTGATGGTGTTGAATTATTTAAGAAGTACGTGGAAGAGGATATGCCGGCATATAACGATCATCTAAATTTTTACTTTGCTTGCGAGGGTTTGAAACAACAAACCAATCCCGAAAAAATTAAACAAATTATCCAGGCTATATACAGGTAAGTCTCGTACAAGAAATGTTGTCGTCTACTGTATGTAAAAACATTTTTAAAAATTTTATTTTTAAACAAGATTTTTGCGTAAAAGCACTTTATGTGTATCAGAGGATTTGAGGCGAAATATTAAAGCTGGACTTAAAAATGAAATACCTCTTAGTCCAAATATATTCGATGAAATGCAAAAACATATTGAAAACACAATAAGAGATAATATTTATCCAACGTTTTTATGTTCGGAAATGTACATCCTATATATACAGCAAATGTCTGTTGTGCATGAACGTTTCTGTAGTAGCGGTGGCCCTACAACTGGTCTCGCTAGTTGTAGTACTGGTAGCAGCAGTAGTAGTGGTGGTGCTAGTTGTGGCAGTAATAACGGTAGCAGCGGTGGTGGTGCAGCAGCAATATCAACTTCAAGTGGTGGAGCATGCGCGTTAATATTTGCAGGTGCTTCCACTAGTAGCGGAAAAGTTAGCAGTTCATTGGGTCCAATTATAAATTTGCCTGTGAATACTATTGGTGCTGCATCTGCTGGTAGTTGCAGTGCTACTGGAAGCGTATATGGACCCTCAACTTCAGCCAGCTCTAGCGGTTCCATTAGTGCAACAGACACCCTACCTCGCAGCTCGACCTTACCCACCCTACATGAAGATTCGGAATTGTCATTAAGTGATGATTTCGAAAAACTACGCGTGGAATCAGGACGTATACCAGCTGATATGCCTATGAGTATGCGTTTAACACGTGATTTATTATTGGCTACACAAAAAAGAAGACTGGAAATTCGACCACCTGGGTAAGTTCGGCTTTAATATTTAATTATTATTGCTCATTAAATGTAAATATATGTATATTTAAATATTGTAAAGATTTTAAATATTAGTTCTGCTTTAAATATTAATTTGTAATGCTTTAAATGTTTATATGTTAAACGTGTATATGATAGTTATGTATGTACATATGTATGAAGTTATAAGTTTACAGGTAGTATATGTATATATTAGATATACTTATTTATTTATTTCAATGAAATTATATATAAGACAAGGTTAGGTTAGGTCGGCAGGTTTCTGGATGTAAAGGTAAAAAAAGGTCCCAGCCCACTTGGGTCCAATTTATTATGGTCCCATTGTGATACCTGTTGGGAAAAAACATGCACGTGTTGTAGTGATACAGACCAGAATCTCTGCCAGGAATTGAACCTAGAACCCCAAACTGATAAACTAGCACACTACTCACTAGACTACCGGGTCACCCATTTCTTCACTTGTGAAGTGAACTAACAACGGTTGGCATTGTACATGATTCGTGCTAGATCTTGTGGATATATTAAACCCTATCGACTCTTTTGACCGCAGCATTTTCTATTCTACTTATTCAATTACAGGCCAATATCGCCTGAGGTCGGGACGATGATGAATCGTACATTGAATAGTGACCTCACAGAAATATCGGAATGGGGTCACGTCAGCAAAGTCGATTTTAACGTTCGTAAGACCCAATGCGTCTGTCGAATCTCACCCTGAACGCTCTACTAAGGAAGCTGGTGTATAAGAGCGTAGCGCACTCCGATGACATCGCGGTGGTGGTACCAGGTGAACACCTGGACACTGTGGCGCAGAGACTGCAAGCGTCGGTGGTGATCATCAGCAGATGGTGTGAGGGGAGCGGGCTGGGTGTCAACCCGGTGAAGACGGATCACGTACGTCTCACGAGGAGGTAAAAGATACCGCGTTTTTCGCTTCCCAAGTTGAATGGCGCAATATGAGAAAAATAACCGAAACTTCTGTGTGCATGTGGTTTGGCATCCTTCTCTCTTATTTTGTCGTCCATAGAATGTATATCCGAACTGCTCACTCTAATGTTGAAATAATTTTAAATTATCGGGGGTACAAAGTGCATGTTTTTTTTTCAATTTGTTGAATGATTTTCAAAGGACCTGGAAAACAGGTTAAATTATCGCGGGAGATTCTAATAAGAAGTTTGAAATTATCCAGAGTCGACTGTACAATATATTTGCACTGTTCTTCAAAATTTCAACCGTGCAAGAAAAATTAAGTGCCATAAGCGCTTAATCTGGACATCTTCTAATCAATTCGCCTTGATATTTACATGTGTGAATTAATTTTCTGATGTCTATGTGAGAAAAGTAAATTAAGAGATGGACTAACACTCTTAAGAATTGGATTAATTGAATTCTGAATAATTCCAATTGTATTTTTTTTTATCTTGGAGCAGCACTCAGGAGATGACTCCTACACATGCGATGCATTGTGCTGGAATTAGAGGAAAGGGATAGTTAGATAAATGACAGGAGCAGAAGCTTCACTATCTTTCAACCCTGATTTTGGTACATTCTTTGTTTTAAAGTGGTGTTTAAACGCCTCTGATCTCAAGAAGACGTATTAAATTTTGAAGCTTCGTTTTAGTAGCGACTTTTTTTTTAGTAATAATCAAAAAAGCAGCTGAAGTCCGTCTTTAGTTCTGTTCAGTAAGCAGTTACTATACCTTCGCCACTGAAACCTTCCGACAAAAACTGACACTAATGCACATCAGAAAAAAAGCGAGATGTTTTTATGAATTAATCTGAAACTGCGGTAGAACGCAGGAAAATTTTTGGTTTTGTAGTCAACGTGGAAACAACTTCAGCCATCGTCACAATTAGAATTCAACTGATTCGTATGATTTTTTAAAGAAATTTGTTTGCAAATCGAAGCTCACATAATTTTATAATTTTATCTTTTTGAAAATAAAAACAAATTATTAATATAGGAGTATGTATGTATGTACATATATTATTATTAGGCCAATTCATGCTTCGTAGTATATTACCATTGTAGAACTTTTATATATTGTAGCTTTAGTAAATCAATGTATTTTGTTGTTACAACATCTAAAAGGTATGTACTATGAACCGTGAATTGGCCTAATATATTTAATTTTGAACTGCTAGTTTTTAATTCACTATTAAAATTTATTCCTAAAATATTATTTATTAATCATTTTGTTAAGATACATTTGAGCATATAATTATTTTTTATTTTTAATTCCTATATTTCTGTATTATTTTATATTAATTTCGATATATTGTTATTTTATTTTATTTTTTCTTTCTTTTTTAACTGCATCTACACACGTACAATACCATTTACCACAAACTACACAATGCAACCTGCAAACCATGTACATCCCCACACTTACCTTAAACAATTTAAAAAAAATAAATCTACACCATGCCCTGTTGATCGTAACGCCGAATGTATACAACGCTCAAACGTGTGTTCATGTTGGATATTGTTTTCGAATTTAATTATTTTAATTGTTTTCATTTATTTATTTCACATTATAAATTGTTTTTTATTATTATTTCTTGATTTTGTTATATGTTGATGCATGGAATGAAACTCTCGTGTATAAAACAAACTGTTTTTATGTATAAAACCGTAAATAACAAAAAACATATGCACAAAAAATTATGCATGTGACTGTAGTGCTCATGGTTACGTGTATACAGGAAAAACAAATACCTCCTATGTACCAAATTCCCGTGTAGATTCTGAAAGGGCCAGTGTCAGTTCGGGTGGAAGAACTGATTCTGATACAAAGTCTCTTTCGAGCTGTTCAATGTAAGTAAATAATCAAAAACAGAATACGTTTAACACAAAACCACCAACCAAAAATTTTTGAAATTAATCCTACTTAATTTTTTTAATGATATATTATACTAGATATTTAACTTTATAAATAAAAAAAAATTATTTCGATGATTATTAATACAAAAATTATTACCAAATCATACACTACCTCAGATATCTTAATGTTATACAAGAAATTTTGTAGGTGTTCATTTCATTACTTTAGTGTTGACATATGTATGTACATACATGATGCGGTCGAAAGCCATATTTATGTTCATTTAATTCTCTTCAATTAAAAAAAAAAATTTGGAAAGTTTGTAATTAGTTAGGAAATGCCAGGAAAATCAACTGAGTCGAATAAATCTTTCTTTTTATTTCAAATCGTCTATAGAGCTCAAAATGTTATACTAAATAACGCCCAAGACTATTACAAATGGGCAAAAAAGAATATAAATAAAAGAATAACTTAGACTCGTCAAAACATAAAATTCAGATATAACATTCATTCATAAATTCATTTATAAATGTAAAATTTGTATTAGTAAACCTCCAATGTGCCTGTGGATTGGTATCAGCTGAAACCGGTACTGTTCAGTAACCAGTGACTATGCCTTCGCCACTGAAACCTTCCGACAACAACTGATATAAAGATAATGTATCAGTACATTAGAAAACATGGCACAATATATTTACGACTGAACGAAACTGAGCACGAAACCAAAACTTTTGGTTTTGTAGTCAAAAACGAGCTAACTACGTCAGCCATCGCCACCCTTTCGGGAAATAAGTTATTTTACGTTTCTCTTATATTCATCTTTCTTTTAGGTATTCGATTTTGAGTGCTTTATTAACTTTACTCTCAAAGTTTTTTCTATTATGTTGTAGCGTGCGTCACTAAAATTTGTGATCAAATATTTCGCAACAAATATCTATTAACAAATTATCAGCGAATACAGCGAAGTAAAATAATTACTAAAAATGGCTACTAAAACAAAGCTTCAAAACTGATACTCATCCTTGAGAGAGGGGCGGCAACACTGCTACGAGTATAAAAAATACCATTTTTTTAAATAAATATTTTTGTTAATAGAAATTATTATTTCCTAACGATGCTACCTATTTGGTAGCGAAATGTTGAAAAATAAATAATTGTTAAAAACTTTCCATAAAAATGACCATCGCTCAAAAATAAATATAATTAAATAAATTCTTTCAATACTTGTTTTTTTAAATAAATTCTTTCACAAATAGTGTTTTTTCGGTAAACTGTCATCAATCACATTAAAATTTCAATGAAAATCAGGGATAATCAAGCTCGTACAATTGTACTTTTTTCAGTACACTTTGCATTGCAAAAGTACTACTTTACTCCACTAAATATTAAGTACCAAAATATATTCATATGATTATACGTTATTCAGTAATTTAAATTAATTATAGCAAATATATATTTTCGATTTTTCTTAATATAATATTTAATTATTAAATTATTCACAACCACTTTTCACAACTTTTTCACAAACTTTGACGTTTGGCCTGTTGAATGAAGTGAACAGCGAAATAACTAATAAGTTTAGCTGCCCTACAAGAACATTGACGGTCATTTGACCGGTGATATGACCGTCATTGCTGACAGAATTATCGGTAATTGCGTAGAACAAAGTTTATATCATTTTCTTAAGGGCAATATGAGAAAAATGACCGAAACTTCTGTGTGCATATGATAGTCAGCGTTGATGCATATATATCGTTCACTGTAGACGGATATCCCAATTGAAATGAATTTCAATTCTTTACGTTGATTTTATTTCAATATTCTTATATGTACATATGTATATAAAAAAAAAAGAAATGTAATATAATATGAAATAGTAATATCCATCAGAACCTTGGAGTGGGCCATCATCTGTGAATTTTTTCTTAATATAAATGCCCACAATTATTTAAAATATACAAATATTAAAACAAACTATTCACGGATTCGCATAAAAATTAATTCTATCCATCAGCAAAGACAACATATGTTGTTGTTAAAACGTGTCGCCGAGTGCCGAACACAAAAACGATGCTCTCTTCCACACCCGTAACATGCTACCAAACTAAATGTTTTCTCGTCTAAACTCAGTCGTACGGAGCTTCAAAAACTATAGTCCAAATTGTAAGTTTACAAACGAGTAAAATTATCATTTCTGTAAAATGGATGAATTTGCGAAAATTCAAGAATACTTTTGTAATTAACTGCATTAATTTTTAACTATTCACCAACATGTTGGTTGTCTCGCAACGAGGTGGTCTCTCGAGTAATAGGAACTCCTTCAGTATTACTTTAATTTGATTGATTTCGAAACAAATTCTCAATATACAAGAACTCATTTTATTTTATCTTTCTGTTACTAATAGTTAATAATAGTAAAACTTAACACAACTTTTATGTTTTTAGTACATGTGGGGTCAAAAAAGTACAATTTTAAAATTGTCAATTATCATCTCCGATATAAACAGAGCTGTAAAAAATTAACATTTCTTTTTTTCTGGTAAGTTTTATGGTTTTTTTCGTTTTCTTACTTTTGTACATTTTGCTCTCTTATTGAGAGTAATTATAGCTTACTCTCATTTTACCGAACTTTCCCAGAAAGTAAACGTACAGACCTATCATTAGCAGAAGAAAAACCAAATGATATATGAGATTCCATAATAATTCAATTAGAAATAGCAAACCGAAATGAATAAAAAACGAAATTAAATTCCAATAAATATGTATGTATGTATATAGATAACGAAAGTATATTGGATTTTCATTTCAATAAAATTTGTAGAATGCCTGCCTAAGAGATTTTGGGTACATTCACAAAAAACTTTAATGTTTAATGCCTTGTTAAGCAAAATTATCAACATTTATATATTTCAAAAATTTTTGTGTTAAATAGTTTATGAAAAACTAACTGTCAAGGTAATTTTTACAGTTTATAAAGCTATAAAATCTGTTATAGAGTTAACATCTCCATTTTTTTCACTATTTTGTTTTAGGGATGGACGCCCATATATTCAACGAAGACATAGCTCTACCGAAACTAAAGCTATACGACAGAGTGCCTTGGCTAATAAGGAATCAAATTCCTTTCAGGTTCGTTATTAAATTTTTTTTATATATTTTATACTGTAGTTTTTCTTTATTTTAAAGGTGATACCTCGCACTCAACGTCTTCATTCAAATGAGCATCATCCCTTAAAAGAAAACGAATTAATAGCGTTACTAATACCCAAACTAGAGGAAGTTAAACGTAAACAAGACCTTGAAGAGAGAGCACGTTTAGAGGTAATTATTAATTGTTTGATTAATAGAATGATAAGTGATAAATATGAGAAATCTTAGCATTTTCCTGAGGAATCTTTGCCGACAAATGAAAGAATTGCCAGCGATCGAGCATTTGCACAAGCCATACGTGAAAAATTTGCTATCGACGAAGATAACGATCAAGATATACTTGATCAACACGTTTCTCGCGTCTGGAATGACCAAACTCCACATCGCTCTCCTGGTACAATGTCACCCTGCCCACCTTTACCATCCAGAAGGCGTACCACAACACATGACTCAGGCATGTTAAGTGATGGTGCCATGAGTATGAGTGAGTTTTCAAGCAGCTATTAACTTCATTTAATACAATGCAATTTATTATGTTATTTCAGGTGGACACTCGATGAAGCACTCAAAATCAATGCCAGATCATAGTTCCTCAGCAAGGAAGCTAACAAATAAATGGCCTTCCATGAATACAGATAGTGGCATAAGCCTATTCTCAGCTGATACTCTTATGAAGTACAAAGACAATAGGTAAAGTTTTCTACTCCGAAATATTTGTTAAATGGTAAATTAATTAATATTTGATTGAAACATAATATAGTTCACGTTCTGGCACGAGTACAGCCTCGAAATTAGAAGAGACAAAAAGAAGACTGGAAGATGAGACCAGACGGTCTCGTCGATATACCCAACAACATATGCTGCCACCAATGCAACAGCAACATCAACCATCAGCCTCATTTAGTAATAGTAGCAGCGGCAGTAGTAGTCTACATCATCAAACGCTCCCGCCTCCATTACCCGCTAAGCCTCAAGAGACGACTACAGTTGTGTTTTCATTTTGTGATGAAGAATATCCATATAGAACTAAAATACCCGGTACCCAACCCACACTAAAGCAATTTAAAGACTATTTACCTAAAAAAGGTCATTTTAGGTAAATTAAATTTAAAATTTTAATAGTGCATTTACATCTACGCCATAAACAGGTTATAAGTTGTTTATCGTGATGAAGTAGTTTCAGAAAGTTGTTTATCCATACAATTCATAAGTATGCAATTCTTATTGGTAATATTGATAATTTATTGACGAAAAAGACTAGGGGAAAAGAAACGAGTACACTCTATGATGTACAGCTAATACGTTTTAGTTTCTCATTCGTAATTGCTACATTTGACACTTACAACAAATATTGAGAAAAAAAACACGAGTTAGTAAACAGAACAATTATTATAAATTTAACAAACCAGAAAAAAGAATCAAATACATTGATTTTTTACTTTAAAAGACAGTCGATTTATGAATTGCCAAAGACAAACTTCTTAACTGTTAAAAATGCCACTGTAAACAACATAGTTCATGAAACTTGTTTATGATTTAAAACTAGTTTAAGAAATGGTAATGTAAATGGACTATAATAAGACAATTTATAATTTTTTTTTATCATTTACATGTGTTTCATTAAAGGTTTTTCTTTAAAACACACTGTGAAGATCCTGACAGTCCGGTGATTCAAGAAGAAATTGTTAATGACAACGATATCCTTCCCTTATTTGAGGGCAAAGTGATGGGTCTTGTTAAACCATCCGATTAATAATAGTGTAAGTATTAAGTTTTTATACATCATCAATATGTAACAAAACTATCCAATAGAAAAACAACAAAAACCTATTAACAATATAAAAATAATTTTTTTACACGATAAGCTTACAAAGTTCATAACGAAAATTGCAAAATATATAATAAGACTAAATACATTTGTTTATCATTTAAATATGAGTGATATTAAACTTTTTATGGAAGTTTTTGTTAAATGGAAGTTTTTGCAATTAATAATGTATAGAATTTTTTTCATTTAACTTTCTGTTCCTTTGATTTGTTTTTGCTTTAAGTATGAGCATACAGTGAACTCTCGATAATATGATCTAATTAAAACAAACCCAGTTCCCTTTAGCGAGATTGTTCATATTTCCGAATGTCAACTAATTTTGCTTTAAACGAAACGTTTTTTCCATAAAAATAACAGTTCCTTATGTTAATTTTTTTATTTATTGCATTAACAGAACAGAAATTCAATCTTTGAAAAACTTAAAGTTATTATGTAAAAATTTCTGTGGTTTTACAGCTGAATGGAATTTAAAAACAAACAGCTAAAGAAATTCCCAAATTATTATGCAGTTGAATCAGACTTAAACCACTTCCTTCTTGAGTTAGATTTTAACATTGTAGATAACGCCCGTTAAAAAACTGCCAAAATAAGCTGTTGATATTTTAGAGGTTTGCACAAGTTCATATTTTACAGTAGTCAATGGAAGGAAGAAAGTGTTCACATTTTTGGATGTTCATATTATCGCGAGTGCACTGTATATGTATATACATACATACTTATGTACTTTGCTTATTTTTTTTCTTGGGCCGGCACTCAGGGATGACCCCTACACATGAGATGCATTGCGCTGGAACTAGGAAATAAGCTTTTGGGAGAAAGCATAGAGGGAGTAGTGTTTTTTTGGCTTTTGATTTAAATTTTCCCACGTCAAAAGTGACAGGAAAGACCTCTACGGGTACTCCATTCCACATACGTGCTGTACGGCCAAAAAACGAATTCTTAGAGAATGTATTTAAATAGAACTGCTGCATAAGTTTATACACTTTTTGGTGCTGTTTCTCTAACACGAGTAGTACTTGTCTGCAATAAATTTTAATTAAAACCACTCAAAATTGTTAGTGATTTTCTCTATAAATTTTGTACAGACAAGTACTACTTGTGTTAGAGTAACAGGACCTTAATTTGCTATATGTTTTTTTTTTTTTATCTAGGACCAGCAGTCAGGAGATCTCCTACACATGCGAAGCATTGTGATGGGAACTATAGGAAAGGGATAGTAGGAGAAACGACAGGAGGTGAAGCTTAATGAATTATTTTGCAGCTCTGCTTTCGCTCGTTCTTTTAGTTTTTTATACTCGTAGCAGTGCTGAGGAGCTTCGGTTTAGTAGCCATTTTTATTATTATTTTACTTCGCCGGTGCTACACAATACCGACGAAGGAGGGCGTTCTGATGTGATTGTGGATTGCTATCAGCTGAAGCCGGTATTGTTCAGTGACCAGTGACTATGCCTTCGCCACTGAAACCTTCCGACAACAACTAACACACAAAGACAAATGCTGAGAGGGGAGAGACGTATGTAATCTTCTCACATACACAATACACAAATATGTATAACAAAAAGAGCAGACAAAATGTAAACAAACACGAAATATGCACAATGTTGGCACTTTTTATTATTCCCCAACAAAAAAAAGTGAATGCGTTCGCTATGGTATTTTCATGACTTCTTAACACTTCCTTATTTGAATTCATTTTTAATGACATCTGATGACAATGTTAACAGGAATATCCCTTTTTAACTCATGGAAAACACATTCAGCTCTGCCGATTAATTTATATGAATTAACTACGCAGCTGTAATTATAATTTAAATAAATTTTTAAATATGTTACAGGAACTCAATGCTTAAACGTAACAAAATGATGGAACATTCATTGGCTCTAAGCATTCATTTAAATGACGTGTTGTTTTGTTAAATGTGAACACATGCTCGCCAATGACGCCTTTATTTTAAAATATGCGCTCCTGTTGGTAAAGTGCGATAAGTTTTTTCTATTCGCTTAAATTCTATTTCAATCTATTAACCTTTTTAATTTATATTAGTCAGAATCTATTGTTGCTAGTCTTGTTTAATGTAAAAAAAATGGAAAGATTACCAAACAGATATTTAGATTTTGAGGAATAATTCATGTTTCGCTTAATGGGTAAAAAATGTATTTAGTTAATTAAACAATATGTAAAATATTTATTACTATATTTTTTTATATTATATAAAAACTAAGAACGAGATATATTTTGTCAACGAATAAAATGGAATCATTGTAATTGATTGACGTTTAGATTAAAAATTATATTTTTTTTCTAAGCCATATTTATAATCAAAAAAATTAAGAATCTATGTGTTTTACATTATTCCTTCTCTTAATTGTTATTATTATAATTAATTGATTAATTTCAAAGCAGTTGAGTATTTTTATTATTAATCTAGCAGTAATAATAACAATAATTTAAAACGTTAACTTAAGGACTGCCTGCAATAAATACAAAAAGTGTGATTTTAAATTTTTTTACATTATTTTATTCCCAATTTAAGAAATAATATTCAGTTTGTTTATAATTTGCATAATTCTCTTCACATTTAAATAATTTAAATATAAAATTAATTGTTTTAGTTGAAATATGTTCTTATAGAATTTTAAATGTGTCATTTTGAATTCATAGTAATTGTAATAAAATAGATATAAACATATATTTTTACTTACTATAGAACAAAATCCGATAACAATATTTTTTAAACGCAGTATATAAAAAACTTGAATTGAATTGTATATTAAATTATAATAATAATACTAATTTTCTACAATAAATTATATTTAATATTTATTTGGTGTAGAAGCTTTGCGTCTCCAGTTCTATTTTAAAACTGATAATTCTTTAATTCTCGACTAAATTTGTAATTCCTTATGAAAACGAAATAAGTGCTAAAATAAGCATCATATCATATCATATTATATGAAATACGAAGGATTGGGAAAGTACTCTTTATTTATGAACAACAATCATTCACATCAGTTGATATTCTACCGAAGGGCGAATTCAGAAAACTTGCTTTTGAATGTTTTTTGTGAAAGTTAATAAACTTGCTTACATTAGTGTCATTTCTCTCATAATCAGTTTTCCAATCCCATTTATAAATTCTTCCAATATTACAAATGTAAAATCACGCGAAAACCGGTTAATGTATTTCAATGAAACTTAGTGGACGGAAATAATTGGTCCAGATTAAAATATAGGGTACCTCTGCGGAATTATCCAACCGATTTTGAATGTAGAAGCACACATTATTTATAAATTTATAAATAAATATTTTAAAATATATTAGTTTTTATTTTTCCTGGACCGGCACTCAGGAGATGATCCCTAGACATGCTGTGCATTGTGCCGGAACTAGGAAATAAGGTTTTGGGAGAAAGGATAGAGGGAGTAGTGTTTATTGACATTCGACATGAATCTTCTCACGTGAAAAGTGACAGGAAAGACCTCTGCGGGTAGTCCATTCCAATTATGTGCTGTTCGGCCAAAAACCGAATATTCTCTGTAATGCGTAGTGCGGTTCGCTTCCAAGTTGACCACAAGTTCTCTGATTTCATCAGAACACATCCCATTGTAGTAACGATAGAAACAAACGAAACGAATATTTGTGCGCAGTGTAGAAAGTTTGCAAAAACATAAGGGTTTTCTACTGTAAAAAGTGTCGCCTAATTAACAAAAATTGCCCTTTACGAGTTTGCACTCGTAATTAAAATTTTTTTTATGCTACATTTTACCCCCTTATGCAAAAACGATTGTTAAAGTTAAAATGTACGCTATAAGAGGTTTCCCCATACAAAATTCCTGCTTCAAGCAAACATTCATTTTAACAATCGTTTTTGCATAAAGGGATGAATATTGTTCTACAAAATATATTAGGGGGAACCACGATGGCGGTTGTGAAACTTTGCATTTTACCAACTTCGTATGCATACTGGAATAGTTCGTGAGCGTACCTTTTACAATACATTGTATTATTGTGAAAAATAGTATAATTTTCTAAAATTATACATTATATTATTGTATATATGTATGTATATTACGGCAACTCAATAAAAAGTGTGGCGTCGCTTTATATATTTATTTTATATGTACGTATTTTATTAATTTTTTTTTCTGCAATACAATTTTAGCTAATACTTTTAATTTTTTACAATTAAAAATATGGCGGTTGATATGTCCGTATTTTTTCCCGTTAATGTAATCTTGAAGCCTTTTAACGATAATTTCTTAACTGAAATCAAATTTCCATTCAAAAATCGACGGTATTAACGACTGCAGCATCTTTTTGATTCAACATTTTTAATTTCCAGTCGAAAAGGTGACTGAGATAAACTCCATCACCATTTACTTAAGTTTATTAATTCATTGCTGCAAATATGTTAAGTTGCACCTGAGTAGAGTACCAACACGTTATTTTCGCCATTTATAACAAAACACAAATTATTCTCTTCATTTTCAGCTACCTCAGCTTGCTTTAGTTTATTAATTTTCAGCAATTTTTCCGTATGTGACCAATAAATAGAAGGTAAACTGCGAAGTAACATTGAAATTAACCGAGATTTCTTCACAAAACTATTGCAATTTACAAAAAAGTAGTTTAATGTTGGTAATAAGTATGTTTATATTGTCAACAATCATCCTCATTACTCTAACTTTGTTGCTAATAGACAAGAGCAACATCTAACATCTACCATGAATTTACCAACATGTTTACATATTCTCATAACAAATATACGACGCTAAAAATTAACATCTTTCTACATCTACATCATGGTTTTTCGATAATATTAGTGCCCTCACCAAAGAATTGAAAAATATTTACGTTGGCAGCACCAAGAAATTTTATTTATAATGATGTTTTAAATCATAATAATAAATATAAATTCATTTATTATATCGGAACTGTTATAGAACCCACGTCGGTTTTGCAAACCATTATTGGTTTCAATTGTCATGAAACCAAGTCGGTTTTGTTATTTTCGAATGCAAATAAAACTAATATTCGAATCAGCTGTTCTATATTTTTGCGCATTTGTTTAAGAAAATTAAAAATTTTTAAATTATGGTATTTGCTCTAAAATATTATTTTTTGTTAAAAAACACAAATTATGGAAAATAAAATAAGAAGTGGTAAACAAATGAAATAAATTCTATCGTTGTATAATTTATGAACATTTGTAGTTCACATTTGTGTAAATTTGTTTTATTTTTCTGTAAATCAAAGTGAATAAATTGGAAATATAAAAAATTGTTTGTCAACCAACTTTCAACGTCTATATATTTTTCCATAAACTCGATGAATATCGTATTTTGAGTACCATTTTTATGTTTGCTCCTATTGAGAATAAAAATATGAAAATACCATTTTTTTAGGAATTTATAAACTTTAATTTACTTACATCTTCGCAAAAAATTTATCTATTGAAAATGCAGCTGTTACCTACTCTATTTATTTCCAATAAGAAAACGACAGCTACCATCTGTTTTGTTTATTTTCAAAAACAAACCCGATACCATTGGTTGCTGTGATACTTAAAACCGACATTAATTCTAGTTCGAACATAAAACCGATAACATTGGATTTCATAACACCAAATACTTTTTTTTGTCGGTTTCAAATCCAATTCCTAAAAGATTGGTTTCTATGACATCCCTCTATAATTTATTTTATTTTTATTAACAAAATTTACCCATGAGTGTTTTATCTTTTGTAATTTTAGATGATTAGATGTTAGATGTTGTCAATGTAAACGATGCGTTTCACCGAGATATGTGTGAGTAGTGTAAAAATCGTAAAAGGGTTGATTTGTAATACGAAATACTTCATTTTCATTAACAACTAAACTAATCAAAAAAGCCGTCGAAATTTCACTAGGTTCTGCAGGGACTTATTTTCCATTCCATCCCACAGCTTTTCCTTATTAAGCAATAATTTCATAATTCTCACGACTGAGTTTCGTAATTAAAAATTTCGGACAAGCCATTTCACACAAAAGAATAAATTAATTAAAAATAAAAAAAATATCAGTACCACTATTTGTTACACAGGGAGAGTTCGGCAAAATATGTTATATTTAATACACACGAATCTTAAAATCGAAAAGCATAGAAAAAGATTTCGATTCAATATTAAATTAATTACTAAGGTGGCCGCACTACCGCTTTAACTGGCGTTAGTCTGTATGTGCTTTGTGGCATAAAGTTTCTGAGAAATATTTTCACTCAAAATATTTAAGCACAAATAATGCAGGCAAGTCTAAAATACCCCTCGACTTGGTGAAATTAAATGGAAAACAAAAACAAAATGGCACAAATGTGAAATATTTTTGTTTATCATACAAAATTTATCACTTTTAAAAAAATAGAGAAACGCGTTCGATTTCTCGCGTTTATTTTATTTTCGAAATGTATAAAACAAAAACAATATTTGAAATTTTATTTTTTGTTTTAATGGAAACTTTCAGTTCTTCGGCGCGTATTTTAGAATAGCCATAAATATTTTTTTAATAAAATACCAATTGCAATAAAATTACTCAAATTAAATTGCTTATCACTTTTTGTTAATAATATAAACTGTTAAACAAATGTGTTTGCATAGAATTTTGACATTTTATGTCGCAAACTTAAGCAGAGAAAAAAATAATTACCTGACGTATCGATGCCACCTGGTTTAATTGCATTATGGTTGGACATGTTTTTATGAGCTCGGCGATTTTTGTTTTACTTATTATAACAATCGAACTCTCCAAACCCGCGAAATATTGCATCCGGTGTGTTTAAGTTTGTATTTCTCTGTTACTGAATTATCGACGCTATCACATCAACTCTGTATCGGAACACATAATAATAAACAATACACATACTATATAATTTTCAACAATAGTAGTATCAGAAAAAAATAAAACAATATTTAAATTAATTTAAGTCTGTACAAAACAAATACATTTAAACTAAAAATATAAATAAATTACTGGATATCCAAGCTACATAGGTATATAAAAACATATGGGAATCGGTTGATCTGTTTGAGCCTGATACTTTCCGCTAAGCTTAACACAAATGGGTATCGAAAATGGACTTGACAAGAAGTTATGGAGTACTTAAAAACAAACACTTTTTTTTCGCAATTTTTCGACATCGATATCTCTCGAATTGCGGTATCCGATACATTTTTTAAATCTATAAAAATCAGTAAATATCTAAAATCGATGTGACGAAACGTTTTCGAGGTATTAGAAGAAAAAAAAGATTTCCAAATTTTTCTTCAACGATATTTATGATTTTAGCAATCAATATCTCTGTTTGAGGTTAAGAGCTAGTTAGATTTTGAACTTAATCGGGTTAAGCTGGCTTTACACTACCTGAAATTTGGTCTGATTTAAGAATATGACATTTGAAACTCATATTATATATTAGATTAAAATAGAACTGGTACTATGTTCAACTGAGCTAAGAGGAAAAATTAAAAATTTTATATTAAACACGATATTCCACTTTTACATATTGAAATCAGATGAAGAGTCAGGCAGTGCAATGGCAGCTATAGTAGTTTAAAATTTATTTTAAAAAATATATTTATTTTCGAAAATTTCGAATCTACCACACAGAATCGTCTTATTATCTCACGATATCTAACTGAGCTCATCTTATCTTATATCTTTCGAATGCGACGAATTTGGTTCTGATCCGTTGACCCGTTCTTAAGTAATGATATTTATATATATATATATATATATATATAAATATATATATATATACACAGACATCCATTCTGGCAACATTGCTAAAATGATCACAATCGAGTCCCAGGACCTCAAACCGTCGAAATGTCCGGGAAGTTAAAAAAAAGAATATATAGAAATTTATATAATGGCAATGCTAGAAACGATGACAATTTTGTAACAAATATTTATGTAACAAAAAACAAAACATAATATAGGTGTGAAGCTTACAATTACTATCATTGCTCGTATATTATTGAATTCTTACTAACATTATGTACTACTACTCATTCTGATTATTTGAAATTGCAAACAAATTATATAATTTATCACAAAACGTATGTATGTATGTATTTATGTACATATATGTATTGACATATGAAAATTAATATTATTAAAATTATTATTTATATTGTATTTACACATGCAACAACAACAACACAAAATATTTTTTACATAATGATATTTTTTTAAGAGAATTTGCCATCTTAACTTTTATAAAAAATAAAACAAGAACAACATTACATTTACATAATAATGAACAATTTTATTTAAAATAAAATAAAAAATAAAAAGAAATCAAAATAATTTTAAAGAAAAAATAAATAAAAATATAATTTACTTTCGTTTTACTTGCTGTGGGTGCAAAACGCACTATTTTAACATTCCTCATAAAGGTTATTAGAAAACGAAATTATTCATGTGAATTATTGTATTCAATTGATTAAAGGATTCATTAGATTACCGATTAAATCGGTTATTTTGTATCGATTAACCGTTTAAATGGAATTTTAAACCTTTTATACTATTAATTTAATTATGAGTTAGAGTACGTCGGAACAACAGAACAGACTTCTAACCAGTGTTGCCAGGAGGGAGAAAAAAAGCTAAATCGGATTTTTAAAAATGCTAATACTATATTCACACGGCAATAAGAACCACTTGGTTCGCTCCCTGAACCACAATTGCTAACCATGGTGTTCACACGACTGTTCTTGGTACATGTAGGCATTTCGTTTTCTTAATTTTTTTTTTATGTGTAAACACGGTAGGGGGTAAAAATCTTTTTCACAATACAATCACAAATTTTGAGTAAGTTTGTAATAACGATAACGCGGTGTGAGCTGTGTATGAGTGTATTAGAGTAATCATACGGACAACAAGAAGTACAGAGAAACTTAGCAGCTGCATAGAAATACACTAACACCATCTAGTGCGCAATAGTAGTAGTAGTAGCTACTAATTTTCTATTACTAGATGTTTACATAACTACCAAGATAATTTGTTATCAGAGATAATCACCCTCATCACGTATGTCGTAGTCGAATTGTGACAACAGTCGTAGTCGAACCCGAATTTACTTTTAATTGGAATCATGTAAGACTTTCGACGTGAGTATTTTTTGTAATAGACTTTTTTTACAAATTGTTTGTGTTATGAGTTACCCTGTCAGAAAAAGATCAACTGTTAGATAAAACCAATATTAATTACTAAAAAAAAAAATTCTCGTGGTCGTGTATTATTTTAAACAAAATGTTAAGCATTGCATTTCTTCGTAAATATTAACGGGAGCATATCCAACACCGAATGTTGGTCCTTCTGGCTCTATGATGGAATCCATTTGCAGTAGTCCTGCGACTGCCTCTTCTAATGGTGTCAATACCTTTTGCCTAAATGGGCCAGCACCAGTTTGACGGTTTTCAACTCTGTTGTGTACGAGTTTCTTTTTAATACTTGTCTTCATATCTGCCCAAACCTTCATCCATCCTTCGGTTTCGCGAGTAGGAGGACCAATGCTATTTAATTTTGTTCTTATTTCGTTCCATTGGTCCTTTATAATAGCCCTCTCGCTGTTCTTATGGTACCCTTTTGCCATGTTTGGATTTTCTACCATTAAATCGACCAGCCTTTCAAATTGTTTAGGAGTTGTAATTTTTAACCTAAATTATGAAGTAAAACACTTTTATAATAAAAACATTTGTTACAATTAATAAAAAGTTCTTACTTTTTATTGAGATCCATTTTTTACTGGCTTTTTTAACTTTTTTTTCTTTTAATACAATGTTCTCACAAGCAAAATTGACTACGAATATTTTACTCGAATTTCACAAGAAAAAACGGCATACAAAATACTTACATTTGTAATAGATCGTCGGCAGAGTCGCATTTCTGTCGTAAATCGACATCAATGATGCCATATTCATAAAGTTACAAAGATTCGACGTGAGTACGACTTACATGATCAGGGTGAATACTAATTTCTTCGTGGTTCGTACTTGGAACATGGTATAATAGCCCAAATAAAAAATCTTAAAAAAGGATAAAAATTTTTTATTCATAATTTAACGCTTACTATTAATAAAAAATGCATAAAACTAGTGAAAACTTATTCAGGGCTGCCAGAGAAACCAATCTTATCAGAATTGGATTTGAAACCGACAAAAAAATAATTTGGTATCATGAAGTCCAATATTGCCGGCTTTATGTTCGAACTATTTTCAATAGATAAATATTTTGCGAACATGTAAGTAAATTATAGTTTATAAATTCCTAAAAAAATGGTATTTTCATATTTTTATTCTCAATAAGGGAAAACATAAAAAAGGTACTCAAAATTCGATATTCATCGAGTTTATGGAAGAATATCCAGACGTTGGAAGGGGGTTCACAAACGCGATAAGCCAATAGCACATTACCTTTGGGAGCAGTTGGCTGAATCGCTAAACAGCCCAGGTCCACCGGAAAAGGATGTTAACGGATGGAAAAAGTTAAACAGTACGTCATATTTTATTGCTATATTGTGTTGTTTTATACATGTGTGGACTGAATGGAAAAGCGAGTTGAAGAAAAAGCTGCTGAAAGACCGTTTTCCTATTTTCAGCTCTCTAGAAAAAGAAAAACGCAAAAGTCTTCTTATCTTTTCCGCACGAGTTGTAGTTGTAAATGAAACAACATTTTGTTCTTAGATTTATTCAACTTTGCTCTTAAGACTAACTTATTATAAGTTTTTATTTTCCATTGAGACTTTAGCAAAATTCTGTTTTAGTGCTTGAAATGCTTACCAGGCAAAACCCCTGTGTATGTGGGTGGTCGTAGAATCACATATGTAACTAATCCCCTAAATATTATATCAGATTATGTATGTCCTTTATATTTTCGAAATGTCCTAATAAAATTTTATTAAAGGTTAGTTTCTGTTTAATTCTATGCTTTCCCTATTATTACAATCAAGATGTATTGAATGAATTTATGTCTGCCTTGCGTTAATAATCCAAATTGTGTCGTCAGTTAGCGTTTCTATTCTAGTGTTTGGATAATTTTTCCTGTTCGTACGTATAATTAATGCCATCTATTTCCATTACAAGTTCTTTATTTTGGTCCATTTAGAGTTGTGTTTCATTTGGTAGTGGTATAATCAGTTTCACAGTAGTACGAATATAGCTCTCTGGTATTTTTATAGCCAATACTATTGTGTTGTTGTCGTGGTTTAGCACCTCCAACTTTAAGAGCTTTAGTTTTTAGGAATATAGGAAGAGGATATTATTATTTTTTATTTCCTCAGGTGTGAGTATTGAAGGATGTAATATATTATACTTTGTGGATGCTATGTTATCTGGAATCTGATTAATCCTTTCTTCCAAAATTTGTAATTTTATAATGAGGCTATGGAATTGTAATTCATGAAATACCTGATCGTACTTTTTTTTTATCTGGGACCAGCACTCAGGAGATGACTCCTACACATGCGAGGCATTGTGCTGGAACTAAAGGAAAGGGATAGTAGGAGAAACGACAGGAGGTGAAGCTTAATTAATTATTTTACAGCTCTGCTTTCGCACGTTCTTTGTTTATACTCGTAGCAGTGCTGAAACTTCGGTTTAGTAGCCATTTTTATTATTATTTTACTTCACCGGTGCTACACAATACCGACGAAGGAGGGCGTTCTGATGTGATTGTGGATTGCTATCAGCTGAAGCCGGTATTGTTCCGTGACCAGTGACTATGCGTTCGCCACTCAAACCTTCCGACAACAAGTGACACACACATCAGAAAAATGCGAGATGTTTATTTTTATTTTAAAATTTTAATCTGAAATTGGGTTTGAACCCAGGTCTGTTTTTGGTTTAGTAGTCAACGTGCAGACTACCATCCATCGTGCCATCGCTATGCTATTGATAGCGTTTTCTTCTCTAAATCTGTCTTCGTATATACTATTTTTGAGTAAGGTACTACTCTGTTAAAATATTCGTTAATAGTTATCTGCTTATTGGTTGTGATTATTACCACCAGTCACTTTTAAATGCCTAAGTATATTCTCTTGATCTTCATCGTCCATAAGTCCAAACAATCACTTTTGTGCGGATCCCACCAAATTTAAAAGGCCTTGTTTAACCGATTCCCGGCCATTGTACTCGCTTGAGTACAGAAAAAAGGCAATATTTAAGTACGTATAAATTTGTTTGCAAAAAAAATTATACAATGTTTCTTCTGCTTTTGCATTTGTCACATTGTGCTTTAAAACACACATAAAAAATATTTTGAAAAATATACCGTTATTGCTTTTTTTTTGCTTGTTTTTGTGTATCACTTTATCATATTTGTGATTTTTACCTAGGTCAGTAACAACTGAACTGCGTAGAGTAAATACTGCTTCGTCCAGATAAGAGTTTCTTATAGTTTTCTGTAGAAGAGTGATTGTGTGTACGATAAAAAGAAAGTTACAGGACAAAAATTGTTTTTTGGACAACCTATGTGAGTAACAAAATCGGTGTACCCAATCGAGTACAATGGCTTGATATGTATAAATTTTTTAGAATTTTCCTTGGACCAAAATGGAATTTACAGCTATCAAACCGTCAAGTTTTTATGGTAAAGCTTTTACAAATTTAAGCATGGCTCTTGATTTTGTGGGTAGAGGTTCCACCAGATACGGACTATAACACAGACGAAGAGGAGGGTAATGCTGATGATATTCTTTTTGATCGTATGCCAAATGATGTACCAGGTGAAGTCGAAGTATTTTTCGGCAGCGATAGCGAAGATGATATTCCACTTGAACAGTTGCGACAGACAATGATGTCTTCAAAATCAAGCGAATTTGCTTCTAAGTGGACAAAGAGACCTTGTGATATTCAAATGCATCAAACCAATTTTTTTTCGGACAATGAGCTCAATATGATCGCAGAGTTAAGTGGAAAATCGCCGGTTGAGGTTTTTGAAGTCTTATTTGATGAAAAAGTGGTTAATTTAATCGTTGAGCAAACTTGTATTTATGCGTCACAAGCTAACGCGCACAATTTCTCCTTCAACGCAGAAGACTTGAAAGTATTTTATTATACAGTGGTTATCACTCAATGCCTAGAGAGGATATGTATTGGCTATACCCAGAAATCGAATATTTCGAAACGGTCGCTGGCTCCTGGTGTTGCATTTAGTGGTGAAAACCACTTTCCTAAGAGGGTAAAAAATCAGTTACGATGTCGTGAATGTCATAACAGAATAAGATGGTTATGTAAACAATGCAATGTTGCTCTATGTGTTGAAAAAGTATGCTTTAAAAATTTTCATACCTTAAAAAAATAGCATACTCATGACGCCACTGTACTCGCCCGAGTACAGCTCTAAAAGTACACTTCCAAATATTTTTTTTAAAATTTTTTGTTTTTTCTATATATCTTAATTGTATTTAAGTTTAAAAAATAAATGAGTTACAATATTTTTTTATGTGTAATGATCTTGGCGTTTAATGGGTTAATGCGATTTCGGTTTGGGATTATTGACTAACTTGGACTTAACAATTTTAATTTCATTTATTATTACATTTTTATATTCTTCGTTGATTGAACCAATGCTTTTCTCCAGGTGGAACAGTATAATATGAATTCCTTTTAGTTTAATAACGTGCAATATAAATTTTGTTTCATTAACAATCTCCGTCTCAAACATGTTGATTGCACCATAGCCGTCCTCATTCGTCAACGAATGTAACAGTTCATCCCGTCACAATAGAAATATTATCGTGCATGTCTGAAAATTTTAAAGGTCTTTTAATACATAATAACATTCCTATAGTTTTTAATGAAGCAATGTTGGGTGTTTTCAGAATATTTTTCCCTATCTCTGTTAGCATTGTTTATTCTCTTTCCTTTATGCTTAACCTTATTATTGTAAAAAACCGTACATGCTTAGAACAAATAATTTCCATATAAATACAAGGTCTGTTCACACAATGTGCATTTTTTTGTTTTTATTCATCAATATCCATTTTGTCCCCTTCAAAGTAATCCCCCTCATCCTCAATCCATCTGTATCCTCAAGCACTTCTGAAATGCGCTTTTTGGTATGACCAAAAGCTCGTTTTTCGATTTTGAGTTGACGCTTACCTTTCATTAGTCTCTTCAGTTTTGGGGATAGGAAAAACTTGCAGGGAGCCAAATCTGGTTGTTTTTCGCCAAAAAAAATTACGAACAAGTGTTGATGTGTGAGCTGGTGCATTATCGTGATTCAGAATCCATGATTTGTTTTCCACAATTCCGATCGTTTGAGCCGTATTGCTTTACGCAAACGTTGCATAACTTCCTTGTAGTATTCCTTATTAACCGTACGATATTTTGGCAAGAACTAATGACGCACCACGCCATTGTAATCGAAGAAAACAAAATTCTCGTTTTCTTTTCAACAAGCCTCGTATGTGTGTGTATGAAATAATTTAATAGACATAAGCTAAAACCGTACATGTTTAGAACAAATAATTTCCATATAAATATATGTTAGGTATATACAATTTTTGGTATTTTGTTGGTTATTTTCTTCATATTTTCTAAAATATTAATTTTAGTAAAGAACATTCTTTTAGGGTAATGTTGTTGACTAGAAGGGCTAAAATATTGTCACACATCATATTCTTTTAAAGTGTTTTTTTTTTTAAAGATAGTCATATGCAAATAAATTGCATTTGCAAAAATGGGCTTGAAGGCCAACTTTGAGGGGGCGGACGCACCCACTAAAACAGAACTTATCGCCATGAAATTGTTTTGTATTATTTTTTCATAAAACTGAACCGATTTGGGCGGATAGAATATAAGAAATCAAAAAAAAATGCTCTTTACAAGTAACGGCCACGCTAGTCTACACTTTATGGTGCTGTGCTGTAAGTTATTATAATGATAAATGGCTTTGTTTATCTGTTTTATAATTGTATTTTCTCATCGATATTTAAGGTTCTAATTTTCTCAGTTATTGTGTTGTTCAACCTTTCGGCATCTGCATTGCCAGTATGGCTATTTGGTTTCATAAACTGAAAACCAATACATTCTTTACCAAAAAATATTTGACGTTAGCGTTATTACATCGGCTACAAATTTTCCTATTTTGCTCTTTATAGAGAGAAATACTTGTATTTTGGAAAATAAAGTTCTGCTATCCATGTCCATCAACAGAAAACATATTGCATATTTTGAAAATTTATCAATAAATATTATTACGTATCTATATGGACTATTTCATTATTGCTTTTCGGTGTTTCTGTCGCAAAATCACATATGTAACTCGCGCTCTTCTGACAGCAATTATGCAATTACGGCAGTGCTCATTTTATTATATTTATAGATAGATATTTAAGTTTTTAATTGTTTAAACAACAATTCTTTATATTTTCAAAAATTCACTATCATTTTCACAAAACAACAAATTTACACAAATATAAAGAAATAATACAAGCATAGAATTTATTTCATTTGTTAACTGTGTTATCACTTCTTATTTTATTATCTAAAATTAGTTTTTTATTGAAAACAGAAATTTTAGCAATAGTTTAGAGCAAAGGCCATAATTTTAAAACAAAATAATTGTACCAAAGCAGTAAACAAATGGGCGAAAACAAGAAACTGCTAATTCAAATATTGCCTTTATTTGCATTCGAAAATAACAAAACCGACTTGTTTTCATGACACGAAATGAAACCAATATTGGTTTTGCAAATCCGATAATTATTTTCACTATCATCTTCGTTGAGTAACATTTTTGTAATAATATGCAGCTATTGATTGCTCGATAGCAATAAATTGGAATATTATTAATTGTATTGTCAGGGTGCGGCGATTTCTACTTATTATGTTATCGGCATACTGCTCTAAATCTAGTTTTTAAGTTGTTATAATTTGATTCATTTTGACTTTAAAATATTTATTTTAATTGTTAGAATAAAAAGAATTTTTTTAGTTGAAGAATAAATTTATGTTATAAATAAACTAGCATCTCTCCCATCCTCAAAATATTTTAAACAATATGCAGGAAAAATTATGGAAATCGATCCACCAGTTCTACCGTGATACGCTTAGCAACGAACAGCATTTAAGTTTTAATCATAGGCCGAAACGTTCAAACCGATTTTAATGAAATTTAGAACGTAGATAGATCTGCATCTACCATTCCTGTTCGGCGGATATCCGAAAGCTTCACTCACCACAAGATTTTTAAAAGAATCAAAAAATGTATTCACAAATTTTTACTTTTTAATGAGAAAACGAATTCTCCTCTTTATTAAAATAAAAAATATGATTATAAATCCTTATTACTTTATTACAAATTACAATTTTTTAAGAAAACAGTATCAAATCAAAATACAACAAAATTTAAATAAAACAATTTGATTATTTTTAAATTCATAATGAAAGATGAAATTTTTATTTCTTATTTTTATTTCTGGATATTGAATTTATGTTGAGTGGTAGTTTTTCTTCCTCGGCATGTTCATCGGCAATGGCAGTGTATGAAAATATAAAAGAAAATTAATTAATTCGTTTTATAATTTACTGCCTGGCCTCCACGACGTTGGAAGAATTTTTTCATTCGTACAAATACATTGGAAATAAATACAAATTCCAAAATATTGTTTTTATATTTTGAATGTAATTGAACGAATGAAAAAATTCTTTCGATATCGGCTAGTTAAATTCTTAAATATTGGAATTTCTCATTTGGTTAATTGAATTTATTTAAATATTAATAACACCAAAAAGAGACATTTAATAAAACAAGAAGAAAAATATATAAGCACAGCAAATGAATCGCAGGTTTTAATTTGGTTGGCTCATGATGGTATTACAATAAACCAGTGTATTCCAAATCTTCATTTTCTGTGCACAATTGTGCTACAAACACAATAAAAAAAAGTCACACCGACGCTTGTTCTCTTCTATTTCAGTTTGATTTCAGTCGTTAAGTCCCCGTCCATATTGTGAAACATTTGCTGCAAAATTTTTTTGAATTCTCTTTTGAAGCTTCTGCAGTGTCCATACATGAAACTTATGCTTCATGTTTCGTATTTTTTATTCCTCCCTTCTATCTTCTTTCTTTAATTTTTTTTGACATTTCTCAATACCGAATGTAAATATAAAATAACTACCCTGCGATAGAAGGTGTGAATATTTTTTTTTTGATACACATTTGAAGCACAAGGTATAATTTGAAGCAAAATGGACGCTAAGAAGAAAAATTATATAATAATTTTTATATAATTTTATATTTTTTTTTTTAAATTTTTGATTATATTTCACAAAAAATTAACAATAAAACAGGGTAGCTATTATTATGATAGAAGTTAACAGTATACCAATCGAAAAGAAATAAAATGAAACGTCAAATACACCTCATCTCAAAAGATGCAAATAAGAAATTCAACAAAAGCTGCATGTACATGAAGCAGCGTACATACTTCCACTCCTCTTCCCCTTCTCGTCGACAAACTCAAAAGTTTTGCAGCAAATGTTTCACAATATGGACGGGGACTTATTGAGTCATAGAATACTAGAATATTTTGTGAATTGAGTGTTAACGAGTGCACATGTGCGGATGCTTACTGCTTTTTTGCAGCTTTATTGTTTTTTCAGCTTTGATTAAATTTCAAAATAAACCAGCAAACAAAATAAAGGGTGGTTAAATTTCAAGGGCCGATGTTGATTTTGAATAAAACACAAACTATTTAGGAAATTATTGTAATTTTATTTTATTATGATATATTGGTATTACTCAATTATGTATGGAACAAAATATCGGCCAAATGGGCGCCGCGACCACGGCGGCACACCTCCATCCGATGGTCCAAATTTTCGATGACCCTGAGGCATAATGGAGGTTCTATGCCGTTAATGTGCCGAATTATCTCATCCTTTAGCTCTTGAATTGTTGCTGGCTTATCGACGTACACCTTTTCTTTCAAATAACCCCAAAGAAAAAAGTCCAACGGTGTCAAATCACATGATCTTGGCGGCCAATTGACATCGCCATTACGTGAGATAACACGGCCATTGAATTTGTTGCGCAAAAGAGCCATTGTTTCGTTAGCTGTGTGGCAAGTGGCACCGTCCTGCTGAAACCACATATCGTCCACATCCATATCTTCCAATTCGGGCCATAAAAAGTTCGTTATCATCTCACGATAGCGAACACCATTCACAGTAACTGCCTGACCGGCCTCATTTTGGAAAAAATACGGCCCGATGATGCCGCCAGCCCATAAACCGCACCAAACAGTCACTCTTTGTGGGTGCATTGGTTTTTCGACAATCACTCTTGGATTCTCATTCGCCCAAATGCGGCAATTCTGTTTATTGACGAATCCACTGAGGTGAAAATGTGCCTCATCACTGAAGATGATTTTCTTCGAAAATTGATCATCCACTGTTGCCGTGGTCTCGGCGCCCATTTGGCCGATATTTTGTTCCATACATAATTGAGTAATACCAATATATCATAATAAAATAAAATTACAATAATTTCCTTAATAGTTTGTGTTTTATTCAAAATCAACATCGGCCCTTGAAATTTAACCACCCTTTAGTATAATGGAAGACAGAAATTTTTGTTTTGTCATTAAAAATGCTTTCAATTAAAAGGTATTTTGACCTTTTTCACAAAGAAATAAAAAAAGAGGAAAAACGGAAAATGTTTTTTCTTGAAGTCCATGCTCCGGGAAAAATGGGAATAGAATTCTGGAAAAATCTAAATGATTTCGATTTTCCAGAGTTAAAAAGAAATGCTTTGAAATTGTTATACATTTTTCCTTCTACATATTGCTGCGAACAAATTTTTTGCGACTTAAAATTTATTTGTTCCAAGCAGAGAAATGAATTAAGTTCTTCAAATTTAAAACATATTTTGTTAATAAGAAATTGTTACAAAATCTTAAATTTGGAAAACTTAATTTATAATGCCTAAATACACTTAGTTTTTTAAGTTTTAATTGTAAATTAAACTCTACCAATCAAATACGTGTGAAAAATACGTCTGAGGCATATTTTGTATTTAATTTTATTAACTTTTTCTAAACTTCATTTCCATTTTGCTTTTAAAAGTAAAATTCATTACATTTGCAATGCTTAGTTTTGTGTTTGCTGGGCAATATTATCTTATCCAATACAGACGCATTTCATTTATTGAGAGTTTTGGTTATCAATGCAATAAACCCTCAAATTATAATACCACAGAGAGAAGAAATATAATTTAGGGAAGTTGCTCCACATTAAACAGAGGATTTTAGCTAATAGAAAATTGATTCTAATCTAATTGTTTTTATGGAGCAGCTTTACTACAGTATATTTCTTCAGCAAATCAAAAACAAAAGTCTTACCTGATATCGTCCTTCGGGAAATGATGCAAAGTCTTCCCTGGAGCACATCCCATTATACAGCTTCCACTACTATAATTTAACCTGATTTAAATAACATTTTTAAATAAATTTAAAATATTTTCCATTTTTCTTTCTAACACTTTTTTCATCAATTTTACAATTGAACATAAGCAGCACATTCAACTGCTTTTATTTATAATTACACTTTTTTTTGGTACGTATACTTCCTACCGAACACTTTTTTCTTTTTTTAATATTAATATTTTGGCGAAAAATTATCTAAATACGCCAAAATATTAAAAAATTTGCACATTGTAAGGAATTTTTGTCAATTAAAGTAAAAATTCCGATAAAAACATTGAAAAGGGAAAATTGCAAAAACACACATTTGCTATCCCTTTTCAATCTTTATAGCGAACGGAGATGTTAAATTTTCACGACCCTGTTTTTATGTCGAGTCTATATTAGCCTATGGTTTTAATTATATTGATAGCTGTATAGTTTCCTACGTTCTGGTACTATTTCTTAAAAAATTTATTACCTGCGTGTTCTTTTGGACTCTGATCTACCTACGTTTTAAATTCTATGCAAATCGGTTTGATATTCAAAACAATCATTTAAAAAAATTTCCCGCACCTCCCAATACTGTTGTGCACTTACTGAAAAAAATATTTGTATATCTATATTCGGGATCCAATTTGTATGCAAAATTTTAAAAGAAGCCAACAAAAATAAAACAATGTTTATTCCACATATGGCAACCCTGGTGTCCACTTCCCAAGGGCTCAAAACTTAATGTGAATTGTGACAAACCTGTGTTGAAAATTTCAGCTCCATAGCTCTTACAACTCCGGCGATCATGCGTAACTAACAAACACACAAGCGATTATATATATATACATATATATATATATATATATATATATATATATATATATATACACTAGTGGCACAAACTAAAGCAACTTACCTGGTGTTATACTATTGTCATTGCAATATTGTAAAAAACGAACTTAAGGATTTTTAAGGATTACTATTACAAATCTTTAGGGTTTTAATTTATTAAAAAAATTTTTTTGAAAAAAAAAATATTTTGTTAAAAAGAAATAAAAGAAACATAAAAATACTTCATATTTAGATGGCAAAAACTAAAGCAACTCTTACAAAATTTTTTAAATTTTGCCACATATCTTAATAATTAATCGCATATCCCACAAGTTTTTAAATCGGGTGACTGGGCGGGCCATTTAAGTAAATTAATATTTTCATCTTGAATCCAGGACTTAACATGTTTCGATGTATGTTTTAGATCATTATCGTGCTGAAAGATCCATCCAGCAGGCATTTCCTTTATTGCAAATGGCAACATGACAGTTTCCAAAATATTTTTGTAGAGGTAGCGGTCCATAGTTTCGCTTATTTCATACCGAGGTGCGACTCCATTGAGTGAAAAACATCCCCACACCATTACATTACCAACGCCATGCTTAACAGTTCCCTTACAATACCTCGGATCTAACCGCTTATTTACAGGTCTTCAAACACTTATTTTTTTTGAATCAGATCCTTTCAGGTTAAATTTAGATTCATCGGAAAACAATATTTTTCGCCATTCTTCAACACTCCAGTGTAAATGTGTCTTAGCAAATTCGATTCTCGCCTTACGATTCTTTGGTGAAATAAACGGCTTTTTTGCAACTTTTCTAGAACGCATTCCTGCTTTTAAATCTCTGTCTCGCACTGTTCTTGCTGTAATATTTAAATCTAATTTGTTAGCAATATTTTGCGATGAGACAAACGGATCTTTTTTGTTTTCTCGGATGATCATTTGGTCCTCGTTTTTTTTGGTGGACGTTTTACGTGGTCTTCACTGAACCAGTTGATACAAATTTTTTAATAAGACGACAAATACCCGATTTATTTATGTTGAATCTTTCTGAGAGACTTTTTTGTGTAATTCCACTATTATATTGTTTTATTATTTCATTTTTAATATACGAATTATATTTATTTCTCGCCATTTTTGAAAATATTTCTTTAGCAGCTTCTTTGTCTTTTTTTAGCTTTAAAATTCTAAAATTTTATATTTTTTTTAACATTTGCACAAACTTCAAAAGCAAAAACAAATAACTGCATAAAATAACGGGGAAAAATTAGATATGATTAAAATAGTTTAATTTTTATGAAAGTTTTAAGAACAGTTGCTTAGTTTTTGCCATCCAAATGTGAGTCATTTTTATTTTTTCTTTATTTTTTTTATACTTAAAATGTTTTTTTTTTTAAAGTTATTTGTTTAATTAATATAGTCCTGACACCTCGTAATAGCAATCCTTAAAAATTCGTAAGTTCCCATTTTACAATATAACTTTGAAAATGGTATAATATTAGGTCAGTTGCTTTAGTTTGTGCCACTAGTGTATATATGAGTTTGTATATATAAGTTTGTCATTCCGTGTGTAATTTCTTTAATATTGATTTCTGAAAAAAATATTATATATTTTCAGAAATGTGATGAATAGAGAGGTTTATTGAGTCATATCCGTCTGTCTTGTTGACCACTGAAATCAACTTTCCGGGCAAACTAAACATCCCACAGAATTCGTTTTAGTGTCAATCGGTCAGTAGTAGACCTGAATCGGTTGCTATTTAAATTTATTCGAATCAGTTTAACAGTTTCAGAGCCTAAGAAACACTACCACCTTGTTTTTTGCTTGAAATTTTAGTACAAAAATTTCCATAACTACAAAACGGTTGGATCGATTTCGGTGAAATTTAGTCCGTTTATGTAAATAGGTACAGTGCTTACTCTATATACTTATATATAATTTGATTTGAAGCTAAATATATTTTTAAAAGGACTTAACCGATTTCAAACAAATTTACTACGGTTGTTCAATTAAACATATACATAAATACACATATAAACATTTTAGGCAGTAAAATTTGGTCTGTATAACTGGTTCCAAAAAATAGGACGAATTTCGGTCCACCTAATGTTGAACTCTTTCGATGAAATTTGGTAAAAATGTTCAGATAGGCATACAGGCAAAAAGTTGGTCCATAGTGCTGGGCTCAAGAATAGGTCAAAATATATAGTGGCCTGGACAGCTGGTCGAAATGACTAGATCGAAAATTAGGTAAAAATCCAGTACTACTAAACGACTAAACGGAAATACAGACGAATATGGGATATAAGGTGTAGTGTATATAAAATTCGGCACAGCCGAACATAGCACTCTTACTTGTTTTTTTAAGGTGGTCCAACAGACCAACGTCACTACTTAATGGGGAAAAGTCATCAGTCAAAAACTGGAAGGTTGTCGAAACCAACTAACCGATAAAGGATACATAATAGTTTTATTTATTTATATGCCTTATAACAGCTATAGCATCGCGTGGCCGGCTGAGTTAATAAATATATTTTATTTATTACAACTGACAAATATTTTATATTTACTCTTTGCTTGTGAAAAAGGTATTTGTTTGTGATTAAAAAATTATTAATTTTGAATTAGAACGTGTATAATATAAAAATAACACACGAAAGTGAAGATATAAGAGTTATTACATCATGGTAGAAGTGACGCATTCAAAATTGAGAAGAAAATTTTATAATCCCAATAATTGAAGTATATCGCTCATTGCGGGCTTTGTGGAACATACAATGTAAACAATATTGTGCTTTTTTTATAATAGATAGTTGTGTTTTTTACTCTAAATTGGGCACCCGAGTTACATCCATATCACCCCAATTAACAATAACGGCTGGTAAAGTGTAGGGAAACCTAAAACAGAAGGTTTAGATTACACTTTATTCCCTCATTTTGCCAGACAGCAACGTAAGCATAAAATGTTTACGTTGTTTAGCTTAAGTTCGTTTTAAATATAATAAAGCAAAATAAAAACAAGTAAGAGTGCATTATTCGGCTGTGCCGAACCTTATATACCCTTCACTGGCTCACTTTATTTCTGATATTCGTCTGAATTCCGGATAGTCGTTTAGTAGTGCCGAGTTTTTACCTAATTGTTGCAGATCTTTTTGACCACTATATAACTTCAAACAGCCAACTCATCATGCAAACCAAATTTCACCGTAAATCTACTAAAAACGAATATTGTGATGCATTTGTGGCTTACGCCATTCTTGCGTAATCAGATCTTTGAAACAGAGACTTACACCATCTTCTACTTCCATAAAATCTATGTAATATTTTAGTTTTTCATTTAAATGTATAAAATACTTACAGCACAAAATGCCGGAAGGCTCTTGTTTGAAAGATCCGATCACGTAAGAATAGTGTAAGCCACAAATGCATCAAAATATTAGTTTTTGGTAGCTTTACAGCAAAGAAGACACAATTATTTTTCAAAAAAAGTACGGAGTAAGTGACTTTTTTTCGTCGTACAAACTTGAGATGCTTATTTGTTTCTGGTAAAAATTATGCAAAAATGCATTTTCGACTTTTTTTTTGTGGCTTTCTTCTTTAATGCAACAAATTCTTACTGCCGAATTCATTAAAATTTATTTATATTTTAATTCATTTCATCCATTAAAGTATTAATAAATAAATTTCCAGAAAAATCAATTATTATACATTTTTTACATTCAAAAAAAATTTAATAATAATTCATAAAGCAACAGAAAATTCTGTAATTTGAAAGTTTAGGATATTTAGGTTGCTCAGTTGGCGTATTTTAGTTTTGAATAGTTAGCATCTCTGATAGCACGTATTTGTTTGAACATATTTTTAAAATAAAAACTCACAATCAAGGCCATTGACAAGCATACATACCCCGTCATTTTAGCCATTTCAGCATTTTCACTGTTAGACTGTTCGGCTTAGATGCATATTTATAAAAACAGCAAAAAAGAATGAGGTTTGGCTTGTTAAAAATTGTTTATAAAAACTGGCCATGCTTTATGTTTATGAGTGCTAAGAATGTATTTGTTTTATTAGAACGTATACATATGTGGTAAAACTTCTTTAGATATATTGCTATAAAGGGTTATTATACGACTTTATGTTTATAGCAAGATATTTTTAAAACCTTTCCAATGAAAGGTTTCCGAAATGTAGTAGAAATGTGAATTTCTATATGGAAACTTCGTAGGTCCATAACTCGAAAACTAAGCGTTGCCGGGACTTTTTTCACTTTATTTTTTCTTCTTATTTTTCTATTGACCTATCTAATTCTTTTTTTCAATTTGGCGCGTGGTGGGCCAAAAGTCATGCCTGCGTGTAAAAATTTAATAACTTTTGTTTATTATTTTTTTATTTTTATTTATTTAAATTTAGTAAATGGATATAATCCTTACAGACTAATAACAAGGTACTTATGACTATATTGAATTTATGAATTCAGAAAAACCATGATTTTATGCTTTATAACATTATTATTTAGAGAAAAATCAACAAATTCAGACAAATTATTAAATTGTCGGCATAACCTCGTAAAAGGATCAGCCATAGCATAATTAGATCTACAAAAGTTAATACCAAGAGGATTATAATGACGAATACTACGACAAGGTGCACTAAATTTAACAGAATTTAACAGAAATTCGGAGCAAATATTACCATTGATAAGATTTATCATAAAAGACACATTTAACATTGTACGACGACTTTTGAGAGTAGGTAGTTTTATTAATGCTAATCTACTCGTATAGGAAGGCAAATTTGTTGAGGAGCTCCATCGAAGGCCACGTAAACAGAATAACAAAAATTGTTTTTGCACAGATTCAATACGAATATTATGAAAGTTGTAGTGAGGATCCCATATGATTGATCCGTATTCTAAAATAGGTCTAACTACCGACACATACAGCTGTTTTGTAATGTAAGGGTCAGAAAACTATTTAGCCCAGCGCTTTATAAAGGCAAGGAGTACAGCCAAAGTAATATGAGAAGAAAATTTTAGCTTAGAAACCAGTAAAATTCCAAGATCAAGAAATGAATCAACTAACTCCAACTGATGATCTCCCAATGAGTAGTTAGCTGCAATTGGGTTACTTCTGGAAAAGCACATGCATTTACATTTCTTTAAATTCAGCTCCATCATGTTATGTCTGCACCATACAAAAAAGTTGTCGAGATCATTCTGAAGATAAACGTGGTCGATAAAATTATTAAAAGAATAAAAAATTATAACATCGTCAGCGTACATTAGTATATTGGCGAAGTTGATAACATTAGGAAGATCGTTAATAAACAGCGAAAATAGAATCGGGCCAAGATGGCTGCCTTGGGGAACACCAGATGAGACATATATATACTTATATAATTTATAATTTTATATATAATATAAATATAATTTTTTGTTTTTTTTTATTTTATTCATCGAACCGTGTTACACCACTATGCAAAATTTAACGACCGAGCAACGAACCGAAGTGGTAGAATTTTATTTTCCAGTGGGCATTCAATTTCACTGACGCAACGAGCATATCGAAATTATTTCAACAACAGAAATGCACCTAAACCAAACCGCAATTAAACGTTTAATTGCACGGTTCCGATAACAAAGTGCAGTGTCAGACTTAACACTATCAGAAAGACCGAGAATAGTACAGAACCAAGTGAACAATGATCATGTACGAAACAGTGTTGAAGAATATCCAGAAACTTCAACGCACAATTTACACATGTATCCATATATTGCATGATATTATTTTTCATAATTATAATTTAGATCGTACAAAGCTAATATTATATTAAAAAAAAATATAAAAATAATAATAAACAAAAAATTTTTCCAATTTTTACACGCAGGCGTGACTTTTTGCCCATCTGGTAGAAACTAAAACCCAAAATTTCTGTTACGAAATTGTATCAAGGATCGATATTACACATGAGAAATTAAATGCTTTCAGATTCTTTAATGTAGTTACGTAACGTCAAATGAAGATAATAACTATTTCAAAATTGTTTCTGATTATTAGAGTTGTGTCGTTCAGCTCTGAGCTAGCTCAATTGAACGATTCAGTAAACTGAGCGAAGTGAGCGCTCACTTTTTTTGATGATTCTAGTTCAGTGAAGAGCGCTTGCCATGTTTTTTCTTTCGTTAATTTTAGTGGTTCATCAGTGCGACCAGAACCAAAAAATTTTCTTAAATAAAATTTGTATGATGCCAGATGCGAATATTTCACGTCATTGGCGATTTAGTGCAAACACTATTTTTTCTTAAATAAATTTCTGTCTTGTAGTTTGTATTTATTTGATTGATATATTGATTGAACATTTCACAAATTTCCCTAAAATAACAAATTTCAGCGCGAAAAACATATTTTCTCTTTCTACTACTGATTAAAGCTGCCTTGGTGCTGTATTTGATTCAATCAAATGAGCTAAAATATCAGTTCAGAAACAAAATCAACTGAGCGACAAATTCAACTGAGCATCAAAATCAAATGAGCTAAAAGTCAACTGATACTACTGAGCTACTGAACGAAATAAACGAACCAGCTCACCAAAAAGAGCTGAACTGATAAGAGCGCTCACTTCAAAGAGCTCATGAACCCAACTCTACCGAATATAATGATGTAAATAGTGAACTAGGGACTTTCATAAGTGTATCTAAGCCATTAGAAAGTGACAAAACTTATTAGGCTTTATTTAAAATAACTAACAGCCATACCTAAACAAGATCGGAAAGCGTTTTCTAGCTGTCAAAAATTCTCATGCCCATACAATTTGTATGTAGCATACCGATATAACGCGTCGTCAACGCAACGGCAACGCTTGCAATTGAAAATTCGATTTTGACAGTGCGTTTAATAGTGAACTAAGTTGCAATAAAGAAGGTGAAAGAAATAAACATAAAAAAATATTTGTTATTAAAAAATGGAGGTAATTAAATCCTCTAAATCGTCCACATAACTCATTGTTTAAACTTTTTTTTATAAAATGCTTATTTAAAAATTGCAAACACCACTAAACTTTATTGTTAAAATAGTAGGTGTGTTCGTTTACCCCAAATTGGGCGCCCACGGGCTCCCAATCTTACCCAAAAGCGTTTTCTTACGCAAAAATTGGGTAAATGAGAGAGGTTTTGAGAGAGTAATGTTCTTGTTCTTCTCGCACGAGAATGCCCGTACTTTTTCTTCGGGCTAGTTTGGGCATGAAGAACAAGCAATCAGTTTGTTTATAATAAACATTGAAAATAACAAAGCAAAATTACAAATGTCCCAAACAGCTGACAGACATTAAAAAAGTTGTGTTAAAAATGTTTCTTAACAATAATTAATTACAAACATTTTTCTTATTTATACCCTAAATTGCTAAAAACTTTTCATAACAAATACAATTTTTTTTAAATAAATATTTTTGTTAATACAAATTATTATTTCCTAACGATGCTACCTATTTGGTAGCGAAATATTGAAAAATAAATAATTGTTAAAAACTTTTCATAAAAGAGACCATCGCTGAAAAATAAATATAATTAAATAAATTCTTTCAATACTTGTTTTTTTAAATAAATTCTTTCACAAATAGTTTTTTTTCGGTAAACTGTCATCAATCACATTAGACTTCCAATGAAAATCAGGGATAATCAAGATCGTACAATTGTACTTTTTTCAGTACAATTTGCTTTGCAAAAGTACTACTTTACTCCACTAAATTTAATTATTAAATTATTCACAACCACTTTTCACAACTTTTTCACAAACTTTGACGTTTGTATATCGCTCCCTGTACACGGATATCCCAATTGAAATGAAACACTATTTATTTCAATTCTTTACGCTGATTTTATTTCAATATTCTTATATGTACATATGTATATAAAAAAAAAGAAATGTAATATAATATAAAAGAGAAATATCCATCAGAACCTTGGAGTGGGCCATCATCTGTGAATTTTTTCTTAATATAATTGCCCACAATTATTTAAAATATACAAATATTAAAACAAACTATTCAGGGATTCGCATAAAAATTAATTCTATCCATCAGCAAAGACAACATATGTTGTTGTTAAAACGTGTCGCCGAGTGCCGAACACAAAAACGATGCTCCTTTCCACACTTGTAACATGCTACCAAACTAAATGTTTTCTCGTCTAAACTCAGTCGTACGGAGCTTCTAAAACTATAGTCCTAATTATAAGTTTACAAACGAGTAAAATTATCATTTCTGTAAAATTGATGAATTTGCGAAAATTCAAGAATACTTTTGTAATGAACTGCATTAATTTTTAACTATTCAACAACACGTTGGTTGTCTCGCAACGAGGTGGTCTCTCGAGTAATAGGAACTCCTTCAGTATTACTTTAATTTGATTGATTTCGAAACAAATTCTCAATATTCAAGAATTCATTTTATTTTATCTTTCTGTTACTAATAGTTAATAATAGTAAAACTTAACACAACTTTTATGTTTTTAGTACATTTGGGGTCAAAAAAGTACAATTTTAAAATTGTCAATTATCATCTCCGATATAAACAGAGTTGTAAAAAATTGACATTTCTTTTTTTCTGGTAAATTTTATGGTTTTTTCGTTTTCTCACTTTTGTACATTTTGCTCTCTTATTGAGAGTAATTATAGCTTACTCTCATTTTACCGAACTTTACCCAAAAAGTAAACGTACAGACCTAGTGTTATATTTATTTTTTTGATAACCCTGTTTTTATAGTTTTGACCGAGCGTTGCCGCTTTTATTTAGGTATGGCATTTCAGCGTATATGCTAAGCGGAAAAAACGTTCTGCTTTCCGCTATTGTTTAGGTATGGCTGTAATGCAGAAATGTTTTGGTCGAAAATCGTAATTTTACAAATAGATTTAACGAAAATTAATACTCAAATTTATATAATTTTGTTGCATATATGTATGTATAGTTACTTTGGCGCGTAGTAGAGCTATCGCTGAACTCGTTTTTTCAAAATTAACATTACTCAAAAATAAACTTTTTAATGACTGAATATAGACTTGCGACTCCATGCTTTCATCTCTAAATGTAATCCAGGCTCTCATTTCTGGGAGAATATACTAAAGTAAGGACTTAATTCAAAGATATAGACGCAGCATTTGTAAAAAATTATGAAGTATTTAGGTATATTTTAAATTTAAAAAATAGTGTTTATTTAAATACCATTTTTGAGACCTTTTTTCGCACGACCCGTTTTGAAATTTTTCAACTGTGACGCTGAACATACATACATACATACATAAAACAATAAAACGATTTCGCTTTTTTAATTTTTATTTATAATATGCGGAAATATGATACTAAAAAATAAAAGCCTTATACAGGTAATAAACAGTTTTCATTTGCTAACACAAAAAACTACATACATATATTTATTTGAACGATACACCATGGACGTGTTCTAAATGATATTCCAAATTATGGTGGGCGCTAAATATTTGACCACAAATGTGACAGGGTTTCCGACCCTCATTTGTTACAACATCATATTGGGAAAAATTGGCAATGGTTAACGATTTCAAAATTACGTCATGTTCTTTTTCCATATGTTTGTTGAGATTGTCTTTTGTGGTAAATGGTTGATCACAAATAATGCAACTAAATTTCGGACTTGTCGTGTTAGTTGTTTGTACATTAACTGTTTGTAGGCTTTGTTGGATATATTCTGTCTGATTTTGATTCATGGACTGCGAGTTTTCTGTTTCAACTTGATATAAGTTTTCCTGTCCCTGTTTATATTGAACAGCTGATGGAGTAGCTGCATTTGCGGCTTCTGGATGATTTCTTTTATGCACCTTTAGTGTGTATTTTTCCGTAAAAGTTTTACCGCAAAACTCACAACTATAGCGAGGCCGGTCAGCTCGATGTGTTACCATGTGATGCCTGAAAGTTCTTTTGGTTTTGAATACTTGATTACATATTTCACATCGCAATGGTTTTTCTTCGGCCTCATGCTGCAGTTTGTGGTTGTAGAGCACTGTTGTCTGCGAAAAACATAAACCACATTTGTCACACTGATACTTCTTTGTATCCATATGTACCTCCATGTGCCGAATGGTACTTATTTTGGTTGTAAATTCTTTGTTACAAAAACGACATTGATTTTCGTTCTTACCTTCATGAATGTTCATATGTAACATCACATAGTCTTCATTACGATGACTAAAAGAACAAACATCGCAACTGAATTTCTTATGAGCTTGCACAACATGTCTTTGCAAGCGGTCTCTACTTTTAAATCGCATTGCACACAAATTACATTGAATTTGATCGGAAAAGTTGGCAGGTCTTTTGTCGTAAGTCAGCAAATTAGAAGAAAAATTTTGAATTATATTGTGCTTCTGGTGGTTTTCAGACTTTCTTTGGGAGCACGGGGCTCCGATTACATCTAAGATGGTTTCAGATATTTCCCGATCAGTAATATCAGCATCTTCGAAGAAAGAGTTTTCATTAAATTCCTCCATTCCAGACATTTCTTGAATACATTCTTCTTCAATGTCGCTTTCAAAGCTGGTTGCAGCTTTTTCAACCATCATTGCAAGGTTCTTCTGTTTCCGTGTTAAGTTGACTAGGATCGAATCATAATCGGCAACCTGAACGTAACATTTGTGGCAAAGCCACTCTCCGTTAGCCACATGTAATTCAAATTTTCGTAAACGTGCCAAGTGTAAAAGAACAGTTTTCACACCTTTTTTGGAGGCCGGACAGACTGTGGTATCTATGAGTTTGTGAAAACCATTGACAGAGTTCTTTTGACGACACAAGAAACATCGCATACAGTCCATATAAGACGTCATTTAGTTCATATGGCTTAGTTTATATCCAAATAATTACTTTAATTTAATAGAGGAATGGATATAAGTATATTTGTTTATGAATTTGGCAAAGCAAACAAAATGAATTTTAGTACGAAATATTTTTTCTAAAATATTATAACAGAGTCGTTCGTACACTGAACAAAAAAATCCTATCGTTTATGAAGTTTAAAGCTGCTACATATTAAACGACACGATTAAATTTTCTTTAAAATTTTTTACACACACAGCTCTCAAAAATGCATGTGAATTGATAGCTTTGACGTAGAATGCGCTCAAGTTTTAAGCAATTTAAAAGCAAATTCATTTATCAAGATGGCTCGCTGTTCATAAGAAAAGGTATCAGCTGTTTTCTTTCCCATTATTTGTGGCAAAACTTGCCCAGAAAATTTGAAAGCAATTTCTCTACAAATTTTGAAAGAATAATTGTATTATTAAAAAAGTGAGAAAGATTTACTATTTTATATTAGCCTCACTTCTATTTTTATGTGACCTTTATTTAATTTTTTTTTATTATAATTCTTTTTTGAGCCAAGGTCTTTTTTATAAAAAGCTTTTTAATTCTTTATTTTCAATATTTCGCAAACAAATAGGTAGCATCGTCAGGAAATAATTATTTCATAAATAATTATTTATAATTATAAAATAATATAATAAAAATAAAATATTTCCTGACGAAGTATTGAAAAGAAATAATTAAAAAACTTTTTATAAAAAGGACCATCGCTCAAAAAAAGAATTATAAATAAAAAAAAGGAAAAAGTTTCAAACGTTGAAAGGCAAAAATGTATCGTGTAATCCCGAAGTAATACAAAATTAGTGTTATGGTGATTTCCTTTCTGAACAAAAATGTTGCCCTTTCGATGGATAACATTGTCTACCACAAAGTATACAGAAACATCAGTTCAAAGCAGCGAACGAGCAGAGAAAGAGACATCATCAAGAAATATGCTGTCTCTTTTACCCCCTATTTCTGTTCGGTGATTCCTTTTTCTTCTAATTTCCTCAATATTGTTGTTTTGTTTTGATTTTTATTTTCTAGATGTGAAAATTAAACGTGTTTTTTCATCTACTTTATGTTCACAATTTCGCAATTTTTAGCACGACAATGTTACAAACATAGGTTATAGGAATCTGTGGTTAAAAAACACAACAATGTGGTGTTTTGTGTTATGAAAATTATGTACTATGAAAATTAATTTCATTTATTAAAACAAATAGATACCAAAAAATCACAAGATCACTAAAATGTTATTTTATTGGCTTATGCACAACAAATTTCTTTTTGGTAATTTTTTAGCTTCGCTTTGTTTTTTTTGCTATATTAACACAAAACACGATTAGAACCACAAAACACCATTAAAACAAGCTGCACTATGTTTTTTTTACTACAATATTAACACAAAACACAATTAAAACAAAGAAAACCTCAAGAAATTATAAATTTGTTCTTATGCACAAATTGTGGCTTATGTTAACAAAATTTTTCATCACCAAAATACTGACAAATTTCTTTTTGGTAATTTTTTAGCTTTGCTATATTAACACAAAACACTATTAAAACAAGCTTCACTATGTTTTTACCTATAATATTAACACAAAACACAATTAAAACCAATAAAACCACAAGAAATTATAAATTTGTTCTTATGCACAAAATGTGGCTTATGTTTACATTTTTCTTTTGTTTACTTTTCATCTTTCGTAAAATTGTATATTTGTCTCTTTCTCCCCCTATTTTAAGAAAAGCTGATTTAAAATTTGTCAGACCCCGAACTGACACTTCTAGGTATTCTATGTTGTCTACAGTTTGCCTATACCTTTAAAAAGTGATACATTTTTTACTGCCACAAAATATTTTTACTGGTACAAAATATTTGAGATTTAAAAGTAATGTATACTTAGCTTTTCACTGTTTCTACGGTTTTTAGCACCATTTTATCAATAAAAATCGTCAGCAACATTGTTTTCTAATCAGCTGCTATTACCTAGAACAAACTGCAAAAACTTTAAACCAAAAATACGTGTGCCAAGATAGCGACGATTAATATCGTCGAAAATAGGAATTTAAAAACCGGGAAAAATTTTACGGGAACATTGTGGGTATTTTCATCATATGTTTCAAAATGGGAATTTAAAACTGGGGAAATGAAAATTATTCAAAGAGACGCTATCTTGTCCTGGCCAAACAGTGCTATTAGCACCCATATAGACCTATATATTCTGAAAGCTGACACTTTCCCCTTCAAAACCGTGCTAAAAATCTGTGGAGCCGTTTCCAAGAAAATTGGACTTCTCTAAATTGGCCAAAAAATCGACGCTATCTTTTCCTGCCCAAACGGTACTATTAGCACCCATATAGACCTATATATTCTGAAAGCTGACACTTTCCCCTTCAAAATGAAGGAACCGTGCTAAAAATCTGTAGAGCCGTTTCCAAGAATTTAGAGAAGTCCAATTTTCTGATGAAAATACCCACAATGTTCCCGTAAAATTTTTCCCGGTTTTTAAATTCCTTTTTTCGTCGTTAAATAATCGACGCTATCTTGGCGCACGTACCAAAAATTTATCAAAAACAGCTTTTGCTGCTGCTGCCAACTTAGGTTATTTTCTATTTTGACGGGCAGCAATAAACAAATATAGTGTTATAGCCATTATATATATAAATTGGAAAAATAAGAACAAAAACTTTTTTTTAATATTAAACTTAAAAGAACATTACAAAAATACAATATAGAAATAAATTTGTGTTTTTATAGTTTTTCGTGATATTATTACATTTTTTATCAATAACTTTAATTTTATTCATTATAAAATATATGTATATGCGGCAGGGACATTTGTATTGCTAAAATACACAGCTGTTCATTTTTAATTTCATAATATTTTGTTTTTCGTTTGAGTTAATTTTTATCATATTTTATCTGAGCTATTTTAACAATTGTTGTGATAAAATTCACAAAAATTTTCTTCACTCATTTTTTATATTTTTAAACTTTGAATTAATTTTTAATATTTATAAAAACTTGAAATTGATTTACATATCAGTTGATTATTATGTTGTTGCTGTCTTCAAAATAATTATGAAGCTGACTTCAGAGCAGCATTTGAAGCTGTGAAGTCTGCTGTCGTCTAAGTGTTTAGAGCTTAAGTTTGTTATCTTCTCGCGCGTAAAAAAATAAATACCTTCAATTTTTAACAGTTTTCATAACAGGTTGATTCAAAAACAAATAAAATTGGTAATTTATTACAACATGAAACTTTTACAATACAGGCGCAGGCGAAAAATGTTTACGATACCATGGAATTTTAAATACACCTTCAAAAACGATAGTCGTCTAAATACGCCTACGCCAACCACGATGAAGGCGAAAATGTCCGAAAAAATTTTCACTTGCAATATTTAAGGCTCGATTGTGGTTTACCACACATAAATGTTGTTTTGTTTTGGCTACAACACAACATTAATCCTTCTTGCGATTATGGTTTACAACAGCTAGGTGTTGCAATATAATTGTACTAGATATTTCCATAGAAAGCATACATGCGCGCCAGCATGTAAATTGAATAAATGTATTCTTCGTCAGAAATAAGTAAAACAAAAAGAGTCGTCGATATTAACGTTGCTTTAATATTTACTGCTTTAATTCATCGCAAACATAACATTAAAAAATAATATACAAACATAACATTAAAAAATAATATACAAACATAACAAAAAACTTAAAAATCTATTCATGTAAAATAGTAAAACTCACAATAACTCATATAATCTAAAACCAAAAAAATAAGACTGGAAAAGTATATAACATAAATATATGCATATATGTATATAGTATATGAACATCACATTTCTTTTATTCTTTTATTAGTTAGTTCTAATATGGCTTTTTTTAATTATTTCATAATTTTTAAAAGAATTACTTTCTAAGCCCTTTTAAGGTTTTTATAATTTCGTTTTCACTTTTCGCCTGGGTTTTTAATATTGCTAATCGTCCGCCCTCCCGTCTATTCTAAGATGTTCTATTTTTTGGTAAATGTGGCTGTGTAGACAGCCAGGAATCTACCTGAGCTGTCAATCCCATTCCACAACCAATTGGGTTTATTTGTCTTTGCATTAACAGTGCTCTATTCAAATGGGCTCAAGTCCACTTCAGTAAATGGACCACCAGCAGTAGCTCCAAAATTTCTCTTGTTAGCCAATTTTCTTCTTAAATTGGCTTTATAGTGAGTATATATATATAAATAATTTTAGGTAATATTAAATAAATTATGTAGTACACGTCATACTAACTCTTTGTCATTCTTTTGTAGTTTTAATTGGCGGTCCTAACCCATTCAATTACTCGGCAAATTGACCAATTTTCTCCTTCAGATGCATTTTGCTATATCCAAATGTCATCTTGGCTCGGCCAATATCTGAATTATTTTTCATTAGGTCAACTAGTTTTCCATTTGTTTTTTATTGGTAATTTTGCTAAGAAATATTTATAACTAATTATTTTTTTTATTCTGTTTTTTTAAATTTTATATGTACACTTGCAAATTTTTCTCCATTTTCCTTTTTCAACTTCTAACAGCCACGAAACAACAGCTAATGAGCTATTGTATGTTTTTGATATTACTGACAACATCTAAATACACATGTTTAAACCATAATCGCTGTTGTCGAACGCACGAACAACTTAACATACATACAACACTACCGACAACAGTTGTAAACCAATCGCATTTGCAAAAATACAACATTAAAATAACAACTGATGTAAACCAAACCGGGCCCATTATTTAGTTAAATTTTTTCTTTTTATTAGTATGGAATTACATATGTGGAATTAATTGATCCAAATTCATTTTTACTTTAGTAACTAATAGTAATGTAATATTTTGTAGTATTTAATGTAATTCCTTTTTAGTTATTTACTCAGTTTCTTAATTCTATGTAATACGTATTTTGGCCTAGATAGGCTTAGTATTACAATATGGATTATAAATAAATGCTTATATTTTATTTAATTACAAACTAACTACACAAACAAAAATCGAAAAACTTTCCGCTGTTAAACAAACAACTTACAAAAACGTACATAGCTATGATCGTAATTAGAGCTGTGTCATTCGCAAACGAACGGGTTCAATTGAACGAATCAGTCAATCGAACGAGATGATCCGCTCTCTTCACTGAGCGGTTTGGGCTCTTTGACGTTCAATTTCTTTTGAGTTATCAAATCTTCTACGTTCAATGAACGGCGTTCGTATTCATCTCTTTCGTTCGAATTTATCTCGTTCGTTTCAGTTGTATCTTCTACAGTTCGATCGTATTTATCTCGTTCGTTTCAGTTGTATCAAGCATAGACTACAACGTTGTAGTCTATGGTATCAAGCCTGTAGTACAGTGTGGCACAAAAGGAGCTATATGGTTTAAATTGTTTATAACTTTTTTATCTATGCAATTATTATATATATTTTTTTTTAAATACAGTATATTATTGGGGAATTTTTTGCAATTAGGTTTGAAAAATTATATCCTGTAAGTGATGTGCATTTTCTGCTTCGCACATACATGCTCTTTTTAGCATATATTCCATAACTTTTCCCAAAATTTCGGGTGTAATGGCCATTATTTCATTTCGAATGCTTCATAATTAATTCCCCAAGTCTTCTTCACAAAATGCTGAAAAAAAACAAAGAAAAAATAATAATCACGTTTTGTTCCATAAAATAAAAAAAAAACAAGCAAACGTAAGAAAATTGCAACATTTATCCACAGTTAAATTCAAAACATATTTTTTTTTTTCGAGTTGAACGAAAAAGAGCGATCACTGAGGCAATTCCCACTGGCATAATATTTAATCCGCACAATTTTTGTTCTTCCCAAAACACTCTACACTAATTCATCTGACATAAAATGTGTACTTATATACAGCTTTGTGTGTGTTAGTATATTATTTATTTTGATTTTTGCTTTTGCGAGTACTCATGTGCATTTACTGTCAGTCCGTTTTGCTTTCTCATTCTTAATTTAATATACACACAAACTATATGTACATGTCGCTAAAGGGTGCTTTAGACCATAAGATTTGTCGTACGTAAAATGAGCGAGAAAATAAAATGAAATTGCATCCGTATTTCAAAAAAAGAGTAAAAATCGAATGGTTGTTTTCTGGCTTTTACACCGTTGGTATGGATAAAATCAAGTAAGACGAAAACATTCTCATTTAATTTAACTACAGCTGTTTGCTTGTGTTCCCCAGGGATGGAGTTCTTGTGCAAATTAATTTTTTTTTTAATAACCTTGAAAAATATTTTTATAACTTTCGAATATGTTTTTTTCGTGGTCAAAATTTTTAGTGTACTTTTAGAAAATATACGTATATTTTTATAAATTTGTGCTGTCGTGGTCTAAAATGTACATTTTGATTTTATAATTGGTATATATTTATGAAACCAGTTTTCCCTCCCTGGCTTTCTCACATTTGTTTACATAAAAATGCATCCCTGATCTAATGGTGTGTGTTGGTTTTTGAAAAATTTTAAAAAATCAAGAGAGCCATACGACTGTCAAATTTTTATCCGTATTTTCTCGCAAAATCTTATAGTTTCATTACATATTACGTTTAGACGATCCGACTTGTGCTCTTCTACACAAAAATTTGACATGTCGTACAACAGATCTTATGGTCTAAAGCACCCTTAACATGACCTGAATTGTAAGAGAGTACAAAGAAGAAAAAGTAGCAATCATGTCAGTCAGCTTTTACCTAAGTTCAGACGACTCATGTTTAACTGACATGATTGCTACTTTATAGGCGAGAGTAACGAAATAATAAACTATTTTTCAAAACATCCAAAGCTGATTCACACTTATCATGTTTTCCTGATCAGTTTTTGTTAAATGTTCTTTTTAACCTGCATTTACGTTCATACACGAAGAAATTTTTCCGTCAAGTTTCGCTTATTTTACAATACTACGGTTAAGAAAAGAAGAGAGATAGAAACAAAAAAGAAGAAAGAAAGAAACAAACTTGACGGTACCGGCAAGTCTGTACCCCTTTCCATGCTTTTTTTTCCGCTCTACCAAATACTCAGGAATTTGACGAGTCAAACTTGATGTATGTGAATCACGAGTTATACACACTTCGTAATATACTTGACGGAAGTATGACGGGATTAAATGATACTAAATTGGGAATTATTTTAGGAGGAATTTCAAATTCCTGTAATTTAGAAGCTGTAGCATTACATCTAGAAGATGGGAAAGAAAAGATAAGCAGATCTTATTGGGTCAAGCCATTAGTTATTAGTTTGAAAGTTTCTTGGCGCCACAAAACCCCTTCTTCTTTCAAATGTTATGCTAGCACGCCGACAAAAGCCTAAATACGATCTGTAAAAAAAGGAACACAGAACGTGTGTTCTCGTATATGTATATGTATGTATTACTTTTGTGCTGCTTGCACATTTTTTTTTTATCTTGGACCAGTACTCAGGGCCTATCCCCTACATATGCAATGCATTGCACTGGAACTAGAGAGAGGGATAGGGTAGAGAATAGACAGGTGGTGAAAGAGGTAGGAAGGTAGAGCTTAATTCTTTGCACAACTCTGCAGTTGCGTGTTAATTATAAAGCAAATTTGCGGCGTCTCTGATGTTTTTTTTGACGCAATATTTTTAAGCTAATGGATCCATTTTATTTATTATTTTACTTCGCCGACGTTTCATTGCTCAAATACCGACGAAGGAGGGTGCTGTAGCACAGAAAACTCAGAAAAAACTTTTTCTGATTTGACCTAGATGGGAATCGAACCTGGGTCTTTCTGGTTGCAGAGCCAACACGCTGACTACTCGCCATCAGAAAATTATGCAAAAAACAATTCTCTTCACCGAATTTGCCAACAAGGTGCAATGTTATGCCATCATAATTAGAAGACCCTCACTGAAATGAACGACTTGGCACAGCCTTAATCGTAATGAATAATACATACAATCAGAATAATACGGGGAACGGAATGCAGAATACCAAAATTGGCAAACGGAGAAAAGTTTGATTGGAATCGAAAAGCAGAATGCGGCTGTTACCAAATTTTTAAAACATACAAATTATGTTTACTGGGGAGATAGAAAACGACCACTACAATCGTACTTGTACTATGTATATTTTACAGTTTTTATTTTCTGACTGAGTTTCCAACAGAAATTACTGTAGAAATCAGTTCTTATTTGCCCTTCAAACGGTTCGTGTGTTTTTAGTTGTGTGTGAAAAATACCGTTTCGTTGAGTGAATTTCGGCTTATTTTGTTTATATGCATAAAGAGTTTATTATATTCTCACTATAAATGTGTAATGATACATATATTTTTAAAAAATATTAAATAGAAAAGGTTTGTTTTGCTAATGGAAAAATTATAAAGTATGTACTTACATACATACATACATACTTACGTACGTTAGTAATGTATAGTGAATTAACGTTTTTCAGTAAAAATTGTTATTCGAAAGTAGTGGTAAATTCTGTATGTACATACTATATTTTATTTACATATTTTTTATATTTGGTATTTGCTATCAACCAAGCACTTAGTCTATACATACATATGTATGTATGTATGTATGCGTAAGTATATAGTCATACAAATACTTTGTGCAACATACAAATGTGTGAATATGTGCATGCACTAAGTATATAGTGAATGGGAAAACCTTTAATTGGTGATGATAAATTTCTTTTAGCGAAAATCTGCATATTTGTTCAAATTAGAAAATTGAGAATATGTCTAACCATTACCAAATATGCATGCCAAGGTATTAGCGCAATCTTTTTTTTATAATACTGACGATATTAGCTGGAAATATCTATGAATGTAATGTTATATACATATGCATATACATACATATATAAATACATAATTTTGTATAACATTACGGTAATTATACCAATTTTATTCGCACGTGATTAGATAATTTAAACATACACATCCATAGATAAGTAGTATATGTATTTTTGCTACACAACAACAAAACGTAATTCTCACGCATAGTAAATAACGTATTTGTACAATATCGCCAAAAATAATAGCATCGCTAGCAGTTGCATTTTAGACTGGGTTCACATTGGCCAATTCTTGGGTTTATTGACGAATACAATGAGGAGAATAAAAAGCGAAACATAATTGCCGGTACTCTGTATTTCATTTTTTTCTCTCATTCCCTTTTTTGTAGTATATTAATATTTGGCATTTTATTTCATTACCTGTTTTGCTTTTTGGTAGAAATAAATTTAAATCAATTGGGGTATTCACAAGGCAGTCACAAAGTCATATGTTATAAAATAGCACGAAAAAATTTGCACAACCAGTCATATTTTAAAATAAGAAAAACACATAAATAGTTATTCATGTTTGATATCAAAATACTGAAAATAAATGAAGATACTAAAATAATCGACTTTTTAAAATAGTAAATAAAAAGTTACCAGTAAAACTCGTAATAATCCCATTTTTAATTAAAATTATAAAATTGTTCTTTTGGCACACACAATTGTTGATACAAATATAATCGAAAATAGCTGTGCCAGTGCCCCAATTCGAACTAGAAGAATTCTTAAGCCGAACAATATTTTTTAGAGTGATTGACGCAATTCATACTGTCATAATATTTATCGGCACAATTTTTGTTCTTTCCAAAACACACTACACTAATTCATCTGGCATAAAATGTATACATACATACGTATACATAGCTTTGTGTGTTTAGTATTTTATTTATTCATTTGATTTTTGCTTTTGGCGGAAGTATGACGGGATTAAATGATACGGAATTGGGAATTATATTAGGAAGAATTTCAAGTGCCTGTAATTTAGGAGCTGTAGCATTACTTCTAGAAAATGAGAAATAAAATAAAATCAGATCTTGTTGGGTCGAGCCATTAGTTTCAAAGTTTGTTGGCGCGACCAACCCGCTCCTTCTTTCAAGCTCATGTTAGCACGACGATGGCCAACAGAGAAGTAGCGTTACCATAAATTTTTTAAGAAAAACTTTATTTAAAAAAACTTAATTTTTCAACAAAAAAATTTTTTTCCACAAAAGTGTCCAAATAAAGAAAAAACGCACAAAAAATATATTTTGAATACGTTTTTATTACAAAGAAGATAAACAACACAAACAATAAAAGTTAAACAAGAAACTTATTCTTCCTTCGATTTTGAACAGATCCCCATTTTTTGGAGTTTTTTTTGTTGGAGCCTTCGATGTGTTTGTAGCGTATTCTATTTTCTCCATTTGCTTCAAACTAAGAACACCAAAACCTAAAATTATTACATTATCCTTAGCGTTTATCTTCAAATATTTATCCATACTTTTTTGAAATAAAAAACTATAGAAACAGGCATAAAAAACTATAATAATATTAATACGGCACAGCTGAAAGCAATCCACAATCACGATCAGAACGCCCTCCTTCGTCGGTATTGTGCAGCTCCGGCGAAGTAAAATAATAATAAAAATGGCTACTAAACCGAAGTTTCAACAATGCTATAAACGTACACAGGCAGAGCTGTAAAATAATTAATTAAGCTTCACCTATCATTTCTCTAACTATCCCCTTCCTATAGTCCCAGCAAAATGCTTCGCATGCGTAGGAGTTATCTCCTAAGTGCTGGTCCCAGATAAAAAAAAAGTAGGGAACAGATACATTTAATACGAGTACTGTTGCAGTAATAAGGAGTGAAGAAATATAAAATTGTACATGGCAACATCAAATAAGATTTTCGTCTACTCGTTTACTGCAAATTAAAAATTAATAAACAAAACTTGAAAATTTGAATGAATTTAAAAAAAACTTATTTTTGAAGCTAAAAACTTAAAAGCTTTTTGAGGGTGCGAAGATAAATTCGTGAGTTAAATACGTCCCACACTGAAGTTAACTATGTTCCACGTCACTGTTAAAAGAGCGTAATTTAAAAATCATTGTTTTTAAATAAAAAAATTAAATAATTACTTTTTTTTTTATAAAAATTTTAGGAAAACACTACATATTACTTATTTTTCTTAAATTTTACTTTTTTTTCATGATGGACTAAATGTAGTAGCTCTCTCAACATAGGCATTTTTGGGGCGTTACCTTCCCTACTTCCTGAAAAGATGCAGTTTGAGTGAAAGCGTTTTTATGCAACCCTATATTTGGAGTGTTATATGACTTACTAAACATAGACTATAATGCGATTATTGTATATCTATTGAAAGCTTATTAAGAGCAGATTATAAAAGTGTTAACGGTATTTTGACGATAGGGAGACGAGTTACATGGTGCCGAATATAAGGGAAAAAATGGCATAGAAATATTATGGTAAATTTCATTAAATGGAGTATTTCGGAGAGACCTGCCTGGGATTATCGTACACCGTTCGAACGTTCTATAGGAGAAGATTTCAACAACATATAGTATATATTCGATTGTTTCTCAGGGAAGTTGCAATAACGGATTGAATGGAAGTGGAACGTAGAAAACGTTGAAAATGCTCATAATAGTGATAAATGTGCACTACAGATGCAGGTGATGCAGAAATGATTCATCATTTTGTTATACAGCAAATGAAAGATGTATAGCAGCAGAAAGACAGTCAGTATAGCCTATATTGAAATGTTTCTCAGAGAACGTGCAATAAGGGGTGAAACGTGCATATTTGCTGAAAGTGTGTTAAATGTGCACTACAGCTCTTGATGCCGAAACGATGCATCATGTGTTATACAGCAAATAAAAGCTGTATAGCAGAAATACGCTCTGTAAAAAAAGAAACACAGAACCCGTGTTTTCGTATGTGCATATATATTAGTTTTCTGTTGCTTGTGAGGGGTCAAGGTCTATTTACTAGGTCTGTGCAACTCACCATTTGTTTTAGTAGTATTTTATACTTTACTGTCAAAATTTGTTTATATTTTGTTTAATTTGAGAGAGTGCACAATTAACAATTTTTCTCATTACTTTATATTGAGAGAGGATTGCAAAAGCAATTAAGGCACACATAAATGAAATTAATCTTTTTCTTGCTATTGTAGGCTGTGTGTGTTTACTTTTGAGAGACTAGTAGCCTCTTTTTTGACATTCCAAAGTTAATTTTCACAAACAAAAGGCCTGTTGTTTTTTGTGTTGTTCATTGTTATAGAACTGCATAGACCTAATAAATAGACCTTGTGCGGGGTTGTAGCTGATTGAAAAATTATGCCAACCTAAAATCATTATCTTCACCGAATTTGCCAACAAGATGCCATGTTATGCCAGCTAAACGATGACAGTGTAAATTGTCTCATTTGATTCATCTGACATAAAATGTATACGTATACATAGCATATAATTTTTTTTATCTGGAACCAGCACTCTGGAGATGACCGTTATACATGCGATGCATTGTGCTGGAACCATAGGAAAGGGATAGTTAGAGAAACGACAGGAGGTGAAGCTTAATTAATTATTTTACAGCTCTGCTTTTGCACGTTCTTTGTTTATAGAATATAGGCCATAACAAGAACATTACTGTCTCAAAATGTCTCTCATTGAGCCAATTCGAGAACAATTATGCTTGCATAACATGGCACCTTGTTGGCAAACTCGGTGAAGGGAAGGTTTTTGGTTGGCATAATTTTTCAACCTGCTACAACCCCGCATTAGCAGTACAAAACTAATGCATATATTTACACATACGAAAAGAATATATAAAATACTAAGCCACACAAAGCTATGTATACGAATTAAAGAGCTGCATGAACAAAAGAAAAAGCATGTTTGAACATGATCGGCTAGTTTTTTGTATCATACTCGACTGTGTTCATTGTATTGAAGCAACGATGAGTAAACATGTATGAACTATAAACACTTGCGAGCAAGCATGAGCTGAACATGAACATAAACGAGCAATTGTGTTTATGATCATGATACAGTTGCAGACAACCATAATAACTATGAGCAAAAACAAACACGATGACATGTTCGGGTAATCAAATAAAATACGGGAAAATAAGGTTTTTTTTATTAACATAACGAACAAATTCTCTTCACTTTTTTAATACAAAAACAAACTAAAATAAAAATTGAATTCTGTAAAATCCTAAATTACAAAAAAAAAACATAAATAATAAAAGAATAAAAAATATTAAAATTTACTTACAGTCATTTTTTAATTTATATAAGTATACAAATGTACCTTATAGTTTTGTAGGCGGCATATATGTATGTACATACAACAATGAAAAGTAAAAAACAGATTATAAATCCAAAACTTATTTCAAATGCAATAACTTTTAAAATCCTTTGTTCGAACATAACCATATAATCACGAACACGGGCACATGCTCATGATCACAAGAACACATTCAATCAGTAACAAACAGAGTTCATGTGTTGATGGTATGAACAAACTTTTGCTCACTGACATCGCAGTTGAATCAAACGTATGGTCAGTAAGTAACATTGTGTTCGAACCGCCTCGACTTATAAATTATATAACAATAAAAATTTTTTTAAAAATTATTCACATTTATACACCTTTACCTTAAATTACATTTTTATAAGTAAGAAAGAAAAACCACAATATATAATGATATACAAGTAAACAAATTTTGTTTGTGTAAAGTATATGGCTGGCAGTTGCTTAACGTTTATCCACTAGCCTCCGCCCAAAAACATATTCAGCTCATATCACTGGCAACAGCTGTTTTCGATTATATTTGTTTCTACATATTTGTGTGCCAAAAGCGCAATATTATAATTTTTATTAAAAATGGAATTATTACGAAATTTACATGACAGATCTTGTTTACTATATTTTTCTTTCATCACTTGTTTTTAGCATTTTGATATCAATCATTAATAAATGTTTTTTTTCTTATCAGCTAAATGAATTTTTTGAAATAGCACAGTAAATTATGGCAGATTGTTCATAGCAGTAACATTATTTAGTGTTATTTTAAAACATGTGACTTTATGACCATCTTGTGAATACCCCAATTGTCTTTATTCTTAAATTTATTCACTACACTCCAATAAATAGGTAGGAGCGATTCTCCTGATGATTTTTAGAGGATTATGTTTTTTACGTCAGAAATTGGTCATAAATTGTTTATTTTCCTTTTTGTTACATTTCCCATTCTATTGCTATGGTTGGAAAAAACAGGTGTGAAGAAATTAGTATTAAGGATTTCCAATGCAAGCCTTTTGCTTTAATCTGCTCTTTCATAATTGCACGAAATTATGCAAACCTTTGCATTAATCCCCTCCGTTGTAATTGTACTTAATTATCCAAAATATATATGTAGATTATATTCTATGAATAATCTATATATATAAAAATGGTGTAAAAAATGTATAGTAATTCATAAAATGAGAACGGCTGGGCCGATTTCTGTAAAATTTTTTGTCAGTTGTTCGTATTTTCGACGAGAAGGTTTTTGGAATTTTGGAAAATCCCTCCGGAAAAGTCTAAAAATTGGGAAAATCGAAAATTGAGTTTTTGTATGAAATTTTGTGTGAAATTATTCCTTAATGGCTTTCCAAATCAAAAAATAGAAAGTTGTTAGTGTAAATCATGGAAAATGCGGAAAATCTCTCCGCAGAAGTCGGAAAATTGGAAAAATCGAAAATTGATTTTTTGTATGAACACATTGTTCATCAAATCGCTCTCTACTGATTCCATTCAAATAAATCACATTGAAAATTTAAATATTTGTGTTGTATTATTACTCTAAAGTTTGTCTGAAGGCCTAAAATTGGGGCGAGTCGAAGTTCGCCGGGTCCGCTAGTAAAATATAAGAATTTTCTTTATACAAATAATTTTCATTTTTTTCTAGAAATAACTGAAACCAACGAAATTTTCTTTATTTTGTGACAAATGTTTTTGAGAAGTGCGCAATAGGCTAACGCCTGTTGTTTTTGGTATTGTTGTAAAGCCGCATTGACCTAATAAGTGGATCATGCACTACACACTTAATTTTTATTTTTAATTAAATTTTTTTTAAGTTTTTCACTTGGCATTTTCCATATTCAGAAATGTACATTGTTTACAACACAAATTCTATACCTACCCCACACAAACAGCTGATCACTAAACAACATAATAACGGACATGCGCAATGTGTAATCTTGTCTTCCTTATTCATGGTTCGCTGTGAATGGTTATATCCAAATGCATCTTCTTTGTTTGTTATTCATATTCGCTTTTTATTTACATATTTTTATTCACTTTTTATTTATATATTCTATATAGCTTTTTTATTTAAATGATTCTACACAAAGCACAAGCTTCTTTTATCAAAGAATAAAATCGCGGAAAAATAAATGTTAGAGAAATGATAGCCATACCTGACAGTTTGAATAATATTTCACAATATACATACATATGTACATATGTGAAAATAAATGTTTCTAGGTACACACGTAAACTTATGGTGCAGGCAGTAGGTTGTGACAGTAGAGTACACTATTATTTCCAAGTTTATTGCATGTGGAGACCCAGTTGTATATACAAAATTTTTAATAATATTTCTCATTTTCCTTAACAATATATCCTTAACAAAACAGGAGACAGTTTATATTTGCTTTATAAAATGTCAATACTTTTTTCTTTTAACAACAAAAATTCTACGAAGGTTTTATCTTGGCTGCAGAACAAGCAACCACGGTCTAGGCGGGAATCGAAACTGCACCTCCAGTCCAAATTTTAGAAAAAGTTAAAAAATCTCATACATATACATACATACATATATACAAAAACTCTCAAAATATTTTTGAGAATTAATTAAATTCAAAAAAAATAAACTGAGTAGCCTTGTTAACGTATTAACAGTTTGCAAATTGTGTCGTTAATATGAAAATTTTTGTAAAAATCTAAACCTGAAAAAGGAAATATGTAAGAGAAGGTTGTCTCCTTCATATTTTAACATATCGAAATAGACTTTGCCTTTTTTAATGTTAATATTAATATTTTTGTTGTTGTGTTTTTTTTACAGTTTCTCGCTTTAAAATTAATTAACATGAGTTTATAAAAAAATGGTAAAAATGTATCAGTGGAATATCATAAAATATGTAATAATACATTTCACATATTTTTTTTGGGAAAAAGCACAATTTTACATTAGAATCATATATAATAATATTAAAATAAATTTGTACGCGTTGGGGCACTTATGCACCTGGAACAGACCTAATGTATATGATCATGTATATATAATACAAATGTACACGCATATCTTTACAATTACAAATCTACACACATGCAAACATCCATAAAAACACAATAATTTGGCTTATACAGGGCGGGCCAAAAGTCACGCCTGCGTGTAAAAATTTAATAACTTTTTTGTTTATTATTATTTTTTATTTTTATTTATTTTTTAATATAATATAAGCTTTGTACGATCTAAATTTTAATTATGAAAAATAATATCAGAGAGATGACCACCATTTTCAGCAATGCTCAATTGGGCTCTTAAACAGGCGTTTTGCATAACTGCACGCAAAGTTACAGGCTCTATTGCCCTGATCTCAGCTTCAATGTTGTGCTTTAGTTGCTCTATAGTTTGGGGCTTCTTAACATACACTCGTTCCTTGAGATAACCCCATTGAAAATAATCAGGGGCAGTTAAGTCTGCTGAATTTCTATCTGAATTTCTTGAGATAATTCGGTCTTCAAAAATAGAAAAAGTAAGATTCTACCACTTTGGTACGTTGCTCAGTCGTTAAATTTTGCATGGTGGTGTAACACGGTTCGATGAATAAAATCTAAAAAAAACAATAAAAAATAATAATAAACAAAAAAGTTATTCAAGTTTTACACGCAAGCGTGACTTTTGGCCAACCCTGTACTTGTTAATTAAAGAAAACCCAAATAATTTTTAACTAAATCATGAAATAAATTTAACTATTATTTGTTCATTGCATTGTTGGGAAACTTTTAATTTTACTTCATTGTGCTTATGGACCAGCTGATTGGTTGTTCTTCTAGTTCAAACTATCCCGCGGAAACGGTACAGGCTGTTTCGTGCAAGAAGAACAAGAATATTACTCTCTCAAAACGTCTCTCATTGACCCATTTTTTGTGTAAGAAAACGCTTTCTGGTTAGATTGGGATCCCGAGGGTGCCCAATTTAGAGGAAAATAACACACCTAATAATTCGTATATAAAGAAGAAATGTAATATAATATAAAATAGAAATATCCATCAGAACCTTGGAGTGGGCCATAATCTGTGAATTTTTTCTTAATATAATTGCCCACAATTATTTAAAATATACAAATATTAAAACAAACTATTCAGGGATTCGCATAAAAATTAATTCTATCCATCAGCAAAGACAACATATGTCGTTGTTAAAACGTGTCGCCGAGTACCGAACACAAACACGATGCTCTCTTCCACACCCGTAACATGCTACCAAACTAAATGTTTTCTCGTCTCAGTCGTACGGAGCTTCAAAAACTATACATAGTTCGAATTATAAGTTTATAAACGAGTAAAATTATCATTTCTGTAAAATGGATGAATTTGCGAAAATTCAAGAATACTTTTGTAATGAACTGCATTAATTTTTAACTATTCAACAACACGTTGGTTGTCTCGCAACGAGGTGGTCTCTCGAGTAATAGGAACTCCTTCAGTATTACTTTAATTTGATTGATTTCGAAACAAATTCTCAATATTCAAGAACTCATTTTATTTTATCTTTCTGTTACTAATACTTAATAATAGTCAAACTTAACACAACTTTTATGTTTTTAGTATATTTGGGGTCAAAAAAGTACAATTTTAAAATTGTCAATTATCATCTCCGATATAAACAGAGTTGTAAAAAATTTACATTTCTTTTTTTCTGGTAAATTTTATAGTTTTTTGTGTTTTCTTACTTTTGTACATTTTGGTCCTTATTGAGAGTAATTATAGCTTACTCTCATTTTACCGAACTTTCCCAGAAAATAAACGAACAGACCTAATATTGTCACAATTCTGACAATCGTTAGAACACCCTTCATTTCCATTGACACTCAATTTACAGTCATTTGTTATTGTCGTATGTGCTTCATTTAAGGGTGCTTTAGACCATAAGATCTGTCGTACGACATGTCAAATTTTTGTGTAGAAGAGCACAAGTCGGATCGTCTAAACGAAATATGTAATGAAACGATAAGATTTTGAGAGAAAATACGGATGAAAATTTGACAGTCGTATGGCTCTCTTGATTTTTAAAAATTTTTCAAAAACCAGCACACACCATTAGATCAGGGATGCATTTTTATGTAAACAAATGCGAGAAAGCCAGGGAGGGAAAACTGCTTTTATAAATTTATGCCAATTATAAAATCAAAATCAATTTTAGACCACGACCGCACAATTTTATAAAAATATACGTATATTTTCCAAAAGTACACTAAAAATTTTGACCACGAAAATAACATATTCGAAAGTTATAAAAATATTTTTCAAGGTTATTAAAAAAAAAATTCAATTGCACAAGAACTCCATCCCTGGGAAAAAAGCAAACAGATTTAGTTAAATTAAATGAGAATGTGTTCATCTTACTTGATTTTATCCATACCAATGGTGTAAAAGCCAGAAAACAACCATTCTATTTTTACTCTCTTTTTTTGAAATACGGATGCAATTTCATTTTATTTTCTCTCTCATTTTACGTACGACAAATCTTATCGTTTAAAGCGCCCTTTAGTGGCAGATAAATATTTCTGTTGGCAATGCTGCCCATAAATATTTAGATACAATGTTAAAAGTCGGATCTGGCAACGTTTGCCATACAACAATCAGACAACCGTGTGAATAGATGGTAACACTTTTTCAATGTGAGTGCATTGCTACCATATTGCCGTATCCTACAATATTGTACAATCTGACAATCGTGTGAACATAGCTTTACGAGACTTTTCACAAACTCAATTATTTTGTATTCGTGCATCTTTGATTGTAAGTTATAGAAGTTCAACTGCACCATTTAATTTTTGTATTTATTGATGAAACACATTGTAAATTTTATAACAATATGTCTGTATTTTTTATATAAGAAAAGGTCAATCAACTTTTTCGTACTCCATATTGTGTTATCACTAGGCGTGCACAAATATAAGAATGCTGATCAAATTTGTTTTTATACATATGTTTGTATATATGTAGATGTATGTATTACCCTATAAGGGCAAAAAAAGAGAAACAATTATGTGCGTTAGAACGTGGCTAATATTTTTTCTATGCTATAGAGTCTCAAAAATAGAGCCAACTTGACTTACGTCGAAATAGGATTGGTTAAAATTTACCTTAATTTATTCAAATCTTTTTGTATAATTAAAATTTCAAATATTTCTGCAGGAATTATCGAATTATTTCTTTGGAAAAACTGTATTGATTTTTGGCAAGCTTTAATTTTTAGGCATTACGGCGGGACAACAGAAACCTGAGGTGAGATTCTCGTTCTGTGATAATGGAAAATGAAAATTTTTCTGATTCTCATTTTATGTAACAGTGTAAAAAAAGTGACAAAAACTTTTGATGTGAAAACCAATATCTACTTTAGAAAAACATGTTTTAAAAATAACAACTTCTGAGGCGTTAAGACGGAGACAAGACGCCTGAAGTAGGCTTCGGAATTTCATCTATGTTAGGTGCCGTTTATGACAGTTGTGAGCAATCTGACATTATTGTAACTGACGTTTCGCTACACACCTATAGCCGAAGATGTTGAACCATCAAGTTATGCAGTTACATCCAAGCATATCAACTGCTGCAATTTCTGCGACAACTGTAGACGGTGAAGAAATTCTCCCGAAAATAGGAACAAAAATTCAGAACCACAATTTGAAAACATTTGCAACCTTCGGCAAAAAAAGACTATTTTGTTTTTTTCGAAATTTTTGTCCAAAAATACCGTTAATCTTCCCTATAAAGAATATTTTTCTATAACGAATTATTAGGTGTGTTATTTTCCTCTAAATTGGGCACCCTCGGGATCCCAATCTAACCAGAAAGCGTTTTCTTACACAAAAAATGGGTCAATGAGAGACGTTTTGAGAGAGTAATATTCTTGTTCTTCTTGCACGAAACAGCCCGTACCTTTTCTGCAGGATAGTTTAACTAGAAGAACATCCAATCAGCTGGTCCATAAGCATAATGAAGTAAAATTAAAAGTTTCCCAACAATGCAATGAACAAATAATAGTTAATTTTATTTCATGATTTAGTTAAAAATTATTTGGGTTTTCTTTAATTAACAAGTACAGGGTGGGCCAAAAGTCACGCTTGCGTGTAAAACTTGAATAACTTTTTAGTTTATTATTATTTTTTTTAGATTTTATTCATCGAACCGTGTTACACCACCATGCAAAATTTAACGACTGAGCAACGTACCAAAGTGGTAGAATCTTACTTTTTCTATTTTTGAAGACCGAATTATCTCAAGAAATTTAGATAGAAATTCAGCAGACTTAACTGCCCCTGATTATTTTCAATGGGGTTATCTCAAGGAACGAGTGTACGTTAAGAAGCCCCAAACTATAGAGCAACTAAAGCACAACATTGAAGCTGAGATCAGGGCAATAGAGCCTGTAACTTTGCGTGCAGTTATGCAAAACGCCTGTTTAAGAGCCCAATTGAGCATTGCTGAAAATGGTGGTCATCTCTCTGATATTATTTTTCATAATTAAAATTTAGATCGTACAAAGCTTATATTATATTAAAAAATAAATAAAAATAAAAAATAATAATAAACAAAAAAGTTATTAAATTTTTACACGCAGGCGTGACTTTTGGCCCGCCCTGTATAAGCCAAATTATTGTGTTTTTATGGATGTTTGCATGTGTGTAGATTTGTAATTGTAAAGATATGCGTGTACATTTGTATTATATATACATGATCATATACATTAGGTCTGTTCCAGGTGCATAAGTGCCCCAACGCGTACAAATTTATTTTAATATTATTATATATGATTCTAATGTAAAATTGTGCTTTTTCCCAAAAAAAATATGTGAAATGTATTATTACATATTTTATGATATTCCACTGATACATTTTTACCATTTTTTTATAAACTCATGTTAATTAATTTTAAAGCGAGAAACTGTAAAAAAAACACAACAACAAAAATATTAATATTAACATTAAAAAAGGCAAAGTCTATTTCGATATATTAAAATATAAAGGAGACAACCTTCTCTTACATATTTCCTTTTTCAGGTTTAGATTTTTACAAAAATTTTCATATTAACGACACAATTTGCAAACTGTTAATACGTTAACAAGGCTACTCAGTTTATTTTTTTTGAATTTAATTAATTCTCAAAAATATTTTGAGAGTTTTTGTATATATGTATGTATGTATATGTATGAGATTTTTTAACTTTTTCTAAAATTTGGACTGGAGGTGCAGTTTCGATTCCCGCCTAGACCGTGGTTGCTTTTTCTGCAGCCAAGATAAAACCTTCGTAAAATTTTTGTTGTTAAAAGAAAAAAGTATTGACATTTTATAAAGCAAATATAAACTGTCTCCTGTTTTGTTAGGGATATATTATTAAGGAAAATGAGAAATATTATTAAAAATTTTTTATATACAACTGGGTCTCCACATGCAATAAACTTGGAAATAATAGTGTACTCTACTGTCACAACCTACTGCCTGCACCATAAGTTTACGTGTGTACCTACGAAACATTTATTTTCACATATGTACATATGTATGTATATTGTGAAATATTATTCAAACTGTCAGGTATGGCTATCCTTTCTCTAACATTTATTTTTCCGCGATTTTATTCTTTGATAAAAGAAGCTTGTGCTTTGTGTAGAATCATTTAAATAAAAAAGCTATATAGAATATATAAATAAAAAGTGAATAAAAATATGTAAATAAAAAGCGAATATGAATAACAAACAAAGAAGATACATATGTATGTACATATAAATTAGAATATTGAAATAAAATCAATATAAAGAATTGAAATAAATAGTGTTTCACTTCAATTGTGATATCCGTTAACAGTGACCGATATATCCGTTAACGCTGACTAGTCAGCAGTGGTCGATATATTCGTCCATGCTGACCGATCAGCAGAGACCGATTTATCCATCAACGCTGACTATCATATGCACACAGAAGTTTCGGTAATTTTTCTCATATTGCCATTGAGAAAATTATAAAAACTTTGTTCTACGCAATTACCTATAATTCTGTCAACAATGACGGTCGTATCACCGTTCAAATGACCGTTACTGTTATTGAGGGGAAGCTAAACTTTTAGCTATTTCGCTGGTCAGTTCATTCAACAAGCCAAACGACAAAGTTTGTGAAAAAGTTGTGGAAAGTGGTTGTGAATAATTTAATAATTAAATATTATATTTAGAAAATTCGAAAATATATTTTTGCTATAATTAATTTAAATTACTGAACAACGTATAATCATATGAATATACCTCGGTACTTAATATTTAGTGGAGTAAAGTAGTACTTTTGCAAAGCAAATTGTACTGAAAAAAGTACAATTGTACGAGCTTGATTATCCCTGATTTTCGTTAAAAGTTTAATGTGATTGATGACAGTTTACCGAAAAAAACTATTTGTGAAAGAATTTATTTAAAAAACCAAGCATTGAAAGAATTTATTTAATTATATTTATTTTTGAGCGATGGTCTTTTTTATGAAAAGTTTTTAACAATTATTTATTTTTCAATATTTCGCTACCAAATAGGTAGCATCGTTAGAAAATAATAATTTGTATTAACAAAAATATTTATTTAAAAAAATGGTATTTTTTATGAAAAGTTTTTAACAATTTATGGTATAAATAACAAAAATGTTTGTAATTAATTATTGTTAAGAAAAATTTTTAACACAACTTTTGTAATATCTGTCAGCTGTTTGGAGCATTTTTAATTTTGCTTTGTTATTTTCAATGTTTATTATAAACTGACTGCTTGTTCTTCACGCCCAAACTAGCCCGAAGAAAAAGTACGGGCATTCTCGTACGTGAAGAACAAGAACATTACTCTCTCAAAGCCTCTCTCATTTACCCAATTTTTTCGTAAGAAAACGCTTTTGGGTAAGATTGGGCGCCTGCGGGCACCGACAATACATTTTGTGACGATGTTGCCACAGAAAAATTGTGTGTTCATACGGTTGTTTCACATTTTGTAACAATTTTTCTGTCAATATTGTAGTAACTGACAATCGTGTGTACATACCTTAATTGTTAACAAGTCTGTTTCATACGTCGCATCTATTACTACGTTTATTATACGCACGCCTTTTTTTCAAGTAAGAACGGAAAATATTGCCGTATATTTTTTTAAAGCGACATAACTCTCGAAAGCTATGCACGATTAATTTAACTATTTTTACCACGATTGGAACTTTATAGGCGTGAATAACGAGTACTCATGTTCATGTACTGTCAGTACGTTTTGCTTTCTCATTCATAATTTGAAGAGACACACAAACTATGTTATGTGTACATGTCGTCAACAAGACATGAATTGTGTGAACACCAATGAGAGTTCAAAGAAGAAAAAGTAAGAACCTTGTCAATAAGGCATGAATCGTATGAACACAGACTTAATTCGGACGTGTAAACGTAGTATGTAATTGCTTTGAAAAATGTATAGCGTTTTGACGCATTTGGTATTTCAACTGTTTGGAATCGCACCAGTTCTGCCATCAACCGTGAGCGCGTTTTACTTCACTTTGGAACTTTTGGAACACTAGTTGCAAAATGTGTAAAATCTAAAATAAATAAAACGAACTTTTAGAAATTCTTTTGTCGTTATTTTTTAAAAATTTAAAATGCCACTAAAAATTCTTGATGAACTAATAGATGATTTTGCTATAGAAATAATAAATAACGAAGTGTATACGTTAATTAAGTTAACTTTTACAAAAAGGTACATATGTATGTATGTATGTACAGGGTGTCTGGTGGGAAATTTATATTTTTAAATACGATTATTTCAAAAAGTAATAAACGGAGCGGAGGGGGGTGGCGCCGTTGGAATTATCGATTGTGCGGATTTGTCGCAGTGGTCGAGGGGAGCTTCGCTGTGGAGACATTTTTTAAGAGTAATGATTCTTACGAACTTGCTCGTTGCGAGATTCCGCGCAACTACTTCGGCTATGAATGTCCCACGGCCAGGGCCCAGTCGATCCAAAACATTGAACTGGTTAAAAGCAGTTTACGTGAAAATCCGCGACTTTCAATACGGAAAAGAGCAGCCGCAGTGGGACGTCCAAGAGCGATTATTCATAAAATTTTAAAGAAGGATCTGGATGACATATTCTTTAAAAAATAAAATCCGCATATCCATTCATCGTTCAAGGCTCTTAATAAAATAAAGTGTGAATTATTACGTTTTTTATTTAAGTTTGAAAATATACCTTTATAAATGTTAATCACCCCTATTCTGCATTTCGTTTCGAATCGAAATTTTGTCCGTTTGGCAACTTTGGTATTCTGTGTTCCGTTCCTTGTCTATTTTCGATTGTATGTACTCTGCAGCTGTATTCGTAGCTAAATTTTTGCACGTTGTTTATTCAGCAACGGAACATTTTTAGATTTTTCTGTTTGTAGTTAAAGAAGTGTCTAATTAAAAAAATGTAAAAATAAAATGCGATAAATTTATTTTGTAGTAGTTTTTTTTATGTATTTTTTTTCAAATTTTAAAGACATACATATATTTAATTTGTTGGAGGCCGAAAAACAAAATACCTGAGCAATATGAAAAGCTGCTTATTTTAAAGTGTTTAACATATATTTAACACGGCTTTATTTAGGGGAAAATTGTTTTAAAATATATAACTAAACTAATTATTTCACACACGTTGAAAATAAATAGCTTACCATTCATCGAATGGATTGCAACTGTCTCCCAATTTCCGCTTTTCAATTCCTTACTCTGCTTTCTGGAGCAAGTTATTCTTCTGTTCCAACAACAATCGATTCCATTTCAGCTCGAAATTAAAACAAACTTTATTTTGATGTATCAAAAATAAAAATATCACCTCCACGCTATAGGATTCTTCACACTGAAATATTTCGGACACAAATAGCTCTGAATTATGTTATGGCTTTCTTTGTCTTTCCGTAATTAAGTTATGTATGTGTTTATTTAATAAACTTTTTGACAGTTATGGAGCTTTATTTATTTTATTTCTCACATGCGCAGCGACAGGTTTCCTCACACTGCAATACTTTGGCCTCAAATACCTTAACTGCACTTAACTACTGTGTTTATTTATTTATATATACAAAGCTACCAAAATATTTAGTTTTTATATATTTCTCATTGTTTTATTTTCACTAAATTTAACTTTTTACAATTTAACAAGTGCATGTTTACAAAATGGCTTATTTTTATGTTCCTATTTCACACGTTTGATAGCAATGCTGCTTGTTTAAACATACTCTTCTCTTCTTTCGATTAAGAATTTTTGCAGAATACCTTTTTTCGATCCGGGAACGTAATCGAAACGTAGAATAAGGGTGATATGTGTACATCGGCACAACTGTACATACATACATACATACATACATACATAGGTATTTCAGAAGTATTGAATGATGATGACGATAATTAGAAAGTATTCTTTCAATTATTCAACGTTAGTCAAAATTCATTACGATTATTTATCTATGTTTGTTATATGCTTCAGCTGGTCGTAGAACTTTAACCAAATTCTTGAAAAAAGCTAAGAAATTTCACATGTTTATACAAGAACTCCCGAAAATTATTTTAGAAATACCAAATATACCAACAAAACAATCCAAATACTAGCTTTTTTAAAAATTTTCCTTATACAACAAACATTTTATTATTTGATTTTAAATATATTTAATTTTAAAATTGTGCTTTCTGAGTTTCTGATCCAATTCCAACTACAAGTACTTGGTAACAGGTTTAAACAATGTAATGAATATAACCCTAGACACAAACCTTACAATTTAACAGAGCTCTGTTAGGAATTCTTAAATTTGTTTGGGGTTCTTAACCCTTAGCTACATTCGTGGGGTAATTTTTTACCCCACGCCGCACTAAATATTTTATAACTTACTTTCTACTGAAGCATATTCTTTAAAACTCAGTGTATTCTCAGTTCATGCCGGCATCTTGAAGTGTATGTGTGGAGATCGCGCTACGTCAAATAAAATCTGTGGTAGGTATATATTGGGGTACAAAATTACCCCACGAATGTAGTTATGTAATTTATTTTTATTCTTGGTATTTATTGATTTTGTATTATATAGACAAAATGAAGCGCTATTTAAATAAATCTGAAATAGAAAAAATTTGTGAGGAAGACGACTCATCTGACGACGCAGGAGATGATGATATTTTCCAAGACGATGATGACGTAAGTGATGTGGAATTGGAGATTACCGATCATGATACAGAAAGTGAATTGGAGGACGACGAAAATGAAGAAGAGGATGAAGGTAACAGAGATTTAGAAAGAGAATCCGGATATTTTTACGGTAAGAATTGCTTCAAATGGGCCAAGGTTGCACCTGCAACTTCAAGAGCAAGGGCTCACAATATTATTACACTTTTGCCTGGTATCAACGGCCCAGCTGCAGAAAAGCAAAACTTGACACCTCTTGAATCATTGCCTTTACTTATTACGGAAGAGATGATAGCTTACATAACAACACAAACTAATCATAAAATAACGGAAATTTTAGAAAAAAGAACCAGTAATAACTTGCCCTCAGCCTCACTAATGAAGTAGAAATTAAAGCCTTAATGGGTCTTCTTTTACTCTCTGGTATATATAAGTCCAATCATGAAGATGTACGTACTTTATGGGCTACTGATGGAACTGGTAGAAATGTTTTTAGAGCCGTGATGAGTTTGAACAGATTCTTATTTTTAATATCTGTTTTTAGATTTGATGAAATACAAAGTCGCACAGAAAGAAGAGCAACTGATCGACTAGCCCTTATTTCTTACATATTTAAAAAGTTTATTGAGAACTGTAAATCAAATTATATTTGTTCAGAATATTTGACAGTGGATGAAATGTTAGTACCTTTTAGAGGACGCTGCCTCTTTCGAGTATTTATGAAGTCTAAGCCGGGACGCTATGGCATAAAAATAATGTGTATTTGTGATGCCAGAACTCATTACTTATACTCTACTTTTATATACCAAGGAAAAGAGAATACAAGAGATAAAAAACACTTTCCTTACCAACGGCATCGGTCTTAAGGCTGGCAAGCTCTTTGTTTGGTACTAATAGGAACATAACTGGGGACAATTGGTTTTCATCAATTGAGCTAGTAGATGCTCTAACACGAAACGGATTAACTTATGTCGGAACTATGAGAAAAAACAAAAGAGAAATACCTAAAGAGTTTTTGCCGAACAAATCAAAATCCGTTCAGTCATCTTTATTTGGATTTGTTCGAGATATGACATTAGTTTCCTATGTGCCTAAGAAAAATAAGAACGTTATTTTGGTATCATCGATGTGTCATTCAGCAGAAGTTGATCCACATTCTTTGAAACCTGAAATTATAGAATTTTTTTTTATATTCTGTTTTAAGAAGATCGCGGCGTTGGCCAACCACTATTTTTGGAGCAATTATCAACATTACCGCCACCAACAGTTTCATTATTTGGAAAGTTGCAAATTTTGAGAATAAATTACGCCGATGTAATTTTTTAAAAGAAGTAGGGATATCTTTAGTCAAACATCATGTCAAAGAGCGAAGTAAGAACTTCTCAAGAGATTTGAACCAAGTCATTGCACAACTTCTTGGAGAAGAATTTGAGGCCCAATCTGGACCGAGTCAGCCAAAAAGGCCAAAAAGTGCCCGATGTTATATATGTCCGCGTTTTAAAGACGTAAAAACAACTAAAATATGTTTCAAGTGCAATAAATTTATTTGTAAAATGCATTCTAAAGAACTAAAAGTCTGTACAGTATGTGAAAAGTGAGTTCAAACAGATTGTTTTACATGAAAAATATCGTCTGTCAGAATTTTTATGTTATGTTATATATATTTTTTTTCTTTAATTTTATTTTATTTAATTTTCCTTTAATATGAATTACAAATTTATTGTTTTATAATAATACATATGAATTTTTTTTTCTATAAGGAGAATACACTTCATTTTTTAAGTCAATTTTCTGAGGCGCTCGAAAAAAAAATGCCATTTTCTAATTTATGAAATTTTTTAATATGACAAAAATGTTATTTTAATAAAAAATAAACAAATGGAATATTTCACGTGGGCGACCAGACTAAAATATGATTTGTGTAGGAGGATCTCCTGTATATTCCTGCATTAACGGAATTTTTAACAGAGCGGGTTTAAGGTAGTTTTTGACAATTTTCGGCACTTTGAATTTTTGAAAAATGTTGATTCTCTGAAGGATGACTAAATTTTTTGCTAGAAAAAGGCAATGTGGGCGACCAGACTAAAATGGGATTTATGTAGAGGGATGTCCACTATATTTCCACATTAACGGAATCTTTAACAGTGCGAGTTTAAGGTAGTTTTTCATAATTTTCCGCACTTGAAATTTTGAAAAATGTAGATTCTCTGAGGGATGACCAAATTTTTTTCTGGAAAAAGGCAACGTGGGCGACCAAACTAAAATGGAATTTATGTAGAGGAATGTCCACTATATTTCCACATTAACGGAATCTTTAACAGTGCGAGTTTAAGGTAGTTTTTCACAATTTTCCGCACTTGAAATTTTGAAAAATGTTGATTCTCTGCGGGATGGCCAAATTTTGTCTGGAAAAGGGCAACGTGGGCGACCAGACTAAAATGGAATTTATGTAGAGAGAAATAAAAATTTGTTTCACTTTGCAAATTGTGTCGTTAATATGAAAATTTTTGTACAAATCTAAAACTGAAAAGGGGATTCGCCGTCGAAATGAAATATGTATGAGAATGTTGTCTGCCTCATATTTTAGCACATTCAAAAAGATTTTGCTTTTTTAATGTTAATCTTAACATCTGTGTTGTGTTTTTTTTTACAGTTTCTCGCCTTAAAAGTTATTAACATGAGTTTCTTATAAAATGTTAAAAATTATGAGTAGTTGAGTAGATTGAATTTCTCCCTTTTTTTTTTATTTTTTTATCTGGGACCAGCACTCAGGAGATGACTCCTACACATGCCAGGTATTGTGCTGGAACTATAGGAAAGGGATAGTAGGAGAAACGACAGGAGGTGAAGCTTAATTAATTATTTTGCAGCTCTGCTTTTGCACGTTCTTTGTTTATACTCGCAGCAGTGCTGAAGCTTCGGTTTAGTAGCCATTTTTATTATTATTTTACTTCGCCGGTGCTACACAATACCGACAAAGGAGGGCGTTCTGATGTGATTGTGGATTGCTATCAGCTGAAGTCGGTATTGTTCATTGACCAGTGACTATGCCTTCGCCACTGAAACCTTCCGATAACAACTGACACACAAAGACACTCTAATGCACATCAGAAAAATGCGAGATGTTTACTTTTATTTTAAAATTTTAGTCTGAAACTGGGGTTGAACCCACGTCTGTTTTTGGTTTAGTAGTCAACGTGCAGACTACCAGCCATCGTGCCATCGCCACCCTCACACTATACTTTTTTAACTACAAAGCAGTGTTGCCAATCAAGAATTCGTAAATTACACATGACTGTGTTCCAAATTACACATTTGAAGAAAAATTACACTTGATGTTATTTTTATTTATTTACACTTAAATAATTATTAAGAATAAATATACAAGAATTTGTATTAATTCACATATAAGTAAATAAATAATTAATAATAAAATATACATTTGTATGGATATATTATATATATATGTATATCTACATATTATGTACATATTGAAGTATTTTAGTACTAATGACATTGTATTACGAAAAAGACACTATTGCGTATTATTAAAATAAATTTGGGAACGTCATTGGGCGGTTTTGAAGAGACAAATATATCGGCACTACGTATATGTACAAGTAATTGGCTTAAATATCTGTAGTTTGCAGCTTTACTGCATAGTTTTGAATGCCTTACTTGAAGCATTATCTTTTATTAAGGAAATATACTTGCTAATGAGTGAAATATTCCTTTATCTCACATCGTAACTGACATAAATTTCGAAATTTACGTTTGATTGATTATTATGCATTTCAGAAAAATTAATGTCCTCACAAATATTTAGACTTTTGTAATAAAAATTAGCTATTTTATAAGTGAAAAAAGCACGTAACTACAAATACAAGTATAATAATAAAAAGCTTTTTCTTCCACCTGAAAAAAGTGAAAATTTTAGTTACATGGTTTTGCATTTTACCTAATGATTTATGAAACTATATGAGCAGCGTTACCATCTTTTTTTCTAGCCGAAATTTATTTTTCCAGTGTGGAGATGCGAATATTTTTCCACTTCGCTTATTTTTTCTTCTCATAAATAACAGTACAAAAAAATATTAAAGTCTCTAAATTGAAAATTATTTGTTATACGGTTGAGCTGGTCTATATGCGGCTTTTCATATGGTTTACGTTTAATAACAGCTGAACCTAAAGAATTATCGATAATATATATACATATACACTGAATTTATTTTGGGAATATCTCTTTATATATTATTCTAATTTTAAAATTGTGTTTTTTCCCTTAAAAAATATATGTCAAATTTATTATTACATACTTTATGATATCCTCATAAAGTATTTTTTTTTTTTTACAAAAGTAAACTCAATAACTGAGGCGGAAAGCATATCCATATAGTACTATTTCGCTAATGCTTACTTATTCAAGATTCTTATGTTCAAAATTCAACTAATCAATTGAGAATTGAAGTTGAATACCGAACAAAAAACAAAAAATCTATAAACAAAACATAACAATCCATGAGTTTACTTTTTAAATTACACATACATATTTCTGTTTTAGATTTTTCTTCTCATCTATATATATATATATATATATATATATATATGTATATGTATATAGGCAACAAATAAGTTAGAAATATTGTACAGAAAAAATATAATAGTTATAATATTATTAGATAAGCCTACTGTATAAATTGAAAGTTATATTGCGCATGAATTTGATTATATATATTCAGTAAATAGATCACTTCAATTGCGAGAAATGTTCAACAAGCTTATCTTTGAGTGAATTACGTGTAAGATGAAATGCTCTAAATTAATCCAAAACCGTTCAAGAGAACAGTTTTAGTGCAATTTTGAGAGAAAATTATAGAGTAAAATTTTTTAATTTCTCTACAAAGTTGCACGAACTTTTTCTTTGGTTAAGTTTGGTTTGGAATTAAATTATCGGCTGTTTCTTATTTTATTAAATTTGTTCAGAAAATTTGTAAAGAAACTGCAAAAGTTTTATTTAAAAATTTAAAAAAGAAGATTTTTCAAATAAATTTGAAGTTAGAAGTACATATATTTGTACATATGTATTTATCACTTTATTTAATAAAAAAAGGCTTTTACTTTCTTTTCAATTTATTTTCGTACACATTTTACAGACGTTGCTACCGATTCAAATATTTTGCTTTTCAAATATTATGCATTTGAAACGTCTAAAATCACTAAAATATGAGATGTTTTTATGAGTCTGAAACTGGTCTTGAACCCAGGAAAAGTTTTTCGTTTTGTAGTCAACGTGCGGACAACTTCCACCATCGCCATTCTCAAAAATTTTTGGCTCTTGAAAGAAATTATAGTTTTCTCTCATTTTACCGAACTTTACCAGAAAAGTAAAAAAACACAGCTATTGTCTCCATTCTGACAATCGTGAGAACACCCTTCATTTCCAATGACACGTAACTGGCATACATTGTTCGAACACTTATATCTCTAGAACGGCTGGACCGATTTTCACAAATATTAGCACAATATGTAACTTTGCCCAACTTTAAATATAAGCAATAGTGATTTAAAAAATTCCCATTTGGAGGTGCCACGCCCATATAAAATAAGTATTTATTAACTTATATCTCAAAAACTGTAACAGTAAGATTCTCTGAATTTGGTAAAGATTTCTTAAAAACCAATGTAAATCATCGGCCAAAAAGAAGCCGGAATCGGATAAGTGGGAATGGTGCCTCCCATATTAAGTAAATGTTGATTTTTTATATCTTGATAACGGATAAGCAAAATTTTCTAAATTTGTATTGAATGATTTCAAAGTCAATACAAATTATCAGCCAAACTGTAGGCGTTATTGGACAATGCGTATGATACCTCCCATACAAAGTAATTATTGATTTGTATAGTAAGTAAATTTAATTGTATATGTTAGAACGGCATATCCAAAGCTTCTCATTTTCGTCTGAATGGTTCGATAGTAAATTTTTTTTTGCTTCGGGCACTTTTATTATAGCTACAGAGCTGAAATTTGGTATACAGGAGAGTAAATAATGGGAAAACTATGAAAACTGCCAATTTTTATCAGGGGGGCTATGCTGAACCTTTTTTGCGTTCTCCAGTTTGATATAATGGTGCGCATTCTTCATAGAGGCAGAGAGCTGTAATTGGGTATGCTTCAATGTAGAGAAATAAACTGATTGCATCCGCGATTGATATACTTAATTTTTGTACTTTTTTATTTCTTTTTATTACTTTCATGAAATGACGAACTAAGTTCAACTAATCTGTAATATGACATTCATTGACATAATAAAAAGGCGGTACGAAGTTCGCCGGGCCAGCCTATGCTTACGGAAATACAAATATAGAAAAATATAGATTGTGCAGAAAATTACAAAATTTGCGAGTGTACTTACTAGAAAATTCTCTTGCAAGTAACTTTTTGGCAATTGCCGCAAGTAAAATGCCAAATGTAGAAACAGTGTTACCAAGTACGTGTTTTCTATTAATTTACTGGTACGTATTAAAATGAATGAAGTGTTGATTGATTGAACTTGATTGTATTTGTAAAAAAATAAGAACTAAAAAGGAACACAACAAAATCTGGTAAATTTAAAAATTAATATTCACTTCTTTTGTTTCACGTTGAAACCTATATTTTTAGTTTTTGTTACACTTTTAATTAAGCCTTTCCTGTTTTTAAATATTTTTAAGAATAATTGTAAACTTTTATTGCTTTTTATTTAGACAAATTTGCACAAATTTGGAAGTAAACAAATGGAAATGTGAACGCTAGCAAATTATTGTGCGCTAGTATAATTTTTGACATCACCAAAAGAATTTCTGACAGAACAAGAAGTATTTCTGACAAGCAGCAAAGTTTTAATTGAACTAAGGGAAAAACTTAAAAGAAATTAATAAATTCAAAATAAAATGGAAAGAGAGCCGCCCTCAAAAAAAATTAAAATAACATATATATAACAATTTATATATTATCTTTTTTTACTTAAAAAAATAAAAATTCCGTGAAAATGTTTACCGATGGTTAACGAAATATCGAAATAGAAAAATAAAAATAAACCTTTAAGCTTAAAAGATAATATATAAATTGTTATTAAAAGAAATAAGGTTAAAAAATAATGATGAAGAAATATATGTATGTATGTTACGTGTAAGTATCGTGATGAAATATATTTGAAAAAATACATTTACTACCATCGAAAGAGTAGCGAAAAAGTAGTAGAAGGTAGTGCATCAATTATTAATATTACATTCAATATTAATATTCAATATTTTGCAAAAAAATTGCAGCAGAACTTCAATGCCACCTTCATGCAAGACGCAATGGAATAAGAAAATATAAATTGTTAATTCTGTTATAAATAAGTAATTTATAATTAATTTTTCACAAACGTCAAAAATTTCTACTGTCAAAAAAGTTATCATTTCACACCGCATTTCACACGAAAAATTTCCCCCACAGAGAAATTATTTCTTGCTATAGTACTCTGCTACCGTTGCACACACACCCTAAATAGTACAAATAAATTTATGGCTTCAGATGAGATGGACATCCCTACCAACTTATGGAAGTGGGGTATTATATAAAGTTCAGTGGCAGCTCGTTATCATACATTTTTAACGCAATAAATAGCATCACGTCCGTATGTACTACTAATTTGTTCTTGTTGTATATTAAGCTTTAGTTGTTTTTTAATACACATGGTGTTTGGTGGTACATTAATATTTTTAAATACGATTATTTCAAAAATAATAAACGGTGCGGAGGGTGGGTGGCGCCGTTGGAATTATCCATTGTGTGGATATATATGTCATGATGTCGCAATAGTCGAGTGAGCATCACGCGTTCGCTGTGGAGCCATTTTTTAAGAGTAATGATTCTTACGTAATTGCTCGTCGACAATTTTGTTAAAATTTCGTTATTCGGGGAATAAGTGATGAACCGAGTGTAAATTTAATTCGTTCGTGTGTGCAGAGATTCCGCGCAACTGCTTCGGCTATGAATGCCCCACGGGCAGGGCCCAGTCGATCTTCAAGGACTCCCGAAAACATTGAACTGGTTGAAAGCAGTTTACGTGAAAATCCGCGACTTTCAATACTGAAAAGAGCGGCCTCACTTGGACTTCCAAGAGCGATTATTCATGAAATTTTAAAAAAGGGATGAATTACTCGTTAAAAAATAAAATCCGCATTTCCATTCTATCGTTCAATGCTCTTAATAAATACATAGTATGAGAACTTCAAGAAACAAATTTCGTTCTCTCGACGATGATCAAATGCTAGATTGACTGCAGATAAGCATTTTTCGTTATCGCCCAAGGACGTAACGTTGCCAGCTAATAATTAAAAACGGAAAAGAAATTTTGTTGACAGTTGTGTGGATATGAGGGGGCTGCAGCGTTCAGAAAAGTTTATGGTGCAGAAGCAAAACAATATTCAACAAGCAGTGAAGTATCGGAGGGTTTTGGAATTATATGTAACTTTGTTCACCATTACGTAAAAGAGTGCTGCAAAGCAAGTTGAAGCTATGCAAAGAGTGACAGCGTCAGTTAACTTATATTTTGATGCAAATGCTATTGAAATGTCAGAATGAGAAGTAACGTAATATCAGCTTTTATATTTACATATATCGTTAGTGTAAATACCACATGAATATTTTTAATTTTGTTTACGGTTCTGTTGTTACATCATTAGGTATAAATAAGCATTATGTTAAAGTGCAAATATCAAGTAAATTTTAGGTTTGTTTTTGCTATACTTTATTTCTTAAATATATACAATATTATTAAGCGTTCTAATACAATATAAAATAATAATAAAATGAAATAGAAAATTATATTATACATTCTATGTTTGTTTTTATGTAAACAACGTTTTAAAAAGTTGGTTAAATATTTGTCAAAAAAGTATCAAAAATTTCAAATTGCTCAATAACAAACTAAATGTCTTATTTGAAATGGAATCGCACCTTCATTCATGAAATAATTCGCTAATTTTTCTCTTAATTGACGAGATGGTATAAGCACCAATGACATGTACATATAATTATACCAGCTAAACATACAACATGTATATAAATAATATTAATTTATTTAATTATTAGCATTTACCACTGCTTCGCTCATTTTCAACTTTTCTTTCCCATCCTCAAAATACTTCAAACAATATCCAGAAAAAGTTATGGATATCGATCCAGCAGGTCTGCCGTAATGCGTTTAGCAACGAACATCATTTAAATTTAAATTATATAGATAGTTGTATAGTTTCGGTGAGTAATATATATCCCCTTATATCTTCTTTTAATCCTATTTTTTATGTATGTATATTTTATGTAAAAATATATTACGTACGTGTTCTTTTAGACTCAGATCTACTTACGTTTTAAATTTTATGTAATTCGGTTTCATATTCAAAACAATCATTTAAAAAAATTTCCCGTACCTGAAAATACTGTTGGCACTGTTGAAAAAAATTTTGTATATCTAGATACGCGATCCAATTTGTTTGCAAAATTTCAAGAGAATCCATTAAAAATAAAAAATTTTTTTTTCAACATATGCCAACCCTGCTGTCCACTTCCCAAAGTCTCAAAACCTAAAAAAGAATTGGCCCGAACCCGTGTTGAAAATTTCAGCTAAATAGCTCTTACAGTTCCGGACTAACAAACACACAAACGATTTTATATATAAAGATTTAACTTTTCGTGGAATTTTTAACTAATGTTTATCTCACCAATATGTAAAATCCATTTCATTAAAATTTCATGAATTTAAAAAAATAGTTATATTTTGTCTTTGCCAAGTTTTTAGTTAGTATGTCGGCAATTTCTCATCTATTGGGAAATATTTGAGAATTACGTCCTTATTTCGATGTGTTTTGTCCTCGTGTGGAAGACTGGATTAGATGCCAGTTTTTGTGCACCCTGGTTATCGACATTTAGGATAACTGATTCACCAGACGTATAGCCGATTTCTTCAAGAAGTCGCTTTAAAAATATAGCCTCCATGCTACTTGGAGCCACGCACGATTGCTTAGAGGAACACCATGTTACAGGGCAGCATCCAACATAAAATATAAAGCCAGTGTAGGATTTGCGGTCAAGAAAATTACCTTCTCAATCCGCATCCACATAGCCCTCAATTTTTAACAGCTGTAAAAACCATTTTCCAACTAACAGTAACATGAAGTTAACGTAATATTCTTTTTATGGCCTGCATGTGTTCGATGTGCGGATTTACATTTCTTTGTGCCAGTTTTGATATCGAGTGGAGGATATCTGGCCTGCTTGTAATGGCAAAGTACATCAGAGCTCCAATGACAGATTGATAAGACTTCTGTGGTACTTCTTCGCAGTTGCTGTCATCGCATTTCACTTGAAAATTTATTTCAATCGGTGTTGATACTGTTTTGCATTTTTTTTTATCTGGGACCAGCACTCAGGAGATGACTCCTACACATGCGAAGCATTGTGCTGGAACTAGAAGAAAGGTGAAGAAGGAGGTGAAGCTTAATTAATTATTTCGCAGCTCTGCTTTTGCACGTTCTTTATTTATACTCGTAGCAGTGCTGAAGCTTCGGTTTAGTAGCCAATTTTATTATTATTTTACTTCGCCGGTGCTACACAATACCGACGAAGGAGGGCGTTCAGAAGCGATTGCGGATTTCTATCAGCTGAAGCCGGTATTGTGCAGTGACCAGTGATTATGCCTTCGCCACTGAAAACTTCCGACAACAACTGACACACAAAGACACACTAATGCACATCAGAAAAATGCGAGATGTTTATTTTTATTTTAAAATTTTAGTCTGAAACTGGGGTTGAACCCAGGTCTGTTTTTGGTTTTGTAGTCAACGTGCAGACTACCATCCATCGTGCCATCGCCACCCATTCTCCCATTCCATTCCCCCTGACTAGATATTTGATATACTCGAAACCCATATAATTATGTAATTGTCCTTTATCTGTAATGGGGAACTTTTCGGCTAATAACCGTTTCACTGCTAATACATGATTTTTGTTTTTAGATGCAATTAGTCATCAACGTATACCGTATCTAGAATCAACTCTTCTTGTTAACAAATTCTTGCGGTTGGCTTACATACATATATGTCATGATGTACGTTACAGTTTAAATATGCTGAGCTTATGTGAACTTGGTGCATATGCATCTTTTATTACACAGCAAGAGCCACTACTAAGCGTATGGTTGAGTAACGACCAACCATTGAGAATGTATCATCATAGTCCATCCCATATCTTTGGCTGTACGCTTTAGCTACTAGGCGCGGCTTAAAACGCTCTATTTTTCTCTGCTCGTTCTTTTTTAACGCGAACATCCATTTTGTATGAAGCACCTTCATTCAGATTCACCAACGACCACGTTTCATTCTCTTCTAAAGCTTCCATCTCGTTTTGCATTGCCTCTTACCAATTTTTGCTGTTAGCACCCTCAAGACCTTCCTCAACAGTAGTAGGGACACTTTCATTTGTTATGTTGTTGACCTGAGCTTTACGAGGTCTGCCAGGTCTACCAGTCTTGATTGTTTTTGGGCTACCTCTACGTCTAGAATCGCCACTCTCCTTCTGTTGGCGGCCTCTAAGACAACTACACTATCCTCGTCATTGTCAAACCCGAGATAGTCATCCCCTTCATCGTCTGAATTCACATCGTTTTCTACTATAGGATATTCTATATTACTTACTTGCTCAGTTTCACTTTTTCGTTTGGTATTGTCAACAATTATTGTTAAGTAGTCATCTTGCGTTGGCTCCATTCGTGTTATTAAAATCACTTTCGTTAAACAAAACATCACAGCGTTCAACTATACTACAACTATTTTTACTGCCTTCGCTACTGAATACCCCACCATAACAAATTCTTAATATTTGATCTCTTTTTATATAAAAACACTGCGTATGAGCCAAATGTTTTTAAGTGTTGAACATTGGGCTTTCTGTTGAACCATACTTCATATGGTGTTTTATCTTGGAGTATTTTTGTAGAACATCTGTTGCTTCTGCCCATAAATTCGGCTGAACTCCGCTATGCACCATCATGGAGGGGGCTATTTCAACAAGTGTACGGTTGGCTCTTTCAGCTATGCCGTTTTATTGTGGATTATGTGGTACCGTAAGTTATCGAGAAATACCGCTGGTTTCCAAAAAACTATCAAAATACCTAGTTATATATTCGCGGCCTTTATCGCTACTCAGAGCTTTTATTTTACAGCCAGTCTGAGTTTCAGCATGTTGCTTAAATATTTTAAAGGTTTCAAATACTTCACTTTTAGCTTTTAAAAAATATATAAAGATGCGTCGTGAATCTGTAAATGTAACGAAGTAGCGCGCATCTCCAAGAGAGTTACCTCTAACAACTGATTAGTTCTCTTGCTTCTTTCTTGAGGCGTGAATTTTAGAGACCATACAAGTTTTGCATTGGGCCACTTAACTGCCTTTCATTAATTGCTTCTTGAACATATCGCCTGTCGTGATATAATTTACGTGACCAAGTCTATTATGTCACAGTTGATTCCTGTTGGTAGATCTAAATAACTTTTCAACATTGTTTTGGAACAAAAACTAGTTCCCATATTTTATGGCCTTTAATATAACTATTTACTTGAGCAGAATTCTCATTGAACACAAGTGAACCCATTATCAAAAATACTTCCAACAAAAATAAAATTATTCAGTTCGAGAGCATATAAAACGTTCTGGAATTTAATTATTTCATTATTAATTTAAAATTCTACATCACCTTTTCCTGTTGATAATATATCTTTCTCTGCCTCAAATCGAATTTCTTTTTCGTGTACAGTAAAATTCGTAAATAAACCACGTTCACTGCACTTGTGTGAATTTACCCCACTATCAACACACCACATTTTGTTTTCTTTGTATTGTTTTTCTTTTACTTGTGCAGCATGTCATAAATGTTGTTGTTTTGTTTTATTCGTTGATCGCGTACATCTGTTTCAAAATGCCCGAATTCGAATTAAAACATTTGCCCTTCATTCCGCCTTCCTTGTATTTGTTCACCTTCTTAAATTTATTGTCTCTAAGTGCCGTTTTCATTGCAAATGCTTGCTGAGTTTTTGTTGTTGTCTCTTTAACATTTTTTTGCTTCTGCCTATCGCCTTCTTCGAGAATCTTATGTTTTATAACGGAATATTTTGTCAAAACATCACACATTTCCATTGCCACTACAAAATGCTCGTACTCCTGCGGTAAACTGGAAAAGAGCATAATAAACAGGAGCTCATCTTGGTATGTTATTTCCGTCTCTGCTAACCTTTCCGCCAGTTGAGTGAACTCATTTATAAGTTGGCTAATTTCTCCAGCGTCAGGCATTGTGAGATAAACCACCGTTTATATAGTGATACTTTTTGCAATGGCTCATTTGGCTTATAATTTCCTTCTAAATTTTTCCAAGCATCATATGATGTCTTGCTGCCCTTAACAAAATTTAACTGCGATGGTTTTAAGTAGAGTGTAATTCTAGTGAGAGCCTTATCATCATCTTCGTCCCATGCACTTATTTCTATCCCTGTACTAGCATCTTCTTTCTTAACAACTCCACTTACATGCTTCCACCAGCCGCTTTGTATTAAGACACTTCGCATGTGTACGCTTCAGCTTTCGTAATTAGTCTCATCTAATTTCTCGATCTGGTATAACGACGCCATTTTATTTTCCAAATAACCAGAACTTTGTCCTGGACACATAACCTGTTTAATTTAATTATATTGTTTATTTATTCAAAAGACGTTTAACAAAAAGATTAAAAGTTATACTGTATAGAAAAAAAGAGATCTTTACAAGTTCAAGTCAGAAAGAGAATGAATGCGACAAAATGGAATACAGGATTAATATGCTTTTCATTCACATTGTAGCAACAGTGCTGCAAATTAAATGCATATTCCGACAAATACATATGGACGTAGTCGCAGAATACACATACAGAATACCCACAAGTGACGTTTGAAAAAGGCCCAAATCAGATTTTGTAACCAGGTTCGTGTGAGTACTGATGGCGAGTAGTCAGCGTGTTGGTTCTGCATCCAGAAAGACCCAGGTTTGCAAATAAATTTACAAAGTATAATTGCACAGATGTGGACGGAGTAACGAACAAATTAACCTTTTTTAACACTTTACTTGTAAAATGAATAAATTGTAAATACGTAGATGTAAATATTTTATAAATTCATATGTATATGTATGATTATTTTTAAGGTTTTATGAAGACAGGTTTTCCGGGAGTAATTGAACTATTGACTGTACACATGTCCGGATGAAGAGGCCACAGAAATCTATTGAAAGCTGCTACTTGAACCGTTAAGGATATCACTCTAAAAATGTTAAACTTGTAAGAATTATATGCTATTCATACAGAAAAAATAAAGAAATACAGATATGCAATTTTATCTTGAAAATTCTTCGTGGATTTGCAAGGTTTGTATTGAAATGTAGTTGTGGTGATGCAAACCCTTTCTAGTAATTCCACAAAGTTCTTATATAAAAAGCAATGTACAAAACACAATGTACATGTATGACTTTTATTGATGACAAATTCTTTTAAACTATATATAAAATTTTTCTACAAAGTGACACAACATAAAAAATATTTCAAAGCCAACTATGTGAATATACATGTTGAATAAGCAAAGTGTTAATGCTCAAATTATATTTCCAACACTCCTCCTCAACATATATATTTTACAAACTGATTTTATGTTTTTAAATTTAACAAAGTAACAAATTTATTATGTTTTAATTTAGACAAATTTTTAGTAAATATATCCGCAATCATATCTTCCGTAGGACAGTATTCCAAATAGATTTCCTTATTATTTACTACTTCTCTAATGTGATGATACTTTATATCTATATGTTTGCTGCGATTATGAAATACTGGATTTGTTGCTAATTTTAAAGCTCCTTGATTATCGACGTTCAATTTAATACTTTCTTCATTTATGAAACCAAGTTCTTGTAGTAATCTTCTTAAGTATACTGCTTCCTTTGCTGCATTTGATATAGACATATATTCAGCTTCTGTACTGCTTAATGCTGTTGTGGATTGTTTTTTCGACTCCCAAGATATTGCACAATTTCCAAGATAAAATATGTATCCATTATGTGACTTTCTGTCAGTTTTACATCCACCCCAGTCTGCATCAGCATAACCGATTAACTCTTGATTACTTTTGCAAAATTTTAATTTAAGATTTTGAGTTCCTTTCAAATATCTAAGAACTTGTTTTGCCGCTTTAAAATGTTCTACATGTGGATTAGTATTTCTTTGTGCTAATTTATTTACAGAATATAATATATCTGGCCTTGTCGTTAAAGATAAATATAATAAAGAGCCAATAAGTGATTGATATAATGTGCTATCAACCTCTTCACATTTTTCATTGCATTTTGTTTGAAAATTTGGTTCTAGTGGAACTGATGATGTTTTACAATTTTCCATATTGTATTGTTGTAACAAATCTTTAATATAATTTTCCTGACAGATATTTATATCTCCAGTTTCACCGTTACGTTCAACTTTCATCCCCAAAAAATGTTCCAATAAACCTTTATCTGATACTTCAAATTTCTTACTAATTTGAGACTTGAATTTTAATATTTCTGCTTTATTTTTACATCCAACTATTATATCGTCGACGTAAACTGCGACTACAATCAATTCTTTGTCTTGTATTTTTTTATATAAACACGGTTCATTTTTGCAACTTTCAAATCCCATCTTACATAAAACTTCATTTAATTTAAAATTCCATGCTCTCCCGGATTGCTTAAGACCATAAAGAGATTTGTGCAGACGTAACACTTTATTTGGATACCTTTTGTTTTCAAAACCTTGAGGCTGTTGCATGTAAATTTCATCATATAAATCTCCATTCAGGTATGCTGAAGTTACATCTATTTGGTGCAAATGCATTTTGTGCTCAACTGCTAATGCCAAAATCATTCTTATCGTTTCGTATCTTATAACAGGGGAAAAAGTTTCTTCGTAATTTATGCCGTATTTTTGACTACAGCCTTTGGCGACCAACCTTGCCTTAAACCTTTCAATTTCACCTTCACTATTTTTCTTTAAAGTGTATACCCACTTACTTTTAATAGTTTTATGACCTGCTGGTAAATCAACTAATGACCATGTCTCTTTTTGTTCCAACAAAGACATTTCTTTTTTCATAGCTTCTCTCCATTTTTCACTTTCACGACTGGATAATGCCTCTTCTAAAGTTTTTGGAACTTGCTCCTTCACTGCATTATTCAGTTGTTGATATATTTTTCTTGGACGACCTGGCCTACCATTACTAAAAATTTTAGGTCTACCTGGCCCACGTTTACCTTTTTCATTTGTTTCTACAACCTCATCAAGTGAAATATCGCTATTTACTGATCTTACAATGCTATACTCTAAATCTTCTTGATTTGAGGTATTATTTGTCTCAAATTGTTCATCGACATCTTTCTTATTTACAATCGCTTCGAAATCCATAAAATTTTGAATGTTATCATTAATTTCTTTACAGGGTAATTTATATTCATTAAATAAAACATTGCGTCTTTCAATAACTTCTCGTGTTTTCTTATCATATAAGCGATATGCTTTTGATACTCTAGAATAACCAACCATCATCATATTTGCACCTTTTGATTCAAATTTTCCTCTTCTTTTATTCAAAACTACTGCATTTGTACCAAAAATTTTAAAATGATTTACACATGGCTTACGACCCGTCCATATTTCATAAGGCGTTTTTCCATCGAGACTTTTTGATGGAGATCTATTACGTAAATAAACTGCTGTTGCTACAGCTTCAGCCCATAAATCTTGTTTTAAACCAGCATCGACTAACATACAACGAGCCATTTCTACTATTGTTCTATTAAACCTTTCCGCTACCCCATTCTGTTGCGGCGTATAAGGTACCGTTAACTGACGTTGAATTCCGCATTGCTCCAAATAATTATTAAAATCTTTATTAATATATTCTCCTCCATTATCACTACGAATACATTTTATTTTACGATTTGTATGACGTTCTACTAATTCTTTGAAATTTTTAAATTTTTCAAATACCTCGCTTTTGTATTTTAAAAAATAAACAAAAACTTTTCTTGACTTGTCATCTATGAATGTGAGGAAATACTTTGAACCTCCAACTGAATCTATTTTCATAGGACCACAAACATCCGAGTGTATTAAATCTAACAACTCACCAGATTTACTTTCAGATTTCTTCGGGAATTTTATAGCATGAATTTTGCTAACCATACATATTTCGCACGGATCTTGATGTTTCTGCGTCAAATTTATACCATTCACCATATTTTTCTTCGACAACTCAAACAGGCTTTCATAGTTCAAATGTCCATATCGACGATGCCAAGTTTCATTAATGGATTGTACAACACATAATTTCTCGTTCGGTATTTTTATTTTAAATTGGAACAAATTTTCTTCTTTACGGGCTTTTAAAACTATTTCACCGTAAGCATCAGTAAATATTGCACCCTTATTATTAAATTTGATTTTGCCACCATACTGTACGACCTTATTGACAGATAAAAAATTTCCATTCAGATCTGAGGAATATAAAACATCTTTTAGTACAATTTTATTATTATTTATAAACAGATTGACTGTTCCTATTCCTTCAGCAGCAATTGATTTTCTATTTGCCAACATTATATTATCACTGCATCTGTCTAATTTACAAAATAAATTTCGATTTGCACACATGTGACTTGTAGCACCGCTATCAATGTACCATGTCGATGTTTGTGTATCTCTTTTTTCAGAATTCGCCATTGCAATCAAAGAGTAAGTTTTTTCTTGATTACGTTTTTCGTTGCACCTATTTGCATAATGCCCTTTCTTACCACATATGAAGCAATTTCCCTTTTTAACATTCAAATTATTATTACCTTTCTTGTAACCTGTTTCTTTTTTGGCTGCACCAAAAGCTTGTTCAATCGTAGATGATTTGTTTTGTTGATTTCGACGTTCATACTCTTCAAGAAGTTTAACCTTTAGCATTCCTAACGCTGGTAGAGAATCCCTCGTTTCTATGGCAATAACGAAGTTTTCAAACTCTCTCGGAAGACTTGACAATAAAATGACTACCAATAATTCTTCTTGAATACTAATTCCAACATCGGCTAATTTCTCCGTAATTTCACAAAAACTGTTTAAATATTCGGCCATATCTTTGCTGTCTTTCATGTTCAAACTTAACATCTTTTTATATAAGCTAACCTTTTGCATCGGACCACTCGGCTTGTAAACTTCCTTAAGTTTAATCCAGGCATCTTTAGATTTGTTAATGTTTTTAATATGGTTCAACTGGTTAGACTTAACACTTAATAAAATTGTTGCGAGCGTTTTTTCATCATTACTCTTCCACTCCAAAATTTTATCACGACTCCAGGTTGAATCTGCTTCTTCTTCGCCACTTGCATACTTCCAAAAACCAGAATGAATAAGGATACTTCTCATATGAATACTCCATGTTTCGTAATTCCTTTCATCTAGCTTTTCTATCTGATATAATGACGACGATGCCATTTTTTCTTTTTAAATCTTGCAATAAAAATTCAACAACTTCCAAATCGTATGTCTGGGCCCATAACCTATTGAAATGTAGTTGTGGTGATGCAAACCCTTTCTAGTAATTCCACAAAGTTCTTATATAAAAAGCAATGTACAAAACACAATGTACATGTATGACTTTTATTGATGACAAATTCTTTTAAACTATATATAAAATTTTTCTACAAAGTGACACAACATAAAAATATTTCAAAGCCAACTATGTGAATATACATGTTGAATAAGCAAAGTGTTAATGCTCAAATTATATTTCCAACACTTTCCTCCTCAGTTATTGAGTTTGCTTTTGTAAAAAAAATACTTTATGAGAATATCATATTAGAATCAAAATTAGAATCATAACAACAACTTATTCTTCCCACGATTTTGAGCAGATCCCCATTTTTTTTTATATTTTGTGGGACCCTCCGATGTGCTTGTAGCGTATTCTACGCTATTTTCTCCACTTGCATTGCTGCTTAAAAATAATAACACCAAAAACTAAAAATTTTCCATTATCCATTATTATTGAAGCTCATTTTTCTAAACTCCCAAAATTATTTGGGTAATACGACCTTTTCTGCACGTTACAGGACCCACTGATGCACCATTTGTATATAGTGGGATATGTGTAGTATTGTCCATTTTTCCACAATGGCCACTAATCCCCTAAAGAAATTCAGTTCAAAAAATTACTTTATTCAAGCTCATTTTTCTAAACTCTCAAAATTATTTGGGTAATACGACCTTTTCTGCACGTTACAGGACCCAGTGATGCACCATTTGTATATAGTGGGATATGTGTAGTATTGTCCATTTTTCCACAATGGCCACTAATCCCCTGAAGAAATTCAGTTCAAAAATTCACTTTTTTCAAGCTCATTTTTCTAAACTCCCAAAATTATTTGGGTAATACGACCTTTTCTGCACGTTACAGGACCCACTGATGCACCATTTGTATATAGTGGGATATGTGTAGTATTGTCCATTTTTCCACAATGGCCACTAATCCCCTGAAGAAATTCAGTTCAAAAAATTACTTTTTTCAAGCTCATTTTTCTAAACTCCCAAAATTATTTGGGTAATACGACCTTTTCTGCACGTTACAGGACCCACTGATGCACCATTTGTATATAGTGGGATATGTGTAGTATTGTCCATTTTTCCACACTGGCCACTAATCCCCTGAAGAAATTCAGTTAAAAAAATTACTTTATTCAAGCTCATTTTTCTAAACTCTCAAAATTATTTGGGTAATACGACCTTTTCTGCACGTTACAGGACCCACTGATGCACCATTTGTATATAGTGGGATTTGTGTAGTATTGTCCATTTTTCCACAATGGCCACTAATCCCCTGAAGAAATTCAGTTCAAAAATTCACTTTTTTCAAGCTCATTTTTCTAAACTCCCAAAATTATTTGGGTAATACGACCTTTTCTGCACGTTACAGGACCCACTGATGCACCATTTGTATATAGTGGGATATGTGTAGTATTGTCCATTTTTCCACAATGGCCACTAATCCCCTGAAGAAATTCAGTTCAAAAAATCACTTTTTTCAAGCTCATTTTTCTAAACTCCCAAAATTATTTGGGTAATACGACCTTTTCTGCACGTTACAGGACCCACTGATGCACCATTTGTATATAGTGGGATATGTGTAGTATTGTCCATTTTTCTACAATGGCCACTAATCCCCTGAAGAAATTCAGTTCAAAAAATCACTTTTTTCAAGCTCATTTTTCTAAACTCCCAAAATTATTTGGGTAATACGACCTTTTCTGCACGTTACAGGACCCACTGATGCACCATTTGTATATAGTGGGATACATCTGGATGTCACCACATTTCCGGAATAAACAATTATTATCACACTTTCATCGAATGTAGTACCGCTGTTAAGTGCTTAACAGTGTTCTGCTAAGTAGAAAAAGAGCTCCGCTAAAAAAAATGGTGTGTGTCTTGGGTTTTAAATTTAAATTTATCTTCACACACATTCACATTTAATCATTTAATTTCAAAAATAGAAAACCAAACTGAATAAATAAATGTTGCACCGATACAATTTAATGTAAATTAGTTTTTTTTATTAAAAAAAAACTAAATGGAAAACAATTACCATTTCTACTACAGAAAGTATTTTTAATTAATAATAACTGTTTTCCATTTCTTCTGGCTGCAGTTGTTTCCATTTCTCACCTCATCCAAAACCCAGTACCACATATTCACGCACTCGTTGAACATATAAATAAAAGAAAATAAAAACAAATAAATTTTTTTTATTTTTAATTATAAAACGAAATAAATAATTAATAATTAAATTTTAATAATCTGTTTCAAAATGTTTGTTCTGTTTAGTTTTGTCAATCATTGCTATTTTATAAAAACACAAACACACTTAGTTGCTTTTGTTAATCACTAAATCAACTGGAACTTCTTTTGCTTATGCTATCAAACTGGTTTAGCTCTAACCACTTTTGTTCCAATTGGTTTTGTACTTAAAAAACCACCTGGACGTTGTATTTTAAAACACACTAGCACTTTTGGGGGTGGGTTTCAGAACTTGGGAAATTGCACTCAATAGAAAATGTATGACTTACCTTGCTACTTCTACTGAGCCAGTGCTGTTACTTCTTATAGCTGCTTCTATTGCATAAATCCATTCTTTGGCGGCGATGTTATTTACTGCTTGAAATACAAACTTTTTATTAGGACCAAAAATTGCAATATGATAACATTTATATCACCTACCTATGTAGACTTTTCCGGAACATGTGGAGCTTATCTGCTTCTGGGCACCATAAAACGCAATGTTGGCTCTAAATTATCAACTTTGGTCATCATTGTAGGGGAAAATGGAAAATTATTTCCAATTTGCTCCAATATCTTACAAAAACAAATTTATTTTATGTCAACCAAACCAAAATTGCTCAAGGTTCGTACGACAAAGAATGCTAAATTTTTTACAAATATTTGTTATCCCTCTCGCACCAAGGTGGTGACCCGGCAGCACTAATTTATTTTGTGACGAGTCTCGTTGCAGTTTATGACGTAGTTCAATAAATTGTACACTATAAAATTAAAAATAAAAAAGGATGATCACCCATTTTTCTTAAAGTATTGTTAAAGTTAAGGGATATCTCAAAACCGGGATTCCCTTAAAAAATTCCTACTTCAAGCAGACATTAGTTTTATTTTAACAATAATTTTGCGTAAGGGTTGTATTTTTATATTTTAATCTAACTTTTAACGTTTTTTTGTATTTTACATTTCAGTTCACATACACAGCAATATTCTACTACCATGCAATCGATAAAGCCCAATGATTTGCCACAAAATCCTTATGAACGTGTGAATATACTTTCCCGATTATGTTTTTGGTAAGAATTTTATTTATTGCACATACATACAATTTATAATATAATTTCATTGCTTTTATATATATATAATGTATATATATTTACATATATAGGTATACTTTACCAATGTTTTTCAAAGGCCGCAAAAAGACGGTACTAGATACGAATGATTTATTTCGAGTCTTGACTGAGCATAAATCAGGTAAGTGTCCTTCTTTCACATTTATACAAACAATACAACACATTTTATATACTCTTATAAAATTGCGAAATGAATTCACAAGGTGTACTAATATAGTACACTAGAATGTCGAAAAAGTTAAATCGCAAAAAAGTTAATCGCTCGTCCATGTCATTAAGCGCACGACTGTTTCTTTAAACCACTTCCCGCAAATTAATAAGTTTTTGCTTACAAAAATTGTCGACAGTGTCTGAAAACATTAAATCAGCTGGTATATATATATATTAAATCGACGTTTATATTTTGTGATGATAGTTTATTGAAATAAATTTATTGGTTTATTTCCGAAAAGTCTATGTTATTATTTTTTGAAATTTAGATAACCGTTTAGAAAAGTTAATAGTTAATAACGTTAATTACACTTGGGAGATTTCGGTTAACCTTTTTCGATATTCTAACAACAACTAACAAGAAGTTACCCACCCTTATCGTATTTTGCGTAGACGTATTTCTTCTACTGGCGCATTTGTAGTCGCATCTGTTGTATATATTAGCGTTTTCGCCAATTACGAAGCAATTTTTTAAATACGCCGCGTTTTCGAGACGATTACGTCGAACACTATTATTAGTGATACTGAAATTTTTATAGATATTTGTACTTTTTATGACAAGTTAATTTAAATGTTTCTTTCTTTTGATATTTGAACTATCTAATGTATTAATTTTGTAGACAAATTTTACTATTCGATTCAGAAAATCGATTCCGATTTATACCGCACAGTTTTCCAGACAGAAATTCATGCCATCGGAGTATTGAAGCTGAATATTGATCGTGTAGCATCCACTTAATATATTTAAAAACGAAAATGAAAAACGGTAACTCTGTACTAATTTGTTCGTAGGCATATGAAATAGAAATTAGTCTATAGCAGAGTACGTCATGCATGGCGATTTTCGTCCGATGGCGTTGTTGTGTTAATTTCCATATGCACGAATGTGTTTTATTTCTGATGATGAAATTTCGCAACGAAAAATTCGTCGTTCAATATGCTATTGGCGTGAACTTATTATTATTATTATTAACAAAATAATTACAAATTATATGTTAATATTTAATGAGCAATGACATCGTAGGCCTACAGCTCGATAATAGTGTAATAAGATAATAATGACTAGGGTAAAATATTGAAATCGGATAGTACATTAGATTTACTTAAATAAAATACATAAAGATACCATCAAATTTTTCCATATAGGCCTATTTTCCTGAGATATTGTGAGATTAGCGATATATTATTTGGAGATGGATTCGACAGGTAGGATTTTGGGCAGGAATTGTGGAAAACTTGATTGCGTATTCTATTGAATTTCGGACACTCCTGGCTGCTTGGAGTATAATTTATTTTAATTAAAACACAATTTCGTTTGAGTGCTACTTTAGAACTACATTTTATTGTTATAAAATAAAAAATCAATAAAATCGCATTCAACTGAAAAAGTTATTATTGTTTACATTGACAAAATTCTGTGGCAGCCCCTAACTTTTCAATTGGTGAAGGCATAAAATCTGGCAGCTCGATCAAGAAGCAAGATAGAAGAAAACAGAAAATAATTCCTCGTGTGGTTTTTGCTGCTACACCTGTAGAAAGTTTGATTCAACATTAAATTAAATAATTATATTTTCGAATCATACTTAAATAAATAAAATTAACAGAATAATAGTTCTACTGAATATATCGCGTTTTAATTCCAAAGGAATTATATTGGTGACCCCGAGTTTTGTCGAACAACAAATTAAAAAAAAAATGCGTTAGAAAATTATTTCATGCAGAAGCAGCGAATTTGAAAATTTACCGATTTTCAACGCGTCTGTAAGTCCCCGTCCATATTGTGAAAAATTTGCTGTAAAACTTATTTGAATTCTCTTTTGAAGCTTCAGCAGTGTCCATACATGAAACTTTTGCTTCATGTTTAGTATTTTTTATTCCTCCCGTCTATCTTCTTTAATTTTTTTTGACATTTCTCAATACCGAATGTAAATATAAAATAACTACCCTGTGATAGAAGGTGTGAATATTTTTTTTGGATACACATTTGAAGCACAAGGTATAATTTGAAGCAAAATGGACGCTAAGAAGAAAAATTATATAATAATTTTTATATAATTTTATATTTTTTTTTTAAATTTTTGATTATATTTCACAAAAAATTAACAATAAAACAGGGTAGCTATTATTATGATAGAAGTTAACAGTATACCAAACGAAAAGAAATAAAATGAAACGTCAAATACACCTCATCTCAAAAGATGCAAATAAGAAATTCAACAAAAGCTGCATGTACATGAAACAGCGTACATACTTCCACTCCTCTTCCCCTTCTCGTCAACAAACTCAAAAGTTTTGCAGCAAATGTTTCACAATATGGACGGGGACTAACAATCTGCACGAACAAAAAGAATCCTGCTTATGGGTCCAAATAAATACAATATACGAAAAGGAATTATTAAAAAGAGACAAGAAAATTCCTTCAGTAGTGACGAAATTGAATTCTTTGAGACGACAAATTCAGCAATTCCTGAAATGGATAATATTACTGTTGAAATGGAGATACTTCAACGAGAAGTAAACGCATTGCGTGATCAAAGAAATCAGACAAATGAGATCAAATTTGCAAAAGGTACATATTCCAAAATTCAGTAAGCATGTAGCATGCAACGAACAATTAGTTTAACCTAGGTGTTAATAGTTTTGTTTGAGGAGCATGCAATCAAGTTCCGGCCTCCGTCTCGTCAGCAATTGGGGTAGGTTAAAATATGGTCAAGCTCGTTATAAGCTATAGGAAAAAATTATTTTATTTTGCATGCTTCAAGGGAGATAATTGCAACCAAAGGCAATGAAAAGACATACTTCTTTAAATTCTAATTGAAAGATTTTGTACCGATTCACTGTCTTGGTGGTATAATTTTTTTATTATTTCGGGAACTGTGTTACCTAATAACATTGGCTAAGCTCGTCGTTGGGAGGGGTGTGTTAGTTCCCATTCATTGATATTAAAAAAAAAACATGTGGAATCAATATCAGAAAGATTTTAAATTTAGGTAGCTAAGGAACAAAATGTCAAGATACAATCTATACATACCATAAAGAAAAAGAAAAGGAACAGGTAATGACAATGTTGTGTAGCTTAAGATGTCATTCGCTACACAAATTATCAGATGGTGTTGTTAGCTCTTTTAAAATTTAAGTTAAAATTAACATTCTAATTATTCCATACCAACAGCTTTACCTTTCACGATAAGTATATTATTTAACTTCGCATATTTAATGGTAATATTCAAAAAGTTTTAAGTATTTATTTATTTTTTTTCTTTATAAAAATTATTTTTCTTTTCTAACTATTTATTCACCATTCAAATCAAATACATTATTAAATAATTTAAACAAAAATAATAATTTTGTAAGAAATTGAAATTGTAACAATAAAAAAATTATGTATTACTGAAAGTTTTTATATGGATTTAATAATGTAACATGTAATTATATTTTTTTTTTTTTGGCGTGTGAGGTAGGGTTGAAAATGCCTTTGCACTTACAGAGACCGTCGTCATCTGCGTCGAGTGGTGTTGCCACTAAAAAATTCCCTCCTCCTCCTCTGGGTAGATTCCTCCCCGGGACCGCTTTCCGCATTACTTCGGGAAGGCCCAGAGCCACGTCCCAATCAGGACCACTCTCACTCACCCACGTCTGGGTCCGCCAAGTCCGCAGCCGGCGCCATGTCCTCGGCCCGTATAGCCTGGTCCCCGTCAGAGGGGCCCGCTATGCAGCAGCGCATCGAGGTCCCTCTTCATCCTCCGCAGAACGTATCCCACGTACTGCGCCACAGCGTCCCAATTGTCCTCGCAATCGAGCATTCTCCCTATCACGGTGGCAGGAGTGAACCCGCCAACCGCTGCGCCATTGCACTTCTCTCAGCATGCCACCTGGTGCAGTCGAAGAAAGTGTGTTCTGCATCATCATCCGTAATACCACAGTAAATGCAGTCGGGATCATCTGCCCTGCCCATCCGGTACAGGTACTTTCGGAAGTATCCGTGGCCCGAGAGGAATTGTGTCAGGAAGTAGTTAACTTCCCCAAATTTCCTCCGAATCCATACTTCCACGCAGGGAATGAGCCTCGCCGTCCACCTGCCGACCGTGTCCGCGGTCCACATGTTCTGCCATCGCCGGACAGTTTGGGGTCTCAGACCAATAGCACCAACACCAGGGCCCTCCCCCTCGAGTTCCAAGCCTTCCACCGCTCGCGCGCCAAGTGGTCTATGGGTATTTCCCCATATATCACCAGGATCGCAGCGACCGAGACCGTGCGGTAAGCCGAAGCAACCCTAAGGGCCGCCGTCCGCTGTACTGCCTCGAGCACCCTGCGTTTGGTTCTCTCACCCAGTACATTTCCCCAAATCTCGCTCCCATGCAGCAAGATCGACTTCGTGACCGCCATAATCAGCCTCCTCTTGCTCTGTGTCGGGCCTCCGACATTCGCCATGAGTCTGCTCAACATGACAGTCATCTTCGCCGCCCTAGTCGCCACATGCCGTATTTGGGCCCAGTAAGTCAGCGTACAGTCGAGTCTGACGCCCAAATACCTTATCGCACTCTGGGTAACCCTATCCGCATGCCGACGCCGAGTGGTATGTGTGCCCGCGTCATCAACATCACCTCGGTCTTCTCCCCGGCCAATTCCAAGCCGTGGTCCTCAAGCCACATCCGGGTCCTAATCATGACCCGGTTCAGCTTCCCCCTGGCGTCATCCATATCCCACGCCAAGATCACCGCCGCTATATCATCCGCGTATCCCACGAGCTGAGCATCCTCGGGCATTTCCACCCCAAAGATCCCATCGTAGGTCAGATTCCATAGGTCCGGGCCCAGCACAGATCCCTGTGCAGCGCCGGGCGTGATCGTCCTGCTCCTCCGCCCCGTCGGCGTATCGTACAACAGTACCCGATCGTCCAGATAACTACGGAGAATTCTATAGAAGTATCCGGGAATACGGAACCTCCCCCGTAGCGCCTCTAGAACATCAGCCCATCGTAGGCTGTTGAAGGCATGCCGAACGTCGAGTGTTGCCAGGACAACTATGCTCTTCGGATAATAGCGCCTCTCACTCTGAGCGCGCTCGAAGCACCCAACCACATCAGCAATCACCCCGAGCGTTGACCTGTCAGGTCTGAAGCCATGCTGTCTATCCGACAGCCCCCAAGCCATCCTCACGGCCTCCGCCAGCCTTCTTTGCAGTAGCTTCTCCAGCAGCTTGCCGGCACCATCCAACATGCAAAGTGGCCGATAAGCCGATGGCTGGGTCGGATCGCCCCTGCCCTTGCTAACAAGCACGAGCCGCTTTGTCTTCCAGCGTCTCGGGAAGACGCCCATTCGGGCCAGGGGCTTTGCCCGTCCTAAGAGCCCCGGCGGCGATCCTCAGCTCCGCCGCTGTAAAGGGCGGTGGCACCTCATCATCATCATCGTAGGACCCACGTTCGCCGCCCAGCGGAGGGTGTGTGGGGAACAGGCCCCCCACAATCGCATCAATCCGCGCGCCGTCCAATTGCACCCCAGCGCGGCTCGCGCCCAATTTTCTCGCCACGATCCTATAGCCGAGTCCCCATGGATCACGGTTCAGGTCGCTCCGAAGTTCCTCCCATTTCGACCTCTTGCTCGCCATAATCGCGCGACGCAACGCCCCGCGGGACCGCCTGTACTCTTGGGCCTCCAGTAGAGCCTCGCCGGCCCGCCTAGCCCTAGTATAGACCCTCCTATTGCGGAGGCAGTCACAGTAATTATATATATAATATATACATATGTATATTTATGTATATCTATGTATGTGTATTTACATATGTGTATGTAAGTGTTTACATTTTCTTTTAGTGTGTAATTTACGTTAATTTATTATAAGTTTTTTTTTTTTTTTATATATGTATGTATAGGATAGGAGCGTTGAATTGATTATTCTTCAAAATTTATTTGGATTATTCAGGAATGGAACTTAGATGACCAAAAGTTCTGCCAGGGTACGTTTTATTGTACAATATGATTTAAAATTTGCTTCCTAGTCAGCACAATGACAAAAATTTTCAATTATTCAATTATATAAACTTCAAACGAATTGGTGTACTATTGTTAACAAATTTATTGTCCTGTTTGATCAATCCTCTTCAATACTGCCACCAGGTTCAATATATGTATATTAATATTAAAAGGTCAATTTTTCTTCCCAGACAAATCTTTGCAAATAGTAAAAATCTTTCTTAATGTTTATTTGCGTTTATATCCTCTTAGTAAAAATATTCAGCAAGGATTAATAAAGATCTATCCAAAGAAAAGATGAATATCAGTAATTAACGGAATTTGGCTTAATATTTTTTTTTTGGTTTGCTTTTAACATTTTTACATTTTGACCCAAATGTAATTAACAGAACTTTTTAAATTTCAAGGTTAACATTGCCATGTTATTTATAAAGGGTGGTTAAATTTCAAGGGCCGATGTAGATTTTGAATAAAACACAAACTATTTAGGAAATTATTGTAATTTTATTTTATTATGATATATTGGTATTACTCAATTATGTATGGAACAAAATATCGGCCAAATGGGCGCCGCGACCACGGCAACAGTGGATGATCAATTTTCGAAGAAAATCATCTTCAGTGATGAGGCACATTTTCACCTCAGTGGATTCGTCAATAAACAGAATTGCCTCATTTGGGCGAATGAGAATCCAAGAGTGATTGTCGAAAAACCAATGCACCCACAAAGAGTGACTGTTTGGTGCGGTTTATGGGCTGGCGGCATCATCGGGCCGTATTTTTTCCAAAATGAGGCCGGTCAGGCAGTTACTGTGAATGGTGTTCGCTATCGTGAGATGATAACGAACTTTTTATGGCCCGAATTGGAAGATATGGATGTGGACGATATGTGGTTTCAGCAGGACGGTGCCACTTGCCACACAGCTAACGAAACAATGGCTCTTTTGCGCAACAAATTCAATGGCCGTGTTATCTCACGTAATGGCGATGTCAAGATCATGTGATTTGACACCGTTGGACTTTTTTCTTTGGGGTTATTTGAAAGAAAAGGTGTACGTCGATAAGCCAGCAACAATTCAAGAGCTAAAGGATGAGATAATTCGGCACATTAACGGCATAGAACCTCCATTATGCCTCAGGGTCATCGAAAATTTGGACCATCGGATGGAGGTGTGCCGCCGTGGTCGCGGCGCCCATTTGGCCGATATTTTGTTCCATACATAATTGAGTAATACCAATATATCATAATAAAATAAAATTACAATAATTTCCTAAATAGTTTGTGTTTTATTAAAAATCAACATCGGCCCTTGAAATTTAACCACCCTTTACATACATAATATTTATATTATTTAATAAGATTTATATAGTTTAAATAATGACTTACTTGATAGGATTCTGGTGAAAGATCTTTCGCAGGCTCCTTTATTTGATGAAATAGTAGAGTAGTATATTAGGCTAGAACTGTATATACATATCGAGCCTTTGGTGCAATACCGTCGTAATTCAAAAAATCGTGAACTGAGAAAAATGCATTTGAAGTTTAGAGCCATCTTTTTGATAGTATTTTCGTTTACTAAAGTTATTTTTTTACAAGTTTTTAAATAAAGAGGCATGTTTTGTAATGTTTTCTGTTTGTAAGTTTCTTGTCATAAAGGAAATATTTCATTATTGCAAATAAATATTGTTGGAAATGGCTGGAGGCCATAAAGACATTTGTAGCTGTATAATCTGAACAGATAGAGATAGAACCATAATCTTTTTTCCTTTTGATATATATATCCCCAAAGATCATTTTTGCATACCCAGCTCTAAAAATTCAAATTTAGAGTTACTGTGGTATTGCACTAAAGGCTCGATATGTGCGTATATAAAACCAAATTCTGATAAATACATACTTGTTAATAAAGTTAAAATCAGGTGTATATTTTATAAATGCAAATTTAAATCGAATTTCATAGTTACTCATGTTATATACAATATTTTTTTTTTTTCCTTTTTTCCTTCGCAGCAAATTTTAAAATAAGTTGATATAAAACTTTCCCTTTTTCAGGTTCAATCCGTTAGTTAATTCACGTTCCCGATATTTAGATTGCTAAACTCCATGTTGTTGTCTTGCCTATTAACTCTCTCATAATTGTCGCATTTAATGCAAATAGCAGAATATTCTACCTTATTAGGTTATGAGATACTTATGTTGTAGGAGAAGAATGCAGAACACACGGTTAATCCTTCACCTTAGAAATACTTGTTGGTGTCCTCCACGAATGAGTCACAGAAAAAGAAGTTGTATTGGATGACCGGCCAGGACCCAGTACTCACCACCCTTAGGGCCACACAAAAACAGATCTTGATGCCTTTACCTCTGACATTGCTGTCGTCCGAAATCAAATTCGTATTTCGACGACTATTAAGGCCAACTGTATCCGCTCAAACCCTTCAAAAGCCACCAATATTATTTCAGTCTCCCCTGGTGTAACAAAACTCTGTATGACGTGATACAAAACTGACATCCGTATCTAAAAACACTTCTTGAAGAAATAGAATTCTGTTACAGCTCACAGTAAATATCCCCGTCAATATTCCATTCCCGTGTGATCCAAGAAAAAAAAATGGCTTCTAAATTTATAGACAACCCCTTTTATATCCACAGAAAATCTCGGTAATTCAGTACTTCATTTTAATTATCTCCTTGGTCGCACATTAGGTCTGTTCGTTTACTTTCTGGGAAAGTTCGGTAAAATGAGAGTAAGCTATAATTACTCTCAATAAGAGAGCAAAATGTACAAAAGTAAGAAAACGAAAAAAACCATAAAACTTACCAGAAAAAAAGAAATGTTAATTTTTTACAGCTCTGTTTATATCGGAGATGATAATTGACAATTTTAAAATTGTACTTTTTTGACCCCAAATGTACTAAAAACATAAAAGTTGTGTTAAGTTTTACTATTATTAACTATTAGTAACAGAAAGATAAAATAAAATGAGTTCTTGAATATTGAGAATTTGTTTCGAAATCAATCAAATTAAAGTAATACTGAAGGAGTTCCTATTACTCGAGAGACCACCTCGTTGCGAGACAACCAACGTGTTGTTGAATAGTTAAAAATTAATGCAGTTAATTACAAAAGTATTCTTGAATTTTCGCAAATTCATCCATTTTACAGAAATGATAATTTTACTAGTTTATAAACATTTTATACTTTTTATTCTATTTTTTTTTATTTATTCTATTTATTTTATTTCTTATTTTTTATTCTTCTATTGTTTTCAGTTCATTTGATGCATTTTTGTTAGTTTATTGTAATAAAACATTATATTTTTGGATAAAAAAAGTGGAAAAAGTAAGAAATAGAACATTTTTATGATTTTGCGCTATTAACAACTGAAAATGGTAATTTATCAATATTTTCACGAAAAATTTGCAGTTTCACAAGGCCAAAACTGCCTGAAGGAGCGTTCCAATGCTTTTGCGATGTACTAGAGAGTTCTTAACTATTGTCTTGGCTACAATTTTTGTCTTAGTATTGGATCGAAAATCTCAATGGTTTGGCTGTTATAGGCCAAAATATCCAAAAAAAACGTGACAAAAGTCTGATGAAGTCAAAATGGGGAAGCTCGATTTTCACCGTAGACGTATGGTCTAGTGGACTTTTTTGCTTAGTACAACCCCAAGAATCAGAAACGCGAAGCGCTCATTAAGATTTTTTTCCTTCCATACTAATCGCCTCACCCTAATATACATACACATATACATATTCATATTCATATACATATATGTACATATACACATACTAAAGAAATATAAATCATGTTACAACACAAAAACAAATGCTCCCATGCTACAAGGTCGTTTGCGTTGTGTGGCGTAACATCAGATATCGACAAATTTGTCTTTGTTTCCGTTCATCTGGAGGACGATATACTTTTATCAGTGGAAGACTTAATAACCACCCCACCCGTCAGCGACAAATTTAAGGCATTGACAGAAAGACTAATTTCAAAATTCGCTGAGTCTCCTGAGTCGAAGCTACGCTGTTTACTACAAGGCAGTGAAATCGTAGGAATGAGATCATCTGCAGCTTTAGCGCATATAAAACTTCTCGCGGCTGGTAATGAACCAATAATTCGTACACCCTTTCTGGGTCAAATGCCGGAATTCATTCGCCCACTTTTGAGTATTTCGGAACAGAACAATTTAGATAAACTGGCAAAGACTGCAGACAAAATGATAGACGCAAATTGCAATATGGTAAGTACCTTTTCACACAAGAACACAACTGGTGAGACACAACTTCCTGTGAATGCTATCAATCCGACATTGACCGAGCTTACACAGGCAATAAAAATTTTATCTGACAAGATCGACAAAATTAAAATGCAATCGGATCACAACGGTAATAGCCGTGGTCGCTCCTCGTAGCCGTTCACAATCGGGTCAAAATACATGTCACACCTCTTAACTTTGTTGATATTACGAAAAATTTGGAAATAATGCTAAACGTTGCCAACCAAATTGTCCCCGCTTCAATACATATTCGGAATACTAGTTGGGCTCTCGTCGATTAACGTGGCAGCGATAATTATATATCAATCATTTTGGAAAATCGTTTGCACGTCTATAAGCTCACGAATTCTAAATTTTTAAATGATTCAGGATCGATGGTCTCAGTGGTACCTCTATCATTGGTCAATGTAAAACTTTTTCCATCAAAAGTCAAACTTTTAGAAGGTAATCATAGTGAAATAACAACCTATGGCCACACTGTTTTTAAATTGGAGTGAGTTTAATTGGTTGTTTATTATATCTGACGTCCTGGTGCTGATTTCTTAATTTTTTATAATTTACTAATTGATCTCAGAAATAAATGCCTACTAGATAAGATAACCGAACTTCGAAGCAATGGTGAAATTTTCGAAACCAAAGATTTTAGTATTTCTACCATTTCGGTAAAGACACCTTTTTCAAATTTACTACAGGAGTATGTTGACATTACAACAACAACATTACCGAATATGGTCGAGAAAAATACAACTGGTTTGCATCACATCGAAACCACCATCACATCTGCCCGCAGTAGATCTCTGGAGACCAGCTGGCGTCCACAAAGGCGGAAATAGTTTTTTTTACTGGATGAAGGTATTTGTCGGGTCTCAAAGAGCCAGTGGGTTAACCCTAGACATATGGTGACTAAAAAAACGGGTGGTTGGCGTTGGACTATCGAAGACTAAACTCGCAAACAGTTTCGGATCGTTACCCTATTGCAAATATCAATATGATATTATCATTATGTCAGATTCCATCGCGGAGCATCATGGTCACTTGCGATTAGTTTTTGAACGCTTACGTCAACATGGTTTGAAAATTAATGCCAATAAATGTAATTTTGGTAAACCAGAAGCAACATTTTTAGGATACACCATCAATAGTAATGGTTGTCATTAATTATTATCGTCGCTGCATACAGGTCCAATGCATGCATGCGGTCCAATTACAAGCTCCGCTTAATAATTTTCTTACGGATTCCAAGAAAAATACCTTGGTATACAGAGGCTGCTAATGAATTTGAGACCTGCAAAAAAGTATCAGTGAGGCAATCATGCATGGAGCATACCGCTCCAAACTCAGAACTAGTGCTTATAACGAACGGTACAGCCATTGAAGTCGTGTTCGAGCAAAAAATCGATGAAGATTGAAGACCATCGGGTTTTTTTTCTCTCGGAAGTTGTCAAAAACTGAAAGCAATTACAGTACCTATGACAGAGAATTGCGTGCATTTTATGATTCCATTAAGCATTTCCGTCATATATTGGAAGCTCATCATTTCATCATTAAAACCGACCACAGTCCACGCAATTTCTCAGAAACCGGGGAAAGCCTCCCACGACAATTAAGGCATTTAGATTACAATTTCACAATTTACTAAAAAATAATTCATGTACGTGCATTTAAGTGCAATTTCTATGCCAGTGACGATATCGTACGAAGAATTACAATCAGTACAGGAAACGGATGACAAATTGAAAACCTTACTGGAAAGTAACAACACCCTCAAACCACAAATCGTTCATTTCGACTCCAGCTCGATTTATTGTGATTTATCTACTGGTCATGTTCGTCCGTAAGATCCTCAAAAATTACGTCAACAAATTTTCAATTCTATACACATCCTTTTAAATCCTGGTGGTAAAGCTAGTCTTCAACAGATCAAAAACAAATATGTGTGGCCTGGAAAGAAAAAGGAGATAATCCTCTGGGGTTCGTAATTGTTTATATTGCCAAAGAGCAAAAATAACCAAAAATAATCGTTTGACACCCAAGAAAATAGACGTACCTGCTAATCGTTTCCATCACGTACACGTGGACATCGTAGTCATGCCGCTCGTACAAGGTTTTAGATAATGTTTGACTATGATTGATAGATGGCCAGAGGCAGTCCCTCTGAAGGACATGTCTGCCGTAAACGTGGCAACAGTTCTTTGGAATCATTGAATATCAAGATTCGGATGCCCGAAAACTATAACAACGGATCAAGGTACCCAGTTCGAATTGGCATTGTTCAAATCATTAGTTAATTTCACCATCCACAGTCGAACGGTATGGTGAGAGATGGCATAGGTCATTTAAACCATCCCTTATGTGCCACCCTAATGCTTCATGGGTCGACATTCTACCGACAGTGTTACTTGGTCTTAGAACATCCTTTAAAGAACACATTCAGGCCTCCCCGTCAGATTTACTCTATGGAGGTCAATGGACCTAATGACGTTTGCCGAATGAATTTTTTTGAGAGCACCAACGACACGACTAATTCTAATGAATTTCTTGTAAAACTTCGTAACCAAAGGAACTATAGTTCTATATTTCTCAATAATGTTTACAATGGAAATAAATATTATATTTCACAACAATGTTTACAATAGTGGAAATAAAATTTACTTGTGCGGTATTATATTAAAATGTTTATTTTACAAAATTCATATTCTTAGATTTCTTTCTTATGACCAACGTAAAAGTTATAAAAATAAATTTAAAAAATTAACTGTTGAAAGCAGTTTAATGAACCTTTATGCAAACAACGAAAGAAAGGAAAACCAAAGAAAAGAAAAATATTTTTTGCGTTAACTTGTATATCCAGACTCTTGACATCGATAACCAGTGCTTAGAAAACTGCTATAAGTTTCATTTAATTTGCTTTGACTACTGCTAATGCTTCTGAGAAGTAAAACAGTTTCATTCAATGCGATATCACGAAATAATGTACATATAAACAAATCAGCAGCATCTTCAGCAATTATCGGTTTAAATAATTTTAAATTGCTTTTTCTTTGCTTTTGGTTGCTATCGCAAGTAAAAGCAGAAGCATTAATTAAAAAATCAGTTGTTCGTATTTTCGAGGAGAAGGTTTTTACGCAAGAAAATTTTGGAAAATCCCTCCGGAAAAATCAAAAATCGAGTTTTTGTATGAAATTTTGTGTGAAATTATTCTTTAATGGCTTTCGAAATCAAAAAATAGAAAGTTGTTAGAGTAAATCATGGAAAATGCAGAAAATTGGAAAATCTCTCCGCAAAAGTCGGAAAATTGGAAAAATCGAAAATTGATTTTTTGTATGAAAACATTGTTCATCAAATCGCTCTCTACTGATTCCATTCAAATAAATCACATTGAAAATTTAAATATTTGTGTTGTATTATTACTCTAAAGTTTGTCTGAAGGCTTAAAATTGGGGCGAGGCGAAGTTCGCCGGTTCCGCTAGTTTTATATAGACATACATATATACGTACGTAATTATGAATGTATAAAAAATTTGTATTTATTAAGAGAAAACAATGCACACCATAAACAGTTTGTTTTTCGACTGCGTAAGCGCTGTATAAATTTTTCAAAAGTTCGACATCAGAAAGTATCATCCTGTGATCCGAGAAGATTTGATCCGTAGAAACCCTTCAGTTTCTAACATTCATTGGAGGGTAAAGAGGATGTTAGTGTTAAATCAAGAACTTCTTCGCAGCCATTCGACTCCGGGACGATGACTATTGGTGTGCTGTCTTTGTTGCATATGTGGAGGTTAGTATCAAGGATAAAATCAAAAAGAGACTCACCTCGTTCCTTGATCTGATTGCATAATGTATGCTGGCCAATAGCCAACCTAGTGTAGATGAGAAGAAAAATATAAAAATAGAAATATGTATGTATGTGTAAAAAGTAAACTTATGGATGTTTTTGTTCAGAAATTTTTGGTTTTGTGTTCGGTATTCAACTACTTACAGTCTATTGATTAGTTGAATTTTGAACATAAGAATCTTAAGTTTGTAATCAGAAATTAAGAAAAATCCTCTGATGCTTTCCTCCTCAATAATCCATTTTATTTAAAAAAAAATACCTTCTGAGAATTATAAATGATTAAACATTTATTTAAAAAGAAAATTAATTTATTATATTCAATGTTGACATTTAAAAAGTTTTGAAAAGAATAATTATTTTTATCATAAGTATTTACATTATAAAAAATGCTATCTATATTTTAAATAATTTAAAAATGTAAAGTGTTTTTCTATAAAGTAGTATCTTGTACCTACAAGTACTCCCCGTTCAATGAACGCAAAAGCGTTCAGGAAACTTAACGACCCTACCAGATCTTGACTTAAAAGATTGTTGCATATTTTTCTCATTATTGGATACAGAAATATTTTCTTTTAAAGTGGATTTTACAAAAAATGCAAGTTTTAAGCGATTTATTGATACAGATTCTTTTTTTTTACCAACAAACACTTTGAAAGTTTTGACATTTCGTTGCAAAATAGGAAACGGGCCATCATAATTTGGTTGTAGAGGTTTTTTATAACAATCATGACGTATCCAGTCATGAGAGCATTTATTCAATTCTTTATGTATAAAAATATTTCCGAGTTGCTTTTATAATGCGAAATTTCTATGGGTTTAAGATTGTGAATTATTTTCCGAATTGTTGCTAAATAAGTAGTGGAATCATTTATATCAGTAATCTTGAAAAATTCTCCTGGAAGTTGTTCTGTTTCACCATAAAGCATTTCTGTTGGAGATGTTTTCAGATCCTCTTTAAGGCTTACTCTCAAACCAAGCAACACTGAATTCAAGGAAACAGTCCATTGTACATTATTGGCACATGTGAGGCCGGCTTTAAGCGTTCGGTGAAAGCGTTCTACTAAAACATTCGGTTGCTGATGATATGATGTAGGGAAGTTGTGATATATTCCTAAATTCTTACATATTTCAGTACAGAAATTCGATGTAAATTGACTTCCTCTATCTGTTACGATAGTACTTGAAATACCAAAACGGCATATACAACGATCATAAAAAGCTCGGAAAATAGTTTCAGCTTTAGTATCCTTAAGAGGAACGACCTCTGGCCAAGGGCTAAAACGATTAATACAAGTTAATAAATATGTATATCCTTCAGAAGGCGGCAATGGACCAACAATGTCTAAATGAATCATTGAAAATCTTTTGCTTACAATTGGAAAACTGCCAAGTTTGCTTTTTGTGTGTCGTTTATTTTAGAACGCTGGCACTCTTGACAACCTCTTGACCAATCGTTTACAGTTTTGTTCATTGATGGCCAAAAACATTTGGAACAAATGAGTTTTCAAGAGCCTCTATTACCAGGATGTGAAAGTGTGTGAACATTTTTAAATACTATCATTCTGAATGTATCGGCGAGCAACTCCAGTTGTCATTTCACAATAAACTTGGATATTTGTATTTGGAAGTGTTATATTTATAATTTTCCTTTTATCTGGAAACTGTAACAATTCTTTAAGTTGGGGGTCATCTCTTTGACTGTGGCTTAATTTGTTATAGTATATAGCTTGAATTTGAATTTCCTCAATACGCGATAAATCATCTGCGATAACATTTTCTGAACCAGAAATATGTTTAATATCCGTAGAAAATTGAGTACTTAAGTGAAGGTGATGCTGTTGACGTGGTGTGATGTCTTTTCCAATTTCTGCTTAAAAGCAAATATTAAAGGTCGATGATCCCTGCATATTGTAAACTGTCGTGCTTCTAATAAATAACGGAAATGACAAATGGCTTTATAAATAGCTAAGAGTTCACGATCATACGTGCTGTATTTTTTTTTTTTTTTTTGGGACCAGCACTCAGGAGATGACTCCTACAAATGCGAAGCATTGTGCTGGAACTTTAGGAAAGGGATAGTAGGAGAAACGACAGGAGGTGAAGCTTACTTGTTTTTGCAGCTCTGCTTTCGCACGTTCTTTGTTTATACTTTTAGCAGTGCTGAAGCTTCGGTTCAGTAGCCATTTTTATTATTGTTTTACTTCGCCGGTGCTACACAATACCGACGAAGGAGGGCGTTCTGATGCGATTGTGGATTGCTATCAACTGAAGCCGGTATTGTTCAGTGACCAGTGACTATGCCTTCGCCACTGAAACCTTCCGACAACAACTGACACACTAATGCACATCAGAAAAATGCGAGATGTTTTTTTTTTGCAGCTACTTCAGCCATCGCCACCCTCATAAATATGACATAAATTTTTTATTACATTTTTTTTCATAGACTCCCAAAGAACAAAGCTTCTGTTTTTCAGTACGAGTGAGAACGAAATTATTTTTTTTTTTTTTTTTTTTTTTTATCTAGGACCAGCACTCAGGAGATGACTCCTACACATGCGAAGCATTGTGCTGGAACTATAGGAAAGAGATAGTAGAAGAAACGACAGGAGGTGAAGCTTAATTAATTATTTTCTGCAGCTTCGGTTTAGTAGCCATTTTTATTATAATTTTACTTCGCCGGTGCTACACAATACCGACGAAGGAGGGCGTTCTGATGTGATTGTGGATTGTTATCAGCTGAAGCCGGTATTGTTCAGTGACCAGTGACTATGCCTTCGCCACTGAAACCTTCCGACAACAACTCACACACAAAGACACATTAATGCACATCAGAAAAATGCGAGATGTTTATTTTTATTTTAAAATTTTTGTCTGAAACTGGGGTTGAACCCAGGTCTGTTTTTGGATTCGTATTCAACGTGCAGACTACCAAGAATGATTAAATAAAGATTACGCCAACAAGCTAAAATAAAAATACTTTTCTGCGCATGATGGAACTCTGACGTCATTCAACATGTATTCTGATTGGCTAATAAAACTCAGCTGAAGAACTATTATGTTATTGTAAAAACAGGACAGTGTGGCAAATTCAGTTTGATAATAAACAATTTTAAAGAACTATTTTATTTTCCATTTATTTTTATTTAAATATTTTAGACATATAAATAGTGAACCCAAGTGTTAATTATTTCCCTTTTTCCCCATTCCAAAATTTGTTGTTGCTATTTTACTTAAAAATAAAAATCTTTAAAGAATATTTATAGCATTTTTAGTTTGTTATTTTACTATACTTTCTCTTTCTCTTATACGTGCTTTCAACAATTTCAGAATTTAGTTTTCTAACTCTAAAATACATTCTACATCTAAAAAAAAAAAATTGCGTTCGGTTGAAGAATTACTCACAAGATCAGGATTTTCATTCTTCAGTTTGTGGCAAATATATCCGGCCAAGTTCTCTAAACCATCATATTCCATATTTTCTATTTCGCTTTGGTTAGTTTCTGTAGCCAAAACATCTGCCTGAATGTTACGGTTAACACTCTTAAGTATAGTACCTGAAGAAATCACAAAGTTTATAAAACTTTGTGTTATTTAAAATTTAAGCTTTCAACTTACCCGTTAAAGAATTATCTACATCTAAATCGGGTGTATTGTCAACTTCTACATTTGCATTACTACCCAAAATGCCTTCGTTAGACCCCATTAAATATGATCGAAGTCTATATTTGAATTCTTCTCGATCAGGGTGATCGTGAAGTCCGCCTTTCGACCTAATTATTCCAAAAAAATTTTCCAGCACATCTTGATTAAACCGATACGTTAGCAAATACTCAATATTATATCGACTTTTAAGTTCAATATATAGCATTTGTAACGCTTTATTAGATTGAATGATACCTGTAGAATACATTTATGTCAAAAGAAATAAATCTGTGTCACAAATTTTTAGAGTACAATATAATTTTCAACCTTTTTGGAAAGGTAGCATAGACTTTTTGCCAATCACACGGATCTCTGACATCATTTGCGACATATTATTTAGAATGATATTTTGTTTTTCAAGTGCTAAACCATATGCGTGTAATCGGTCTCTGGTATCCTGTCTCGGTACTCTCGAATTCATAACATCGAACCATTCATTTACCTAGTTAAGTGAAATTTCTTAATTAGTTTAGGTATGTTCTAGAAAAATTATATTTTGTAAGTAATTACGAGTTTAAAGAGTTGACTGCACTCGCTCCAATTTTCGTTGCTCAAATATCCCAAACTGGCGGCTCGTGTTATAGATTGCGAAATTGTATGTGAAAAAAGTTTCGTGGCCAGTTTAACCTTTTGCCTTTCAGGTCCGACCACACATAAATTGTGTGGTGATATTTTATGCGTGATCTGCAAGTCATTTGATTGGAGGGATAGGAGACTTAAAATTATATCCTTTTTGGCTTCTTTTTCGTTAATGATAAACCCACCATCAATGAAATGATTTCTCAAAAGTTTTATCAAATGAGGAACATCATTAAAAACAAAAATTTTGATTTCATCGAACAAAAACCTACATATATACATATGTTACGTATATTCATACAAAAAAAAAATTTTAAAAAATTATTGAGGCATATTTACATAAAACATACCATGGTTTTTCGTAATCAACTTCAAGTTCACTGAACAGTTTTCTGTTATCTCCACCTAAGTCACAAACAATGGCCACAATTGTAAAGCCACTCTGCTTCATAGTATTCAATATATTGAATAAAATACTTTTTGACATTTGGGTATCATAGTCATAATATATGGGTTGCTTCCAATTTGAAATTAAACCTTCCAGCGAATTAACAAAGGTTCTAAAAATTCTTGATTTTGATACAAATAACTTACCTCTTAGCAAGGCCACTTGGATATAATTAGCTGGTTCTAGCACTAAATCTGCTGACTTGTCATAGCAATACTTTTTTTTTGCCTTCATCTCTTCAAAACTCAACACACATACTTTTTCAGTTTCTGACATTTGGTTGGCCGCAGATAGTAGTTTCACAACAGGCTCCAAAATACCTTTCGACATGTCCAATTTTTCCGACCATCTTTGCAACGTTCTCACCGATGGAAGTGGGAAATGTTTCTTCCTTAAAAGTTTGTAAGCTCTGGCACTCGCTGAGTATAGGGTGATAGATTGAGCAATGTCTGTTTCGGTAAAATTTTGTCTTTTATCACCGCTTTTTAGTTTTTTTATTTGACCCTCAGTAAACAAACGCCTCAGTGCCTTCTCGAGATTTGAGTTTGCAAAGCTTAGTTTTTGAATACGACAAGATAAATTTTTTATTGTCACATCACATTGACTTTTTGCCATTTTCAGCGAACAATTCTCCTTAAGAAGTGATTCTCTAGAAACGATTTAAACAATTATTTGTTGTGTTTTTAAATACTAACATACATTTTCAATTCCAAAGTTTTAGTGTAACTTTGGAGGCCATCTTCTTCAGTGTCAGTCGGCAATTCGGCATTTACACATTTTACTTTTAAACTTTTTTGATTATTTATTTGTTTTTTGTTTCATCTTCTTCAGTGCCATAAGCAGTTTTCTTTTCACTATCAATAATAGTATTTTCTAAGGACGGAACTGCATTGGGTTTTAATTTCTTAGTACTTCCTTTACTAAATCCTATAACGACTTATTAACGGACTTAAAGAATTGATTATGTGGTAACTTACCCATTTCATATATTAAATTTCTTTCAAAATCCTCTTGCTTAAAATGTAAAGCACAAATTTTTTCTTTTTCAGCATTTACAGGCTTTACACGCTTGCAAAATTTCACCCATAACTTCCTTTGAGCTTCATCTCTTGGAAAACTATATAATGACACAGCTTTATGAAAACAAAAAAATTTTGATAGCAATATTACATTGTAACACAATTATTTCTCACTTGTTTTTTTGCTGTTACTTTGTTTGCAATTGCCCACTGCGCATTTCATGCTTGCTCTTTTTGTTCTCTTTTCACTTCTATTTGTGTTTTTTGTTTACAGCTTATGAGCTTTATAAAGCAAGTTTTTTACACTTATTTATTATTTAATAATTATTTAAATATATTTGTTATAAAATATAGCACAATTTATTATAAAATTCAACACAAAACTTTAACTTTGATAAAATCTATTTCATTTGCTTGTTTGAGATCTCTCTGAGTAAATTGCGTGAAGAGTTGCCAAATGTAGTATAAAATATAAATTTTGTACGAGAAAGTATTAGTTTTGCATATAATAAACATTTGGCAATCTCTTCGAGGGGATGCAAACGTCATCAAACGGTAAATCATGCGCAAGGCGTAATCTTTATTTAATCATTCTTGCAGACTACCATCCATCGTGCCATCGCCACCTTTTAAAAAATGATTTAAAGTTGTTTGAGTTGTAGCTCCATTTGGAAAAAATTTACGATAAAAATTCATCATAGCCTAAAATCTTTTTAATTCCTTAATGGCTTTTGGTAGAGGAAATTGGTTGATTACTGCGACCTTTTCCGGAAGTGGGCGGATTCCATTTGCACTAATATGGTGTCCAAGGAATTCGATTTCAATTAGTCCAAAAACACATTTAGAAGGATTTCCTTAATTCCAAATTGATTAAATCTTTCGAACAAAACTTTGAGTTGGGTAAGGTGCTCTTCTTTAGATTTTGAAAAAACGCAAACATCATCCATGTATACGAATAGTCACAGCTGTCTTCGGAATATCATTCGGATGTACTGGAATTTGATAAAACGCTTTAATTAAATCTAGCTTTGAAAAAATTACCGCTCCATTAAGATTCATCTGGAAATCAGTGATATACGGTACATGGTATTTCTCTGCTATTAAGAGCCCTATAATCCCCACAGGGACGCCATTCACCATTAGGTTTTGCTACCATATGAAAAGGATTTGCCCAATTACTGCTAGAAGGTCTAATTATTCCTTTATCCAACATATATTGGAATTCATCTTTAGCTGCTTTCAATTTAATTGGGACTAAGCGTCTTGGTCGACAGGAAACACTGGGTCTTTAAGTAACAATATGATAAGTGTCATGATTAGATTGAAAACTTTCAGATGGAGTAAAAACATTTGGATAATTTTTCAAAAATATGTGGTAGGGACTTTCACCGGAAACTATTTTGATGCCAGCAAAAGAAGAGCACATTATTTTTCCAATAATTTTTAGATTAGTTGAACCATCAACCAAAGATTTTAGCTTTAAATCTGGAAGAAGATGATAATGACGAAGAAAATCGGCTCCGATGATTGGACGGGAAACATCAGCAATTACAAAATTCCATCGAAAACTTCTGCGTAAACCTAAATCTAAATTTAATATTACATGTCCATAAGTTTTTATCTCTGTAACGTTTGCTGTATATAGTGAAAGTTTCTGAGGTGACTTTCGATTTTCACAAGGCTATACCGAAATTTCAGCTCCCGTGTCAATAAGAAATTGAATTTTTGTCCATTTTTCTGTTACAAATAAACGACCATTATATAATTTGATAACACTAATTATTTTAAGCCTAAGGTCTTTTTATATATTTTATATTTATTTCAATATTTCGCTACTCCTTTGTGTAGCTTCTTCAGGAAAATTGGTTTTTGTTTATATAAAAAAATTTTTTTAAAAATTTTACAATATAGGAAAACTTCTTGTCAATTAAAATTTAAAAAAAAAAAAAAAAAAAAAAATATTAACAGCCATATTCATAAAAATATTAAAAGTCATATTCATAAAAATATATTCTGGATTTGAAATAGGTATAAATATTCGATTTTGTATTGAAATTTTTGTTTTTGAACCAAATCCAAAATACATTTTTACGAATATGTTACATATAATAAAATATTCAAAACAATAATTACAATAATAATAATGATAATAATGATAATAATGATAATAATGATAATAATGATAATAATGATAATAATAATAATAATAATAAAAATCTTTAGTCTATATATTTTTTAATAATAACCTATATATTTATAGTTCTAAAAATTTTTGTTCTGTCTCTAAATGTAATTCTATGTATAAAATACAATTATAATATATTTAATCTCTTATTAACTTAATGTCTATAATTTTGATCAACATTTGCTGTATCTGCCTTAAAATTAATTCTGTTGGTAATTGGTGTATTAATTATATGTAACATTTCTAACATATATCTACGTTTATAATTATTTTCTGTGTCTAATACTGATACATTCTCAAAGTTTGGATAGTGATTCAATCTAGAACAGTGCGAAGATAATGCTGTTTTTTGAGAATTTATATCCCTATATTTTTGATCAGACCTGTGTCCTGCAATCCTAGTCTTTAATTTATTTTTAGTTGTACCTATATATATCTTATTACAATCTTCATTGTCATTCCCACCACAAGGTATCTTATAAATTAAATTAGACATATCCAATTTCTGTATTCTATCTTTAGTCTTACTAAACAATCTGTTTAATGTGTTAAATGTCTTATAAGCAATTGTATATTTCCCTGAATCATATATTTCCGATTTTCTTAAACGTTCAGCTATTCCAGGTACATAAGTAAGTGATTTGTATGTCTTTGGATCATCCGTAGTGTTAATATTATTCATACTTCTAAATCTGTGTTGATTAATTAATCTATAAATTAGCCAAACTGGAAAATCATTGTCCCTAAGTATATTCACAATCTTACTCTTAGAGTAGTAATTAATAATCCTACCTGATGAAATATTGAAATAAATATAAAATATATAAAAAGACCTTAGGCTTAAAATAATTAGTGTTATTAATATAAAAAAAAGGTCAAAAAACTAGAAAAATTATTATATAATTTGATTACACAAGCGGTCGAGGAACTTGCATTAACGAAATCTAGTTTTTTTGCGTAACAAATTTACATGGTTGAACACAATTTAGGTCTTTTTCTGCAAAACGCCAATGGTACCAACAAAAACCAGAATTTTGTTCTCTTATTTAAAACTCGTCTTGAATGGGTTTGACTTTTAAAATTTAATCTATTTTCTCGATGAATTGATCTGGAACGTGTTTCACGAGCGTCAATCCTAGCAACGGTATTATCCAGTTTCCTTGAAATATTATCAGTTTGTGAAACTGGAGAGATTTCAGAAACAAACATTGATGAAGAGTTCGAAAAAGCTTCAATAATTTTATCGGCTTGATAAGCAAATTTATCAACGTCAGTTGATTCGCAAACAGCTAAAATGCTCCTTACTTTATCTGGCAAACGCTCCAAAAACAGAGTTTTCAAAATGTCATTATTATTAAATATTCCATTAGAGAGCGATTTCATACGAAGGACATAATGTGATGGCTTTTGATCACCGATATCTAATCCACTTAGTAACCATTTCAATTGCTGTTCCGCAGATTTTGAAAATGATTTAATAATACAATCTTTAAGTGCATCATATTTACCTGAAGGTGGTGGTGAAATAATTAAATCTTTCACTAAATATAGAACCGACTGGTCCAAATTCATCACCAAATGATGAAATTTCAGGAAAATATACCGGTTCTGTTGGAGGTTGTATAATATCCATTGGTTGTATATTTTGTGTTGAACTTCTTGCTGGCATATCTTCAAAACCATGCATCTTATTATTTTACTATTAAATTTATTTTGCGTATATAATTCTTTAATAGGGGCACCAATTATAAATGATTAAACATTTACTAAAAAAAAAATTAATTTATTATATTCAATGTTGACATTTAAAAAGTTTTGAAAAGAATAATTATTTTTATCATAAGTATTTACATTATAAAAAATGCTATCTATATTTTAAATAGTTTAAAAATGTAAAGTGTTTTTCTATAAAGTAGTATCTCGTACCTACAGAATATAATAAAGACATACATACATATGTATGTACATATGTAAAAAAAAAATATTTTTTTTAGGAAAAGGAACAGTTTTGAAATTAAAATCTTATAGTATATTAAAATATTATGCTATATATTTGCTTTTATTTTGGACAGTTTGCCTGATTTCCTATTTAAAACTGTTTTTACTTGATAATTTTTTATTTTATGTTTAAGAAGTCTTGTTGTATAAAAATACAAACAAATAAATAAATAATAACTATAATTATAAAAATCAGTACGCTAAGCATTCCCTACCTGTCCTACATATGTTCATATAAGGTGTGGCAATGTACAAAATGTATGAGGCATACACAACGCTTGCAATTTGAAAATCCGATTTTACATAACGCATACGACAGTGAAGTTGTCTGCAAAAAGAAACTGACACTGCCTCTGTAGTTGATGTGATGTTGGCATTAGTGTGTTGTTCGGCGGTAAAAAAACAGTACCGGTTGTTGTGAATGTTTTTAGGGCTGAACATTGCATCTGATTCAATTTTCCACCGGGTTTCTCGTACAGCTGTAAACGACTTCAGTTGGTGGTGATGACAAATTGACTTCTTCCAAAATTATACTTATCGACTTCTTTAAGGCTAAAGATTTCCTCTGTCAAATCGTCAACGGTGGTATTTTCGATAATTTTTTGTTCATCTCATTCTCGCTGGTGGTATTTTTTCTTCGTAGACATTAATCCATTAATTAATTCTTCCGTTACAAAGTATTTAATTATCTATCCGCAACATCTCCTTTTTAACACAACCGTAGATGTAAAAAATTGGCACCTGATGCTCATCAAACTGAGCTGCCAACTGATTATGAACATTAGGCATTGCCAGAAATTTTTGTATGTTTTTAAGAGATCTATGCATTGTAAATGTGCGATGAAACTTGCGCTTAGGAAGTAGTCCAATTTTTACACATTTTTAAACGATCCATATTTATAAATGACGAATCCTTTACTAAGAGCCAATTTCACCAATTCTATTTAAATATCAATTCATATTTAAATGTCGATTTTTATTTTCATCTAGAATATTTAAATGCTGTTTAAGTAGCCAGCACTCTGCATTTAAATATTGATTTTGCAACAGCACAAAACAGCTTTTAAACAGCTTTTTAAAAAGCTGTAAGTTGACGCTATCATATTAAATATCAGAGCGTTACCATACTTTCTTTTGTTTCATTATTTCAGTTAGTGAAAATAAAATTTTTTTAAACATACTTTAAATAAAGATCATTAATTAAATTAAATTGTGTTTAAATATGTTTGGTGAAAGAGACCCTAAATAAATGACGCTTTAGATGATTGATATATAACAGCTGATAGCCTTGCCAGACCGGGGTTTTGAAACCATTCAATAGATACCCTGATATTTCGCTATTTACGATTTTGAAAACAGAAAAACGATTTTTCTTTACATTTTATGATAGTTTAAATTACGGCATTCGATATCGAACAAAATTCCTATGCATTTTAATAAAATATTGTTCGGAATTGAATGCTGTAATTTGGCCACAAGGATTATTGGCAATTGTATCTGGCAGTCTTGCTTACTTTTAAATTTCAAATAGAACTAACATTTTTAATTTCAAACTTTGTACATTTTCTTCAATTTCAGAACTTCTTGGCAATCAAATGTGCCAGTCATGGAAAAAGGAGTTAGATAGGAAAGTGAGCTCCAAAAAACAGCCCAGTCTACTACGTGCTTCCATGCGGGTATTTGGTATCCATTTCGCCTTATTAGGACTGGTCTTATTTTTACTCGAATTGGGTTTAAAGTAAGTATGCTTTATGAGTACATACAAGATGCATATGTACATATGTGCATTAGACTACATTTTTTGCAAAAGCGTTATTTTTTCAGCTCGCCGTTAATTTTCAGATAGGTTGGCAGTAAAAAATAAGTTGTGACCAAAACTTAAGTTCCTGGAGTATAAAGCGGCCATGCGGTTTGCATTTAATCGGTCAAAATAAACCTAAATCGGGGTTGCAACTTTATATGTCGATGACTCTTAACTAAAAGTTTTACTTGATTAATCTGTATAAGTTCCACTTTTTGCAATAAAGAGAGGAACATTTTCATCACAAAATTTTTAATATACGAGAGATCGCAAGTGACATTTTTATCGGTCAAAATCAAAATTTGTGTCAATCCCGAACTATAAATAGTTTAGCATGATTTTAAAGACATGTGGACATTTGTACTCTTCACCATGTAATAGAAAATTGTATGCTTATTTGAAATGTACATATGCAACTATATACTTTTGAATGAATGAATATTTAATTGTGTTTAAGTTCGTAGTTAATAGTCTCAATAGTGTGAAAATTACTTTTGATTAAAATGAAGGAAAAACGAACAATTAATCTCCAATACCATTTGAGTAGAACACGTATATACATATATATTTTCTATGCTACTACACATGTCATCAGTACTCTTTGGGTCAACAGGGAGGTAGTTGTATAGTCATTAATATCACCTATTTAACCCGACAGAGTTTAAGAAATATATACATATATATGTATATATATATATATATATATGTATATATATAATAAATATTATCCAGACACTATATTGACAAAGGCTCAAGTCTTTGTTCTTTCTGTTTCAGTATAGTATACTTTTGGTTTATTATTCTCACCATCTTATGGATAAATTACCAAAAACTTTCTCCGAGATACAATAATAGTATTCAATACTATGAATACCTATAAAACTCATGTCATTCGGGCATCTATTCATTTTCATATTGATAAGTCGATTCAGAAGTCATATGAACATTAATTTTTTTCTATTAGTCGAATAAGAGTATACAATTATATTTTACCTCCAACCTATTCAAAAATTAACTAGGAGCTGAAAAAATAACACTTGCACATTCATTGAAGAGTTTGTCTAATGTACATACATACATATGTGCATATTATCTTCACTATTTTAATTTTACGCATTACGTTTTAACCAAAATAACGGAAGGAAAATTGTTATTTAAGATACAAATAAATCTCTTTTATTTTTCTTATTCCTGGACGGACCTGGCTCACAACCAAGAGAAATTTTTTGTCTTTGTTTATTAGTAACTATCACATGTAATTTTGACTGCCTGTTTGTTATCGATATTTAAAATTAAATACATCATTGAATTTTCTTACCATGATGTAGGGCAAATTCTGATTTGATATGAGTATTAACGTATCATGGCTTAATGATTAGGTCAATGCACCTCTACAACAATAAAAAAACAACAGGCATTTTTTTGTGTACGAAAAGGGTTAAAATATCAAAAAACGTAAAGAAAAATATTCATATAAAAGCAATGGCCTCCAAAATGTAAACAACTTTTGACAGATTGACGATAAAAACACAAGAACGCATAAAATGATCAGGAATGTATTGACATAATCATTGGGCCATGATACTTATTTTGCAAACTTGATGAAAATGTATTAGTGCCTTCATAGTTCAATACGCCATCGGGGTTGACCGTTAAAGACAGCAAACGGTTAAAAACTCATTTGTCTAGCGGGAATTGTAAATGTTACTTTATATCCCCAGAAAGACAATATTTTCGCACAATAAAGATAACGATACGTCTGACATGCTTATTTACTTTCCTTAAAGAACATAAAGAAAATTATTATTTTTTTTTCGTTGAGATCGTTTATTCGATGACTCTCTTTTCACTCGTACCACCATACGACTGACAAAAAGTTTAAAAAGGCATACTCCTATGATAGATACATCTTTCTAGGGATATTCCATTATAAAGATTTTTATTCTACAGAACCTTGCAGCCATTCTTTCTATTGGGGTTAATTGCATTCTATGCAAACGATGAAGGCAATAAAGCAACGGCTTATCTGTATGCGGGTGGAGTGATATTGTCCTCAGCATTAAATGTGTTTATAATGCATCCATATATGTTGGGCACGATGCACACAGGCATGAAAATACGTGTTGCTATGTGTAGTATGATCTACCGTAAATCTTTGCGTCTGAGTAAAGCAGCTTTGGGTAATATCACTACTGGTCATGTGGTAAATTTAATCTCGAATGATGTAGGACGTTTAGATCTGGCCATGATATTTTTACACTATTTATGGGTGGGTCCACTGGAAACGGCACTTATTACATATTTAATGTATAGAGAGGTATGTAAGAACTTTAAATTCTAGAGCCATTAATTTTTTTTTTTATTTTTATTCCCGTCAGATTGGTATTTCAGCCATTTTCGGTGTAGCATTTATGTTAATGTTTATACCACTACAAGTTTGGCTGGGCAAACAAACGTCTGTTTTACGTTTGCGCACAGCTTTGCGTACTGATGAACGTGTGCGTATGATGAGCGAGATAATATCTGGCATACAGGTTATAAAAATGTATGCCTGGGAGATACCTTTTGGTAAAATGGTGGCATATGCACGTAAAAAAGAAATCAATAGCATTAGACAAGTTTCCTACATACGTGGTATATTGTTATCTTTCATAATGTTCCTAACACGTGTTTCGATTTTCCTAAGTTTAGTGGGCTATGTTCTTCTTAGTCATTTCTTAACTCCGGAAAAAGCATTCGTTATCACTGCTTATTATAATATATTAAGAACTACCATGACAGTATTTTTTCCTCAAGGTATATCATTTTTATTTTAAATTATGAGAGGTGTAATTAATATTTATTATTTAATTCCTAGCCATTTCTCAAGTAGCTGAAACCTTAGTATCTATTAAACGTATACAAAATTACATGCAATATGACGAGACTGATATTGTAGATAATTCATCTGTTGATCTTGTCTGCAATTATGATTCCAGTAACCAGTCCACAGTTAAGGAAGGCGACAAACTTTCAGATGAATGTTTAGAAAATGAAGAAGCTGAAATTGAACCATTAATTTCCAATAGTCATGCATCACTATCAGAGGCTGGCATTATCATAAGAAACCTAAAGGCCAAGTGGGATCCAAACTCTATCGAATATACATTAGACGATGTAAACTTGCGCGTACAACCTGGAACTTTAGTGGCAATAATTGGTCCCGTCGGAGCTGGAAAATCGAGGTAACAATGAATGAATTTACGAACAAAATATGCAAACATAAAAACAAAGTGCCAAATTGCTGATTTATTGATTTTTTAACTCTTTTTTTTTTTTTTTTTTTTTTTTTTCTTGACAACAATTTTCTAACACTTACTTACTTTTTATATAATTGACAAACCGACATTAACAATGCAATATTTTCATTATTTTATTCGATAAAGAATAGGAAAACTTACACTTATAATGCTGGGAACATGATTGTAGCGAACGACTTTCGAATGTTGCGATCTTTCGTCTTCAGAAATAAAAAAGATTGAGGGTGGCGATGGTCGAAGTAGTCTGCACGTTGACTACAAAACGAAAAACTTTCCTCAGTTTCAGACTCTTAAAAACATCTCTCATTTTTTCTGATGTGCATTTGTGTGTCTTTGTGTCAGTTGTTTGGTTTCAGTGGCGAAGTGATAGTCACTGGTCACTGAACAGTACTAGCTTCAGCTGTATATATTACTGAAATGGCTACTAAAATAAAGCTTCAAAATTGACAACGTCTCCTTGACATTAACAGAGTTGTAAAATAGTGAAGCTTCACCACCTATTAACTCTCTCACTATCCCTTTCCTGTAGTTCAGTTATAGGCAGAATGCAAAATGCACTATGGGCGCTTTGTTATAGACATTGCGTAAATATTTACGAAAAATAATTACATGGTTCTGCATATGAATATGTAGTGCTATTACATAGATTTGAAGTATTTTAAGTATTTGTGTCTCATTGTTCATATTGTGTAACTAAAACTTTTTATCTGCCTTAGCAGATAATTCCAAGTTCGTGATGAACGGGTAAAAAACGATCTTTCAAAAAGTGTGTTATTTATTTTGCGTAAGGTTATTACAGAATTACTCGTTGATATAGAAAAACGATTAGGAGATGGTCTTTGCATTCGTATACCACGGTATAGTGTTATTAATAGTTTCATATCAATAAGCTATTTGAAGGAACAATTATGCTTTTCAGTCTTATTTGTTTTAAAACTTTGGAATCAGAAAAACTTTTTTTCTTCAGTGCTTTGCACTGGAACTAGATAGGGTGGTATAGTGTAGAGACAGGTGGTGAAAGGAGTAGAAAATAGAGCTTAATTTTTGAAGAACTGTGCAGTGGCGTGTTAACTGTAAAGCAAATTTTCGGACTCCATGAAAAGGGTGCTGTAGTACAGAAAAATTATCAAAAGTTATTCACTTGACCAGGTCGGGAACCAAACCTGTGTCCTTCCCAGCCATCGACAAAAGATGGAATTTTTTATTTCATATTTGCTGTGAAAACTTCGCACGAACGGACAATATGGGTTCGATTTTGAATATTTCGTGACTCTTTTAGAATACATTGTGGATGATCCTCCTTTTGATATCATAAATGATATCAAAATCGTGAGATTTGTAACCACAAATTGAACGACGGCTGAGATCTAGGCCTTCGTTACGTTTTGCACACAATCGTCGATTTATATTCCAGAATATTTATCGGAGAATACTTTTATTAAATTTATTCATGTTCTCCCACATACTACATTACTCATTCAATTTCAGTCTTATACAGAGTATTCTTCGTGAATTACACCCAGAATCAGGTACAATTAAAACAAATGGATCACTTTCATATGCCTCACAGGAGCCATGGCTTTTTACGGGTACAGTGCGGCAAAATATACTCTTTGGTCAGCCAATGGATAAGAGACGTTACAATCAAGTCGTCAAAAAATGTGCTTTGGAACGTGATTTTCAACTTTTAGCTTACAGCGACAAAACTGTAGTTGGAGAAAGAGGCGCTTCTTTGTCAGGAGGACAAAAGGCACGTATAAGTTTAGCTAGAGCTGTGTATCGTAAGACTTCCATATATTTACTTGATGATCCTTTAAGCGCCGTTGATGCGCATGTTGGTCGCCATCTGTTTGATCAGTGCATGCGTGACTTCTTACGTGATCATATTGTGGTATTAGTGACACATCAATTGCAATTTCTGCAGGCTGTGGACCAAATAGTTATAATGGACAAAGGTCGTGTTAGTGCGGTTGGTTCTTATGAATCATTACGAGGAAGCGGTTTAGATTTTGCTAAAATGTTGGCAGACCCTGAAAACAACGATTCCATGGAAGTAAAACCTCGAACTCGTTCCGGCAGTCGTATATTTGATCGCCAAAATAGTGAAGTGTCTATGGATTCAGCTGCGGATTCAACGTTTGAAGATGGTGCTATGCAAGTACAGGAAAGTCAAGAAGAAGGAAAAATTGGCTTGATGTTGTATAAGAAATATCTCAAAGCAGGTGGTGGCTTTTGTATGTTTATTGTAATGTTAGTATTTTGTACATTGTCACAAGCCTTAGCTTCGTTTGGGGATTATTTCTTATCTTATTGGTGAGTTGAAAATTATTTGTATATACATACATACATATATATATTACTTTGTTTTTTTTTATAATTTTTTTTATAAATTAATGTCTCTTGAAGGGTTAAAAAGAAAAGCTCCATAAAATCCAGCCATAATGAAGTAACTGCTGAACATATTAACGACGCGTTATCATACGATAATTCTAGTGCAACTTCCGAACCGCCTCCATCTCATTATCTGGAGTCTCAAATTTCAACGCTTTTGTATCAATATGATGTTCATGTAGATCCCGAAATTATTGATATTTATATATTCAGCATAATAACTGTGGCTACTATTATAATAACTTTGGCAAGAAGTTTCCTATTTTTTAAATTGGCTATGAAAGCTTCACAAAATCTACACAATTCTATGTTTATGGGCATTACACGAGCTTCCATGTACTTTTTCAATACAAATCCTTCTGGTCGTATACTTAATCGTTTTTCAAAAGATATGGGTCAGATAGATGAAATATTGCCAGCTGTTCTGATGGATGTGATACAAATTTTCTTAAGTCTTTTGGGTATAGTTATTGTGATATCGGTAATAAATCCATTGTACATGGTACCGACATTAGTATTGTCAATTATTTTCTATCAGTTGAGAACGTTTTATTTGAAGACATCCAGGAACATTAAACGGTTGGAAGGGATAAGTAAGCTTTTATTATGTTTAGATATATACAGTGTTTAGATATATACAAAAACTTTTTGGGTATACCAAGATATTATTTTTATAAATTTTATTCTAAACTTATGCTTTTATTATTTGTTCAATGCCAGTACTTGTTGTATGGTTAACCAACTCATTAGTAAACCTTCAACCAAATTTTTGAAACAGTTGAAAACGGTCATATGTTTATATAAAACTTCTGAAAAATCTTTGAGAATTAAATCAGAAAGAACAAAAATACGTTCAAAGGTTAGTTCGAAATGAAACAAAATTGCCCAATGTAAAATCCCTCCTAGAACATAAAGCATTGGTTTTAACATATACCTTTAATATTTGAAAATTTACAACTCTAAAGGTAAAATCAATTGGGGAAATTCTTCATATAGCATATATACAAATGTATATAGAGTGGAGTTCGCTTATAACGTTATAGGCGAAGTTCGTTATAACCGGAGCATATAATTCACAATATTTTTAAATATTTTCTTTATTATTAATAATAGAATTTAATTAAACTGTAGTTATTACATAGTAAAGAAATTTTGTCATGTTATAGTTCAGAGTTAATTAATTAATTTCGTTCTCACTCGTACTGAAAAACAGAAGCTTTGTTCTTTGGGAGTGTATGAAGTATGACCTTTACTAGAAAACATAAAAACAACAAAAGAAGCTGACAGCTTTGTTAATAATATGTAGACAGTGAAGATTATTCTCGTACACATTTCCCTAAGCTCTGACGAGTTAAATAGATGATTATGATGACTTTACAAATACCTCCCTGTTGACACAAAGAGTACTGATGACATGCGTAGTGGTATAGAAAATGCGCATTATACTCAACTAGTGCTGGAGATTAACTGTTTTTTCCTTTATTCAAATTAGGAATGTAATTTCTTCACAATATTGTGATAAATTAATTCTCAACTTGAACATGACAAAATTTCTTTACTATTTTCTTTATTTTTTAAAATTGTTGGCAATGTAGACTATTTAATTTCATATGTTCCCTTTTTCTCTTGAGTTTTTTTTCACTTCAATTCTTTTCTTCTCTATTTTCAATTCAATTTCTTTTTTTAACATTCTTGGGGGTTACGCGTTCCTTTAAAATTTTAAAATTCTGCCGCTTTTTTACTAATGTACTCATGATGAGATTTTGCTTTCAAATTCTCTGGGCAATTTTGTTTCAAACTATGGGCAAGAAAATAGCTGACACATATTCTTATGAACAGCGAACCCATCTTGATAAATTGCTTTTAAATTGCTCAAAACTTGCGTGTAGCCTGCATCACAGGTATCAATACACATGAATTTTGAGAAGCTGTAAGTGTAAACAATATTTAGCAAAATTTGAACGTGTGGCGCATGGCGCCTTTAACTAGGTGAATCGGATTGTTGTATAACAATTAGTTCCTTATAGACAAAAAATCTCCATAACCAGAGTTTGTTATAATATGTATATAAAGCGACGTAGGGGTAAGATATGCCTCTCCGAATCTGTATAACTGACGGAGATAATAACGGGAGCGAAGCCGCTGATAAAAGCTAGTTCTATATATAAATTACCATTATTTATATATAGCTTAATCATACAACGAGTATATACATAAATAATAATTAGTTATGTTTAAGTTGATAGTTAATTTATCGCAATAATGTGACAAAAAATTTATTTATTAGATTTTTTTATTCATACATGCATAGTAGTTTTTCTTATATAAAATATATAACTCGCAAATACTCATAAAGAGAAATTTCTATTTGTCATTTCTATATTTATTTTAATTTTACCACTTGGACTTAATTAATTAATTAATTTAAATCACTTATTCTTACTACTTTTTTACCTCACAGCACGCTCCCCATTATATTCTCATATGGCTGCCTCGTTAACTGGCATTTCTACCATTAGGGCATTTGGCGCTCAACGAGTGTTGATAACCGAATTCGATAATCATCAAGATCTCCATAGTTCCGCTTTCTTTATGTTTATTTGTATCTCCCGTGCCTTTGGCTATTGGCTGGATTGTTTCTGTATCATATTCATAGCTATTGTAACTTTAAGTTTTTTTGTATTTACTCCCGAAAATGGTGGTGATGTGGGCTTGGCTATAACACAAGCCATGGGCTTAACTGGCATGGTACAGTGGGGGATGCGTCAATCAGCTGAGTTGGAAAATACTATGACCTCAGTAGAACGTGTTGTAGAATATGATGATATACAGGCTGAGGGGGATCTGGAATCCAAAGAAGACAAAACACCACCAAAATCTTGGCCAGAGCAGGGTAAAATAATATTCGATGCACTAAGTTTGCGTTACTTTCCTGATCCTAAATCGGAATATGTATTAAAATCGTTAAATATTGTCATAAAATCGTGCGAAAAAGTTGGAATTGTTGGACGCACTGGTGCCGGTAAATCTTCGCTAATTAATGCCCTCTTCCGTTTGTCCTACAATAGTGGTTCTATTATAATAGATGGCCGTGATACGAATCTTATGGGTCTACATGATTTACGTAGTAAAATATCAATTATTCCTCAAGAACCTGTCTTATTTTCTGGAACCATGCGGTATAACCTAGATCCTTTTGATGAATATTCTGATGCTAAGTTATGGGAGGCGTTAGAAGAAGTAATTTATAATACTTTCGTTATTGGGTATAAAATATTGTGTGTTTCTTTTTTTTAGGTAAAATTGAAAGAAGTTGTGTCCGAGCTGCCAAATGGACTAGAAACTAAAATCTCTGCAGGCGGTTCCAACTTCAGTGTTGGCCAAAGGCAGCTCGTTTGTTTAGCACGTGCGATATTACGTGAAAATCGTATACTGGTCATGGATGAAGCAACGGCTAACGTCGATCCCCAAACAGACGCTTTGATACAAACAACAATACGAAATAAATTCAAAAATTGTACAGTACTGACAATCGCCCATCGTTTACATACTGTTATGGATTCGGATAAAGTGTTAGTAATGGATGCTGGAAAAGTTGTGGAGTTTGGTTCACCTTTTCACTTGTTAACCGAAAGTGAAAAAGGGATTTTTGAAGGCATGGTCAAGCAGACAGGAAAAGCGACATATGATAATCTATTTAAAGTTGCACAAAAGGTAATTATTAATAATTAAAAATCAATATCTTTGCGTGTGTGCATTTTGCTGGTTTTTTATATATTTTCAGGCCTATGAAAACTCTTTAAATACGTTTTAAACTGGAATAGTTATTTTTTTAGGAACATTTGCGATTACTTAAACCATGCCAACACGAAAAGACTAAAACTAATACAAGCCTTTTATAGTGCAATTATCTATAAGAAAATGGTTAATTTATGTATAAGTTTATTATTTATATATTATGAAATACGTAGCTTATTGAGTACGTTTATTTTTTGTTTTTGTAAGCTACGAATTTTGAATTAATATTTTAATTACTAATTTAAAAATATTTTAAATACGTGCCTTTAAAATGTATTAAATGTAATATTAAATCTTATATATAGTATGTACATAACATAGAAATAAAATAAAACGTCCAAAGAATTTATTTAAAAAATGAAAAGATGTAACGTTTTTGTTTTTTTTACCTGAACATACTAAACATACCCCTGCACTTAATTGGTATTACAACTGTGGCAACCAGTGATGATATCTTTTTTTTTCAATTTCCGTACAACCTTAAAAAATTATCGTTTTTAAGAAAACAAATTACCGTACGCAAAGTTTTGTACAAAAATAATAACATTTTCTTAATCAAACAGTTTTACATTTGTAATTCAATATATTTAATTAAAAGACAGCAAAAACTTAAAGAAGCAAGTAGTAATAATAAAATAACGTACATATATATAAAAGTCTGCGTGAAAAGTTTTAGTGAAATCCATATATGCATTTTTAGTAATATTTAAAGCTCAGTAATTTTTTTTTTTGGACTAGTGCTTGGACTGGTGCCCATTGCACCAGTACTGTATAGAGAGAGCGATCAGCAGGTGGTAGGAATATAGAGTTCAATTTTTGCACAACTCTGCAATTGAGTGTTTTTTTTTTTCTTGGACCGGCACTCAGGGATATCCCCTACACATGCGATGCATTGTGGTGGAACTAGGAAGTAAGGTTTTGAGAGAAAGAGCGTCGAGAGAGTAGTGTTTATCGACATTCGATTTGAATTTTCCTACGTCAAAAGTAACAGAAAAGACATCTGTGGATAGTCAATTCCACATACGTACTATTCGCCCAAAAAAAAAATTTTCTCTGTAATGCGTAGTGCGATTCGTTGCCAAATCGACGGCGATGGCTGAAGTAGTCTGCACATTGACTGCAAACCAAAAATTTCCTGGGTTCGACCACAGTTTCAGACTAAATCATAAAAACATCTCGCATTTTTTCTGATGTGTATTAGTGTGTCTTTGTGTCGGTTGTTGTTGAAAGGTTTCAGTGCGAACACATAGTCAGTGGCCACTAAACTGTACCGGTTTCAGCTTATAGCAATCCACAGGCATATCAAAGCGCCCTCCATCGCCGGTATTGTGTAGCACCGTCAAAGTAAAATAATTACTAGAAATGGCTACTAAATGCAAAGCTTCAAAATTTAATACGTCTCCTTGCAATCAGAGGCGCTTCAACACTGCTATATACTATTATATGTTACGTCAGATGAAACTAAAAATGTAAGTGTGAAGGTAAAAATTATAAACTGCTTCCTTCGTCGGTATTGTGTAGCACTGCGAAGTGAAATAATTACTAAAAATGGCTACGATTATCAGAGGCGCTGCAGCACTGGTATAAAGACAAGACGTGCAAAAGCAGAGTTGTAGGATAGTGAAACTTCACATACTGTCATCTCTCTCACTATCCTTCTCTCTAGGTGCAGCACAACGCATCGCAATTTTAGTGGTCATCTCCTGAGTGCTGGTTCAAGATTAAAAAAATAAATAAATTTCATAGGGGCTTACACGATGAAAATAATCGTCAAAGATCGTGGTTGTAATAACTGAAATTTGCATGTGTGCTGAATGGAAAATCAATTAAAATATAGATTTCTGGCACATGTACACGATTTTGATGTCCAGCAGATTGAACGATTAACACTTTAAAATGAAAACTGTTTAAATTACCGTACAGTTAACATCACTGCTGGCAACTGTGCGTACGCTCTCATAAAACAATATTGTCTTGCTCATTTTCTGTGGTTTTGTTGTGATTATCCTTTTCTTTTTAGTTTATTCAAGTATACAATTTTCATTTAAACACTTATTTTTCGAGCACCTGAAAATCTTAGTTTTGCACAGTTTTTTTTTTTTAAATAAAAATTCTAAACAATAGTAATATATAAAATTACTCCTAACTCAAATAGTGTTGGTTATTCATTCAAAAATTGCAAATTACAAAACGGCTGCTAAATGTAATAAATCATGAAAAAAAAATCATTGAATTCATTCTGAAAGGGTTGATTTGCTGTTGTTATTTCGTAAAATATTAGTAAATTTATTAGATGAAAATGTGTATGTTTACAACGTGTGTGTCTAGTTGTGCGTACGGGTGGTAGTGCAAGAGTAAATTTATGTGTGGTTTGTATTGCACTGAATACCCCTGCTTTAGTTTATTTTTTAATTAAAGGATATCGAAAAAGAAGAAACTAAATCAAGAGGTAAAAATATATATTAATGTATTCAATTTTCTTCTCATAGAGAAGCATATCAAATACACATTATTGTTTGTTATTTATTACAATAACAATAACAATAACAAAAATAAAATAAAATTGTATTTCCTTTTGCATTCGCTTTTATTATGTCAATGCTTTTTCTTTGTGTTGTTGTTTCTTTTCTTGTGCTCTGGAAATAAACGGAAATAGTTGATTTAGCGGAAAATTGATAAACGGAAACAAATGGTGAATTATACGTTTGCACAGTGTTCGCATGGAAGAAACTTTTGTGAATTTGAAATTAAAATAAAGATATGTACAAGTATATTACATTTGTTCTATAAAAATTTTGGCAGAGTCTAATTAGTTTTTCCGCTGGTATAATCTAATATAAAATTTTTTCGGAGTTTTTATATAAACGTTTGAAATTTCTTTGCTTTTCAAAAAATTTGGTTGAATAAAAGCCGAAAAGCAAAAATTGATCGCGCGAATTAAAGTCTTTTGACTAAATTAGAATAAAAAAATATATTTTTTTGCGACTATGCGCCTTTATTTATTTATTATATTCCTTTACTGTAGAGCTTTGAAATATACTTAAACACTATTTGTTTCTTTACACTGTATTTTCTTAAGTCTGACTTTACAATTTTTAAAATTAACCTTAAGTGCTGAAATATGAATATCTTGAAACTAAACTAGAGTTTATCAATTTTCTTTGTTGTATGACTCTTATCTATAGTTTACAAAATATTCTTTGTTTCTTAATTATAGTTTATCAATAACTTAAATTACATGATTTAAATATTCTTTGTTTCTTAAAAACTTCTTATCATTTATGAGAATATACTCACTATTTATTATCTTAATGAGGTAGCCTATTATTATTATTACAGAGAGATAAAAAATGTATATTTATGCATGTGCGTCGTTAACTCTGCATGAGCGTCGTTAACTCTCTCCTGGCTTAAACGAGAGCGTCCCGGTCTCTATTAATTTTTTCTACCTGTTGGTTGTAATAAATTCTAAAGTTTTGTTCTGTGCGTTTTCTTTTAAATATTAGTACATATTTAAATATTTTGAGTCCGATATAGAATATTCCTGAAATTATGGTTACGAAAAGTAGCGTATAAAAAATTTAACGAATAGGATGTTCTTCGTGTGGAATGACTAATTTTTTTAGCGGGTCTATATTGTTAAATGCGTTTTCACGATCTGAGTTTATTATTTTTATGATTTCAAAATCCTCATAGTGTTTTGTGTGGATTGCTTCTATGAGTCTGTCATATATGTATATTCCTATAAGTATTGTTGTCTATTTTAACTTGATATGTTACTAAGGTTATACCAGTGGTGGTCATGTTATTAACCCTGTGGTCTTCATCCAATAATATCGACCCTTCGTCAATTTCTAATAATTCTTTATTATATTCTTGAATACTATACACTTACTATTCCTGTTGTAAAGTAGTGGGAGTATACATATAGCTGTTTTGTTGTTTCTTCTGCAAATATTTTTTCCTAAAGAATTCTTACAATTTTCTACCCTGACGTAGTCTCTCCCACATTGGGCTATCTGATCGGCAGTTTGTGTTTTTCCGTGCCTAAAGCTTATGAGTGTGACTTTGAAAAGTTTGCAGTCATTATTTAATATAAGATATTTATAGATAGCTATAAATAAATAAGTCTCTTGTATCGGCTATGTGTATGTCTGCGTATTCTAAAATATTTATTACAGGTACTGAGTTTAATTCGTGTTCTATTTTTTTTTTTTTGTTTTATCTAGGACCAGCACTCAGGAGATGACTCCTACACATGCGAAGCATTGTGCTGGGAACTATAGGAAAGGGATAGTAATAGAAACGACAGGAGGTGAAGCTTAATTAATTATTTTGCAGCTCTGCTTTCGCACGTTCTTTTGTTTTTATACTCGTAGCAGTGCTAAAGCTTCGGTTTATTAGCCATTTTTATTATTATTTTACTTCGCCGGTGCTACACAATACCGACGAAGGAGGTCGTTCTGATGTGATTGTGGATTGCTATCTGCTGAAGCCGGTTTTGTTCAGTGACCAGTGACTATGCCTTCGCCACTGAAACCTTCCGACAACAACTGACACATAAAGACACACTAATGCACATCAGAAAAATGCGAGATGTTTATTTTTATTTTAAAAATTTTTTGTCTGAAACTGGGGTTGAACCCAGGTCTTTCTTTTTTTTGGTTGTGTAGTCAACGTGTAGACTACCATCCATCGTGCCATCGCCACCCTCAATTATTATTTCTTTTATGTCGTCTAAATTCAAAGATTCGGTTATATATTCATAATTTTTTTGTAGCGTTAATTGTCCTAACGATTAGTAGGAGTTGATCATGTATTTGTTCGATGATGAGGTGGTTTTCTAGTGTTTGTCCTTGTAGTGCATCGATTATTATTTCAAACCTTGAGTTCACCAAGCGTTGTTTTTCGCTATTATTTATTAATTCATTTATTTTTGTTTCCATTAAAATGAAGTCGTCATGGTCTGGATTTCCTGTAATAAATTTCAATGCTGACACAAGGAAGTTTATGGGATCTCGTGTATAATTTATGTTCATTTAGGTGAGTTGCCATTATTTCAATTTTCTTTATACAGATTGTTTCTTGAGTAGTGGGTTTAAATTCTTTTGTAACAATTTGTCGGTATGGTGGAAGTATTTTTGTTAAATTTGTGACGTGCAAAAGGTATTTATGTTTATCATATAGAAAAACGTCATCAATTCTGGTTGGACGTATTTTTGTCCGTTTAAGTTTTTAATTCCTTTTTTTTTTTTTTTGTGTTGGACCGGCACTCAGGGGATGACCCCTACACATGCGATGCATTGTGCTGGAACTAGGAAATTAGGTTATGGGAGGGAGGATAGAGGGAGTAGTGTTTATTGACATTTGATTTAAATCTTCCCAAGCTAAAAGTGACAGGAAACACATCTGCGGGTAGTCTATTCCACATTCGTGCCGTTCGGCCAAAAAACGAATTTTCCCTGTAATGCGTAGTGCGAGTCGCCTTCAAATCGACCACAAATGGATGCGCTCTTAATGATGATCGCGTCGTGCGCGCGAATACCCGGGTTTCGGGAACAAGTTCCCTGATTTCATTAGAACACCTCCCATTATAGTAGCGATAGAACAACGCAATCCTACGTTTCCCTTGATTTCTGTTGTAACCATCACAAGTAATATCAGGAAGATGATCATCATTATTAATAGTATAGTTTTTAATATTGTCCTTATGTACAATCTTCCCCTTTGTGGTTAAGACAGTGTCCTCACGGTCTTCCTTTACAATATATTTAATGTATCTAGCGTCTTTTTTCTTCCTTACTCCCTTGATTTTAACTAAGATTTGCTCATTCGGTGAAAAGATTCGGTGTTTAGTACCTTGGTTCAATCTTTCGAGTGTTTTAACTGATGCTGTATTTAGTTTTTCTTATATGACCTTTTTGTCGTGTTTAATTTTGTCGAATAAAATGTTAAATGGTTTTTGTCCTGTGACCGGTGTATGGTGTTATTTATTTCTCTTATTGTTTTATATATTTCTTCAGCTATTGTAGATTCGTTTTGTATTTTAAATATTCTTACCAGCTCAGAGATTGTACTGTGGACGCGTTCTACTTGTCCATTTGATGTGGATCTATATACTGGGGTTTCTATCCTTTTTATGCCATATTTTATACACGTCATGTTTACTGCTGGTGTATTTAGACATTTTTCGTTGTCAGTCATCAATCGTGTGCAGTTTGGGTAGTTATTTGTGAGAAATTCTTTAATTATCTCAGCCATGCGTTCCCTTGAGTCAATTTCCCTCAGAGTAGTATATTTTGAGAATTTATCAATGGCGATTAAAAATGTTTTGTTGTTATTGAAATATATATCCATATGTATGTATTGACCTGGTTCCGCTGGAATGTCGTAGTCTCCTAATAGTTCTCTTGTTGGGTTCCTCTCATATTTAACATATAGGCTCGGTGTACATTTTTTATTATATGCCTTACATTGTTGCTTTATCTCTGACCAATAGTGATTTTCGAGTATCTCTTGTATGTTGTTTTTGTAGCCTCTGTGTGCACTATCATGTATCTTTTTGACTATTTCAACTTGTTTTTCTTCTTCTCGAACATCGATAAGTTTTGTTGGTGTATATTTAAAGTTTACACCATTGAAAGTGTTTGTTATAATTGGGCTCAGTGCATAGATATTTTCTCTTGTGGTAAATAATGCAGTCGTTTTATTCTGTTGTAGTATTTTTCTTAATTCAAGTATAAGGTTTTGTTCGTTGGAGAAGTATATCTTGTGTCTAACTCTGTTTTGGAATATCGTACGAGTTCGTGTTTCATTTATTCTGTTATTTGATACAAGTTCGATTTGAAAGACGTATGCATTTAGGGGTTGTTTTATCTGTTTGATAATTTCTGAAAACTTGCTTTCAGCTGAGTGTATCGTATTGATGGATGACGTATTTATATGTTGTCTTAACAAGGCGTCAGCTACCACATTTTGATGTACGGGTTTATACACTAATTTTGCTCCGAAATCTTCAATTATTGCCTTCTATCGTTTTATTTTTGGTTTCGTATATTTTTCGGATATAACGTGTGTTAGAGATTGGTGGTCATTATAAATAGTTACGTCTGTAGTACCGTAGATGTAGTTCCTTAATTTTTGTAGCGCCCAGAAAATGGCTAATAATTCCTTCTCGTTTGTGGAGTAATTCTCCTCTGTTTTGCTCAATGTTCGGCTAAGGAAAAATATTGGTCTCTTCATTTGACTAAGGACTGCGCCAATGGCTATGTTAGAGGCGTCTGTAGTCAGTTCAAATGGTTTATGATAATTAGGTTGGAAAAGTTCCACCTGTTCTTTTAAATAATTTTTTAATTTATTAAATGCTCGTATTGCGGCGTCATCTAAATCTATCTTTGTTTTAGCGCTTTTATTCCTTCCTATTTGTCCATTATCTCCTCGTAAATGAACTGTAAGGGGCTTGGTTATACCAGCATATCTTTGTACAATTTTTTTTTTTTTTTTTTTTTTTTTTGTCTTGGACCGGCACTCAGGGGATGACCCCTACACATGCGATGCATTGTGCTGGAACTAGGAAATTAGGTTATGGGAAGGAGGATAGAGGGAGTAGTATTTATTGACATTTGATTTAAATCTTCCCATGCTAAAAGTGACAGGAAACACCTCTGCGGGTAGTCTATTCCACATACGTGCCGTTCGGCCAAAAAACGAATTTTCCCTGTAATGCGTAGTGCGAGTCGTCCTCAAATCGACCACAAATGGATGCGCTCTTAATGATGATCGCGTCGTGCGCGCGAATAACCGGGTTTCGGGAACAAGTTCCCTGATTTCATTAGAACACATCCCATTATAGTAACGATAGAACAACGAAACGCACCCCACGTTGCGACGATGCTCAAGTGAGTCAAGGAGGAGGTTAGCTTTATCAACCGGGTCTGTGAATATTTGATCAGCCTTTAAAAGAGACGGGATAGAAGAACTAGCATTTCCCTTAACTCTTTTAACGAATGACCAGAAGCTTTTACTTCCCCGGGGGGCAGTAAGAACTTTAGCGCGAAGACTCTGCTCGTACAAAGCTTTTGCACGTCTTAGCACTTTGGCACACGAAGTTCTCGCCCTTTTGCGCATCATATCAGTATCTGCGTTTTTATTATTCCGCCAGACATTAAATGCTTCCTCTCTGGATCTGACTGCAAGTCTGCACGTCTGATTAAACCAAGACTTTGGTCTAGGCCTAATCGAAATTTGCTTTGATGGTATGAACGTTTTCATACCAAGCATTATTATATTTTGGACCATTTTAGCCATGGCATTGACATCATTGTCGAGGAAGCAGAGCCTCCAATTGAAATGCCGAAAGAAATCGTTGAGCTCAGCCCAACGTGCCTTTTCGTAAATATATTTCAAACGTTTCATAGCTGGCGGTGAAACGCCTCGAAGTTCCGCAAACGAAAAGGAGGCAGAAATGGTGCAATGATCCGAATTACCGAGAGGTGCGCTAATATTCAGTTCATACTTTTCAGGGTGTGAAGTGAGAAAAAGGTCGAGGGTGTTGTGTTGGTGCCCGTCAACACATGAAATATGTGTTGGTTCATTCACTAATTGCGCAAGGTGATTGTGCGCTGCGAATAGCTCAGCATATTGGCCTTCTGGAGTTGTATTGCTCGAATGGCGGAGCCACGATAAATTATGGACATTGAAATCACCAGCAATAACGATTTCACTGTTCGGGTAATTTTCGAGGATCCCCGATATATTGTCGGAAAGGGCATCGAAGTTCAGTATAGTCTTCTCCCTTTCCGTGTGTGGGCTTCTGTAAACAAACCCGAAATGCAGAAGATGTGCCCTGATTTTGAATTTAACCCAAAGACAGCTAAATTCGGGATCATGCGTGTCTAAAGATTGCTGGCACTGGTACACAACTTCATTGCGTATATAAATTGCAAGGCCCCTGTGAAGATAGAAAAGAGATAGGAGGCGATACCCAGGTATGTGAAAATCCTGTGGGTCAGCATCCTCAGACACCTGGGTTTCACTTAAGGCGAAAACATCCGGCCGATGGAGACAAACGTGAACATAGACAGAGAAGAAATTTGCCCTTAGACCACGTATGTTGCAGAAGTCAATTCTAAATCGGCCTGTCATGATTAACGCGAGAAAACATAAATGAAATGTCTATCTTTTGTATTGAAGTTGCCACTGAGCTAATCGCTGCTTGAACGACTGCCGGTGATCAGTGTTACTCCTTCATCACCAAACAGTCTAGCAGTAACCAACACAATGGCACCAACAATGCAAAAGATTTAGTCGGGTATGGTAAAGGGAATTAGCACAATGACGCGAAAAAAGGCCATGAAAGACCTCATCCGGTCACCGTGACCCGAAGTGACAGCACTGGTTGGTAGTGTCAGCACTGATGTATTTTAAATGTCGTTCCGTCACTGGTAACGGGGCTTTTCCTTTTCTTATATTTGTTTTTTGTGTAAGTTGTTGTTGTTCATTCGTGTATATGTTTGGAATATTTTATTTTTGTTTTGTTTCCAGATTTTTTCACTGTTTAATTGTTATAGTTTTTTTTATTTTATTTTCAGTTTATTGTTTTTGTTAATTTTTCGTGTAAGTGAATTTTTTCAGTTGTTTTTGTTTATTGTGTTTTTCTATGTGTCACTATCTTGTTTATTAATTTTTTGGCACTTGTCTGTTTTATTTTTAATGTGAATAAATTTTATTTATTTGGACCAAAAGAAGACGCGTGTCTACCAGACGAACGACTAAACACTACTCCAAATTTCCAATAGTATCCTGTCATACCAAGAAATCCTCTTAAGGGCCATTATTACAACTAAGCAATAAAGTTACTGATAGCTAAAATTAACTTTAGGTAAAATGAATAATAAAGTGACCTTTAACTTGTTTTCATTATTACAACTGTTCGATAAAATAAAATTAATATTTTTAAAAATATGGCAGTACCAGAGTAAATACCGACTACTTTTGACAAAGCTACTGGCAACGACAAGGTTTTATTTTATTCTTTATTTAAAAATTAATTTGTATACATTTATACTTTCCATGTTGCCATATTTAAAGTGCATAAAATATGGCAGCTTCCACTTTAAAAGTTACAGGTAGGATGAACTTTCCGTTAGCTTATCGGTCACATTAGGTTAAACTCAACTTGTAATAACGAAAAACTAATTATTTGTCCGATAGCAGCCCAACTTTAGCTATCGGCAAGTTACAATAATGGGCCTTAGTCTTTTAATGTTTGGGGAATGGGCTATTTTTCTATTACCTCAATTTTTTCTGGATTTGTAGCAATTTAATTATGTTTAATTATGTGCCCTAAATATTCTCTTCAGTTTAGAAGAATTTTGATTTTTCACCCGAAAATCTCAGTGTGGCCTTGTTTAATGCGTCAAATATTATTCTGATGTGTTCCATATGTTCTTCACGTGAAAAAGAAAATCTGGCTACATCATCTATGTATACATAAGCAAATTTTCTTATGTATTCCCTAAGTATATCATCTACACATATCTGAAAAATTGAAGGTGCGTTTTTCAGTCCAAAGGCCATACGGACAAATTCATATATTCCGCCATTTACGCAGAAAGCCGTTTTTTCCCTATCTTTTTAAGATATCTTTATCTGGTGGAAGCCAGATTCCAAATCCAAAATGGTAAAATATTTAGCTTGGCCTAAATTTTGTATGGTCATATTCACATCCGCGTTAATTGTATTAGCTTTCAGCTTCTGGAAATCTATGACCATTCGTCTTTTTGGTCTTCTTGTTCATCTATACCCTTTTTGGGACTGTCCATAATGGAGAGTTGTATGGGCTATTACTTCTCTGTATAATTCCTTCGTCTAGTAATTTCGTAATTTTCTTATTGACAAAATCGTTATCCGCTATGGGATATGGGTACTGTTTTGTCCATATTGGGTCTTCATTTTTCGTTATAATTTCGGCCTCAATAGTTCTCGTGAAAGGTAATGGTCCTATACCATTATTTTCCTTCATCATTCTGTCTATTTCCTGTTTGTATTTCTCTTCTCCTACAATATAATTTAACTTGGGCTGGCTGTCACTACTTATGGTGGTGAAAGTCATATCCCTAAGATTCACATTTGCATTTAAAATTCTTAGTCCTTCTAAACATAAAATCATATCACAAGTTTCAATATTTTCCAATTCAAAATATGTTATCCCTCTGTTCATTAATTTAATTAGTCTCTTTGTATTTATTATTGAATGACCATGTATAGTCTTCATTGCAATTGGTTTGATTCTTATCATATCCGAGGACTCACATTTAATATCAATATAATTATGGCTTGCACCAGTATCAATTAAAATATTATATTTCTTATTAGTTAAATCGCTAGTTAGTACAAGATAGCGCAACTTGTTCCTTAGTTTAAATAATATAATATAATATTATTTACCGTTTGTCTTCTATGTATGTTTCTTTACTCTGTATTTTCTTAAGACTGGCTTTACAATTTTAAAAATTAACCTTAAGTGCTGAAATATGAATATCTTGAAACTAAACTAGAGTTTATCAATTTTCTTTGTTGTATGACTCTTATCTATAGTTTACGAGATATTCTTTGTCTCTTAAATATATTTCATCAATAACTTAAATTACATGACTCTTAAATATTCTTTGTTTCTTAATAACTTCTTATCATTTTTGAGAATATACTCACTATTTATTTTCTTAAGGAGGTAGCCTATTATTATTATTATAGAGAAATAAAAAATGTATATTTATGCATGTGCGTCGTTAACTCTGCATGAGCGTCGTTAACTCGCGTGAACGAGTATGCATGTAGCGATAAGGGTTTTCAGATTTGGCGATTTTAAACTTTTGACCTATTTTTCGAGTTTGGTAACACATAAAAATCAGTTCAACAGTTTAGCGGACAAGATTTTGACATATGTTTTGAGCCTAGACCCTAAACCAACTTTTTTGACACACACATTTGTCTGCTTGCCTATCTGATCTTTCATGCAAAATTTTATTGAAAACGGTTAAGCCGTTTAGGTGTTCACTCTGTTGTTCATCTATCGCTTTTCCCAAAGTATATCTATCAAGTATTCGCAACTCTAGCACAAAACCGCAATACCAAAAGCAACAGTCATTTTGTTTTTGTAAAACACAATGAAATTGTTAATAACAGACCCCTACAATAGCAAGAAAAAAACAAATTTCATTTATGTATGTATGCCTCAATTGCTTTTGCAATGCTCTCTTAAAATACATAAATGAGTAAAAATGTTATTTGCGCGCTCTCTAAAATTAAACAAATGAGTAAAAATGATATTGGGGAGCATAAAATGTAAAAAAATTCTGACATTAACGTTGTGTAAAACATAAACAAGCAAAAAGTAACCTGATTAGTTGAGTCCACTTGATGAATATACTATGTCTATTAATTATCTTGAAGGCAAAAGTCTAAACAGTTGATACCATACTAAATTGCTGATAGCAATTTGCGTATTTTTGATTCGAACACACTTTAATTGTATAGTTTTCTTTATAAGAAAATTCCGTAATTAGTAGAGGAACATGAATAATAAGAACAAATTTTAAATAAAAATTTTTTCACTGATGTCTCCAGACTCTTGTTATAAAAACTTTAAATTTTGCTGTTGGCCCGTCTAAACTCAGACATATGTACTGAAAATGTAAGATTTAGAATTTATGTTGCCTTTCGTACATGCTTTTATGAGTTCCTTATAAAAAGTGAAAAATTTACTTCGTGCGACCGTCAAAAGTAATTCGTTACAAACGAGGATTCGTTATAAATTAGTTTCCTATAACGGTGGATTTTTGTATGAAAACAAATTATCGGAACTTTGGAATTAGTTCGTTACAACCGAGAAAAATTTTTATTGGGTTTATTTTTTAAAAAATACTTTATGAGAATATCATAACGTATGTCATAATATATTTCATATATTTTTTTTCGGAAAGAAGCTAAATTTAATACAGAAATAAAAATTTGTGAGTTTACAAATAAGAAAAGTGTGAAAGGAAGGAATTTAAATAATAAAATAAAGAAAAATAGAGCATTCCAAAAATTTAAATAAAATGTTTAGACTTGGAACTATGATGTACTAGCAGTTAAAGTTCATTCGTAAGAGAACCCAAAAAACTCGACCACGATGTCTTTCTATACTTAAAAAAAACAAACTCAATTGTTGGTTTGCTTTTTATTTATTATTTATGTATCTTTCTACTATAATAACAGGTTTGTTGAAAAGAAAAGGAGAATTTTTAAATTTGTTGAAAAGTATTTATTTATTAATCAATATCCATTTTGTCCCCTTCAAAGTAAGCCCCTCGGTGCTTTTGTACGATACGCCGACGGCGCGGAGGAGCAGGACGATCACGTCCGGCGCGGCACAGGGATCTGTGCTGGGCCCGGAACTATGGAATCTGACCTACGATGGGATCTTTGGGGTGGAAATGCCCGAGGATGCTCAGCTCGTGGGATACGCGGATGATATAGCGGCGGTGATCTTGGCGCGGGATATGAATGACGCCAGGGGGAAGCTGAACCGGGTCATGATTAGGACCCGGATGTGGCTTGAGGACCACGGATTGGAATTGGCCGGGGAGAATACCGAGGTGATGTTGATGACGCGGGCACACATACCACTCGGTGTCGGCATGCGGATAGGGGATGTGTCTCTGGTTACCCAGAGTGCGATAAGGTATTTGGGCGTCAGACTCGACTGTAGGCTGACTTACTGGGCCCAAATACAGCATGTGGCGACTAAGGCAGCGAAGATGAGAGTGGTCCTGATTGGGACGTGGCTCTGGGCCTTACCGAAGTAATGCGGAAAGCGGTCCCGGGGAAGAATCTACCCAGAGGAGGACGAGGGAATTTTTTAGTGGCAACACCACTCGACGCAGATGACGACGGTCTCTGTAAGTGCGAAGGCATTTTCAGCCCTACCTCACACGCCAAAAGAAAAAAAAAAAAAAAAAGTAAGCGCCTCAGATATAATGCACTTATGCCACCTCTTCTTCCAAGCACTTCTGAAATGCACTTTTCGGTGTGGCGATCAGATCGTTCTTCGATTTTGACTTTATCTCATCAATTGTGGCATTGTGGCATCATTAGTCTCTTCAGTTTTGGGAATAGGAAAATGTCACAGGGAGCCAAATCTGGTGAATAAGGTGGTTGAGGCATGATTAGGGGGTTGTTTTTGTCCACAAAATCACGAACAAGAATTGATGTGTGAGCTGGTTTGTACATTATCGTGATGCAGAATCCATGAGTTTTTTGTCCACAATTTCGATCGTTTGAGCCGCATTGCTTCACGCAAACGTTGCATAACTCCCTTGTAGTATTCTTTATTAACCGCACGACATCTTGGCAGGAACTCATGATACACCACTTCGTTGTAATCGAAGAAAACAAAATTCATCTTTTCTTTTGAACAAACCTCGTATATAAAAAATTATATTTATATAAATAAAAGGACAATTTATGGTGCCTATCTAAACATCTGCATACAATGTCAAAGCAGTGTTTAAGTAAAGAGGGTGGCGATGGCTGAAGTAGTCTGCACGTTGACTACAAATCAAAAACAGAGCTGGGTACAACCCCAGTTTCAGACTAAAATTATAAAAAAAAAAGAAAAAACAACTCACATTTTTCTGATGTGCATTAGTGTGTTTTTGTGTGTCAGTTGTTGTCGGAAGGTTTCAGTGGCGAAGGCATAGTCACTGGTCACTGAACAATACCGGCTTCAGCTGATAGGAATCCACAATCACATCAGAACGCCTTCCTTCGTCGGCGAAGTAAAATAATAATACAAAATGGCTACTAAACGGAAGCTTCTAAGCTTCAGCCCTGCTACGAGTATAACCAAAGAACGTGCAAAAGCAGATCTGTAAAATAATTTATTATGCTTCACCTCCTGTCGTCTCTCTAACTATGCCTTTCCTATAGTTCCAGCACAATGCATCGCATGTGTAGGGGTCATCTCTTGAGTGCTGGTCCCAGACAAAAAAAAAATAGTAATATTTTACCAACCTCGCAAATCATACATTGCCATTTTAAACTTTGTAACACCGTCGAAACCGTAGAAACATCTGTTTGCTTTGCACTAAAAAAAAACAATGCCTGCGGAAAAAATAAATATCGAAAGCAGTTAATATGAATAATAATTATTATTTAATCAAATAATTAATTTTTTAATTGAAATTAAGTATTTATTTCATTGAAATTTTTTACCTTTCTGCTTTAGACGCCATTGTGTATAAAGGCATTGTCAATGTAAACGATGCTTTTGTTGCATTTATTTGCGCATCAACTGTGCATCTGATGACTTTAAGAATGCCATGCATCGTCAAAGCTTGCACGGTTGCGTTTAGGAACATAAGACATTGTCACACTGCAAAGCAGTTGACGTTTAGGAAGGCAGCCTTACTTACACTTTGTATGCAATTCCCCAGCAAAAATCAAGTGAATAAATTAAAGCGAAAAAATCGTCTACGATAAGAGGAATTTTGTTAACATTCGCGGGAAATTATTTTTGATTGCAATTTAGAGAAAAGGGAATATATTTATATATACTTAAAATAAAGCATTTGGAAACTAATATTTCCTACCATATTTTTTTAAATCTTTATAATCATCTATGAAGAGAGTAGAGCATAGTTGCCAGATGATATAGGAGTGAATTCGTCAAATTCCGAGCGAAAAATCGTCAAAATATTTTCAAAGTTTTAAAATATTTGCTTTATATAACAAAATCATAATATAAACGTAGTTTTTACATAAAATATATAAAATTTTTATATATGATTTTAATTGTGCTTTTTCCCCTTGAAAACTATATGTGAAATTTATTATTACATACCTTATGATATTCTCATACAGTATGAAAAATATCATAAAGCATTTTATTACAAAAGCAACTCAATAATTGAGGAGGAAAGCATATCCATATAGTACTATTTCGCTAATGCTTACTTAGCTCATCAGTGGATTTTTCCTAATTTTTGAATACAAACCCAAGATCTATATGTTTAAAATTCAATTAATCAAACATAAACATAAACATATCAGTTGATATAAATATAAAATTTTTATTAATACAGATGTGTTATTTAAAATATGTACATACATATATAGAGAGTGTGGCGATGGCTGATGTAGTTAGCACGTTGTCTACAAAACCAAAATCTGCGTTCCAGGCCGGTATTTGACTAAGCCATAAAAAACATTTTACATTTCTTTCATGTGTATTATTTTACTCTTGTGTCAGTTGTTGTCAAAAAGTCTCAGTGGCGAAGTAAAATAATTAATAAAACAGCTGCCGAGTCAGACATTCCGTTCGGAATTGTTATTGCTGTCACAGATTCCGATCGAGTTTTTTTTTAAATACTGTAATCTCTGTGAAATAACTCCCAGGTGAAATAAGTCCCAGTGCACTAACTCCTAATGAAATAAATCGCAAAATAAATAAAGCCAGTTCCTCACTGAAGAAATGAAGTGAATTCCATAGAAAATGAAATAGTACAGAGTTATTATTCATAGCGAAATAGCTAACAGATAGTCTTAAAAAGCCGAGGCACTCAGAATCTTCATGCCAATAACATCGAGCATTTCCGATTCCTCAATATTTATACCGTCCATTCTTACAGGTGAAGCAGCATGATCTCTGAGAAAGCTCGATATAAATTGACACTAAAAGCAAGAAGGTTGGACAGATGTGTCCCACGCCACACTATCAAAATGGTGAAAAGTATATTTTTGCCATAGTTACGGATACACTTTCAAGAGCGGGCAGTGGTTAGTTGATTTCCGGCAAGTGAGATTTAATTGCAAACATTACAGCTAGAAGGTAAGCATTTGCAATCGGCTCAGTGAATAATTCGTCATCCTTCAAAAGAGCCGGAATAGAAGAACTAGCATTTTCCTTCACTCTTTTGACGAATGACCAAAACCTTTTTCTTCCCTTTTGGGCAGTAAGAACTTTAGCGCAAAGACGCTTCCGGTACAGAGCTTTTTCAGATCTTAGCACTTCGACAAACGAACATCTCGCCCTTTTGCGTATTCTTCGTTTTGTTACTGCGCCAGATACTAAATGCTTCTTCTCTGCACGTCTGATTAAACTAAGACTTCGGTCTGGGCTTAATTGAAATTTGCTTCGAAACATAACGAAGTTCCGCAATCAAAGTGGAGACAGAAATAGTACAGTGATCCGATTTTGCGAAAGGTGCAGTAACGCTCAGTTCATACTTATCCAAGTATGAAGTGAGAAACAGGTCGAGAATGTTTGATTTGTGCCCATCAACACACGGGATATATTTTTATCATTCACTAGTTGCTCAATGTGATTGTGCGCTGCGAATAGCTCAGCATATTGGCCTTCTGAAGTTGTATGATTCGAATGGCGAACATTGAACTCACCAGCAATAATGATTTCACTATGCGGATAATTTTTAAGGATCTTCGATATGCTGTCCTTTCCATATTTTGAATCCTGTAAAGAAACCCAAAGTTCAAAAGATGTGCTTATGTATATTGCAAGGTACCTGTGAAGAATAAAAAGAAATAGAAGGTGATACCGACGTATGTTAAAATCCTATGGATCAGCATCCTCATGCAACTGGTTTTCACTTTATATCTACTAAAAAAATCTTATTTTCCTATTAAAATTTTTTTTAAATAAATTTCAGTTAACATAGTTATTTACATACATTATATTTAAAATTTTTTATAGTCGGAGTAACATTATATTAAAATTTTTATTGTTCAAAATATCTCTATCAACGATCAGGCCCCAAATTACGGCATTCTATATCGAACGAAATTCCTATATAAATTAATAGAATTTTGTTTGACATTACGATTCTCATCGAATGACGTAATTTTTTAAAAATATGGTTTAAATACCACAATACAATAATTGGCTGGTGTATCTAATTATTTGGGAGTAGGGAGATACGACTAGGTCTATTAATGCTAGAAGAGGTTGACCTCAGGGAGGGGTTCTATTACCTCTTCAATGGACTGTCTTAATTGATGAACTTCTCCACAAGCTGAATGACTTAGGTTTTGCCACTCAGGGCTATGCTGATGATCTTGTAGTGCACGAATCTGATTAAAGACTGGTCTGCAGATAAGGGCTTTCCATCTATCCATCCAAGCCAACACTTGCGCCATTCACTACGAAGAAGAGGGGTATCAACCTCAGATGCCCTGTCCTCGATTGAATGACACTACAATTCTCCAGTCCGGCGAACTATCTGGGCGTAACGCTGCATAGGACGCTCACCTGGAACACACATCTTAAGAAGGTTACCACGAGGGTAACGAGGGCATTATTTGACTGTACAAGATCTTTGGTGGTCTGAATCCCAGAATGGCCTTCTGTACATTCAATACGGTGGTGAGACCCATAGTCACCTATGCGTCATCTGTGTATTGGCCGAAGGCATCACGGGGCAGATGTATTAACGTGGACACCTACGCATAGCGTGTCATTCCACGGTACTCTCAACACCGAGTTAATTAAAACGTTGGAACTTGGAAATACACCGCGTGTACTCAATCAGATATACAGATGTTGCAATCTTAATTCATAGTTATCCCTGGCCAACAAAGTACACCTTGCTAAGGTGTTTTCGAGCGGTCTAAACTCTTGTGTCACATCAGAATGTATTTTAGTCGACAACGCTTAAGCCAGTTGCCCATACATATACATACATATTCGTAGAATATATTGTACTTCTATACTATTCATATATATGTTCAGGATACATTCCGGTGAGTGCTGTTGACTGGCAACAGCACCTAGTTAAGTAAAAGTCGTATCAGCACATAAGCGTCAAACTCACATATATCCAAAATATACCAAAAACTTAACTACCTGCGTAATTTTAGGTTATAACCACAGCCAATAAAAAGCCTTACCCAGACCAAAACACTAACTCCAACTTTTCAGGGTTGAAAAGAAGTACTCACAACGAGCAGAACTAAGTACTCAAAGAGTACATCAGTCTTTGAACTCTTACTTAGCGTTAGAGTAGTGGGGCTTAAGCTGGCAGCCAGTAGCAATAGATTAGAATCGAACTGTATTTCTACAGTCACACGGAATATGGAATCATAACCTCCTCAATCTCTAGTAGGATTTCGAAGAGTCACCTCTTCTGTCATCTTCAAACTCACAGGTAGTTTAAGGCGATGCTACACCTTTAGGTACCGCGGGATTGCTAAAGACCTGTAGGTTTAGAAATAAAGTTTCCAAACCCCCTTACGGGAACATCACGGGGGCAATGAAGACTTGTCTGACTGATGCAATGAATGTGGTTTTGGGCATCCCAACACTTTCGACCATGATCGAGATGGAGGCACGTTCCGCTGCCGTGAGATTGGAGGGTATTTCAGGGAACGTTTGAAGGTTCTGCGGTCTATCTCCACATCCAAATTCTCCACAACGATGACATGACGTCATCAAAAATGGTACTTTTCAGAGACTTCCGAAAGGTTATTAAAGACTGTGAAAGCTGGAGGCCTTTCCGCCGACAACGATAATCTCGAAAATAGTATGTGAGTACCTCGAATCTCTCAATGAGTTCACGCCGTTGCATTGGGCAATAGATATTCTTGGTCGCGGTGCTTCCTGACCCAATAATAATAAATGAATGAAATCTTTTTATGTGTATGATTCAGTTATATAATTATACTTTTTGATATTGTGTGCGTTGAGGGTCGCGATGGTCGAAGTAGTGTGCACGTTGGCTACAAAACGAAAAATTTTTCCTGTGTTCAACCCCAGTTTCAGACTCATAAAAAAAACATTTTGCAGTTTTCTGTTGTGCATTTGTATGACTCTGTATTAGTTGTTGTCGGAAGGTTTCAGTGGCGAAGGCACAGTCACTGCTCACTGAACAGTAACGGCTTCAGCTGTATCCAATCCACAGGCACATCAGAACGCCCTGCTTTGTCGGTATTGTGTAGCATCGGTAAAGTAAAATAATTACTAAAAATTGCTACTAAAACGAAGCTTCAAAATTTAATACGCCTCCTTGACATCAGAGACGTTACAACACTGCTATAAAAACAAATAAAGTGCAAAAAAATAGTGTTGTAAGATAGTGAAGCTTCACCTCCTATCATTTCTCCTACAATCCCTTTCCTCTAGTTCCAGCACAATGCAATGCATGTGTAGGCGTCATCTCCTGAGTGCTGATCCAAGATAAAAAAAAGTATCACAATATTAATCTGAATTGATTGTTGTTAATAGTAGTGAATGCTCTCTTACAGGTCCTTAATATCTACACATTGTAAAAATTTCGCATAGTTCTGCCACGTCTTTATTGGTTTTTTTTTTTTTTTATTTTATTATATTAATTCCTTCGTATACATACCTTCAGTTTATTTTTTTATATTAAAAATTTTGAGTTAATGCTCTATTGTTTCACAAGTGCGATATGTGAACAGATGTGATAATAAATTGTGTTAATGGATTGATCTCCGTGTATATTAATAAACTAAGTATGCATGTATGGAGATGAATTATGCTGTTATTTTTTGATAATTAAAAAAAAATGTTTTTGATTGTTTAAATTCATACATATGTATGTATGTATGTATGCGAAAACTTCAGTTAATGTACATAATCATTTAAATTTAAATAGGCTGAATAGGCTGATAATTGATACCTTTACAGGCAATGAAAATTGCATGATATAGTTACATACTAAGGGCTAATAAATCAGTGGGAGTATATTTCGTTTTTTAATTATCAATTATCAGTTTCAGCCTATCTAAATTTAAATGATAAAATAATGTATTTAAAATATATGTATGTATATTTTGCATTTTTTGTACTCAATTGAGTACAGCTGAATTTTTACTTGTTTCCAAGCAAAAACAAAGAATTTGCAATCAGTGTACCGTTAGTTAGTCTCAGAACAACAATACCGAAAGCTGCTGAAAGCAAATGTGTGTCTGCTTTTTATTTTCTGTGCAAAATCATCAGTGTACTCATTTGAGTACCCCCAAAAACTATATTTAAAAAAATTTTTTTTAAATTTTTTTTTCCATTTTATGTTTTTTTATGGGTATTTCAATAAATAAATAAAGATGAAATTAAAAAATTATAGCTAGTTTTCATTTGACCTCTAATAATGTCTAATAAAGTCCATAAATTTACATAATGTTACAAAAAAACATTTTGATGCGTAAGTTGGATATCTTTTTCATGCTTTGTGTATTTTTGGCAAATAATGTAAACTTCAGAGGCCCATACATAACTCGGAAAATATGGGTCGCGGCCAATTTAATTTTCTAATTTAATTGTTTAAATTGAAATTTTCTATCAATTGGGCAATTTTTTCCAGTTGCTTCACTGATCTGCATTTATTCCGAAAATTCTTTTATAAAGCGTATTTTGTAACTTGCAGTTTTTCAGTCTGTAAAGTTTATAAACGCATGATAATCGTCTACGAATGAACGCGTGTTACATAGTTCTTAAGTCTTCAAGATTCCACTTTCGTGTGGATTATAAATCATGTACGATCTTTATTAGACTAAAAAACTTTGATAAGTAGAAAGACATTTACCGTACAAATTACTGTTTGAACATTTTGCAAAACAATTTGATTAGATATAATCACAAAAATATTATTTATGAGCAAGTTATAGCGAATAATTGTATGAAAATAGAATAAGTTAAAATTTTGGAAATACCAATTTTGATTCGAAAAATAATTTTTTTTAAAGAAAAATTAAAAGTCGGCCATTTAAGATTCTTACCAACAATGGCGACATTGTGTGTTTTTGGAAAGGAATAGGGATGGCAAGAGAGAGGTGGTAGAGTAATAAGATTAGGACTTAATTCTTACACAACTCTGTTGTTGCGTGATTTGTTGATTTGTAAAACAATGATACTGCGTCACATATTTAAGTTAAAGGAGAGTCACCAATTTTTTTTCATTGCTCGAATAACAGCGAATGAGGGCGCTTTGATGTACTATATTACCAGAAGCAATACTGTCCATAAGAAAAATTTTTGATGGCCGGAAAAGGGTTTTAAGTAGTGTTGTAAAAAAATTCATCGGGATTTTGACAAAATTACAGGTTTTTTTTACAGAAATAAAGAAAATAACATAAAAAACAATGAAACGTAACCAGTAAGATTCAGTTTTACATTTTACATATATATGTATACATTTTTTTAAGAGAAGTAACACTCAGGCAATGATTGCCTACTACTAGGTAGCCGTTTTATTAATTATTTTACTTCCCCGATAATGCTACACAATACCGACGAAGGAGGGTGCTCTGATGTTACTAGTGGATTAGTATCAGCTGTTCCGTGACCAGTGACTATACCTTCTTCACTGACACATTCCGACACAAAGGCACACACGAAAAATGAGAAGTATTTTTATGACTGGGCTCGAACACAGGACTTTTGGTTTTGTAGCCAACGTTCTAACTATATCAGCCATCGCCACCAAAGAAATCACCCTATTGGAAGATGCTCTTATTTTTGCAAATGGCAAATCTGCTTTGACATTTGTGAACTAGACAGATGTAGAATACACGCCAAACGCGTGTAACCTACGCCCAAGCCATCCTTAATCTCGAGGACGAAGTGGACGATTTTTCGACCAAAATCATAATGAGCTCATTTCCACCTCACCGGGTACATGAACAAGCAAAACGATCACTTCCGGGGCACCGAAAATCCACGAGTGATGCACGAGGACTATTACACCGTTCAAAGTGACTGCATAGTGCGCTGTTCACGCTGGAGGAGTCATCGGAACATTTTTTTTCGAGGACGCCAAACGGTCAAACGACAACAGTTTACGGTGCGCGCTATAGGGCCATGTCCGAGTCTATTTTTTTGCGTAACAATTCGTCTGTGGTGTTGGCGCAGCGCGAATTCCGTCGCCGATTCTCCTGTTGTCCGACACCGACTGCGCAAACACTGCGCCGTTTGGCCACCAACCTTGAAGAGTATGGGACCACACGAGACGCTGCCAAGAGTGGGCGGCCCCGGAGATCCCGTTCTGCCAAGGACACCGCTGGTCAAACGACAACAGTGGATGGTGCGCGCTATAGGGCCATGTTAACCGAGTTTTTTCTGCCGCAATTGAGCAAATTAGGACTGGAGGACATGTGATTCCAACAGGACGGAGCAACGACACACACTGCGCGAGCCACAACCGATATTCTGAAGGCGGCGTTCTCTGGTCGCCTCATCTCTCCTTTTGGCGATTTGCACTGGCCCGCAAGATCGCCCGATTTATCTGTTCCAGACTTTTTGTAGGGTTTTTGAAGTCCCATAATTATAATAATAATGCCATAAAACGAGCCCGTATGCAATCAATTGTAACGGCGCCTATTTGGCCGATATCATCTTCTCGACCAGACCAATAAAATTCGAAAAGTTCAACAAAATCAAAACACAATCAAAAATCAGAATAGAAGTTTTTCATTTAGAAAAAAAAATGAGAGCCAAACAATATGGGATGACTTCTGTTGGCCCACCTTGTACATATGTAGATACATAAGTATATAATTATGTATAATTTAAATTACTAAATACAGGGTGGCTGATGAATTTTGCTACATTAAGAAACTGGAACGACTTCTTTTGTAATGCATGGAATATTTTCAATCTTTTTTCATTTGAAAGCACATCGAATTAGTCTTAAAGACAATCGAATTTAAATGCCAGCCCTGCTCATGGATGCAGGTGTGGCATCTTGGCAAAAAATTGTTCATTACTGCCCGCAAAGTTAACGCTGGAACTGTAGCTATTGTCGCTCGAATTGATTGTCTTAGTTCCTCCAAATTTATCTGTTGCGATTTCTACACTTCCTGTTTACAATAACCATACAAGAAAAAGTCCGGTGGAGTTAGGTCAGGCGATCTAGGGGCACAACGAAAGGTTGATTTTCTTGAAATGAGCCTATTAGTTAGTTGAACCAAAACTACAGACTCCAATGCGTGATAGTGGCATTCTTTTTCCAGTGTTCCACTTTTCATTTTCATTAAATCTAAGGATCAATCTACAACAACCAAAACAAAAAACTCCAGATTACTTAGATAGAAAAAAGTTACCAAGTTTTCTTTTGGTATCGGCTTTCATCAGCCACCCTATATATTTGAAGGCAAATAACATTATCATCAAAAACAAAATTATTATATTGATAGTTCGGCCTTGATTTAAACAAATTTTATTAACTTTAAGAATCTTCTTCTATTTCGTTAAAATTTCCGTATCTAACACGATTTTTTTCTAAAGATTTGATTTAAAGAAATTTTTTTAAATCTGAATTTTTATGTCCGTCGGCGAAAGCTAGTTTTTGATTTTAGACTAATAGTTTCTTAGGGAATTTTTATTAGAATTCTTCCTAGATTACTCTTTTGCCATACTCTTTTTGACTAAAAGAATTGATCATATACATGCAAGCGCAATTGCATAATTCCAGAATATATTTTTTCTCTATACATACATATGTATTTATTACACATTGTTTTCTGTGTAAAATATTGATATTTAAAAAACAAAATGAAAAAAACATAGTTTCTCAAAATTAAAGGCATTTTTTGTAACTGGACAAATTGTACCTTAGCTCGTAACTGGATTCCGGCACATAGCAACTTCTTCGAAATTACTCACTCTAATACCAACAATTATTTACCGAAGTGCTACAGAGGAAATTTTTTTGGGGTACACGATATTAAAATATGTATGTATGTTTCCACACATTCCTTCATCTGTTTCTCTCTGCAATAATGCTATTATTTATCCTCCGTTAAAATTATAAAATTATGTTTATTAGAAAATCATTCAATAACTTGTATTTCAATATTTTAGAAGTGTAATACATATGTATGTCATCGAAGCTACTATTGTAACAGGCAAGTTCAACGGCGAAGATGTATTCATTTCACGCAGGCCAATTATTCCATTCGATATGCCGTTAGAATTTAAAAGCCCTCAGTTTCCTGCTCAGCTCGCGTTTCAGGTTACTGTTAATAAGGCGCAAGGGCAGTCATTAGGAATTTCTGAAGTGAATTTAGATAATCCAGATTTCTTACACGGACAGTTGTATGTATGTATCATGTTCCCGTGTTGGTAAACCATCGGTTTTGCATATTTATACAGAAAATGAAAAACAGAAAATATTTTATACAACAGAGCATTAAACTAAAAACTGTTTATCGAAATTAATTTTTTTTTATGTTTTACACTAACTGTGCAGATCGTGCATTCTCAACCTGCGGCCCACAAATGTTTTGTTAGTGGCCCGCTTCTCATAATAATCAAACTGTGAACTACAAGAGAAACAGTGGGAAGACTTTTTTAAATGGCCCCATTAAAATATATTTTCTTTTTCCAAAAAAGTTTAATTGCCATTAACAAGAACTAAAAAAAAGATTTGTTTTAGCGATTTTGACATTGAGTTTGAATATTTTTAAAATTAAGTTTTGAGGATAGTTTAACATAAATCTGGTAACCTTAGTCACTACATGTTTTAAATTTGTGTTCATTTAATATTTCAAAAAAATCGATGATAACGGCTGAATCTTAGTCCATTGTTATTATTTTAATTTCGTGGATGATTTTATAATTTTTAAATAATGCCAGGAGTGTCTTCTCAAGTCTTAAAAGAAAAATATGTGATGAAAATCTATTGTTAGAAGAGAATACTTTCTTGTGCCTATCAAAAACAATGCAGTAAATTGTTTAATATGACGTGAAAGTGTTATATAAATATAATATTTCTTGCCATTTTATTATAAAACACAAATCCTTCGATGAAAGTTTTCCTTCTCAATCACCATTATGAAGTTAGAAATTGACTTCTTTAAAAAAATCATTGCAACAACGACAAATTGTTATGTCCGTGGCACTTTCACAAGACTCCGCTGTATCTAATGCAACTTTTGAATTTGTTACATTCTTTGTAAGCACATGAAACCGTACAGCACCAAAATTAAAACGTCTTTGTTGCACATATAAAAAAAAGTTGAGTATGACTGGTGTAGCCTCTTAAGACCTGAACGTGAACCGATTGAATAAAAGTTTTTTTTTAACTATTTTTGTTATCTTATGAGGTGTAATTAAAGTACAACTTGTTTTTATTATTTTTTTAATTTTTTTATTTAAAGTTGTAAAAAAAGGAGGTGCACATACTTCAGGTTTAAATGATTAGTTAGTGAGGAACAGCAGACTTAATGGTATGATAGTGCTCAAAGCAGTTATTTTTTAAAATACATAAAAAGACTTTGCATTTTATACATATAGTACGGCAACGTGAAGAGCACGTTTGCTGGCGACATTACAACACAGACTTGCTCTCTACAAAGCGTGGAGGTGACCAACATTGTCGAGCCTTATTTCCGGCTGTGGGTGTCGTAAATTTTTTGGATTTCATCGCCTTGTTTTTTTGGAAAATTGGCGAAATTTTTCTGAAAATATACGAATATTTGACTTTTTAATATAGCAATCGCAATTTTTAGAAAGATACAATATAACTGATTTTTTCAGACTACAAAAAGACTACTGTATAAGAGTAATAAAATTTAACTATGTTTTAATATAAATATATACACAGCAAAAAAATACATACAAAAGAAATAGTTAATGCTTGGGGAAGAAGGCACGATTTTAATATAGGTGTGTCATTGTCGAGCATTAAAATTTTATTTAAATTACAATTACAACTGTACAGTTGTTCATATGAAGTAATCGCAAATTTGAATGTGTTTTCCATCAGTTTGAAAGTGATAATCTTGTCGATGTTGCTGTTTTTGGTATGTCTTCTGATTTTGTTTTTCTTGGCCGAATGTGCAAAAATACAAACTAAAATGGTTTCATACAGGGTGGCTTTAAATTATCGACGGGGTTTCAGTTCAAAGCGCAGTGTGCGCAGTGGCTCCATTCTGTTGGAACTATACTTGTGGATGGTTTTCAACGGCTGGCCTTAAAAAATTTTCCAACATTGACTGATATCTAACACCAGTGATGGAAACGGCGACACCGTGTTCATTTATTTAAAAAAAAAAATATGAGCCAATTGTCCTTTCCGTCGAAACACCGCACCAAACGGTATACTTAAGTAGGTGTAATTCTCGCTATTGAACCACTCTTGGATCCACAATTGGAGATGGGCTTCGTCGCTCATAATAAAATATGAATAAAATCACAAATTTCATTCTTTGTTTAAATTCCTCAAGTCTTCTTTACAAAATACTGAAAACAAAAAAAATGTAATAAAAAATTTATGTCATATTTATGAGGGTGGCGATGGCTGAAGTAGCTGCAAAAAAAAACATCTCGCATTTTTCTGATGTGCATTAGTGTGTCAGTTGTTGTCGGAAGGTTTCAGTGGTGAAGGCATAGTCACTGGTCACTGAACAATACCGGCTTCAGCTGATAGGAATCCACAATCCCATCAGGACGCCCTCCTTCGTCTGTATTGTGTAGCAACGGCGAATTAAAATAATAATAAAAAAGGCCACTATATCGAAGCTTCAACACTGCTATAAACAAAGAACGTGCAAAAAAGCAGAACTGTAAAATAAATAATTAAGCTTCAACTCCTATTGTTTCTCTAACTATCCCTTTCCTATAGTTCCAGCATAATGCATGGCATGTGTAGGTGTCATCTCCTGAGTGCTGGTCCCAGATAAAAAAAAAAGAATTCAAACACCTTCGCTCCTTTTGGTCCACCACAAAACATTTACTCCTCACGTGTTAGATAAATTGATTGAATATTGAAATTATACCCTAACGAAGAATTGTTTGAAAATTTAATACTTTGTTTGACAAATACTATACCGAAAATAAATGCAAAACTAAAGGCTCCACTATCACAACATTCCCACGATCCATAAAAGAATGATTTTATATTGGAAAATGTAAATATGACTTGAAAGCAGCTCTATGCTCATGTGGATTGCTTCCTGAACAGTTGAAAGAGGTCATGGTGGGTCGACAAAATGAGAGCAGACGTACGATACCGGAATACGAGATGCAATTTGAAGAGCAAGAACCTACGTCTACAATAATAGATACAATTGAAGAGAGCCAGGTCAAACATACGTACCAGAAATTGAATTTGAGCAAAATTCACATTCAGTAGGTGCACAAGATGCATCTAGAATGAGATGAGGACCATATACTCCCAGATACGATGCATTGAACTTTGCTATGATGTGTGACAGATTTGGTGTTTCTAATAAAATTGCATCAGCATTGGCAACATCTCTTATGGAAGACATTGGCGTAAAAGATGATCGTGGCAATATTGTCATTATGGATAAGAGAAAATTTCGTTGACAAAAAAGCTAAATGTGGACAAAAAGTACTTCTTAATCGATATGATGCTTCCAATTTAATTGCATTTTCATTCGATGTCAGAAAAAATGATTCTTTAACGATGGAAAGAATCGATGTTTTAAAGGAACCAAAGTTAGAAAGTGCTTATTCACCAAACATTCAATTATTTAATTTTCTTATTATATTATAAAAAATTTTGCATTTTATTTACAACCAAATTGAGCAGAAGTTTACGCAGATTTTTTTACAGGAAATAAATTAAAAAATCTAGTACTGCAAATGGTAAAATGGCAACTCCGTCTAACTTATTAATAAACCACTCGTTAGGCCCAAATTCACAGTCATTAGTTAGCTAATAGCAATTATTTAATCAATAATATTTGATTCACAGCTTTTTGTTTACTATTAGTTAAACTGGAAAATGTCATTGGTTAACAAATAGTTAGACAACAGTTGATTAGTAAATTATTATTAGTATTTTTGTTTTGATATCATCGACCATATTATAATATACTATATATATATATAATAATATCAGTTTTTTTATTTTCGATATTTTGGTTTTCCCGAACCAATCTCAGTAGCAATCAATATCTTGCGCGGTGAAGTTCGATAAGCGCGCAATTGTTTTATCTATTTTTAAGAAATAATATAGCAAATGTGAACAAAAACCATTTGCTATAGCAGTGCAGCCAATATTGAAAATTAAAAGATTGTTAGGGTTACCATTATTTGGTTATACTGAGAATGTTAGTTTAACAATACACTGTGAATAAGAAGTATTACTTAAACATTAGTTATCATTTTAGTTTACTAATAATTAACTAATGACTGTGAATTTGGGCCTGAACGTTTTTGCTTTTTTAACCAAAAATTGTTTAAAGCAAAACATTATAGTCAAGCTGACAGCGCAAGTGTTTAGTTGTTAAACGGTTTCTCTAAAATTTTATTGTGTTTTTTTTGTTATTCCGTAAAAGTCCTATTTTTCTATAAATTGTGCGTAAACGAAGTTATAATAATAATAAATTATATTAATAAAATTGAAAATTAAATCGAAACGGAAAACAGATTTATTGTAATATAATGAATTTTTAAAATGTTATCAAAATTAGCTGAAACATGACAAAACAAAAAACTAAGCACTATTATAAATAATTTAAAATTTTTAATCTAATCTATACGATCTTGTTAGTGTTTAAAATTTAAAAAAATGTATTTCTGAATAAATTCAAGTAAAATTGGAAACAAGAAATAATTATCATATGGAAGAGATTCTTGGTTCATGGGATTACGTAGAAAAGTTATAGCAAGAGATTAACATGTATAAATACAACCTAAATTTTGCAGCAAGAGCTAATAAATCATACAGTAAATGAAAAACAAAATTCGTCTAAGTGATCATAAATGTACATGTATGTATGTACATTTTTTTGGTCAAAAGGCGTATAGCAAAATCTAAACAAAATTCTAAGAAAGCTACCAGAAGAAAGTATTGGTATAAAATCAAAATCTAGCCCTACCCCCCAAGATACATCAAAGTTCACTTTTGGATAATTATAAGCCAAATCAATCATGAATTTTCCTGTCTACCTCCGATTCCAATAAAATTATGTTACTTGTTATAGTCGCTAAGTAATTTTTAGACCGCTAGGTCTAGAGGTGGCGACAATACAAGGACCACAATTTTCCTTAAAACTCCCAAATCATTACACTTTTCAATTTCTAAATTCAATATCTTTTGTTCTATTGCAGCTACAGAGGGCAATTTAAATTTGTTGTAGCGCTCTTAATGTACACTACGAGACTACTGTTTTCAAAAAAAATTTTTAAAAATAATAAATTCATAATGCAAGGGTCGTGAAAAAAATGGAAAAATAAAAGAATGATATATCAATGTTTTTGTCTCGAGAAGCCGCATATTCTGCATCAATGGGCATTCGCTTCCAGATTCGTTCCACCAAATCTCTGTTTCTACCATCCTAATGTCAGAGAGTTAAAGCTCGTAAAAAAAACAATACAGTGTTGCTAAGGAAGTAATTCGGTAATTCCTACAGAACAGTCAGCATTTGCAGTCTGATCTATTTCTGAGTATGATGTTACGAAATTGCGTCAATATCTAACCCGTTCGCTCCCAAACAAATGCAAATGACATTCCGGCGGAAACAGTTTAAAATTTAATTATACTAAATTAAAAAACTAAGTTAAAATAATATGTTCGACGTGATTCAAGTTGGCTGTATTTTTGGCAGCTCTCTAACTTAGAAAAAATATGGCACATGCATTGGTCATCGGTGACCGCCTTGGAAGATTCATGAACAAAACGCTCGGTGTTTTGTGAATGGTAAGAGTAAGCTGCGAAAAATAATTATGTTTATCAAAGTAAAGTATTAAATGAAGTTATTTCCCTACTAACCTGGTATATCGATTATTTCGTTTGAACACTGCAATGCTTCCAAGTGGTCTTCTGTATAGAAATGCAAGCACGGCGGCTCTGTCAATTCGAATTTGATCCAATTATCAGTATTGAAAAACGTGGCGACTTCCGTGAATTGCCAGTGGCAGCTTTTCACAAGAAACCAGAATGGACAATAAATTTTAACAACGAACTGAGCCAGTTTATGGAATATTGTCGAGGGCTGTGAGCACGTTGCATAATAGTGGAGTATTCGAGAGGCTGTTGTTAATCAACGTGCTGTGCTCATAGCACCGGGCTACTGGCTAGTTAATATCTTATCATATTCTCCGATATGAACCGCTCGTACCATACGGTACAGATAAAGCTCGAACATTCCATCCGTCTATGGTCGCTGGCATTTCTCTCATTGTAATGCGTTCGAAATTTTGTTTTACTTGACGCAGTAAGCATTAAAAATACCTAATTATTAATTAAGTAAATGTTTTAAATTTAAATTGATGTATAATATGCGGAGCACAATCAAGTCCAGCTAAAAACTATTAATATATTCAACTTAAAGAATAGTGCATGCTATTCTGAATGCCTTCTCCGATACTTCCCGCCAAGCAACGACCTTAATAGCGCATTTAATGGTAAGTCGTTATAGTGAAAAAGGCACACAAACCATTGCAATGGCCTGTGTAAATACCACTCCATCCTCGCAATGACTCCATTTTTATAGCCAGCGTTGGTAGGAGTTCCATCGCAACTAACAGCAATTAAGTTTTCACGAGTCAAGTAATCGACGATGCTTCTCTGGACTCCGAAAGCAGTGCTGTCAGTGGGCGTAGCATAGCCAATGAATTTGGAATCTGACTCTTTCACAATATTGATATGTTATTCATTCACAACAACATTTCGCGTCACGTTTGCCTCAATTACTCTTTTCAAAGTTTGCTCTTTCTTGCCATCGAAAGAGATACACTTTAATAGTTCCTTACAACATGCAGCAACTCTTGCTTCGTTTCAAAGCTTTAAACGTGTGATATATGTACATATTGATTTATTTAATTACAAAGGATTACATTCTTTTTAAGTACTTGCTTTAGTTAATAATAAATTTACTTTTTAAGTTACAGTGCTACTTGCAGTTATATTTGTTGGTTACATAAGCATTTTATATATTTGATAATACCGCTATTTATTTAAGTAATAAATATACATATATATACAAAAGTATAATTATATATTTATTATCAATACTGGTTTTGCGACAACTGTAATTATACATAAGTTAAAGGTTCTCATAAGAATTTAAGTAATAAGATTTGTTACTCATCAGACAGGTACACAAGTGAACAAACCTCTGTATTGAAACATTTAATTTTAATAAACCAATTTACTTTAAGAAAAACGACAAGTGTTGAGTTTATTACAAAACGTTTGAGAAATATTTTTTTTTTGTTGATGATAAGCGCGTCAAGGAACTGAGTTATATTTTCGACTGTTTCTAAAGATAAGTCTGCTTTGGCTTGGGTGGTAATCGATAATTTTAAATTCTTTATTAACATGGTCCCAAGTAAAGCACTGTAGCGAACTGAGGTGCCACTGCGATCCAAAACTTAACTAAAACTACGCAATTCAATGTCACCAACTGTCGCTCGAGGACGCTCTGGCTGGTATGGCCGGACCCTTTGTGGTGGCCGGTGATTTCAATGCCAGGGCTGTGGAGTGGGGTGATCCGGTGACGAGCACGAGGGGGAGGTGCGTCCTGGATATGGCGGCCAGGTTGGGCCTGGTAGTCATGAACGCTGGCGGTGCGACTACCTTCAGGCGGCCGGGGTGCGAGTTCACCACTCCTGACATCACTTTGGTATCCGAGAATCTTTCTGGGATGATCGAAGGATGGAGGGTACTCGAGGAATATACTGGGAGTGATCACCAGTATATTGAATTTGGGGTAGTATTGGAGGCGGGCGTCGCGCGGTCGCACGGTGGGAGAGGCGCGCGTGGATGGAACGTCGCGAGGTTAGACCGCGGGTCGTTCTTGGCCGGTTTCGACGGTACTACGGTTTTGGACGGTGGGGGGGACGCTGACTCCCTGGCGGGTGCTATGATGCGGCGCATTGTCCGTGGATGCGACGCATCGATGCCCCGATCGTCGCGAGGGGCGGGGAGGCGACCTGTGTACTGGTGGACCCCGGAGATTGCTGGACTCAGGCGTGACTGCCTCCGCAATAGGAGGGTCTATACTAGGGCTAGGCGGGCCGGCGAGGCTCTACTGGAGGCCCAAGAGTACAAGCGGTCCCGCGGGGCGTTGCGTCGCGCGATTATGGCGAGCAAGAGGGCGAAATGGGAGGAACTTCGGAGCGACCTGAACCGTGATCCATGGGGACTCGGCTATAGGATCGTGGCGGGAAAATTGGGCGCGAGCCGCACTGGGGTGCAATTGGACGGCGCGCGGATCGAAACGATTGTGGGGGGCCTGTTCCCCACACACCCTCCGCTGGTTGGCGAACGTGGGCCCTACGATGATGAGGTTCCACCGCCCTTTACCGGGGAGGAACTGAGGATCGCTGCCGGGGCTCTTAGGACGGGGAAAGCCCCTGGCCCGGATGGGGTACCGTCGGAGGTGCTCAAGATCCTGGCTGAGAGCAGGCCGGAAGCATTGCTTCCGGTATATGATGCTTGTTTAGTCCAGGGCGTCTTCCCAAGACGCTGGAAAACACAGCGGCTCGTGCTTGTTGGCAAGGGCAGGGGCGATCCGACCCAGCCATCGGCTTATCGGCCACTTTGTATGTTGGATGGTGCCGGCAAGCTGCTGGAGAAGCTACTGCAAAGAAGGCTGGCGGAGGCCGTGAGGATGGCTGGGGGGCTGTCGGATAGACAGCATGGCTTCAGACCTGCCAGGTCAACGCTCGGGGCGATTGCTGATGTGGTTGAGTGCTTCGAGCGCGCTCAGAGCGAGAGGCGCTATTATCCGAAGCGCATAGTTATCCTGGCAACACTCGACGTTCGGAATGCCTTCAACAGCCTACGATGGGCTGATGTTCTAGAGGCGCTACGGGGGAGGTTTCGTATTCCCGGATACTTGTATAGAATTCTCCGTAGTTATCTGGACGATCGGGTACTGTTGTACGATACGCCGACGGGGCGGAGGAGCAGGACGATCACGTCCGGCGCGGCCCAGGGATCTGTGCTGGGCCCGGACCTATGGAATCTGACCTACGATGGGATCTTTGGGGTGGAAATGCCCGAGGATGCTCAGCTCGTGGGATACGCGGATGATATAGCGGCGGTGATCTTGGCGCGGGATATGGATGACGCCAGGGGGAAGCTGAACCGGGTCATGATAAGGACCCGGATGTGGCTTGAGGACCACGGCTTGGAATTGGCCGGGGAGAAGACCGAGGTGATGTTGATGACGCGGGCACACATACCACTCGATGTCGGCATGCAGATAGGGGATGTGTCTCTGGTTACCCAGAGTGCCATAAGGTATTTGGGCGTCAGACTCGACTGTAGGCTGACTTACTGGGCCCAAATACGGCATGTGGCGACTAAGGCGGCGAAGATGACTGGCATGCTGAGCAGACTCATGGCGAATGTCGGAGGTCCGACACAGAGCAAGAGGAGGCTGATTATGGCGGTCACGAAGTCGATCTTGCTGCATGGGAGCGAGATTTGGGGAAATGTACTGGGTGAGAGAACCAAACGCAGGGTACTCGAGGCGGTACAGCGGACGGCGGCCCTTAGGGTTGCTTCGGCTTACCGCACGGTCTCGGGCGCTGCGGTCCTGGTGATATGTGGGGAAATACCCATAGACCTCTTGGCGCGCGAGCGGTGGGAGGCTTGGAACTCGAGGGGGGAGGACCCTGGTGTTGGTGCTATTGGTCTGAGACCCCAAACTGTCCGGCGATGGCAGGACAGGTGGACCGCGGACACGGTCGGCAGGTGGACGGCAAGGCTCATTCCCTGCGTGGAAGTATGGATTCGGAGGAAATTTGGGGAAGTTAACTACTTCCTGACACAATTCCTCTCGGGCCACGGATACTTTCGAAAGTACCTGTACCGGATGGGCAGGGCAGATGGTCCCGACTGCATTTACTGTAGTATTACGGATGATGATGCAGAACACACTTTCTTCGACTGCCCCAGGTGGCATGCTGAGAGAGCTGCAATGGCGCAGCGGGTTGGCGGGTTCGCTCCTGCCACCGTGATAGGGAGGATGCTCGATTGTGAAGACAATTGGGACGCTGTGGCACAGTACGTGGGATACGTTCTGCGGAGGAAGAAGAGGGACCTCGATGCGCTGCTGCATATCGGGGCCCCCTCTGACAGGGACCAGGCGATACGGGCCGGGGCCATGGCGCCGGCTGCAAACTTGGCGGACCCAGACGTGGGTGATTGAGAGTGGTCCTAATTGGGACGTGGCTCTGGGCCTTCCCGAAGTAATGCGGAAAGCGGTTCCGGGGAGGAATCTACCCAGAGGAGGAGGAGGGAATTTTTTAGTGGCAACACCACTCGACGCAGAAGACGACGGTCTCTGTAAGTGCGAAGGCATTTTCAACCCTACCTCACACGCCAAAAAAAAAAAAAAAAAAAAAAAAAAAATGTCACCAACTGTAAAACTTTTTTTTAACGCTTGTGACAAATCGTTAACATTTTCTTCGAATTCCTGCTCTTCATCGCTATTTGGACCGAAGTCGCTACACACCGCATTCAATGGTGTTACAATTGATGATTTGTAAACTGCCATTTTTCATCGACATCGCTTCAACGATATCATCTAAAGTTAACAATCCGCTCTGATCGATAAAGAATTCTTTCACGTCGTCTGGGATTTTATCAGAGGGCGCGCAATTGTATGGAATATTTGTTAAAATGCTGCACTTACAACGCGAAATCAAGAACAATCCATTCCAGTCATTTAAATCAGAAGCTTATCCAACCGTTTACGAGCAGTTGTTACCGACATAATTGGAATGCCAGCGCGCTGCCACAAAATGCTAATACTTTTCAAAACTTCTTGCTTGAAAGCATTCAACTTTCGACTTCGATTAGCATTATGCCGCAGATACAACAAAAAATTAATAATATCGCACATCGTTGGTAATCTATTGTTGTTTAATTCACTGACAGTAAAAGACATTTTTAAAATTTTTTGGTCGTATAATTGAAACAGACAAAACGATATTAATAATTATAGAAAAATATAGTTACAGTTCCAACAGTTTTTTCACGGGTAAAACGAATAATAATAGCAAAACAAAGTAAGAGAGTAGTAACGGTATTATTCCATGTAATTGCGATTTTTGTAACAAACCGTTTACATGATTAATGTTTGGCGTGATTTCAAATGTCATTTGCATTTGTTTGGGAGCGAACGGGTTAGAGATTGACTCAGTTTTCTTACATCATACTCAGAAATAGATCAGACTGCGAATGCTGACTGTTCTGTAGGAATTACCGAATTACTTCCTTAGAAAAACTTTATTGTTTTTTTTACAAGCTTTAATTTTCTGACATTAGGGGCTCATTTGGGTGGTAGAAACAGAGATCTGGTGGATAAATACTAGTACGGAATACTGGAAACCAATGGCCATTGATGCAGAATATGCCACTTCTCGAGACAAAAACATTAATATAACATTCTTTAAGATCCGACTGCAAATACCAAATATATGAATAAAAGTTTAAAAATGCGACCCCTACCTTCGGTCTAATGTATAACCGGTGTAAGTTGGTACTGATTGACGTTGACTTCTCCTTTGTTCCTTTGGAATTCTGTCTCATGTCTAATTCTTTCTGACTAAAAATGTTACGAACTTTAACCTAATTTGGATTTAATAATAAGCAAAATATTATAAAATAAGAAAAGTTTAATCATTTCGTATTGGATTTTATTTTGATCATGTTCGAAACAAACGAGTATGTATTATAAAAGTACGTTGTAATTATGTACGTTGTAATTATGTAAACCATTTAAATCATATAGCTCATTCTGCGCCACCCTGTATATGCATATATATATATATTTACTTAATTTACTTAAGATAGAATTTTCATATTATCTAGCAGCTATTATAAAAAGCACTAGTAGATTATATAAATAGTTATGTTATCTTAAAAAAATATATCTAGATAATATATACATATATAAATTCGCTGATATTTTAGATAGAAAGTGACATGTAACTTTCAAAGTTTAAATTTCGTAGCGCGTGCGTACGATACATTTTGGTTTACATCAACAAAATAAAAAACTGATCAATAAAACGTTTACACATTTTTAAAACAGTAAAAAATTGAATAATAGAAACTGCAAATCTTGGTTAACAACGTTTTCAAAACGCTAAGTAGGTGTTCTGATAAAACAAAATGTTAGAAATTTGGTATTTTCAAAACGCTACTGTATACTTTTTTTTTATCTGAGACCAGCACTCAGGAGCTGATTCCTACACATGCGAAGCATTGTGCTGGAACTATACGAAAGGGATGGTAGGAGAAATAACAAGAGGTGAAGCTTAATTATTTATTTTTGCAGCTCTGCTTTCGCACGTTCTTTGTTTATACTCGTAGCAGTGCTGAAGCTTCGGTTCAGTAGCCATTTTTATTATTGTTTTACTTCGCCGGTGCTACACAATACCGACGAAGGAGAGCGTTCTGATGCGATTGTGGATTGCTATCAGCTGAAGCCGGTATTGTTCAGTGACCAGTGACTATGCCTTCGCCACTGATACCTTCCGACAACAACTGACACACAAAGACACACTAATGCACACTAATTTAGGTAATTTGATATTATGACATGAAACAAAAGTGTTAGCACTGAAAATTTGAAGTACTTGTTAGAATTTTATTTAGCAAGAAAAATAGTTTTATTAAATATCAGACTTTTTAGGGATTTTTTAGTGGAACGACAAGAATAGATTTGTTTGGTGAACTGATAAATGTACGAACTATGAAATGTACTTGTGTGGCAATTGTAGTATAGCATTACCGATACTAAGTAGTAACACTACAAAACAAATAAACAAAAGAATATCAATTAATATCAAATGTAACTCGATAGCCCTGGTGTTAACTGCAGCCAGTTTGGTTTTGTTGTGGCCGCAAGTAAAGCAAACACAAGTGTTACACATTTGTTTCAGCTCACCTCAACCTTCGCTGTAGAAAGTGAAATTAGCCCAACGGGAAATTGCTTCATAGCAAAAACACTACAGCGGTTTTAATTAAGAACACCATTCGATCGTGGATTTTGCTGAACACTCAAAAATCCATGATTGCCTGGTATAAAAATAACAAATTATGTTGTAAGTATTTTAATTAGGTCACGAGTGTGTTTTTGCAAAACACTCCATTTTAGTCATGTAGTTTTAGTATATAAGCAGAACGTTTCAATAAAGAAGGGAAGAATTCAATTTGAAGACTTACATGCGCCTGTGTTTACTTTACTTTAAACATTATACGGCTATCTTTAGCCTGTGTTGAATAAGGGAACATTACATGGCGATCCTCTTCGGTAGAAAAAGCAAACAAAAATTGCTAAAACCGAGGAGCAGAAGAAAATAAACTTTGAACAGACATCGCTTATGCGCAGTCAAAGTTTATTTAAGAGAATTCTTTATTTTTAGACATATGGAGGAATCCTTAGAGGATATCCTCCAACAAATAAATCAAGCCATATATAATAGATGCGGGCCCAAAGCCGTGGAGCCCAAGACAACACAAAAAAGAACGGGAAGCAAAATTCGAGATTTTCTCGTTACCCAACCTTACGAAGTCAAGGGGAGGACAAATTAATAAACTAAAGAAGGAGTTAGAAGTTCTACAACATATGTCCACCTACGCAGAAGGTGAGAAAGCGGCAAAAATCTGTTCGAGTATCGGACGAGTGAAATATGAAATTAAATTATTGAAAAAAAAAGTAAATTAGGAAATCAAAAGAAGAATGTGCAATTAAGAACAAAATTATAGAATATTAAAAATGTTTCAATAGATTTATGAATTAAAATATAATTGTCTTTATCTAAATGGTCCTCGGGATTGAGAATGTAAAAAAAAAAAAAATAGAAAACAAAAACAGGATAAATTTATATAGGAGTAAAATGGGGGTCGCAAATCAAAATTAGAACAACCTACAGCGAATGTCATAAATGAAATAGAACTGGAACAAAATGGTCCCAGTTTACAATTGATCGAAATATGTTCGGTGGATTACTGCACTTTTGTCAGCCCAATTCATTATTAAATTATATTGCCTACATCGCAATCAGTTGAAAAAGAAATATTCAAGTAGGGCACATGATTTGGACAGGGTCTAACTGAATATTAGGGACTAATGGAATGGCAGAATATCCTTAATAAGGTGAGGATAATAAAGGAATCTATGAACGTTCCTATAAGTGTCTGAATATTGATAGACCAATTAAACAGGAGACATTACAATACCATTTCCGGAATATATTCGGATTTGGTAAAAACCGTATATTGAAAAAATATTACTAAGATTTCAAACATGTTTAATAGAATGGAAAAAGAATGGTCTACATTAGGGTGATGAATTATTCGACATTTTTAAGAAACCAGCTTTCGAATACCTATTACTTGGAAGGAATAAAAATATTTTAAAAACGCTGGACTAAATATATTGATCTAAAAATAGATTATATTGGAAATAAAACACCTCTTTATCGAAAAAAAGAGTTTTTTTTGTTATTAAAATAGTCTCTGCGTTATCAAACAGCACTCGTGCATATGTTTTTCATACATATCCATTCATATATGTATGTATGTACGAGGTCTGTTCAAAAGGAAAGGTGAATTTGGAATTTTTCAGATAAAATGCACTTATGCCAGCGCCTTTTCCAATCCACGAAGAATTTCTGAACTTCGCAAAGTTCAAATGTTTGACTTTGAGCGTTTCGTAACTTCCTTTAAAGATTTTATTTTCAAGGCTAAATTTTATTGCAATGATGAAAAAGACAGAAAATTTATCCGTGCTTAACATAAAATTTACAATAAAAAATTTATTTTTTTTTTGTTGAAATAAACAAATCGAAAAAAATTCGGCGGTCCAGTTTTTCCTCAATAAAAATTTATTCGAGAAATTAAAAAAAATAAACGACAGTGCCACAAAAACCGTTCTGATCACCCTAGTATACATATATTCCTTTTTAATTTTAGAAGGTTTAAGAGCTTAATAGACTACACAAGACTAATTTGAACAAGCACAGATGTTTCATTATTTTCCTTATTATTTCTCTTTATTTTACACAATGATTACACTACGAAAATTTTATTATAAATAAAACGAATTGACAATAGACTACACTAGCGACTTACGCCAAATTAGCCGAAATATCAAAATTTTTTGATACCAGAGTCTACACAACAGGCTTGTGTACATTTGAGATTAAATATGATTTTACAACAAAAATCTCTTTTAGTCTTATCTAATGAAAATCGCTGAGCAGTCAGTAATATAATAATTTTGCTGCCAAATCATTCACAGAGGTATGTACTTGAAAATTTTTATAAAGTATAATTAATCAATGTTAATTTATTTTAAATAGTGATACGATTGAAAAAATTGACACACACACTAATAATATAATAATTAATACGGTATTGTTCGCGGCGCATTATTTAGAAAGATGGGAAGAAAAACTTAATTACTACAATGATTCGCTAAATGGTGACCTCGCGAGAACAGGGTCGACTTCAATGCACAAAAGACCCATTAGTCTCTTCAGTTTTGGGAATAGGAAAAAGTTGCAAATCTAGTTGTATTTGGCCTAAAAATCACGGGCAGGCATTGACGTGTGAGCTGGTGCATTATCGTGATGCAGAATTCATGACTTTTTTTTCACAATTCCGATCGTTTGACCCGTATTGCTTCACGGAAACGTTGCATAACTTCCTTGTAGTATTCCTTATTAACCGTACGACCTGTTGGCAAGAACTCATGATGTACCACGCCATTATAATCAAAGAAGACAACATTCACGTTTTCTTTTTAACAAACCTCGTGCACTAAAGTTTTGATCTCCCGAAGTAGTGGTTTGTTAATTACTTGACTCATAAATACAATATTTTATTTCTCTAAAAGAAAAGGGTCTTGATAATAATTCTTTAAATTTATGTATATTTGCAGAAAATATCTAAGAAATTTAGAAAATTAGAAATACATTTTTGAAATTTAATGTGTAAAAACTATCTGCATCCCTTTAAAACCTGAACCTTATGTTGCGTGTAAAATCCATGAAATCGTTATTGAAATAGGTATTTTTTGTATGTTAAAATTTCTCTACATAACTGGTACATTTGCAGGTCCTCTTTAGTGGACAGGCCATCACGCAATTGTGTAGCCTTGGTCATAACATGAAAAATAGATTCCTAAAAAATTAAACAAGTTTTTGTTTATTTTAAATGTTTATTTTCTCCATTTAGAATGTTAAAAACGATTACACTTTTGATTTAGGCAAACCGTCAAGTTTGCGTCTGCATAATTTGTAATTGCAGTTGCTAATTCGTTGCACCGATTTCTAACCATATCGATGACTAATTCTAATTTCCATAGTTTATTTATGGACTTCATAGAACCAGTACATCTGTATGTCCGGGTAACCAAGACAATATATCAATATATGATGGTACATGACACACTTCCTGGCACGCTTATTCATTACATAAATTTTAGTATACCTAACAACGTGTACTCCAACGAAGTTTTGATGTTGATTTCCTGTTGACAATTTGATGATATCGGAAGTTCGGTATACGGAAATGCCACACTTTTCCAACACTTGTTAAAATCAAAAAGTTTTCTTATATCATTTTAAGGTAACAGAAACGTATACATTAAAAAAAATGTTGCATCCTGCCTGATCGTCACAATTGTGAGATATCTTAACGTTAAGTAGCAAAATTATTACAGATATCCCTTATAGAGCTACCACAAGCAAGATCAAAATATTTTTATTGTAATTATTTAAAACCAGCACTTACAATATGGACAGAAGTCTGTACGCATGACACAATAGAACTTGGATTTTTTTAATGTCAAGTTTTGTTTTTGCACTTTTGCATTTGTGTTCAAAAATCGCACAAGGACTGTTTCCTGGTTATTTGATGAAAAATAATTTCTTCATATAATTTAAGTAACATTGAAGTAGACTGCACAATCGATTAAGCCAGGTCTGAAAGGGGTATAGTTTGCAGTTGTCTTTTATGAGAGCGGTTGGATTTCATAGTTTAAAAAAAGTTTCAAATACTTAGACCTTTGCGTTTTTGTACAACTGAGAATTTTTTAAATTATAATACTCTTTCTTTTAAGCGATATTCACATTATATGTATTTGTCATATTTTTTGTCATATAGATTGTCACTTTACAGTCTGAACACCTTTAAACAGTAACATGTCTTATTTCTCAAAGTGCACGATATACGACACTTTTGATTGAGAGAATGTTCTATTTCCAAATGACAAAGCAACTGACATCAACTGTTTTGCAAGTGAACTGTGTTTGTGGTTCGGTTAATATAATGTTACTGAAATACATTTATTACTAGAAATTTGTAAATCACCCTCGCATAAACGTATTTCATTAGAAAGTTTTGGATATTCATCGACTTAGAACACAATAAACAAACACACAATTCACATATCAAATTTACGCAAAGCAAAAGAATAAACAATGACATAGACTGGCGAACACAAATTCACACTAATCCAACAATAGTTTGATAACATAAGCAAAAGATAAAGATAATTATCACACAAATACAGATGTAAATTCGAATTAACGGATATCTGGAACATTCTACACAAATGTCACAGTCGCTACACAATAATAGAACTTTCTACCAAGATCTAGTGGCAAATGTCTGGAGTATAAATAAGGGTCATAGTAAGCAATCGTTATGCAGTTGTAATGACACTCTTGTAGCGAACGTTTAAATTAAGTGACTGAAAGAAAACTACAGTTTGTGAACATTTTTCAATTAAAGTTGCATTGTGAAGAAATTATTAAGTAATAGGACAAATAAGTAAAAGCTTATCAAACTAAATTGTAAATTATAGTAAATAAGAGAAAAAAAGGTAAAACGTAATAATTCGGTGTTTTTATTTGCAATCACGAATACAAGAAATACACATTTTAAAGAGGCAAAACGTAACGTGTGAATATAAAAATTATAAACTTTTATAAAACGCGGTTTTTGACGTAAACACGAAATCACTTTTGTATAAAAGAAAAACATTCCTTGTGGCAAGTATATATGTATAATGTGAATAATAATGCGATGCATTGCGCTGAAACTAGAAGAAAGTGAGAGAAATGACAGTGATGAAACTTCACTATCTTATAACTTTACTTTTGCATAATTGCATATAGCAGTGTTGCAGCACATCTAATGTCAAGTACTCTGAATCTATAAACGTCAAAAATCTTAAAAAAGATTTTAACAACACATACTTATGTACATGCATATCGAATGTATGTAAAACATTGTTCTTAGAGCACGTAACTGAAACATATACACATATATCAGAGAATGTTTTTTATTATAAAAATTTCTTTGAAGTTATTTTTTAGTCAAATTCCAAATAATAATGGTAATAATGGGATAAAAACCATTAGTAATGGACATAGTCATAATTCAAAACAACTTTCATATTCTTAAGCTGTTAAAAACAACAACGATCAATACGAAAATTTGTCTAGCTCATTTCAAAGAATAGAAGCTTTAATGGAAAAACAGATTGAAACCACCACCACATTACTTAATATGATGTCTACACTTATAGCCAAACTATGCAACTAAATCTACGTATGGCAATATGGAACGCAAACGGTATTTCCAATCACACACACGAAATTGATATCTTCCTCAACACCAACTACGTTGATATACTTTTAGTTTCAGAAACTAATTTTACGAGTAGATCCTATTTCTACATTTGGGGCTATGACTTAATAAATACTAACCATCCAGATAACCGCGCTCATGCAGGTTCTTGTATTTTAATCAAGTCTTCAATAAAATACGAAATATTAAGTGAAATTAGGGAAAATTTTTTGCAAGCAACTAATATTAAAGTCTAATGTAACCAATCGGATGTTGTCATTAGTTCAATATATTTTCCTCCGAGACATACTGTAAAATGTTCAGATTACCACCAATTTTTAACTTCATTGGGTCAGAGATTTATTGTGGGAGGCAACTATAACGCTAAACATCCTTGGTGGGGCTCAAGGCTATCGAATCCTAAGGGAAAAGAACTGTACAAATGCTTAAGAAATAACAATTACTCTGTTCTATCTACAGGATCCCCGTCATACTGGCCGTCTGATTTCCGAAAGCTTCCGGACTTGCTAGATTTTGCCGTTTATTCAGGAATATCAAGTAATCAGCTGGAAATAAAAATTCTTCATGATCTGAGCTCCGACCATACTCCAATACTCTTAAATTATAATACTTCTGTTAACTTAAGGTCATTCCATAATATCATTATAACACCTCATACCAACATTCAACCATTTAAATGCTGGCATGATCAAAATATTAACTTGAATATTAAATTGAAAACTGCTGAAGAACTAGATGATGCAGTAGAACAGTTTACAAACCTAATTCATGAAGCTGCTAATTTAGCGACACCTAGAAATCCTAATATTCAAAGAAATAATATTCAAATATCAGCTGAAGTAAGACAGTGTATAGCAGAAAAGAGAAGATTACGTAGAAATTGGTTCTTAAGTCCCCGTCCATACTGTTGAGTTTTTGCTGCAAAAGTTTTTTGAATTCTCTTTTGAAACTGTAGCAGTGTACATACATGAATCTTTTGCTTCATGTTTAGTATTATTTATTCCTCCCTTCTATCTTCTTTTTTTAATTTTTTTTGACATTTCTCAATACCGAATGTAAATATAAAATAACTACCCTGTGATAGAAGGTGTGAATATTTTTTTTTGGATAGACATTTGAAGCACAAGGTATAATTTGAAGCAAAATGGACGCTAAGAAGAAAAATTATATTATAATTTTTATATAATTTTATATTTTTTTTTTTAAATTTTTGATTATATTTCACAAAAAATTAACAATAAAACAGGGTAGCTATTATTATGATAGATGTTAACAGTATACCAAATGAAAAGAAATAAAATGAAACGTTAAATACACCTCACGTCAAAAGATGCAAATAAGAAATTCAACAAAAACTGCATGTACATGAAACAGCGTACATACTTCCACTCCTCTTCCCCTTCTCATCAACAAACTCAAAAGTTTTGCAGCATATGCTTCACAGTATGGACGGGGACTAAGTAGAAATCCTCTTGACAAGAGATTATTCAACAAAGCATGTAAAGATTTGATAAAATTACAGTATGAACACAAAAACTATGCAACTGCGGAATTAATTGAAAAAATTGACAACTCCGAATACGACGAACATCTTTTGTGGAAATCAACGAAATTTTTGAAAAGGCCAACTAACGCAATACAATAATAAAAAATAATGATGCTACTTGGTGCAAATCAGATAAGAGCAAAGCGGAAGCCTTTGCTGTACATTTATCTAATATTTTCCAACCTTATGAACAAAATAGTATTCAAGAACGAAATAAAATTGCTAAATTTTTAGACTCTCCATGTCAACTGGATCTACCTATAAAGTTCTTCACCCCTACCGAAATAGCATCTGAAATAAAAATGCTAAACCTAAATAAGTCACCTGGCTATGATTTAATTACTGCAAGCGTTGTAAAGAAATTAAGTCGAAAAGGTGTATTATTTTTAACAATTATCTACAACTCAATCCTAAGATTGGATCACTTCCCATCACAATGAAAATGTGCCGAAATTATTATGATTTCCAAACCAAACAAACCTGAAAATATGCTGTCATCGTACAGACCAATTATCCTACTTGCAATATTCTCAAAAATATTTCTACGAAGATTATTGCCAATCCTAGAGAGGCAAAATATTATCCCATATCATCAGTTCGGCTTCCGTCATGAACACGGAACTCCACAACAATGTCATAGAATAGTGAATGCAATAACTAACACCCTTGAAAATAAACGGTACTGTTGAGCAGTTTTCCTCGACATTCAACAAGCATTCGACAGAGTATGGCACGAAGGTTTACTTTTTAAAATAAAGAAATTTTTACCGTCTCCATTCTATCTATTTTTTAAAAGTTATCTCTCAGAAAGACATTTCTATGTTAAAAGTAAAAGTTGAAAGATCAGGTATATATGAAATAAAAGCGGGCATTCCACAGGGAAGCGTACTAGGCCCAGTATTGTACACCATTTTTACTGCAGACATTCCAGCAGCAAATGATGTCACGGTGGCAACATATGCGGATGACACAGCAATAGCTGCAACAACTCAGTCACCATCAGAAGCTTCGTTATTTGTCCAGAATCAAATTCACCTTCTTGAAAAATGGCTTACTAAGTGGAATATTAAAGTAAATTCAGATAAATCGAAACATATAACTTTCGCACTAAGGCGAGGAGAATGTTCAAGTGTGACAATATACGGTGAACAAAAACATAAAGAAAATTCTGTTAAATATCATGCAATGACTTTAGACAGGCGGCTGACTTGGAAGCAACACATTAAATCTAAACGAACACAACTGGTAAATTATATTGGCTACTAGCACCAAAATCGGAACTAAATTTAAATAATAAACTGACAATCTACAAGGCTATACTAAATCCTGTCTGGACATACGGAATTATGCTATGGGGAACAGCAAACAAATCAAACATCGATATTTTCGAAAGATATCAGTCAAAAACTTTAAGACTAATTACAGCAGCACCATGGTTTGTCACAAATAAAAATATTCGCAAAGATTTCAATATATCCTCAGTACAAGAGGAAATTCAAAAGTTTAGTGAAAATTATCTTCAACGATTAAGCAAGCATAGTAATCCTCTGGCTGTTGCGCTATTAGACGACAGCGGTGAAACACGTAGATTGTATATAATGTATATAATATTTATCAAAATGTATTTGTATATAGTTATGTAGTTCATTAGCTACATAACTCATGTTATTTAGTATTTAAGTTACCATATTTGCTTATTCTCTTATAGTAGATAGATTGCAAATTTAAATAAATATATAAAAAAAAACATTAATTTTTATATGTAATTCTTTTAACCGTTTCTTCAGCTTACAATTTTCTTTCTTAACAACTTGTTACAGTTGCTCTTTTTATTTTTAGTTTATGCAGAAAACAAAAAAGAATATACTACTTCCGAGTTAAACTGGCAAATACAGTTTCAAAATGCAGTCCTTTCAAGCGAATGAATTGCCGCAAAATCCGCGGGAGACTTCTAATCCGCTATCAACATTAATGTTTTGGTAAGTAAAATTTTTTATTGTAATGCATACGAACATATGAACTATGAACAATTTTGCCAATTAAGTTTTTAATATTACTATTGAAACATATTTCTTAAAATATTATAAAAGAAAAATAAACAGAAAATTATCCAAAATTGTGTTTTTAGAGGTGTATTCAGTTTAGTACAATGGGCGCTTAAGAGTGGTATTGGGCAAAACATATCTTTTCCAAACATAGCGTTTTAACGCACATGTCACATGACGTTTTAACTCGTTTGGAATATATAACACTTCGGAGTTGGCTTGGCATTGTTTGCGGGATATGACCATTATTTTTTCTCTCTTTTCCATCAATTCTAGAGGATGATTGTGTAGCCTTATTGTGGCTCAGATAAGTGTGTGCGATATATTTTTTTTTTCTGGAACCAGTGCTTAGGAGGTGCTTCCTTGGTATGCAATCCATGCACCGGAACTAATGAAAGGGATAGTGATGGAGAAGACAGGTTGAGGACAGCTTCGTTTTTTGTTTTTGCAGCATTGTTGAAACATCAAAAAATGGTTACTTTATTCCGACACTGTCAACCTCTAAAATGTATTATAGTGAGTTCTTAAATGCTCTTTTGAATATAAATCTTTACCAGTTAAATGGCACTTTAAATGAAAACCTCAAGTTATTGGACTTAATTTTTGTAAATGATTGTACTGATATCAACGTTACTCGCTGTCATCTAATTTCTCTTCCTGAAGACTCTCACCATCCGTCAATTGAAGTAAACATATTTCCCCTCAAATTCTGCTGCAAAAATACAAATAAAAACGATAAAACATTTTGTTTCAAAAAAACCGATTACCACATGTTAAATGCACTTTTAAATAACACAGATTGGGTTAACCTATTCTTGGCTTCTTATGAAATCATTAGTCCGTTGGAAATTGATGCTATAGTTGAAAAGTTTTATAAAAAAATATATGTCTACATGAAACAGTGTATTCTTAAAAAGCTGCCTGCAATTCACACTGCTCCACCATGGAATACAAAGTATTTGTCACTGCTCAAAAATAAGAAGTATAAACTTTACAAGAGATATAAAATCTCCGGATCAAGTTTGGATTATACTAACTCTGCCGTTCGTGCTCAATACAATTCGGTAAACCAATCTTGTTACTCTGTGTACTTGAAAAAAATTCGAAACAACTTGAAGTTCGATCCAAAGTCATTCTATACCTTCGTCAATTGTAAGAGACGCTCATTATATTTCCCATCACTTATGAAGTACCAGGAGTTTGAATCTGATGATGATCGAACAATATGCAGTCTTTTCGCCAATTTTTTTTCTACCACCTATTCTGATGCATGTTATGATGATTCGGGATCGTGTTTTTCGCTGGAACTGACGAATTCAAGTATATCGATAACACCTCTTGACAAAGAAACTGTTTTTAATAGTCTAAGGAAGTTGAAATTCTCCTGACGATATTCCAAGTTCCCTGCTTCTAAAATGTGCTGGAGCTTTTACAGATCCCCTGACTGCAATGTTTAATCTTTCAATTAAAGCTGGTTATTTCCATAGAATGTGGAAGGAATCATTCATTATTCTATTATTTTAATCTGGCTGTAAGAACAATATCTCAAATTACAGGGGTATTGCCAAGCTTAGTACTATCCCGAAGCTTTTTGAGAAAATAATTACTGATCATCTCTGCCATCAAGTTTCAACACTTTTATCGCCGATTCAGCATGGCTTCCGGACTGGTTGCTCAACTGTTACAAATCTTCTGCTTTTAACTACGTTAGTCAATTGAGGATTTGTTCAACAAAAACAAACTGATGTAATTTACACCGATTTTTTCAAGGCCTTTGGTAAGGTCAACCACAAACTTCTTATGAAAAAACTTGAGATGATGGGATTTACTCAGAATTGCTTAAGCTGGATATTTTCTTCTTTGACTGATAGAAGGCAAAAAGTTCTTTTCAAAAAACTAATGTCTAGGCCAATCAATGTTGTATCTGGTGTGCCGCAAGGAAGTCACCTTGGTCCTCTACTTTTTTCTCTGTTTATTAATGACCTGCCAAAAGTTATTAAATACTCAAAAGTTCTGATGTATGCTAATGACGTCAAAATATGCTCTACAAAGTGAATGTTATCTCCGATCTTAGAGTTTTGCTGGATTCCAAATTAAATTTTATACAACATATTTCAATAACTGCAAATAAAGGTCGAGCCGAGGATTTATAAAACGCTGGGCTAAGGAATTTAAGGACCCGTATATAACTAAGCTGCTTTATACTTCCCTTGTAAGACCACTTTTGGAACACGGCTCAATAGTTTGGGACCCATTCTACAATGTTCATATCAATACGGTTGAATCTGTACAGAAACAGTTCTTGTTGTTTTGTCTTCGTGGCTTGGACTGGAATATGCTAAATCTGGCGATTTATACCAGTCGACTGGCACTAATTAAGTTACCAACACTTAAGAGTCTTAGAAAAATGTTGAATGTTAAATAAATAAACGTCTCTGCAGTCAAGCAGACGCATTCATATTTTGAAACTGTGTTCGGCGGCGATTTTACATGATACCGACAAAGGAGAGCGCTCTGATGTTACTTCTGGATTAGCATAAGCCTAAGCCGGTACTGCTTAGTGACCAGTGACTATGCCTTCGCCAGCCACTGCAACCTTCCGACAACAACTGACACAAATACAATAATGCACATCAGAAAAATGCGGAAAGGTTTTTTATGACAGTCGGATATTGGGCTCGAACACAGGACCTTGGGTTTTGAAGTCAACGTGCTGCGTTAGATCGGCAGGTTGCTGGATGTAAAGATAAAGAAAGGTCACAGCCCACTGGGATACAATTTTATTATGGTCCCATTGTGACACCTGTTGTGAAAAAACTTTCTTTGACACTGGCTAGTGTCTCTGCAAGTCATCGAACTTAGACCCCCCAAATTCAAAACTAGAGCACGGCTTACTAAACCGCGGCACCGGATTCAACGAGGTAACTATCTCATCCATTGCCAACCTCTGCGAAGCGATAGTTGATCCACACGATCATCAGGGTTTGTAATTCGCCCTTTTATAACTTTTGAAGAATTTTTTCCGAATGTTTTTATTAACATTCAATTAATTGCAAAAAAAACAAACAAGTAAAAACTTCGGCTCGGAAGCATAGTACACTATCCTACTTTATTTTACCTCAAGCACCCCTGTACTAAAGATAGTACAACTTTTCATATATTATTGAACTATATAAAAAATGCTGAAAGTGCTAAATAATTTTAAAAAAGTGCTAAACTAGCATTAAGTACTTTTATATGGAAAGTTTTAATGCTAAATTAGCAAAAAGTGCTAAATTTACCACTTACAGTGTTAACTGGCAAACATGTTGCAACCGAAATTAATTCACACCAAATTATAAACAATCATTTAGATAATTTTGTAATGCAGTCAATATGAATGTATTCAAAAAGAATTAAAAGATTTCAAATTGCATTTCGTATGGAACATTTTAATCAGTTAAAATTTATTATATGATTCCGCTAAGCAAACAAATGCAATTAAAATTTTAATCACATGAGGATATTGTAAGGAAACTCCGGTTACTCCGGGTTTTCAGCTGGGATATACTCAGCCGCGTCCAGGGTTCACTCACCCAATCAATAAATAAAACAAAATTTTTTCTTCTTGTTGGACTTTGTGGTGAATTTTTATTCTTCACACTGGTTTCGAAACTTAAACAAACCTGTATTAAACGTGGTGACGTTACTTGACTTGGCCCTCCTTTAGTTTACTACCCTATGTTCATGAACTTTAATTTCCTGGATAAGAATCCTGGAATTAATATCCATTAGCCCTTTAGATGAAAATCCAATCACTTTAAAATCTTCCCTGGATGTAAATCCGGGAGCTAACACTCTTTCTAGATGAAAATATAGAAACCCTGAAATCTTCCCAGGATAAGAATCCAGGAATAAAAAGCACTCTAGATGAAAATCTAGACACCCACGGCAGATAACAATCCCCCTTGGAGTTTGTCCTACACGCTGGTATTCCTATTAAGCCAATCCTGTCGCTTAGAGTTACCTTCCCTAATCTTAACACTTGTCACTTTAAAATCAACGTTTAAGTTCACATTTGTTTTAGTTCTTACCACCTTGCAACTAGCCTTAAAACCATAGAATACCTAGAAGTGTCAGTTCGGGGTCTGACAAATTTTAAATCAGCTTTTCTTAAAATAGGGGGAGAAAGAGACAAAAATACAATTTTACGAAAGATGAAAAGTAAACAAAAGAAAAATGTAAACATAAGAAACATTTTGTGCATAAGAACAAATTTATAATTTCTTAAGGTTTTCTTTGTTTAAATTGTGTTTTGTGTTAATATTGTAGTAAAAAAAACATAGTGCAGCTTGTTTTAATGGTGTTTTGTGGTTCTAATCGTGTTTTGTGTTAATATAGCAAAAAAACATAGCAAAGCTAAAAAATTACCAAAAAGAAATTTGTTGTGCATAAGCCAATAAAATAACATTTTAGTGATCTTGTGATTTTTTGGTAACTATTTGTTTTAATAAATGAAATTAATTTTCATAACACAAAACACCACATTGTTGTGTTTTGTAACCATAGGTTAGTTTGTAACATTGTCGTGCTAAAAATTGCGAAATTGTGAGCATAAAGTAAATGAAAAGTACGGCAAATTTTTACATCTAGAAACTAAAAATCAAAACAAAACAACAATGTTGAGGAATGCAGAAGAAAAAGGAATCACCGAACAGAAATAGGGGGTAAAAGAGATAGCATATTTCTTGATGATGTCTCTTTCTCTGCTCGTTCGCTGCTTTGAACTGACGCCTCTGTATACTTTGTGCTTAAAACGAGAGTCAGCCGCATGCCGTTCTTCGCTTTTATACCTTTCGAAAGTATATCTCTGTTGCCTTGTGTAGAATGTTTTTAGTTGTCGTCATCCGCGACAAGTTGTGGTTCGAGGTGAGTGTTGAATTATGGTTGCTGGTTCTTGCTGTGTGTGGCAGTTGTTGTTTTTGCAGCTGCTGTTTGAGGTGTGTTTACGATCGTTATTCATCGTTGTGGTTCGAGGTGTGTGTTGAATTGTGGTTGTTGGTTCTTGCGGTGTGTTGCAGTTGTTGTTATTGTAGCTGCTGTGTGGTGTGTATTTGTGTGTCCAAAATTTCTTTGCAAATTTTTGGTTCTTAACAAAATCTTATGTATTACATTTACAGTTGACCTCTTACCAGTTTTCATATAGTTTCATAATATCATCCGTGTAGAAGTACAAAAGATTTATCGACAAAAAACTTGAAATTTTCAGCGACTCTTTAGTTGTAAATTTTTTTTACAAGAAGAAAGTTTCGCAAAGAGTGCAACAAACGGTAGTCAGAAGTTGCAATTACAGTGAATAGAATATAACACTTTTTCTGTTGGCTAATTTTGACAGGTATTTTTTGTATGCTTCGGTAATGCTCTGATCAGCAGAGATCAGATTTGACAATTTTACTAGGTTATAGCATAATTCGTTTCCAATTCCAATAAACACTCAACATAACCTTGCTTGCTGTTAATTCATCTTTTAAATGGTTTCTGGAAGGTCACTGGCCTTTGATAATGACCTTTTCTTTTAATATTCTTTTATTTTCGTTCAATAATGGTTCCATTTCGTTCGTTTCATCCATCATTTTAAGTTTACAATTTGACTATAAATAAATTATTGAAGTTTTTCCACAGTTTTCTAATAGGCTTGTGGATTTATTTTCTTTTTGTAGTTTTGCCATGCCAACATTTTTAAAGGGTCGCAAAAAAGTATTAGACGAAAGTGATATGTATAGAGCTTTAAAAGTGCACAAATCTGGTAAGTAATAAACATATATTTATTTCTTTATATTCCAGAGAAATAAAGACCTCCCAGAGAAATTTAGAAAATACAGGCGTGACAAATATAGGTGATAAGAATAAGGGTTACTTCTTGGACATCTCTGAAGTTTCTCGTTTTGTAAATTTGTATAGCAAAGTTGATGCAGCGTGTTATGTTGACGCTAAATGACAGGCATTTTAGTTATTAAGAGTCATCATAAAAATGCTTAAAAGTTTTGCAAATTGTGCATATTTGCCCTTGGGAAAAATGGTAAGAAAATGGTATGAAGTGAATTTGCCTAACTAATTGTGACGCGTATACTAAGCATTTCTAAAAACAAACTACACATTTTAGACAAAAATTTCCAGTTCTAATATTTTATTTTTTCAAATTATAATTACAATTATTTATTTACATATGGCTGTATGTTTTTTGATTAAGCTAGCTAATATGCTGCATTGCGTAGGCGCTAATGCCTATTTATCAGTAGATTTAAATCTATTTAATTTTAATAATACTTTCAATTTAAGTGGTAACCATATATAAAAGTTTTTTTTGTGAACTTTTTGAGTATGCTATTGCCATTATAGAAGACTCTCAAGCAGCTAAATGAATTCTTAAAATAAGCTAAAAAAAAAAAGAAGCTAAGAGCTAAATGTGATATTTGGAGCTAAAACAAAAAAAAATAAATTACATTTAGATCCAAAAGAGCTAATATGATCACACTGGTTACTCAAATTTAGCAAGAGAATAGCAACAGAAAGTAAAGACTAATGAGGCCTTGACACTTTTAAAAATTACTGAACATAATAAAAAAAAGGCTGCATGAAACGAGTCTCGCTAACGCGAATTTTAAACGTATTCATGACGAGCCTTAATATTTTACTTTTTTACGCTGTTAGCATAGACAATTTGCGGTAAAAGAAAGACAGCAATGTCAGCGATTGATTTGCAGAAACTAAAAAGTATCCTTTTAAGCTGATACAGATAGAGATATGCCCAATTTATTGTGGAACATCGTTTAAAAAACCTTGCACGTTTTTCATGTTACTGAATAGGGGGACATTGAATAAAGACAATATTACATACAATATCAGAATGTTGTGCACGTTGAGAACAAAAAGAAAAATTTTTGCTGGGTACAACCCCAGTTTCATACTCTAAAAACATCTCGCATTTTCCTGTTGTGCTTTTGTGTGCCTTTGTGTCACTTGTTGTCGAAAGGTTTCAGTGACGATATCACTGATATCAGAGACGTTACAACACTGCTATAAAAACAAATAACGTGCAAAAAGCAATGTGAAGCCTCACCTCCTATCATTTCTCCTACAATCCCTTTCCTCTAGTTCCAGCACAATGCACAAAAAAAATGTTTACGTAGAAAACAAAATTCTTTTAATTTATGTAATATATATAATGTAACATTTTTATAGTTTTACTGAATATATATATACAATAATATGAATAAATGAATATATAATAACAATTATTTTTTTAAGTAGCGTCTAATGTTTCATCAAAATCTTTCTTTCTTATCTTAAAATAATTGGCACATGTTTGTATATCTTCCATTTAATTTTTACTAATACAACCTAACAAAGTAGCAAATTTCCTTCCTTGCTCTTAATAACAACAAAAATGGGATTTTAAAACCACTATTTTTTTTTTATTTTGCTGTGGCAAAGGGTCAAAATATTCATTAAATTTGGATTAGTTCAAATTTTTCCGATTTATATAGACTAGAGATCGATAAACTACAGACAGTCGAAATTATATGTGATAGTTACTTAGAAACAATCTAACTCAAAGACAGATATTATAAATCACACTGACAAATACTAGCAGAACGGAGTAACATGCTCTTTTCGAAGGCTGCTACATCTTCATCTTCAGCGTTCTTCGTGGGTTGTCCGATGTGTGGTTATCAGTAGATGTAAATTATTAGATTTATATATTTATTATTTTTATTAATAGAATTATTTTATCCCATAATAAAGTTCTAAATTTACCATCTATAACTTAAAATTGTCCTTGGTATTTCTTGGTTTTGATTTCATTAGGTGTGTTTTTTACTTTTCTGGTAAAGTTCGGTAAAATGAGAGTAAACTATAATTTATCTCAATAAATGACAATAATATACAAAAGTAAGAAAACGTAAAACACTATAAAACTTACTAGTTGTATAACACAAAGTGGCCGAACTTTTGGGAATAAAAACAAAATTACTCTCTGAATGTGACAAAGTTGCCCAAAATTGCTGGATCGCAGACAACCACAACTGAACATCCTGAAATACTAGTGCTGCTTACTTTCTCAAATAGATTTTTTTTTAGTAATTTTAGACGCTTAAAATGCATAATATTTTAAGAGCAAAACATTTGCATCATTGACAGTAAGAAATAAATGCAAATAAACTGAGAAAAAGTAAACGCCATTTTTTATTAAATATAATGATAAATATGCACAAATATACATACATACATATGTACTTACAACTTCAAGTTTATTTGAAAAATCTTCCATTTTGCTTCTTCATAAATTTTTAACTCAAAAATTATGTTGTTTCATAATACAGCCTGCAATTTAATTCTAGCCCGAACTTACCCAAAGAAAAAGTTCGTGCAACTTTGTACAGGAAATGAAAAATTTCTTTTTCTAATTTTCTCTCAAAATTGCACAAAAATTGTTATCTGGAACCAGCGTTACCATATATTTTTTAAGAAAAACTTTTTATTTAAAAAAAAGGAACTTGATTTTCCAACAAAAAACTTTTTTCCACAAAAATGTAAAAATAATGAAAAAAAAGGACAAAAATATATATTTTGAATTAAAAAAAAAAATTAAAGAACAAAAACAACAAATTTATTCTACCCACGAATTTGACCAGATCCCCATTTTTTCAGCTTTTGTAGGACCCACCGATGTGTCTGTAGCGTATTCTAAACTATTTTCTCCACTTGTATTGCTGCTTAAAACTAAGGACACCAAAAACTAAAAATATTCCATTATCCTTACCGTTTCTCTTTAAATATTTATCCATGTTTTTTTGAAATGGAAAACTTTTTAGATAAAAAAAACAGGCAGAAAAAACTATAATATTATTAAAAGAGCACAGTTGTATTAAAGAGTGATTAGACACATTTAAAACTAAAAAATTATAAAATCGTTTAGATTACATGGCAACATGAAATAATATTTTCCTCATTTATCTGCAAATTAACAAGCAAAACTTGAAAATTTTAATGAATTTCTAAAAAACTTATTTTTGAAGCTAAAAACTTGAAAAACCTTGAAAATAAGGGAAAACTTGAGAAATGGTAACGCTGTCTGGAACGCTTTTGGGTTAATTTAGAGCATTCCATCTTTCACGTAATTCATTCAAAGATAAGCTTGTTGAACATTTCTCGCAATTGAACTGATCTAGATTCTGAATAAATTTACAGCCAAATTCATGCGCAATATAACTTCCAATATATATAGTAGCCTCATCTAATAATATTATAACTATTATTTTTTTCAATTTAAATAAGCTGACACTGATAACACAGGCCACACTCAATTTGCTTCTTTGAATTTATCAACAGATTCTAGTTAATTTGGGTGCGCTGAATTCAATCAGTAATCAGTTTTTCTCTATCAGCTCTAGTTTTCATGATATAGCTTTTTTTAAGTATTTAAAAAGTAAAACTTTTCCATAGGAATTTAAAAAAAAAACAAAGAAGTAAAACAGTTTCATACAGATTTATTAAAAAAAAATTCTCACAAAGCATTAAAAACATAATGTAAATATAATTCTAGTTACAGGATGTAAAGCTTCTTTTAAGAGACAATCTGGAATGAACAGCCGGATTAGAGTCTCTTTGCAAGTTCCAACAGTAGTCTGCCATCATATGTGTATCCCACCTTCCCTGGTACCGATTCTCCATAATTTTGATATCTTGGTGAAACCTTTCTCCTTCTTCTTCGCTTAAATTACCCAAATTTTCGGGAAATCGGTCCAAGTGACTGTGCAAATAATGGATTTTAATACTCATGTTGCAGCCAAGGTCTCTGAACTTATCCAGCATATTCTCCACTAATTGAACATAATTTGGAGCTTTATTATTTCCCAAGAAATTTTTTATAACTTGCACGAATGATGTCCATGCATTTCGTTCAGTTTCGGTTATTGACTTATCAAAATCGTTGTCATTCATAAACTGCCTTATTTGGGGACCGTCAAAAACTCCTGCTCTAATCTTATCTCTACTTAGATTAGGCATTTTGGTGCAAATATATGCAAAACATTTCCCATCGCGATTCAGAGCCTGAACAAACTGCTTCATGAGTCCTAATTTGATGTGCAACGGTGGTAAGACGATCTTTTCACGTGCAACTAAAGCTTCATTTAAAATATTTTTATCGCCAACAATCATTTTTTCTCTCGTAGGCCAATATTTTTGCCGCCAATGTTGTTGCTTGGATCTGCTATCCCAGAGACACAAAAAGCAAGGGTACTTAGTATAACCACTCTGTTGTCCAAAAAGAAAATTTACCATTTTAAGATCAACACAAATGATCCATTGGTGGTCTTGGTATTTTATCTTTTTCATCACTAATGCAATGTTGTTATATTCTTCTTTCATTGTTGTGGAGTGCGCAATTGGAATTGATGCATACACATTGCCATTTTGCAATAAGACGCACTTCAAACTTCTCTTGGAACTGTCCACGAAGAGGCGCCAATCGCTAGGTAGATACTTGAATAGCCCCATTTCCTGCATAAGACCATTTACATTATTACAAAACACCAGATTGTCTTCCTTAGTAAAAAATGTTAAAAAAGATTTATCCCTAGTGCGGTAATAAGTTATTTTTGTTCCACGTTCTAACAAATTCTTATCATTTAAACTCGAAGCTAACACTTCAGACGCTTCTTTTGATAAGGCCAAATCTCGAATTAAGTTATTCAACTCGCATTGATTAAAACGTTGAGGAATAGTTTCTGTGTCTTCGAAAACACTGTCGCAATCAGTTAGATGATTAGCGGTATTATGTTCAAACTCCAAACTCAGCTCTGAAGAATCATTCAGTTTTGGAATGAGAACATCTTTGGAATGGGGAATTGGACGGCGCGCTGACGGTAAATCGGGATACTGCCATTTATTTCGATTTTTCCTATTAATACCAGCAATACTCACTAAACAGAAGTAACAGTCGTCCAAATGATTTCTGGGCTCTCTCCAAACCATCGGCACACTAAACTTAAACCTATTCCGTTTTCCTTGAGTCCACTGTCGCAAATTTACACAGCAAGTATTGCACACAATGTGTGGAGCCCAGCTTTTATCTTGGTCACCAAGATCAACTCCAAAGTAATCTAAATACGATTTTTTAACACATTCCGAAATAGGTCTTATGTTTTCTTTAAAGGTGTATTCTCCACAAATATAACAAAATGTGTCAGCATAATTTGTACACCGTCTTCTTTGGAAATCATTTCTATTTAGATCAACACTTTTTTAATAAACTTTGCCAACTGCAATAAACCACTTCTTATAAGCAACTAACTTCCGATATGCAATTGGAGTGCAAAAAGAAAAAATACCGTTCTGAATAATATTGCACAAATAAAATTCCCGTTAATCAGCTAGCAATTACACAAAAAATAATATTTTCGGAAAAAACGGAATGACAAACTGATATATACCCTCCTCACTTACAGTGGAGGGTATAAAAAACCTATATTATGAAAACTAGATCTGATAGAGACAAACTGAGTACAGATTTGAATTCAGCGCACCGAAATTAACTAGAATCAGTTGATAAATTCAAAGAAGCAAAAATCTTTTTTAATTTTGTCGGGCAGGCAATGAAAGTTACATACTAAGAAACAAACTAAGTTAAAGGCAAAATTGTAAATCAAATTGACAAAAGCTAGCAGAACGCAACATTTTATTATTTTTTTCTTTAACATTGTTCCAAGCTTATTTGTTGCCTACATGTTTAGTTAAACTTATGTTACAGTTGTAGTCCACAAACTATATATGGGCTTGATTGGTTATTGTTATAAATAAATAAAATAAAAATAAAATAAATTTGTGCGAGTTCGGGCACTTTTGTTATGCACCTGGAACAGACCTAATCTATATGACCATTTACGTATAATACAAATCTACACGCATGCCTTGTAATTGGAGAAGAAAACCTTTTTTAAGAGAAAAAACTTTTTTTCAAAATAATTGTTAATATTTTACAATAACTTATATATAATACATAGAGTCCAATCCAAATTGGTTCATAAATGTCATAGTTCTGAAGTAACAAATATAAGTTCTACATACCAAATTTCATCGAAATCTACGAATTTTTTCCATTAATTTGACCAGCCTCTCAAACCTGCATATTACGAATGCCATGTAACGTTACAGCGTGCGAATAATTGCTACTGATTTTGTTGAGAACATATTTTTTCTTAAAAGAGTTTTGTTGTTTTTATTATTAAATTTTTTAATAGGTTCTTTAATTTCGGCGATATAATGCAAAATGCATCGTACGCACGCGCTACGATAATTACCATTTGAGAATTAATTGTCAATTTCTATTTAATATTTTTGGCGAATTTACTTCAGATAATATTTTCATATTTTTCATATTTTCATATTATATTTTTACAACTGTTAGAAGCTTTTGTAAATTATATAAATAGTTATGTTATCTAAAAAAAAATATAAAATATTTTATATTAAATGAATTTATTTTGGGAATATATTTATATATACATATATATATATAATTCTAATTTAAAAATTAAATTTTTCCCGAAAAAAAATATTCAATGGTTCATTACAATGAAATTACATTATGAATTTTTTTATCTTGGACCAGCACTCAGGAGATGACCCCTACAAATTCGATGCATTGTGCTGGAACTAGAGGAAAATGACAGGAGGTGAAGCTTCACAATCTTATGACTTTGCTTTTCTTCCACGTTCTTTGTTTTTTAAATTCTCATAAAGTATTTTTTAAAGTTAAAGTTCAAAGCGTTTTAATTCAGCAAGAATCAGACAAGATACACCATTCCAAGGGAGAAAAGGAGAAGTCAAAGTAAATCAATAGCAAAGTACACAGGCTAAACTGATTTCTTATTTTAAATTGTTTTTGTCTTATTGGAATAGAAAAAATATTAATTCAAGAAACTTTCTTATCGTCTACTTTGGCCGAGACTACATCAGATTTGCAACGTGATTGGTACGAAAAAAAATTTCGTTATGAAATTTTACTACTATTATCGAAAACAATCGTTATTTTAACAAATTGACTGAATCATGTTGCAAATCGAGAGATTATATTTTACAAAATTTTAGTATGGTCAATCAAAATAATGAAATAGTCAAGAAAATATTATATTTTAAAGAATTTTTAAACATCACAATACGCATTGAATGCAAAATTCTGTAAGATAAAATATTCGATACGAAACGAAAATTTCGACGAAATGGCCAGTTCATAATACCAATTTAATATTCTGTAAAAATCTTATTTTTTGGACAAAAATCTGGAAAACTTTTTTGCACTCCAAAAAACTGCTAAAAACAAATAAAACTGCATAGTTGGTAACGCTGGCTGTGAGTTTTCTACTGATTAAAACCATAAGCAATTTCCCTGAGCAATAATCATAAATATTTATTTACTACTTTCTTTGGCTTAAATAATACTTCTGACAACAAAAAAAGAGAGAAAGATACAAAAAGAAGAGAGAGTGAAACAAACTTGACGGTACCATAAAGTCTGTACCCCTTTCCGAAGAGTGTGTAAATCATGAGTTAAAGTAATATTTACAAAAAGTTCACTTATTATTTTTTAATCAGAATTAATTTAAATATACATATACGGCATTGTATCACGCAGATTGGGGTGAATATTTAAAATTTCCACAAACAACAAAGCATAGTATATCAAAAACATAATATACGAAAAATTATAAGAAAATTTCCTCAATATACGCATGACTTGAGTTAGTTTGCTCTGGCCTTCGTCCATGTTGCGAGCCATAATGCCGCATGCAATGACATTTGCGTAAGCCACCATATATGTAGGTGTCGTCTGACACTTCTATACGGAGAATCCCATCGTAGGTAATGTTCCATAGTTCAGGCCCTAAGATCGATCCCTGTGCCGCTCCTGCCGTAATCTGTTTTTCACAAATTCTCCTAGCCCTCTCGTATATAAGCACCCGATCCTAAAGGTAACTTCTCACCATCGTCATAACGTATGGTGGTGCTCTAAAGCGTTCCTCGAGAGCCCTAATCATGTTGGTCCATTTGACGCTATTAAAAGCGTTCTTAACATCCAACGTTGCTAGTAGCACAATGCGTCTCGAGAAATGGTTTCCTGTTTGTGCCTTTTGCACTCCCTCTATGACGTCTGCGATAGCACCTATTGTTGATCTACCATGTCTAAAGCCGTGTTGTCTTGAGAAGAGTCCTCCAGCGCTCTCTATAACGGCGTGTATTCTGGGTTTGAACAACATCTCGAGAAGTTTCCCGCGGTATCTGACGGAGATTCTGGGTCTCCCTTTCCCTTACTCAACAACACCAGTCTTTAACGTTTCCAGACCTCAGGGAAGATACTCTCTTGTAGGCAAAGCTTGTACATTTTCAGTAATAGCTGGGACTTCTTATCAGCGATATTTTAAGTATCTCCGCCGCAATTCCGTCCGCTCCCGGTGCCCTAGTGTTTCTCAGAGCACTAGCGGCAGCCTTTATCTCCTTTTCAGTGAACATTGGTGGATTGAAAAGAAAAAAAAAATGTGAGACCCGTCATGTTCCTACGGAGGCACTCGCTCACTCAGTCACTCACGTTGAATACTGTTGGAGTCGATTTCTGAATCGGGTCAAGTTGATTTCTGCCCATATTCTACCATCCTTCAGCGTGGCCGATCAGTATATCATACCTCAGATCCTGGCTCAAAGTTTATAGAGTTGGTCCTCCCGTTCTCACGGTCGTCGATATCAACCCGGAAGATTCTGGAGAGAACCATTCTCGGTGATGCCATGTCATCACTATGTAGAATTAGGATATGTAGATAGTCCCGCAAGACCCTCAAACGTCCCCTGATGTCCCCACTAAATGTGTCTTCGATGGTTTCTGCTCTCGTGTTGTTGATCAGTGTAGGGAGGAGCTGGCTGTCCTTCAGGATTTTAATGCTGTTTCCCTTGTGTGGGTTCCGGAGCATAAGAACATCAGGGGCAATGAGATGGCTGATGGCCGTGTTATGATGGGTATAGAACTCCTGAGCATTTCCCGATTGTCCATTAGTAGACTCACGGCCGTCTGCTCGGCCCATTGAGCTATCGGCTCACATTCTGCTGAGAAGAGCATTCCGTTCAATTATACTTTTTAAGTTTTTCAAAACTTAATACACTTGCGACGCTTTAATAAATCGTTTTAATTGCAGATCGTAAATTTTAATATCGCATGCAATCATTTACATACCATGACTAAGAAATTTAGATGCATTTTTTCGATATCGAATGCGGTGATTAGCACACTGGCCAATTTTAATTCTTTCTCACAAAATTTCAGTTCAACTCAGAACAAAATCTTAGATTAACCAACCAATATTATTTGCAAGAAACTGCTACAATCAGTTAAAAAACATATTTACGAACAGCGGTAGGGAGAAGTTTATTGATTGATTTTCATGTAAACAACAAAATTATGTACAATATAACAAATATTTATTTAAGTACAAAATAAATAACCGTACTTAATTTTGAATAACTTTAGATAAATAAAATATTAGTAATCTACAATATATTAATTCAAATTTTATAAGTTAATCTTATCACTAAAGATTGTTGATATTTCAGTTTTTTATAATAACATTTTTTAACAAAAATCAACAATCATCAATGTCATCCACAATAAGCAAATTTTAAATATCACGTTCTTACACATTCACCGATTCGATATTTCTAGATTGATTAAATTATTCTTTTCTTTTTATGTATTTACAAAAAAAATAAAACAAAATTTTAATTAAAAATTTTATAATATCAATTAAAAAATAATTCGATTTTCACCAGTAAAGAATTAATAATTAATAATTATAAATTTAATTAAATATTTTGAAAATTTCAAACAAATTTTTAATAGCAAAAAAAAATTAATTTCAATTCAATTCCAATACTTATTGGTTATAAATTTCTATTTCTATAAAAAAAAGTGTGGCAGATATGAAAAAAATATTTAAGTATTGAGCCCACAATTTAATTGAATTGATTAAAATTTGAATAGAAAAAATATATATGTGACAAGGAAAGTTAAAATGGACGTATGGGTCGAAAAAATCGATTTAAAAAATAAAAGTAAAAAAAAATACGATGTGGCAAACTTTTCTGAAATTGATATAATTTGCTTGAAACTCGCCACTCAGTGGTTTTCAGGTTCGCTGATTACAAATCTGGTTTAGAATTTGAAAATTCAAAATGGCGAATCCAATATGGCGGACTATTTTTTGTAATATTGAATTAGCTTGAAACTCGTCACGCAGTGGTTTTTCGTGAATTTATTATGAATGTAAAGTCGAACTTTCAAAATTCAAAAAGTCGGAATTTTGGTTAAGAATTAAGCGGATTTGCTTAAAGCTAATTACTCTGCTGTTTCTAGGTTACTGATTAGCAGTTTACTTTTTTTAGATCTATTTATTAGTTCCATTGCGATTTCAAGTGTTATAAAACTGAAAAAAAAGAAAATAGTAGGAATTTAAAAAAAGGAAGTTTTGTTGCAAAAGTGAATGAACGAAATTATTATCTTTTTTACTGCGCGCTTCGTTATCTACTTTTTTGAAAATCGCGGTTTTTATGTTTTGAAATTCTATTTACGGGTAAAATAAGTTCAGAAGATAAGTTTCAAAACTATATTTTTGTGAAAATGATAACAATTCGGAACATGATGTTAGTACTGTGATTGATACAGATGATTTCAGTTCAATGATAAATGTGAAATCAAACAAAAAAATATGTAAGAAGCAGAATTAGTTTTAGTTGAGTTTTTTAAGTTATTGTGTTTTTATGATTTTTAAAATAAATACTTAAGTTATAACTCTGCTGTTCGTTTCATTAAAAACATCGGATATATATCTATTATAATCATCCATCTCAAATTTTCAAAAGCTATCCCGAGAAATTAAAAAAAAAAACTATTCCGCTAAATTAGACCCGCATTTTTCAATTTTAAAAATGCGACTATAAATTCATAATAAGCGACCACAAAAAACTTTGAGTAACCATTTTAAAACAAATCTGATCATTTCAAAAAAAAAAAAAAACCGCCATATTGAATCCGCCATTTAGAATTTTCAATATCTAATACGATATTCGTAATTAGCGAACCTGAAAACCACCGGGTAACGATTTTCAAGCTATAAAACCGTCCAGGCGCACCAAAATCAACTTGGTACTTCATTGCCTTGCTGAAGACAATTTTTCGATAATAAAATGGATGTTCATCAAAGTTTCCTAAGGCCCATCGACTAAACAAAAGGCGTTGTTGTAGTCTATTCATGGAAAAATGCACGAATCGTTTTTAACACTGAAAAAAAAAATCACTCGACGACGCATACAATGTTTGCACTAATGTATTGTACAGGGTGGCGCAGAATGAGCTATATGGTTTGAATTCTATATAACTTTTTTAAGTATTATTTTTTTTTTGTTTTTTTTTCAGCATTTTGTGAAGAAGACTTGGGGAATTAATTATGAATCATTACACGATCGAACAATGTACAAAAATAATTGAATTTTATTTTTCAAACCAACAGTCTATTGTGTTGACATAGCGTGCATGTCGTCGTCATTTTAATGTGCGCATTGCACCCACACCAGATTTAAGAGCTCCTGACAGTTTTTTTTGGGATATTTGAAAGAAAGAGAGTACACTAACAAACCAAGAACGATATTCCAACTAAAAACCAACATTCGAAATGAAATCATGGCCATTAATCCCGAAATTTTGCGATTACACCCGAAATTTTGCGAAAAGTTATGGAAAATATGCTAAAAAGAGCACGTATGTGCGAAGCAGAAAATGGACATCACTTACAGGATATAATTTTTTAAAGCTAATTACAAAAAATTCCCCAATAATATACTGCATTTTTAAAAAAAAAATTATAATAATCGCAAAAACAAAAAAGTTATAAACCATTTAAACCATATAGCTCATTCAGCGCCACCCTGTATAAAGCTCACTTTATTCATGGAAAATATTGCATAAGGTTTTAAATTTTGTAAACATTATTTTTAATTTTCATTTGCAGATTTTCTTGGGCTTAAATTAAGTTTAGCATGGGAAGATGAGTGCAATAAAAAACAGATAAAACACAAGGAACCCAGTCTACTGAAAGCGGTAATGCGAGTATTTGGTTTACGTTTTGCTACTTTGGGTCTCGTGCTTTTTATATTAGAAATAGGATTACGGTAAGTATATAATTCTTTTTATAAACAAATTGCTGTTGTTTGTAAAACGTTTGAGGATGCAAAATTAATAGCCCATTACTAACGTGACAGCTTTACACGTATACGTAATAGAATATTTTCTAAATAAAGTTTTATTTACAGCGTCACTCAACCATTATTTTTGGGCGGCTTAGTTTCATACTACGCTAAACCCGAAAATAATAGAAATGGTGCACACACCACTGCGTTATTATACGCCTTGGGTGTGATTTTATGCAGTGCAACGAATGTTTTCTTTATGCATCCTTACATGTTAGGCATACTGCATACGGGCATGAAAATTCGAGTGGCCATGTGCAGCATGATATATCGTAAGGCACTGCGTTTGAGCAAAACAGCACTGGGTAATACGACATCCGGCCAAGTGGTCAATTTAATATCAAACGATGTTGGCCGCCTGGACACCTCAATAATACACATGCACTATTTATGGCTGGGACCAATTGAAATTTTTATAATAACTTTCTTAATGTACAGAGAGGTAAGTTAGTGATGTATAACATATCGACCCCTTAGCGCCAAATGATCGTAAGCGCCAAAACAAAAATTTTACAGGGGAAGGTTTTTTCTTTTCATTTTCCCATTTTCTTTTATATTACACATGACTTACGAACAAATCCAACACCATATACATATATTTAATGTTGTCAACAATTTTAATATTTTACAAATTTTAAACTACCTGTCCATAAAATTTTAATTTTAACCATAAATTTTTTTTACAAAATGTCGCTTACGATCATTTAGCACTAAGGGATCGATATTTATATTCTCTTCCACATACATCCATACATAACTCTATATATCAAAATGAAGTGCAGCCGTGAATAACATTGTAAAAGCCCTTTTTTGCAAAAGTTTTAAAAACTAAAAGTCTTAGAAATAGTGATAACGCGTATATAACTAGAAAAATAAGCTCATACCGTGAAAAAAAAACCATGCAGGACATGTAGAGTTGAAAAACTTTTTAAATGCACATCTCACTATTTTTTATTTTAATTCTTGTTTTATAGGTTTGTGACTACAAATGTTTTTTTAATTGTAAAAATTTAGCATAAATCAAATAAATAAATTCTATAAAACCATTCCAATGAACAAATGAATTTCTTGTCGACCTTAATAGAATTGAGTGATCCTCACAAAATAGATTGTATAGAACATAACTTTTCATACATTCCAGGTAAATTGTGTTATGTCAAAGAGCAGAGGTGGCCATAACGCTCCTCGCGCGCCGCATGTTACTCTTAAAGTCGACTGGACAGGCTCGTATGCACAATATTTAATAATCTTTGTACACAGATGTTAATAAATTTATTAATACATTAAACAAAAATGTGGAATGTAGAGTGGAAAAATTTATTTTTATTTTGTTTAAATTTTTTTAATAAGCTGAGTGCCTTGTACGCAATCAGAAATTAAAAAAAAATTTTTTTTTCAGTGCAATTGTACCAAGTCATCATCATTTTTATTTTAAATCTGGGTAGCACTGCTTTAAACTGATTCAATTCAAAATTAGATTACGAAAAAAAACCTTTTCAATTTAAATTTAAAATTTCAACTGATTCACTTTAAAATTAGATTAATGATAAATATGTATGTATGTACATACATACATACATATGTGTATTGTTTTCAAAATAAATAAATGGCTCTTTAAAATATTAATTCGTAAACGTGCCTCCCGAAACTGGTATAGCTGGCCACCCTTGTGAAAGATATTGCGATCAAAAAGAGGTTACATGAAATATTTGAAATATTTTATTTTATTTTTTTTAACGAATTTCTTATTGTAATTATTTTTTTTTTTTTGTTAAAAATGGAAAGAATAATTTCTATAAGAATCGAACAAATTTTCTTTTATAGGAATGTTTTTCTTTAGAAGAATAATAATATATTTTAATTCCAAATGAATGCTTTGTATAATGGAAAAACGTTTTAACTGCCATCACATTTTGGATATGAAACGTTTTTCCACAGAAAAAAGTTCTACACAGAAAATTAAGATGTAATTTGATATTAACATTTCTTGATTTTTTGCACAAAAGCTTTTAATATCATTATTTTTGACAATCTAAAAACAAGCTAAGAAAAACAGTGATCTCGCATTTAAAATAGTTTTTTTGCTTTCCTGAAAAATTATAATTTTGTCAATTATAACGTTGAAATAATAAATTAAAATCCTAATAAATATACTGCTTCCAATTTGGCATTTTAACTAATTATTTTAATATACTAATATAATTGGAGGCAACTACTTACCACATTCGCTTACAAATAATAAATAATAAAGTGGGATTTAATATTCTGTCATTCATTTGAAGTATTATTTTACTTAATTTCCTTCAGTTGACATTTTTAAAAAATATATACTGGTGAATAATCATCTTTATGGATATCGAGTAACAAAACACGTTACATCATACGATCTGCCTTTCAGTACTTAAGTATCTATCGTATGGAGAAAAAAATAATTTACTTATGCGCGAAACTTAAAGATCAACAAATATTTGCAAAAAAAAATGTAAGTTAATTTCAAGCATGCTGACCAGAAACCTTTTGCTAAATTGCTGCTGCCCTCAATCCAAAAGCATATCTTTTATATATCTCCTTTTGTTTTCTAATATGTGTCACATATTCTTCTTCAGTATCTGGAGAGGATAAATAAAATATTATTGACACATTCATTATTTTTACACTTTAAAATAACTAATATATTTTTGTTACAACATTTGTTCGGTAATCTATTACAATTTGCTAAAAATTACGATTACAACCCAGGGTGCACATCACGGCATTCGAAATCGACTGCGAGTTTAATGACTGCATATTTTGGTTCACGTTATGTGATCTTATTTATATTACCTACTGTTGTTTACATTACTGTAAGCATATGGCAATAAAGCAAACAAAACGTTTCGTGGGTTATTTGTTTCCCTTTTTTTACATCAATTACTAGAATATCTGTTGTTTCACTTTCCCTAAAAACAATTAAAAATTATACTTTTTGCACTAATTTTGCGAAAATATCGGGAAAATACTTAAATATTTACCTTCATTATTTTCTTTTATTTTGTTTCGCCCCAAAAAGCTGGTGCTTCTTTGTTTTCGATAATAGATTACCAATCGAGTACAACTTCGAGTAGATACGTTTCGATAACGATTTCCGTGATCCACGTATACTATATTTCGATGACAAAGTACGCGATATCGATTGCGATTCTTGGCCCCTGATTTGTAAAGTGATTGGGAGGAAACCAAATTTTCATAATAAAATTTTACTGCTACTATTGCGAAAACAACCGTTTTTTTTACAAATTCACTTTGATTGCTATTGTTGTAAATCTAGATATTATATTTTACATATGTATGTATGTAATTTCGCTTCTCTCTAAACTACACCAAGTCACATTTTTTCAAAATACTTTTCTATACTATTTTTGGAAATATATTTATTAAGCTTGAGGTCTTTTTTAATTTTATTTTATTTTATTATTCGATATTTCGTTAACCTCAAGCTTAATAAATATATTTCCAAAAATATAATAAAAAAGGTCAATTAATAATATAATTAAAATTTTCTATACTATTTGAATCAGAATTTTTCCTCTATCGGTAGGTAAATTCCAATAAGTCCTATCTAAAGTACTTTGTGAAATAGGTTGCCTTCCTAAACGCCAGTTGCTTTGCCATGTGGCAATGTCACAAGTTCTTAAACGCAACTGTGAAAACTTTAACGATGTATGGCGTTCCTAAAGTCATCGGATGCACAGCTACTGCGCAAATAAACGGTACAAAAGCATAATTTAGATTGACAATGCTTTTTATAAACAATGTCGACTGAATACGAAAGGTACACAATTTCAATGAAATAAATACTTCATTTCTATTAAAAATTTAATTATTTCAATAAATAAGAAGTATTATTCTTATTAATAGTTCTCTAAAATTATTTTTTCGCAGACATTCGGGTATGATCTGTAAACCGAATACGCATAATTTTACTCAGTTTAAAATCGAAAAGTCAGGTCGAAATTAAATCGAATATTCTATTTTACTAATAAATAAGTGATGACATATAAAAAAACAATTACCAATTTTAACTTGAAGTTTTTCTTTTATCAAATTAAGTCAAATTATATACTCTGTAATAGATTTTAATACAAAATTATCAACTTAAAACACACTCTAATATTTCTCTATGTTCTTGTTAAAGTATACAGATAAAGTAGATGGATGAATAAAAGCACATTTTCACAAAATTTATTAGATATACATATCATTAAAAAAGCACTTTTAAATAAGAATAAACATTATTTTGAATAAATTTTCAGTAGCTTTATTGACGTTTAAAAAATCTTACTCGAAAGCAAGTTCGAATGTTGTAAATCGTATGATTTTTAGAACACCAAATTAGCATTTATTCGGTTTAGGGAAATCATTCGTTTTTAAAACGACTCGGTTTACAGAACAGGGGCATTGTTTCTTTTAATGTAAAGCAAACAGATGTTTCTAAACGTTGACTGTGTTAAAAAGTTTAAAATGACAATGCATGATTTGCAAGGTTGGTAAAATCTTACTGCTTTACTTAAACACTGCTTTGACATTGCATACAGATGTTTAGGAAGGCAACCATATTCAAGGCGATTGAAGAGTATAAATTCTATCATGGGATGTAAAGAACACCATTTTAATAAGTAACGGTAATATCATATGACGTAATTTTTTTTAAAGATATCGTCAAAAAAAGAAATAATATTAGAGTCGTATTAAAGGGTGCTTTAGACCATAAGATTTGTCGTACGTAAAATGAGCGAGAAAATAAAATGAAATTGCATCGGTATTTCAAAAAAAGAGAGTAAAAATCGAATGGTTGTTTTCTGGCTTTTACACCATTGGTATGGATAAAATCAAGTAAGATGAAAACATTCTCATTTAATTTAACTACAGCTGTTTGCTTGTTTTCTCCAGGGATGGAGTTCTTGTGCAATTGAATTTTTTTTTTAATAACCTTGAAAAATATTTTTATAACTTTGGAATATGTTATTTTCGTGGTCAAAATTTTTAGTGTACTTTTAGAAAATATACGTATATTTTTATAAAATTGTGCTGTCGTGGTCTAAAATGTACATTTCGACTTTATAATTGGTATAAATTTATGAAACCAGTTTTCCCTCCCTGGCTTTCTCACAGTTGTTTACATAAAAATGCATCCCTGATCTAATGGTGTGTGTTGGTTTTTGAAAAATTTTAAAAAATCAAGAGAGCCATACGACTGTCAAATTTTCATCCGTATTTTCTCTCAAAATCTTATAGTTTCATTACATATTACGTTTAGACGATCCGACTTGTGCTCTTCTACACAAAAATTTGACATGTCGTACGACAGATCTTATGGTCTAAAGCACCCTTAAATATTCGGGGTTAGGCAAATTTTCAATACAGAGGTTGAAGCAAATTGCTTTTCCGCATGGTCTCCTGTAAAATTTCCAAAATGGACCTGGTGTAGTCCGCCCACCTACAGATATATTTTCTGTTATTCATGGTTTTAATTGGTCTACGTCAGCAGCGTTTGTAACATTTTAAAAATTTACCTTTTCATTTGGAAGTATTGCAATTAAAAGTGGTATAAAATATGAGTTGCCATCGTTATAATGAACAGTTAATAAAAACGGAAAGATACGGAAACCAAGCAAAAAATTGAGAAAATATTTGTGAGCGTATCGAATTGGTTAGTATTTTTTTTTAAGTCAAATATGTATTATCAAAAAAAGTACGAGCGTACTTTAAAAATATTGGGTATGGCTTAATATAAAATTACATTTTCCTTTGTTTAGGATGTAAATTGATTTTTTTTACCACATAAAAAGCCAAGCTTAATACATTTAGATTAATATAAGTTAATAATTACGGTTATTTTTTGTTAAGTCTTAAAACCGATTATATATTTGTATCACCAGCTAATAGTCAACAATACGTAGAGAAGGAAAATTTATTTAGATATGACTAAATTATATACATACATATATTATCAATCTTATCAATAAAGAAAATGTATTTGGAAGGATTTTAAATTGTTCAACGCAAAGATAACTAAATTGGTTTATGTCTGCCACTTGTGTTTGTTTTTAATTCGTACCATTTCATGCTTTTCTCACATGATTATTTTCTTGTAATTCATAAGATACTTTAAATGATTTAAAGATTAATAACCATTTATAGATTGGTGTGTCTTGTCTATTCGGTGTAGCCATTATGATACTTTTCCTGCCACTTCAAGCTTTTTTGGGCAAAAAGACTTCTGTACTACGCCTGCGTACCGCTTTGCGTACAGATGAGCGTGTCCGCATGATGAATGAAATCATTTCCGGTATACAGGTTATAAAAATGTATGCGTGGGAGAAACCGTTCGGCAAAATGGTGGAATACGCTAGAATGAAGGAAATGAATTCTATTCGTTACGTTAATTACATACGTGGCATTTTACAGTCTTTTATAATGTTTTTAACCCGCATCTCAATTTTTGCCAGTTTGGTTGGATTTGTACTTTTGAGCAATTTGTTAACGGCCGAAAAAGCATTTGTTATTGCAGCTTATTATAACATTTTACGCAACACCATGACCATCTATTTCCCCATGGGAATTTCGCAATTTGCAGAAACTATGGTGTCTTTTAAAAGAATTCAAAAGTATATGATGCTAGAGGAAACTAAAGTTCGCGATAAATCGTTAGATGTTGATTGTGAGAACAATAAAGTTCAACATACTACAATAATAGAAGAGAATGGTAAGGTAATCGGTTTGAATGGTATTATGAAGCCGCTAGTAAATAATAAAGTTCAACATATGGATACCGGCATACTGATTAGTAAATTCAAAGCCAAGTGGGATGCGCAGTCAACAGATTACACTTTAGATGGCATAGAGTTGAAAATAAAACAGCGTACTCTGGTGGCAGTAATTGGTCCAGTGGGTTCAGGAAAATCAAGGTAAACAAACAAATTTTTAACAATATTGAATAATAATTAACTTAATAATCAACTATCGGGTTTGTAGTGGAAGTATATTTTAAATATAAATTTTCGAAATTATATGAAATTCATCACAAGTCTTCAAAATGAATCCTTAAGCACCCCATACACGTTTGAATTCAATTGCCAACTGAGTCGGTTGTTGTGCAATTCAAGGCGTGTATGGCTTTGTCAATTGATTAGTTTGGCAGTTGTCGAGTTGTTTGAAGAAAAATCAAAAGATTTTGATTTTTTCAAGTTGACTATTAAGTCTTTCAATTCGATCGTGCTGTGTGTGCTTGAGTCTCTTGATTAACTGTCAAATTTTACATACATATGTTTATAGTTTTCTTTGGCAAAAAAAAAGTTAAGTATTTTTAAAATTAATAATAATTTAAAATTGTCTTAAATTTCATAGTCACTTTTCTTTTTTTTCATTATCAATGCATTCTGCAATAACCATTAATGCAAGTATTTTTCTTTTTTCAGTCATTGCCATAGAAGTTTTTAAATTTGTAATAATGTAATAAAAATTTATAAAATTGTAAAAAAAAATATAAATTTGACAGTTGAATAAAAATCTTTCAATTCAGTTTATGAAGTGTGTGGCCAAGAAAGACTCAGTTGACAATTGAATTGAAACATGTATGGGGTGCATTACATTCAAAAAATTTCAAAATTTCTTATCTTTGTCGATTTCGATCTTCAATCGATTCAACGATGGTCATAAAGTCTCCCTCCTTGATAGCAAACCTTCCAAGGGTTATGTAGTTTTCCAATAGGCTGTGAGTACTTACATATGTATTTTACATTGTGTTTGTCAGCTGTACTATCCATCTGTAATTGCGCATGTCTGTCAAAAATTACAATTTACAGGCGGTTTATAATTTTTACCTTCAAACTTGCGTTTTTAGTTTCATCTGATATAATCTATAATAGTATATCGCAGTGTTGAAACGCCCCTGATGTTTTCAGTAGGCATTTTTAGTAATTATTTTACTTCGCCGGTGTTGCACAATACCGACGAAAAAGGCGCTCTGATGTGGCGGTGGATTGGTTACAGCTGAAGCCGGTACTCTTCAGTGACCAATGCCTACCCCTTCGCTACTGAAACTTTTCGACAACAACTGACACAAAGTCACACACAAATGCACATCACAAAAAATGCGAGATGTTTTTATGGGTCTGAAACTGGGGATGAACCCAAGAAAAATTTTTCGATTTGTAGTCAACGTGCAGACTATTTCACCCATTGCCACCCTTGCGAGTTTTTTTTCCAAATATAACGGAAATTGTTTTAAATTTCACGGCCTTGGAGAGTCCGACAGTCAAACATTTTTATTAATATTTATTTCAGTTTTTAAGCAAAATGTTATACAAATTAGGTGGTCCATTTCTTTCAACAAACAAAAATCGCAGAGCTTATAAGAAATTGAAATTTATAGCAAATACAAATATTTAATAGATCAAAACATATGCACTTTATGTGTTTATAAGTACTTAGCTCTTACAATTTCATCAAACAGCAAAGCTTTGCCAGAGCAATTGTATTTATCAGGTAGATCATCAGTAAATATTGCACGAATGAGGCTATATTTATGAGGCTTTAGCAGAATTATCTAGGAAAAAATTTCCTAGTGGAAAAATAGTTGAAGAAAATACAATTTTGTGAAAGTTGTATTGTATTTTATTACCCCGGTTCGCTTCGCTACCGCCAATTGTATAGTTGTACGCAATTATGGGTCGTCAGCTATATTGTCTTTATTGTGTTTCTATTGGCACAAAGCAGACAGAGGTGAAAGTTCGAGCAGCGAACGATCATAGAAAGAGACATAAATTTTGTTATGCTGTTTATCTCGCACAGTAACAAATTTTTTTAGTTTCTTTTGCTTCTTAATTACCAAATTTTGTTCCTTTGTTTTGATTTTTATGTTCTAGATGTGAAAATTTAAGTTTCTTATCAATTATTATCATGTTAAAATTCTATACAAACACTTTTGTTTAACAGTGTTTAATATTAACAAAAAGTGATAAGCAATTTAATTTGACTAATTTTATTGCAATCGGTATTTTGTTTTAAAAAAAAATATACTATTTGTGCTCAAATATCGCGAATGAAAATTTATTTTGACATTTTATGTCGCAAAGCACAAACATACGAACGCCTGTAAAAGCTTTAATGCTGCCCCCTTAGTAATTTCATCATGATTATTATTTTAAACGTTTACTTTAAACTATTAAAACAAATAAAGGTCTGCAAATTTATGTTTGGAAATTCGTTCAGTTTATGGCAGAGATGCCAACTAAAAGTGATAGACTCACAAATTAATCACATCTTTCAAAAGCCTACATACATACATAATCATTTCTTCAATAGGTTGAAACTAAAGTTTCTTTCTGAAGTTGAAATTTCTGTTTTTTATTATTATTCAGTTTGTTCAAAGGCTTTTTGAATTAAAATATATGTATAGATATACATATATAAATGTATACATATATACGATATACATATACATATATAGAAATAATCAATGTTTAATAAAATTATTGACATATAGTCACATGAAACGTAAAACCACGTATTTGGCAAAAGTTTCAAAGCAGGGGTTTGAATTAATTATCAAAAAGAAAATAACAAAGCAACTATCACTACTACTTAATGCACATTTTTCTCTCTCCTGCAAAATTTAAAAAATTTTTGTTCCATTCTTTTACGTTTTATATTACCAAAGACTATAAATATATAAAGATGTTGCACTGTCATACATTGTTCTGCCAATGCTAAATTTGCTGATGGTTTTAGTATAAAAACCATGCTAAAACCACTTTTTTCAAGAGAGTCATTTATTTTCTCAGAGAATTTATTATTCTCATGTCTCTACTATTCATTTACATATGTATACATGTGTTCATACGTTTGTGGCTTTGCATTCTCAAGTATGTGTGCATGTGTGTACATTTAATAAACAAACGAAACAATCCATATAAACAAACAAAAACAGCAAAGGCTCGTTTTGTGTTCGCACAATATATGTGGACATAAGATACGTAAAGTTAATGTCGCTGATTCTTATTTGATTGGCAAATATATGTATTTTATTGTTGTACTATTGCAAGAACATTTTTTTTTTTTTTTTTGGCGTGTGAGGTAGGGTTGAAAATGCCTTCGCACTTACAGAGACCGTCGTCTTCTGCGTCGAGTGGTGTTGCCACTAAAAAATTCCCTCCTCCTCCTCTGGGTAGATACCTCCCCGGAACCGCTTTCCGCATTACTTCGGGAAGGCCCAGAGCCACGTCCCAATCAGGACCACTCTCACTCACCCACGTCTGGGTCCGCCAAGTTTGCAGCCGGCGCCATGGCCCCGGCCCGTATCGCCTGGTCCCCGTCAGAGGGGGCCCCGCTATGCAGCAGCGCATCGAGGTCCCTCTTCTTCCTCCGCAGAACGTATCCCACGTACTGTGCCACTGCAAGAACATCGATTCCCACCGAATTTAATATTATTTAAAATTGGAAATTTATATAACTATGTATATCTATATAAAAATAACGTGTCACGACGTTTGTTCTCGCTAATCTCCGAAACTACTGGACCGATTTAAATGAAATTTTGCGCAGATATGTTAACAGTGTATAACTTGAAATATAGGCTATATTTTATTTTGAATTTGAAATAGAAAAAAACTAAAATTTGATCTGCATTTTAACAAGCCATTTCAATCAAGATCCGTTGGAAAACTTATTTTCATATATACGTGCCAAGGGCGGGCACTGCAAAAATCCTTCGGTTTATGAATTAAATGTTGCAATAGCTAAACTGTCATCTCTAAAAATAACTCAATTTAGTACCTCATCGAATTGTGCTAAAGACGATGCCATATTTTTACCTATCGAGTTTCAAACAATTTTAGAGGATACTCAAAGAAGTGGCAGTACATCAGAAAGTACTCACATTCCTGATGTAGATGTTACAAATATATTAGCCGAAAATTAAGATTATTTTAATGAAGATGCTGATTGTTTTAACTCTGAAAACATTCCAATAGAGTTAACATCAATCCGCTATTTCGTTGGTTACATAGCTCAACGGATATCTTGTGCTCGCTGCCGTATGGATATAATAAAACCCGCGCAAATTTTGTCATATCCATCAGAAATGTTTGTACATGCAAAAAATTACGATAAAAATTCAGATTTTGGAAGTTTGTGTGCTCCATCAGACTTATTTTTTGCAGTATGTAAGATTCATATAAAAGTTTTCGAAAAACTTTTTTCTGAATCCAAAGAAATAAAAAACATAAAAAAAACTATTGTTGAGCAATGTGTAAATTGCACCAAAAATACAATATATTCCTTTTGGTTTCAAGAAAACAACGTATGCTATAAGCACAGAATGGAGATGCTAAATTTATTAATTCTTACACTTTTACGAAAGCATTCCTCGTCGGAAACATACAAATACAAATTAACGAGCGCAGAAAAACTTAAAATTTTAAAACAATAAAACATATGCTCAATTCAGAAAATTATTAAATATGTACCAATCACCAAAAATAATTACATTTCTTGTGCTAGTTATCACTTATTAAAAAGATTTTAATCAATTTTATAATAGTTTTGTAAACAAAATAATAAATTGTATGGTTTTCGAACTCAGGTAAGCTCACGTTTTATTTGATTTATGCATATACATAGATATTCTAACTATACAATTGAAAATTCTAAAATAAAATGTTTAATAAAATAAATGAGTATACATAGTTCGGTGCGAATCAACATAAATGCAATAGTACAATAACAAAAAATTTAATTTTACCCTACAGCCATAGAAATCGGTCGCATTGGCTTTGCACTGTTTATTTGCACATGATTTATATGAAAACAAGAAACTGCTTTTAGTTGTTAATATTGTTATTGAATGTGCTTTGGACAAGATATATAACACACACAAACACATTTCTCAATAAGCATCATTTATATGTGTAAACAACAAAAAAAACCATAATTTCTGTGGAAAAAAAATTTCTAGTAGAGTTAAAAAAAACAAAAATGTTTCAAAAACAACAACAAAATAAACTTGACAAAACCAATGCTTATTACTCCATACATACTTATGTACTTACATATGTATGTATGCCTAAAATTTTTGTGTTCCCTTCTCTTGCTCAAAGACTCTCTTGCTACTTCCCCCCACAGCATCTATAAACGTAAACAATTTTTGTTTTTATTCAATGTTCTACGTGCAATATCTTTATATATTTATAGTCTTTGATATTACGGTTCACAACGTGTATATACACATTTACATTTTAATACATACTTATAATAAAAAAAGAACAGTATGTTTTAAAAAAACTAAATTTTCTCTTTCTAAACGTTCTTCTTCCGATTTTTATATATTAATTTGACTTTTTGTATATTTTAATTGAATTTATTTTGACAAAATAATTGCTTGTAATACGTAAGAAACAAGAAAATTCACTGAAAGATGCAAAATGTGCCAAACGTACCATTTACAAATTTCAAAAGAACCGTGTTAGCTCTTTTATTAAAAAAAAGAGCTGAAAGGAAAAATGACGATCCAGAAAGAATCAAAAAGAGCTAAATCTAAATCTTAAATACCAAGTTTGCATCACTGCTTTATGGTATTTTTGTCCTGTTTATTTTTTCTTCTTTCGTAAACTTTGTGTATTTGTCCCTCTCTAACAGTCCCTCATTGAAAAAACCTGATTCTAAATTTTTAGGACCATTACTTGCGCTTCTGTGTGTTTTGTGCTATTGGGTATTTGATTTCCCCATCTTAAGAATCCCTTCAATGTGATACACATATCACGGTGTGTATACAAAGTAGTGTAGTTCGCCATATTGTGTTTGCAGAGATTGTATTATATTTTAGGTTTTCAGAAAAAGATTAGACATAACTTTCATTATTTACTTAGATCTTTCTGTGTTTAAAGTTTCATCGCAATCGGTTGGATAAATACGTAGAGGTCAAAACTGCCCGCTTCTCCCCTTCCCAACCCGCTTTTATTCATGAAAATGTATCCTACATTTTATATTGTACTATAAGCTATCCATCTGCCAAATTTGATCCAACTCCATTAAGAGGTTTTTGCGTGATCGTGAATATCGTGAATATCCAGACATACAAACTTTCGCATTTATATTATTAGTAGGAAGTAGAATTTTTCTCTTTCACGCACTTTACTTTATTTTCCAGGAAAATATATTTTACCAAAAAGATAATAAGGAATTAATAAGACTATATATGTATGTACATATATTTATATGTACATATTTATGTATGTACACTAACCTTCAATACTTAAACAAGTAATTATAAGTTTCGTTTGATTTAGTCTTATTCAAGCCGTACTCGGAGAATTGCCTGCGGAATCTGGTTCTGTACATGTTAACGGATCTGTGTCATATGCTTCTCAAGAGCCCTGGCTATTCACGGGTACGGTGCGCCAAAATATTCTCTTTGGTCTGCCAATGGATAAGCAGCGCTATCGCACAGTTGTCAAAAAGTGTGCGCTTGAACGTGATTTTGAACTATTGCCGTTCGGTGATAAGACAATTGTAGGCGAACGCGGCGCTTCACTGTCTGGCGGTCAAAAAGCTCGTATAAGTTTAGCCAGGGCTGTGTACCGTAAAACGGATGTCTATCTCCTCGATGATCCCCTAAGCGCTGTCGACACTCATGTGGGACGACATTTATTCGACCAATGCATGCGTGGTTTTTTACGCGATGATATTGTTTTGCTGGTTACCCATCAACTGCAGTTTCTGGAACAGGCCGATCTCATTGTGATTATGGATAAGGGACGCGTAAGTGCAGTGGGTACATTCGAATCGATGCGTAAAAGTGGCTTAGATTTTGCTAAACTATTGATGAAGGCCGATCATGAAGAGGAGTACAATAACAGGACAGCCGCTGGCGACGCTTCTGAGAACAATAATAAACTGGCATTATCTCGACAAAATAGCAAGATGCGTTCTCGTCAAAATAGTGTGTCCTCTATGAGTTCTTTCGCCGATTCTGCGCCAGGTGATTGCCCTATGCAGGTCCAGGAAACGCGTGAAGCGGGTAAAATTGGAATAAAGCTGTACCATAAGTATTTTAGAGCCAGTGGAGGTTATTTCCAATTTGCTGTAATGATCTTTTTCTGTATAAGTGCGCAGGTTTTAGCATCTGCTGGTGATTATTTTTTGTCGTATTGGTGAGTCAAATTCAAACTCAAATGTATATGGTTTACGGTTTGTGCCGTTGTAATTAGTTTTTCTTAAAATTTCGCATTTCAGGGTTAACAAGAATGGCAAAGAACAAAGCCAAATCACCGATGGATATCGACGACCAGGAGGCCGTTTTGATAGCAATACCGGAAATCCCAATGACTTATACATTTTTACGGGTATCAATGTCTCCATTATATTCTTTTCCTTGTTCAGATCTCTGCTCTTTTTCAATTTGGCGAAAAAGTCTTCAACGAATTTACACAACACCATGTTCCATGGTGTGACAAGAGCATCCATGTATTTTTTTAATACCAATCCTTCTGGACGTATACTGAATCGGTTCTCAAAGGATTTGGGTCAAGTTGATGAAATTTTGCCCGGTGTAATGATGGATGTAATACAAATATTTTTAGCTATTACCGGTATAGTAGTGGTGTTGAGTATAGTAAATCCTTGGTATTTGCTAGCTACTGTCTTGTTAGGTGTAGTCTTCTATTTTATGAGATCGTTTTATTTAAATACGTCAAGAGATGTGAAACGCTTGGAGGCCATTAGTAAGTACATCAATATTTTATTCATAATAACTTTTTTATGACTCATAACAAATTTTCATACAAAACTCATGTTCTAAAGATTTAAAAAATTACAAATATTATTTCTGAAAGCGGCAGTTAAAGTTTAGTTCACCTTTTCAATTTCAGCTCGTTCTCCCATTTACTCACATTTGGCTGCATCTCTAAATGGTTTATCTACTATACGAGCTTTTGGGGCACAAAAGGTACTGATAGCAGAATTTGACAATTATCAGGATTTGCACAGTTCGGGATATTTTATGTTTTTGGCGACAAGTAGAGCTTTTGGTTATTGGTTAGACTGTTTCTGTGTTCTTTTTATCGCAGTTGTCACGTTAAGTTTCTTTCTGTTCGCACCTGACAATGGTGGTGATGTTGGTTTAGCTATAACGCAAGCTATGGGTATGACCGGTATGGTTCAGTGGGGTATGCGTCAATCGGCTGAATTAGAAAATACAATGACTTGTGTGGAGCGAGTAGTAGAATATGAGGGTTTAGATTCAGAAGGTGAACTGGAATCGTCAGCGAATAGAAAACCACCAAAATCTTGGCCAGAAGAAGGTCATATTGTTTTCGATAACCTAAGTTTGCGTTATTTCCCAGATCCTAAGGCAGAGACTGTTTTGAAGACACTCAATTTATCTATTAAAGGTAGAGAGAAAGTGGGTATTGTTGGACGCACTGGTGCAGGAAAGTCTTCGCTCATCAATGCGCTCTTTAGGCTTTCGTATAATGACGGTGCAGTTATAATCGATAGACGTAATACAAATGATATGGGTCTTCATGATCTGCGTAGCAAAATATCAATTATACCTCAAGAACCAGTATTGTTTTCGGGCACAATGCGATATAACCTCGATCCATTTGATGAATATTCCGATGCCAAGCTATGGGAGTCGTTAGCTGAGGTTAGTAAAAATAAAAATTTGTATACACTTCATTATTGTCCAATTAACAATCTATTCCATAAGTTGTATGTTGCATATGTATAATTTCTCGATTCAATGGTTCGGTTAGAAGCACATTTATATGGCAATTGTATATATATGTGACAGCGCATAGAGATAGGGACCTAAGGGTAAAAAAAAGCAATTTTCACTTTTTTTTTTGATGTGGACAACATCTGAGCATCGAATGAGACCGATCCCATGCCCCAAAAGTGTTCCCTCCCAGAGATATGCGCGTTTTATGAAAGTGAAGTACACCAAAGATACACGTATTTAAATCTTTAAAATGGCTCTCCTGAACAAAACCGGTTTTTACCCTTAGGTCCCTTTCTATTTTGCGCGTCACATATGTAGATTTTGTAATTATTGTAATAAACTCCAGAACATATAACTCTTACAAAAGCTGGTGAATTCGATATTAAATTTCAATGTTAAAATGCCGGTTTTACCTTTATTTCTTCTTTCTGTTTAGGTTAAACTGAAAGATGTGGTTTCTGAACTACCACGGGGCTTACAAAGCAAAATATCCGAAGGCGGCACCAATTTCTCTGTAGGGCAAAGGCAACTAGTATGTTTAGCACGCGCAATATTACGTGAAAATCGGATATTAGTAATGGATGAAGCTACCGCCAATGTTGATCCACAAACAGATGCCTTAATTCAAACCACCATACGAAATAAATTCCGACAATGTACCGTCCTCACAATAGCACATCGTCTACACACAGTTATGGACTCTGATAAACTAATAGTTATGGATGCTGGTCGTGCTGTTGAATTTGGTTCACCATTTGAACTATTGACACAAAGTAGAACGAATATCTTTTATGGAATGGTTAAACAAACAGGAAATACAACATTTGACAGTTTATTAAAAATAGCACAAAAGGTGAGTTAATTAAAATTAAATCAGCACTTTCCGACATGTTATTATGGTTCAAAGAGAATTTCGTATGCTCCAAGAACTAGAGCAGTATTCTAACTTAAGTTTTGAGTCATTGATTTCCACATCTTTAATAAGCGGTGCACTGTATACTTATAAATATAATTTATTTGAATTATTAACATAATGTTTTTCGACCCTCTTTTTCTTAACGAAGTGTATCCACGATAATTGATTTCGAAATTTTTTCCATCATGTCCAGATTTAGCGTCGTAGATAGTACATTTACACATTTATGAATGTCGGAAATTTTTATTTAGTTGACTTTCTTTTTGAGAATTGGATGCATTTCACCATAACTGAATACTATAATAAGATATTAGTATTAGAGCGCAAGAGATTGTACGCCATGCATAAATATCAGTTTCTATAAATTAGACAATTATGTAAAGGAGCTAATTTGCTTTCTATTTAAAATTTTCATCAAGAGGCAGATCTTATTTTTGCAAATGGCGGCCAATGTCAAATCTGTTTTAACATTTGTGAACTAGACAGATGTAGAATACAAGTAAACAAGCGCGCAAGCCATCCTCAATCTCGAGGACGAAGTGGACGATTTTTCGACCAAAATCATAATGAGCGATGAGGCTCATTTCCACCTCAGCGGGTACATGAACAAGCAAAACTATCGCTTCTGGGGCACCGAAAATTCATGAGTGATGCACGAGTAGCCATTACACCCGCTCAAAGTGACTGCATGGTGCGCTGTTCACGCTGGAGGAGTCATCGGACCATTTTTTTTTCGAGGACGCCGCTGGTCAAACGACAACAGTGGACGGCGCGCTATAGGGCTATGTTAACCGAGTTTTTTCTGCCGCAATTGAACGAATTAGGACTGGAGGACATGTGGTTCCAACAGGACGGAGGAACGGCAAACACTGCGCGAGCCACAACCGATATTCTGAAGGCGGCGTTCCCGGGTCGCGTCATCTCTCCTTTTGGCGATTTGCACTGGCCCGTGGGGTTTTTTAAAGTCCCGTGTTTACGTGAACAAGCCCGAGAGCCTGGAAGCCCTCAGCGACAACATTCGACACGAGTGCGATAATCTGTCGCCCAAAGTTCTCGCCGAAGTGATGAAAAATGCCATAAAACGAGTTCGTATAGCAATCAATTGTGACGGCGCCCATTTGGCCGATATCATCTTCTCTACTTGACCTATAAAATTCTAAAGGTTCAGATAAACATAATCAAAAAACAGAATCGAAGTTTTTCATTTAGAAAAAAAATGATAGCCAAACACACGTTGACTACTAATCCAAAAAAACAGACCTGGGTTCAACTTCAGTTTCTGACTAAAATTTTAAAATAAAAATAAACATCTCGCATTTTTCTGATGTACATTAGTGTGTCTTTGTGTGTCAGTTGTTGTCGGAAGGTTTCAGTGGCGAAGGCATAGTCACTGGTCACTGAACAATACCGGCTTCAGCTGATAGCAATCCACAATCGCATCAGAACGCCCTCCTTCGTCGGTATTGTGTAGCACCGGCGAAGTAAAACAATAATAAAAATGGCTACTGAACCGAAGCTTCAGTACTGCTACGAGTATAAACAAAGAACGTGCGAAAGCAGAGCTGCAAAAATAATTAATAAGGCTTCACCTACTGTCGTTTCTCCTACTATCCCTTTCCTATAGTTCCAGCACAATGCTTCGGATGGGTAGGAGTCATCTCCTGAGTGCTGGTCCCAAAAAAACATCGGATGACTTCTTTTGGCCCACCTTGTATTTCACCTACACATGTTAATGAACACATCGGTTGCTAATTCTAACGAAGGCCCTCCTTATTGAATAGTTTCCTGCGTATAACAAATATTATACAAATAAATTTCTGGTTATTTATAATTACTATTTCCAAGTCCTCTTGCAGACATCGCGCGTGATAACAGCGTGCTAAACAATTTAAATCTATTTCTATATACTCGTAATTGTCTCAGTAAGATCCGACAGTTTAAGGTGCAGCTTCCATAATAGAGGTAGCACTTGTACTAAATGTCGAATTTTTTCCCGATGTTATTAATAGCAAGGGACCTCATGAAAACGTTTAAAAGTCTCACAAACGGTGCATTTGCAAATGAACTGCCAAAACTTTTATGAATATTCTTTTAGCAAACCTTTTAAGCTTGCCCAAAAATTTTGACTCGTACACTTACATTTTGAGACATAACTATTTCTACACCTCTTATATTTCGTAAATCTTCAAATATTTATAAATTATGTACAATTTTGAAATGCAGTTTTATTTTAAACAAACATTTATTTACCGTTTAACTACTGAAGTGCACATTTTTTTTTTCATTTACTCTCTTCCGTTGAACGCTGTCGATTTCATTATCACAGTATCTGCTCATATTCTTCTTATGGTTATCCGGTGCATTTTGGCAGCTGTGGGTGTCGTTGAAGAGTATATACATACGCTTGTGTAGTGGTAAAAATTACCACTCTTCAAGGGATACGGATTTTTTTCCTGGAAAATATTTTACCACCACGTCCGAATAAGCGTATATATTTAATGTAAAGAACCACCACTCGAAAATATTGTTATGGAATTATTTTGACCACGATTTATATCAATTTCCGGTTTCAAGCTATGCAAACAAACTCAACGATTTAGAGCGTTTATTCGCTTTTTACTAATCCTATGTCATGGGATGCAGCAAACGCATATGCGTATATTATGCAAATAAGAGTTTAATGAATGAAATAACTCCAAATAGATTGATCTCCATTTTTTCTTTATATAAAATTGTTGTTTCTTTTATTATTCATTTGTTTTAAGTTCCCTATTATCTATAAATAAATATTTTTTCTTTAGATAAGTAAATATGCACTGCTTTTTATGTTTAAGAATAGTGTCTATGAAATAAAGTACTTGGTTTGTTAAAATAAATATTTTTTTTTAATTGTATCATTTTATTTAATTAAATAATTGATCTCTTATTCTTTAAAAAACAAATAACTAAACGAATAATTTTTGTTGGTAAACATTTTTTAAAAAATTAAAGTGCTACAATTTACAGTACCTCAATAACTATGCCCAAATATTTCACTACAGTAGTTAAAGCTTAATTAGCATACATATAACAAATATAATAATTTTCATCATATTGTTTAAAAAAGTAAAAAGTTAGCAAAATACGTTTGGACAAAAGTATTCGTACATTGTATGTATACCTATTGTTACTTTAACTAAAACTATAATTTTGTGAGTCCTCCATTTACATCATTCACGGCCTGGAGTCTTCTGGGCATCGATCGGACTAAATTGTTTGTCTGATCAAGAGATATTTCTTTCCAGACTTCTTCTTAAGCAATTTTAAGTGGATCTTTGCTCCGGGCATTCTTGCAGCAACTTTACGTTTCTAAATGTCTCAACAGTGTTCAGAACAGGTGATTGAGGAGATGAATTTAGTTGGCTTGGTGCATAGTACTGCAACCACTCCCTAACATAACGAGCAGTATGTTTGGGATCGTTGTCCTGTTGGAATATCCCACGCTGGCCAAGACCCAACCCATCTACGAAAGACTTTAAATTACCTTCCAATATGTGTTTATTATGGTACTGGTCCATTACACCTTCTATGAACAAACGACCTACCCCACTGGATGATATTGTCCAGTACCATGACAATCCCTCCACCAATTCATCAGTGTTCGGATCAAATTGTTTACATCTAACGCTGTATTATTCTTGCGTCATACCTCTCCTCTGCCATCGTTTCCAAAAATGTTTACTTTAGTTTCATCAGTAAATAATACCGTTTGCCTAAATTCTTCATCTTTAACTATGTAAAGCTTGGCGAATTCGAAGCGCTGTTGTTGCTTCTTTTGGCTGATAAGTGGTTTCTTGCGTGGTACAATGCTTGCACATCCGCCGGAATGTAATATCCTCCCTATAGTTTTTGGATTAAAAATTGTTCCTGTTGTATTACCGACTCTTGGATTTTTTGCCACTTCTCTTAAAACCATACTCACTTCGCGTCTAGAAACTTTTTTTGGCCGTCTCGTCCGTGGCGCATTTTCAACTTAACTTGAGTATTTTTAATACATTGAACTGTTGAATATTGTAGTTTTATTGAATTACTAATACTACGGAGGGATTTTCCTTTTTTATGTTCTTCAATTATAAAATTTTTGATATCCAAGCTTAACTCTTTCAGCTTTCCGATTCTTGACCTTCTGATTGCTCAAAAATTTAGCAACGTACAAATAATTGTACAAAGTATTGAAGTATGAACACTTTTGTCCCATCGGATTTTACTTAATTAAATTTCTTTAAACAATGTGTTGAAAATTAATATTTCTCTTATATGCTGATTAAATAAAAATGTATTTAAAATAAAATTGCAAAAAAAATTAATCTAACAAAATTTTGTAGTAGTACCATATCATAGACAACAATTTCTTAAAATAATCTGAGCCATTAAGGCATTTTTAAAAGCGAATTACACTTTTTAGACACAATGTTTAATTTTTCATATTTAATTTAATTTATTTTTGCTTGACATTTCTAACCCACTGACACTAACTGTTGAAAGTTATGCAAGAATTTAAAGTGGGGCTTCTCGCGTATATGAATATATTTATGCTCAATTACGCATGTGGCAATTTTAGGCGTTTTCATGAAGACCCTTAATATCGTATTCACTTATTTGCAATAATGACTAATTAAAAATTTTTTTTTTTATATATTTTAGGCTCATGAGGACAATTTAAAGGCAAGAAAAGAGTCTTGACAATTCGTTACGGTGCCTAAAGTGTTTAAAGATTATATATTAAAAATTTTAGAACCAATAACAAATCACCCAGCAAATGCGAAAATACAAAAAACATTATTTTTTGATAATACAATATCGACAACAACATCGTCTATAACAACAATATCGAAACCCAAATTTTTAGGTTAACGTTTTTTTAATGTAGAGAGAATAAAATAATTTGAAAAAAATATGTTCTCCCTCAAAAACATTTAATATAGCATTAACCAAACCATATCATTTACTGCATAAATTGCAGCTTAGTTACTTAGTCTTTACACATGCCACTAACAGTTCGAAAAACTCAACACACTCACACTTTTTTACTAATTCATAAAAATTTTTCGAACTGGCAGATTTAGTGGCGAGTAGTGGCATGCCACTACACAACAAAAAAAGACATGCAAAAAATGAGTTCAAGCATGGGTTCAATTGCAAATGGGCGGGTTCAATTTATCTGAAGAACAGATGATTTCAACATAAGAGTATCATTGGCGAACATGTGTTCATATTTAACAAAACCACTAGTCATTCAATTGAGTGCTTAGAAGCCATAAATGTTACGTGATTTGCTTCCGTTTTAGCAGCGGTTAATGAATTCCTGGAACACATTTAAAAATATATTTAAATTTTATTTACAATTGCATAGTAGTTCATATTAATTAATCGGCAGATTTGAATGTATTTTCCATGTGTTCAAAAGTGATAAATTTGTTAACATTAACGATGGCACTAAAAATTTATTCAGATAAAGAAGTTCTGAAGAAGTCATGAAAATACTAGTTCATAGAGAACGCATTCACTTTTTTTCCTGGGTAGATATCAAAATAAATAACAAAACGATTTTGAAAATTCAATAAAAATTTTCTTGCTATAAAATTTAAATTAAAAATAAGTTTTTTATATGTATTATTATGATTTCTTTCTTGAAATCCGCACAATATTATTAAAATAATATTAATAATGAAAAAATTTAAAATGAAACAAAGTTGAGCAACGAAAGTATTGTAAAATTAATAAATTTGTACTTTTGTGAGATATAAACAGTAAATCTGACAGGCGTAATGGTTTAAAGAACAATGCTTATGAATCGATAGCAAAATATATTCCATTAGTTTTTTTTTTAATTTCAGAAGTGAAAAATTTTTTTGAAGTTCACACGTCGACAACATTATTACAATGAAGTGGCAGTGAAATGTCGTCAGCTTATTATTGGTTTGACGCACCGACCATTTTTAAAAAAATTGAGTCAAGTAAGCGGTATATATATTTTAGATACCTTCTTTCTGATTCCAAAATCCGTTTTACGAAATTGTGTAGGATTTATATTGAAGAGTTACTTAATCAAACCAAAGTCTGTACATAAATATATATACGAGGTATGTTCAAAAGAAAAGGTGAATTCTGAATTTTTTTTTTAAGTATTTATACATTCTTCAATATCCATTTTGTCCCCTTCATAGTAATCCCCCTCAGATATAATGCACGTATGCCAGCGCGTCTTCCAATCCTCGAACCACATCTGGAATGCAATTGTCGGTATGGCAATCAGCTCGTTCTTCGATTTTGACTTTAGCTCATCAATTGTGGCATTAAGGGTGGCGATGGCTGAAGTAGTCTGCACGTTGACTACAAAACTAAAAATTTCCTGGGTTCAACTCCAGTTTCAGACTGATAAACACTTCTCGCATTTTTTCTGATGTGGTTTTGTGTGGCTTTGTGTCAGTTGTTGTCGGAAAGTTTCAGTGGCGAAGTGTAACCAAATGTATATAAGTATGTGGGTTTATGTATGTCGATATATGTATATGTAGTTATGTGGATATGTATATATTTTTAGGATTATATGTATGTATATGCATATGTATATGTATGCATACATAAGTGTTTTTATATGAAAATATTAGTATGTGTATAGACTCGTACATATACTTGAATATAATACATTCATATATAATCTTTGTTCATATTATTTTTTCAATGTTTTCATTCATTGCGAACTTTCGTCATTGGAAATAAAACACATTTTCGCACACCGCCAGCCCCGAAATTCGTCGTACGTGATGAACTCTGCGATAGATTTGTTTACATTTCATACGCCAACGAACGACATACAAATTAGTACAGAGTAACCGCTTTTCATTTTAGTTCGCAAATATACATATTAGAAAATAAATTTAATTTTTATTTCTTATTTATGTTTTGTTACATGGTTTACCTGGTCTATACGTACATTCCATTAGGTGCTAATACCAAAATTTTCAGTAGGCCAAAATGTTGAAAAAAGCTAAGAAATTTCATATTAATTTTCATATGTGGAAATGTGTTTTATTTCCGATGACGAAAGTTAACAACGAAACATTCGTTGTTCGTCGCAATTGTATTCCGAGCAATTGACTTTTACTGACGAATTCATTGTGCTATGCGAAATTTGTCGTTTGTCCCAATTTAATTCGCAGCAAGTATCATTGTTTTGACAAGGCAGCCTATGCTTGGATGTGCGTACAAATATTTACAGAATAGAGATTGCAATTAAGATTTTATTTGTGTTCTTGGAGATAACTGCCCAAATTAAATCATTCTGTATGAAAACAATCAAATGAAATTTAAGTGGAAATGTTTTGAAATTTTGTTTGATATCGTGTATACTCGTATACACTATAATTCCAAACGAAAGAAAATGCTTCCGAATTTCTATGTTACCAATATACAAAATCAAAATATTGTTTTTCTTTCGAATAGCAGACCCCAGTTTTGTTTAACAAACTTTTAAATACTAAATGCATAATCTGACCCCGTCCGGATTATGAAAGCTTGGCTGCAGAACCTTATAATATATATAAAATATTTACGGAAGAGAAACCAAAGTAATAGAAAATTATCCTCTTTTAAATCGCGGACATTGTTCGTAAAAGATGCTTGATATGTAACCCAAAATATATCTCTCGGAAAACAAATTTATAATAAACTTCAATACAGTACTTCAAAGTTATCATAGGATATCTACAGACCTCCATGTTTGGTGTTATTTTATTAGCAGGAAATAATCGAAAGGATCTCCATGTATTTGGTTTGCAATTGCTCTTGCTTCTTTTTAAGAGAAGTGACACTCAGACCATTAAGATGCATACCAACAATGATGAAATTGTGCGATAACTTCTTTAGGGAAAGGTATAGTGTAGAGAAGGTCGTCAAGTGAGAGAGTAGTGCATAATGCGTACACAACTCATTTGTTGCAGGTTTTGTTAAGGCCGAGGAACATAGAATCTGTCATACGTTATACGCCAGAATTGCTTTAGAGCCTATTAAAGTTAAATTAATAAAATGGAGAACAAACTTATTGAAGCTGTTGAAATGTTTCCATGTCAATGAAAACACAGCTACTTTCGTATCCGTCAACAAAATACTTTTTGTGTCAACCTCATCCATCGTCACGTTTGGTTAAGTTATGTTCAGAAGGGTAGAAACCTCTACTCGGAGACCCATAGAGTTCATTGTGAATTCCTTCGTAGAAAAGACGAAATATAGCCTGACTCGCTTCCAGCCAGGACAATAACAGATAATGTGTTCAACGATGTCCTCGTGATCGTCGCACAACCTGCAAAATCGGAGCACACATTTTTCCAATCAAAGCTCCTGTCAGAACCCTAAGTCATCCACTCATTCCCAATGACCGTGTGATCTTTACACCGTCCAGTCCAGGCCTCGAGACTCTGCAATCTTACCGACTACTTATCTCATCCACAGTCACCTCCTGAGACACCAATTCCGTAGCACTCAATATCGCATGGAAAACAATGCACTTGTCCGAAAGCCCTCTCAAATAGTTTATCAGTGTGACCCCACAGGCTCTTATCTGGAATAACAATTTGAGGCAGGCGTGATGTGGACTCGCCCACCGATACACATTCCCGAAGATTTCCGTGTGACCCATAGCCTTCCGCTTCACCAATCGTAGCTCCATAAGCCTAAGCCGCCCTCTCCACAACGTAAAACCTTATGGACAGTAAGTGGGAAGCATATCTGCACTTTGCAAATGCTGGCCATAAACAAACCGCCTTGTAATTCAAATTTACCACCCTCGATCGTAGGCCCCAATTCCTGCCTATAGACCTAAATAAGAATAATGAACCAAGGGACCGGTTAAATGTGTTCGTACAATGCGTGTCCTCTCAAGAAAAAATCAAAAATTGTTATCAGTAAAAATAAATAATGAATAAAAAACAAAAATTTAATAATTCATCAATGTGTGTGTAGCAATAACTCACAACTTTTTATGACCACTACATACGTACATATATATTATTTTAATAAGTAGTTTCCTATCGTAGTTTCTTGAGTGTTAGTCTTGGCAGAAATATCTTCAAAATGTTATTTGAGCGTTGAAAGTGCTATAAGATTATGAATTCTAGTCAAAGCATCTTTATATTTTAAGAAGTTGCTTCTCAAATCTTGAAATCCATCAGGTGCAATATCGTCGGCTGTCATCACAAATTTTCTGAACTGCAAAAATTTGTTCGGGATTTTGAACATGTAAATAGAAAAGACATCTCTCAACTCATCGATATTATAAAAATCGTTTAAAATTTGAACACTAACTTTTAACCGAATTTTGGCAAGAAGGTTTTTCAAAATCAATATTTTTTAGTGCGTAGCATTCCAGGCAGCGTATATACATAAGTGTCCGTACAACATTAGTTTTTTATGCTGAAGAGTGTGTCCACGTCTGCTTATAAGAGTGCCCGTTCAAAGGAGAGTGATAACAATATTTTTCCTATTGAAGATTGTCGGGACTAAGCAAAAATGCCCGTCTAAGGGAGGTGTCCGTTATGGGGAATTGCATTTAAGTCACATTATTTGACTGTATTACCCGGTTATAAATACATACACATCGCACATAAAGTAATAAAAAATATGTTGTTCTAACTATTTAATTTTAATTAGCTTACTCTTAAAAAAAATTGTTAATTTATTAAATTGTGTATGAAAAATTTTTACATAAACTTTTCATTTGTCAAAAATAATTTGTTTGGATGCATCAGTAAATATTGTGTTCGAGACATACGAGTATATATACATACATAAATTTACCAGCAAAAAATGAACTTCCAAAGAAGTAAAGAAGATTTAATATTGTGATACGGAAGTAGTACAAATGTAGATTATTTCCAATGAATTTGATATATGCTCCCCCTCCGGTGAATCGAAAGCAGTGTTCAATAAGTCAAAAATTTGATTCTGCTGAAGCTCTCTTTAGTGAGTTTCATTGCTGCCGTAAAGGTATGGATAGAGTAGAATTAATTTTATAAAATTTTAATTAAATTTAGTTCAGAGGCCCACAACTAGGAATCTACCCGAACATTTTTTCTTATTTTGGGTTCTTTTTTTAATTCGATTTAAGCTAAAACTTTAACTCTTCTTTAAAATATATTGATTATTATTCCTTTCTCACAGTTCAAGATATTCACATTTGGATCTTTAGAATCTATGAATATGTCATTCTCTAAGAATGACTTTAATTTTTTTGCTGGTTATACGAATGTGATTCTGTGTTCTAGTGTATTATCGTTTCATTTTTGTAACTTTGCAATATTCAATATGTATGTATGTATATCCATTTATATATATATGTATATATACATATAAGTATATTGTCTGTAAAAATGTTTTTCAAGGAATACATAAAACGTAGATATTATTAATTCGAAAGAGAAATAATCCATAACATCGTTCCTTTTAAACGGTACCAGCAATTCTATTAGTAAAAGTTGATTTAAATTTTTCTGATATCTTTTACATCTAAAGTCAAATGTAAATGTAAATAATTTTATAATACATAGCATACGCAATATATATGTATATAAATATGTAAACAGAGAGTTAAATAAAAATTCAATATATATGTAAATGTATACAGAACTATTAAAACTGAAAACTTCCTGTACAACTGTAAAATATAATTGAAAAAAAGACATTTTATAAAACCAATTATTTATAACTTTAACTTAGAACTTATTTATAATTTTAACAGAAAATGTTTATAATTTTTATTAAAAGAAAAAATTACAAAAAAATTATTTCTATGTGAGACAAAACATTTTTTATAAGACAATAAATATTACGAGTTAAAACAACTTAGAAATAAATATGAGAAATATACTATAATATTCAGATATTTGATTTTTACACAAGATAAATTTTATATTTTGCAATAAAGACTTGTAAATTTTTGATAATCCTTAAAGGATTTAAGTATTAAAATAAGAAGAGAGATGAATATAAATAATTAAATATTCTATTCCCCTTATGGTGTTTGGCGTATTCGTCTCGAAAACGCAGCGTATTTAAAAAATTGCATCGTAGTTGGCGATAACGCTAATATCAGCCGTGTTACAGATCCCGTTCGGAATTGTTTGGAATCCGTAGTTGACATTTCGATCGAATTCATTTTTGGTGCTTCAGATTCCGATAAATTGTTAAAATTTTAAAAAAAAAATGTAAATAAATTAAAAAATTATTTAAAAAAAAACTGTGAATTAATAAATGATTCAATGTTCCTTAATGAAAAAAATTGTGTTTAAATAGTTTTCTACACTTTAGTATAGTAAAAATTACAATTCCGTTCATGCAATTGAAAGTGATTTCATCAAGAAAATTTTTTTCGTTTTCTAAAGAACCAAAACACGGATTGAATTCCATTTCCGAACGGAATTGAACACATGCAACTACATATACTCCAGAAGTCGAAATACCTCTACGCCAAGTACGATAAGGGTGATTAATTGTTAAAGTAATATTTACATACATACATATACTTATTAGAATATGTTCCAGTGAAAACGACAATATTTTGCATTTGTTGATTTGTTTATTGTGATATTATGATTTTTAAACCGCCAGTGGTGACGCAAATTTGACTTTGATCAATGGTGAAACCGGTTTAACGCACCGGGATTTTTTAAAATACAGTATATTATTGGGCAATTTTTTGATGTAAGTGATGTCCATTTTCTGCTTCGCCCATAAGTGCTCTTTTTATCATATTTTCCATAACTTTTCGCAAAATTTTGGGTGTAATGGCCATGATTTCATTTCGAATATTTCATAATTAATTCCCCAAGTCTTCTTCACAAAATGCTGAAAAAAACAAAGATAAAATAATAATTAAAAAAGTTACAAATAATTCAAATCATATAGCTCATTCTGCGCCACCCTGTATAGACGTGCTCTTATTAGCATATTTTGGAAAACTTTTCGCAAAATTTTGGGTGTAATGGCCATGATTTCCTTTCGAATGCTTCATGATTAATTCCCCAAGTCTTCTTCACAAAATGCTGAAAAAAAACAAAGCAAAAATAATAATTAAAAAATTCAAACCATATAGCTCCTTTTGTGCCACCCTGTACTAGCTGATGTTTTTTTCATTTATGCTCGCTGACAATGAAACAAAAATATTAAATCAATTTAAGTACTTTTATTTCAATATTAAAATTCACAAAACTTGTTAATTAGAGCATTAAAAATAACAATGATTTTAGTAATACATTTTTGAAAATGAAGACAAAAATAAAAAATCACATATTCATACTCGTACATACGTTTTTTTTTAGTGTTTCAACATTCGGAACTTTTACAAAATAAACAAAAATTGGTATCGTTCCAAATAATGTTCCATAATGTAATTAAACCACGTGACATCGCTACGTCCGGAGATTATTTTTTTATTTTTAAGTTTCCGACATAAAATGTAAAAATTTTATGCAAATACATGTGTTTAACAGTTTTTATTATTAACAAAAAGTGATAAGCTATATAATTTGCGTAATTTTATTGCAATCGGTATTTTGTTTAAACAAATATACATATATTATGTGTGCTTAAACAGAGCGAGTGACATTTTGACATTTTATGTCGCAAAGCATAAACACACTAACGCCTGTAAAAGTTTTAATGCTGCCACCTTAGTAACTGCAACATGACGTGTTCAAAACACAAATATTGTTGACAAATATGGGAAGAGTACTTAATTGTTCTGTTTGTTTTTCATCCACTCATAGCACTTTATGTATATGTAAAATCTCCGACAGACTTAAGCGTGCTTTAGACCATAAGATTTGTCGTACGTAAAATGAGCGAGAAAATAAAATGAAATTGCATCCGTATTTCAAAAAAAGAGAGTAAAAACGAATGGTTGTTTTCTGGCTTTTACACCGTTGGTATGGATAAAATCAAGTAAGATGAAAACATTCTCATTTAATTTAACTACATCTGTTTGCTTGTTTTCCCAGGGATGGAGTTCTTGTGCAAATGAATTTTTTTTTTAATAACCTTGAAAAATATTTTTATAACTTTGGAATATGTTATTTTCGTGGTCATAATTTTTAGTGTACTTTTAAAAAATATACGTATATTTTTATAAAATTGTGCTCTCGTGGTCTAAAATGTACATTTCGATTTTATAATTGGTACAAATTTATGAAACCCATTTTCGCTCCCTGCCTTTCTCACATTTGTTTACATAAAAATGATTCCTGATATAATGGTGTGTGTTGGTTTTTGAAGAATTTTAAAAAATCAAGAGAGCCATACGACTGTCAAATTTTCATCCGTATTTTCTCTCAAAATCTTATAGTTTCATTACATATTACGTTTAGACGATCCGACTTGTGCTCTTCTACACAAAAATTTGACATGTCGTACGACAGATCTTATGGTCTAAAGCACCCTTTAGTTTCATTGTTCGTAGCAAGTTCAACTGCGTACATACATATATGTATATACATACATATGTACATATCTAACACAAAAACAAAAAAATAAACTATGTAAGTAAAAGAAGCGAATAATTAAGAATTAATCCTGGATTATTTTAGTTAAATACACGGTGACACACGGTCTTCCGCAACGGATTAGTAAAAAAATACACTACGTTTGCTGACTAAAGGGTGCTTTACATTGTCCCACAAGTCGTACGACATGTCAAATTTTTGTGTAGAAAAACACAAGTCGGATCGTCTAAGTCCCCGTCCATACTGTGAAGCATATGCTGCAAAACTTTTGAGTTTGTTGATGAGAAGGGGAAGAGGAGTGGAAGTATGTACGGTGTTTCATGTACATGCAGTTTTTGTTGAATTTCTTATTTGCATCTTTTGAGATGAGGTGTATTTGACGTTTCATTTTATTTCTTTTTGTTTCGTATACTGTTAACTTCTATCATAATAATAGCTACCCTGTTTTATTGTTAATTTTTTGTGATATATAATCAAAAATTTAAAAAAAAAAATATAAAATTATATAAAAATTATTATATAATTTTTCTTCTTAGCGTCCATTTTACTTCAAATTATACCTCATATTATATTATATATTTATTTATTTATTTATATTATATCATTATATTCACACCTTCTATCACAGTTTAGTTATTTTATATTTACATTCGGTGTTGAGAAATGTCAAAAAAAATTAAAAAGAGAAGATAGAAGGGAGGAATAAAAAATACTAAACATGAAGCAAAAGATTCATGTATGGACACTGCTGCACTTTCAAAAGAGAATTCAAAAAACTTTTGCAGCATATGCTTCACAATATGGACGGGGACTAAACGTAATATGTAATGAAACCATAAGATTTTGAGAGAAAATACGGATGAAAATTTGACAGTCGTATGGCTCTCTTCATTTTTTTAAATTTTTCAAAAACCATCACACACCATTAGATCAGGAATGCATTTTTATGTAACCAAATGTGAGAACGCCAAGGAGGGAAAACTGGTTTCATAAATTTATACCAATTATAAAATCAAAATGTACATTTTAGACCACGACAGCACAATTTTATAAAAATATACGTATATTTTCGAAAAGTACACTAAAAATTTTGACCACGAAAATAACATATTCGAAAGTTATAAAAATATTTAAAAAAAATTCATTTGCACAAGAACTCCATCCCTGGGGAACACAAGCAAACAGCTGTTTTCATCTTACTTGATTTTATCCATACCAATGCACAGTGTGACTTTTTCCACTTTTAGCTGGCCAAAATTAATAACTCTGGTGTTAAAAGAGATATCGGAATAAAATTTGGTACATATAGTCCCAAAACATAAGAGGTGATGTATAGGAAAAATGGGCGGGATCCGCCCACTTTTGCTTGAAAATTTTTTTTTTTTTTTTAATTTTTTTAAATTGAAATAAATTTTCAAACAATTTATGTTTCTCTTTAAGAATTGTGTTTGAAATTTTCTCTCACGATACAACTTAACAACGATACGACCAGCTTGTGAATTGGGCAATGATAAAAAATATATACAACGTTCAAAATACATTAAAAATTAAGCAAAAAACTAACTGAAAAAAATAATTTGTAATCCACTTTTTTAAATTATATCAAATATTATTTATAATATATTAAAATAAGTTAAAAAAAAATAAATAAAATTAATCCATTATATCCGGGTCAAGGCCTTCTTCCGTTCATGGCTCCAACAGCAAGGATTGCATCTCGGGATTTAATGTTTTTCTTCTTATTGTCGGAAGTTTTCTCAAACTACATATATAGGGGTCTTATGAAATTAGCAGCCTGTGTAAAAGATCCGTATTCGTGTCTATTCTGGAAGTTTTCCTTGTGTAGAATTCACGATAGTTTCTAGCAGGACGCAGCCCATTTTTCATCGAAACGGGAACACAAGGTATTTACAAAACTGTTTAGTTTTGGGTAGTCAACATCCTTTCCAATCCGATTTGTTATATAATTTAGAAGTGCGCATTTTCCGACATTATTTTTATTTTCTAACCAAACCTCAAAAAGTGCACTTCGTGGAATCGCCATTATTATCTGTCCAAAAAACCGAAAGTAGCAGGTTGTAGCAGCCAGTTTTTTTTTATTTTGAAACTAAGTACCTCGATTGTTATTCTCAGAAAGTAACTCAGTCGCACTTTGCCGGACAATTTTTATGCACTCTTTTAAATTGTTTGCGTATTATTTTTACTCTCCACTTTTTAGAGATTTTTTCTTTAACTTATTTTTTTATCAATTATATATCATATTGTATTAAAACTAACCAATATTATTTAAAACACAGTTAGTATCAAGAATTTATAATTATATGATATATTATTTCCACACAAAAAATTTTACAACAGCAACAATTTCACTAAAATTGCAAATCTGCAAAACATATTATTTAAAATTTTGTTATACTGAACTTTTGACAACCGTTATATTCATTGTTATTGTTTTTGTTGTTTTTGTCAACACATTTTGAAATCAGACATACTCTTGCCTACCACGTACCAAAAAATCATCAAGATCAGCGAACTTAACTTTTGCGAATTTTGGCCACCTAAAAGTGAAGAAAGTCACACTGTGCAATGGTGTAAAAGCCAGAAAACAACCATTAGATTTTCACTCTCTTTTTTTGAAATACGGATGTAATTTCATTTTATTTTCTCGCTCATTTTACGTACAACAAATCTTATGGTCTAAAGCACCCTTAAGCAGTTTTGACATGAACTAAGGGTGGAGAACGTGTAATTCGCCAGCTACGAGAAATTGCAACAAAAAACAATAACTAAGAATAATGTTGTTGGAATTTTTTAAGACACCATTGGCGGGCTACATTTTACTAAATTTTAAACCAATAACCAAATAAAGTTAAGTTAAACAATAAAATAAAATTGTGTTATTACATTTTTTGTTGTTGTGTATGTGTTGTGTAGTAAATATCATTCCAGTATTATTGTTGTTAATAGCAGTGAATGGTCTCTTGCAGGTGCCTCTTACACACAACTTGTAACAAATTACCTACATGTGTAAAAATATATAGATATAAAAATTATGTGTTGCGAATAGTAATTTTTTATACATATGTCTCCTTTTTTTATATTAAGCGTTAAATATTGTTTATACCTACTTTATACACATTACATTTTTAAGTAAGACGTCTCAAATATTTATAGCATATTAATAAGATTTAGTATAAGATTTCGTGCTACACAGTGGAGTTCGGTTATAACGAAACCCCGATATAGGCAAGATTCGTTATAAACGGAGTAAATAATTTTTTTATTGGTAGTCTTAACAATATTTTCTAAAATTCAGACCTGTTCTGCAAACCACTTTTTGTCAAAGTGATTTGAAATCACGGAAATGGTGTTCTGCACACAAAAATTTTAAAAATCTCGTGGTTTGTAATCGTCAGCTAAATGACTGGCGATTTGAAATCACTTGCCTGTTTTTTCTATGTATTTCGTTTAGAATTTAATAAAAATGCTATAATATATTTCATGTGATTTGTTTTCTATTTATTATTGTTAAAAAAAGGGGATTGCTACATATAAAAACTTAAATATGAGCAAATTTGTAAGAGCCAAAGTAACACAGTCTTTAGAAGTCATGTAAATATATAGACATTTTACCATCATGTTCTTTATTTAAGACAAATTTTATATATTGTTGTATAAAAAATCTATATGGTCAATAATTAAATAATTTTTGTTCAAATTTATAAATAATTAAATGCAAAATTTAAGCAAATTTCGTTAATGAAAACACTGGCAACTTCGCAATTTTACATACATACATATGTAGGTATTTTGTTTTGCTAATAAAAAATTTATGGTTTGTAAAGCTTCACGCTCTTTTTTTAAATGATGTGTTCTTAAAGCAATTATTGACAATAAACTACCTACTGACATTTTTATATTCTTTATTTCATCTAATATTTTAATTCACAATGCAAAAATATAATTAAATATAAAACATCAGCTGTTTTCTCGAGTTTTCGAAAAATTAAAACCATGCCGAAAAATGTAAAATCGCGTCATTTACAGAACAGCTTCAAATCGTCGGCGTGGTTTCAAAACGGTTCGTGATTTCAAATTACGTGGTTTGCATATCAGGCCTGATTGTTTGGAATTTCATATATTTTCTCTTTTTTTTTTCTTTGGCATTTTTAGTTGCTGAGAGTTTAAATTTATTAATTATTTTTTAACTAAGAGAACAATTGATAGTATTACCAAATTGTGATAAATAATTTGAAGTTTCAAAAATTGCAATTCTTTTTGTTCGTTTTAACCGTATAAATTTCCATGCATTTTTGTTAAAGAAACATTTTGTTATAAACGAAATTCCGAAAAACCGAACTCCACTGTATTTTAAAGTTTATTTTTAAATGAAATTCAAGCAAAACATTTCAAAATTTTTTTTGTTGTTCGCCAATTGAAGTGGATTGAGAAACCTATTCATAATGTATACTTAGTATGTACTACATATTTATGTATGTGGAAAATCAAATACTAGAATAACGACAAGTACTCGATTATGGATTATGGTCCAATTTTAGTTAAGTTGTTAGTAGCTAAAAACTAAATACAGCGTTCAACTGCATCATGAAATTCTTTGTAGTCGCTTTTATTTCCGTACTGAAAAACTCCAAAAATGAACCCAACTCTAGCTTGGTTTGTGTTAATTGAATAAACAACTAACTACCATATTTATAAAAAAAAATTGGGATTTATACAAGGTATGTGTATTGATTGAATTTTGTATGAAAATTTGTATATTAAACCTTCTATAGCTAAAGAAAAATTTAACGAATACCGCAGTAAATTTTTATTCAAAGAATAAAAAATACCAAACGAGATAATTTTCAAGTTAACAATACACTACCACTGAATAAACAATCAAAACTATGAATGTACATATTTATTTTACAAAATAAAATTATAAAACTAACATGAACTAATTTAAAATACATCAAAAGAAAGTGAAAAATGAATTTCACATTAATGATAATGATACTTAACATAAATTGTTGATTGTATGTTGTAAATATGTACGTATGTATGTACGGATGTACATAACTCACTACAATATTAAAAACAATTTACAAAAGGATTTTTCACATATAAGAAACCAGATACAAAACTAAATATTTGACAAATAGACAATAAAACTAAGGTGTTCAATATTGCATTTGGTTATATTATTTTTATAAAATTAAAGAAGCCCAAGCAGCAATCAAGCAAAAGCCACCGCACGTGGCTACTTGTTTAAAGGTTTTATCGCCAGTTAAAGCGCGGTAATACATGGGGCCACAGAACAATAAACAACCAGCTGCCATTAATGAACCAGTCTGCAAAAAAGAAAAATTTTAAAAACATATGTATTAGAATGTATATGTATGTCTATATTTGAAATTATTTATTAACAAAAAAATTGAGCTTCTATTTAAAAAGAAAAAACATTTTACCTAACAAATTCTAAATCTGTAAACTTAAAAAAGACAAATGAAAAACAACAAAATAATCTTCCTTTACAATACAATGTAGTTTAAAAATGTACATATAAGGTATAAAAACGAAACAAAATATAAAACTAAATATGCATTTAATGTTGTAACCAAATTCTAAATTAAACGAAATTTATAAATGAAGTAACCAGTTGCTCTTGCTTTTCTCCTTTCCCCTTCAACAATAAATTTATTTTAATCCCTTCACATAAAGGAATAACTAAGAGAAAAATACTCTTATATACCTAGTGGTTGTTACTAGCAAATAAAAATATACAAAATTATAAAATTAATTATTTACTTATGTATGTAGCTATTTGTAAGAAGAGTGTATTTACTTTTACTCTTGAAAATACAATACTATATATTGCTTCAGAGAAATAAAAATTAAATAGAAAGTCAATTATAATGGTTAAAAAAAATATTCTTTATAATAAAAGTCGTTATGTAATAAGCAATCCCTTGGTATTGTAAGGAGTAGCAGCAAGTAGTGGTAGTGAATGAAATGAAATATACTTTATTTTAAAATTAAAATAATTATGTAGTTGTAAAAAACCTAATAGTAAGGCAGATTTTTTTGTAAGGCTTTTTTAATGCTCTTAAGAAATAAAAATAAAACACTATTCATATCATACATACATACACAGAGCCTCGATTTGCGTCGTTAATGGGGACCGGCGAAATGCGACGCAAAACGGATCACTCCCAATATATACATGCAATGTACACATTCTTCATTTGTAATTACGACTTCACTTAAAAAATTCAAGCGTATGTAGCGACGTAAACCGGTATCACAACGACTCAAAGCGGTTTGATCAATATTTTAAAAAGCGACGCAATTCGGGACTCGTGTGCATATTTTATTTATGTTAATAGTAACTTTCAGATTTACTTTCAAAATAAGTGTTTATTAAAAAATAAAATTTGCGAAGAAAATTAATGCAGTGTTTTATTTAAGGTTCATAGCGTTATCTTAATATGAAAAGACCCTAATTAATATTTTTACTAAAGTTTAAGTTTTATAGTTGCGATTATTTTTAAGGCAGTTTTTTTTTGCTAAATTGTCTAAGCAATGGTCAGTCGGAGCATCAGTTTCTCTCATTTAAGCTTATTACAGCATTATATGTATGTCGAAATATTGAAAAAAAAACAACTTGATTTGAAGATAAATATGACTTAGGGACTTTCGATGTTACTGTTCGATCTGTGAAAATCAAAAACGTATCAAGTACATAATTGAAGTGACAGCAACATACAGCTGATATAAGGACTATAAAAAATATTTTAAATCTCTGACTGTAGTTTTAGCATTTTTAATTTTGCTAAATAATAGATGTGTTGCAAATGACTGTGGACAAATCTGTACTAATGAGAGTAAAAACGAAAATTACTCTGAATATGCCAAAGCTCTGCAAAATTAAATTCAATTTTATTTTAGTGATTTTAGACGCTTAAGATGCATAACATAAAAACAAAAATTTCCGTCATTAGCAACAGCCCTAAAAAGTCAATAAAAATAAACTGAAAAAATTAAAGCAACATAAATTAATTTAGAAAAACCTTCTTCCATTTTCTTTTGTAATAAATTTTTAAACAAATAAAACGCAAGGAAAAAGTTCGTACAACATTGTACATAAAATTAAAAAATTATTTGTTTTCTAATATGTATAACTCTACTCCTTTGGATTCTGATGAGGACAAATGAAATAATATTCAGGGGTGTCGGTTTTGCAAACCGATATTGGTTTCATTTGGTGTCATGAAAACGTGGCGGTTTTGTTATCTTCGAATGCAAATAAAACCGATATTCGAATCAGCTGTTTTATGGTTTTAATCCTTGGTTTACTACTTTTAATGCAATTTTTGTTTGTGAAAATACATATGCGAAACGAATTTATTGAAAATAAAAAATTGCTGTTTAAAATTAAATTTAATGCAATAAAAAATTTTTTATTTTTATGTTTTCCCCTATTAAGGGTGAAAACATGGAGATAAATACTTTTTTTTATAAATTTATCAACTAAAATTCACTTAGATTTTCGCAAAAAAATTAACTTGAAAAACAAAAACAAAATGAAAAATGTAGTTTTTAATTACTTTAAGTAAATAAATGTACAAAATATCTGATGGAATTAATAAAATTAAATGATTGCAAATGAAAACCGACAGCAGTCGGCTGCTTGGTTTATTTCCAATAAAAATCCGATAACATTGGTTTCTGTGACACCTAAAACCGACATTAGTTCTAGTTCGAACATCAAACCGATAACATTGGATTTCATGACACCAAAGTATTTTTTTGGTCGGTTTCAAATCCAATTCCGATGAGATTGGTTTCTATGACAGCCCTGAATAAATCAGCTAAAAGATTTGAATACAAATCTAACTGAATTGCAGTTGAAACAATATGATAAAGCTGAGCTATCTGTTCGTTTGGAATACGTTGAAGAATTGAAGAAAGATTTCGAAGAGGTCCAAGGTATTATAGAAAAGGCAGAAAAGAGCGACTTGCTCAGTAATAATCAAATCACGTACGTATCGATCTACTTCGACGCATAGGTTAAGTTAACGCGCCAAATAATCGCCATTCTTAAAGGTAGTGCTTGTCAAAGATCATCAACATTTCGTAACTTTTCAATCGCCGAATCATCTAATGAAACACAGCGTAAAAGAAAGTTTACTGAAATTCAGTTGACTAAATTTTGCGCTTCATATTCGGAATGGCCAAACTTATTTTCGTTATTTACGACCGTAATCAGTGACAATAGTGAGTTCAGTGTACTGGAAAAATTTCACTATTTACGTACTAACTTAGAAGAAACAGTTTTTGTTAAAATTGAATCATTAGAAAACTGGAGCTCATAAAAAATTTTGAAGAAGCGTTGAAATTGTTAAAAAAATCGTTTTGACAACAAACTATTGAATTTTTAAACAAACATAAAGGAAATATTTGCTCTAAGCTGCGTTGAAAATGGTTCAGCAGGCGTCGGATGGTTGAAAATTTTGAAAATTCTGCCGTAAGTAAACATATGTATAAAACAAATTGTTTCCAAAAAAGGTATTCAAAACAATATACAGTTCATGTTTCGGTAGCAATTTCACATACATTATAAAATTTTGTGATTCGAAAGAACACATATAACAAATTGTTCTAGGTTTACAAATGTATCGCCTTTTCTTCGTTTTACAAAAGCAAAAAGATGAAGTTGTGTTTAAATTGCTTAAAAAAGGGCTTAAAAAATGTACTTCAGGTTGTTGCCGCCGTTGTTTTAATAAACACCACACTATGTTGCACATCAACAGTACCCCCGTATATCAAGTCTGAACTTTATCATCAGTTCCAGCTACGTCACAAGCAGTGCTCATGTGCCAAGTGAAATGGAAACAACAAGAAAACATTAACAGCAAATACAGGTGTTTTGTATAATAATTTTTATATAATTTTATATTTTTTTTTTTAAATTTTTGATTATATTTCACAAAAAAATAACAATAAAACAGGGAAGCTATTATTATGATAGATGTTAACAGTATACCAAACGAAAAGAAATAAAATGAAACGTCAAATACACCTCATGTCAAAAGATGCAAATAAGAAATTCAACAAAAACTGCATGTACATGAAACAGCGTAGATACTTCCACCCCTCTTCCCCTTCTCATCAACAAACTCAAAAGTTTTGCAGCATATGCTTCACAGTATGGACGGGGACTAATGGAATTAAACTAAACATCTGGGACATCAGTGGCAAAGGTTGTACTGGCAAACAGACCAGCTGTTATTTTTAGTATTGTAAATATTATGGGTACCTATCTACTCGGTACTTTACACTAAGCAGGCAAATAATTCAATTAGTTTAGATAAATATTTGCAAATAAATTTAAATTAACACATAATTTATTAAATTACTTTTTTTACTTCTTTTGGGGTTTAATGCTGGCAGCAACATGACATTTTATTTTGGATAAAGCTTTTTATTACAATGAAAATGAAAATTTCTTAAATTTGTTTCCTTTTTTCCATTTTTCGGCGGCTGTTTATTATTTTATTTATTAAATTAATTAATAGGAGGCTTATACTTATTGAATATTCGCTTTAAATACTTTAGGAGCAGATTGCTATAAATTTGTGAATATGCTACAAAAAGTAATAGGGCAATTTTATTTTCAAAAACTGAAATATCTTACAAATTCATGTGTAAAAATCATTTATATTATTTTTCTATAAATGTAAACCCTTTTGAAAATATTTCATTTATGGTTAGAAAGACTTATTTTCTCTTATTGTGAAAAAGCAATCGAAGTCAAAATTTGGAACTTGTAAATTTACATCAAATTAGGTAAATTCGCAAAAGTTATTGGTGTACATATGAAATGAAACATAGTTCATAGTATGTACCTAAGTCCCAAAATTTAGTCAAACAAAACGCTCAAACTCCCATGAACTTCAGTTCGTATGAGGAATCAACACATTATGAAAGTCGTTTGGAAAATAAAACACAAAGTTGGAAATAAACATTTTTGCGACCTCATTCTGCCGTTATTTCCTTTGTTTGAAATAAAAATGCTATGTGTAGGCAGGCTGTTATAACGCATAAACTAATTAAAAATAGATATTTTATTCATTCATTTTATTCAAAAGTAGCTAATCACTCTTATCGTGTTTAGCGTATTTCGACTACGCCTAGTATTAGATTAAATAAAATTGCAAAACTTTTCATTATTCTATTTCAAGCCGTACTCGGAAAACGGCAGTCACGACAATGCTGAATATAAATGACCATAATCACAATATTTTTATAATAATATACATATATGTATAATTTGTCCAAAAAATATAGGGGCAGTTATTAAGTACTCATATATACCTATACATTACAACACTACTTTAACTTGCAAATTTTAGCAAGTAAAGCGTTCATTTACTTTTTCACATTTTTGAGAGTAATTTTGGAAAATTTCTTGTTACTCTCTCGTTGCTAATTATTACTAGTAAAGTAAATGAACAGAGCTAATGCTTTTCAATGCGCAACATCTGTCAAATTTGTGCATTGATTTTGATTTATGATTCTTTTGTGATTGGTATATGTTAATTTTTACATTTTTCTTGCCGTCAAAACTAAAAATACTTAAAAATTTTAATTTGTGGTAGAAATGGCGGAGGTATGGTAAAATTAACTTTTATTTTTTTTGTTTTAATTTGTAATTTTATGATTATTTATGATTTTTTGGATATATATATTGTACATAGTGAAAAAAGTGGAACCACGAAAGGAAAAAGAAATGAAGCTCAATTTGGGAGCAGATAATGCGGGACATAAAGGAAGTCGACAGCACTTTTCCATTTTCAAAAGATGAAACCACAAGATGTTTCATAAACATAATGCGCACATACTAGAGCATAAAAAAACGCAATAATATATCTGGTGAAGGCTCTACAAACTGAGAATTTTTCGAAATTTTGGATGACGTCTTCGGCAGTCTCTGCAATTCTTAATAGAAAATTTAAGTGATGGGCCATTGACTCCCGATAACCCTGCTTTGTTGAACGTAGATGCATCTCTTGATACTTCTACTCGGAGAAGTCTAATAAAACGAAAGCGATGCGATGGTCTAGATTTTTTGGGCAAGGAATCTGAAGCAGATGCCAATGTAATGTGTAGTGTAACCCACTGTACATTATTACATTTCATTACTTAGTATATACATATATATTTTTATTTATCACTTTATATACTAATAACTTCTTTTGCAATGCACTGGTAAACCGAATATTTTATACATTATACACTGTTCATGTATTTTGTTATTAGAGTATTTTATTAATTGCTTTATTATTAAGAGTTCCGTTGTTTTAGTTTATAAGAAGAAACATTTTCATAATAAAGATCAGCCTTCAAATCGGTTTTCTTCTTTTTTTGACTAGCATTCAACTGCTTTAATTTATATTAATCAGCCAGGGGCGTTATTTTTCGCCGTCTATTTTTTTTACACTTTAATTATTTTTACGTAATCCATTACGTGGTTATCCCTACCAGAGAAAATCATAACAAATGAAAAAACTTCTAGACATGGAGGCAGAAAAGCTAGCAGTGAAGAAAGAGAAATTAGTTGAATTAAAGCAGATTCGTACTTCATTCCAAAAAATTGTTGAAAATTCTTAGAAATCAGGTATGTTCTACTTTAAAGTAGAATTTATTTACAATTACTTAAACTTTAATATTTAATGAATTTTGCTTTCTTATTTCAGTCTGTTTTCTAAATTCAATTAAAATGGAATCACAACTGTTGGCGAAAATTTTAAACGTAAAAGCTTCTTTTTTGCAAATTTTGATTTCGTTACACTACATAAATATTTCACTTCCTTTTTTACTTATAATTAGTATTAAAAAATTAATTAATTGTTGATTTTCTGTTTTTATTTTATTGATTATTTTATTTTTACTTATAATTAGTATTAAAAAATTAATTAATTGTTGATTTTCTGTTTTTATTTTATTGACTGACTTTAACAAACCGTTAAATAACAATTATTTTGTTTTTATTTAAAATTTTTGATATATGTTACGAATTTTACAATTCAGATTCTCCCTACACTAGCGTCAGCTGGCCCTGCTAGCTACTCGCGGCTCGCTCTGGGGGTAGTTCTTAACCCTTTCACTAATGCAGGGGCGTAACATAAAAAAAAAGAATAAAAATTATTCTTACAACAAAATCACTACTCATAAAACAAAAGGAAAAACATTCACAACAGAGAGGTTGGTGTTAACCTCTGATTGCCCCTACCCTACCGTGGCCATAATCACTACAGAGAAAAATTTTATGGACCCCCAAACCCGTCTGCCTTACCTCATTCGACTACAACAATCTCATTCGAATTAAACACTACTCAGTCAGTTTCATCTTATTATAATTTAACATAATATTTATTAACTAAGATTCAACTTAACATTATAACAAATTTATTTATATTAAACAAACAAAACCAAACAATTGAGATAATTATTATTTTCTTTTCCTTCCTCTCAAACAAAAAAATTTTTATGCTACACAAAAAAAAATATATAACAAATAATTATGCCCGTTATAGCGGTCATTTACCAAAAAAAATTCGAAATCACACGCTTTGCACATACAATTATATCGTCTTTTTTTCTATAGGGTAGATGAGATATACTCTACCAAATCAATATCGGAATTATCAATTTTTTCCCGCCTAAAAGAGCTCTTTGAGGACGGACCTTAGTACTCTGTACTAGCAAATTTGTCTTACTTCGCGTCTACTTGCCCTATAGTGCGATATATTTATATTCACAGTCTCCCTTTTCTTATTTCTATTATCCCGGATCGAATTAATTTCCGTTTATCTTCTTTTTTTCTGGTAGCGCGATTGAATTATCTTATTTACTAAACACTCACGATACACACAATTCTTTCACGAACAGCACACTTAATTATAAAAATATATACAATAATATAAAAAAAATTCAATAAATTCCTTAGGTGAAGATGGGCATATTTTACGTTATTCAATTTATTCCATGAAAATTTTATCAGGATTCAGTACATGAACTCTCTGACCTCCAAGGATAATTTATTTAGGGGTGTCTGGCCTACCTTTAATTTGTTCGGTCCTACCACAAACTCCCACGGTCTGCTACTGCACCGGACACGTATCGGTTGTTGCTTCCACAGTAGACAAATTGTCGGCTTCCCAACGCAATCGACTCGGCCTTCCCCCAGATAACTTCTTGGCTCAAGGATGTGCTCGTCTTCTAGTATAAAGGGGTACCTCGCTTCAAACTACAATTTGGCCTCCGAGCGTACTGCACTATTTTCCCTTCCTTCTATCAGACTTTTATCGAGCTTTTTCCTATTCGTCCTTAGGTAAATTTTGCCCCTGGCTTCCGAGCGTACGGCACTATTTTATTGCCCTTGATCTTCTTCAAAAAAAACTACGTACAGTACCTTCGACTGTTTCGTTCAAAGACTTTCTTCCTTCCCTCTATTTCAAAAATATCTTCACAAATCACAACTGAGAAAAACATCCCGTTTTTTCCTTATTTCCCCTGGAAACAATATCTATAATTCCCGCTACTTCTATACATATATATTAGTCCATATATTAATATATATATATATACAGAAATACCTCTACGTTGCTAACTGTGTGTCCATTCACCTATATGTTATAAATTCCTTCCCGTTAATCCCTGTATTATATAAATTTTGCTACTCATACCTAATCCATACCCTCTGTCCCCCGGTAAATAGATATCCACATACCTCCACGATACCAGGGTAACAGCATTTCAGCAAGCACCGTATCCCATTCATACAAAACAATAATTGTCTCCTCTTTTGAAACAAACAGCTAATAATTTCATGATTACGCAAAAATCATAGCGTTGCCAATCACATGCCCTATTAAAATTAAACACATTCAACACACACACACAACCCTACATAATCATTCACAACTGACAGAGAAAAACGAGAAAAGAAATCGAACGCATAACATGTGGTGTGCATAATCGCAAATCACTCATTCCATCAACAGGTATGCAAAGGAGCAGGAAAGTTCAGGACATTCGATCAGGTTACGGTCTGTACAGTTCCATTTCACCATATCCCATTAAATCTTCTTCTCCTTTCCTTTTCCAGCAGTTCCACACAATCAGCAACTACGTGTAATATTCCCCCGCAACATTGTATATTAGGCAGATAACAGAGTTTCTAGTTCGTCTCTTTTTTGCTTTTGCCTTTCTTTGTCCTAATATAGCAGCTTCTTCTACTATTTGGGGTTCAGTGTGTGCTTCTGCTTCTATTTCATCAAATATGTTGCCTTCACTTTCAATAATTATATTGTGAATAATCATACATGCCATTGTTATTAATTTTGGCATACATATATAAACGTTGAACATCGATTCTAAATTTCTTTTTTAAAACGCCAAATGCCTGTTTCACAACAACTCGAGTGGTACTCAGAATCGTATTGTAACATTGGTGTTAGGAATCCGTTATCACGATATGGCACCATAAGGAACGATTCTAATGGATAGCCTGTAGTGCTTGTACGGTGAAATGAGAAAATTTTTTTATACACTGTAGTCATATATACTGTATTTAAATATATACAGGGTGGCTGATGAATATTGACATCAAGAAACTCAAATAAGTTTTTTTCAGTGTATGGAATTAATTTTTCTTTTATTCATGTCAAAGCTCATTCAATTTTATTAAGTATGCTTAATTAGTTTTAAAAATAATGAAATTTAAATGCCCCCGCGCTCGTTGATTCATGTGCGGCATCTTACCAAAAAGTTGTTCATTACTGCTTGGAGAGTTGAGACAGGAATAGCCGCAATTGTTTCTCGAATGGATTGCTTTAGTTCATTCAAATTTGTTGGTTTTGCTTTGTAGACTTCCTGTTTGCAATAACATGAAAAAGTCAGGTGCAGTAAGGTCAGGCGACCTGGGGGGCCAACGGAATGTGGAGTTTCTGGATATCAGCTTATTGGGAAATTTTCGTCGCAATTCTGTCATAACAGGCCGGGCTATGTGAGGAGTTGCACCATTTTGTTGAAACCACACAGAGTTGAAAAGAATTCTCATTCGGCGTAATTCTGGATAGAAAAACTCTCTCAACATGCTCAAGTAATGGTCTCCAGTAACTGTAACGGTGTGACCATTTTCTTCAAAGAAGTAGGGCCCGACAATGCAGCGTGCTGAAACTGCACACCACACTGTGACACGAAGTGGATGCAATTCCGTCTCATGGAGTATCTTTTGGTTGGAAGCACTCCATATTCGACAATTTTGTTTGTTTATGTTGTCGTTTCAATCGAAATGGGCTACGTCAGACATAAAAAGACAGTTCAATATGTTTTCGTCGTTTTCGTCCATTTGAAGCATCTCCTGGCAAAATTCCAAGCGAATCGGTAAGTCTGCTGCGTTCAGTTTGTTGACCATTTGAATTTTATATGGGAATAAGTCCAAATCATTGTGCAAAATTGACTGCAATGACTGTCTGCTTATACCCATTTGAGCAGATGAGGTTCTTGTCGAAACTCTTGGATTGTTTTGTATGGCAGCAGTTACAGCAGCGATTGTTTCCTCCGTCCGAACTGAAGGGTTTCGATGGTAAGGTCTTCTTTGGACTGTTCCATACTCGGCAAAATTTTTCACAAGTCTCATTATGGTCCATCTGCTCGGAGGATTGCCGCCAAACGTGCGCCTATACTCTCTTTGAACCGAAACTACGGACTGCATTGCGTGATAGCGGCGGACAATCCAAATTCTTTTTTCAGTGTCCCAGTTATCCATTTTTGTTAAATCTAAAAATCAATCTGCAAAATAAAAAAAAAATTAACCAGATTCATTAAATAGAAAAAAAGTTATTAAATTTCTTTTTGGTAGCGGCTTTCATCAGCTACCCTGTATGTATAAATTGAAAAACAAATGAATTTTTTTTGAATATAGATATTTTTTATTTTGTTGTCAAAAAGAAAAAATTTTGAAATTGAAGGAGAAACACGTATTAGAATTGTGAGAAAAATTTAAATAGTGAAGAATTTTAAAGGAATTGAATTGAATCTGCTGAGTAATGTGATGTTGGTTGATTTTATATAATTTCTATTTATGGAATTGAGATCTTTTGAATTTATGTGGACGGATAACAATTTTTTTGTATTTGGTTTTGGTCAAAGTTCGGGTATCTGTGTCTAATTGTTCCTGAAGATTAAATATATGAGTGGCGATACATTGTCAACTGTAATTATTAAGAAGTTGAACCAGAGATGCTGATAGAAGTCTTGCATGAAGGCATAAGTATATAATTGATGATTAATTGGTTGGAATAAGATTTATGGAAGATTTGAATATTATACATACGTACAAATTGCTCATTTTTTACAAATCTTTTAAATTTTATAATTAAATTTAAAACTTGAGGGAAGAAAAAGAGAATATTTTATAATACAAGAATTGAATAGTGATTGTATCATTGATGTGTTTTCAGACATCATTAAAAGTAAAACTTGTTGTTGTAATTTTGGTATTGATTTTACCACTGATTAAATAGATATTATTATTTGAAATTTTTTCTTTCTGATCAATCATAAAATAACTAAGCAAAAGAAACCACGGTCATCTGGCGCCTACTGACAACGCGGTGGTTATTATGAAATGTGAGTAATATCTTTTTGAATTTTTGATTAGAAATAAAAATAAATAAATAAATAATAATTTTATTTAGTTCTTATTATAAATAAATAATAATTTTTATTGATTGCATTTTTCTAAACTTTTACATAAATAAAAAGAATATAAGTATATTAAATATTCAGATTCATATGATACTTAATAATACAATTGTTTAATAAATATCACATGCAAAATAGTTAAAAATAATATATGTTAATATTTTCTAGTTTTTTATTTATTCTATTTATTTTATTTCTAATTTTTTATTCTTATATTGTTTTCAGTTCATTTGATGCATTTTTGTTAGTTTATTGTAAAAAAACATTATATTTTTGGATAAAAAAAGTGGAAAAAGTAAGAAATAGAACATTGTTATGATTTTGCGCTATGAACAACTGAAAATGGTAATTTATCAATATTTTCACGAAAAATTTGCACTTTCACAAGGCCTAAACTGCCTGAAGGAGCATTCCAATGCTTTTGCGATGTACTAGAGAGTTCTTAACTATTGTCTTGGCTACAATTTTTGTCTTAGTATTGGATCGAAAATCTCAATGGTTTGGCTGTTATAGATCAAACTATCAACAAAAAAAAACGTGACAAAAGTGTGATCAAGTCAAAATGGTGAAGCTCGATTTTCACCGTAGACGTATGGTCTAGTGGACTTTTTTGCTTAGTACAATCCCAAGAATCAGAAACGCGAAGCGCCCATTAACATTTCTTTCCTTCCATACTAATCGCCCCACCCTATCCTGCATACTTTCTATAGTTTTACAAAAGTTTGAAGTTTTGGAATTTTTCTTCTTGAATCTTGTTTAATTAATAATGCTTTACGTCGACAATTTTTTTGTTTAAAATATTTTTTATTAGAACACTGTTTGAATTTGTATTATAAGCTAATTCGAAAGCGGTTTTCAAAACAATTGCAGCGTTGATTTGCAGGCTGCATTTATGAAGTCAGCCTATACTTCATATTGGATAGTTATCGGAAGAGGCCGCTATGGCTCGGAATAAAACATTTTTTGCAAATATCGCGAAAGTGACGATTTCAAATGAGTTTGCAATTGCCCGATTAATACTATCGTTACAGTTTTTATGTTTGAAACGTAGACTCTTAATTTAATTAAATTTTGTATTTGTTTTCATAAACAAGAAAACTAATACTTCTTTGAGCGTCGTAAGAAATTTAAAGAGTCAGCTAAGATTTTGAAATTCTATAATGGAAGGTGGGTATATTATTACTAAAATTAGAACATATTGCTCCAACATCGCGTTGAAATTTCTAAAATTCACTACAAAAATTATGAACATTTCGCGGGCAGAGTTTGCAAAACTAAAGCATTTTTAAATCATTGTGAGTCTACTTTAATAAGGACGTTGGGCTTGGGCGGGGTCAATGGGCTGGAGCCCTGTTACGATGAATGGATTGCCGTGAAAAGTTTCTTGACCGTTTGATTGGGCGTAGAAGCGAACACAAGTGTCTACCAATATTTTGTGATTTAATATCTTTACACTTTATTTACAACAATCGGCTCACGACTACAAAGATGAAATTCGTGAAGTTATCAAAGACATATAGCCCCAAATGTGTGAATTGGTGATGGAAACTATCATAAAAAGAATATAATACTGCAATAGTACCGTTATCATTGTGGTACTTTAGTTTTAAAAGAGTAACCAAAATGGAAGAAAAGTCACATATCACACACATTGGAGAAAAAGTAACCAATTTTAATTAAAACAAACCAAAACGTCGAGAACATATTATACTAATTGTATATATTCTTACATTCTTTATTAGTATAAAATACACTTTGAATTGACATACATATGTATATAAATATATTTTCTTAACATAATACTTTCTTTCTAAATTAATTTGTTTTTTACAAAATACACAGAATTTCTTCTAAATACATTTACATATGTTACTTTCTTTCTTTACGTGATTTAGCAATCTATTATATAGCTGTTGTCCCTTGTAAAATATCGGGTGTTGCATTGCGGTTGCCCTTGTCCGCTGAATTCTAAAGTCCTCATTATTCCTCAGGTGATATGGTTCCGTTTCTCTAGTGTACATAATTTGCTCAATTATATATTGCGGTGCCTTTCCAACTTTAATTTTATTAATGAACTTTATGGTGTTCAGTTTCAGTCTCTGTGTTATATGCAGGCATTTGAGGGATTCAAGTATAAAATTAAGTGACGTGTATCTATTGCATTTTAATATGGCGCGCATTGCCTTATTCTGCAGTTTTTGCATTCTATTTGCTGATTTGTACATAATACAAAACCCAAGTATTCATACGCTCAACCTTCCCTATCTGTTCATTATTACTCCTAAAATTTATATTGCACTTCGCTCCCACCTCTATTATTTTAGTTTTATCACAGTTCAGTTTCAATTTATTCATTTTCAGCCATCTTTCCACATTTCTCATGTCCCTATGAAGTTCTTCATAGCACTGTTTATTCGTATCCCCTTCAGCAAATATGAATGTATTATTCACAATGTTTGGCATATCATTTATACAGCGTGGCCCAAAGTATTAATTTTTTTTTTATTTTAAATACAGGATATTAATGGAGAATATTTTTAATTTAATTATTAAAAATTACTTTTCCCAAGTGGTGTCCACTTTCCGCTTCGCATATTTGTGCTCTTTCCAAAACATCTTCCATAACCTTTCGCAAAACTTCAGGTGTTACGTTCTTGATTTCGTCGCGTATATTATTTTTTAATTGCTGTAGGTGTTAGGCTTATTTTTTTTTATCTGGAACCAGCACTCAGGAGATGACCCCTACACATGCGAAGCATTGTGCTGGAACTATAGGAAAGGTATAGTTAGAGAAATGACAGGTGAAGCTTAATTAATTATTTTACAACTCTGCTTTTTGCACGTTCTCTGTTTATAGCAGTGTTGAAGCTTCGGTGTAGTAGCCACTTTTATTATTATTTTCCTTCGCCGGTGGTACACAATACCGACGAAGGAGGGCGTTCTGATGTGATTGTGGATTACTATCAGCTGAAGCTGTTCAGTGACGAGTGACTATACCTTCGACACTAAAACCTCCGATAACAACGCACACAAAGCCACACTAATGCACATCAGAAAAAATCCGAGATGTTTTTTTTTATGATTTTAGTCTCAAACTGGGGTTGAACCCAGGTCTGTTTTGGTTTTGTAGTCAACGTGCAGACTGCCTGCTTCAGCCATCGCCACCCTCTTTAATATAGACTTTTCCTTTCAAATATCCCCAAGGGGCGGTTAAATCCGGTGAACACGGAGGCCAATTAAAATCACTTGTACGGGAAATAATTCGTTCACCAAAGATGTCGCGTAAAAGAGCCATTGTGTCCCTAGTAGTGTACGCTTTGGATACATCCTGTTGGAACTATACTTGCGGATAATTTTCCACGGCCGGTCTTAAAAAATTTTCCAACTTGTCCGTTATCCAACACCAGTGATAGAAACGGCGACACCGTGATTAGATTACTTCTAGATTACACTTTTAGGAGTAGATTATAAGTTTATTAAAATGTAGTTTTTATTAAGGTGTGTGATGAAAACCGATTTAAACACAAAACCGATTTGAAAACGATAAAAGGTGCTATGTGTTTGCTATAATCGTTTTGTCAATCACTTTCAAATTTGCTTTTAATAGTTTTTTTCTACAATATACTCGTATATGATTCTAATTTAAAAATTGTGCTTTTTCCCGAAAAAAATATATGAAATGTATTATCACATACTTTATGATATTCTCCTAAAGTATTTTTTATAAAAGCAAACTCAAAAATTGAGGAGGAAAGCATATCCATATAGTACTAGTTTTTCAACAATTTTTGAGGCATTTTTTTCATATTGTTTATATTTTATATTCTAGCGTGCTTTTAAAAGTCAATAGTTTCAGATAGGCTTAAAAATGATTTTCCAATTCGCAAAATAAAGTAATATGTATTTGAGAACATTCTTTACATGCGGTCATTTAAATAGAGTAGATCAGAACTATCTCTTAAGACTCCTCTTGCAACTCTTTCTACACAGTTGTTTTTCTCACTTTTGTTATGCACCTGTTAATCACTTTCCAAACGAAGCAAATAAAAAATGTCAAAACATTAAAGAATATATGAGCAAAAAAAAAACGAAACCGGCACAAGTAAAGTTGCAGTGTCTGCGAAAAAGCAAGTTCAAAAGAGAATTCCAATAGACTTGTGGAAGTAAACTTGCCTAGTGAAAATACAGTCCGGAATACAATTGGAACTAACGACAAATTTCGTCGTGCTCAACTAATTCGTCGGTGAAAATTCGTTGCGCAAATTCGCAGCGTGGCACACAATAACGACGAAAAAAATGCAGCTGCATAATCAGCTAATTACTTGAACAAATTAAACATTAACAGAGAAAAATTAGAATACAATTTTATGGCAAATAATTGTGTATATTTAACTTATTATTTATTTTAAAAATTAAACAACTATTAAATTAAAAATTTACTTTATTTACTAATATATTTGAAAACTAAAATCAAAAACGGTAACTCTGTACTAATTTGTTCGTCTTTCGTCGGCATGATGCAATTACTAAGGTGGCAGCATTAAAGCTTTTACAGGCGTTTGTGTGTTTGTGCTTTGCGACGTAAAATCCTCTATTATCAGCTGCATTCGATGTTCGATCTTCGCTGGGTATCGAAGAACGAACATCGAATGTCTAATTCATATTATGAGCAGGCAACACTATCGATATTTTCGTTGCGTGTCAAATAGTTCAGTGTAGTTAGAGAAAATTTATCAGAATGTATCTATTTTGTAATTATTATTTTCTTTAGAGCATTTAAAAAGTAATTTTAAACTGTTTATGTTATTTTTGTTGGTAGGTGTAAGGTTGTGAGCACAAACAACAAATGGAAAAGCTGGTTGCCACTAATGAAGGAATATCCTCAATTTGCAAAAAGAATTTCCACAAAAGGTCAGGCGACAAAAAAATTTGGAAGATTTCACACTAGAGCTAATTTGTTTGGGACCACCTGTTAAAACGGCAGTAAAGTACATGAAGGTTACATAAGTTATTATATAATATCTGTATAAATAAAATACCATAAAAAACCATAACTCAGTGGTGGTCATATTTTTTATAATTTGATTAAATTTACAAACAAAAAGTATTTATTTGTAGTCACAGCTGATAAAATATTTACTACGGTGAATGTACGAAATGAGTGAGATTCACAATAGCACTATTCTGTATCGAATACGCGTCATAATACCAAATGAAAATTCGTTCGATTAGCTCATTCGACTACAGTCGAAAATCGAATTCAACTCATAATAGAGGCCAAAATGTCAGAAAAAATTTTCACTCGCAATATTTAAGGACAATTAATACATATATATTTTTGAAACAAAATACCGATTGCATTAAAATGCAAATTAAATTGCTTAAGCCTGTATGACACTACATTAATTTTTCATTAATTAATATAAAATTGATAGAAAGGAACAGAAGCAGCCAGACGGAAGCAATCATAATATATTATTTACATTTTTAAGTTTTATTGTCATTTAAAAAAACGCTAAAGAAAAATATACGTTCAAAAACTAAGCTCTAAATCGCACACTTTGTGCATAAATCGCTAAGTTGTCAACATATAAAAGATTTTAAGTTGAAAATTAATCTATTCTTTTTAATATTTACTAATTTTTTTATCGATTACACCATGATCCAATTATTAGGTCTATGCGACTCTACAACAATACCAAAAACAACAAGCTTTACCACATTCGGTCTGTTCGTTTACTTTCTGGGAAAGTTCGGTAAAATGAGAGTAAGCTATAACTACTCTCAATAACAGACCAAAATGTACAAAAGTAAGAAAACGCAAAAAACCATAAAATTTACCAGAAAAAAAGAAATGTCAATTTTTTACAGCTCTGTTTATATCGGAGATGATAATTGACAATTTTAAAATTGTACTTTTTTTTGACCCCAAATGTACTAAAAACATAAAAGTTGTGTTAAGTTTAACTATTATTAACTAATAGTAACAGAAAGATAAAATAAAATGAGTTCTTGAATATTGAGAATTTGTTTCGAAATCAATCAAAATAAAGTAATACTGAAGGAGTTCCTATTGCTCGAGACCACCTCGTTGCGAGACAACCAACGTGTTGTTGAATAGTTAAAAATTAATGCAGTTCATTACAAAAGTATTCTTGAATTTTCGCAAATTCATCCATTTTACAGAAATGATAATTTTACTCGTTTATAAACTTATAATTCGAACTATAGTTTTTGAAGCTCCGTACGCCTGAGTTTAGACGAGAAAACATTTAGTTTGGTAGCATGTTACGGGTGTGGAAGAGAGCATAGTTTTTGTGTTCGGTACTCGGAGACTCGTTTTAACAATAACATATGTTGTCTTTGCTGATGGATAGAATTAATTTTTATGCGAATCCCTGAATAGTTTGTTTTAATATTTGTATATTATAAATAATTGTGGGCAATTATATTAGGAAAAAATTCACAGATGATGGCCCACTCCAAGGTTCTGATGGATATTTCTATTTTATATTATATTACGTTTCTTTTTTATATACATACATATGTATGTTTTTTTTTTCATTAGAATATTGAAATAAAATCAATATAAAGAATTGAAATAAATAGTGTTTCACTTCAATTGTGATATCCGTTAACAGTGACCGATATATCCGTTAACGCTGACTAGTCAGCAGTGGTCGATATATTCGTCCATGCTGACCGATCAGCAGAGACCGATTTATCCATCAACGCTGACTATCATATGCACACAGAAGTTTCGGTAATTTTTCTCATATTGCCATTGAGAAAATTATAGAAACTTTGTTCTACGCAATTACCTATAATTCTGTCAACAATGACGGTCGTATCACCGGTCAAATGACCGTCACTGTTATTGTCGGGCAGCTAAACTTATTAGCTATTTCGCTGGTCACTTCATTCAACAGGCCAAACGTCAAAGTTTGTGAAAATGTTGTGGAAAGTGGTTGTGAATAATTTAACAATTAAATATTATATTAAGAAAAATCGAAAATATATTTTTGCTATAATAAATTTAAATTACTGAACAACGTATGATCATATGAATATACCTTGGTACTTATTTAGTGGAGTAAAGTAGTACTTTTGCAATGCAAATTGTACTGAAAAAAGTACAATTGTACGAGCTTGATTATCCCTGATTTTCGTTGAAAGTTTAATGTGATTGATGACAGTTTACCGAAAAAAAACTATTTGTGAAAGAATTTATTTACAAAACCAAGCATTGAGAGAATTTATTTAATTATATTTATTTTTGAGCGATGGTCTTTTTTATGAAAAGTTTTTAACAATTATTTATTTTTCAATATTTCGTTAGGAAATAATAATTTGTATTAACAAAAATATTTATTTAAAAAAATTGTAGTTTTTATGAAGAGTTTTTAACAATTTATAGAAGAAGTTTTAACAATTTATAGAAGAAAAAGTACGGGCATTCTCGTGCGTGAAGCACAAGAGTATTACTCTCTCAAAACCTCTCTCATTTACTAAATTTTTGCGTAAGAAAACGCTTTTGGGTAAGATTGGACATCCGCGGGCGCCCAATTTTGAGTAAACGAACAGACCTATTGTATACTACTCAAAAACATTTATCTGCAGGGTTGCCAGATAAAAATCTTCAAAATGCCAATTTCAGCTTTGAAAATCGTCAAAAAATCGGACAATGGAAAATGTATATTTTAAAATAATTTTTTTATATTCATCATTTACAACAATACATACATACATACATAGTGTATTAATTTACGCTGATATCAATATACACACAATTTATTAATTCAAATTTTAAAAGCTATTAATATAAAAGAAACAAAACAATATCATTTTAAATTGGAGGTATATATGTATGTATATGACATAATAAAGACTTGGCAGAATTAACCCAAATTTTTAAATTGGATACAAATCGAATTCTCATAAAAACCAAACGAATGAGTCAATATATTATATTATTGCAAGAGTATGATATGATAAATATCTATGTACATATGTATGTATGTATGTATATACATTATGTAATGTAAAGTAGAAAAAAAAGTTATATAAGGTATATAGAAAATTTAAAAATAAGAAGAAAATATAAAGTGAAAAAGTTGGCGACAACACTTAGTTTTCGAGTAATGGACCTAGGAAGTTTCCATATAAAAGTGCGATTCTCCACATTTCTGCAGGTACATATATGATCAATATTGGTATCATTTGTAAGTTTTCTAAAATATTTCTATATATATATATATATATATATATATATATATATATATTATTTAAAAAATTTTAATCTTTTAAAAAGCGGTGATAAAATTGCACCATAGAAAAATTTTTATTAAACTTATAAACGAATTAAATTATTATTCGCTGCCAGATTTTTCTTCCACCGAAGGCAGGTCATGCAAAGTAGCTTTTGTTAGCCAATCCGGTGTTTGCTATACTATAGAGGAGAAAATTACATAGTTTTATTTTTATTGCACTTTTCTTTGAAAAATACATACAAAGTCTGTTCAAAAGATGCGTGGTGCATCATAAGTTTTTGCCAACAGGTCGTACGGTTAAGAAGGAATACTACAATAAATTCATGCAACGTTTGCGTGAAGCAATACGTCTCAAACGATCAGAATTGTGGAAAAAAATCCTGGATTCTGCATCACAATAATGCACAAGCTCACACATCAATGCTTGTTCGTGCCTCAGGCACCTTCACTAGATTTGGCTCGCTGGGACTTTTTCCTATTCCCAAAACTGAGAGGCTAATGAAAAGAAAGCGTTTTGCCACAATTGATGAAATAAAGCCAAAATCGAAGAACGAGCTGATGGCCATACCGAAAAGCACATTTTAGAAGTGCTTCGAGGATTGGAAGAAACGCTGGCAAAAGTGCATTATATCTGAGGGGATTACTTTGAAGGGGAAAAATGGGTATTCATGAATAAATAAATACTTTGCAAAAAAATTCAAAATTCTCCTTTTCTCTAGAACAGTTTATGTATACTTACGTAGTGCATTTCGAAGAAATTTCGATATAAAATTACATAACACTGTACTAACATTTGAAATATTAAGCATTTTTAAATAAATTTGTAATATCTAGAAAGATATTTTCGAAAATTCTAGATTGCAGGACAATGTGTCACTTTCACAAAATTAAACAGAACTTTGACTCGTATGATTCGGAGTTGTGCTGGTAGAGCATTCTCGCTCCATAGCAGCTAACTGTTGAGTAAGCTTCCTTACTTTCTCAATTACATGTGCCCTACCCAGGAAGTATTTGAGCCGCTTTTTAGCGGCCCTACGTCCTCAGTCCCTGTACCATGAACAGAAGGAGTGAGGACTTTACCCTCCTCTTCTGCGGTGATGTTGGACTCTTCATCGGGGCCTATGTTGTTTTTTCGTAGGGCAAGCGCTCCAACTGCGCCCAGCAGTATCCCAACGTATAAATACCCGACAGCGATCTTATCGCAGCCCTACTGTCGGTATACACACGAATATACACCCATCCAGTTCACCGCACTCCTTATGACCGATATCTCAGCCTGTACCACGATGCAACGATCGTCCAGCCTGAAACTCAACCCCCGCCCACAGTGGGGAATAAACACACCGATCCACACTCCTCAGTCAAATTTCGATCCGTCAGTGAATACATCCACCACGCCGGGGTGATTCTCCATCATCCCCCGTACCCCAGACATATCCACACTGAATCTCATATCAGGCAGAGGCGTGTGTGAGCAGCACCGTCGCATGGCCAGTGGCCGCCTCCCTCCATGCACCGATCGCCCTGAGCCTGATGGCCAAGGATGGCGCCAGCCGCTGGGCCCCTAAAAGCAATCGAAATTTTACTCTGTTTGCAGACTTAACCGTACGCATGCAAATTATACACAAAATGTTCTTGTCTTTCGTAACAAATTAAATTACTAAAAATGGCTACTACAACACAGCTCCAAAATTGAATACGTTGCCTTGACATTAGAGGTTCAGCAACACCCCTTTAAAAAAATGCAGAAAGCAGAGTTCTAAGATAGGGAAGATATCCCTTTACTCTAGTTCCAGCACAATGCATGGCATGTGTCATCCCCTGCGTGCTGGTTCAATATAACAAAAAGGTGGGGATAAAATACATTTTAAATATACACAAAGATCTTTCCAAAATCTTTGAAATAATACCAATATTAGCATATGTATATGTTCAAAAATGTAGTGTAGATCGCATTTTTTTATATGAAAACTTCTGAGGTCCATAACTCGAAAACTATGCGTTGTCGGAACTTTTTTCATAATATTCATCCTTAACGATGCAATATTTTAAATACAACGCTTTTTCGAGACGAATACTCCGAACACCATAGAGGGAATTATTTTCTTCTTAATTTTCTATTTTGAGAAACGTGCGCAAACTAGTTTGAAGACTAAATTACTATTGTAGATATTTTAGATTTTGTAGCTTTAGTAAATTAATGAATTTTCTTGTTGTTATACTAAAGCTTCAAGATCTAAAAAGGTCTTTACTATGAACTGAGAATTGGATAAAATTCGACATTAAAATGAATTCTTTCTTGCTTACCAAAACAGGTCTTCTGACCAGGGGCATTGCTAGTAATGCAAACGAATGCAAAAAATGGAATCGATTTGCAGTCTCAAAGACTGCTTTAGCTTCCACTTGTTCTTGGTTGTCAATAATTTTCACCAGGCTATGTTTTCCGTAAGCACCCATAATAACTGCTGTAGCACCACTTAATCCCGCTAATCGCACAAAATGGTAGTTTTTATCAGTAAGATCCCACATAGTAATTGGTTTTTGAGGAGGTACAGAATTAGATCCATTCACTTGCTTTGATTTAACGCCCTAAAGTTTGTTGTAAAGAATTTTATTTATTTTTCACTTAATATACTAAGTTGTTGAACTTACTACTCCCTTTAAGACTACCGAAGCTGTTGTAAGGACAGCTTGAGTAATGGGGTTTCCAACAGTGATGTAAGTTAGAATTTCTCCCCAAGACATTTTGGTTTATTGAAACAATAATCTCCGCAAAAAATTGTTTGTCAGGAATCGTTACAAACATAAAACTATGCTTACAAAGTCACTCTGGAATTCCAATCACAGAGGTCACAGGTTAGCCTATGATTCCAATGCTACACAAAATTTTTTTTGTGTACAGTTTGGTATTTTCAATACGTTACGCATGTCCTGCAACTTATTAGGTGTGTTCCACATAATGCAGGCTTCAGACTATGCAACATTTTATGCAACGCATTTATCGTTTATGTTTTGTTACTGCACGTCTCCACGTTCAATGAATCAAAGACTTATAATGCAAATAGCAAAATATTTCGACGACTTTGTAGGTCCGTAACTCCCAAACTATGCGTTGCCGAAGATTTTTGTACTAAAGGGTGCTTTAGACCATAAGATCTGTCGTACGACATGTCAAATTTTTGTGTAGAAGAGCACAAGTCGGATCGTCTAAACGTATTATGTAATGAAACTATAAGATTTTGAGAGAAAATACGGATGAAAATTTGACAGTCGTATGGCTCTCTTGATTTTTTAAAATTTTTCAGAAACCAACACACAGCATTGGATCAGGGATGCATTTTTATGTAAAGAAATGTGAGAACGCCAGGGAGGGAAAACTGGTTTCATAAATTTATACCAATTATAAAATCGAAATGTACATTTTAGACCACGACAGCACAATTTTATAAAAATATACGTATATTTTCTAAAAGTACACTAAAAATTTTGACCACGAAAATAACATATTCGAAAGTTATAAAAATATTTTTCAAGGTTATTAAAAAAGAAATTCAATTGCACAAGAACTCCATCCCTGCGGCAACAAGCAAACAGCTGTAGTTAAATTAAATGAGAATGTTTTCATCTTACTTGATTTTATCCATACTCATGATCTAAATATATAAGGTTTGCTTGATATTGAATGACAGCTGCCATTTTTTGTTAATTTGACGTCATCGTCGGGAAATGTTTTGTTGTGGTTAAATGGAAATTTAAAAGCTAGTGATTAAAATTATTATTATTACATATTTATTAAGAAAATTAAAGGATTATTTTATTGACAATTAATTAAAAATAAATGTGAACTGAGTTAGAGCAAAAAAAAGAGTTTTTAATAAACAATTTGTGTAGAAAGTGATAAAATTTATTTGGACAATGAAATACTGTGTGGTAAAAGATTGTAAAAGCTCGAAGCAGGATGATAAAAATCTAAAATATTTTACGTTTCCAAAAGATCCAGAAATAAAGAAACTGTGGATCAATGCATGCGGTAAAAAAAATGTTAACTGGAAATCTGGAACAATTTGTTCTAGACATTTTACGAATAATGATTGGCGTTTAAAGGATATATTATTGAACACGCCAATAAGAAAAAGATTGTTAGATGCGAAGGCTGTCCCATCTTTAAATATCCATGTAAACAACATTTTACCAGTCGAAAAATCGAAACGATACGTAAAAAGAGCAAACAAACAAATTGTAAAGGAAGCAATTGGTGAATTTGATTTAAAGTAAATACAATTTTTTTAAAATTCACTTTTTTTAATGAAATAATATTTACAATTATTTTTAGTCTGCAGAAATTACAAGAAGAAAGTATTGAAAATATTGAAAATGAAAACCCAAATAAGTCAGTTGCAGTTCAAACAGAGGGCTCTATAAGCCCTGCCAAGAATTTATGGGAAACATATTAAAATTAGAAAATATATTTAAGGAAATTAATAATAATACTTTAAGTTTTCGAAATAATTATTTAAATTACCATAACATTAATTGTGATAACATAGTTTTGCCTGAAAATGTAAAATCGTTATTTTTTAAAAGTCGTTTATATTTAAACAAAATATTAATACAAGAAAAAAACGAAAAAAGAAAATTAAAAAAGACTATAGCATAACAATTTAATTTGTTTCATTTATTTTACCTTTAAAATTGCAAAATATTTCAACAATAAAACAAACCCCATACATATTAAAAACAAATCTCGACGGTGACGTCACAGTAAAAATAATTTGAACTGTCAAGCAGACCTTATATATTTAGATAATGATCCATACCAATGGTGTAAAAGCCAGAAAACAACCATCCGATTTTTACTCTCTTTTTTTGAAATACGGATGCAATTTCATTTTATTTTCTTCTCATTTTACGTACGACAAATCTTATGGTCTAAAGCACGTTGGCAACGACTGTAAAATGTGGACAAAAATAAATTGAAAAGAAAAGTAAATGCCATTTTTTATTAAATAAAGTGATAAATAAGCACAAATATATGTACTAACATTTTGAAATTTAATTAAAATATCTTTTTTAAATTAAAAACTTGTAGTTTCTTTGCAAATTTTCTGATTAATTTCTTAGTATCATATATAAATAAAAAACAGCCTATCCGAACTCACCCAAAGAAAAAGTTCGTGCAACTTTGTATAGAAAATTAAAAATTTTACTCTCTAATTTTATTTCAAAATTGTACAAAAATTGTTAATAATTGCTGGCACGCTTTTGAGTAAATTTAGAGGATTCCATCTTACACGTAGTTCACTTGTTGATAAGCATTTCTCGCAATTGAACTGATCTAGATTCTGAATATACATATGTATATAGTCAAATTCATGCGCAATATAACTTTCAATTTATATATAGTAGCGCTCTAATAATATTACAACTATTATTTTTTTCATAAACATTATTTCTAGCTTATTTGTTGCATACATATTTAATAATTCTTATGTTACACTTGTAGTCAACCAACTATATATGGCCCTATGGGCTCGGTTGGTTATTGTTATAAAAAAATAAAATAGAATATCTCTTTTTATATGGTTTCAATTTTTAAATTGTGCTTTTCCCGAGAAAAATATGTGAAATGTATTATTAGATTCTTTATAATATTCTCATAAAGTATTTTTTCTAAAAGCAAACTCAACAACTGAGAAGGAAAGCATATAGTTTATATATATAGATATATATAGATGAGAAGAAAAAACTAAAAATAGAATTGTAAGTGTTATGAAAAAAAGTGAACTAATGGATTATGTTTTTGTTTAAAAATTTTTGGTTTTTTGTTCGGTATTCAACTTAAATTCTCGATTGATTAGTTGAATTTTGAACATAAGAATCTTGAATTTGTAGTCAAAAATTGGGAAAAGTCCACTGCTGAGCTAAGTAAACATTAGCGAAATAGTACTAAAGGGTGGTTAAATTTTAAGGGCCGATGTTGAATGTGAATCACACCTAAACGTCAAGTTTTTTTCTGCATTTCATTTGACATTTCTCAATTTCAGACTAATTCAATTTGAACCATGGAAAGATACATAATCGAGCAACGCGTTAAAGTTATTCAGGCTTATCATGAAAATGGGCGTTCAAATCAAAATGCATATCGTGCAAATCACATGAGGTACATTTCCTCCTCAGTGGATTCGTTAATACGCAGAATTGCCGCATTTGGGCGAATGATAATCCAAGAGTGATTGTCGGAAAGCCGATGCACCCACATAGAGTGACTGTTTGGTGCGGTTTATGGGCTGGCAGCATCATCGGGCCGTATTTTTTCCAAAATCAGGCCGGTCAGGCAGTTACTGTGAAAGGTGTTCTGATTTGAACGACCATTTTCATAATAAGCCTGAATAACTTTAACGCGTTGCTCGATTGTGTATCTTACCATGGTTCAAATTGAGTTAGTCTGAAATTGAGAAATGTTAAATGAAATGCAGAAAAAAGCTTGACGTTTAGGTGTGGTTCACATTCAACATCGGCCCTTAAAATTTAACCACCCTTTATATGGATATGCTTTCCTTCTCAATTTTAGAATCAAATCATAAATAAAATAATTTGTGCAAGTTCGGTCAATTTTGTTATGCACCTAGAACAGACCTAAAATATATATGACTATGTACAATTAAAAATCTTCACACATGCATACATCCATAAAAACACAATAATTTGGCTTATACATGTAAATTAAAGAAACCCCAAAAATTTTTAACTAAATCATGAAATAAAATTAACTATTATTTGTTCATTGCATTTTTGGGAAACTTTAATTATAAACCAGCTGATTGCTTGTTCTTCACTCCCAAACTAGCCCGAAGAAAAAGGACGGGCGTTTTCGTGCATGAAGAACAAGAATATTACTTTCTCAAAACGTCTCTCATTTACCCACCCAGCAGTCCGGTTACTCATTACAAATTGAAAGCCATCCGATTGTATAATATTATGTCAATAGGGAAAATAAAACGAAAAAGGTTAAGCCCTTACAACTGGCATCTGATTCGGATTTGTCTTTTTCCCATCCAATTGTAAAGTTAAATGTTTATTAGAAATGAAGATCAAAACAAACACAAATAAAAATTTTGCATCGCATTACCATCTGATTTGGATGGCTTTGTAATGTATCATATTGTCATTTCGTTTTAATTATGAATTTTGTTCTTTTTTCTGAAGTAATTTTTCCGTTATTCTTTCTTTTTCATTTTTATTATTATTCCAAAGTAAAATTTGTATCAAGTTCATAAGTGTTTTTAAAAGTGAAGTGTTGGCGGCATTTTTTGTGGTAATATAGTTATAATTTATATTATAATTTGAATTTTCGACATTTTGTTCTATTTTTGCTCTCTTGAAAAGTTTGAAAATTTGAATTAAAGTGTTTTGTCAAAATTTCACACTTATACATATGTATTACTTTATCAATTATTTTCTTCAACTTTTATAATTAATTAATTATTTTTTATTTCTCATATTATGACAATTAATTTAATATATATTAATAATATATATAACAATAAAAAATTAAAATATTGAAAAAAAATTAAGTTCCTAATTTAATTATGCAATAGTTAAAATTCATTCCAAGATCAATGGCATTCAGATACATACATACATCTTATTGCACTCCGAATTCACCATAATAGTTGCACCCATCCAACATTCGCTTACAATGTATATTGTGTTTGACCCATCCAACCTTCGCTTACAATGTATATTGTGTTGGATAAATCTTACAGCCTAGGCCATCGCTGTGTAAATGTAAATAGAAATTGTATACAGACATTGGATGGGTCTTGCTTACATTGTCATTGGTCTCAAATCGAAGATGTATGTAGCAAAAAGGTCACTGGGCAGTTTTTGTGTAACAAGACGCTCTCTCGTAAGAATGGGCGCCCGCGGGCCCACTTAATTTCAACATAACCTAAAAAACGTTTTAAATTAGTGTAATATGAGTTAAAATTTAATTAATTATTACAGAAAGATATATTACTTTGGATTCTTCTTATTATAATATTATATAATTATAATTATTAAATCACTTTTCTTAACTTTCTCACAAAAGTAAACAAACTTTGACGTTCGGCTCGAAAATACGTTCCAAATTCTTGTATCAGCTGACGGGTGTATTTGCTAGTGATTTTAACTGGTAATGTTTTGTGCTTTGCTTTGTAGTCAAACTGGTGTTTTGTGTTCAAATTTGTTTAAAGTGTAAAAATATCTAGTCAATTAATTTCGCTTAAATAATGAATGCATATAAAAGATATTTTTCTGTTTATCATAACTTAAACGCTAAACGAATGCCAAATAATTTGAAAGGAAAAAGTAAAAGCTCACAGGAATGGCTGGTAAGACAATTGTCGGATCCATACGTTGAGAAAGCAAAGATGATGAATTATCGCTGTCGGAGTGCTTTTAAATTATTGGAAATTAACGAAAAGTATAACATCATAAACCCGGGTGATACAGTAATAGATTGCGGAGCAGCACCTGGTAGCTGGACTCAAATTGCTGTAGAAAGATCAAATGCAAATAGAAGTAAGGAAAACCTACCTAAAGGAGCAGTTTTCAGTGTGGACTTATTGCATTTTCATGGTGTGCCGGTAGGTGCAATTTTTCTGTATTCTGTATTACTTTAATATAAACACATATTTTAGGGTGCTACTATGTTTTGTGGAATGGATTTTACTAAAGCTAAAAATCAATTGCGTTTAAAGGATGCCTTAGCTGGACAACGTATAAACTGCGTATTATCAGATATGGCTCCTAATGCCACTGGTGTAAGAATGTTAGATCAAGAAGTTATTATGAACCTATGTTACGATGTTCTTCGTTTTGCCTTGGCTATGTCAGCTCAGCAAGCGAATTTACTTGTCAAATTTTGGGATAATGGAAATGTGTCGAAATTGGAGAATGACATGTTAAGATTCTATGAAAAAGTTAAACGAGTAAAGCCACGCGCCAGCAGAGGAGATTCATCTGAACATTTTTTGCTTGCTACTGGCTTTAAAGGTTTAGAAAATGTAAGATAGTTGCAAACATATTTTTACTCATAACTTATCATTTATTAAATATTCGAACATGAAATATATCACGTTATTATGATGTTATTGTAAAAATATGCTAACACTTTGTTAAACCAGAGCAGATGGCCACCGCTGCTGGTGCTCTTTATTTATTTTTAATCTTAGAATTATATTCCTTAAGATTAAATAAAATTGATAAAAATATTTTTATGGCTCTGGTTTGGCACCAATTTTAGTAGAAAGGTGTTAATGCTAATATGTTTTAAAACTTTCTCCATTATACAGGGTGGCCCAAAAGGACCGAAGGTGTTTGTATTCCTTATAATTTTTTTTGTTACAGTATTTTGTAAAGACGTGAGGAATTTAATATGGAACAGTACACAATTGAACAACGTGCCAAAATCGTTGATCTTTATTTCAGAAAAATATCATGAATTTATTCATAATTTAATTATGAGCGACGAAGCCTATTTCCAATTGAATGGGTTCGTTAATAGGCAAGTGTACCGTTTGGTGCGGTGTTTCGTCGGAAAGCATAATTGGCCATATTTTTTTGAAAATGAACACGATGTCGCCGTTTCGATTTGTGGTATTAGATATCGGACAACTTTGGAAAATTTTTCAACACTAGCCTTGGAAAACCTTCACATGATGGAGCCGCAGCGCACTGCGAAGGACACAATGGCTCTTTGAACTAAAACACCTTCATTTTCGTGCCACGCTGTATTATGGTATTGTAGATGATGTAGATGATCATTATTGAAATTCCTACTAATAATAAACAAACGGTAATAATTATTAGTTGCAACCGACCTTCAATTGCGTTGTCAGCAGGTAACCAGAAATTTTTGTTTGCCGGAAAAGCAACTGGTATTTAAAATTTTCAATTGCCTAACATATTAGGCAACTGACCATTCAACTGAAGTTTGGTTGCCATCCATAGTCGAGGTATAAATGAATATTATGAAAAGACAAAATTTACAATAGAAATTAAAAAAAAAATACAACTATTACTGACGCTGATTTCCATTCTGTAAAAGGCCATCCCACTTTTAATTTTTTTTTATTCCTTTCCGAACTGATCAAATTTTAGTGAGATTCCATATATTAATACTCAGGTATGTGATGAAAATCGTTTTCGGCGTTAAAACGTTTTCAAATCGACAAATAGTGTGATGAATTTGTATGTGACGATTTAATATTCCATCTTGTTTCAATAGAAAAAGACGTTTTTAACATGTGACCCATTTCGATAATGCCAGTTTAAATTCGTTTTCAAATCGTTAAATTTTACAAAACAAACAAAAATGTAAGGAAATATACAAAAAAAGTAAAAAAATAAATAAAAAATGATTATAAATCCGTCCTTATTTAAACGAAAATATTCAACAAATCTATTTAAATAAATACTAGTTAATATAGAAGTGAAATTTAAAAATTTAAATACCCACATTTCATCTGGCAAATTTAAGGGATCCGAATTATCTCTTAAACGTTTTCTTAGAATATTTTTGCTATTCATCCTATTATTTTCTTCCAAGAGAATTAGCGAAACCGCAGCAAAAAAAGGCATTTTATAAATAAAAATGATAAACTATGTTGACACAAATTTTATTTTGTTATTTTGTTTAAATATTTTACAAACGTCACTCACATAGACATATGTTTACATATTTTACAGTTGTATTTAGAGAAGATATGTGGAAACGAAACAAATATGGAATATGAAATCGATCGAAATTCATCACACTACTGTCGATTTCAAAAGACGATTTACTTTTCAAATATATCGATTTCCATCACATACCTGACTATATATGTATGTACAGGGTGGCACAAAAGGAGCTATGTATATGTTTTGAATTCTTTTTTTCAGCATTTTGTGAAGAAGACTTGGGGCATTAATTATGAAGCATTCCAAATGAAATCATGGCCATACATTACATGGAGATAATCGCAATTATTTTGTATTTTATAAGGAAAGTATTCTTGAAAATGTTTTTTGCAACGGCAATACCGATTGATTTGATTTCACGTGTAATAAAGAACGGCCTCGAATAACGTGAGAATAGACGCAGGAGGAAAGATAGTCTAATATAATTTTGTAGAAAACCTTCAACGTTTAAAAAAGAAAAAAATCTATAGAGTTGCTTTATCAAAAAAGGAATATTCTGCATTTTTTTATATACTAGTATTGTTTTTTTACGACACTGAGAAAAATATATACGTGAAATATTAATTTAATCTTAAAGAAATCAATTCTAAGATTGAATTTAATTAAAGAGCATAGATGCACTGTCTATCGGCTGTTATGTAAAATGTTTAGAATAATAAAAATACATCGGAAATAAAAATATATATACGTTTTTTTATGTACTTTTGTTTAGACTACTTTATTATAGTGAGTTAAATTGTGTATCAAAGTATACATCCATTTTGGTTGATCGGAGGGAACCATGTGCCCAGCGTTACGCACTAAGATCTCAATTAAGTTACCTGCACGCTTCTCATAACCAGCAATGTCATCATCGATTCTCCAAATTTTGCGTTGCGCAACTTTATACAAACCGGCAGCATTAAACTTTAAGTGTTCCAAGTAATTACATGTTAAGCGGTACGCAACAATAATATCTAGTTGACCATTATAAATACAAACAGTATATTCATTTAACAGTTCTGCAATCCAATGTGCGACACTATCCATCACGTCACGTTTTAAAAAGATTTCCACTTTGTTTTCACTATCCATGTCATGAAATGTTAAATTGCCTACATGAATTGCACGTCTAGTCGAAGAAGATTGTAGAAAGTCTCCCATAATTTTTCCATAATCGTTTCCCTTTGTGTACAAGTAATTGTAATAGTAATTATATCCAGTTAAGTTAGAAAACAATGAACCGTTCACTAGATCGCCATTTAAAAGATGGTCAAAAACGTCAAAAGCACAATCCATATCGTGGCTTTCAATACATTTTACACCTTTAGCTTCTGCTTCGTGAAATTGCTGCAAACCGTGATCATCAATCAAACCCAACTGATATAAATAATCGCCATATTTCAACTGATGTATAGGATCTGAAAGACCATTACCAATGGCTAAACCTTTCAAGGGTATTTTTACTTTGGTATCTATTGAGTTTTGCACTTTATGAATATGATGGGCCAATGCTGGTACATATTTTCCGGCATAAGATTCACCAGTTATCCAAAAACCACACAAATTATTCCATTCGAATAATTGGTACAACTGCTGCATAGCTTCGTGTAAATTATGACCAACGTCCTTTTCATTACGCGCATAGCCATCATTGCTATCCGTAAAAGAAAACCCTGTACCAACCGGATTGTCAATAAATATAAGATGGTGAGTTTTACTCCAGGTGTAATTCCTCTTTTGTAATTTGCCATGTCCGTCAAATTCGAAGGGACCATTTTCAGTAAATAGACCAAACAATGAAGAAGCACCAGGCCCTCCTTGAAGCCATAACACAACAGGGGCATACTCACTATCTTCTTCAGCGGGAAAGTACCAAAAAAATAGGTTAGAGTTGAATTTGGGATCTACTGTCAAATAGCCTGCATAACTTTCTACGCCACGGTATTGAGACCCAATCACTTTAGCTTTTTCTTTTATATCCGCACGCTTTATTTTAGGGTCAGTAATAAGAGGCGTAAGGAATAACGGCTCGCCAGGATCACCTCTATCGTTGAAGGCTGAGAATCTTGGATAAGGATTTATAAAACTTCTATGATTTTTAGGATGGGCAGCTTCGCATACGACCAATATTAATGCAAATGCTAATACGAGTACAGCACAACCATCCGCCGACTTCATTTTCCTTTGTTTTGTGAATGCAATGCACATAGGCTAATAGGGTATCTGTGCCAAGGCAGATTAAAATTTAATCATAAAATACTCATGGTTTATTTCACCGGATTAAAGAGAATTTCATTTTCAAGACAAGGCAGATTAAAAAGTATCTACCATCAGCGTTACCATTTGTCTAGTTTCCCTTTTTTTCAAGTTTTTAGAAATGTTAAAAAGTTTTTAAGTTTTTATCTTCAAAAATTAGTTTTTTTGGAATTCTTTCAAATTTTCAAGTTTTGTTTATTAATTTTTAATTTACAGTATGTATGAGGAAAATATTATTTGATGTTGTAAACGTCAACGATGTTGAATACATCTGTCCGTTTTTAATACAACTGTGCCGTATTAAAAAGATTGTAATTTTTTACATAGGCTATTTTTTCGACGCGGATGGTTTCTTCCTTTTGGCCGAGAAGCTGCTGCAGAAGTACGAAAAAACGAAAAAAATTTGTCAATGCATTATGATTAAAAATATATTGTACATACATATATAAATAATTTACTACATACATATATGATTCTAATTTTAAAATTTTAATTGCATACTTTATGATATTCTCATAAAGTATTTTTAATAAAAGCCAAACTCAGTTATTTCACAATTTTTTTTTGGGAAAAAGCACAATTTTAAAATTAGAATCATAAGGGGTGCTGATGGCGAGTAGTCAGTGTGTTGCTGTGCAACCAGAAAGACCCACGTTCTATTCCCAGCCAGGTCAAATAAGAAAAAAGTTTTTTCTGCGTTTTCTTTGCTACAACACCCTCCTTCGTCGGTATTTGAGCAATAAAACGTCGTCGAAGTAAAATAATAAATAAAATGGCTCCATTAGCTTAAAAATAATGCGTAAAGAAAACATCAGAGTCGCTGCAACTTTTCTTTATAATTAACACGCAACTGCAGAGTTGTGAAAGAATAAAGCTCTATCTTCTAGTTCCAATGCAATGCATTGCATATATAAGGGATAGTCCCTGAGCACTGGTTCAAGATAAAAAAAAATAATTAAAGAGATATTCCCAGGCTTGAGGACCACGGCCTGGAACTGCCCAGGGGAAGACCGAGGTGATGCTGATGACGCGGGTTCACATACCACTCGGTGTCAGAATGCAGATAGGCGATGTGTAAGACTCGATTGCATGCTTACTTACTGGGGCGACTAAGGCGGCATGGATAACTGGCATGTTGAGCAGACTCATGGCCAATGTCGGCGGCCCGACACAGGGCCAGAGTGACGAATTCGATCATGCTACATGGGAGTGCAATTTGGGGCGATGTACAGGGCCTTGGGGACGGTTGGCAGGTGGACGGCGAATCTCATTCCCTGCGTGGAAGTATGGATTCGGAGGAAATTTTGGGGGAGGTTAACTACTTCCTTACACAATTTTTCACGGGGCACGAATACTTCCGAAAGTACCTGTGTCGCATGAGCAGGGCAGAGCAGACGGTCCCGATTGCATTTACTGCGGTATGATGGATGATGATGCAGAGCACACTTTCTCCGACTGCATCAAATAGCATACTGAAAGAAATGCAATTGCGCAGCGTATTGGCGGGTTCACTCCTGCTTGCGTGATAGGTAGGATGCTCGAGTTCGAGAACAATTGGAACGCGTTACGTGTTACGGAGAATGAAGAGGGACCTCGATTCGTTGCGTGTGTATTAATTTCGGTCATCCATTTCTTGTAGGGATGGGTATCATTTTAAAGCTGTTTAGAAAATCATACATCTTAAAGCTATTCAGGGGTGTCATAGAAACCAATCTTATCGGAATTGGATTTGAAACCGACAAAAAAAAATACTTTGGTGTCATGAAATCCAATGTTATCGGTTTTATGTTCGAACTAGAAATAATGTCGGTTGAAGGTGTCACAGAAACCAATGTTATCGGATTTTTATTTGAAAAAAAACCAAGCAGCCAGTCATTTAATTTTATTAATTCCATCAGATATTTTGTTAAAATTTTGTAAATTTATTTACTTCAAGCAATTAAAAGAAACCGGTAGCAGCCTGAGAAGCATCTCTAGGGCAATTGAAAAAGGAAATGAAACCGTCGCAAGCGCTATACGTGAATTGAAAAAAATTTTATGCACGTTAGTATAGCAATTCTAAATTCTATGCAAGAAAAAACAAACTAAAGAAGTAACAATTGGATTTAGAACTGCAAAAGTTTAATTTAGAAAAACAATTTTAAAGATTTTGGATTTAACATTGTATCTGAACAAATATCAGGAAAAACTAAATTACTCTTGTATAAAGAAGCTAAGGGCAATTCTCCTTTATGGTTTTCCAATATGAGGGTGGCGATGGCACGATGGATGGTAGTCTGCACGTTGACTACTACACCAAAAACAGACGTGGGTTCAACCCCAGTTTCAGACTAAAATTTTAAAATAAAAATAAACATCTCGCATTTTTCTGATGTACATTAGTGTGTCAGTTGTTGTCGGAAGGTTTCAGCGGCGAAGGCATAGTCACTGGTCACTGAACAATACCGACTTCAGCTGATAGCAATCCACAATCACATCAGAACGCCCTCCTTCGTCGGTATTGTGTAGCACCGGCGAAGTAAAATAATAATAAAAATGGCTACTAAACCGAAGCTTCAGCACTGCTACGAGTAAGTATAAACAAAGAACTTGCGAAAGCAGAGCTGTAAAATAATTAATTAAGCTTCACCTCCTGTCGTTTCTTCTACTATCCCTTTCCTATAGTTCCAGCACAATGCCTCGCATGTGTAGGAGTCATCTCCTGAGTGCTGGTCCCAGATAAAAAAAAATATGGTTTATTAGTATTTCTAGAATCGACATTTTTGAACGTCATATTGTACGAAAGTGCATAGAGAAGAATTATAAAACTTTAAAGAGAAGATTTTCAAATCCATATTTCGAAGGAACTGTAATTAAAGATATTTTGTCAAATGGGCAGGAGTTCAATTGGTCAAGCACTCAATACATTTCGAGTATTGGAATTTTACATGAACCTTCCAGTACGTATCCTGATCAAAACATTTATTCATATATTACTCCCGGCATACATAGGGGTGAACATTTTTTAATTTTTTTCTTTTGCTTATTTCTTTTTTTTTATTTATTTGTTTTTTTTTTTTTTTGGTTGTAAGTTTAATTTAAAGATTTAAGATTTAATTTTAAGATTCTTGATTAAGTTTATTAATGTAGATCTGACTATACTAAGAAAAGTAAGTGCCAGGAGCAAGCACTTTTTAAAAAATTTATATTAATAAATTACTTATTTGTGATAAGCAAGTTGCATAAACAAAAAAAATATAATGTAATTAAAATAATACTTAATAGTTTTAAGTTCTCTTAAAATTTTATGTTTGTAAATCCAGTTATAAGAAATTAATGAAGTCTCAAAAAACTAACTAACTGAACAAATATTAGTCATAAGTTTTTAATGTTTTAAAAATACATAAATATGAATTCTTTTTTTTGATATATATTTTAAGCCTGAGGTCTTTTTTTATTTTATTTTGTTTTTTTATTATTCGATATTTCGTTAACAGCTTGTTAACATCATCAGGAATAATAGGAAATTATAATTCTTTGAAATATAAAAATATTTTTGAAACATGTCACAAAATTTTTGTTATAAAATTTTATTGAAAATTAAAAAATGTGTAGTAGTAATATAGGAGCATATAAATATAACGAATTTTAAAAATTATTAAATAACAATAATTATAAATAAAAAGTTTTTTAACAATTAAATGCATGATAAAAATGTATATAATAAAAATATGAATTCTTTTGTTTTCGTGATATATGTACATATGCACATATACTCGTATATATATAATTTTTTTAATGGTATTGAAAAGACTGAGTTTTTGCAATCAACTTCTTTTTGTTTTGATAAATAAAAAAAAGTTTAATATTTTTTACTTAAAGCTTTTTATTTTGCTATGTTGTGAGGATGATGATTGTAATGTAGCGTTCTCTTCCGTATCGTTAGATAAACATATTTCATTTTCGGTGTGCTCCAATTTGTAGTATCTGCAGATGTTTCGTAATGCGCAGCAGACATTTATAATTTTTATCATCTTTTCTGGCTTGTAATGTCGTGTGGTCATTAGAAACGAAACTGTTTTTTTAAAACTCTAATTGTTCGTTCAATAATATTTCTAGCTAAAGAGTGAGCCATATTAATTTTTTTTTTCTTGGACCAACACTCCGGAAATGACCCCTACACATGCGGTGCATTGTGCGGGAACTAGAGGAAAGGTATAGTAGGAGAACTGATAGGAGGTGAAGCTTCACTATCTAACGACACTGCGTTTTGCACGTTATTTATTTTTACAGCAGTGTTGTAGCGTCTCTGATGTCAAGGAGACATTAAATTTTGAAGCTCCGTTTTTAGTAGCCATTTTTAGTAATTATTTTACTTCGCCGGTTCTACACAATACCGAGGAATGAGGGCGTTCTGATGTGACTATGGATTGGATACAGCTGAAGCCATTATTGTTCATTGACCAGAGACTATGCCTTCACCACTGAAAACTTCCGACAACAACTGACCACAAATGCACATCAGGGAAAATGCGAGATGTTTTTATTAGTCTGAAACTGGGGTTGAACCCAGGAAAATTTTTCGTTTTGTAGTCAACGTGCAGACTACTTCGGCCATCGCCACCCTATTCTTTGGAGTTATATGTTGGATCCCTGTACGGTGTCAATAAAAACTGTTCAATTCCATATCCACAATCCACTAAAAGTTTTGATGTCCGGTCACTTGACTCATACATCATAAGATGTTTCCTGGCGCTACTTACATTTCAAACAAATACATCATGGCTGGATCCAGGATATCGTACATCTACCGCTCGAATTTTCATTTCATCATCACATATGTATGTAAGTATGTACATATGTACAAGGTGGGCCAAAAGAAGTCATCCGATGTTGTTTGGCTCTCATTTTTTTCTAAATGAAAAACTTCTATTCTGTTTTTGATAATGTCTGAACCTTTAGAATTTTATTGGTCAAGTAGAGAAGATGATATCGGCCAAATGGGTGCCGTCACAATTGTTTGCTATACGGGCTCGTTTCATGGCATTTTTCCTCACTTCGACGAGAACTTCGGGCGACAGATTCTCGCACTCGTGTCGAATGTTGTCAAACAAAGAGATGAGGCGACCCGGGAACGCCGCCTTTAGAATATCGGTTGTGGCTCGGGCAGTGTGTGCCGTGGCTATGTCCTGTTGGAACCACATGTCCTCCAGTCCTAATTCGTTCAATTGCGGCAGAAGAAACCCGGTTAACATGGCCCGCGCACCGTCCACTGTTGTCGTTTCACCAGCGGCGTCCTCGAAAAAAAATGTTCCGATGACTCCTCCAGCGTGAACAGCGCACCATGCAGTCACTTTGAGCGGGTGTAATGGCTCCTAGTGTATCACTCGTAGATCTTCGGTGCCCCAGAAGCGATAGTTTTGCTTGTTCACCTAAACGCTGAGGAGGAAATGAGCCTCATCGCTCATTATGATTTTGGTCGAAAAATCGTCCACTTCGTCTACGAACGGGACGGTAACGGTAAAAACTATACAACAGCACGGTACGGGATAAAACTGCAACGAAAAGTAGAAACTAATAAAGGCTTCAGTTGCAAATTAATATTTAAATAGTGTAAATAGTAATAGTTGCCAGCAAAAATGTTCGTACGTATTATTAAGGTTCATGTACTTTTTCCACACACAAACATTTACTTAATATTAAGACACACGAGAATCTTCATATCGTTCATCTACTTTTCTTGTCGTACACGTACATCAACATTATGTATAGGCAGACTCGAATCTATCTATCGTACATGTACTTTGTTGTCGCATACATACATACACGAACTTAAAATATTGGGCCTCATGCATAAAACGTGAGCTTGAGCTCGGACTCGATTTTTTGAGTAAAAGGTGCTTGTCGCATGCATAATAAAATTTTATCTATTTGCTTTTACTCACTGCTCACGTTTGATCTCGTTTTGCTCAGTTTGAACGAAGTTAGATGAGCTTGTGCTCATTTTCAAATGCATAAAAACATGCTTTTGCCAAAGACTATAAATATATAAAGATATTGCACGTAGAACATTGAATAAAAACAAAAATTGTTTGCGTTTATTGATGCTGTGGGGGAAGTAGCAAGAGAGTCTTTGAGCAAGAGAAAAGAACACAAAAATTTTAGGCATACATACATATGTACGTACATAAGTATGTATGGAGTAATAAGCATTGGTTTTGTCAAGTTTTTTTGTTGTTGTTTTTGAAACATTTTTGTTTTTTATAACTCTACTAGAAATTTTTTTTCCACAGAAATTATGGTTTTTTTTGTTGTTTACACATATAAATGATGCTTATTGAGAAATGTGTTTGTGTGTGTTATATTTCTTGTGCAAAGCACATTCAATAACAATATTAACAACTAAAAGCAGTTCTTGTTTTCATATAAATCATGTGCAAATAAACAGTGCAAAGCAAATGCGACCGATTTCTATGGCTGTAGGGTAAAATTACGTTTTTTGTTATTGTACTATTGCATTTATGTTGATTCGCACCGAACTATGTATATTCATTTGTTTTATTAAATATTTTATAGTATAGTTAGAATATCTATGTATATGCATAAATCAAATAAAACGTGAGCGTACCTGAGTTCGAAAACCATACAATTTATTATTTTGTTTACAAAACTATTATAAAATTTATTAAAATCTTTTTAATAAGTGATAACTAGCACAAGAAATGTAATTATTTTTGGTGATTGGTACATATTTAATAATTTTCTGAATTGAGCATATGTTTTATTGTTTTAAAATTTTAAGTTTTTCTGCGCTCGTTAATTTGTATTTGTATGTTTCCCACGAGGAATGCTTTCGTAAAAGTGTAAGAATTAATAAATTTAGCATCTCCATTCTGTGCTTATAGCATACGTTGTTTTCTTGAAACCAAAAGGAATATATTAGCCCAACTCACAATCTTGTGCATATAGTGTTACATCATTGCATTTGCAAAAAGGTATAGCACATACACAGCATTGCTGTGTATTTTGTTACTGTAGAGCAAAAATATGCTATACCTTTTTGCAAATGCAATGATGCAACACCATATGCACAAGATTGTGAGTTGGGCTATTGTATTTTTGGTGCAATTTACACATTGCTAAACAATAGTTTTTTTTATGTTTTTTATTTCTTTGGATTCAGAAAAAAGTTTTTCGAAAACTTTTATATGAATCTTACATACTGCAAAAAATAAGTCTGATGGAGCACACAAACTTCCAAAATCTGAATTTTTATCGTAGTTTTTTGCATGTACAAACATTTCTGATGGATATGACAAAATTTGCGCGGGTTTTATTATATCCATACGGCAGCGAGCACAAGAACAAGAACAAAAGAATAATTTTGAAAATCTGTTTATAAATGACCAGGTTATTTAAAAAGCAATTTTTTCTATTTCAAATTCAAAATAAAATATAGCCTATATTTAAAGTTATACACTGTTAACATATCTGCGCAAAATTTCATTTAAATCGGTCCAGTAGTTTCGGAGATTAGCGAGAACAAACGTCGTGACACGTTATTTTTATATAGATATACATAGTTATATAAATTTCTAATTTTAAATAATATTAAATTCGGTGCGAATCGATGTTCTTGCAATAGTACAACAATAAAATACATATATTTGCCAATCAAATAAGAATCAGCGACATTAGCTTTACGTATCTTATGTCCACATATATATTTTTTTTTTTTTTTTTTTTTTTTTTTTGTCTTGGACCGGCACTCAGGGGATGACCCCTACACATGCGATGCATTGTGCTGGAACTAGGAAATTAGGTTATGGGAAGGAGGATAGAGGGAGTAGTGTTTATTGACATTTGATTTAAATCTTCCCATGCTAAAAGTGACAGGAAACACCTCTGCGGGTAGTCTATTCCACATACGTGCCGTTCGGCCAAAAAACGAATTTTCCCTGTAATGCGTAGTGCGAGTCGCCCTCAAATCGACCACAAATGGATGCGCTCTTAATGATGATCCCGTCGTGCACGCGAATAACCGGGTTTCGGGAACAAGTTCCCTGATTTCATTAGAACACATCCCATTATAGTAACGATAGAACAACGAAAGGCACCCCACGTTGCGACGATTCTCAAGAGAGTCAATAGAGTTGGCTACCCTACTGTCTCCTATGAGTTTCTTCGCCCTTTCTTGTACACGGTCGAGTAACTTCAAAATAGTCTTTGGAGCACCGGCCCACACATGAGAGTTGTATTCCATTTTCGGTCGGATGTAGGCGGTATAAATAGTGAGGAGATCAGATGGGGTGAAGTATGTCTTACACCGCCTTAAAAAGCCTAGGCACTTGAATGCTTCGTTTGAGACCTGAAAAATGTGCTCAGTCCATCGGACATCACACTGAATTTTCATGCCAAGAACATCAAGAGCTTCTGATTCCTCAATGTTTATTCCACCCATTTTTACAGATGAGGCAGCGTGATCGTGCATACGGCGGTGTGTTAGCATGCAGCATTGGGTCTTTTGGGAATTGAAATCGACCCTGTTCGCGTGACCCCATTCCAATATTCTCGTGAGGTCACCTGTTAGCGAATCATTCATATTCTGCCGCGTCGCCGCGATCATAGTTGATGTCGGCCTACGATCGAATGAATATGAATGGCAGATGCTGCTGTCATCTGCGAAAGAGTGGATAGGGTTTGAAGTATGACATAGGAGGTCATTAAGAAAAATAAGAAATAGGGTAGGAGAAAGAATGGAGCCTTGTGGTACCCCTGAATTGATCTTGAACTCGTTTGATGAGATCCCGTCTATAACAACTCTTATAGCGCGATCCCTGAGAAAGCTCGATATAAATCGAGAGAAGATATCACCGACACCAAAAGCAATAAGTTTGGACAAGAGTGCTCCATGCCACACTCTGTCGAATGCTTTTGAAATATCTAGAGCCACTACCTTACTTTCGCCAAAATGGTGGATGGATCGACACCATTTTTCCGAGAGGAAGGCTAATAAATCACCCGTGGAACGTCCTCCACGGAAGCCATATTGCCGGTCGTTAAGTAAGCTATTGGACTCCAGATATTTCATAAGATGGAAATTTAGCATACTCTCCATTACTTTAGAAATGGTAGAGCATATTGCGATTGGGCGATAATTTTCAGGGTTGCTTGCCTCTCCCTTCTTGGGGATCGGCGTAACATTTGCAACTTTCCAGCACGACGGAAATTCACCTGCATGATAGAGGGTGCTGAAAAGGATTGCCAGAGGACGCGATAACGTCGAAGAGCACTGCTTCAAGACCAGTGCCGGAATTCCATCCGGGCCAGGAGACTTATTTATGTTGAGGTCCGATAAAACCCTTTTAACTGCACGAGCCCGAAAGTATATCTTTGGCATAGTTACGGATACACGCTCGGATACGGGCAGTGGTTGATTGCTTTCCGGCAGGTGAGAATTACCTGCAAACATTTCAGCTAGGAGGTTAGCTTTATCAACCGGGTCTGTGAATATTTGATCATCCTTTAAAAGAGACGGGATAGAAGAACTAGCATTTCCCTTAACTCTTTTAACGAATGACCAAAAGCTTTTACTTCCCCGTGGGGCAGTAAGAACTTTAGCGCGAAGACTCTGCTCGTACAAAGCTTTTGCACGTCTTAGCACTTTGGCACACGAAGTTCTCGCCCTTTTGCGCATCATATTGTGCGAACACAAAACGAGCCTTTGCAGTTTTTGTTTGTTTATATGGATTCTTTCGTTTGTTTATTAAATGTACACACATGCAAACATACTTGAGAATGCAAATCCACAAACGTATGAACACATGTATACATATGTAAATGAATAGTAGAGACATGAGAATAATAAATTCTCTGAGAAAATAAATGACTTTCTTGAAAAAAGTGGTTTTAGCATGATTTTTGTACTAAAACCATCAGCAAATTTAGCATCGGCAGAACAATGTATGACAGTGCAACATCTTTATATATTTATAGTCTTTGCTTTTGCTTTCTTTTGTGAGCTCTTGCTCAAATTTTCTTGAGCATGCCTTATAGTTGACTCGCGTACACTAAAAAGGAATCATGGCTGAATATTTTGTGCCACAAAGAAATACAATATGTTATCAACAGCTTAAAACAAATTTAGCAAGTGAGGAAAAAAATTATACAGGTTTATATTCTTAATTATTGATTTTTTTTTATAATTAATAATAAAATGATAAATACATAGGTTTGATGATAGTAGCATCTGTTGGTTGTCTAATTATTTTTTTGAGGAGTCAGAAGAAACACGTGGTGGTGCCCTCAGCAACATTGATAAAATTCGACTGTATTGAAGATTTTGCGCAGATCTTGGATTCCAAAATGGTATAGCCACAGATATTGGAGTCCATCAATCAACTGTGTCGCGAACTATTGCGGAAGTTACGAAACTTATATCTGCCAAAGCAATCGAGTGGATAAAATACCCGAAAGATGCAGATGAAATAAAAGATGCTCAAATGAAATGGCAAACAAATTATTGCAATTGGAGTGATTGATTGTACTCATATAAAAATTAAAAAACCCAAAACTCAAAGCGATGAGTATATTTGTAGAAAAGGCTTCCACTTTATAAATGTGTAGGCTACTTGTGATGGAAAAGAACTTTTTACAAGCGTTAACATATCCTGGCCTGGTTCAGTTCATCAGTCACGGATCTTACGAAACAGCGAGGTATGTAGAATAATGCAAAATGCAACGAACGATGCATTACTTCTCGGGGATGAGGGCTATGGAATATGCTCATGGCTAATGACACCACTCCGGAACCCAACAACTGACATAGAAAAAACATTCAACAAAGTGTTTACAAGGGAACTTGTCATTATAGAACGGTGTTTTGGACAATTGAAGCAAAGATTTTCGATACTTCAATACAAAATTCGTGTATCGGCAGAGTTAGCGCCCCACGTAATAGCCAGTTGTTTCATTTTGCATAACATAGCTAAATTTTTAAAAGACGATTATATCCTTATCAATGACGATTACAACAATAATGATGTATGGCAATTAGGAAATGATATCGAACAACAAATAGCAAGAAATTCAGAAGTTGGAAAAAACAAAAGGAGGATGATCGCAAATTTGTTATCAAATTAGTTTATAATAAAAATAATATATCTAAATGAATATATTTAATTTTTTTTGGTTTATAAAAATAATAAACGTAAATACAATTCACTTTTTTATACAAAAATAAAATAAATGTAATTCACTATTTTATTTATAAAAATAATAATAATACATATATGTATGTACAAATATATAATTCTCTTTTTCATGTAAAATTAATATAAATGTAATTCACTTTTAGGCATTAAATATTAATTAATTACATATTAATAAAATTCAAAATTCAATGCCAAATTTTTGCTTAATTTCTGATACACATGTTTCTATTGTTTGTTTTTTTATATTTTTAATGCTTGGTAATTGACCCTCCTCTAATAAATATTTATTTTGTTTTATTTTTCCTACTAAAAATTTAGAAATGTCGTCAGTTTCTATTTTATCATTATTATTTGATTCCACTTCTACTTCACTTTTACTTGACCACATGTCTGCACTTCAATAACAATTAGACGTTTGATCTCCCTTTGCTCAAGTAATTGCAATTAGACAAAGAGTCAAAATAGCAATTGGAATCATCAGAAGAATTTCAAACGCACCTAAAGGATAAAAAGAAATGCAAGGAAATATTTTTGGAGGACCAAAAACTATGTAAAGATAATCCAGCTTATTTATGTACAAGTTTCGACTTGCAAAAGGTCTTCAGTAGTTCACATGGAAAAAGTGTGACTTTGTTCTATTCTAGAAAATATTTATTCTACAATGAAAGTTTTTATGAAAGTGGTAGGAGAGATGGCTTTTGTTTTTTGTGGGGAGAGAAAGATGATAAACGAGGGTGTAATGAAATTGAAAATGAAAACATTTTCGCAAGCGATGTTTCCCAATTCAATGATAATTCAATTTACAAAGTTGCGCTCTGCAATATTCGTAAAAATATTCCCAATACAACTCTTAAATATGGCTACTTTGATGAATCTGAAACCATAAATTATGATCTATATTCAATTCCACGATCCAGACGAAACTCTGTAATCATTTCTAAGAAACCTACTCAATTATATGATAATAGATTAAAAATCTCTTCCCCTAAATACAAGGATTTGAAAACGCTTTGTAATAAAAAAACTATACTCGTCAAATTCCAGCACGAATATTTGAATTTAAAATGGGATACAATCAAAGATTTGCTACCTAAAACTGACTAAGAAGATAATATTTAGAATTACTTAAAGTATCTACTTAATATATTTGTATCGATCGTTATTAAAATGTAAAAGTTTTTAATATGAAGCACTTATTTTATTTTTGTTTTATGTTGTATGTTCTAAAATGTATGAATTTTTATTTAAGGAGTGAAATCTAATTTAATTTTAACGAAAAAGTTAAGAAAGTTAAATAAAACCAGATCATAAAATCACTTCCTTGAAATGAATTTTTGTATTTTTCATCTATAATTGTTAAAGTTCTAATTTTTTTGAGGTTTGTCTTAAAATTTCTAATTGCGAATTGGAGTTATTAAATGAAAAACTTTCTGCTCGGCTATTAAAAACGTCAACAATATTATTAAAAAATTTCAAATAATCGGCCGTGTTTAAAAATGTGGCTTTATTAGAAATACTTAATTTCCCTGAATTATGCAATGTTCGCATGCCTGTAGCCACAGTGCGACTTAAAAATTGAGCCGCTAAGTCTACTCTCATACGTTGAAAGTTATTTGGATTATTGTGTTCCATACTTAGCTTAGGAGCACATTTTAAAGAAGTTGAATCTATATTGTAAAAATGAGTAGCATCGTTCCAAGACACGAGTTTATTATTAAAATATATTTTGTGTTCTAATTTAAGAAGACAATTTCGCGCACTTTTTGGTAAATGGGGACTATCGTGCATAAAATAAATTTTTTCGTTATTAACTATAAAATATGGCCATTGTTCGCTTACTTGAACAAGTTTTGAAAAATTTGTAAAATTGGCACCTTGAACGCAAACAAAATGGCAAGGTTTTAAGCATATTTTCTGCAATTTAGATATAGCCTCAAAAATATATTTTTTTATAACACTTCCTTTACAGTTGCCACGAACGAAAAAACAAGATACAGCTTGTGACCAACTATTGGCACCTATGCCATTTGCCATTATAACCATAGCGATAGTCGCTGAATTTGAACAACGATTTTCATCCCCAAAATCCTGCAGGCCTATTATTTTGTATTTGAACCTATCATATTCAAGGAAAGTTTTAAGTGACATTTCATCACAAGATACACTTATGTATTTCTCTTCCTTTTTAAATTCGCGCGCACGTAATTTTAAGGCTTCAAATGTGCCATTCAAATTGCCCGGAGTCTTTGGCCAGTCCTTTACGAAACGACGTAAAGTTCTAACTTCGGGCCGATCTACCGACGAAGGAGGACGTTCTGAAGTGCCTGTGGATTAGTTACAGCTGAAGCCGTTACTGTTCAGTAACCAGTGACTATGCCTTCTCCACTGAAACATTCCGACAACAACTGATACAAAGACACACAAATGCACACCAAAAAGAATGCGAGATGTTTTTATGAGTCTGACACTGGGGTTGAACCCAGGACAAATCTTTCGTTTTGTAGTCAACGTGCAGACTACTTCGACCATCGCCACCCTCATTATAAGAATTTAATGCGTTTAAGAAAAAAAAGAAATGGTGTTCATCCTATAAATCAAGCAAATTTCCAGACAGATTTTGGCAATACTGCCGTATCCTTTGATTTGCTGTTGCAAAATGTTAACACAAGATTGACAAAACAAAGAAAAGCAATTTCTGCAGAGCAAAGGCTTCTTTTAGCTTTGAGGTAAGTTTATTTTTTATTTATTTGCTTTGGATTGTGTACATGTATTTTTTGCGGTTTTTGGCTACAGGACATTCCTTTCGAGATTTGGCGTTTGCTTTTAGAATGGATAGAGGCGCCGTCTGCAATATAATTTCAGAGACATGCATTATCATATGGGAAGAACTTGTGCCTATGCCAACAGAAGAGCACCTTAAAAAAGTGATAAGCGAATATTACAGGCGTTGGAGGTTTCCAAACTGTTTTGGAAGCATTGATGGAAAGCACTGTCAAATTAAATGTCCGCCGAATTCTGGGTCGCATTTTTTTTAACTATTTGCACTATTTTTCTATTGTACTGCAAGGTGTAGCTGGCGCTGACAAAAAATTTATTACAATCGAAGTGGGAGGAAAAGCAAAGCAAAGCGATGGCGGTACTTTTGCTGGATCTACATTATTCAAATTGCTTGAAGCAAGTAAATTCAATGTCCCCTCACCACAACCACTGCCTGGGTCAAATATTGTTGTGCCGAATTTTTTGATTGGTGATGAAACGTACCTACTCAAAACGTATTTGTTAACACCCTACCCTCATAGAGATTTGAATCTGCAAACCGAATTTGTCAATGAGCGTCTTTCAACGGCAAGAAAATGCATTGAATGTGCATTTGGAATTTTAACCTCTAAATGGCATTTTCTACAAAAAAATATTGAAACAAAACCAAAAACTGCAATTAATTTCATAAAATGTGCATGCATATTGCACAATTTTGTACGAGAATGTGATAGGGATGGTGATCTTGATTATATACAAGTAACTGGAACAGTAAACAATGACTCAACAGAAATAAATACGGATACAACAGAAGCAGCAACAGAGAGTTGAATATCAGAAATGAATTAACACAGTATTTTTGGGATTTTAGACACTAAATAAAATGTATTAAAGAAATATATATGTATGTATGTACATAAATTAAATAAAATCTTTCCAGGTAAATTTATTGTTGTTTTTTTATTTTCTTTGGAAATCAAGTTTTGTAGTATTAAATTTTGGATTTCTCCTCGAATTTCTAATTTTTCGAGATTATCAAATTGTTCCATAAAGGGTAATAAACTTTTACAAAACTGCAGGTCGGCATTGTCTTCTCTTTTCTCCACCTCCTTTTTAAATATTTCCATTCTTTCCTTTTCCAATTTAAGAAATTCTGCATCAACATTCATTGCTGCACTCTTCTTTTTTTGTCTTAATATGACTTGAGTGAAACAACCAGTAGATGTATTGCTAGTGCTGGGCATATTATTATTAAGCAATGTCAGTTCTCAGTACTGCTGCTGATAGGCGTATTGTTTACCAATATAATATCGTCCTCACTCAGAAGATCCTCAATAATAGCATTTTTTCAGTGTCTGCAGTATCTGGCTCCTTCAAATTTCCTTCGGTGGGATCTTATTTTGTTTGTATGAGCTCTGGAGCCAGATGTTAATGGTGGAGTTTTTCGGAATGTGTCTTTTAAATTTTTCCACTTTGCTTTCGCTGTCTCTCCTAGATATAAAAAATAATATAATTATAATAAATATACATATGTATGTACATGAATTATTAGAACCTAAATAAAATTTATTAAATAATCTTCCGTTCGCAGTCTCAAACATATTTTATACGCACTTGATAATGGCAATATTTTGCAAAACTTAAAGAACAACTTAAAAGCAAAAAATTTTTTGCAAAAAACTAGACATGTAAGTTAATTTCAATTATGCTGCCAAAAGCATTCTTTTTTTCTTATTTGATTTCTATATGTATAACACATTCTTCGGAGTCTGGTGAGGATAAATAAAATATAATTAATTCGAACTATTGTAATCACAATAAAGTTACAACAAATGAAGACTTTGAAAAACTTGCTGAGTGTGCTTCTTAAGCACACTTGCGCCAAGATTTGCATCCAGTATTTAGAGGATTATTTTACTTTATTCACCATAAGCACCATGTTACATATATATGTAGTTCTTATAAATAAATGTATATATATTTTTTTGTACATACTTTGTAACCAACTACTACCTATGGGCTCGATTAAATTATAAACTAAACAAAAGAAAAAAAAAATTAAATAAATATATCAATTAAATAAAATTTTACCTGTGCAAACACAAATTTCACCAACTTCACTCCATAATTTATCGGTTATATTTTTATTTTTAAAATTATGTAATCTGTCTTGCCATAATATCGGTCGGCTTTGTACAGATGAAATTATAAGCTCCGCATTCACTTTTGCCATGTTTATACCAGGGTGGCTGATGAATTTTGTTACATTAAGAAACTGGAACGACTTCTTTTGTAATGCATGGAATATTTTCAATCTCTTTGCATTTGAAAGCACATCGAATTAGTCTTAAAGACAATCGAATTTAAATGCCAGCCCTGCTCATGGATGCAGGTGCGGCATCTTGGCAAAAAATTGTTCATTACTGCCCGCAAAGTTAACGCTGGAACTGTAGTTATTGTCGCCCGAATTGATTATCTTAGTTCCTCCAAATTTATCTGTTGCGATTTCTACACTTCCTGTTTACAATAACCATACAAGAAAAAGTCCGGTGGAGTTAGGTCAGGCGATCTAGGGGCACAACGGAAGGTTGATTTTCTTGAAATGAGCCTGTTAGTTAGTTGAACCAAAACTACTGACTCCAATGCGTGATAGTGGCATTCTTTTTCCAGTGTCCCACTTTTCATTTTCATTAAATCTAAGGATCAATCTACAAAAACCAAAACAAAAAACTCCAGATTACTTAGATAGAAAAAAGTTACCAAGTTTTCTTTTGGTATCGGCTTTCATCAGCCACCCTATATATACAAAAAACAAAGCAAAAATACATAAACGTAAATAAAACTAAACATATCAGGTTCGATTCTTGTTCCCACAAAATAGAGGAAATTCCGAAGAAAAGGCTTTGTTTTTTGTTTTAAAACAACAACATTCGTCTTTTTAATATTGAATATAAATAAGATTATCAAATAAATCAATTAAATGTCGAGTCGTATAAATTGACTAAAACTCTACGGGTAGTAATTGCAATGCATAAAAAGTAATTAAAAATGTGTGAAAGTGTTTGGAAGATTTTCCTCAACGGCAGCTATTTAGAGAAGCAATTTAGTAATTTCGAATTCTTCTGTAAATGCCATTGCAATGTTCGTTGGGAAATGATAATTTTTTGTTAAGAAACTTTCGACCTAGAAATGTGGAAAAATAAGATGTGATGTTTGCATTTAATATTTTTAACAACAACAAAACGCACAAGGTATTAAAAAAAAATAAATAAATGAGAAACAAATGTATGCAAAAACGAACGGTTAATGGTTCGAAATAAGTTACAGTGAAATCTATATTAACGGTGTATATTATGCGAACAGTGTGTGTTACTGAAAAAGAGTTTCAATTTGCTAAAAAATTTTTTTTTTTTTTTTGGCGTGTGAGGTAGGGTTGAAAATGCCTTCGCACTTACAGAGACCGTCGTCTTCTGCGTCGAGTGGTGTTGCCACTAAAAAATTCCCTCCTCCTCCTCTGGGTAGATTCCTCCCCGGAACCGCTTTCCGCACTACTTCGGGAAGGCCCAGAGCCACGTCCCAATCAGGACCACTCTCACTCACCCACGTCTGGATCCGCCAAGTTTGCAGCCGGCGCCAGGGCCCCGGCCAGTATCGCCTGGTCCCCGTCAGAGGGGGCCCCGCTATGCAGCAGCGCATCGAGGTCCCTCTTCTTCCTCCGCAGTACGTATCCCACGTACTGTGCCACAGCGTCCCAATTGTCCTCACAATCGAGCATCCTCCCTATCACGGTGGCAGGAGCGAACCCGCCAACACGCTGCGCCATTGCACCTCTCTCAGCATGCCACCTGGTGCAGTCGAAGAAAGTGTGTTCTGCATCATCATCCGTAATACCACAGTAAATGCAGTCGGGACCATCTGCCCTGCCCATCCGGTACAGGTACTTTCGGAAGTATCCGTGGCCCGAGAGGAATTGTGTCAGGAAGTAGTTAACTTCCCCAAATTTCCTCCGAATCCATACTTCCACGCAGGGAATGAGCCTCGCCGTCCACCTGCCGACCGTGTCCGCGGTCCACCTGTCCTGTCATCGCCGGACAGTTTGGGGTCTCAGACCAATAGCACCAACACCAGGGTCCTCCCCCCTCGAGTTCCAAGCCTCCCACCGCTCGCGCGCCAAGAGGTCTATGGGTATTTCCCCACATATCACCAGGACCGCAGCGCCCGAGACCGTGCGGTAAGCCGAAGCAACCCTAAGGGCCGCCGGCCGCTGTACCGCGTCGAGTACCCTGCGTTTGGTTTTCTCACCCAATACATTTCCCCAAATCTCGCTCCCATGCAGCAAGATCGACTTCGTGACCGCCATAATCAGCCTCCTCTTGCTCTGTGTCGGGCCTCCGACATTCGCCATGAGTCTGCTCAACATGCCAGTCATCTTCGCCGCCTTAGTCGCCACATGCCGTATTTGGGCCCAGTAAGTCAACCTACAGTCGAGTCTGACGCCCAAATACCTTATGGCACTCTGGGTAACCAGAGACACATCCCCTATCTGCATGCCGACATCGAGTGGTATGTGTGCCCCCGTCATCAACATCACCTCGGTCTTCTCCCCGGCCAATTCCAAGCCGTGGTCCTAATCATGACCCGGTTCAGCTTCCCCCTGGCGTCATCCATATCCCGCGCCAAGATCACCGCCGCTATATCATCCGCGTATCCCACGAGCTGAGCATCCTCGGCCATTTCCACCCCAAAGATCCCATCGTAGGTCAGATTCCATAGGTCCGGGCCCAGCACAGATCCCTGGGCCGCGTCGGACGTGATCGTCCTGCTCCTCCGCCCCGTCGGCGTATCGTACAACAGTACCCGATCGTCCAGATAACTACGGAGAATTCTATACAAGTATCCGGGAATACGAAACCTCCCCCGTAGCGCCTCTAGAACATCAGCCCATCGTAGGCTGTTGAAGGCATTCCGAACGTCGAGTGTTGCCAGGACAACTATGCGCTTCGGATAATAGCGCCTCTCGCTCTGAGCGCGCTCGAAGCACTCAACCACATCAGCAATCGCCCCGAACGTTGACCTGCCAGGTCTGAAGCCATGCTGTCTATCCGACAGCCCCCCAGCCATCCTCACGGCCTCCGCCAGCCTTCTTTGCAGTAGCTTCTCCAGCAGCATCCAACATACAAAGTGGCCGATAAGCCGATGGCTGGGTCGGATCGCGCCTGCCCTTGCTAACAAGCACGAGCCGCTGTGTTTTCCAGCGTCTTGGGAAGACGCCCTGGACCAAACAAGCATCATATACCGGAAGCAATGCTTCCGGCCTGCTCTCAGCCAGGATCTTGAGCACCTCCGACGGTACCCCATCCGGGATAGGGGCTTTCCCCGTCCTAAGAGCCCCGGCGGCGATCCTCAGCTCCTCCCCGGTAAAGGGCGGTGGAACCCCATCATCGTAGGGCCCACGTTCGCCATCCAGGGGAGGGTGTGTGGGGAACAGGCCCCCCACAATCGCATCGATCCGCGCGCCGTCCAATTGTACCCCAGCGCGGTCCCGCCCAATTTTCCCGCCACGATCCTATAGCCGAGTCCCCATGGATCACGGTTCAGGTCGCTCCGAAGTTCCTCCCATTTCGCCCTCTTGCTCGCCATAATCGCGCGACGCAACGCCCCGCGGGACCGCTTGTACTCTTGGGCCTCCAGTAGAGCCTCGCCGGCCCGCCTAGCCCTAGTATAGACCCTCCTATTGCGGAGGCAGTCACGCCTGAGTCCAGCAATCTCCGGGGTCCACCAGTACACAGGTCGCCTCCCCGCCCTTCGCGACAATCGGGGCATCGATGCGTCGCATCCACGGACAATGCGCCGCATCATAGCACCCGCCAGGGAGTCAGCGTCTCCCCCACCGCCCAAAACCGTAGTACCGTCGAAACCGGCCAAGAACGACCCGCGGTCTAACCTCGCGACGTTCCATCCACGCGCGCCTCTCCCACCGTGCGACCGCGCGACGCCCGCCTCCGATACTATCCCAAATTCAACATACTGGTGATCACTCCCAGTATATTCCTCGAGTACCCTCCATCCTTCGATCATCCCAGACAGATTCTCGGATACCAAAGTGATGTCAGGAGTGGTGAACTCGCACGCCGGCCGCCTGAAGGTGGTCGCACCGCCAGCGTTCATGACCACCAGGCCCAACCTGGCCGCCATATCCAGAACACACCTCCCCCTCGTGCTCGTCACCCCACTCCACAGCCCTGGCATTGAAATCACCGGCCACCACAAAGGGTCCGGCCATACCAGCCAGGGCGTCCTCGATAGCGGCCATCTTCGCCCTAAATCGAGCCACACTATCGCTAGGAGTGAGGTAACAGCTCACCAGCAAAAAACCGCCGATCCGAGCCCACGCATAGCCGCAGCCGATCACGTACCGCGCAACCGCGAGTTCACCGCCGCCAGGTAGCCAGAGCGCCGCCGTACCCGTTTCGTTCCCGAGCCAGAACCCTCGGTGCATCGGACCGTATTGTTCGCTGATAACAACCACGTCCGTGCCCCTCTCGGCAACCATCTGCCATAGCAGAGCATCCGCCGTCCTGCTCCTGTGCATATTCGCCTGGAGCACCCTCATCTGCGGGATAGCGGGCAGCCCCACGAGCCGGGCAGGTGGTTAGTCCTACCGCGCCCCGCCCCCGAGCACAGAACGCACTTGGGGACCGCTGTGCAGTCCCTCATCTTATGTCCTGCTCCTCCGCACCTTATGCACAGTTGCCTCCTGTCTGTCCCAGTACACTTTGCCTGGGTGTGTCCCGCCCCAAAGCATCGATAACACCTACCGACACTCTCGGACATCCGCATCGCAGCCCTGATCCAACCAACACGCACGTAGCCAATATCGATCAGTTTCGCGGCGCCCTCCACCGACAAAGTAACGTACGCTCGAACCTGTTCGCGCACGTCCGGTGCCGTCACCCCACGCGTAGCTGCTCTTCGCGCCCGGCGAGCAGACCACGGACCGCCATCTCCACCTCCTCCACGACCGTCAAGGAGTCAAGACCCCGCATCTCCACGGTCGCGCTCGGTCTTAATTCCGCGACCGACGCTGTCTCGCGGACAGCGTCCCTCAGACGCCGTACAAACTCCGGGTCAATCCTGTCCCCCCTCCCGAGTTCCAACAGGATGTCACCGGCCCCCGTCCTCCTGACGGACCGTACCCCCTTCGCGTCGCCCGTCACGCTGCCACGCAGATCCTTCAGCACACCCGCATAGGTGTGCGCAACCGCGGGCTTAATGAGCACCGCCTCAGGCTTCGCGCGCCTAGGTCGCAACCGACGGCCCGTGGGCGGTGCCCTCCCATCGTCCACCGCCGGGGTCCCCAAACCCCGTCTCTTCCTCCTTCTCCCCGAGGTGACTGTCCTCCAATCACCATCACCGGTCGCAGGAGTTGCCCCGAGGGTCCCATCCGGCCCCTCCGCCCTGGCCTTCTTAGATCCGCCAGTGGTAGCCGGGCTGGCAGCCACCCGCTTGGCAGGTGCAGCCCTTTTCGCAGGGGCAGCCGGACAGCCAGCAGCCCGCTCATCGGCGGCACCCGGGCCCCTAGGCCGTCCGGCGGGGGCACTCGGGCCGTTAGCCCGTTTGACGGGGCCACCCGGGCCGTTAGCCCGTTTGACGGGGGCAACCGGGCCTCGAACCCGTTTGGTGGGGCAGTCGGGCCGTTAGCCCGTTGGCCGGGGGCAGCCGGACCACCCACCGACCGTCCTGTGGGAGCCGCCGCAGCAGCAGTTGCAGGAGTCGCAGCCCGCCAGTGGGGACCCGGAAGCGGCCCGTTCCCCTCAGCTGCCCTCCATGCACGCCTACAATCGAGCGCGACATCAAGAAGCTCGGCCATTTTGGCCACGCCTCCCTTCACCTCATTACTTATGTTCTTCTGCCGAACACAAGCTTCCCGCATCCCGCTCAACACAGCCCTGCATTGAGCGATCGCGGCCTCTTCCCTCGCCCTCATGTCGCGGATACGTCCCAGTCGCGGCGATTCCCCCGCCCGACCAGACACATAAGCACGCGGCGCGTCACCGCCCCCGACCCCGTTGGTCGTCGGGCAGACAGTATTCCCCAAAGATCCGGCTTCCACAGGCGAGGCAGAAGCCGCCCCATCCGTGGTCACCACCGGGGGCGGGGAGCATCTCACAGGAGGCGACCTTAGCACCAGGCCGCTCCTCCTGAAGATCGCATCGCCCCCCCCACCATCGGTGGTCCCGGAAACCACCCCGCGCCTGGAAGTGGAGGATTCCTGGGCACCGCTACACATCGCGCCCGCAGCAACGACATCCGCAAAAGAGTTGGGTCGCCCAACTAGTGGCGTCCCAATAAGCCCCCCTTGTGGGTCGAGCTTTTTCTCCTTGGCGTCCGCTAAAGAGTCGGGTCGGCCCACTAGTGGCGTCCCAACCGAAGCTGTAGGCCCCCTTTGAGGGTTGGCCTTCGGAGTGGAGCCAATAAGCCCCCCTTGTGAGTCGAGCTTTTGGTCTCCGTCTTTCTTCTTCCTATCGTCGTTTTTTTTGTTTCATTCAATTCCATGTAATTCCCACGAGTGTGGGGGAAAGTACGTCGGCCGGGCCATAGCCCCCGATAACCCAGCAAGGCCAAAACATTATTCACCGAGGTGGCCAGGTATCGGTGAAGCTCCGTTTGCGACTAGACTATTTTCTGAAGGGGGCCTCTAGCCAAGCTGATCACAGGCACGGGTCGCATCACACCATGATCCAGCCCCCAAATCGTTGCTTACTTTAGCCATGACCGAGTATTGGTCTCCAGAAAGGAAAAAACGCTTCCCACCACACAAGGACAATCCACAGTGTAGGGTGAGCGAGGTTTCCTAGAAAGACCCAGACCCGAGCATGTTAACGGTGGCCGCCGCGTGGAGGCAGTAAGTCTTCTTGTGTGTTTCTCCATAAGGATCGTACTCTGACTTTACCCTATGGGCTCACACCTGACGTGCTAAAAATTGGTCTTCGTTAGTTGAATATTTATTCCAAAAATGTAGGCGAGAAGAACAAATTATGTTTCATTCGTAATAATCTGAATCATAAATAACTAAAATAAAGAACTCAATTAACCAAAGGGCTTCGATTTGTTGCTAAAGTCAAATCATACAAATTATGGATTTTCATTTCCTTTTTACTGATTTACTGATACTGATTTTTTTATTAGTCTTCAATATACATACATACATATTTGTTATCAACAAATTAGACGGAAAATCGGAGCTGTTCAACTCATTTTTCAATGAATAAATCAAAATCAAAAAATCTGGCAAATGTTGCAAGTAATGAACAATTATTCGTGGCAGTAGAAATGCAAATACGATCAGCAGGTAAGCGTAATTCAGCGAGGATAGTCAAAGAGTTAGCTATAACATCTCCAGAAAGAGGCTCTCAAATAAAAAAGATTAGGTTAGAAGAAAAAACAACAAAATCTCTATCGCCTGATGAAGCATTGGCAATGATCTTGGATTTGGATTTGTATGTAAATAGGTTGATGAAACAGTATACAAAACATATTAACCGCGACCTTTATCCTTCTTACGAATTAGTTCGAGCTTCAAAAACATTGTGCTATCCAGAAAATATAAAGGTAACAGAATCATATGCTGAATTAAACTTATAGTCTTTAATGGACCACACAATTTTAAGATTGTGTGCATCATGCAATGACATACTAACTGATAAAATAGGACCTTGCCACGAACTTTTTTTATTGTGTAAATGGGGATGTGATGGGGCAAATCAAAACCTTTATAAACAAAAATGGATGGAAGAATCAGAAGAAGGCAATGGCGATGAAAATTTATTAAGTGTTTCTGTTGCAATAATTCAAATGTATTTTACCAATGAGAAAAAAGAGAAATCAATCGTTCATCAAAATCCAACAGCTCACTCTTCACGCTATTGTCGTCCTATCAAATTATTGTTTGCTAAAGAAAGCGCAGATTTAATAAATACAGAAGTTGAATATATTAAGGATCAAATTGCAATGTTGCGTCCAACGGAAGTTATTCTATTAACAAACAATGTCCAAAAGATTGTTTATGTTAAACCCAAACTAGTTTTATGTATATGTACAGCTTTATCAAACTACAATTCATCACAAGTTTGTTACATTTGTGGAGCTAAACGTTCTGAGATAAATAATCCCTCTGTTGTTTTACAAAAAAACATTAGACACCGAAGTTTTAGAGTTCGGTTTGTCACCATTGTCACGGACAGATGGTCGGACAAATTTCTGCAAACAAAATTTGTTTAAAAAGTTATAAAATACCAGGATATGTTTTATTTTATAAAAATAAGTTTTCAATTTCTTTTCCACTAGCCACACATTTATTAAAAGAAATTTAGGTAAAAACATTATGAACATACAGCATTTCAATTTCAAACAAACAAACACGTGTAAATAATTTTCTATCTATTTTGGATTTATATACTGTGTTATTTTACTTTTGTTTCTGCTGCAGCAGTCTTGAATTTTTTGTTACAACAGAAACGATTTTTCTTAAAACAAAAGGTTGTAAACAGTGTTTCACATAAACGCGGTATAAAATCTGATTTTAAAACTTTATATATAAGTAAAATATAAAAAAATTACACATTCATCCCTATGTGCCATCCAACAAGCCACCATTCCCTAATTGGCCGACTAACTCAGGGACGTCAGGGGAGGTAAAACCCGTGACTTCCGAAGGAGAGATTGACAATAAAAATTCTATTTCTTTTCAAACAACAAAAAAACAAAACAAGCAGAATTGACACCCTTAAGAAGGGAAATACAATAAATTTCGCACAGACGTACATACAGTCAATTGGGTTGCGATATATTGGAGACAACAGGTCTTACATCTGTCCCCCTCTATCCGCCCGTCCCGCCTTGGTAACACTTTCTCAATTCCTATGTTACGCTCTCTGATCCTACATTTGGACACTTCAACACATAATTACATTATACACCTTACCAGAATACTTAGCCAGACATCTCTTAGATGCCCACTCAGTACAAATACATTAAAAAGATATCTTCTTCACTTAAACGTTATAAACGGCTATATATATTTTATTTGAGTAGTAACAGTCAAATATATTCCTTTTTCTTAAATTAAAATGCTAAGGGTTAACAAAAAAATCTTATAATTAATCGATAACAAATAATTTTATCTATCCCAAAAATACCCGTATTTATCCTGTAACCTAAACCTTAACAGGTCAACGCACTACAAATAACACTAACACTGTCCTATTTTAAAGAGCTCTCTAAAACGGATTTTACCAACAACAATCTGTGCACAAACACACATAAAAATCTAAACGCGACACAAAGGCAGTTTTGGGCTTACATAAACTTCTAACACTATCCTAATTTATTAATTTACTAAAACTAAATATTAATCTACATTCAACTTTTCGTTATTCGTTTTTTCTTTGTTTCCCTTTTTTTCTCTTTAATTTCCTTTTTAAATTTTTGATACTTATTGTATCTATATATACAAAAATTAAATTTATTTAAAAATGTGTTCTTTTTTTTTGGTTCAATGCTTTGAAATAAATTTCATATAGTATTGGTGATGAGTGGACTCACCCGGTTCTGGCCCCTTAGCTTACCAGATACCCAACAGCCACAGATTCTCTCGGACACCTTCCACTTCGCTTAAAGCCTTATTGACTCCACCCACAAAGAATAGGGCTCCCTCAGCACTGCACCTACAATCTAATTTCTGGGCAGGCCTCAGAAATTATCTCCGGTTTATTATAATACTATTGGCTGATCCCCCAGAGTTTCAGTTCCTGGGCAGGTTTCAAGAAAAAATTTTCCTCCGTATAAATTTGAAATTCAAATTATTAATTCTTTTATTATATTTTTCCAATTTTTATAGGCGCCTTTTTTCTTCTAACCTATTTAAAACTCTCTCCATCACCATGTTCTCTTTCTCATACCTATTCAAAAAAACTTTTACCTAAAAAAATCAGAACTGTAGCGATTGCCTCGAGTTCATCGAACCCTCGGTCGCTCATGTTGTTCGCTTTGCCCATATTCACCGAGGCAAATATCAACAGTATGATCGCTAAGGTGAGCGACCCATGCCATCGTGGCTTTGAACTCTTTGAACCAATCATAAGTGATTTGCATCTGAATGAGGTAATAGGTCACCATAAAAATAGCAAGTGATCATCAATAATAAAAGTTTGTTCTTTACTTCTTGCATTATCTTTACCTCATTCGTATGTTATCACCCCCTATTCCGTTTCCCATACACTCTCCACATAGCCAAGATTCTTGCAGTTTCGATTAAAGGCTGCATAGAATGCGTCATACTTTGATTTTCTCAGATGACATTAACGTACCGACGGATGAGTACTTGTTAACGGCCACACATTTTATAAAAGAAATTTAGGTAAAAACATTATGAACATACAGCATTTCAATTTCAAACAAACACGTGTAAATAATTTTCTATCTATTTTGGATTTAAATACAGTGCACTCGGGAAAACGTCAACACTAGTTTACGTCAACATCCCAAAACGTCAACCCTTAATTTTTTACATTGTCTACTCTAAAACGTCAACCGTTCAGTTGCTTTTTTGTTCTCGTAATATGGTATCTCAAAATCAACAATTAGCAAGATAAAAATGAAAAAAAAAGAAATTTTGGACTGTGTTAATAACACACTTTCCGGTCCAGGAAAAAGAAAGACATTAAGAGCATCAGAGTTGCCGAAAATGGAAAAGCGCCTGTATCAATGGTTTGTTAAGCAGAGAGAAAGGCATTATCCGGTAAATGCATTAGCGCTCAAACAAAAGGCTAAATAGATTCATTTAAAAGTAAAAGAAAAGAAATGTTCTTTTAACGCAGGTGATGGATGGTTGCAAGGTTTAAAAAAAAGATTTGGAGTTCGCCTGCTTAAAATAACTGGAGAAAAGCTATCTTCGCAGCCTTTGCTTGTCGAACCATTTAAAATCAAACTAAAACAAAAAATTTAAGAAATGGGTCTAGCAGCAAAAAAATCAGATCTAGTAGATTTGATGAAAGCTGTTACATTAAGGGATTGTTATTCTTTTAGAAGCCGCATGGAATAAATTTAGCAAAGATACAATGGCAAAATGCTGGCAAACTGTTTTGCGTTTCACGGAAAATGAGACAGTTCTAGAAGAAGATATTCCGTTAAGCATATTGAAAGAAAAAATAAACTCGGAACTGCAACAACAAATGGAGCTCGCAGTTGATCTGCTTTATGAAATAAACCCTCAGGTTTGTCGCTTTTTAAAATTATTTTAACGACACGACCAGTAACTTTAAACATTTTTTTAAGGTACAGTACCATCCATTCAGAAGTGGATTGAAGATGTTCTACTGGGTAATGTTTCTAATTCGTGTGAAATTGAGGAGTTAGAAGTGACCGATGATGATGACAACGATTTAGATACGAGACAATAAAACCAAACGAAGCTGTCGCAATATTTAACCGGGCTTTGGATTGGGCTCAATGCGAGAATGTTGAGCAAAATGAACTAAATGTATTAAGACGTTTACGAGAGAAAGCTCTCCTCCAAGTATTGGAAAGGAAAAAATAACAATTTTTTTTAGATGCATAAGTATGTATGTGAAATGTGATCTGTTTTAAAATGTGTTCCTTTAGTTTTAGTTAGGCTGAAAGCCTTTTTTGTTCTTTTTTTGTATTTGTTTATGTTTTGTTTTAGTTTATAGTCAATAAAAACGTTTTAAAGCACACTATCAATATGTTTTTTATTAAAAGTTTCTACATTCATAAACGTCAACACTCGCGGTTTTAATTAGTTGACGTTTTCCCGAGCGCACTGTACTGTGTTATTTTACTTTTGTTTCTGCTGCAGCAGTCTGGAATTTTTTGTTACAACAGAAACGATTTTTCTTAAAACAAAAGGGTGTTCACAGTGTTTCACATAAACGCGGTATAAAACCTGATTTTAAAACTTTATAAGTAAAATATAAAAAATTTACACATTTAGTAATACTAAGGCTGAAAAAAGTAACCAGAAAACAAGAAATATTCACTTCTCCACACTAATAAAAAAATTTATCCAATTTTGCTCGAAAATAACCTACAACGGCAACGCTGTTCATAGCTGTCAAAGTACTCACGAAAAATAAAACAACACAAAAAAAACGAGTGAGCAATTGAGAGAAAATTTGTGTTTGACATTTTACACTGAAAGATTTTGAAGGAAGTTTGAAACGGGTAAGTTACCACACACTTATTAAATTTTTGCAGGGTATCATTTATAATAGGATTAATTAAAAATGTGTTTGTTTTTAAATAGAAAAATAATAAATTGGCCCAATGTTATGGTTACGTATAAATATAATAAGTTGGGAACAAAAAATGAGAACACACATTATGTGACGTCAGAGTTCTAACATGCACAGAACAATTTTAGTATGTTTGCCTAATGTCGTAATCTCTATTTCAATCATTCTTTCTTGGTAAGTTATAAAAATGCATTTTTTTTTTTAATTTCATTCAAAAATATATTTTTGTTTCAATTTAACCTGATCCCGAACTAATAACAAAATCCAAATACACTAAAAGAAAGTTTTACTTTTAATGGTATTTGTGGCTTGTGACCAAATCTCAAATGAAAATTTGTCTTAACGTTATGTTAAATAATAGAATTACAAAAGTAATAAAGACATAGAAAAATAATTACAATTTCAGACATTGTTGTTGATAAAAAAGAAAGAAAAAAAAATAATTTATTATTTAAAATGTAATCGCAAATTATGCTTGTAAGTACGAAACCAGTTTAAGAAAAAAAGTAAAAAAAAGTATGGAAATAAAATTATATTTATAGGAGTGTATATCAATGTAAATGTCAGTTATAGTTCAATAACAATAAGATAAATAAAATACTAATAAAAATACTTAAGGTTTGCTGATTATTCTAATAATAATTTGTATTGAGATTGCTTCAAGTAAATTAGACAGAGAGAGAGAGAGAGAGAGAGGTAGAGTTAAATATTTGTTGCCCTATTTATAAGCACGTAACAGAACTTTAAAACTTTGTACGTTTAACAGTATGACCCTCAATGGCAACGTTACATCTAGATGAAATATCTGGAGCAGAATTTAGACTGGTTATAGCCGACAGGGCAGAAACTGCAGTGCCAACATTGCTTAAAGTACCATTTCCGCCAGTACTGGGTCTTTTGCGATTTGGTGAAGGTACGGGTGATTTTTGTTTCAAACACTCAACATCATCGAATACAATACCTTAGTTTCAACATCACCATCAGTATCGGCGTCTTGAGATACCAGTATATATTTGTTGGCATTATGTCCCGTTAAATCCTTCATATCTTGAAGTTTTGTAACTGATTTGCGATTTTTTATATACGGCTGTAAAATAGTACCAAGTGCACAGGATTGACTGCACGATGTTCAATCCAATTTTCGCCAGCTGATCGAGAACGTCGGTGACGTCTGTTTGCTGCGGCCATGCCCTAAACGAAAAAATCAAAAAATAAAATTTACAATATTACAATTCTTAGGAGGCGATTATTGTATAAAATGTAACGTTATGTTATGAGTTGGAAATTCATATATAGATTTTGTTGCGGGTACTATGGGAGCACGGCAGAAAAGTTTTTTTTTTATTGTAGTAGGAGCTCATATTTTTCTTAGCTTTTAATTATTGTAGTGAGTTTGGCTGAATGGTATTTTTTTTAGCGTGGAGCAGAAGTGAAAATGATAGAATGAATGGTAATGCCGGCCTCACCGCTTTTTTGTTGGATGTGGGATCTATAGTGGTAGGGTTGTATTTTTTGAAAAGGGTCGTTAGGAAAATGAAGATAATGGTGTGCATGGAATAATATAGCAGGAACGGGGGAAGGATAAATAGGAGCAAGACAGGGATAAAGAAAAATATTTAAATACCGCAAATGGGCAGAAATTCTACAAGAGCTTGGAATAGAGGAAAGAAAAAAAAAGATGGCTACGTTAGCGGGAGATTAGTTGGAAGTTTTATGGAAATTTTAGGGAATACCTGGAACAGGCTAATGCTAGAGTAGGTGAAAAAAAGTGAGCAGAAGAGTAGACAGAAAAGAAAATTTGTGAAAGTAACACGGAGTTGTGCCGGAAGAAATTTGAATTGAAAATTTTAAAATAATAAGAGTAACGGAGGAATATACTCTTATTATTGCAAATATAGCCTGGAGGAAAATTGTAAGATAGTACAAGTAAGGGAGGAAAAATTGTGCGGGTGAGTTCTGATTAAATGGGGGAAATTTTGAGTTAGTGTAATTTATTTTTTTTGTTTGCACATAGAAAGAGGAGAATCTGCCTGGATACAATTATTCCTTTCGTTTGTTGCAAGGAGGTATTTTATTGGGAGCACGGAAGGGAAAGGTGCTTAAAAGTGGAAAAGGCCAAGTACAACTCCGTGGCCAGGGCAGCAAATGTAAAACAAAAAGAAGAAAGAAACCGGAAAAAAAAGGAAAATACCAGGTAACAAAAACCAGTAGATTTAATCCTCCTGCGCTGGTGCTAAGTAATGCAAATTTCTCGAAAAAAAGTGTACAATGCAATTAAATCATGTGCTGGGGATTCCCATATATTGATTAAAGGTAAAAGTCGGAAACCAAGACCTCGAAAAACAGATGAGCGTACGGATGCAGTCATAGTAAGAATGGCAAAAATTAACCCATTCAAGTCATCACGGCAGATAGCAATACATATAAATGATTCCTTGAACTTGGAAATATCTAGGAGGCTTGTCAGGAGAAGATTAAACGAGGCAAATTTGTTTGGACGCATTTTCAGAAAAAAGCCACTTCTCTCTCAAAAAAATATTTCAAAACGTTTAATTTTCGCCAGAGACCATAAAGAAAAATCCATAAATTTTTGGAAATACGTGTTAAGGAGCGACGAAACAAAAATTAATAGGATGGTACCTGATGGTAAAATATTTGTTCGTCGTCCTAAAGGCCAAGAGTTCAATCCTCGATTCACCCAGAAGACAGTAAAACACGGTGGGGCAACATTATGGTTTGGGGTGCATTTTCTTGCCATGGAGTAGGTCCGCTTGTTAAAATAAATGAAAAAATGGACAAGTTTCAATATTTAAACATTTTGAAAAACTATATGGAGCCATATGCCTTCAACTCCATGCCAATTAAGTGGAAATTCATGCAGGATAACGATCCCAAGCATACCTCCAAAGTAGTAAAAAAGTGGTTTTGTGAGGAGAAGATTGATGTATTCGATTGGCCAGCCCAGAGCCCTGACTTAAACCCCATAGAGAACCTATGGAACGAAGTCAAGGTTGAAATAGCGAAACATAATTATAAAAATATGGACGAACTGCGGTGAGCAGCGCAAAACGCTTGGTATGAGATACCTAAAGCAAAATGCGAAAAACTCGTTGAAAGTATGGGCAGGAGGTGCGAAGCTGTCATCAGAAACAAAGGGTTTAGCACTAAATATTAACAATAAAATGCTGGTACACAGAAAAAAATCGAGGAAAGCAAATTTTTTATACTTTTTCAAGATTGTGCCATTTATGTGTCCAACTCATTTCAGGAGTGTTTAGACTTAATGAATTTTTTTAGTTTTTATATTAATGAATTTTAGTGTAAGCTTATTTAATATTAAATATTAGTAATACAACTTTGCAAAAAACCAAAAATTTGTTGTTTATTATTAATATTTCCGATATTGTAGCACAAGAAAGAACTAAAGGTAAAATGTGCCATTTATATGTCCATAGCTGTATATAAATAAAGATAAAACAATTCGGTTTAAATTTTGCTATTCATCCTATTATTTTCTTCCAAGAGAATTAGCGAAACCGCAGCAAAAAAAGGCATTTTATAAATAAAAATGATAAACTATGTTGACACAAATTTTATTTTGTTATTTTGTTTAAATATTTTACAAACGTCACTCACATAGACATATGTTTACATATTTTACAGTTGTATTTAGAGAAGATATGTGGAAACGAAACAAATATGGAATATGAAATCGATCGAAATTCATCACACTACTGTCGATTTCAAAAGACGATTTACTTTTCAAATATATCGATTTCCATCACATACCTGACTATATATGTATGTACAGGGTGGCACAAAAGGAGCTATGTATATGTTTTGAATTCTTTTTTTCAGCATTTTGTGAAGAAGACTTGGGGCATTAATTATGAAGCATTCCAAATGAAATCATGGCCATACATTACATGGAGATAATCGCAATTATTTTGTATTTTATAAGGAAAGTATTCTTGAAAATGTTTTTTGCAACGGCAATACCGATTGATTTGATTTCACGTGTAATAAAGAACGGCCTCGAATAACGTGAGAATAGACGCAGGAGGAAAGATAGTCTAATATAATTTTGTAGAAAACCTTCAACGTTTAAAAAAGAAAAAAAATCTATAGAGTTGCTTTATCAAAAAAGGAATATTCTGCATTTTTTTATATACTAGTATTGTTTTTTTACGACACTGAGAAAAATATATACGTGAAATATTAATTTAATCTTAAAGAAATCAATTCTAAGATTGAATTTAATTAAAGAGCATAGATGCACTGTCTATCGGCTGTTATGTAAAATGTTTAGAATAATAAAAATACATCGGAAATAAAAATATATATACGTTTTTTTATGTACTTTTGTTTAGACTACTTTATTATAGTGAGTTAAATTGTGTATCAAAGTATACATCCATTTTGGTTGATCGGAGGGAACCATGTGCCCAGCGTTACGCACTAAGATCTCAATTAAGTTACCTGCACGCTTCTCATAACCAGCAATGTCATCATCGATTCTCCAAATTTTGCGTTGCGCAACTTTATACAAACCGGCAGCATTAAACTTTAAGTGTTCCAAGTAATTACATGTTAAGCGGTACGCAACAATAATATCTAGTTGACCATTATAAATACAAACAGTATATTCATTTAACAGTTCTGCAATCCAATGTGCGACACTATCCATCACGTCACGTTTTAAAAAGATTTCCACTTTGTTTTCACTATCCATGTCATGAAATGTTAAATTGCCTACATGAATTGCACGTCTAGTCGAAGAAGATTGTAGAAAGTCTCCCATAATTTTTCCATAATCGTTTCCCTTTGTGTACAAGTAATTGTAATAGTAATTATATCCAGTTAAGTTAGAAAACAATGAACCGTTCACTAGATCGCCATTTAAAAGATGGTCAAAAACGTCAAAAGCACAATCCATATCGTGGCTTTCAATACATTTTACACCTTTAGCTTCTGCTTCGTGAAATTGCTGCAAACCGTGATCATCAATCAAACCCAACTGATATAAATAATCGCCATATTTCAACTGATGTATAGGATCTGAAAGACCATTACCAATGGCTAAACCTTTCAAGGGTATTTTTACTTTGGTATCTATTGAGTTTTGCACTTTATGAATATGATGGGCCAATGCTGGTACATATTTTCCGGCATAAGATTCACCAGTTATCCAAAAACCACACAAATTATTCCATTCGAATAATTGGTACAACTGCTGCATAGCTTCGTGTAAATTATGACCAACGTCCTTTTCATTACGCGCATAGCCATCATTGCTATCCGTAAAAGAAAACCCTGTACCAACCGGATTGTCAATAAATATAAGATGGTGAGTTTTACTCCAGGTGTAATTCCTCTTTTGTAATTTGCCATGTCCGTAAAATTCGAAGGGACCATTTTCAGTAAATAGACCAAACAATGAAGAAGCACCAGGCCCTCCTTGAAGCCATAACACAACAGGGGCATACTCACTATCTTCTTCAGCGGGAAAGTACCAAAAAAATAGGTTAGAGTTGAATTTGGGATCTACTGTCAAATAGCCTGCATAACTTTCTACGCCATGGTATTGAGACCCAATCACTTTAGCTTTTTCTTTTATATCCGCACGCTTTATTTTAGGGTCAGTAATAAGAGGCGTAAGGAATAACGGCTCGCCAGGATCACCTCTATCGTTGAAGGCTGAGAATCGTGGATAAGGATTTATAAAACTTCTATGATTTTTAGGATGGGCAGCTTCGCATACGACCAATATTAATGCAAATGCTAATACGAGTACAGCACAACCATCCGCCGACTTCATTTTCCTTTGTTTTGTGAATGCAATGCACATAGGCTAATAGGGTATCTGTGCCAAGGCAGATTAAAATTTAATCATAAAATACTCATGGTTTATTTCACCGGATTAAAGAGAATTTCATTTTCAAGACAAGGCAGATTAAAAAGTATCTACCATCAGCGTTACCATTTGTCTAGTTTCCCTTTTTTTCAAGTTTTTAGAAATGTTAAAAAGTTTTTAAGTTTTTATCTTCAAAAATTAGTTTTTTTGGAATTCTTTCAAATTTTCAAGTTTTGTTTATTAATTTTTAATTTACAGTATGTATGAGGAAAATATTATTTGATGTTGTAAACGTCAACGATGTTGAATACATCTGTCCGTTTTTAATACAACTGTGCCGTATTAAAAACATTGTAATTTTTTACATAGGGTATTTTTTCGACGCGGATGGTTTCTTCCTTTTGGCCGAGAAGCTGCTGCAGAAGTACCAGAATACATAAAACGAAAAAAATTTGTCAATGCATTATGATTAAAAATATATTGTACATACATATATAAATAATTTACTACATACATATATGATTCTAATTTTAAAATTTTAATTGCATACTTTATGATATTCTCATAAAGTATTTTTAATAAAAGCCAAACTCAGTTATTTCACAATTTTTTTTTGGGAAAAAGCACAATTTTAAAATTAGAATCATAAGGGGTGCTGATGGCGAGTAGTCAGTGTGTTGCTGTGCAACCAGAAAGACCCACGTTCTATTCCCAGCCAGGTCAAATAAGAAAAAAGTTTTTTCTGCGTTTTCTTTGCTACAACACCCTCCTTCGTCGGTATTTGAGCAATAAAACGTCGTCGAAGTAAAATAATAAATAAAATGGCTCCATTAGCTTAAAAATAATGCGTAAAGAAAACATCAGAGTCGCTGCAACTTTTCTTTATAATTAACACGCAACTGCAGAGTTGTGAAAGAATAAAGCTCTATCTTCTAGTTCCAATGCAATGCATTGCATATATAAGGGATAGTCCCTGAGCACTGGTTCAAGATAAAAAAAAATAATTAAAGAGATATTCCCAGGCTTGAGGACCACGGCCTGGAACTGCCCAGGGGAAGACCGAGGTGATGCTGATGACGCGGGTTCACATACCACTCGGTGTCAGAATGCAGATAGGCGATGTGTAAGACTCGATTGCATGCTTACTTACTGGGGTGACTAAGGCGGCATGGATAACGGGCATGTTGAGCAGACTCATGGCCAATGTCGGCGGCCCGACACAGGGCCAGAGTGACGAATTCGATCATGCTACATGGGAGTGCAATTTGGGGCGATGTACAGGGCCTTGGGGACGGTTGGCAGGTGGACGGCGAATCTCATTCCCTGCGTGGAAGTATGGATTCGGAGGAAATTTTGGGGGAGGTTAACTACTTCCTTACACAATTTTTCACGGGGCACGAATACTTCCGAAAGTACCTGTGTCGCATGAGCAGGGCAGAGCAGACGGTCCCGATTGCATTTACTGCGGTATGATGGATGATGATGCAGAGCACACTTTCTCCGACTGCATCAAATAGCATACTGAAAGAAATGCAATTGCGCAGCGTATTGGCGGGTTCACTCCTGCTTGCGTGATAGGTAGGATGCTCGAGTTCGAGAACAATTGGAACGCGTTACGTGTTACGGAGAATGAAGAGGGACCTCGATTCGTTGCGTGTGTATTAATTTCGGTCATCCATTTCTTGTAGGGATGGGTATCATTTTAAAGCTGTTGAGAAAATCATACATCTTAAAGCTATTCAGGGGTGTCATAGAAACCAATCTTATCGGAATTGGATTTGAAACCGACAAAAAAAAATACTTTGGTGTCATGAAATCCAATGTTATCGGTTTTATGTTCGAACTAGAAATAATGTCGGTTGAAGGTGTCACAGAAACCAATGTTATCGGATTTTTATTTGAAAAAAAACCAAGCAGCCAGTCATTTAATTTTATTAATTCCATCAGATATTTTGTTAAAATTTTGTAAATTTATTTACTTCAAGCAATTAAAAGAAACCGGTAGCAGCCTGAGAAGCATCTCTAGGGCAATTGAAAAAGGAAATGAAACCGTCGCAAGCGCTATACGTGAATTGAAAAAAATTTTATGCACGTTAGTATAGCAATTCTAAATTCTATGCAAGAAAAAACAAACTAAAGAAGTAACAATTGGATTTAGAACTGCAAAAGTTTAATTTAGAAAAACAATTTTAAAGATTTTGGATTTAACATTGTATCTGAACAAATATCAGGAAAAACTAAATTACTCTTGTATAAAGAAGCTAAGGGCAATTCTCCTTTATGGTTTTCCAATATGAGGGTGGCGATGGCACGATGGATGGTAGTCTGCACGTTGACTACTACACCAAAAACAGACGTGGGTTCAACCCCAGTTTCAGACTAAAATTTTAAAATAAAAATAAACATCTCGCATTTTTCTGATGTACATTAGTGTGTCAGTTGTTGTCGGAAGGTTTCAGCGGCGAAGGCATAGTCACTGGTCACTGAACAATACCGGCTTCAGCTGATAGCAATCCACAATCACATCAGAACGCCCTCCTTCGTCGGTATTGTGTAGCACCGGCGAAGTAAAATAATAATAAAAATGGCTACTAAACCGAAGCTTCAGCACTGCTACGAGTAAGTATAAACAAAGAACTTGCGAAAGCAGAGCTGTAAAATAATTAATTAAGCTTCACCTCCTGTCGTTTCTTCTACTATCCCTTTCCTATAGTTCCAGCACAATGCCTCGCATGTGTAGGAGTCATCTCCTGAGTGCTGGTCCCAGATAAAAAAAAATATGGTTTATTAGTATTTCTAAAACTATAATGGAGAGAATCGACATTTTTGAACGTCATATTGTACGAAAGTGCATAGAGAAGAATTATAAAACTTTAAAGAGAAGATTTTCAAATCCATATTTCGAAGGAACTGTAATTAAAGATATTTTGTCAAATGGGCAGGAGTTCAATTGGTCAAGCACTCAATACATTTCGAGTATTGGAATTTTACATGAACCTTCCAGTACGTATCCTGATCAAAACATTTATTCATATATTACTCCCGGCATACATAGGGGTGAACATTTTTTAATTTTTTTCTTTTGCTTATTTCTTTTTTTTTATTTATTTGTTTTTTTTTTTTTTGGTTGTAAGTTTAATTTAAAGATTTAAGATTTAATTTTAAGATTCTTGATTAAGTTTATTAATGTAGATCTGACTATACTAAGAAAAGTAAGTGCCAGGAGCAAGCACTTTTTAAAAAAGGAACACTAATATTATTATGTATTTTATATTAATAAATTACTTATTTGTGATAAGCAAGTTGCATAAACAAAAAAAATATAATGTAATTAAAATAATACTTAATAGTTTTAAGTTCTCTTAAAATTTTATGTTTGTAAATCCAGTTATAAGAAATTAATGAAGTCTCAAAAAACTAACTAACTGAACAAATATTAGTCATAAGTTTTTAATGTTTTAAAAATACATAAATATGAATTCTTTTTTTTGATATATATTTATTAAGCCTGAGGTCTTTTTTTATTTTATTTTGTTTTTTTATTATTCGATATTTCGTTAACAGCTTGTTAACATCATCAGGAATAATAGGAAATTATAATTCTTTGAAATATAAAAATATTTTTGAAACATGTCACAAAATTTTTGTTATAAAATTTTATTGAAAATTAAAAAATGTGTAGTAGTAATATAGGAGCATATAAATATAACGAATTTTAAACCTAAATAAATATATATATATATATGTATATTTATATAAAAAATATAAACTTCAAAAAAGAAAAAAATTTAAAATAAAAAACTTCCTGAAGATGTTAACCGAAGGTTAACGAAATATCGAGAATAAATAAAAATATAAAAAACCTTAGCTTGAAAAAATAGATTGTTAAAATAATAAAAAAGGTTAAAAAAAAAGTATTAAGAAAAATATATATGTATATATTAAAAAATTATTAAATAACAATAATTATAAATAAAAAGTTTTTTAACAATTAAATGCATGATAAAAATGTATATAATAAAAATATGAATTCTTTTGTTTTCGTGATATATGTACATATGCACATATACTCGTATATATATAATTTTTTTAATGGTATTGAAAAGACTGAGTTTTTGCAATCAACTTCTTTTTGTTTTGATAAATAAAAAAAAGTTTAATATTTTTTACTTAAAGCTTTTTATTTTGCTATGTTGTGAGGATGATGATTGTAATGTAGCGTTCTCTTCCGTATCGTTAGATAAACATATTTCATTTTCGGTGTGCTCCAATTTGTAGTATCTGCAGATGTTTCGTAATGCGCAGCAGACATTTATAATTTTTATCATCTTTTCTGGCTTGTAATGTCGTGTGGTCATTAGAAACGAAACTGTTTTTTTAAAACTCTAATTGTTCGTTCAATAATATTTCTAGCTAAAGAGTGAGCCATATTAATTTTTTTTTTCTTGGACCAACACTCCGGAAATGACCCCTACACATGCGGTGCATTGTGCGGGAACTAGAGGAAAGGTATAGTAGGAGAACTGATAGGAGGTGAAGCTTCACTATCTAACGACACTGCGTTTTGCACGTTATTTATTTTTACAGCAGTGTTGTAGCGTCTCTGATGTCAAGGAGACATTAAATTTTGAAGCTCCGTTTTTAGTAGCCATTTTTAGTAATTATTTTACTTCGCCGGTTCTACACAATACCGAGGAATGAGGGCGTTCTGATGTGACTATGGATTGGATACAGCTGAAGCCATTATTGTTCATTGACCAGAGACTATGCCTTCACCACTGAAAACTTCCGACAACAACTGACCACAAATGCACATCAGGGAAAATGCGAGATGTTTTTATTAGTCTGAAACTGGGGTTGAACCCAGGAAAATTTTTCGTTTTGTAGTCAACGTGCAGACTACTTCGGCCATCGCCACCCTATTCTTTGGAGTTATATGTTGGATCCCTGTACGGTGTCAATAAAAACTGTTCAATTCCATATCCACAATCCACTAAAAGTTTTGATGTCCGGTCACTTGACTCATACATCATAAGATGTTTCCTGGCGCTACTTACATTTCAAACAAATACATCATGGCTGGATCCAGGATATCGTACATCTACCGCTCGAATTTTCATTTCATCATCACATATGTATGTAAGTATGTACATATGTACAAGGTGGGCCAAAAGAAGTCATCCGATGTTGTTTGGCTCTCATTTTTTTCTAAATGAAAAACTTCTATTCTGTTTTTGATAATGTCTGAACCTTTAGAATTTTATTGGTCAAGTAGAGAAGATGATATCGGCCAAATGGGTGCCGTCACAATTGTTTGCTATACGGGCTCGTTTCATGGCATTTTTCCTCACTTCGACGAGAACTTCGGGCGACAGATTCTCGCACTCGTGTCGAATGTTGTCAAACAAAGAGATGAGGCGACCCGGGAACGCCGCCTTTAGAATATCGGTTGTGGCTCGGGCAGTGTGTGCCGTGGCTATGTCCTGTTGGAACCACATGTCCTCCAGTCCTAATTCGTTCAATTGCGGCAGAAGAAACCCGGTTAACATGGCCCGCGCACCGTCCACTGTTGTCGTTTCACCAGCGGCGTCCTCGAAAAAAAATGTTCCGATGACTCCTCCAGCGTGAACAGCGCACCATGCAGTCACTTTGAGCGGGTGTAATGGCTCCTAGTGTATCACTCGTAGATCTTCGGTGCCCCAGAAGCGATAGTTTTGCTTGTTCACCTAAACGCTGAGGAGGAAATGAGCCTCATCGCTCATTATGATTTTGGTCGAAAAATCGTCCACTTCGTCTACGAACGGGACGGTAACGGTAAAAACTATACAACAGCACGGTACGGGATAAAACTGCAACGAAAAGTAGAAACTAATAAAGGCTTCAGTTGCAAATTAATATTTAAATAGTGTAAATAGTAATAGTTGCCAGCAAAAATGTTCGTACGTATTATTAAGGTTCATGTACTTTTTCCACACACAAACATTTACTTAATATTAAGACACACGAGAATCTTCATATCGTTCATCTACTTTTCTTGTCGTACACGTACATCAACATTATGTATAGGCAGACTCGAATCTATCTATCGTACATGTACTTTGTTGTCGCATACATACATACACGAACTTAAAATATTGGGCCTCATGCATAAAACGTGAGCTTGAGCTCGGACTCGATTTTTTGAGTAAAAGGTGCTTGTCGCATGCATAATAAAATTTGATCTATTTGCTTTTACTCACTGCTCACGTTTGATCTCGTTTTGCTCAGTTTGAACGAATTTAGATGAGCTTGTGCTCATTTTCAAATGCATAAAAACATGCTTTTGCCAAAGACTATAAATATATAAAGATATTGCACGTAGAACATTGAATAAAAACAAAAATTGTTTGCGTTTATTGATGCTGTGGGGGAAGTAGCAAGAGAGTCTTTGAGCAAGAGAAAAGAACACAAAAATTTTAGGCATACATACATATGTACGTACATAAGTATGTATGGAGTAATAAGCATTGGTTTTGTCAAGTTTTTTTGTTGTTGTTTTTGAAACATTTTTGTTTTTTATAACTCTACTAGAAATTTTTTTTCCACAGAAATTATGGTTTTTTTTGTTGTTTACACATATAAATGATGCTTATTGAGAAATGTGTTTGTGTGTGTTATATTTCTTGTGCAAAGCACATTCAATAACAATATTAACAACTAAAAGCAGTTCTTGTTTTCATATAAATCATGTGCAAATAAACAGTGCAAAGCAAATGCGACCGATTTCTATGGCTGTAGGGTAAAATTACGTTTTTTGTTATTGTACTATTGCATTTATGTTGATTCGCACCGAACTATGTATATTCATTTGTTTTATTAAATATTTTATAGTATAGTTAGAATATCTATGTATATGCATAAATCAAATAAAACGTGAGCGTACCTGAGTTCGAAAACCATACAATTTATTATTTTGTTTACAAAACTATTATAAAATTTATTAAAATCTTTTTAATAAGTGATAACTAGCACAAGAAATGTAATTATTTTTGGTGATTGGTACATATTTAATAATTTTCTGAATTGAGCATATGTTTTATTGTTTTAAAATTTTAAGTTTTTCTGCGCTCGTTAATTTGTATTTGTATGTTTCCCACGAGGAATGCTTTCGTAAAAGTGTAAGAATTAATAAATTTAGCATCTCCATTCTGTGCTTATAGCATACGTTGTTTTCTTGAAACCAAAAGGAATATATTAGCCCAACTCACAATCTTGTGCATATAGTGTTACATCATTGCATTTGCAAAAAGGTATAGCACATACACAGCATTGCTGTGTATTTTGTTACTGTAGAGCAAAAATATGCTATACCTTTTTGCAAATGCAATGATGCAACACCATATGCACAAGATTGTGAGTTGGGCTATTGTATTTTTGGTGCAATTTACACATTGCTAAACAATAGTTTTTTTTATGTTTTTTATTTCTTTGGATTCAGAAAAAAGTTTTTCGAAAACTTTTATATGAATCTTACATACTGCAAAAAATAAGTCTGATGGAGCACACAAACTTCCAAAATCTGAATTTTTATCGTAATTTTTTGCATGTACAAACATTTCTGATGGATATGACAAAATTTGCGCGGGTTTTATTATATCCATACGGCAGCGAGCACAAGAACAAGAACAAAAGAATAATTTTGAAAATCTGTTTATAAATGACCAGGTTATTTAAAAAGCAATTTTTTCTATTTCAAATTCAAAATAAAATATAGCCTATATTTAAAGTTATACACTGTTAACATATCTGCGCAAAATTTCATTTAAATCGGTCCAGTAGTTTCGGAGATTAGCGAGAACAAACGTCGTGACACGTTATTTTTATATAGATATACATAGTTATATAAATTTCTAATTTTAAATAATATTAAATTCGGTGCGAATCGATGTTCTTGCAATAGTACAACAATAAAATACATATATTTGCCAATCAAATAAGAATCAGCGACATTAGCTTTACGTATCTTATGTCCACATATATATTTTTTTTTTTTTTTTTTTTTTTTTTGTCTTGGACCGGCACTCAGGGGATGACCCCTACACATGCGATGCATTGTGCTGGAACTAGGAAATTAGGTTATGGGAAGGAGGATAGAGGGAGTAGTGTTTATTGACATTTGATTTAAATCTTCCCATGCTAAAAGTGACAGGAAACACCTCTGCGGGTAGTCTATTCCACATACGTGCCGTTCGGCCAAAAAACGAATTTTCCCTGTAATGCGTAGTGCGAGTCGCCCTCAAATCGACCACAAATGGATGCGCTCTTAATGATGATCCCGTCGTGCACGCGAATAACCGGGTTTCGGGAACAAGTTCCCTGATTTCATTAGAACACATCCCATTATAGTAACGATAGAACAACGAAAGGCACCCCACGTTGCGACGATTCTCAAGAGAGTCAATAGAGTTGGCTACCCTACTGTCTCCTATGAGTTTCTTCGCCCTTTCTTGTACACGGTCGAGTAACTTCAAAATAGTCTTTGGAGCACCGGCCCACACATGAGAGTTGTATTCCATTTTCGGTCGGATGTAGGCGGTATAAATAGTGAGGAGATCAGATGGGGTGAAGTATGTCTTACACCGCCTTAAAAAGCCTAGGCACTTGAATGCTTCGTTTGAGACCTGAAAAATGTGCTCAGTCCATCGGACATCACACTGAATTTTCATGCCAAGAACATCAAGAGCTTCTGATTCCTCAATGTTTATGCCACCCATTTTTATAGATGAGGCAGCGTGATCGTGCATACGGCGGTGTGTTAGCATGCAGCATTGGGTCTTTTGGGAATTGAAATCGACCCTGTTCGCGTGACCCCATTCCAATATTCTCGTGAGGTCACCTGTTAGCGAATCATTTATATTCTGCCGCGTCGCCGCGATCATAGTTGATGTCGGCCTACGATCGAATGAATATGAATGGCAGATGCTGCTGTCATCTGCGAAAGAGTGGATAGGGTTTGAAGTATGACATAGGAGGTCATTAAGAAAAATAAGAAATAGGGTAGGAGAAAGAATGGAGCCTTGTGGTACCCCTGAATTGATCTTGAACTCGTTTGATGAGATCCCGTCTATAACAACTCTTATAGCGCGATCCCTGAGAAAGCTCGATATAAATCGAGAGAAGATATCACCGACACCAAAAGCAATAAGTTTGGACAAGAGTGCTCCATGCCACACTCTGTCGAATGCTTTTGAAATATCTAGAGCCACTACCTTACTTTCGCCAAAATGGTGGATGGATCGACACCATTTTTCCGAGAGGAAGGCTAATAAATCACCCGTGGAACGTCCTCCACGGAAGCCATATTGCCGGTCGTTAAGTAAGCTATTGGACTCCAGATATTTCATAAGATGGAAATTTAGCATACTCTCCATTACTTTAGAAATGGTAGAGCATATTGCGATTGGGCGATAATTTTCAGGGTTGCTTGCCTCTCCCTTCTTGGGGATCGGCGTAACATTTGCAACTTTCCAGCACGACGGAAATTCACCTGCATGATAGAGGGTGCTGAAAAGGATTGCCAGAGGACGCGATAACGTCGAAGAGCACTGCTTCAAGACCAGTGCCGGAATTCCATCCGGGCCAGGAGACTTATTTATGTTGAGGTCCGATAAAACCCTTTTAACTGCACGAGCCCGAAAGTATATCTTTGGCATAGTTACGGATACACGCTCGGATGCGGGCAGTGGTTGATTGCTTTCCGGCAGGTGAGAATTACCTGCAAACATTTCAGCTAGGAGGTTAGCTTTATCAACCGGGTCTGTGAATATTTGATCATCCTTTAAAAGAGACGGGATAGAAGAACTAGCATTTCCCTTAACTCTTTTAACGAATGACCAAAAGCTTTTACTTCCCCGTGGGGCAGTAAGAACTTTAGCGCGAAGACTCTGCTCGTACAAAGCTTTTGCACGTCTTAGCACTTTGGCACACGAAGTTCTCGCCCTTTTGCGCATCATATTGTGCGAACACAAAACGAGCCTTTGCAGTTTTTGTTTGTTTATATGGATTCTTTCGTTTGTTTATTAAATGTACACACATGCAAACATACTTGAGAATGCAAATCCACAAACGTATGAACACATGTATACATATGTAAATGAATAGTAGAGACATGAGAATAATAAATTCTCTGAGAAAATAAATGACTTTCTTGAAAAAAGTGGTTTTAGCATGATTTTTGTACTAAAACCATCAGCAAATTTAGCATCGGCAGAACAATGTATGACAGTGCAACATCTTTATATATTTATAGTCTTTGCTTTTGCTTTCTTTTGTGAGCTCTTGCTCAAATTTTCTTGAGCATGCCTTATAGTTGACTCGCGTACACTAAAAAGGAATCATGGCTGAATATTTTGTGCCACAAAGAAATACAATATGTTATCAACAGCTTAAAACAAATTTAGCAAGTGAGGAAAAAAATTATACAGGTTTATATTCTTAATTATTGATTTTTTTTTATAATTAATAATAAAATGATAAATACATAGGTTTGATGATAGTAGCATCTGTTGGTTGTCTAATTATTTTTTTGAGGAGTCAGAAGAAACACGTGGTGGTGCCCTCAGCAACATTGATAAAATTCGACTGTATTGAAGATTTTGCGCAGATCTTGGATTCCAAAATGGTATAGCCACAGATATTGGAGTCCATCAATCAACTGTGTCGCGAACTATTGCGGAAGTTACGAAACTTATATCTGCCAAAGCAATCGAGTGGATAAAATACCCGAAAGATGCAGATGAAATAAAAGATGCTCAAATGAAATGGCAAACAAATTATTGCAATTGGAGTGATTGATTGTACTCATATAAAAATTAAAAAACCCAAAACTCAAAGCGATGAGTATATTTGTAGAAAAGGCTTCCACTTTATAAATGTGTAGGCTACTTGTGATGGAAAAGAACTTTTTACAAGCGTTAACATATCCTGGCCTGGTTCAGTTCATCAGTCACGGATCTTACGAAACAGCAAGGTATGTAGAATAATGCAAAATGCAACGAACGATGCATTACTTCTCGGGGATGAGGGCTATGGAATATGCTCATGGCTAATGACACCACTCCGGAACCCAACAACTGACATAGAAAAAACATTCAACAAAGTGTTTACAAGGGAACTTGTCATTATAGAACGGTGTTTTGGACAATTGAAGCAAAGATTTTCGATACTTCAATACAAAATTCGTGTATCGGCAGAGTTAGCGCCCCACGTAATAGCCAGTTGTTTCATTTTGCATAACATAGCTAAATTTTTAAAAGACGATTATATCCTTATCAATGACGATTACAACAATAATGATGTATGGCAATTAGGAAATGATATCGAACAACAAATAGCAAGAAATTCAGAAGTTGGAAAAAACAAAAGGAGGATGATCGCAAATTTGTTATCAAATTAGTTTATAATAAAAATAATATATCTAAATGAATATATTTAATTTTTTTTGGTTTATAAAAATAATAAACGTAAATACAATTCACTTTTTTATACAAAAATAAAATAAATGTAATTCACTATTTTATTTATAAAAATAATAATAATACATATATGTATGTACAAATATATAATTCTCTTTTTCATGTAAAATTAATATAAATGTAATTCACTTTTAGGCATTAAATATTAATTAATTACATATTAATAAAATTCAAAATTCAATGCCAAATTTTTGCTTAATTTCTGATACACATGTTTCTATTGTTTGTTTTTTTATATTTTTAATGCTTGGTAATTGACCCTCCTCTAATAAATATTTATTTTGTTTTATTTTTCCTACTAAAAATTTAGAAATGTCGTCAGTTTCTATTTTATCATTATTATTTGATTCCACTTCTACTTCACTTTTACTTGACCACATGTCTGCACTTCAATAACAATTAGACGTTTGATCTCCCTTTGCTCAAGTAATTGCAATTAGACAAAGAGTCAAAATAGCAATTGGAATCATCAGAAGAATTTCAAACGCACCTAAAGGATAAAAAGAAATGCAAGGAAATATTTTTGGAGGACCAAAAACTATGTAAAGATAATCCAGCTTATTTATGTACAAGTTTCGACTTGCAAAAGGTCTTCAGTAGTTCACATGGAAAAAGTGTGACTTTGTTCTATTCTAGAAAATATTTATTCTACAACGAAAGTTTTTATGAAAGTGGTAGGAGAGATGGCTTTTGTTTTTTGTGGGGAGAGAAAGATGATAAACGAGGGTGTAATGAAATTGAAAATGAAAACATTTTCGCAAGCGATGTTTCCCAATTCAATGATAATTCAATTTACAAAGTTGCGCTCTGCAATATTCGTAAAAATATTCCCAATACAACTCTTAAATATGGCTACTTTGATGAATCTGAAACCATAAATTATGATCTATATTCAATTCCACGATCCAGACGAAACTCTGTAATCATTTCTAAGAAACCTACTCAATTATATGATAATAGATTAAAAATCTCTTCCCCTAAATACAAGGATTTGAAAACGCTTTGTAATAAAAAAACTATACTCGTCAAATTCCAGCACGAATATTTGAATTTAAAATGGGATACAATCAAAGATTTGCTACCTAAAACTGACTAAGAAGATAATATTTAGAATTACTTAAAGTATCTACTTAATATATTTGTATCGATCGTTATTAAAATGTAAAAGTTTTTAATATGAAGCACTTATTTTATTTTTGTTTTATGTTGTATGTTCTAAAATGTATGAATTTTTATTTAAGGAGTGAAATCTAATTTAATTTTAACGAAAAAGTTAAGAAAGTTAAATAAAACCAGATCATAAAATCACTTCCTTGAAATGAATTTTTGTATTTTTCATCTATAATTGTTAAAGTTCTAATTTTTTTGAGGTTTGTCTTAAAATTTCTAATTGCGAATTGGAGTTATTAAATGAAAAACTTTCTGCTCGGCTATTAAAAACGTCAACAATATTATTAAAAAATTTCAAATAATCGGCCGTGTTTAAAAATGTGGCTTTATTAGAAATACTTAATTTCCCTGAATTATGCAATGTTCGCATGCCTGTAGCCACAGTGCGACTTAAAAATTGAGCCGCTAAGTCTACTCTCATACGTTGAAAGTTATTTGGATTATTGTGTTCCATACTTAGCTTAGGAGCACATTTTAAAGAAGTTGAATCTATATTGTAAAAATGAGTAGCATCGTTCCAAGACACGAGTTTATTATTAAAATATATTTTGTGTTCTAATTTAAGAAGACAATTTCGCGCACTTTTTGGTAAATGGGGACTATCGTGCATAAAATAAATTCTTTCGTTATTAACTATAAAATATGGCCATTGTTCGCTTACTTGAACAAGTTTTGAAAAATTTGTAAAATTGGCACCTTGAACGCAAACAAAATGGCAAGGTTTTAAGCATATTTTCTGCAATTTAGATATAGCCTCAAAAATATATTTTTTTATAACACTTCCTTTACAGTTGCCACGAACGAAAAAACAAGATACAGCTTGTGACCAACTATTGGCACCTATGCCATTTGCCATTATAACCATAGCGATAGTCGCTGAATTTGAACAACGATTTTCATCCCCAAAATCCTGCAGGCCTATTATTTTGTATTTGAACCTATCATATTCAAGGAAAGTTTTAAGTGACATTTCATCACAAGATACACTTATGTATTTCTCTTCCTTTTTAAATTCGCGCGCACGTAATTTTAAGGCTTCAAATGTGCCATTCAAATTGCCCGGAGTCTTTGGCCAGTCCTTTACGAAACGACGTAAAGTTCTAACTTCGGGCCGATCTACCGACGAAGGAGGACGTTCTGAAGTGCCTGTGGATTAGTTACAGCTGAAGCCGTTACTGTTCAGTAACCAGTGACTATGCCTTCTCCACTGAAACATTCCGACAACAACTGATACAAAGACACACAAATGCACACCAAAAAGAATGCGAGATGTTTTTATGAGTCTGACACTGGGGTTGAACCCAGGACAAATCTTTCGTTTTGTAGTCAACGTGCAGACTACTTCGACCATCGCCACCCTCATTATAAGAATTTAATGCGTTTAAGAAAAAAAAGAAATGGTGTTCATCCTATAAATCAAGCAAATTTCCAGACAGATTTTGGCAATACTGCCGTATCCTTTGATTTGCTGTTGCAAAATGTTAACACAAGATTGACAAAACAAAGAAAAGCAATTTCTGCAGAGCAAAGGCTTCTTTTAGCTTTGAGGTAAGTTTATTTTTTATTTATTTGCTTTGGATTGTGTACATGTATTTTTTGCGGTTTTTGGCTACAGGACATTCCTTTCGAGATTTGGCGTTTGCTTTTAGAATGGATAGAGGCGCCGTCTGCAATATAATTTCAGAGACATGCATTATCATATGGGAAGAACTTGTGCCTATGCCAACAGAAGAGCACCTTAAAAAAGTGATAAGCGAATATTACAGGCGTTGGAGGTTTCCAAACTGTTTTGGAAGCATTGATGGAAAGCACTGTCAAATTAAATGTCCGCCGAATTCTGGGTCGCATTTTTTTTAACTATTTGCACTATTTTTCTATTGTACTGCAAGGTGTAGCTGGCGCTGACAAAAAATTTATTACAATCGAAGTGGGAGGAAAAGCAAAGCAAAGCGATGGCGGTACTTTTGCTGGATCTACATTATTCAAATTGCTTGAAGCAAGTAAATTCAATGTCCCCTCACCACAACCACTGCCTGGGTCAAATATTGTTGTGCCGAATTTTTTGATTGGTGATGAAACGTACCTACTCAAAACGTATTTGTTAACACCCTACCCTCATAGAGATTTGAATCTGCAAACCGAATTTGTCAATGAGCGTCTTTCAACGGCAAGAAAATGCATTGAATGTGCATTTGGAATTTTAACCTCTAAATGGCATTTTCTACAAAAAAATATTGAAACAAAACCAAAAACTGCAATTAATTTCATAAAATGTGCATGCATATTGCACAATTTTGTACGAGAATGTGATAGGGATGGTGATCTTGATTATATACAAGTAACTGGAACAGTAAACAATGACTCAACAGAAATAAATACGGATACAACAGAAGCAGCAACAGAGAGTTGAATATCAGAAATGAATTAACACAGTATTTTTGGGATTTTAGACACTAAATAAAATGTATTAAAGAAATATATATGTATGTATGTACATAAATTAAATAAAATCTTTCCAGGTAAATTTATTGTTGTTTTTTTATTTTCTTTGGAAATCAAGTTTTGTAGTATTAAATTTTGGATTTCTCCTCGAATTTCTAATTTTTCGAGATTATCAAATTGTTCCATAAAGGGTAATAAACTTTTACAAAACTGCAGGTCGGCATTGTCTTCTCTTTTCTCCACCTCCTTTTTAAATATTTCCATTCTTTCCTTTTCCAATTTAAGAAATTCTGCATCAACATTCATTGCTGCACTCTTCTTTTTTTGTCTTAATATGACTTGAGTGAAACAACCAGTAGATGTATTGCTAGTGCTGGGCATATTATTATTAAGCAATGTCAGTTCTCAGTACTGCTGCTGATAGGCGTATTGTTTACCAATATAATATCGTCCTCACTCAGAAGATCCTCAATAATAGCATTTTTTCAGTGTCTGCAGTATCTGGCTCCTTCAAATTTCCTTCGGTGGGATCTTATTTTGTTTGTATGAGCTCTGGAGCCAGATGTTAATGGTGGAGTTTTTCGGAATGTGTCTTTTAAATTTTTCCACTTTGCTTTCGCTGTCTCTCCTAGATATAAAAAATAATATAATTATAATAAATATACATATGTATGTACATGAATTATTAGAACCTAAATAAAATTTATTAAATAATCTTCCGTTCGCAGTCTCAAACATATTTTATACGCACTTGATAATGGCAATATTTTGCAAAACTTAAAGAACAACTTAAAAGCAAAAAATTTTTTGCAAAAAACTAGACATGTAAGTTAATTTCAATTATGCTGCCAAAAGCATTCTTTTTTTCTTATTTGATTTCTATATGTATAACACATTCTTCGGAGTCTGGTGAGGATAAATAAAATATAATTAATTCGAACTATTATAATCACAATAAAGTTACAACAAATGAAGACTTTGAAAAACTTGCTGAGTGTGCTTCTTAAGCACACTTGCGCCAAGATTTGCATCCAGTATTTAGAGGATTATTTTACTTTATTCACCATAAGCACCATGTTACATATATATGTAGTTCTTATAAATAAATGTATATATATTTTTTTGTACATACTTTGTAACCAACTACTACCTATGGGCTCGATTAAATTATAAACTAAACAAAAGAAAAAAAAAATTAAATAAATATATCAATTAAATAAAATTTTACCTGTGCAAACACAAATTTCACCAACTTCACTCCATAATTTATCGGTTATATTTTTATTTTTAAAATTATGTAATCTGTCTTGCCATAATATCGGTCGGCTTTGTACAGATGAAATTATAAGCTCCGCATTCACTTTTGCCATGTTTATACCAGGGTGGCTGATGAATTTTGTTACATTAAGAAACTGGAACGACTTCTTTTGTAATGCATGGAATATTTTCAATCTCTTTGCATTTGAAAGCACATCGAATTAGTCTTAAAGACAATCGAATTTAAATGCCAGCCCTGCTCATGGATGCAGGTGCGGCATCTTGGCAAAAAATTGTTCATTACTGCCCGCAAAGTTAACGCTGGAACTGTAGTTATTGTCGCCCGAATTGATTATCTTAGTTCCTCCAAATTTATCTGTTGCGATTTCTACACTTCCTGTTTACAATAACCATACAAGAAAAAGTCCGGTGGAGTTAGGTCAGGCGATCTAGGGGCACAACGGAAGGTTGATTTTCTTGAAATGAGCCTGTTAGTTAGTTGAACCAAAACTACAGACTCCAATGCGTGATAGTGGCATTCTTTTTCCAGTGTCCCACTTTTCATTTTCATTAAATCTAAGGATCAATCTACAAAAACCAAAACAAAAAACTCCAGATTACTTAGATAGAAAAAAGTTACCAAGTTTTCTTTTGGTATCGGCTTTCATCAGCCACCCTATATATACAAAAAACAATGCAAAAATACATAAACGTAAATAAAACTAAACATATCAGGTTCGATTCTTGTTCCCACAAAATAGAGGAAATTCCGAAGAAAAGGCTTTGTTTTTTGTTTTAAAACAACAACATTCGTCTTTTTAATATTGAATATAAATAAGATTATCAAATAAATCAATTAAATGTCGAGTCGTATAAATTGACTAAAACTCTACGGGTAGTAATTGCAATGCATAAAAAGTAATTAAAAATGTGTGAAAGTGTTTGGAAGATTTTCCTCAACGGCAGCTATTTAGAGAAGCAATTTAGTAATTTCGAATTCTTCTGTAAATGCCATTGCAATGTTCGTTGGGAAATGATAATTTTTTGTTAAGAAACTTTCGACCTAGAAATGTGGAAAAATAAGATGTGATGTTTGCATTTAATATTTTTAACAACAACAAAACGCACAAGGTATTAAAAAAAATAAATAAATGAGAAACAAATGTATGCAAAAACGAACGGTTAATGGTTCGAAATAAGTTACAGTGAAATCTATATTAACGGTGTATATTATGCGAACAGTGTGTGTTACTGAAAAAGAGTTTCAATTTGCTAAAAAAATTTTTTTTTTTTTTGGCGTGTGAGGTAGGGTTGAAAATGCCTTCGCACTTACAGAGACCGTCGTCTTCTGCGTCGAGTGGTGTTGCCACTAAAAAATTCCCTCCTCCTCCTCTGGGTAGATTCCTCCCCGGAACCGCTTTCCGCACTACTTCGGGAAGGCCCAGAGCCACGTCCCAATCAGGACCACTCTCACTCACCCACGTCTGGGTCCGCCAAGTTTGCAGCCGGCGCCAGGGCCCCGGCCCGTATCGCCTGGTCCCCGTCAGAGGGGGCCCCGCTATGCAGCAGCGCATCGAGGTCCCTCTTCTTCCTCCGCAGTACGTATCCCACGTACTGTGCCACAGCGTCCCAATTGTCCTCACAATCGAGCATCCTCCCTATCACGGTGGCAGGAGCGAACTCGCCAACACGCTGCGCCATTGCACCTCTCTCAGCATGCCACCTGGTGCAGTCGAAGAAAGTGTGTTCTGCATCATCATCCGTAATACCACAGTAAATGCAGTCGGGACCATCTGCCCTGCCCATCCGGTACAGGTACTTTCGGAAGTATCCGTGGCCCGAGAGGAATTGTGTCAGGAAGTAGTTAACTTCCCCAAATTTCCTCCGAATCCATACTTCCACGCAGGGAATGAGCCTCGCCGTCCACCTGCCGACCGTGTCCGCGGTCCACCTGTCCTGTCATCGCCGGACAGTTTGGGGTCTCAGACCAATAGCACCAACACCAGGGTCCTCCCACCTCGAGTTCCAAGCCTCCCACCGCTCGCGCGCCAAGAGGTCTATGGGTATTTCCCCACATATCACCAGGACCGCAGCGCCCGAGACCGTGCGGTAAACCGAAGCAACCCTAAGGGCCGCCGGCCGCTGTACCGCGTCGAGTACCCTGCGTTTGGTTTTCTCACCCAATACATTTCCCCAAATCTCGCTCCCATGCAGCAAGATCGACTTCGTGACCGCCATAATCAGCCTCCTCTTGCTCTGTGTCGGGCCTCCGACATTCGCCATGAGTCTGCTCAACATGCCAGTCATCTTCGCCGCCTTAGTCGCCACATGCCGTATTTGGGCCCAGTAAGTCAACCTACAGTCGAGTCTGACGCCCAAATACCTTATGGCACTCTGGGTAACCAGAGACACATCCCCTATCTGCATGCCGACATCGAGTGGTATGTGTGCCCGCGTCATCAACATCACCTCGGTCTTCTCCCCGGCCAATTCCAAGCCGTGGTCCTCAAGCCACATCCGGGTCCTAATCATGACCCGGTTCAGCTTCCCCCTGGCGTCATCCATATCCCGCGCCAAGATCACCGCCGCTATATCATCCGCGTATCCCACGAGCTGAGCATCCTCGGCCATTTCCACCCCAAAGATCCCATCGTAGGTCAGATTCCATAGGTCCGGGCCCAGCACAGATCCCTGGGCCGCGTCGGACGTGATCGTCCTGCTCCTCCGCCCCGTCGGCGTATCGTACAACAGTACCCGATCGTCCAGATAACTACGGAGAATTCTATACAAGTATCCGGGAATACGAAACCTCCCCCGTAGCGCCTCTAGAACATCAGCCCATCGTAGGCTGTTGAAGGCATTCCGAACGTCGAGTGTTGCCAGGACAACTATGCGCTTCGGATAATAGCGCCTCTCGCTCTGAGCGCGCTCGAAGCACTCAACCACATCAGCAATCGCCCCGAACGTTGACCTGCCAGGTCTGAAGCCATGCTGTCTATCCGACAGCCCCCAGCCATCCTCACGGCCTCCGCCAGCCTTCTTTGCAGTAGCTTCTCCAGCAGCATCCAACATACAAAGTGGCCGATAAGCCGATGGCTGGGTCGGATCGCGCCTGCCCTTGCTAACAAGCACGAGCCGCTCTGTTTTCCAGCGTCTTGGGAAGACGCCCTGGACCAAACAAGCATCATATACCGGAAGCAATGCTTCCGGCCTGCTCTCAGCCAGGATCTTGAGCACCTCCGACGGTACCCCATCCGGGCCAGGGGCTTTCCCCGTCCTAAGAGCCCCGGCGGCGATCCTCAGCTCCTCCCCGGTAAAGGGCGGTGGAACCCCATCATCGTAGGGCCCACGTTCGCCATCCAGGGGAGGGTGTGTGGGGAACAGGCCCCCCACAATCGCATCGATCCGCGCGCCGTCCAATTGTACCCCAGCGCGGTCCCGCCCAATTTTCCCGCCACGATCCTACAGCCGAGTCCCCATGGATCACGGTTCAGGTCGCTCCGAAGTTCCTCCCATTTCGCCCTCTTGCTCGCCATAATCGCGCGACGCAACGCCCCGCGGGACCGCTTGTACTCTTGGGCCTCCAGTAGAGCCTCGCCGGCCCGCCTAGCCCTAGTATAGACCCTCCTATTGCGGAGGCAGTCACGCCTGAGTCCAGCAATCTCCGGGGTCCACCAGTACACAGGTCGCCTCCCCGCCCTTCGCGACAATCGGGGCATCGATGCGTCGCATCCACGGACAATGCGCCGCATCATAGCACCCGCCAGGGAGTCAGCGTCTCCCCCACCGCCCAAAACCGTAGTACCGTCGAAACCGGCCAAGAACGACCCGCGGTCTAACCTCGCGACGTTCCATCCACGCGCGCCTCTCCCACCGTGCGACCGCGCGACGCCCGCCTCCGATACTATCCCAAATTCAACATACTGGTGATCACTCCCAGTATATTCCTCGAGTACCCTCCATCCTTCGATCATCCCAGACAGATTCTCGGATACCAAAGTGATGTCAGGAGTGGTGAACTCGCACCCCGGCCGCCTGAAGGTGGTCGCACCGCCAGCGTTCATGACCACCAGGCCCAACCTGGCCGCCATATCCAGAACACACCTCCCCCTCGTGCTCGTCACCCCACTCCACAGCCCTGGCATTGAAATCACCGGCCACCACAAAGGGTCCGGCCATACCAGCCAGGGCGTCCTCGATAGCGGCCATCTTCGCCCTAAATCGCGCCACACTATCGCTAGGAGTGAGGTAACAGCTCACCAGCACAAAACCGCCGATCCGAGCCCACGCATAGCCGCAGCCGATCCCGTACCGCGCAACCACGAGTTCACCGCCGCCAGGTAGCCAGAGCGCCGCCGTACCCGTTTCGTTCCCGAGCCAGAACCCTCGGTGCATCGGACCGTATTGTTCGCTGATAACAACCACGTCCGTGCCCCTCTCGGCAACCATCTGCCATAGCAGAGCATCCGCCGTCCTGCTCCTGTGCATATTCGCCTGGAGCACCCTCATCTGCGGGATAGCGGGCAGCCCCTCGAGCCCGGCAGGTGGTTAGTCCTACCGCGCCCCGCCCCCGAGCACAGAACGCACTTGGGGACCGCTGGGTAGTCCCTCATCTTATGTCCTGCTCCTCCGCACCTTATGCACAGTTGTCTCCTGTTTGTCCCAGTACACTTTGCCTGGGTGTGTCCCTCCCCAAAGCATCGATAACACCTACCGACACTCTCGGACATCCGCATCGCAGCCCTGATCCAACCGACACGCACGTAGCCAATATCGATCAGTTTCGCGGCGCCCTCCACCGACAAAGTAACGTACGCTCGAACCTGTTCGCGCACGTCCGGTGCCGTCACCCTCACGCGTAGCTGCTCTTCGCGCCCGGCGAGCAGACCACGGACCGCCATCTCCACCTCCTCCACGACCGTCAAGGAGTCAAGACCCCGCATCTCCACGGTCGCGCTCGGTCTTAATTCCGCGACCGACGCTGTCTCGCGGACAGCGTCCCTCAGACGCCGTACAAACTCCGGGTCAATCCTGTCCCCCCTCCCGAGTTCCAACAGGATGTCACCGGCCCCCGTCCTCCTGACGGACCGTACCCCCTTCGCGTCGCCCGTCACGCTGCCACGCAGATCCTTCAGCACACCAGCATAGGTGTGCCCAACCGCGGGCTTAATGAGCACCGCCTCAGGCTTCGCGCGCCTAGGTCGCAACCGACGGCCCGTGGGCGGTGCCCTCCCATCGTCCACCGCCGGGGTCCCCAAACCCCGTCTCTTCCTCCTTCTCCCCGAGGTGACTGTCCTCCAATCACCATCACCGGTCGCAGGAGTTGCCCCGAGGGTCCCATCCGGCCCCTCCGCCCTGGCCCTCTTAGATCCGCCAGTGGCAGCCGCCCGCTTGGCAGGTGCAGCCCTTTTCGCAGGGGCAGCCGGACAGCCAGCAGCCCGCTCATCGGCGGCACCCGGGCCCCTAGGCCGTCCGGCGGGGGCACTCGAGCCGTTAGCCCGTTTGACGGGGCCACCCGGGCCGTTAGCCCGTTTGACGGGGGCAACCGGGCCTCGAACCCGTTTGGTGGGGGCAGTCGGGCCGTTAGCCCGTTGGCCGGGGGCAGCCGGACCACCCACCGACCGTCCTGTGGGAGCCGCCGCAGCAGCAGTTGCAGGAGTCGCAGCCCGCCAGTGGGAACCCGGAAGCGGCCCGTTCCCCTCAGCTGCCCTCCATGCACGCCTACAATCGAGCGCGACATCAAGAAGCTCGGCCATTTTGGCCACGCCTCCCTTCACCTCATTACTTATGTTCTTCTGCCGAACACAAGCTTCCCGCATCCCGCTCAACACAGCCCTGCATTGAGCGATCGCGGCCTCTTCCCTCGCCCTCATGTCGCGGATACGTCCCAGTCGCGGCGATTCCCCCGCCCGACCAGACACATAAGCACGCGGCGCGTCACCGCCCCCGACCCCGTTGGTCGTCGGGCAGACAGTATTCCCCAAAGATCCGGCTTCCACAGGCGAGGCAGAAGCCGCCCCATCCGTGGTCACCACCGGGGGCGGGGAGCATCTCACAGGAGGCGACCTTAGCACCAGGCCGCTCCTCCTGAAGATCGCATCGCCCCCCCCACCCTCGGTGGTCCCGGAAACCACCCCGCGCCGGGAAGTGGAGGATTCCTGGGCACCGCTACACATCGCGCCCGCAGCAACGACATCCGCAAAAGAGTTGGGTCGCCCAACTAGTGGCGTCCCAATAAGCCCCCCTTGTGGGTCGAGCTTTTTCTCCTTGGCGTCCGCTAAAGAGTCGGGTCGGCCCACTAGTGGCGTCCCAACCGAAGCTGTAGGCCCCCTTTGAGGGTTGGCCTTCGGAGTGGAGCCAATAAGCCCCCCTTGTGAGTCGAGCTTTTGGTATCCGTCTTTCTTCTTCCTATCGTCGTTTTTTTTTGTTTCATTCAATTCCATGTAATTCCCACGAGTGTGGGGGAAAGTACGTCGGCCGGGCCATAGCCCCCGATAACCCAGCAAGGCCAAAACATTATTCACCGAGGTGGCCAGGTATCGGTAAAGCTCCGTTTGCGACTAGACTATTTTCTGAAGGGGGCCTCTAGCCAAGCTGATCACAGGCACGGGTCGCATCACACCATGATCCAGCCCCCAAATCGTTGCTTACTTTAGCCATGACCGAGTATTGGTCTCCAGAAAGGAAAAAACGCTTCCCACCACACAAGGACAATCCACAGTGTAGGGTGAGCGAGGTTTCCTAGAAAGACCCAGACCCGAGCATGTTAACGGTGGCCGCCGCGTGGAGGCAGTAAGTCTTCTTGTGTGTTTCTCCATAAGGATCGTACTCTGACTTTACCCTATGGGCTCACACCTGACGTGCTAAAAATTGGTCTTCGTTAGTTGAATATTTATTCCAAAAATGTAGGCGAGAAGAACAAATTATGTTTCATTCGTAATAATCTGAATCATAAATAACTAAAATAAAGAACTCAATTAACCAAAGGGCTTCGATTTGTTGCTAAAGTCAAATCATACAAATTATGGATTTTCATTTCCTTTGCCGAAATGGGTTCACACCAAACGACCGCATTACTCCAATAATGTGCCCAATTCCACAAAACTTATCAAAGAGAAAGAGGAGTTATATCAAGAATTGAGTATGTTATCTATGTATGTACTGATTTTTTTATTAGTCTTCAATATACATATTTGTTATCAACAAATTAGACGGAAAATCGGAGCTGTTCAACTCATTTTTCAATGAATAAATCAAAATCAAAAAATCTGGCAAATGTTGCAAGTAATGAACAATTATTCGTGGCAGTAGAAATGCAAATACGATCAGCAGGTAAGCGTAATTCAGCGAGGATAGTCAAAGAGTTAGCTATAACATCTCCAGAAAGAGGCTCTCAAATAAAAAAGATTAGGTTAGAAGAAAAAACAACAAAATCTCTATCGCCTGTTGAAGCATTGGCAATGATCTTGGATTTGGATTTGTATGTAAATAGGTTGATGAAACAGTATACAAAACATATTAACCGCGACCTTTATCCTTCTTACGAATTAGTTCGAGCTTCAAAAACATTGTGCTATCCAGAAAATATAAAGGTAACAGAATCATATGCTGAATTAAACTTATAGTCTTTAATGGACCACACAATTTTAAGATTGTGTGCATCATGCAATGACATACTAACTGATAAAATAGGACCTTGCCACGAACTTTTTTTATTGTGTAAATGGGGATGTGATGGGGCAAATCAAAACCTTTATAAACAAAAATGGATGGAAGAATCAGAAGAAGGCAATGGCGATGAAAATTTATTAAGTGTTTCTGTTGCAATAATTCAAATGTATTTTACCAATGAGAAAAAAGAGAAATCAATCGTTCATCAAAATCCAACACCTCACTCTTCACGCTATTGTCGTCCTATCAAATTATTGTTTGCTAAAGAAAGCGCAGATTTAATAAATACAGAAGTTGAATATATTAAGGATCAAATTGCAATGTTGCGTCCAACGGAAGTTATTCTATTAACAAACAATGTCCAAAAGATTGTTTATGTTAAACCCAAACTAGTTTTATGTATATGTACAGCTTTATCAAACTACAATTCATCACAAGTTTGTTACATTTGTGGAGCTAAACGTTCTGAGATAAATAATCCCTCTGTTGTTTTACAAAAAAACATTAGACACCGAAGTTTTAGAGTTCGGTTTGTCACCATTGTCACGGACAGATGGTCGGACAAATTTCTGCAAACAAAATTTGTTTAAAAAGTTATAAAATACCAGGATATGTTTTATTTTATAAAAATAAGTTTTCAATTTCTTTTCCACTAGCCACACATTTATTAAAAGAAATTTAGGTAAAAACATTATGAACATACAGCATTTCAATTTCAAACAAACAAACACGTGTAAATAATTTTCTATCTATTTTGGATTTATATACTGTGTTATTTTACTTTTGTTTCTGCTGCAGCAGTCTTGAATTTTTTGTTACAACAGAAACGATTTTTCTTAAAACAAAAGGTTGTAAACAGTGTTTCACATAAACGCGGTATAAAATCTGATTTTAAAACTTTATATATAAGTAAAATATAAAAAAATTACACATTCATCCCTATGTGCCATCCAACAAGCCACCATTCCCTAATTCCCACAAAGAATAGGGCTCCCTCAGCACTGCACCTACAATCTAATTTCTGGGCAGGCCTCAGAAATTATCTCCGGTTTATTATAATACTATTGGCTGATCCCCCAGAGTTTCAGTTCCTGGGCAGGTTTCAAGTCCAAGAAAAAATTTTCCTCCGTATAAATTTGAAATTCAAATTATTAATTCTTTTATTATATTTTTCCTTTTTTTTCCAATTTTTATAGGCGCCTTTTTTCTTCTAACCTATTTAAAACTCTCTCCATCACCATGTTCTCTTTCTCATACCTATTCAAAAAAACTTTTACCTAAAAAAATCAGAACTGTAGCGATTGCCTCGAGTTCATCGAACCCTCGGTCGCTCATGTTGTTCGCTTTGCCCATATTCACCGAGGCAAATATCAACAGTATGATCGCTAAGGTGAGCGACCCATGCCATCGTGGCTTTGAACTCTTTGAACCAATCATCTGAATGAGGTAATAGGTCACCATAAAAATAGCAAGTGATCATCAATAATAAATGTTTGTTCTTTACTTCTTACATTATCTTTACCTCATTCGTATGTTATCACCCCCTATTCCGTTTCCCTGCCACTCACCACATAGCCAAGATTCTTGCAGTTTCGATTAAAGGCTGCATAGAATGCGTCATACTTTGATTTTCTCAGATGACATTAACGTACCGACGGATGAGTACTTGTTAACGGCCACACATTTTATAAAAGAAATTTAGGTAAAAACATTATGAACATACAGCATTTCAATTTCAAACAAACACGTGTAAAAAATTTTCTATCTATTTTGGATTTAAATACAGTGCACTCGGGAAAACGTCAACACTAGTTTACGTCAACATCCCAAAACGTCAACCCTTAATTTTTTACATTGTCTACTCTAAAACGTCAACCGTTCAGTTGCTTTTTTGTTCTCGTAATATGGTATCTCAAAATCAACAATTAGCAAGATAAAAATGAAAAAAAAAGAAATTTTGGACTGTGTTAATAACACACTTTCCGGTCTAGGAAAAAGAAAGACATTAAGAGCATCAGAGTTGCCGAAAATGGAAAAGCGCCTGTATCAATGGTTTGTTAAGCAGAGAGAAAGGCATTATCCGGTAAATGCATTAGCGCTCAAACAAAAGGCTAAATAGATTCATTTAAAAGTAAAAGAAAAGAAATGTTCTTTTAACGCAGGTGATGGATGGTTGCAAGGTTTAAAAAAAAGATTTGGAGTTCGCCTGCTTAAAATAACTGGAGAAAAGCTATCTTCGCAGCCTTTGCTTGTCGAACCATTTAAAATCAAACTAAAACAAAAAATTTAAGAAATGGGTCTAGCAGCAAAACAATCAGATCTAGTAGATTTGATGAAAGCTGTTACATTAAGGGATTGTTATTCTTTTAGAAGCCGCATGGAATAAATTTAGCAAAGATACAATGGCAAAATGCTGGCAAACTGTTTTGCGTTTCACGGAAAATGAGACAGTTCTAGAAGAAGATATTCCGTTAAGCATATTGAAAGAAAAAATAAACTCGGAACTGCAACAACAAATGGAGCTCGCAGTTGATCTGCTTTATGAAATAAACCCTCAGGTTTGTCGCTTTTTAAAATTATTTTAACGACACGACCAGTAACTTTAAACATTTTTTTAAGGTACAGTACCATCCATTCAGAAGTGGATTGAAGATGTTCTACTGGGTAATGTTTCTAATTCGTGTGAAATTGAGGAGTTAGAAGTGACCGATGATGATGACAACGATTTAGATACGAGACAATAAAACCAAACGAAGCTGTCGAAATATTTAACCGGGCTTTGGATTGGGCTCAATGCGAGAATGTTGAGCAAAATGAACTAAATGTATTAAGACGTTTACGAGAGAAAGCTCTCCTCCAAGTATTGGAAAGGAAAAAACAACAGAAAAAATAACAATTTTTTTTAGATGCATAAGTATGTATGTGAAATGTGATCTGTTTTAAAATGTGTTCCTTTAGTTTTAGTTAGGCTGAAAGCCTTTTTTGTTCTTTTTTTGTATTTGTTTATGTTTTGTTTTAGTTTATAGTCAATAAAAACGTTTTAAAGCACACTATCAATATGTTTTTTATTAAAAGTTTCTACATTCATAAACGTCAACACTCGCGGTTTTAATTAGTTGACGTTTTCCCGAGCGCACTGTACTGTGTTATTTTACTTTTGTTTCTGCTGCAGCAGTCTGGAATTTTTTGTTACAACAGAAACGATTTTTCTTAAAACAAAAGGGTGTTCACAGTGTTTCACATAAACGCGGTATAAAACCTGATTTTAAAACTTTATAAGTAAAATATAAAAAATTTACACATTTAGTAATACTAAGGCTGAAAAAAGTAACCAGAAAACAAGAAATATTCACTTCTCCACACTAATAAAAAAATTTATCCAATTTTGCTCGAAAATAACCTACAACGGCAACGCTGTTCATAGCTGTCAAAGTACTCACGAAAAATAAAACAACACAAAAAAAAACGAGTGAGCAATTGAGAGAAAATTTGTGTTTGACATTTTACACTGAAAGATTTTGAAGGAAGTTTGAAACGGGTAAGTTACCACACACTTATTAAATTTTTGCAGGGTATCATTTATAATAGGATTAATTAAAAATGTGTTTGTTTTTAAATAGAAAAATAATAAATTGGCCCAATGTTATGGTTACGTATAAATATAATAAGTTGGGAACAAAAAATGAGAACACACATTATGTGACGTCAGAGTTCTAACATGCACAGAACAATTTTAGTATGTTTGCCTAATGTCGTAATCTCTATTTCAATCATTCTTTCTTGGTAAGTTATAAAAATGCATTTTTTTTTTTTAATTTCATTCAAAAATATATTTTTGTTTCAATTTAACCTGATCCCGAACTAATAACAAAATCCAAATACACTAAAAGAAAGTTTTACTTTTAATGGTATTTGTGGCTTGTGACCAAATCTCAAATGAAAATTTGTCTTAACGTTATGTTAAATAATAGAATTACAAAAGTAATAAAGACATAGAAAAATAATTACAATTTCAGACATTGTTGTTGATAAAAAAGAAAGAAAAAAAAATAATTTATTATTTAAAATGTAATCGCAAATTATGCTTGTAAGTACGAAACCAGTTTAAGAAAAAAAGTAAAAAAAAGTATGGAAATAAAATTATATTTATAGGAGTGTATATCAATGTAAATGTCAGTTATAGTTCAATAACAATAAGATAAATAAAATACTAATAAAAATACTTAAGGTTTGCTGATTATTCTAATAATAATTTGTATTGAGATTGCTTCAAGTAAATTAGACAGAGAGAGAGAGAGAGAGAGAGAGAGAGGTAGAGTTAAATATTTGTTGCCCTATTTATAAGCACGTAACAGAACTTTAAAACTTTGTACGTTTAACAGTATGACCCTCAATGGCAACGTTACATCTAGATGAAATATCTGGAGCAGAATTTAGACTGGTTATAGCCGACAGGGCAGAAACTGCAGTGCCAACATTGCTTAAAGTACCATTTCCGCCAGTACTGGGTCTTTTGCGATTTGGTGAAGGTACGGGTGATTTTTGTTTCAAACACTCAACATCATCGAATACAATACCTTAGTTTCAACATCACCATCAGTATCGGCGTCTTGAGATACCAGTATATATTTGTTGGCATTATGTCCCGTTAAATCCTTCATATCTTGAAGTTTTGTAACTGATTTGCGATTTTTTATATACGGCTGTAAAATAGTACCAAGTGCACAGGATTGACTGCACGATGTTCAATCCAATTTTCGCCAGCTGATCGAGAACGTCGGTGACGTCTGTTTGCTGCGGCCATGCCCTAAACGAAAAAATCAAAAAATAAAATTTACAATATTACAATTCTTAGGAGGCGATTATTGTATAAAATGTAACGTTATGTTATGAGTTGGAAATTCATATATAGATTTTGTTGCGGGTACTATGGGAGCACGGCAGAAAAGTTTTTTTTTTATTGTAGTAGGAGCTCATATTTTTCTTAGCTTTTAATTATTGTAGTGAGTTTGGCTGAATGGTATTTTTTTTAGTGTGGAGCAGAAGTGAAAATGATAGAATGAATGGTAATGCCGGCCTCACCGCTTTTTTGTTGGATGTGGGATCTATAGTGGTAGGGTTGTATTTTTTGAAAAGGGTCGTTAGGAAAATGAAGATAATGGTGTGCATGGAACAATATAGCAGGAACGGGGGAAGGATAAATAGGAGCAAGACAGGGATAAAGAAAAATATTTAAATACCGCAAATGGGCAGAAATTCTACAAGAGCTTGGAATAGAGGAAAGAAAAAAAAAGATGGCTACGTTAGCGGGAGATTAGTTGGAAGTTTTATGGAAATTTTAGGGAATACCTGGAACAGGCTAATGCTAGAGTAGGTGAAAAAAAGTGAGCAGAAGAGTAGACAGAAAAGAAAATTTGTGAAAGTAACACGGAGTTGTGCCGGAAGAAATTTGAATTGAAAATTTTAAAATAATAAGAGTAACGGAGGAATATACTCTTATTATTGCAAATATAGCCTGGAGGAAAATTGTAAGATAGTACAAGTAAGGGAGGAAAAATTGTGCGGGTGAGTTCTGATTAAATGGGGGAAATTTTGAGTTAGTGTAATTTATTTTTTTTGTTTGCACATAGAAAGAGGAGAATCTGCCTGGATACAATTATTCCTTTCGTTTGTTGCAAGGAGGTATTTTATTGGGAGCACGGAAGGGAAAGGTGCTTAAAAGTGGAAAAGGCCAAGTACAACTCCGTGGCCAGGGCAGCAAATGTAAAACAAAAAGAAGAAAGAAACCGGAAAAAAAAGGAAAATACCAGGTAACAAAAACCAGTAGATTTAATCCTCCTGCGCTGGTGCTAAGTAATGCAAATTTCTCGAAAAAAAGTGTACAATGCAATTAAATCATGTGCTGGGGATTCCCATATATTGATTAAAGGTAAAAGTCGGAAACCAAGACCTCGAAAAACAGATGAGCGTACGGATGCAGTCATAGTAAGAATGGCAAAAATTAACCCATTCAAGTCATCACGGCAGATAGCAATACATATAAATGATTCCTTGAACTTGGAAATATCTAGGAGGCTTGTCAGGAGAAGATTAAACGAGGCAAATTTGTTTGGACGCATTTTCAGAAAAAAGCCACTTCTCTCTCAAAAAAATATTTCAAAACGTTTAATTTTCGCCAGAGACCATAAAGAAAAATCCATAAATTTTTGGAAATACGTGTTAAGGAGCGACGAAACAAAAATTAATAGGATGGTACCTGATGGTAAAATATTTGTTCGTCGTCCTAAAGGCCAAGAGTTCAATCCTCGATTCACCCAGAAGACAGTAAAACACGGTGGGGCAACATTATGGTTTGGGGTGCATTTTCTTGCCATGGAGTAGGTCCGCTTGTTAAAATAAATGAAAAAATGGACAAGTTTCAATATTTAAACATTTTGAAAAACTATATGGGGCATGGCTCCAACTCAACTCAACTCCATGCCAATTAAGTGGAAATTCATGCAGGATAACGATCCCAAGCATACCTCCAAAGTAGTAAAAAAGTGGTTTTGTGAGGAGAAGATTGATGTATTCGATTGGCCAGCCCAGAGCCCTGACTTAAACCCCATAGAGAACCTATGGAACGAAGTCAAGGTTGAAATAGCGAAACATAATTATAAAAATATGGACGAACTGCGGTGAGCAGCGCAAAACGCTTGGTATGAGATACCTAAAGCAAAATGCGAAAAACTCGTTGAAAGTATGGGCAGGAGGTGCGAAGCTGTCATCAGAAACAAAGGGTTTAGCACTAAATATTAACAATAAAATGCTGGTACACAGAAAAAAATCGAGGAAAGCAAATTTTTTATACTTTTTCAAGATTGTGCCATTTATGTGTCCAACTCATTTCAGGAGTGTTTAGACTTAATGAATTTTTTTAGTTTTTATATTAATGAATTTTAGTGTAAGCTTATTTAATATTAAATATTAGTAATACAACTTTGCAAAAAACCAAAAATTTGTTGTTTATTATTAATATTTCCGATATTGTAGCACAAGAAAGAACTAAAGGTAAAATGTGCCATTTATATGTCCATAGCTGTATATAAATAAAGATAAAACAATTCGGTTTAAATTTAGTGTAGTGTTAGGTGGTACTAAATAGCGGAAATTGCTGTATCATTAAGTAGTGTTAAGATTTTAGATTTAGCTGTTTTTTTTAATAAATACTGTACTTTGATGTGAGGAGAAAATTTAACAATGTATCGTGAATAATTGGTTAGTCGGGGTAAAGGCATGAAGGTAAGTTAAGGCGGAAACAAAAAGCCGCGCAGTTTAGGGTGACAGGGCGGTAATTAAGGCGACAGACGATAATGTGACATGGGGGGCAGTTTCAGAGGAACAATATCCACCTCTGAAGAAATCTTTTGGTGGCAAATGTGAGGCCGCATTGTCGATAGTAGCAGAAGTAATTTGTACGTAATAAAAAAATAATTTTTTTTTGTGGTACAACGTGGCCAGTGAGAGGGGAGGAACTCACCGAGATATGTTGACCTTGTTTATGAGCTGGCAGGAACCCTTGCTGGACTTAACGCTTGTGCAACAATTTTTAACTATGTGAAGAGTTCATTTATTGAGATTATAACGATTTTGAAAATACAATAGAACCTCGATTTTTGCACATACTCGCTACTTTCTTACCTCTAATCTCATTGCTTACAACTCAGTACATTCAAAATTCCAGAATTTCACATCTCAATATTTGCAAATTTTTTTTCTCAGTGTAGATTTTCTATGTTCGTTATGGTGGCTACAGACAATAATGCTACATGTTTACGCAACCAGGTAAGTTTCGTTGTTGTTGCATAGTGTTTATGGTTTCAATTCGTGTTGTATTTTAGGCCTCCAAAACAGCAAAATATTTTGATTTTTTCTGGTTCCATTGATGTTAGTTGTATAGTGTGAATCGTTGTTTAGTGTATTTACTGATTTATTTCAGTGGAAAGAAGCAAGATGTAACATTGTGTTTTTTTAATCATGTTTCTCCAACGATATTCAATTCAGAATTGATGTGGTTGTGTCAAAAAATTCGCCATAAATGATTACCCTGTTGCATAAACATGTTGCACCCCACCATTAGGCATTTGCACATTAGATACGTTTCTTTACTTTATGAGTCAAGTTCGGTAAAATGAGAATAAACTATAATTCATCCCAAGAGACAAAAATGTGCAAAAGTACGAGAACGCAAAAACGACACACTTTAGCAGAAAATGGAAACGTCACTTTATACAGTGCACATATAGTACTATTTCGCTAATGCTTTCCTCCTCAGTTATTGAGTTGCTTTTGTAATAAAATACTTTATGATATTCTCATACTTTATAAGAATATCATAAGGTATGTAATAATAAATTTCACATATAATTTTTAAGGGAAAAAAGCACAATTAGAATCATATATATAAAGAGATATTCCCAAAATAAATTCAGTTAATATAAATTATAAGGTATAAGCTAAAAAAAATTTTAACGATAAAATTCTGGGTTTGTTAGTTGCGAAAATCCAATTTTTACATTGTATGTATGTATGGTATATTCTTTTTGTAATTGACTATCTTAAAATACTATTGGTGAATGAATTTCGTAGTGCGTGCAGCACGATTACGGAATAGCTTACCTAGAAGTCTGCGTAATTTTGTTTTGCAAGGTTTACTTTTAAGCGGAAACTGATCGAATATCTCAACATGTCTAATGTCTAGTTATGTTATTGGGTTTATTACTACTAATACTTTGATCTCTTTAATGTACTTATATGCTAACCTCTATTATACGTGTATACGTTTATTGATATCTTTATTTAACATACATACATAATTATATATTTTTAATACCAAAACGTTATTTTTATTTTTTTTCAATATGTGGTTCATAAACACTACTTATATCTTGTAATAGTTTTTAATGGCCAATAGGCCACATGTATTACATTAAATGATAATAAAAATGAAAAAAAAAATTAATGTTCGAAAATGTAATAAATTGCAAAATTTAGGATTATTTAATATTTAAAATTTTTAATTCGAAGTTTTTGCAATCATTCAACTTTTCCATTTTAAATGTATTTAATTTATTTAGCAAATTTTAAATACTTTCATTTAATTAATGGAAAATATTCTACCTAAAAAAATAAAAAATTTAAACACATTCTTAACTTACCCTTGAAACTCTTGGCGTGTCTGTTCTTGGTGTTGATGGTGCCATCGGCACAGTTCTTACAGATTCCGCAACAGGCCGCACAACCACTTCCTTTTCCACCTGTGTAAGATCTTCTGAAATTCTCGACCTTGGTCTCCTAATTGCCAACTCCTCTGATTGTATGATATTAGATAACAATTTTAATTTTTCATCTTTGCTACGAATTTCATTTTGCAATTTAGCAATTTTCAGGTTATGTAAACGATCACGTTTTTCAACTTCTACAGCAAGCTTTGAGTCAAATCTCTTCTTTTGAGTTTCTTTTTCTTGTTCCTTTCTGGTTTACATATTTTGATGATCTTTCAGTTTACGCGCCAAATCGTCTATTTTACTCTCACGATTGCTCACTTTCTTATTAAGTACATCAATAGAACTTTCATGAACACGTATTCGATCCTCTAGAATATTTGAACGTTCACGTTCCTGCTTATGAACAGCCTTAATAGACGCCAATTCAGTGCGTAAAGAAAGGTTTTCTTTTTCCATTTGCATTAAATGTAAACGCATTTTATCGACTGGTATACAATTTTTAAATAAAATTTTATTAGATAATTTTATAAATCACACCCTTATTCCAGTTGTCAAAGTAGATTCCATAGCTTAATTGAGATTTACTAGAAATGTCGAATTTATGTAAATGTCAATTTAAATTTGAAATGAAAGTCTAAGCATATGGATATAGCAAAGGCTAAGTTTTGGTGTCGACGCTGACAACCGGAATATGTATGAATAGTTATAAAACGACTTACATCTCTTTTCCAAATCATTATTGAGCAATTTTCTTTTTTCTATACGCTGCAATAAATATTGCATTAAATCTTTGATTGTGGATTCACCTTCTCCACTATTCAAATCATACTCGGGGAAATTGGGTCCCAGATTATATACCAAACCAATATCTACATCTAAATTTTTAGCATCACTATATCCTTGCTCATTCAGATTATCTACAGCCATTTTGCAAATTTTATTGGCCTTTCGCCGGCCAGGCGTTAGACCTAAATCAGTTTTCATTGGCGCAGCCCGAGCAATTTGAACTTCTTGGGTAATTTCTGCAAATTTCATTACTTGCTAAAAATTTTTGTTGCAAGTTTATAATATTGTTATTCTGAAATCTTATCACCAACTTACCGTATTTTCATCATAATCCTCAGTCCGTGGATTAATGCATACAATCATAGTCACTTGTCCCTCGCCATCGAAATAATTCTTAAACAAATGTGTAAGTTTCGAATCTCGATAGTGTACCTTCTTGAAAGCGCCATTACTGCCCTGTCGATTGTCCCGCAAATATTTAAGACATATACGTAATGTCATCAGTGAGTTGTTAATATTTCCCGCTTCTCTTAAACGCAACCCAGTATTTTTTGTACGCGATGACCTTTCACTACCCGCTAAATCCACCAGAGATAATTGACTAACAGTAATGGTATTTTTATCTTGTACAACATTTTCCCCTTTACAATCTGTGGGCGCTTGCACTAAACGTATATTAAAAACAGAATGACTTCGACTAGATTCGGCATTGAGTAGCGTATAACCCATACGTTTACGTTTTTGGCCAGTCCGAAAAGCTTCTATAGCCTCCTCAACGGATTTGATTTATATTTCAGTTACACCATGCACAAACATATTATGATTGGCATCTTCTCGAATGATTTTGCTTTGCTTTTTATCAGTGAGAGTGAGAAGTGAAGTACTAAGAATTTTTTTTAGTTCAAAAATAATATAATAAACAATATAAATTAAACAACAACATATAGCATACCAAATACCGCTAGTTTTTATTTTATGTTGTTTTTGCTCTGCTTTACTTGCTGTATATTTTTCTTTTTTTACCCAGCAAACAAAAATTAACAATAAATAAATAAATAAATAAATAATAAATGAGCCATGATGGCTTAAATATAAGCCCTAGTCGTTCAAGTGTTCCCGAAAGGAATATATACGTAACAACGAAATCGGATGAAGGTAAAACTCGTTCAAGCAACAACTTAATGAAGAGTGTGGACAACGGTAATTACGTTTCCATTAAAACACCCAAGCGAACACAATCAGAGTCAGATTGCTCGCGATCTAAAGAGGATCCAAAAACATCATTCTCAGCCTTAAAAACGCCCTTAGACGGTACATTGCCTCCGAATTCGGATAAGGAAAAGGCACAAACCGGTATGGACAGGTACGTAATAGTGACGAAAAGGAAACGTAGCCCGAAATCGGCCAACATCGCATCTCAACATAAGGTAGCTAGAGATTCGGAAACCGCTAGCGTTGCTTCTCAAAACCGATTTGCAATTCTGGGTAATGACGATAACGTCCCTACGACCTCGGGTAAATCCCCAAAACCACCTCCAATATATCTAAGACAGGCAAGCTCGAACACTATAATAAAAAACTTAATAGAAACTATCGGTGAGAACTCTTTTTACACCGTGCCGGTAAGACGCGGTAAAATCAGTGAAACGAAAATTCAAGTCCTAACAGAAGACAATTATCGAAAAGTTGTAAAGACGTTTGAGGAAACAAAAAAAAGCTTTTACACTTATCAGCTTAAAAGTGAAAAAGGCCTTCAAGTGATCATAAAAGGTGTTGACCCCAGTGTTGCTACAAAGGAAATAAAGGACAGCCTGGAGAGTCTAGGCTTTAATGTAAAAAATGTAATAAACTTAATAAATAAAGAAAAGGTACCACAGCCCATCTTTCGTGTCGAACTTGAGCCAGATAAAAAAAAAATTAAAGAAGGGCGAAGTTCACTCAATATACAACGTGAGATATCTGTTGCATCGTAGGGTGACAATAGAGGAACCGTACAAGAGATCAGGACCTGTGCAATGCCAAAACTGCCAAGAATTTGGCCATAGTAAGACATACTGCAAGCTACATGCTGTCTGTGTAGTGTGTGGCGACCTACATAGTACAGCAAACTGCAAAAAGCCAAAATGTGACCCGAAGGCCAAAAAATGCAGCAACTGTGGCGAAAACCATATCGCAAATTATAGAGGGTGCAGAGTCTACTCTCTCGTTAGAAGCTCGTCAAACCAGATACGAAATGTTGCTTCCCGAACACAAGAACAGCTCGTTACCAATGATTACCCTCAGCTGCCGACATCAAATAATCAACAAATTTCATATGCGAACATTCTAAAAGCAAATTCAGCCACGCCTCTAACGCGCAGTGCCCTGAAGACAAACAATAACACCACAAACATCAGCTCCAAGCCTACAGTGCAGCCACAACCCATAAATTCCAGCCAAATGGAAGCCAAAATAGAAATGTTGGTGCAAACAGTTCAAAATTTCGTTAATACAATGTTGCCAATGATGCAAACACTGATAAATATGCAAACTGCGCTTTTGCAGGCTGTAACAAAAAGTCCATGAACTGCCTAAGGTTATGTTTCTGGAACGCTAACGGCATACGCCAACAAAAAAACGAACTTGAGCACTTCCTAGCGGATCAACAAATCGATGTTATGCTCATTGCCGAAACTCATTTAACACCTAGAAGTGTTTTTAAGGTAATAGGCTATACATTTTATGACGCCAAAGATCCCCGTGGTAGAGCATGTGGGGGCTCAGCTATATTAATAAAGAACAGAATAAAGCACTACTTAGTGGGTGCAGTCAGCAAAGACTATCTTCAAGCAACTTCGATCTGTCTTGAAGAATTTTTCAAAGGCTTAGTTATATCGTCAATTTACTCGCCTCCGCGGTTTTCAATTGCTGAGGATCAGTACTCTGAATTCTTTAAATCGTTGGGCAATAGTTTCCTAGCTGCTGGCGACTTTAATGCAAAGCACACGTATTGGGGATCACGCCTGATTACCCCAAAAGGTCGCGTTTTATACAACGTAGTTTCCAAAATGTTTGACGGTCGCCTCAAGCGGACAACCAACATATTGGCCAACTGATCGTAACAAAATACCTGATGTCATAGATTTCGCAATCACAAAGGGCATTGCAGCTAAATCCATTCTTGTTGAATCTTCTGTTGACTTATCATCAGATCATTCACCAACAATAATTACAATATCTCTCTCACAAAACTCACACGCGACTGAGATAGCTGAAAAAATAAAAACATACACAAATTGGTTGAAATTTCGCAAATACCTTGCTACTCACTGCTGTCAAAACGTATTACTTCGTACACCAGACGATGTAGATGCATCTCTTACACAATTGGACGAAAGTCTCAAGCTGGCGGCACAGCACGCTATTATTAATTCACGCAAAATTAGGCAAGAAAAAATTTGCTCCACAGACATCGAATTATTATTAACTGAAAAAAGAAGAGCTCGAAGAGAGTGGCAGTTTCATAGATCCCCTCAACTCAAAAGAAAACTAATAGAGTGTACCAAAAAGCTAAGAGAGATGTTACAATCCAAAAAAACTGATTATTTAAATGAGTATCTTAAAGGTCTTGATGCAACACCGCAATCCGATCATTCACTATGGCGTGCTACCAGATATCTCAAAAGACCGGTTATTCGTAAACCTCCATTTCGAACCCCAACTGGGGATTGGGTAAGAAACGACACAGAAAAAGGCAAGTTGTTCGTTGAGCACTTAAAAAATGTTTTCACCCCCAATGCACCAAGCGACCCTGAAGAAGTTCCATCGATAGTTACGGATGCAGCAGTTTCGATAAAGTTTAAATTGAAAGACGTCGAAGAAGCTATCGCCAACTTGAACCCTAAAAAATCTCCTGGCATCGATAAAATTAGCAACAAGATGCTCCAAGAGCTCCCAACTACAGTAGTTAAAAGAATTCTCCACATCTTCAACGAGATATTGTTCATTGAATACTTTCCATCTAAATGGAAGATATCACTAATAACTATGATACCTAAGCCAGGTAAAGACCACACCAGAGTTGAGTCCTACAGGCCAATTAGCCTTTTGCCAAATTTATCTAAGCTTTTTGAAAAATTATTAGCTATCAAGTTAAATAAAATCATTAGCGAAAAGCGCTGTATTCCAGACCATCAGTTTGGTTTTCGAAGTAAACACAGCACAACTGAGCAAACTACTGCTCAGCCCTCTTTATCGATGTTTCCCAAGCTTTTGATAAAGTGTGGCATAAGGGATTAATATATAAACTGACCCAGTACCTTCCTGAAAATATTTGTAAGCTACTGGAAAGTTACCTGCTTTGTCGCAAATTTATTTTAAAACAAGGTGATTGGCTGTCATCACCGCAGCCGATTGAAGCTGGAGTTCCCCAAGGCAGCATATTAGGTCCATTGCTGTACTTGATATACACCGCAGATTTGCCAACAGTCGCGAACATCCATACCATACATTCAACTTTTGCCGATGATACAGCTTTCTTAAGCATTCACGAAAGTGCTGACGAAGCATCTCGTCGCCTACAGCACCAAACTTCGCAGCTGGAAAGCTGGCTAAAAAAATGGCGAATCAAAGTTAATGAGAATAAGTGCGTACATATAACCTTCACCCTGCGCAGAGACACATGTCCTCCTATTCTGATCAACAACCAGTTAATACCTCTACGTTTGGAGGTCAAGTATCTAAGGATGCACATTGATAGACGGCTAACATGGAAACAGCACATCGATGCAAAATTAACTCAAATGAAATTAAAAGCAACTCAACTAAATTGGCTTATTGGTCGAAATTCTGTGCTAAAACTGGACTGTAAGCTTTTGCTTTACAAAGCAATTTTAAAACCAATATGGAGCTATGGTATCCAGCTATGGGGCACTGCCTCAGCTTCCAATATAGAAAAAATTCAAAGGTGTCAAAACAAAATACTGAGAATGATAACAGATGCGCCGTGGTATATAAAAAGTTCTAACATACACAAGGATTTAAATATTCCGACAGTCAAACAAGAGATAACAACATACGCAACGTCATACCTAACCAAACTCCAAGATCATCCAAATATACTAGCCCGAAATATTTTAAGCGAAAGAGGTTCATTCGACTGAAAAGAAAGGATACTCTTCCCTAGCCCGAACGTAGTAGACGCGGAAATAAAACTATACGAGCAATAAATAATTTTGTACAGCTAGGCTGTACTTAATAATAATTAGCAATTAGTACTTAAGATTTGAATACTTATTGTTAGTTCAATTGATTTTGAAGATTCAATAAATAATATATATTGTGTAAAAAAAAAAATAAAAAAATTTTGCTTTGCAATAAAATAATCAATAAAATACAGCACATCCTACGTATTAGACTACCTGCACATAAACTATACTTACTTCTGAATACCACCTTCCTCTAGTAAGTCGTATACAATATTATTGTATACCTCAACATAAGTAATAAAAACCGCGTACATATTATCTTCTTCAATACCTTGCAATGGAAGCATATCACAAGAGGCTTGTGAAGCTATTTCCGGATCAGAGTCCTTGCGTTTTAGAGCACCCCTTCCCGCAAAACGCTGATTCATTTCTTGCTGTCTTTCCATTAAAGCGTCAGTGTCTGATAAAATTTCAAATCCATTTAAACGATCTGGTTTGAATATGTATTTTTCCGTTTGATAATCAGAAATGGTTCGAAAGAGCACATCTAAACAACGAGGCATTATGCCGCGATGTCTTATGTCACCTGTCATTGTATAAGTTTTACCACTTCCAGTGACACCATACGTAAACAGGAGGCTATTGCGGCCTCGTATCAAATTCTCCACTAAGGGTTCAGCAACGCCAGCAAAAATATTCTGCTGTGTACTACTTGCTTCATAGACGTATTTGAAGATGTATTGAGTTTCTTTCGAACTGCCCAATTTACTACACAACGTCTGTTCTGGTGGAGTCAATACAATATTTGTAGAATTTTTAACTCTTACACAGGATAAATCACCGTCGGAGGGTAATGGTCGTACACGGCAAAATACATGTACGGGGTCCCTTTGTTTAAGCTGATTATTTTCATCAACATTTTCTTGTGAGACCTGTGTACGTATACGCACGTCTTTCTGTTGCTGAGGAATTCGCATTACTCTCATGGGAGTCCTAGCTCTAAAAATCCCACAAGAAATTCTATTTATTTGTGTTACTTACGATTTCATTGTAAATTCCTATTGTTCTTTTTTAGTTTAAGTATTTAACTTTGGAAAATTAATCATTAAACTATTAAATATGTGGCTTTGCTTATCCTTTAAAAAATTCCTCTTATTGGTCTTCAGCTAAATTTAAATAATCTTTGATATCTACGAGGCGCGGTAAATTGGCGAATGAATGCCATTTTATATCACACACCTTTCGTATACGTACAATGGAAAAAAATTAGTTTAAGAATTCTGCATTACCGACAATAACTAAACAAATAACAAGTGAGTGAATAAATCACGATAGCCGTGAATAAATCAAACCGGAAATAAAAAACTTTAGCAAACCGGATGTTTTGGTTTGTTGCTTAGCACATGGAAATTGTAAACAAAGCGTGATAAAAATTATTGATTTTCGATCATTGATTTCTCAGCCATTAGTATATCAATTTAAATATAAAAAACTATTATATGTAGGAATAAGGCCCTAGAATCAAATTTTATAATGTTCATAAATTATATTGCTGATATATGCCAATTATTCAATGACCTGTTCAACGCCTTTATATGTAGTTATCCGCTTATAATTTGAAAACCGTTCTTCGTGCACATATGGCACTATGTACGAGAAGAGCTATAGCCCAACAAACTGTTTAGAAATGGCGAAAAACGCTAAAGTGTACATTTTAGTATTTCAATTATTGCGCCCAAACGATTCTTCGTGCACACATCGTGCTACCCGCCAACGATAGCTATTAAATATACGCGTCGATTGATATATGCACTGTTTTTGGGGAGACTGTACGAGAACAGCTATAGCCCAACAAACTGTTTAGAAATGGCGAAAAACGCTAAAGTGTACATTCTAGTATTTCACTTATTGCGCCCAAACGATTCTTCGTGCACACATCGTGTGCTAATAGCTATCGATGGTAGGTAGCGCGATGTGTGCACGAAGAATCGTTTGGGCGCAATAAGTGAAATACTAAAAAAGTACACTCTAGCTTTTATAAAAAGTTTGTTGGGCTATAGCTCTTCTCGTACAGTCTCCCCAAAAACAGTGCATATATCAATCAACGCGTATATTTAATAGCTATCGATGGTAGGTAGCGCGATGTGTGCACGAAGAATCGTTTGGGCGCAATAAGTGAAATACTAAAATGTAAACTTTATCCTTTTTAAAAGTTTGTTGGGCTATAGCTCTTATCGTACAGTCTCCCCAAAAACAATACGTATATCAATCGACGCGTATATTTAATAGCTATCGATGGTAGGTAGCGCTATATGTACACGAAGAACGGTTTTGAAATTATAAGCGGATAACTACATATAAAGGCGTTGAACAGATCATTGAATAATTGGCATATATATTCAATAAAATTTATGAACATTATAAAATTTGATTCTAGGGCCTTATTCCTACATATATTCGTTTTTTATTTTTAAATTGATATACTAATGCCTGAAAAATCAATGATCGAAAATCAATAATTTTTTTCACTCTTTGTTTACAATTTCCATGTGCTAGTTAACATACCAAAACATCCGTCTTGATAAAGTTTTTTATTTCCGGTTTGATTTATTCACGGCAATCCGTATTTTTTTCCGGCCTAGTTTGGGCGTGAAGAACAAGCAATCAGCTGGTTTATAAGTAAACAGTAGGTGTGTTCGTTTACTTTTCTGGTAAAGTTCTGTAAAATGAAAAATTATTAAATAAAGTGATAAATATGCACAAATATATGTACTTACACTTTGAAATTTATTTAAAAAATCTCTTTTAAATTAAAAACTTTTGTCGTTTCTTTGCAAATTTTCTGATTAATTTCTTAGTATCATATATAAATAAAAAACAGCCGATAATTTAATTCTAGACCGAACTTACACAAAGAAAAAGTTCGTGCAACTTTGTACAGAAACTTAAAAATTTTACTCTCTAATTTTATTTCAAAATTGTTAATAATTGCTGGCACGCTTTTGGGTAAATTTAGAGGATTCCTTCTTACACGTAGTTCACTTGTTGATAAGCAATTCTCGCAATTAAACTGATCTAGATTATGAATATATATAGTCAAATTCATGCGCAATATAACTTCCAATTTATATAGTAGCGCTCTAATAATATTATAATTATAATTTTTTCATAAACATTATTTCTAGCTTATTTGATGCCTACATATTTAATAATCCTCAACAACTGAGGAGGAAAGCATATATATATATATAGATATATATAGATGAGAAGAAAAATCTAAAAATAGAAATATGTATGTGTTATAAAAAAAGTAAACTAATGGATAGTTATGTTTTTGTTTATAAATTTTTGGTTTTTTGTTCGGTATTCAACTTCAATTCTCGATTGATTAGTTGAATTTTGAACATAAGAATCTTGAATTTGTAGTCAAAACTTGTTAAAAGGCCGCTGCTGAGCTAAGTAGGCATTATCGAAATAGTACTATATGGATATGCTTTCCTCCTCAATTTTTGAGTTTGCTTTTATAAAAAAAAATATTTTATGAGAATACCATAAAGTATGTAATAATCCATTCACATATTTTTTCGGGAAAAAGCACAATTTTAAAATTAGAATCATATACATATAAATAAAATAATTTGTGCGTGTTCGGTCAATTTTGTTATGCACCTGGAACAGACCTATTATATATGACCATGTCCAATTACAAATCTTCACACATGCATACATCCATAAAAACCACAAAAAATTGGCTGTAATAATACATTTCACATATTTTTCTCGGGAAAAGCACAATTTTAAAATTAGAAAAATATATAAAGGGATATTCTATTTAATTTATTTATAACAATAACCAACCGAGCCCATAGGGCCATATATAGTTGGTGGACTACAAGTGTAACATAAGAATTATTAGATATGTGGGCAACAAATAAGCTAAAAATAATGTTTATGAAAAATATAATAGTTATAATATTATTAGAGCGCTACTATATATAAACTGAAAGTTATATTGCGCATGAATTTGACTATATATATTCAGAATCTAGTTCAGTTTAATTGCGAGAAATGCTTACCAACAAGTGAACTACGTGTAAGACGGAATCCTCTAAATTTACCCAAAAGCGTGCCAGCAATTATTAACAATTTTGAAATAAAATCAGAGAGTAAAATTTTTAATTTTCTGTACAAAGTTGCACGAACTTTTTCTTTGGGTAAGTTCGGTCTAGAATTAAATTATCGGCTGTTTTTTTATTTATATATGCTACTAAGAAATTAATCAGAAAATTTGCAAAGAAACGACAAAAGTTTTTAATTTAAAAAAGATTTTTTAAATAAACTTCAAAATGTAAGTACATATATTTGTGCATATTTATCACTTTATTTGACCACATTTTACAGCCGTTACCAACGATGCAAATGTTTTTGTTATGTACTTTGAACATACCTATTATGCGGCAAATATTATGGTTAAATGCGTTTACTTACTTTTGTTCATTTTGGTCTCTTCTTGGGATAAATTATGGTTTACTCTCATTTTACCGAACTTTACCAGAAAAGTAAACGAACAGACCTAATATCATATGTATATTCTGTGCTTAAGCAAGCAATTTTCAGTTTTGCGAATGTAAACAAAGTATTTTAGTTAATTCTTGTTGATATAATTAACAGCTAATAAATAAAATGTTACATGTGGGCAAAATTAAGTTACGTGATATCAAAGAACTACAAGGTGAAGATGTTGTTTTACCAAAAACTCCATTAATTCCTTTAAAAAAATTCAAAAATATAAGACCGGCTACAACCAGCAAAAAAGTTAAGGACAATGAATGTGCTAGTGAAACCGTTATAGATAATTCTATCGTTACTGCAAAAACACAACCAAAAAGTACAAGAAGAAATTTGTTAAAAGTTACACTCAGAGAAACGCCATCTAATCAAAAACGTATAGACTCATATTTCACTACATGCCCAAAGACTTTCGATATCAAAGAGAAGACAGAAACACCATCGAGAAAACTACGAGCAGAATCTGCATGGAATAAAAGTACAAATAAAAATTGCAGTAAATCATTAAAGCAGCGTAAATCAAAGCGAAAACGTTTGTTTGCGGAGTCTATAGAACCATCTGTAGAGAACATGTCAGCAACGAGTTGTATGAAGGGTGTTAAAATCCAAGATATAGAATATATAACAATAGATTCCGATAGTGAAGAAGAGAACAATATCAAAAAGGAAACTTCAAGTTCTTCGGGAAACATAGTAGATAGGGTTGCAAATAATGCAACAATTGAAGCCGTTTCAAAATTAGTGCATTTGTCAACATTACAAAATGATGGAATTTCGTTAAAAAGTGTGTTACCTACAACAGCTTCTTCATTAAGCTTTGGGCAAAGAATGTCCAATACCAGCTGTGAAAATAGCAAATATTGCTCAAAATCTTCCAGTATTATAAGTAGCTTTTCCAGGCGCAAACCTAAACCATGTCCATCATATAAAATCGTTGAAAATACAGCATTCGCCGTTGATGCTTTTCAATTTGGTTATATTGAAAATGTTAATTATTATTTTCTTACACATTTTCATGCAGATCATTACATCGGGTTGACTAGATCATTCGCCATGCCTCTTTACATGAGTCCTATAACAGGTGTGTTTTTTCATTCATATTTTGTATTTATAATCTAGTTTCAGGAGGTCTCAACAGAAATAAAATATTTCACTCAGTAGCTCTTAAAATCGTATTTGTTGGATCTATATAAGACACAATGTAACTAAAATAATAGTTATCCATATTAGTTAAATTAATAATTACGTATTAGAATTTTTTTTTTTGTTTGTCGAACTTTGTTTTGGATAGTTGATACCCAATCCTTTTTATTGAAAGTTTTTAGGCTTCTAAGGAATCCAAGCAAAATTTTGGTGGCTGGTATTCCACAGCTTGTGTAGAGGCACCGCAATACCATCCAGCTGGTAAATCCTCTGTCTGCCGAGTGCAGGACATTTGCGAAGAACGTGTTGAGAGCTCCCAGTGTCACTCACAATATCGACAGACAGAGACCAATGGCCTGTGAAGTACCCCGTTAAAAGGCTCAAGTACGCTCTATTCAGTAGCCTATTTGAGATTGATCTATTCGGGATCACGAAGCGTTTGGCCTGACGCTAGTCGTTACTATTATGCCAGATAGCACCGAATTCACTTTCCTCCCAGTTTCTAAGAATTTTATTTCTGTGACTTTCCGTAAGTTCACAGAATGGCCAATTAGGCGCAAAGAAATTGTATCCAAATGGCTGGAATCTTTCCTTACCTTTCCATCCAGCTACCTGCCGACCTAGCCTTACGTTTGAAAGAAATAACGTTCCTCTCTAAAATTTGGTTTTTGGTGCTTTCGTCGTTTTACGGTTAACTGACAGATGTAACTATTGTTGAAAAATTCAAATGGTTAATAAAAATGTTTCTTTTTTTACAAATTCTCATTTAATTCAGCTCGTCTAGTGCGCACATTTATACCGATCCAGGAGCAATATATTCATGAACTGGAGTTAAATCAGCCATGCATAATTAATAATATTGAAGTAACAGCATTGGAGGCAAATCATTGTCCCGGTGCTATTGTGATAGTTTTTAAATTTCTCGATTCCGGCAAATGTATTTTACACACTGGCGATTTTAGAGCCTGCCATGAAATGGAATCTGAGCCAATATTTTGGAATAATCACATACATACGATTTATTTGGATACCACATATATATCGGATAAATATGCATTTTGCACGCAATACGAATCGATAATGAAAGCAGAAGATTTAATAGAAAAATTCCTTGTTAAACATGCCGGTAAACGTATACTGTACATATGCGGTTCATACATTATAGGAAAGGAAAAATTTTGGTCCTCATTGGCCGAAAAGTACGATCTGAAAGTTTGGGCCGAAGGCAATCGTCATAAGGCTTTACAGGCAATAAATGACGAACGTTTCAACCGTTTATTAGTTAAAAATCCTTATGAGGCTAATATGCATCTTATATCCATGGGAAAAGTATCGTATTTGGTAAGTTTTATTACACGTTCAGCTAAGTAAAAAAATTATAAATTAACTGCGGTGTTCATAAAAAATTTTTTTTATTTACAGAAGGTTTATTAGACTAATTTCCATACAAAATTAAATCAATATACCTTCTATAAATCCAAAAAATGTATGAATACGGCAGTAAGAATATATTTCACATATACATGTGTATATCGTCACTTGAAATGCAAAAGGGCGTACAACAAAAAAACTGAATATTGTGTTTTTAATGGATATTGGTACAGCGCACCAAGGCACAAGCCTTTACAAATTTTTAGGTTTATATTTGCAAAAATAACAACTTCATTAAAGAAATTCAAAAGGTCGTAACAGCAAATGACTGTCTTTTACAATTCAAAAATGTGCCAAAAATCATAAAATGCAGTACTTTTCTGAAATATTTCCTATTTAAACTTATCATTTTATTTCGATAATATTGCGAAAAAAAATCATACAGTATTCACTTTATTAAGTTTTTTTGTCTCTGCTGTAAAATTTTTAAAAGTGATGAAAGGAGGTTTTGAATTTTAGGTGACGATATGTTTTTTGTCGGGAAAAAGCACATAAAATAAATTCATTTCATATATAATTATAAACAAATTATTTTATATTGATGATATTTTTGTCGTGTTCAAGTTCATATTTAATTTAACACAATATTGTAAAGAAATTACATTCCTGATTTGATTTGATTAGCCCGATGATATATGAAGTATGACCTTTACTAGAAATATAAAAAAAAACAACCAAAGCAACGATTATTCTCGTATACATTTTCCTAAGCTTTGACGGGTTAAATAGATGATATTAATGACTTTACAACTACCTCTCTGTTGACACAAATCAAATCAGGAATGTATTTTCTTCAGAATATTGTGATAAATTAACTGTGAACTTGAACACGACAAAATTTTTATCAATATGTATTAACTACAGTTCGATTAAATTCTATTCTGAAATTATTTTATTGTTTTTGTTTGAACCGTAAGGAACTAGTTGAATATTTCCATGCATATGAACAACAATTTGACATGATTTTTGCTATAAGACCCAGTGGTTGGGAAAAAGATACCAAGCCTCGTTATGGCAGTAAAATTAATCTTGTAGGCATTGAGTATTCCGAACACTCTAGTTATGCGGAGATGCAACGTTTTGTTAAGTTTCTAAAACCTGATAAAGTCATAAGTACTGTTCCCACGGGAAAGGACCTTATGAAAACAGCGCACGTCCCTATCGGCTGGTATCAATATGAAACACTTAAATCCTTCAGCAATTATCAGCCTTCAATCCAAAGCTATCTTGGTAGAACACCATTCACAAAGTCATCTATACGATTGCCCAACGCAAATAAAGGTGGACTTGAACATTTTGTCTCACCCTTAAAACTAACTGGTTCAAAGAAGGTCAATGATAATTTAGAACAAATTTCTTTGCAACATAATTTGTCAAATGAAATTTATGAACTAAATAGAGAAGAATGCCAAGCACAAAAATCAAGATTAAATTTACAAACTAATAAAATTAAAGCTAAAAGTAACCAAAATATATTAGCAACAGGATCTACAAGCTCATCAGAAGATTTTGAAAAATTGAACTTTATTGTTAAAACAAAAAATGTGCCACGAAATAAAACTAACATACAGAAAAATTATAAAACCGATCAATTAACACAAGCAAAGCAGCAGCGCAACAAAAAACAATTCACACCAAAGAATACATCTGCAGAAACTACTGCAATCAATTCCAAAGAAGAAGTGAACTCGACGCAGATAACTAACACACAGATAAAAGATAAGAAAAAGAAAAGTGATAAGAAGACCAAAATGTTATATTTAAATAACATTGATTATCCCTCAGAAGAGCAGTTAAATAATTCCCAACCGAAAAAACTAAACCCAGTAAATAAAGTTGTAAAAAATCATGATTCGGAACATTGTTTGACACAAGCAAGATTAAGCAGAACAAAAACGAAATCAAACACATCCAGTAACGCCTCGTCTAGTACGCAAACAGGCCAGCAGAGTAAAGAACTTAATTTTAAATCACAGATCAAATATACAACATCCGAGACGAATTTTACATATAAATTGACTGCTAACAATACGATAAATTCCAAAACAAATGTTGAATTAAACAAAAGCAATGAAACCATAAAGCAAGAAAATTTGGAAATTCCCAAATCAACGAAGAGAATGAACCGATCGAAAAGTAGTGGCTCAACAAAACTAATGACAATTTCGCATAATTGCCAAAACAATACTCAAAATGGATTTGAACCAAAGTTAGTGAAGCTATCAGAACAAAATTTTAAAATTATTAACACAGGATCAAAAATAAAATCCATAAGGAAAGCAGAAGAAAATCCCATGTTTCAGTCCACAACTGAATCCACTGCAGATCCAACATCAGCAGATGAAAAACAAATGAAGACCACTTTAAAAGCGAAAAGTATTAAAACAAATTCGGCCACATCCAGCGAAGATTGTTTCAAACAATTTGGATACACAACAAGATCAGTACTTCGTTGCAAAAGGAAAACCTCAAATCACGGCCCGGCAAATTTAAAAAAATCTAAACCCTCTATAGATACTCAAACTATTCTGAAAACTATCCTCGAACAAAATAAATACGTTGATCGTTTCAATTGTTCACAAATTGCTGATCTAGTTGTGGAAACTATTCACAAGCACAATCCTGATTTTAGCCAAAATCATATACCACCTGAATTGCTATCGGATGCAGATGATGACTGGATGTAATCGAGAAATGTCGAATACTACTGTTTGCTGTGTATTTAAAACTTCACACAAAAAATGTAAGAGAAAAGGATATTTATCACAATTTTAAGAAAACACACTTGAACTGTGGTTTTTATTATTTTGTCATTTGTGATAAATTTGTTAAGCTTGAGGCATTGCAGTATAATATAATACGCACATATTGAAATATGTTGTTTTATTGCAAGTTTGTTAAGAGTATTGTTTTTGAATTTTTTATAATTTTTTGTCATCTTTTTTGTGGAGCGGCGTATCGTATGTTGACAATTTTTTTACCGCATAGTTTTAAGAAATTATTTTTATACAAAAATATAATTCTGAAAATTTGTATGAGACGTTAAGTGAACACCCCTTTTTTAGGAAAGCAATTATATTTGTGTTCTCAATAATACCTTCGATTTTAAAAGGAATTTGCATGTGAATAGACATCATTTCATTTTCCTGCTTCGTACAATTTATTTTTTCGTTTTTGTAAACATTTTTGATCTGGCGAAATTGAATTTTTTAGTTTTAAATTTTTTTTTTATTTATCAGACCACAGCGCTATTGTATAGGTAGCGTTATGGATGACACTACTTTACCTTCCATTTGGTGTCTATAGTAGTTTCGTTTTTATTTGGCTCTCTTCTCAGAATTGCCTTTTATCTTACACATTATTGTATGTAAAAATAATACTTCGCCGATTGGAAGGGGTTGTAGTTTTAAAATGGCAGGTCATTTGGAATTTACAAGGTATCCATTTTTTTTTAGAGGTTTCTTATTAGAAAACCCTTTCCTATGATAACCAATCAAGCACTGTTTAAAGCAGTGATGTTAACTGTACAGTAAGTACCGTATTGTACGGAAATTTAGACGTTCGAACGGTAGGCATGTAATTTCTATATTTGTACGGTAATTTTAAAAAGTTTTCATTTTTAAGTGTTAAAGTCCAAAAGTTTTTTTTCATAATGAAGTCTATACACCATATACATATTTCTCATTAAAAAAAACAAATCATAAAAAGTTTGGTTCCATTACAAATATGAAAAGCAACGTCAATTGTGGTTAAATTCTATGCGTGTCTGCCATAAATGGCTGAATAACAACTTTTAGAAAACTTCTAAATATTACAAAAGTGCATACACTAATTTTAAAGATTTTTTAATACTTTATTTTATTATTACTACTTGATTCTTCAAGTTTTTATTGCTTTTTTAAATAAATATATTGAATTACAAATACATATGTGAGTTAACATAGTACAATGTTAATTTAAAACATTGTAAGATATTTTAAATACTTTTGCATTTATTGAATTTGATTTTAATGTTAAAAGTTATAAAATTATAAATATGCTTTGTCTAAAATGTTAGAGAAAAATTTTCAGTTAAATATTGGCATTAGACCACGTAGTTTCATAAAAAATCGTATATTCGATTAAGAATTCGTGTCACACATATTAACTTGTATAACCCTGTAAATTCCAGTTGCCTATATGCCAGTGCTTTTGAGTGATTTACTGGCAACCACAAATTTCTGGTTGCCGTATGAAGTTCGGTCGTAATCCATAATCGACCCAATAATAAAAATAATAAACTAAAAGAAAGAAGGGTTTAGAAAAATTAAGTAGATTTAAAATCAAATAATGGAATATTTGTTGTACAAGGAAAATTTTTAAAGAAGTATTTCGTTCGTTTGTATATTACTTACGTAATTCTCAAGTATTTTTTGTGAAATTTCTTAGCTTTTTTCTAGAATTTGGTTAAAGGTCTACTGAAGATTTTGACATTAATACCAAATGAAATGCTGCATATAGACCATTTAAACGAATAAATTAATAAAATTTTTAGTTTATATATTTTTAAATTGTTTTTTTTATACTTGAAAAAACAGCATTTTGCACTTTACAACGGATGTTATTATGATGTATGAACGATATATTTATACTGTGAATGCTTAATTCCCTCTCTTTTTAAAAATAATCTACCCAGCGGTTCACATTATAATACAGGGTGTCTGGTGGCAAAAAACGATTATTTCAAAAAGTAATAAACTGTGCGGAGGAAGGGTGGCGCCGTTACAATTATCGATTATGCGGATTTGTCAGTTACGATGTCGCAGTGGTCGAGTGAGCATCGCGCGATCGCTGTGGAGACATTTTTCAAGAGTAATGATTCTTACATAATTGCTCGTCGACAATTATGTTCAAAGTTCGGTATTCGGCGAATAAGTGATGGACAGAGTGTAAATTTAATTCGTTCCTGGGTGCAGAGATTCCGCACAACTGCTTCGGCTATGAATGCCCCACGCCAGGTCCCAGACGATCCTCAAGGATCCCGAAAACATTGAACTGATTGAAAGCAGTTTTCGTGAGAATCCGCGACTTTCAATACGGAAAAGAGCAGCATTACTGGGACTGGCAAGAGCGATTATTCATGAAATTTTAAAAAAGGATCTGAAGTTCCATCCTTTTAAAATTGAAATCGTTCAAGAACTCAAAGAAAGTAACTTTGATTTACGCAAAAATTTTTGTGAAACGATGTTGGAGCGTTTTCGCACTGTAAATCCCATTTTTGGACGACTAGGTTCATTTTCACTTAAACGGCCACGTCAACAAGCAAAACTGCCGTTACTGGTCTCCAAGAACCCGCAACCCACGATTAAAACATCAAAAACCATTGCATTGCCCGAGGGTAACTTTTGGTGTGCCTTATCGATGCATGAGATAATTGGACCATTTCTTTTTCGAAAATTCTCGAGGCCAAGCGACGGATGTCAACGGTGAAACTTATCGACGCATGATTACGGAATTCTTTTTGCCAAACATGCGAGCTCATCCATCGTACTCTTCACACACGTGGTTTCAACAGCATGAGGCGACTGCACATACAGCCAGAGCTTCGATGAATTTGCTTCGGGAAAATTTGCCCCAAAAACTGATCAGTGGGGCTACCTCAAAGAGAGCCCCAATCTCTTGTGGCTTTAAATCAAAATATTCGTCGAGAAATCAGCTCAATTGAACCAAGTTTACTGCAGTGTGTGCCGCAGAACACAAAGCTCCGTTTTGAACAGTGTGTTCAACACGACGGAAGACATATGGATACATACTCTTCAACAAATAAAATCCGCATTTCCATTCTATCGTTCAATGCTCTTAATAAAACTTTGTGTCAATTATTACGTTTTTTATTTAAGTTTGAAAATATAAATCTGCTACCAGACACCCTGTACTTTTATTAAGACATGAAGTATTACGTACAAGTGTGATGTGTTATGAAAATGACAAATAATACGGTAATACATTTTATATCCTACAAGACTTCTTCCTTTTTAAATAAGATTATTCTATTTATCAGGGTTGTAATATTTCTAAAAAAATAAAGAAAACAAAATTACAAAAAAAAAAACGTTTATTTCTGAACGCGTTTTATTTTCCACTTGTACTTGTCATTTTATATGAAGTGTGATAGTGTGAAACCAAAGTGTAATCTAACTTTAAATTTTTTGACAGTCGCACCAAATCTCATTAGATTTCTCTCTCACAGTCTTAATTATAATTATAGTCTGAAACGCTATTAAAAGTAAAAAAAAAACATTTAAATTTTCAATACTAGATAAAATTTCGACACTGGGCACAAATTTTACATTTTATGAAACATATGTAACATTTATAATATTTATTTTCATACAATTTCAAAATTGGAAGACAATCTCTATAACTATTTTTATTATAAGTAGTTAGCATTTTTTTGAGAGCTCTCTTTTTGTTTCCCCGTCAATATTATTTACCTACAAGTTTCTTCAAAACTATAAAAAACATACCTTTATCAGATGATTTATCAATATCACATATTAATATTTTTGTGTACAAAAACATTGTTGATAGCTATAACCGAATTTTGTGATATAACTACACTTCGTGGCACCGAAAATAAAGAGAAGCACTAAAAGTTAAAAATAAAACAGCCGCGCAAGCCGCGCACTAACTGAAGAATTTTCAGCGTCTAAAATTTTAAAAAGCAATAAAACCGATACGACTTGACAACGCTGTCCTTATTATTTGCACTTGATTTAGTACATTTTTTTGCAACTCTTCATATTAACTTAATGCTCTTTGCTGCACAAAATTTTAGTGATTTGTGAGAACAAATTACAGGTTAATTTTCCTGTATATTTAGTTTAACGGGAGCTTTGGTCGTGTATAGACGTGGTTCAAAATAAATTGGTAGAAGACAACAACAAACGCGTGCGATTTTTTAATAGTGTTGCTTGTGTGTTTTTTTTGTCAAGTGTTTTGAAATATTTTTACAACATACAAATTTTATACATGTATATATAAAAAAATATACATATTAAAAAAAAGTTATAAAGAACTTGTTAAATTATTAAACAAAACCCTGTAAAGAAAATTGGTAAATTGGAAAAAACAAAAAAAGTGAATTATTACCTATAATACCTGTTAATAAATAAGAAACTCTTGGTATTGAAAGAAGTTAATAAATAATAGAAGAAAAAATGGTGTTAGATGTTTGTAAATGGTTGCTGCTGTTATTGCTATTGTTATTTTTGTTTTTGTTAATATTATAACTTGTTACCGTTTGGTGCTGTTTTTGTGGCTACTAAAAAGTTTAGTTGCCTTTTTTAGCTGCACTGCTTTTTTTATTCCGTTGGTCGTTTTGGGTTGGACATTCTTTAAAAGATTTTTTCTTCTGTCTTTTATTTGTTACATTTGATCATTTACGCTGTTGGTTCCATGAGTATTTTGTTTTTCTTTGCTGTGCTTATTTCTTTCTATTTGTCTATTTTAAACGACAATGTACACATCGTTCCAGTTGTTTTCTAACTTTGTTAAAAATACAAAATATATTGCAATTACATACTCATATGTATGTACATATATACAACGTCAACAACAGCAATAGAAACAATAACAACCTGCAATGTTGTAATAACTAATTGAAGGGGGAAATCACATTTAAAAGCAAAACAGCAAATCAAGTACATATGTACATACATACATAGTTTTCCTAATGTGAGTTGCCAGAGTTGAAAAATCAAATGCTTATGGGATTTTAAAGGAAATGCTAAAATGTCAATGTGCATCCCTTCATACTTCTCGCTGGTATCATGTAGAAAGGACCTAAGTCGTATTTTTTGTTTTTTCAAAATTGGCTTGTTATTTAATGCAATTCCTATTTATTTCCCACAAATTCATGTTATCACGAAAATTAACGATTTAAGATAATTGCATTGCAATAATAAAAGTTTCTGTTTTTTCCTTGTTCTGTAAAGCTACAAGTATGTTAGTTACGGGCTTACACAAACGTATAAAAACTTAATTTGTTGATGACAAATTTCTTAAATACATATTAAGTTTTTTTAACATATGCAACAAATATTAATCAACTTCTTATTTTTTAATAGGCAACTGTTGATTAGGCCTACATAGTAAAAAACGTATGCGTTCGTCGGTATCAGCTGGCAAAACCCCTGCAGGTATCACTTTCTTAAGATCTTGCAAATCTTTAAACTTTTTAGCTGTTACAAATGTTAGTGTACTTTTGTCCATACAGGTAATAAAGTGCTGTATTCTCCTCAGTATGTGGTAGCATTGGGCCTGTAAAATATCACATTCTATTTTACTACTGGAGTCTAAGTAATCTGCCACTTTTACATTTACGGAATTCTTAAAGCTAGTGCATTAACCGTCCTATAGGTTTTCCATAAAACCTAGTGCATTACCCGGCCTTATTATAAGTGTCGTTGGCGTGATGCAAACGGCAACACGTGCCATATGTTTTATATTGGCTTGTCGTAAATACGTCTCTTAATTATTCTAAATATGTAAAATATTTTCCTAATTTTCTAAATTATTTAAAATTTTTATATCTATACTTATAAAGGGTGGTTAAATTTCAAGGGCCGATGTTGATTTTGAATAAAACACAAACTATTTAGGAAATTATTGTAATTTTATTTTATTATGATATATTGGTATTACTCAATTATGTATGGAACAAAATATCGGCCAAATGGGCGCCGCGACCACGGCGGCACACCTCCATCCGATGGTCCAAATTTTCGATGACCCTGAGGCATAATGGAGGTTCTATGCCGTTAATGTGCCGAATTATCTCATCCTTTAGCTCTTGAATTGTTGCTGGCTTATCGACGTACACCTTTTCTTTCAAATAACCCCAAAGAAAAAAGTCCAACGGTGTCAAATCACATGATCTTGGCGGCCAATTGACATCGCCATTACGTGAGATAACACGGCCATTGAATTTGTTGCGCAAAAGAGCCATTGTTTCGTTAGCTGTGTGGCAAGTGGCACCGTCCTGCTGAAACCACATATCGTCCACATCCATATCTTCCAATTCGGGCCATAAAAAGTTCGTTATCATCTCACGATAGCGAACACCATTCACAGTAACTGCCTGACCGGCCTCATTTTGGAAAAAATACGGCCCGATGATGCCGCCAGCCCATAAACCGCACCAAACAGTCACTCTTTGTGGGTGCATTGGTTTTTCGACAATCAATCTTGGATTCTCATTCGCCCAAATGCGACAATTCTGTTTATTGACGAATCCACTGAGGTGAAAATGTGCTACATCACTGAAGATGATTTTCTTCGAAAATTGATCATCCACTGTTGCCGTGGTCGCGGCGCCCATTTGGCCGATATTTTGTTCCATACGTAATTGAGTAATACCAATATATCATAATAAAATAAAATTACAATAATTTCCTAAATAGTTTGTGTTTTATTCAAAATCAACATCGGCCCTTGAAATTTAACCACCCTTTATCTACTAAGTATGTATGTATATAAAATAGGTTATTCTACTGATTTTCCTAATCTTTTCACCGTTAGTTTTTTAATTTTAAAAATCTTGTTTAACATATTTTTTAATCAACATTATACTACGGGTATATGTATTTATGTATATATAGCACTTGATCAACAATGAGGTATTATTTATTCAAAATTTAAAAATTTTCACTTTGCAAGAAATCAACTAACAACATTAAATCTATCCACTGTAATAATTGCAAGTTATATAGTTAACTCTTTTATCTCAGAAAACCATACATAATGCATTCGAATTTTCAAATTCAAATAAAATGTAACGACAAACACTTTTTGGCCTCTGCTGAAAATTTTAAAATTTCAAGTACGATATGCATATTTAATAATCATCATATCAATATTCACATATACATACATATGTACATACATATATAAAATTCCTTTGAAAATAGCAAAATTGTTCTTCAAGAATTATTACACATCAAATCTTAATTATTAATTTTAAATAGCGTTATGAAACAGCAGCAACCATATTGTAGTTTGACACAAAAAAAATTAAATTTGTAACATTCAGTTCTTCCACAAAATTTGTGAGGGTTAAATTTAATTTTATTAAAATTTTTCTAGCGGGAACGAATATCTAGTGAATTTTAACAATACGACTTTTATCCATAGATTTTTAATATTGTATGTAACATTAAGGCAACAATATTTGATTATTTTCGCTCTTCACCAATATCGTAAAAAACTTTTTTATTAATTATTTGGAAGAGAAAATAATACAAAAGGTGAGTAATAAAATAATTTTGTTTTTATTATTATTTAAATGGTCACAATTTTACGTTTCTCTTGGCATTTCCTGTTTTTTTTTAATAGTATGTCAATTTTTCTATTATCCTCATATTTTTCTCTTAGGCATTTTTTTGTTGTGGCTGTTTATATTATTGGATTTGTGTTCAATAAGAATGATCACTAATTACTTTTTAATGATTTCTCAGCTGTATCTCTTTAAATTCCTGTAGAAGAATTCTCTTATTTTGTTTTGTTATTGTTATTTCACTGTATAACAGATAATGCTTACATAAGTGATGGGAAATGGGTCTCTGTTTGCGGTGTTAATAATGTTTTCCCTGAGTACTTTTTTGCTCCCAGAGTTCATTTTAAAAATTTTTAATTAGTTTTTATTAACAAAAAAAATTATAATATTAATTTCTATATAGATACATATGTATATACAGTACATACTGGTACTGCTAGAAAGTGGCTTTTTTTGTTTTAATAAGATTTTTGCACATTTGCAGAGGAGTATACAATACATTGTAGAGACAGAGAGAAAGAGAGTGATAGTTAATTATAGAGCAAAGTTGCGGCGGCTCTGATGTTAATCTAAAGGGAGCCATTTTATTTCTTATTTTACTTCGACGACGTTATATTGTTCAAATACGGACGAAGGAGGATGCTGTAGCACAGAAAGCTCAGAAAATTTTTTTGACTTGACCGGTGAAACGCACTATTATATAGATTGTGAAGTTAGTCGTACGATGTGTCCACCTATGGAGCTCTATGTACCAGTTGGCACAACAATATTATTTTCTAGATTAACATGATGCGCTTCGCTTGTGTCTTACTAAATGACAAACCAAATAGTAAGTTCCCTATACTTCCCTCTAGTAAAATTGACGCCATATATTCGCCATATTCATAATATCATTTTTAAAACATTATCAAGATCTTGGATCCATTTTTACCCCATGAAAGTACCCTATATTTTAAGTTGGATCATAAACTATCCGTTTACCATATTTCGTTGAAATCTGTCCAACAGTTTGGACGCTATAGTGTAACATCTATAATATTAATAGGATTAATTGAGACACAACGATTGCAGACATAAAATTATTTTGTAACTTAGTAATAGTGAAAGTAGCACGACAACCTTATGCCCAATTTACAAATTAATCAACTGATGAGTTACAGTGTTTAAAAAAATTTATTAAAACCTTTGGTGGCTGCCCACGATAATTGACCATATATGCAAAAAGCCAGAAGCAAGTCTTGGAAAACAGTGTGTTCAACAGGAATTTTTAGTTTTGTTCTGCGTAGACCAGTAAATGCACTTGTTTTCTGTTATTCGTGGTTTTAATTAGTCTTCGTCAGCTAGTGCCCTACATTGTGTGTTCACATTTTTAACGGAAAAATATTGAAATAAAGCAAACATAATTCGAGAATAATTAAATTTTTTTGTGTGTCAGTAGCGAATTTGTTAGAGGGGTACCACACTATTTTTCTTTTAAATCAAATAGTATCAAAAAAGTACTTTACCATCTGTGGCATACATACTAAGGATTCCAATCCCAAAATCCCGCAACACCGGAATTTGTTAAAAAAATCTAGGGATTTTTCGAAATTTTCTAATCCCGAGTTACAGTTCTGCTATAATATTTATTTCCGATAAGTGGAAAATTTACTGTTAAAAAAACATACATATGTATGTATGTGTGTATGTCTTTTGTTGATTATTATTCTTCTAGTTATTAAGTCATTTTAGATCACTTAAAAAAAAAAACAGAACAAAAAAATTCAAGTATTTTGAAAAAATAAAGTGTACATTGCAATTTTTTAAAATCGAAATCGCAATAATGTATGTATTTTGTTTTCTTTTCATACTTATATTTTCATATGCAAACAAGACTTTCAGACGATATTGCATCGCTTTCATGAATGAAGTTATTTTATTTCTTTAAAAATTATCCATTCTTTTAATGTCATAAACTTTAAGAGGTGACTAAATATACATACATATGTATATACAAACGTTTTTAGCATTTGTTATTTGATATAAAAAAAGACTGGTGAATAATTCGTTGCAAACTATTCACATTTCATTAGTAACACTCTTAATATTTTATAACACAAATTTTATATTTTAATTCAATAACTTAGCTCCTTTGTTCTACTTACGTATGTATATTTTAAATAAAACAAATAAGAGTACTATATTCGGCTGTGCTGAATCTGAAATACCCTTTACTGGCCAACTTTATATCTAATATTCGTCTGAATTTCCGCCTAGTCGTTTAGTAGTACCGGATTTTTACCTAATTTTTGGATATGGTACCTTGGACCAGCTGTTTCAGACCACTATACATGGTTTCTGGTAGCATATTTATATTTTCAAACTTAAATAAAAAACGTAATAATTGACACAAAGTTTTATTAAGAGCATTGAACGATAGAATGGAACTGCGGATTTTATTTTTTAAAGAGTATGTCATCCATATTCTTCAGATCGTTTTTTAAAATTTCATGAATAATCGCTCTTGGAAGTTCCAGTGAGGCAGCTCTTTTCCGTATTGAAAGTCGCTGATTTTCATGTAAACTGCTTTCAACCAGTTCGATGTTTTCGGATCGACTGGGTCCTGGCCGTGGGGCATTCATAGTCGCAGCAGTTGCGCGGAATCTCTGCACCCACGAACGAATTAAATTTACGGTCCATCACTTATTCGCCGAATACCGAACTTTGAACAAAATTGTCGACTAGCAATTACTCTTAATTAATCATTACTCTTAAAAAATGTCTCCACAGCGAACGCGCGATGCTCACTCGATCACTGCGATATCGTGACTAACAAATCCGCACAATCGATAATTCCAACGGCGTTACCCTCCTTCCGCACCGTTTATTACTTTTTGAAATAATCTTATTTAAAAATATAAATTTGCCACCAGACATCCCTTATAACTACAAATAGCCAACTCAACGTGTAAACCAAATTTCGCCGGAATCGGTTTAACCGTTTAGGCGGACCCGATTTTGACATATTTTGCGAGTTTGATATAACAGACCAACTTTTTTTTGTCTCCCATAAATGTCTAAGCGTCTATCTGAACATTTTTACCAAATTTCATCGAAACAGTTCAACATTTAGGTGGCCCGAAATTCGGCATATTTTGCGGAACAGGTTATATGGAGCAAATGTTTATGTGGATGTATATGTTAATTGAACAAACGTTCTAAATTCCATTGAAATCGGGTGAGACCTTTTAAATATAACATATTTAGCTTATAAATTGACCGCAGCGCCACCTACTGGTGCGAATAATATTTGAAGTAAGCAGTCGTCCTAGTTACATACATAGACTAGATTTCACCAAAATCGTTCCAGCCGGAAAGTGGATTTCAACGGACATACGGTCAGACGGTCAGACGGACAATGCTTAATAAACTTCTCTATTCATCACATTTCTGATAATATATGTATCTATACATTTTTTTACAAATGAATATTAAAAAAATTGTACACGGACTGACAAACTTATTTATACCCGTTACACTCTAAGTGAAGGGTATGAAAACTTTCCTAACAAGACATAAATTTTAAAATCTCGAATACCGGCATTTAGGAAACCAATGTCGTTTGGAATCCCTTATCTATATACACTAACATACACATACATAGTATGTATGGTTGGGTATGTTTTGTTTATTGTGTCACGTTAATTAATTTTATTAAATGAAAACATGTGAAAAAAAATGTATTTCACAATTGATTGCAATTTATTGTGTTGATTGGTGTTGTCTCTACAATCCAGGCAGTTAAGTTGTGTAAAAAAGTCATATGAAAAGTATTATAAAACTGTATGTTAAAATAATGAGCTCCGGTCACTTTTTTTTTTGTAAATTATCGTTATAAAATTGTCGGCCGGTATCTCACAGATGTAAAGTTGCCTTTCAAGGGTGGAATTATGGCTGACTTGTCCCTGTATACGAGAGACGACGTATCGCCACAAAACATATTTTAGTGGGGTTACATCGCATGATCTTAGCGGCCAACGGACTGCTCCAAAACGTGAGATTATGTGTCCACCAAACTCGGCTCTCAATTGGTTCGTGCTATATCGTGCCGTGTGGTACATGGCTGTTGAAAGCACAAGTCCAATTCCACCATTGACATCGGCGTGGAATTGAGATATCGCGATCTTCATTGGAAAGTGAAACGGGTATGAAATTTGTTCACAACAGTTTGAATAGCCCGTTCGATGGGTTCTTTATGATGATAAACGGACGCAATTTACGAAACACATTTCTCACACAGCACTAATTTTGATAATAACATTCAATGATTTGGAAGCGTTGTTCGTTAGTCTATTGATGGTGAAATGACATGCCTTACTGAACGTTTTTGGTATTCCATTTCACGAATTTTTTTTTTACATTGAAAACCAAATAGGAAAAAATCAGCCAATATCAGACCTTATTATGAGCGTAATCTTTGTTTCTATCATTCTTTATAGTATATACATACATTTGAAAATGAAAAAAAATTTTTTTTACTTTACAAATTCTATTCTTGAATGAGTTCACCAAATTTTTGATTTAGATTGTCCAAGGAGCAGCTTCTTGTTTTTGAAATATTCACCAAAGCAAGATCTAGCAAATAAATACATAAATATGTGCACTTTGACACAAATATATTATTTTAATATGTTTTACCTTCACTTTTATACGCAATTAAAAATTTTATTATTATTCATTTGACATTAAAAGAAAAATTCAAATTATGTGCAAGGCGAATTCATAACAGGTGAACTAACTAGCTATCAATTATTTTGACAGTACACAATGAATTCGCCTTAATTATGTGTAACAAATTAGCCACATGTGTCAGAAATTTTTATATAGATACAGAAAATAAAATGCTCCGATATATCCACAAGAATATGTCAGACAAAAAGTTTTTTTTTTTTTTTTTTTTTTTTTTTTTTTTTTATCTGAAGACGACTCCTACACATGCGAAGCATTGTGCTGGAACTATAGGTAAGGAATGTAGGAGAAACGACAGGAGGTGAAGCTTAATTAATTGTTTTACAGCTCTGCTTTTGCACGTTCTTTGTTTATAGCCGTGTTGAAGCTTCGGTTTAGTACCCACTTTTATTATTATTTTACTTCGCCGGTGCTACATAATACCGACGAAGGAGGGCCAAAAATAAAACAACAAACAAACAAACCGCCATGTAAATTAGGCCATGTGAAACGTAATCATAATACATAATAAATATCGGTCAAAGTCTCATTAGAATGATTAGACTGGAAATGCATTTCATGAATGTAATCATTAGTGGTATAATTTTTTATAGGTATTTTTTTTTACGTTTAAAATTTTATTAAAAATTTCATGGCATTTTGAAAAAATTTTTTCATGTTTATACAAAAACTCCCATAAAATCTTTGGGAATTACATAAATATAAAATAGAATTCCATGCTTAAGTTATACTTTTTTTTCTTGATTTAAGAATTTACACTCACTCTAAGAATTACCAGGATTGATTCTCCCAAGTAATCTCATTTTCGACTTGTTTTAAGTACATATTTGAATTTTTAAGTACGTACTAATATTAAGTAGAAAAAATTTAAATTTAGTACGAGCTTATCTTTCTGTGTATAAGCATTCAAATTATGCTTGAGTCAAAAAAAAAATATTTTTTGGGTCTCTCTAATGAAGCGTTCTATTTTCCCCGCATTATTCCTTTTTTTAATTGGCTTTTATTTTTGAGTGTTTAATTTTATATTCTCAAATAAAATTTCGTACTGAAATAAATTAAATAACCAGCTGCTACCAAAGTTTCCTTTTTCAACCAACACATTCACGTTTCGAATTCACTGGCTAACAATTATATACGAGTATATACATATAACATCGTACATTATGTCTAGGAATTCCTTTCATTATCACAATTTGTATAAAAAAGAACAGATGTTCCAGAAATTAACTTCAAATTTCACAACACTTTCGTTGTCGGTATGTTTTCATTTATTTTCATGTGAACAAAAAGTGCGTATCGATTGTTTTGTGTTGTATTCTTTTACTGGTATACATACATACGATATATATGCTTGTAGGTATGGAATAACTTCTGTACCTACGACAATACAAGACATCTTGTGAATGGAACAAATTGTTTTGTTTTTGCATGGCTGTGTAAAAATGAAAAACTCATGTTATTGTTCATTTTTTTTTACAACTACAAGAGTTTTCTTTTACAAAATTAATTTTTTGTTGTTTATTCCTGATCCCATTGTTGGGCGAAATTTATCGTTCAAACTGGAAATTGACAATTCGTTGCGATACTATTGTTATTGTTATATTTCTTGTATGAGATAATTCTCATACAATATCAAGAGACCAGAGAGCATTATTTAATTACTCGAAATAGTAAGTGGAAGTTTGCAGGTAACTAAAAAATAAGAAAAACACAAAATAGAAAATGATTAATAATCTTTCACAAAGATTGGAAAATAAGAAAAAAACAATCAGATTTTTTAAAACAAAAATTAGTGATAACAAACAACTTTGCTTCGCCGTTTTCTAGAGAAATTGCGACACTTGCCAAATCTTCCGACCTTATGAAATACGCTGCACTTAACGTGACTAGTCTATACCGGATTGTAAGGTGTAGTCCGTAGAGGTCTAGGACTAGTTCACGACTAAGCCAAATGTACGCAGAGAACATGGGCTATTTAACATTAGATGTCGGGCTAACCTAAAAACTACTCCATGGAGCACCTGAGAGATTAGTTTTAATGCGACGGTGTAAACGTAAATACGAAGAAAAGTACGAACATTTGTCGTATAACTATAAGCTGTTGTTTTCAATGATATGGTCCATGGCTGCATTACATGGCACCATATTTGTAAAGCCCTTTAAAACTAAATTTTTTGTGCATTGTTAAAATTTATGAGAAAAGCGCAAATATATTGTAATGGGAAAATTAATCAGGTGCAAAGAGTACTACTATTTTAAGATAAATCGATATAGATAATCAAAATCGATAAAAAATGAGCAACCGAAAAAAAAAATTTTAAAATTTGCAACTTAAAAACTTTTATATGTTGATAACTTAGCGATTTATGCACAATGTCTGCGATTTTGAGCTTAGTTTTTGACCGTATATTTTGCTTTAGGCGTTTTATTTTTAAATTAAAATAAGGAGTCAACATTTAAAAAATGTAAATATTATATTGTATATGTTTCTTTCTCGCTTTACTCTCTCTCTTTCTATCAATTTTATATTAATTTAACGAAAATATAAATGGAGTCTCGTACGGGCTAAACCAGTCCATTTCAGCTGCAATCAGTGTTGCCAAATTTTTTTTTCAAAAATCTTAATGTCGAACAAAAACTGTCTTACTTTCAGATTAAAAATCTATTTTATAAGATTTTATTCAAATCAATTTCAGTTAAAATATTTATACATACATTTGTAAATTTTTTATACTCGTAGTAACTTTATACATTATATTTAATGTATATTAAAAATTTTATCTTTTCTGGAAAATGTATGTTATTTTCAATGTGTAACACGTCCTTTTCTCATGATGTTCTCTTTAACAAGTAAAAAAATTCTACATGTATCACACTCATTTTAATTAGAGGGGCATGAGTGCAGCCTAGCTAGGTTTTGTTATTGTTTCCTGAAAAAATCAATTATTTTTTAGTTCGTCTCTCGTGATAATTATATAGTTTTTACATTTTATATTTATTGCCATGGAATAATTGTACTTCATTTAGTTATGCCGAAGCATTTGTTCTTTTGTCAACGTAAAATATGCAACACTTTTTAAAAATCTGGCGTGTATTACGTGTGACACTTGTGATACTTTTTTTTTTGGAAAATGAAAACTGCCTTTTGAATTTCTTTAATAAAGTCGTTACTTTTTTAAAAATAGAAAGCTAAAAATTTGTGATGACATCTGCCTCGATGCGCTATATCAATAACCGTTAAAAACTCAATTTTGAGTTTTTAGGTTGCATCGCCCTTTTGCATTTCGGGTGGCGATATGACGTTATGACTACCTTGTGAATACCCCAAATATTATTCAAATAATAATCGCTTGACTTGACCGAATAAATTATTTGCTGCAAATTCTAAACTTTAAATTCGATTTACAAATTCGTTTAACGGTTTCCATTACTGTTCTGCTTGCTTAATTATTTCTTTTTAAAATTCTTTTTGCATTCACTAACCTCGCCAGGTTGTAAAACTATTTTCAAAGAAATATTAAAAAGTCATTGTAATTTTCACATTGAAAATTGTACTTTTAACTATCTGAAAGTGAATATGTAAAAATGGAAAAAATAAAAGTCTAAATTGTTTTACAGAAAAAAGAAAGCAAAAGAAGACAAGAAACATTTAAAAATGTTTAAGTACAGAAAACCTTCATTATTAAATAATCTTAAACAATTTTCAAGATTAAATTTATTTTTTACAAAAAGAAAGTGACTGTTAAAAGTTCATGGAGAAAACTATTTTTTAAATAAATACATACAGATTTTTGTATTTAAAACTCATAGTAATTAATACATATGTACGTTAAATTAAACATTATCACAAATTTCACAACTATAATATTATTTTTATAAAATTTCTCTTGAACCAAGTGGCTACTCAAATTTTAATTTTATGATATATTTATTCAAATTCACTTACAGCAATAAATGGTATGATCATTTTTATTTGCTCTGTTGGGGACAGTATGTATCAGAGAACGACAAAGTATGGTTGGAAAGAAATTCTTACGTAATCAACATTCTAAAAATGTGCTTTTGCATTCAAACAATAAAAACAACCAAATCGCACATAGTCGCTAGATTTCAATCATTCGTTTGTTGTTGGCTCTGTGATTTTAATCATGTGTTGTATAATTCCAATCATTTCGACTGTTTGCTTGTTTGGTTCAGTGATGATTATTTTGACGAAGAATAAAATACAAAAGCAAAAAGTGTTCGTTCGCATTAATGACCAGTATTTCGCTGTTCAATAAAATAAAAAGAGAAAAATTAGGCCCTACGAACGCGTATGATTGTAAGATATTTTTTTATTATGTAAATAACATATACGAAGTCTGTTCAATAGGAAAGGTAAATTATGAATTTTTTTCAAAATTATTTATTTATTCATCAATATCCACCTGGTCCCTTTCAAAGTATTCCCCCTCAGATATAATGCACTTATGCCAGCGCTTCTTCTAATCCTTGAATCACTACTGAAATGCGCTTTTCGGTATGGTCATCAGCTCGTTCTCCGATTTTGACTTTATCGCATCAATTGTGGCAAAACGCTTTTCTTTCATTGGTTTCTGCAGTTTTGCGAATAGTAAAAGTCGCAGGGAATAAGGTGATTGAGGCATGATTAGAGTGTTATTTTTGCCCAAAAAATCTCAAACAAGCAATGATGTGCGAGCTGGAGCATTACCGCGATGCAGAAGAAGAACTCATAATGCACCACGTCATTGCAATCGAAGACAAGAATATTTACCTTTTCTTTTGAACACACGGCGTATGTACGTATGTACATGTATGGATAAACTTCACTTGAAATGATTAATATATTATATTAATAATATATTATATTAATTATATTATTATATTAATTATATTATTATATTAATAAAAAAAATTAAACCGATAAAAAAACATAAGAAATAAATGTTTTCAATTGGTTGTAAGTTTAACAGAACAACCTTTTATAGTTTTTATTTTGTTTTTTTTTTTGGTAATATATTAACCATTGATGCTTTCGAAAACCCGAGTGTGCCGTTCTAGCTCCTGGAAAGTCTGTTCACACTGCTCTGATGTAATCAAGACAAAGTGATTTTTTTCATTCTCTGGTATGTGCGAGTATGTCAATTAGCTTTAAACAAAAAAAAAAATGCAATTGTACTGATTTTTACACCCACGGTTAATGTGGTGTCATTGTGCCATTTTACAATAAGTCAACACATTGGTTGACTAATGTGTTGTCATTGTCAACTAATGTGTTGCCTAATTGTAAAAATGCTTTAGAGAAATTGAATAGATTTAAAAAAGTTGGTCTATATGTACATTTCATTTGGTGCTAATCGTCGTGCCAAAATCGTACCAAATTCTTGAAAAAACAAATGTTACATAATTGTATTAAACATTAATTTTTCATTTTGCCTTTTAGACAATCATTGTCAGTCAACTAAAGGTTATCTTGTCGTAAAAAGGTTTACAAAAACTAGATGGATTTAAATCGACATAAATTGCTCATTTACTTATGAAAAATTAAGCTAAATTTTTTTCTTGCTACGAATAGATCTTCAATGTCTTCAGAGCCAGCGGACCTATAGTTGTCATTAGCTTCTTCTTTACTTTCTAGTTGGGGTTTCGCTCCTTGTTATGCAAGGACTTCTCCGTCATCTGGGCAAATAATAGCCAACTTTTTTCGTTTTATGTCACACGAAACATCTAAATTAAAAACAGCGGCAGCTACAGCTTCCTCCGCCAGATACCACAAAATTTTTATAAATTTTGTTACCATTGTTTTCGACAATTTCTTATCCGGGTCTGCGTATGAGTGAAGTGCATTCAAAAAGTTGAAGTCCTGATTCGGCGCTTCGACAATTTCACTACAGCCATACTAAACTTTTAGGTACAGACGAACAATAAGCACACATACATCTCGAATTCCAATCAGTTGTGATTTTGCCAGTTTAAATTGTCCTCTGAACATAAATATTTTTAAAGAATAAATTGCTTGGGCATCCATCGAGCGTGGTGAACGGGTATGAGTTGCTTAAACTGGTATTCAACTAAATCACCGCCAAAAAATACAACAACCACTTCAAACAGTTCCATCTGGTGCTGTTATTAATTTCAAATTAACGATCTCTTCCGCTCACTTCAGTTTTAAGTGCATCTTGATTGATATTTTACCGGTTTGGGGGAACCGACGAAATAGAGACACATCTGGCGCAAACGCTTTTTTATTCTAGCTTCGAACTCTGCTCTTAGCACCAATTCGTAGATGTGATGTCTATAAGGCAGATATATCAACTCTCTTTCTAATAGCTGTTCATGTAAAATTGCAGCCCCCTCTAATTCAGCGGTATTTGAAGATGTCCTGTTAAAAGACATGGCTTGAACTCGATTTGACGTGTTCCATTGTACCAGTAGTTGGTGGGCAGCCGCTGCAATGTTTTTGGGTCTTCCCCAATGTAGTTATGAAACGCCTAATATTTGTTCGATAACTCCCTTAATGACAATAACCGGAATCTTTGTGATGTCTTCCAGTATTTCGCCATCCCAATGCACAAGAAAAAATTGTACAATTAATTTGCCTGTCATGCTATTAGAAGAGGCATCGACCGAAACCCACACTGGTGCTTAGAAACAGGACTCAAAATATTCATGGGACAGAGGGTTATTCCTTTTAAATTTATTTTGGGTCTTAAGATCCGATTTACATTCAAAGAGTTTACATACTTTCATTGCCCTCTTTTTTGGTATATTTTGAAGGTTTGGCGATAGAAGATAGTTTGTTCTAGAGTAGTTTCTTTCCATTTTGCCCCAATTTCATTCTCACAGGCTTCAATGCGCGTGCGCACCACAATTTTCAACTGTCGAGCTCATATTTCCGTAAATTTTTTTTCACTCTAAACTAACACAAAACTGGGTTACGATTTTGAAACAGGTAAGTTTTGAATTTTTCCATACATTGAGGGTCGTCCACTCTAATATACATACGAGGTGTGTTAAAAAAATAAGCTACTTTATATTTAAAAAATAATACATATACGAGTATTTATTTATTCATCAATATTTATATTGTCCCCTTCAAAGTAATACCCCTTTGATACAATGCACTTGTGCCAATGCTTTTTCCAATCCTCAAAGCATTCTTCATAAGCACTTTTTTATAGCCTTGAGCTCATCCAACGATGCAGTTTTTATTTCATCAATCGTTGCAAATCTCCGTCCTTTAATAGGTTTTTTAAGTTTTGGCAACAGGAAAAATTCGCAGTATCTTTGGCACGATTGTCGTGCTGCATTTTGGTCGCCTGTTATGACCCTTTTGAGGAAATCAGGACCATCACTCACGTAATTCAAGAGCTTCTGAACGATGTTCGTGCGGTGGTTCTTCTGATCAGAAAAACTGATTGGAACAAACTTCGGTGACACACGTCTCATGCCCAAAACATACGAAAAATTGTATGACACGAGCTGACTGATTTACCAATATCCTCATCAACTTCTCTTATGGTAATTCGACGATTTTCAAAATCAATTTTCTTCACAGCTTCGACGTTATCTTCTGTTGTTAATGTGCTGAGGCGTCCAGAGGGAGGTTCACTGTGGGCATATTCACGGCCGTCTTGGACGAGTTTGTACCACTTGTAAACATTTTTTTTTGCTTAGAGCATACTTACCACAATCCACTGTCAACATTTCAAGTGTTTTAGAGCAATTGATTGCATTTTCACCCAAAAATTTCATGCAAACTATTTGCTCTATTTTTTTTAAAAATGGAAAATCGCCGAGAATTACAAAACACGTCTACCCTTTTGATCTGTCAAAAATAAAGTAAGTAACTGTGTTTACTGTTTACATATGTTTGGGACATGTGTACCAACACAGCACTAGCAAAAAATCGATTATCGAATGTACGTTGCCCGCGAAATTTAAAAAGTCGCCTTACTTTTTGAATACACCTCGTACATATATGTATGCATATAACTTCCAAATAATTTCGCATAACCTTAACAGCTGTTATTCTCGCACTAATTGTGTCTTATTGGACGAATTTTCGCAAAGAATTTTTGTCGACAATTTCGTCGTTCGTTCTAATTGTTTTTATACCGTTAAAACGCTTATGACACTACATTGTTCCAAATTTGGGAAATTAATCATGTGCAAAGAGTACAACTATTATAAGATAAATACAAAACGTCAAAGCTTCCATTAGTGTTATCGATAAACAATTAGTAACTGTCAAAAAAAAAAATGTTAAAAGTTGCAACTTAAAATAAACGCTTCGAATTTTAAATCTTTTATATGTTGACAACTTAGCGATTTATGCACAATGTCTGCGATTTTGAGCTTAGTTTTTACCGTATATTTTTCTCGGCGTTTTTTTTAAATTAAAATTAGGAGGCAACATTTAAAAAATCTATATATTACATTGTATAGGTATTTGTTTCTTTCTGGCATTGATGTCCCATTCTATAAATTTTATATTAATTAATGAAAAATAAATGTAGTGTCATACGGTCTTAAGCAGATTTTCCACAAATTCTGTAATTAAAACAATTTCAATAAACTTTTTTCAAATTTTCGAGTTAACATCACTTGTACTTGCAATGCATGCATAAACAGCATAACCATTCACTCCAACGATTTAATGTTGCTACTGTTATATACAACATGATAAATCTTTTCTACTGTTACACGTGCTTGTGTGCATGTAATTTTGCAGCAATCACAGCATTTTCATTCACATCCAATAAGACTAACAGTAGCAAAACAATAACAACACGTTACTTCTAAAAAAAATTAAAAAAAAAGCCAATTGTAATATTAACTTTGTATAACAGGTATAAAGTACATACATACATACATATGTATACATGGATAAGAAATAGCAAAGAAAGCAGAAATGGAAAAATGAAAATTTTCATTGGGATGATCCCAATCAGTTAGTACAAAAACAAAACACACATTTAAGCAGGTTTACATCCATACATACATACATATATACATATTTATGACTGAAAACGGAACAATAACAAAAACAAACAATTGTATGCAGTCATATAGTACGATTATAAAGAAACTGAAAATTATTACAAAGAGATTTTCACAAACGACAATAATAACAACAGCAACAAGCACAACGATTACATCAAAGTTTCTTGTGTGATATTTTGAAAGAAAATTAAGGAAGAAAAAGAAGCAACCATGATAATGATTCCCAATATGCTTCAAATAAATGCAATGAGGGTGGCGATGGCACGATGGATGGTAGTCTGCACTTTGACTACTACACCAAAAACAGACGTGGGTTCAACCCCAGTTTCAGACTAAAATTTTAAAATAAAAATAAACATCTCGCATTTTTCTGATGTGCATTAGTGTGTCTTTGTGTGTCAGTTGTTGTCGAAAGGTTTCAGCGGCGAAGGCATAGTCACTGGTCACTGAACAATACCGGCTTCAGCTGATAGCAATCCACAATCACATCAGAATGCCCTCCTTCGTCGGTATTGTGTAGCACCGGCGAAGTAAAATAATAATAAAAATGGCTACTAAACCGAAGCTTCAGCACTGCTACGAGTATAAATAAAGAACGTGCGAAAGCAGAGCTGTAAAATAATTATAATTAATTAAGCTTCACCTCCTGTCGTTTCTTCTACTATCCCTTTCCTATAGTTCCAGCACAATGCCTCGCATGTGTAGGAGTCATCTCCTGAGTGCTGGTCCCAGATAAAAAAAAAATACAATAAAAAACAGCTGTTAACAAATAATTAGAAATGGTGAGAAATTATGTACATACGAGTACATATTTCTTAATATTTTTTTTAAATTGTATTTTCAACATTTATAAAACGAACAAGAAAAAACTTAACCATTCAATCATTACTTTTCTTGTTTATTAAATTTCTTTTTTTTTGGGCCAGTGTTCAGGGCAAGGACCAACAATAATAATTATGCTAAATTTTCAGGTACCATAAAAACTGCACTTTTGAGAAATCTAATAAATAAAAATTAATGCTTCTTAAGCTAAAGAATATCCCATCAGTACAAGTCCGTATTTACACCATGCAATAAACTCCTCGTTTTTATCTCCATTTTCTTTTAAAGTTTTCTTTCAAACTCTTGTCGCTTTTACATTTGACATTTTTCAAAACACTTATTTTCCTTCAACTTTTAAAGGTGCTAAAAGAAAAATATGGAATACAGACAATAAGGCCCTGTTGCCTACTAATCGTGTTCTACTGCTATCAAGCGATTAAAAGTTCTTTTAAGTACTAATTGTAAAATAGTATAAATAAAATATAATATGTAAATACAGTGCGAGAGCGGTTTGCGCAACCGAAAGAAAATTGGGGTTGTTGCTTTCACCGAAAAGTTGCAGTAATCGAGCATTAAAAACTCATTACAAAAATAAACCATCATTTAACTTAAACTCATTTAATTTTATAAATTCAACATAAGAAATTCATTTATTGAGCAAAGTTGTAGTAAGATTTGCGTTATATAGTTACATTAATAAAAATAAAAACAAAAAAAATAATTCCCATATTTTGTACGTACATATACATATGTAAATCTGATCAGGAACTAATCCTAGTTCATTAATCCTAGTGATTATCTCTTTGACAAAAGGATCCACATTTTCCACTTTATTGGATAATTTTTCTCCGCATATTTTTAATCTACGTATACCATTACCATGTCGCTTTTTAAAGTTCTAGGCTAGCATTAAAAGTTCCAGGTTTTTAACTTAACTTATGAAAAAATAGGTTTTTTGCCTATAAAATTTGCTCAGAAATTGGAACGTTATTCGTCCTTTGTTTTAAAAACCATCTGAATAAGAGCTTTTCCATTCTTGGATACTCAGCCGCCTTAAGTGTAACTCGATCTCCCGTTCCGGACTCAGATTTTTTGGAAAATTTTTGTATTGCAGCTGATTGTGGATTTGTTAACGTCGTAATCAATACAAACCTTTTTAGCAGATTCTCCAAGCTGTAATTTGCTCAAAATTTCTGTTTTTTATTTAATTGTGAGCTTTAATACTTTTTTTTACTAGTTCCATATTTATTACAATAAAATCTAGGTATGCCACCTTGCAAAGATCTACATTTAACTGATATGCAACTTTCATCATTAAAAGATTAAAGAGAGTAAAAAGCAAGCAAAACAAAAATTATGTAAATTAACGGCTAAAATTTTTGCCTATAACAATACATTAGCATAAAAGTATTTTTCTCTATGAAAAAAAAAATCGCTTTTACTTCAATAAAACAGAAAAAGTTGCACTTATCGAGACTGTTTTTTCATAAAAGTTGCACTTATAGAGACTGTAATGTAAAAAAATTACCTGTTGCGCTAATCGTGGTGTTGCAATAATCAGTGGTTGCGCAAACCGCGCTCGCACTGTGTTGCTTTTGGAAAATTCACTTTTTGAAAAAGTACCTTTGGCAGTACTGCAACGATTAGAAGAAGTTCAAGATTTTATTTATTATTAAAATTTGGTACTTTTAATTTTTACAGCTTGATAGTGGCATATTAAAAAGTACCAAGACATATACATTCGTAACTTTATAAGAAGAATGCAATACCAGTATTATACATTTTACATTAAAAGTTAATATAAAGATCAGTTTTCTCTTTTTACAAATATTAGAGAACATATATAACAAAAATTACTAAACACTTGTCCTTTTGATAGGAAGTTTAAACTTTTTAGCTTCTGTCGTTTGGACTGGGTGTTGATATATCAGTCAATCACTTAATAATAATTTTCTTTTGTTTTATCTGGGACCAGCACTAAGGAGATGACTCCTACACATGCGAGGCATTGTGCTGGAACTATAGGAAAGGGATAGTAGGAGAAACGACAGAATGTGAATCTTAATTAATTATTTTACAGCTCTGCTTTCGCACGTTCTTTGTTTATACTCGTAGCAGTGCTGCAGCTTCGGTTTAGTAGCCATTTTTATTAATATTTTACTTCGCCGGTGCTACACAATACCGACGAAGGAGGTATACTACTGTTTACTATAGCATAAATTGTTAAATATTGTAAATAAATAAATTGAACTGAACTGAAAAATACTAATTTTACACATTTGTATCAATACATATTACATAAATTTTGTAGAATATTTAATTCAATTTGTATTTAATTGTACTTAAAAAAAATTTCCATACAAAAGCTTTCACTAAAATTGAACGTTTTTTCTAGAGTAAAAAAGATGACCTAACTTCGAATTTAAAACTAAAAGTACACCAAAACAAAAACGAAAAAATGGCAAAAATAGTTTGTCAGGCATCGCTATGCAACTTTTTCACCACGATTTACTCTCTACATCGCGGCGTTTATTGCAAGGTGTAAATATGGTATAACTGTGGAAAATTACAGTAGGTCTGTGAAAGTTTCTCCGTAGTGCCAATTATCCTTTTCGACGAAAGACCGCACCAAACCGTACACAAAACTGGGTGTAATTCTCATTGTTGAACTATTTATGCTTTACATAATAATAACAATAGCAATAATAAGACTGAATACCCCAATCGTTTTACATACGTACGAGTATATGAATAAATAAATATGCCTGTAAACTGAATGAATTACATGCATTTCCAATTTTATTAATTTTTAAAATTTATTTCTGTTGTTACGCAAGTTGAACCAAAGAATAATTCTTCCTGCCCAGTTGTGATTTGTTTTACAATATGTAACAAACTGTTAGTTACTAAGCGTACTTATAATTTGGTATTGGGCATTCACGAAGTTATACATTTTCTTATATACCTACAATGCGCATTATGCTTCTGCATGCCCCAATATACATTGTTGAGTAAAGGGGTCGGCAAAATAAAACACCCTATTGGAAAACACTATGACTTTTGCAAATGGCGCCAAATGTCAATTCGGTTTTGATATTTGTGAAGTAAATAAACGTAAAATACAAATCGAATGTAATAATTTATATACAAATCGGGAATAATTGTTTCCAATTTTTTGCGTAATAATTTATCGGTTGAGTTGGCGCAGCGTAAATTTCGTCGCAGATTTCCTGGCCGTCCGATACCAGCAGGACAAACAATACGGCGTTTGGGCACTCGCATTGAAGAGACTGGGCCATCAGGAGATGTTCCAAACGGTGGCCGCCCCGGAGCAGCCCATGAGCATGCATAATCATGATCAGCAATTTCCTAATTTTTTATTTATTTACTTTGAACTCATTTTAATATATGTACGTATGGATATAAAATCAGAACGGGTGGAAAGTGAGTTCAGTTTGAATTTAGAAGTTAGCGAAAATCACTTCAATAGAATCCAATAAAATGAAATGCCCCCAAAAAAAAAATTAAAAAAAAACCAAAAAGGCTAATAAATATCATAGCCTTTTAATTTAATTATAAATAAAATTATTATAATAAATACAATATTATTTTAATAAAAACTAATTAAAATTAAAATTAATGTGTTTTATTAAAACTAAAAATAAAAACAATAACAAAATTCCTAACCTCTGGCCTTAGTAGGACCTTGTCCTTCGTCGAAGGTCGCCTAACATAACCTATGCAATTAATAAACGCTGAAAATTAAATTGTTTCTATCAAAAAATTCTTAAAAAATTTAAGAGGGAGACAGTAAAAGATCGCCGAACCTGTAGTATTGCCGATATATCAGTATCAGTTATATCCCCAATTTGAATCAAGGTTTGCCGGTTGCAGAATCAACGCTCTATGTACGCAGCCAACAATTAGATATGCTATCATACAATTAGAAAAAAACGATGGTATTTGTTACAAAACTAGGTTTTTCGCAAACCAAAAACAAAACATTTTATAAAATTTATGCCCAAATTCACAGTCATTAGTTAGGAAATACCAATAGTTTAACCAATAATGATTGATTCACAGCTTTTTGTTGACTATTAGTTAAACCGCCAAATGTCATTGGTTAAGCAATAGTTAGACAACAGCTAATTAATAAATTATTATTAGTATTTTCGTTTTGATATCATCTACCATAATATAATATACATATATATATAATACTATCAGTTTTTTTATTTTCGATGATATTTTGGTTTTCCCGCATCAATTTCAGCAGATAGTGAATATCTTGCGCGGTAAAGTTCGATGACCGCGCCCTTATACAGTGCTAAAACAGTGCTACCAATATTGAAAATTAAAAAATTGTTAGGGTTACCATTCTGTGGTTATACTGAGAACGTTAGTTAAACAATACACTGTGAATATGAAGTATTAGTTAAACAATAGTTATCATTTTAGTTTACTAATAATTATAATGACTGTGAATTTGGGCCTAAGAAGCAAAATGTTTACTCTTTGAAACAAGTACATACACACATACATATTCTTAGTTGTCATTTCCAACGAAAGTGTCTTTGAACTTTATTGTTTTGTTGTTAAGTAAAAAAACAGAAAATGAAAATAAATGGCTGATCTCATTATCAACATTTCAACAACTTTCCATTGATGGATCTCTATGTCGTCTGGCAATGACTTGTTGTGGTTGCCGTGCGATACGTACAACAACGTTTGTTGTAAATGCGATTAATGTTGCAGCAACAACCACTGAGTACTCTAAATGAATAGTTTTCTTTATATTTTTTAAATATTTAAGCTAAACTTTATTTTATAGACCAGACCAGGCCAGACAAAAAAAAAGAGGGAAAAACGAACAAAACGTATCAAATATCTCAAGCATTTAAGTTTAAGATGTAAAAAATAAAAAACTGAAAATGAAAATAAAACTTGAAAATGGAAAGTAAAGTTATTTTGAAAGCCACATTTTGTTGGTTTCTTCCAGCTGAGAAAAAATTATAATGAGCAAAAAAACTTCGTTGAAGTAATTTTATGAAATGCAAAGGAAATTAGAATAAAATGTAAATTAAGCAAACGTACTTGTGTATGAATGACCTCCATGTTGCAGAGAAATTTCAGAAAAGAAATCAAATATAATAATAATCGAGGCGACTGAAACTAACGTAAATATAAATTTAATACCTGTTTACAATAGCTTTAGAATTTCATAGAATAAAACATATCGCTCATTTCTTCATAAAATCAAATTTTTGATTTACATATAAAATGCAGAATAACTTTTCATGTCTGCTTTTGTTTTGTGTAAAAAATTCATGCAAATAGCTTCCACTCACTCACCTCATCGCAGAATAAAATTTTTTCATTTCCCCATTAAGGTGTATGTAAATTGAAGACTTTAAGTACGTTTTTTACAAAACTAGTTTTTTTTTGAGTTATGACGTTGTTTGAGCAAATAAGCGTTATGATGCCGGTTCATTTTTAGCTGAAAATACCTTCTGTTCGGCTTTAGTTCTTCTCTATATCGTTTGTGCTATTGGGTGTATGTTAACATCTTTTTACCTTCTATCTATAAGTCTATCCATAATAAAATGTCAAACCAATCTAAACAAGAAGCAACTAAGGGTTAACAATTAAAGCAGTGTCGCTAAATCAAAGTTGAGATCCCCCAAAAAAACACGCTTTATGTATTTTTACTTGTTAATTTGTTAATATATGCCAAATTTCAAAAGACAATAAATTGATTAAATAAAAACTTACCTGCCATTCCCAAATGAATGTAAGGACTGTAAATTTTCAATACATTCACAGTTCTTCACTAACACACTGATATTTATTTTACAGATTTTAATAATTTTTGCAAAAAAGTAATTTTTTGATCTGAAAATGAGGGCATATATTTCTTAAAATTCTAAATTTTTCTTATATTTACTTCAACAATATTGCTCCGCTCATGTGCATGTTGTCCCGTCCTGCTAGTATTGTTAGTGTGATTTACAATTTTGTCTTTGATTTGGTTTGTTAGTATGTAACTATCACATATAATTCTCATTGGCTGTAAAGATATCAGTTTCAGCCTATTTAAATTGAAAAATGATTATGTACATTAACTGAAGTTTTCGCTTACATATGCATACATTTAAACAATCAAAAAAGGTTTTTATTGTTATTGCCCACGAAAAAACCAAATATAAATGTGTGTAGAATTTTTTTTCCAAGTTACATACATACATATACTTTTTTTATTTCCGAAATGAAAATTAAATTTTTTTTTGTAAAAATAAAATGTGACAGCTTTATTTCAGCACATTCTCAATCAGAGTATTACCAGCTCTCTCAATCTCTCTCTCTCTCTCTCTCTCTTCACTACCAAAATAACCAAAAATTCCTCTAAGAAAAAAAACTTTAAAAGCCTGCTCATTTAATTGTGGGTGCGTGTAAGTATTTGTGCCCAAATACTTATACACAAAAGTAACCCAAATGCAACAGCTGTTAAGAGAGAAAATACTCCCTTGAAAGAAATGGGATTTTATGTATGTACATATACTCGTGCATACATATTATAAATGGATGTGAAGGTGTGTATACTTACCCTGCAGGAAATAATAATAGAAAAACTATATTAATTTTCTACTGTTTGAGTCATCCGTAGTAGGGACAGTGAAAACCTTCCAGTTGCATACAAAGTAAGCTTCTTAGTGGAGTGTTCATTCAATGAAGATTAAGGCTCAGTACTGCCCAGCATACTTTGTAAGTTGATAATATACAGCTCGAATACATACATGAATACAAAAATTAAGAAAGTGTGGTTACCATCGTGAAAGAAATGTAATGTGGTATACAATGCAAACATGTAAACGATTCCTTGACAATAGGTCTGTTCCAGGTGCATAAAAAAATAGCCAGAACTCGCACAAATTAGCCCAAAAGCGTTCCAGATAACAATTTTTGTTTGGACTATAAAAAAATCATCAGGTGTTTTTTATTTACATATGAAACTAAGAACTTAATCAGAAAATTTGCAATGAAACGAAAAAAGTTTTCAGTTAAAAATCTATGAAAAAGCAAAATAGAAGATTTTTCCAATAAACTTGAAGTTGTAAGTACAGATATTTGTGCTTAGTTATTACTTTCTTAAATAAGAAATGGCTTTTGCTTTTATCCATTTTATTTTCATTCACTTTTTACAGCTGCTGCCAATGATGCAAATGTTTTGCTTTTAATTATATTATGCATTTAAGTGTTTAAAACTACTAAGATAAAAGTTATTTGAGAAAGTAAGCAGCAGTAGTATTTCAAGATGTTCAATTGCGGTTTTTTTCATTCCAGCATGGACAACTTTGTCACACTCAGAGACTAATTTTCTATTTAACTCATCAAAACCTCACCAAAAATTAATCGACCATAGTAACGGTCGCTCACTTCCCACAGGGTACGCATACCCAATTGCTGTCTGTTTGTTTAGTTGCATTAAAATGTAAATATATGAATCTGCATAAATATTTCCATAAATATAAAGTGTTCAGCAATAAAAAGAACAGAAAATCTCGGAATTATATTTAAAAAAAAAATGTTGCAGGAAGAGCAACAATTGCAAAACGTTTGCATTTTGTTTGATGTCACATTATTTTTGTGTGATATCGTTGCTGCTCGCGTTGTTCAAGATGTTCTGAAAGTTGGAAGCTCTTAGTTTGTGTTGTTGTGAGAGTGTTCAACCATATAACGTCTGACCTACATAAACATTATATGCTTTACCTCCATCCAAACATAAATATACACATATACATATCCATATGTATATATATAATACACTTATGCAATTTGTTCTTTTGGTGTACATACTTATGTATATATAGAAGTTATGGGGCACGAACACTTGAATTCTAAAGTAATATTGTATGTAAGGATGTGTGTATATAACTGTGTTTATAAGTATGAATGTATGTAGGTGGATTATTATTATGTACATATATACACATGTATGTGTTCTTTGTGCATATAGTGCTTGTTAATGAGCATATGTAAATAAAATTTAATATGGAAGGAGTGACATGTGGCATGTATATAAAGTTGTCAACATGATTTCAAGTGTTCTTTTCAAGCACTAAGCCTTTTTTTATATAAAAAGTTTGTTAATTTTTTCGATATCTCCTTCCATCCTCTGGTTATACAAAACTTATTTCACAAAAAATACATACATATATTTCTATTGGTTGAAAAGAAAAAAAATTGTTATTTTTGCTCATACAGTGATGGACAAAACACATTGCAAAAGTGTAAGACAAAAGTCGAAGAATGTAAATGTTGTATTTATTGTGGAAAGAGCAAAACTCAAATTTAATACGTTATTGTTGCTTTGGGGTGAGCTGGACAAAATAAAGTGTTATTTTTTTTGTGCACATATTTCTGTGTGTTGTACTTTGTTTTATACTCTTCAATTTGAGTCGTTCATGGTACAGCGACGAGAGAATATGTTTGGTAGCTGTGTTGATCTTTTTTCAAATACAGTGTGTAACATACATGTTTTAAAATATAATTTACTTTTACGAATCTGCCATAAAAGCATAAATGTAGAAAATCTTGTTTCAGTTTTCGTGGTTCGAATTCTTACTTTTAATTTTAAAATGTTGGTACAGTTCACACTGAATTAGCTTTTTTCGGAAAATTTTCTATACATTTTGTTTTTTATTTTGAAATTTTCCATTTTATCAACTAAACAAATAGTAAAGTCAGTGTGAACTGCATTATTATATATTTTATGCAACCAGAACAATTTCTTGTGATTAGGTCAAGTCCGAAGGGACCTCACATCGCGCTCCGACACTTTCGCGAAGTTCCGCAGGAAAGGTAATCACATCGAAGGGAGAGTGACACAGCATGTGCTCAACCGTCTTTTCCTCCTCATCACGACAGCTCCTGCACAAGTCGTTATACGGCAGACACAATCTCCTGGCGTGCAAAGCAATGTTACAGTGGCCCTTTAGCACCGCCACCGTCATTCGGAGTCGGCCCCTTGGCAGTTTCCTACGTCCGGCGGTCCGACCGGAGTCGTACCGATGCCAAGTCATCCTTGAAATCGACCAGGTGGTCTCGTTCTTTTACCCAGTCTGCACAGTCCCGTAGAGCTCCCGCTTCAAATGCATCCTGTAGTGTCCCGACGTATCGTTCCCAAGCACACCACTGTGTCTCGGTACCCAGACCAGCTCAAGCTTCAAATGTCTCGCCATGTCGTCCAGAGTCATTCACGAATCAAAATCGAAGTCGTATAAACTCGCAGACTAATGTCGGTACACACCCAAATATACTCCGTGGTACCTCATCCAGTTCGCCGGCTGTGATTAAATTTTAGAGAAAAACTTTGCGCTCACTTTCGTCTGTCACTGTACTTCAGAATTCTCCCACCAATACAGCTACAAAACATTCACCTATTATTTAAATAAAATAATTTGTATATCAAAAGCACTCTAAATTGCAAAAAAAAAATTCATAGTCCGAGGATATTAAAATGAAGCCGTTGCCAAAATTGTTATGATCCCAGAATTGAAAAGTACTTAAATCTGAGGGTGCTGATGTCTGAGTGGTAGGCGTGTTGGCTCTGCAACCAGAAGGTCCCAGGCTGGTCAAGTAAAGATATCTTTTTCTGAGTTTTCTATGCTACAGCACCCTCGTTCGCCGGTATTTGAGCACTAAAACGTCGGCGAAGTAAAATAATAAATATAAAGGCTTCCCTTATCTTAAAAATAATACGTCAAAATTAATATCAGAGATGCCGCAACTTTGCTTCTAATTGACATTCAACGAATTAAGCTCTATCTTCCTACCACTTTCACCATCTGTCTATTTTTTCCACTATCCCTCTGTTTATTATGTTATTTATATTTCTGCGGTTAACCTTGAACACTTTGCTTTTGTACTTTATTTTGTTATTTTGTCCAAATGAGTATTATCAACTTGATTTTAAAGTTGCACTTTAGCGCGTCAAGCGTATTTTGTGAGTTTTTCTCTTAAATCTGTATAAAAAAATAAGACACGTGTCTATAAAAATAAATTCTTATGCCAATTTTGGAACTTCCTTAATTTTAATAAAATTTTATTTATACATACTTCTATGTACATACATTGTGTGTGTACATATACTCGTAAATATGTACATATGGATGCGTGTTTGTGTGTTTAAATTCTGTGTTTACACAGTATGTGTTTGTATAAGTTGCTCCATGCTTCAAAAGTTGTTTTATGCTTCAATGGGGAATTCTAGCAACAAACATGCCATCCTGACTTTTATAAATAACTGTATTATGATAATAATAATACACTGACAGTCATTTTCATAAGGAACTCAGAGGTAACAATAACGGAAAAGCTAACATGACCACCAAGGAGTAGTTGCTTTTGTTAAATTTTTTAAACCCCTATCCAATCGTAAGTCCTTTATTGGAATATATGTATGTAACTTTAAAATACACCATGTGAACAGAACGTTTTAGTGTAGCGGAGGATTCTTGAAGGTAAATTTTCAGCGTATATTAAACCGTGTTGCCACCCTGCAAATAATATTGGACTACGTGGTCCATTTAAGCTAAAATGGTCATATGTAATGCAGCCGTGGCCCATGTCATTGAAAACAACAGCTTATTATTATACGACAATTGTTCGTGCTTTCCTTCGTATTTACGATTACTCCATCTCATTAAAATTACTCTCTGAGTTGCTCCATGGAGTAGTTACATGAATTAGTTTTTGGGTTAGTCCCTTGGGTTATATGGTCCAGCCCTAGGACATCGTAATGTTAAACAAACCATGTTTTCTGCATACATTTGGGTTAGCCTTGGACTAGTCCTACTCCGCTATAGACTACACTATACATGCATGTGTGGACTAGTCAGATTATTTGCAGGGCAAATCGTAGCAAATAAAATGGCTTGTATTTTTACTGTCTCTCATCTTCATACATACCCATCAAAAAATACATGCAAAAGAAATAGCCAATGCACGGGTTCTATTGCAAATGAACTGGTTAAACTTAGCTGAAGAACGCATAATTTTAATATAGGGTTGTCATTGGCGATCACGTGTTCACATTTAACTTAACAACTCCTCATTGAAATGAGTACTTAGAACAAATGAATGTTATATGATTTGGTTAAGTTTTAGCGTGGCATAATGAGTTCTTGTAACACATTTAAAAATTTATTTAAATTGTAATTACAACTGCGCAATGTTTCATACGAATTAATCGGCAGAGTTGAATGTGTTTTACATCAGTTCAAAAATTATATTCGTGTAGACATTAAAGATGGCATTAAAAATGAATTCAGATAAAAAAGTGCTTAAGAAGTCATGAAAATACCAATTCATTTACTTTTTTTTGCTGGGTATATATGTATGTCTTTTTCGTATAACTATACCATGTTATAGAATGGGCCTTATAACGTAGTCCTATTTACGTCAATATGTGCATTAGTGTGGCTTTGTGTCCGTTGTTGTCGGAAGGTTTCAGAAGCGAAGGCATACTTACTGATCACTGAATAGGGGGCAAATCATCGCATTCGAAATCGAGTACTTTGTCATCGACATGTAGTAACGTGGATTACGGCAATCGTTATGGAAACGTATCTACTCGAAGTTGCACTCAATTGGTAATCTACTATCGAAAATAAATAAACACTAGATTTTTGCTGCGAAACAAAACAAATGAAGAAAGAAGTAGTAAAAATGTAACTACTTTCCACATTTTTTTTTTTGGCGAAATTAACTTTAAAAATATAATTTTAATTGCTTTTAGGGAGAATGAATACCAACACAAAGATAGTACAACAACTAGTGCCAAAAATAAGGACAAAGAATTAACAATGAAAAAATCGCTTCCAGAACAAATACAAATAAAGTATAAAAATAAAAATCATTCACTTCAAAAGACACAACTTACTCAACTACAGGTAATGAAAAAGGATTACTGTTGTCATAAATATTTTTAGTAGTGTGTATAATTTTAATGCGTACGTTAAGTCTGTAAACAGATTAGTAATTCGAAGTGCTTTTAAGGCCAACGAAAGACAAGAACATTTAAGAACAAACATTGGTTGCCCCGGTAGTCTAGTGAGTAGTGTGCTAGTTTATCAATTGGAGGTTCTATTTTCCGAGACTCTGGTCTGTATCACTACAACGTGAAAGTTTTTTCAAAACAGGTATCACAATGGGACCATAATAAATTGGACCCAAGTGGGCAGGGACCTTTCTTTACCTTTACATCCAGCAACCAGCCGACTTAACCTGTCGCGAATATTTCTTCTTATCATGGTTATATTCTACTCATCCTACGATTTCGAAGATGAGGAATACAAAAAAAAATTTTTTTGGATCCATTTTAATTTAAGTTTTCAAAATTTTTTTTTTACAATTTTTCACTAATTTATTAATTTTTTGTTTCCCTTTTTCGTTTTGTTTTTCTTATTGTCTTATGCTTCCAGCAATGTAAAAAATAGTAGTAGATATTATAAATTAGCGACGAATTCGTTGTGCTAGAAGAAATTCGTCGATCGTTCCTATTGTGTTCGCAGCAATAAGCATAAAAATATATGCCAAAAATTTAATGCCTCATTTATTTGGACGCCAGTGTGTATGAACTCTATACGAACCCATCGCTGCCTTGTACACACCTACAAGTGTTTAGCCTCTCTCTGTGTTTTTTTATTAAGTATTTTATCCTAAATAGAAATATATCTATAACACGTGTTAGTATTAAGAGAATAAATATTTAATTATTAATGATGAAAAAGACCGGGTAAATACTTCTTACACAATTTTAAGCCAATATAAAAAGATTGGTGTGAAAAGTAACATGGAATAGGTTTTCACTCGTCTTAGTATATTTTTTTCAATTGGTTCGTGTTAAATATTTAAAAAATATTCTTAAAGTCATTACCACCTAAGCATAGTCAACAATCTATATGCATATGTATATAAATGAGTAACATGACTGACTTATTCATCATCACCCAGCCCAAACAATTAAAGCTAGAGGTTTGAAATTCGATATGTGGGCAACTCTTTCGATATTTAGATTCACTAAGAAGGGGTTTTTGGATATTCCAATGTTAAGGGCGGAAAAATGGAAAAAACGGGTAAAATCGATAACTTAATATCTCAGAAACTAAAGGTTAAATTAGCCGTGATTTATAATTTAGACATAGCCATTGCCATAACCCTATTAGAATTTTTCCTCTTCAATTAGTACTGCCATAGCCATAAACGCCTTTTGTCTCTCTTTAATTATTTCGGAAGTAAGAAAATACATGAGCAGCAATTCAATTTATCTCTCAGTTCTCTCAGTAGTTTATGGTTATGTCAGAAAACCTAAATTCTGCCAGTGTTGGACAGTGTAATTTACAATTTAATCTTTGATTTAGTTTGTTTCTTAGTAACTTTCACATGTAATTTTGACTGCTGTATATTATCGATATCTAGCCTATTTAAAATTGAACAATTTTAACTAACGCAAAATTCAATTTGTTTCTATGATTATATGTAGCTGACTTTTACAGCTCGTTTATGTTTTACACAGCGTGATTATCAAAATTTGTTTACATTTTAAGTACGTCAATGTCATTTTTATTAATTTGTTTATTTTGAGAGAGCGCGCAAATAACAATTTTTCTCATTTGTTTATTTTGGGACAGCGTTGCAAGAGCAATTAACACATGCATCAATAGAATTTATGTTTTTTTTGGCTTTTGTAGTTAGTCTCCTGTTTTTGAGCGTTTTTGTTATTACCGTTTTTTTTAATTAAAATTCTGTACGTAAAGTCTTCTAAAAAAATAATATCTTCTTATAAAACCAAGTGCATCATGCAATTCAATTTTTAAAATAAAAACAAGAAAAGCTTAAAAAACAAGTAGCAATAAATAACAAAAAATAATTTGTATCCACTTTTAGTAAAATCAGTTTTTATGAGAAATATGCAGATCATGTGTAGCCACATTATGAAAAAAAATTGCTGGGCTATAACAATTAAAAATTAAAACTGTTTAAAATTATCGTAAAAATATAAAAAATGCCTGTTATACCGTTCTAGGTTCCAAATTACCGTACTATTTGGTAATTACCACACATCACTGCTTGTAAGCGAATACATTAGTTGCCATAAGATTAGTTCGCTCAGTTGGTCTCTCTGGTTATGGTTAGGTCACGTCTAATTTAACCTTCAGACAAATAGAATAAGAACTACAAAAGCATATAAAAAAGCTACTGGAAAATAACTGAACATGTTTTTGGTACTTTTTCCATGCTTTTTCGTGGCTAAAACGGGCAAAAACTGAGTTTTGCTACCTCTCTATGCAACCTAGAAAAAATCTCGACTGTGGTTTCTTACTTTTTCGAAATTCGCACATATATGTATGTATGTGCTAAAATTGTACCTCTTTTATGCCATTTAAAAATTGCTTATAATGTAAATTTTTTATTATTTTTATACACCACCATGATATGGGTATCAAATTAAAAGGGATTTTTTAAGGGTGCATAAAATATAATGAAATCTCAGCAAACACAATTAGGCGAACGCCCCAAAATGGCAAACACCTATTTTGTACCCAATTAACCGCCTTCTCGAGAAGGCCGTGAAACTGTGCGCGAGAAGTTTTGCCAAAAGTGATGGAAAATGCTATAAATCGGACCCGTATGGCCATCTTTTGTAGATATCATTTTCTCTACTTAATGAACACAAAATTCATACTTCAAATAAGGATAAGCCAAAAGCCAGACTAAAGTTTTTTATTTATTAAAAAACAATACCGTCAAGGAACAGCGGGTACACAACTCTTGCGTCTCCTTGCCTTTCAATTCTCTATTTGTTTTATTTAAACAAAGCAAAGTTGTAAACATTTCAAATTCTGCTGCTACCATCTGGCTCGAAGGACCTAAACAATTCATATTTCCTTAGCACTCGTGGTGTCTGGCGTTTTGTTAAAACTTAAGCAGTCAATATTCAATTTAATTTATAACACTTTTTTAAATAAATATTTTTTATTTCATCAAGTTCACTTTAGTGCTCTATAATTCAATATTTATTATTTAAGATAAAAAAATTATGAAAAGATAAAAATCATTAAATTAAATTCTTAACAATAAAAACTTTATAAATATTACTCATGAACCGCCATTTATAAGACTTTAGTCAATACCCAAGAGTCACGGTATTCATGTTCAGCATTAAAAATTTAAAAAAAGTTATTTTAAAAGTGATGCAGTCATTGATCCAGAAAAACAACATTTACAATTTTTTTTACTAATATTTTACTAATTTAATATGGTTTTGTCAGAATCACTCAATAATGTAAAATGTTGGAATTTTTGAACCTCGACATATGTGTGTAAATTCTAACGGAATAGTAGTAGTCCAGTATTATTACGTTATTTTATTCACGTTTATTCACTGAATTTCTTATGACGAGGTACACGAGCGGACCCGCTAGACGTTTGTTCTCAATACTCATTTGTAGTCTCTGAAGCAGCAGGCAGTGTAGTCGGAATACTCTTAATTAATTAAAATGGGGTAATGATCGAAAACATACAGGCGGTCTAAATTACATGTGCTAATTACTACGAAACAAACTAAGTCAAAAGCAAAAATCGTAAGTGACACTGATAAACACTAGCAGAACGGAACAACATGCTGTTTTCGAGGGCTACAACACCTTCATCTTCAGCGTCCTTCGTGTTTGTCCGTTGTTATCAGTAGATGTAAATTATTTGATTTATATATTTATTTTATTTATTTATTTTTGTTTAGTGTTGAATTTTGTTGAATATTTAACAGTAGGAGATCGTTCGACAAACACGTTTCAATAAACTGGTGATAGCGGTAAGATACCAGATCCATATGGCCGATGTCATAAATAAAGAAAAAAAATAAAATTTCTGCAATTTTAAAATTAAATAAAAACGATGATTTGGCATCACCGTTGGCGTTATGGGCGTCTATCAAAAATGTATCGGTATTATCCATTTTCAAAAGAATTTAGCAACGGCACTAGATAATTTTTCGCTGTCGTCAGTGCTGGCATTTTTTTTTAATTTCCAAAAAAAACTGTTTTTGGAAAAAAATTCTCCTTCAAAATAAATTTAAAAAAATCAATGAACACTGCAAAGATATTTTCCGCAATGATGCAACCATTTTTCATGAGGGTGGTGATGGCTGAAGTAGTCTGCACGTTGACTACAAAATCAAAAATTTCCTGGCTTCAACCCCAGTTTCAGACTCATAAAAACATCTCGCATTTTTTCTGATGTGCATTTGTATGCCTTTGTGGCAGTTGTTGTCGGAATGTTTCACTGGCGAAGGCATAGACTGAACAGTAATAGTAACAGCTTCAGCTGTAACCAATCCACAGACACATTAGGAAGCCCTCCTTCGTCGGTATTGTGTAGCACCGGCGAATTAAAATAATTATTAAAAATGGCTACTAAAACGAACCTTAAAAATTTAATACTTCTCCTTGACATCAGCGACGCTACAACACTGCTATAAAATACAGAACGTGCAAAAAAAGAGTTGTAAGAGTTGTAAACATTAGTCTCCAAGGATGCTTTAAATTTCTATCAAAATTATTTTTGAATGGAAGTACCCAAGAATCCTAATATTTTTTTTGCAGCAAAATAAATGAAAGATATTGTAAAAAAGAGTTCAAGCTTTAGCTTAAATCGAGTTTCAAAAAGAATCCTAGAATACTGCAATTAAGAAAAATTAAATAAAATGTTTGCATTCACTCTTAGATTCCCAGTCAGGCTTGTCTGACAGGACATACAACAAAATTTAATTAAAAATTAATAAAATTCATTTTACTATTTGCAGAGCTCCAGGGAAGGCAACGAAACTCACTAAATGAAGTTTCATCAGAATGAAGTTTTTTTTGACATATTCACTGAATGGCTACACAAATGTGATATACCGGGCAGGACAAGGCTATATAAAATTCATTGGAAATTACGCACTTTCGCAATACTTCCGAATCACAATATTACGATCTTCTTCAGTTCTTTAGAAGTTCTTCTTTTTGCTGGGAAGTTTTAGTTTTTCTTTAAACCCAAGGCATTAGTGAATACCCCTCTTATAGAGATTTGTTTTTATTTTGCTTGCACGCAAGCCATTTTTATGCTATTTTTGTTTATATATTAATTTAATTTAGTTTAATTGTTGATTTAGAGATTTATTCGTCATGCTTGGTTTTATCTTTTCACTTCTTCTTTAAACGCGATAAATAAAAAGTGCAAATGTGTTATTTCTTAATTTTATGGTTGCAGTTTATTTGCTGAAGGAACAATTAATTAAATATTGTAATGACAAAGACGAAAAAGAGTTTGAAGATCTCTTAACAAGTGCTATTCAAGTATACGGTGGTATGATTACAACAAGTCGTATTTAATTCAGAAACCTAAAGTTTTTGATTTTTCTAATAAGGATTTTGACATTTGCCGTGGCGATCATCATCTGATGTTCAATTGTTCTAATTAGTTCACCTTGTTGAATTTACTGAATTTTATGTTTTCTACTGAGTTGGATTTCCTTTACAGCCCTATTTATTGGTAATTCTTTTAAAATAAATAAAAAAATTAAATTGATGAAATTTCATCCATAGAACATATATCTCAATCTGCTTTTTAAAAAAAGAGAAAACGGCAACGAAAGAATTTTTTTGTTTATACTTTAAAATGGGTTCCCGTGTCATAGGAACTGGCACTCACAGAAATATTAACAAAAAACTCGTGCTACACATTATTTTAAAATGTTTCTCATTGACGCATACTACATATTGTTTAAAATGTTTCCAAATTGTTATACTTTAAAAGATTACAAAGAAAGAAATTTCCACTGAATCCATCAATCTATCCATCAATCAAGCATTTCCATTTGAAATACTCTTATTTACTGTAACCAATTACCTAAAAAAAAAAAGCCAATAAAAATTAAGAAAAAAATTCAATAAAAAAATCATGTCCAATTAATTTTATCTTTGAGTCTATTACTCGCATTATCAATAATTAAATTGTCTTAACAGTTTAAAAAAAAATTCAATAATCAAAATTGTGCGCTGTTGTAATTGAATATATAACTTTCGTCGCTGATTGAACTTTAAAAATTAACACAATTAAATAGAGTGGAGTTCGCTCATAACGCTCACCGCGGGACCGGACAATTTCATTCGTTATAGGCGACGTTCGTTATAAGACGAGGGAATAATTTTTTATTGTTAATATTGTCACATTGTACAATATTGTAGGATACGGCAATATGGTGGCAATGCACTCACAATAATAAATTGTTACCATCTGGTAATTTGTCTGTTCACACTATTAAAAGAAAACCATACAATTACATTGGCACACAGTTCTGCGACAGTAAATTTTTCTGCCAATAATAATTGTCCGTTAGATTGTTCCGGTTGTTAGATTTTTGTATGGAAAAAGTTGCCAGATCCGATGTTTAACATTGTATCCAAATATTTATGGGCAGCATTGCCAACAGAAATATTTATATACCGATGGTGCTTTTGTACGGTGCACTAAATGAAGCACATGCGACAATAACAAATGACTGTAAAGTATGTGCCAATGGAAATGAAGGGTGTTCTCACGATTGTCAGAATTGTGACAATATTATTGGCATACAATGCATCCACAATACATTTTGTGACGATGTTGCCACACAAAAATTGTGTGTTCACACGGTTGGTGCACATTTTGTAACAATTATTCTGTCAATATTGTAGTAAATGACAATCATAATGTAAGTAAATGACTGTCATAATCAGTAAAGTTGTTTGCTGTCTGTCTTACCGTATATAATAAAATTACTTGAAAAAGTTATACATTACAAAAAAAAACAATTAAAAAGCTGTTTTACGGTAAATAGTTGTGTATATTCTACTTAAATAATGTATGTCAAAAATTAAACAATTATTAAAAGAAAAATTAATTAATGAACATTTTTTTTTTAAATTAACTTAATTTACTAATATATTTGAAAACTAAAATGAACATCGGCAACTCTGTACTAATTTGTTCGTCGTAAGGCGGAGTATGTGATAGATATAAATCTATCGCAGGATTCGTCACGCACGGCGAATTTTGTTGTATTAATTTTCATATGCACAAATGTGTTCTATTGCTGATGACGAAAGTTCGCAATGAAACATTCGTAGTTCGTCCCAATTGTGTTTCCAGCAATAAAGAATAGTTCGTTATAGCAGAAAATATTTTACAATCGGAAAATTTGTTCGTTGGAAGCAAAAATTCATTATAACAGGTGTTCGTTATAACCGAACTTCACTGTATGTATGTATTTGTTTCATAATAAAAATCAAACTTGAGCCTTTTTCTGTGCCAATAATTGAAATTTTATGTTTTCTTTTTTCATTTCAGGTATGATCTTTTAATGTTTTCTTGTGGTTTTTATACAACTTTACCCCATTTTATTTTGTAAGTATTGGTTTTTACAAATTTTATTGCAATTTATGTAACGGTTTAAGTTTTTCATTTTCATTTTCACTTTTCTTTTCTTTTTCAAAAAAAAAAATAACAAAAAACTCTTACCAAACTTGTTTATAGTTTTTGAAAAAACCACATTATCTGCACATTTAGAAAATGAATTCGCATGAATGTGCATGCTTTGAATTAAAAGTGCTCTCATATTTATTATGTTGTTTGGAAAATTGCATTTGTGCGGTTTTGAATTAGTTTTTCTTTTCTCTCATTCCTTCATTTAATATGATTTCCACAACGCATATTATAGTTTTATTTTTTCCCCCGTGTTAACGTGACAGACAAAACAAAATGGGGAATGAATACGCTCGAAAAAAATAAAAAAAAAATACTATTGAGAAATTTTTTAATTGGAATTAAATATGTCGCATTCACGAAAAAACCACTTTTTAATTAAAGCTCTCTAAACTGAATAAATAAATAAAATAATAGTTAATAAATATTACAATAACAATAAATATATTTGTATATATATTGTTAAATTATTGTCTTATTTCGAATCGCATTTTATAACAGTAATTAAAATTTTAAAGAACGAACAACATGCAGTTTTCGAAGGTTGCTTTCAATGTGTACTTTATCTGCATCTGTCGCTATAAGATGTAAATTATTAGCTCTATATATGTACATATTTATTATTTTTAGTTAATAGCATACGAGAATTTTTATCCCTCGTACTAAAATCCCCGCTGAATATAAACGAATTTTATTTAAAAAAGAAATAACTGCAAATAATTAAAATAAATATATTAGAATAATCCACATATATAAATAAATGAGGAATTTGCTAAATACATAAGTAAATACAGCACTGTGTAGAACGGAAGCAAAAAGATAAAAATAATGGAAAAAAAATTTTAAAAGAGTTGAAACTCCACATAAGATAATTGGTGCCAAGAGTTTTTGACTCAGAAATTAGAAAAGAAAAAAAAAATATCCGCTACAGGCGGTCACAAGGCAAATTCATTACAAATTCATTCAGCTGATTTAACGGTTTTAACGTATTTGGAGGCCAAATGTCAAAGTTTGTTTACTTTTTTGAAAAAGTTAAGAAGAATGGTTGTGAATTATTTAATAATTATAATAAGAAAAGTGAAAAATAAATAGCTTTTTGCTATAATTAATTTAAAATCAATTTACATTACACAAATTGAACAGGTTAGCTTTGTGGTTCTGTTGTATTTAAAAAAAAAGTCTAAAAAAAATTTGACTTTCGACCAGTAAAGCGAGTTGATAAATTCACCTTGGACTCTCATGTACGACATATTTTACATATACGTCCCCTTTGCACTAAGCCTTGTCTGTTTGACAAAAGTATTTCAAAAGTATAAACGGGCATTAACTAACTACTCGTACTAATTAAACCGTTCAGTAAATTTTCCAATGCAATTTTCTGTCTGTTTCGAACACTACTTTAATTTACAACATTGTTTTGTTCAAGGTGGTGGTGAAATGAGTTGTTGTACAACAATCAAACAACCCCACACGTTTTCTGTCCGCGATATGTCAAAAATAACTGATGCAAATATTACAAAGAAAATATGTTCGACTTATGCCCAAATTCACAGTCATTAGTTAGCTAATTACAATAGTTTAACCATTAATATTTGATTCAAAGGTTTTTGTTTACTATTAGTTAAACCGCCAAATGTCATTGGTTAACCAATAGTTAGACAACAGCTGATTAGTAAATTGTTATTATTATTTTTGTTTTGATATCATCTACCATAATATAATATATATATATATATATATATATATATATATATATATATATATATAATACTATCAATTTTTTATTTTCGATATTACGAGTATTTTGGTTTTCCCGAACCAAATTCAGCAGCAATTCACTATCTTTCGCGGTAAAGTTCGATGAGCGCGCCCTTGTTTTATACATTTTTGTGAAATAATACAACAAATGTAACCAAAAACCATAACAGTGCCACCAATATTGAAAATTAAAAGATTGTTTGGTTATACTGAGAATGTTAGTTAAACAATACACTGTGAATTGAAGTATTAGTTAAAGAATAGTTATCATTTCAGTTTACTAATAATTAACTAATGACTGTAAATTTGGGCATTATGAACATAAAGTGAGTGTAAGAATTTTTAATTTTTTAAACTTATTTGATTTAAAATACAAAGTTTATTCTCACCAAAAACGGCACTTGTAAATAAATACACATAAACAAGTTTTTGACGTTTGAAGCACAAATGTAGGTACAACAAAAAATTGCCACCCGTTTTAACAATCCCACCTAGTTTGGTACGCCTTCGTTTTGTTTAAAAAGCTAATAATTAAATAAAAAATAGCTTTTGGCGTTCTCACAGGTATTTTGGCTTTTTAAATCGTCATTTTACCCCAACACCAAAAAACTCAAAATACATCGCTGCTTTAAGTTACAAAATAAAATTCACTTATTGGGCACGTTACTTGACATCAGACTTAACACATGTTAATCTTAAACGGTATTTTTCATCTCTTGTTGTAACTGATGGAGTGTACGACTGCCGAGTAGAAAATTTTTATGAAAAAGTGGTCATTGCCCAAATTTGAATTGTTACATACAGCAAAAGAAAAACAGTGCAATTTAATTAAACGTTTTTTTTTTCATTTTCTTTGCTCACTTCACGCCCATTTTTTCTAAGCCAAATAAGGTATACAAAATTTATTTGACTCATACAAATGTGGGGGAATTTGTTGTAAGTAATCACATATTCAAAATTAAATTACATTGTGAAAAAGCTTGGTTACGTCTATTTGGGAATTAAAAAACATACAAAATAGTCGTGTGTAGTATGGTGGTGTGTTAGACTGTCAATGTAACTGCATCTAAGAAATGCAATGTTTTTGTTGTTATTTTCTAGATACATACATATGTACCTAATATGAATAAGCATCATTAGTATTTTTATAATTATTATTTTTTGTACTTCATATTAATGTTTGATGGGTTGTCTTCTCATTTGGCATCTTGTGATTAAAGTGTAATTGCAACGGTTACGGTGCGTTACTATATCCGTTAGTTTTGTAATTTAATAGTTTATCTTGAATTTCATAAGTCATTTTATTGCTGCTGTTGTTGCATTTGTTTTTTGCGCATTTTTCGTAAAACAACAACAACAATAACAGCAACAGAAACAAAAGAATATGAAACAAAATAAAGAAGTGCCCCTTGACAAGCTGCGCTCAGGCAAATGTGGCAATGTTTATTCAAACGTTGCATAGGACAACAATAACGTCCTTCACCTCATCCGTCGTTGTTAATCATCTACTTGAGCACATAGATACATGTATGCATATAAACTTATCTCTACCACCAACATAAGGTGATGTGTTTAACAAAAAAAAATCACCAGCAACAACAACAATGTTGCTGCGCCATAAAATTCCTACACTTAACTGGAGATATGAAATGTATCTCTCTGTAACCGAAACATATGTTGTCGGTTTTTGCTCATTCCATTTTCTTGTTGATAAAACTCAAACTTCTTGTAGCCATGTGTTGTATGTTACTGTTTGTTTTTGTTCGTATTATTTTTGAGCAATTTTCATTATAATAATAAAATAAAACTTATTGGCCCATAACCATAGTCGCAAAGTAAAGTCGGTGTCTTTTAAAAATGATTTTTAATTAAAACCCTCTTATTAATTACATGAATCCCATAGTCAAGGCGAATTCATACCACGTGATCTCGTCCCTGCAACAACATCATTTTCTGTTTACAAATACAACAATTTAATTCCGGTTGTTAAAATAATTTACGTATTAACATGCTTTGAGGTGAACACAATTCGGCCACCTGGTACGAATTCACCTTGCCCAGTCAAAAAATAAGTACATATGTTTTATTTCAAACCGATTTTAACTATAGAAAATATCTGATCAGGTTAAAAACAAAACAAACAAATACTTTTTACAATTAATGTTTGCTTTTTAATTATACTGGGTGGCGCTAAATTAATCACCCTATCGTAAGATTTAATAATTTTGTCAAATGGCGTTTTACGTCAATCATATTTAACATTTGTGAACTAGAAAGCTGCCGAATACAAACACAAATAATGAAGCACTGTACTCCGCAATAGCGTGTAATAATAGTGTCGATTTTTTTAACCAATAATCGGTCGACGGTGTTAGCTCAGCGTGACTTTCGCCGTAAATTTCCAACCAAATTTCATACCAACTGGTCAAATATTACGCCCGTTAGCTGCTCGACTCGAACAGCGTGGAACCACAATAAATCTTTCAGGCCGTGGCCGCCACCGGACTGATCATTCTGTCAAGAATATCGCGGCTGTGACTGCTGATGTTGCTGAGAACAAAGAAACATTAACCAGGCGGACCTTACAGCGAATTTTATTGAAAGACTTACACATGTTCACATACAAGGTGCAAACAGTGCTTTCAGTTAATGCCTGCTGACCGTCAGTCGCATGTGAATTACTGTAGAGCCATCCTCAATTTCAACAATGAAGAGGACGATTTTGAGTCGAAAATCATCATGAGCGACGAGGCGCATTTTCATTTAAGCGAACACTTATTAGCAGAAATATTGCAGAAAGTTATGGAAAATGCGATACAACGGACACAAATGTGTGGCAACACAGGCGGCAACCACTTGTCTGATATCATATTTTCCAATTAACAGAAAAAATTGTACAGATTTCATTTAATAAAGCTATGTACACACGATTGTTATATATTACAAACGCGCAAAAGCAGGGTTGTAATAAAGTGAAGGATCACCACCTGTCATCTCTCTCACTATATCTTCCCTCTAGTTCCAGCACAATGCATCGCATGTGTACGATGTGTAAATCAAAATATGTAGAAACGAGATCAATATTTTTTCTGATTAAGAGGAATATTAATTTTGACAAAGAAAATTCCTCTCACAATGAAAACAATTCATACGTTCCATATGAGTAACACGAGTGAGTGACCAAGTGTTTACTGACCATTGAAAATTATAATCAGAATACAACACATGCCTTCAGTTAAATCGACCGAACACTCAGTATACGAGTATAACTGACAGACAGACTCAATTCATGCTCATGCCCATGCATATTTTAAGTAACATGAATAAAAAGGCTAAAAACCTTTTCTCCATATCATTATAATTATCATGATCGTTATAAACAACAACAACAAAAGAAAGAAATTATGAAAAAAACTTGGAAACTATAAAACAATACTAATGATGACACTTTCAAATTTTTCATCTAAACTTATGAGTGCATGCAGTCAACCATCAACATATTTCTATACCCTCTATGAACATACAGAAATGGAAAATAAATCAAATGGAAGATAAAATTCACTCACATACACACACGCTTCTGAAATATATGTATGTAAATAAAAAATATGTATGTATGTATATATATTTTTGAATGACACGGCTTGATATGGTACGAAACTGTATTTTGTAGAGCCTCTATCGAAAGAAAGACTACAAGTATTAAATGACAAACTCAATAACAATCAACAACATTCATCCAAAAGTGCCAACAATAATGGCAAAAATCAACATACGTACCTACGTACGTAACATACATACACTGACGGCAAAAATAAAAGCAGCAGTGCTCAGAGGATGGGCCCCAGTAGCGCAATGCACTACTGCAACACTGGGAGCCAAAATTATGAGAAAACGGAAAGAGCGATTATCGTCTGTGGACTACATCGAAATTTCAACAAATTCCAGTTAGTTTCGATCTGGTTTCAGGAAAGAGTTCCGTAAATTTAGTAGAGCATATTCCATTAAAACTTCCATGCAACAAGCCATATTACGGCGATGCTGCTGAGAAGAACTTCGATCTCTCTGCTGATCCATACATGGTAGTTATATTCGATCTCCGGTTGAATATTACAGCTTCTAAGGTGATCAAATGCAGCTCTTCATCGTCATAGAAATCATATCGGATTTCGACAATAATTTTGCGTACTTAAGTCCTTCTATCGTAATATTTTTCTTTCAGGACTTCTTTCGTATGAAACTTGCAAAATGTGGTGTTTTTCTTTTCTTGAATCAGTAAATTTTCAATAACTTTTTCGAATCTCTAAGTCAATTTGCATTTGTTTTTCAGAAAAAAACACGAAACTTTTGGATTTGGGTGGTCAGTCAGTATCACCTTTGCTTGAAATCATACGCCCAGCGAATGGAAAACACGTGGTTGCTTTGCGGGCATGTCACTGATTGCAGAATATTAGCAATTTTAAGGTGCCGAGTTCGAACTTCAAACCTTCCGACAGCCATTAGAGAGTTTTAGTGCCTCTGCTAATGGGCAGTTGGGGGCTCTTCGTAGCCTACTGCATGAGCATTAAGCATTCGTTAGCTAACCGTATTGTTGATGTAGTTGCATCAAACTATAATGTTTGACGTATGAAAACCTATGTCAGACTGAAATGTCAGGTAACTGTAACGTCGTTGGTTTGTAGAAAATTGAATTTTATTACATCGTTACGTGGCACTTGTAAGGATTTCCATAGATTTTCATACATCAAATATTATGTTTTGATGCAATTACATTTAAATTTCTACACATTACAGTCGCCTAATTGAGCATTAAATGTGCCTTTAAAGCTCCGTTAGCCAAGCTTAACGTTGATGTAGTTGCATCAAACCATAATGTTTGATCTATGAAATGCTTACAAATGTCACGTAACGTCGTATTAAAATTCTATTTTCTAGACTAGCATTTCGATGGGGTTTCATACATTAAACATCATGTTTGATGCAACTACATCAACGTTACGCTTGGCTAAATGAAACTTTAGTCTATCAACTTCCGCCACCTCCAAGCGCGTGCGACTCCAGCCTATACCGTGGGTTTTTCGGCAGACAAGCTAAGAGCTTGGAAGATTTTATGTTGTTAAAAAACACTTCTTGACATCACTGTTTACTACATGATTTTATTGATTTGACGTTTCAGAAACGTGGATTTTTAAGTTACTTTTTTGACAGATTTGACAGAGAAAATTGTTAAATGTTGCTGTACCAACATAAAAAATTTAAATTTCTTTTATTATTTAATTTTCTAAAATATATGAGGAAAAACTCAAATTTATTTTTTAGCGCCCAATTTTTATCTCTAGACCATATTTTGCAATGTAACAGAAATCTTATTTGCGAAAAGTGAAGTATGCTTGTATAAGCAACATATACATACATACATATACATATATATACACATATACAATATATTATACATTTTATTACTAAGTATGAGTGAAGTAAATATATTAGGGCAAGCTTGATTGCTATTTTCTTTACCACAGCTGTACATATGCAACTGCAATTACCACAAATAACAATTGACAGTAAATATACGGAAATATTGTTCATAAAGTAATTGTAACCATAAACTTAAGTGAAACCTTAGTCAGTTAAGACATTTGCAATGACCTACATATCCATATACACGGACACATATTTCTACCATAATCGAACCTTAACATATTATCTTTACCATCTAAGAAATAATAACATATACAGATTTTATGTCCGTCAGGTTATGACAAGCACGCGTTTCAAGAATATGTAAATATTTGCGAGAGTACCTTAAATATGCCTGATGGGTTTCCATAGCACTTATTGGTGATATACTCTTGGGCTGAAGACAAAGAGTGCAATTGATAGATTTGTCTTCAGCTGTGGGCGCTGAGTTGTTATCATGTTGACCCAATAGTCAGAAGATCATAGGTCCAGCTAAAACTGTTTTTGATTTTTATTAATGTCTGTTCAAACAGCGCCCTGCTTCATGGGTATTTGATCAATAAAAACGTCATCGAAGTAAAATAATAAATAAACTGGCTGCCTCTGTCTGTTATCTACACTGTACCTTTCCAACCAGTTCCGGTGAAATACATGCATTGGGCTGAGCACTGGTACGGGAAAAAAGTCTAAGGAATACAGGAAACAGATGAGAATCGTATTAACGTTTGAAAAAACTGAATCTCTAAAATTAGAACAAGTACTTCCTCGAAATACTTAATACAAGGTGTGGCAAAAGTCAGCATCCGATGTACTTTTGCTGTAACTTTTTTCTGCTCTTTGTAACATCTTAAGGGAACATCTTCAAATCTTTCACCAAAATTCTGCGTAGGAACCGCTGGCTAATGCTCAATTGCGTGGAGCCTTGGGAACATCTCGTGTTGTCTCAGTCTCTTCAAGGCGAGTTGGTGTCGCACGGTCAGAAAACCTGCGACGAAGTTCACGCTGTGCCAACAGAAACCACGAATTGTTGCGCAAAAAAATGGAAATTGACAGCATTAATCAAATTATTATTGTTGACTTAATTGAAGTAATTTTCCATGAAATTTTTAATAATGACAATTAAAAATTGTACTGTAATATGTAAAAATGACGTTCGAATTATTAAGATATATTAAGAATTTAATTAAATATTCTTAACCCATGCTCAGCCATTGTACGTGCGCACTGAGTACAGCAAAAAGACAATATTAAAAAATCAGGCATAAAATTTATCAGCTAAAGTGTTTTGTTTCAGGAGTAGTGGACACAACATGAAACGAAAAATTCTTAAATGTACAAAAAAACATTAATATTGATATGGCTAAAACTGTCTGTATACGACATTGAACTCAGTAAGATCTCGAATCGAAATTACTGGGTATCGGGTCTTACTGGTACTAAAATCGATTTTATTTGCATGACCATTCATATTTTGCGTAATGGCGCTAATAACCACGATGTTACTTATGCTACTGAAAGAATATGAATGGGAATTGCTGCTGTCATCCGCAAAAGGATATACAGGTTTGGAAGTTCGACTGAGAAATTAAAAACTGAGTAAGAATTAATTATGCACTCGTTTGAAGAGAGGCCATCAATAGCATATTGGGCCGAGTGAATAAAAAGGTTGTTAATGCTACACAGCATTAAATACTAGCACTAGCTTTAGCTTTTCAGTATTAGCTATGATGAAAATCTTCAGCTACAAAAACTGTGAATAACTCTTCGTTAGTGCTACATAGATAGTGCAGTTGTGGCAAAAGCTGGAAAAATTTCATCTCTAAATCAGCGGGCAAAATTCGTTGAAAAGTTGCCATATTTTTACCCTTGAAAAGTGATATACATTTCTGCGGGATTTTGCATTTGAAGTTACTTTACATTTATTTATGCAAAGAAAAAATAAGTGACATACATATGTATGTCCTGTAAAGACATTAAAATCACTTAAGCCCTTATGAGACTGCATTTTTTTCTGCATTGTTCAAATTTGGGAAAAAAGCGCAAATATATTGTAATGGGAAAATTAATCATGTCCGAAGAGTACAACAATATTAAGATAAATGCATAAACGTAAAATCGTCCATCGATAAAAAATGAGTAAATGTCAAAAAAAATTTAAAAAATTTCAATTTAAAATTGACGTTTCGAGCTTAAAATCTTTTTTTACATGTTGAGAATTTAGCGATTTATGAACAATGTCTTCGAATTTAAGCTTATTTTTTGATCGTACATTTTTCTTTAGCATTTTTTTTTTAAATGAAAATAAGGAGGCAACAAAAGTGTACATATTATATTGTATTTGTTTCTTTCAGGCTTTGTTGTCCCTTTCTATCAAGTTCATATTAATTAATGAAGAATAAATGTATTGTCATACGGGCTTTAACATGAAATTCCTATACGTTTGAACGCACACACTCATAAAGCATCTTTAAATACGATAAAAAATATCGGTATTTTGTAGCTCATGCTATGTTTACAAGGGAAATCATAACAAAACATAGTGGCAGCATCATCTAATGTTGTTGTTTATTCTTTTTCGATGGCTGACAAAGGCAGTACTGGGTTTTTATTTTTAAAGTTTTAAATAACTATAGAATTTTATTTAAAAAGTCGCAGGTGCCTCATGCGGTATTCTTTCTATTTTCGAACGCTCATAAAAGCAGCCATATCAATACTTATATTAAAACACACAAAAATACACTTTTCAACAGAAAACATTAATTTCCAGCAGCTCAATTATGTACATATCGAGCCTTTGGTGCAATACCGTCGTAATTAAAAAATCGTGAACTAAAAAAAATGCATTTGAAGTTTTGAGCTATCTTTTTGATAGTATTTTCGTTTACTAAAGTTATTTTTTTTACAAGTTTTTAAATAAAGAGGCATGTTTTGTAATGTTTTCTGTTTGTAAATTCTTGTCATAAAGGAAATATTTCATTATTGCAAATAAATATAGTTGGAAATAGCTGGAGGCAATAAAGACAGCTGTAGCTGTAGAATCTGAACAGTTACAGATAGAACCATAATCGTTTTTCCTTTAGATATATGTATATATCCCCAAAGATCATTTCTGCATACTCAGCTCAAAAAATTAAAATTTTGAGTTACTACGGTATTGCACCAAAGGCTCGATATGTATATGCTTGCAAAACTCAAAGCATAAACTAGTAATTTTTAGCATTCGCTAGGTTTTTTTTATTCACAACGTTGTTAAGCAAACACTGAAAAAATTTAGCTTCTACTAGTTAGCAAAGCTAATAGCTTTTACTGAAATTTTTATTCACTAAATAGCTAGTTTAAACTTAAAATTTGCTAGTATTAGCATTAGCCATATTTTTATTCAAACTCGGCCCATACTCTATGCCACACTTGCTCAAACGTGTTGTTCTTCTTTTTTTCTTTTCCAAATAAAACACAACTTTAATATCGCCTAACGTAGAGTGCCAGACTACTAATTGTGGAGATTGTAGCAAATATATTTTGATTCACTACACCGTTTTTGATCTTCTTCCTTTCAAGTCACTAATCACTTACAAAATGTTCGTTCGCGAAACACTTGCTCTTTCTATCTACTGGTATTTATAAAATGAAATTTATAATAATCAGATAAAAAGAAACTAAATTATTAACAAAATAATTACGTTATTTATGTTTGAAAGATTTTTTTGTGCTTAAAAAAAAGTTTAATGAACTTTTTCAACTAGAGAGGAAAGGCAGCCAGACAGACGCATGGACAGACAATCATATAATTTAACTTGTACTACAGTTTTGAAATGATCAAAATTGTCAATAAAATGGTTTTTTGCTTTCTGTTTGATTTTGTATGGTGATTATTGCAAGTTTTGTTGTGGAAAATAATAATAATAATAATAATAATAATAATAATAATAATAATAATAATAATAATAATAATAATAAAACACTACTTGAAATTGTATAGAAAAGTCGAAAAAAAAAATATTTATAATCATGATTTAACGAGCTGCAATTTCAATGAGTCTGTCTATTAGTTCGTTCATTCATTCGTCCTCCTCTTTAAATATACACATATACATACATATATTTTTTTTTTAATAAAATTGTAAATTGTCTTAAAACTACAAGTATGACTACCCACCAAACCAAATGTTACGATTTCGTAAAGAATGCGTACGGACTGGTTGGAAAAATCCTTCGATTTCAAAACAGAAATATTCACCCTTATTCTAAGTTTCGATTACGTTCCCGCATACAGTTGTGCACGGATCGAAAAAAGGTATACTACAAAAAAACTTAATAGAAAGAAAAAGAAGAAGAGAAGAGCATGTTTAAAGCAGTTTTGCTGTGAAACATGTGAAATATGCACAGAAGAATTAAGAAATTTTGTTAATAAATTTTAGTAAAAACTTAAATTTAGGGTAAAAAAACAGTGATAAATAAAATAAATAAAAAAAATTAAATATTGTGGTAACTATAATACCATGTATTAATATATGGAAGTGAAGTACAGAAAGAAATAATAATGGCAGAATATACTTGTAAGTAAACAGTATATGTATGTGCCCAAACTATTCCAGTGCAGAAGAAACCTGTAATGGCGGAGGTGAAATTTGAATTTTTTATACATCATTGTAGAAGAAAAATAAAATTTGTTTATTTTAATTTCAAGAAAAAAATGCAATCAATAGCAGCGGCATTGCTTTTTGGAAGCGGAAACTAACGCGTTGCAGATTACAGATTCAAGATTTGAAAAGCAGAGATTGAGAAACTTGCCGGTTTTTCATACTGTTCAGGTGTTAAATAAACAAATAATTAAAAAATAAATTTATTGCAATTCATACTTACATTTTTTAACACAAACAAAAATCATAAAAACTTTCCGTTAGTAAAGTTACAAATTACAAAAACGTAGTTACGATCGTAATGCAGAATACATACAATGGAAACAGAAATCGAAAAGAAACGGAACGAAGTTGCCAAACGGAGAAAATTCCGATTCGAATCGAAACACAGAATAAGGGTGAATTTTATATTAAGAGGGCGACACGACTTCGTACTGATATGTACTGGATGACACAAAAGGAGCTACAGTACCAGCTCGCTAATCCGAATTAATGATTGCAGACCGTGATTCGGATTAACGAGATATTCGGATTACTGGATATGCTGTTATTATGTAATATAATTCACTATATTCGTAAATACCAGAAAAGCCAGGATTTCAAAACAAATTTATGAAAAAATTAAAGCCTTCTTTAAACGTGTATGAAGCCCACCTCTGAGACTAATACCATTCAATAACTAAACTATTTGCAACAAAACATAAAACATACTTATGTACTTATAAATATTATATATGTATGTATGTACAATATCAATCATAGAAGGCGCTGCATCTAAATGATGTCCTGTTAGTTGTAAAGAAACATACACAATAATAAAAAAGCAGAGAATAAAAATAAATAAAAATTCGGTTTAGCAAGCCTGCAACCAATGCGGACTATAGAGTATGTAATACGTCATAAATTCAATTCGGATTACTGGATAATTCGGATTACACACCTTCGGATTAGCGAGCTGGCACTGTATATGGTTTGAATTCTTTATAACTTTTTTAATTATTATTTTTTCTTTGTTTTCTTTTTCAGCATTTTGTGAAGAAGACTTGAGGAATTAATTATGAAACATTCGAAATGAAATCATGGCCATTACATCTGCGACTTTTTCCTGTTCCCAAAACTTAAAAAAAATATGAAAGAACGTACATTTAGAACGACTGCCGATATCTCTTTTAGATTTTGCATGTCATTAGCCAAATTACCAAAATTTCTTAACGAAGTCTGACTTCATAATTTATAAAGAATTACTTACGCCAAATCTTACTACAGAAAAAGCTGAAACGAAAACTTTTGGTTTGGTGGGCATGTTTATGATATTTTTTAAAGGAAAAATACCTTGTACCCGTATCATGAAGCAGTGTCTATCACTTTCTCGAATGAAAATATTTAAATCGTCTTTAGTAAAAATGTGTACAAAAAAAATAGTCATTGAAAATTTTCATTCAGAAAGGTTTACATATTTTAAACCAAAATTTGTTTGCGATATTTTGAAAAGATTTGAGCATACCAATCCTTATCATTCACTTGAGCTATAAAGTAATTGAAGTCTGAAACCCAGAGTATTGAAGTATGTATATGAATTCCATTTCTCTGTTCTCTGTTCTTCTCAAGAGTTAGGGCCATTATTACAACTTGACGTTAGTTAAAGGGAGAATTTCAAGGGACGTGTAAAAAGTTTTTCATTATTACAACAGCCGATATTAAAACGGAGCACACCAATTTTTTTCCGTCAAAGCTTTATTAGAGTTTTATATGTCGATGTACATATTAAAAAAACTCGATTTGATGAAAACATGACTTAGGGCCTTTCTATTTTAAGGTAACCATATGTACATTAGACCGTACCACCTTACAGGCAAAAACAAGTGCTCCGTACACCTCCTAATATAACGTCTTTTCGGAAAGTAATTTAAAAAAATTAATTTTTTTTTGGGGTCACCTTTTTAAACTTTTCTTTATATTTTTGGCATTGTAGTCGGATCTTAAAGAATGATATATCAATGTTTTTGCCTTTGACTTCCAGTATCTCCTTCTAGTATTTATCCACCAGATCTCTGTTTCTATCTGTTTCTGTTTTCTCGAGAAAAGCAATTTCCGTGGGGCAGAAATTCCTCGGGAATATTCGTGATTGCGTTGACAGGGATCCATTAATCTGTAAAAAATTGTGTTAATAACAAATCTTTGAAGCTTTATAAAAAGGTCATTCCAAAAATAAGCTTTCAACATTGCAACAGTGCACTTTTCATTCAATAGTTGCTGTAAAGCTTATTGGAAAAGTTTACTAAAATATGGCAATTTCTTGTTTTAATTACACTCATATTTATTTGAATATTTCATTGTTGTGTCCATTTTTTTATAACGCCACGTGAATAACCTTTGACTCAAAGCACAAGTCTACAAAGCACTAAATGTTTCGTCTTAAGTCGAGCGAATAAACTTGCTGAAATATCTTCTGTAACCGAAAAGTAAGTCAGTGAGTAAGTTTTATATGTGACATACTGGGAATGTTTCCAAAAATAAAGGGAATTTAAAAATTTTTCTACTTTTACTGCGGCTGTTTGTAGTATTTTTCTTTGTCCGACAACTTGCACTTCAAAATAGAAAACAAAAATTTATATTTTTATTATAAAAATTTAATGACGATTTTATGTGTTCTGCTCTGGGCAACATTTCTGTATTTGAGTGACATAAAAAACCAAAATTTCTATTAAAAACAATAACAAAATTTAAAATTAGACAAAATTATTTTCAGTCATAAATTAACTTAATGGCAACAGCAACAAAAAAAAATTAATTTAGAGAACTTTAACAAGCCCCTTCACAGAATTCAACATACCCATGCAAACACAAACACACTTGCATACAGTTTTATTTTTACTAAACCAATAACAAAACCAACAACCTCCAAGAATAAAAAAAGCCTTAGAACAAACAAACATTCCTGAAAAGCTTCTTCCTCTCGCTCACTGTTTGTAAAACAAATAAATATTTTTAATTTCATGTTTTTGCTTCTAAATAAATCTAATAGAATAGAATACTTATATATGTATGCATATATATATATAGAGAGAGAGAGAGATACAAAGACGCCACTTTATTTTAAAAATGGAAAAAAATATTGCTTTTTTCCAACTGTCCTTCTGTCCCTTTGCTTGGCTGTCATTTAGTATGTTGATTTTTGCTTTTTAGTTATCCATTCGTCTGCCAGACTATCTTTATCTTTTTAGTAGCACTAAATGGAATAGTTCTGTAATTTTCTTGTTCTGTTTTTGTTTTCAGTGTGCATATGTACATACGGTCACCTAAAATGCAAAAGAGCCTATCATCACTAAAAAATTTTACAGCAGAGACAAAAAACTTATTAAATAGAAAAAGAGTTGTGGTTAAAAACTATAACTTTTTCGCAATATCATCCAAATGAAATGATGAGTTTATTTACAAGGTTAAAAATTATGTCTCAAAAAGAGTAAGCTGGTAACAATTTCTTTCCATTGTTTCATTATTTCTCAACAGCACATTTATTTTGAAAGCTTAGTAAAAACTGCCTTTTGAATTTTTTTAATAAAGTCGTTATTCTTAAAAATAGAAAGCTAAAAATTTGTGCAGACGTGTACCTTGATACGCTGTACCAATATCCATTAAAAAAACAACTCAATTTTGGATTTTTGGCCCTTTTTCATTTCAGGTGACGATATTCATGTAATGAAACTGCGCCAGAAGAAAACCTTAAAAAGAAATTGTTCTAAATAAACATTTGGAATTTCAAATAGATTTTTTCTTCACAGGCATTTTCATTATTTCCATTATTTATTTTAAATCTACTACTTTTTTGCGCTCGTAGTGTATTTTTATCGCACAATTTTATTGCTTTGATTTCGTAAGATTTTGATTTTTGCAAAAATGAATTGAATTTTTTAATTAATGGATGCCATTTTTTTTTAATAAAAAGTAGAAGTAACAGTGGCGTTGCAAGTCATAAAAATTTAAAAAACTTCAAATAAATCAATTTCAAAAATCTTTAAATATGTAGTATTAAATTTATGTGTGTTATTTTTGAGAACTTATGTAACTCTCAGAAACATGTTGCTGGTAATGCTGCAAAGACGTTTTAGGAACAGAACTTGATTTTTCTTCCATTATTTGATGTTTTTTGGCAAATTTTATACACATGCACATACATATGTATCCCAACATACCAAAAGACTTGAGAAAAATATTATAAGAAGCTTACAAACACAAGCCTTAAGCTTGAAAAAGAATTAAGATAATATTGAAAAAGGCTATCGTAACAATTGTAGAAAAATCAAAACGGAACCCTCGTGAAAATATTGTTTCTGCAATATTATTTTAAGCTTATCCTGGTAATTGTAGAATAAGCTTGCGAAAATAATGTTTTATTAATTGTTGTTTAGAAAAGCTTATTAGCCTCAATATTTTCATAAGCTTTTTTATATAATTGTAAAATAAGCTTCACATATAATACATGCATATGTTATTTAATAAAATCTCAACTATTTCCTTTAGTTTCATTGGATTTATTTTTGATTTAATAATTACACATTTACGAGTATGTATTTTTATTATTTTTGTAATTAGTCCACTTACTTTGAAATTTAAAACCAAATGTATACGTAAAAAACGTTTAGTAAATTTACTCAAGAAGGATAACGGTACTTGACGCCAGTTTTTTTGTGTCGCTTAAGCATTATAAGCGTAGAACAAAGGCAGCAAGACTTTAGAATGTATTGAGAGAAATAAGCCTTTTTCAATCGTCATATTCAATATGCATACATACATTTCGCATACCTTAGAAACGGTTGTGTATAATAAGAGTTTCTCAAGCATTGCTAAAAAATGCTTGTGAATTCATATTTTATACATATTATTTTAAATAAACTTAAGAAAAGCTTAAAATCCACTATTAATATAAGCTTACTGTCAAGTTGTATTGCAGTTTGATTAATATATGGTATGTTGGGATAACTATTCGTATGTATGTATGTACATTAAACCAACTTTTGAATGTTCCACCACTTTGTCGCATAAATTGGTGACATTGTCGACAAACCGCATACATTTTTACTCTGCCGTTTGTGCTTCGAGAAACTTTTGACAGGTGAAAAACGATGCTTCTTCGTTTTATAATGAGAATGAAGAAATAAATTTTAATGAAAGTTAGAACTGTAAAGATTTTGTGGAACGAGTTGAAGACTTTGTGAAGTCATTGGAAGATTTGTCTTCTACTTGAAAAGAAAATATGTCTTAAATACGAGTATCTTCTGAGCTCGTGAAACTTTGCTAATCTGTTCCTAGGGAGTTTTAAATATTAATGTTTCATATTAAGGTTTCAATGTGTATATTTATCGCCAAATGGAGTGCGAGTCAGTAGTGAGGTTGTGAAGATAAATTCGTCAGTTAAATACGTCGCACACTGCTGTTCGTTTTGTTCCATAGCACTGTTAAAAAAGCGTAATTTAAAAATCATTCTTTTTTTAAATTAAACAAATTAAATAACTACTTTTTTTTATAAAAATTTTAAGAAAACACTACATATTACTTATTTTTTCAAAACTGTCTTTGGTATATTCAATTGTTTGTCAGGGAAAATGCTACAGCAGTTTCAGCGAAGGCACATTTTATGCAACCCTATATTTGGAGTGTTAAATGACTTACTAAACATAGACTATAATATCTATTGAAAACTTATTAAGAGCAGATTATAAAAGTTTTAGCAGTATTTTTATGGACGATAGGGAGACGAGCTACATGGTGCGAATATAATGGAAAAAAATGCCATAAAAAAATTATGGTAATTTCATTAAATGGAGTATTTGGGAGAGACCTGCCTGTGCTTATCATACACCGTTCGAACGCTCTAAAGGAGATTTCAATAACGTATAGCATATATTCGATTGTTTGTCAGGGAAGTTGCAATAACGGATGGAATGCAAGTGGAACGTAGATATTTGTTGAAAATGTTCATAATATTGTTAAATGTGCACTACAGGTGTTGATGCAGATAAGATGCATCATATTGTGATACAGCAAATGAAAGCTGTACAGTAGCAGAATGAAAGTCAGTATAGCCTATATTCAATTGTTTTTCTATGTGGCTAGGGAATTCTAGATATAAATTGTTGACAACATTTATTAAATAAAAAATGTTGGGAATATCATTGCAGCAGTATTAAAAATTATTTATTAATTATAAATAAATAAATTGTTATCTATTGAATTTATTTTCTATAAAGGCATATATAGCTCAACAAAAATATTTCCAGGAATTGAATGTGTGAAGAATTTTTTCATATTTAATTTAGAGAGAAGTTTTGTCTTTAAGAAACTTACTCACAGTGAAAAGCAATTGAAATTTACGATTCAGAGTTGTCCGTCACCATTCGTAACTGCAGCTGGGTTGTTATCCATAATCGAACCATAAAATTCATTTAATATATTAATTTTTGCATATTTCTTGTGGGTTACTAACATGTTTTCAATCGAATTTAGTATAAGTTTCTGCAGTAAATATTAATAAATTTAATATTTAATTAGTGCCGAAGCGGTCTTTTTAGAAAATATTTGTGTTAGCAACACAATTGTTGCAACCAGTTGTGTATAATAAATTGAAAACAATGTTGCAGAAACCCGTAAGTTAAAGTAAAGTATTTAAATGTCAAAAGTATTTCTGTTGCGGCTTTAAGAAAATGCTACAAATTATTTGAAATAACAAATTTAATATTAAAAATATAAATTCTATTTCTTCAAATAGTTGCTTGAAAATCCAATAGAATCAGCATTAAAATATAGATTTATACATTGACATACCAAATATTATTTTTTATAAAGATCCCGGCAAAGTAATTTTCATATTATTCACTACTTATACTTTGGCTTTATAACTAATTACTTTAACATGGAGATGTCCTTGCAGGCACGTACTTACCCCTCTCGTTGACGAATATTGGTTAGTGACCAGTGACTATGCCGTCGCCACTGAAACCTTCCGACAACAACTGACACACAAAGACACACTAATGCACATCAGGAAAATGCGAGATGCTTTTTTTTTACTATTCGTTGCATGCATTTGTAGTGCTCTTAACAATTTTAATTTATGTTTTATTGTTTCGTTATATATTTTTTTTAAATTCTTTGGTTTCTATATACTTCTCTACTCGTATACAATTAAATGATGGTGGCTCTAAAAAAACATACGTATAAATATGTGGTTAGAAAATCTATTATTTTATTATTGTATTGTAGCTTTTATTATAAATTTTACTTCATATAGAGGCGAATTACAATTGATTTAATATTTATTATAGATATTATTTTATCTGCAAAGAGTTTCAATTACTTGTTGCTTAATTATAACAACAACAATAACAACGAAGAAAGAACAATGTGGGTCACATAAATAATGAAACATTTCAAAATATACATTACGTGGCGTGATAGAAGTATTTTGTGTTTAGCTTTAAGACATGGATTTCTATATGGAACCAGTTTTTTCTTATTTATTTATTAAAATTCAGCATCACAGCAAATTAATTTGACGTACAAATACAAATATGTTTACCTGGCATTTGTAGCAGCAAGTTTTTCTTCCAAAAACGTGATAATAATTTCACACATTACCGTGCTCGCAATTTTTTTTTTTTTTTTTTTTTTTTTATCTTGGACCAGTGCTCAGGGGCTATCCCCTACATATGCAATCATTGCACTGGAACTAGAGAGAAAGATAGGGAAGAAATAGACAGGTGGTGAAAATGGTAGGAAGATAGAGCTTAATTCTTGCACAACTCTGCAGTTGCGTGTAAATTATAAAGCAAAGTTGCGGCGTCTCTGATGTTTTTTGACGCATTATTTTTAAGCTAATGGAGCCATTTTATTTATTATTTTACTTCGCCGACGTTTTATTGCTCAAATACCAACGAAGGAGGGTGCTGTAGCACAGAAAACTCAGAAAAAACTTTTTTCTGATTTGACCCGGCTGGGAATCGAACCTGAGTTTTCTGGTTGCAGAGCCAACACGCTGACTACTCGCCATCAGCACCCCCAAATTGAGCGATTATTTTTTAAAAAAATTTTGATGAGCCTTTTCAGATCACATTTGACAATTAAAAACAGTGATATTAGTAAAGTGATTGAAAAAAGATTAATATACGATATATACATATGTAAATAAAAAATAACTATTAAGGCACCCCAAGCTTTTCATAAAAAAAAATTAGGAAAACTTAAAATTTTTTCAACTTATTTAATATAACTTTCAGTTATTGTTATTGGTTTCAAAAATTAATCAGAACATTGTATTGTAAATGATTCTCTGATGTGATTCACTTGTAGGGTACAATTTTCTAACAACGGGGGCATCATTTATGATCGAAAAATGAGTTCATAAACGGTTATTTTTTTTATATATTTTTTATTTTGATTTAAATTTCTTATTTTATATTTAAAAGATTAGAATATGATACAAAATGCTAGGTAGGTATTTACGTTGTAATTTGTGTTAAAAACAGTGTTTGCTAAAAATAAGTGCATCGACCAAATATTTTATAGTGTTTTCACATCCAAATTTAACGTTAAAACCTCGAACAACTGATTTTTTTTTTATTATGGAACAGTACACAGGAGATGACTCCTACATATGCGCTGCATTGTGATGGAACTAGAGGAATGGGATAGTAGGAGAAATGATAGGAGGTGAGGGTGGCGATGATCGAAGTAGTCTGCACGTTGACTACAAAACGAAAAATTTTCCTGGGTTCAACCCCAGTTTCAGACTCATGAAAACAAATCACATTTTTTCTGATGTGCATTTGTGTGTGACTTTGTGTCAGTTGTTGTTGTAGGGTTTCAGTGGCGAAGGCATAGTCATAAATGAAGCCAAAAGGTTTCATATAGACCGCCGAACTTCCCTATGACGAACTTTATTAGAAGGACTTTTTTCCATAACAAATTATAATAGAGATCACTGTATATTGTTAAGGTTTTTCGCACATGTTGGTCTTTTTATAACGAATTTCTTTACTGCGTATTTTTCTCTGTAAAGAACCTTTTTTTTAAACACAACTTCCTTTTGATATGGTAAATAACCCTTTAACGCATTCTTCAGTAGCTGTGAAGACTTTGTCGATAAAGTTGAATTTAAAAGTTATAAACACGTTTGGATGTACTCAACTCTTAAACGAATTAAAATGCAAATGTTTACATCTATAAATTTAAATATGACAGCTGCTCTATTACGAATTTTTTCTACAACGTAGAAGTTCTCTCGATTCCCATCTACTACGTTGTAGATAACTTATACTATGTATATATTTTTGGTTGTCGCGCTATTTGAACTCGAAAAGTCCGTCAGGAAGTTGCTGGAAGAACAAGTGGAATAAATTTCAATCTGTTAGCAACATGTTGCCGGAAAATTCTATCTGTATGTATTACAGGCAAATCGTAAACTTTTTTTCTGATAAAACTCCGTGAGTTTTTGAATTTTCTCACAGTAACTTTAAATGCACCACTGCTGCAATCAACCACTCATTTCTTAATAGACTACTGTCAAATTTTTAGCAAACTGCATCATTTAGTTTCTGTTGGACAGCCATTAAAAGCTGACAACCTCGTGATTTAAACAAATATGGAAAAATTTCATGTGTGATGTTCAACCGCAATCCGGATGAGTTTTTACGCCGTTATATAACCGCAGATGAAACATGGATCCATCAGAATACCCCAGAGACCAAAGAACAATCAAAACAGTAGGTTTCACCGGGTGAACGGCCACCAAAGAAGGCTAAAGTAGGTCTGTCAGACAACAAGGTCATGGCCACAGTTTTTTGCGATACACGCAGATTACCATGATAAGTGTAGAATGATTACCAGCTTTCAGGGCTTTTAGCCAGATTCAATATTGATTTAAACCAGAAAAGACAACATTTGGCGAAGAAAGTGCTGTTCGCGCAAGACAATGCACAAGTGCACACGCGTGTAGTCAGTATTGTAAAAATTCATAAATTGGGCTACGAACTCTTACACCATACAGCATATTGCGCAGAGTTAGCCCTCTGCGACTATTTTCTATGTCCTAACAAGAAGACATGGTTGGGTGGTAAGAGATTTGGGTCGAATGAAGAGGTCATAAGAGAAACAAACGCCTTTGCGTGTGTTGAGAAAACCGATTATTCGGAAGGAATACAAAAATTGGAAAAACTCTGGAATACTATTAAACGCTTATTTGCTGAAAAAAAATTGTTTTATTCAAATAGTAACGGAGTTATCAAACAGCCCACGTACTTACAAGTTTTTAAACATCTAACAGAACATGTTGAGGCTGCAACATGTTGCATAATACTATAAGCTAAATACTAATTTAATTAAAATGTATTTTAGATAGCATATATTTTAAATTTAATTTTATTGTGAATTCTTTGTACTATTACAACATCAGCAAAATGTTGTCCTCTATGAAAATCATCTTGTTAAATGTCGACAAAATTGCTAATATCATTTTAATTATTTAATGATTATTTTTAATTGAGATAAACATTTTTCGTTTTTCTAACAATTAATGAAACATAACGATGACAAATTTTATTTTGTTCAAGCGCCCACAATCTGTTTGTTAAAATGTTAAGGCGTACAAAAGACTATTAATATATGTATATAAAAATTAAATTAAAAAAAAAACAGAAAACTAGAGATCTTCACGGCAAAATAAAAATATTAATTTAAAAGATTAGCGAAATAAGAGCGAGCAACCAGCAACATGTGTACATTGTGACAAAAAAAATTATAATCCAATTGACAACAGCATAAAAATAAATTATTCTTATGTTTCCTCTACATGATATAATACATTAAAAATAAATTTGTAATTCATGTGGCATGAAAGTGCTCATATTTATTTTTATTTATTTATTTTGCCATTCAAAGAGAAACATATTTGTTTTCCAACACTTTAACGATTAAGAAAACAATATTTCCATTGAAACTATAGAGATTATTTTAAAATTAATAATCCATCATAATTTAAGAAGATATTTCAATGAAATAATTAAACTGTACACTTCAGCTTGCTAAGTCATAATTTGGGTAACAACCATGATACACTATCAAAATCTGTCTTAATGTAATGTCGCCATAGCTGGACAATCGCACACCATGTGTGTTGTCGTCTCAGTATAAGTCCAGTAGTGCCATTCAGTAACTTTTAACGATTCGATAATTGTTTTATTCGTCGACGTTTCAGGTTGCTTGCACTTACCCTGGTACGATTCTGTAACTCGATATTAACGACAGTAGGAAAACATTGCAATCATGTGGCATCTCGGTAAAAATCTACGAAAAACAGAAAGAGGAACATGTACAAAACAAACAAATTCTTCGAATTTTAAGACAAAAACAAAACAATTACAAATTCTTTATTTTATGTATTACTAGCATTTCCACGCGGCCTCAAAATATTTCAAACAATATCAAGAAAAGCTCATGGAAATCAATCCAGCAGTTCAGCCGTGATGCGCTTAGCAACGAACAGCATTTAAGTTTTAATTATAGATAGATAGTTGTGTAGTTTCGGTGAGTAATATATTTCCCCCTACGTTTTCTTCTGGTTCCATTTTTTTACGTATATCCTATGAGTTATTTGCGACTCAGATATATCCATGTTTTAAAATTCATAAAAATCGTTTCGATAGCTTAGCAGAGACAGATATTACCCCATACGTCCCCTCGTTGTACTATTTCTAAAAAAACGCATTACTTACGTGTTCTTTAAGCTTCTGATCTACACCTGCGTTTTAAATTTTATGCAAATCAGTTTGGTGTTCAAAACAATAATTTAATAAAATTTCCCGAACCTGGCAATACTGTTGTGGGGTTACTGAAAAAATTTTTGTATATATAGAAACGGGATCAAATTTGTATGCAAAATTTCAAAAGAATCCTTTAAAATTAAATAAAATGTTTTTTCCACATCTGGCAACCCTGCTGTACACTTGCCAAAGGCTCAAAACCTAATGTGAATTGACCCTAACCTGTGTTGATCAGGAGATCAGCGCGAAACTAACAAGCACACAAATGACTTTATATATGCAGATTTTATTTCTTCAAATATTTGAAAAATTTAATTTAAATTATTGATTTTCATATACAAAATCAAAATTTTTTTATAAATATGTAGCAAAATAAACGAAATATGATTTAATGGTATGTATGTAAGTATGTTCACAGTCAAAGATTCCAACAACAACATTTTAAACAACACATACATTTTATCGACAAAATATACAGCACAATAATTATTGTAGCAAACTTAACGATATCAGCTGACTCAAAGCGATTGCGAATATCGTTAAAAATTTTACTTACTTGCAAATTCGATCAAATCACCTTCTTTCTCGTAATAAAAGTTAATGATATTTGAAATTTTTAATTAAAACAGTTAACACTTTGAAGGTAGGGAATTTTAATATTTGTTGTAGTTTTTCATTAAACTTTTTTATTGACTTCGGCGCATAAGTTCAACGAATATACAGCTATCAGTGGTCAGAAAGCTATCAGTGTAAATAAAATTTGGCAATTTTAAATCGAAGGTAAGACTTGCCGTCTAGATAAACAAAGGTGTATTTAATACCATCGATTTCGGTTGGTTAATCTGTTATGTAGGTAAATAAAAATTAAAAAATAATAAACAAATTTTATAAAAGTATCAAAATGGGCGAAAGGATACACGTATGTCATCATATTCATCATGTCCAATTAAAATTTCTAAATTGGTTCGCAATTCTTCAATGGACTCATTTGTTTCCCCTTTCTAAAAAAAAACAAACACACACGCAGAAAAAAGTAAACTCAAGATTCAATTACGAAAAACGTAGATGCATTTAAAATAATAATTGCATTGCAACCTTTCACGAAAATCGTAGATTCAATTATGAGTTTTAACTGAAATAATTTTAAAATTTTTTTCATAAGAAATTAATTAAACTATTTTAAAAACTCAATTAAAACATTAATTGAAAATTTTTGTCGAGATTCAATTAGAAAATTAATCAAAAAGAAAACTAGATGATTTTCACATATGAAACTAAGCTCATACGTACTATTTACGCGCAAGTAATATGTTATCATTTTTTTACCAATTCTGTTGATAGCACTGTTTTGAGAGACTGACAAAGTCAATTAAAATTTTAATTATAAAAAAAAAGATTTACTGTGCAAAGACTTGATTTTAAAAAATTTAACAATTATTTTTTCTGTGCACATGTGGAAGTATTTCTTCTTCATAACTGAAGCAGCTCCATCTGTCCAACCGTCGTGTATATTTCCCTCTGATTTTTTCACAGTTTCTTTCGAAGTTTTTTTTTACGTCGCCGTACTTTGATCATAATTGATCGCGGAGATATGCCACTGGTTGCGTTAAAAGTCTGCGTTAATTTTATCCAAACTGCTGTTTTTTTTCTGATTGATAGTTGAATCCGTATTTTGCTTTCGAAAGGGTGGTCCAACCAACATGCTCGATGCTAATAGTAAATAAAATAAACAGTTTTCATAGAATTATCATAATTCATAATTCATAGAATTATATAATTATTATGATAGAAGGATCTATGACAATTATGTACGAAACAAAATATCGGCCAAATACTCGCCACGGCTTCTGTGGCATGCCTCCATCCGATGGTTGATATTTGCAATGATTCTAACACATAATTGCGGATAAAGGCGATTTCGATCATTTGAAATGTGAAAAAGTCGTCATAAAGCAAATTCAAAATTGTTTGTTAAAAAAAGGTGTTAAAAATTTTGAAAAACGTAAGCGCATCGGATCCAGATATGAAATAGTTGATTCTGCAAGCGGCAAATGAATTTTTTTCTTTTTTTGCTGATTGCAGGGGTCTAATAACAAGTACAACTTATTCTTAAACTATAATAAGTTATAAGCAAAATGGAAAGAATTTTAATTAAAAATACAAGCTCTAGTGGTATTTTTCACTGATACTCTGCCAGTCCAATCACCACCAAATTATTTTAATGGGGTATTAACTGTGGTCTCCAAATAATCCTGATTATAATATTCACAATTTTTTAATTTTTAACTCAAAACTATATTTTAAACAAATTGATTACGTACACAAAAATAAATGTAGACAAATTTGGACAGTTTTAATGATTTTCGCCGTTGTTCACATATGTCACCTGAGCTCTTAAGTCTACCTGTTTTTTGACTTTTTCGTTGATAATACATATGTGCTACTTGCAAGTAATCATTTACATGTGTAAATGCAGGATTTACATCCATACGAGTAGATATACGTATAACAAATATTTTCTGCTGCTCTGTTTTTTTCAATTTGTTATGTCTTAAAATATATTTTTGTCAGAATTCTTTGAAACTTGTTTCTTAATATATGTCGTCTCCCATTACATAACTCAACATGTTTCTTAATATGCGGTTAAAATAAATTAAAAAAAACCAGTAAACCCCAATTTCTTGTTTAACTTCTTTTAAAGATGCTTTTCAAACTAAATCCAACATGGTTTTCAACATAACTCGTAACATGTTTTTCTCTATAAATCTAGACATGTTTTTTCTAACAGTAATAGTATCAACTTGTTGAGAAACAACTAATAACTGCCAGTTTACTTAAAGGGAACGAAAAATTCGTTATAACACTTCAAATATTAAAAACAATAAAAATAAAATTTTTTTTTAAATTTTGGGGAACGATGCGTCTTCCAGCACGCGGAGGCGCAGGTCCCTGAGTGCAGGGCACTCGCAGAAGACGTAGGCCACACTCTCCTCCTCCTTCTCATCGTTGCACCCAGAGCAGAAGTCGTTGTACGGCAGACTCATGCGTCTTGCATGAATCCCAATAGGCCAGTGTCCAGTCATCATGGCGGTAAGATTCCGCAACCGGCGCCTCGTAAACTCCAGCAGCCATCCAGACCTCCTGACGTCAAACCGATGCCACAGTGATGACCAAGTGTAAATCAGTACAGTTTTACTATTGTCATTTCCTGCAGTGACAACAAATTCCAACAAAAACTGATTATGTGTTGCTTAAAAATTTATTGCGAAGCAAGTACTACTCTTATTATGTGTGTTTCTTTACTTTTCTGCTAAAGTTTGGAAAAATGAGAGTAAACTATAATTGAACTCAATAAGAGACGAAAATGTACCAAAGTAAGACGACGCAAAAAAAAAACAAAGTTGACCACAAAATGAAACGCCAATGTATAGGAGCATGTACATACAATACAAACCTACACGCATGCTTATACAAATAGGAATCTATACACATGTACATAAAAACACAATTATTTGGCTTATACATTTCAATTAAAGAAAACTCAAATAGTTTTTAACTAAATCATGAAATAAAATTAACTATTATGTATTTGTTTATTATAATTTTTAAATCTTGTATAAATTTCCACCATTTTTCACTGTTGGGAAACATTTACTTTTATTTCCATAATGTTTTTATGAAACAGCTGATTACTTGTTCTTGCCCAAACTAGCCCGCAGAAAATGTACGGACTGTACCGTGTAAGAAAAACAAGAACATTACTCTCCAAAACGTCGCTCATTTACCCAATCCTATTACCCATTACCAATTAATCGGTTACCGCCGATGCCCAAGCTGGAAAAATGATGCCAGAAACATTTCGCATGAAAAACGTGCTGCTAGATACATTTGACATGTTTTTCTTTTCACTTTTGCAACATTATTTCGCCAATATATTATTTATTTATATATTTATATAAAAAATTTTATATACATAATGAATTATATAGATAAAAAGGAGGGTACTAGGGGCTAACAATTAAGGGCCCTATTCGCAAATATACCAAACACTTTTCTATATAGTTTGATAGCATTTGACAAATAATGAAATGAAGAGAATACTACTTTGGCAACATGGTTTTGTGAACATTTCGTGTGATTTTTTTTAGAACATTTTGACTGAAATATTGAACTGCGCCCAGGCTTTACATGCCATTTTGGCAATTGTAATTTTCTCAAGTGTTTTCAGTCTATCAATGATATCATCTATCTTATATTTATATTTTATTTTTATATTTTTTAGTTTTTCAAAATAATTTTGAGGAATTTTCTAAACAACAACTAATATACAAAGAAACAAGTAAAAACAACTAGTTGTAGTAGCCTTAATAAGAAATCGTATAAGAAACACAAGTTGGTGATATAGAAGTCATCATTATAAAATTTATAAATGCCTACTCATTCCCCCATCGCATCATTTCTTGCATTAGCACAAAAAAAAATGCATTACACAAATCCACACACGCACGCATTAATAAAAACGATGCCAATGCAAGTCTGTTGCACGTATTAAAGCATGAGTAGTACTGCGTACTGTGTACTGTGGCATCTCTTGATGCTTGTCATCGAAAATAGAATCATCAAAATACTATTTTTATATGGGTTTTTGTTATGTTTTTATTTAATGTTTTGTTTTTATATTTCAGCCGTTAAGGAATTTAATGTTGTTCATGTTTTCTGAAGAATTTACACTTTTATTGCGGATAGATTTTATTTTTGGTTGTTTAGAAAATTTTTGATAATAAATCAAAACTAAAAAAAATTCTCAAGATAATTTAAAATGTCAGGCAAATGCACGGTAAGAAGCCTAGCAACATGTTGCTGTTAGTTAAAAAAAATTATTTAACTTCTTTTCTTTTCTTCGTAAAGAAACATCTGTTTTTGTCAGTTTTAATAAGACCGGTACACAGTGGAACAATTCTCGAGAAGACTGTAAAAAATACATAACTTTTGATTGGCTCGGAATTTTGATACGCCGTTTTTTTTTTGTTATGGGACTTTAATTTTTGCAATCTATGTATATATATAAAACAAGATGTGTGTATGTATGTAACGTTTGTACTCCAAAACGGCTGGGCCGTTTTTGAAGAAATTTTCAGGGAATCTTCAGAATATTCAGGCGGGTGACACTGTGAAGTCTGATTTTTCATTTTTGGTCTGTGGGCGGAGAGGCGTGTCAAAATCCAATTTTCATATTGCACCACCAATGACATATACATATATTTTGTTTTTGCTTTTTTTTATTTTAAATAAATAAATGGTGTGGTAATACAACACTAATGTTTGCTTAGGGCCAGAAATGCGGACCGGGTCAGCTAGTTATATATAAAAATCGACTAATAAGAGAACAAGTTTTGGACGCTTTAAAACATATTTTCGTTTTTTCATAGGGGATGACCCCCTGACTCAAAGCCACACTAACACACATCAGAAAAAATTCGGAATGTTTTTATTACTTTGTCTGAGCTCGAACCCAGTACTTTTTGCTTTTATAGTCAATGTGCTGACTACTTTAACCATCGCCAACCTCATCGCCTTTTAGTTTAATTTTAGTGTAAAAATTAATTGTTGAACCATGAGCACATTATACAGTTCATTTACTTTTACAGCTGACGCCTATTAACAACTTTTTATGTTTAATCTAGTCTGAAAATGCAAAACCTTCTAGTTCTAAGGATCAAAGGTCGACTTTTTGAAAACTGCCGGAGTTGAAATATTGTCTAGCGAACGTAAAAGTTGCCTCATATTGGTTAAAATTTGGCTAACGCTGCAGCCACACTTTAAATTTTTGTTTCAAAATTTTTTACACATACTGGTTGCCAAAATTCATTGGTTTTAATAGCTGTCATGTTAGTTGCACGCAAGTTTTGAGCATTTTTAAACCAATTTTATTTTCAAAATGTCACCGTCAAAAAAAAGGGGATTATTTTCGATTACAAAATTATTTATAATAAAACAAACAATAAACACAAAAATTACGATGGAAAAACATTCCATAAGACTAACTACAATTTAATATCAGCTGTTTTCTTGCCCATGATTTGAAACAAAACTTGGCCAGGGAATTTGCCAGCAAATCTAATTAAATTTTAAATGTATAAATGCATTAGTAAAACTTGCAATTTTAAAGGCAAAAATTGATTGCGTAACTCCCAAGTAAGACAGAAAATGAAGTACATAATAAAACATAGTTGTATGTTTTTATTTTAGCCGAAAACGTTCTTATTTTTTCTAAAATATTTCTATATCAAGTTTTATTGTAAAGCATGAAACACATTCGCCACAGCAAGCTACCGACTTCAAGATGTCAAAAATAAAATCCATACGCACGGTTATATGAGAACGAACAAAAGGCAACACGGCTGCAAGTTGTTGTGCATGCTGATGTTGTCGTTTCACTTATGGTGATTTCTTTTCTGAACAAATATGTTGCCCTTTCGATGGATAACATTTTCTACAGTTTGCCCACACCTTTAAAAAGTGATACATTTTTTACTGCCACAATGGTACAAAATATTTGAGATTTAATATTAATGTATACTTAGCGTTTCACTGTTTCTACGGTTTTTAGCACAATTTTATCAATAAAAATCGTCAGCAACATTGTTTTCTAATCATCTGCTATTACCTAGAACAAACTGCAAAAACTTTAAACCAAAAATTTATCAAAAAAGTTTACATTGAAATAAATAATAAATTAAACAGAATCTTCTTCCAACAAAAGTCTGACGGACTCTAGTCAAAGTGAAGAGTATATTGATTTTCATAATTCTTATTTGTATAAAAAAGTACTTCACAAAGATGTAAAAAAGATTATTATATCACCCCGACTTGAGATGAGAGGGTCAAATATGTTGCATATTTTGCCAGTTATTTGTGCAACATATTTAGAAAGGAACGAAATAGCTTTTTTTAATGTTACATATTTTTTAGAATGGAACAGAAACTGTAACGAAATGTAGCATATATGTAACATTTTTGTCAGAAAAGAAAACGCCATTAATTAAACTAATTTCTATTTTTGTTGGCTACAAAACAAAAAGAGTGTTGAAAATATATAAAGAAAACTGACTTAATAATCAGCTTACAATATGGGAACAAATCTATTGTAGTGAAGCTACTCCAAATGAAACAAAATTTCCGTACGTGATAAAAAACATAAAAATATGAAAAAAAAAATTAAATAAAAGCAGTTTAGACGACCCATAATTTCAAGTTATGGGCCTCTCAAATTTTCATAAAAATTTAAAATGTGTATTGAGTTAGAAATCAAATCAGGTCAAGTTTCTTTGATACGATGTATAGATTTAATGAAGAATTTAGAGTTTACCATTAAATAGTCACCCTTATCGTATTTTGCGTAGACGTATTTCGATTAGTGGCACATGTGTTGTAAATATTAGTGTTTTCGGCAATAACGATGTAATTTTTTTAATAAGCCGCGTTTTCGAAGCGAAGGATCCAAACACGCTAAGGGGGAGTAATTTTCGTAGCAATGAGTTTTTTTTTTTTTTTTAGATTTTTTTATATGTATATGTATTGTATGTAATAATATTAATTAGCAATGTAGGTCTTTTTTATAAAAAAGTTTTTTTAATTTATTTATTTTTTCGATATTTCGCTAACCCTTGGTTAGCATCTTCAGGAAACATTAAATTTAATAAATAGGAGGTCAAATAAAAAGAAGAAGTTATACATGTATATTTTGTATAGTTGAAAGTGATCACTTTTTCTACAATAAACAGCTGTTCGTATTTTTCAATTGTTTCGTTTTGTTTGGTTTATTGTGTTTGGTAAGTACTTTATTTTTATTTTTGCTTTGAAATAGTCTTAATATATATATATTTCATGTAAAATGGATCAAGTTCTAAGTAAAGAAGTGCGCAACAACAAAATGTTGTATGATCAGCGACACCAAAAAGAATGGTGCAGTTTGCCGATTTCAAAATAATTTAGTAGCCGACTACAAGGCAACGAATGCAGCCAACTACATTTGTAGTCCCTGTAGCTCGAAGGCTGCTGTGTCTAATTGGTTCCATGCTTAAATTTCAAAATGTTTAAATCAAAAACAAATTGTTATCTATATCTGTATTTACTCTAGAAAGAAAATTGTTTTAAACTTTTGTATTCATAAATTTTGCACAAAATATCTAATTCTTGGATCAGGTTCGAACGGGCAGATCCTAACGGACATATAGTGGGTTATAAGAGTGTAGAATAGAGTACGGACGTTTTTTGACGTGAAGGAGTTATGGAGATTTTCGGTAAATTTACTTAAAAAAAAAATTTCTTTTTAATTTTCTAAGAGACATAAAACCTTTTTTATTCTAGAAATCATAGCTTATAAGGTGCAAAATAATACAAAATTTATTTTGCTTTAAAAGCTTTTAAACCAAAGAAGTTATAGTCATTTAAATATTAAAATTTACGAAGAAAATCCTTTTTGAATCACCCTGTTCGCTGTGATATAGTCTAAATAGAGCTGCAATTTTTTTTGTTCCCGTGGTTCGCTGCTATTTACTTTGAAATGAGTGACATAACTTTAAAATCGGTAAGCAAAAATAAAAAATTAAATAATTGGCCGCCTTCTCAAAATATGGTCCATTGTGCGGTGTTGTTACTATTAATACCTGATTTATTTTTCCTTTTTCTTCGTATTGTCGTTCCAGTATGTTCTTATAATATTTTGTTACTTGTATGGATATAATTAATATTGAAATATATTTGTTATTGCAAAAAAAAAATATTAAATTAATTAAAATGTGGAGCTGGCAGCTCTTTTATGTTTATAAGTTTTGAAAAGATTTTCTTGTAAACATTTCCTTAAGAGTTGTTTTTTATGCATTGCCAGAGCGATGCTATTATTGGCATTCTATTATACCTTTTATCTGAAAGTGAAAATATGTACATTAAAAAAAGGTTATAGTTTTTATAGTTTATCATGCTTGTTGCTTCCAGCATTTGTTTTTAATTTTTTATGGTTTATTTTTGTTTTATTTTTTTGCTAATAGTTCTACGTATTGACAGATTTCCTTTCCACTAAAAGATAAATAAATTAATTTGCTATTAAATTTATGCGTCGAAAACAAAAAACAAATACGACCGTTATAAGTGGCTTTTATCTTTTTGTTAAAGTGGAATTTTTAATATTTATCTTTTAAAAATATAAATAAACGAATACAAATAAGTAAAAGGCCTTAAATTTAAATAATAAAAACAACTGGAAATATTTAGCAAAAAAGAAAAAGTTTTCTACAAAATACTGTAATTCAAATTCAAAGAACAGTTAAATAAAAGTTTTTTGTTGATAACTTTTTATTGTATGTTATTAGCGTGTCAATTGTTCGAGATGCATATACATATGTATGTATGTGTGTATGTTTAAACTCTGAAGGAAGCCTGTGTGAAAAGAAGTACATAGTCTACAGTATCTGGTTCCACTATCTACATACATATATCCCCAAGTGGAGTACATAGTCAGTAGTTCTCATAGAACTGGTGCTTTTTCAATGACTTTAAACGCTCATAGAAAATTACATTGTCTGGGGTGTAGTAAGTCAGTAGTATTGATAGCAATGTCAGTACCTGCGTCTGTGGATTGGTTACAGCTGAAGCAGCTACTGTTCAGTGACTAGTAACCAAACTACTGAAACCTGCCGACAACAACTGTTTCTATTATTTAGTCTGGGGTTTCACGTTGTAGTCAACGTGCAGACTACTTCAGCCATCGCCTCCGTCAATTCCTAAATTCAATAAACGATCTAGTTTTTCATTCATTCGAATGTTGCGCTTCAACTTCCACTGCGGCGACTACCGTCAGCAAACCTTTCTTTAATTAAATCATTTAAATAAAAAGAAAATAAAACAAAGTAAATATTACAATAAAAACCATTATTTTAAAAGAAACTAATGGCTCGATCATAGAAAGCAACCAAACTGTTGTCCAGTTGCCAGTAGTTAAAACTGGGGGGTTTTTTTTTCAACAACACAAACTCTACGAAGCTTTTATAGCTTGTCTGTAGAAACACCCAGGGTGTAGGCGGGAATCTAACCCGCATCTCCATATTGATAAGACTAATTCTCATGCACTAGACTACGGAGGTAATGCAGGTAATGCCGATCGAAACTGCATTAACTCCAATTGCCTAAATTTCAGTTTTTTTTTTAGTGTTTGCCGTCTGGCAACCCAACTGAAATTCAGTTGCAATCCGTAATCCATAAGTTCATATTTCATTTTCATGCTTTTTAATAGTATATACATACCGTCATACATATCGTCACCTGAAATCAAAAAGGGTATACCAACCAAAAAGCTAACAAGAAATTTTTAAAAATAACGACTTTATTAATGAAATTTAAAAGGTAGTTTTTACTAAGCTTTCAAAATCAATGTATTTCTTGCTGTTGAGAAATAATGAGACAATTGAAAAATGTTACCAGCTTACTATTTTTGAGACATAAATTTTAATGTTGTTGGATGATATTGCGAAAAAATCATATTTGTAACCACAATACTTTATAATTAACACGGAAGTGCATTTCTTTGCAGTTGTATCTTCCTACCACTTTCGTCACCTGTCTATTCTCTAAATATCCCTCTTTCTATTTAGTTCCAAGGCAATGCATTTCCTATGCAGGGGATTACCCCTGTTCCAAAATAAAATAAGTTATTAGCCTTATTTTTGGGGGTTTTTTGGGTCGATTTAGATTTTTCTAGCCTATTTTAAGAAGACGTTTTCCTTTTTTTCTCCAGCCCCTAACAACACTAGTGGAAATAATAATTTCGTTTTTATATAAAAATTTTTTTATGATATTAAAATAATGAATTGTTCTTTCGTATATTTTCAGGTAAATATTATTTACTGCATTCAATTTATTCAGTATTAAGGTAAATATTTAAATATCATATTAATTTATTACTTTGGCTTTCTTGGCACTTTATTATTGTGTACGAGTAGTTTGCATATTTGTATTTAACAAATACGCTGTCTTTGTTCCAAATACATACGTTGGCAAACTTTGTTACAAAATTAAACAAACAGGCAGGCAGAATATCAGATTTTAACAAATGCCTTACAATACTCATATGCTGATTATCACAGTCCAACAAAGAATTTCAGAGCAAATTTGTAACAACGATTTTTTTTTCATAATTTTAAATTCACCTTTCCGAACGCAACAAAATTGTTTATTTATAAATTTTAATGGTGGGTTATTTTTTAAAAACTCGCATTTTGAAAAATATTCAAGAAGGTTATCTCGCCAGCAAGTAAAGAATATTGATTTATCTTTTGTTGCAAACATGTTTCTCTTGTTGTTTAAAGAACTAATTATTTTAAGAACGCAAAGAAATTTCCCAAAACGTGTGAATATGATTGTTGGTCTGCTTTATTTCATGACAAATATGGCATGTGGGACATATTACTCGTTTTAAATTGAAATTAAAAAAATATGAATATTTGCAATTACAGTGTAATCTCGATATTTCCGACACTTAATTTCTCCCCATTGTAATACGGACATTGAAATTATGTTGCACGTAAATAATGCGGGCACCGAACTGTTTTCAATGTTTTTGCGCAAAAACTAACTTTGACTGTGTTTAAACAGTCGAACATTTGGAAGGAAAACATTTAGCTTATGGGCATATTACGGGCGGGGAAGAACGTATCGTTTTTGTGTTCGGTACTCGGCGCATGCTTTGTTCTCAGTTTCGTTCCTTACAAAATAACAATAACAATGGGACAATGTTAAAAGTCAGCGTTGCCGTTTTGGTTACTTTAACCAAAATTGTTTACTTTTTTCTCCAATGTGTACAATATGTAGTTTTCTTCCATTTTGGTTACTTTTCTAACACTAAAGGTACACAATGATAACGGTTACTATTGCAATATTAAATATATTTTGATTAAATTTTCCATCACCAATTCGCACGTTTGCGGCTGGCTATACATATCGGTCATTTACTTCAATGACTTCATAATCCAAAATATACATTTTTTGAGTTAAATAAGAGCAGAATAATTCTTCATTTCGGCTTTTATCTTGTGATAAAATTCATGCAATTAATTTCAGAACTCACCTCGTGACAGAAGAACATTTTTCCACTTTAAGTAAGTGTTTTGGAAAACTAGTTTTTTTTTAATTATGACGTTGTTGAAGTAAATGAGCGATATGTCATCGATAACTTGACGCAATCCATCTTTGTGGTCTTGAACAGATTGTGTGCCATAAGTATCGAACCTAACGGAGCTGCACAGAAAAAACGTTTAAACATGCTAAATCGCAAAATCTCAGTGGACAATTTTTTTTATCTTGGCTCAGCACTAAGAAGATGACCCCTACACATGCGATGCATTGTGCTGGAACTATCTTTCTACTCTAGTTTTGCACATTCTTTGTTTTTATAGCAGTGTTGAAGCGCCTCTGATTACATTTTTTAAGATTCATTTTAGTAGCTATTTTTCATAATTATTTTACTTCACCGGTGTTAAACAATACAGACGAAGGTAGGTGCTTTGATGTGATTGTGAATTGCTATCAGTTGATGCCGGTGCTGTTCAGTGTGACTAGTGACTATGCCTCCGACAATAACTGACTCAAAGACACACTAATGCACATCAGATTCCGGACAATTCGGTACTTCGAACACTATCGGGATTATCGTGATTACACTGTATAATAAAAAAAAAAGAAAACAGAGCTTTACTTTCAACAATAAATATTTCTTTTTCAATGCCATTGAATGATTTTTTCGTTGTTGTTGCGGCTTTTTGCTATTCATTTAACGAAAAAAAATAAACAGACTTGAAATAAATTTTCGAAAAAATTAGCATCTCATTAATATTTAAGAAACAATGTTTGAAAACATAAAGACATTTACGCACACAATTCAAGGCACTGAACAAACAACCTACAAAACAGTGTTCATTGTGTTGCAGTTAAAAAAAGAGAAACAAACAAGCGACTTTAACAAAATGTCAGCGAACAGTAGTTGTCTTATTTTTACGACACTTGCAGATTAGAATGTTGTGATAAACAAATAATAATAATAAAAATTTGAATATGCAGTTTTTATGATTCCATTTTTATTTTCAAATTAAGCATTGTGTGCTTAAAAAAAAAATTAAAATAAAAATGTTCTGTTTTATACAACAACCAATAGTATTTTATATAAATAAAACAATCTTTCGTTTAAAACTTAACATTTCAACGGTTTTATTAGAAACAACAAAAACTTCAAACACAAAATAATGGACACCTCAACAATGTCTTAAACATTTTTGGTCAATTGAAAACGAGATTTGAATAGATTTTGTGTCCAAACAGTTCATAGATTTTCCAAAATAAACGTTATTTTATATGCTTTATATTTGAATTTAAAACAGAAATTTTAATAGAACTTCATAGAATATACTATTATCCAGTTTTTCATAAACTTGCAATTCATTCGATTTTATACACGTACACCCATATCTACGAGTACATATAAAATACGAATATAAGATCTGATTAATTGACTCTACTCTTTTCCAAAATATATTTACATTTAATGCGCTGTCTCCAAAATCCAAAAATCTTTCATTCTCACTATCTTGATATTTTTCTTTAGAAAGTAGATTTGGGAAACCATTTAATAAACGAAGAATTTTTTAGCTTTTGTTCAAAATCACAGATGGTGTAATTAATTTAAGTTTTTAATAATTTTGTCATCGCAATGAAATCTTTCTTTTATTTGGTAAAAGAATGCAATGTTAAATGGTACATAATTGTCAATAAATTGATTGAAAGTTTAAACATCTAATATATTGTATATTGTTTTAAAGTTTGTTTTACTTATACATCAAGATAAACTTCTCGCTTTTGTAAAAAAATTTTTCGGTCACGTTGAGCAAAAAGCAGTGAAGTCAAAAAATCGTCAAAGTTTAAGGGGTACTAAACAAAAATCATCAATCGTCATTTTGTGAAATGCGCTCTAAAAAAACGTCAAAATGACGTCAAATCGTCCCGTTTGGCGCTCTTGAATGTGATCCTTCCAGCTCTTTCAAACCAGTATATAATTTCAAATAGCCAAATTTCGCCGAAATCGGTTCAAGCGTTTAGGCGACCGATATCTGGTTGATATTTCTTACAAAGTTGCTGTGTAGCTAATGCTATTTAACTTCTATCTTTTCATTGCACACATTGGTGCTGCAACATTTTGTAAGAACTGCTGAATTTTTCCATTGGACCTTCTTTTTACTCTCTGTCTAGATCATACACAATAAAATGCTCTAAGACTAAGATATAATGTAATCATAAAAAACAGTATTAAAATACGTTTAAAAAGTATAATACAAATTTAAATCTGCTCTTTTTCTTTTACAACACAACTAATCCACAACCTCTAACCGAACAACACGTATTTCATTAACAGGCAAAAAGGTCATGCAATAAAATACCGAACGAAATGGAAATATGTACGTTTTTTATATTCTAAAAGAGAAAAGAATAGTTTTGAATAAATTGTATTGAAATAGTCGACACAAAGCCATTGAGAAATTGTCACTGATATTCAAAGGCAAAGAAGGTAAAATTACAAGAACTTTTTATTCTGAAAGTTTTCGTTTAACTATAAGATTACTTTAGTGTGCTGGCTTTTAGAATAACAACAAAGAATTAAATAAACAAAAATTTTGTTATTTTGTAGCCTTGTCAATTACATTCCGCATTGTAAGGTTTTCTTACAATAGTCCGAACTGATAATTTACCTTTTGGTAAGAATTTTTTATTGTCAGTACATTGCCAGATTTTAAAATATTGTAAGATCTGATTTATATGTAGCTTTATTAGTTTTTTTTATTGTTTATGTACTTGAGAGTGCCTTTTTGTATAATAACTTTTAACATGTTTTATTAATTTTTTATCAATAGTATTTTTTAGCCTTTTTTTAGATTTTCTTTTTTTGGCAATTTTTTTTTTATCTGGGACCAGCTCTGCTTTTGCACGTTCTTTGTTTATATGTCCGACAATTACTGACACACAAAGACACACTAATGCACATCAGAAAAATGCGAGATGCTTTTTTAAAGCCGCTTTAAATTTGTTTTCTCCAGCTCCTGGCAACACTAAATAGTGGTAAGCTATTCAAACAAAAAGTTATCTTTTTTTGCTGGGGTTGCCGGGTTAATCAAATCACCGATGTCGAGGCGTCACTGTACAAAAAACTTAAAAGTTGAAAAAGAGAACTAATCCTAACGCACATCCATTTTTAAATTTTTCTTGATTTTAAATCTTCAAATCACAATATTAATTTACAGCCACGTTGAAAGTTCAAGTTTTAAACTGAACTAATTTGTCACCACTAAACTGAAAGCTTAGTTCTTTATGGCCATTAAAAAAAATATTCATAAATCATTCCCTCAATTGTTCAGTTACTATAATCATAACACAATATCATGGCTATCATTGTTCTGCTTTATAAAGATTGTCAATATTTTATTTGTGTTATGTTTTTGTTTGTTGCTGTTGTCAAAACTTTTAACCTCAATTTGGATTGTTTGAAATTTGAATTGGGAATTGAATTCATTAATTTTGATTTTGTAATACTTGTTGGTTTTACATAATTTCAATACAACAAACTAAACTTTATTGCTGTTGTTCAAGATGCTGGTGTTGATTGGCGATGGGTAATTTGCCATATAGTTACGTTGTTGCGTTTTCCTCTCTATTTCTTGCATAAATACCAATTTATTTCATAGAGAGGTTGTCAAATAATATGTATTATGAATTATCATAAAAAATCTGTAAGATTAATTGACAGGTGAAAAGTTTACCATAAACATACAATTTTATTTACGCTGCGTCCCCAGATTCCTCTATGCCTTCTATTGTATAAATAAAGCGCCTTCAACAAAAGACAATCTCTTGTGGAGGGAAATGCCATATAATCGTTTTGGCGAAAATTCCGGCGCAAACTTTTATTTGTTGTTGGTCATGCAATTCTATTTCCAGGATTTCGTAAGACTCCTCCGTTCTCCAACGGAGGCAATTGACATTGTTAATGTAATGGTGAAGAGGTTGGGGGAAGGCACCAGCACTGCGACCATATATCTATTGTGCACCTCATACTGTCTATTGACCCATCGAGTACGCTAATTTTTTTTTATCTTGCACCAGCACTCAGGAGATGACCCCTACATATGCGATGCATAGTGCTGGAACTATTAAACGTATTAAATTTGAAGCTTCGTTTTTAGTAGCCATTTTTAGTAATTATTTTACTTCGCCGTTGCTACACAATACCGACGAATCTAACTAGCTCCATCACGGGGAGAGACCGGAGGGCTGCATCCACGTGTGTCAACTCGTACAAGAACGTTCTTCTCCTATTCATTATTCCCGTTCAGTTGATGATGAGAAGTTCCATAGATTCGTCGTACTCTGAGCAGAACCTGCAGCTGCTGGTTTTAGTGATGCCTAAACTTCAAAAATCATCGTTGCAGGTGAAATGACCAGTAAGAGCCCACGTGAGTACACGGATGCTCCTTTTATCCATTCTGAGAACCATTCGTGCTATATTTGCCAAAATCCAGAAATCTCCTGGAGGTGAAAATAATCGTTCGCCATTTATATTGAAATCAAAAACAATTTGAGTTTTTTATTGTTGTTTTCAATATAAATGCCGAACGATTATTTTCACCTCGGTTTCTATGACCAGGCAATAAGTGTTTGTCTTTAATTTGCAGCAACATGTTGCTTAACAGTGATATAAACATATGTATATATAAATGGCATGATTTCCAATTATTTATTTATTTATTTTCTAAACCAATTGAAGTTGCTTTCGTCTCTAAAAGCATTATTTATTTCCAAATAGATTCCATTTTCGCCCTCTATCGTTCGTTTGTTTATAGCTGTTGGTTTTTAATCTGCTAAATTCTTAATTGCTTTGTTAACTAATTTACGTCGCAACTAAAAATCGTTCATGTGTCTGTCTTATCTCCTCAGTTTGCAATTTATTACACGTAGGTATTCGTATCCACTTGTATTTTGCAATCATGTTTTCCTAACTAATCCCAAGTTCAAATAGTAATTTATATTAATGAAGTACGTTCATAATATAAGAAGAAAAGTAAATAAATAAAAATAAAAATGGCAAAAAAAAAACCAGACCAGAGACCGTAAACCTAAATCAAACAAATAAATAAAAAATCAAATAAAGTTTATTTACTTTGCAACGAATAAAATGTATTGTGATAAAAAATTGATCCGTAACTAAATGTTAATTTATAAATTTATTGTCTTGAAGATACAGAATAACAATACGTCATGATGTAGAAGATGTTGCTAGCAACTCACTCACTCACCACTTGCTGCATAATAAAGCTGAGCATTGCAATCGCAGGTACTGCATACTAACATACAAATTAATAAATAAGAGGATGATTTTGATCACAATCGTCGAGTTAAGCTTTGGCTTTAACTTTTTCTTAACTATGAATATCAAGAAAACCACCTCAATATGTCGAAGACACCGTTGGAAAAAGTTTCAATTCATACGAAACGCCAGTTCAATGCACCGCGTCTGCTTCATGAGTTAATTTGTCTTTTTTTTTGTTTGTTTATATTGAATACAACCAAAAGGCAATTCATGTTGTTGCAGGCTTAAGTGTGATTATATTGTAAAATGTTTACCACAAGCAACACACAAAAAATAGCCCATCGTCAGCAACAGCAGTAGTGGCAATAAAAAAGCTCAAAAAGTAAACATATTTATAAAAATTATAAACACACCAAGCATAAAGAGCATGATAATTATTTTAATCATCATCAGCATTGTGAAAAAAAACACAGATACACGTATTATTATCTTGTTGATTATAACATAAAAAAACACTCTGAGAAGTATGTATATACAGTGTAATTTGAATTGCAATATTAAAAATGAACAATGAACAATGAATGATCTAATAGTAAGTAGTACGCAACATGTTATAAACAAAAGCTAAATTTGTTTTTTTTTTTACATTTGCGACAGTGGAAATTTCAAACGGCAACATTGAGGAATCAAATATGTTGCCGCAACATGTGCTCAAATTTGGAAATTAATAATATTTAAAGCAATATTTAAATCAAATTATTTGTGGAAATGTTTTTTTATCTTGGGCCAGCACTCAGGAGATGACCCCTTCAAAGGCGATGCATTGTGCTGCAGAACTAGGGAAAAGGGATAGTTAGAGAAATGACAGGAGGTGAAGCTTCACTATCTAACAGCTCTGCTTTTGCACGTTTTTATTTATAGCAGTGTTGCTCTGATGTTAAGGAGACATATTAAATTTTGAAGCTTCGTTTTTAGTAGCCATTAATTGTTTTACTACGCCGGTGCTACGCAATACCGACAACGGCGGCGTCTGCGAATTGGTTACAGCTGAAGCCGTTACTGTTTAGTGCTCAGTGACTATGCCTTCGCCACTCAAACCTTCCGACAAAAACTGACACAAAGACACACTAATGCACGTCACCAAAAATGCGAAATGTTTTTATGTTTCGAGATTAAACTGGGGTCCAACCCAGAGTTTTTTTTTGTACTTGTAGTCAGCGTGCAGACTACTTCAGCCATCACCACCCTCAATTAAATTAATGTTAAAATTAATTTCAGTTAAATCAATAAGTAACTAACTATATATTTGCACATGAAAGTACTTTCTTCTTTAACCTTTTTACACTGAGACGCATTTCGGTGAAATGCACGGAAAATGTTGGTAAACGCCGCTTCACACTATAATACTTTTGAGGTACAAGTGTGACAGTTTGAATGCAAATTGTTATGAAAATGACAAGTAATACGGTACTACATTTGACATCCCGTAAGACTTCAACGTTTTTAGAAATTTTTCTAAACGATAAGACTTTCCATTTTTATCAGGGTTATAATATTCCCAAAACAAATAAAGAAAATAACAAAATTAAGAAAAATATTTACTTCCGTACCTTTTTTCTGTTTATACTTGTCATGTTTACTTTAATATTTTGTCATTCGCACCGATTCTCTTTAGATTTCTTTCTCACAAAGTCATATGAAAGTGGTAATAGTTGTCTTATAGTCTGAAACGCCTTAATGTGAAACATTCGTTTACATTGACAACATATCGATTGCCAAAATAATAAAAGACGAATGGTTAATTTTCTTTAATAAATTTAAATTTTAATTCTATTATTAATATTAATAATAGAGAATAATTTAATTTTTCTTAAAATTAATTTAATTTTTTTTTTTAATAAGCTAAAATTTTTAATGTCTAAAACTTTTAAAACCCAGTACTATTAAATAACATTCACACCTATCGCGAAAATGAAGTGAAATTTTTGTTCATGTGAAAATTTCATTCCCCTCGAGGTGAAAATAGCTTTTGCGAGGTTCACGTGGAATATTTTCCCGTTTTCAGTGAATGTAGAAAAGGGAAAAGATATCAAAAGAAATAAAAATGAATTACAAAGCAATATTCCGGGGGCAGTTAATTAGTCACCCGAATAAAAATTAATTCATTTGAACAATGAAAGTACCTGTATACAGGGAGTAACAAAAGTGTCAAAATTAAAGAATTTAGAAATGATATAAATAAAAATAGAGTAGTCCAACAAACAAATAAATAAAATTCTTAGACTTGGAACTATGTTGTACTAGCAATTTAAGATAATCCGTAAAAGAACTCCAAAATAGACACGCGATATCTTTGTATACTCTTAACAAAACACACTGAATTGATCTGTTGGGTTGGTTTGCATTTTATTTATTATTTATGTACGTTTCCACTATAATAATAGCTAATCTTGATGTAAAAAAAATTATATTTAGCAAAATATATAAATAAGGGAAGAATTTACTTATATTTTGTGTGCAATTAAATTAAAGTGAACAAACTCACGGGAAAAAAATCATGCACGATAGGGGGAATTTTATTTTGAGTGAAATTATTCACGGCGAATTTTTTCACGATTGTAAATTTTGGAAAAAGGCAAATATTTCGAGGGAAAAATTATTCACGATAAGTGTGATTATATCCTATTGTACTGTATTTTTAATTAATTAATAAATAAATAAAACAAGCAAATATATTTTTTTTTCTGATATTTTTTTGATGCGCTATGCTCGCCCAACTACAGTATTTCAGATTCGATGGATGAGTTTTTTTTTTAATTTTTTCTAAAATAAGAGATTTTTGGAGAGATAGCTTCACATATCTTCACATCATCACTTTGAAACCACGTATTCGATTTTGTTAAGCAGTCTGTGAAAAAAATTATAAATTATACCATCTCTAAGTTATTCTAATATCATTTTGTAGTATAACGTTTATTTATCGAATTATTGAAAAACAAGTGAAGCAAAAAAAATTTTTTTTTGATAAATTATGAAATTCATTATTTCTAAAAATTCACAAAAAATAGAAAGCCGGAAATACTTACCGTTTTATTACTTCTCCATAAAGCTGCATACAATAGAAATAAAGTGAATCATAGTTCAACAAAATCGATGGGCAATTACTCATTTTATTACCGATAAAGCGAATGTACATAGTATTTTTTTTTTCTGTCATTGTAGAAAATGGGGTGTTTTCCTTTGGGGTCCACTACATACCTAACCTAACCTTCCCCCATGTATCTGAGAATAAAATGCAACGTTTTAGTGTTATACGAAATTGAAATTCGCAAAAAAAATTCTCACGCTCCACCACCATCCATATATCTGAAAGCATTAAAATATAGATATTTTTTATTTTTTCGTATTTGACTAATAGAAGGCAAAAAGTTCTTTTCACGGGGCTACTGTCTAAGCCAACTGATGTTATATCTGGTGTGCCGCAAGGAAGTCATCTCGGACCATTGTTGTTTTCGCTGTTTATTAATGACCTGCCAAAAACTATAAAACATTCTAATATTCTTATGTACGCTGACGACGTCAAAATATTTTTAATTTTAAATCATCAATCTGACCATTATCTTTTACAACACGACCTTGATGCTTTTAGTGCATGCATGAGGTGCAATGTTAACCTTATGAAATTAAATTACAAAAAATGTAACTACATTTGTTTTTATCGTAGATCTCACTTTATTGTGAACTATGTTTTAAATGGTCATATGCTGAAGAATGTGGATGCCATCTTAGATCTTGGAATTTTACTTGATCCCAAATTGAATTTTAATCAACATATATCTTCAACCGCAAATAAAGTTCGTGCTGTTTTAGGGTTTATAAAACGTTGGGCTAGAGAGTTTGATGACCCGTATGTAACTAAGCAACTATACACTTCTCTGGTAAGACCCATCCTGGAATATGGTTCAGTTATTTGGGACCCATCGTATGACGTTCATAATAGTACTATTGAATCTGTACAGAAACAGTTCTTGTTGTTTTGCCTTCGTGGACTAGGATGGAATATGCTTAATCTCCCGCCATACACTAGTAGATTGGCATTAATCAAGTTACCAACTCTTAAAAGTCGTAGGAAAATGTTAAATGTCACGTTTGTACTTAATGTAATAAAAGGAAATGTTTGTTCTGACTTCCTAATAAGTAATATATCTTTTAATGTTCCATCACGCCCTACTCGAAATTTTTATCCATTGTCTATTCGAGTATTCAGGGTTAATTATGCTAATTTTGATCCTTTAACTAGAATTTGTGCTGATTATAATAAATTTTATCAACACATTGATTTTGATCTAAATGTTAATATTGTAAAACGTAATATTATTTAATTTTTAATACTTAGTAATGTAAATTTTATGTAGTATGCATTGTTTATTCTTTTTTTTTTTTTTGTTGTTCATGGTCTGTAAGGATTATGTATCCATAGAGTTTAAATAAATAAATAAAAATAAAAAATAAACTAACTAAAAGATGAAGTGACGTTTCAATAGCAACATATTGTTGCTGAAAAGATTAGCTTTTTTTCCTGTCTATTGGTATATACATACATATTTGTTATTAATGATTTAAAAACTAATAATTTTGGTTTCTTGATCGTCAACTTACAAAAAAAAAAATAACCGAAAAATTAAAAGGCCCATAGTAGTGCCACTTATTGAACAATAAAATACTTTCGTACATACATCGATTGTATTACACATTTGTTCAATATGACCATACCCTAATATATCTATTGTTCTTTGTATATCAACATTTACTTAACTGTTAATATAATTTGTTAAATGTTATCAGGCTTTTTATGATTAATTTTTAAATATTTTCTCTTCGCATCATTGTTGTGCTAATGGAAGATCAACAAAAAGCAAAAGCGTTGAAAATATATTCTTAATTGTGTGTATTATGTGTAAAAGTAAATATTTACTTTTAAAAGCTTTTGTTTAATTAAGCACAGAAAAAGAAATGCGATAAGAAACATTTTAACGACCAAATACTATTAAAATTTTGTACAATTTGTAAATAATTCACAAAATTAAAAAATAAAACTTAAACAACATCATGAGGTGACTAACCTATTTGTTAATAAAATTTTCCAGTTACAACAACTGATATGCGCATAGCTTGTTTGTTGAAATTTTCAAAGAAAATTACTTGAACTACGTTTGATAAATTTTTGCTAACAGAGTAAAGCAAAACTGTAATTTGCGCCAAATCGTCGGTATTGTGTAGCACCGGCGAAGGAAAATAATTACTAAAAATGGCTACTAAAAAAGAAAATTAAAATTTAATACGTCTCCTTGACATCAGAGACATTTTTTACAATTGATGCCGTAAACAGTGCTGGGGAAAATTATGGCAGCTTCATCAATTACTTAATTTTGTTATACTAAATTCCTTATATTCTCATTCTCACTTTTCTAGCCAACTAAAACGTCTCTCAAAGTCTTGTTAACAACTACCGGTTCTAATTACTCCTCTTAAATTATCGTAGAGATGCTAATGAGCTCGTATAGTTTTATGCCAAGCATGGTGGTGTTCAAAAAGACACTACTACAATTATGCCTTTGCATATGTAGGTGCGAAAAAGGAAGGTCACTACTCATGTTCCTATCTATCATGAAACATTTTGTTCAGTGTAATTTTCAAAATGTTTCAATGAAAGCTAAAATTTTGGAAAGACAAGTGGGACGAACGACGATTTTACAATACAATATACAAACAAAATAAACTAAATAGCTTCTTACAAAATTTTTTATAATTTTTTTTTTGTTGTATAAAGAAAACAATTGTTTGAAGAAGTTATTTAGTTAATTTAGTTTGTATATTTCGTTATTCTCAAATATTTTTTGGGTGTTCTAGTACAAACATATGAAATTTCTTAGCTTTTTCAAGCATTTGGTTTAATGTCTACTGGCGATTTTGGTATTAGCATCAAATGAAAAATATATATTAAATATATAGACCAGTTTAACCATATAACAAACATAGATAAATAATCTATAAAAATTTTTTAATAAAAAAAAAAATTGAGCAGAAAAACAAACCCCCAACCTCAAATTAATAATAATTGATTTGCAACAAGTTGAGCAACCCGTAGTTTTCTATGCAATTTTTTTTAAATAGACTATTTGAAACTTTAATATTGCATGTTATTTGTGTATTAAAATTAATATTCAAAACCATAAAAATTTGTTTACAAGTTTCACAAAGTTCATGTTCATATGAAAAAATTCCACAGGAAAGATATGTAAACTAAACACGCATATTTGCTGATTGAAAAGGAGGAGCAGCAAATATATTACTACAGCACATTTTCATTTATTAAACCTACAAATCAATAGAAAAAGCCAACAATTTTTGTTTACAATTGTAATTTGTTTTGTGTTTTCGATAATTGTCAAGACAAATTACTTCAATTTGACAATGACATACAGGTTGTGTTAATTGGTAACAACTTATTTGATAAGTAAAAAGTAATGACAAATATGGTTGAAAATCAAATAAGCTGGCCATTGCCAGGTGCTTTATATGAAAGTTTGGAAAATTTTTAAGAAATGTTCAGTTTGCCATCATGTTGCTGCAACATTAAAAATATACTTTTGGTTTCTAATATCGCTTATTTCAATTTGATGTTAATTTTTAGATTTCAAGTAAATAAATTTTCTTTTAATAATATCCTACTTTAACATGTGGAAATATTAAGCAATTTTTAGTCTACAGAAATTTCTGCCACCGGGATTGCTTTCTAAATGCGAATGAAAACTTTTTCGAAGACTCATGTTGAAAACCACTCTTATTTGTTTAAGTACGAATTTATTTATTAAAAACAATTGAATTTTTCGCATTTGAAGCAATTGATTTTCAGTATTTATTAACACAGCAACATGCTACTGCATGTTTTTATTGCGAATATATGGACGGTACCGTCAAGTCTGCACACCTTTCCATTCTCTCTTCTCCACTCTGCAAAATACCCAAGCCTTAACGAGTCAAACTTGATGTGTTTGAATCATGAGTTAATTTCGCAATATAATTTTTAGATATTTTTATGTCTTTTGCTTTCGCTCTAATTTCATAACGAAAGGCTATCGGAAGGAACAAAAATTTAAGAAGAAATATAAAATTTATAACAAAGAATACTAGTTTTAGTTCAGTTTATTCATTTTTGAAAATTATTTTACTGAAGAAAAAGAATAGTTAATTTAGTGAAAAAATCCAGACATTGTTTGTGGTTTGCGCCAACACGTCCGTGCAGAAGTTCATAAATATTGGGACTATTTGGCACGAGCACAAAATCGATTTTTTCTCTCAAATCCATAAAATTAAAAGGAAAATTTTTATGCCACAAAACATGTATTTAAATTCTTTTATTTAAACTTGTAATATTCATCTGTAGCGAATATTCACACTATACTCTACGTTTTGATTTTTTACAAATGCATGTACTCGTACACACCTAGAGCTTACTAAACTGTCAACTCATAATTACTTAAAATAGGGATGTTAAATCTACTCCGGGGCAGGAATTAACAATTGCAAATTGTTATAGATTGATATTTCTTTGCGTCGAAATTTCCTCTCCGTGAAAATTCCATTATTTGTTAATCATCATTTTCAACTTAGTTGGCAACTTCGACACCAAAACTTGCTACGTTTAAGTTGGCATTTACAAGAATTCGACGTAAATATCAATTAAGCCACTACAATTTTTCTGCATTGTGCAAATTGTTTAGAGAAGAACGCAAATACATTGTAATGGGAATATTAATCAGGTGCAAAGAGTGCCACCAGACACTCGCGTAATCCGGAAGTCTGTAGGTATTGCTGATATCTTCGCTATAAACCCCACAGCCAACTTTCCATTCATTTTCGAACCATCCGTATAAAAATGAATTCCTCCACTATAAGCAGGCCTGCAATTCCCCCTCCTCTGAATTTGCATAACCGCAATCGGTTTTTGTAAATATTAAAATATTCGAACTATTTGAAAAACGGTTTTTTATAAAAATGTCTAATTATTTATATCTCTAATATGTATATTCATATCGATGGTTTCAAGTAGAAAGGCCATAACTCTTATTTTTTTCGAAATTCTGTTTTTCAGTCATTCCAAGACATTTCAGACAAATAAATCTCGTCAGAAAAATGTATTGCAATAGGCGCAAAAAAATGGTTTTCTAGCATTTACATTTTGATAGTTCCATAGTAATAATTACAATTGTTTGAGTTAGGGCTTTTCTAAAGGGTGGTTAAATTTCAAGGGCCGATGTTGATTTTGAATAAAACACAAACTATTTAAGAAATTATTGTAATTTTATTTTATTATGATATATTGGTATTACTCAATTATGTATGGAACAAAATATCGGCCAAATGGGCACCGCGACCACGGCGGCACACCTCCATCCGATGGTCCAAATTTTCGATGACCCTGAGGCATAATGGAGGTTCTATGCCGTTAATGTGCAGAATTATCTCATCCTTTAGCTCTTGAATTGTTGCTGGCTTATAGACGTACACCTTTTCTTTCAAATAACCCCAAAGAAAAAAGTCCAACGGTGTCAAATCACATGATCTTGGCGGCCAATTGACATCGCCATTACGTGAGATAACACGGCCATTGAATTTGTTGCGCAAAAGAGCCATTGTTTCGTTAGCTGTGTGGCAAGTGGCACCGTCCTGCTGAAACCACATATCGTCCACATCCATATCTTCCAATTCGGGCCATAAAAAGTTCGTTATCATCTCACGATAGCGAACACCATTCACAGTAACTGCCTGACCGGCCTCATTTTGGAAAAAATACGGCCCGATGATGCCGCCAGCCCATAAACCGCACCAAACAGTCACTCTTTGTGGGTGCATTGGTTTTTCGACAATCACTCTTGGATTCTCATTCGCCCAAATGCGGCAATTCTGTTTATTGACGAATCCACTGAGGTGAAAATGTGCCTCATCACTGAAGATGATGTTCTTCGAAAATTGATCATCCACTGTTGCCGTGGTCGCGGCGCCCATTTGGCCGATATTTTGTTCCATACATAATTGAGTAATACCAATATATCATAATAAAATAAAATTACAATAATTTCCTAAATAGTTTGTGTTTTATTCAAAATCAACATCGGCCCTTGAAATTTAACCACCCTTTACTTGAGACCAACGATATGTACTCGTATGTGTGCAGTTAAACAACCTTCTTTTGGGTATTAAATGATTCACATGATATAATTAATTGTTGCCCAACCAAAAATGTTCCAACCAAAAGTTATATTTTATTTGCCTACAACTTAAAAATAAAGCCATGAAAAGTAAATATTTGGGGAGATTCACTATGTCTGTTCTTAAGTCATATTGTGATAATGTCTTAATATTTTAAAATAGTTTAATCAAATTTTTGCTGTGCTTCAAAAAAAAAGTTGTAAAACAATAAAACTTTTCGAGCCAAGTTTATTGTTTTGTCATAGAATAACATTAAAAATCTGAGTCGTACGCTGAAATTCTCCAGTCGAAGCGGCGATAATATTTATAAGCCGCCGCTACTTATAAATGACATACGAATTAAAAACTGTTTAGAAATTGTTCACATTTTTATATCTTTACATTAAATTCAATTTTATAAGAAGAAAAAACTACTATACCTAATGATATACAAGTGAACAAATTTTGTTTGTGTAACTTATCTGCCGGGAAGTCAACGTTTATCCACTAGCCGCCTTCCAAAAAATTATTCAGTTCATATCACTGGCAACAGCTATTTGTTTCAACAATTTTGTATGTCAAAAGAACAATTTTAAAATTTTAATGAAAAATGGATTTATATATATGTATATATCTATATATGGAATTTATATGTAAGATCTTATTTGCTCCCTTAAAAAGTTTAACTATTTTAGTTTCTTCGCTTGTTTCTAGCATTTTGATGACGAACATTAAATAGTGGCTGAATGCATTTTTTGAAATAGCACACTAAATTATGTCGCGTTGTTCATAGCAGTCATATTTTCTTGTATTATTATGGTAAAACATACGACTATAGGTAGTCAAGGTTGTCAACCTTGTGAATTGTATTTATAAAGTTGAGCAATATATAGCTGCAGCAACATGTTGACATTGTAAGAAAAAGAATGTAACAAAGTGCAAATTGCCGCTTTTATTTACTTCTTCACACTTAAATAAGTCATAATTTATTATTAAAACAATTTATTTTTTTTGATTCCCACTGTGCTGGCTACCGATAATGATGTTTACTTACGTTTTCAATGTTTCTTCTTAATATTATTCAAACATCTAATTTTTTTACCTTTAATATTATTACAAGCAACATTTACATAAGTAAATTTTTTTTAAAAAAAATAAAAAAAAATATCTTCCAAGAATTCTTTGGCGCGAAAAAAAAATTATTTTTCTTAAACAAAAGTATGCATTTCCGCAACACCAACAACAACAACAATCAGTCAAAAGGAAGCCGGGAAGTGGTTGGTAACCAAGCACGCACGTACACACACACACACATACAAAGACGCCATACACGACCTGAAGTACAAACTTCTGTTGTGTTAATTTTCCTAATAATGTGTGGTATTTGGCAGCTTCATTTGTTATGCGTCACTGCCAGACTCTGTGAAAGTGGCATGAACAAAGAACTTGGCAAAGAATCTTGGTGTGGAATTTGGTACTTGTTTCAAGTGCCGAGCAAAAAAAAAAAAAGAAATTGAAATAATTACAGAACTGAAAGGGAGGAGATGAAACTTGGGGCTGCATTAAAGTGTAGTAAAGCAAGACTACAAAGGGCAACATTTGAGGGCTGGAGACAAGTGTTAATTTTAAATTCAAAATCTGCTTAAAATTCAAACATTGAAAAGTCTTTCAAAAGACATGAAAATTTATATTTGGATATATTGATTTTTTTTTTAATATAACCAAAGAAGAATAAAATCATAGAACTTTTGCAGGAAAGAGAATGCCATCCGAACTTGGTTTTCCAAGGCTTCAGTTATCATGAATAAAGAGAATAACAATATACCTTTTATACATCTGACAATTTTATATCATACACCATGATAAATTTATTAATTGAAAATTACTATTCTCGTATTGTTTTTCCAGTAAAAAAACAGCAAAATTTGGTGATGATTTTCCCGACTCTTTCTGTTTGACAGTATAAAAACACATTGTTAGTAAATTTAAATAAGAAATAAAAATTATAGAAAACTACGAAAAATATTTTTCTATATATTTATTTAATATAATTATTATGACTAATTAACACACAAGTATTACAAATGACTAGATTAAGTTTTGCAGATTGTCTGACTTGTGGAATCGTATGAAAATAACTGAAGCAATATTTCCATCAAGGGAAATTAACTTCTTGTATAGAGATTTGTTAATACAAATTATTATTTCCTGACGATGCTATCTAATTATATAATTAAATATAATTAGAAAATAAATATTTTTTTTTTGACAAAAAAAATTTTTTCTTTTCAAATAATATTTTTAATATTTTGATTTTATGTTTTTATGTTTGTTAAATAATTTTATTAAAAAATTCAACAATTTTCCTGATGATGCTAACCAAGGGTTAGCGAAATATCGAAAAAACCTTATTAATAAATAAATATAAAATATAAAAATAAGACCTGCAGTGGTAAATTATTTATTGCTTACAATAAAAATGGAAGGTCGAATAAAAAGAAGAATTAATTTTTATTCTACTTAAAATAACAGTATACGAGTAGAAAAGTAAAATTTTTGCAGCTGAATAAAAGCCTAAATTATTTCTTTAAAATCATGGTGTTTGTGCTGTTTTCCTACTAAATTATTACGAAGGCTTCAACTTATTTCAAATAAATTGTATAAAACAAAAACTATAACAACTCTTTATAAGACAAATACTATTTTTTTGGCTCAAGTATAATAATGGTGTTTCAAACAAACAACAACTTGCGGAGGAAAAATGTTCCCACGCATCATGTCAGCTCTTTTCTCGTTCTACAAACTGAAAAAGGAGAGAGTAAAGAAATTAGTAGGAAATATGTAGAAGGCTTCGTCGTGAAAAACGACGGTGTGTTTACCAAGAAAATCATTAAGTCAAGGCTGCAAGATATAATTATAATCCCAAAATCGTCAAAATCCCGATAAAATATAAAAAATACGTAATTTCAGCTTTGAAAAATCGTCAAAAAAATCAAATATACATGCAACAATACGTGCGAGACATTTGTTCACATATCGCACTTCTGCAACCATAGAGCATTAACTCAAAGTTTTTAAAAAGTTAAAATTAAAAACCATTTTCTTCATAAAGTATTTTTTCAGCTTTATGTCCGTTGAATAAATTAAAAAAAGAAACGATTTTCTTTTCATTAATTTTATTTCGATCCACTTCTTCGGACGATATTTTAGCTTTCACTTCTTCACTGCTTCTGCACTTAATTGATTTTAGAAAATTATAGATGACTCATTAACGAAATGCTTATTTTCTTCGATGTCGTCTACATAACATGCAGAAAAATGGCGTATTTAGACTACTGAAAAAATCGTCATTTTGCTAGTTTCGTGACCAAAAATCGTCAAATTTGGCAGCCATGCAGACAGTACAGTATTTGCGAGCGAATAAGCAATTCTCTGAAGGTAAACGCTTAATAACAAATTATTCAAAAGCCAAACTTTAAAATATATACAGTCGACTCGCGATAATTGGGAACTCGTTAATTAAAATCTGGCGATAATTTGAATTGTTTTTCAGGCCGCTTGAAAAACATTCAATAAATTAAAAACAAAAACCATGTAATTTAGTTCCCTCGCCAATTTGAACGTATTCGAATGGCATCTAGATCACCGACGCGCTACAATTTAAATTTTTTTGATTCTACGCTCAATAATTTAACATTTTTTAATGTGCTGTGTTTTCTACAATCTATAATTTGAACAACTCGTAATATGAAAGTGCTTGTGTTTTTGAAATAATCTCGATTATTTTAACTTTTCCCCTGATCCCTGGTATTTCAAATTATCGAAAGTCGACTGTAGTTGTTTTTATTTTTTTCTTTTTCAAACGATCAATCTTGGTCTCAAGAGTAGTAGCCCATTGGCTTCAGGAAGAATTGCTGCTATTGTTGTTGGCACAAGATCTGTTTTTTTATATAGAAATATACCGTCGACTGGGTGTTCATCGGCGAGTTTACAAGTACCCTACGCGTTCAAAAGTATGAATGATGCCGTCTGATGAAGAGTACTAACCAAACACGATCATCGTACTTGTCTAATCTTGAGTGCTAAACACCAGTAGTTCTTTCATTGACTAAATGGATAGAAAACATGCTCTGAAAAAGACAAGGAAACAAAACATAAGTAAACAAGAATACAAACAAATTCTTAATAAAAGAATAAAGAAAAAAACAGCTACTTGAAGTGGAGTTCTTAGGAACCAGCCAACAAAAACAGCGATAACTAGAGTGTAGGTTCCAAATCATTTAACAGGTAAAAAAATACATGGAACGTTTTTACTGAAAGTGCTGCGATGAAAGTTTCAAGATTAATTAAAAAAAAAGGAAAACAAACAGATAAAATGGATTAAAGAACACAACAATATGATTGTTGTAATAAATTTTGTTAACAAAAATAAATGTTAACTGCAGTTATAAAATAAACAAATTAATTAACAAAAAAAAATTCTACTGGCAAAGATAGCTTTATGCCGTAAAATATCGAAAAGTATAGTTATCTCGGCTGTGGCTGCTGAGAACAAAGGAACATCAACCAATTGACGTGCCACGCAATTGGGCATCACCAGGCGGACCCTACAACGAATTTTAGTGAAAGACTTACACATGTTCCCATACACAGTGCGAACAGTGCATCATTTAATGCCTGCTGACCGTCAGTCGCTTGTGAATTACTGTAGAGCCATCCTGGTTGCGTAATTTCTCCTTTGGGCATGGCCAGCAAGATCGCCCGATTTAACCATACCAGACTTCTTTCTTTGGTGCTACTTGAAATCGCTGGTTTTTGCCAACAAACCCCAGGCATTCGCAGCCCTTAAGGAGAATATTCGACAGGCATGCGAACAGTTATCACCAGAACTTATGGAAAATGCGATAAGACGGGCACAAAAGTGTATCAACACTGGCGACAGCCACTGGGCTGATTCCATATTTTCCAATTAACAAAAAAAATTTTTCAGTTTCAATCTTTATTTGATTGATAAACCATTTTTTTTTATTAAGTAAAAGAGTTGTTAAAAATAATTTGGATGATTAATTTTGCGCCACCTTGTATTTTGGAGTGGGATATTTGCCACAAGTCACATGCAAAAAACATGTCGTCGGTTTAGCATTAAAAATTTAATAGAGAAATTATTCTTTGCGAAATAAGATTTTGTAAAATATTCCAGGAAATTTCGATGACAACTACGTCGTAATGTTAATTTTTTTTACAGAAATGTTCAGTTATCGATAAACTTTGTTGTAATATAAAATTCAAGTTACCGATACGTTTTCCATAGTTCAAGTTATGGACAAATTGCCTTAATGTGATCTTGGTAAACGCTAATTAGGCCCCCTAGAATTTTACTGAATAACATACATACAAACGTTCTGGATTTGCCTTACAATTTGAATTTTAAATTAACTTTTTTTATAGTTTTTAACTACAAACTGTTTAACATAAAGCAACATAAAAAAGAAATCTTTTAGCTGGAGGCAGATCCTTAAAATAGTCAAATCCCTTTACAAATAAAATCTTTAAGCCTGAATTAATTGTTTTCCTATTTGCTGCATATTAAAATGAACACGATTATTTAATAATGTTTGTTATTTGACTGATCGTAAATATATATATTTCGATTGTTGAATAAGTTTTTCTCAAGTTATTATTTTAATTATGCACATGTGAAACCAGTTAAATTTTGTTCTACAAGAAGCAGACAAAATTTATAAAAACTAAGAGAACTCAAGTGTTGCTGGCTTTAGACCATGACCTTATTTTTTGTTGTTGTGTACTATGTTGCTTTAGAGTTGCACTTCGACAGATAACAATGTTAATTTATTATCGTTTTGTTGTTTCTTGCAGTTGCCGCCGTCTTATACATATTTTGTGATACACTAAAATGGATTAAAGACAGCAATATTTGTCAAACTTTAAATTATTTAATCGTTTATAATTGTGTGTGTGTGTGTGTGTGTGTGTTTTTTAAGATTTATAATAACACAAAGGAACAACAGTAACAACAACAACACAAATTAGTGACAATTTCAATTAATGTGTTCTTAACCAGGAGTCAGTGATGTGTTAAAAAAGAGTTATTAGCCATCAAGTATGTAAAACCAAGTTGACATTGAATAATCTGTTTTTAGCCAAATACACCCTACAGTTGATATTATAAAATTTCACTTCTAGCTGACTGTTAAAAGAATTTCTATTTATTTTGACTATTTTTCTGGCCTAAAAATATAAAGTTTTTTTTTTTTTTTTGTGATCTTGTTTATTGAAGAAAATCTTTCGTAATTCGTCTTGTTTCGTTTACTTTGGTTTCAAATGGGAATGTTAATTTCTGACAATCTCCGTTACGAAGGTCTATCCGCAAAAGCCTGATCATCTTTTTTATATTTAAATGCTTTGTCAGCATGATCAAGTGAATAAAGGAAATTTAAAAAGAGTGAAGGTTATGCATTTGTATTTGGTTTAATGTGCAACATAAATTTCTTCTTAAAATTAATTTGTAGGATAAACAAACGTTTTTTTTTTTAAATTTACCACAAAAGCTACAGCAAATCAAAAATATATTTATGCAGTTGGAAACCTGCCAAGTCAGACGCAAAACTGAACTTTTATTTTGCCTTGGGATACAATTTTGCTGCTTATATCGATATGTAGTTTGTTGAAATATTTGCCTCGTATATGAAATGACCTTTAAGGAACATGTATTGCTTGAGTTTAACTTAAAAACATATTTAAACGGGTTTGATTCACTTATTTTTCTTTTTAATTTTTAAATTGAAAAGATTATTCTGCTAAGAGTCAGTCAGTCAGTCTTATTACACGTAACACTTTGCTTTAGTCTATATAAAATAAATATGGGTTAATTCATGCTTTTGTTTTTTATTTTTGATTTTTGTTCGAACAATTTCAAGCTCGAATAAATTGACATCACTAGTAAATACTTTAGTTGTCGAAAAGGGGCTTAGAGCAGTAGTGTTTGCCCTAAACGTGCTAATATAATAAATAAGTTTTATTATTCTCCCATGATGGCTTTCCTAACGTCACAACTAGAGTTTTTCTTTTCCCGGGAAAGCGCGATTGATTTTTAAATTTCCCGCCAAATGGAAAACGATACATAGTATTATTTAAATGAATTCATTTGAGTTGGCGAAGCTGTGTGAAGGGGATTGGGACATATCGGCGCATTCACCGATAGGATACGACTATGGGGAGCTCAGGCGATAGGCGGTAGAGAAGCTGAATCAATCCTGGAGGCGTGGAGGGATTGCAAGATCGCGAGAGCCCTGTGGCCTGGGATGGACGGCGCAAGAACGACATGGTTACTGGGACTAGGTAGGTGGAAGGTGAGGGTTTTGAAAGTTTTGGCTGGCTACTGGTCGATGAGAGCAATGGTCAGCAAGTGGGAAGGGTGACGGATATCTGCTGTTTGCACGTTGTCCGAAGATCATGGAACATGAATCAGGTGCAGCAGGCTAATGTGGCTGGGCATCGTATTCCTGGTGGGTCTGGGTGATATTGCGGACCGTGATATGGTGGATCTCAGGGGCTTCACTGTGGGGATATGTTGCCTGTAGGACGAATGATGTTGTATGGAGACGCGATCTGTCTCCTCTTATTCTTCTTACACTCTACTGTTTTCTATTCTTTCTCATTTTCTTTTTTTCTACCTTCGTATGTGCGCCATGGGTCTCCGCGTAGAGGTGTTGTAGTTATACTGCGGAACTCTCCTAACCTATTTGGACAAAAAACAAATAAATATGCGTGAGAAATATTAAATAAGTTTATAAATGTATTAAACGTTTATAAAACTATACAATTTAAATTATTTTCATTATAATAGTAATGCAAACATAAATTGGGATACATATCTGTAGGTGGGAGAGAAACTACATCAAACTTTGAGAATATGAGTGTCGTACAGTCCATTTAAAATTTTTTATAAAAAAGTCCTGTCTATAAGAAAACACACCCACTTTCTACGGATGCTTTATCTTGTAGTCAAAAGAGCATTATATAATCCCTGGATAAAATGTGTTCTCTTTGAATCAAATCAGCGTTGCGGGCTGTCAACCAGTAGAATTTCGAAAACGTTAAGTCGCATAAAAGTTAATGGCTCGGGTAACTTAACCGCATTTCAGCGTTTACGTGCCGCTCTGAAAAGTTTATTTTTCAGTTAACTTTTCTGAGCAGTAGTTATAAAAAAGTGGCATAATGAGAAATTCAATTCTAAAGACTACATTTACCTTTGCTACATTTATTAAATCAATTAGACGAGAAAATTCTAGAAACTTAAGTGTTGATGTTAAAGGTGACGGATAATGTTGACATCGGCATAGATGAAATCAACATTTGGCAGAATGATCAAATTTCAAAAGATGACGATGCTTAAGAAGTTTCCGAAAATGAATACGACTGGTCAGTTATAGAGGAAGAGGTTCAACAATCTCAAGTGAGTTTTTCGAAAATAGTTTAAAGCATCAATACCGTGCTAAAGCTTCAAATCTTGTCAATATGCGCACCAAAATGATCAAGACCTATTACATAAAGGAAAAATAAAGCAAACAAGCCTTGACTGCTGCTTTAAACCACTCCGTACAAATTAATATTTTTTGCGCACGAAAATATTATGGGGAACTGAACTTTTAACCAGCGAGTACAAATTAAATCTAAGTTTATTTTTTCTCGTGATGAAAACTAAGTCAATAAATAAAAATTTAACGCATTATATGCAGCAAAAAAGATTATTATTATTATTTTATTTATTTTTTTTTTTTCAATTAAAAAAAACGCTTGAAAAGTTAAAAGTTCGAAGAAGTTAATAGCTCTTGGGAACATTTCGCTTAACTGTTATGTGATTCTACTGTAGTTGAAAAGCACTAAAAAGAAATAGAAATTTGAATTCTCATATGCTCGCTGGCATCCGTAGTACCATATTCGGCAACTGGCAACTCAACTGAGGTCCGGTTGCCAATTATCTCTTGTATAGTATTTACAGTTTTTTCAGAATTGAATCTAAAAAGTATTTTATACAGCTGCTCTGCATAAGAAATCATAATATGCGTTTTGAACGCACTCATAACATTCATCAAGCAATGGGTGCGCACAAACTAAAATTACTATAATAAAACAAATAAATCCCGGGAATTCGCGCACAAATTTCTGGCGTTTTTTTTTCACGGAAACTGTGCGGGATGCCGCGAATTTTCGCCGGGAAAGCCCAAGTGAAAAACACTAATCACAACAGATTGTATTACAAAGTATCTTATATTAAAGTTATTGGTTTTGTGTTCATTATAAATTAAAAAAGAAAATATTTTGTTTTCATAATTTCCCGTTTTACGGAAATTTTAGGAACTCTAAAAAATTTCAAAAGTTTTAATATGCCAGTGTTTCCAACGATTTATCACGTATAAATGAGAAATTTCCGTCGAAGTAATTCTTGTACAACAAATTAAATTGATTATTTCACAAATATGTATTTTCCCAATAAATATTGGTAAAAACAACAATAAATCTTAATAGACACCCACATAAATTCTCAGAAACTAGAATTTACAAAGAAAAACTACAACAAAACAAGGTCAGTTGGCTGCTGCAAAGCAACCAACCATCTTAAGAAGAAAAACAACTTCAAATTCAACTCATCTCCTACAGCAAATCAACAAAAGATAAACAACTTTTGCGATAAGTCAGGTTTAACTGCATGCATACAACCGTGTATGTGTGCATGACTGATAAATACACACACGCACTCACTCACTCGCGACCGCTTCAAAAGTACCACAAAAACAATATCTAACATAAACTGCAACTAGTTAAAAAAAAAAAGAAAAACAACAACAACAGCAACAAATATCCATTTACCTAAAAAAAGAGGGAAAAGTAAAAAGTTTTTCTTACTCTAATTTTTTGTTAACCCATAATTATGGCAGATAGAAAAAAAAGGTGGAACTTCTGAAAATAGACTTCTTTTAAATTGTGGTCGTTCTCATCACAATACAACGGCAGCAGCACCATCAACAACTTTGTCATTTATTGCATGAAAAGCAACGGCATTAATTACTAAAAAAACAAAAAAAAGAAAAAAAATTCCAAACATATGGGCATTTCCACAGAAAAGCCTATCGTGACCAAAATATTAAAATTTATGGAATTTTTTTGACATGTTTTTTGAAAGAAAATGCGTAAAATTTTATTGTACTGAAAATTTCAAAATTATATCTCAAATGCCACGATGACAAAACGTACTGCAATAATTCTATTAATAATTCGGGCACCATTCAAATCTGTATCCTCTATTTTATCTGGTATATTTCATTCTTAAAAAGCAGCTCCGTTATTGTAAAATATTTGTCACAGAATTAATTAACTTAAAAAAATACAGAGATGAGTAAATAAAGATCCGGAAACGTCAAATTTTTGATTCGCTTTTATTGGTATTCTAATGTCACAATGCCTTTTAGGCATTGAAGAAAATAAATTTTTTTATTATTTCGGGGAAAAATTTCCCCTTCCTCTTCTAAAATCATTTTCAAGTGGGAAGCCCTTCTATTTCTAAATTTGTATTTTAAATGCGTTTATGAATGTCCGTTTCGATCCGTTTCGAAGTTCTGCAAGGTTTTGTACTAAAATTTCAAGTAAAAAAACGAGGTGGTCGTAATTCTTTGACTGTAGCTCAGAAACTATTGAACTGATTTGGCTGAATTTGAATAAAAACCGATGTAGCTGTACTACTGACCGATTGCGACTATAACGAATTCTCTCCTATGTTTAGTTTCGCCGGGGAGTTGATTTCAACAGACATACGGACAGACGGATACGGATCAATAACCTTTTCTATTCCTCACATTTCTGAAAATATATAAACTTTTTTTCACAAATAAATACAAAAGAAATTACACACGGAATGACAAACTTATATCTACACGTTACAATAATTGTGAAGGGTATAAAAATATGGGAATCTCGGTAGACCTTGCAGGCTATCCCTGAACACTTTTGGGGTTATTAGAAACAATTTTTATTCGAAATTTTTCGCCAAAATATCTCTCGAACGAATCACCCGATTTTAGCTGCAACCGACGCTACTTTCTGTTGCAAAATTAATGTTGCTTATTACAAAATATCATCAATTGTCATTTTGTATCAAAGTAGCAATAGTGAGAATTAGTGAAATTTTAAACTTTATAGATTTTCTTCGGTCTTTCGAAGTTTTTTCTTCTACAAAATTGACTGAGAAAAAAATGGTACATTGAAACAGCTCCTTTCGAAATTTCTTTGAAGAAACTGTTGGCTGTATTGCAGACAGAACAACAATTTTGTTAGGCAAAAAGCAACAAGTAGCAATCAGAAAAGTTTTTCCCAGGAATTATTGCCACGCAGCTAAGAAAAGTGGCAGAAGTTTTTAAAAACCATGACGAAATTAAATTGGATATAAAAATCGACAGAATCTTATTATTTAAAGTTCGCGAATCTAGAAACTCAGAAAATATTTCCTGAAAGAGTTGTAAATATTAAAGAGTACTAGTGTATCTCTAGTTTCAATGTCTACATATGTTCCCAAGTGGACTACCTAGTCAGTAGTACTTAAAATACTAGTGCTTACTCAATGAAACGCACAAGTTAAATGTCTATCGCGAAGAACAGTGTATCGTGAGTCAGTAGCTCCAATATCTCTCTACTGGCTATATATGTAGCCAAATGAAGTACACCGTCAGCAGTCTCAGTATCTATAGTGTCTGGTTCCATTATACATATATGTCCATATGTCCGTAGTTCTTATAGAACTAGTGTTTTCTCAATTACACGCACATGTTAAATGTCTATAGAAAATTGCCTGAAGGTATAGTAAGTCAGTAGTATTGGTAGCAATGTCAGTAGTGAATCAGTACTATTTCACTATTGACAATTCCTACAGCGTACTGACAGCAGCTCAAAACATCGAAATATAAACCAACCTCGATTTTCAAAAATTGGGAAGTTAGAGAAACGTTCCTTTTAGTAAAGTAAAAACAAACAAATTATATTTGACAAATAGAATTAAAATGATAAATTTAGTCGTTTTCTCTCTCATGCCTATTGCGGTACGGTGTGCAAAGAAGCCGCGCACCACTAAACATTCGCTCGTTCGGAACACTCCTTGCTTGTGGCATAAAATATTGCTCGGCTATACGTAAAATAAGTTCGTATCTTTCTTTACGAGTATTTACTTTCCAGCTTACGACGTAATTTCTCACCGATTTTTCCGCTAAATTTCCTCGATAATTTTTTGTAGGAGTAGGATCTTGGAAACTAAGTTGAGAAATGCATGCCATGGTTATTGACACAAAAGGGAGATTTTTTCAATTAAAATTTAAATATTGAGTGGCGCTAAATTCCAAATTGAATATTAGTAAATGTATTCGTTTTCCGTGAATATGGACGCAAATATTCGTATTCATATTCGCGAATATTAAAAATTTTTTTCGTAACATCACTAATTTGAATGTCCAATTCTGGGGTCAACTTATGGCATCCGATTCGAATCGAAATTTCATACAAAATTTTATTTAAATCTATCGAATGCCGTAATTAGGCCCCTGGTTTTTACTTATGCGTTCCATTCAAAAGATTTCCAAGGCTGAGTGCACATCATAAAACATTAATAACGTGGTATTATTGCTGTTTCACAACATTATTGAAACGTATGTTGAACTATTTCGTAAATCATCGATGCTGCCATAATTTTTCGTCATCATTTCGCCATCGATTTGTTGACACTTAAACACTAAGCAGTACCTTAAGTTTTAAAGGTCCTGTGTTCATCCTAGCGGAGCTGTAAAGAAACGCCAAATTTTTCAACACGTATAGTTTTTTTATTTTTATTTTTAATAAATATATGCAGTTAACCTCACTGCTAATTACGTTAATTATGGTAATTATGATTTGATGTTGTTGTTTTTGTTTACTTGTTATGCATTAGACTTGCTACCAAATTATGTTTCTCATCCGTTGTTGTGTCTACTCTGACTCTCATAATCGCTTGTGTTCATGGGTATTGTGATCACAAAATTTAACAACAATAACACCGATACATGCACAGTAGCTGCAGTGTGGAAATATTGAATATTTTATATAATTTTTTCTACATTTTTACGGCTATTAGTAGTATTTAAAAAAAATTTTTTTCTTTAAACCTGATTTATAAAAAAATTAATTATGATAAACTTTCAGTTACGAAGAAATGACAAATTATTGCGGGTACTCATGAAAACGTTTAAAATTGCCATTTGCGATATTGGGCATATTTGAGAGACTTGTACTCGTATCATGATGCCCCTTTTTTAAACTTGCTAGAAAATTACTAAATTGTACTGGAATTTAGACAACTTACAGGCCGGTGTGCATTATCATTTTTACAAAACGTCAATTTAAAATAAATTCAATAAAATACAAAAAATTTTAATTATTGTCTAGAAATTGTAATTTGCTTTTAAAAATGCCTTAAAATAGGTGAAAGACTCAATTGCTCAGATTATTTGCAGAAGTTGCTTTGTGTGATAAGTTAATACTATAAATTTTTGTGCTGTTTTACTAAATGCACAATTAAACATCGCAAGTTTACGAGTCAACATTGTTGGGCAATTTTTTTTTTTATCTTGAACCAGTTGGGTTCAACATTGCTATAAAACAAAGAACATACAAAAGTAGAGTTATAAGATAAGTGTCATTTGTCCTACTATCCCTTTCCTCTAGTTCTAGCACAATGCATTGCATATGTAGCGGTGATCTCCTGTGTGCTGGTCCAAGCAAAAAAAAAAACAAAAAAAAAATAATAAATGAGAATTTTGTTGTGTATAATAAGTTCCTACGAGTATTTAATTTATCACAATAATTTGAAAATTACTTTTGATTGGAATAAAATAAAAATGGCATTTCTTGTATACAATTCTTCAACTCTCTCGGGTAAGAAATAAGATATTAATGACTTTACAAGTAAGTACTCGCTGTTGACACAATGAGTACTGATAATGTGTGTAGTGGCATAGAAAATATACAATACTGCTGTTGCAGATTAATTGTTTTTGTTTTCCTTTATTGTAACATCCAAAGGAAATTTCATACGAGTATTATTGTGCTAATTAACTTTGAACTTAAATACAACAAAATTGCCATTCATTCTTTTCTAAAGAAAGAGTTTCATTACATTTATGAAACAGTCATCCAAATGATGGTCATAAATGAAAATGAAACATTTTTCCTTGATCAAATAAAGGACATCATTAGGTGACTTTTAATGACAAATATTTTTCTATTAATGGCAGATTTTTTTCCAGTGTTGCTATAGGAGCGCCAACCTGATGGCGTTTCATCTGTTGGCCGTAATTCGTTACAATGTACCCATAATTAATCATGTCGTCACGATATATTTACTTGTACTCGTACTTACGAATGATATGGCGTTTT